>CM028135.1:675637500-678137500 GCA_016271365.2 Neoceratodus forsteri
TGTATCATCACAGATGCCTGCATGACTAAAGGAATTAACTGCCATTGAAATTGTACTGCTTCCTGCAGTAACTCTGCAGCATTCTGCAGTATTCTGCATTGCATTCTGATATGATCTACTAATTAAGGTAGTAACCTCTTGGTGAGCAGTGGTTAGCTAAACATAAAATGGATGTTGGGCTTGTCAGGGCAGGACAGAATGGGACAAACTGCTATAAAAACAACTGGCATGCTAAAATTGTTTCCTTTTTATTGTACAGTATGCTTATGTACAGCATACCTGAAATTTAGTGCATGCCTCATGCATTTAACATTCAGGTTTGGAGACAGAATCATTCTCCTCATTTCTGGAACTCGCTACCCTCTTCCTGCTTGACAAACCCTCCCTCTCCTCTTTCAAGGCTGGTCTCAAAGTCTACCTCCTGGAACTGAGCCACTGCTGCTGTAACCACTAGATAAACTCCCTACCCCTCATGACCTACTGTGGCTATCTAAGAATCCCTGGCCCGTGTACCAACTAACCTCTATTAACTGTATACTCTTTACAAACTGTGTTATGTTTTCTTTTGAATGACCCATTGGACATCTGTTTTTTTTGTTTCCTGGGCAATGCATTTTTCTGAATTACTGTTACTTTCTACATGCTCTCTGCCTCAGTCTTATTGTTACACAACCTCCTGTACAAACTGTATATATATTATTTTTGTTTCTGAAGCTGTATGCTGTACCTAATATACAAATTGTATATGTATTTTGATGCTGTATACTGTACCTAATGTAAAGTTGGTGGTGTATTCACCCTGGTAGCCCCTAAAAGAGACCTTTGGTCTCAGTGGAAACCTGGTAAACAAAATCTAAATAAATAAATAAGCTGCATGGTTGATATGTGGGACCAGCAATCTCCATCACATAATCACCACAGTGGGAAGTATGTGCAGTTTAGCAATCAATTGGTTGGGATCAGGCATTTCAGATGTATCCCTGTCAACAGTACTAGGACAAATGTGAAAAAGTTACAGTCCCATCTCCTTGATAATACATAGCAATACAGCATGAAATGGTGTACTGTGCTGTGATAACAGCAAGTCTGCGTGGGTTGAAGCAACAGGCCAGAAGCTGAGTGTTTCCACCACTGAGAAGTGCCAATATCCTAGCAAAATAACACCCTGGAAGGTAACTCATTGCAATTATGAAATGGTCCATTGAGACTAAAAAGAAATATTTGAAACATTTAAAAAAAATAAAAATTAGTAACCGTGAGAAAATGCAGAAAAGCAAAACAGTAGCCCTATTTTTGCTGTTTGGTCAAAAGATAACTTATGCACAGCAGCATTTTTTAAATATTGTATACATAAGTAAATTCAGGTGTATTGATGCAACTGTGCCTGCTTAATGTAAACTGGTCAGTGAGGTCAGGGATATTTTTCAGTGTTGTTAAGCCAGGATATCAGCAATGTGTTTCAATCTCCACAGTCAATCATATTTTAGAATTTCTTATTACCATTTTATAAATCTCCTTAACATCTCCTGAGCAGGGACACCTAAAGAACTGTGTCCAGTTCTGGAGACCACACCTCATAAAGGGCATTGATAGGGTATAAGTAATTACAGAAGGGCAACAAAAATGGTGCAGGGTCTGCAGCAATGGCTGATGAGGAGACTGAGGGATCTAAATGTACATCTGGAAAGAGAGGAGGAGGGGGAACATAGTAGTGATCTTTAAAGGGCCACTGTCAATCCCTTAGGCCTTAAAGTGTTCCTAGTTTAAAAGACACATTTTATGACTGTTCTCATTCTGTTGAGACTGTTGATGCAGCTGGTAGTTTGATTCAGATCCTTTTTTTCCCTTCTAAAAATGAAAATGCACTGTCCACCATACTGGTGTTACCACACCAAAACATGTTTGTTGCCACAACCCCTCAGGGAGAGGAGGGCTGTGCCAGTCTGCCACTGCCGGCTGGATTTAGAATGGGGTGGGAGGGGGTTGTGGCACAGACATCTGGCTGCTGAGTGTTGGGGGGCACTGGATCACCAGGGATTTATTTTGAACTGGGGATCGGAGGAGGGGATTTAATTTTTACCAAAACCACTGGACCACCTCAGATTTTTTTTAACAGGAGGAATCAAGAAGGACATACCGACTGGAGGGATGCGGGTGGGGGTTACTGTACATTTCACGGTGGGCAGATTACTGGGTGGGAGAAGAATGACCACTAACTACCATGGCTAATTATTACATGTGGAACAGGTGGGGAGAGGGACCACTAGCCACCAGGGATCTAGTTTTATAACTATTTGTTTTTTTTATTTATACAAAATTTTGCCCATGGACAGAAGGCAAAATTTTGTTTGAGAGGGAAATTTCAGGCTTCTGTGGGAAAAAGTTGCGAAATGCTCTGCGATGCGGATTTGACCACTTCACAAGCACTCCACGGCAAAATTTAAATTAGCTACGCACTAATTACCATGCATTTTGGTTCTAATAAGCAATGAGGCAGACAAAACAACTAGCAGCATCAATGCATTTTAGAGACAGTAAGCAATCATAAAATGTGGGGTTTTACCTAAAAATAACATGATTCAAAAATGTTGACAGTGTCCTTTAAATACCTCACTGGGGTGAATAAGGTACAGGAAGGAGAATTATTCAGAAAAGAAGGTGTACAAGAATCAGGGGCATGCAATGAAGTTGGAGGAGGAAGCTTAAGAGGGATATGAGGATGTATTTCTTACCTGAGGTGGTGGTGGATTCCTGGAACAATCTTCCAGTGGGGATGGTGGGGCCACAAACAGTTCTGAGTTTCAAGCATGAAAGGGATGGGTATAAAGGAAAACTGGTATCAAAGTGTGTGGGGGTGGAGTTGGCAAGTGACTCAGTAGGGTCTGTGGTGGCAGAAAAGGCAAGGAAAAGATGAGCAGACTAGGTGGGTCAAGTGTCACTTATCTGCTGACAAATTCTATGTTTCTATGTTTCAATGTAAGGTTGTTCTGGGCCTGCTGACTTTTCATTGTCTCAGTAAGGAAAGCTTTTTACATGCTATGTTTCACAGCTTAGAATGACTACTGTATCACTTTTAAATGGAAATCAAATAATGTGGAAAATCTATGGAAATTTGTTATGTTTACATGTTATTAAATTATTCATATTTGTCCAGTTTAGCTACAGTATTTATGTTTCAGCCAATGTCATTTTGATTGATGACCTTATAACTAAACTTTAATTTCTGCAGTACAACTGTGTGACATAAAAACAAATGTTTGGGATTGCATGGCTGAGGTTTGCTATAGTATTAATAGAATAATCTCCAGTTGTCTGAAATCCATCAGATTCCAGCAGACAACTTGATGTACCATATCATCTGCATGAAGTAGCTTGGCAAAATCACTTTTGCTGCCTTTGCTTGCAGAATGTACTCTAACATGGAACTTCTTGAATCAGAGCCTATGCGAATTGTTCCCATGTTTTGGGATATGTATTTTAGAAACTGTTATTGCCATCTGAAAGTGACTGAACTGGCCCATCCACTAGTTTAAACAGTGTTGGCCAATGTACAAAGAGTAAATGTCATATACAGAATATTTATGTAAATGGACAAATGAATATTTATGACTTGGCACTATAAATTGTATGTGCAGGGAACAAACCCTGCCCCGATGATGCTCACTTAAGGGTGTTATGTAGGGATGGTTTGTCCTGCATCTTTAAACTATTTTGCACTGCAATAAATTAGAGCAGCGCTTTGTCAATGCCGAATGTTGTCTTGCTGGCATTGGCATTGGTAGTGCAGGAGTTAGAGACACGCATAAGAGGAATGGCAGTGAAGTGCTGAACTGATGCCAACCCCATCCCACCCTGCAGAGACTGACAGGAATTGGGGTGTGCCTTTGGGTCATTGGCCATAACGCTCATGCCCTTTCACCTCACCCTACCCTGCAAGTGTTGCAGTGTGCTTTGGGGTCTTGAACTTAAGCTCACCCCATTCAATAATGAAATACCCTAAGATGGGTGCAGTATAGAGAATGGGTGAACTTTGGGGCCAGAGAGTCCAAGGCACACCTTGATGCCTGTCACTGGCTGCAGGGTGGGGTGGAATGGAGTGAGCATAACAGCCAGCAATCCCAAGTTACACCCCTGACACCTGTCAGTCTCTACGAAATGAGGCATATAGTTAGAAACCCTAATGCCATAGGCATTTGTTGGTATTTTCACTCTAAATTTTCAGCATGGGCTTTTTGTGACCCCACTCATGAACAGTGGCACTATCAGTTTGTTAGCCGAAGGTGGTTTTGCACAGCAACTCGCCATTTGATACCACAGGTGCAAAAACACATTTCAGGCAGAATGTGAAAATGACAGCTGTACTGTTCATGAGTAGGTGTAAAAATGGCAGTGTTGAAAATTTGGAGTGAAAATATGAAAGATATGTGAAGTCATGAACAGGGCCACTGGAAAATTGCACCCGTAATTTTTTGCAGAATCCACAATTTTCACCATTCTCTGCAAAACTGACATGTTCCTCAATTTCTTGCAATTTTGAGTTTTTATATTGAACTGTGTAAAAATATTAACATTTTTAATAAAATACTCACAAATATATTGACAATTTGCATGCAGACTTGGGTTTGGCTGAAACAACGCAGTGCAAGGTAGAGCAAGGGTTTTATGTGACACTGATTTCTTTGAATCCTTGTCTTGTTTGGTTTCAAAATCCACTGGCCAAGCATAAGTACACAAAACATTTGTTTTGTGTTGAAGCAGTCTATCAGAAAACATTTTGTTGCTCATGAGACTGAAACAAAGATGGGAGAAAAGGTGCAAATTATACCATTCACTTAAATGGGGTGCTAACTATGAAGCTTTTTGTAAGTGGCATGGCAAGTTTTTCCTTATGAGCATACTTTCATTCAGACTAGTTTTGATTCAAACAGCTGAGGATTTTGGATGGCCCTGCCGATTTAAACTTGAATAAGCTTGTTGCTAACAGTGATCTCACTCTTAGCAACTACCCCTAGATGTTAACATGCACAGATTAGAATAAAAACCTGACTAAAGTCTAAAAACAAGCTTATAAAACATAAAATGTATCTGAACATTTATCTTTAACTAAACAATATCATTGCAGCCAGAGTTAAACAAAGGTAAATTACAGGGTACCCTGACTACTATATGACACAGTAAAACTATATTGGTATTTTTTACATTTTTGGTAAATGCATAAGGCCCACTAGGCCCAATTGCCTGTTTCAGGTACAATCCAGGAGCACTGAGGAGGTTAAGTGGCTTGCTCAGAATCACACTGTATGCAAGTGGAGGTTGTGGAAATCAAACCCAGGTCTGCTAGATGTCCACAGTTCATTTACAGTTTGGTACTCTAACCTCTAGGCTATCTGCCAGACCCAATAACCCCAGATTTAGTGATTAAATATGTGATTTCAAAAACAGTGTATGTACAGTACCTACAGTTCAAATCTTGACCATTAAACACTTTAACAATATTTACTAAAACTCAGTTATTCATCAGTCTATCTGCTTATTTTTCTTGTATCAAAGTGGGTAAACAGCTGACAATGCACTGTAAATAGCTGTTGGTCAGGCTTCATTATTTTACAGCCAGAAACAGAAAAATGTTTATTCTGGCTTTATTTAATATTGATTTGCTGTGGCTCATTTTATAGAATCTATTTAGTGCTGTGTGAGGCAGATGCTTTTAGATTTTGGAAGACAGGCAATGTGTACAGTAGCTTATCAGTTTAGTATTCTTTTTAGGAACATAAACTTTTCTTTATGTTTTAAACACATTCAAGTGACAGTGTATTCATTTAGCAGTTTATACTGACTAATATATGCAGCAGAAAACATTAAAAGACTTATTGTGAAGCACTCCATGTCTATAGTAGAACCCCGCAATTTCCCACAATTTTTGCAAAACTATCTGCAACTTTTGGTAACCTTTTCGCAATTTTCCAGTGGCTCTGGTCGTGAGCATGCATAGAAACTGAGCAATGCACACCCATAACACAATTATTTTGGGGATTTTTTAACCAGATTTTCAACATAGGTATTTTAGGACCTCTGCTCATGAACAGTGGCACTGTGATTTTGTTAATCTGTTCCAAAGTTGATTTCCACAGTGACCTTTGTGCACCAGATGTCTAAAAACATATTTCAAACACGATGTGAAAATGACAGCTGTACTGTTCATAGGAGGTGTGAAACATAGAAACATAGAAACATAGACTTTGATGGCAGATAAGGACGCTTGGCCCATCTAGTCTGCCCATTTCCTACCTACAGGATAGGCCACAGATCCTAGTTAAATAACAGCCTATTTCTTCCTACCCCCACAAGAATTGCTTTATGTCTGTCCCATGCATTCTTGAATTCTCCACAGTTTTAGACCCCACAACCTCCTCAGAAAGGCTGTTCCATGCATCCACTACCCTCTCTGTGAAATAATACTTTCTCACATTGCCCTGAACTGCCTCCCCATCTTTAAATTGTGTCCCCTTGTTCTTGCCGTCTCTTTTTCTGAAAGATGCTACCCTCTTGGACTTTGTTGATTCCACTGAGGTACTTAAAAGTTTCTATCATGTCCCCCTCTCCCTTCTTTCCTCAAGGGTATACATATTAAGCTCCTTTAGTTTCTCCTCATATGGCTTCTCTTGCAGACCCTGCACCATTTTAGTTGCCCTCCTCTGGACTGCCTCTATCCTGTCTATGTCCTTGCTGAGATGGGGTCTCCAGAACTGGACACAGTACTCAGATGGGGTCTCACCAACTGTCTTGTACAGAGGGATAACAACTTCCTGTTTTCTGCTGCTGATGCCTCTCCTTATACATCCCAGTATACCCCAAACCTCCCTACTGCCTTCTCACATTGCTTGCTAACCTTAAGGTCATCTGATATGATTAGCCCCAGGTCCCTTTCCTTTTGCTGTTGTTACTACCTCCCCACTGTGTATTCTTCCCTGGGTTCTTGTTTCCCAGGTGCATTATTTTGACTTCTTTGTATTGAATCCTAGCTGCCATACTTCTGACCATTCCTCCAACCTTGCCAAGTCCCTTCTCATCCTTTCCAATGTTGAAGATCTGGAGTGAAAATATTAAAATTATCGATGTTATGAATGTGCATGGAAACTGCATAATGCATGCTCATAATACAGTCATTTTTGTAATTTTTTCACCAAATTTCTACATAGGCATTTTGGGACCCAAGCTCATGAACAGTGGCACTGTCATTTCATTAGTGGTCCCAAAGGTGAGTCTGAGCAGTGACCATGGACTCACCTTTCGAGACTGAATAACAAGATGACAGTGCACGTGTTCATGAGGTGGTGTCCCACGAACCCCAATGCTAAAAGTCTGGAGCCAAAATTCAAAAATGGATGAGATATAAACCTAAGTTGAAACCCCCATTGATGCCATTATACAGCTTACTGGAATTCTTCATTTTGCAGTTCACCTTGAAGAGTCAGGCGTGTTCCGCTCCACTGAAGATTGCAGCGCGGACCTCTGAAGATAAGTATGGGGTGAGGGGTATAGGGAGGTGGGGTGCACAGAGGGTGGGTTTGGGTTGGGAGGGCACCACCAACAACAAGGGACCATTTTCTTTTTCTCAGGTTTTAAAAACTGACCAGACATCGCGGTGCCGACACGGTCAGCTTTGTGTGAGTGTTGGCACACTGGGGTGGGCTCCCAATGTGCCACAAATCTGGAGGGTGGGGCACAAAACTGGACCAGACATCATGGTGCCAACATGGTTGGCTTAGTGTGAATGGTGGCACACTGGGGTGGGCTCCTGGGTGCCACACAATGTGTGGGGTGGGGGACATGCCGACATGGGGATTGCACTCCTGATGTCGGCTTTGTTTGGGGATTGTGTTGTGGTGGCAGGAGCCACCACCATGTTTAGAAATGTTTCATCAGGAAAGGCACATACGGAGGCATATCATCTCTGCCACTGCATGATGGCTTGTCTCTGATTGCAGTGGTACATTTCTTTCAAGTTGGTGGCACTTTACATAATTCTTGTATCATTACTAGCATGCTGGCTAATTGGGGAATGAGGATGCACCTACTAAAGTGTGCCGTGCATTGCTAACACTGACACATCTCTCTGTGCTATTACTACTGCAAGATGTTGCTTCTGCAAGCACAAGACAACAAAAAAACCTCTAGGGAAAGGTTTGCTCAGTTCTTTGTTGTATCTGAAAAAATTCAGAACATTAATGCAAACAAAAACTATCCTCAATGTCCTTCTCCTTGTTTATCATACTGCCTGAGTACATGGGGTGGGAGCTTCTAGTTGGTGGATGCAGCACTTGTGTCCATATATCAGATGCATGCTGTTGATGCATATGTTGAAAATAGAAAACACAGGCACGTGGTTTGTCCTTCTCAGGACTCATCACTGTGCTTCATCTGTATCTCAACTCAGTGAAAAATGGATCATCCATTATGATGGTCTTCAGAAAGTTCTGGCAGAGGATGAATGGTAGAAAAATAACAGTACATCACCAAGAAGATGGGTGATGGGACTGGGGAACCTAACCAGAAGGGGCCAGTCTACAGATCAGGACATAAGCTACTAGTTTTAGAAAAGATAAACATATCTGGCCCACCCGTACAGTGGTAGCACTACTGCTCAAGACACCAATGACTCAGGTTCTGGAATAAGCCAGGACCGTCTGTGGGTCAATTAGGGGGCAGGAGGATCAAGCATCACACTGGATGCTATACTCCACTGGGGAGGTTGGGTTCTCTGTTCCATTGCTCTACCACCCCATAGGTGACCACCAGTGGTGAATGCAGGGAGAGTATGAGGCAGGAGAACTTGGAGTGAGTGTTGGGTCATTGGCTACATTGAGCACCAACCACCAATGCTGTGGCATGCTCCTGGGAGGACAGCAAGTCAAAACACAGAAAATCAGGAATGAAAGGGCAGATAAAATCCCTGCCTACCATCCACCATGTTCACAACGGATCCACAACATCCATGGTCAGAGGTCCTCCAGGCCTTCCCTCCACTGTGGCTGGCCAGATAGACAGTGGGGAAAGTAGCTGAAGTGGCAGAAGGTGACCCCAGCAAGTCAGGGGGCAGCACAGCAGTGCATCCTGGGTGTGCCTGGAGGTCTGGCCAGGTGAGTGGTTGCATTTCGGTGAATGGGTATCGGGATTGGCAGAAGGTAGAAGGAGGAGCTGATCAGTGCCCGGTGGGAGGAAAACAAATTTGAAAAAAAATGTTAAACAAAAGAAGGTTGACTATTTGTGATGATTAATTAATATATTTTCTCATTAACTTTTGAGCACATTTAACTTAGGCTAATTTTTGTAGTCTACGGGACTGTCAGACCAATCTATTGATGAAATGTAGGAAGGGCATCTTATTTCCAAAGTCTGCTCTGCCTTTGGATATTATATATAATAGTCACTCCTGAAATCTCAAGCTGTACTGTCTTCAATACCACCTCTAGTCTTGAAAGCCATACATAAACTGTAATTACTTGGATATGGATGCTTCTGTAAAACAAAATGAACATATGTTTCTGCCATCTTTTGATACTGATAACTATTCTCTAATAGTGTCATGGCCAGCTACACATCCCCTACATCCTGAAGGCAGGTGCAGAACTTGGATTTTATTTATTTATTTATTGAAATGTTTCACCAGGAAGGCACACTGAATGACAAGTTGCTCATCTCCTGGTGCGACCTGGGGATTTTAAAACGTAAACTTAAAAACTTTTTCTTGAACTCTATTTTCCCTCTTGCTAGAATATCCTTCTACATCTTGCCAGTGCTACCTCCTGTCCATCAAAGCTCCTATTACTGACCTTCTGGGAGTCCTTGAATCACTTACAACAACTCCTCCTCCTCCTGCAATACCCTCCTGGCTTGTGCCCTCATGTCTGCCCTTCAGGCACTCAGGCAACTCCATCCCAATATCCAGTTGCCCGTGGTGGAGGTTAAGTCCAGGATCATGACAGGAATCAGGAGGGAGCCTGAATGTGGACATAAGGGCAGACAAGGTTTCATCTGTCCATTTAATGGCTTTGTTTTCCTTCACTGCAGTTGTACAATGACACTAGAGGCATACACCTGCAGATGTGCAGGTCATGTCAGCTTTGGTCATATCCCATCTCTCCTATTGCTTGAGCTGATCCTGCCATGCTGCTAGCCAGCCTTCGCTAGGTGGTAGTCAAATGGTGGATTACGCTGGTCTTCCCATGAAGGAGAAGAGCAAATATTGGATGCTCTATCCTTCATCCCCAGCTAGTCCATAATGACTCAAGCTCTCTCCTGAGCTCAGGTCACGGCATCTGATATGATAGCACTGTCACTGCACTGATGGACCAGCTCAGCAAGAGAGTTTTCATGATATAATACACGGCCTTTTTGTCATTTTATTTCACTGTTGCAAAATGTGATTTTAAGTTGCTAGACATTACACCAAATTCATGTCCACCTACTTAGGCTCTAGATTTTGCATATTTTGATATTTTGCCATTTCATTCCATTGTCTTTAACAGATTGTTCTAGAAATACATACAGATGATACCCCTTTAATGTTATAACAAATAAGAAAATTTCATCATACTGTATCTTTGATTCTGTACCTAGCGCTCCTGGCTAAAGCATTTAGATATTGATATGCATTATGAAATAAAAGATGTTCTAGCATGTCTTATATGAGACAACCAGCTGTTTTGCAACTGGTTTTAAATCCATTCTACATTATTTAAAAATCTGTTATACTCTGTTTTCATGATATGTTTATATTATTGCACTATCGTTAACTAGTTATCACTTATTATTTAATGCTAAGTGGAAAGTGCTGAAGGATTTTGAGAATGTGTTTGCTGCTCTTATTTACTTCCTAGTTAAATTAATATTGTAAACTGTGTAGAACCAGAATGAGTTTATAAAGACCTCTCTATAAGCTAACTAACAGTATACATATATATTAAAGATAATCACCTTTGGTGATGATATCATATATCTGAACCTATCTTTGGATTTCATGTGCAGTACATAAAGAAGGTAACAGAGAGATACTTATCTCTTGTCAATTTACCTCTTATCAAAGGGAAGTGTCTCAGCAAAACACTGGGGTATGGTTTTCTTTTTTTTTTTGCTCTGATGTGCTGGGGAGGTTGAGTCTGCTGTGTCAGTTTCACTGTGGTTGTAAGTAAATACATTTTGCAGTAACAGCTTGTTTTGTGGTTTCTTGAGAGCTGTGTGTGCGTATATTTTCTTACTTATGGTCATTACATAGATGAGATAAATGTAAATAAACCTTTCCAAACAGTTTTCCATCTGTCAGCAAAATAATTTTATTTTATTTATTTGAATTTTGGTAAGCTGAGTAAGCCCACTGAGCAGAATGTCCCTTTTTCAGGAGGCGACCCAGGGAGGGTAAAGGTGAAGTACAGAGATACAATGAACAGCAAAAGATAAAAGTGCAAAAGACACTTACAATAGTTTGTAGTACACAGTATATATGTATACATATATATATTTATATAAAAGCATGTACATTATTTATAAATATTACAGTAAATACAGGCACCGAGGTAGCAAAAGTTACAGATATATACAAGTTGTATGGGCAAGGTTTTACATTTACACAGTAAATATTTCAATCAATACAGTAGAATCAGGCAAAGAGGTGATCATTTAAATTGATTAGAACACAGTGAAACAAGAGCAGCCCAAAATCAAATCATAGCAGATCAGGGGTGGCACTACTGGGCAGAGCAAGGAAAGGAGCAGGAAGGGACATAGGAGGAAGGGTGAGCTGGATGTGAGGTTGGAGACCTTGGGTACAGGTACAGAGCTGAGGGAGGCTAGACGGGGTTTAAGAGCTCTCTTGAAGGAGTAGAGAGGGACAGGTCAGAACAGTAGCAGGTAGGGCATTCCAGAGGAGGGCTATACTCTACTACACTACAATACACTGCACTACTCTTCACTACACTACACTATACTACACTATACATGTTTTGAAAGACAATTTGGCATATTTCAAGGATCAGCATAATTAATGATTCATATATGATCCATTATGCAGAAGACAAACCATTTTATTGTCTTACAAAATTATGTCTTGCATTATTCAGATCTACTACATTTTACTTTGTTTTAAAAGTTAGTTTGTAATATATATCAAATACATAATGAAATAATGGTTATTACAGAATGTTTCCCTTGCTTTGTGCTTAAAACATATGGTGAATGCTCATATTTGTCCTGTTACCAGCATGTCTCTTTTGATAATAGGGGTGTGCAAGCCAAATATTAATTTACTAATACTGAAAATAATATGGTTCATTGTACTCACAGGTAACATAGGTTTGTACAAGCTAATAAGACTGCGTCCATAGTGCTCACCTTTGTTAAACTAAAAAGGCAAACCGCTTGGTGTAATGTATCCAGCTTTAGTTTGAAACGCTCCACTGATGGACTCGAACCACTTCTTTGGGTGGGGAGTTCCATTCAAGATCACCCTTTGGTTGAACCACCTTTGATCCCTCCAGGTTTTACAATTTTCCCTCTTAGCTGTAGTAAATGTGCTCTAATGCTATAAACTTGATCCGAAATGTTAGCCCTAACCTCTTCCAAAGATCATGTTCTCCTCTTATCCTCCTATACTCAAGAAAACAAATTCAAATCATCCAGCCTGGTAACATAGTCCTTTTCTTCAAAATCCCTTATGGAGCATGTTGCCCTCCTCTGTACCCTCTCAACATATATATCTCCTTTATTTGGTAAGGTGACCACACCTGTGCACTGTACTCAGTATTGGCTTCACCAGGGATTCATACAGGGGCTAAAACTTTTCTGTTTCTACTAGCTACATGCTTCAATATGCAGTTTAATACCCCATTTCTCTTTCTGCACATATTACTGCAATGGGTCTTAAATTGCAGATCATTTGTTATAGTGATACCTAAATCTCTTTCTTCTGTTACAGTTCTAAGTGAATTATTTGCCTATGATATGTATGGTTTGGATTGTTTTTTCCAAATGCATAACTGCATTTGTTGGGGTTCAAGGGAGTTTAATAGTACTACACCACACATCAATGTGGTTTAGGGCTTCCTGCAGTGAATCATAGTCACCTTGGTCCTTTAGCTCAGCCCCAGTCAACAGACATCTGCAAATTTAGTCATCCATACTGTATCATGCTCATATTGGAGTGTTGCCACGTAGATGTTAAAAAGACATGGACCTAAAACTGAGCCTTGTGATATGCCACTAGTTACTTTAGTCCTGTCATAGAAAAGATGTCTCTAATGCTGACTCGTTGTTTTCTGTCCTGAAGCCATGAACAAATCCATGACACAGTATTGTCGTGGATGCCCATGGCTTTCAATGCCTGTATTAGCTCATAGTGGGCATTTGTCAAAGGCCTTGGTAAAGCTCAGAAATACCATATCGACTGATCTACCCAATCCAAACTTTTACTGACCCTATTGGACATTTGCAGCATATTGGTCTGTCAAGGCCTCCCTTAATAGAGCCATGCTGTGAATTGTCCCCTAGATGAATCTGATAATTTGTTCTTTTATGATCCCTCCAAAATTTTGCATATGGTACTCGGCACTGAATTGGCAAGTATTTTCTGCTGCTAATGTTTTTTATATTTGGATAGTAGAAAATAAAAATACTGTACCCTCCCTGTTGGCCAATGCTTGTCAACTGGCCAGTCTCTCTTCAATCCTATCATTTAATGCCTTCCACTATCCCATATCCTCCTAGAGGATTTTAAAAAGAAAGCAAATACCAGCTTTTGGCACTAATCCAGGAATGGACTCTGTTTCAAACAAAATTCCCATCCTTATCCTGACCACCATCCACAAAGTGTTTTCATACGAACATATAAACATATGAAATTGACAGCAGATGAAGACCTTATGTTCTATCAAGTCTGCCTGATTGTGCAGCTAGCAGCCTTATACTACAGCTACCCCCTTCCATTCTTCCTCCCTCCAGTGACCCTCCCTTACCCTGTCCCATCCCTTTGAAGCAGCCCACTGTTCAATAGGATACCACTTCCTTTGGCAATGCATTCCACCTAGACACTGCCATCTCTGTAAAAAGTGTCTCTTCATTTCCCTCCTGAACCTTCCCCATTCCAATCTCAGATCATGCCCGTGAGTGTCCCTCCCCTCCTTAATTTGAAAAGCCCTTCTGTGTCTATCTTATTTATTCCCTTCATGTACTTGAAGGTTTCAATCATGTTCCCCATTCCTCCTTTCCTTCAGGAGTACATGTTCAACTCCTCAGCCTTCTCTCGTAGGGTAAGTCCCCTAGACCCTCTATCATTTTCTTGCCTTGCACTGCACTACCTCAAGTAACCTAATGTTCTTCTTCAGGTATGGTCACCAGTACTGCACGCAGTACTCTAGTGTGATCTAACCAGTGACCTATATAGCAGCAGGATAACCTCCACCCACCTGGAGGATGTGCCTCTGAATACAACCCAGCATCCTGCTGGCCTTTGCAGCTGCCTTTCTACACTGTGTTGAGATGTTCATTGCTCCGTTATGATCACCCCAGATCTTTCTCCTCCTCAGTCTTGGCTAGTTGAATCTCCCCAACTGGTAGCTCCTCCTTGTTTTCTTTGCACTGAAATGTTGCACCTTACATTTCTTGGCATTGAAGCCCAGCTGGAAAGTTTACAACTAGGCCTCCAATTTTGTCAGATCATCTTCCAATCCCTGCCATCCTCCTAAGTTATCCACTACTGCTCCCATCTTGGTGTCATCTCCAAGCAGACTGATCTTGCTCTTGATGACTATTGAGATGTCTGCTATGAAGATCCCAAACAACACTGGTCCCAGTACAGAGCCCTGTGGCACCCTGCTTGTCACTGCCCAGGAGATGACAGCTCCCTCCAAAACCACCCTCTGCTGCCTCCCTTGCAGTCAGTTCACTACCCATCACACCATCTTCGCTCCCACCCTGTGCCTTCCAGCTTGTTTCCTAGCCTCCCATGCAGCACTGAATCAAAGGCCTTACTGAAGTCCAGGTACAGGACATCCACTGCATGGCCCTTGTCTACTTGCCTGGTGACCCGTCATAGTACTCCACCTGGTTGTTCTGACAGGATCGGCCTGACACAAACTCATGCTGTCTGCTGTCCTGCAGCCCATTAGCCTCTAGGAGGAAAACCAGTGTCTCCTTCAGGATTGTCTCCATCAACTGTCCCACAATGGATGTGAGGCTTACTGGTCTGTATATCCCTGGCTCATTTTTGGGACTGCTCTTGTGGAGTGGCACCAGGTATTACGTAAGTCCAGGAGGCATTGAACAGCTCTGCCAAGGGTTCTGCCAGGAATTTTGCCAGCTTCTTTAGCACCCTGGGGTGTATACCATCTGGCCCAGGTGCTTAGTCCACCCTCAGTGCCCTCAAGCCCTCCAGTACCCTGCCCACTGGGATTTAACCCATCTATCACCTCCCACCATGCCCACCCTTCAAGCCCCTTTGGGTATAGCTCCCCCTTTCTCTTTGGTAAATATGGAGCAGAAGTACTTATTTAATGCTTCTGCCTGTTCTGCCCCTGTTTCACCCATCCCCATTCCGTTTGATCCTTACTATCTGGTCCTACAACTCCTTTTCTCCTGATGTATGTGAAGAAGTCTTTCTCCCTCTTTGATGCCCTATGCTAACCTGAGTTCCCCGGATGCCTTGGCTGCCTTGACTGCCCTTGTCACCTCCCTCGACTCCTTCAGGTATTCCTCCCTGTCCTCCCATCTCCCTGTTTTTACACCATCTAAAGGTGGCTCTTTTCTTCCTTGCTTTTCCATGACTCCCCCCACACTCAACTAGGATTCTTTGTCTAGCCTATTACTCTGGACCTAATACATGTTCAGTTGCCTCCACAATTCCCAGTTTAATGACCTCCCACTTCTGAGTTAGTGTCAATATTTGGATGGATCCTGGCCAGATGCCCTGTACTATTTCCTCATCCTCCTGAAGTCAGCCCTACTGAAGTCTAACACCCTTTGTGCCCATTTCTACTCCCCTTTCCCCATGTTTGTTGAACACACTGAGTGGTGGTAACTTCCTGCCAGCAGTTCTTCCACCCCAGATCCTCACAAACTCACCATTCACCAGCACAAGGTCTAGGCATTCCTAACCTGGTTGGCCGTTGACCATCTGCAATATGAAACTGGTGTTGGAGCATCCGAAGTACCTGCTCCCTCCTATTCATGGTGGCTGGGGTACCCTAATTCACTGCCGGCATGTTGAAGTCCCACACAATCATCGTGCTTGCCCCTCCTGCAGGTCCTTCTGATCTATCCTGCTAATTCCCTATCAAACTCCTCAGTCTGAGACGGTGGCCTGATCACCACTCCCATCCTGAGAGTCCTACTTTTGGAGTCCTGGACCTTCACCCATAATGGCTCCATGCTGTCCTCCTCCCCTTCCCCTGACACACTTCAATCCTTCCCTCACGCAAGCACCACATCCTCCCTTTCCTTTTACCCTGTCCTTCTGAAATAACCTATACCCTGGTACTGCCAGGTCCCAGTCATAGTAATGGGTGGCCCATGTCTCAGTTATGGCTGCCATGTCCACCTCCCATCTGCTATGAGCCTATAACTCTTCTGTTTTGTTCCCTAGTCTCCTAGCATTCAAGGTTACACCCTCCACCCTGCTTCCTTCCTTCCTTTTCTTACTTGCTCTCCCTTTCTAGCCTCAGCTCCTGACCTCTCCTTAAGTGTCTTGCAGCTGGTATGGTGAGTATAAACTCATTTAGCTTCCCCTTCCTGTGGTTTCCTGCCTGACTCCTGCCCACCTGCCTCCCCCTTCTTTTAGTTTAAATTTTCATTGTTTGCTAAGTATTTCCCCAGTTTCTGTTTCAGTACTCTCCTTCCCTCCGAACTCAAGTGTAGCCTGTCCTTAGCATAGAGATCCTTGCCCTCCCAGGTCCTTCCCACCTCCCACCAGCCCATACCCCTTGGACTGACACCATTCTCTTAGCCATGTGTTAAATTCTCTATCCTCAACTTCCTTGATGTGCTTGCCTTGGGTACTGGAAGCACCTCAGAGAAGTTACTGATCTTCCTGCCTCCTCACTAATCAGCCCTAGCTCCTCAAATCTCCTCTGGACTACATCCACTATATTTCCCATCAGATCATTTGTTTCCCAAATGCTGAACTATGTGAGGTTTCTACCTACCCCCTCTTAGCATACTTCAGAACAGATTACTACCCTTTCCACTGTCATGCCAGGCATGACCTCCACCCATGTCTGCTATGCCTCTCCCCTTACTTCCCCATCAGTTCCTTTCAGAGTAGGTCTCAACATTAGGATCCCATCCTTGTTTTCATGTTCTGCTCATCTTGTCCTTCCTTTATCCGTCCCTTTCTCTCCATTCTTCCTCCTCATCCTGCACAGTTGTTTCCCTCTTCCACTCCTGTTGTAATGACCCTGTCTCTGCCCTGCTCTCCTTCTCCCCTTTTCCTCTGATTTTACCTCCCTCACCACTGGGCTCTACCTGCCTCCTTCCCCGATGCATCCCTTGATGCATTCCCCTCCTCACCACCTCCATATTTGACCAGTCCCTATACCATACCACCTCAACCCTTGACATCTCTCCTATTCTGTTCTTGTCTTGTCTGTTATCAGCTCCTCTGCCCTGCACTCCCCATCACATCCCCAATCCTACCAGTACTTCAAACTGATTTTTCAAGTCTCTTCACTACCAGCTATCTTCTCTGTCCTTCTGCTCACCTCCTACCCCATGCTGACTCTGCAACTGTTAGATTTCTCCTTCCCTCCCATCCTCCCTTTCTCCTCTTTCCTGCTGTAATTTGTCCTCTAAATCAGGACCCCTGTCTTTTCCCCATCTGCCCCTGTATTCCGCTCCTCCTCCCTCTTTGACCTGTCTCCCCACAGTTATCATCCTTCCTCTCAGCCACTAAGTTGTCCATCATCACAGCCCTCAGTTCCCTCCTAAAGCTCAGTTTGTAAGCAGCTGATCTCATTCCTAAGCTGCCTTATTTGCCTGCACACAACACCCTCCCTCTCCTCACAATATTCAGAAAGATTGCTGCTTCGCAGTTGTTGCAGTAACCACCCATCCCTCACTACAGTTTGCCCACCAGTGCCCCCTCATTTTCGGTGAAGGATGCCCATACCACCCCTGACCCTCCCATCCACCTTTTCTGTTGTGCCCATGATTCTCAAGCTCCCTGATACCTTACCATCATGTAAAAGATAGCCAACCAACAAAGCTGCCACCCAAATAAATGCAGTCTGCCCCTAAGTCCTAAAGCAGAAGACCCCTCAATCGGACCTATAAAGCCCTTTTCCCTTAGATTGTGTGCTGATGATACCGTTCGCCTTCTGACTCCTGCCTCAAGACTTGCAGAGACCATTTCTCTGACTCCATTACACAGTACACCATCTCACATACACTGAGACTTTCATATGACCAACAGAGCATTAGGTGTGCACAACCAAGAGGATCGTATTGTTAGCATCATGGATGATGCTAGGCAGACTGACCAATCAGGCTTCCTAGCAACATAAAAGATGCATACTGCATTACTCTGCCTCCTCCAATCTGGTCTAGTAAACCTTATGTGTCAGTCATATATTAGACTTACTGTATGCAGAACGGGATGGCTGTCAGTTTGGTATTGACTCAGCTACTTGGCAGATACTACTATTGGCCATCTTAATTATGGATTGGGGTTGGGAGGGGCTACCATTCACATGTAGTAGTAGTAGTAGTAACAGTAATATATTTTATTCATGATATGAATACAAATTGCTCAGTTGAGCATAGCTCATTTTCAATGGGATCATTACCACAAAACAGCTAAGTACATAGTCATAAGTTACTTACATTAATCAATATATCTTTAACATTTATCGAACACAGAAAACACAGTATATGGTACATTTATGAATCATATACATGTTCCTATTACTACTGAAGAGCTTATCCAGCACATAAATGTTAGCATATAAAGATTATACACTTTCTTAAATAGTTTAGTTTAAAAGACCTACCTGGCATTAATAAAACTTAATTCACTTCTATACCACAACAACAACGCATGAGTTGTATTTACATAATACTCCTTTTGGAAATGGTGCAGGCTTGAGAGGAGACAAATCTTTGCAAATGTGTCAGCTCTTGTAGTGTCAGGAACTGGCAATTATTTTGTTTCTGTAATCCTACTGGGACCAAATGAAAGGATGAAAGAGTGGGAAGAACAGGGTTGGAAAGAGACAATCACACCACTAGCCATGATCGCTTGGTGAAGGATAAGGTTTTGTCAAGTTTAAATAGTTATTTTCTCTGTGGGCAAAACAAGAGACCCTTATTGCTACCATTATTTCCACTTGGAAAAACTTTCTCTTAGGTTAAAACCGGGGCTCAATTTTCAAGGCCATGAAAATGCTGCAAGCCCATGATACAACAATCTTTTGGCACACAGGGCTTCTGGCTGTCTCCCAGCTAGGAAATGGTATTTTAAATTCTGCGCACTAAATCCCAAGAGATAGACCAGCTATTTGTTAGTATAACTTGCACCATTTGGGGCACCCTTCCATACCTTTGACCTAGTCAACCATAATTTATTACATGTTAAACCAATCTCTCTTGGCCTCTCACATATAGTGGGGAGGTTTGAGAGTTCCTATCAAAACAGATCCCATTTCATTATGTTCAACCAGACCATTTCTAATTTGGCTGATAGAAGACATTGGAGTTACCCACAGTTCTATTCTCAGTCATTTTCTATTCTCCATCTTTTTCAACTATCTTCCTTCTGTGTCTTTGTCCTGTTGCTTTATGATGTACCGTATGTTGGTGACATAAACTCTATGACAGTTTCCTCTGTAAGCCACAGTAATACACTTAAACCAAGACTTCCAAAATATCTAGAGTTGGATAGTAGTTAAAACTCAGGCAATGCTCTTTGCTTCTAATGCTAAACCTAAATCCTGCATAGATCCTCTTGCAACCTCATGTGTTGATTTGTTCAAAAATTCAAATACCTTGCAGTAAAATTGCAGCAATTTATATGTGCAGATAATTTCTGAAATTATGTGATATCTCTGTAGAAATTCTTTACCTGCCAGTAGTACCTCACTAGGGCCAACAAGGAATATCTCTTTAGAAATACCATGAAATATCTGGAAATATCTGCCCTTCTCAATTTCTGCAACTGTACACTTGACCCTAGTTTGGATTTTTCCTCCACATCCACTTCATCTGTAAGACTATGAATACCAGTCTTGGTTTACCTTAAAGGGTCAGTCACATTCTCACCACTAAAGCTAGACTAGACACTGTACAAGGCATCCTTTATCTTGCCTGCAATATGCTTTTCTAATCTTCTCACAGGTCACTAAAACTGAAATTCATACAGTATAGGGATGTGGCCTACAACATAATCTGTCACTTAAATTTGTTTTCCCTGTCTCACTCACCATGGTAATCACTACTATGATCTGAGATGGCTTCCTCCATCTGTTGGTCACTCTTATTCTCTTGTCTGCTTTCTGGATAACATTTTAGATCCTCCTCCCCACCTTCACTGTATCAGTTCTTCATGACCTCCAACTGAGGTATATACTTTGGTCCTTTGCTACATCTCTAATCCAGGTTTCCAAATGCTCCACTAAAATAGGTGAATAGGCTTCATTGACATTTGCACCCAGGCTCTGGAGTTCACTCCCATGCTTAGAATAAAATACCCCTTCACACCAGTGTTTTGAAGGAAACCTAAGAAAATACCCACAGATCTCCTTAGCCTGCAATTGCACTTCACTTTAATTCCTATGTAACAGTTACTGCACTTTCCTCCTTTGGTCCTCACCTATAGGTATTCTAGCTTACCAAAAACTGCCCAGGGCTGGATAAGTTTTAATGGTTAGTATCAATCAGATGTGCCAAATCTTCACTACTGGACACATTTTATGTATGTATGTATTACATTGTTCATTTATCTTGTAATTATATTAATTAGTATCGTTTAACTTTTCTACAGCATAATACCTTATCTGACCTTTATTACCTCTATCTTACTTCTGTATTGGTTTATTACCTTGTTTTCTAGCATAATCCATTGAGTTGCCTACTCATTTTGTCACGGCAACTATAGGCGCCACAATGAGGATGACAGTGAAAGGGCGATCATGATTATAAATCACCCTCACTCTGTGCCCCATTGTGCCCACACAATTTCTACCCCTCTAGTGCATGCCCACCCTGAGTCAGTTATATCTAGTTTGAGGGGTGCAGGGGTGAAGTAACCATTTCCTGGGAGGGCTTTGGTGCTGTAACTCCTTAGAGATGAAATGCCTGGCTTGTAATGCCAGATGGCATTTTGCCTGTACTGCAATCAGTGTCAGTAAAATGTATGTTGCTGTGGCATGGGTGGACTGTCTTCTAGATTCTGCTGTGACCTGCTGCTCTTTTTTATGTCTCCTGGTCCTACCTGTAAACTGGCAGCTGTCTGGTGTACCAGCATGGGTCATAATGTTGCATGAAAAATAACATGGCAAAACAATACTGCAGTCAAAACAGTGAGTGAAAAAACAGAGTCAGTGAAAACACTGACAGAAACAACAACAGTGCACACAGATGAAGAAATGGGAAACATTTCCATTTCTTTGTTTTTTAAGTGGGTCTCTGCACAGCATCCCTGATATGGGGGCTTTGACCCAACACCTTCAAACTAAATTAACTAACTCAGAGGGTATGTGGGACAAGGGAAAATGGGAAACTTGGGAGTGGGGAACTTATTGTTTTGATTAAAAATAACATGTTGGGAGATGGGGAATCAGACCCCAGTCCCAGGGTCTTCACTGCACCAGGTGCTTGTGCCTTAGCCACTCCACCATGGAAGTGGCTCAACCAGAACAGCACCTGTGGACTCTTCAGCCCTTCCTCCAGTGCCTAGTGAGTGACAGGGGTAGCAGTAGTTTCCTACTTCTATTATATTCTGTCGCTGTAATTCATTCCATGCTTTAGACTGTGCGGTTATCCTTGTGCTGTTTCGGCAGCGCTATATTAACCTGGTACCTAGTGTATCTACCTAGTAAAATAACTGCAATGAATAAATAAATGTAAATATACACCATAAGGAGGGGATGTTCATGGAATAATAAAAGCAAAAATGAATATAAAATGTACAGCTCTGAGAGTTGCATAATTGCAATGAATAGGAACATGTTTATGAACTATTACTAGACTAGTTTGAGAAAGCTTAGTGAATAATGATTAACACTGCTTGTTTTACAAATTAGATACCTAGAGGGATTATCAAAGATTTATGTCTGTGTTCTGGATGCAATTGCACACTTCCAAAGTAAAATTAGACCACAAAAATGTCTAACTTTTAGGTGCTACTGCAGTTCTATCCAGATAATGGATGCAAGAACTGCAGTTGTGATCAAAATGCCATGAACTGGAAAAGTGTCACAGATACATCAGGATATGAAAGTAAGATTCACACATTCTGGCACATTAATGTGGATGTAGGACATGTCCAAAAATGGATACTAGTACTGCGTACAGCACTTTGAAAGTCCCACCTTTGAATTATAAGTTAAAGGATTCTGGGCATTAGTTCCTTTAAAATGATAAATATGTAGACAGTAACAGAAAGCTATTTGCAAAGTATTTATAATGAAGTGAATAAAATGTATTACAATTTGTATGCTTGTTTGTTGTTGGTTGAGCATGCTACAGTCTCCTGTATTAATGTACACAGGGTTCCAAATTCAGAAGGTTTGTGAAACACTAACAGGCGTAGCACTTCACTAACTGAACATAGTGCATTGGAATGGGGTGGGTGCAGAGCCCTCCAATTGTGTACACTGGATAGCACAATCATACTAAATGCACCACTAAACCTATGCAAGTGAGGAGCCTCCTGCATACAGGAGCAGTGGTATGTCAAAGAGAACAGGAAACAAAACCTTAAATACAACCATTAAATGTGTCTTGTCTTTTCTTTCAGATATGCTTATGTACTTACGTGATCCAAAAGACATCCTGTGTGTTTAATTTATTTTATATTAATCAAACTATGGATTTTCACAAAGTGGCTATTATTTGTTCAGCCTCATCTTACTTTTCACTTTTCACATCAGGAAAGTAGGTGTGGCAGTTGTCAGTGACATACTGTTTGCATATTTTGCACCACCTGCTGTTCTTGTGTCAAATGTTCAATTCTCTCCTAGAGCCTTCAAAAGATACAGCCTGTAGGAAGTAACTCATGAGCTTTGTTGTGCTTCTCTTTAACTTTTTCTGTCATTCATTCAACAAACAATAGTAGCCTGATGTTGTATCACAGACCAAACAAAGTCATCTTCTGAGTATATCATAATAATGGAAGTGTTGTTTTTTGTTTTGCATGCTATTGGAGAGAAGTCCTCATCTGCAATCAGTTTTCACACACTAAAATTGAATAGTTTTCAGTTTTTTTAATCTTTTGCTAGAGTCACTTAATTACAGTGTGAGTCGTATCTTTTAAACATGTTTTCATTTTTAGTACTAGTTCATTTGCGGTGTTCAATTTAGCTTGGTGAACCGATAGCAATATATAAAACAAACAAAAGTAACATTGTCAATAAGAGCATTGATTGCTGATCACTTGAGAAAAAAAAAAGAAATACAAAAGAGTATGCAAACTCTATTGATGTTCAAAGAATTATGATCATATAAAATTAAGCCATCAGTGCCCAAGTCCTGTTATTATGGCATCCTACCAAAAACCAGTTTAGCCTGCTAGTATGTAATTGCTGGGCTGGAGGGGGCAGTGTGTAAAATCTTTGAAATATTTTTAGCAAGACCTGTATCTAATACTCTCATTGCACAATGTCCGATGAATAATAACATCAGTGTACAAGGCTTGCAAACAGCTGGATTTGTTTTAGTGAAACTCAGTATTCAAAAATATTTTGCTGCACTAGGTTCAATTCAAATATATAATGCAAAAATAACATGCCTTTATATTCCATGCCAGCCTATATATTGCTACCCCTACAAATACAGATGCAAAGAAATAGCACCACACACTGCTGGTAATATAGAAATGAGATTTAGCAGTGTATGGTGCTTGTTTCTTATTAATGCTCTTGTGACATTTTTTTCCTCAAACACACTTCTCTGGTAGAGTGAAACTTATTCTCTGCAATAATGGTACTGGCTTGGTACTAAGACACAGTCACAATGGAGATAAGAGAACAGGAGCAATATTAGACATTTAACAGAACTGGAGCAGTTACATGGGTGGGTTATGAGTCTGAATCCCACCACTGTCTCAGACAAATATAGTGCAACCCATTCAAGTTGGACACCCTTAAGCGACTCTTGGATAATATGGATAAATCACAGAAACCAAAAGCCATTTCCATATTCCATGTTTGAAAATGCCCAATATAGCAAACTATAAGCACAGTCTATATGAGACTTTTTACTTGTCAGTTGCCTTTGTACTGTCCTGTGTACATTGATATCACTCCTTTTGTTTGCCTAACTTGCATTAATGTGTTATGAACACTACCTTGCTGTTAATAGAGTGCCTTTTGTTTGCTGGCAAATTGATTAAGGCAGCTGCTTATGGTCTCAGTAGCTGACAAAGATTTGTAGAGTAGTTCTGGCTGTGTTGGTGGAGGAAGCAAGGTCACATCTCATCTAGCCTGAGAAGATGGTCTCATAGGATAGTGATATTTACCCACCATCAAGCTTCCCAGATGCATCCACCCTCTGGACCAAGTCAGTCATTGATCAGCTACTTTCATATTAATAATACAGAACAATCCAGTAGCATACAGTATTCTCGATTCATGATCCACCTGCTTTCATTTGCTTACAGTAGCATTGTATACTCTGCCTAACCCACTCATTCAAAATCAGCCTGCAAAAGGCAGCAGCTCATAAAGCAGTAAATGCAGGTACTGGGGTACTGGGTTGTACTGAAAAATTGCAAAAAATGCAGCAAAGCAGACACTGGTATTGACTGATTGCAGCTCAGCCATGATAGCGCTACTGTGGCCACATCATACTGTGGTTAATTAGTACTGTGCTTTCTATGTAATAAATCACATGGGCAAAGTATTAACAAGAAATGCAGGTCAGGGACAGCACAGTTGGAAACTTTAATTATGGAAATTACCATTAAGTGATTTTCTATTTCAGTATAATAACTGGTGATCCCTGTTATCAACCCATTTTTGAGTACTGTAAAAAGTCGTATCAACCTGGAGGTTGATCCGGACTTCTGATCTCGACAAGAAGCCTGTGCCTTTCGCATTCCAAGTAAATAGATTCAAACTCATAGCATGACTGCCATAACACAGATCCAAATGAGAAAGCGTAATCATTTTAAATGAATTCCGTAGCTTACCCTCTGGTTTAGAGATCTGCATGTGTGCAGCATTTATTTATTTCATTTATTTATTTTGGAGACCCGTGGGCAAAGCATTTCGTACTTCATACTAGTAGGCATGCCCCACACTAGCATGTTATGTGATGTCAGTCCTTGAATAGGCGGGGCATGCCTGTTAATAGAAATATAGCGTTTAGCCTCAGCGTCCTAAATGGTAATAATTTTTCTATGGAATTTTTTAGTGTCAGTTATTATCAAAATAAAACATATGTAGGGGTAGAAATAGGTTTTTCCACACACCCTCATTGTGTGATAATAGTAAAACCTCTAGAGCTTTGCTCTTGAGTTTGATATTATCACACAACTTGAGTAATGTGAAAAACTCCATATCAACTCCTACATATGCATTATTCTCTATATAATGATCACAAATAACATTTGCAGCCCTTAATCAATAGATGAATGTGCCTTGTCAAATATCCAGAAACACAGCAATACTTAAAGTTTACTATACAATTAATGCACTTCCCTCAGACAATGGTTTGATTTTGAAAAGATGTCTGCAGCCAGTTCCATGGCGCTGAGTGAAAGGTGTTCATTTGGCATGCTGGTGACCTGGGTTTGCACCCTGAGCCTGGGTATCAGGATTGGAGTCAGTAGGGAGGGCATTTAGGTCATCCTTTGGACACTTCCCTCCCAGGGGCTGTGTGTGGGCCTTTGGAATGCAAGGTGATTTGGGGTGGTGTTCTTGGTGGCATGGTGCCTCAACATGCTGCCAAATGCCTAAAGTTGCTGCCGTGTGCCAGTCCATTGTGGGAGGGTGGGACAGAAAAGCAGAAAATCTTCCCCAGTTGGCTAGATGACAACTGCCAGTCATGTCACTACAGTAGCATGGAAGTTTTCAAGCTGACCCGCTGTGCCCAGGATACATGTCTGCACCAGTGTTAGCTACTCCCTGGTCTGCCCTATGGAGGGGCATCATCTGATCTTAAAAATCCCATCTGAAGAGTTCATGCATTAGAAAGAATGCTGTGCCTTTCTGTTCACAAAGGTGAACTGTTTTAATAGAACAATATACATAAAAGAATACAAGAGACAATTTAATGTTGCAGACATAATGTTAATGACTAAGACAAGTTAAAAACAAAATATAATCACCAGCAAAGCTATTCATGTCCCTTTATGAGGTATTTGAAAATGCTAAAGTGCTGCCAGGGTAACACTATTTAATGCTTACAAATGCCTACTATTATCAATGTGCAAAGAGGTGTGTGACTGCATCCCCCTTACAACATTGGTTCTCTGCAACACCCTCTATGTCCCACCTGATCCCCAATGAAATAAAGATAATCTTATCTGGTACTTCTGTAGTACAACCTCACAGCTGATCACCAAATACTGTAAATAAAGTATACACTCCCTGGTAGTCAAGTGGTACCCCTCCTGCCATAATTCCTATCATGCCATTCATAAACTCCTCACTCTAGCCCACCCACTGAGAACCCACCATACCTCCACCATATGTCTGTCTTTAACTCACCCTCCAAAATACTGTCTTGGTCCTGGACTGTAGGCAGCGCTGTTGATGGCCATAGGAACAAATCCTCCTCTAACCACTTCAGCCAGACGCCATCTGAATGACAGGAGCATGCGCATGCATAAAACTATCTAAAACATTTGATATGAAACTACTGATAGATTGTCCACACTTCTATTTCCTTTGAATGATATACAGCCTTGTATCTAGTTCTAAACATAACTGGTAAGCAAGGTGTGTGGCTAGTAAACAAACTACAGAAATACAGAGACAGGAATTTGCTGGGTTATAACTTAGTATCTATTAGGCTTGCCATATGTGGTCCAGCTTAGCTTTGCTCAGGTTTAAACCCATAACACAGTGGTGTGAGTTCAGAGCAAATCTACAATGTGCATTTTAATGCTAGTTTAGAAATACCACTACTCTCAGTGCAGTTTAACCCCTGCAAGGTATATATATATATTTTTTTTAACCAAGGATGGAAATGAGAAAAGGAAAACATGAGGCGCACGAGTTTGAACTCCGTACCTGTATACCAGAGTCCAGGTTCAAATCCCAATCTTTCCACATCTTTCTCATTTCCATTTTAATCTAGTAAAATTTAGAGAGGGCAAATGCAGGGCCAGCCTCATATACAACATTGCAATTGATGGGAGAGTCATTTGATCAACAATATATTTCCTTGCATAAAGGGAGACTACTTTTAATCATTTCAATGATCCATTCAGAGTTTGTTTTGGGATATGATAGGCTCCAATCAAAATCCAAAGGCAACAAGTGGGGAAAGGAGACTTTGCCAATATTAACTGCGTGATTTGAGGACAGATTCAAGATGGAGAGAGAAGAGTAGGGTCATGTGCAAAGCTACATCTATATACCTTTGACTCACTACAGCAGTATTTTGAAAAAGTAATAAATTGTCTGATTTTTGTAAAAGTTGCCTGGATGTGAAAGCTAATTTATGTAATGCAAGACAATACAGTTGTTTTGAAACAAAAAGGTTTTAGTGGTCTCAGATATTCATGCAAAAATAATTGTTAGTATAATTCTTTTCATCTTATTTCTCTGTCTCTATCTTTCTATAAATTTTAACTAATGAACATATGGATTACATCTGCTTACAGTTATTTACCTTTAATGGGAAGAAACACAGAAAAATGGTGGGCTGTGAATAGGTACAAGATGTGCAAACTACATGAAGAACATTTATGTGGAATAAAAGAAAAATAATAATTGTAGTGGTTTTACTAAAGTAATAATATTCAGTTAGTCATAGTATACATAGAGGATTATGTATGAGCAAGCATACATAACAAGGCAGTTAATGATCGAGGTTTCCGTGGTAACGAAACCTCGACAACATAAGCTCGAGAGGTCCGTTATCACAGAAACCTCAAAATCTTACAACTGCCTTGTTTGTGTATGCTTGCTCATACAAATCTTTATAGTGTATGGGCAAGCATTAGCAGCACTTTGATCCCACACAAGTCTATCAGAAAAAATAAAGGCTTACTTGGGACTCTGTTGCAGCATGCTTACTTCCGGTTGCTGTGGGCTGCTCAATTGCACATGAGTGAATCGTTCGATCTTGTTGTGCTGTACTGGTGGCGTACTCAGTGCAGCACAA
The DNA here is from genome assembly GCA_016271365.2 of Neoceratodus forsteri. Taxonomy (NCBI): domain Eukaryota; kingdom Metazoa; phylum Chordata; order Ceratodontiformes; family Ceratodontidae; genus Neoceratodus; species Neoceratodus forsteri. The sequence goes on from CM028135.1 coordinate 675,666,034, forward strand.
CAAGATCTAACACTGCAAGGACAACACAACAACGCTGTTGGAAGCATGAATTTCCACGCTCAATAGCGTTCTACCATACACTATAAAGGAATAACCAGCTAATGTGGATGATTAAATTCCAAGACTGAAGGCTGAGTTGTTAAATCAGCTGCAGAACTGTTTTTCCATGTACACTTGAACTAACTTAATGTTATTACTGTCATAAAACTAGGAATTTGAACCCAGGATTTTAAAAGTCCTGTGGCAGTTAAAGTGGAGCATGCCCTTCTGTGGAATAAATGGTAAACCTACTGTAGGTGTGTCTAAAATGTGGATTGCTTTCTGTGGTGTGTCTAGAATGTCATTGTAGTAGTTTGTGGGCATTAAATGACAGTTTTCTGTGTTCTAATTGGCTTACAATAGATACCTGTTGTATAATTTCTAATAAAACAAACTCATTGCTGACATTTTGTATAATATAGTTACCATAATGGATGCAATATTATGATATTGGGGGTTATGTTGTGCTCAACAGTGACACTAAACTGCATGTGATTTTGAAGTTGAATTTCATGAATGTGGCGCTGAGAACCAATTAATTAATTTTCTAAAGAGGAAAACTATGATTATACATATATTTCTTTTAATCATTAAATGGCCATATTTTTTCAAACTTAATTTAATCAATTCTTCTGTTATGCAGTGGATGGTAAGAAAAGAGTTTTAGAGTTATTTCAAAATATTATACCCCTAGTCCTAGCCTGCAGATGTTATGCACCAATAGAGTCAAATCATTAGAGCACAGGGCAAGAGCTAGAAGATTATGATCCTAAACAAGCTTTAAGAGGAATCCAGGCATTGGCAAAAACATTCCAGTTGTCATCAGCAGAACAAAGTATACAACATTAAAAAAAAGAGCTGATATTTAACGTAAGCCATTGCAATATTTATTATAAAAGACATTTGCAGAAAAATAGGATTTGTGTCACTTAGAGTTCATTTATTGCTTCCTTGCATATTTTAGTGTTCATGAAAGGCCCCAAATTGACAGCACTGGAAACTGATCATGTATGTTTATCTATATGAAAGGTACAGCATTGGCAATTAGTTTTCAGTTCAAGATTACATACACTGTCTCAGCTATATGCCCAGTTCCTGTCATGAAGGAGCTACCAGGTAGATGTGGGGGTATTTCAGATTCCATGCCCATTTAATCCATGGCTTCTCATGTGAGACTGCTAACAAGGGTACCAATTGTGTTGGAGGTTTTGTGATTTGTTCACCAGTCAACTGGCAGCTAGAATGAGACCACCATAACTCATTTTACATTAGCCACTGAACAACTCTCAGGTAATAATGGGGCCCAGTCTCTCAACCAACCTGGGCGAAATTAAACCAGTGGCCTAGAGGTAAAGGCTACTTAATCCACTGCTAATCAACTGAACCATCTAGTTTCCTTAACTCATTTAATCCTGATACTCCTTCCATTGCTGAGGTCAGAAAATCCCCAACTTATGACATGACCTACTGTGGAAATGTGTCAAATGTTAAAACAGGAGATTTTGATTTCAATTAGAGAATGTGAATCTGTAGAAGATAAAGGCAATTCTAGACTAAAGAAGAACATGGGTCTATTGTGATTGTCTCCTTCCTTCCTGTCTGCTGCAGCATTCAGTTTCATGTGGAATACCTGTAACCTCAGTAAAATAGAAAAAAAACTAGTAGTATATGTTATTAACTTTGCTACTATGGAGAGCCAAGTCAGCATCAGAAACCTTAGGAATCCATGGATATACCATATAATCTATTATCTTTGCTGCATGATTAAAAATAAAATTCCAATACTGAACTAATTGGCTATTCATTTTTTCAAGGCTGATGGCACTGTATTTAAAATTAACAAAAAATGTCCTCTAAAGGTGTTCAGGCCTAGTTTTATACCCATTACACTCTATCAGTTATTACCTACTCCATCCTCCCTAACCAGAGTGAAGCTGCAGGTAAGTGATGGTATACTTACCACCTCCTAGCATGTATTTCATTCCCCTTCACCTCCCCAGACTGGGTCCCCCACTCCGAGCCCCAAAGGGCTGTGCCAGTAAGATAATGCCCCTGACACCTGATGGGTTGAATAGTAGGCGTATAAATTCCTGCTGCTCAGTGCCCACCCCAATCCTGCAGCTCATTTTCTGTCTGTAATAGTGAGCTGACTGCCTTCAGAGCACCAGTGATAAGAGGAGCGAGTTTGTTTAATGTTACTTAGTGATGATAGGCAGACTGTAATAGATCACCTGATAGACTTATTAGTGATTCACTGTACTGCTGTGGCAGCTTCAAATGAATGATGACACCCTAGTGTTTTCATTGTCCATTTATGCTAGTTATTTGCTGCTGAAAATGTACCCCAAACATATATCTTTGGACCCAAGGTAAGGATATCGCATTTATCCCCTATAAATTTAAATTGTCATGTGTCCTCCCACCCCACCTCCAGTTCATGAAGGTCCTGCAGACTGTTTTCCTTTACATTGGAGTTTATTATTTTCATTAGATTGCTGCCATCCAGAAAACTGAATTACCCTATGTCAGTGCCCTGATTCCAAATCATTAATAAAAATATTGAAGAATAGGGGTCTCACTAATGACCAGTGAGGAACCCCACTTGTGACCATCTTCTAGTGTGATGGTATCCCTGTTGTGTATGAAGAAAAACTATAGTCCATTCTTACTAAACAGCTATTGTATTACTTTCAAAAGCCAACATAACTTTGTACAGAGAACTGCATTTCCAGTCATACCTGTATTGTATACACTTTTACTGCAGAAACTAATTCTCCTGGCTACCAAACAAAACAAAACAAATCAGTGGCAGATGGACAAGATGCAAAATCTACTAAAATTCAAATGTTCATTAAGCTGAAGAGAATACGCTGAAAAGCATGTCCATTTCACAAACTCTAAAATCCTTTAACGTCAATACATGCCCTTCTATAAATTGACCTTTATTGTTAAGCCTAAAGTAGGGCTTCTAATGCGCTGTTGGCATTGTGCTGTCAGAAACTGGTTTAGGTTCAAGTACTCAGAACAAAATTTCTTTGTTTGTCAGGCAATTAGGGAGGAGTCTGTGTGCCTTCTAACTGCAGATTTCTATTACCTGAAATGCTTAGAATTTCCAATTCATTGCACAAATTCTCTTCAGAAATAGAATTAGATTCATAGGACTCTCAATCATTTGACTCACATGCATGTTCTATTGTTTTGCTGGTAGTCAACCTAGTACAGTGTCACCCAGCAGGTCAAAGTGATCTTATCACAGTTTCTGCCAGTGATATTATGCACAGCATGCTTTACTCTGGTGGGCAGCACTGTTTGCTACATGACCCAGTATTCTCTTTATGATACCAGTGACCCATGTTCATGCCCCCCATAGTGACTCTGAACTAGAATAGGTAATTTGGTACAAATTCCAGGGGAACAAACCTCATGATGTCCCAATAATTTGCCTTCAGCTGTACCTGCCTACTAGCTCATTGTATAGTAATGACTGATTTCCCAAAGAAAAGTGGATATGAACCTTTTGGCTCAAGAATGATTCAGTGGATCTTTTCCCAGTAGCAGAAAGTGGCATTTTGAGTACTGAATAGAAAGTGTGCCATACAGTGGTATAATACTATAGAACCTCCATTCTTATATAACATCTGTTTAAAATGTTGCACCAATCACCCAGCAGCACTATTAAATGTGGGACTACATGCCTCTCAACCTAGTGTCATGGAAATGTAGGACACTGACACTAAAATGTGGGAAAATGAGGGACACTTACCCTCAGAATGTGAGACACATCGTCAAACATGGAGATACAAGCTCTGAATACTTTGGAAACTAGTGCTTTTACTTGTGAAGGTTTTATTTTGCTTTAGTATGATAACATGTTATTAATTTCACATTCAGTTTATGGGCAGCACCTTTTTCTGAGGGGCATGTGAGGGACAGCAATTCTGAGGCATAAAATGAAGGATGTCCCTCATAATTAGGGATAGTTGAGAGGTGTGGTGGGATGGTACAGAAGAGTTTCATGAAACTCCTCAGAAGTGAACTGTAAGCAATTAACAGAAGCTTCTACCTCTGGAAGTTCACACACCATAAATAAGTTTAGCAAAATCTTTATTGTTTTTATGTGGTTTTACTGGACATCAGACCACTTCCAACTACCTTTGAATATGCATCAGTTCATACTATACATATCTTTTTTCTAGTATTAAAATCTACAGTGTACAGTATGTACACTCTGCCTAGTTTGACATCCAATTTCCATGTAAGAAGAGATGTCACACTTGTTATATTGTAGTTTTCTAATTCTGACAATGTTCATGTTGAATTACCAACATTGTTATGTCTTGATTAATCCCTGGTCATCAAACATTACTATGGGTAAGAGATGTCATTTTACCATACACAATGGTTATCATGCAGTCCACCTAGTAGCTGGTGTTGCAAACTGGTAGAATAGTTATTATTAAATTCCAAAGTATGCAAATTAAGTTGTAACATTTGTTCATATTTCCTGGTTGCAAATGATTTTATATCTACTGTATGTCTGCCATACTATATCTACAGTGGATATTTCAAGCGGCTTATGGCTGAGCAGCATTTTATAATTTAATTAATTAACTAAATGGCTGCAAAACTCCTACCTAATATTATAAAATGGGGTCTTGGTTGTTTATCCTGGTTCATTCCAAAATCACAGGAAGAAGCCATCTTCTTCAAACATGCAAAGTACTCTGCAATGGGGACATGTCAATTCTTTCTGGTGATTTCACTCTGTGGCAACTCATATTAGGCTACTAACTCTGCTGTCAATCAGCTTTCATGTCAACTTGTCCCTAGACAATTCACTCCCTCTACCTATTATACTGTACTCCAACAACAATTACAGTACAACTTCCACTTCTGCAAGCCTTGAGCACATTGCCTCATCAAGTAGGCAAATTGTGCCCACCTGGAATTTATTTTATAATATTTATGCTGGGGAAGATTATCCAGGGACACATTGACATGGGAGCTGATTAATGCTAGAGCTAATAGTATGGGATGAGCTGTCACACAGCAAAATGAATTGGGCAAATTGTCATGTAGCCTCTGCAATAGTGTCTTTTTTGATGTTTAGCTGCAAAACCTAAACCCTTTCATTATCAAATTTGTCTTTGATGAATAAATACTGTCTGAGGGTTACGAAGCTCAGGAAAGTTCAGTGTCTTTTATGTTTTGGGAGATAATAAATCTCTGAGTAGGACACACATTTTGATGAAACCAGCAACAGGAAAATATTTCATTTATGGTCATCAATGATGTGGTTTGCTTCATAATTGCTTTACTCTTTTTCATACTGTAACTTGAGAACATCTAATTTTATCAAATCTCAAGTCAGAGTCCTTGCCAAAACATGACATTTTCTTCTCTTGATTCACACCAAGAAACTTCCTTACTATCCCTGTTATAATACTGAAGGAATTCATTCATCTCTATCCACTTATCTAGCCCCTTTTAAAAAATCATTACTAGTGTATAGTCAGCCTCAGTTAGGTCAGGCTGCAGCATGCCCAATTCCTCACCCTCTTTCACATTGTGAATAATACTATTTCCTACTATCCATTCAAAAATGTTTAGATTTTATTTTTTTGTTCATTTAAATTTATTCAAAGTGCCACTCCAGGGCTCTGAGTGCTTGTACAATAAATGTGAGAAATAAATTTGTTATAAATAACATAAAACACAAGACAACATTACAGATCAAATCCTATAATATTAACATGATCCTCTTGTACAATGCTAAAAACATGGACAAACACTACCACAGTTCTGTTGAGCAGCTAGATCTAATCAAAAGCTCTCAGGAATAGGTTTCTTTTTCAGTTTTTTCTTAAAGGATGTTCACGGAACTAGTGGTGTGAATCTCCTCAGGCAGGTAATTCCATAGTGTAGGGCTACAATCAAGAAATCCTAGTAAACAGCAGACTTCAATCAAGAAGGAGGAACAATCAACAAAGCCCATTCACTAGTTCTTAAATTCCTGCATGGGACATGGGAATCAGGAGATCACTGAGGTATTGGGTGCCAAGTCCATTCAAGGCTTTAAACATCATTAACAATACCTAGAAATCAGTGTTCCATCTAACAGGCAGCCAGCACAGAACCTGCATTGTGGGGCAACATGCTCTGACCTCTGGACTGAGGTCAGATGCCTTGCTGCAGTGTAATGAACTAGCTGCAGGCAATGCAACTGATCCACAGATAAGCCTTTACAGAGTGCAGAGCAGAAGATGAGACAGGAGAAAATAAGGCCATTAACTAGAGTAGCTAGAACAGAAGAATGAAGCAGTGATTGTAGTCTGGCAACATTATTAAGATGGTAAAATCAGGTTCCTGACCTCAGGAGATGTCTGCAAATTAAATGTCAACTATTCATCAACAACAGCTCACAGATTACAAACCCCTTCTGACACCTGAAGATGCACCCCACCCCATGAGGGAAGAATCGGGTAGCACCCATGTAGAGAGCTGATTATTGAGTGCTGCACTTTTGGAGCGACTCAATAATAGCACTCTACAAGACAGCAGTGGTAGTATTACGGTTTCATATCCTGTATAGCGAGCACGGGAAGGAGCTGTACTCACTATTGCAGGATAAGTATCATTTGAGGCCGATTCCCCACTGGATCTGCTTGCATAGCATAGTGGTGTACAACACTGCTTGCAATGCAGACCGCCTTGGTCCGGTCCTGCTGGAGGCAGAATAATTTTTTTTTCAAAATCCAATAACTTGCTCCATGGTCTGCACCCCTCGGAGTTGATTATTTAAGTTTGGGGGGTGTGAAATTTGCCCCACAAGAAGGTGCAGAGGCCACAGCCCTCTGCATAAAAACATTTTTGTGCTTTGGTTAAGTATTGTAGTGACTGTCGCTATTTGCGATGGTCAGTACAATATCCGCTATTCTTTTGACCACTGGCTCAAGTTTGTTCAGTCTATGTGATAGGCAGTCTTTCAGACTCACCTTTATCACATAGAACCAAGAATCGACCACCATGCATGGCTGCTATCTGCTTCTTTGAGTCCACCACCAGCAACTCAGTCTTGATTGGGTTCAAAGTCAGCCAACTGAATGCCATACAAACCCTGATTTCCTCAAGCATTATTCTAACCTCAGCATAGAAGACAAAGAGTCAGGAACAAAAGACACACACAGCTGGGTGTTATCTACATAACACTGAAACTCCATGTGTAGTGCCTAATGGTCTCTCCCAGTGGCAGGATATACACCGAGAGCAAAACATGTGACAGAACAGAACCTTGGGGAACACCAGTCAATAGCAACTGGCCACGACTGGCAAGAACCATGTACCATTGACTGTTCTTGTGGCTAAGGGAGCACCAGAGACATTGTAAAACTGTCCCATGCAACACTCCATATTCCCTAAATCTGGACAACTGCACTTTATAGTTTACAGTGTTGAATGCTGAAATAGATCTAGCAAGATCACAGTAGAGATCTCCCATGATCTCTCACCAAGAATCGATCACTGCATACCCGATCATGGTTGTCCTTGCTGTGCTAGCTCAGAATCCATATTGAAAGGACTCAGGTCATTCTTCTTCAGACAATTCACAAACTGGGTTGTAGCCATCTTCTCAACAACATTAGCCAAAAAGGAAGATTAGAGACAGTTCAAAATTGGCAGGTATGTCAGTATCCAAAGATGCCTTCTAAGGAAGGGCTCCACTACCACCCTTTTTAGGGTCACCAGCAATAGCCCCTCCCTCAGAGAAACATTGACTATTCCTGTCAATACAGGTACTAACAGCACCCACCCCACTTTGAGCAACTTAGTGGGTTCATGGTCCAGAACATAAGTGGTGCTTAGCAAACCTGTGACCACCCAGAGGACTTCTTCTTTATCCAATGGCTGCAATTCCTCCCAACTATTCTCCAATCCACTCACACTCCTTTTATCCCTGTTGACCAGTGACAGGCTAGTGGAGGAAATCTGGTCATGAACATCCATAGCCTTGGTCTTAAAGAACTCATTTATCTGCTTGTACCTCTCGCTGGAAGCAAGTTATTTCGGATGCAGACATTCAGAATGTAATAAACTGACTAAGGCCCTGAGAAGTGCAGCAGTAAGGTTCTTCTCAGCAGCAATCAGAGCAGAAAATAGTTCTTCTTTCCACTTCAGTTGTCTCTTGGCATAGCCTCAAGTGCTCCTCCAGGACAAGTCTGTTGGCAACCAACCATGATTTAGTCCACATGTGCTCTAACTTACGACCTTCAACTTTCAACTCCCAAAGCTCAGATGTAAACCAAGGCACATTTCAGCAAGAGGTCTGCAGGTGAGAGCAGATTGATGTCAGGCTATCCAATGCTGCAGAAAAGTACCATTATAGGCTTCAACTGTGGCACTTCAACCCATGAGTGAGACTTCAACCAGGCCTAAAGTGTTCAACAGACCTAGAAATCTCACAGGATACAGATCCCATTTAGAATGGTACTGGATCACATTTGTAGTCAAAGACAGTTTTTAATGGTCCCAGCATAACAATATGATGCAGTGGTCTGATCAAACAACAGGTTTCACAGAGATATCATCTATCTCCAACCCTGCCAAAAAGATGAGGTCAGGTTTCTGACCCACTGAGTGTGTGGCTGAGGTAACCTCCTGTCTAAAATCCATCTCCTCTGTGAGTCAGAGGAGTTTGTTTGTGAACACATCTGAAGGGTTATCAACCCTGACATTAAAGTGCCAAACCACAACCAAATCAATGCACTTATAGTCGGAGCTAATCCCGCCCCTATTATGTCTGCCAGCTTCGATTCAGCTCTCTATCTCTCTCTCTCTCTACGCTGGTCTATCTCCTGAGCTGGTTGACCTAACCCTAGGCTCTGACTCACTTCTCCACCATTTTGTCATCTCACCACCACTTGTCTGCTCTGTGGTACTTTTGTCTGAAGTGAGTTCGTCCATTGGTCCCACTTGCTGTTATGTTGCAGCTGAGTCTGTCACTCCAAGAGGGTGCAACTACAGGATTTTACTCTACTCTACCGCTGCACTTATTTGTTCTGCTTGCCAATGTTTTCTATGCTATTGTGCAATTTGTGCGTGTTCATTGTCACTATGTAACTCCCTTCACCCTCATACATGTGATATCTCCTCTTTACGCAGGAGACTCCTGTTTTTTTGACTGAACTCCTCCTCCATCCTGGAAACAAAATCTCCTGCTTAAGTAAAATTCTGTTCAAAATATCCGCCTTTTTGGGCAGATAAAGACACGTAAAATTATATCAGTGATGCACAATGTGTTTGATAACTTTATATAACTAGTTGTTATTCTTTTAGTGTTTATTCTTGACAAAATGAAATGCATTACATTTTTGTAATTACTTTTTCTTATGTTTTGATGCCATTTAAGGACAAACTCACAATGTTGGCGGCATCTCCTATTAGCAGGCCAGTCTCCTCCTAATTTGACCCAAATCTCCCTCTTAAGCAAGTTGGACATATCACATGATCTGCACCTTTCCCCCAGGTCATACTGGGAGACGAGCAACTTGTTGTTCAGTGTACCTTACCTGGTGAAACTTTTCAATAAATAAATAAAAAAAGTCTTCCAGGACAAGAGTCCTTGGGACTCACTTCCCAGTCCAATATGCCATCAGCAAACTCCTGCAAAATCCCTACCCCTACCTGGAGGGTGGTATACAAGGATCAATCTACACAAGAAAATCAGAATGAGATTCTATCTCAGTATCTACAATTCATTAATTTAATGACAGGTACCTTGCAAGGTTTTGCCTTAATTAAAGCTTAATCATGCATGGCCTGGCTGCTTCATTTTAAGAGGTGAAAGGCATAATGTCACACTTTGCATGTGGAGCTAACATTTGGAGTGGATAGAAAATATGCCCAAAAGAATAATGAATCATGAATAGGAATTATATATCATGTTCAGTACTGAACAAGCAGCCAGGACTATGCATGATTAAACCTTGATTACTGTAAGGAAAAACATTGCAAAAGGCCTGTCATGAAATAAAATAATTGTGGATACTGAGATAAAGTCTCCTCCTGATTTTCTTTGAGTCTGATAATGGTCATGTAATTCACAGACTCTCTCAGTTCATACATCATCAGCTATTGCATGCAGAGAAGAATGAGGCAAGTCTGAAACCATTAAGTTTTCCTAAGACCAGACAAATGTTCCACAGTCACACACACTCAAAAGACCCAATATTCATAACAGGAGACTCCACATAGCTTAAGCCTGCTCTAATGCAGATGGCCACTACACCACACCTGTACCACAGAGAAACCCAGAGGAACCAACCCCTCCACAACAGGTCTGGTACAATCATCCAACTAAGTCTCCATGACATACACCAATGAAACACTGGTTCATGGCATGACTATTATTTCCAAAAACGTCCAGTCCCAGGTTTGCAGATAGCTTACTATTACTCCACATGTCCACAAAAAGTAAATGACTTTAATTCTGTGTTGCTCTAAACTATGGAGGCTGAGGTTTATAAGACACTGTTCATAAGAAAAGTGTCTCTGGGTCTAGACCAATGTAGTGGCCTTCTGTGTGTACTCTCAATCTTGCAATGTCTCCTGTAAAATAAGGGTACAGAAATGAAAGTAGTTATCTACATGTAGTGTGGTCTCACTAGTGACCTGTGCAATGGTGGGTGCAATCTCTTCATGTATAAATTGTTTTCTAATAGAAGTTACTACCTAATTGCTTTACTGATTACTGCAGTGAAATAGTCATTCATTAAACCATTTGATATTAAGACACCCAGTTCCTTTCTTTAGCTCTGTTCCTTACTTTAATATAATTCAGAGTGCATTTCCTTTTTTCTTCCCTAAATTCATAACAACACAGTCAACACCACTGAAAACATTCGTTATTATTCTGCCCTGGTTGCAATTATATTTAGGTCAATTTTTAATATATTTATTGGATCTGCAGAGGTCATCTCTCCACTGATCATGGCATCATCTGTAAATTTAACACACCAACTATTTATACCAATGTTCAGTGTTTTGATGTACAGATTGAACAGTAATGGGCCCAAGATCAGTCCATGAAGTAACTCACTTGTCACAATACAGTACCATCTCTTGACAAGCATCCCTTAATTTTAACTTTCTGGTTTTTGTTAGATAGTCAGTGTTCCATATATCAGATGATTTTGGTACCTATACCCATCTGAAGCACAAGGTTAACTTGGCAGTCATGCAGAATGACATCAAAAGCCTTACTGAAGTCAAAATAAATAACGCTAACTGAATTTTCAGTATCCAAAAACTGACTAACTTGCACATAAAATTCTATCAAATTGGTCATACAGTACAACCATGTTTTTGTAATTAGTCAGTAAGTTGTGTGTTAGTAACCTTAATGAAGGACTCTAATATTTTTGATTCATATACTGTAGTTAGACTAATGGGACAACAGATAATCACTGATTTATTCCTTGTTTTCATGAATTGGTGTTATCACTGCTTCTTCCCAGTCTGAGGGTGTTATACCAGATCTGATTGATTGATTAGGGGAGAGGTTCAGGAGGAAGTGAGAGAGTTTTATTTTACAGAAAAGGTGGTGGAGGTGTGGAACAATCTGCCAGATGATATGGTGGGCACCAAGACTATAAATGGTTTCAAACATAGTTGGGACAGAGAGAAGGGTTTAGTGGTTGCTCAGGATGGTGGTGGTAAGGCTGGGAGCATGGGGTGGGTAGTGGGTTAGATCCTTCTATAGACTATTGATGATGGCTTTGTTAGGGTTTATAGGCAGACTGGATCGATCAATGGTCTTTTTCTGCATTCATTATCAATGTTTCTGTGTTTTCAATTGAAAATTCTAACCAACCAAAGGACCAACAATTATATTGCCAGGACGTTTTCATTAAAAATATGTCATTAGAGTCTGAAAATGTTATTATTTTCTATTCCATTAATTTCTTATAAACAAATTCCCTGAGGATTGTTATACACTTAGAATTAGAGTCTGTTTCTCCCTATCAGGATGAGCTATAGCCTTAGGGGTGGGTTCACAAAGACTAAACAAAAGTAATCAATAAGTCTGTTTGCTATATCAGCATGTCCATGATACACTGTCCATTATAACTGAATAGTTCTATATATCATGGATTTTATGTTCTTGTAAAAGTCCTATTGTTCACCCTTTTTTCCTGAAGCTATTCTTTGCTCTAATTTGACACTTGGTTTACTAATAACAGACTTTGCAATGCTTAAGTTTATTTTGTAAATCATCCTTGCTGGTAGTGTCAGTATCTTTCATCTGTATAAAGGGCCTCTGGCTAATATACAGTATGTTGTTTAATCCTCTTGGATTGCCATTGAGGGTTTTGTCATTGCAATTATATAACTTCCATTTAGAGATGCATGTATCCCTTACCATAAGTAGTTTAATTTTAATACAATCACACGGTTTTCAATGTTTCTACTGTTGAAGTAGTTTTCCCAACACTGCCTAATGTTTTCCCTCATACTTTAATGTCTGTGTGTCTATGCAGCAGTTATAACTAGCTGAAATACCTCTAGTTGGGCAGTTACTGACATTTAACCTTAATTGCACAATATCATGATCACTATTAGCCAGGGTCTCTTGTCCTGGAGGCTGTTTATTTATTTACTTATTTTTAAAGCAGTAAGGAACAACATGGTGTGTGCTATTGTGTAATAATGTCATGCCTGTGGTGGTTGAAGTACATAACCACAGGTCGAATGCATTCAAGACCCAAGAAGTGCCATTATTTCCTTATAACACACACCCTGGAGTGCCTTATTGCTATTGTACAATGGCTCATGTTAATATTAAAGGAAAGAAAGGGAAAATGCATTTTATCTATTTTATATTTGATTTTTCTCTGTGTAGATATATTTATTTTTAAAAGTCCACAATATTTTCTTCCATTACTAGGTGGAGCAGCTGCCTGAATGATATTGCCTGCCCAGTCCTGCAGAACCACTCAGCTAGTGTACAGCATGGCACTAAAGCGCACACATGCTGACATGATCTCTGTGCCATGGGGGACAATGAAAATCCCTTTGGTGGCATGGCTTTGTTTTTGGTTATAGTTTTTTTTTTTGCTGTTGTTATAATTGCATATCACATTGGGGCTCTACGGAACTGTTACAGTGCCTTTGTGTGGGAGAAAGGAAAATGAAGGGACAATTGCCATCTCTTTATCCCTGTCAGGAGATAAAGAACTAATGCCTGGCCCTTTGTTCCCTCTGAATATACCTAACCAGCTAGCCTCACTCGTACACATGCCCAAGGCCTAAAATTGCACACTTAAATATTAGGAGCTTGATTCTCAAAAAGCTCATAGATTGCAGCAAGGGCAGTGATGAAGGGCTGCAGGAATCCAGGACACAAGGGACCGAACACCTGACTCTCAATTGGGTAGAGTCCCACCAGCAAAGTCACATGACTTGCAGCAACCCTAGCAGTGCACTGAACAGAGGGTGCACTTGGACAGGGTGCCTCAAGCCATGGGCAGCTGTGCGGCAATGTCCCCAGACATTCCCTGGAAGACTAGCAGACTCCACTCCCCAAGGTCCTCATGATTTATATAGTTAGTACATGTCCCTGGTGGTCTAGTGGACCCCGATCCCTGAGTACCCCATAATTACAAATAGAACTTGAAACCCCTCCTTGTGGGACTAGCAGACCCCTCCCCAATCCCTGATGTTCCCATGATGTATTACTGTATAAGACTCCCTGGTGATCTAGCTGCACCCTCCCCCAAGCCCCTAGCTCCCATTAGACATGTCATGTACTGGTTGGTGGTATAGTGACCCCACCACCACAGGCAGTGTCTTTGTGTCATCCTTCTGAACTGTTTTTGTTCAATTCAATGACCTTCGCAGCCAGTATAGTGTTATGTTTGTGCAACTGTGTTACTTAGGTTTTGGCTGTTCACACTCTCTGTTCCAGTGGAATTACCACCTGTAGGGGTACCAAAGGCAAGGAACCCTCAATAAGGGTTCCACCCCTAGAGGTGCAGCAGGATGATTCCCTTGGCTAAAGGTACATTAGGAAGGATCCCTAAAAGAAATGTAGTAGTACAACGTTAGCAATCAGTAGCTGTTAGACATAGTAGTAGATAAGGCATCAGGCAGATTAATAACATAATGGGATGCACAGGTTAGCAATGGCATGAGTATCATGTGTTGCTGGAGATTGAGGGGGCCTCCTAAGAAGAGAGGGAACGGCAAGCAGGGACACCATCCACCTACATCCAACAGCAGAACCTACCTAAAGGAACTAGGGAACACTAACTATGGCTAACGGTTATGACCTGAGGCACCGGAGGAGAGAAAAAACCCCGAGGAGGAAATCTCTGGGGATCCAAAGCCTAGGTCACCTTCCCTCCAGGCTTGGGATTTTATTTTGTGACGGCTCTGCTGCTGCCATTTAGAAACCCAATAAAGAGGGTAGAATACATTCCAATTTAGAGGAAAGCTCTCACTCAATCCCTTTAATGGGATTGCCGTGGAAGGTTGCAATAGCGCTCTGCAACATTGGGGCAACCAAGGCGGGAGGAGGAGGAGAGCAACAACTGCTGAGGCACTCACCTGGCCTACTCACCCTAAAAACAGACCAGGTGAAGCAGAGGAAGTCATAGAGAGAATGCCATGAAGGTGCCTTGCTAGTAGAATACTAGAGCCAAAGGAGATCACTGTAACCACCCTTCACAGCTAGTCTTAAATTCAACACCAGGAGTTGCTGTCGAGTCTCAAACAGCTAAAGCCAGGCCTGAAGTGAGGACATTCCCAGCTATGGGCCAGGTGTAAGGACCCTGCCCCAAGTCAGGCATGCGCAAGATGTGGACTTGGACATGCAGAGCGAGACCGTTGGCTGCAGGGAGTCCCTGTGCCAGAATGGTATGGCTGGCATGCCCCAGACTGAAGAGGAGCTGAATGAGTGTAGAGTGCTTGGACCATATGTAGGTCAAATGGTAGTAGTGAGGTTGAGCAATGATTGTGTAGGCAATGAGTGGACCTGCACATAGGTCAGTAAGGCAGAGTAGCAATAGTCAGACCTACACCTAGGTCTGTAAAACAGAGTAGCAATGGTTGGACAAGCACTTAGGTTGAGGAGCAAACATAAATAGTGAGGCAAGCCAGCCAGGCATTCAAGGAAGCCAATGAAGGTGACAAATACTCTGAGGATTTTAGGCAGTGGAGGCAGGATTAGAACATAAAGTAAGTATGCCACATGAGGACACTACTCCCCCAACACCTCCAAGTCCCCACTGTAGGAAAAACAAGAAAGTGATGGAAGGGACTGAGACCCACATGTAGATATAAAACTAGTTTATAGCATCAGCAGTAGCTTAGCTGATCTCAAAAGTATAATAGCAGTGTACAAACACAGAGAGCAGCATTTGTATAGAGTAACTGAGTTGTAGAATTCAATGAACATAGACTGGAGAGAGGCAATGCTCTGAAAGCAGCTATCACCAGGAAGTGAAGTGAAACTGCAGCAATGAGGCATGTGGTATGAGTTGAGAAAGCATGATTGAACTGCATAGCTAGGGTTCAGAGTAGGCCTGAACCAGGTGAAAATAATTAAGGTGCATAGCATAGAGAGCAGCTATTCAGGTTTGAGTTGAAACATACAGATAATTATTGCAGTTGCATTGCGAGTAAATGAGAGCAAGTAGCATGAGCTCTGGATTAGCATTATAGAAGGAGTTTAGAAACAGAAGCCCCCAAAAGGCAAAATGAAAGGCATACAAATACAGAGGAATAGGAAACAAACAACACAAAGAAGCACACAGCCAGAGGCAAAATACAAACCAAATGCAGGAGAACAGACAGCAGGGTCCAGGAGAAACAAGCAGAAGCCAAAAGAGAAAGATGAGGTAGGTAAGCCCAGCCAGCTGCAGAGGACAAATTGACAGAGCTACAAAGAAAAAGTGTTTCAGAGAGGAACTGCTTATATAGGTCAGGAAGTGGAAGTGGCTGCTTCTTCATTGAACCACAGACCCAGCCTTCCAATTCTACTGTTCTCATCTCTTATTTTCACCTTTTTTAAATAATTTATACTTGTTCAAGTTTATAGCCTGATGGTTGGATTTATTCCACCAAGTTGCCGATATACCAACTGTGTGATATCAAACTTGCATGTCACAGCAAAGGCTTCTAACATACACAACAGTTTGTTGAGAATGCTGGCATTTACAGAACTGAATTTCCAATGTAACAGGCCTGCCCTGTTTCTTGGCTTGATTTAGTACCAGACTCACAGTCCTTTGCTGAAATACTGCTTTCTGCATTTTATTGAGTTTCTCCATTGTGTATATTTGTTTCCTGATCCTGTGGAATCAGTGCATTCCTTTATCTTTCCATGAACTCTAAGCAACACATATCGTGTTTTCATGAAAAGGTCCCCAGAAATGGGCTGGCCTGGTGGTGCTGAGGGTTGAGGTGCTGCAACGCCACACCTCGTGCCACACTGACGACCTGGGTTGGGAACGAGCCAGGGACGCTGGGGTCAGCAGGAGCGAGAGAGAATGGAGCATCCAGAGGGCTACTCTTCTCTTCTCTTTCAGGGAGGGAGGAAGGCATGTCATCCCACCTGTCGATCACCCCTACTGTGGGCTGGGGGTGATGCAGGCCAGGGAGGCAAGGATCCAGCTGGTGTGGTGTTCACTTGCCCCACATATGCACACAATGCCTTATGCCTTGCAGGGCACAGAAAAATGGAAAATGGCTGCTGGGGTCTCTATGAGATCCTGACCTTGCCCAGCCAGCGCATTGCTGTGGCCTCCATGGATTTGGATTGTGATCAGGGGAGGTCCTCTACTTCCTGGTCCTGCCATGGGGAGCAATCCATGGGGATCTCGGGATGGCGGTGGTGGTTGAGCTGGTGGACGGGTTGAGCAGGGATGAACTTCCTGCCCTCAGTTTGCCCAGGTGGGAAAAATTACAAGAGAGAAAAAAAAGTTGTCCCTAGGAATAAAGAACTGAATGGCTTGAAGTTTAATGGTTCACATGAAGTTACATAGTTTAGTTCTACAGATATGAACTGTAAGTTTATGCAAGTGGCAGGGGTTCCTCTTTAACCACTGACTCAATATGTGTTCTTCAGGCAAGTGAGCTGATGCCCTTGTGCTTCACTTCCTCCAGCAGTGCAACTGTTCTGAGGCAGGAACCCAATGTAAATAAGATGTTTGGGCAGTCTTGGCAAATGAATGAAGACATGTCCATACTGAATTGTACAACACGAAAATAGTAACTTTCTGAAAGTCTGAAAAATTTCAAGATTATTTACATATGTTAGTAATATATAGCCATGCCTGTTCTATGCATCTCAAATACAGGTTGTTTAATTATGCAAGACACGCTAATATGTCCTCCTGATATCTGCAACAGCAGATACATAGATACATAGAAATTGTTGGCAGATAAGGACCACTAGGCCCATCTAATCTGCCCGTAAGCTCTATACTTGTATGCAGTCACTGACCCTAAGTGATCAATGGCTGGTCATCACTCCTTACCACCCAGTTTTCCTTGTGCCTGTCCCAGACATGTTTAAACCCTGTACTGTGCTTGCCCCTACCACCTCTTGTGGCAGACTGTTCCAATTGTCCACCACCCTCTCTGTGTAAAATATATCCTCATGTTACCTCTTAATGTACCACCCTCCAATTTTATATCTTGTCCCTCGTTCTGATATCTTTTCTACATTGGAAAGATCCCCACCTGCACCTTGTTTATGCCCTTGAGGTGCTTGATAGTTTCTATCATGTTCCCCTTTGTCTCCTTACCTCCAGTGAGTACATATTGAGGTCTCTTAGTCTCTCCTCATAAATTTTGTGATGCAAGCCATGCACCATCTTTGTCACCCTTCTCTGGATAGCCTCCACCTTGTCTATGTCCTTACACATGTATGGTCTTCAGTACTGCATGCAGTACTCCAGGTGAAGCCTTACCACTGTTTTATACAATGGCATCACCACCTCCCATCTCCTGCTAGTCATCGTCTTCCTATGCACCCCATCATGCCACTGGCCCTCGCTGCAGCATTTGCACACTGTGTTGATACCTTAAGTTCATCAGATATGAAAACCCTAGGTCTCATTCCTCTTGCTGACAATCAGCACCTCCATCCTGTTGCTCTCCCAGGGTTACCCCTACCCAGGTGCATTATCTTGCACTTTTTGCATTGAAGCTCAGTTGCTTCACATCTGACTATCTTTCAAGCTTCTCAGGTCCCTCTTCATTTTCTGCACCTCTTCTGGAGTATCCACCCCATTGCAGATCTTGGTGTCATCTGCAAATAGGCAGATACTAGGAAAAGGCTAAACTGTGTCACATCCCACTTACATACATTCATTTTATCTTGGCTTGTGTGTGACAAGCAACATCTTAATGGTAGTAGAACTTTCAGGGTGTGTCAGTGTTGTGGCCAATGCAGGGGATGGTTTGGTGGGTGCCTCCCTCAGCTACCAATCAGTGAGTATGCTGGTGATGACAGCAGCTTCAAAGAGAGCCACATAGTTAAAGAAATCTGCTGATCCAATGAGGTGCAGTTTCCTCATTGCAGCAGCAGATGACAAGACTCTGGCCATGCACATTACACAGTAATGTGCACAGCCAGAGTTTCAGAGTGCTTTTCCTGGTGAAACATTTCAGTAAGTAAAATAGCCTTAGTTTTCCAGAAAGACGACTCCTGCCGCCGACACACATGCCCTGGAAAGTCAATATCAAGGTGCCCAATCCCAGTGCCAACATGTCTCCCCATTTTGTAGCACACTGAGAGCCACCCCAGTGTGCCAAAACATGGCAGCTCCTGCCGCCACCATAAAGTCTAGCAAAGCTGAAATCAGGGGTGCCCAATTCTTGTGTCAGCATGTATGCCCCAATTAATGTGACACACTGGGGAGCCCATCCCAGTGTGCCAAAATAATTGTTTCCAACACTGGGATGCCCACTCCCAATGTTGGATGCACCCCCAACCCATCTATGTTCCTTGTCGACAATGGGGTGCCCAATCCCTTGTCAGCAATG
Source organism: Neoceratodus forsteri (assembly GCA_016271365.2). NCBI lineage: Eukaryota > Metazoa > Chordata > Ceratodontiformes > Ceratodontidae > Neoceratodus > Neoceratodus forsteri. The sequence goes on from CM028135.1 coordinate 675,685,123, forward strand.
GCAGTGTGGGAGCCCACCCAGTATGTGTAAATGTTTTTTTTAATTGATTCCCCTGTAAAATAGAAAACATCCCTTGAAGTGTTTTTATTTTATTTAACCTGTAAAACAGAAAACGATCCCTTGTGGTTCCCCCATCCCCCATCCCCAACCCACATCCTCCCTTTAGCACCACCTCCCCACCCCTCACCCCATACTTACCTCCGGAGGTTGGCAGCAGTAATCTTCTGTAGTGTTGGACATGACTGCAGTCTTCAAGGCCAACTGCAAACTGAAGAAATGACGGTGCTTTACAATGGGACAATGGAGGGTTTCAACTTAGGTTGCTATCTCAGCCATTTTGGGAATTTTGGCACAAATTTTCAACATGGGGTTCTTGAAACCACCTCATGAACATGTCACTGTTATTTCATTACTCAGTCCCAAAGGTGATTTCTAGGTCATTGCGGCGGAATCACCTTCGAGACCAACTAATGAAACAACAGTGCCACTGTTCATGAGGAGAGGTCACAAAAAGTCCATGTTGCAAATTTGGTGAAAAAATTCCAAACGATGACTGTGTTATGAGTGTGCATTGCACATTTTCTATGCACCTCATAACTTTGCTGTTTTTTTATATTTCCACTCCAGATTTTCAACATTGCCATTTTTCCATCTCCTTATGAACAGTAGAGCTGTCATTTTTAACATCCTGCCCAAAATGAGTTTTACACCTGTGGCACAGAATGGCATGGTCTCTGTGGAAATCAACTTTTGGGACAGATTAACAAAATCACAGTGCCACTGTTCATGAGGTCCAAAATGCCCATGTTGAAAATCTGGTGAAAAATTCAAATAATTATTGCGTTATAGGCGTAGCGCAGTTTCTACACGTGTCAGAATTTCAATTTTTCATATCTTTACTCCAGATTTTCAACGTTGCCTTATTTTCACATCACCTCATGAACAGTACAGCTGTAATTTTCCACATCCTGCCCAAATTGTGTTTTACACTTTCGGCACCAAATGGAGCAGTCACCTGTGCAAAATCATCTTTGGGTGACGAACTGATAGTGCCACTGTTCATGAGGTGCGGTCACAAAGCCCATGTTGAAAAGTTGAAGTGAAAATGCCAACAAATGCCTGGGGCATTGGGGTTTACAACCATAATGCCCCACCCTGTAAGAGATTGACAGGCGTCAGGGTGTGACTTGGAATCATCAGCTGTAATGCTCATACCATTCCACCTCACCCCACCCTGCAGCCAGTGACAGGCATTGAGGTGTGTATTGGAGTCTTCAGCTCCAAAATTCACCCCATCCTCCTATACTGCACCCATCTCAGTGTATTTCCTTATGGAATGGTGTGAGCACAAGGCCCAAATACCTCAGTACACCACGACACCTACCGTGTCTGCAGGGTAGAATGAGGTGAAATGGCATGAGAGTTATGGCCGACAACCCCAAGGCACACCCCAGTGTCTGTCATTCTCTGCAGGGTGGGGTGGTATAGGTGTCAGTTCAATATCACTGCCGTTCCTATTATGCATCTCTAACTCCTGCAATACCAATGCCAATGCCAGCAAGCCAACATTTGGCATTGACAAATGCTTGTTGAATGTGATATTTATGTTTTATTTTACATTTGTATTGAAACTGGAAAGACTGACATCTGTACTAAGTTTCATGCTAGATACATTATGTCCTATAGGATGAAGAGCAGATGTTTTGCTATAAACTGGTTATAATACATTTCCAAATAAATTCTGCCTAGCAGAATAAATCTGATGAGTGAGGATGCTGGTTATATTTATTGTGTTGTAAACAAAATTCTAGAAGAAGAATGCATATTGACCTAAAACAGTTCAGTCTCGCTTTAAAATTCACCTTAGGAAAAAGGATTGCTTTAAATGGAATTGAACCACTGCTGATCTTCCTTTGCATCTGAGTGGTTAAAATAAAGACATCAAAATCAGCTACAGTCAAGCTCAAGTAAACCTAAACTGTTGTACAATAGTAGCAACCAACACCTTTCACCTCCATAGATCACATTGTACTTTATCTTTGTAGGAAACTGCTTATCTTACAAAGCCATGTTGTCAGCCACCCACATACTGTGAGCTTCATTTTCTAAGACCTGTTATAATCTTTCACTGCAGCCTACAATGCAACTAACCTTAAAATGAACTAAAAACTTGTTGAAATGTTAAACATGATTTTTATTTTCCTATCTTCATTCAAAATAACAAAACAATAATTAATAAGAAACTTTGATTAACAAACGTAAGACTAGTATTTATTACTTTTGTACCAAATAAATAAATAAAGTCAAAACAGGAAAAGACAATTAACGTACGCAGTATTGAAACACTAATAAAATCAAACTGTAGGAAGCAGTACCTTGGCTGCACAACATCTGAACTGGGTACAGCGATTCAAATATAAAGCTGGCATGTGCTCCTTTTGAATCAACGAAAGTCAAATACAGGAAAATACAATTATTTATTTATTTATTTATTTTAAGTCTTTGGTAACTGGGCAAGTGCACGGATCCAATAGACTGTTTTCAGGCATGACCTGGACCACAGCAGGTGGCAATACAGGAGAAAAGTAAAATAGAAAGAGTCCAGAACAGGTGCATATACATACAAAGTAAGGTACAACAGGAGAAAAGGAAATAATGGAGGTTGTACAAAATATATCTGACAAACAGTTCACCAGATAAAATTAAATAAAGGAAAAAGACTAGCTGTACACTATTTACAGCAGGATAGGTGACAAGTACAAGTAAGTGCAAGACATTGGCGAACACTTGAGACACTGACTGATGAAACAAGTATTGAAGGAGATTAGACAGGTCACAATGCCAGCAGTCAGGGCACATTGGGGAAGCCAAGCTATTTGACTGGAGTAGAACTGGAGTAGTCAGTGGGGAAGGATTACCCGGGAGAGCAACAGCACTTGGCTTTATTGAGAATCCAGGATTTGAGGCACACCTTAAAGGTAGCATGGGTGTCCAGGGAGCAGATGAACACAGGGAGTCTGTTCCACAGAGTGGAGACAGCTACAGATAATGTTTACCACTCACTGCTGAGGAGACATTTGGGATGTCTGTGGGTGGGGACTGAGGACACATGCAGGCATTTCGAGGAGTTCTGGTGTTGAGGAGGGATGTATAAGGGAAACATTGCCATGCCTGATGGCGCTGTCCAGAATGCAGTCAAGTGCATAGTCAAATCTGTGGTTGAGTGGGAACCAACCTAGTGTTTGGTAGAGGTGGCAGTGGTGAGTGGAGTAAGGCACCAGGAGGTGAAGTGACAGATGCTGTTGTATGATGAGCAGAGGTATACACGCATGGCTTAGGACATACATGAGTAAATGGGAGCAATAGTCGATAATGGGCAATAAGTTTCATTGCACAATGGCAATGCGGCTTCCTAGTCAGGAATGATTTAATCCGGTAGGCCACACCACGCTTCTGGTTTACACAACAGATGACGGAGGTAACATGATCAGTGTAGGAGAAGGAGGGTCCACGATCACATCCAGATATTTAAAAGTAGGCACAATTTTGAGTACAGTATTGTCCAGTGTGATTACTGAGAGGGAGGACCCTGCCTTGACAATCTTTGATAGGGAAGAGGAAATTGTTTAACCAAGAGAAGGGGGAATTGTTTAATGAGAAGAGGCACACTAAGCTGAAGCTTGAGTCCAGGTGCAACGTGGAGCTCAAAGAAGTTAAGTGTACCACCAGTGAATGCCTGTAACACTGGTTGCTTTTTAATGTAAGTGTTATGTACTGTACTGTTTTGTTTGCTGTGATGTATTGCTCTCTTGATGAGGTGCATTTGTAAATGAGTCTATGACTCAAAGGTTTGTAAGCTGATGATCTAATAAATAAATAAAGTGACTTGCTCAGGGTCACATAGTGTGCAAGTAGGGGCTGTGGGATTCAATCCCAGAACTCCAGGTTTGCAGCTCAGATCCTAGCCACTGCACTATACTGCTCCCTGATAAAAGGTTTGGATCCAAACAACATGGATTTAGGTTTTGGCATTCACAAGTAGGCAGTGTGACTGGAACCAGGAGTGAGCAGAAGAGTAGTTACTGGATAATACTATGGATGTATTCTCAAGAGCATTGTCACTTGTGAAGAGGACAGGGTCATCGGCATATAGTAGGGTGTCACAGGAAAGGCAGTCAGAGGGAGAGAGTTGATAAACAGTGAGAATAATCATGGGCAGAGAATGGAGTGCTGTGGTACACCAGTGGTAACTGGGAGGGCAGGGAGGTGGCAGGACCAACACATACTGACTGGGATCTATTTGGGAGGTAACATTGGAACCACTGAGCAGTCTCAGTTGAGGAACCAAGGTTACAGAGGGAGGAGATCAAAAGCTTTAGACAGGTTGACAAAGACTGCACCCATGGCTGTCCCTAGGTCCACATTTCTGAGAATGTGATTGGTAAACAGGGCCAAGGCAGATGTGGTGGAGTGATGCTTGCAGAAGCCGTATTGCTATCTGGATATTAGATTGTAAGTGCCATATGTGCTGGACAGCTGTCAGTGTATGATCTGGTAAATAAGACAGTGAGCCTGGGGTGGAACAGAAAATATCTAGATGGGTGGAAAACTGGCTGAAGGACAGAAGTCAGAGGGTGGTGGTAAATGGTGTACATTGTGGGGTAAGGAAGGTTACGAGATGGGTTCCTCAAGGGTCTGTACTAGGACCAATCATTTTAACATATAAATTAGTGCTATATCAGAGGGAATTGAAGGAAAATGTGTCTGTTTGCAGATGATGCAAAGTTATGGAATAGGGTTGACACTGAAGGAGGGGTTGAGGCCATGAGGAGGATTTGAGTATACTAGAGAAATGGTCAGAAACATGGCAGCTGAAGTTCAATACAAAGCAGTATGTGATGATGTATATAGGTGTAAAATCAACTGGCCAAGTACTCACTGAGGGAAAGCAGATAAATCAAGCAGAACAGGAAGGGATCTGGGGATTATAATATTAAACAACCTTAGGATAAGTGACCTATCTAGTAAGGTGGTTGGCAAAGCTAATAGAATGATGGCATGCATAGGAAAAGGCATAACTAGCAAGAAGAGGGAAGTGCTGATGCCATTATATAAGACCATGGTTAGTCCGCACCTGGAGTATGGGATACAGTTCTGGAGGCCTCATTTAAGAATGGACATAGATGTAACAGAAAAGTTTAAGAGAAGAGCAACAAAATGGTGCATGGTATGCAAGGGAAATCATATGAGACAAGACTGAGAGAATTAAATCTGTATCTGCTGGGGTTTAGACAACAGAGAGAGAGAGAGAGGAGACATGATAGAGATATTCAAGTACATTAAGGGATAAATAAAGTGAGGGAAGGAAGTCTATTTAAAAGAAAATTGGAGTTAAAACAAGAGGCCATACTTTAAAAGTGAAAGGAAGAAGATTTGAAGGTAATGTAAGGGGTGTTATTTCCTGAGAGGGTGGTTGAACCTTGGAACAGAATACCTGAGGAGGTGGTAGGTGTCAAAACAGTGGAGGGATTCAAGACAGCATGAGATAGATGTATGGGGTTGGTTAGAGGACAGAGGATAGGTTCCTGTGCACCACTGACAAGAAGGGAGGGGAGATGGGCAGACTTGATGGGCCAGGATAGTCCTTTGTGCTGACCCATTACAATGATATTATGATATCAAAGAAAAAATGTCCTTGAATCTAATTAAGCTGGATACGTGTGGTTTAGTAGGTTACAAATTATTGTTGATAGTTTAGAAATTACTAATTGGCAAAATTTGCTCAAAAGATCATGGACACCTAATGGTAATGTCACTACAATTCCACGTATGGAACTGAACTTTCAAAAACACTTATCACCACTGAATCACCTTACCTGCACTAGTATCATAGCCCTGCAATATCCCTTCAACACTCCTGCAACAGTGATGCCCAGAATTATGCTCCAACATAATTAAAGATACCCAGATAACTGTGTCAGAATGGCCTAAGTTGTAACTAGTTGTAAGACTTGGCTTCACTTCAGTCAATCAATCAAAGTCTTTATTTAACCAGGCGATCACCATTGAGCAGGCTCATTTCGAGGTGGACCTGGGTTTGTTAACAAGGAACAATATTCATGGGATGCAGCACACAAGAAAAATAGTAATATACAAATAAAGTGAGATACAATAATACAGTATATACAAAGTATCAGCAGGTAGCATTGACAGTAGTATATATTTGGAACAGAAGACACAGCTAGTTTTGGGTAGGACACAATTTTTCATAAAGAGTAAAGAAATATACGTATCAGGTACACCGAACACAAATAAAACCTAATATAAAAAGATATATAGTGATATGGTATGGAGAATTTAGAGCTGGAACCAGAGTCAAAGGAATGTGGAAGGACAGATATGGGGTAGAAAAAGGGAGAGGGAAGAGTCAATTATAGATATGATCAGTCTTTTAACAGTAGTAATTAGAGTGTGCATGGACTTATAGGAGTCACTGTTTAGGGTAGACAGGCACAGGACTCCTTATTATGATGTAGATATAGAGATTTAAAAGCTGCTAGACTGATGGGGTGAGTTAATTTCAAAGTTTTTGCAGCTTGTTCCACAGTTGAGGAGCACAAAGCTGATGGCTGCTCTGCCAATGAGAGATTTTGCTTTGTAAACATAAAGGTAAATATATGAGGTGCTTCTAGGCATACTTCCCCAGAGTGCACAGAGGTAAACAGACAGAGATATACTGGGGCAGTTTATTTGAGATAGCTTGTATGTCCAAACCGCAGCATTTTTTTGCCATCTGTAAGCAAGGATGACCATCCCACTGCCATGTACAATGCACAGTGGTGGGTTGAGTATGGAAGACCCGTGATAAATCTTATGGCTCTGTGATAAAGCTTATCGAGTTTGGCTAGGGTATCTGCAGGTCCCAGACTATATAGAAAGTCTGCGTAATCCAATAGGGGAAGAAAGGTAGTTTGAACCAGTTTCAGTTTAGCATCTCTTGTGAGATTATTAATCCTAAAGAACAGACAAAGTCTTTATCTAAGTTTCTTTGCCAGTTCTTCTAAGTGATCTGTGAAAGTAAGTCTATGGTCTAACCAGACCACCAGGTACTTGAACTTTGGTACATAGTCCAACTGCTCCGTGGAATGGTAGTGATCTGTGGGAGTGTCCCGCAATTGCAGGATGTATTGCATTTTGAAGGGGTGAGAGGAACATTGCTTTGTTTTTTTTTTTTGCATTTACAAGCAGTTTCTGGTTTATAAACTGATGTTGCAGCAGATTAAATTCATTTTGAAGGGCTTTACAGGCCGATTGATAGGAATCCAAACCAATGTTCTGGAGGGACTGATAGCAGTCTGTGATCAATGGTATCGAATGCCTTGCTTAGGTCCAAGAAAACTGTGCAAAGTTTTTTGTCTAATTCAAGCTGCCAGTCATTTGTCACCTTGGCTAGACCAGAGATTGTACTGTGCTGTGCTCTAAAACCGATTGTAACGGGTTAAGCAATTTTTCTGATTCCAGGTACTTCGAAGCTGGGAGTTCACTATTTTCTCCAGCATCTTTGACAGGATTGGAAGTATGGAGATTGGCCTGTAGTTATTGAGGTCACTAGGATATCCTGACTTAAACAAAGGGATCACAAGTGCATTTTTCTAGATGGGTGGTAGGTCACACTTGGACAAGGATAAGTTGAAGAGGTGAGTAATTGGGACTGCGGGGACATGGTAGCCGACCTTTAGAAGTAGGGGTCAATGAGGTTGGCCCCAGCACTTTTCCTAGTGTCCAGCTGAAGGAGAAGATCTTCGACTTCTTTCAGGGAGGTAGGCTGCAGACAGAAGGATGGACTGGGATGGGGTTTTCTTGTGTATCCTATCTAAGTTGTTGACGGAGGATATTCGTGGGAGAGGAGTCAAGGCTAGCCCTGCAGTGGCAAAATAATTATTGAGAGCATCGAGGATAGATGGTCTGTCGGAGATGACAGTATTGTAGATCAATAATTTAGTAGGTAAGGAATTTACTGTGGTGTGACCTTCAATGTCTTTGATAGTCTTCCAGAATTTGGAGGCATTTCTTGAGGAGCTCTCCAGCTGAAAGCAGTAGAAATTAGCTTTGGCTTCTCGTACCATTTTAGTGCAGAGGTTCCTTGCCCTCTGGAAAGAATTCCAGTCATTTATTAAATTAGTTTTCCTAGCAGTTCTCCAGAGTACATCCCTACTCTGCAAAGCATCTTTCAGGTCTTCTGTAAACCACCGACAGGATTTGTTTCTGGCACAAACTTTTGCTATGGGGGCATACTTGTTGAGAGCCCCAGCACAATTTCTGAGAAAAAGTCATGCTTAGTCAGGACTTGGCTAGATAGAAGTCCTGCCATCGCGGAGTCTCTTAGGTCTGATGTATACCATGGAGATCAAAGTGCAATGCACCTTTTAAAGAAGAATTTTGGTACAGTTGTGGATTTAAGAGTGGATCTTACACACACACAACGATGAAGCAATAGTCGCTAATATCAGAGAAAAGATACCAGCATGGAGAATAAATGGGGTTTGTTAACTAAAATTATATCCAAGAGAGTACTGTTATTAGGGTTGAGCTTGTTAGGATGAGTAGATTCGTTTATTAACTGTGACAACCCAAGGGAATCACAGAACATTTTAAGTGGGGTGGATGCACTGGAGAGCCAGTCTAAGTTGAAGTCCCCTAGTATGATACACTCTGAAGATGCCAAACCCAGGATGTTTTCGAGATGTTTTAACAACTGTAGTCCAGCTGATGGAGGTCTGTAGCATCCTATTATACTGTACATAATGAGACACCAGTGGCAATTTCAATCTTTAATGACAAGCTTTTTGAATTCTTTGGGACAGAGGTTGAGTCTATTATGGAGGCAGGGAATTTATCCTTGATGTAAATAGCTACCCCACCACCTCTGGTTTGCCTGTCGGCTCTGAACAAAGAGTAGGAGGGATGTTAACTTCATTGTTACTGGTCGCCGGTCAGAGCCAGGACTCCGTAATCACCAGAACATCTGAAGCAGTATGACATACCCAGGCCAGAACAGAAGTGATTTTTTTAATAGGCTACATACATTAACATGCAAGAATGTAAGCCCTTGAGGCTTTGTAGCTCTGCTGGGATTCCATGGGTGCCAGAGGACCTGGATTAAGCTCAACATTTCCTGAGCATAGTAAAGCAGGAACAAGAGTTTCCTGCAGAGTCCTAGAGAAGTGTGGGTGGCTGGGTCTTCTTTCAGTTAATGATTTGCCTGTGGCAGTATAGGGAGTTCTGAGGCTAGTTCCGAGTTTTCCTGATGCTGCATACAATAATACCCTGACCAAGAGAATCAATGGGAGTAGGGGGAGTATGCAGAAGGTGGTGTAGCCCTGTGGGCAGGTTCTAGGAGAATTCTGTATGCCGGTGCAGGTGAAGGGCCAGCAGTTGGCTAGGGAAGTTAGAGCACATACAGGTTCTTCTACTTGATAGGAAAAGTCCTGGTCGGACAACATAAAAGAGAGCCATCCTCCACTCTAGGAATTATTTTTGATTCACTTTTGGGTCCAATACATGTAAGATGAGCAGAGACAAGCATAGAAGCAGGTAATATGCCTCATTATAAGACTATCACCCAATGGGCACTACAAGTGCGGACAAGAGAAGGATTCTCAATGGAGGAGAATTTCTTAATCCCTGCAGAATACTACTATAGGCAGTGGAGCCTGAAGCAGTAATCCTAGGTACAGCTCCTAGAAAGGCTAATAAGAAAAGTGTTTACCTGACTATAGAGCAGTACTAGGGGCAGAGAGGCTATGAAGCAAATTTCTTAGCTACTACTCTGGAGCAGACTAAGTACTAGAGAGATCACCTGACCTAAATCAACTGCCTTAGCAAGACAGGATATGCTAGTGAGCAATAAGCAAACCTAAAGTACCAAAATGGTATGCCTCAGCAAGACAGAATGAGATAAAGCTGCTAGAAGGCTTAGTTGCAAAAATGGGATGGGAGAAATAGCAGTTGTTGACAGTAAGTAACAAATAAATTGAAACATTAGATAGGAGTGGGTGGAGACTGTGTGCATTTAAAGGAGGCCGGGGATGGGATGAAAAATCAAGGGAAGTTTGCAGAGCTAGCACTGAATCAGTCCACATACAGTTGGAGAGAAACTGCAGCGGAGAATGGTAAGTTACTTTACACAGGCTGAGCAGAACAGGCTAAATTAAAATATATAAATTAGAAGCCGAGTACAGGGATGCAGGCTTACATTAAGCCACACATCTCGGTGCTCCTGTCTCAGGTGAGTGAGACCAGTCAATCAGGGAGCTCTACACAGGCATGAAGCCAATAGTGCTACCCTGAGAAGGTACTGAAATTGAAAACAGCAAATTGCAAGTGATGATCCGTTCAGCGCTCACACAGCCCAGAGAAATTGTGGCAATTTTTCAAGTGTTGTACCTTATCTATCTCTTTGGGGGTGGGTGGATCAGGCTCCTTGCACCTTAGAGGTGCTATGGCTGGATCATGACCGCTGCCCGGGGGGGCAAGTGGCACCTGTAAGGGAAGGAGACAGCAGAATAAATAAGCAGATGGGGAGTGTCTAAATAGAGACACACAAAAGAGCTGAGCACCAACTTGAAAGACAAGTCAGGGGTGGTCTCAGACAGAGGCAAGGTGCCGCTAACCTGGGAATCCAAAACAAGCACAAAAGAACAGACTGATGGGGGAGGGCAGGAGGGACAGAACAGAGATAGAGGAGGACAGGGAGAAAAGGAAGATGATTAAGAATGAAAGTCAAGGGCAGGAGCCTTAGGCTCAAGACAGAGCTACACAGATTTTACAGTTCACTGAATTTTCTAAGTCCATAGCAGTAAGCATGTAAACCCAGTACAGTCTTAAATAGGATTAAAAATATATATTAACAAAGTCAGTAAAACTTTTTACAAACTCAGCTCAAGGCAGTGTACAGAGGAAAGCTTAATTGGGGAAAAATCAAGGGAAGTTTGCAAAGCTAGCACTGAATCAGTGCACATACAGTTGGAGAGAAACTGCAGGAGGGGAATGGTGTTACTTTACACAGGCTGAGCAGAACAGGCTAAATTAAAATATATAAATTAGAAGCCGAGTACAGGGATGCAGGCTTACGTTAAGCCACACGCCCTCGGGTGCTCCTGTCTCAGGTGAGTGAGACCAGCCAATCAGGGAACTTTACACAGGCGTGGAGCCAATAGCGCCACCCTGAGAAGGCAATCAAAATTGAAAACAGCGAATTGCAAGTGATGATCCGGTTCAGCGCTCACACAGCCCAGAGAAATCGTGGCAATTTTTCAAGTGTTGTACCTTATCTGTCTCTTTGGGTGGATCAGGCTCCTTGCACCGTAGAGGTGCTATGGCTGGATCATGACCACTGCCTGTGGTGCTACTGTTTTCAAACAGTAAAATATACCTTGTTATCAATTGGGTTGTTAAAGACTCTGAAGGTGGCATTGTACAGAAACAATGCTACACGTGCATGTTCTTCCACAAGTCATCACATCAGTGAACTCTAGTGGTTATTTGGCATATTGCAAGAAATCAGGTGGTGCACCATGATGTCCATGACTATTTTCTGTGGTTTGTCACTCAAGATAGCAACCTGACAGCTGGTATCACTATACTTTTAGTATGGGGCCTCCTATAAATGCTACCTTATAGCCATTTTATGCAGCCTTTACCTTCCTTTACAATAGCAACTCGTGCATAATTGTGTAAAATGTATGGGCATGGTTTCAACAAAACTATCCCAACATTCTTCAGTATCACAAAAATTCATGAAATTCAGCTTTAATTACTGATGTTATTTTGGAATAGTTGCCTGCTTATAACTTTGCCAGCCTTTACAAGAGATTATCAAGCCATGGGTGTGGCCTGATAGCCTAATATTTAGGGTCAATGAACCTAACAAAACTAGTGGTATTCTGTTCTTTAGCTTTAAAGTTACATGACCTTAAAAGTCTGTGGTTTACATACCGGTAACTGCAAATTGTAGTTTTAAAATTTATGAAAGTTAGGAGGCCTGTAACTCAGTAACCTTTAAAGATAGAACTCTGAAATTTAGCACAGTTCTATATGGGCCTCAGTAAAGGTAGGATAACAAATATGGTGTGATTTGGACTAAAACTTTTAAAATTCTGCAGTTTACATAACTGCAAAATGTAGTTTTAAAATTTCTTAAAGTTTGGAGGGTTATAACTCAGTCACTTATAAAGATTAAATTCTGACACTTGGTACACTTCTGCATGGGTCTAGGTAAATACAGTATACTAAGTGTGGTGCATATTGGATTATCAGGTTTGAAACTAAATGGAAAAAACTGAAACCTCAATTTTAGCAACATTTTGTGATATTTTCATGGGAATTTTGAAACATTTCATGGAAGCAAAATCATAATTTCACCAGAATTTTGAGGGCAGAAGCTAAATTTTGCCCAGCACTAGATATCACTATTCTGTGGATCTGGGTTTAGTTCCCAGTAGGTCACATTATGTCTTTATCCTACAATTATTGATAGCTACTGTAACACTATTTGAACATGTTTGTCTTGTGTGATAAAGGGACGGGTAGATGAGAGCATCTTAACATCACTAAGCTGGGTTATGATTAGTACCAATTTAAAAAACCTATAGTGTATGGTGGAACTTTGTTGTGGATGGAAATCCATCCCTTCCAAAATTGTTATAGCTGCGCTAGCTACATCATCGTAGTAGTTGTGCTGCACTAGCTACATAGCTAGTGCAGCATAACACTTAGAAAGTGGGTGCCCATGTGCGATCGGGTGACCGCGATCCTCTGAGAACAGCTGCAGCAGTGAAACAGGCCACAGGAGGTGAAAATTACCACGTAAACCAGCAAGAAAGTAAGGGCAGTCTTTGTATAGGTGACCATACACTATAAAGATTATGTATGATTGCCCATACACAACAAAGGTATTTTTCAACTTTCGAGGTTTTCATGGTAACAAGACCTCTCGAGCTAAGCTCTCGAGGACTCCAGTTACCATAGAAACCTCTCATGAAAAATACCTTTGTTGTGTAAGGAGTGATCATACACATTCCTCATGTAACATTTTTGTGTAAATGTGGACATCTGTGGTACAAATGAATATTTGTCTCCTGCTCTCATAATAGGGAGTGCTTAATAACTCAGACTGAACAAGATGTCACGGTAAATGTTATTTGGCTGAGTGTAATGCATTTTTTATGTACAGTGCTATATTACACACAATGAAAAACACATTTAACGTACACCATGTGAAAATGTTGTCTCTTCATGTTAGGATCCAGAAAATGATGAGTGCTTCAGGCAGTTCTTTCTCTTAGGAAATAGAGTTCAACTAATGTTGTGGAGGCTGTCTGTCAATGATCCATGTGAATATGCGTTTGAAAAATGAGCCACACTCTTCTATAAAAGAAAGCATTACCTCATGGAATTTTAATTCAAGCTTTATCTCACCACTTCTGTTCCCAACATGTTGTGGAAACATACTATAGTTCCACTTTTTGAGTGTGTACCAGATATTATTTTTATATTTCTTTATTAGGCAATCTGCCTTAATACATCAGTCACTTAAAAATATATAAATAAATTATTTTTTTCCATTTAAAGTTTATTAGTGTTTTAACCATACAAGACAGCTAGTCAAGAGCAATATCTTTATACATTGACAGAATACAGTAGACTAAAACTGTCACCCCACCTCTCCTCCCACAACTATGTCCTCCCCATAATTCAGCAATATTCTACACCATATTCACTACAGATCCTTCAGCTCAGGCATTTCAATATTGTTAGTATAAATGAAGTCCAAAGGTCTTACAAATGAGAGCTCCTAAATCGTAAATAAAGTGTAAAAGGGTCTGATATCTTCTTAAACCTTCCTAACCTATTATTTAAGCTTGCAATGGCCTTTTCCGTTCTGAGACTCACCAGAAGCTCAGTTAACCACTCTTCATACTTAATTTCTGATTGGTCTTTCCAATGCCTTAATACTACTTTCTTGAGAGTCATAGATATCAAGGCCATATAATATTTCCTATTGTGAAATCTAATGTTAGAGAAGTCACTCAGAATACATATTTCCGGTTTAAATAGATCTTCAAGCCCCAAGATTGGGTCAATCTTACTTTGAATGACCGTCCAGAGAGGGACTATTTTGGGGCAGGACCAGAAAATATGATACAGGGTGCCTTCAGAACCAGAACACCTCATGCACTGAGAGGAGGGAATTAGGCCGAGCCGTGACGTTTTCTCCAGGGAAAATAGAGATTATGCAGAATGTACATCTGCATCAGTCTTAGTCTATCTTGTGATATAAATCTGTGACAGTTAAACCAGAGTTTGGCCCAATTAAAGTTATAACCAGGAAAATGGGGGACCAATAGTGGGTCGGTCCAAAACAATCCGGATGCAACCAGTTAAACAAGATACCATAAATTTTGGAAATAAATAAATAAATTTGACAAACTCTAGCACACTGCATAGATGTTGAAAACTGTTTCTAACTTGGGATGCTCCCTTCCGTTTTGACATTTCAAATGGCAACAAAGAAGAGAGAAGAACTTAATAAATCCCCAGAGAGGTAGAGACTGAGAATTGCACCTTTCTGCATCTATGAAATTTGATCAGAGTTGAAAAGAACCCATTTTAGGTAACTAATCTAGTAAGACAGTTTGGTCCGATAGTTAAAAGGCGCCTACAACACAGTTGCATTGGTGCAACCTTGCATTGTACCCTGGTAGGATACTGAAAGGGCTGCCTGGCAGTGTGCAAACCTGGATGCACCAGGGCACAATGTAATCCTATGTGGCCTAGATGCAGGGGAGTGCCCATGCATATGCAGCACATCCTGATATTCAGCCCAGGATGTGGCACATATGCTGGTGCAGCCATGACTCAGCCGCATGGGAGCTCAAAGTTGAGCCCATGCAGAGTAGAAACATCTCCCAGCCAGCCACCACAGGCAGGCTGTACTGAGGATGAAACACAGCACCCAGCCATGGGTGGCCACCCGCCCACCCAGAACACCTTCAGCAAGCACACACTGAACCCTGCTGGTCAAGTGGAACTCCCTTCCCTCCGTAGCCACAATCATGCAGTATATGTTGAAAGATATATCTCTGGTAGTCCAGTGGCCCCTCAGTCCCTGAGTCCTCGATAAATAAAGACATGACCATCCCTGGTGGTCTAGTGTTCTAATCCACTGAGTCCCAATTCCTGATCTGTCATTATGACCATCCCTGGTGGTCTAGTGGACCCCGCCTGTTGCCATGATCATGGTAAACTCCAGATGAAATACCTTAGGTGATTCAGTGGCACCCCCACACTTCTTGCACCACACACAACACCTGCCCACCTGCCCACCCCCATCATCAGCGTGGCAGCAGCATCCCTCCCGCATACTGCCCAGCCACCACATCAATGATAGGTACAGTATGGGCTTGCAGGGCATACTGTACTAGACAGTCCCAAATGATGGAGGGGCAGGGTGAGCAAGGGTTCTGTGTGGGTGGGAGGGGGGGTGCCACTGAATCACCAGGCATTTCATTATGGAGTTTTACCATGATCACAGCAATGGCTGGGGGTTCCTCACTAGACCACCAGGGATCATCATAATGACATAGATTGGGGAATCAGGGACCCGTGGCAGGGGACTACCAAACCACCAGAGGTGGTCATATCTTTATTTATCGGGACCCTGGGGCTACTAGACTACTAGGGATATATCTGCAACATATACCATGTGATCACTGCTACGGGGTGGGGATGCACCAGATCCCCACTGCACATGTCATGCTGTGTAGGGTGCCAAGCGCAAGTCGCCAGGCTGCCCCTGCGAAAGGCATGCAGATGGGACCATTTGTGCCTTGAATATATTATGGCCTCATTTGCATGCCCCAGGCTGAATATCATGGTGATGCACCTAGCGCATCTGCACTTGCACTGGTGCATCCCCATGATCCCTATCTGTGGCTTGTGCCAGCACAGTGATACTGCACCATGCACAGTACGTGCCGACCTTGCCATATTCAATGGTGCTGTGCCATGGCACATCACTGTTGAATATCACCTGGTCCTGGTCCCTGCTCATCCCAGTTGGGCTGCACCCAGTCCTGCACTACTGCCCAGCTCAGTCTGAATATCTGGGCCATTGTGTAATAGGAGAGAACTATAAAATAAATTCTAGCACACACCCATGAAAAGTGAATGTACATTTCGAGGAGACATTGGAAATAAGTATGGCAAGATAAATCTTTAAGAAAAATTTATGAGCCATTGCTTACTTTAACAAAGGAAGGCAGCTCAGTTTTAAATATTTGTCTCTGCATCAGTACCATAGAACCTATCTCATAATATCATTTTAGATTAGCAAACAGTATTCTAGAGCTGTTGGGTACAACTTGATTTTGCCTTTCTGTCCTTATACTCATTGGTAGTATGGTTTTCAATTTGGTTTTGTTTTTATAAATCATTTTATATTTACCAAGCATGGCCACCCAAACTGTTGGGGACCCATGTTTAAACATGGTACTACTGCATACATGGTACTAGATTGTAGGAGTGTTTACTGTACATGGTTGTGTGTTTCAGCTTGATGAGGCATGCATCCCATGATGCACTGCATGCTGTCCCTAGGCAGTACTGAAACTGTTTGCATTTTGTTTCTGCCTTCCAAGAAGTGCATTAGGGACAGCAGACTGTTAGAGCCTGTTAAAGCTCATGACATTTAACAGGGAGCAGGTCATTTGCAGGACTGTTGGGTGCCTGAAGAAGAGGTCACTACTCTTTCTGCAAGATCTTCACAGAACTCCATTACCAAGTTTGTAGCAGTGAGGGAAACGATAACTTGTTGGAGGCATGGACTCAGCTGGAGCCCACAGCTACCCTACTTGCCCAGACACCCACTAGTGCAGAGGGGTGGAAAGTGGAGGGAGTGGAGGAGGGAGTAGCAGGGTCAATTAGCCTTGCATCATCTCAGTTGCAAATTGCTTTGCACCCTGGTGTAGAAACAGGTGCTGTCTCCACCATGGTGGACTCTAGTCGGACTGGGGAAATGGGAGTGATGATCTTGTAGCACACAGTGGTGAGAGTAAGAAGAATGTAGCTAGAAGAGTCTTACTGGTTTGGAATTCAATGATCAGGGGAGTAGAGAGTGGTCGTACATTTGGCCTCCCAGGCCATTTCTGAGGTCCTCTCTGTGTGGAGTAGGGGAAGGAGGGAAAGATAGAGTAAGACGGAAGTGGTAGAAGAATTAAATGGGCAGGGTAAAGGGACAGTGTCTCAGGAGAAAAGGTACCACTTTGTGGAGGAGTGGCAGACTTCTGGTGCAGGAGGCTTATCAAAGAAGATGGCCTTTACCTGACAAGAGAGGTTACCGCACACTAGAGTAGAGGTTTTATGTCTATATTATGCAATTAAACTGGTTGCAGAAAACACTGAGGCTAAGGGAACCTAGCTAGTGCTCCCTGAATACTGGGGACTAGTAGCTGTAAGGTGAGTAAAAATAAGGTTATGGTTCAAAAATGAGTAATGGAAGAGGCAAGGGTGAAGGCTCTTGGGGTCCAAAAGCAATAGAACAAATAAAGAGGTAATGGGAATGGGAAGGAATGTAGGTGTAGTATCACAAAACAGAAAAGAGGATAAAGATATAGTTAGAAGGGGTCTGACTTAATGCCAGAAATCTGGGTAATAAAACCAGTGAGCTCAAGTCATTGGTAGCAGACACTGAGGCAGACCACATAGCCATCACAGAAACTTGGGTCACTGAGAATAATGACTGTGGCATCAATTCTAAGTTACAAAATGTTTAGACAGGACAGAGGGAAGATAAAGGTGAGACATAGCCTTATATGTCAGGAAAGGCACAGAAGTTGCTTTGGATGGACACATCAGGGGAAGCATTGGGAAAACAGAATCACTGTAGATTCACCTCACAGCCCTCAGGCAAGAAATTATGGGTGGGGGTGATTTATAGACCACCAGGACAAGGGGAGGAGAGAGAGAGAGAGAGATGAGAATATCGAGGAGAGCTGGCAAGGGAGTGAAGAAAGGGGAGCAATGGTGGTGGGTGATCTGACCCTGCTGGATATTGATTAAGACATTCCAGCACCCAGGTGTACCAAAAGTTAGCCCTGTTGGGTACATTGCAAGATTGCCTGCTGGTGCAGCTACTTAAGGAACCCACTAGACAGGCAGCCATTCCTTGTTTGGTGCTCACCAACTCAGAGATGGTGAGAGTGAGGGAGTTGAGTCCCTTGGTTCCAGTGACAATAATTCATTTGGTTCAGGCCATCCTCGGGACCAGAATGCCCCTAACAAAATTGAAGTCCTAGATTTGAGAGAGCAGAATTCAACCAGATGAGGGAGCTGGTCTGATACAAATTGAACAGGACAGACAGCACTGAAGATGTAGAGAAAAGATGGGAAAATGAAGAGGACCATTAGTTGAAATTGTTATTGTCAGTGAGATTGTGGCATTGTAACTGATGTGTTATGTTTACTATTGTTATTTTATGTATACTGTTTTAAGTTATCTGAGATGCTACTGAAAATGAGTCAATGGCTTGAAATCCTATAAACATACAACTGCAGCCATAGATGCAGTCAGATATTTCCAGATAGTTTGCAATATTTCAAAGGAGATTCTTTAGTGGTCCACATGGTATCAGCAGGTATAAAGAATTTCTGTAGAGATATTACAGAAATTTTCAGGAAATATGAAATTTAATTTTATTCCATTTCAGTATGAAATGTGTCAGGCAATATAGCTTAGAGGTTAGAGTAATGAGCTGTTAATAAGCCTAGTACATCAAGCAGACCTGGTCTGATTCCCAAAACCTCCACTTGCATGCTGTGGTGACTCTGAGCAAGTCACTTAATCTCCTCAATGATCCTAAGTTACTCCTGAAAACAGACACGTATGCCTAGTGGGCCTTACCCAGTTACCAAAGAATTAAAAAACTCTGCCCATGTCTTTGGTTGCAACTATTTGAACTTGATTCTCGAGGCAACTAAGTCATGCATGAGAATCAACAAGATGGAAAAGGCACAAGAGACTAATATGGTTCTCAGAAATAGTAAGAGAAGCAGTGTGGGCCCAGACAAATGCTTTCAAAAGAAATGTAGGGACAAGAGGAATGGTGAGAGTACTAGATAAAAACTGAGGAAGCAAAGATGATCCGAAGGCAAAGATGGATGAGCTGCATATTGTGGAGGGATCAAGGTGGTAATATACAATTCTTCAGATATAGTAAGGGAAAAAGGATGCAAGGATGGATATTGTTAGGCTACAATGGGGAGGGTACTAGAGGAAGCAGAACAAAATCAGTTGTTCCTAACTATAACTTGCTCCTCCTCCTTCACAAGGGAAGACAGTGGGTCCCTGCCTGAAAGTGGCATCAAGGTGGCTGTCAGGAGCATTCCTGAAATAAGATTGCCAGTATTTACCACAGAAAGAGGTCCAGAAGGGGCTTGAAAACCTAAAAGTAGATAAAGACACAAGTCTGGATGGAGTGCACCCAGCATGCTCAATGAACTGGGTATGGAAGTGGCTGAACCCCTATTAGGTCCTTCCACTAGCTCAATTCAAACAGGGATAGTTACTAAAGACTGGCAGATAGTGGACATAGTCCTGCTACACAAGTTGGAGGGGGAAGGGAGCAACCGGGAATTACAGAGCTGTCAGCCTTACCTCTGAAGTATCTAAACCCTTTGAGTCACTGATCAAAGAGGACAAATAAGGACTACCTAGACAGCAAGCGCTATAGGATAGTAAACAGCATGGGTTTTGGCAGGGAGGACTTGGTAACAAAGATGGTAGATAAAGGATATGCTATGGATTTTCTCTAGTTCACATTCAGCAAGGTTTTTGACTTGGTGCCACATAGAAGATTGCTGCAGAAGCTGGAGGACCTGGGCATGGCTAGGAACATACTGTAGTTAGATTGGTAGGAAACTGGATGATGGAGAGACAGTAGAGGGTGGGCAAATTGGTTCATTAGAAGAGAGGGAGGTCACAAGTGGGGAGCAATAGGATCTGTTCTGGGCCCTCTCCTCTTTAATATGTTCATCAGCAATGCTGGAGATGCCATCTGGGGCAAGTTGTGTCTTTGTAGATGACACAAAGCTTTGATGGAATGGTAAATAGCAGAGAAAGGATCAGGAGATGAAGAGGGATCTAGAAGGCTAGAGAGGCAGTCTAACAGAAGAACAAATATCGAATTGAGAGGTCCTTAGGTGTTTTTTGTCCTACTCTCTATCTGCTGAAGTTTCAGCTGCAGCGAATTGAGTTGTGAAGCTTGATGGACTGTCAGCTGGCAGCATGGATGTAAGCACTGTACCATGGCCATTGTTTTGTGTCTAACTCTTCTGGTTTCCTCCATGCAGAAACGCTACAGACAGGGCTTTAAGATGGGTCTAGCTCCTGGATGTGGGCCTCTATAATGAATCTCAGGAGCAATACGAAATATCAACTAACAGAAGGTCAACAATAAATTGACCGACGCTGGAAATACCAACACGTCATAAGATCGACAACATAAATAACGAAAACTGGTAGACTGACAGGGAGAGAACGAGAAACTATTTGGAGCTCTGGCCCTTGAGGTAGCCATGTTCTGGCCAGTGTTATTGTTCTCAGTGCAGCTACAGCTGTTATTATGGTCCTGCCACATGCATAGGCGACTACTTTTGTATTTAGCTGCAAAATGCCTCAGCAGGCTTCATAACCTGATGGAATCCGATGCAGCCTGTGTTATTTTCCCACAGTTTCGCAAAACTGTGACCTATTGTACTGTACACCACCCAGGTCCAGGCAGAATAGACACTCCACCCCAGTCCCCTGGCTTCCTACACCCAACGCCTCCACCGGTGACACTATGACTATTCCAATGTGCCTCCCTCATACAGTATTCTGTGGCCACATCACATACTGCCTCCAGAATGAGAAACTATTGAGCTGAAAATAGCACCCAAATTTAACACACCCTGCATTGCACTGATAAACAGCACCATTAACAGCACCATTAACAGCGGATCTATCCTGTACGTCAGAAGGCAAGACCCCAATTGAAAAATGAGTGCATAAATTGTAAGCATTTTAACAACACCCTGTTTGCAGAGGTCTCTATTATTCTTCATGCAGGATTTATTTTGATCATTTTCTGAAAGGCTTTTGCATTCAGTCTGGTGAAGATTTCTAGGGCACCATTAACAGAGGACTATCCTGTACGTCGATAGTAAAGGAAGGTAATATTAATTTTAATTGGCCTCCAGTCAGTATCCCTTTATCTAGTGCCATGTACCAGAATGTTTGTGTGCTTAGAATAGATTAAAGGCTCACATCTAAGGGCTGTACAAGTTCTAAGTATAAGATTATGAGTACAGCCTGTCAGTCATTCGTTTTCGCTATTTTTTTCGGCGACCAGGAGCGCCGTATTTAGAGCCGACCTTTCTGTCGAGATAATGAGAGTCAAATTTTGTACCAGACCAATCTCAGGGGTGGTGAGAGAACCTCAGGTGCAATCTTTATTCTTAATAAGTGCTATCCTGGGATGTAAACTAATCTGTCAGTGGTTGGAGAACTGCCTTAAACACTTAATTATGGTTTCATGGATATCTCTGGTGAGAGCAGAGACAGGCATTTCAAGAGTTCTGTTTTCTTTTTGGTCATTGAAAAGCCATATTACCTGTTGTGGACTTTCATCATAGACTTTATTATTACTACAGTCTATGTGAAATTTGGATTTCCATTTAAAGGTTAAATGTTAGTGTTTTAAATTATTTGGGAGTGTTGTGGGGGTAGATGAGTAAAATGGTATGACTACGTGTGTTTGTGTTAGTGAGTTCATTTTGTATTATTGTGTGTGCATAAGGTGAGACTGTGTTTAGTTAGAGGTGGTTTGAGTGGATGCTGATGTGTGTTGAGGCAGTTGTTCGGTTTGAAGCATGGAGTACTGTGTAGTGTGTTATGTGCCTAGGACAATGGGCCCGTCAGCTTAGTTACACCCTGTCCAAGCTGCTAGTCCTCTGCCTCTTTTATGCCCTCTCCAGTCAGTGGTGGAATACAGGTACTGCAGGAAGGTAGGTATTGTGAGGAAGCAGGATTGTAGGTGGTGTGGGATATGGTGGGCTAATGGGGGTCATTGTTGTCTAGGTAAGAACCAGGAGACACCATGAGATTAAATATGCCCAGAGAGAGGCCCAGTGTGTTTGGTGCCCATACTGAGGGATTCTGCCCCACCACGCATGCAGGTGGCCAATAGGCCAGCAGCTGCCATTCATCCCCTGTGGGCAGTGCTACACAATGCCAGGATGATGAGAAAAAGACAGCCGTTATGGCAGATTTAATGTCTGGTTCTTTGGTTGATCTGGCTTGTATAACAGAAACCTGGCTGGGTGATGATGTTGGTCCTCTTTTGGAGTTGGCTGTCCTAGCTGGTTTCTCTCTGGTGCACTGGCCATGGAGGGTTCATGGGAGGAGTAGCCATCTGTTCTAGATCTGAGCTGAATTTCTTGGTGCACCCAGCTGGAATCACTTCAATGGCCATCTGTGGGGATCCAGGTGCAGGGCAAGAGTACAAGATCCTTCCTGTTTACAGGCCTCAAGGGGAGAGGGGTTTTCCTGCAGGAAACTGGACTTCAACATCAAGATGGTGTTGGCATCAACCAGTTTGTTAATTGTGGTGACTTCAATGCCTGTATTGATGATGAACTCTCACAAATTGGTCAAGATGTATTCCAATTAATGGAGTCACTGAGCCTTGCAAAGGTGGTTACCTCTGCAGCCATCTAAGGGGTCATGCCTTAGACTCAGTGTTCTTACTGGTGTATGATGTTAACCTCAGGATTGATCCAGTTAGTAGGCTGGGTCTTTGCAGTGAATTTCTCTTTCATGGCCCCCAGAGTCCGCCTTCTGGAGATGGTTACACAGATACTGTCAGCAGATAAGGGCCTATGGCCCACCCAGTCTACCCATTTGAGCTTGTAAGATCATTTTAAGTTTTTATAGACATCTGTTGTCCCTGACCCTGAGCTCCAGAATTCTCTTATATCTATTTCATGCATTCTTAAATCCTGTGATTGTTTCAGCCCGTCACTTCCTCAGACAGGGTATTTCACTTGTCTACCACCCTTTCTGTGAAGAAATTCTTCCTCACATTTCCTCTGAATCACCTCCCTCCAACTTCATCCTGTGCCTCTAGTCCTGGAACATCTTTTGCTGGAAAATAGTGCTTTCCTGCACCCTGTTCCTCCCTCTAAGGTACTTGTATGTCTCTATCATATCCCATCTCCATTTTTCTCCTCCAGGGAGTACATATTCAAGTCCTTCAGCCTGTCTTCATAGGACTTGTGATGCAATCCCTGTATCATCTTTATTGCCCTCCTCTGAACCTTTTCCACCATGTCTATGTCCTTACATGGATCAAGTCTCTGTAACTGGACAATATACTCCAGGTGGGGCCTCAGTAGTGTCTTGTATAATTTGAATTGTGACCTCCCTTTTCCTGCTAATGATGCCCTGCCTATGCATCCCAGCATCCTATTTACTTTACCTGCCACCTTGTCTTACTGTTTCCCTACCTTGAGGTCATCAGAGATGATAACCCTAAAGTTCCTTTCCTGCTCAGCGCACACTATCTCCTCACCCCCAACTGATATGTTGATCCAGGGTTTTGTGCCCCATATGCATTATTTTGCACTCTTGCATTAAATTAACTGGAAATCCCGCCGCCTTTAAAGGGGTTGTCACCAGAAGGACTCAGGGTAGTGGATCTCTTGAGTATGCTGGCTGCTTGTGCAGTTATATCAGAGGAGGCTATGGCAGCCTATAATTGAGCCATTGCCTCAAGCCATTGATGTATTTTCACCATTCAATACATGATCCTGACTTGGCACTTGAGATCCCCATGGTTTGATCGGGAGCTTGGGGAGCTCAAGTTAAGGGGTCAGAGGTTGGAGTGCTGTTGAAGAAGATCTGGGTCTGACAAGGACAAGCTGGCTTTGAGGATTCACTATTGGCAATAAGAGCAGGGTGGGGAAAAAAGGATAAAGCCAATATTAAATGGAGGGCAATGAGTACAATGCCCATAGTCTGAAAACAAGCTTCCTGAGCTAGTAGCCCTGATGGAAGAGGAACACTTGGATATTGTGGCAGTCATGGAAACATGGCACACAGAGAACCATGTCTGGGATGTCAACATACCAGGGTACACAATCTACAGAAGGGACAGGGAGGGAAGAGGAGGTGGATTAGCTCTCTACATAAGGGAAGGGATCAAAGTACAGAACTTAAAGGTAAAGGGGAGGACAAGAGACACTGTGGGTCACCTTGGAGACAGGGAGTGCCATCACAATCTGCACAGGGTTGTATACAGACCCCATCTCAAGAGGAAAAATGGACAAGAAAATGATAGAAGACATTCTCAAAATGGCTGAAAAGGGAGATATTGTTGATGGGGAACCTCAATATGCCAGATGTTAACTGGCCGACATGTACTGCTGTCATATCCAAGAGCAGAGTCATTCTTGATGCCCTACAGGGGGCATGCCTTAGACAGCTAGTGTTGGAACCCACTCTAGAGGGAGCAATAGTAGACCTGGTGCTCTCAAATGGAGAAAGGATCACAGATTTAGAAGTCAGTAGCTATCTGGGAACAAGCAACCACTGCACAGTGTGGTTCACAAAGCACAACCATGGAGACAAGCCATACAAATACAAAGATATTGGACTTCAGAAGGGCTGACTTTGGCAAAATGGGTGAATACCTAAAGAATGCTCTATCAAATGGCAGAAAGGAGGGTGGAAGAACAATGGAGAAAAATCAAACTGCCATCATGGAGGCTACAAGCCTTTGTGTGAAACAAGAAAAGAAAACAAAGTGATGTAAGAAAACACTATGGTTCTCAAAAGAGGTGGCAGGGAAGGTTAGGGAGAAAAAGGCAGCATTCAAAAAGTATAAAGACTCACAGAATGAGCATGACAAGGAACTGTATCAGTTAAAGCAGAAAGAAGTGGGAAGGCAGTCAGAATAGCAAAGGTCCAAACTGAGGAAAAGATACCCAACTTAGTTAAGAAGGGGATGAAACCTTTTATAGGTACATTAGGAGCACAGAAAGGTTAAGGAGGATAGTGAAGATTAATAAAGGAGAGGGAGGTGGGCAGAGGGAGACAGTGAAAAGGCAGAAATATTAAATGAATACTTTTGCTCAGCATTCACAAAATTAGAAGAGGAGGAGTTACCTAAACCAAACAATAGAAGCACTCTGGGTGGGGGGGTGACACAGTCCATTTATAGAAGAAAGTGTCCTGAAAGAACTCTAAAATTTAAGTTGGACAAAGCAATGAGGCCTGATGGGTTCCCCAGAATCTCTAAAAGAACTAAGGGGAGACCAAGTACACCAATGACCACCCTTTTTGACAAATCATGGAGGATGGGGTGGTATCTGAGGACTGAGGAAGGCAGATTGATTCCCTTCACAAAAGTGGGAGCAAGGCAGAAGCAGGAAACTACAGACCTGTTAGTTTGACCTCAGTGGTAGGGAAATGATGGAATCACTTGAAAGAAAGAATTGTTGAGTACCTAGAGTCTAGCGGGCAAAGGACCCAAGACAGCATGGATTCACACCAGGAAGGTCATGTCAGACAAATTTAATCGATTTCTTTGACTGTGACCAAAGTAATAGACCAGGATATGGTCTACCTAGACTTCAGCAAAGCATTTGACACAGTCCCGCACAAAAGATTAATAATCAAGTTAGCCAGTCTGGGAGTGGGTCCCAGGGTGGTAGCCTGGGTAGCAAATTGGCTGCACAACAGGACACAGAAGGTAATAGTGAATGGAACCTACTCTGAAGAAAGGAGGGTTACTAGTGGAGTACCTCAGGTTCAGTACTGGGTCCAGTCCTCTTTAACATCTTTATAGGTGACATTGCAGAGGGTCTGAAGGAAAGGTGTGCTTCTTGCAGATGACACAAAGATCTGTAGCAGAGTTGATTCACAAGGAAGTGTGTGGAAAGGATGAGAAGAGACTTGGCATGGTTGGAGAATGGTCAGACATATGGCAACTTAGATTCAATGCAAAGAAGTGCAAAGTACCTAGAAACAAAAACCCAGGAGAAGAGTACACAAATGGCAGGGAGGTACAAACAACAACAATAATGAAAGGGACCTGTGGGTAGTCATATTAGATTACCCAAAGGTGGACAAGCAATGTGAGAAGTCAGTAAGGAAAGTTGGGAATACTGGGATGCATGGGAGAGGTATCACAAGTAGAAAGGAAATGGTTATCCTCTGTACAGACAGTTGTTGAGACCCCATCTGGAGTACTATGTGCAGTTTTGGAGATCCCATCTTCAGCAAGGACATAAACAGGATGGAGGCAGTCAGAGGAGGGCAACTAAAATGGTGCAGGGTATGCAACAGAAAACATATGAATAGAGACTGAGAGAGCTTAATATGTATGCCCTTGACAAAAGGAGGGATGGGGGACATGATAGAAACTTTTAAGTACCTGAAGGGAATCAACAAAGTTCAGGAGGGTAGCATCTTTCAAAAAGAGATGTGCAAGAACAAGGGGCACAATTTAAAGATAATGGGGATGGCTCAGGGCAATGTGAGGAATTTTTTTTCATGGAAGTGGTGGACATATGAAACTGCCTTCTTGGGAGGTTGTGGGGTCTAAAACAGTGGGAGAATTTTTTCCTATTATTTAACCAGGTGAGACACACTAAGCTGAAAGCTTGTTTACAGGTGCAACCTGAGGAGCACGAGAAGTTAAGAGACTTGCTCAGTGTCCACATTATACAAGTGGGGCCGTTGGATTCAAACCCAGGTCTCCAGATTAGCAGCTCAGAGCCTTAAACCACTGTGCCATACTGCCTCCTTGACAGATATAAAGCAATTATAGTATGGGTGGAGGAAGTAGGCTGTTGGTTATCTAGAATCTGCAGCTTATCCATTAGGTAGGGAAATGGGCAGACTGGTGGACCAAGATGCCCTTATCTGCCATCAAAGTCTATGTTTCTATATTTCTATGATTCTATGAGTATCAAAGGACACTCTCCTGTAGGAAGGCAGTATTTCTGTCCAGGAAGATCGCTGCAGGGAGAAACCAAACAGCTCATCTATTCTGGGTGGTGGTCAGAATATTAATGTGTCTGTCTGCAACCAGTAAGCTAATTCATTTGCACAGTGTGAAGAGTTTGAACAGTTTTTCTTTAACAGGGTGTCCTTGATTCAGTCAGGGATCTCTTCATCTGGATCATCTGATCAATTAGTACCAAGTTGGTGAGGAGAGTGCATTTCACCAGTCTGGAGCTACTTTAGACTAGTTTGATGGAAGAGTTTGTTGAGTGGTCTCAGAGCTGCAGCCCACCTCTTATGAACTGGACTCAGGCCTGACTTGCCTAATGATTCGGTGTGGGGTTTCTGGGTCCAGTGTATTCTGAACTGATTCCATTTCAGAGGAGGCTCTTCTGGGAGTTGAAAGCAGCTTTGCTGAGACCTCTTCTGAAAAGTCATCTTTGGATCCAGACTGTTTGGTGAATTACAGACCCATTTCTAACCTCCTTTTCAGGTAAGGTTATAGAAAGTGGTGGCTCTGTGGTTTGAGGAATATCTCATGGCTTTGATATCTGTGAACTGAAGTCTGGGTTTAGGGTTGAACCACAGTACCGAGATGGAATTGGTCAGAGTACATAATGATCTTCTCAGGGCTAGAGATATAGGAGGCAGCCAGTTCTCCTTCTTCTTGATCTTTGCTCAACATTTATCACCATGGACCATGTGGGTTGTTGCTGGAGCACTTCAGGAGTACTGTGGACTCACTGGCACTGTCATCTGCTGCTTTTAGTCCTACGTTGAGACAGAATGCAGTGGGTGGTGATGGTGAGTTTCTCCTCACTCTAGATGCCCCTACTCTGTGGAGTGTCCAAGGGGTTGATCTCTCTCCCATGTTGTTCATGGTGTATATGCTGCCTGATTATAGAGTTATAACTGTATCCAAAATGGGCAGATTATACACTATCTATTTGGTTTGATATTCACCAGATAGCCCATTTATATATCTGGTATTCAAATCAGCATCTGTTTTAAAATGGAAGAGAGAAGTGTTATACAGGTACACTACACAGGCATAACAACAGCGTTCTGGTGAATTATCCACTCTGTATGTACTAGATAAAATAATCATTTTGCGTATCAGCTGATTTTCAGAAAATTATATAGCAAAATGCTTTATATTGCTTTATCCTGGAAAACATTACAAATACAGTAGCTACCCTCCATACAAGAAATATATGTAGTAAAATGATCTGCTCTGATTGACAAAGAAATACTTAGACATGGGTCAGCCCAGAGAGGGCACACATCCAGATTATTCCTGTCTGACTAAGGCTTTGTCCACACTAGGAAAGTTAAAATGATTTAAATGTGTTAAACTCTCTTAAAGTTCATTAAAGAGGACTCCTCTAAAAGTACTACATTGCAGAATTAGAATAGGTGTTCCACCAATAAATCTCATACCCAAAATTAGGTTTCTGCATTACTTTGTTTTAAAGTTATGAGCTATTTTGTAACCCTGATTTAACTACCTATTCAAAAAGCCAGTTTCAGTCAAGAGCCACTGATGATGTCATCTCCGAACGCACAGTCTATCCCTCCCTGTCAGCAACCTTTTAGGACCTGCTTCTCCAAGTTTAAGAAACTGTAGCTCTAGTAATCCTTTAAAAAATGACATAGGGTTGGCTGCAGTGCTTGCTTTCCAGAATGTTCAGATGCATGGCACTGTACTTTAAAATATGTGAGGAGGTGGTTCTGAAATGTAGCACTGAACCAAGACATAGAATGTCAAGGTGGTGCACAATTTTAAAATGTTAGAGTGGACATGCAGTCTTGGAATGTGACAGGGATGTGCCATCTCAAAATGTGGTGGGACAATCAGTCTCGGAATATGTCAGGGACACACATTGAGGACTTTGAGGGGTGGCAATTTGGAATATAGTGGGATGTAGCTGTTGGAATGTTACAGGACACACCATTTACTCTGAAATTGTTTGTTCCTGCCACATTCTAAAATTTTACACAACCACCATATTACATAATGTGCAACACTTCTCCACCACATTCCAACATTATGTGTCCCAGCCACATTCTAAAATGATGCATCCTACTACATTCTGAAATTGCACATCCTTCTTCAGTACCAAATTGTGCATCCCTGCCACATTCTGAAATGGTGCATACCAGCAAATTCCATAATTGTACATCCTTGCCAAACTGCATTTCATTGCCATGTTCTGAAACTATCGTCACCGTCAAGTTCCTAACTATACATCACTGCCATATTCTGAAACTGTGCATCACCGCCACATTCCAAACCTGTGTGCCACCACCACATTCTGAAATTGCACACCACTGTCAAATCTGAATTTGCATCACTGCCGTATTCTGAAACTGTGCATCACAGCTGCATTCAAAATTGTGCATCACCACCACATTCTGAAATTGCATGGCACCAATGCATTCTAAAATTGTTCATCACTGCCAGATTCAGAAATTGTGCATCACCACCTCATTCCAAAATTATTCATCATTGACACATTCTGAAATTGTGCATCACTTCCACATTCTGAAATTATGTGTTCCGCCTACTTTCTGAGACTCTGTCATTGCTGCATTCCACAATAGCAATCTGGTGACATGCTGGAATCTCAGACCTGCAGTATTTTAAAATTGCACATACTTTTTCATTCTAAAGTCATATTTGCCACTGCATTCCACCCCCAGTTACATTCTGAAGTACAGTACTTTGCATCTACACATTATGGAAGTGCATGTGCTGACCCACGATGTCAGTTTCCTTTTCAGATGTTTAGTACAGCTGCAGTTTTAAGTAACATAGGAGACATAAGTCATGTAAGACAGCTTGCAAGAGGACTAGGTTTTGAGTTCAGGAGATGACTCCATCATCAGCTTTTCACTGAAACTGGCTTGTTACGGCTGCAGTGGGCAGAGCCCACAGACATTTACATGTACAATAGTAGTGATGTCATGTTTTCTGTCCATGGAACTGAGTGAAGGTGTAAATAGTCTCTTCCACCTACCCTCCTCCAAGCAATGTTTTCTGCCCTCAAATCAATACACTTTCATGTTAGTCAATGGTTGCAGGGTACTATTTTCTTTCTTAAATGGGTGGTACAAGAACTGGAACCTGAGCAGTGGGAGGCAGCATTAGATTTTTGGGGAGTAAGATCCACCCCACCTCCACCTGACAAGTTCCACCCCAAACTTTTTTCTGATTCATGTAAGAGGGCCAAGAGATAGCTCTATCATGCTATAACAAGATACACTAGTTTGGGACCTGTATCAGCCACACAAGAAGCCTGTGTAGTGGAGAACTTAATGCTTTATTAAGGACTATGAGAACAGAAGATATTTAATGCCTTCAAATTAACTTAAAAATCCTTTGGAACAAATGATTATCAGAGCCACCTGTGGCCTCAGAAGGAGACCTAGACACACATTCTAATTTACAGTAAGAGCCACATGTTTTTCTTAAACATTTTATATATAATTTGTCTTAGTAGTTTCAAAACTTTGAAAGCATTGGTGTTAGTAATGCATTTAGAAATACATTTTTAATTGTCTTTACAGTTAAATATGCAGTTTTATGTCAGGGCACATTTTGGGGATGGGGTCAAATTATTTTAATCATGGGCTCAGTACTTGCTGAACACAGATTTTGATGATAAAGTGTGTTTTTTCTTTTAAGATTGAGATGTATTAGAAAACACTGAACAAGAAAACAATTGGTGATTTTAAAAGCTATTCTGATCAGAGCTGACATTAAAAAATCTTAACTATTTTTATTTTATTTTATCATGGAACACTAGAAACAGGATGTCAGTATTTGCTCCATGAAACCTGTTTTTAGTTCTTTTACTGCATCTTGTCCAAAGTAATCTTCCCAGAATGCAGTTTGTCAAGGCATATGTGTGGGAGGGTTGAAATTGTTTTAATCATGAAGCATTGGTGTTAGTAATGCATTTAAAAGTACAATTTTAATTGTCTTTACAGTTAAAATGCAGTTTCATCTCAGGGCACATTTTAGGTGGAGTGGTTCAAATTACTTTAATCATGGGCACAGAATTTGGTAAACACAGACTTTGATGATAACGTGTATTTTTTTTCAAGTCTGAGAAATATGTATTATATACAAGTGTAACCATGTTGTAAATGGGACTGGGGAATGAATAATGGTTAAGTAGGCAGGTAGGTTAAGGATGCAGTATAACACAGTGGATTAAGGCTCTGAGCTACAAAGCTAGAGACCTGGGTTTGACTCCCACAACCCCACTTGCATACTGTGTGACCATATGCAAATCACTTAACATCCTATAGCTCCCAGGTCGCACCTGTAAACAAGCTTTGGCTTACTGTGTCTCTCCTGGTTAAAAAAAAAAGTGCCTAGAATTTTTTTTTAATATAGTTGAGTTTATATGTGGCAAGAAGGTAGGTATGGTGTTTTGATGTGGCAGAAGGATTTATCATGTGCACTGCTTTAAATCATTTCACAACAGCAGAGCTGTGCAACTGTTTTTGTCCAGTGAGCATAAATGGCGATAGTTATTTATAGCTACACATTTGATTCCATATTACAATGGTTCACTGCACTACACATTTAGTGTATCACACTTTTCAAATAATGAAACAAATATTCTCCAAACCAAACAACTCACACATACATATTTTATACTTTATTAAAATATACTCCACATATGTGTGGGGCTGTAGGATCCAAACTTAGATCTCCAGATTTGCAGAGAAGAGTCTTAAACCACTGTGATATAAAGCTTCCTAGTTATGGCAGTCATCTGTTTTATGGTTCATGATGTTGGTGTAGTAAGCATACCAACATAGTAACATACAAAATGCTAGCAGAATAGGCCTAGTGGGTTTCGTGTCTGCTCCTTTGGTCAGTTCGAACCCTGGGAGCTGACCTTGTTGCCCCCCGTGCCTCAGGCTTCTCTCTTCCCAGTCCAGGGAGAGCTAGCTAATCAGTTTGTGTAAGACAACAGCTACTAAATAGCTCTAATTCACTATTTTTGTTTTCTATGTGTTTTAGGTCTAGCTAGCAGGAGAGTTTCAATTTTAAAACGTTTAATTTTATCAAACTATACACAACCATAAAAGCACAGAAATTGCCCAGATCATCAATGTTATAATTAATACAAACTCTAGCTGTTTTCATACAGAAACCCCACTCAGTTAGATTTCAAGTATTTGCTAAGCTGTAAATGTAGGTATCAGCATTCTATGAGCAGTTAGTGCTAATTAGCTCTGTAAGAAAATGTGCATTTTTTTTTGTGGGGGCTGTGGGACTCAAACCCAGATCTCCAGATTTGCAATTAAGAGCCTTAAACCACTGTACTATACTGCCTCCATAGTTATGGCAGTCATCTGTTTTATAGTTCATGATGTTGGTGCAATAAGCATACCAACATACTAACATACAAAAATGCCAGCAGAATAGGCCTAGTGGGCTTTTTGTGTCTGCTGTTTTCATCAGTCCCCACCCTTGGAGCTGATCTTGCTGCCCCCTCACGCTCTTGGGCTTCTCCATTCCCAGTCCTGGGTATTCCTGCTTCATTGGACTTTGTTTCCACAACCCTTCCCTGTAACTGTCCTACCCCATCTTGAACCCTCCACAGTCTCTGCTCCACCAGTCCCCAGGGCAGTGCATTCCATGGTTCTACCACCCTCTCACTGAAGTATCACCTCTTCCTTTCTCCCCTGAGTATCCCTCTCTAGCTTCCACCCATGCACTCTAGTTGCCACCCCTCCTTCCTTCAGAGCACCATAACTTCACCACCCCTGTTTATCACCTTCATGTACTTGAAGACCTATATCATGTCCCTCCATCCCTTCTCTCTTCCAACATGTATATATTCAGCTCTTGAGCCTCTCCTTAGGTCCTTTCCCCAAGCCCAGATAATTTCAGTTGCCTTTCTCTGGACCCTCCAGGAGTTCAATATCCTCTTTGAGTGTGCCTCCAAAACTGCATGCAGTACTCAAGGTGTGGCCTCACCAAGCAGTTATATAGAGGGAGTATCCCTTCCTCCTTCTGGAGTGATCCCCAGGAGAGCTAGGTAACCAGGCTTCCTGTAAGACAACAACTACTAAATGGCTTGAATTCATGATTTTTGTTTTCTATGTGTGTCAGGTCTAGCTAGCAGGAGTGTTTCAATTTTAAAACTTTTAATTTTGTCAAACTATACACAACCATAAAAGCACAGAAACTGCCCAGATCATCAATGCTATAATTAATACAAACTCTAGCTGTTTTCTCACAGAAACCCACTCAGTTAGATTTCAAGTATTTGCTAAGCTGTAAATGTAGGTATCAGCATTCTATGAGCAGTTAGTGCTGATTAGCTCTGTAAGAAAATTTGCATTTTGTAGTGGGGCTGTGAGGATTCAATCCCAGATCTCCAGATTTGCAATTAAGAGCCTTAAACTACTGCACTATATTGCCTCCCTAGTTATGTCAGTCATCTGTTTTATGTTTCATGATGTTGGTGTAGTAAGCATACTAACAGTGTCAGTGGCTCAGTAGGTAGCACACTCCTCTGAGGCCGGGAGATCAGAGGGCTCAGGTCTGCCTCACATCTGGCACCTCCTGGGTTAATATCCCAGTACTGACACCGTAATGCAGCATGAGAGGGGTGCTGCATTCCTGAGGTGCCGCTCGATGAGACGTTAAACCGAGGTCCCATCTGCCTGGATTGGTGGTAGTTCAGGTGGATGTTAAAGATCCCATGGCACTTATCGAAGAGTAGGGGAATTTCCCCAGTGTCCTGGCCAAATTTCCCTCATTCACTAAAAATACCACCAACAGCTTAATCTGGTTCAAGGTCAGCTGGCATTCACCAGAATCCCTTCCCCGGTCGCCCTGAAAATAGGCAGGATTTGTCTAGTGCACTTACCTGGTCAACAAAAGCTAAAAAAAAAAATAACATACAAAATGCCAGCAGAATAGGCCTAGTGGGCTTTCGTGTCTGCTGCTAGTCCCCACCCTAGGAGATGACCTTGCTGCCCCCTGCTCTCTCAGGCTTCTCCGTTCCCAGTCCAGGGTATTCCCACTTATTGTACTTCTTGCTTCACAACCCTTCCCTGTACTTGTCCCACCCCTCTGAACCCCTCCACAATCTCTGTCTCCACCAGTCCACCGAGCAGTGCATTCCATGGTTCTACCACCCTGTCACTAAAGTAGCAGCTCCTCCTTTCTCCCTGAGTATCCCCTCCAGCTTCCACCCATGCACTCTAGCTGCCCCCTTCCTTTGGGACACCATGACTTTGCCACCCTGTTTACCCCTTCATGTACTTGAAGACCTCTATCATGTCCCCTGTCCCTCTCTCTTCCAATGTGTATATATTCAGCTCTGTGAGCCCCTCCCTTAGGTCCTTTCCCCAACCCAGGATAATTTTGTTGCCTTTTCTGGACCCTGTCCAGGAGTTCAATGTCCCTCTTTAAGTGTGGCCTCCAAAACCGCATGCAGTACTCAAGGTGTGGCCTCACCAAGCAGTTATACAGAGGGAGTATCTTCCCTCCTTCTGGAGTGATCTCCCAGCGAAGCATCCCAGCACTGTGGCCTTAGCTGCTGCCCTCCCACAAGTCTCTGAGTTGTTCATCTTGACATTCACCACCACCCCAGGTCCCTCTCAGCGATACAGCCATAGCAGCAGTGCATTGCATACCAGATATAAAATGTCGATAAGCAGGTCATGCAAGAGAAGTGCTGAGCAGTTACTGAAGCAAGAAATGTATAGCTGTCATTTTTACATCCTGTTCAAAATGTGTTTTTGCACCTGTATGCCAAATGGCACAGTCACTGTGCAAAATCTCCTTTCAGCTAATGAACTGATAGTGTCACTGTTCATGCGGTAGGGTCAAAAGCCCATGCTGAAAACTTGGAGTGAAAATATCAAGAAACACCCAGGGCATTAGGGTTTCTGACCATAACACCTGCACTGTAGGGACTGACAGGGTATGACAGGGTATGACTTGGATTGTCAACAGTAATGCTCATGCCTTTCAACCCCCACCCCACCCTGCAGCCAGTGACAGGTATCAAGTGTGCCTTTGATGCTTCAGTTCCAAAATTAACTCCATTCTTTTATTCTGTGCCCATTTCAGCATATTTATGTATGGAATGGTGTGAGTGTAGAGTTTGAAAACTCAAGGCACACTTCGACTCTTGTCTATGTCTGCAGGGTAGGTTGAGTGAAATGGCATAAGTGTTATGGCTAATGACCCAAAGGCACACCCTAATGCCTGTCCATGTCTGCGGGGTGGGTGGGGTTGGTGTCACTTCAATTCTTCACTGCCATTCCTATTCTGCCTGCCTGCCTGTCTGTCTGTATCTCTTGCTCTCTGTTATATGGCTATGTAATTATCTATCTTTCTATTAATTGTATGTATTGCTATTTTTACCTATTTCTAAAACAAATCTGCATATCACATTTGCCTGCACTCTGAGCACATACTATGAAACTGTGCATATTTGTACTCCACTTCTGTGTAGACCTCATACATTCCTAATATTCCTATTATCACACGATAACTACCTTGCCCTTATCAAAAGCACCCCCTCTGAAAGTTAATATCACATTTTCTCTAACAGTCCATCATCATTACACCTGACTTCCTGACATCAACCCATTGCTTAAATATAATTTACATCACCTCACGAACAAAAACCTGTTTCTCTTAAGAAAAATATAAAACAAATGTGTAAATAATCCCAAGACTGAATATATGACAGCCATTACTTTTTCATGTACTGCCACCTTCTGTACCATCATGGGGATTTGCATATGTTTCCTTGATGCTTTGCATTATTGGGATATGTGCAACTGTGTTTTCTTTAAAATGTGTCTGTCTGGCCAGTATCATCCGGGATAACACATACACATACATCAATGGCATTTGCTCTGGGGTTCTTTTGTAAGCTTCTGATCCCTTCCATTAAAATGTACTCTCCACATATTTACCTAATAATGTGTATGCCTTCCTTAGAACATAAACTAAAACAAATCTTACTACTTACAAATCATTGTGTTGTTTCTCCATACCTCCTTAACAATTTCATACAAATTCACTAACTTCATTATGTAGCCATCATGGATCTAATCAATTTTTGTTTTAACAGGCAGTGAATTAAGGGTTACAAAATGACTAGTAACTTTAACCAAGTAACTTACAGCTCTGATTTTTGGCATGAGGCTGAATGAGGATATGCTGATCTAAATTCTGAATTTACTTGATGCCCAAAAGTTTGGCCTCAGTCCCTCTTTAATTCAGTTTGCATCTGTACTTGGCAGTGCTTAAGGCAGTGTTTGAAAACCAAAGAAAACACATTGTTCCTACTAAGTACAATGCATGCATGAAACCAACAGACTCACTGGTTGAAGCTTTCAAATCAAAGAGGGACTACAGTCAAAATTCTGGCATCAGTAAATTCAGAATTTGGATCAGCAGAACCCCAATCAGCCACATGCCAAAATGAGATCTCTAAGTTACATTGTTTAAAAATTACAAGTCATTTTATCAACCCTACATTCACTGCCTGTTCACAAAAGCCAGTTTCAATGAATAGCTGATGTCATCTCCTGAAGTCACAGTCTAGTCCTCCCTATCAGCAACCTTATACGACCTGTTTCTCCATCATGTGCAATGTTTTCACAAGTAAAACAGGCAGCACCATTCAATAAACATTGCTTTAAAAACTGTATGTTTCAGGTTTTGTAACAAAGCTGACAAATTCATATTTTTAGATGCCTTTTGTTGTGGTCCTTTTCTTCGGGTTGCTGGATATTGAGTCATAGCACATTGCTGTAAGGTTTGCAGGCTGGGTAACTCTGTGGTGAAAGGCTGTGATCATTCTCACCTGTCATTCAGTTGAAGTGATTTCTCATGATGGCACTTTAAATTCAGAATACTGGATGGCAACCATGCAGAACCAGTGTGTACTGCCACAGAGGGGCTCTGATCCCCCTGAGCTCAAGAGTGAAGCTGGAGAGGTCCCAGGAATCAGATCCCTCGAGGTGACAGAACACACTGTTCTGCCTTGAGTTGCCCATACAATATTTTCTATAGTGTATGGTGCCCAAAAATATAGTTTAAATGCGTCCTATGTGATATAGAAATAAAGTTTTGCTGCTTCATTTTAGGTTGTGTTACTGGCTGGTTGCTAGGTTCACGGTCATTGCTAGGGAACCAGACCAGCCTACAATGCTAGTGCATCCTTCAATTGGCTTTTACTTTAATTAAGGAGGGTCTTTCAGAAACAAAAACATGGCGGTCGATTCTTGCTAAGAGAGTAACTTTTATTTTAAAAATTCTCTTTATTTTATTTTTGTTTTAACATATAAAAATTATGAACCTACACAGACAAATATCAACAGACAATATGTATATTCAGCTTGACATTTCATGTTTGATGTAGTTATATAATTAAAAAGAAAATAAATAGTAAGTGATCTATCATGGTATGTATTATCCATAATAGTGACTTTGCTGTATAAGTAGCCTCCAATACTATGTACTGCTTAATATTACTAATTTATCCCCAGAAGTCTTTACCTCTTAGCTGTTGGTATTATGAGGTGCTGGCTGTAATCAGTCATGGGATAAAATCCTGCCTGATAGGAGAAATATATGTATGCTCTAGCCCTGATGTGATGGTCTAGAGGGTGCTCTGTTAGATGCTGTACTCTAAAGGTGGTGAAAAGAGATGAGCGAGGCACCAAGGTCCAAATTATGTGGATAGGATAACCGCTACTCAGACAAGGAGAGGCAGGAGTCAACTTAGTGCTTCGATGCTCACAGGAAGGCTACTTTGTACCCAAGGGTAGACAGACACAGTCACCAGAAGGAGGAGGGTTGCCCAAGAACAATAGGGCAATAAACAGGAAATACTTTTATCTACCACTACTAAGGTAATTACCATAAGAATAAACTTTAGGCCTAATGTCACTCTTATTCTGACACTATTCTATACTTCAAAACTCTAAATGAGAATCAGGTGACATAAGCTACTCAGCACTGTATTAGGGTAATTAGCATCACACATTTCCATAAGAGTCCAGATATTACAAGAGTCCAGAGATCCAGCGTCTTCGTGTACACCGTCGTTTTCATTGGTAGCTACAAGGAAGTAAAACAGAACTGTAGAACCCTAATCTCAATTCCAGCAAGGACCTAGTTAAGGCCACTGGGGTGGTGAGAGGTTTGGTAAACAGACCATACATTTCTTCGGCAAAAGCCCACTCTCCAAGGCTGCCTGAATGTAGAACCAGAGCAACTGGTTCCTGAAATAACACACTGAAAACAAAGGGTTTCTCGCCAAAACCCACTTCCAGGTTGCCAAGGATGAAGATAGATCAAGATCTGTGTGGCAATGAATCGAAGGAGGACTACCATGACCTGACTGATGCTGTGGCAGTCCAAGGGCCAGCTGAACTCAGAAGGAACTCTGACAGGACCAGGAACCATAAGAATCTGAAGAGATGATGGTTGACTCTGCAATCCTAGGATCAGGAACTGACACAAAACAAAGAAACGGACGGATGCATCCTGTACTGGGCTTCGACGACTCGACTTTGGGCGAACGACCAGGAGGGGTGCAGACTAGGTTCTCCAGGATGAGCTCACTCTTCTGTAGAGGGCTACCAACTTGGGACATCTGGAACAGGAACCATACAGAATGACACTGGCACAGCTGTCATGATGCGTTCGGCGTCACGTACTTTCAAGCTGTGAAAACAAGAAAACAGAGGGTACGACTGGTACGACTGGCGGACGGACTCGACTCGTGGATGACACAAACGGACGTGATGAGCTGATGGAAGATCTCCCAGGAGTGAAGAATGCTGAGAGGACGTCTTCTTCTGAGTAGAGACTGATTCTGAGTACGTAGTGACAGACCACACCATGGGACTGCAGTGTGGTAGAAGATTGAGACTGTCTTCATACAGTAGTAAACAAATAACTGAAAAATGCCCAAAGAACTGTGGAATGATACAATAATTTGCTGGAGGAGGCAAATTATAACTTCAGGAGTAATTTTACTGATAAGGGCCAATGTCCAGGTGCTTAGAACAATAGTTCAGTTACTTAGGACAATAGTTCAGGTACTTAGGACAATACTTCAGGTACTTAGGACAATAGTTCAGGATAAGTAGTACAGTAATTACAGTAGTTTCACAGTATAGGTAAATTGAACACTCTCAATCGAACCCCTATTTCAAAACGTAGGGTCTTCTGGAATAGGATCTCTTTCTGGACATCGTGGCTAAGGAATCCTATAGTACCACTAGGCTGGTTTGCCCTATTCCGCTAGGGCGGGGCCTCCTTTAGTACCACTAGGCTGGCTTGCCCTATTCCGCTAGGCCGGGCCTCCTTTAGTACCACTAGGCCGGCTTGCCCTTATTCCGCTAGGCCGGACCTCCCTATAGTACCACTAGGCTGGCTTGCCCTATTCTGCTGGGCCGGGCCTCCCTATAGTACCACTAGGCTGGCTTGCCCTATTCCGCTAGGCGGGGTCTCCCTATAGTACCACTAGGCTGGCTTGTCCTATTCCACTAGGCAGGGGCCTCCCTTTATACCAAGCTTTACCTCGGGCCTAATGCCCTACTTTTACCTCGGGCCTGATGCCCTACGTTATCTTGGGCCTGGTGCCCCACTTTAGATTTAGCCTGGTGCCCCATTACCATTGGGTCTGGTGCTCCACTTAATACTGGGCCTGGTGCCCCACTTAACACTGGGCCTGGTGCCCCACTTAACACTGGGCCTGGTGCCCCACTTGGTAATGGGTCTGGTGCCCCACATTACAATGGGCCTGGTGCCCTACTAAATGCTGGGCCTGGTGCCCCTCTTACACTGGGCCTGACTTGCCCTTTTAAATGTAGTTGCCCTTTAAATCTGCAGGCTCCTGAACCTGCTTGTCATTTATGCATCAGGTTGCCACCTTAAATCCCACCCCTAATGAATATTTATAGGCCTTCCAATGGCCTTGGCTTCCTAACCCCTCCTGAGGCGTCGCTAGCCCGCCTCCTGATGAATATTAAAATTAAGGGTCCTAGTGACCCGATGCCCCTCTGACACTCGGCCGCCTCCTCTAGCACCTACTGTGTGTTTCAACAAACAGAGTCTCTTTTTGAACAGGCGGTCAGCACAGCATGTGCCGCCCGTCGACTCACCGCTTCTGGAGGCAGCAGGAGGATTCAGTCGGTAGGGAGGTGGGAGGATGCTGGCAGTGGGAGGAGAAATAGACAGGCATCTGGGAGGACAACTGGGGGCCTCCAAAGGCCGACAGAGATGCGGGGCGCAATGCGGCTGGCAAAGCTGCTGACGAGGACCGGAATCAACCTTTAAAATGGCTCGGGGCTAAAATAAATAAACGGAGGGAAAACAAGCCCACAACTGTGGCAAACTGCCATTTTAACTTCGTGGTGCCCCATGGCACCACTGACCACGGACTGAAGCAGAAGAGGGAATCTTCAGTGGACTGGAGGAGGGACTCACCACGGAGTCAACAGGACCGGCTTCACAACCCCAGGTAAGCCACAAGTCCCTGTTGCACTCCTGTGATCCTCTTTACCCACAGTCCAACAACAACTGACAAACTGTAGAATTGTTTTTGAAACTTAAACCTGCCTGGTTCTAGATTGGTTGGAGTGGAATGCTGTGCATGAGCCTATCAGCACAACATTCCATCCAGGCCATTATGACAGCTATTGCTTTTAAATTCTGACTTTTGACCAAGCTGTAAGTGCACAGGGCACCTTTCTATTATTATTTTATAGTTTCTCTTTACCAGGAGGTGAATCTATTTCTCAGGGGCCCTTTATCATAGTACCTGCTGCTTACACCTGCAGCAGGTACCCTGAGACCTGTGGACTCTTAATTAATTTATTTTATTTTATTTTTCTGGAATGCTCCAACTTTGGGGCATTACATATATAACACCCAGTGTCTCCAGAAAATGTCAAATTGTTCCTGTGTTTTATTCAGAGTAGCTGTTATTCTTTCCATTTGATATATGTTTAGGATTATGTCCTGCCATTGTTTCAGTGTGGGCAGGTTAGGGATAACCAAAGTTTTGTAATGGCTTTTTCGGCTGCAAGAATGGCTATTGCCACTATTTTTTTGTCTGGGGTCTCTGCATTCAGGTGGGTAATCCAAAAGA
Source organism: Neoceratodus forsteri (assembly GCA_016271365.2). Classification (NCBI taxonomy): domain Eukaryota; kingdom Metazoa; phylum Chordata; order Ceratodontiformes; family Ceratodontidae; genus Neoceratodus; species Neoceratodus forsteri. The sequence continues at coordinate 675,726,397 of CM028135.1, forward strand.
ACTAATAATGGTCCCAGTGTGGCTAATTGTGACATTTAAATGGGATTTAAAAAATAAAAATAAATTTTGAAAATACACAGTAACGATGAATTGTATGTCTCCTTGTTGTAAAGTAGTCCCTTTATTTCTGCTGTTGTATCTCCTGCTGCACCCCATCAGAGAGCCATTCCATTGAATGTATCCCCCATGAACAGCAGCTGAGAAAACCCACCGATTTATTGTTGTGCTGAAACACGAGCAGCTTGTCAGCACTATCCCATGTTGTAAAACATAGAACCCGCCCTGGGAGAAGCGAGCTGTGCAATCGTGAAAAGGAGACTGAGGGTTTGTAAATCTGAATTGCAGCACAATCCTGTCTCTGTCATGTGTCAGTGATTGCTGACTTCCCTGCCGTTACACGCCCGCCTGCAGAAACTCGCCAGTCGGTCGGAGCCAGCCCTCCGGTCCCGGTTTTGATACAGCGATGAACAGCAGGTGACAGAGGATTTTGGCTGTGTTCACCCACTCCTCCTGTCCTAGAAATGCTACATTGTCCCGCGGCAAGCTCCGGTCCGATTTAAAGAAGGTTGCTGGAGAAGCCGCACCAATCCGTCTTCTGAATGCTGGAGATAGACCGTGAAAGTGAAGTGTGGCAACTGCATAGTGCACTCACGGCATGCTTACTTGTTTTGTGTGCCTTTCTCAATGTGGTTCCTGTTGAAAGTCGCACCCTGGCAGTCCTCTCACATGTAGCTGCAACTGTCAGCATTCGCTGTTAATCAACAGCAGGATTCCTTCGGGTGGGGGAATGCCGCACTCTGGCCTTTCAAAACAGGCTATGGACACACACTTCGGCCTGGAGGACAGTTGTGCCACAGAGGTTAAACAAATCTCTCAGCAGCAGGGGTCATGTGGTACTTACTACTGACAATGGGAGAAAAGCTGAGGAGGCGGTGGTGCGGGCGGCCGAGGGAGAGAGACTGCTAGCTCTGGTGCTGCTACTATGTGTGAGAGGAGCAGTCATTCTTTATTTTCCGTATCGCAGATGGACATTCATCTGCGGTATGGAAAATGAAGAAATACTACTGTTCTCATACATAGTGAGAACCAGCGCAGTCAACTCTCTCTCTCAGCTGATTTAGTCGTGACTGTTTATTTTGTTGAATTTCTGCCTTATGTGTGTTTGGGGGCGGTAGCTTTAGCTAAGCGAGAGAAAAGATGGCGAGTTTGAAATTTCACCGGGTGCTTTCAGCCAATGAAAAAGCAGGCAGGCACCAGTACACAAGGGTACCTGGTGAAGTGGCTGACTGGTTTATGTTTAAGCTGGGCATCTATTGAAAAATAAATGCCCAGCTTGGAGCCAGTCTCAGCCAATCAGGTTTCAGAATTAATTCAGGCCATTTTCTAATCTGAAATAAGCCCTAAGTAATTACTACCAGTCCTTCCCTTCTCATTACCCTTCTTTACTTCCATTTGAGGTACCAATTTCAACAATGACCTCTCTGCTTGTATTTGAATGCCACTGAGAAGTGAGTAAATGTTCTTGATCTGCAGCAATTACATTCAGATAGCACTTAGTGAAGTCAAGCATAACATATCTATATATACAATTAGTTTACAGACAAACCAACACTAACCAATTTAACAGGAACCAGAACTTATTTACAATGGTGCTTCCAATGTAGGAGGGCTTTGAAATTTGTCCTCTGTGATGAGGGGGCTGAGCTCTTAACAGGGTCCCATCCCCATGGGGAGGATTAGTGGCAGAAACTTCCACCAGGCCTCCCAGATCCCATCATGTATCGGGATCAGATGCAAGATGCATCAGTAAGTGCGCCATCAGCCTAAAGGTCTAAGGAGGGTATGACAGCCTTTTGAGAAGTAAACTAGGGATCTATCCTTCATCTCCCATCACTCAACACTGTGCAAAGGGGAGACAGGAATACACACAATGCCTATCGTGTTTGATCCTCATTCTATATATAAAAAATATAAGATTATATGGTATCAGATGGCTCTGGACAGGATCTCAGATAGAAATCACTATAGCAACAACAAAAACTGATTAACTAGTCCTTCCCTTCATCCAAACTGTGTAGATGTATAACTAACAACTGTAAAACTTTTCTTGCCACATAGGATATAACTATCCCACCTTGGGTCACCTCCTGATTCTCATAGTAATCTGTCCCAGAGTCTTACATTTCAAAACACAGTCTGATAACTGAGGTTGTTTAGAGCTCAAACTCAACAGGCGGGTCCCTATATCTTTAACATTGTTAATAGTTATGCACTGTACCTACTGTATATAAGAGGTGAAAATGGGGAGCTCCAAATCTCCATCTCCTCTCCCCTAGGTCCAGCCAAGTACAAGAATCAACCCACGGAAATGAATTCACTGTTCAGGTGATTGCCTTGTTTTGTAGCACCTCTTATGTCACTGTTTCAGTTCTGGTCTTCTTTAAAGCAGCCTTGACATCCTGCAGAGATCAAAATCTCCGACCAGAGATCACCTCTCCTCACTGTCATGAGCTCATCTGCCATTCTGATTGAGAGAGTGGAAGTGCTGCTCTGATGAACTCTCCCATTGGGGATTCCACCTGACTTTTCAGATCCTGCTGGCCTCTTCTGACATGAAATACATCTTAGTGCCAGATTCCCAAAAATGTGAAGCTTCACAGGTAGGGGTTTGGAGTGAACCCCATGCTCTCTTAGGCTTTTAAAATTGGTGAGTATGCAGTTCTTTGTCAAACTATTTTAATTGGATAGTCATGGCTAAAGAGCAGTCAGGCGGTATTGTACTGCGCTGTCTTTTGGTCCAGCCTGTATGTAGAATAAACTCTTTGTCTCTGTAGCTGGCCAATTTTTGAACAATAGAGCAAGGTCTTGCAGTTGAATCATTCGGTTTCTGTGTCAAAGCTCGATGTGCCCTCTTGATTCAAAATGGAAGGTGGGGGTAGCTCTAGAAGCGTCTTTAGTAAATCCTCCAGGAAATCTTCCAGTTTACCAGTCTCTGCACCCTCTGGGAATCCATAAATATGGAGATTATCTCTTAGAATGTGCTTCTAATCCAACATTTTTTCCTGCAGGCTTTCTTGGTAACCGATGAGTAAATCGACCGCATGGTGTAGCTGTTGGGTCTCCTCTCCAATGTCCCCACAAAAGCCTCATTACAACTCCAATTTTCTTCTACTGTTTGCATTCTTGTTTGAAGTGTCTGAAACTCTTTTTTATTTTCTGCCCTAAAAGCTTTAATTTCTGCTACGAGTGTCTCAAAGCAGAGACCAGGGACAAGCACTCACTCTCCTGATCAGTATCGAGGTCTAAGGCCACACTGCTGACTGGTGATGCACTCCAGCTGTCCGAGTAATCCATCTCCATCCTGCTTATTTTGTGCTTCTTTAAGCGTGATCTGCTGAGTCCTTTCCTCCAGAGATACCAGTTGCAATTTTAACAATTATTTCTGATTATTTGTGCTATTCTGGAGGGTTTAGTTGGGTGGAGTGCAGGAGCACTAAGCCAAGGTGGCCATCAGGCTGATGACGTCACCTGAAGACCCAAGTGAATAACTTTTGGTTGGTAAAATCAAATATCTGGTTGATCCTGTCTACTTACTTAGTCTACTTATATGGTCGATCCTGCTGGTTCAGTGTTTGTATCTGAGGTGCTGTGTGGACACAGGGATGGAATATCTGGTTGATCCTGCAGTTTTGGTAAGTGCAGTGCGTGCGCCATCTATGAAGCTTTTAAATTACTAGAACTCTGTTCTGTGCATACGGACTGAACAGCATTCTAAGAATCTTTTTATCTGTGCCGATCAGCTTTTCAGCACAGATAAACAAACAAGAACAACATTCCACCATACACTATAACAATTATTCCATCTCCTTTAAATGGGGGTGGAGAAGTAATGCTGTTTTGAAGCCTCACTCTGAGTTCTATGCAGTGTTTTCTCACTGGCAGGCTTTTACATGACCTATGTTCAGGCTCATCTCTGTTATATTCCACATTAAAATAATCATTTAACCAGGGATAACACTTCCACCCTAGTACAGAATTAACACATACTGTATAAGGTTCTATTAAAACCTATTGTAAAGCAGACACTGACAAACAGAAATGAAGTTGCCAACAATGCAATACTAGCAGCAATACAACTTCCTAACAGGCACAGTAGAGTAGCACCACAAATGTTATCAGTAGCCTGGAGGCATGCTGACTCAGCACATAGCAACCCTGGAGAAATGAAGCACACAAAAGGCACAAAAAGATACGAATTTGTCAACTTTGTTACAAAACCTGAAAATCACGTAGTTTTTTATGTTTTTGAATGGTGTCACCTGTTTTACTTGTGAAAACCATTATAAGTGATCTTTAAACATTAGAGAAAAAGTCCTATAAGCTTGCCGGCAGAGGAGAGAGACTAGACTGTGAGTTCAGGATATGACATCATCAGTGGCTCTTCACTGAAACTGGTTTTTTTGAACAGGTAGTGAAATCAGAGTTGCAAAAGAACTCATAACTTTAAAATGAAATAATGTAGAAACCTAATGTTTGGTGTAAGATTTATTGGGGTATGCCTATTCTAATTCTGCACTGTGGCACTTTTGGCCAGAGTCCTTCTAAATGAACTATTGGGCTGGGTTTCCCAGCCTTGTATCTACCTTGTATCCTGGGCAATTTTCAATGGCTGCATCCACACTACTGTATCTGGATGCAGTTTTCAAAAGTTGGGTGCAAGGTGCCAGAACAAAGGTAGATGTTCCTTTGGTGGACACAATAAACAGGATCATATGTTCTGATGATGAAGATGTGTCCTTTGGTGGACACAATAGACAGGATCATAGGTTCACAGTTAGATACATCAGACATGTCTTTCACAGACTCACCCATGCAATTATCAGTGTAGTTAACCCCTAGCTCAGTGGAAGCAGTTGATTAAACCATCCTTTAGATTGTCTGTCTTACCTGGTCTAAAACTAGAATCTAAACCAAAATTGGATGCATGCTGCTGCATATCCCATCCTACCTTTGGGTTCTGAAATAGTGCCTGGTTAAGATAATGGCTGCAGTACACTGAGGAGTCCAAAGAGGAAGAAACACATGTCTGTATTTAAACATTCTCTGTGTATACAGGATCAGATGTACAAATATTTTTAAAAGGTGATGTTTGTTCTCACAAGTCTTGTCAGTCTGACTTACTCACATATTTCAATTAATCTAGTACAAGAACCCAACACCCAAAATCCTGAGGTTGAATTCCGATGCCAAAATCCCAATGACCACAATCATGACAGCAAGAAAATGCCAGCAACACAATTCTCGATACTGTTCAGTGGGTGTGTGAGGGCGCCATGATTGAGGCGCTGTCATGTGAGCACCAAATCTAGGTTGTGAGTGATAAGGAGTGCTGGATTTCACAGCATCCTGCACTCATACCATTTTTGGTGTCCACCCATTCACAGCATGCTTGTCCCTGAGTTGGTTATATCTACTTTTGTGTGTGGTGGTGAAACTCAAGTTTTCCACCAGACAGTCCTTGGGTGCTGTACATTCAGGCAGCACAATGTCAATCAATGATTGTGATGGACAACACTGTAATTTCACCCTGATGTACATAACCACATCTCCATGCACTGGCATGGTGAACTATTTGCAGGGTGGAGCCCCTTACCCCAGTAAAATAAAAATAAACACCTTGGGGTCACCATACCATGGGGAATGTGGCTGTTGTGATGTCTGCCATACCATCAGGATTGTGGGCATTTAAATTTTGCATCAGGATTTTGATGGTCAGGAGTTTGGGTGTTGAGATCTTGTACTGATACTGATTTCCATACCCATGAATCCTTGCACTGGGAATGAGGCTTGAGAGAATGTGTATGGTTTGGAGACATGCACAAAAAATGAACAATCTGGACATTTCTTTTCTCATATCTGTTGACAGGTCCCACATACTGCTTTTCCTAGAAACTGCCTCTCTGGTATGCTCATACTCGAGTTTTAAATGTATGCAAACTCTGTCCAATCATTGCAATCAGATGGGGTTTCAAAATCATTTCCAATGGATCCAGATATGCATCTGTTTGTGGAAGAACTAGGTAAATTTAGTCACATTTCGTTGATTCCATAGCTTCCTGGGATTTGAAGAGTTTGTCCCAGATGTTTCTTAAGGACAGTTTAGAATGTATGGTACAAGATGTTCTACACTTAGATGGCACAGGTTAGAACTGGCAAATTCATTTTCGGCCAAATCCGAAACTCTGCCATCAAAACTGCTGTTCCCCAGCATTCTGTTCTTGGTCATCTAGTATTTTATCTTTTGTGAATCATTAGTATCTAACCAGTGTCATCACATGAATTTATCTATACAATATTGCAATTCACAAGTCTACCTCATCCATATCTGTTATTGTAGTTATTACAAGACAGATTTCAACAGTCTGCAAATCAAAATGAAAGCTATGATCTATCAAATGCTACACAAAAGCATCATAATGTTCAATACTATAAACAAAGTGAAGGCTAGCACTGATGACTACCAAATCATGCATAACCTTTGATATTATCCAGTGGATCTAAATCCCAGAAAAGCCCAGGGACTAGACAGTGTCTACCCAAGGGTTATTGTGGAGTTAAAAGGATGTCTGAATGGGTCTCCAATTTACATCTCTCAGGACACCTTATACACATGTGTAAGCTAGATGACTGGGAAATGGTCAATGTCACCCCACCACCACCACCACCACCACCCACATCCATTCACAATAATGTTTGAGCTTACAACATAAATTGGAATACCTTAGGCTATGGGCTTAGCAGTACTAGCCAGATGGTGTTGTAATATCTGAATACAGGCTGTCAGACAGAATTAGCTGCCTATATGTCTCCATCACTGGCTATACAGTCAGCAGAGAGACAAAAGCAACACACACAGAATAGAGTCAAGAACAGCCACAAACTAAAATAGTTGCATGTTATTTATTTTTATTTAGCTAAAACAACCCATGCAGTAACTCACAGTGACAGTATTTACATAGACCATGGTGCCCTAAGCAATCCACTGACAGGATCAAGATAAATATTGGCACAGTATAGCCTGGGCATGTTATGTTCATCAAAATCTCAGCTGTGATATCATACATTGAATCCCATCCTCACATGATCTCTTGAGTAAGATCCTCCCTCCTGGATTTCATTGGTGCAGTTTTCTGAACCCTGAATCCAACCTTGCCCCATTACTGTATTAATTTCCTTTCTCCTTATTCTCTGCCTCTGACAAACACTTGGTTCTTGGAGTCCTAAAACTATTTGTTTACCCCTTCCACCACAAAGCAAGAACAACACATTCTGGCTCTTAATCTAACTCAGCATATTCATGAACCTACTTGCATTAACCCTAATTCCTCTACTCACTCACTTACAGACAGAAATGGACAAAGTAAGATGAGAAACTTGCTTCATTAAATTCTTTGTGAAGTTTTCTTACTTTGTGCTTTGTATAGTGGCACTTCCCCAGTGAAGTGCCACTACACAGTTCTTTGCCAGTAAAAGTAGACAGTTTGCTGGTGAATTGCCACTATAGGTATGCAAGTCTTTAAAAAATAAGTTTTCACAAAGAACCCACTCAAACATGTTTTATTTGACTCCACCCTCCCACCAGCCTACCTGCCCAGTCCAATAAAGTAACACCCACCTTTGTAGAACCCATACCTCCTTCCTCCACCCCTAATTCTGGTGAAGTTAGTATTCATGTATGTTAATGACAGTACCCTTGCCGCACTAACTTACCCCTCAGAAATGGGGTTATTAGGGGATGCTCTACCTCCTGCTGGACATCACAGTTCTTTTAGGAGGGTGGGCAGTTGTCTTCATGAAGCAAAGAGATCCCAACATTATGCTGCAATGTTTTTAATGCTTTGGGAATTACCTATTTTCCTTGCCTATATATCTGTTTTTAATAGCTCTGTGGTGCACATGTGAAGCATTCCCTATGTTCCTGTAGTCATTGGCATCCTCCCATCCCTGCTTCAGTTTTGTATGCACAGCCACATGCAGTCGACCAGGTGGCAGTACTGCAGTGGATGCTAGCACACTCTAACCCAAGAGAAGGAGAGCATGCTGTGAGTAAAGGAGTGCAAAGTTGATAAAATATGCTTAGTAAACTCATGTAAAGCTTGCCAAATTCATAAAGTGATGACTTTACAAGTTTTCAGCAAGTGAAGTGGTACCTTCTTCAAGTGAAGTTATGCAATTTTGCCATGACTTCACCTGATTTCACCTAAAAATGTCACTTTGCAGGAGAACTCATTGCTGAGTAGTGAGTGAAGTGTTGACTTTAGGAAGTGTTCTGTGAAAGCAAATTATGCAGCTTTGGCAGCACAGTAAAACTTTCCAACATCCCTGCTTCTGAGGTACTCAGTCTTCCTTCCCTTGGTTAACCTCCAATGACTCCCACTCATTCCAAAACTCAGGATGCAGTGTTGCATGCAGTAGCCCTAATGCTGTGCAGACTGGCTGGCCTACCCTCAATTTTGACTCTCCTCCTACTTCAATCTCTCAGATGTACTCATTTTTCCTTCTCTCTCATTTCCTACCACTGGAATTTTGCTATCCTTTAGTAATTTTAAACTTCTCCAAGGATAATAGCTTGGATGGTCTTGGCCACAAATGTCTTTACCTCACTGCTCTTGCCTTTAGTGTCCCTATCTCCTCCTACTAAATCTCTTTCCACCCTAACAAAGCTCCTGTGTGTGGAAATATGCCAAACTCTCTCCTCCATAAAGAGGGTGATCTATTCTACCCAGGTAACTGCCACCCTGTCTCCTTATTCTCCAGTCTTGCCCAGGTGCAAGAACATTTTGTTTCTCTAGCTCTCTTCTACATGAACAGTTTGTTGACTTCTGCCCTTTTGTTTGTCCTTCAGCTGAGCTTATAGGCAACACAGTCTATTTTCTCATCCTACTTAAAGCTCACTGACTCTGTCCAAAGGGAAAGGACCAGTGACTGTTTATCTCTGGCATTTCTGTTGACCCTGCCAAAGTATTCAACATTGTTTCCTATCCCTTTCTACATGACACGTATGTGGTGTGTTTTTTTCTGATGTTTTACTTTCCTGATTCCACTTCTATCTGCTTGACATAAAACTGTAAGTCCATGCAAGAGATGCCCTCTTCACATTCACTTCAAGTGTCCCCAAGGTATTATCCTGAGGCCCATCCTGTTCTGCATTTTTCTTTACTCATTGTACCCAGGGTGGCCATTCTGTATCAGGTTAAGCAATGGATGGTTTAAACTTAAAATGGAGCTGTTAGGTACAACGCTTAATGACCTCCCCTACTCTAAGTTTGTGTTGTTAGGCACATTCACATGCACATGTGCATGTATGTATACATGGAAGACATACTACTGTTTCCTAGGTGCCTCAACTGGTAAGCTTGTTACAAATATACAGCAAGATATCAACAACATTCAACACATATGGTTGGGTTAACTAAAGAATGTCCAACTACAAAGGATGTTCTTCAGTGAACTCCTTCCCACCTCCATGCACTAACTCTACATCTTGTTAGATATGTGATCAGCTTGCATGGTCCATGCATCCTCCCATCTGTCATTTGAGCTGCTCCCATAAGGCATATCAGGAGGATGGGTGGGTGATGCTGGTTCACTAATTTTACAATGGGGAACAGAGCAGGCAGTAAATATCAACATAACACTTCCAGTTATCTGAACTACAGTTCTCTTAAATTCCTTGTCTAATGTGCCATGGGCTTGTCACCCAACAATGTTGACAACCTCCTGAAACTCCTGTACTCATGAAAATATTTTTGTTTGTTTGTTTGTTTGAAAACACTGATGGTTTGAAAACTGTCTCTGCCAGTGTTGATTAATCAATATAGTCCATGTAATTATTGAATCTAGTTCCTCTTAAAAGGTCTCGTGAGAGTACTCACATTTTCAGGTTTGTTTGTTGTTCAAGAAAGATGGCAAGTCTTAGCAAGATGGCAAGACCAAAAAGGAAAAAGGGACTGATGTGACACAGAAATGTCTGATCTTAGAACAGCTCAGGAATAGGAGTAAGTCATGAGTTTGGCATCTAAATACAACTTTGATAGACCCACAATTGCTGACATTGAAGTAGACAACACCAAACTATGTGAATTTGCCATGACCATGGAGGATGCCACTAGTCTTGACAGGGATGAAACATAATGATCCACCAGGATAAGGAGTATGTCACTGTCATTTACCTGTGGTTCTGGAATGAGAGAAGAGGACTCTTATTTTGGATCCCTGATAAAACAAAAGGTGTAGTATTGGTATTCCACCAGAAACTCGGCAGTAAGGTTAGATTTTGTTGCTCCTGATGGGTGACTAGATTGCTTAAAAGCTACATGACATTTGCAGCTTTGGTTGTGTGGGGAGAAGTTGCACACAGCGGAAAATGGTGCCCCCATCAGGCAGCTCAGTTACTGTGCATTTTAATAAAAGAAACAGCTACCACAACTAAGATTTTTAATGCTGATTAGACTGGCCTTTACTGTAAATGCCTGCCAGACAAAACAGTGGCCCACTGAAACAAGAAAGAAATGACAGGTTTTGAAAAGCAAACAGACTACATTACAATTTCAGGTTGTGTGAATTACTGATTGTGACTACAAACTCAAGTTGTTGCTGAAAGAGGGCCATGCAGTGACAGAATCATGAATGCAATGAGGGAAATAAAGGACAGCAGACTAACAAACCAGAGACAGACAATACTGGAAAGAAAAAGCAAAAGAAACCATCAGTGTCCCACACCAAAGATAAAACATCATTCAGTAAGTGTATCTGCTGGCTTCAAGACACAGCTTGATTGTGACCCTCCGCAACTGTTACATTACTTCCTTAAGGCAAATGCTGCATTTTGCTGAGTTGTAAACCTACAACAAAGAGAATCGACAGATTTTTTGCCTAAATGTCTGCTATTGTAAATACAATCTGCTACAGTAATGAAAAGCAATTGAAGTAAAACAGTGTTTTAAAGTTTTGAATTAATTAAAAACAGAATAAAGTATGATAGCGTAGTAAAGTATGCAGTACATTGTTTGGTAGATATCCCCACTACAAAGATGCTACAGAAAGTCTTGATACCTGTGAGCTCAATGTAAGGATGAGGGACCCAAAGCCACCTCAACCTCTGTGACCAAATGGTTTAGCCTGGAGAATATTGGACAGAAACTCATGGAAATAGTATGGACCAAATCCATGTAGGAATTTAGAGATCTGTAACATAACCTTGTAGTCAATTCCTGTGCCTGATAGATTGCCAGGTTAGAGTGTAGTGACAAAGTAAGATATTCTGACTGAGTGATGGTCAAAAGCCTTACTGCTGCTTTCTGCACAAGCAGCAGATATTGAATGTGACCCAAGACAATGTAAACAATTCTAAATGTAACCTAATAATTTTGTATTCCATATATATACTGTATATAGGAGTTATGTGATGTACTGTGTTTACTGTATTCTCAACGGTGCTGTGTCCATTCCTCTATGAGATACTGCTAGGCAATTAGTATTAGGCAGTGTTGGAAGTACATCATGAACTTTAAGAGCTAGGGGAGCCCATGAGGACCCGATCTTTAAACTGCTATGTGCCACAGTAAGTGACATCAACACAGTGACCAACATCCCTGTTGACAATATTGACAGTTTGCCAACAGGTCACTGTGTTGGTGTGCCTGAGACAGGGCCACACTGTCTCCAGTTCTGCACCCTCCATGAATTAACTTTGACTCTAAGTTGATAATCGATAGTATGGAGGGTGTGAGGCAGACCCGTATGAAAAAAGGCCAGAGACTATCGGGATTTATGTCAACGCAACTTGCGGTCGCCATAAATCCTGTTGCTGTGATGCCAGTCGATGAAAGTGTTGTCAAACTGGCATCTTAGAGCCCTTTAAACTGAGCCTCCTTCCTATTATAAGTCAATGGCAGTAGACGTGAGCTCCCGGGCTCACTTCAGAGCTGGGGTGGGGGAGCCCTGCAAGTCCCCTGTAATTGCAACACTAGTGTTAGGGGTTTCAGTGCTTGGGTATACAATGAAATGTGCCTTTTGGACAGCAGCTCCTCCAGATGATGTCATCACTGGAACTTACAGGCAGTTATCTGTGCTACTCATCTGCTTGGTCACACACTGGATCTGGGCTTCTTGTTGGGTCTTGATGTAAGTGTGATCAAGGCTCATCTGGTCATTTGGTCAGATCACCACATTGTGTTGTTCCTTTGTGGGGCCATCCATTTTAATATCCCTCAATAGAGATGGTAGGATATCCTCAAAATTGACCTTTGAGCCTTGCAAACTCCAGGCGGAGCTTGACATCTCAGGCATGATGACAGCTTGTGTCCAGGGAGGCAAGAAACTGTGGAGCACTACACTGCAGTTTTGTGGTCACCTTGGACTCTCTAACACCTTTTCTGTCTGCAATTGACCTCCTGCCACAGCTCACCATACAACTGTAAAGAGTTGAGGCAGTTGAAGACTAACGGATGGGTGCTGGAGCATTCTTGGTAGAAATCTGACTATGAGGATGACAGACTGGCTCTTTGAACTCACTACAGTGAATGTCAGAGGGCAGTTCCTATCAGAGACTATTGCCACAAGCACAAATCTGTCAGTTCAGCTATTTCACATTGTAGATAAACTGATAGATACTCTCTATCTGTGATCTGAGCAAGTATATTCCACAGATAAATGTGAAGAGTTCAGTCATGTTTTCCTTAACTCATTGTACCCAGTATCTCCATTTGAAATCTGAACCATCCATTGCTTAACCTGATACAAATTACAGAATGGCCACCCAGGGTACAATGAGTTAGCCAGTATTCCACCGCCTCAGACAAGGATAGCCACCAGTGACCTGTCACTAGCAAATTGATATCCATGAGTGGAGGGGCAATGATGAGCTACGATTCTGAGCTGAGCTAGAGCCAGTTTAGAAGAAGAGGTGGTCTGGGTGATCTTGGACCTGTGCCCTACTAACTGTACACTGAATCTTGGCCTACCTAGTTGCTTATTGGTAGCCTTAAATCCCTAGGATCAGTATATTCTAAGGCTGTATTGTGCTTATTGAGGACTATGTTTTCCTATCGACTCTAAAAGGGCAGTGGTGAAACCCTCCTTAAAAAATCTTTGAACCCTGACAGTCTGATCCACTGCAGGCCTGTCTTGAACCTTTCCTTTTGGAGAGAGTTTCAAGAAGGTAGTTGTAACACAGATTGAGGCTCACCTGAGCTACATAGGCCTATGAGACTCCAGCTGAGATTTGGGCATTATCACAGTACTAAGACTGCTCTAGTCAGAGTGCTGCATGATCTCCTCATGGCAAGGGACCAGGGACTTTGTTCCATGTTGTTCATTCTGAATCTGCCAACAACATTTGACATGGTGATTGAGTGCCTCAGGAACTATGTGAGACTTACTAGCATGGTTTTGTGCTAGTTTGAGCCCTACATTACTGGCAGATTGCAGCAGGTGACTCTAGCCAAGAACATCTTTGGAGCAGTAGTGGTCACCTGTGGGATTCCACAAGGCTCAATTTTGGGCACCTATGTTGTTTGCCATGTACTATGCTGCATTGAATGAGCTCATTAGATGGGATGGATTAGTTTCACTGCTATGCTGATGATATTCAGCTCTACCTGTCTTGCACTCCTGATGGGTCAATTGAAGTTTCAGTGCCAATACAGTGCCTAAAAAATCAATGATTGGATGACCTCCAGTTTGCTGTATCAAGCAAGACAAAGGTAATGATTGCCAATCCAGGCTGGCATGGGTCGGCAATGACAAGTGTGACCTTCTTTACCATCTGTTTATGGTCAGAAACTTTGAGCTGTGGCTGTGGTGAAGGATCTAGGCAACCTTCTGGACTGCACAATAACATTTGGACAACAGGTGTCAGCAGTAGTCAAGAACAATGTTTACAGTCTCCTAATATCACCCATATCAAGCCACATCAAGTTCCAGCTGACTTGGAGACAATAGTGCACATCTTTGTCAACTCCAGACTGAATTATTGCCATGCTCTTTACTTAGGGTTATCTAGAGTCTTGATGCACTGCTTGCAGTCAGTTGGTCCAGAACATTGCAGCCCTACTGATGGTGGTAATGTCTAAGAGGTACCACCATAATACCAGTGTTGTGTGATCTGCACTGGTTGCCAGTTAAGTGGTGTTTCACCTTCAAGATATGCTTGTTAACATTTAAGGCCCTACATGGATTGTGTGCAAGCTACCAAAGACTTTCTAACACCCTACACACCTACTCACGCTCTCTGATTCACCAGTATGGGTTTGTTACAGGTCCCTCTTTCCCATCTTAAGCAATTTGGGAACAAAAACTTGTTGATGCTGCCCTCTACTCTGTAACTCCATGGAAGAGACAGCAAGTCCTGCTCATATGGTGGAAGCCTTTAAAGCCAATTGAAGACTAGTTTGTTTACACAGGCCTACCCAGTTTAGTTGACTGAAATTGTTTAGCTGTTATTTATTAAACTTATTCCATTTAATTTTATTTTAACTGTTTTATGATGATGTTATTGTTGTATGGGACCCAAAGCCATTGGAAAGAGCTCCAAGCAAATACAATTGCTTTGCCTTGCCTATTAGTAACCTTTAAATGAAATAACCATCTGAAGTGGTACTATCCAGGGTGTGGGTGAAGGATAATGCAGACAAAAAGCAGATTGGTGCAACACACTGCATTGTGGCTTTATTTTCTTTCAAAGTCAGGATAACATCATTAACTCCAAAATAAATAAAGCAGAATTCTTTAAAGAATTGCAGGTAATTCACTTTCCTTAGTGACCACAGAGAATAATCTTAAGCAATGGTATATACCTTCTTCGATATATCATCTTGCAGCAACAGACAATGCATGTCCTTTCTCTGCACTTGGTCAGAACCTACTAATCTACTGATCTATCTCTTTAGTGAAAATCAACTATTCCCCTATGTTGGTCTTGTGTGTTTGGGTGATGGGGAGTTCAAAAGAAAAAAAAACAAAAACAAGCTAAAGACAAAGAACCTCAGTGCAGAAGCACTGGCCTTAAGAGTTACCCAAAGGGCATTGGCAATTTCAAAGAAATAAAAATCACACACACACACACACACACACACACACACACATAATACAAGCATCATGGGATGTACAGTATCATAAATTACCAAGAAATTTTAGGCTTGTTCAGCTTCATGCAGGAATGCTTGGTGCCAATCATTTCTTTTAGGTATGCTGTACTTTGTTTTGGACTGCACTTAATGATAATAGTTTAAACAACAGCAGTTTATTTTTATCTAGCAGTCTAACTATATATAATCCCTTCCTTTATAGGATTTGTAAATGCACCATTTTTAAACAACATGAAGTTTCATTTTATAAAGCATCTTGCACCTCATCAATGTACTACTAGCACTTTATGTCTGAAAGTACCTTAAGCACTTTATCTTTCTTCATATAAAGCACATGTAGTTCTTTATTAAAAAGCCAGCAAGAAAGCTTGGCATTTTATAACAATATAACTATTTGTTCAGGTTCCAGCCTTCTTCCTATATACAGTCAGCTACTGCATTTGCTCATAGCCATATCTGTTATTTCTATAGAAAGGCATACGCTTCTGGTGAGGAAGGAAAAGTGAATAAGTAACAGCGAAAGGAAGAAAAGAAATTTAAGGAGGATACAAAAACAGTGCTATAGGTTGCCAACCTACTGCAGTGTTAGAAAAGAACAGGGTAGTTTTCCAGAGGTACTGTTGCAACAGATTGTACAGAAGGAAGAGAGAAGATAGAAAAATTTCCTTAACTGCTACACTAATTTCCTGGGTAGAGCACAACTCTACCACACAGGGGAACACAATGTATAGAAATACATGCCCTGTTGACATTCCCACAGAGGAATAGTTCTTATATGAAGAGTTTGAATAAGTTTAATGCATTGTAATATATGGATAATCAAAATAATAGTACTGCAAACTATTAAAAAATCCTTGTAATTCATATGACAGAACACTCCACTCTCAATAATACCACACTCCACTGCCAATAATACTGTCATTGTAAGAAACAATAGTATTATCACAAAATGCCACAGCGCATGTGCAACTCTGCCTGGCAAGAACCCAGTTGCCATGGAGCCACGTCCCTTCTTGAATGTCCAAAGTCATGCCATGCATTCTAATTGGTCACTGTTCCTCTGTGGGTGGGCACACTCATTCTGAAAACATGGCGGCTCATTACTCTCGCTTAGCGAGCCAAATGTGTCTGCTTCATTTCTTCATTTTTTTTCTGTAATTGGATTATCTGGTTGATCCTGCATTACCCGAAGGATCAGAAATGAAAAGGTAGGAATTCACAAAATACAAACAGACACCAACAGGTGGCGGTTAGAAGCGGGGATGTGGGCAAGGACGCTGTCTCCAGTGTGAAGGTCAGCTGACTGCAAGCATGTCTTCAGTGCTGTAACTAGCTTCAGCTCACAGACTGTAAACAACAGCTACATCCATATATTACAAAAATGACAAAGAAGTATCTATTTCATGGCAGTAAGTCCATCTCTAGGTTTTGGGACTTTGGGAACCTCTCGAGCTTCACTTTTGGGGTTCCAAGTCCCCAAAACCTCTCGATGGCCTTACTGCCTTGTAATAGATACTTTTCTATCCATCTTTTGGATGAGACGTTAAACCAAGGTCCCATCTGCCTGGATTGGCAGTAGTTCAGGTGGATGTTAAAGATCCCATGGCACTTATTGAAAAGAGCAGGGGAATTTCCCTGGTGTTCTGGCCAAATTTCCCTCATTCACTCAAAATACCCAACAGCTTAATCTGGTTCAAGGTCAGTTGGCATTCATCTGTATCCTCCCCTCGGTCGTGCCTAAAAATAGGCAGGATTTGTCTAGTACTTAACCGTCAACAAAAACTAAACTAAACTAAACTAAACCAGACTATTATTCTATTTATTTTAACCCATCAGTTATGAGAAGATGCCATGTCCAACAAACTCACTCTTCTTTCTCTTTATTCTCTCTCCTCTCCCTCTCTCCCTTTCTCCTCTCTCTCTCTCTCTCACACACACTCTCTCTCTCTCTCTCTCTCTCTCCCTTCCTCCTCTATAGATGTATTATTTTCTGTGATGGTTTTATATATATATATATATATATATATATATATATATATCTGAAACAGATGATGTCTAACTGGAAGTTGTCAAAGCTAACAGTTGGGGCAGGATTTTAGAGAATGGAAGAAGGAAAACAGATTTTAATTCAAGCTCCATTTTTGCATAGCCAGACGAGTTTGTTCAGACTCCAAAGGCACTTTACAAGATTTACACAGTCCTTAATGCTTTCTTGCTTTATAGCATCTCATTGGAACATTTACCTGCAAATGTCTGTATTGTTAATGGGAACATTTTCCTGCAAGTGTCTGTATCTTTTTCGTGATATATTAACATCTCCTAGCCAGAAAGTGCTGCAATAGTTACAGCAAAATGATGCAGCTGCTACATTTTCATGTAAAATGAAACTGGAAAACAAGAAGTGAATAAATCTGTGTAATGAAGTTTCACTTGGGAGTAGTAAAATAAGCACAGTCAAATAATTGCATGTCAGTCAATAGCCTACATTTTTGTATGCAAACTAATTCTGTGGTATAGTGTAGGTTTTTTAAGTCTTCCTTGGTGCACAGGGCCACGGATGCATACAGCATAATTTTAAATCTCCAACATGCTGTATGAAGCTTGAGTTCCACGCCAGGAAATAAAATACAGTATAATACATGGCTACCTAATTCTTACAGTAGTTTCAAAACTTGTTCTCAATAATAAACCGTGAAGTACAAGATTTTCCAAGTGAATCTGTCAACCAACGAGAAATGATGTGAAGTACACAATGAGATTTTTCAAAGCAATTTGTCAATTTTACAGGGCTTATACTGTTGGCACTCAAAGCTGTGAATTCAAAACCACAACCATTTTTCTCTCTCAAAGCAATAGCTTGTTTTTCGCTTGCATTTCAGTAAAAATAGCAGCATTCATCCCCATTTTCCAGCTCATTCACATCAAAGCATTTATTCCATACAGTTTTATTCACAAAATGAGGTACTGTATAAAACAAATTCCAAAGTGTTAAAATTAGGTTTCTCTTGATACCTCAGGGTTCTGTGACATTGAGAACATTTGAGCTTCTCTCTTGATCTCACATGATGTCTTAGAACCCACTTGATATTAAGAAACAGCCTGTTCATAATATTCTTGAGTTAATTAGTTTGTACATGTATATATTTAACCAGAGCTAAAGATTATTTTTAGATTATTAGTTATCCTATTGGAGCTGGTTTATTAACATAGCATTAGTTTTTCTTGATATCAGAATAGCCACATTTAGAAAAAACACCTAGTTTCCAAGTGGGTCCAGGGGACATTTCATCAGTAGGATTTCACAGTTATTACCTAATACCATCCTAGCCATGATGTTTGTGAAATTCTTCTTACAAATATACCATATACTGATGGAAGTTCAGCTCTATCATGCTGGTTCGACATGCTTTATGTCAACGGCATCACAGCGACAGGAATCATGTCAACTGCAAGTTCGGTCATCATGATTCCTTCAAGTCTCCCAGTCCTTTTTTATCAAGGGCTTTGCCCCTGAACACTCCATGTGGGGACTTTGCACCCCCAACTTATGAATTCTTAACTCCAGTCAGAGTTACTTCGAGTGGGTGCAGGACTCAGGAGACAGTGTGCCCTGTCTTGGGCACACCAGCACAGTGACCTGTTAGCAAAGTGTCGATTTTGCTGACAGGATTGTAGTTTGCTGTGTTTAGAAAAGCCGTAAGGGGCATACCATGGAATTTCAGCCTGTAATAAACTCATACAACAGAAAAGACAGCACCTTGACAACCACCCCAAATGCATTCATTCTCATCCACAAAAATCCAGTTTCAACAGCAAACATTATGTTCAATCTATGAGAACAGCAATGGGCACTGTAATGGCTCCACAATATGCCAGCCATGTCATAGCCATGTTGGAAAAGAATTTCTTGAAACAATGTGAAGTCAAACTACTCACTATACTGCATGTTTATGATATATGCATAATTTGGGTGGACAGCACTCACAGACTGAAAAAATTTCATTAGGACCTTAACGTCCTCACTCATCTATTAAACTTCCACTGGAGATGAGTACTTTCACATCAGCGTCTATTTTCTTGACCCCACAGTTGCAATCAAAGATGGATCCTTACAGATTGGAAACTAACAGACTGAAAGAAATAGCTACACAAAGCCAGCAATTACCACAGGTACACTAATAAATGTGGATTGTACAGCCAAACAGATTCATTCCACAAAATCTGTTCCAGTAAGCTTGACAGAGATAACAATCTCAACTCATCAAGTAAGTATTTACACAAACTCTGGTCAGAGCCAATATGACTGGGGAGAGCTTTCAGGAGTGACAAGAGTGTTGAAAAGATCATGCAGTGTTCTCGCTGCACCAGAGTCAGCCATAAATAATATTGCAGCAATTACAGTACAGAGCATGGGTGATACTTGCACATGTGCAGTTGCCCCAAGTCAGCTGTGTGCAATGGTGATTGTGCTGACATAACTACATATGCATGATAGTCATACATGCACAGTATAAGTCAGCACCACCATGTTACACATGGAGGCCGTCACTTCTACAGTTGTGGAAAGGAAAGGTGGTGCAGCGTGGCGTGAGTATGTTTATGCAGCCCATGGACAGGAAAGGCTGCGTAAACAGAATTACTGGAAACTATTCCAGAGCACTGTGGCAGCACATCAGATAGTGGTGCAGTTATGTGCTTCCCAGTGCTCTTATACAAATCTGATGATGGCATAACATTCATGGAACTTGGCCCATGCAGCCATAAAAATCAGACTCAGGAGGAGTCTATTAACAAACTAGAGATCTGATCTGGGACTTGTTTGTCTTCACAGTCACTTTCTCATTCTTTTCTAAGCAGTAATTTCTGGTAAATGTGCCTTAACCATATTGATCTCAGTGCTGGTAGACTACTTCTGGTTTCCCCTAATTGTATTAGGAGGGTAGTAGCAGTCTTAGTGGTAGCTGCAGGTGGTGGCATGCTCTGAAAAACTGGTCCCCATGCTCATCTGCACATTTTAGAAATGACCCCTTTACTTGTTTTGCTGCAAAAGCTGACCCCTTTAACACAAAAACAAGGGTCAGTTATGGCCTCCCCACCCCTTTCACTTCAAGTGAGAAACATGATTATAGGTTTGCATCAGATGTACAGTGACAGCCATAGATGCATAATATTTTTAAACAGTAATCAACTGTATGTAAAAGCTTGTTTTTTTGAATGTGTGCCTTCTTAATGTTGTCAATAGCACTCCACCCATTTGTACTCTGCCCTGGATTTCTGTAGCCCCAGGTGCATTATTTTACATTTTGTGTTCAGGACAAAAGGTCTTTCAAATGAGGATAGTCACTAATCTAAATTCATTAATTCCTTGAAACATCTTGCAGTCGAAGCGACATTTCAGAGGTTTGTCAGGGGCCGAGACCAATGAAGCTCAAGCCTGTGCGAATACAACAGGGCAACTAAAATGAGTCCCTTAATCCCTACAGAAAGAAGAGTGCTGCACAGATGATTGCTACAGCCAGTCAGGCACCTCAGGGATTTAAAACAAGAGCTGGACTATGGCAGGCAGCCTGCCATCTGCCTCCTCCTCCTTCTCCTTCTCCTCCTACACTGGCTGCTTGCAGCATTTGCCCAGCTCCTCCTCTGCTGCCAGTGCCCACCAATGGTCAGTAGTGTCAGTGGGTGGCCCCATTGGATTGATCAAGTGCTCTCCTCAACTTGTTACTAGCCCCCGCAACCAATGCTGTCTTTTGACTTCCTTCTGTGTCTGGTTGCATTAGCCTGTTTCTAAACACCCAATAAACTTTTTTCTAGTATCTACTTAGAGAGAGAATATTAAATATATCAAAATAAAATATAATTACTTTGAAGAAAATAGAAGCTTTTATTATGGCTTGGCTTCAATGTATGGTTGGAGAACGCTGAAATCTCATCCTGATTGTTTTACTTCCTTATTGTGATTTCATATTTTCAGGTTAAATCAAATATAATAAAATACAATTTTTTTTTTTTTAGAAGACAGAAGCTTTTATTATGTTATTTTTTGGTTTGATCCATGCACACTGAAGTGTTGAAGCAGTGAGATCACCATGATTTTGGCAGCCTTGCACTGTTCCTCTGATCCTAAAAATATGTATCACAATAGTCATATAATTGTAGGTTTATATTCATAACAAATGTACCTTTTGTCACTATCCTTTCAAATATCTTTAATTCATTATAATTACACAATAAGAAGAATGGTCTTAATGAATTCATATAAGGTTTATTAATTTGACCTTTTGCAATTTTAATGACCTCCCAGTCCTGGAGTCATCAATTGTTTTATCTAAGCATTTCTTTGCTCAGTCATCAATAGTACAATAAGATTAAAATACAATAACTTTAAAACAAAACTCTATAAGCTTTGGGTTTGATTTTGTGCAAATATTAACTTCTCCAAGCTGAAAATGCATAGGAGATTAGTTGTACATACATTTGTATTTCTCTACACTTTTACTTTGGAAATTTGTAAAACAATATGAAAAAAATAACACTCAATAGTCCAATAAGATTTAGGATCAAATAGCTTTAGAACAAAACTGTATAAAGTTTGGGTTAGATTTTGCACAAATATTTACTTCTCTCTGAATTGAAAATGCCTAGGAAATTAATTGTACATACTTTTGTATTTCTCCACACTTTTACTTTGGAAATTTGTAAAACAATATGAAAAAATAACACTCAATAGTCCAATAAGATTTAGGATCAAATAGCTTTAGAACAAAACTGTATAAAGTTTGGGTTAGATTTTGCACAAATATTTACTTCTCTCTGAATTGAAAATGCCTAGGAAATTAATTGTACATACTTTTGTATTTCTCCACACTTTTACTTTGGAAATTTGTAAAAAAAAAAAAAATATGGAAAACAACACTTGACCTTTGCATAGGTCTTGACATCCCATAAAGGGAATTGCTTAAAACTTATTTGGGAGTTATTCAAGAGTTATCCCAAGGTCAAGATTTAGTAAACTATACATTTAATGCATTTTAATAGTAGAAGTTGCCAAAGAGGACATAACAAAAAAAATCAGTGCTGCAGCATAGATGCCTAAAAGTTTCACACACAGCCTTGTTTGTGCACCAGGTCTCCTGCTGTCTTCTCTGTCTTGCTTCTTCCTACTATCTGGTCAGCGTCAGCTTCACATATAGATCTTGTATGATATTGCTGACTAATATTTATTAAAATTAATCTGCTGCTTTTTCCTGAAAAGATATAACATCATCCCAATCAAAAAATATACTGTGACCCCAATAAGCAGATCTTTTTTTCTTTTACTATATTTTGGTGTGTCCTGCAGCTGACACCATCTGCCCAGTGCCAGCCCCTCGGCTGCGCGCTTCCCATATAGCCACACTCCCATTACCCCTAGATTATCCCCAGGGGAGGGTCATTGCACCCGACCCCGCTGGAAGGTGCCACAATCAACGGGATAGGGTAAGAGTTAGCCTGGCAGCTGATTACAGCTGGGGCGGGTATCATCAAGGCAGTGGGTGGCAGTCTTTTTCTCCCTGTATGCAGGGCCAGAAATGTGCACAATGCCAGTGTCCATCCTGCCCCTCACATCCTTGTTGGTGCCTGTTGCTATGGTGCCCTGGCCTCTGCCAGGGGTCCCTCGAGAGCACTGGTCACACACTGCACCCCCACCTGGAGAAGGAGAGCAGTCCATGGATGCTCGATCCTTCTCCCAGCCAACCCTCTGATGATCCAGGTCCATTCCCGAACCTGGGTCGCTGACATCGCAAGCAGAAATCCAACTGCTGTGCCACGGGCGGCCTAAGCAGATAGGTTTGTTTTAAGCTGTTTTTATTTTCTTCATGTTAAGCACTAAAGAATTCCATTAAACTGCTAGTAGGTATAGTGCTGTTGTAACTAGAATAACGGTCAGGATCTGCTGTTAATTAACAGGTGGCACTCTGCATGTCTCATCATCATCACATTATTGAACAACGGTAGCAGAATTTCAGGCAGCTTCTTCAAGCATAGATACTGTCCCCTCCTCTCCCTCTTCCTCCTCTCTCTCTCTCCTGAAACATACCCTAAAACTTGTTCCTCCCTCACCCAACTCTTCCTTTCTTTGCTTCAAGATCCAGCACCTCCAACACCACCAGCCATTCAGGCTTTGTGAACAAGAAACCATAGTGTGAACCTCAGCACAGTTGATTGAATGCTATTTATATAGCCATTCTAAAGAGAAAAAATATTTTGACATTCTTTTGACTTTCTAAATTCAAGGGTACTAGTTAGAAATCAATTAGTCTATTCTGTGAAAGAAAAATGCAGGAACCAATCAAACAAGGGCAATTGTGCAACTAGCAGAAAAACAAAGAGGGGATACAGAAACACTTGGAGACAAAATAATTTATAAAAACTTGATGTTGCTCAGTCTTGGGAAATCAGTAGGGTTACTTGTGCACACTTTTGTATTTCTCCTCTTTTACTTTGGAAATATGTAACAAGAAATATGAAACAAGCATTAGTCAATGCTGAATGCCGATTGTGTTGGTCCGTTGAGCCTCTCTCACTGCCCCTGTGTCACTTGCTTGTTCTGTTTCTCCTGGTGCTGCAGGCTGCTCCTTTGTACTGGGTTCCTACCAGCATTGGCATGTTTTCTGTCCACAAAGAAATCTGCAGCTGTCCTGACAGAGCTCTGTTAAGGTGGGTCACTCCCCCTCTCTCACTCGCTCATTCTGTTTCTACTGGCACTGCAGGCTGCCCTTTTGTACTGGGCTCCTGTCTCTGTTGATGGCTTTTTCTGCCCACAAAGAAATCTGCAGCAGTCCTGACTCAGGTCCGTTGAGGTAGCTCACTCCCCTCTCTCACTCGCTCATTCCATTTTGCCAGTGCTGCAGGCTGGCCTTTTGTACTGGGCTCCTGCCTGCATTGCCGCCTTTTTCTGCCCACAAAGAAATCTGCAGCAGTCCTGACAGAGCTCTGTTGAGCTCGCTCACTCCCCTTCTCTGACTCACTCATTCTGTTTCTGTCATCGCTGCAGCTGCCCTTTGGTACTGGGCTCCTGCCTGCATTGCCACCTTCTTCTGGCCACAAAGAAATATGCAGCAGTCACGACAGAGCTCCGCTGAGCTTGCTCACCCTCACTCACTCATTCATTCTGTTTCTCCCACTGCTGCAGGCTGCCCTTTTGTACTGGGCCCTGCATGCATTGTGCCTTTTCTGCCCCAAAGAACTCTGCAGCAGTCCCAACAGAGCTCCGTTGAGCTCCTCACTCTCTCCCTCAGTCATTCATTCTGTTTCTCTCTTGCCGCTGCAGGCTGCCCTTCTGTACTGGGCCCCTGCATGCAATGTTGCCTTTTCTGCCCACAAAGAAATCTGCAGCAGTCCCAACAGAGCTCCGTTGAGCTCACTCCCTCTCTTTCCTCTCCCTCATTCACTCATTCTGTGTCTCCCACAGCTGCAGGCTGCCCTTTTATGCTGGGTTCCTGCCTGCGTTGTCAACTTTGTCTGCTCACAAAGACAAGGACGAAGTCACAATACAGCTCCCTTGCAGTCGCTCTCCTCAGTCACTCATTCCGCTTCTTCCAGCGCTGCAGGCTGGCCTTTTGCACTGGGCTCCTGCCTGCATTGCCGCCTTTTCCTGCTCACAAAGAAACCGCAGCAGTCATGATAGACCTCCTTTGAGCTCACTCACTCCCCTCTCTCACTCACTCATTCTGTTTCTCCCAGTGCTGCAGGCTGCCATTTTGTACTGGGCTCCTGCTTGGCACCTTTCCTGCCCACAAAGAAACCACAGCTGTCACGACAAAGCTCCGTTGAGGTGGCTCACCTCCTGTCTCATTTGCTCATTCTGTTTCTCCTGGTGCTGCAGGCTGCCCTTTGTACTGTGCTCCAGCCTCTGTTGGCTTTTTCTGCCCACAAAGAAATCTGCAGCAGTCCCAACAGAGCTCCATTGGCCTCATTCACTCCCGTCTCACTCGCTCATTTTGTTTCTGCTGGCACTGCTGGCTGTCCTTCTGTACTGGCTCCTGCCTGCATTGCCACCCTTTTCTGCCCACAAAGAAATCTGCAGCAGTCATGATAGAGCCCCATTGAGCTGCTCCTCCCCTCTGTCATGCACTTGTTCTGTTTCTCCCACCGCTGCAGGCTGCCCTTTGTACTCATCCTGTGCATGCATTGCTGCCTTTTCCTGCCCACAAAGAAATCCGCAGCAGTCCCAACAGAGTCCGCTGAGCTCACTCACCCCACTCTCTCACTTGCTCATTCTGTGTCTCCGGCACTGCAGGCTGCCCTTTTGTACTGGGCTCCTGCCTGCATTGTCACATTTTCTGCCCACAGAGAAATCTGTAGCAGTTCCGAGAGAGCTCGGTTGAGCTCAGTCCTCCCCTCCCCAGTCACTCGATCGTAATCTGTCCCAAACACTAATTTCCGACAGCGACTGTGGCATTCTGATTCGGAAGTGCGAAACAATATTTCAGCCAGGATGTGAAAAATGACAGCTGTGCTGTTCATAAGGAGGTGTGAACAAATGCCAGCGTTGAAAATCTGGTGTGAAAATATTACTAATTTGCAAACTTACAAGGCTGCATGGAAACTGCACAACACACACTCATAACACAGTCATTTTATGGAGTTTCATCACAACATTTTCAACATAGACATTTTAGGACCTCTGCTCATGAACAGTGTCAGTGCAATTTTCTTAATATGTCCCAACACTGATTTCCCAAGCGACTGCACTATTGTGTGCTGGAAGAGCAAAACACATTTTGGCCAGGATGTGAAAATGACAGCTGCACTGTTCATAAGGAGGTGTGGCAAAATGGCAATGCTGACAATCTGGAGTGAAAATATTGCAAAGTTATGAAGGTACGAGTGTATGGAAACTGCACAATGCACATTTGTAGCACACTCATTTTATGGACTTTCGTCACTAAATTTTCAACATAGGCATTTTAGGACCTCTGCTAATTAACAGTATCACTGTTATTTTTATAATGTGTCCCAACACGGATTTCCCACAGTGACCATGCTATTCTGCGCTGGAACTGCGAAAACAATTTTGGTCAGGATGTGAAAATGACAGCTGTACTGTTCATAAGGAGGTGCAGAAGAATGGCAATGTTGAAAATCTGGAGTGAAAATATTATTAATTCGTGAAGTTACGAGCTGTGTGAAAACTGTGCACACGCACTCATAACACAGTCATTTTATGGAGTATCGTCACCAAATTTTTAACATAAGCATTTTATGACCTCTGCTAATGAAGTGAAGAGTGCCACTGTCATTTTCTTAATCTGTCCTGAACACTGATTTCACACAGCAACTGCGCTATTCTGCGCCAGAAGTGTGGAAACACATTATGGCCAGGATGTGGAAAATGACAGCTCTACTGTTCACAAGGAGATCTGAAAAATGCCAGTGTTGAAAATCTGGAATGAATATATTACAAATTACAAAGTTACGAGCACGCTCATAAAACAGTCATTTTTTTATTTTTCCACAAATTTGTAGTATAGGTTTTGATAGCTCCGTCATGAACACTGCCACTGTCATTTTGTTAATCAGTCCCAAAAGGGATTCCATGCAGTGATCACAAAATCACCTTTTGGCGAATAATGCCATGACAGTGACATAATTCATGAGGAGGGGTCCCAAAACCCCATGTTGAAAGTTTGGTGCCAAAATTCCAAATAATGCCTAAGATTTGCATCAAAGTTGAAAAACTCTGTTTATTCCATTATACAGTTTACTGGCATTTCTTTAGTTCATGGTTGGCTTTGAAGAGTGCAAACGTGTTCCTGCTCCACCAAAGATAGTCGCGCCCAACTCCAGAGGTAAGTATGGGATGAGGGGGTGTGGGGAGGCTGGTGCACAGTGGGTGGGCACGGGTTGTGGGACATGGTCAGGAAACCGCCGAGGGACCATTTCATTTTTACAGGTTATATATTAAAAAAGACAAAGTGGGACCATTTTTGATTTTAATGGGGCATGTGGCAACCTGGGGTGGGCTCCCAGCATGCCAATGGAGTCTTTTTGGGGCAGCTGTAGTAAGGGGATTAGGCATCCCCATTGGCACACACAGCAAAGGGGGTGACATTATGCCAACGGAGATTGGGCACCTGTCAGCAGACAACAAATGGGGTTACATAATGCCAATGGGGAGGCTCCCAGTTGGCAACATAAACCTTTAGCACTGAAGCCAACAGGATTGGGGCCCCATTGGCAAACAAATATGGTGGGAGGGTACATGCCGCCAAGGGGCATTGGGCACCCTCCTGTGGGGATATTTGTTTGTGAACACGGCAAGCGCCACCTTGTTCACAAAAATATCAGTGTTTCAATGTTCCGCCCTGCAATGACAGGTCGCCCTCATTGCAGCGAATGGTTGGCGCTTACCAATGACGAGGTGGTCCCCTGATTGCAGCGGCTAAAATTTACAGTTGGTGGCACACTGGCTGAACTAGTGTCAGCAGCAGTGTGCCATGGCATTGGGAGAAGCTGGCCAAGCCTTTAAAGCCTGTGGGGGCATTGGCCACAACAGTGCCATGCCTCCACAACCTGCTTCTTGAGCAAGCTACCACAATATGTTTCTTGCGCATGCATGCAATCATCATAAAATTACACTTGGCCTTTGCACAGGTCTTGACCTCCCATAAAGGGAATGGCTTAAAACTTATTTGGAAGTTATTCAAGAGTTATATCAAGGCAAGATTTAGTAAACTATACATTTAATGCATTTTAATAATAGAAGTTGCCAAAGAGTATGTAATAAAAGAAAAATCAGTGCTGCAGCATAGATGCCTAAAAGTTTCTACAGACAGCCTTGTTTGTGCACCAAATATTCCTTCAGCGTGTGAGCATTGTTTTCCTCTGTCTTGCTTCTTGCCCTTTCTAGTCAGCATCAGGATCTGCTGTTAAATTAGGTATGACAAGTGATTCACAAGGTGGTCTAGTATTTCACTTAACTGGCAGAGTGGTTTGGAAAATGAGACTTTTAGAAATGTAATAGGAGTGATGCCAAACAAATGTAAATATCTCTAAATGTATATGAGTTACACATAAACAATGAGTATGAAAGTTGTTCAGGAAAATTACCTTTCAATGAGCCAATTCATTATGCTGCATTAATTATTTTTAAACTACAGCCATCTGATTACCAGAATTTTCTTTTTCTTCAGAATTTTTACCTTACGGGTGGCTATATTTAAAAAATCTAATGAATTCAGATTAGTAACTACCCTCATTTGAAAGGTAATTTTGGCTAAACAACATTCATGTTGGTCATGTCTTGGTAACTTGTATACTTTCCGAGATATTTACATTTGTTTGGCATGACTCCTATTGTGTTCCTCAAAGAGAAAAAATGAGGTTGTTTGGAAGACCATAATTTACAAAATATAAAAAGTTCAGATTAGTGACTACACTCATAGGAAAGGTCTTTTGTCCTGAACAACTTTCTTGCTGGTTGTTTTGTGCACCTTGAATAGTTTTAAAGATATTTAGATTTGTTTGGAATATGTGCACATCTGTTCGCAGAGAAAAGCAGCTGAAGTTCTGCATCCAACATTCTAAACAGAAAGAAGGGAGTATTCTTTAACTGCCATAGTGATTTGCACTTATGGAAGGATACCCTGAAATGTCCAAAAAGTGTTCCACGGTTTGCCATTTTTCTAACTAGCAAGATGGCTGTAGGCTCCACCCACAGCCATAATAATAGGGACACTCCTCTAGAGGAACTGATGGAGTTGTGGAACATGCCAGGCTTAGAAGCAGTGTAGAATAGTGGTTAAGAGCACTGAGCTTCAAACCTGGAGACCTCTGTCTGAATCTCATAGCCCCTACTTGCAAACTGGGTGATCCTGAGGAAGTCACTTAACTCCTTGTGCTTCCAGGTCACACCTGGAAACAAGCTTTGGCTTACTGTGCTTTTCCTGGTTAAGCAATTCCTCTTCCTTTTATGCCAGCAGAACAATTGTTAAAATATAAAGAAAGCCTACCACCAAACAGACACAATTGGTTGTTACCTATACCTCAGTTCTGGAGCTCCTACAAAAGCTATTAAAGGACTCAGCCAATCAAGGTTTACTATAGGCAAACATATCTCCATAGATTTATGCCATTAAAGATTATTACAATGTACAGAAAGTTCACTTAGTGGAGGATTTTTTTACAGGTAACAAAACCTTGATTTTTGAGGTGTTTGGGGAAGAGGGAGTGTGACCAGAGGGAGCTTGGCTGGGAAATTATCATTGATGATCTGGCTCTGGTAGGGTGGGGGAGGTGGGGATGCATTTTTCCATGTGGATAGAGGGATGGGAATTACTTCCTTAATAATAAATTTGCTATTTGTGATGAACTTCACTGGGAGGTGGATGAGGTAAGTTTTGGCAATTCAGAAGGTAGCAGGTTAGGGTTAAGTAAATGTAAGACAGCTGGGGTTTAAGGGAGGTGTTGCTGATGGCAAAGTACGTGAGAGCCACTAGATGTTGCAAAAATATTTTTAGCAAATAGGCCTGCAAACTTGGTGCTACTGTTAGATACTTTACAAAGCCTGGTGAAGTGCAACGTTCCTGTCTTTACAACAACTTTGCTAGTGAAATAAAGCTTCACAACAGGGCTACCTTTAATATAATAAGGCTACCATTACAGCCTAAAGGTTAAAACAATGTGCTGTGAAGGAGCTTGGTACATCTAGCAGACTTGTATAGATTCCCACAACTAGAGCTAGGGTTCAATCTGATTTTAGGGTTTTAGTTTGATTCAGGTTCAGCAGGGTACGGTTTGAGTTCAGTTCAATTTTGTTTGATAAGTAGAAGTTTGGGTTCGAGTTCAGTTCTGTTCAACATTTTTGTTTGTAATTTATCAGGTTGAGTTTGAGTTATAAGGAATTCACCCTAGGGCCTTCATATAGGTTCTACTCATCTCACATGGTCTGGGTTCTTGTTTGGTTTGGGTTCATCTGTTTTTTAGGGTTCAAGTTTGGTTCAGATCAGCTGAAAATTGAAACGTTCGACTGGTTCAGGTTTGGTTCATGGACGAACCCTGGCTCTAACCACAGCCTCTACTTGCACACCATATGACCATGGAGTGAGTTACCTACCCTCCCTATGCTCCTGGGTGTCCCTTTAAATGGGTATTGTGCCCCAAACCTTTCCTAGTCACGTAAGAAAAATCAGCTTTTATAAGGAAGCATTTCTTATGCTCTTAACAACAGAACCCGCAGTGCATTTCTACTGACAATGATTTTTGTGTTAGAATTAGTTTTCACTATATACTGGATTGCACTGAACATGGAGAACACCTCTTGCTAATTATATAGTACAGTATATGTTAATATTATTCAGCATGATGGTACTAAAAATGAGAATGCACACCAGTTTTACTGCACATGCATATTATTTTGCAGTTGTACATGTACTCTGAGGCATGCAGAAGGTGGTTATTTATTTTCAGTTGTACTCCTGCTCCCAGGGCTCTGAGCACTGGGGCATGTGAACACAATAGTGTCAATCTGTAGAGGACACCAGAAAAATTGTTTGGCTTGTCAGGAAGCTATACTGCTGAGACCCAACTGCATTATTTCTGCTCTATTAGAGCAATAGTAGACATGATGAAAATTTCAGTTGTGAAATATCAGCTTTCCAGAACAGCATATCTGAACAGATTTTTCATTTTAGCTGTCTATCTATAAGGGTTGGGATTTTGGTTATAAGTGTGTTCTTTTGAACTATTAAGTTATTTTCACAAATTGAAAAGGCACAATTAAAGGAGAAACAGTTACACTTGCATTGCTGGTCAAAATTGCACTGATTGGTTTGAGTTCTGTAAATTACATACCAGGTAACCAATTTACATAATGACAAAACAGTAATTTGCATATTTCATATTAAAACAGGTTTGCAGAATAATTGTTAGTGATTTTATTGCTATGTTATTCTTATTTCAAGCCAAAAGAGGAACGCGGAACATGGTGCATATATTTTTGTATATTTATCCATCACAGTCTCTTTGATGTTTCCATGATTTCTTTCATGGCAGGCCCCTTATTCCCTTTGCAATAAATAGCCACTTTTATTCGCTATTCTTTAGCCATCATCACAGGATTTATACAGCAAAACTAAGCAATACCATAATGTTCTTTTCTCAATTTGCTTATATAACTGCCATTGCAATCTCCATTATATTTCTTAAGATGAAGCCAAAATGTTATTAGCATATTAGTCAGAAATGAAACAAAGGTTGTTTGTGCTAAGTTATGTTTTACTGTAGAAGAATTACAAACATATTATAGAGGACAGACAAAGGTCCAAGGCTCATCCAGTCCCTTGTTCTCTGCATAATAACCCACAATTCCAACTAGCAACAACAGACCAGGTCTTCCTGTACCCTCAAACACCTACATTAATCTAATCCACCCTGCCTTAACCCCACACACACTGAAGTGTTTACCACTTCACTGGGAAAGCCATTCCAGACCTCTACATCTCCATGAAAAGAACCTCTTCACATCTTATTTGAATTTACCCAATTACAACTTATAGATGTGTTCCTTAATGACTGTGTGCCCTTTCTCTGTAAGCATTTTTGCTGTAAATACCCCATTCACCCTGTATTAAAACTGTTTCTATTTAGCCCCATTCCTCCTGCTTTCCCACGAATACAGATTCAAAATCTTTAACCTATCATTATATCCTACAGTTTATGATGAAGATGACAAGTTCTCCTTGTTGTTCTCCTCTAGACTATATCCAACCTATGTTAGAAACTAGAATTGACATAGTACTCAAAGCATAGCTTTACTAGTGGTCTTCTATAGATTACAAGTTGTCTATATAGAGGCAGCATCCCTCCTCTGCTTAATGGCTAGTGATGCCCTCCCTATGCAGTTTAGCATCTCACTGGGCCTACTACATGTTTTGCTGCACTGGACATTTGTTTTCAGACTATCACTAAGGAAACACAAGTTCCTCTCCTCTGATGTCTGAGTTATTCATGCCATCTATTAAGTATTCTGTTCTGAGATTCTTTCTCACCACATGCATGACCTTATATTTTTTACATTAAATCTGAGTTGCTGTATGCTCAACCACATTTTACCCTCTCTAAATCCCCAGCCATGGGGGTCTATTCACTATGCCTATACACAATGTATGAGCTGTGTGGGTATGCCCCACTTAGGGTGACACCAACACAGCAAAATACACCTGTCAGCAAAATCAACACTTTGCTGACAGGTTGCTGTGTTGGTGTGCCGAGACAGGGGCATGTTGTCTCCCAGTCCTGCACCCCCACCCCGAATCAACTCCAACTGGAATTGAGAATCTTAAAGATGGGGGTGGGGGCAGTGCCTCGCATGGGAGTTTTGGGGACGAAGCTTCCAGATAAAAAATACAGAACTGATACACACAGGAATCATGTAGACTGCAACTTGTGATTGACATGATTCCGGTCAGCAAATGCTGCCTATTATAAAGAATGTCGAACTGCATGGTAGAGCCTGCAGTATGGGATATGCCGATGACTGAATGCCATGCTGCTGGGTCCAGCAGACCCCAGTGACATTCACTACATGTACAATAGCACCTTGCACACTAGATCCCCCAGCTGCCCATGCGCTATGCACCACAGGTGGTCTGGGGACATACCATGGGCATTTGATTGCTCTGCATTACACAGGAAGGCTCAGAGTGCCAGACTGGGGTGGTGAAGTTACTTGATGGGGAACCCTGCATAACTCTTATGCACCCTCCAATGCACACCTGTGGGCTGCATCAGAAACAGGAACCCTGTCACACTGCTGCCCCAACCCATCGGACTGCCTGGGACTGCTTGAACAACCATTTGGGCATTCGCCCACTGGACTCCATCTCCTGAGGTCTGCACCTTCCCAGGATCTCCTGCATATGTAGGCAGGGGATCCACTTTGGGACTCAGGATGGGCATCTGATTGGCTCCCCACCTGGGTCCCATGATCCACACCCACGCAGCCTTGTGCCAGAGGTGGGGAGCAAACAGGCAACCTGCCAGTGTCTGCTTGTCCCAGGGTGTGGACCTGCATGGGCTCTGTACACACAAATCATGCATATATCCCACACATTAGTGAATTAAGCCCTATGTCCCTAACTCCTCCTAATGAGCCATTCTCCAATGAGTTTGGTGTCATCTACAAATAGATACACCATGCCATTGATCCTTTTCCCTATGTCTGAAATATGCATGTTAAATCACCTGAGGGACTGTACTACTGACTGTCTTGACTCCTGAACATTTGCCCTTTAGGGCTACCTCTAGGTTCTCTCATGCAGCCAGCTCTCAATCTAATCTGGAGTATTTTTCCCCTATGCCTAGTTGCCCTGCAATGCTAACCAGTCTCTGGTGTACCACAGAGTCAAAGATCTTACTGAATCTAATTATAGGAATCCACCCACTGCCCCATTTCCACTGCCTGTGGGGAAGTTTTGTAACCCATGTGTCCTAAAAGAGGCAGCTAGTCTTGCAGGGCCCCTGGCACACATACTTAACTGCTTCTTGCAAGGTGGTATGATGCCAAGGGACAGAAGTGTTGCAGACAGGGTGCCACTACCTAATAGTGGGAGTAGGGATGATTCAGAGAACTACAGGCCAGTGAGTCTGATCTCCATAGTGAAGAGGCCACTGGAGACTGTTTTCATGGACTGGAAAGTAAACTTCTGCAGGTGCATGGCGTGCAGTAAAAAAGACAGCTTCGGTTCATTTATGGATGGTCATATAAGACAAATTTGATAGATTTCTTTAACTCAGTGACACAGGCAGTGGATAAAAACCTGCAGGGTTCCAAGCACTGGGGCTCTGTATGTCTTTTGTGTGGTTTGTTGCTTTACAATAAAAGCTCACTGAGCCTTTACTTTTTTGCTTTCTCCTTGTTTTTGTTTTGCACCCTTTGCTTTTCTCCGTTCTGTGTTATTTTAGGTACTACATATTTTCTGAGCACCATGCAGTTCTGTTCTGGTCCTCTAGCAGGCCTCTGGGACATGCACTAAATTCACAAATGATAATTTCTAGTGTAATGTTAGGAAACATTTGTCTCACAGAGGGTAGGGGACATGTGAAACAGCCTGAGACAATGGACATTAGGAAAAAACAGGTTCAAGGCAGTATTTGTAGTTCTTTATTTTATATAACCCAAGCTCAAAGTGCTTTACAAATTGAAAAAATGCAAAAAGAAGCAACTGCAAGACAAAACACAACTAAGGATATATTAAGTCAATTGTCCAGACACAGTTGGTACTGTGTTCCATTGGTTGTATCAGAAAACCTGAACCCAGAGATGCTGTTGAGGTCTGAATCTTAAGCACACAAGAGGGGCACTTCTTACCTCCCATGGAAGAGCATTCCACAGAACAGAGGCACAAACAGAGGAGGCCCTATCTCTGGCAGATTTTAATCAGGAAATGGAGAACTCCATCAGGCCACACCGTGGTCCTTTGCACTGAAAGCCACAGGGGAGTCAAAAGGTCATACAAATAAGGCTCCCAGCTCTCTCAGGATGTAATACTGTAGGTCATAAAATGTACAGTACCCTGATGTCCACTCACCATCACAAAAGCAGCCGATCCAGAACATGTAGCGATGCAATAATATGAAATGTCCTCTCAATGGAAGTCAGAAAGGTCATTGCTATATTCTAGACCAGCTACAGATGGCACAACTTGCCATAGGGCAAGCCTCTGTAGAGGACACAACAGAAACCCAGCTGTATGATAAAAAATATGCAAAATATTTATGCTGGCAGGACAGATTAAGGAACACTGTCTTGATATTTTCCCAACATGGTAAACACCAGCTCTATGTACCATCCGGGAACAGTATCAAACTGGCAGTGGGTAGGTTTATGAATGACAGTGGGAACTATTACTTCACAGGAAGAGTTGTGGAGGGATGTAACATGTTACGAGAGGCGGTGGTGAGCTCAAAACAAGTGGAAAGCTTCAAGATGGTATGGGATAAGTACAAAGACTTAATTCAAGGAGGGAGGGGAACTTAGTCTTGTAAAGAGCAAGCCTCCCCACATCAAGCAGACTAGATAGACCTTTATGTTCCCACAATCACAGCTCCTCTGGTCAGGGTGTGGGATTAACCATGATAGCCTGTTCAACAAAATCCTTACTCACCTCTGGGGTTTACAAATGCTTTATTAAATAGTTTTAAAAGGTGCCACCAAAATCCATACACAAATAGGTTTGCTGAACCAGACCCCAACTGGTTTCATGTTCTAGCAAATCATCAGGGGAAGCTAGAGCACAAACCAATTGGGTCTGTCTGTGTAGCAACCTGTTGGTGTATGGATTTTACGGCACCTTTAAAAACTATTTAATAAAAGATTTATAAACCTCAGAGCTGAGTGTAGATTTTGTTGGAACTGGCTAGACAGACCTAACAGCCTTCTTCTTCTAGCTAATTTCTATATTTTGTTTTTCTATGTTCATCAAGGACTACCTCCAATCTGAGCAAGAGCATATTCCTTCAGCTGAGCCCTCAACAGAAAAGTGTTAGGCTGCATTTGTGTACTCATACCTACATCCATGAGCCAATCATTAGCACTTATGTATTTCTTGGTAGAGCACCACCCAGCTAGTGGCCATCCAAAATTTGATCTCCTATGGACACTGATGTGACATAGTTATTGGACAGGCCTGGTCAGAAGCAAAATAAAGGTATAACTGGGTATCATATGTAATTGAAACCCCATGCTATACCAACTAAAGATCTCCCCATCAGAAGCAAATGTATGGTGAAGAAATGGGTGAGGGCAGACCACTGAAGTACACTAAATTCCAAGGCAATTCGGTCCAGCTGGCAAGCACTGATAGAGACTGACTGACACATTCTGACAGAAAGGACTGGAACCAAATAAAACTGTTTCAGTCAACTCCCAGAAACCTCAAGCTTGTTAAATAACTCCCAAAGATGCACCATATCAAATGCAGAGGATAGATCAGGGAAAATAAAGAAGATAGTCTCTACTCAGTCCTTGTAAGATGGAGATCATTACTGAACCTGGGCAGTGCAATCTCCATACTATGGTGCCTATGAAAGCCAGATTATAGTGGATCAAACACGTCCTGGACTTCAAGATGCTCAACTAGATGATTCACCACTAGTTTATCCACAATGACTGATTTATAATCAGCAAAATGATTTGTGTCTCATGATATTTTCTTGAGAAGGAGCCTCACCACTGCCTCTTTAAGACAGTCAGAGAGGAGTCCTTCACTCTCTGACAATTCCCCACAAAGACCTGTACTAATGATCCCATCCTGCCTTCAGAAGCCAAGTGGGGTCTGGGTCAAAGACTGATATGGTGGCCTTCATCTCAGAGAATTTCTTGACAACTGCACCATTTATAAGGCAGGTTGAACTCTGACAATGGCAAGACTCCCTCCTCATTCTTCCAACCTGGGCCTCTTTCACTCCCTTTACAGCAACTGAGGCAACCTTGGCATGAATGCCAGCATCTATATCTGTGAAGAATCAATTAAACCAGTCACACCTGTCGATGGTGACATCTTCACTGCACTGCATACATTCTGGATGCAAAATATATTTCACCATGGGCAAAATGTGCCAAGTCTGCTCCTTCCATCAGCAATCAGTTGAGAGAATAATTTTCTCCCTGGGACTCAACTCCTGATAACCCATCTATTGGGACTCCAGAACAAGTCTGCTTGAATTCAACCCAGATCTTCTCCACCCGCACTTAAATTCCATCTTCACACCTTTAAGCAACATGACTCAGTACTGAACCATTGACTATTTTGATCCAAGGTAGCCAGGCAGGAACAAAATGGCCCCAGAGGATCCAGAATGGAAGCCATGCACTATTATATATCCTGATTACCTCCCAGACACTCCTGGCAGAGGCATTTATCAATCCTGAGATGCCCGCAAGATCTAGGAACCAATCAGGATCCAAATGCCATTTAGAACAATAGCAAACCATCTCCACAGTTGAAGGTGGTTAAAAATGGATTTCAATGACAAACTGGATGCTGTAGGTCCAACCAAGAAACACGCTCCCCAGAGGTATCCTTAATCTCCATCCCTGATGAGAAGACAGCCCAGTGTGTAACCCTAAGAGTGTGTAACTGGAGCAGTTATATGCCTAAGTCAAAGCTCCTCTGTGAGCTGGGGTAGTTTGACAGCAAAATCATCAGAGGTATTGACCACCAAGAATTGAGGTTAACAAGTGCTAACAGTCTCAGTGACTCTAAATGCAGCAGTTTACAATTCTTCAGCATATTCCAAAAGAAAATGCCCAATTTCTCAGAGAATGATGAGCAAGGGGACCCAGCAAATCAGGACAGCACAATACTCAACAGCCACCCACTAAAAGGGCCCCTCCTCAACAGGTGGCACCACCAAGTGCATCTGAATCAGAAAATAATAGTCCCAGACGAGCATTCTAAGCTCATTGGAGCACCACTGAAAATCCTTGTGGAACCAGCTCTACTAGCAAATGGCAGGCTAAACTATTGAGCCAGGTTTCAGTTATACATAGGTGATCAGCCTGAAAATCAGAGATAATATCTCTGATGATGGTAATTTCTCTCATGGCTGATCTGGCATTGCAAAGCAATATCCACATTGGAAGAAACTGGTTGCCTGTAATAACTCTCACATCATACACCTGGCATTGCTGAGGAACTGGCTGAAGACAAGACAAATCCTTCTCCCATCCCTTCCACCTTTGCTCATGCCTCCATAACAACTCCCATGTCTCTGGACATGGGAGGTTCCATGCACAAGTCTCTGGCCATGGCAAGTTCCATGCAACTTCCAGGTCCCAAAAGCATGATATCTCTGGACAATCCAGCTATCCACTATAGGGAGACACTCATTGAAGGGTGAAGACCTCTCAGAAGCTCTGAGAATATATCATTCTCCTCATATATCTCTTGTAGATTTAATAGTCAAATTCTAGATTCAGTGATAGAAAAGGTCAATAGATCTTACCACCCAACAGCTGAACTTCACAGAATGCCTAAGCTCAGATACTGGGACCACCAGTCAGATCTGCAATTCCTGGCCAGATCAAAATCTGGCCCAATTTGCAGTCCAGCTGATGGGGTTCCCTTTCCCTATCTAGCACCTTCACAAGAATCCTACAGGGGTCCACACATCCTCTTGAAGGGTGAACAGAGAATACCTTAAATTAGCACACATTTGAACAGCATTCTTATTTATACCTGCATATACAGCAGTATAACATGGGGAGACAAACATATTAGGCCTAGTATCTTTTTTTTTTTAAATTACCATCATCATTTTAGTTTGATCTTCCCACCCTCTCATCCTTCACTGTCTCTGCTTCTTATGTGGAAGGAGGCAAAGGCATCCCTTCACAAATACAGTAACACCTCTACCTCAGTTAACTGTCAACCTAGATACTTTCTTCCTGCTTAGATCAAGGTCCAAGAGCATCTGGTTGTCTTACAGCACTTCTCTTTCTTTGGCTCCACCTCCTTTTATAGCCCTTGCCAGTATTGTTTTAGGAAATCCTTCCATTGTGACCTTTCTCCTGAGGTTAACTGATATCATCCCCAGGAACTACACCAAGGACACATTCCCTCTGCCACTTTTGTCAACCTGGCAAGCTTTTGACACTGTTGCATACTATTGGCTACCAGACAAGATCATGCATCTGATCTTAACGTCAAAATATAGAAACATAGAATTTGTTGGCAGATAAGGACTATTTAGCCCATCTAGTCTTCTCTCTGTTCCCACTTATTCTGCCACTTCAGACCCTATCTGGTATCCAGCCCCCATACTTTGATACCAGTTTTCCTTTATACTTTTACAATGCATACTTGAAGCCCAACATCCCTGCTGGAAGATTTTCTAGTCATCTACTGCTCACTCAGTGAAGAACTAGTTCCTCATATCCTTCCTAAACTTCTCCACCCTTCAGCTTCATTGCATGCCTCCTAGTTCTTGTACATCATCTTTTCTTCAAAATGCTCCCTCCTGTACTTTATTCACTGCTGAGAGGTATTTAATGTCTCTGTCATGCCTCCTCTTCCAGGGGTACATGTTTAGTTCCTTCAGTCTCTCCTCACAGGACATTTGGTGCAGCCCCTGCACCATTTTTGTTGCCCTTCTTTGAGTGGCCTATACCCTGTGTATATCCTTTCTGAGGTGTGGTCTCCAGACTTGGACACAATACTCCAGGTGTTGTCTCACCAATGACCAATTCAGTGTCAACACCATTGCCCTCTGTCTCCTTGTGATACCCCTCCCTATACACACCAGCATCCTTCTGGCTTTTCCTACTGCTCTGTTGCATTACCTTGCCATCTTAAGGTCATCTACTATGATTACCCCGGTTCACCTTCCTGTTTAGTGACTGTTAATACCTCTATCCCATTCTATACTCTGCATCTGGGGTTCTGTGCCTAAAGTACATGATTTTGCACTTTTACATTGAAACCCCACCTGCCATATCCTTGACCATTCATCAAGCTTTTCCACATCTCTTTTCATTCTCTCCACCTCCTCCGAGTATCTACACTATTGCAGATCTCAGTGTCATCTGCAAAGAGGCACACCTTCCTTCCAGTTCTTCTGCAGTGTGACTTATAAAGACATTGTGGAGGACTGGATATGTACTGAGAAACCCCACTGGGTACTCTCTCTCCTTTGATTGAGTGCCGTTAAATAACATCCTCTATCACCTATTCATCAGCCAGTTACATACCCAGTGTATCACCTGGTTCCCACCCCCAAGCTTCTCATTTGTTTTTAATTCAAACTTTATTAACAAATTTTCCACAATACAGGAGGCAGCAATTGTAACATATACAACATACTGTAGTACATTACATGCCCTGCCCCCACCCGCCCTACCCTCCTTCCCCCAGTACAGCAGTGCACTTGAATGTTGTAGTTAAATATCCTATGACCATAACCTTGTGTATGCTGAGATAACTACTTGCCAACAACTCATTTATCCATAGCAACCATGATTAAGGTGTGAAGGGGATCCCAGATTTATTTGTACCTTTTAACCTGTTGTGGAGACTTGCATAGCTTTCTCTGTGAGAAGGTTCGCAAGGATTTCATGAATCCATTCCTGGTATGTTGGGCAAATCTCATCCTTCCAATGCCTAAGTATGACTTTTTTGACAGATAGTACAATCATAGAGATGTGAAATCTCCGACTTTAACCTTAATGGAAGACAGGTCTCCCAGGAGGAAAATATCAGGTGTGAAGCAGTCCTTCAAACCCAGTATGGGGTCCAGGTTGGCTTTAATTGAGTCCCACAATGGAATTATCTTGGAGCACGACCAGAATATATGAAAAAGTGTTCCTTCTTCCTGGGAACATCTGATGCACATCTGATTCGAGAAGGCCCCATTTCACCAATTTAACTGGGGTGTAATACATGTTGTGTAAGATGATATTGCATAAGCGAGTCTGTCTTGAGACATGTATTTATGACAGAACATCCAAAAGGCCAGCCAATTGAAGGTGTATTGGGAAAAATAGAGCCCCAAAACCTGGTAGGGCAATAGGAACCCCCATACTGCCAGTGGAACAAAACTTGATATATTTTAGAAATGACACTTGAGGATCCAAGTAGGGAGAAAAGCTCAGGTATCAATGCAAAGGTCAGTGGGTGGGAGGGTATTACCCAGCACAGTGGTAAGCAGATGTTTTAGTTGGAAAACTCTGAATTGCTGAGAAGTTACAGGAAGCCATGCCCTCTCACCATCCAGAAACGAGGATACTATCCATCCCTGCTTGGGGCAACCATGTATGGGGATCCTCTGTTTATTCATGGTAAAGGCCAGGGAATTCCAAATAGAATGGGACAGGTCCAGGCACGGAGTATATTGCAAAAGAACAAAGCTGCGCATGTACTTTTAATGAGGTCATAAGGGTGGGGCATTTACTAGTGTCTTGTAGAAGAGAAAGTTTAACATAAAACATGGTCAAGGGGTCCATGTTCATAGCCTGGATAAAATCTAATTCAATGTTGAGCCAAACCGGTCTCAAATTCTTGGGACCGGACTTACCCAGTTCAGGTATTTTGCAAGATGACTAGCCCAGTGGTAGATTGCCAAGTGAGGAATCCGCAGTCCCCATTGGCTTTTGGGGCAGCCAACTTGTAGTATGCCAGTTGAGAGTGTTTGTTAGACCAAATGAAACTGGTAAAGATTCTATGCATTTTCTGAAACCAGGATAATGGGACGTAATGAGTCAAGGTGCTGAAGGGATAAAAAGTCGGGAAATACATTCATCTTAATTATGTTGATATGACTCCATAATGAGATCAGAAGCTTAGACCATCTATTTAGGTCCTGCACAATCAACTGGGAAAGGGGCTCCAAATTTTCTTTAAACCATAGGGAAGGATTGCGTGTTAATTTAATACCCAGGTATTTAAGAACACGGATGACCAGCACAATCCACAAGGGATAATATCTGCCTTAAAGACCTTATGGTTAAGGGAAAAAGGATGGCTTGTTAGAATTCAGTTTATACTTTGAAAAGGAGCTAAACTTGGCAATCTCCCCTAACATAACCAGGATGGATGTTACGGATAAGACACATGAAGGGAAGATCATCAGCATATGCCGTGATCTTCACCACATTATCCAATTGGTATACCTTGTATCCCAGTATAAGCTTCTCATTTTCTTATGAGTTTCCTATGTGGCACAGTGTCAAAGGCCTTGCTGAAGTCTAAGTAAGCCACATCCATTGCCACCTCCACCCCATCTGTTTCTCTGGTCACCCAGTCAAGGAAATCTATCAGGTTTGTCTGACATGCTCTCTCTCTCTCTCTTCCATGAGTCTGTAATGCCATGGGTGGTCATGTAGCCCATGGTAATCTACCAGTCTTTCCTTTAGAAGTGACTCTATTAGTTTCCCACTACTGATGTCAGTCTGACCCACCTGTAGTTGCCAGCCTTTTCCTGCTGCCACTTGAATGGGGCAAGACTGCATCTGCTGTTCTCCAGTTCTCTGGGACCAACCATGTATCTAGTGAGTTATTGAACAGGACTGTCAGAGGCACAGCCAGTACCTCCCTGAGCTCCTGAGCTCCTCAGTACCCTTGGTTGTGCTCTATCCAACCCCATAGCCTAGTCCATGCTCAGATTTGTAAATCCCTTCAGGACTCGCTCCCTTCAAATGGACATTTGTCTTCCTCTATCCCTCCAGTGGTTCTGTAATCTATATGTGACCCATCCCTTCCTTTCCACTGTGAAGACAGAACAGAAGTATTTGTTCAAGATATCTGCTTTTTATTGACCATCTTCTGCACAGTCTCCCCACCTTCTTATCCTCACAATTATTGTCAATTATTTTCAATAAATCCTTACAAGAAAGCATTGTACCAAATGATTGGCATTCAGCAATAGTTACTCCTATATCATATTTAAAAAGGCAATAGAGGTTCTGTGCAAAATTATCGTCCAATTAGCCTGACCTCAGTGGCTGGTAAATTAATGGAATGAGTAATGAAGTCTCTAATAGATCAAGATTGTAAAAATTTGGAATTTATGATTCAAATCAGCATGGGTTTACTCCAAGTATTCCTGCACCACCAATCTGATAACTTTTACAATAATATAAGTACTCTACTAGATGTGGGTATCCCTACTGATGTAATTCTTTTGGACTTTAGTAGAGCTTTCCATAAAGTCTCACATGAAAACTCATTACTAAAATGCACAGTCTAGGTTTGTCATCTGATATTGACAACTGGACTTTAAACTGGTTGACAAATCATTCTCAGAGAGTCAGAATTAATGATATCTTGTCTGATTCGGTAGTGGGACAAGTGGTGTACCACAGGGGTCAGTCTTGGGACCAACATTGTTTAACCTCTTTATCAGTGATTTACAAACAGGGCCAAATAACTTCATAATAAAATTTGCAGACAATACTAAATTGGAGGCAAAGTTAATAATCAAGAAGATATTTCTGCATTAAAGAAGGATTTAGAAAAATTAACACTTTGGGCAAATAAAAATCATGCAGTTTAATCAAGACAAATGTTTAGTAGTGCATTTCAGTGTAAATAATCCAAAAACGATATATCATATAAATGGACTACCACTTCACTCATCAAATTGTGAAAAGGATTTAGGGATATATGTTAATAATAAACTTACATCAAATGATCACTGTGTTAGAACTGCTTGCATGACCAACAGACTTTTGAGGCAAATAAAATGCGCTTTTGTTAATCGCACTGAACAATGCCTTATTCCATTGTATAGGGCATACATTAGACCATATCTAGACTATGGCTCCTTTCTGGAATCCAAACCAAAAAGACATAGCAATTCTTGAACAGGTTCAAAGGAGAGTAACTAGAATGATTCCAAGATTAACAAACTTGGATTATCAGAGCAGATTAAAAGCTACTGGTCTCTCTCTCTTCAAACTAAAAGATTAAGAGGTGATATGCTTATGGTTTTTAATTTAATAAATTCACCAAATCTAATGGAAAATGTGGTCTAACATTCTCCAAAAGGCGACATGTTCCGAGACTGCATAATAAACAGCTTGAAGTAAAAACTTATAAAACCAGCAAAGGAAACTTTTTCCAATAAGACCATCCATTGTATGGAATACCTTACCACAAGAATTGGTAG
The DNA here is from genome assembly GCA_016271365.2 of Neoceratodus forsteri. Classification (NCBI taxonomy): domain Eukaryota; kingdom Metazoa; phylum Chordata; order Ceratodontiformes; family Ceratodontidae; genus Neoceratodus; species Neoceratodus forsteri. The sequence continues at coordinate 675,770,193 of CM028135.1, forward strand.
AGGCAACTAGTGCCACTGTCTTTAAAAACAAATTAGATGTTTGGTTGAGTGATAATAGATAAATAATGTCCCACATAGTTAGGGGACCAGTCTCAATGGGCTCTGGTCTTCTTTTGTTCTTTCATACCAAGTAATACAATCACTCCCTTGTCTTCTATCTTTAACTTATGTACATAAAAGGTCTCATCTCCCTCTGCACCCTCAGCCTCACAATTCCTCCCTTGTCTTCCTTTTTTCACTTATATACCTAGAAAAGGTCTTGCCACTTTTTGTTACCCCTATTTTTGTCAGTTTTGCCTTAGTGCCCCTTCCCACCTTCTCTGATTCCCTCTGCTTTTGCTGGTACACCTCACTATCCTCTTCTCACTATGTGTTCTTGTGTCTCCTGAATGCAGTCCTTTTCATCTTTACCCTTTCCTCCACCTCCTTTGAGAATTATATCGGTCATTTTTCCTCCTGCTTTTGCTCATCTCATTTGTACAGAGGTTTGTTGCTTTCACCATTCCATCTCTTAATCTGGCCCAATGTCCCTCCACCCCACCAAGGTAATCCCCCGCCAGAGCATCTGTGAGGCATTCACCATTTCTTTTAAATCTATCCTCCTGAAGTCCAGGACCCTCATCCTTGTATGGTTCACCTTCACTGCCATCCTAATTTTAAACCACACTGTATGGTAATTACTTGTTCCTAGGTGGCCTCCCACCCTGATGTCTGCAACATTGTCCTGTTTATAAGCACTAGGTCCAGTTGTCCCATCACGAGTGGGTTCCTGGACATGTTGCCTCAGAAATGCTACAGGGAGTCTAGGATGATCTTGGTTCTAGCCAAGGCCATGCCCAGCAGCTCCAGTCAATATCTGGTAGACTGAAGTCCCCATCATTAGTACCTCCCCTTATCAGTGCATTTGACTGTGCATGTCTATAGTGTCATAAGTTGGCAAACTGAGTAAAATGGATTGTGTAAGAACAATCATATCTCCAGATTAATTATTTAAAACAGAGTGCTGATGGACTTAATATACTAATAGCACACTGGCTAGGTGCATGCTGTTGCTTTGTTCTAACACTTCCTGGCTATCTAGCACCAGGTGCCATCCCCAGTATCACTACTGTAGCTTAAACTGAGCAACAACAACTTTGTTTCCTGTACTGCTTATATACCCCTCCTGCTCATTTGGGATATTATTGTGAAAGTGATCCTCCCAGCTTTTGACTATGGGAATATGGGTAATAGCATCTCTGCTAAATCCAACCTGACCAGGCTAACTGTCTCTTCCATTCATTATGCTTTGCCCCAACTGCTCTTTCAGTAATAATTACTGTTTCTTATATGTCTTTCCTTTCTTCCTCTCTTAAGGGATAGCATTTGTTTCATAATATCACCCTTGTCTCCATTTGCTGATTTGGCTTCTTCCCTTTTGCTTCAGCTCCTTCTGTCTTGGCCACTATTCATCTTACTCAGTAAAGTCATTTCACTGGAATCATAGGGGTTGCATGTCCCATTTCAGCCGAATCAAAGGCAGCAAAGCTCCAGAACCACAAAATTCATGTAACTACATGCTAGGGAACCTTGTTTTAGTGGTTTTGTGGGATTGCAATGAACATTAAGAGTTGAAAAGCAATCAATGGGGTCTCAACTGCAACAAACGACAACCCTGCTCCTACTCCATTTGCTAATCTGACTTTTGCTGGCTCTTATTACACAATACTTGGCCATGAAGAGCAGCATGGCTTCTCCTACTGCCCCCCTCATGTTTGGTTTAGCAGTTCGCCTCCCCACCCTAAAAGACCTATGTAAAGACTAAAACTCTCACATCTGTTCTAATGCCTGATCCACTTCTCTTCTTTTCCCATTCCTTCCCATCCTTTCCTTCCCTTCTTTTCCTTTCCATTCCTTTCCTTTCATTCATTTCACTTTCCTTCCCTCCTGAGGATAGGCATAGAGGAATACTGTTAAATAGGCAGGGAGGGTTGCCAGAGACCAGATGGGGTCTGTGGAGTCAGAATAGTAAGGAACATCTGGGCAGAGGATGGGGCAAGCAGTACTTTTCGCCAACAATGTCAATGTTTCTGTTTCTATGTTTCTATTCTCTATCATCCGGTGGCCTACCATCTCACATACCAGCCTCAATCCTAGCATTGCCTGGCATCTGCCTGCACTGCCTCCCTCATACTGCCTTATGACAAGTATCCCTGACATCCACTGGTACCTTTTTTCAATACTCTGCCCATATGACATGCATTACTTGCATCCAGTGGCACCTCTGCCGCACCCTGCTCCAATATAAGCATCAGTGGTGTCCAGGTATTATATATTACAGACAGGGATTGACTGTGGAGGTTAGAAGAGGATTCTAATGGTTGCCATCTGGCAAGATTCAACATAATTTTGGATGGTGTTGTGCTGTCAAGTGGGTGATGGGCAGTGGTGTGCCACAGGGTATGGATTCCTGGTGGCAGCATTTTAATTTCAATTATTTGTCCCTAAAAATGGACACCCAGTAGTGGAAAAAGGGGGTGGGGGCAGGGCAGGAGTATGAGACTGGGTATGGGCTCCCAAGTGGACATTATTTTCTTATTTGTCCAACAATGAAGTCAGCTCCCAGTGGTAGAATCAGGTTTGAGGAGGTAGTGGTACACCACTGGTATGGGCTCACAGTGGTGCACTTAAGTTTGTGGAACTGAGGCACAAGCGGAATACAGGGATGGTTTCCACTACATGGCATTTTACCTTGGGGGCTAGGGCAAAATCATGCCACCATGTTGGCCAGATTGTTTTGTAGTTTTTTTGTGTATTTTTTTTACCAACACAGGAGATGTGCTCTGAGTTCTGGCAGATACAAAGAAAAAGTACGCCAAACAGTGGAATGGGTTGGGGGTGGCCTTGTGACTGCAGTTTACACAATTGTTTCTCAGCTGTACTGCAGTATCATATTGATATATCCACATGTGTACTGTAGGTTTGCTTCATGAAATATTCTCCTGGTATATGGTGCATTTATTTGCTGTTTTAATTCAACACTTGTAGCTGATTTTGCTATTGTGAATGAGCTTGGCTCAGTGGCTGTCCAATTCTTTGTCAATAAATTTAATTAATGAAATCACTGCAAAATTCCAGTGCATCTGCAATGCAATTATATCATGTGTGCAAATGTGTTTGCACTGTGGTTGAAATGGTGGTCACTCATGCACCTTTTAGAGTGATAGGCATGTGAAAACCTAATGAAAAATGCCATAAAAACAGGGATGCAGATGCATGGCCAACATACTGTAACTTAAAACATTACTCATTTTCTTAAGTTATTTAATTCTTAACATGACAAATGCATCTAATTTGTTACTGATTTATCAAATGTTTTATTTTTCAGGTTTCAAATCATTACCCTTTTCTGTTTACCCTTTCCATACAGACACCTTAAAATTACATTTTTATGTATTTTGGCATGTATGCCCAAAAGCTATGAAGTCAGTTAAACACATTGTCATGTTTATATATCTTGCCACAAAAGTTGTACATACCAATTATGAGATTCCTAGCATAACTTAGGGCCAACCTACAAGCAGCTGAAAATAGGAGTTTGACATAGAAGTGGAGAACAAGGAAGAGGCCACTGCAAGCAAAGTCCATGAACAGGCCAGAGTCAAAAGGCTAAACTTAGAGACAACACAATCCTGGCTCCAGACAACTGGTTAGGGTTGCACTACTTTAATAAGGCACTCTGAGTTAGTTCTTACCTTTAATATGGTTCTATGTCATAACAGTGATTGTAGAATAGCGATCGCTATTAGGGAAAGTAACATCACCAAAATGAATTTTGGTGATGCACTTGTATGTAATGGGAAGAGGGGTGCCCAGGTATGATGACTGTTTTTAATGTGGGGATCTCCTCCATAATCCCCCACCTGCAGGGGTCTTTGTCCCCATACATCCTACTAAAGGATTCTCAACCCAGGGGTGCATTTTGGGGATGAAATACTTGTAAAATAAAAAGCCAGCTGCCGCAAAAAAAAAACACATGCCGACTGGACCTGAACCCTGCACCTCCCAAGCGACCACCCAACCAACTATGTTAGTGGTCCAGCAGCTGCCCACCAAACCCCTCCCACATACCTTCCCTCCCTTCCCCCACCCCTCACATGTATATATGTGCATACTTCCTTCACCCTACCTTGCCCACCCAGGTATCTGTTCACTACCCTGCCATGTAGCCCTGAACACAGGTGCGTAACTGAGTCACCGCTTTTGTAAGCGCCAATCATGGTCACTTTGTTCAGGGTATACCTTTATACATGTGCAAGAAAACCATAAGGCAAAATGTCTAAAATGAAATGGAGGTGAAAGGCAAACAGGTAGGTCAGTACTATAATATAACATTGCATATCATACCTGATGACACTTCTTCAGGATAAAGCAGTGGCACCCTGATCAGTTGTCTTCAAGTGTAAAATAAAAAGTGCCTTGCCAGAACTAACTATAGTGGCACTGCCACACTGCCATAATAATGCTAGCCTTATCATATCACAGACTGGTAAAATAAATAATAAACTTAGATCTAGTGCACTGTTCTAAAAACATTATATAGTAATGTTAGTATTGATTAATTATTTTCTAGTTAGAGTTATTAAGAATTAAAAGACAGTATTTGCCTCACAGTAAGTTTAGTACCAAAATAATCTGCATGATTAGGTGAATGGAAAATCACAAATATGGTCTGAAATATGGTCACTAGTACACTTCACTCTCTCAGAATTCTTCAGTATAATTCCATAATCCATTAGACTGGCAACAACGATGCTGCTTCTAACAATCATATGCAATTGATAGATGACAACAGAAAACACTCTATTAATTGTTTTTGTCCTTTGATATCAGTCTCAAAAGTGTTACTTTTTATACAAGCCATTTTTAGGTGTTATTTTTTCATACAACTACTGTCAGTTTCTCTTCAGAGCGTATGCCTTAGTACTTGTCAAAGCTTTGTTATTGGGCTTAACCAGGTGATTATTATTTACTGCTGTACATATTTTATATAAAAAGGGTCTTACTTTTTAGCAGCAAAACTAAATTAGCTTTGAACTGATTTGCTTTCAGTGTGATGAGAAAGGCCAACATTAGGGTAGTAAAGTGGATAAGAAATTGGTTAATGGATAGGTGAGAGAGGGTGGTGATAAATGGAGTTCCTAGGAGGCCTCTGGGATTAGTATTGGTACCAGTCATCATTAATGTTTTTAAGTGACATTGCTGAGGAATTGGAAGGGAAGGTATGCTTCTTGCAGATTACACTAAAATCTGAACTAGGTTAGACACTCCAGAGGGAGTGGAAAAATGTGCAGAGATCTGAGAAACCTTGAGATATGGTCAATGGTATGACAGCTGTGTTGCAATGCAAAAAGTGCAAACTCATTCACCTAGGGCACAAAATCCCCAAGACAGGGTACAAAATTGGAAAATAGGTATTGGCCACCAAATAGGAAACAGACCTGGGGGTAATCATACCTGAGAGACCACAAAGTGGCAAGACAGTGTGACAAGGCAGAAGATAAGGCCAGTGGGATGTTGGGTGCATACGGAGGTGTATCACCAGCAGGAAGAGAGAGGTGGTGTTTATTGTATAGATCGCTGGTGAGACCCGATTCTTCCAGTACTGTGTCCAGTTCTGAGACAACATCACAGGAAGGACACAGACAGGAAGGAGGCTATCCATAGGAGAGCAACTAAAATGGTGCATTGGTTGCATCAGAAGGCCTACAAAAAGAGACTAAAGGAAATTAATATATATGTCTTGGCAGAGAGAAGGGGCATGATAGAGAACTACTGTATAAATACCTCACTGGTTAAATAAGCTACAGAAGGGGAGTATTTTCCAGAAGAGAAGATGCACAAAACAAGAGGACATGCAATGAAGCTGAAAAGGGAAAACTTAGAGAGATGTAAGGAAGTACTTCACTGAAAGTGTAGTGGATGTTAGGAAATGTCTTCCAGCAGAGGTGATGGGGATTAAAACAGTGGTGGGCTTCAAGAATGCATGAAATAGGCATAGGGGACATTAGTTTGGAAGCAAGGGGGAGCTGGAGATAATGTAGGGTCTGTGATGACAAGATAGGGTAGGCAGGAAAATTAAGGAGACTGGGTGGGTCAAGTGGTCTTTATCTGTCATTAAATTCAGTGTTTGTATGTAGGATGATAGATGAATGAATGAAGATAGAGGATTTGTTGTTTTGCCATTGATTATGAAGTTGTGCTAGGAAGATTCTGACAGCATGCTTTTATGTACTGGTTTAGCAAAAGGAAATGTTAAATATTTACATTAAAATGAGTACACTGTAAATGAGGAACTGGACTGAATATAGTTTTAATAAGCCTGAGATCTCAGACATCCATTGTATACAAGGTCTCTCTCTCTCTCTCTCTCTCTCTCTCTCTCTCTCTCTCTCTCTCTCTCTCTCTCATGAAACACTTTGTTTCAATATTCCAAGCTGTAAATAAAGTAAGTGTCATGTAATGGGCTGCAACAAGATATTAACATGGCTGACTGTAACATATTATACTGCAGAAATAGAACAGCTCAGAAATGTGAAGCATAAAATAAGGAAATGCATCACTTGACAAAAATATTAATGATTTATATAGTCATTAATTTGTTGCAATTGGTAGTGGTTATATACGCCTTTTGAGGTAATAGATTGTAGAACATCCTTCATTAAAGCATAATAACACTGAAGATGACAGCAGAAAAGGCCCCATTGCCCAAAGAATCTGCCCAGTTCTACCCACCTAATGGGTCTGGGAGCAGATCCATCTGGGGCAGATACATCTAAGGTTGATTTTGTGAGGCCCCTACTAGCCTATCACTCCCCATTCCTCCCTCTTCCAACAATTCAGAAAGTCTAGAAAATTAATGTTACTCCTAACTAGAATATACAATATTTCTATTTATAGGACAGTCTATATTAATATATGGATTCTCAAAATAATACCATTCTAAAGCCTGCAAAAATTCCCAGTAATACCATCCCTCCTGGAGTGATAATACTACCATTCACAAGTGATAATATTATCATTCAGGTGCCATAATAGTATTGTTAAGGACCTGAACAATAGTATTATCAGCAAAACTCAAGAGCACAAGTGCAAGTCTAGCCACAATGTTTTCCTAAGTGTGCCTTCCGATTGGCTGCTTTTCTTGCATGGTGGTGGTACACTTCAAAAATATTATGCTATTTCTCTCGCTAACTAAAGAAGTGTCTCAGGGATAGAAGCACGGTGTTTTCATTTTTTTCTTTTCCTTTCCAATGCTTCCAAAATATCTGGTTGATCCTGCTTTCAATTATCTCACCATGTAAATCACAGGTAAGACTTCGAGCAAGTCTTCAGTGCAGTGAAGACTAGTACTCATATCTAAGCAGAGCAGCCATCGGGCGCCAAAACGGATGTTAGCTGAAGTAGTTTGGTGACCATTTTTGACGCCAGAGAATTTTTTTGTTATCAGATTCATCTATTAAAATATAAAAAAATAGGGAGTATGTATGACTTGGTAGTTAAACCATCTCAAGTTTCTGGGGACAAAGGAACCTCTTGAGCTTTGTCTCAAGGTTTCCTTGTCCCCAGAACATCTTGATGGTTTTATTGCCTTGTAATACACATCACCTATTCATTATTCTATTTTTAATATGCTTTTCATATCAGTATAACTTCTTCTAACAATAATAATTGATGATGTACTTTTATGTAAATATTGTGATCAAAATAAGCTTTTGCTCTGACACAGTAACAAAGTATTGGGATGACGGAAGGGACGAGTGACCATTTTGTCTATCCCTCCTGCTGCAAAGCATTAACCACACTATACCCAATTTGAGTACAGACACACATCCAAGCATAAAACTGAATGTTACCTTTCTCATGCATTGTACCCATAAATGCCATTTACATTGAGAAATTTCCTAATCTTACCTTGAGAGCCTGATCAGTGCTAGTTTCCATAGCCTCACTGGACATGATATTAAACATGTTAAAGAACCTCAGTCTGAGGAAATTGTTTTCTTGTTTCCATTATTCTGCCTTAGACCCTCCGCTTGAGTTTATGCTCTAGTTTTGTTTGCACGTAGCTCAGACATCTGTGTATACTCTACCATGTCTATCTATTTTAATATCTGGAAATGCATGTCCATGTTTGCTCTCAGTTTTCTATTTCTAGGCTGAATAATTTGAGTGCACCCCATCTCTCCTGTACTGTAGCTTCTCCCACCTAGGCTACTAATCATCTTGATTGTCCTGGGCTGGACCTCTTACTTTTTCAGTGCCATTTCTGTGGGTGTTGACAGAAATGAATGCAATAAAACAGGTGATGTCAAATTAATGCATTGTACATGGAGAGGATCTCCTTCCATGAACTGCTTGCAAAAGCCTTATAATTTATTGTGGCACTTAATTTGTTTTCTTTGTTGATTAGCTTTTTCTTCTCATTTGCCATCCATTCAGTCATCAGTCCTCGGATTATACCCCACATGCTGGTGTCCCTGCCTTGTCCTCTGCTTGCTCCACCACTCTCACCAGAGAGGATCCATGTAGCACCGAGTCGAAGACTCGACTGGCTATTGTCCCAGTTTTCTTCTCCTACTTCCCATTCACCAGCTATAGTCTCTGATGACATAGCACAACACAACACAACAGACTGTGTACATGACTAACCCCTGTGAGGGAGCAGACTCTAGTGACCACTATACAGGGCTGCTGTGTTGGTATGCAGTTATGTCTCCCACCTTGGGATGGCTCTTGCTGTCACCCGACAGAACAGCAACATGTTTCAGCTGGACCATCAGGTGGTATTGAATTTGTGCTCATGACTACTATAGCACACTGCCTGTCAGATTTCAACTTACTGTCCACAGTTTCCTTTTTCATTTTCCTGGATGAATTGGATGCTTTTGCACTATACAGGGTTACCATACTGCTTGGGTTCCTTGCCCCTAGGGTTCTACACCCTGCTGCAATGTCTTGCACTTTCCCTAATTAAATCCAATCCACTATTGTTCATTCAATGCCACAAGTGTGTGCGATCTTCTGTAGTACATCCCCATCTCTCTTTGTGTCCACTAATCTTGCTTATCTGGTGTCACCAGCAAGCTTATTAAAGATTTTTAGAGTTTATTAAATTTCTAAATTTTAAGCCATTCAAGTTCAAATGTATTGTTCGACATCAAGTCATTACAAAACGGTTTAGGAAAAAACAACATAATAAAACCAATAACATACATTAATACTTATAGCCCACCTTTCTAAAATAAACTAGTATACACAGTTATAATAGCAATGACAAAGTAAAGTGGCAGTGGTTTTCATCATTATACATCATAAAAGACAGAAAGTATTCAGGAGGGAAGATCCTAAATCCTGCAAATTTATAGGAGGAAACAAGACTCATCTTGGTTCTGGTCTGGTTAACTACACCCCCATCCAAGTTACTGCAGCCTGTAATCTCAATATTCCAAAAGATTATGTCAAATTAGAAGAAGAGCCAATTAAGGCAAAAAAGGCATTTCCTCTTGTATGCTTCCAGGTAGTTTGCAACATTATGAATTTATCATAGGAACTTGCTGGGACTGCTATATTACCAGTTAGCTACACAGACAATAATTCATTATAGGTTTAGAGTACTCAGTAATTTATAGAATGTAATATGTTTATATCAGTAGAGGTAATTCAATAACTATTTGATCAGGAAGAAGGCACAAGTTAGCCAACATGGGCCCAATCCAAAACACTTCTGCTATGTATATAGGACATAAAAGTACCACATGCTTCAAATCATCATATACAGTACACTCTCCTTTATCCGACCCTCTTTTTCCAATCTAACTGACACTCTAATTGTCCCCACAGAATATTCAGTTTTGACGCATCATTTTGTACCGCTTTGATCCTCCTACTACTTCACACTATAATTACCCGATTAACCTGCCGATACCTACTAGCACCAGCTGCTGCTCTGTACTTAAGCACCAATCAACCAGTTTAGTCTGTTGTTGTACTCACTTTTGCAATGGCTACCAAAAGAAAATGAGTTGTCCTCGGTGTCTGCAAAAACTTCGGATTGTGGAGTGCCTGGAGAATGGCTGAGATAACTGAAATTCTTGCTGACGTAATATGGCATGGGAAAGTCCACGATTATTGATATAAAACTGCAAACAAAAACTGCGAGACTTTGCTCTCATTATGGAATCAGCAGTTGGGCAGAGAATTCGAACATGCGATCCTGTAAAGACGAGCAATGTGATAAGGTTCTTTATGTGTTTGTTACATGAGGTCCCTGCACCCTAATTGGTACCCTCAGAGGTATACTGCAGACAGCTAGCACTTAAGTATGTTATACTAACATATAGGGTTAAGGGCATCTACCGATAAGAGTAGATGTCGGATATGAATGCATATTGTTGTAATACACTTTGCTTGCTAATACATGTATTCTTCTATGTATTTTCTGTGTATTTTTACTTGTAAGATGCCAAGGCATCTGTGTCCTTGGAGTAATTATGATATGTAAGTCGGCATTGCCACCTTTTGGTGATTTGTACTATTACACTGAGTTATGTAAGACTCTGTATAAGAACTCTTTTGTTCATAAACTGATGACTATACAAAATTGTATAATGTTATCTTGGACCATGGAGCCACCTCTAATTTAGCCAGTAGGGCTCAGCTCTGTAACTAGGAATGTTTATATCTTACAGTAACCATAGTAATTATCATAGGTATATAATGTAATACATTAGTCTTGTACCTCGGAGATTCCAGGAGACACAGAGAAACCCTCGAGGTACATGAAACGCTTAGCACTAGCTCCCCAGTTCAGACAGTAAGAACTGCTTAGGGTAACTGTGATTTTATCCTTTGGTAGTAATAAACTTGTTTATTACCTCGTATGCAACGTGTCTGTGATTACTTTGCTTTCCTAATATTGCCAAGAACCTTAAAGTGAGGTTTAGACCTCCTGACATGCGGTTTTGCCAGAATTGTGAGAAGGGAACACCAAGAATCAGCGGCCACAGCTGATCAAGCCCTGTGTTTGGAGGCAGAGGAGATCCACAGACTGGCAGCATTGATGTCAGACCCAATCCCAGATGAAGACATAGAAGAGTGGAGAAGTGTGATGCTGGTGAGAGTGGACAGGAGATCATGACAGATGATGTGAGCATCGAGTTTGTCCAGAAGGAGGAAGCCAAGCAGATCCTACTGAGGAGGAGAAGGCTAATGATAGTGCTGAACCCCTGCTGTACAGAGTCATTCTGAGGCTGTGGAGCATTTCACTAGCTGTATCCTGTACTTGGAGAGTCAGCATGACTCAGATCCTGTACAGATTATGCTTCACGTGCAATGAAGCAACGAGCATGGATAAAGTCACTTGACAGCAAAAACAAGTCTGTCACAGACTACTTCAAGTAGTTGCTGCATTTCCTGTACAAACATATAGTTTTAATCATGCACTAAAGATTTTGTAATGAAATAAAAATGTTTTTGATTAAATAAACCTTTTTCTATTAACTTAAGTACTGTCTTCTCGCTTATCCGATCTCCGATTATCCGACCGCATCAGATGTCTCCGAGAGCGGTCGGATAAATGAGAGTGTACTGTACTTTCATCCCACATTTACAGAATTCTGAAACTATACCAGATTTTTTTGTTTAAAATGTATGCCATTTGCTTTATATAAATCCATTCTAAACATATTACTGAATATTACTGGTGTCCAAGACAGAAAAAGGCACTAAATCCATCTAGACTGTCTCCAACTCCAAGTGGGCATATTATTTACTAGATTGAGCAATACAAAAGATACTTATCCAGTTCCCTTTTAAATTGATTAGAGTCTTCTATTTCGATGAGATTTTGGGAGAGCTGGTTCCAGATCTGTGTTTTTCTTATTGTTAAATAGTGATCCCTTTTGTTAGTGTTTACTTTCAGAATGACCAATTGGTGGTTATGGGATCTAAGATTTGCTGTTCTAGAGTTATATATAATGCCACATTTTCTAAATGTTTCTGAATCTTGTAGTATTTTATGTAGTAACAGAATATCACCCCTTAATCGCTTTTTCTAGACTGAACACATTTAGTTCCCAAATACATTCAGCATATGACATGTCTGTTAACCTTGGGATAATCTTTGTTACCCTCACGTTGTATTACTTCCAGTAGCTTAATGTTCTTTTTAAGTATGGTGCCCAGAAGGGGATGCATAGTCCATATATGGGCATACGATGATCTATAGAATGGAAGTAGGCAGTGTTCTGATCTTGATATAAACTCTTTTCTTATACATCCCAAAAGTTGGTTAACTTTCTGGTTGTGGATTCTACAGTGATTATTGGGCATTAGATTGTTACTTATTATAACCCCTAAGTCCATCTCATTTTCAGCTGCCTTCAGTATAGTATTTCTGAGATAAAATGATTTGTGTGGATTATGTTTGCCCAGGTAGAGTACAGTACACTTCTCTATATTAAACCTCATCTTGTTTTTCTGCACCTATTTCTCAATTGTGAGCAGATCTCTCACTAGGGTTGGAGTTTATCCTGGTCCAATTCTGTACTAATCTTTGTGTCATCTGCAAACTTTCCTACATTACTATTCAAACCTTGGTGACGTATAACTTATATAGATGTTAAATAAAATGGATCCAAACACAGACCTCTGCGGCACTCCACTATTAACTGGTCTCTACTCAGAGAGTGTCCTAAAACTCTCATTACCTGTGATCTATCCATAAGCCAGTTTTCTATCCATCTAACTAATAGATGGTTAATGCCAGTTTTTCTGAGTTTAACAACCAGTTCAAACTGAGGTACAGTGTCAAACACCTTTGAAAGTCAAGGAAACAACATCAACTGGGACCCTATATGTAAACTTCAACTAACCTGTTCATAAAATATTATTAGATTAGTTGTACATGATCTTCCCAACAAACCCATGTTGTGTGGTGTCTTTAATCCCTAGATACTCAATAGCTTCCTCAAGTTTAGCTTTGAGTAATCCTTCCATGATTTTACATGGGCCAAAAGTTAAACTGATTGGCCTGTAGTTACCTACCAACCTTTACTCCCTTTCTAAAATAGATGTAACAGTGGCTCTTCCAATCTTTAGGGACATGGCCTGATTGTAGTGACTAGTTGAAAAGTGTACTCATTGGTACACTTAAGGGCCCAACAACTCTTTGACAAAACATGAGCTTATATCATCTAGACCTGGGGCTGAGTTGGATTTTATGTTTTTATGACATCTTCAATTTCATTCCTGGAGAACTGTATGGGTGTCATGGCTGAGTTTCCATTCAATTTTTTCATCACTTTTGTGATTCAATCCTGCACAGAAAAAATGCTCAGTTCTTCTGCTATCATCTCCAGCTCATATACAGTTTTCCCATTTTTATTGGACCTTCTGTATTGTCTCCAGACCTGTTATTATTATTATATGAAAACAGAGACTTTAAGTTGTCTTTGCTAGGAGAGATTTTGAAGTCAACCTTTTTCCTTTGGATTTTGATCTCGTCTTCATTTGTTTTTTAATGCCACTTTATATAGTTGTTTGTTTTGATCTTTTGGTTTTAGTTTTAACCTTTATAGGATTTTTAATTTTCTTGTTTTATTTAGTTTTCTGATGCTGATGGTATACCATAGTGGGATTTTACCTCTGTATTATATTTTTTCTTCCCTAGTACAAAGGTTTCTTCCATTAGCTTAATTTTGTTTTAATAAGGAGACAGGTTTATCTGACTAGAGATCTTGCATTTGCTCTTTCCAGTCAGTATTATTTAATTTATTTGTAGTAATACTAATTCAATCTTCAGGATTTGAAAGATTAGATAAATAAAATTCCAGTCCATGATGTACCTTAATTTTTCTATACCACTGATATAACTTCAAACTGCTAATTCTAGACTGATCAGAATTAATTGCCATGCTGCTGTTCTTGGTTTTGACTTTTCTAACTATGTCCTCTCTAGGCCTAGTATAGATTTCATGTAACTAATTACCTAACCATGTGGCAACATTTGTTCCCTAATAAGCTTCAAAACTGAGAAAATAAATCCTGATGTGCACAACTAATTTGTTCTTCCAAGCACTGTCTGGGCAATCATTCCTCTAGTAAGAGAACAAGGTTCAGTGTTAATATTAGATGTCCCTCTCTTATCAGGTAAGATAAAGAAAATATTCCCAGCTCTGCTCTTAATATTTGAGGAACTGCATTTGGAATGTAATGTGGTATTTTATTTAAAATAATTTCTAGATGTCTGATAATTGAAGAACCCCAGACTTCAGGGCATATAAAATTCCTGATTTTAATTTCATATTTAATACTGTTAGAATGCTTTTAACCAAACTGCTTCCTAATTTGTGATTACATTTCTTAAAGGTGTTTTCATTTTGATTTCTGTTAACTCTATATGTTTTGTCCATAAAACATTTACTGCAAATCTCACCCATAGGTAATCATAATAACCAGTTGTTTCAATAAAGGAATTTTCTATACAGTATGCAATTTAGGCTTTTCTTTGTTCTATCTCCAAAGACCATAATCTTAGTCTTATTTTTAATACATAAAGTATTTTCTGCACATAATTGGACAAAAGATTCAGTTTCCTCTGGAGGCTCAACAGAGAAGTAAACAGTAATACAATATCATCTGTATATGCTAATAAGCTGATATGATTAGATCACTTACTACCACCATGCAAAAAAATCTGAAGTATTACCAGCACCTTGTCACTTGTAAAGCAGTCTAAGGAATTCACTTTTGAACTATGTCAGTGGATAAATCCATTCAGAAAGACAGATAATAAAAGCATGTCTTACTTCTAAATTCCAGGTTTTCATGTATTTATTGAATTGTTCTTTTTAATAAAAACATAAACTACACAATTGCCAAATCATTTTGACTTTAAGGAAACATACAATGTCTGGCTATTCTTAAAATAATTATATGGAGTCTCTTCATATTCAAATGTAACCGTAATTCACTATCAGTGTTCTAGTCGTATTTTAAAATTTCAAAAGTAATTTTCATTAGTGCATCCAAAGTGTGTATCACTGAACAACCTTCTTTTTCAAAATTGTTGTAGGATACTACAGAAATCAGAAAGATAGAGGTAGAGTAAGTTGTTACTGATAGAAAGTAGTGTGTCACTTAAACAGTGCATGTGGATGTAGTTACATAAAGTGCTATGTGCAAATAGTGTTAATATTGGGGAAACTACATATATGACAGTGTATATAGATTTTTTAAAAACTCCATGGAAGACAAACAGAAACTTGTTGTTCCAACAGAAACTCATTTTAAAAGCCAAGTCCAAAAATGTTAAAAAATGTATTTTAGCAAATTAACATAGAGGGGAAAACTTCTCCTTTCAGAGTTGGAACCCAATTCCATTCAAGCAGCAATGCTGTGGATACAAGTCTCCATTCATTTTATGCAGAACAAACTCAGATCAGGACTCACCATCTCCTTCAAAGTATCAGGAGAGGGAGAGACTGCTCCCAGAAGACCCGCCAAGATCACGCCCAGCAATCAAAACAACTCATTTTCTTTTAAATAACTGTACTTTGGAGTATAATCCAATCTCCTCTATTTTTGTGCTTGTATAATTATTACTTTATTTCTACGTCATTCTCCAGAGACTGAATATGTCAGTGAAGATGATTTAGGCAGGAAGCAGAAAACTCAGTTGTTCCATTTGTCAATGCACAAATAAGAGAGCTGAAGCTCATCACATAGCTAGTTTCACAGTAGTTGAAAACAAGTCAATTTGGAAGAAGTAATGTATACAATTGTCTGGAAATAGTAGTTGTCTCCACGGACAGAAAAAAATAGCTGCCACAGTTAATGTGCCGCTCATGTAAAAAATTCAATGTACTGTAAAAGCAAAACAAGGTGATGGTAATACTGCAGTTCTTTGGGAGGGTGGTAGTACCTTGCTTTACTTTAGATATAGCCATCTTTTACAAGTGCACTTGTTCAATGTACATGGGAACTGGGAAATATCTCTTCTACCATAAGTTGATATGATTGCCAAAAACAATACATATGAATGGAAATCAGAATTGGAGCGTTATTATTGAAAAAAATATATATATACATATATATATATATATATATATATACACACACACATATACATATATCTATATAATAACAAAGGAGCCAATATGCATCTTTGTCAAACGCCTACATTTGTTTTTATTTTCCTTGTTAGGTTACCAGTCTGGTTATACTGAACCTGCACCCATGTATGTTAATGTAATCTTAGTAATATGTCTACAAGATAAGCATCTATACCATGACAATAATTTATGCCCTAACAATTGATGACTAATACTATCAAAAAGCAACGTTTAGGTCAAAAAGCAGCAATAAAGTTTAGATTTCTTAACAGTAACATATTTATGTATAAGATGATATAGGACAATACAGTACAGAATAGTAGACCGTTCAGTTGGAAACCATTTTGAGTTTCTGCTAGAAGATGTTTCTGAGAATCCCAAGTCTGTAGTCTTTGAAATATGATTATACAAAGCAATTTTTGAGAAGTATCCAGGAGATTCATTGGCCTACATTCCTGGATCAGTTATCTGACCCTTTGTATAAATTGGGAATATTATACTAGCCCCAAGCTCTCAGGGAATTCTTCTCATTGCAAAATGTTATTTAAAATATTTTAAAAATAGGAATCCACCATTCAAGAAAAAAATTATAACTATCAGCCACTATCTTATCTGGGCCAGGTGCTTTATTATTTCATTTGATTCAAAGCTAAGATTATATCCTCAATTGAATAGAACAGTGATCTAGGAGTAAAGAGGTTAATATTAGTTCTTGCAGGTTTCAATAAACTGAAGGCCTCTGTTCTTCAACCATTGAAAAGTACAAAGATTCAAAATGTTTTTCCCAAGTTTGGGGTAATATATGATCCTCAATTCTTGTAGAATACTGTTCACAGGCAGAAAACTTACCAATGTCCAAAATGCTTTAACATTCTTCTCAACTACTGTTCTCTTAAGTGTGTCCAATATTCCTACTTACTATATTTGTTTTTTGTCATTTAAGAGTTTCCTGTAATCGTGTCTCTTCCTGTTTAATAGCCTCATATTTTCTTTACTTTTGTGTGATTTAATAGATCTAACAAATTTATTGAAATCACGTTTTGCTTTTTGCATTTAACACTAAACCAAGAATGTTCATCCAATTTATTTTTCTTAGTTACCTTAAACATTGGTTCCAAAATGTTATTAATTTTCAAGAGTATAGAAACGTAATTAGAATAATTGTTATTCAATATAATCTTCTGCCTTAATATGATCAGTTGAACTGAATAAAGGACATTGTAAATTGGCTCTGCCAAGTAGGTTGCCATCTTACTCTTCTTGAGTTAAGAACTTCCACCGTAGTATCCTGTAACAGTGCATTATCCCTTTTAGTGAGACTCATTAGATGGAAAGAAAAGCAATCAAGTAAGTGAGATGATTCAGGACATTCAGTTATTTTGACATCAACCACATTTTTCAGGGTCAGTCAATTGATCCATACTAAATCAAAAATTGTTGCTCAATAGGTTCCATGAATATGAATTCACTCATGGTCACCTGATGTTTGACCATTTACTGACAAAATGTCCAGCTCTATTATAATCCGGTTTCAAATTTTACCATGACAGTTATTTTAGTATCTTTAGATTTCTTTTCTCTATTCAGCCTATTGTCAATCACTCTTAGTCTTAAATTTTATTCTTTTCAGTTTCATTATCCAATTCAAGATCAGCCTGTCTATAAATCTTAGCATTAAAATCCACTGCAACAATAAAGCTGTAGATTGGGAATTTAGTTCCAAGCCATTCACTATAGTTTTTGTCAACCTCTAGAAAGCACACAACTGTAGTGAATGGCTTAGAATCTGAGACCTTAATAATCTCTAAGGAGTACCACCGGCTTGGTACTGGGGCCACTCCACTTTCTAATATTCTTAAGAGGTTTGTGTGACAGTGTTGTTGACACAAGTGACCTCTGTATGCAGACAACACTTTCTTTTAAAGACCAGTAAATCCCTTATGGCTGTTCAGACTAATTGACAGAGGAATATCAATGAGCTACAGGCATTATTTATAAATTCCAAACTGAGTCTGAATGCAACAACAAAAATATGTTACACACAGAACCATGACTGGATGTAAACATACCAGGATACACTATCTATAGGAGGGACAGGAGGGTAAAAGAGGAGGAGGAGTAGCTCTCACACAAGAGAAGGAATCAAAGCAACAGAACAAAAGGGTAAACAGGAGGGAGGAAACACTGTGAGTCAATTTGGAGACAGGCAATGGCACCACAATCTGCACAGGAGTTGTATACACACCCCTATCTCAGGGGAGGAAATGGACAAGGAAATGATAGAAAGTATCCTTAGAATGGCAGAAAAGGAGAGATATTGCTAATAGGGATCTGAATATGCCCGATGTTAACTGGAGTACATTTGCGGCAGCCACTTCTAAGAGTGGGGTCATTCTAGATGCCCTACTAGGGATATGTCTTAGACAACTAGTATCGAACCCACTCAAGAGGGAGCAATCTTAGACCTGGTACTCTCAAATGGAGATGGCAAGAAGATCACAGATTTAGAAGTGGGTAGTTATCTGGGAACTAGTGACCATTGAATAGTATGGTTCATGATAAACACAGCAGTAGAATCAGCTATACAATGGCAAAGGTACTGGACTTCAGGAGGGTTGACTTTTGCCAAAATGGGGATTGCTTAAGGAATGCACTAGCAAATGGGCAGGAAGGAGGGGTGGAAGAACAATGGGGAATAATCAAACTGCCACCATCACAAAGGCAACAAGCCTTCATGTGAAGCAAATAAAAAACAAATGATGTAAGAAACCACTATGGTTCTCAAAGGAGGTAGTAGGAAGGTTAGGAGAAAAGAGAGAATCAGGAAGTACAAGGAATCACAGAAAGAGCAGGACAAAGAATTGTATCAGTTAAAGCAAAGGAAGCAGGAAAGGCAGTCAGAACAGCAAAGGCCCAAACCAAGGAAAAGATTGCAAACTCAGTAAAGCAGGGGATAAAACCTTTATAGGTACATCAGGAGTGAAGGAAGACAAAGGGAGGACTAGTGAGGCTTAATAAAGGGTAGGGGTGGTGGGAAGAGGGTGACTGGAAAAGCAGAGATGCTAAACAAATATTCAGTATTCATAAATGAAGAGGGGAGGTACCTAAACCAAACAATAGAAACACGACGGATACAAGGGTTGATGCCAGCTTCACAGAAGAAAGGTTTTGAAGGAACTCTTAAAACTGAAGGTGACCAAAGAAATGGGGCTTGATGGGATTCATCCCAGAATTTAAAAAGAACTATGGTAGAACTAGTGACACCACTGACTACCTCTTTAATAAATCATGGGAGGATGGGGTGGTACCTGAGGACTGGAGGAGGGCAGATGTTATTCCACTCTCACAAAAGTGGGAGCAGGGCAGAAGCAGGAAACTACAGACCTGTTAGTTTAACCTTAGTGATTGGGAAAATGATGGAATCACTTGAAGGAAAGAATTGTTGAGTACCTAGAGGCCAGAGGAGCACAGCACCCAAGGCAGCATGGATTCACAGTGGAAGGTCATGTCAGACAACTCTAATAGATTTTGACTGGGCGACCAAAGTAGTAGATCAGGGAGGGGCTGTGGACATGGCTCACCTAAACTTTAGCAAGACATTTGACACAGACCCACACAAAAGATTAATATATAAGTTGGCCAGTCTGAGAGTGGGTCCCAAGATGATAGCCTGGGTAAAGAATTGGATGGAGAACAGGACACAGAGGGTTCTAGTAAATGGAGTCCACTCTGAAGAAAGGTGGGTTACTAGTGGGGTCCTACAGAGTTCAGTACTAGACCGCTCTCTTTAAGGTCTTTATAAGTGACATTGCAGAGGGACTAGAAGGAAAACTATATCACTTTGCAGATGACACAAAGATCTGCAACAGAGTTGATACACAATGTGGGTGGAAAGGTTAAGAAGGACTTGGCAAGGTTGGAGGAATGGTCAGATATATGGCAGCTTAGATTCACGCTAAGAAGTGCAAAGTAATGCACCTGGGGAAAAACAGGGAAGAGTACACAATGGGGATGAGATACTAACAACAACAAAACGGAAAAGGACCTGGGGTAGTCATATCAGATGACCTAAAGGGGAGCAAACAATGTCAGAGGGCAGTAAGGAGGGTTGGGGGATACTGGGATGCATAGGGAGAGGCATCACCAGTAGAAAACAAGAAATTGTTATCCTTCTGTAAAGACAGATGGTGAGACCCCATCTGAGTACTGCATGCAATCTCTAGACCCAGTCTCTGAAAAGACATAGACAGGGTAGAGGCAGTCCAGAGGAGGGCAACTAAAATGGTGTAGGGTCTGCACCAGAAGACATATCAAGAGAGACTTAAGGAGCTCAATTTGTATAGCCTTGAGGTGTGGAGGGAGAGGGGGGATGATAAAACTTTCAAGTATCTCAAGGAATCAACAAAGTCCAACAGGGTAGCATCTTTCAGAAAAAGAGGTGTGCAAGAACAAGGGCACTATTTGAAGCTAGATGAGGGACGGCTCAGAGGTAATGTGAGGAAGTATTTTTCTGTCAAGAGGGTTGTGGATGAGTAGAACAGCCTTCCTGAGGAGGTTGTGTAGTCAAAAACAGTGGTGGAATTCAATAATGCACTGGACAGGCATAAGGCAATTCTAGGGGTGGAGGTAGGAAGAAGTAGGCTGTTGGTTAGCTAGGACCTGCAGCTTATCCATTAGGTAGGAAATGAGCAGATTGGGTGGCTAAGCGGTTCTTATCTGCCATCAAATTCTATGTTTCTATGTTTCTATCTATGGTCACCCTACTAAACTAAGATCTGAGATTACAGTACTGTAGCAACTGACAGTGACACTTGTTGAAGTCTGTAGATACTACAAGTATCTCAGCTTCTGGTTGAACTCCTACAGATCCAGTAACAGGCATCTGGAACATTCAGATGGGAAAACTGACTCAAGAGTGGGTTTCATGTATACTGTAGGTATGAGACAGTTTTGATCCTGAAACTATACATAAAATTGCTCAAGTGTAGATATTTCCATTGTCTGACAATGCAGACTTTCTATATTAATATTACAGCTGACAGTCAAATAACAAATATACTGTAGTCTGATGGGTGAAGCTAAAAAATATTACCCAACTACTGGCACACTATTCATTGTTCCTAGAATTCCACAATCAACTCCTATAATTATTCAGTTAGGCAACATGATACTGCCTGTAACAATCACATTCAACTGACAGATGACAACAGACAACACAATATTAATAATTTTTCTTCCTTTTTCTAGCAGTTTCTCAATTGTCACATTTTATACTAGCCCAGTTAGTTTTTTTTTTATTATTATTATTTGCAAAACTACACTCAGTTTGTTACAGATCATATGCTTTAGTACTTCTCCAAGCTTTATTATTAAGCTTACTGGGTGATTATGTTTTACTACTGTACCTATTTTATAAACAGGGTCTTATATTGTGGTACTAAAACTAAATTGGATTTAACTTGCATTGCTTTCAATGTGACGAGCAGTGCCAACTTTGGGGTGATAGGTGAATAAATGGAGACAGAGGATTTGTTTTTGTTCAGTTATTGATTATGAAGTTATGCTAGGAAGATTCTGAAAATATAAGTTATGTTTTGATAGCGCAAAAAATGTTAAATCTACATTTGAATGTATAAACTGTAAATGAGGAATAGGGTTGAAACAGTTTTAACAAGCCACTTCCTTATTCATGAAGTCCAAACTAAATCTGAATGCAGCAAAACAAAACTGGTGATCGACAGTCACCCTACTAAACTCAGATCTATTTCTGATAATATTATTGCAACTGACAGTGGGGCCTTGCTGGAGTCAATAGATGCATACAACAACTTGGCTCCTGGCTGACTTCTCCATGTATTTGTTAACCGCATTAGTGACATGTGACTGGGAAAATTAAGTCTACGGTTGATCTAATCTATGGCAGTCTTGAACCCAAACTATGTATAAAATTGCTCAAGTGCAAATATTTCCACCATTTGACCTTGTGGATTTTCTATGAATATGACACAGCTGACAGACTGCATAAATTAGATGTACGTTATCTGGCTAGACTGATTCTTGACTGCCCCAGAGTGACCACCACTGTGTATTCTACAAGAGGTTAGGATGCATTTCTATAAAATAGAAGGAAGCTTCATTAGCTTATTTTGTCCTAGAAATGTGCTATGGGCCAGGACTAACTGATAGAGCAGATCTCATTCAGAAAGTTTAACTGCTCCCTCTGCACTGCACTGCACTTCTATGTGAAGTATAATTCCTTGTCTGAAGATGACACAGTCTACACACTCTATTAATAGTATTGTACCCACTTAGTGGAACTTACTTTCATGCTCTGGACACTAAACAGACCCCAGATTCTTATTATAAACATGGTGGCACTCCTCTCAGGTCAGCAGTCCCTGTTATGAGCCTTCAAACATTAGTTCAGTAATGCTATATTTATAAGTTATGATTACAGAAGATTATTTTATTTAACTCTGTATGTATTTTTACTTTCACATTTTCTTTTCTATAATTTAATATGAATTTATGTAACTTCTACTACACTTGTGTCTGGGGCCTGATTCCAAGATGGGCGCATAGGTGTAAGGCGAGGTATGCCAAACCCCATGGTGTATATCACAACTTAGGCCATGCATTACACCCATTGCAATTCTAAGTGACAACTTGCACGATAGCAGATGCGGTTACAACAATCGTGGGTTACTCCAACCATTATGCTGCAGCACACAAGCCTGGTGCAACTGTGGGTTATGACAGCAACTTCATCCAGTTCTAGGAGGGCACTTGTCATATCCTGCAGTTGCAATTCTGAGAGGTGCAGTGGTGTAGGGATGTTCTGATAGCTCAGAGTTGTCCTAGTGGCATCTGATGGCTGGCACTGTCAGATGCTGCCATGCAGGGCCAAGTAATGGTGCCATACACCCTCAAGCCCCTCAGGCAAATCCCTCGCCCCAACCCCTGAACATCTGGGACCCCAGGGTCCATTTCTGGGCACCCCTCCAGACACCTTGGCCATGTGTCCTGCCCCCATGCCCTGGTGCATGCCGAGGTGGTCTGGGTGGGGGGGCACTAAGCGTGCCTGTTGATGGCCACAAGAAGTGACATGCAGCTGCCATACACCATGCATGTGGTGGTAGCCCACAGATAGTGTATCGGCATGTTGTAAGTGCAGGAACCCTGCCACTTCTGGAATGTAGCATAGGGTCCCTGGCATAGGGGCGACTGCTGGTGTAACTCGCAACTGCATGCAAGTTACGCCAGTTGTCTTGGAATCGCCCACAGGTCCTCATTGCTTTGTTCAATGGGTTCAAACCCTGAATAGAAATATAATGAAAATGAAAGCTTCAGCAACATTCTGCTAACCCTTTCTCTAGGTTATTTTTACCTTGTATACCAATACTGAGTTGAAGACCAATGTTATGCTGCAATGCCTATATGTTTCAGTTTCAGTTTGTTTTGTTAACTGCTGTATGTCAACATATGCCTGTGCTTAATGTACTGTTTTACTGATGATATCTGTATAATACAATTGTCCATGTTTTTTAGCTCTAGCATTTTTGTAATGAAGCCAGGGTCATCCTTGAAGAAGGGACATTGTCTCAGTGAACTTATTCTGTTATCCATATCCAATAAATAAATCAATATAAAAATAATAAATATGGAGCAACATAATATAGAAACATGGAAGTTGTCAGCAGAGATGAACCTCTTGGCCCACCTAGTCTGTTCTATTTTCCTTACCTACTGTGCCACCACAGACCCTACTCGATCTCTCGTCTCACCCCTTGCCTTATTTCTAAGGTTCCTTGTGTCTGTCACATGCATGTTTGAATCCTGTTGCAGTTTTAGCACCCACCACCTCCACTGGGAGGATGTTCTAGGCATCCACCACCCTTTCATTGAAGAAGCATTTTCTATTATCTCCACTGAGTCCCCCAGCTTCATAGTGTGACCCTTCTCCTTGAGCATCTTTTTCAATGTAAAATGCTACCTCTCATGTACCTTATTAATACTTGTGAGGTGTTTGAATGTTTCTATCATGTCTCCGCTTTCTCTCCTTTCCTTTAGAGAGTACATATTTAATTACGTGACTCTTTCCTCATTAGGCCTTTGTTGCAGGCCCTGCACCATTTTGTTTTCCTCTTTGTACCGCCTCTGTCCTATCTATGTCCTTCCAGAGATGCGGCCTTCAGAACTGGACACAGTACTGAGGTGGAGCTTCACCATCAATCAATACAGAGGTAATACTACCTTCCCTTTCAGCTGGTGATACCCTCTCTATGCACCTGAGCATCCTGCTAGTTTTCCCACTGCCTTATCATGCTGCTTTGTTATCTTCAGGTAATCAGATAAGATTACCCTGATCTCTTTCATTTTTCTGTTTGCAATACCTCCCACCCAATTGGTACATTGACCCCAGGTTTACGTGCCTCAACTGCATGTTTTTGCATTGATATCCAGTTGTCAAACCCTTGTCCAATCTTTCCTGCTTTTCCAAATCATCTCTCATTTTACACACACACACACACACACACACACACACACACACACACACACACACACCCACCCTGGTGTATCCATTCTGTTAAGAATTTTTGTGTCATCTGTGAACAGACATGCTTTCCTTCTGGCCCTCCTGCAATGTCACTAATAAAGACATTGAAGAGGACCGGCCTAGTACTGATCCCTGCAGCACCCTCGCTGGTCACCTTACCTTCTTCAGAGTGAACACTATTTGCCATCACCTCTGACTACTGTTGCTTAGCCAATTTCTTACTCATTTTACTACTTCTAAACTACTCCTAGACTGTCCAACGTGCTCACCAGTCTTCTGTGTAATGATGTTGAAGGCCTTACTGAAATCCAGGTAGGCACATCCACCGCCTGCCCTGATCCACTTCCTTGATCACCCAGTCAAAGAACTCAATCATGTCTGTCTGGCAAGATTTCCTGTGAAACAATGCTACCTCAGATTCTGTAATCACAGGTCACTGGGTATTTCCCTATCCTTTCCTCCAGTAGAGATTCTATTACTTTACCCACCACTGAAGTCAGGCTGACAGGTTTGTAATTTCCTGCCTCCTCCTATTACCACTTTTGTAAAGTGGGATCACATCTGCCCTCCTCCAGTCCCTCAGAACTTTCCTGTATCTAGTGATAAGTTTAACAGGGCTGTCAGAGGTGCAGCCAACATCTCCTTCAGCTCCTCAGTATCCTAGAGGTGTACCTCGTCAGGACCCATTGTTTTGTCCACTTTTAGTTGTCCTAGTTCCTTGAGGAATATAAAAATAATAAAAATAAAAATAATTTCATCATATTCACTATGATAAAAAGCAGCTATAGTCAGAATAAATATTCCATCATGCAATTATTTAACACAAATGTAGTCCAAACATGCTCTCATTAATCCTCTGTAGATTTGTAGTTCCATTTAAAATATTTTAAGTAAGGACAGAGATATGGGGTAAGAAGTGTTATATCCTTAATATCCCTAGCTAAAGGGTAGGTAAGGGTTATTGCTCATTTAATGTGTCTTATTCCACTTGTAGATTATGTTTTGTGAAAAATGAATTTGATGTGTTTGTGTTGTTTTACAGTGGGTCTATAGGCTCTCTATATAATTATTCTGTTCATTCTGTTAAAATGAATTAAAGTTAGCTTAGGTTAGTTCACGGAATGAATTAATAAGGAAACTCATGACTAGTAATTAAGGGAGAATAAATCAGGTGATTTACGAACAGGAACAGAGAAGGAATGGGAGTAGGAGGGCACAAGTAAGTTTTCAGAGGAAAGAGTCTGGAAGGGACTTGCAGCTCTGGAGGTCGACAAAGCTATGGGACTGAATGGATATACCCAAGAGTTCTGAAAGAACTCTGCAAGGTGCTACTGTAGTTGCTCCAATGGACAGCCTTATTCAACAACTCACTGGAAACAGGCATGGTTCTGGAGGACTGGAGAAAAGTTGATGTGGCTCCTTTACATAAAAGCAGCAACAGGGAGGAGGATAGTAACTATAGGCTGGTCAGTCTTATTTAAGTAGTAAGGAAATTAATAAAACCCTGCTAAAGGAAAGACTGGTAGAGTATTTTGAATCCAGTGGACTGCAAGACGTGGGCAGTATGAATTCATGGGATGGAGGGAGTCATGCCAAACAAATATGGTAGATTTTCTAACTGGGTGACCATGAAAAGAGATTTGGGGAGGCACTGGGCATGGACTATTTGGACTTTGGCAATGCCTTCAACACTCTACCACACAGAAGGCATATAAAGAAACTGAGTATCCTAGGGTAGGATCTAGAGTGGTGAATTTGGTTAGAAACTGATTAATAAACAGAAGACAAAAGCTGGTGGTAAATGGCACACACTCTTATAATGGGACAGTGACTAGTGGGGTGCCATAGACCCTAATGTTGGAACCAATTCTTCAATGTCTTCATAAGTAATATTGCAGAAGAATTGAAGAGATGCATTTTGCAGATAATACCAAAATCTGTAATAGGTTGGGCCTCAGGATTGTAGTGGAGAAAATGCACAGGAACATGCAGACTTGAGGCATGTACAAGAGCATGGCAGTTGGGATTCATTGGAAATAGTGCAAAATTATGCACCTAGGCCATAGGAACCCAGAAGCTGAGTATAGGATTGAGAGAGATATTGACAGTCACTAAACAGGAAAGGGATCCTGGGATTATCATATCTGATGACTTCATTGTGACAGAGCAGTGTAACAAAGCAATGGTTAGGACTAGAAGGATGCTGGGATGCACAGGAGGGGTATTTCCAGTAGGAGGATGGACGTGATGTTGTCACTGTATCACACACACTGCTGAGACTCCAGCCTGGAGTACTGTGTACAGTTTTGGAGATGGCTCCTTAGAAAGGACATACAGTAGACAGGGTAGAAGCAGTCCAGGAGGGTGTACAAGAAGCACTAAGATGAGAGACTGGGGATCTACATGTACACCTTGGAAGAGAGGAGGGTGAGAGGTGACATGGCAGAGACCTACAAGTACCCCACAGGGTAAAATGGTGCAGGAGGTGAGTCTTTTCAAATGAGAAAACACACCAGTATGGGGGGCAACAAAGCTGGTGGGGGAGTTTAAAAGTGAGGTGAGGACTATTCCTTCACTGAAAATTTGGTAGATGCCTAGAACAGACTGCCAGCAGAAGTGGTGGGGACAAAAGTAGTGGGGACATAAAGCATGCAGTAAATAGATATGGGCATATTAGAAAATAGCCAGGAGGAGGACTGAGCTTGGCCAGAGACCTCTTAGGGTCTGTGGAGAAGGACTAGGCAGGGACCATCAGGGCAGACTGGGTAGAAGAAATATTCCTTTTCTGCCAACAAATTCTATGTTTGGGTGTTTCCTGCTTGCCCCCTTTGAATTTCAAATCCATGGTGAAAGGAAGCATCTGCATCTGGTATGTTCAGATTTATATTCTGTTCATTTATGTTATGACAGTCTTCAGTTTCATTGCCTTTCTTTTGAGAGAGAAAGTTATTACGAAGTTTGAAGAAACTGTATATGTGTGACTGGAGTTTTTTTTTGTTGTTGTTTTTTGGGGGTCTACATTTTATACCATAAGTAACTGTTGCTTGGCAACTTTAGGGTTGATTATGCTGGCAGACTTCCTGAGCTATATGTCATTTTAATTTTATGTTTTTTTTCTTTGCTTGTATTTGCAGTACAAGTCACATTAAACTGTTCCTCCAATGAGATGTTTTAGCATTTCTGATTGAAATGCATAAAGGTTGCTGGATCCAGTACAAAACTCTGCACAAACTATTTCTTATGAGTTAAAATTCAGCTTTGCATTGCATTGTGACTGGACTGTTGATGCATTCCAAATGAGCTGCAAAAACATTTTACAAACACTGTTCTTCAGCTGGTTAAGCACTGAAAACAATGCAATATGAGTTGACAATGCATTGCCAACTGTAAAAACAATGCTAAACCAACTTCATTGGTGGAACAGTTTAATGTGATTTCTACTGTACCTGTAGGATAGAAACAGCAGATGACTGAAGTCCATATATGCTGCTCTTCACTTAGAGGTAATGATCTTTAACTTATTCTTTTTTCATATAATTATCCAGTTTCTTTCTGAATATACTAAATGTTTCACTTTGGACTATGTCAGCTGGTAGGTGGTTCAATATTCCTATTATTCTCTCTGTGTAATATAATTTGCATTTATTTGTTTTAAATGTATATACTTTTAACTGTTTTATGCCCCTTGTAATATTGTTTTGTGTGGCTTTTAAATTCATACTATCCATTATTTTATCATTATATACCGATTCTATGTATAAACTCAATCCTCATTAGCTTTCTACGTAATGTGTGTAGGTTCAAGATGTTTAAATGTTCTGCACAGTTTTTTTCCTCTAAACCTTTAATCGTTTTTATGATTCTCTCTGTGTTCTGTCAAGTTTATGATGTTATCCTAAATTTAATCCACTCAGTTCCTACATACAGTAGGGGATTATTATGATATGAAATTTGTCTTTAAAGTGTCTGATGATAGAGTTTACCAAATAGTTTGGTTTTTTTTAAATGCATTATCGCAATGAGTTTCAGTTTTGAAATCATTAGTAATTATTGTGCATAGTCCTTTTCATTCTGCAGTTTCAAGCAAATGATTATGCAGACAATACTTGTACTTAGGATTATTTTTGCCAAAATACATTACCTTACATTCTATGTTAAATTGCATTCCCACCCCATTGTCCATTCTGCTGGTTGAGTCAGATCAGGCTATTAATTTTTGTTTCTTCCACCCAGTTTTGAATCATCCACAAAAATGTTAGAGTTATTCATTGTAGAAGTTCCAGTATGAGATATAAAATGCTGAAAATGTTGGACCAAGTATCAACTCTTGTGGCACACCACTAGTGACTCTAACTGATTTTGATATATGCCCATTTATTATTACTTTCTGACTTCTGTCTTCCAACCTTTAAGAATCCAGGTGATGATATTAGTATTTAAACCAAATGTGATTAATTTGGTGATAATTTTCCTTGGGGCACCACATCAAAGGCCTTACTGAAATCCAAGAATATTATACCTGATGGGGTGTTATTACCTAATGTGGCAGTTATTGATTCATATAAACTTATAAGATTGCTTGTAGATGACCTTCATTTAGTGACTCCATTTTTGATTATTTTCTGTTATTCCCAGGTCACTCACTTGTTGGTTTAACATAACTCTAACAAAGGTTTCTAAATGTTGCCCACAATACTGGTAAGACTAATAGGTCTATAATATTTGAGGTCACTTTTTGTGCCATTTTTATGAATTGAACTCACAATTGCTCTTACAACAGTCTTCAGGGATGATTGAATCAGAGATAGATTTGTCAAATAAATAAGTTAAAGGTTTAGTGGTCTCATTTGTTACTTTACTTGGTACTAGATTGTCAGGTCCTGCTGATTGTTGTTCATCCAATGCTAATAATTTTTGTAATACATCATTTTCACATATTTTGGGTACCGACTTGTTAACTGGAATCTGCTTCATAATAGAATTTATTGATTCTTTGTCCTAATATACACTACTAAAATAGCTATTCATGATTTCTGTTATTTCCTTTCTGTTTGTTATGATCCTATCATCACATGTCAATGGTCCAACTGTAGGTGTAGTGCTATTTAAGAAATTAACACTATAGAAAGTCTTGGGGTTTTGTTTGTCTGATGCAATTTATTTTTGTTATTTTTGCTCTTTTGTTTCTGTTTTACCTTTTTATCACCAGTTATTATCTAGTTTTGCTATCCTCATTAGGCTAATTATTCATAATTTTACATAAGCCATTTTTCTTAGAAATTTGTGAAAGTTTAAGGATTTTGTTTTTGCAGGGCAGCAGGCAGGGGATTTGCAGAACAAGTTGTTGCATTGTGAGGGATATGTTTTACTGGTTTTGTTAGCATTAAGCCTTTCAGGCATCCTTAATGCTCAATAGCATAGCCCCATGTTTATAGGTTTCACCATAGAGGAGCTAGAGTTTCTCAGACCCATTACATAAATATAATTAAATGCTAGTTTTCCAAATAATAGTTCCAACCAGTAGAAACTGCAGCCACCAAAAGTTTGAATATCTTCCTTTGAGGATTATTTCTTACTGTGCAATTCAAAACTTTGAACAAGCTTATACACATATATTTTATTTATATATACTGCTGATTTCTAATGTGGTGATGCTTCAGAATCAGAACTACCCAAAAGAGTTTGATTACCCTATAAAGCCATACTGATGACACACAAAATATCATGTTAATGGATCATGGTAAGATGGTGCTTTGGGCACAGGGTGCTGAAAATTATGTACTGCACTTCTGGAATTTTGTGACTTCATTTACATCTTGCCTGTTTTAGTTTATTTATTTAAATGTTTATACAGGATAAGTACTATAAGAACTAAGACTTATTTGCAGAACATCCTTTTATAAAAAAACTTTTAAACAACTACAAATAACATTTTGGGTATTTATGAGCTGGGCTGGAAAAGAAGCCTTTGTGAATGACCTTTATGCATTGCTTGTCAGTGCAAACAGTGACCTATTTCTATTGACACTTTGAATTCACTGGCATTATGCATTTGTGACTTTGTTTACACCCTGTTCACATTCCTTTACGTTTGCTTGCACAAGCTCAAGAAACATTTTGTTACACTAAATTGGATTATGGGAGTCAGTGCCAAGCCCATTGCAGTGCAAATGGCAAGGATCTCAGCAGTCCAGACCACTGACTACACACACTGAGGTTGTGACACCACTCAATGTTTGCTGGGTGGGAACTTCATGTACTTGAAAGGACTGAAGCCCTCAAATCAGAGAGGGTTTTGTTCTTTCATTTGCATGAAGCCAGTCAGAAAGCAGCTGATCAGCTTTCAACATCATAAGCCTGTCTGTCTGTCAGCTGCTTCTTTCTTTCCATACCCTACAAGTGTCTTGCCACCCACCCTTTCCATCTTTATAAATATTTTTCTTTAATGTAAGCTGAGCCCCACTGCCACTTCTTTTCTCCCTATCCCCACTGGTCACTCACCCACTAGCCTGCCCTTCCCATCTCTGCCCACCCCTGCTATCACTTCTTTCTCACCATCCCTCCAGGTCACTTCATCTACACACCCTTCATATATATATATATATATGTGTGTGTTTTGTTTTTTAAATGTACGTGGTCCATGGTGATCACCCCTTGTACCACTTCTCTTGACCCCATCCCTCCAGGTCACCCACCATATTCCCTAACATGCCTGATACTGGGGTGCCCAATACTGTATCTGAAATAAAGATCACCATTCCTCAATGTTTTTATTAACCTGCAGAAAGGAAACCTGTCCCTTGCCAATCTGCCCTATGCACCCCTCACATACCCCACCCCAACCACCCATTCAGCAGTCACAACCCCACACACACCCACACCCTCCAAACACCCTCATTCACCTGAACAGATCCCAGATTGAAGATCTGCTTTTGTATCAAAGAGATGTCTTGCTACAAGAATGTCCGAATACAATATGAGAAACTAAGGTAAGCGTGGTTCAATGTATTTCAATGGGGTTTTGAACATTGATGAATAATTTTGTCATTTTGCATATTTTGGGCCAATTTTCATCATGGCCTTTTGGAATCCCACCTCATGACCAACAGTGGTGGAATTATGCAAATCAGGCCTAAGGGTGATTTTGCATTCATGTTGCAGAATCAACTTTCAATCAGGATTTTATTTTTGTTTTATTCTTTGTTAACTGGGAACGGATTTAAAATTGTCATCACTCTTGTTAATGAGGGGGTCATAAGAAGGCTATGTTGAAAATATGGGGTCAAAATATGTAAAATGGCAAAGCTATGCACATAAATTGAAATTTTTCTATGCTCACTAATAAGTTTTAAATATTTTGACTCCAAATTTTCAACATATTCATTTTTCACACCATCCTAGATCATGAAAGCTGTCATTTTTCAAATTCTGGCCAAACTGTGTTTTCATACCTGTGGGCAGAATAAAGTATCAGCGGTGCAGAATGATGTTTTGGCAGGATTTGAAAAATTTCACCTACTGGGTTCATTAGGTGGGATAATAAGAAGTCTATGCTGAAATTTGGTGTACAGATATGGTAAATGCCCAGGTTATGACTGAATGTTAAACTATTTCAGCATTCACTCATAACTTCGCTAATTTTCAATATTTTGACTCCAAACCTTCAACATAGCCATTTTTCCACACCACATCATAAATGTGACATTTGTCATTTTTAGAATTCTGGACAAGATGTGTTTTCTCACCTCTAGTGTGACATGACATTTTGGCCAATATACTATAAATAGTACATGTTATGTCTATAAAGTGAA
The DNA here is from genome assembly GCA_016271365.2 of Neoceratodus forsteri. NCBI lineage: Eukaryota > Metazoa > Chordata > Ceratodontiformes > Ceratodontidae > Neoceratodus > Neoceratodus forsteri. Next base: position 675,802,715 of record CM028135.1, read on the forward strand.
TCCTAAAACAAGTGTCTTGAAAAGTTGGGATCAAAATAAAATAGGAATTGTTTAACAACCTTTGTGTGTAGTGCCTATCAGCACCAAACACCTGCAGAGCATATACCTGCAAGCAAACATTCGGCATTAACAAATGCTTGTTGTAAACTTTGGCCATGTCTCTCAAATGGCTGTGTATGAATCTCAGTTACATGGTTACAAGTTTGCACCTGAATTTCCACTTTTGATTGAGAATTGTGACACCATTTTTATTTAATTTAGTAAAATGGCTTTATAGCCCTTTAAAGTGAAAAACTATTGTTTACATTAAGGTTGAAAGAGCATGAAGACAAACGCAGGTTTCTTTTGTTTTATTTCAAAACGTGATGTGTCTGAAGTGAGAAATCTAGCAGAAGCCAAATGGTAAGCATTGTTAACTGCACTACTCCTATGACTGGATTAAGGGATGGGATAAGGAGAAAAATCCTTATACCAAAGTTCCAAAGAGGCCTAGAACACAAGATTCCAGTTAAAAAAAGTTCCTAGCCCTTTGTATTGTAAAACCCACTGCATAGAAACCATTAGTACTTGTTGGTGTCATAGACCTTCAGAGAGTGAGCCAGACAACTGTCTTTGACTTAATGAGGACCAAACAGTATTTCAGTATCCCTTAATATATACAATATTATATCAATACAAATATTTTTAATTACTGTGAATAACAGTATAATAGTCAGTGATGAAAGTGACTAGGAATGCAGAGGAACTCAGTCTCTGTACACTTGCTGCAGCAGGAACAAAGTTCCTGTACTTCTTTCCACTGATATTGGAACTGAAATTCTTAAACCAGCAAAATGATGACAGTTTCTCAGTCTGTGAGCTGAAATTGGGGATTTCCATCACAAAATTTGACTTGTACAATAATGTAATTTTCCTAGAAATACTTCAGTATCTCTAACTGAATCCACTAGTATTTATATAGATACTGTTGACATGCCTTAATAGAGTTATTCTTCTGAGTGAGGATCTCATTCTGAGTTTCATGTTTGTCAATGTCTAAGTATCTGTACTTCTTGTCCATGACGTGCAGCACTACTTACAGCTCTTTTCAATGTGACATATTTCTATTTAAGTGTCTTTATTGTTGAAAGACATTGTTAAAATAATTATTTTGTTTTCAATTTATTTAATTTTCTCCAGTCATAGAAACATGGGCAACTGACATACAGAAATAACCTGAACAGTCCATCCAATCTGTTATAAAAGTCCCTGCTTGAAGAGGCTGCAGTCTTCACCTTTCCTCACAGTCCTCCCATCTTCCATCACTATACATGTGATAACACTTTATATGCATCCCACTTTCTCTGAATCCCAGTGAAGTGTGTGATGCAGCTGAACAGTTTTCAGAAACCAGCAATGAAGACATAATCTAGAGATGTTTTTATTTGGTTTAATAGAAATGTCAGAGTTGTAAAATCGATTTGGAAAACAGGGAAATAGCTACTTTTTGTTTGATTTACTAACACTTCCTGAGTTTAAGAATTTGTTTCCACCATCTAAACTTTAAGTACATTTGGAACACCTCTGTATAACTAGCACCATGTTACAATACTGCCAGCCATTAACCCACGTAGTAATGGTGTGTGAGTAGGATAGGGATTGAGCAAGAGCATCAGCATCAGTATCAGCTGTATATAGAGATGGGCAAAGTCAGCATAATTTGCTCCATGAATTAATCTGTGAATTTCATGCAGTCCTTGGAGTGCAAGTTTCACAACAAAGTGCAGAATTTAGCCCATGAAGTCTGGAATTTCATGGGAAAAAATTCTGCATTTCCTAATAAAATTCCATACTCACAGTTGAAACTTTGCACTTTGCAGTGAAAACTTTGTGATTCAGCTGAAAGTGAAGTTACTGAGGTCTGGGAAAAGTTTGTGAAGCTCCATGAATGCAAATTTTCACCACTTTACGTCAACTTCACCGGTGAATCAAAACGTTGCCACATGTTTAGTTGTGTACAGTGCAGGGGACCATGTCAAGAGTTTCTGTATGTTGGCCAGAAGGATTGTTGTAACAGCAAAATGTTAAAAGTAAGGCCACAGCACTCTGTAGCAGTGAGAAAATATCTCAGACCCAATGGCATATGTGGGTCTTATGCTTGGTTCAGAGGTGGGATCTAGTTTGAGACTAATCTGTGGATATTATTACTATTTGGATGACACTGCAACCACGATCAAGCTAGCAATAAATACCTCCCAGTGCTAAAAGGTATCTGACCTATGCCAAAAGTTAGGTATAATAGAGTCCTTTGTCATTTTAATTTGTATTTTTTTCAAAACTGTCAAGGAAAGTTGCAATGATTAAAATATTTTCAGTAATTAGGTTATTTTTCTATCATGTGTAATTTATGAATGTGTTTCATTTATAGGGCATGTTTTAATTCAAAATGAAGTGTGCTGTCCATTTATAATTCAGAGCACACCACTCATAAATTAGTTACTCTGTTTATAAATAAGACCCTTGGTAAAGCTAAATAATGGCTGTAATAACTAGATATTACAATTCATTGATCTCTGCCTAGAATACATTTTATTTGTTGATATTGGCACTAATTTTCAAACAAATGTCACTGTTGGATAAAATAATTGAACCAGATAGTTCATTCATGTACGTAACAGTACAAGTCATATTAAACTATTCCTCCAACTCACTGGTTTAGCATTATTCAGTGAGTTGCTTAATGTGCACTGCTCACTGAAATGAATTAATAAAAGTGTCCTACTTGTTTGTCTCTAGCTGCTATTCAGTTTTTGCTTACTTTCCAGCTCTCTGGAAACTTCTATTAATGCAGTGTAACACATTAAGCAACACATAAAAATCCTGAATCACTGAGTTGAGCCAATTTCAGTACTGCAGTGCAGTACAACTAGAATGACATGCCATTTACCCAATCCCATAAAGAAGTTGTCACCCAATAGAAATCCTGAATTCAGATTGAAATCCCGACCCCACCGCCATGCTGTTTTCCTCACTCCGAGGACTCCACTTACTTGTGTGTTTTCTGTTGTGGCTAGTCTGCCCAGCAGTTTCAATTTTAATTTACACTGTTTCTACTTCTTTTTAGCCTGCCTTGTCATTCCAGTCAGCCCTGTTCATTATGTTCACTTTGTCCCATCCCAAAATCCCAAGCTCACACTCAGCACAGTTCTCCTTTTCGCCTTCAGCATGATCCTCTATTTGCTTTCCCATACTTTCTATCTGCACATTTTTACAGTGGAATGGAAAACTGCCCTTCCATGGACTGTGATGCCAGTGGCTCTGTACTTGATTTTCAAGCCATGAGACAGCACAAACATCATAGCTTCTCTGTTGAGCTGTTGGTCATTCAGCTCAGCTGTCTGATGGCAGTACTGTACAATGTGGTGCAAAACATGACTCTGAGTTAGTGATGAAGTTGAAGGAATAAAACTGTACAGTACTCTAAGTTTTGAATATGTGCCAAACAGTGCTCACTTTGAAAGTTTATAATATCCATTTTTTTTCCAGACTAGAGCTGTGTCACTTGCATTTGGTGTACCTCCGACAAGACTATTGAAGTTTGTCCTTCTGAACATGCACATTCAGAAAGACACACCTGGATGGTCTGGCAGGATGCACTGTACACACCACAAGCAAGTGAAGCAGCTCCTAGCCTGGAATAAAAATGGATACTATAAACCGTCGATTTTCTATGGATTGTTGTGTCACCAGTATGAATGCCTGAGTGTCCTATACCTGTGCCTACTGTAGATGGTATAGCCACAGCAGTTTGTACTGTACTTTGTGGAAATTTGGTGAACTAATAGTGAAAGCACATGATCAGTTACCCTTCATCTATGGTTGTGGATTAGGCAATTGAACCTTGAAAACATCTACTGGTAACATGACTGAATTTAAACTGTTCAAAATTAGCATTGTTTCACATATATTCAAAAGGTTTGCACATTTATTTCAAACTGGCAGCTATTAATTGATTGGAGTGTATTGTCCTGTAAATAAAATGGTGTATGCACAAACAAGAATGGCATAAATGTCATTTAATTAAGGATTATGGATAGACTGTGCTGTAATTTGGTAACCTATCTAAATATTGGTTTCCTGCTATTCAGCACACATTCTCTCTGTATTAACTATAATAAAAATATGTGAGCTCAACAAAACCACAATCTGCTGTACAGTACTGTACATGATGGAGGGAAATTAAGTGAATGGGAGGAGACTAACAGCTCTAAAGGATTGTAGTACAGTACAGTACAGTACATTGACAAAAACAACCACTGCATTGAAAATGCTTTGCATCAACATTGCAAAGGAGCCAGGGACAGTTGAAAGTGAGTTGCATTAGAGTTGAAGGGTGGTTGGAAAACAGTTTACAGTTGCAGAACTTAGAGTTAGCACTGCATTGTTATCACACAAAAGTGCTAGAGCAGTGAGCTGGAGGAACATTTTAATGTGACTTGTACTGTACATATCAGAGAGTGTATATCTTTCTTCAATATCCAATATCATCTTACTTTTAATCTCTTTATAAGTAGTCGTGGAGAAGTGGCTCAAGCCGCTTGTGAAGTGATTCACGGAGCAAAGGTGGAGTATTTTGCATCATATCGAGGAATGCAAAGTCCATTGAAGCAAAGACTTTGCATTACTTGCCTCCCAAGCCACTACTCTGCCAAATTTAAGGTGTAGTGCATTGCCGGCAGTGCACTTCACCACACTTCACCTTGTTTTTGAGCTCCAAAGATGAATTTTGCAGTGATTCATGGGATTTATGATCACATGGACTCCATATTGGTTTGCACAGCCTCAGTTTGGGGTAGTATTAGTAGGAAGGAGTAGGAGACAGTGTGCTCTGATAGCTATCTGTGATAGGAATTGTGTAAAAGCTGTTCAAAAGCATTTTTGCCTTTTTTTGGGATCCAACTTTAGTTCATTGATTGTAGGAACCCTCCTGTGCTCATATCATCGAGTGTTTTGTTTTTGTGTGGATTTTGCATATTAATTTATAACATTGAGTGTGTGTGGTGAAAGATAGTGAAAGTGTGCTTTGAGGAGGGGCGTATCTGTGGTGTAGGTAGATATAAATTGGAGAAATAATGATTTCTTTGTTTTCTGGTTATATTTTGTTATATAACTGTGTTAATGTACACACAGTAATACTGTCAGAAATGTTCTTGCTGTTTGTTGTGTGGATGTGGTGCAGCAGTTCATAAGTTCAGGTTGTTCACATTACAAATTTACAATACGTAATGTGGCATAGTATTAAACTTTGCATTTACGACTTATGCCTCATTCAGCATTGTACACAAACTGTTCTGTGTGAGTGTGTGCTGTGTTGTGTGCATCAAACAATACACCTTTATTGTGCCACAGACTAGTGTATTTCAGGCGCAGCAGTGTGAACCTACTATCCACTGCAGCTGCCTGATTTTGTACTGCGATTGTGGTATCTTATTTTAGTTTTGCTGCTTTGTAGTGTCAGAAAATCAGCACTGTCTGCATTCAGTGCTTCCCACCCGCATGTTCAAAAGGTATTTTTACCAGATTGATTATTTTTGTGACCTCATCAGCACCACTGGTTACTGAAGTTGTTTTAATTCTGTGACAATCTCAGAGTAGTCTCTTATCTGTTGCTGAAGCCACGATTGTTTATTTGACTTCACATCCAGTGTCCCTCCAATCAGAGAGTGAATGTATCAAAATCTGAATTTGGTTATAATATTTGTGGTTGATCACCCAAAATGCCTGCAAAGAGACGGCAAGCAAAGCTGTTTCTCGCCATGGCAATGTTGACAGTAAGATGGTCTGTGGGCGTGGTAGTAGTATGCAGATGCAGAAGTGCATTGCTGATGTGAGGAAAGGTATTTTCCTGCAATGTTTTTACAGCCCAATTGGTAGCTTCACTCATAGTTGGAGGAGATGATGTTTTCCCAGCCGGTTGTGTTAGTGTTACTGGTGTTAGTGGTGGTGGAGGTAGTATTAGTATTGCTGCATCAAGTTCTAATTCCAGCCAGTGTACTGTATCCAAAAATATTGAGTGTGAAGCAGTGCAGGTGAGTGGCAGCATAGATGATGTCATACTTCTCAGTAACATGCCACTAACTGAACCTGAGGAGTCTGATAATCATGTCAAAGATAGCATACAATGTGATATTCCATCCGCTGTGGCACTTAACATCACACATTTTCCATGCAGTGATTCACAGTGTGGTGAAAAATATCAGGTGATGGTGGTGTACATGCTGATGATGAATGTGATAATGATGATGATGATGATGTTGCTATGGTTGCAACATGCAGTCCACATGCTAGCATCCAAGCAAAAGATGTATGTGTGTGACATTGATGAATATGATGATGATGTAATTGACCCCAGTTAGGAACCGAGAAAAGAAATTAAAAGTGGCTGTGTCTGAGTGTTTGCAGTAATCCCTCCTGTAAAAACTTGTGAACTACTGGTTTTAGTTGATAATGATGATAACCCAGTATTCAATATGACAGGTAGTCGTGGTGGTCAGTTGCAGTCCAGGTGTGCAGTGCCCGAAACATCACGTGCCCCCCATTTCAGTTCTTAAAATAAAGGACTTAAATAAGCCACATCAAGGACATGTTAAAAGCAGAGCATCACACTCCCTTGTTTGGGATTTTTGTTCAAGATGCAAATGATGATTCAGTTGTAATCTGCCAGGTTTGCATGTGCGTGTGAGTCGAGGTAAAAAGTAAAGCCATCTGGGCACAGGAGGACAGCATACGCATCTTAAGAATAGGCACTTGGCACTGTGGACCCAGCACAAGATGGCAGCTAATACCACAGTGGAGCATTCACCAGCATCACCAGCAATGATAGCCAGCATGTTATCCCTTCCATGACTGTTAAGCCCAGTAGCAAATTAAATGTGTGCAGTACATGTATAATAAGAACAGAGGATTAATACAGGTATGATGAGGTGGAGGAGCATAATGACTTTAAAATGTTGTCCAATGCTGGTGAGAGTAGCAGTTTTGTGGTGGTGGTGGTGGTGAATGCAGTATGTCTAGTGCAAGTGGTACATCAACCCCGGTTGGCAAATCTGGGAAAAATAACAGCATTTCTGGGTTTGTCATCATCACCTGTGCAACCGTCTTCATCAAATGTCCACACTCCACCCCTGCCAATGCCATTCATCACAGAGCACAACCATTTGTGACCAATACACCCTATGTAAAATGTTTAAATCAGCCCAAGTTAGAGAGTGTTTTATGGATAAGCTGTAGTACCCCAATCATACAGTGTCACTTGAACTCAATGCTGCTGTGGTGGAAATGCTGGCAATTGATCTTTGACCTTCTCCTTGTGGAGAATTCTGGGTTCTGGTGGTTTGCTGCATGTGCCTGTCCAAAATGGAAAGTCCCATCCAGGACATACTTTTCTACCCATGCTGTCCCTGAGTTGTTCTGCACTGTGTCCGACCTAGTAAGACATGCCCTTCAACATTCCTCCTCCATTCATCCATTTAAGTATGGATATGTGACAAGTGGCAAAACAGCGGGAGTTCATATTTGTGTATAACTGCCCACTGGTGCAGGTGCCGGGGTTGTTTGTGATGTTGGTAGTGTGAATAATCAGTGTAGTAAGGTTGATTGTCATGGTAGCAATATTCCAGGAATGCAACAGCATGCAACATTGCTATGCATAGTGTGACCTGTTCACACACTGGTGTGAACATGTTGGACATGGTACTGACTGAAATTGACAGATGCTAAACCCTCTGTCCCTGAGAGCTGGGTTCATAGCAAGTGACAATGAGTCAAATGTGGTGAAATGCATCATGAATTGTGGATTTTTCATGTTCTATGCATGGCCCATTGTTTAAATCTTGTGGTTCAGGAGTTTCTGCAGCACCCTGATATAAATGAAATACTGACCGTTGCACAACGTATCTGCTCTCACTTTTCAAGATCTGGAAATGCCTGTGACCTACTGCAGCAGTTGTAGATACAAAACAGCCTGCCTCAGCACCTCTTGAAGCTGGAAGTTGTCACCCAATGGAATTCCACTTTATGCATGGCAGAGAGGTTGTATAGAACAATACAAAGCCATCTCAGAATATCTTGTTATACACACTAGCTGTGACAGTTCCAGGGCCTCATGTCTATGACAACTGAACAGTGGCACCTCATGGACTCTGTAATAACAATTTTCCAGCCTTTGAACATGCCACACAGGCAGTGAATGGTGAGTCTGCCTCCATTAGCCAATCAATTCCACTGCTGCAGGTGCTGAGGCAGACATTGGTGAATGTTCAGTATAGCCTTGATGTTGCCAGAGACAGTGGTAGCAGTATGTTGCTGCACACATGCTGACAGTATTCGACCAGAATCGTCATGTTGTGAGCATTCAGCATAGTGACAGCTTTGCCATAGCAACATTTCTGGACCCACGATACAAACATGGAATTGCATCAGTACTGAAGGGAGGGCCTGAACAGGTAAAAAATATCAGTGGTCAACTGGTGCACTTGGTTCATGGGGCACGGAGTCACATGCAAAGGTCAGCAAACCTCAGCAGCATAATCCGGCTAAAGGTGTACCTGGAGGACCTACACATATCCTGCAAGGAAGGAACTGCAGTTCCAGGTGGTCAGTCATCCAAGTGGCTGGTGTCAACCTGCTTTGGGAGGCTTTGTCCCAAGTGGGTATTTGTGAAATAAATGATTTGGGAGAACAGGATGATGCATCAACAATTGGACTTAGCGCAGCACAGAGAATGGTTGAGTCATATTTGTCTGAATACAGGCATCTGACAATAACTGAAGATCCTCCTTTGTACTGGAGTGAAAAGGTCAGTGAATGGCCAGAGCTGACTGCAGTGGCACTGAAGTACCTCACATGCACACCCTCCAGTGTAAGCGTTGAGAGGGTATTCAGCTCAGCAGGGCAATAGTCAGGATCGCCGGACAAACATGTCTCCTGCAAATGTTAGTTTGCCAACATCTATTAAAATGAATGAGAGGCACATACCAGCACAGACTGCAACCTCGGTATTCGTGCTCCGGCCTAGTCATGGTGGTCTTGCTGATGTGGAGATGGAACATCCTGGTGGCACTGGCAGTGGCTGCGTGAAACTTCCCACCACTGATGTAGATGATGACACAATGGAGAAAGAATTTCCCAGTGGTCAGACTTCAGACATCGATGACTGTGAGGGTAGCTTTCTTTATGAGGATGATGATGTGGTTAATGTTGGCAGGTTTAACTGAAGTTTTAAAAGGCAGTGTGCCCCCGACCATCACCACTGGGACGGATGTTAGTCACTGCCACTACTGCCACCATGAGTCCGTCTGCCCCTGGACCACCACCAGGACTTATTTTAGCTGCTGCCACCATGGGTCGGTCTCCCAGATCACCACCACCAGGACTGATGTTAGCCACTGCCGTAATGAGTCTGTCTGCCCCTGGACCACCACCGCACTGATGTAAGCCACTGCCACCATGAGTCTGTCTGCCCCGGACCACCACCACCGGGACTGATGTTAGCCACTGCCACCGTGATTCTGTCTGCCCCCAGACCACCATCACGGGACTAATGTTAGCCACTGCCACCATGATTCTGTCTGCCCCGAACACCACCACCAGGACTGATGTTAGCCACTGCCACCACTGCCACCATGAATCTATCTGCCCCCGGACCACCACCACCAGGACTGATGTTAGCTGCTGCCACGCTGCACCTGAGTCTGTCTGGACCACCACATCCATCAGCCAGAGACACAAAGTTTCTTAATATTTAACCATAAAGTGAGTAATGTGTACTCATGTTTGTTATGCTGCTTCACTTCCTTTAGTTGTATGTCTTGTTTTCTGTAGCTTTTCAGAGCCGCAATGGTAAAACACATATGGTACACTTATTTTGTTTTTTACAGGGTAACATAAAAGGCTCCATCGCTAAAACTCATTGGGAATGGTACTGTAGCTGTACAGTACAGAGAGGAAACGATGTAATATCTATGTGAAATCCATTGTGGTAAGTATGAAGATTTTATTTCATCCATTTCATTGTTTTGTAAAGACTGCAGCAAATATTGCACAAAGGTTGTGTTAGTTGACAAGATGTGAGTTTGAAATGTAACTTGACTTTAGATTGAGATTTGAGAACCAGGGAGGGACACATAACAATTAAGTTGTAAGAAGTCATTCATTTCTTTTTTAGGAAACTTCCAGATGCTTTTGTTGTTCTGTCAAAGTGGCCTTATACAAAAAGTTCTTCAACATCAGCACCCCCATCCCCGAGCTTGGGCACATATGCAACATGCAGAAGTAATTTCATTAGATGACCATGACCATCCTAAGACAACCGACTCCAGAAGGATGCGGATGAAGTCTGTGAAGAAGTAACAAAATAAGAAACCATTAGAGACAAACCTGAAAATATGATTCCCACACCCCCAAAAAAAATACTCACCTTCATGTGCTTGAGAGTTATCCATTTCCAATGTCAGTGCAAAATCCTCTTTGAGCACTGGAATGTGCACACCAACAGTTTTAGTGTGACCTGTGATGCAGAACAATACCATGAGTACATGTCCATGTCAACCCCCCACCTACAAAATACACAACACAACTATATGTGTGTGTGTATATATATATATATATATATATATATATATATATATATATAACACACACACATATCTACTCACCAAGGCTACTATTAGTGTACAGCCAAAGGCACCCTTCAATCCAGTTGAGATGATCTCATTGCGTTTGCTGGAATTGTCTCACAGAACACATTGGACCAGCAACACGATGCTCACAGTCATAATTTTATACTGGGGATGTGCTGAAATAGTCTCATTTCACTGAGAAACTACTTGACAATTTTCTGCACACAAGCAGGATGCATTTTGGGCTGGCAGAAAATCTAGGGAGTCTGTGCCACTGTTGTGCACATGACTGAGTCGCCATTAATTCTGGAAGACTTTGTATGTGCTGAAATAGTCTCATTTCGCTGTGTAACCACTTGTCAATTTTCTGCATACAAGCAGGATGCATTTTGGGCCTGCAGAAAAATCTGGGGACTCTGTGCCACTTTTGTGCGCATGACTGAGTGCGCCATTAATTCTGGGGACTTTGCATGTGCTGAAACACTCTCATTCCACTGTGTTACCACTTGTCAATTTTCTGCACACAAGCAGGATGCATTTTGGGCCTGAAGAAAAAATCTGGGGACTCTGTGCCACTTCTGTGTGTTCTGTGATTATTGCTGTGAGCTCATGATGTCATACTGACATTTTACAATTAAAGCAGCATTGCAAGAATGTCCTCATAGTTCTGAATTGTACTTTTTATGCTACTTTACATTGCCACAGCCACCACTAGTTACCTCCGGTCGTGACTTGAACAATACAATTCTTTTCACAATTTATGTCTGCTGTACCTACTTGACTACTTTTTGAAAAAAATGAGCACACCTTCCAATATTGTTTGGACCAGGTTTGTATTTACAGTGTATTTGCAGCTGTTTTTAATAACTATTGTTCTGTGGTGTCATACAGCTGTCTGATGCATAACTGTTAATTAACAACAGAAGTGATATATAACAACTACTTGATGTGATGGAGAAAAGCAGAGGAAAACAATGACAAAGACCTGGTCAGCACCAATTTAAAGGAATGCTCCTTTCATTATTTCGTACATGAAAAAGGTAGTACAGCAGACTCAACCGCTGCAAATTCTCGTATCATTCCAGTCAGTCAGGATGTAAGTAAAGGAAGTTGCAACATAGCATTAAAAAATATAGGTCAGAGTTATTAACAGATTGTTGTTCTGCTGCTTTACAGAGATTCACCACATTACATAGTTATGGTGATGCACATAAACTAATATGTGGGGGCATTACTCCCACTGAAATATTTTTGCTACACAGAGTGCAATATATTTCTGTGAAAACCACCCATAATTTCATTACAGTGAGTCACATGATGGAGGAATTCCAATCCGAGCCACCCATATTCTGCCACCCTTTCTCAGTAATGTTGGGCGTGATGCAAGGGGGCGCAGGTGCATGCTGCACTAAAGGAATATCCAGCAGCTATCCCAATGTTTCCTTATGTTATAAGGTTGACTTTGTGGTGAAATGTGGGAACGTTTCTACTAACAAGGCTTTTTCTTACTGAAATGTGCCCACACATTTCACCACAAACTGACTATTATAACATAAAGAAACATTCGAAACCTATCGGACAATCAGATATTCACTGTAAGGAGCACGCACAAGCGCTTCCCTGCCATCACATCCTAACGTTGATGAGAAGGGAGGCAGAATGTGGGCAGATTTTCAGAACGGAATTCCTCTGTCACGTGACACACTGTAATGAAATTACGGGTGGTTTCACAAAAATGTATTGCACTATGTGGTGCAAGAAAGATTCCCTGAAGGGAAAATGTACAGATTAAACAAAACAAAGAAAAACGCACAAAAACAGTACAACACTGTAGTGGGTGGGGTTAGGGTGGAGGTGGGGGGCAGAAAACAATCCCCTCACTTACTATGACCGTTGGATGCCATGGTGGTCCAGCAGCAGGTACAGTATTGAAAGTATTTGCTGCTGCTGTGCTTCTACTCTGTTCACCTGCTGCTCCAAAGCAATGAACCACTCATTATTTTCCTCAAGCACTGCCCACACTAGGCCGATGTCAGACTGTGTTGCAGGGACTGTGGTGGGGTCCACTGCAGTGGGGAATCCAGGTAGTGGGACTGCTGGTGGCTGTGGTGGCGGTATTGGTGGTGGTGGAGCAGCTGCTATAGTAGCCCTCCTCCTGCTGTGGTGGTGACTGCGTGCACAACTCCCACCCTAGCAGCACCTCGGCCACTGCCACAGAAGGGCCAACAGGTGGATGCCTGGCCTCTTCCATGGCAGCCTGCCACCCTGCCCTGTGGTGGTTCATCATATGGGTGCACTGGCCACTGGTCCCCAAATGTGTCCCACGTTGGCACAGTGTACCAGCACACCACAGACACAGCATTCCACCACTGTGCTGTCTCCCCACACAGTTAAAAACTCCCACACTGGGGAGTTCCGGGGAACCAGACACAGTCCTCACATGTCAGGCACGAGTCCCACCACCATCTATAATTTCTGGGCTACCTCCTGTGGCTGTGGAGGTGGTGGATGGGGTGCTGCTGGAGCCCCAACAGCTGCTGCTACCGGTGGTGGTAGCGACAGAAAAGTGGATGTGCAGCAGCCACCAGTGGCACTAGTGCTGCTGCTGCTGTTCCTATTGCTTCAACAGGGAAGCAACACCGGCCAGGAGTCAGGGCTCCAACATGACACGAATGCCCCGCCCCACAGGTCTGCACTCCACTCCTACCGTTCCCACGGGCTAGCAACTCTGCTTCTCCTAGGTCCATCCTCCTGAGTCCACAGGCCAACACACACACAGACAGCAGACATGCACACACAGTCAGTCAGACACACAAAACAAAACAAAACTTATACAAAAAATTCACTAACAAAACAAACACAAATACAATAAAAGAAATAGCTTTTAAAAAGCCGTTTGTTTTGTTCTGGAACTGAAACTCAATGAAGTGGTAACAAGGCAATCAAGCAGTAACTCCTCTCCTCTCACAAATGCTTTCTCACTTTACAAATGCAAAGGAGAATGTGAAACTGTTTCTGTGACTCACTTTCTTTCTGCCTGGTTAAAGCATGTGACTTACAGTACTGCAAGCCATGTGATGTACCTATTCTCTTCTCACTTTGCCGTGCTCGTGTTAAGGCATAATGGCAACACAAAGTGGTAATAATAGTAATGTGAAGTGAGCACTTTGCAGTGTCCACTGCTGCTGTGTTTCCGCGGACCAGTGCCCACTTCACATCCACTTCGCAGGTGGATTAAAAATTCACTGCATCTCTATTTATAAGAACATTTTAGATCTTGCTGGAGACTACAGACTATACTTCATAAGACAGACAATCACTAAAGTGAATCCTCCCTTTCTAACCACCTTCAAAAGTTTTTCCACTGATAAACAACTTCATGACTGTATAACTGGACATGTAGTTGCACTGAACATCTAACCTATGATGTTCATCCATCATAAGAACTCAAAATGTGTTTATGTGAAGAAATTAAAACGTACTCAGTTTTATTGCCCTTCTTTGTTACAGCGCTATTTACTTTCAAAAATGCAAACTGTACATTGAAAAGCCCTCCAGGCTGGCCCATAATTACAGTGGTAGCAATACCACTTGTGATGCTAGAAATAGAATGCTTTACTTCTGTGGTTTCTGTCTGCCCCACAGTGCTGCCATCTGGGTGACCAGTGGTGACAATACAGCTATAGGGTCAAGGGTGGTGGAGTCCATGCTTAACTTGTCATGGCCCCTGGCATCCCAGCATGCAGAGTTCAAAATGGTTCAGAAGCAACTAAACATGCAAAGAACCCTAACCCTATACTGTAGATGAAAGACCCAAGTACATCTGAGGCCAGAATCTGCCCTGACATTTTGTGAATGGGTCTTTCTGGGCTCAATAAACCTATCCTGTTTAGCAACTTTTGGTCAATAAATACACCGGCTTAGGGACAGGAGCAGAAGTTTGTGGTGGACAGGCACTACTCAGAATGAAGAGGGAGCATAGTTGCATTCTTGAAGGATCAGTGCGAGGTCACTCATAGTCAACATATCTATCAACAGTCTGGAAGCTGGGGATGTCCAGCAAGTTGGTAAGGTCACTGATGCCCCATGTTGGTCAGAGGTGGACTTCTTTGAATATGTGATGACTGGTTGATCCCAGGACTCTGAGATTCAGTGTAGCCAAATGCAAGGTTCTACACTTGAAAAGGAAACACAATTAAGGCTTAAACACGGAGTGAGTTATTTGTGCTGCTGTGTAGGAGGAAATGGACCTCAAAATAATAATAAATAAGTGTCTGAAGCATAACAAGAAGTGTAAATCTGCTGTCAAGAAGGCTGGTAGAATGATGCACTGGTGCAATAACTGTTTGTTTGATGTTGGTCACACACTAGTAGCACACCAACAAAATGCAAGACAAGTATGTAAGAATAGTGATTACATCTCAGTGAATTAGCCAGGGCTGAGCTTGCTATACCCTTAATAATTTAATGAACGGAGAGGTGTTGTCTTCTTTTATTTAGTAAGTTCAGCACTGGCCATCTGTGTGCCTCTTATGGGACAGCTAGCAGTATAAAAATGCAGCCAGCGAGTGGTTTTCACACAAGAAAAATAGAGAAGGAAATGCAACCTCAGCTCACATTTTTTTATTCTATTGGTAACTGAGTGAGGTCCACTAGACACAAGGCCTGTTTTCAGGGTGACCCGGGAGCACAGGGAGGTTAAGTGACTTGCTCAGAGTTATACCGCATGTAAGAAGAGGTTGTGAGTCAAACCTATGTCTGCTAGAATGTACCAAGCTTATTCACAGCTCATTGCTCTAACCTCTTGTCTATACTGTCAGCCCCATGGCATGTCACTGGCATGTTAAAACTTATAGTGTATGTACCCAACTTATGAGGATCACCTTGCCACCAGTGGTCAGGCTAATCATAAATCAGGCAAATGATGAGACTAAGAACCCTCATTAAAATGGTGGAATGAAGACAGAAAGAAAGTAAGTAAGAGAGTGGAACAACTTTTAATGATTTGCAGGCTCTTTTGAGCAGCATTTGAGGAGGGTGCACTGTTAACATAACTGTTTTATTCTGTTACTGACCACATACAGTACCAGTAGTGATCCTGCAAAATGTAAGACAAATGTAGAAGAAAAGTTATTAAGTCTCAGTGAATTACCTAGAGATGAGCTTACTATGCTCATATTGATTTAATGAACAGTAGAGGTGTGGCCTTTTGATAGTAAATAAGCTCTCAATTGGCCAGCTCTGCACCTCTCATGGATCAGTGCACAGTACACAAAATGCTCATAGAGTGGTTTCCACACAAGACAAACAGAAAAATCAGTGGGACCTCAGCTCACATTGGCAGGTTAAAATTAATAGTGTAGGATTTTGATTTTGGGTGGGGGTCACCTACTGTTGAAGATAAGGCTAATCAGTGATGTGGCCAAGAACCCCATAATGAGGCTGCACCTGAAGTACTGCATGTAGTTCTGGGTTTTCAATGCAAAAAGATATTGAGGCAGCTGAGAGAGTGTAATTTAGAGCCACTAAAATGATAGCAGGTATGGGAGACAAAACTATGAACAGAGAGTAGGGTCCCTAACATGTTCAACTTAGAGAAAGAAGGTTGACAGTGGACATGATCCCAGTCTATTACATACTCATGGGTGTCAATAAGACTGACAGAGATATGTTTTCTGGTGTCCTCAGCAGGACCCAGGGACATGTTCTAAAACTCATAGGGGTCACATTCTAAGGTAACATTAGGAGAATCTTCCCATCCTAGGGGTAGTAAACCTATGGAGCAAGCTACTACAGCTAAGACAAGGGATATGAAAAAACTACAGGCTTTAAGGTGATCCTGGGCATATTTATGCTTACCTTGGAAATCACAGTATGTCCTGAGTGGAAAGAGGGTACATAATCTATTTCAGTTAATGCATGATTACCCAACATATGTATTAATCCATACTTATGAAGCAGTGGGTGGCATGATGAACCTACAGTCCCTTCTGTCATTGCATTCCTATGATACTGTGTTTAAATTACAGTACATGACTACAGAGATGCAAAATATGATAACATAGTAGTCTATATTCCCTTTTAGGTCACAACATAATTGTTACAAGAACTTAACAGGAAGAAACATTTGATATTTTTGCATCTATGCAGACAAGGGAGTATACTAGTGGACACAAGCATAGTCACTTTTTTGTGAATGAAATACATAAAATTAGTAAAAGCTTCTGTTCCAGACATGTTGGGGCTCCAAGTAAGATTATACTCATCCCTGTAGATTCCATCAAGTTGTTGTTTTTGTTTGTTTTGTTGTTTTGACATTTATTGCTATATTTCCCAACCTCTGGCTTGTCATTTTCTTCATATTATGGATTAAGGTTGTATATTTCATTAGGGAACAACAATATGGCTTGGTGTTTATTTAAAGACCAGTTTAGTCTATGCATACAACATAGGTTCGTAGATTCATAGGGTGTTACAAGTCATGAGGTCTATATGGACCTTTGTGACTCACCACTGTTAGTGGAAATACCTATATGTGTTTGGAGCCATATACTTGTCTAAAGCTTTTTTAAACTATCCATTGTTTGACTGGTCACCTACATACTCAGGAAGGGAGTTCTATACTGACACCACTCTTTTGGGAAACCATTGTGCTCTTTTGGTTGTCTTCACTAGTCCTCCCTTCAATTGAAGTGAATGTGCTCTTGTTGGTCATGTGCAAGACTTTTGGTCAAGCATATGCTTTCCATCAATGACAGATCTTTAAAGGCTCTATAAACTTGACATACGTCCCTCTAAGGCTCCTGTAATGCATGGAGTACAGACCCAAATCCCTAAGTCTATGCTTATCAGATTCATCTTTCACTGACAAAAGTTTCTTAGTAACCTTCCTCTGGATGCCTTCTATCAATTTTTCCCGATATGCTTTGGGGTGTACAGAAAGCAGAGCAATACTCCAAATTGGTCTGACCAGAGCAGTATCCAGTGGAACCATCACTCTAGAGCTTCTACTTTTAATATTCTTAAGTATGCAACCATGTATTCTATTACATTTTTGACTTATTTCCTAGTGTGTGTCATAAAGGAGAAATCATTCCTAAGTCAGTTTCATGTGTTGTTTCCACCAATGCGTATTGTTTAATGATGTATTCCTAGAGTTATTTTTCCCAAGGTGCATTACCTTATATGTTGACTCATTGAATCTTAATGTATGGTCTTCTGCCCAATGTGCAAACAGTGTATGTCCCTTTGCAGCTGCTGTGCTGAGACTTCATTATTCACTATAGCTCCCAATTTGCTATCATCTGTGTACTTGGTTAACCAAGAGCAATTTGATGTCTTTGTGGTGGAGATGAGTACATTAAAGTGTTGGTGCCAGGACAGATCACTGTGGGACCCCACTAGTCACCACTCCCAGTCTGAATAATAGTCTAGGACCTCCAGTCTCTGTCTCCTGCCACTCAACCATGCCTCAGTCCATTTAACAATGTTATTATTCAGATGTAATTCTTTCAGCAATCTAATCAAAGTGTGATGACAGACTTGGTCAAATGCTTTTGAGAAATCTAAATATATAATAGCTACAGAAAAATGGCATCTAATGCCTGACTAAAATTTTCATAGAATTGCAACATACAACAGAATAACCTGTACAAGAATTCAGAAACATACATGATTTTCTCAAGAGAATCCCTATTTTGATTTATTTGATTGATTTCAATATGCAGTATGCATATTTATTACAAAAGTGTAGCAAACAGAAACAGCAAGATTTAGTTTTCCCTACTTCCCTTTATGTACAGTATAGTGCAGCTCTCCTACTGTTAATTGGAATCCAACTGAGCCCTGTATGTTTCATTACCTTTGGACCATATCTTATGTTAATAATTGCATTTGCTATCCAAATTTACTATCCTAATGAAAAGTTTGAAAAAATAAATTTTTGGTATGCAATTGCAAAATGAATGTTATTTAAAATGCAATCTAATTAAAAAAGCTACAGTCACATTTCTAAGCTAGAAAAGGTTAACACTTGAACTTAAATTAGCTCACTTTAGTAGCTGCTATTAATTGAATCTAAATTATGTTAATGATGCCAGTATGCCCGTGCATACATTGCCAAGGAAGACATTATGATATCTGGAAACAGCCACTCACTCTATCAAGAGAAGCTTAATTAAGCAAAATGAGTTGAGATAGAGAGAATTTGGATAGGAAACAGATTTTCTAATGCAGAGAAGGGTAATTTGTTGGGGTTAATTGGGCAATGAAATGAGAATTAACAGGGAAATAGCCAGGCCTGTGCAATCTCTGCTTGTGACTTTATCAATAGGGTTACATTGGACAGATCTGGTGTTGTACAGTATAGTACAGAAGCCCAAATTAAGAAGGTTTAAATGGTACTTAGTAATGCAACATGCGTTATGGGTTAAAAGTAAAGTACAGTGTCTGATTCATAAAACATTTGCGGAATGACAATGCCTGTATGTTAAAAACTCTATGGTTTGGATTTTCAGTGGTTTATTTTCATGACTTTTGACAGTTGTTCTGCCATAGGTGCATCACTGCAAGTAAACCAAAATGTTTGCAAACAATTTTCAAACATTTTGCCACATTTTTAACACTTTATGGCAAACAAATTACACATCATTTTTGTTGCACAGCTTGCATCACTTGATACACAAAGGTAGTCTACCTTATCTGTGTTCTAGTAGCCATGTTGCAAGTAGCAAAACTGTGCTAAAATGTGCCTCAAGTTCTTGAAAATCTACACCTATATTGTCATCTGCAGAAACTGGAAGAAAGACTCATGCACCAAATTTCTAAATTATGTTTCATTTAATTTTCCTTACATTTTAAACCATGGAAGTAAAAGTACTATGTGCAAAATCTACAGATCACAATAGTTTAGGTTGTTTAGAAAGCAAACTACTCCCAGTTGTTTTTCATTTTATTTGGACAAGAAGGACCACACTGGGTAGCAGTTCAAAAACGTTGTATGTGTGCATGCTGATCACAACAACATTGTATTTGTTTTTATCTGAAAGAAAAGTTGCATAGTAATACAACAGAAGGAGGTCTGCCTAGGTTTTTCCCAGACAGGTCCATTTGTTGCAGGCCCCCAGACCATAGGGGAGTTGGCTCAAGAAGGGGTGGGAAGGAGGGAGTTGAAAGGTAGTAAGGAGGGAAGGGCAGATGACATCACCATTTAGGTGTGTGGGGCTGTAGGAAAGATAACAGGGATTGGGACAGAGAGGAGAGAGTGAGAGAAAGAGAAAAGAAAGAGGGAGGGTGCTTGGGAACAAAAACTGCAGACTCATCTTGCCTTCTTTTAGCTAATTGGTGAATTTTATTTTGCTTGCTAGCACATCATTTGGTGATTCATGTGAGGTTGGCATGGGCAAGGTGGTTGCCACTTATAACAGGGTGGTTTCCAGGTGCTCGATGTCATTGCACCAGTTCATGTATGACCCAGACCTCTCACTTGAGATCACCCTGGTGTGATGGGGATCTCAAGGAGATGAAGATTAGGGTCAGAGGTTAGAGCATTGCTGGCAGAAGACCAGATCAAGGTGGACAAACTAGCCCTGCATGCTCACTATGTTGAGCACCAGGAGGCAATCACCCGTAAGAAGGCAGATATCCTGTCCAGAGAGATTGCTGCAGGGAAGAAATGACCTGCCCAGATTTTTTGACTGTGGACAGACTGTTACATCCAGTCTGTCTACAACTGAAAAACCTTTTCAGTCACATTATAAGAGGAGTTTGCTCGGTTCTTCTCAGATAGGGTGTCCTCTATCCATAAGGGATCCTGTCAGTGGACCCTATTGGAGTCCACAGTGGTCAAACTGGGGGTTCAAGGCACTCCAGCTGTCTGGGAGGAGTTTAAATCAGTGGAGATGTCAAGATCATGGGGATTATCTCCAGGCTGAAGCACGATATTGTGAACTGGACCCCATACCAATGCATTTTCTGATGAGATGTGTTGGTTCCATCAACTTGGTGTTCACTGGAATTGTCAGGTGTTTGCTGCAGGAGGTTTTATTCCAGATGCCTTAAAAGAGGCTTTGCTGAGGTCCTTCCTGAAGAAACCATACCTCAACCCGAACATTCTGGCGAACTATCGTTCTATCTCCAACCTCCCTTTTGGGCAAGGTTGTTGAGAAAATTGTGGCACAGCAGCTCGAGGAGCACCTCATGACCTTTGACATCTATGAGCCACTCCAGTCAGGTTTCAAAGCCAAGCATAGTACTAAAACGGTGTTAGTTAAGGTGCACAATGATCTCCTTAGGGCAAGAGACAGAGGAGAATGGACAATTTTCATTCTCCTGGATCTCTCCTCAACCTTTGACACTGTAGATCACATGGTGCTGCTTGATTGCCTCAGAGAGTATTGTAGACTTGCCAGCACCATGATTCACTGGTTTGAGTCCTTTCTCTCGGGCAGGAAGCAAAGAGTGGTTTTAGCAAACTTCTCCACCTCAAAGACCCTGCCTTATGGAGTGCTTTAGGGCTTGATCCTGTTGCCTATGTTATTTGTTGCTTCATGCTGCCCCGGTGAGCTCATCAGGCACTACAGTGTAAGTTTTCACTGCTATGCAGATGACACCCAACTGTATGTTTTCTTTTGCCCCAGGAACACCACGCCATGGAAGTGCTTAACAACTGCTTGACTGATATCGATGACTGGATGTCCCTCCAGCTGGTTGTGACTGAACCCAGATAAGATAGGGGTATTAGTGACTGAGCCAGGTTATGGGAGTGTCACCGATGCTGGAATGCTGGGTCTACATCTGGGTCTGGTGCCATTGCTGGCCTCTACTAGGGTGTGAGATCTTGGTGTGATCCCTGACGACAAGCTGACACTTGAATCTTAGGTGTTGGCTGTCAGCAAAAGCGCTTTACCACCTGAGGAATATCACCAGTATTAAACCCTGGTTCCACCTGAAGGCCTGACAGCCCTGGTACATGCCTTTGTGACCTCCAGACATGACTACTGTAATGCTCTTTACATCAGGGTCTCTGGAGGTACCCTCCACTGACTGCAACTAGTTCAGAACACTGCTACCTGGTTACTGACCGCCTAGCGAAATCCAGTCATGTGTCTCTGAGCTCCATTCTTACACTGGCTGCCTGTCAGGTAGAAGGTTATCTTCAAAGAAATCTTCTCACCTACAAGGCCCTGACTACCTGACTGAGCTCCTTACAACCTATGCCTCAGAACATTCCCTTCACTCCTCAACCAAGGGGCCTCCCTCGAGGTTTCCAGGACCAGGCTGAGAAAGTCCAGCAACAGGGCCTTTAGTGTCACCAGTGCAGTCTGCAGCATGCTCTACCTCCATCTCTTAGGTAGGCCCCCTCGGTTTCAAAAGGTGTAAGGCTTACTGCTTTACCCTGGCCTCCCAAGTGAAGTAGTCTGATCAGTGCTGTTTTAATATGCTGTTTATTTAATTATTTATGATTCCACTGTATTATATGGTTTTATTTGCTTTTGTACCTGTATTGTCTCTTGTTTTAATGTGAAGTGTCCAGAGCCTCTGGGATTGGGCACTGTATAACTAACATTTGCCTTGCCTTACCATTTGCCTTCATTTGAAGTTTGCATTTTTCCTTAGTCCTTTAAAGGGCTGCTGTTTTTCAGTCAGTTTCATATTTCCTTAATGGTACACTGTTAGTTTGGCTGATTGGAGTGAGCATTTTTCTTGTTGCAGTGCCAGGTGAATTACATTTAAAAAAATAATTTGGCTGGGGAGAAGGATCGAGTGCCCACAGGGCTGTTCTCCTTCTCCAGGAAGGTGGGCTGCAGACCTTGCTGTTATACCACAACCTAGGTGACCACAGGTGGTGGTGCAGTCACAGTAGCAATAGACAATGGGAGGGGCTGACATCAGCTGAGGACCTGAGAGAAGGCACGTCACAGCATGCCCCCAGCTCATTGGCGCTCCCGAGTGGAGATGTCGAGGGGCAGGGACCGAGAACACAGTGAAAAAACATGGCCACACCAGAAGATGGGCCTTAGCACCAGTGACTGGGGAGTTTGAGGAGCAGCTCCAAGTGTTTAATCTCCTGAGGTCCAGAAGGACTGGAAGGTGTTCTCTGCTCCACCTGGGTGGGGGAGTTATTCAGGGCTCAGTGAACACTGGAACAGAAGCACTCAATTGAGAGGTGTCTCGGGTCCCATCAGCACAGCCTGAGTGGTGCATTGAGGACCCCAAGGAAGAAGTGGACATGGGAGTAGAAGGAGGCATAAAGAATAAGTAAAAATAATATTAATATATAAAGACAAAGGTAAAATGGAGCTCAGAGAGACACTCTATAGGGAGCAGCAGGCATGTCGGGTTGGGGCACAGTGGGGTGGGGGAATGGTAGTAGGGGACAAGATTTCCAGGCCATGTGAATGTTAGGTTTTAATGCATCTTTTCCATTTATGGTTCTTCAGTACTAGGTAAAATGGCACCAGGAAAGCAGCAGACTTCCAAGCGGAGGCCATGAATCAGATCATGGAGCAGGTGGAAAAAGCTAGGACCATGCTGGATGCGATGGAGAATGAGACAGTTAGGCCAGAACCCAGTGGGCTTGGAAGAAAGCACAAGAATGGGAAAGGGCATGGGACCAGAAACAATAATAAGCCCAATAGTCCCTCAGAACCCGTGCCAGGCACACCAGAACCCAGCCAGTGGTTCCCACCTTCTTCCTGCACCTGTTCTGCTGCCTCTGCTGGTGCCAGCTCCAGAGCCTCAGCCAGCACCCCCACAGCCACAGGCCACCTCTGGGGTGCCTACTTCACCAGCTCTTTCCCACCGACCATGTGTGCCAGACAGTGACACACCAATGCCAGCACCAGGGCTGGTCCCAGTACCAGAGCTTGTAAATCACATACAGTTGATGTTATCATGGAAAGCAGTATTAAGGAATATGTGGAGCAGATGTTTGGGTCCATGGGGATGACCAGGGCTACTGGGAAATTGAGGAATTTTTAGCAGATTTTGCTGGAATTTGCAGGACTTTTTTCTCCCAAATTTTGTGGGATTTTGTGGGACTTTGCATGTATTTTCTGCGATGATTTTGTGGGCTGCTGGGCACACATTTTCCTTTATGAGGTACAAGTATGGGGTTTTCAATTTCAGTTGCTTTGTGAATCACATCAAAGTCAACCATCAAAAAGGTATAGGTTGTTCTAAAAACAAACAAAAAATACAGACACACAAAAGGTACAAGTTTTTATTAAAACACCCACGACTGATCAAAAACAATTTACATTATAATAGTAGCATCATTGTCAAAGCAGTACTACCACCACCACTACCTCTAATAATTCAAACAATAAACATTATTAGTATTCTACAGTAAAAGTATAGTACCACCACCACCACCACCCCAGATCATCAGGAAAGGATTTTTACATCATAGAATGAGCAGCAATGATTATCCAACAAAGATCTTTAAAATTTCTTATTGTACTTCAGCATAAGAAGTAGTCTAGTGTTGTTATCTGTCAAACTTCACTGATTGTCTTTTAAAAGGTCTGTGTACAGTGAAAAGTTCGTTCAACATCTGCTGTGCTTACAGGAAGCCAGATATATATTTTGCCACAGCAGCAAGATGTGGAAGTGTATCCTTTGTGCTTCCCACCACTCAGCAAAATTAAAATAGTTACTGGGTACTGACTGGGCAAAAGTTCTGTACCCATGCGCTTCAAAGTTTGAAACACCAGCCAGAGATGGTAGCTCCTTGGTGTGTTTTACTTTTCCTTGTCCAGTGTTGGCAGCTGCTTTAGGTCAAAGATTCAGGCAGCTTTGAATGTGCCGACTGAGGGATGAGATTTAAAAATTTCTGTCCAGTTTCTCACCGCTGTCCAACATAACTTTCTGAAAAAGGTTCACACAGTTTTGATTTTCATGTA
This sequence comes from Neoceratodus forsteri, assembly GCA_016271365.2. Taxonomy (NCBI): domain Eukaryota; kingdom Metazoa; phylum Chordata; order Ceratodontiformes; family Ceratodontidae; genus Neoceratodus; species Neoceratodus forsteri. The sequence continues at coordinate 675,827,277 of CM028135.1, forward strand.
ACTGACAGTGGGACAACATTTCTACTGTATTTGATCTGTATTCAGTTTCCCTGTGGTGGCACAGAAGTCCAAAACATATGCACATTTTGCACCCTTCCAAATATGGAGTGTCCCTGTGGCTGGCTGCTTGACTCAATTGTAGAATAAGGTTGACAAGTTCAGAAGAGTGCTCCATAACAAAAGTGGCTTGTGTTGCCAGCTCTGCTGCATTGCCTTTCAATAAGCACTTCAGGCACTTCAAGGTTGCTTCATCAGATTGTAGCATTTCAAAAATTCTGTTAACACTGGTACATAGTCTGCCAAATACTGAACAGTGTTAACCCAGGTGCACCACTGAGTTACCACTCGTATACTGGCATCTTGGGTGCAATGCCCTGCTTGGATTCCATGAAGGCAAAGTAGTGATGCCTACCATTGGGCTCTGGCAAAATATTTTTTAACAAGGAAACAGCAGTGTTTAAGTCATCCAGTGTGTCTGCCCAGACTTCCAAGACCAAATTGAGGAGGTGGAAGCAATGACATGCACTGCATTTGGTAGGACACAGGACAGCACAGTTTCAAAAGCCTTGTGCATATAACTTGCACTGTCCATGACAATGGCAAAGACTTTATTGAAGTTCACCCCATTGGTGTTTAGCACTTTTAGTAGAGCTTGGGATATTGTGGTGTTGTTCACATGATGCAAAAACTCAACACCAATTAGGAGTGGCTGCTCCGAACATTAAGCAATAGTTGGGCCAAAATAGCCAACATGCTACACCATCAGGCATCTGTTGTCTCATCCAGAAAAATGAAGACATCTTGATCCTCCACTGCCTCTTTCAGGGACTGTTCATGATCAGGCGAAGTTCTTGGATGTACGTGCTCCTAAGCTGTGCTGGTCCTGGAAGACTACTGCCTTGTTTGTGTGCTTCTTTAAGAACTCTTGAAAGCCAGAAGCCTTCTCCAGTAGTATTTCTGCATGGGTCAAACAGCGGATGAAGTCCAGAACAAATTCCTTCCGTTCAATGGAAGATTCCATTGCTCGACTGAAACACGAAGTCAGCAACTGCTGTCGAGAGGTGTGCCTAAAAAACAAAAAACAAATCCAAGATATAATATGTTACAGTGAAAATAAACTGTGCCTGGAAAACAAAAACAAAAGCAAACAAGATTTCATATTTTACAGGAAAAAACAAGCTGTAGGCCAGCCCAGTGTCATAGAGGCTGAGGAGCTGTAAGCTTTACCTCCCCCACACTGGCAACCTGTTTGAGAACAACATCAAGTCGACGGGAAGGGAGAGGATCGAGTGTCCAATTGGCTGCTCTCCTCTCCTGAGTGGGGTGGGAATCTGCTATCTTGCTCTTAGAGGCCAGGTGCTAATTTTGAACTCTAGCAGCAAGGAAGGGGATGCAGGAACAAGGCACATGTGCACTGGGAGGAGAAATTGGGTTCCACGGTGCCAGAGAGAGATGAGATGGACTTATAAGACAGGGACAGCGCAGATACCAGTCACCCAAGGGAAAAACAAACCTACTATGTAAAAATAAAATAACTGCAAACATCTGTGCGACTAGTACTTACTTTGCATGTTTTCTTTGCAGCTTCTTTTCTTTCTAGATGTTTCTGCGACTTCATGTGCATGTCAACTGTATGCTTCTGCATGTCAAGTGTATGGGCACAAGCATGACAAAACAGCAATCCTCTATCCTCATAAAGATACTCTGGATATAACTTAACCCGATCCTGGGCACGCACAAGATAAGAGACATGACGTATCCTTGGCCTCTTCGAGAAAGAAGGAAGCGCTTTGGTGGTGGTATAGACATGGTGTAATTTAACCAAACCAAAATTAAACCAAAGAAAAATTAAGACTTGAATGAGAACATCAGTGTATAGAGGGAGGAGAGCTTTCCTTGTGATGCTTGATCCTCCAATTGCACACCACTAGTTTGCATCCCACAATGTTCTAAGCTGGGCAGATTGATTTCAAAACCTCAGCTAATGGAGTTGCCTTGGCATGGTGCTGAGCTTGCCCATAGACTTGCTAGTATCCATGGAATAAAAGTCTCCAGAAATTCAGTTTTCTTGCTACCTTTCATACTGGCCAGGCACACCCCTCCACAGCAGCGAGTCAGGGACACACCACGGGAGTGAGCAGGCGGAAACTGGCGACTGCCATACATGGTCAGAAAAATTGTTCTGTGCCATTCTGTTGCCCTCCACCCTGCTCCCTCACCAGAAGCCAGAACAATTTTTACCATGTGTTCCAGTCTGCCAGGCCCACCCCTCCACTCCATCTCTGAGGAACCACAGCAGCAATCAAGGACACACACAGGAGGGAGGGACGGACCCAGGTGACCACCATATGATGGAAAAAATTGTTCTGTGCCACTCTGGTCGCCCTCCCACCCTGCTTGCTCACCAGAGGCCAGAACAATTTTTTTTGCCATATGTGCCAGTCTGCCAGGTCCACCCCTCCACTCCATCTCTGAGGAACCACAGCAGCGATCAAGGACACACCATGGGAGGGAGGGACGGACCCAGGTGACTGCCATACATGATGGAAGAAAATTGTTCTGTGCCACTCTGGTCACCTGCCCCACCTTGCTCATTCACCAGAGGCCAGAACAATTTTTTTTCCATGTGTGCCAGTCTGCCAGGCCCACCCTCCACTCCATTTCCAAGGAACCAAAGCAATGATCAAGAGACACACCACGGGAGGGAGGATGGACCCACGTGACCACCATACATGATGGAAAAAATTATTCTGTGCCACTCTGGTTGCCCACCCCCACCCTGCTCGCTCATTAGAGGCCAGAACAACTTTTTTCTGCCATGTGTGCCAGTCCGCCAGGCCCACCCCTCCACTCCATCTCCAAGGAACCACAGCAGCGATCAAGAACACACCACAGGAGGAAGGGACGGACCCAGATGGCCACCATACATGATGGAAAAAATTGTTCTGTGCCACTCTGGTCACCCGCCCCACCCTGCTCACTCACCAGAGGCCAGAACAATTTTTTTGCTATATGTGCTAGTCCACCAGGCCCACCCTCCACTCTCTATCTATGTGACAAGCTTTTTTTTCACAGCCCCATACATAGAAATAAATAAAACAAATTATAATAGCTGGCCTGTGCTAGACTCCCTCCCTGCCTGTCAACATGCCACCCTCATCAGGAGAAACATTTTTCTCAGAAAGTTGCATAAAAACCTACCTGTTTGTCAGCACAAATTGGCACAGAAAAAAGAGTTGCAGCTGGGTGATTCATCTCTTTTTGGGGTAATTGCAGCAGTGGGTTCTTCAGATGATCCTCTGCTTCTTCTCCTCCTCAGCTCTCCATGTCCTTGTATTCTGCAGCTCCCGGTCACTCTCACTTGACTCACGATGCTCACTCACCTTCGGCTCGCCTTCAGCTCCTGCTCTTGCTCTGTAGCCTCCCTCACCTGTCCACATACATTTAACTTGGTTTGGCAGCCCTGAGGGGCCTGAGGAATGGAAAAGTGGGATTTAAAAAACAGACCGGCATGATTGGCCCAGCTAGTGTGATGCACTGCACTAATGATGTCACTAGCCCTTCACACGCCAGGACAACAAAGCAGGCAGAGAGATCGGGCAGGAGAGGACTGAGCATACAGCATGGCATGGGATGGCTGGGGAGTTGGGAACACATCAGGAGGGGGATACCGAGGGCAGCAGCAGAATACAAGGAGCTACCACCTGCAGATCATGTTTACTAGCTAGTAGTAAGTGACTGTGACTGTAAGAGATGGTGGGCTCGCTTTGGGCACAAAATAGTAGGATTGTGGCGGAATTAATGTTTTATGGAGAGCAGGAGCTCACGTTGGGCCCAGTTTGTGGTAGGGAATTCAGGAATAAATGAATAAAGTTCTGTTTTGTGGAAATTTATGAAAGTGAGATTTTTATGGGGCTGAAAATCACGCCTCCTAAATAATCATGTGTGATTTTCCAGTGGCCCTGGAGATGACTGCCTTGGAAAGTCAAGAAGCTATTCATGGGGATTAGAAAGGGAAATGGGCAGAGATAGGAGCTGACAAAAGGGCAATACCAATGTAGTACTGGGGATTAGAAATAGGCATCCAGGGGTCAGGGACGGGAAGGCATGTGCCACTGGCTACAAAAGAGAAGATTTGGAGAGGTGAATATGTGGATATCTTTGCCTAAGTTAGTAAGGAGACAGTGGAAAATATGATGAGAAAAGAGTTTTTGAAAAAAAGGACATGCGGGCAGTAGCACTATTAGGAAGAGGATGAGGGCAAGTGCAAAAGGGCAATATGTGGGATGCATGATCAGTGGGTTTCAAGTACTACACTGTCATAACTGAAAAAAATGAGTTCATGACACTATTGTTGGCTTTTTCCTTGATAGTGAGGAGTGCATACAAGATGGGAGGCACTAACTGGATTCAATATGATGAGATGTTCAGACAATGAATGGCATTTGATAAGGATGTTAGAAGGGACACAAGGCAGGCAGACATCTGGTTTGAGACAATGACAGTAGCTGAGGGGTTTGAAGGAGAATGGGACAGGAAGTCTTGGGCAGCACAAAATCCTGCTGGACGTTACAGCAGCACACTGCTCCTGACCACATTGTCATTTCAGGCATGCTTGCGTGAAATGCATGGATTGCATCCCACATCCCATGTAGGACATACAGGGAGCAGGACAGTGGGCCTAGTTATGGGGAAAATCCTTCAAGTTGGAAACATGAGATATTGAGGGACAAGCTGGGAGTTGCAGGAGGAGGCAGGGTTCCTTGTAGGCAAAGGCTATGGCCAGGAGCAGATAGAGGAGGGCTACTGAGGTGGGCTGGGGATAACCAATGGCAAGAACATGGATAAAGTTGGAGGTGTTGAGACAATGGGTACAGGGATACCTGGACATCAGAGCTGCCAGGATGCTGGAGGACAGTTTCAGGAGGGTTTTTATAGTTTCAGGGACATCAGGTTGGGGTGAGGGCAAAGAATTTGGGTTCAATAAAAGGAAAAGAGGTGCTGTTAGAGCAGAAGTTTCAGAAGGAGATTGATGCAGGAGGGTAGAGTGTCCTTTGATGGCCCTCTGTTTGAGAACTTCAGGATGTCAGCTCTGGGGCTGGCCCCAAGAAGCAATCGGTGAATTGGTGGGGTGATACATTAGCTGTCTTACCTGGAAGGGGAGTCGGTAAATGATGGGATCGATGAGCGATAGAAAGGTCACCTATGCCACACTTGAGGACGTAGTCAAGCTGAAAAGGGCTAGGAGGAGTGCACTGTTGGCCAAGACTGCTATCAAGGTGGCTTTCAGGCCACAGGATTAGGATATGTTGGGTTTCATGGGGAACCAGTTCTATTTTGATAAAGCCATGCCCATGAGGTGTTCAATAGCATGCACCACATTCAAGCTCTTTTAGCGCATGGCTGCAATGGGTATTCCAGACCAGGTACATGGGGGTGGTCATCCACTACTTGGACAATTTCCTGTTTATTGGGGATGGTAAGGCTGAGATGGAATGCATGCTGGGTCAATCGCAGAGATGTGTGCACTTTGGGGTGCCATTGGCCCAGACAAGATGGAGGGGCCCAGCCAGGCAATCGACTTTTAGGGATTGAGATAGTCACTGAAGGGGAAACATTCCTGGCTGCCAATGCAGAAGGTAGAAAAGCTGGAAAGAGCTGGTGGCAAAGGTGAAGGGCAGAGAAGGGTAGAGCTTACGTGGTGCAGCAACTTAATTTTGCCTATAGGGCAACAGCCCCAGGTGTGCATTTACATGTTACCTGGCAAGGGCCATGACAGGAACCACTAGGCCCAACCACTGAGTAGACATATCCAAAGGGTGCAGGAGGACCTGCAGGTCTAGGAGGTTTTCTAAAGAAATTTAATGGGGTCACTTTTGGCAGGACGAGTAGGTCTTCAACACTGATCTCGATCGCTTCACAAATGCAGCAGGGGTTTTAGTAATGGGGTGATATTTCAGGGGAAATGGTTAACAGAGGCATGGCCAGAGAGTGGCCCAGATGGAACTGACAAAAGAAATAATTTCCTGGAGATTATCCCTATCTGGGTCACCACCTGGTTTTGGGGGCTGACTTTGGAACCAGAGATTGATGTTTTGGAGTGACAACAGGGCAGTAGTGGATGCCCTGAATAGAAGCAAGTCCAAGCCAGTGATGCAGGTTTTAAGGCACTTAGTGTTGCAAGACTTGAAGCTGAATATGTCCTTCAGGATGCAGCATATCAAAGGGATAAAGAACACTTTAGTTGAAAGCCTCTCCATCTGCAGTTGGGCAGGTTCCAGGCTCTTGCCCCAGGGGCCGAGGGAAGAAAAACCCAATACCAACTTATGCATGGGAGATTGGCTGGAAGGAGTTGAGCTGCTGTTCCGCAACTCTTAGGTGCTCTGGACCCTAAAGGCATATGAAGGCTTTGGAGACTCTTCCAAGTTTTTTAGAAAAGCAAAGGCTTGAGGTAACTGGGGCCATTACTGAGAGCAACTGGCTAGGTTCATAGTGCATGAATGGAGACAGGGTATTGCACACACCACAATGGGAGTACACCTGTTAGCCATCAGACTAGTTAGCAACCTAAGGGGTTGGGGGACCTTGGGAAAAGCAACTAGTGCGGCACATGATGCAAGGTTGGCTTAGGGTGACAGACAGGGTCCTGATGGGAGATGGGCAATACTGGAGGCATTGCTAGAGTGCCTCCTGGCAGTTTTGCCCAGGATCTGCCACTCCAACAACAATGCATGTTTATTCAAGGTCAGATACGTGGTCAGTTCTATGGGGCTTGAATCAGTGAGGTTGTGGGGCAAGGAAAGAGGGCGATAGGGGCGGACTACTGTGGAGGAGACCATTTGACAGTGGGAGATGATTCACCTAAGACTGAGAAGGTCAAAATGGACCAGGTGGGGTGGGTGGTAGCAATCACATTGATGAAGGAGAAGAATTCCATGATAAGCCCCATACGGGTGCTGTCAGCCTATGCTGGGGTGAGGCTACCAGGTGAGGGACATGGGAATGCAAGCCAGTTTCAGCAGGGCAATTAGTGGCAGAGATGAAAAAAGGTTTACATTCCTGGGGAAAGACCCAACTGGATATTCCTCACACTCATTTAGGATAGGGGCTGCCTGAGGTAGTTTCCCAGAGGAGGTAAAGAGAGTGGGAGGTGGAGCTCAGAAAATACAAAACTTATTTAAGACATTTACATAACTGAATTACTAATGCTGTTTCTCTTTTCTGTATTTTCCAGGACTGGATATGGTCAGTTGGGGGTGGGGAGGGGAAATGAGGGAAGGAAGAAGAAAAAAGAGAGGGGGTGGTAAGGGCATGATGGGGACAGAACTGTTGGCTAAACACCCTTTTGATTTACCCACAGGTCACAGTAGGAGATTAGAAGTTTGGATTTGTAGGCACTCCTATATTTATTGGGCACATCACAGAGCATACTTCAAGGCCGGGGATGACAATTATATCAAGATTGGCACCATGTGAGGTTGCCTTTGAAAGGAATTCATGGGATGTGCTGGAACAGCTGCTCCCAACCCTGCAGGACATGAGGTCGACATCCCAGAGCTGGCCCTTCTAATTATACACTTGGGGTTGCAATGACCTGGGGACCAGGAGATGGCTGAACATTTATTACCAGATTAAGCAAGACATACAAATAATTAAGGGTGGTGGCCACAGGTCTTCATTGTATGGTCGGAGAAGGTGACCAGGAGGGTATGGAGGCAGGTGCACAATGACAGGGCTATAGAAAAGCCAGAAGGCATATGAATCAGAGGTTAGGGGCTCTGCTCACAGTAGCGGGCGGGTCATAGAGCAATGGATGGAGGAGAAGGCAGGGGTTTTACAGACCTGATGTGATACACTTATCAGAGGTGAGGTGGACATGCTTAATGAGATAGGGGCCACCATTGAGGTACTAGGATAAAAAAAAAAAAGAAACAAAAAGAGAGGGGAAGAAAAAGGGTGAAATGGAGGGGGGTTCGCCTTCCTTATAAGCTGGAGGTGGCTAGTGCAAGAAATAGATCTGGGGGAAGAGGAGATAGGGAATCTGGGTGTACACCTGCAGGGTCACAGAACAGAGCAGAGCAGAAGAGGGTATGGGTGTACATATGTGACCCAGAGGAAAAGAGACAAGGAAGAGAAGTAAGTAAGATGATGACACCTGATGTACATCCTGGGGAATGAATTTTTGAATATGGATACAGTAAATGAGACATAATATGATATGGAATAATGTGCGATTGGTAAAGATGATGTAATTATGATGTAATAAACTTGAAACATGGATGGATGTCCCTAGATGTACATTTGGGGGATGTATATTGATAAGCGGGAGTTAATGTTGATGGACTGTGAAAACAATGTAACCAGTTTTCATGACATGATGCAATTTGGAAGAAAGAAAAGGATGTGGAAAGATGAATCTGGTGAATTTGACAGAATGGCACTGAGTGAATAAAATTTATTGCCAGCTGAGCACCACTGGTCAGTGTGTTTAATTTGGGATGGAAGTCCGGGAACAAGGAGGTTTGCCTGGGTTTTTCCTGGCAGGCCCATTTGTTGCAGGCCCCAGACCATAGGGAAGATGGCTTAAGAAGTAGGGGAGGGATGGAGCTGAAGGGAGGTAAGGGAGGGAGGGGCAGGTGACATCACCAGTTAGGGTGGGAGGGGCTGCAGGAAAGATAACAAAGGATTGAGGGCAGAGGACAGAGAGAGAGAGAGAGGCATGAACTTGGGAACAAAGGTGTGCAGACTCATTTCACCCTCTTTCTTATAGTTGGTCAATTTTCCCACCTGTCCACCCATTGTTGGGGAAAAATTGAAGGGATGGCTAGAGGAATGTAGGGAAGAAATAGATTTGGGGGGGATAGGGAATCTGAGTGTACACCCAGAGGGTCACAGATCAGCACAGAGCAGAAGAGGAGCACGGTGTATACACATACCCCAGAGGAAAAAGAGATAAGAAAGAGAAGTAAGGAAGATAATGACCCCGGATGTACATCTTTGGGGGACACACAAGGTTTTGTAATATGGATACAGTAAAATGAGATACATAATATGATATGGAACTGTGTAATGAGTAAAGATGATGTAATAATTATGTAATAAACTTGAAACATGGATGGATGTCCCCAGATGTACATCTGGGGGATGTATATTGATAAGTGTGAATTTAATGTTGGATGGACTGTGAAAACAATGTAACCGATTTCATGATATGATGCAATTTGGAAGAAAGAAAAGGATGTGAGAAAGATGAATTTGGTGAATTTGACAGAATGGTGTTAAGTAAGCAATAATACCTGACAAGGTGGGCAGTATTGGTGAATAGTGGACAACCCAGGGCATAATGAGGCCCAACACCACAGGTGGAGGGCCTTCATAGCTCCTGGGAAGGTGCGGTAGTCCTCAGTACCACCCACCCTGGAGGGTATTATTATGCTTAGAAAATGGCCCTGTAAAATATATATATACTGTACAGTATATCAGTGAGAAATTATTAATAAAGAATTAGTTTATTGTGAATTTTGTAGTAAAATAGTTCCTCTGCCTGGATTGAGCTTTGAACTTTTGCCCTGCTGGAGACTGTCGATTTAAGTGGTTGTATGCAGTTACAGCCCTCTAGTAGTATGTTTAGTTTGTTGATTTGAAATACACCTCCTTCCTCCTGTTGCACCTTTGTTTGCCAGCTTGTCTTTCTTTCTTTCTTTTTTTCTAGTTTACTGGCATGTGTCTATGGTGATCGGGAAAGGAAAAAATAGTGTATATGTTTACATCACGATCAGGACAGGCAAAGAGAGACTGTGACCGATGTCAGCAGCGGAGCTTATTGAGACAGTACTTTTTTTTTTTTCCACCTGCTGTTTGTTTTAACAGTGGGCTGTGAGCTGTTGTACTTGTACCAGGAGAAAAGTATGGGTTGCAAGAATAACAATGGTCGGGAGGCATTTCTTTCTTGTGGTGCAGGTGAGAACTTTGTGGTACAGTACAGTACTTAAGAAAACAGAGGTAGTTTGATATTGGCAGCGGTTTCTGTTGTACTGTAAATGAAGCATGGTACCTTACTTACAAGTGCAGTTATTTTCATAGATGCGCGATCAGGAGAATCAAGTGTGCCAGGAGCGTGGCAGCACTTTGTAACTTCTGCTCCCAGATACATAGTGTGGTTGCCAGCTTGCTACAACTACTATATCCTCCAGCTTTTGAGGAGTAGAAGCTGTGCATACTGATGACTCATTACAAAGTGTGCTGTGGCTCTGACAGTTTTTGTTTTTTTAAGGACGTGTTTTCTTTTCTTTACTGCTTATAGTTTGGCTATAAGTGCAGTGCAGGTCAAATTGGGTGCTGCCTCCAGCACAAATACTATCTCTGCTGCCTCCAAAGCTTTGCCCAGTTGGTTGGCTCTAACTAAGCCTCCACCTGCACTGCTCAGTTGGTCTGCCTGGAAGAAGCTTCTCTACCCTGCAAGGTGTAGGCCCAAATTGGTGCCTCCAGCACAAATACTATCGCTGCTGCCTCCCGAGTGTTGCCCGGTTGGTCGGCTCTAACTAAGCCTCCACCTGCACTGCTCGGCTGGTCTGCCTGGAAGAAAGCTCTCTACCCTACAAAGGTAAGACAGGACTCAGCCATCAGGTTCAATTTTTAGCGATTACACAGCTACATCCTGATTGGACACTGCCCTCTGTTGCTGCATCTTGAGTGGCTTTTCCTCTGGCTAATTCTTCCTAATTCTTAAAATGACTGTTTTCAGTTTTTTGGCTAGTTTTCCATTAGCAGGTTATACAGATCTGCCACTAGATGGATCTTGTTCTTTCATTTAAAAAGTCTACCCTCTTAAAGTCACAGTTGCTTTACTTGCTATATACCTTCCTTGTACTGCCTCCCTACTACATCCTATTTTGATGAAATTTTCACCCAGGATTATTTCAGCCTACTGTACTGATTCAATTTGGGAAATTCTGTTTTGGGAACTGCTTATATTGTACTACTTCTAATTTGAAATTTGGGATTTTGTCTTGGGAAATATTTTACTGTTTAAAGTCGATTGAACTCCTGTAAAGTTTCCTCCCCCATCCCTCCTACCTTAGTTAAATACGCTTTGCTCTGCCCCTCTTCCTCACACTCCACCCTCGATTGCCTGCTGGTCCCTCCTATTGGCATACAACACTTGCTTGTCTTTTCTCTTCCTTTCTGTCCTGCCTAGCTCCAGCCTACATTGCTCTCTCTCCCAGCTGCTCACATACCCCATCCTCACCATTCCTGCTCACTCTCAGCTCTCTTTTCACTACCTCTCCCTGCCTGTTTTTTTCTTTTTTCACCCACACCAGCTATGAGTTCCCTCCCCCACCTGCTCCTTCCCCTTCTTTCCTTCCTTGTCCTTCATCCCTTGTTCTCTCTCCCAGGCCCCTGCCACCCCCACCCCATACCCACTATCGGATTACTCAATACCAGCAGCACCTTGGGAACGCCTCCACTTCGACCAGTCCTCCCATGGTCCTCCACTTGGAAATATCTGGCTGCTTCTTAACACCACTAAGATTGGTCTTGATGCCATCCTATACCTACTGTACCACACTGCATATCATCGGGCTGTCATATGAACTCTACCTACTGCCCATACGCCAAAAGGAAACACAAATTATCACTACTGGACCTCATGCTCTGTTCAATGAAGCTCCTCCTACTTCTCCTACTGATCTCGGCAACGCCTATCCAAATCCTGGCCTGGGCTATTCAAGCCCTCTGAAAAAGGCAGGGGCCTCACCATCGCAACCATTAACATCTACAGCTATTACCAAAGCTTGATGCACCCAAGCCTTTATCAGCCAACATAATCCTGACATCCTTGCTGTAGCTGAAACATGGCTGACACCAAAAGTTCCTGATCTGGCAATTACCTACAGGGCTACAGTGTTTCAGACTGGACAGTGACTCTAAAAGAGGAGGGGGCTGTGCCATCTACATTAAGGATAATCTCCTGGGGCACCATGTTCCAACCCCGTCCCTACCTCCTCGGCCCAGCTTCTACCCATTAATATTCTTCTAGGTCCCAATCAAAAGCCCTCACCATCACCTCTGTATATATCCCACCTCGAGATCAAGATCTTGGCATCAAAGAGGTTCTTAACTTCATCAGCTCCCAACTTCCTGGCTCTGAACACATTCTGCTTGGTGATTTCAATATAAACTGGCTCACATCTGATGTCTACACTCATAAGGATGCCCTGCAGCTGCCAACCTCTCACAATTGGTCACCACACCAACTCATATAAATTACAAACTGGCACCAGTACCCTGCTGGACTGGGTTCTCACCAATCACCCACCAGGATCTCTTGTACCTCCATTCTCCCAGACTCTCTCAGTGACTACTCCCAGTTATGTGTGAATGATCTAATAAATTTCTAAAGCCACCCCTATAATCATTACCAGCAGAGTCCTCCCCATGGTCAACTTACCCATCTCAAACAGTACCTATCCTTGCAAGACTGGCTGCCCATCTACATGGCGACATATGCTAACCTAGCCCTCGGCTACTTCATCACCGCTTCAATAAGGCCTGTGACCTATTTGCACCTTCAAAAATAGAAAACAAAATCCCTCTGTAACCCTTGGTTAACTGCAGAGCTCCTTTCCCAGCTGAAATCTAGGGACCACCTGTGGGCAGTGGCTAAGCCACAGGCAAACAATCTGACATCCAAAAATACAAACATGCCCATAATGCCTGCATAAAATTCATTCGTCTCAAAGCTCATATTATAAGGACATCCTCACCAACACCTGGGAAATGGTTGTGCTTTCTGGGACAATATCAAGGGCATTACTGGGAAACAATCATCCCTCCGACCATGTTAATTGTTGAAGGATCCACTACCTTGATCCCATGGTCATTGCAAATACCTTTAACATGGCTTTTACTGAACTCAGTACTGTTCTACCACTTGATTTCTTCACAGTCAGTCACACCTCCTCTAACACACCCTGCACTCCATCAAACCACCCTCATTTTTACTTCAGGAAGATAAAGATGAATGAAGCTCACCGCCACATCGCCTCAGCCATCTCTACTTTCAGAATCAGCAGTGACACCTGGACCTTAAGCTGCTATCACTTACACTTGACAAGGTCCTCAGTGCCCTAACTAAAATTCTAACCTCTCTCCACATCAGTACATTCCCTGAAATATGGAAAACTGCCACTGTGACCCGGTCCACAAAAGTGGGGATAAGACCTGCCACTCTAACTACCGCTTGACCTTCATATTGCCACCACTATCCAAGGCCCTAGAGCATATTGTTGCAGACCAGCTCACTGATTATTTAGACAAATATAATACTCTGTGCACACAGCAGCACGGTTTTAGAAAAGGGCATAGTACCACCACTTCCCTGCTTGAATTTACGGTGCAGTGCATAGTTCCCTTGATAAAGGTCTTCTTACTGGGCTGTCTTCATCGACCTCTCAAAGGCATTTGACACGGTCCGTCATTGGCTCCTGTATGACCAACTGCTTCTTACTGGCCTCGCACTGGACCCGCCCACTGGTTCAGAGTTACTGTACCTTGACAACCGCTCTCAAAGAGTAAAATTGCCGATGCTATCTTGGACACCTTGCCTGTCCGCCCAGAGTCCCTCAGGGTTCCATAATGAGCCCCTCCTTTCCAGCCTCTTTTTAAACTCCCTACCACAATCCTGCTTCGAAACAAATCATCCTGTATGCAGATGATGCTGTTGTCTTTCTACGCAAAGGACCTTTCACCACTACAACACAGCCTCCTACTCGATTCAGTGTCACTGAAACATGGTTCTCCAATCATAAACTAGTCCTCAATCACAGGAAAACCAAGTTATTGCTATTCTGGAGTTCACATAGCTGTTACAAGCAACCCCTTGCCATCTTCACCAAGCAGGGACTGTTCTCAACAAGTTTCTCATTCAAATACCTAGGGATTCTGCTTGACCCAATCTCTCCTATATGGCTCACATTGACAGCATGGCTAACCACAACACACGCCTTGATTACTTTCTACAAGCACAGGCAGCACTCTCACCCCAGAGGCCCTGAATATTGTTGTCCAGAGCTCTGTGGTGTCAATTTTGATTAGGGCCTCATTATCTATGGCTCCGCCACAACGTCGGCCCTCCAGTGTATAATAACTGCACTTAACAAAGCATGCCGACTCACAACTGGTGCCCACCGCCCACCCACACCTGTGCCCTTTTATGAGCAATCTGAAGGACTACAACTTTCCAACTGTATAAAGCATCTCACATGTGCTATGGTAGGAAAAATCAACCTTGGACTCACACCCCCGGTGTTACTGCCTTGTTACATCAAACACCAACCGACAGAACACCAGGAGCTCGACAACCCAGATTCTACAAGTTTCTCACTGTTGAACCACACTGGCCCAATGCTCCTTCACCCTATAGCGCCACCTATGGATGAATGGTCTCAGCCACACCATCTCCTCTGCCTCAACACTAGGTCTGTTCAAAACCAGGCTCCAAGCCCATCTCATTGCCTCTAGCTCCTGTGACTGCCTCTCCTAGCTGATGATCTGCACAGCTTTAATCCTAACTTATATACTGCTTAACCCCAGGCCCCCAGTCCCCTCCCCAGCTCCTGAGGTGCCACCTAAATCTCAGGTCTTCATACCACCTCATTAGTCTCTCCTTGACCCTTTATAGCATTCATTCCCCCACCCTGCCGATTTTTCTCTTCTATCAGTCCTTCCCATTTATTTTTCAACAAATTCCTCTGGCTGCATCCTTCATCCTCCCCTCTCCTCTCATCCTTGTTTCTCACACCCCAGGAGCCTGACCTCTACCCATTCCTTGTGGGCACATGCATCCTAGCTGTGTTCACCATTTTACTATAGCTGCCTCTGTTAACCACGTACACTTCTCCTCTCCTCTACACCTTACTCTTCCATTAATTGACCACTTTCAATAGCATTGTTGTACATGGATTGTTTACTGTTATTTCACTGTTGCTTCCTTGTTGTTTGTTATTTCTGACATGGAACCTTTGTAAAAGAGCCTTGGCTCAAACGCACTTGTAATCCTAGAATAAATAAATGAATAAAAATAAATAAATAAACTTGGTGTCTGGGAGATGATTTCTTTGGTCTAGTGGGGGCTGCCTCGGTCAGTTGCCCACTTAGTGAGCAGAAAAAATGGCAGCTGGATTAAACTGGCACATGGACACCATGTTATTGAGAGGTCTTTATCAAAAATACCTGCCCGCCATGTTCGCCCAGCCAATCAGAGTACCAGGATTTACTTGGCCATTTTCTAGGTGTTAATAACATGTATTGCCAATTGAGCACCCACGACATTTGCTGGTCAGTGTGTTTAATTTGGGAGGGGGTCCCAGAACAAAGGTTCATTAGCATGGGCACAGTTTCTATTGTACAAAACCCTTCTGAATACTAGTATTTCTACATTTAAAATAAAATAAGAATGTTATTGGGAAAGCACCTAAAACATTTGAAATACTGTTTTATCGCTTTTGATAGCATGTTTAATAAATTAAAGCCAAAAAAGTAAGGAAATGTGATGTCAGGTAAAATGTCCTTGAGCCTTGATGAATCTGTGTCATGGTGTTTCTCATGGTTTGAATGATCACACAACAAAACTTTGGCATTGCCCTAACTTCACATAACAATGCTTGGAGAGGGTACCCAAGTCAGGGACATGTCAGAGCTGTCTACACTGCCATTCAAATCCTAAGAAACACATGTCACAGAATCAACAAGGCTAAGGGAGTCATTTTATACTAAAATTTAATTTCTTACATTTTAGGCTTTGTGTTTCAGCCCTAACTGAAGCATTAATGTTTTTTTTCTATGAATTTCCTTATTTTTATTGAAAGATACTTAACAAAGCCTTTGGCCAGCATTAGCAATCATGAAAAGGTTGGTTGATGCCTAGATCAGAGTGCCAGTGGAAGTGGTGGAGGCAAAAGCAAAGGGGACTTCAAGTATGTGTGGGATAGACACAGAGGAATATAAGAAATAGGCAGGGAGGAGGGTTAGTCACCAGAGACCAGTTAGGGTCTGAGAAGGCAGACTAGGCTGGGAACATGAGGGCAGACTGGGTGCACCAAGTGGTTCTTTCTAAAAACAAGGTCTATGTTTTGATACTGGCATGGTCTCCTAGTGTTGGATCAGAGTTTCTGTGGGACTATACTGGCTACTGGTGATGGGCTACCAGTAGCCAAGTAGAGATGGAGGCTAGGTTTCCAACATCAGGATGGGCCCTAGTGTCAACTAAAGATAGCCAACACCAGGGATGCACTTCTGTGTCTGGAAATTAAAAATATCCAGAGCGATACTAGGGATGGACTCCGCTATTCTTTCTGAGTTTGGGGAGAGGCAATATTGACTACCAGGGATGGGTTCCCAGTAGTCTTATTGTTATTTTTATATACTAATACCATATATCTTCGATCTGAAGCCACCCTCTATTACAAACCACCCTTGAACTTAAGATGCAGCTTTAAACAGAATAATCTAACACAAGCCACCCTCCAGCATTAGTTGCTATCGCACAGTGATCGTGACAGTGATTAACAGAGGTATGAGTTTGCATGCAGTAACTCCTTCCATTACCTGACTCGACTCTCGACTCCCCATGTTTTGCCACAACATCTGACGTCAGCAAGAGACAGTGCCTAGCAACAACCTTATCCTGACAACCACTGGCAACCTCTATTAATTAGGCAATGAATACCGTAACAATAAACGAGCTGGGCAGTGATGTTAGTTTGAAATAAAAGATCTTTTTAATCGAAAATCACAAGCAGATAAAAATTTTAAAAAAGGACGGTTCGCAACAGATTCGTAACAGGATACAGCAGTTCATTCAATTTCATCTGAGCTTGTTAGTTCACCCTCTGAGCTGTCAGACTCACAGTTCTCCTGTTCTGCTGGATCTGTCGATCACTACAATATTGGTTCAAGCCCCTTTGTGGTTTTCTTGATGAACCTCTCTCGCACCTTGCAGTAGTCTTCCTCTTTTAGGCAGCCAATCATATCTGAATCACAACTTGTAATAGTGCAAACCTACAGAAAACAAAATTGGTCAAACACTCATTCACTTTTTTGTTATTAGGTTACAGGCTGACACACTCGCATCGGAATGATTTAATGATAATTTCCTTCTAAACACACTGCCAAGGAGTTTTTATCCATTCTAAGATTTTTCTTTCCTGGAGCCCGTGGTTTCCACCCTTTATTAGCTCCCTTTCTTCATTGGCAATCCAGTTATCATAGCACTCCTATATGCTGCCTTAAAGGGGCTCCAGCTGACATCTGCTGGTTGAAGAACTTTTGTGCATCCACCGGGATGACAGAGATTATTGTCTTCTGTGATTTAGTGTGAGTTTTCACTGAAGGGCAAATGTGGCAGTGGAATGCGTCCCATACTAACATTCATTTTCCGAATGCCATCGACCCCAGACCTTGTCAAGCCACTGAATTGTGATGGATTCATCCTTCCAGCCATTGTGTGACATGGCAACCACTACACCAGTAATGCCTAATGTCTCTTTGGGACCCTTTCCCTGATAACCACTAAGGTGGCAGCTTATGCCCGTCAGCCGCTGTAGCAAGACATACGGTCACCCGCTGTTTTTCATGACCCGTTGTTACGAGAGGGACAGATTTGGACCCGATAAGATCTACAGTTCTATTTCCAGGCATATCAGCCCAGATTGCAGTCTCATCCATATTGCCTTATCATGGATAGAGTGAGGTCAGAGGCTGCAATCTGTCGCTTGCAGTAACATGCAAATTCTATTATTTTGGGAACAAAATCTTTCAGCAGTCTCTGCCCACCAGTTGTTTTTAAACGGATGGTGAAGCCCCATCTCCACAAAAACTTGTCCACCCAACCTCGCTGGCAGAAATGATGGATACTGAACTATCGACATTGCTTTTAAATCAGTGGCTTTTCTAGTTACCCTGTAGTGCTGCCCTTCTTCTGTAATCCATGCAGCAAGAATTGATTCACTTTCAGGGTACTTGCTGCCGACTGCCACCATCAAGCCGTCGCTCTTCACGATTGGAGCCCATGTACCCAGACACAGTCAGTTTCTCTTCGAGAGAAGGCAGTTTCTTCTCCAGTCCTGCAACTGCTTCTCATCAATATGCAGTGCCACTGCAACTGGGCAATTTCTTCTTTTTCCACTCTTTGAGCAGCTGCAACTTTAAATTCTAGGTCAAAAGACTTGCGCTTTGACATTGCGATTGTTGCATGCTACAAAAAGGCAAAGAAACCTTCGTTTTTCAAATGATTAATGATCTTATATCTGGATCTGAAAATGAATCAATTGATTACAGACTGCCCTCGATAATTAGTCACTAACATAAACTGCAAGCAAGCAACAATTAGCATTATTAGCTGCAGTTTTAAATCAAGAGATACGGTATACCAACATACTAAATTGCCAGCAGAAAAGGCCCACAGGTCTAAGTCTGCCCGATTGTGTAGCTCTTAGTTTCATATTACTACAGCTGTCTCAGCCCCACCCAAACCCCTCCCTTCCTCACCTTTCCTGTTTTTCCCCTTTGTGTTCTTGCCTGTGCTAATCCTGCCCTTGACCTCTATCTCAACCCTGCTTAAAGATATCCATTGTCCTAACTTTGTGTAACTCCTTTGGCAGTACATTCCATCTTGCCACCACTCTCTGTAAAGCAGTGCCTCCTCATCTCCCTCCTGAACCTTACCCTTCCAGCTTCAGACTGAGCCCCATAGACCCTTCCACCTTAAATGGAACAATCCTCCTCTCTAATTTTATTTATGCCTTTCAAGTACTTAAAGGTCTCTATAATCAAGGCCCTCTGTTTTCTGCGTGTTCTGCGGCACATGGCAACTGCTGCAGGAGTTATGACCTGCTACAGAATTTGGGGCTGGCCGCAAATATGGGGTTTGCTACAGTAATTGCACAGAAATTGCGCAGTAAGTTAGACAGAGACTGACACCCCCTCCTTTCAAGAAATTCCTCTGCCTACCTATAGCTTTATAAGAATTAAAATTCACCCTCAACCATCTCAGCCCCTCAAACCATCCCCAACCAGCCCGACAGCCCGCCTTGAGTCACCCTATTTTTTATATTGGTACCCTTTTTGGTCCAAGGCTGCATGATGATCCATTGCCTTTTCCTAGCACTGCTAGTGGACCAGAATGCTTTGTTCTTATCCCAGCAATTTTTGTAGGCCCACACAAAGCCATACTGGGGCATGAATCCAGTATTTTGTCACAGCAGTAATAAGAAAAGGCAGAGGATTGTCCACACTATTGGACCAAAAAGGGTGCCAATATAAAAACAGAGTTACTCAATGAGGCTCTGGGTAGAATGACTTTTGGGGCTTTGATATGCAGGGCCTTGTATTTCTTGTTTTATGAGGGGCAGAGTAATGTCTAAGAGAAGACTTTACAATACTTTTGAGGCAGAAAGAGGCAGAGGATCACTGTACTGTGTTGGGCTGGATAATGACATACATTTAAATCTATAAAACCACTCAGTGACATTCTATAGGCTTGTTAGGAAAGTGATGGAGTTGAGATGAGCAGTGGTGGGTTTTACCTGTTCTAAAACCATGACAGGGTAAAGTGCTGTTGGGGGAGTAATTTGCTATCCTTATTGGGTTTAGACCACAAGAGGTTGCTGTGGATGTGGCTGTGATGTTGCAAACCTCATGGGTCAACTCTGGTGCCTAGGAGAAAAATTTAAATTATAAAAATGCAAGCAAAGGACAGCTAAGTAAATAAAAACAATTTGGGACAGGAAAAGTATGAGAGAATGCTGGTTATACTGAAGAAATTAAAAGATGAAATCAAGATAAGAAAAGTAAGAAGCTAAAGATTATGTAAAACGTGAAAACTAAGGGAAGAGAAAACAAATTGAGAAAATAGAGAAAGTCTTAATGACATTGCAGATGAAATATTTTTATATTTTTAACATTTATATGACTGACTACAGCACTCTCAACTAATGCCTGTTGTACTGACAAATGTCTCTGGCTGCTTTGTTCCTTTCTATTATTCCAATGTTTCAGAATGCAAACTGTCTGTTACCACATTGTTGTTCTGACTTGCTGTTTTCCTCAATCTGTATTTCTCTGACGTGGAACCTTTGTAAAAGAGCCTTGGCTCAAAGGTAGTGTAATCCTAGACCTTAATAAATAAATAAAAAATAAAATATATTGCTCCAGGATACTAGACAAGGGTGAGCAAGACAGATTTCAAGTTCAGTGCATCACAATTAAAAATGTCACTTAGGGACAAGTGGATTTACTCAGAGCATCAGTGCAGCTTCTACATTTT
Source organism: Neoceratodus forsteri (assembly GCA_016271365.2). Taxonomy (NCBI): domain Eukaryota; kingdom Metazoa; phylum Chordata; order Ceratodontiformes; family Ceratodontidae; genus Neoceratodus; species Neoceratodus forsteri. The sequence continues at coordinate 675,847,603 of CM028135.1, forward strand.
TAAAGTACAAATAGCTTGACCGTTTTTTTTTATTTTTATTTTAGTCTTTGGTAACCAGGTAGGCCCACTAGGCACAAGTGCCTGTTTTCAGGGGTGACCTGGGAGCAATGGGCAGTTAAGTGACTTGCTCAGAGTCACATAGTATGCAAGTGGAGGTTGTGAGAATCAAACTCTGGTCTGGTCTGCTGGATGTATCAAGCTCGGTCACACCTCGTTCCTCTTACCTCTAGGCTACTGACCATTCAATACAGTAGTCCATTTTTTTTCTATTCTTTGGTAACCAGGTAAGGTTACCAAAGAATAAATCCAGTGTAGCCCACCCGCAATTTGAAAGACTCAAATGTTGGCTCTGTTTAACTAACAGCCCTATCTCCTACTTCCCTAGTCTGACAGCCAGCCCCCAGTGTGTTAACATTCTGTGATAAAATTGTTTGAGAGCATTGCAAATACCATTCTTTTCCTTCCTGGGTGGGTAGTGGTGCTGAGATGGGTGGAGGTGAGCTACACTGAGTTTTAAAACTGGGATCAGGCAAGGCTTTTGGGGGCAGGATCATGTTAGGAGAGGAGAAAATATCTTGCTACCATTAGGTCTTGGGTAGGGGAGGCTGCAGAGAGCATTACTAACATTATGGGAAGTGGAGGAAAGAGCATTGCTTCAATTATGTCTGGGGAAAAGAAAAGAGATTATTGCTACAATTATGTAGATTGGGGAGGAGATAGCATTACTGCCATTAGGTAGGTGGGAGGTGGCAGATGAGAAATCTTTTCTTTTACTAGGTTTTGAGAGGGAAGAAGAGAACAGAGAGCACTGCAGCCTTTTCATCTGGAGTGGAGGTGAGAGCACTGCTGCATTTTTCTCCTTGGGGAAGGGGAACTTTGCCTGACTTAGAAACATAGTCCATGAGATTATAGAGGCAGAAGAAAAAAAGGAAAATACAGAAAGCTAGCTGAGCCACCTACTATGCTGGTAGCAGTGCATCAAGGTTCCATGAGGGAATCCATAGATGCGATCCTGAGATTACCTACTCTAGGACAGCCCATGGTCAGACAGCATTCGATGCCAGAGCTTTCAGGTCAGGGAGTGAGTGCATATGAAAGAAAATAAAGAAAAATGAAGCCAATGTAAGAAAGATGACAATCAAGCTAAAGATTATTAATTAAAAATGTGACAACTAAACAAGGAAAGAGTGAAACAAACAGAAAAAGATAGAAATAATCATACTGACACTGCTGATGTTTAATATTTTGTATTTTTAATATATGGCAGTTTTCAGAGTGGCACCCACAACTACAACTGTGTACAGGGTTCCTGATAGGTGTTCACAGAGCAGGGAGTCTAGGGTGCTCCATGGCTAGGCTACTTCATGCTGTTCCATAGAGAACAACTATTGAGCTATTTGCTTTCTTGCTAGTATGTTGAAGGGTGCCTGCCAGTAGCCATTAATGTTGCATGGCATAGCACCAAGCCCTAAATAGATTTAGATAAATATGGAGAGCCAGAACAACTTCTGAAAAAGCAAAAGAATAAAACTGAAGGTTTAAGGAAATTATGTAACTTACATTTATGTGGTGGAAGTCAAAGATCCTCCTCACAGGCCATCCTTACTGGGGTTCCCCTAAACTGTAAAGCTGACTCTGTATTATTTATATATAAATGTGCAACAGAACTTTAAAGCTTATGGCAGAACTTGACCTAACAGTGCCACAGAAGTTCAGAGTCCCTGCTGCAGAAGTTACATCACTTTGCCACAGAGAACAGGGGCCATGTCTATAATGTCCACTCTTTCCCTTCTCTCTTCCAGCAAATACATGTTGAGCTCCCTCAATCTTTCTAATACGGCAACTCTCACAGTCCCGTGATCATTTTCATAGCCCTGCACTGCACCCCATCCAATAAACTCACATCCTTTTGAGGTATGGGCAGCAGTCACTGCACAGTACTCCAAGTGTGGCCTCACCAGCAATCTATATAAGGGCAGAATGACCTCCTCCTCCTCCTCCTCCTCCTTTCTAGAGGTGATCCATCTGGCAATGCACCCCAGCATCCTATTAGACATTGCTGCTGTCCTCCTACACTGTGCTGATACCTTCATGTCCCCGTGACTATTATCCTGAGGTCTCTTTCCTCTTCTGAAGCTGTTCCCTGCACTCCCCACAGCCAGTAGCCGGTCCTGGAATTTCTTTCTCCAAGGTGCATGACCTTGCTCTTCCTAGCATTACCCCTCAACTGCCATTCCCTAGACCAGTGATTGAGTATAGCTAGATCCTCCTTGGGTGCCTGCCTCCCTTCCTCATTGTCCAGTTTTGCACAAATCATAGTGTCATCTGTGAACAGGTTGATCTTACTCTTTGCCCTCTGCAATGTCTCCAATGAAGACATTGAACAAAACAGGGCCCAACACTAAACCCTGCTGTACCTCACTTGTTACTGGCCTTGGCTTGGATGTCTCTTACAACTACCCTCTGTTGTCTGCCCTGCAACCAGCTCTCAACCCACCCACCAGTTTCTCCCCACCCCATGTCCCTCAGCTTGCTCATTAACCTCCTGTGGGGCACTGAGTTGAAAGCCTTGCTGAAGTTCAGGTACAGGACATCCACAGCGTCTTCATCAACCGTCAAGTGACCCAGTCAAAGAAGTCTATCAAGTTAGTTTGGCTTGTTCTTCCGAGACAAACCTATGCTGTCTGTCATCCTGTAGACCATTACTATCGAGAAAGGTTATCAAAGTCTCCTTTAGAATGGTCTCCATCAACTTCGCCACTATGGAAGTCAAGCTTATTGGTCTGTAGTTGGCTGGTTGGTCCTTGGGTCCACTCTTGTGAAGGGGCACCATGTGAGCCATCCTCCAGTCCCTGGATACCTTCCCCATCTCCAAGGAGGTGTTGAAGAGGTCCATCAGAGGGCCTGCTAGCACCTCTCCCAGTTCCTTCAGGACCCTTAGCTGTACACTGTCTGGTCCTGTTGCCTTGTTCACCCACAAGGCTTTAAGGCCCTTCAGAACTCTATCCTCTTGGAGGACCCCATCTGTTATTGCTTCCCCTTTCCCTTGCCTCCTTTCCCCTTCAGTATTGGGCCATCCCTTTCTTTAGAACACTGAGCAGAAGTACTCATTGAGTGCCTCTGCCTGTTCTTCCTTGTTCCACCCATCTCCCATCCTCTTGATTCTAACAATGTCATCTGTACAACTCTTCTTCTCCTTTATGTATTTAAAGAACTCCTTTCCCCTCTCTGATGCCCTGAGACAACTTCAGCTCCTTTGCTGCCTTGACTGCCCTGACTGACCTGGTCACCCCTGGATGCCTTTGTGAACACCTCTCTATCCTCCTCATGACCTGATTTTTGAACTTAATGAAGGCCAATCTTTTTCCTCACCTTCCACTCCACTTCCTTGCTGAGCCAGCTAGGTTTTTGACTTGGACTGCTTACACTGAGATTTGGCACACATGTTTATGGCCTCGATCAGCCCCTTCCTAATGATTGCCCACTTCTGTTCAGTATCCATCACTGGGTTAATTTTAGCTAAATACCCTCTAGAATGCTGCTCATTCTGGCAAAATCTGCCTTCCTGAAGTCCATACTCTTGTCCTGGTCTTAGTCGACTCACCCCTGTGTTGAGGAGGAACCACACTGAGCGGTGGTCACTTCCTGCTAGAGGTTCCTGTACTTCCACATCCTGGACTTGATCACCATTTGTTAGCACCAAGTCCAGTATGTTCCCTCTAGTAGGTTAAATCACCCTTGCACTAGGTAGCTCGCCTTGGATAGCCTCCAGCAGCACCTGTTCCCTGGCATGTGCCGTAGTTACTGTCTGTCAGTCAACCCAAGGTAGGTCAAGTCTCCCACTATAATTATATTTCTTGCCACTGACCTTTCCTATTTGCCCCTGCTCCCTATCCATCTCCTTGCTCTGTGGAGGGTGGCCTGTACACCACCCCCATCCTAAGCTTCTTACCTTTAGGGATTTGGAACAATACCCATATGGCTTCTGGCCCGCTCATCCCCTCCTTCCTGGTACACAGTATCCCTCCCTGACATAAATAGCCACCCCTACATGCTCCAGCCCCCTCCAGGTCCCTGCAGAACACCTTCTAACCTGGGATTGTAAGATCCCAGTCATGTTATTGGGGCCCAGATCTCTGAGATGGTGGTAATATCTACTCTCTCTACCATCATTGCCTGGAACTCTGCCACCTTGTTTGCTAAGCTCCTTGCATTCAAGGATACTACAGTCCAGCTTGTGCCCCACACCTCCTCTTCCCATCTCTCCCCTTCCACTTTTGTCTTTTGTTATTTGCTTAAAATCAGAAAGCAAAACATAAAGTTTGTAAATTATGCCTCGGACATCTGAGAATATATATTTGCTTCTTGCTTTAACATGCAAACCATTTTCTTTGCTATTCTTGTTCAAACATAAAAGAATAGATGAAAATGTGGACAAAGTTGTTCTGCACATGCACAGTCATGTAACATTTGAATTAATACAACTTAAAACTGTTTTCTTGAAGTACTACAGTATTTCAAAAAACTCTGAAATTGATATCCTTGCAACAGGATCTAATAAACTTGAAAGCCTCAGCTTTCAAATTTCTGCAATTTTATGGCTGTGAGCAGAGCCTACAGCCATCTTGCTGTCTGTAGCTAGAAAAAATTGAATAACGGGGAACACATTTTTGAAGTTTTCAATGTAGTCTTCCAGACCTATGAATCAACATGCCAGTTGAAATAAAATAATCCCTTCTTTCTGTTTAGAATGTTGGAGCCAGCATCCCAAGCTACTTGTCAGATGGCCATTAGGAAATTGAAACAGCTTGTTAAATATTGGTTGCTTATTAAACTGGAAAATTGTTTACCCCTTCAAAATGCAACAACTTGCACATTTAAATACTTAGCATTTAAACATTTTTTAGCTATTAGCTTCAGTTGGGCAGGTATTGTCTTTCAAGAAAGAGTCATACCTCATAAATGTCACCCTTTCCAGCAACAAATCTGAAAAGATGTATACTGTTTTTAACCTCTTAAGACACTAACTGATAAGAACTGTCTCAGACATATGACAGTTCTTCTGTGAACTATCCAGGCTAAGTAGATAGAAATTAGCAGGCATTTTGTACTATGCTTTTGGTAAAAATACATTGAGCTACAGGAAACACACACATACACACACACACACACACTATGCACACCATCCTCAAGGCCACAACATTCAAAATAAATACTGCAATCTAATATGTTTAAAACAATAAAGAAACTGTTTGTTTATGCCAGTGAACACACTGAAGTTCAGTTTACAGCAGATTTCCTTTAAATATTTTCTTATCCTATATTTTATATCGTGGATAGCTAAGGGTAGATGCTATATTTCATTGTTATAGGAATCTTCATTTTCCACATTTGTTGCACTGTATTTTCTCAGGATGTCCCAGATTAGATGCAATATATTTTCAATATGGTCATGATGTTATCATTTTTATAATGTATTTATTCAGGATAGCCTAGTCCAGATGTAAAATATTGTTTTCAGTGTCTTCTGATTTTAGGCAATGCAGCATAATATTGTGTAGATGTAGAGCCCCACTGAAAATAAGATGCCATGTCTTATGTGAACAATCCAGGCTAAATATATAGTGATCAGCAGGCATATTCTAGGAAAACACATTGTACAAATGTATAAAAGGAAGATCGCATTGAAATTTACTCTCAGCAGATCTGCATTGTGCAAATTCATTAGAAATAATGGGTAAAAGTATCCCAAAAGCTCTCCACAGCCACATCAGCTCTCACCAGAGTTTGTTAGTTATGGAGCACTACAAGCCTAAAGTTTCACAAGTTTATGATTTTTATGCAAGCTGTAATTCAGAAATAGGTAACTTTCACTTTTACAAATTTAGCAGGACATGAGATGTTGCTCAAAGGGTGGCATGCCAAATTTCACATCCCTGCACCCAAAGACATTCAAAATCTAAAGGGTGAAACTAGGGTTTAATAATAAAGTGCCTACTCACCCTTAACTAAAGCTGTACTCACCAAAACTATAAGATTGGAAACCACTGTATTCAAGCACTGAATACTGAGGCATCCCCTCATGATTCCCTTCATGCAAATAAAAGGTTTCCATGTATCCCAGTCATTTGCTTCCTGCTATTAAGATATTTTTGGTCCAGTTCTCTATTTTAAAATTGATTCCAATGGCTGGATTTCCACACCCAGAAATCAACTGTTGAACTAATCTGTCACCTGCTTGCACAAAATGGGTACTATTTTTATTTGTATGAAGACATAAAACTGATTAAAGTGTAAAATGCAACATATAATGAGTAAGCACATACCCAAACCCTTGTCAGTTATGTTTGATCCAACATTAAAGGTAATGGGGTCCCTCAGTGAATTTTTCAATCTTCAACACTGCTTGATCCCACTTTGGGATGTTACTAGACAGAAATAGTAATTTATGTAACAAAAGTAGACTAATTTCATACAGATTTTCATAACGAAAATTATACTGTTGCAATCTGTTTTCTTTCTATATGAACCAAAAATTTTAAAAGTCTTTCTGATGATATAGTGAAAGTTGTATTAGTATATTAATACAAACTATTTCTTTCTGCCAATATAATGGATGCACAGTTTTAATATACTAATACAGAAATTGCATTTCAGTACACTGATGTAACTAAAGTATATTGATATATTTGTAGTATGTCAACCTGTCTCCAAACTTTCATTTAAAAACAGAGCTGTCTAGGCCTTGCAGTTCAAAATTAAGCTATTTTCAAAGAAATTGTTTTACAGTTTCAAATGTAGTCATTTTCTAAAAAATATCTTTTGAAGGGCTAACTTTGTAACTGGTTAAGATTGAACAATATAAACTGTTTTAAATACAAACTTGGAGTCAGCCTGGCATAAAACCATCATTTCAATACACTCAGTGAATTCATATACTGGAAATACCCTTTACTTTGTCAAAACTCTTCTGTAATAATGCATGTCTACTACACAGAATATGACAATTGTGTAAAAATATTTGTACTTTATCAATATATAAGTTATACACTCAGGTGGGATATTTAAAGGAGAAGATGCAACCCTCAGATTCTGATTCAGACACGTGCTGCAAGCAAGCAGGTGCTTCAGGATGCTTGTGATATACTGTATGTTCAAACCACCCAATGCATTTCTGAGGGCTTACCTGCTTTCAGCAATAAAAATTATGCAGTCATCAAAATTCTGATGCATGTGTAATTCTCCCACTCGGGTAGGGGCTCACCTTCATTTGCCCATTGTTATTTCCCTCTCCCCCATTTATCCACTGCCACAGTCTGGGTCCGTTGTGGCCACTAAGGTCTCCGTATTGATCCCATATTGTTTTTAGTTATTTGGGGCTGGGAGAGTAAAGCCACAGAGCTGCTGCTTTGTGCTCGCACAAATATGTGAGCAGCGGCCTGTACATGCATGGACATGCATTTTTAGCCATGATCATGGCTGATCAAAAGCCTCTCTCATACTCCTGATGCCCAGGATCAGCTAATCGAGGTCAGTTGTATGGAGGAGGTCACTGAGAAGCCACAAAAGGCTTAGTTTAAAGCACCAATGAGCACTATAGTGGGAGTAATGAATGTTAATGAGGCAAAATGAATATTAATGAGTTGCCTGCCTGCTCCTGGGGACACTGAATTTTGAGCCAGCGACAGGCAGGGCAAGGTGATTTACTTTATAATTCAGAAGCTGGATTACAGAGAAGAGAGGGCTAAAGAATCAGAAATAAAATGTTCCTGTTGGCTGCAAGAACATTTTAAAATGGGGACTCTATATAAACTGGGGAGACTGTATACTGCAGTTGCCATACTGTTTATCTCTGACCCCTAGACAGCCAATCAAAGTTATAGGCACCCAAAATGAAAGAACTGAGTGCTGGGAAGAGGTATGAACCATATTCTAGGTGCCCAAATCTATAACGAATCAATAATTGAGGGACTTAATGTTTATTAATATTTCTGAGTGGCAGCATGATTCAGTCAATCAGAAGCTGCCATTTTCAGAGTGAAACCCCAGGGACAGTTACAGTTTGAGGCAGTCTGGCATGGGCTCTGAGTGAGTCAAGAGGGCTCATTTGAGTGGAGGAAAAGTTTGAAGCTGGCCTAGGGCTTATGTACCAAAACGTTTGAGAACTTTCAAAAGGTTTCTTCTGCCTAGAAGTCCAATATTTGCAGTTAAATTTGCAACACCATGAGGAACCCTCAGCCTGTGAAGAGGGTTTGACCTTCATGTGACAGAGATTGAAGTTTGCAAAGTTTGGCCTGGATTTGAAGCCCAGTGTGGAAAAGATGCCTGTGGAGTTCCTAAGTCTGGAAGTTTGTCTTTGCTGCAGGAAATCTGCTGCTGAAGCTAGGCTGTCAAACAAAAGAATGTTTTGCTGCTAGCTCCATTGCTCCACCGGGTTGTGAAATGAAGGGGCAGCTGCTGCATCATGATGCTGCTGAACCCATTCCAGGCAAAGACAGTGACTGTATTCTACAGGCTACTCTGGAGTCAGTTAAGGGACCTGCCAGTCCTTATCAATTGGGGTTGATTGGGAAGCAGGAGCCAAGGGTGCATGCTTGAGTGTGAGGGCAGTCACACCCATCTGAGGGAGTCAGACCGTGACGCACTCCTGGGTCTGGGCTCTTTGTGGACCAGGAAACCTTGCACAGTGCTCCTGCACTCCAGCAAAGAAGAAGGTGACATGCTGCCAGACTGCAAGCAAGGTAGAAGGTGACAAGTTGCCAGATCCTGTGAGCCAGCCAGAAGGTGACAAGCTGCCTGATCATCCTACTTCTTCCATCAAGCCTGCTGCCATTCCATGGCACTGCTCAAGGCCTTAGCCCTCCAGCCTGCCATCAGACACTGCTTCAGACCCTGAGAATTGGGAATCCAGAACTGTGAGTAAAACAGGGCCTGCCCTGACCTGGGGAATTAAGTTTAAAGTTGCAAATGTTACAGCTTAGTTAAAGTTTGTTCCAAGGGCCCCAATGCCGCTAACCCATGGCAGTAATGAGGCTCGCACCTTAAACCTGGTACACAGGTAGGTTATAGGGACACTGGTACCAGTGGGAGTTTGGTAATCTAAATGTTGCAGCTGATTGGGAGTGGGCACAATTATTATTATTGTTCTTAGGTGTAGCCAGTGTATTCCACATCACTATTGCCTTTTCACTGCTATCCCATTCCACTTTCCCTACAATAAAAGTGTTACAATTTTTGTTGTTAAAATTGCCAGTGAGCATATTATTAGCTACAGTCATTAATGGCATGTGTTTTACTGTGTCATGATTCAAAGTGGTATTCTGTATGGGGTGACTGGATGGGGAGGTGGGAGGTACAGCATCCCAGGGACTGTATTAGCAAACATCTGGCCCATTATATTTTATTCTGGGTGGAAGCACCACGCCATTTATTTATATCTTCAGGAAAGAACTCATGATTGTCACCAGAACAAAACCCAGGCCTCTTAACCTGTATTATGGTCATCAGGCAGGGTATTAATCCACTGGTGCACAGTGCTGGGGCTGCACATGCATAATATTTATAGTGCAAATTGTGGCAATCGTACAGAAGTTTCAAACTATCTGGACACATGTCACATGGCTGTGTCTGAAAAGTAATCTTATTCTATTTCAAACTGTAAACCTAAAATTGTATTGACAGAAATACATTAAAACTACTTCTAGGAAGAGGAATTCAGTGATATATGAAAAAAGAAGTTTTCATGTATGACACAGAGGAAAATAGTACTGGCATTCTTTCAAGGAGAAACACAACATTTTTTCTGTGTATTATCATCTTCCAAAGCTTTTGTGAGCAAAGCATGATGAAGCAAGAAAGATTTGGCTTTGGATATGGAAGGATAATGGTCGAATTTTCAAAGCCCATGTCAAGATGCATTTGTCTAATGTGTACAAATCTGAACATAAGAGCATTTCCCTAGGATATAACTAAGTCCCATTTTAAAATTTTAAATTAGTTATACCTAGTTTCTAAATTCAGATATAAATCTGGACACACTTCTCAGGCCAAGTGTAACTTGATAACATATATAACAATTTTATCAAACATTTCGATTAAAGTATCATAAAACAGCTTGAAATACTGCAGTCAAGTCCAGGTTTTAAAAATATCTCAAATAAAATAGAAAAAACAACAACATACATACTAATGTATCGGAAACCATACATGCCAAGACTGTTTTCCCACCTCATGGATATTGACAAAGAATTGTTTTTCACCAGTCTTGATCTCCTCCACTATATGCAGCACAATGTCTGCTTTTGCCTCCCTATTTTCATCCCTATTTTCAGTAAATATTTACCCATTCTTTCTCCCCTGCTTTTCTAAATATTTGTAGAAGGTGTTTTCTTGGCCCTCACCACTTCCCTGACCCTTGTCAAGAGCCATAATGGCTTCTTGAACCTGTTAATTTTGATTGCTGTTCGCATGCATACATTAGATAGCTCTAGAATGGCCCTCTTATTTTCTCCTTTCTCTTTCCACCCCACCAGTGTTCTCCACCACTGCCACTTTATCCCCTGACCAGCTCCCTCTGCCTATTGAAGACCACCTTCTGAAATCAAGAACTTCAGTTCCTGATTGCAGTTTACTGGACCTGAGAGCCAGTTTGAACCAAACAGAGTAATGGATGATGGTTCCCAGTGTTTTCCTACTCCCACAGTTTCTACAACCCATGAGTTAGTGAGCACCACATTGAGAATTGCAGTTTGCCTGGTGGTTTCTTTTATTAGCTGCACCAGAAGACAGTCTTGGAAAGCATCCAGCAAAGCCTAACTTCTGGTACTCTTGGTCACTGCAACATTCCAATTGATGTTCGGCAGGTTCAAATCACCCACCACCAGTAAGTCCTTTTTCTAACCCTCTTTCAGCTCCTTTCTTGAGCTTTTGTCCCTCTGCTCCCTTACTGAAGGAGCTAAGGGTGGAACTACAGAGCCATTATCAGAACTGTTTAGTGAGTTTCTGAGCACAGGAGAAGTCCCAGAAGACTGGAGAAGGGCTCATGTTATCCTGCTCCACAAGAGTAGTAGTAGCAGCGAGGAGGCAGAGAACTATAGTCCAGTCAGTCTTACCTCAGTAGTGGGCAAGAATATGGAGGATTTCTTTGACTGAGTAATCAGAGTGGTGATGTTGCCTACCTTGACTTCAGCAAAGCTTTCAATACAGTTCCACATAGAAGATAGATTAATAAGCTGGGTAGGCTCGGTCTGTCAAACGTTGGTCAACTGGTGGCAAACTGGTTACGGACAGAAAACAGAGAGTGGTGGTAAATGGTATACAGTCAGAAGAGATGTAAGTCACAAGTGGGGTACCTCAGGGATTAGTCCTGGGGCCTGTCCTCTTCAATATCTTCATCAGTGACATTGCAGATGGACTGGAGAGTAAGGTTTGTCTGTTTGCAGATGACACCAAGATCTGTAACAGAGTAAATGATCCAGATGGGGTTGTCAGAATGAGACAAGATCTGGATAAACTGGCAAAATGGTTGGAAGAGTGGCAACTGGGATTTAGCAAAGAAGGACAGATCATGCACATAGGAAAGAGAAACCCTGAAACCACCTATAGGCTGGGAGGGAGTGGCAGGCAATCACAGGGGAAGAAAGATACTTAGGCATCATCACCACAGATGACCTGAAATCATCCAAGCAGACCACTAAAGCAGTAGGTGAGACTAGAGGGATGTTGGGGCATATTAGTAGGGGTATCACATGTTGTAAGAGGGAGGTATAATCCATCTTTACGAGACACTGGTTAGGCTCCTGCCTGGAGTACTGCATGCAGTACTGGAGGCCGCACCTGCACAAGGACATTAACAAAATGGAGGCAGTCCAGAGAAGGCAACCGAAATGGTGCAGGGATAGCATCAGAAAACATAAGAGGACAGATTAACGGAGCTCAATAAGTGACCCTAGAACAAAGAAGGAAAGAGATGATATGATTGAAACAGTCAAAAATCTTAAGGGCATTAACAAGGTGAAAAGAGTCTAACATATTTCAATATAAGAAAAATAGCAGGACAAGAGGACACAGCATTAGATTAGAGGAGGCTGATTAAGGGGAATGTGGAGGAAGTTCTTTTCACAGAAAGTGTGGTGGATGCATGAACGGCCTACTCAGGAAGTGGTGGATATGACTATAGTGCAGGGCTTCAAATAGGCATGGACAGGCATAAGGGACCAATAAAGATGAGTATGACTAGACAGGCCATTGACAGAGTACAGTCCTATGGCACATTCTTAAGATAGAAAAAATAGGCAGACTGGATGGGCCTTGTGGTCCTTATCTGCCGTCAATGTCTATGTTTCTATGTTTCCATGTCCCAGAGGTCTATAGATCCCCAAGCACAGTTTCTGCCTGCTGTAGCAGACTTAGTTTGGCTCAAGTAGATTTACGCTTATGTTGCTGCTAGGATTGTGGAGGGGCAGGAGTGAAGGATTTAGTTCTGTAAGCTTGGGACGGACTGTACTTGTTTGAGTCTGTTACCTTTAGGCAGCAGTGCTGAGTTTGTTTAATGCAGTGTATTTTTGTATGTGATCTATAGTGTGAGATGGAGATTCATTTATTTTTTCAGCAGGCATTGGTAGCAGCTTTCTGAAGGTTCTGTTCTCTCCCTCAGCTAGGATCAATTTACAGCTAAGAGTGGTTTAAATACCAGTGGGTTCTATCACACAGCAGTAGTGCAGAAGCAGACTTAGTTTGGCTCAGGTAGATTTACCTTTTGTTGCTGCTAAGTTTGTGGAGGGGCAGGAGTGAAGGATTTAGTTGACAGTAAGCTTGGAATTGTTTGTACTTGTTTGAGTCTATTACCTTTAGGGCAGGTCTCATATTTCAATGGATTTTGGGGATCAGTTTTTTTGTTTTGTTGTTGTTTTTCTTTCTTTTTTCTTTTTCATTGGGGCTTGTCCTCTGTGAACATAGGCTAAAGGGGTCTCGGCTGATTGTTTCTGGACTCAGCCAGAAGATAATCCACCCACCCCTCATCTCACCCACCCTGGGCTAGTCCTCCTTTATAGGGTGTGGGCCCATAGTGTTACACCTTCCTACACCACACAGGAACTTCTATATTGAGGAAAGGGAGGCACATGGGGGTTCATCTAGAGGGCATACCTAGCTTATATTGCAGGCCAGGTCACATTAGACATGGCAGGAGTGGTGCAGTATATTGGCTGTGGAACAGCAGTCTTCAGGGAGACATTCTGGAGGCTGTGATGCTGCCCTATCTGCAGGCACCTCTAGGCTGAGGGAGGAGGTTTCTGTCCCATGCAGAGGTGACCATGTTACAGGTAGCATCCACCCCACCCAGAGACCACTGGTTCCACAGCATCACTCCCAAAGGTTGCCCAGGAAGAAGGATGACTGGACCACAGTGGGCTAAGGGAGAGTGGGAGGGTCAGAGACACATCCCCAACCAGTCCAGCTTAATAACTCCTATGGTGTTTTGGAGGAACAGGACTGTCCCACACAGGCTCCCACAGTTTGGACCAGGGAAGATGGTTGGGACCTCCAATTTGGAGTCCCAGGGAAGGGGTGGGGCAAGGGACCCCAGAGGAGGGGGGATGCTTCTCCAGTGGGGACCCAATTGTACAGGGTGTGAAATTAGGGACAACTAACAGGGGAGAGGGAGGCCAAGTGACTCCCAGGAAGCACTGCATAGAGGGATTGGAAGTAAATCCATAGGATTGCTGGGGTGATAACCAGAAGGAGTGATCCGGATGTCATTGTCCACTTGTATCTCAAATGGACTTGGGTGAGAGAAGGGCAGAGTTAACCCGGTCCAGGAGTTTTCAGTAATCTGGGAGAACCTGAAAACAGGTAGCACATGCTGTGTCATTATCAGAGGTGCTACCTGTCCAAGGCATGAGGGAGGCTAGGAACTCCACATCCAAATCTTCAACTCCTGGTTGAAGGATTGCTGTGGAAGGAAGGATTTGATTTCATAGGGGACTGGGGTCCAACCTGGACAGATGCTAGCTTGTATCAGGAGGATGGCCTGCATCTGTCTGGAAAGGGACCTCAGTCCTTAGTGAGAAGTTGGAATGCTTCCAGCAGAGCATTTAAACTGGCCAAAGGGGAAAGCCAAGAGAGACAGGTGGTTTAGGACCCCCCGCAAGAACATGCAAAAGTACAAATTGACAACAGGAACAATGCAAGCGAAGCAGTGAGGGGCAGGCAGGAAACTTTTATAAGGGGGGGATAAAGGTGGGCAAGAGAACATGAGCATGAATACTGGGTGGGGAAGAGGCAAAGTAGAGAAAACAGAAACAGAGGGCAGGCAGGAGTAAAACATGGAAGGTCATGTTTACAAATGCCCGTAGTTCGGGGAAATAGGCTCCAGACCAGGAAGCCTTGATGATGGATGCAGACCTTGATATAGCAGCAATAACAGAAACATGGTATTCTGCTACTCATAGCTGGACGTTAATGTACCAGGCTATACACTGTTCGGAAGGGACAGGTAAGACAAAAAGAATGGGGTGGCCCTGTTCGTCAGAGAAGGCATAAAGGCCACAGAAGTACAGGGAAGGCAGGGGAGGCTGAGGCACTGTGGGTCACCCTTGAACCAGGAAATGGCACAGCAGTAAGTACAGTGGTGATCTACAGACCTCTGGCACAAAGGGATGAAGTGGGCATGGTACTAGTGGAGGAAATTTATGACAGGCACCTAAAGGCAAAATCCTGTTGATGGGAGATTTCAATACATTGGATGTGGATTGGACCACCCAGGCAGCTGCTCAGCTAGAAGCATGGCCATCCTGGAAACCCTGCAGGGAGCTGGACTCAGACAGCTGGTGCATGAGCTAACCAGGGACAATTTGATTCTAGTCCTGGTATGGACCAATGGGAACAGAGTAGAAAGAATCCAGGTGGAAGGGCAGCTGGGATCCAGTGACCACCACTTGGTGTGTTTTGATATGGAGACAGGGAATCAATTAAGCCACAAGGGCAAAAGTATTAGATTTCAGGAGGTGGATTTCAATGAAATGGATAGATGTTTAAAAGCAGCCCTTGAGAAGCTTGAGGTAATGGACAGGGTGGAGGAAACAGTGGGGGACTAAAAGGAGCCATTCTGGAGGTAACTAACCAATACATTAGGACAGTGGCCAAGGGAAAAGAAGAAAGAAACCACTATGGCTTTCAAAGAGGTGGAGACAAAGTAAGGGCTAAAACAGCAAGTTTCAGGAAGTATAAGGGGACCCAAAGGAGGAGGTCAGGAAGGTGCGCCTTTGAATGTCTCAAGAGTCAGGGAAGACTGATAGGAAAGCCAAGGCACAGACAGATGAGGGCTAAGCATGGTCTGTGAAAAAGGGGACAAGACATTCTACAGGTACATCAGTGATAGAAGAAAAATGGTGGGGGAATTGTGAGGCTCAAATGGGAGGAGGGAGAGTGTAAGGAGGGGATCAAGACAAGGCAGAAATACTGAACAAATACTTCAGTACAGTATTCACTGAGGAGGAGAGGGTCAGGGCCACAGTTGGGGAGCAGAGGCAATTGGTTGGGCGAAATGGACACCAGTCCATTCACAGTGGAGAGAGTTCTGAAGGAACTCACAAAGCTGAAGGTGGATAAATCCAAGGGGCCAGATGACATACATCCAAGGATACTAAGGGAGCTGTGGAGTGCATTAGCATTACATCTGGCCACCCTGTTCACAGAGTCACTCAACACAGGTGTTATTCCAGAGGACTGGAGGAGGGTGCATGTAGTTCCACTGCACAAAAGTGGCAGTAGGGTGGAAGTGGGGAACTACAGGCCAGTCAGCCTCAGCTCAGTGGTTGGGAAGATCATGAGACACTACTCAAAAGAAAAGATAGTGGCACACCTGGAATCCATTGGTGCTCAGGATCTGAGGCAGCACAGATTCACATCAGAAAGGTCTTGTCAAACATTTCTGATAGATTTTTTTGATTGGATGACTATGGAAGTGAATCGGGAGGGCCATAGACTTCACCTACCTGTATTTCAGCAAAGTCTTCTATACTTCCACACAGAAGGCTGGTTAAAAGATGACTATTCTGGGCATGGGGCATAAGGTTATAGAGTGGGTTAGAAACTGGCTGACAGACAGAAGGCAGAGGATGGTGGTAAATGGGATCCAATCTGGGGAGAGAGGGTGACCAGTGTTCAATGTCTTCATTAGTGACATTGCAGAGAGGCTGCAAGGAAATGTCTGCCTATTTGCAGATTATACCAAGAACTGCAACAGGGTGGATGCTCCAGAAGGGTGCAGATAATGAAGAGGGACCTGAAGAAGCTTGAAAGATGGTTGGAGTGCAGCAACTGAGGTTCAATGCAAAAAGTGTGAGATAATGCACCTGGGTAGTGGGAACCATGGTGAGACCTACAGGATGGGGTGAGGTGCTGACCATCACCAGAGAGGAGAGGGACCTATGGGTTATCATATTTGATGACCTGAAGGTATCAAATCAGTGTGCAAAGTCTGCAGGGAGGGCCAGTGGCATGCTGGGGTGCACAGTCAGAGGTATTACTAGTAGGAGGCAGGAAGTGGTGATGTCATTGTATAAAACACTAGTAAGGCCTAACCTGGAGTACGTGTGCGGTACGGAGACCACACATGTAAGGACATAAACATGGTGGAGGTTGTCCAGAGAAGGCTGCAAAAGATGGTGCATGGTTTGCATCACAAAACATGAGGAGAGACAAGAGACCCTCAATATGTACTCACTGGAGGAGAGGACAGAAAGGGTGACATGATGGAAACTTTAAGTACCTCAAAGGCATAAACAAGGTGAGTTGGGTGATCTTTCCAGTGTAGAAAAGATACCAGAACAAGGGGGAGATTAAGAGAAAACATGAAGAAGTTTTCTACAGAGAGAGGGTGATGAATGCTTGTAATAGTCTGCCATGAGAGGTGGTAGGGTCAAGCACAGTGGAGGAGTTTAAACATGCCTGGGACAAGCACAGGAAACCTCGGGTGGGAAGGAGTGTTGAAAAGTTATTGACCACTTAGGGTGAGTGGATGCATACATGTATATGGCCTATGGGCAACTGATGTGCCTAGCAGTCCTTATCTGCCGACAATTTCTATGTTTCTATGTAGCAGCCGTGAGCTGCACCCACAGCGATCCTGTCTCCCCATTACTACCCCAGTGCACCCATCTTCTGCCACCTCAATGCCTTCCTTGACAAAGAAGCTACTCTTCACTTCTACCTGTTCTTCTGTCCCTCTTGAAATTTGAGTACCCAGGATCTGTCAGTTCCCAGTCATTATTTTCAAAAACCCACATTTCCATGATGAATTCAAGGCCCCTCAGTGTCTGTCATCAGCACCTAGAGCTCACTGATTTTGTTACCTTGGCTCCTCGCATTAAGTCATATCCACTTCCATTTGACCTCTGATCCTACTTTTGCTACTACACTTGTGCTTTCCATGCCCTCTGATCCCTTCATTTTTCTTGGTGCATGAACCCTTAGTGTTCCCCTTCTCAAATGTCCATTTGCCCAGTCCAGTAAGAGCCACAGCTGTCTTTGTACCTGCTGTGCTGTGGCAAGCCTCCAGATGTGGGGAGAACTTGCTGGGATCCCTCTGCCTCATTTGCCACCAAGGTTCCACTTGACCCGACACCCTGTAGTCAGTTTAAAACATCTGAAATAGACATCAATCTTCTGCCACAGCGAGCAGGCTTCCTTTCATCAGGTAAAGTCCATCACCTTGAAGAGTCTCCAGTCCCAGAAGTCTTCCCAATCTCCCACAAAGTAGTACCCTCTTTCTGGACCCTGTCCCTTAAGCTATTTGTGAAATTCTTCAATTCCATCTCTCCTTATCATATGTTGCTTCCTCCCTGCACCACAGAGGGAGGACTTCAGAAAAGGACAGGGAATCTGAGTGTGCTAGCAATCTGTCCTGCAGCCTCTGAAAGTTCTGCTTACCATCGCCACCAACTGGTTTGCCACATCACTGGTACCCAGGTACAGTATACCAGGAACCCCAGTCCCCTTCACCATCCTCCCTGTCCTATATAAATCCCAGGTAGCTGTTTCCCAGGAATGCAGTGGATCATCCCTCCCATCCACCCTCCCTCCACCACCCTCTACCCACCTAATCACAGAGTCCCACCACCAAGACTCTCCTGGAAGACTTGCTCCCTTGAATGCCATCACATTGCCCTGCTCTTTCATAAGTGATCCGGTCCCTAGCAAAGTCAGTTGCCTGATTGCTTTCTGGATATTGAAAGGCTGGGCAACCTCCTTGGCTACCCTAGTTTTAATGAAGAATCTTTCCTCCTAAAGTAGCCCTTGCTTTTTTAAGGAGGAAAGTGTTATTTTATGTCATTTTTCCTTCCCAAGAACGTGTAACTGGGATCATGATTTTTACATGAGTCCACTCCCTCAAGAATGAGTAGCATGTTTTATATAGAGAAAACATGTGTATTGCTGTGATCTCCTGTAGCCTCCATTTGTTATATGTTTTCATGAAGCATACAATAAAGCACTGCATGTGCCCAATTATAATGGAAATCAGCCCCACCCTACTATAAAATATAAAAACTCCTGTTCCCACTTTGCCTTTCATCATTCATTTTGCCATGAGATCCTGACTCATATGAGTTTTACTTAACTCCATTTGTTTCAATCCTGTACTGAAAAGGCAATGATGTTGTCATGTATGGTTGGTTAGTTTGTTTGTGAACACAATCTGAGTTCTAAAGGTGTAATCTTGCATGAAGGCCATTTACAAGAAGAAAATTAGTAGCTCATACACAGTGCATACTATGTATCAAAATCTGAGAAGATTCTCACCATTACTTGCATATGCAAGAATCATTTACTTGCATATGCAAGAATCATCTTTAGTCCTAGTAGTTTCTGTATAAAATCCAAGCTGTTGACAAATTTGTAGTAATTTTAGAAAGTAATCATAACAACATACAAACACAGGAGATAACATATGTTTGATAACTGAAGTCAGTTTATGTCTTAGCTCTGTTCTCTGTCTCTTCTTTGCATACATATTATGCTTACAAATGGAATCCAGATTCTAACCCCTCTGCTTAGCAATGTTCTCTTTCCTCTGTCCAGGAGAAAATCTAGGTACCAACAGTGACTATTATTTTTCCATTTTCAGACACCCTCTGGCTCTCCCTTTCATTGGCACATGGGGAATGCTAGACAAAAATACCAAGTGTCCTTCATATTTATCTTTGCTGTTGCTTGTAGGCATATAATACATTTTAAAGAAACTCATCATCAGACCTTTTAGCTGAGATTCAAATCTTTAATCACTTAAAAAGAAAATCTTATGGTTAAAGAATATAATTGAAGTGCAAAACCGTAGATGGATACAAAGTAAGTGTAAGCCTTTTAAAACTTATCTGGCTCACATATGCTGCCTTTGGTTTATTTGTCTCTTTTCTTCCTTTATGTTTTTATTCACATATCTATTTTATAGTCACATGGTGATTGTATGGTTGTAGAAGGCTTTCATCTGCCTTTACTTAAAAGTTACCACTTTTAGTGTCAGAGGCTCAGTAGGATGTACTCACCTCTGGGGCCAGAAGATCAGAAGGCTATGAGTTCTAGTCCCACTGTGAATATACAGTAGTTCTAGATGAGCAGACTCAATGGGCCATTGGTCTCTTTCTGCTGACAAATTCTTAGTTTCACACCAAGAACTTGGACCAAAACCTAGTACTGACACTGTATTGTGAAGAGTTCCAATATACATACTGTGTTTAACAAGATTTAATGCCTGGGCCTGTGTTTTACCTGACACTCCGTAACATTATTATTATTATTATTATATTGTTATAGTAGTATCATAGTACTATACTACTGCACTATTACAACATCCCAACTCCATAACATAATATTATAAAATGTAAATGTTGTACTTCTTATGTATGTTTAACTTTATCCTTGTAGCCTTGATCTCTTGTTGTCTTTTAGAAAATGGAAAATTCTGGGGCATGATGAAGGCCACTTTATTCTCTGCATGTTGTGGGTCTTGAGACAGGGACCCTCCACCAACATGAAGCAGGAGAACAATCCTATTCCTCATCACAAACAGAAACAAAAATCCCAACAGTTTATTGCCAACACGTACTTCAATTTCTGTAACTGCTTGACATAACAATAAGTTGTCAATTTGCAGGGCCCACTCTGCCCACCTGTTTCTGAGTGGTACATAGGCTAATCTATCCCTCTTTTCCCAGGTCTCTCCTGCACTTTTGTACTCCTTCTGTTAACCACCTATCCACCCCCAAGGGTATGGCTTATCACATATTGTTTGCTTTGTTGACAATGCCTGTACTATTCTGTATTATGCTGTTATCTACCTAATTAATCTGTTACATATCTTATGTTGTTATCTACATATTGATCTGTTGTGCCTGAAGTCTCTTATGCTGTTAGCTACCTATTAATTTCTGTTATGCCTGATGTTCTTGTATGTTAACTTGACTCTTCCTGATGTTCTTGTATGTAGGTACCTTGTAATCCTCCTGAAAATGGGCACTTGGTTGTCTAGTGTGCTTACCCGTAAGCAAAAGCAAATAAATAAATAGGTTAAATATATTTTACTGATAACTAAGAAAAGCTAAACACATGGGAGGATTTTCAAAAGAGCTAAACACGGATGCAAATGCATGCTATGTTTATGTCTGCATCCAACCACTTGCATCCAGGTAGCCCTGCTGCTATTTTCAGAAGTTATATCTGTTTATAACAAAAAGTCACACTTTGCAGCAGAAAACAGAGACATTTGTAATTTGCATCTAGTTTGGTTGCACTTGCATATAGTTTTGGAAGTGAGCATTGGATGTTGTTAAGACATCTAATAGGTGGTCTAACAGATTTGGAAGCATTTCTGCTTTGAAAACAAAAGCAGCCACATCTTGGGAGTGTCCTTTGAAAATCCTGTCCATAGTCACTAGAACCTTAAGAATTTGAGACTAAATATAAAATTAGTAGATCCAGAAATTTGGGGCCAGAGTTTTCAATAGACTATAATTGCTGCAAGCTCCAGCTGAGTCAAAGAAGTGGCACACTGATCAAGTGGCAATCTAGATGGATTTTATATCCTTTGTGCCATTTGATTTTTGCTAGACCATCATTCTGTATCATAACTTGGGTTATTGTCTGGCACCCTAATACAGAGCTTGCAGCTGATCTTTGCTGCAGTCAGCTGTAAAGCAGATAAACTGTTGCAACTGTGGCCAAGACTGTAAAATCGGGCACAGTTGTGGTAACTTGGAATGCCACAGCTGTACTGAGGTAAGGGTTTGATGTAGGGCTTGATGCAAACCCTGCACCACTATTTGAAAATCCAGCCCTTGGAGTCTATTTCTTTTATACAGGTATTTATTTAGCAGTACCAGGGGAGAGGAGTTGTGTCTGATTTAGGTCTGGACAGTTGAAGTCGCCATAAAGCATACTGTACTGACATAACACCAAGAAAAAACTTTCAGCAATCTGAAGTCATGGGATAATACTACTTATAAACTACTTCTGCAAATGGGCATTTTTCTGAAATTATCAATTTAATATAATTGCATCAGTTCAATACAGAACAGCCCACAATGTGACAAATTATACAGCAAAGAATTACCACAATTATGCCACCATTCTGGGTGTGCAGCTTTCCTAGTAATGAACAGATTTTCCTACTACATACTATAGTATAGTATCCTACTGTAGATAGATTTATATAATCAACATTCAAAGTTTATTTAATTAAATAATAAAATACATAATTCAGGTTACAAAGTTCAGTTACTTACCATAACGGTAGATCTTCAAGAGACTCTCCTCCATTGAGCTACACTTATGTAACTGTAAGATAAGAGCATCAGGACCAGTTAGAAACCTTTGTCAGCTGGGGCCTCCCATGCTGACATATGTAGATGCTACCTATTCAAGGGCATCCCCATCATTCCTCAGGTACCAGATTGAGACAAACTTGGAGGAAATACAGTATCATACTGGTGAAGAACAGGAAAACTAGAACCAAAAACAGGAACTGGGGAGATGGAATGAACTGATAATACAGCCCTAATAGGGCAGAGGAAGAGTACAGAGCACGTGACAGCAGGCAGTACAACCAGTAGACACCACCTAAAGTAGAGAAGGGGAAGGTAGGAGGGTTGGCTGTAGCTCTATATAGGAGATTACATCTAAGATCAACTCTCATGGGAAGTAACTGAACCATCTTCTTTAAGATCATCTTCCTCCAAGAGCCACAGCTATGGAATGCTTTCATAGAAGTATGATAGGCACTGAGAGAGAGACAGAAAAGCTCAGCCTATCTTTAGAGTCAACATGATCAAGGGTTCTAGTCCCAAACTAAGATTATGCTCATACCATAAATAGTTGTGGATGAAGTGAAAAATAAACCTATACAATTCACATAGCATGTAGTGTACATATTCATGAAGAGAGATTCACACAGTTGTTCAAATTTTACTATGCAAAGGCACCAGCATGAACAAATACAGACATACAGCATCCTTTGTGCCCTACACCAAGGAAGACTCCTTCCACCTATGGAAGTGCAGCAATGGATGTCAAGAATTCATATAGCTGTCTGGTGGGCTGTGGAAGGACAGGGCTCCCATGGACCCAACCAATCTACAGGGTCCACTGTCACCCATGGGTGCAGAGGTGCAGGGCTCTATGCCAAGAGAAGAGTTGTCTTCACTATATGGTACCTGGGCCCATGTGGGAAAACCTGCAGCTTTCATTTCCTGCCTGGGGATTGTCGCTTAACAGTGCCATCCCTCACCCTCACCCAATGTAGCTTGGTAACTGAGGTCACACCTGAACCGAGCACACTGGCACAGGATTAAAAAGCATACGTGCTGGGATGAAGACTGGCTGTACACACAAAATTTCTTAATAATTTAGACTATTTTGTTTTGACCCATTAATTTCCAAGATTATCATTTTATGACCCCTTACAAACATGACATGTGGCATTTACAGTGTATTGTCTGAAACTTATCATTTCACACCACAAGTGAGAAAACACATCTCATCCAGGATTTAAAAATGATACCTGTCATGTTTATGAGGTGGTGGAAAAATGGCTATGTTGAAAGATCGGAGTCAAAATAGTGAAAATTAGTGAAGCAGAGTGAACATTGAAATATTGCAATATTCACTTAAAACCTAGGCATTTTACCATATTTGTATACCAATTTTCAGCATAGCCTTCTTATCCCCCACCACATGAACCTGATAGGTGAATATTTTCAAATTCCACCCAAAATGACATTCCACACCACAGGTGCAAAACACATTTTGGCTGGGACTTGAAAGAATACAGCTGCCATGTTCATGAGGCATTGTGAAAAATGGCTATGCTAAAAATTTGGGGTCAAAATATTTTAAATTACCAATGTTATGAGTAAGCATAGAAATATTTCAACATACACTCATAGCTTTGTCATTTTACATATCTTTAACCCAAACCCAACATTTTCAACATAGTCTTCCTATGGCCCTCATGAACAAAGGCAGTAAGTGCTCAAATCCTGCCCAAAGATGATTTTATAAAGCAACCACAGAATCACCCTTCAAGCCAGATTTGCATAATTCCACCACCATTGGTCATGAGGTGAAGTCCCAAACAGGCCATGTTGAAAATCCAATGTAAAATATGTACAAATTACAAAGTTATAAATCATACTTCAAACTCCATTAACATACATGAAATCAGACGACCTTTATTTTCAAAGATCGAGTTACCGGTTCAATAGCAAGACATGTCCTTAAACGAAGAGTGGATCTAGATTGTATGACATGTTCAGGTGAGTGAGAGTGTGTAGGGTGGGTGTCTGGGTGCTGAGTGGGAGTTCAGTGTGGTGTGAGGGGTCAGACTGGTGAGGGACTATTTTCTTTTTGCAGGTTAAAAATTGACAAGGGATGGTTTTCTTTATTTTCAGGAAACTGACACTGAGGATTGGGTACCCCAATGTTAGGTTATTGTTTAGTGGCACTAGGGCACCCTGGTGCCACTTTGTACATAAAGTGAACAGGGTGGGTGATCTGTAGGGGAGAGGGGCCAAGAGAAGCGTACTGGGGGTAGGTGTCACAGTCCACTTGTATTGTTTGCAAAAATATTATTAATGCACCAGTTAGGGTTCAAGTTAAAGGAACAAAAGTAGGGAAATGTGGTGTTTGGGTTTCCAAATCTTACTACCCACCCCAAAACACAAACAGCAAAAGGAAAAACATTAAAGTTTTGGATCTCTGGAATCTTGGCCAATCAATGGTGGGGTCTTCCTTGGAATTGTCATCCCTAATGCTCCCTCTCCCCAGCCCTTAGCCCCTGTCTGAAGCAAAGGCACAGTTCCACGCCAGTGCCTCATAGTGATGCACTCTTCAAAGGTAGAGAAGTATATCTTGCCACATGTTGCAAACACAGTCTATTTTAGCTTTCTTCATGTAGGGGATTACAGGAACAATGTGAAGAAAGGAGATAATCTTTGATGTTGTTTGCTCAGGGAATGGGATAGTTAACAACCCCAAGGAAGGCCCCACCACTGATTTGCCAAGACTCTGGGGACCCAAAAGTCATTTTTTTTCTTTTGCTGCTTGGGTGTGTGGGAGTTAGGGTTGGAAACCCTAACATCAAATGTCCCTACTTTTGTAGCATTAACCTGAATCCTAACTGGTGCATTAATGCAATTTTGGGAAAAATGTCCTTTCTTCTTAAGAAAGCGCAATAATATCCTTATTCACACAGGCCCAAAAGGACCAGCATGAAGAGATGCAATCATGCAGCATCCTTTGGGCCCTTTGCCAATGGAGGACTTTGACTACCTATGGAAGTGCAGTGACAGATGTTAAGAATTCATGAGGCTGCCTAGTGGACTGCAAAAGTGCAAGGCTTGCTAGGTCATGCACTTACATGTAGCTACAGATACAGATGTACAGGGCAAAGAGTCCATTTCTCAGCCAATGCACAGGGCCCTCTGCCACCCACAGATGCAGAGGTGCAGGGCTCTATGCCATGAGATGGCACCTGGACCAGTGCAGCTTATTCCTGACTGGGAGGGTGTCACATAACAGTGTTATCCTCCAGCCTCACCCCATGTCAAAGGATCACTGAGCATGCCATGGAACTCAGTTCGCTGGCATGGAATCATGAAGCATGACCACTGGGCTGAAGACTGATATTACACATAAAGTTTCTTAATAATTATCATTTCTTTTTTCTTTTATTTTGACCCCAAATTTTCTAGATAGTCATTTTATAACCCCTTATAAACACGATATGTGGCATTTATAATGCAGTCTTTGTGAACCTGAGATTTTGGTAAATTTGAGAAAAGGTATTTCTGGCCATTTATTTAAAATAAAAAAAACACCAGAATCTAGTTAAATGGGTCCCATTTAGCTATGTTCAGGTGTTTTTCTTTTATTTCATTTTAATGTATTTTCTAACTTTTAATTTGTGGGAGAACAATATGGTGGCTTCAGTGACACAATTTTTTTTTCCTGTTACGAGAAGCAAGAGAGCAAATTAAAATGGTATTGCATGTGGATTTTTTCATGTTGTGTAAGAAGGATTTCAAAACACTGCTGAGCATGCTCAGAACAATAGAGAAACAAACTTTTAATCTTTCTAACTCTGGAACCATTTCATATTTTCTCACAAACCTTCCAAAGGCACAGCAGGCTTCTACCATGAAAGTTTCAGAAAAAGTTACATTCTGTGTAGGCTGTAGTGAGAGCAAAACCAAAACCCATATTAAGTACAGGAAAAAAAATTGTCTACAGGAAAATGACGTATGTGGATCTCAGAAACCACAAGCTCCTCTCATGAATCTTTTCACATGCAGTATTTATACTTTGCCTGCTAGACACGCATGCAAAATTTCAGATAATTTCTTTAAATCTGCCAAAGCTCTTAAGGTGCAAAGTTAAGGGCTCAACACAGAACCTGTCAGTCACCTATCTATACTGGTGCTACCACACCAGTATAATGTATATCTATATATAGATATGGGTATAGATATGGATTTAATATAGACATCGATATATCTATATATATATATCTGTGTGTGTATATATATATATTTATATATATATATATATATATATATATATATATATATATATATTACTATGTGTGTGTGAGTGTATAAAGCAACAAATGTAAGGAAATGTGGCTTTAGGGTTTCCAACCCTAACACCCCACTTCCACCATATAGACAGCAACATGAAAAACCATTACAGTTTCACCTCTCTTGCCTCTTCACAAATCAGGCATGAGGTATGTCTTGGAGTTGTCAACCCTAATTCTCACCCCATTCTATCAGTAAATAAGCTGACATAGGTACAGTCAATGAGAATGGGGTGAGTGTTATAATTAACAACTGTAAGGCACACCCATACATAATTTGCAAAGAGGCAAGAGAGGTGAAACCATAATGGTTTTTCCTGTTGCTGTCTGCAGGGTGGAGGGTGTGTTAGGGTTGAAACCCTAATGTGACATTTTCCTACTGTTGTCACTTTTAATCCTAACTAGTGCATTAACAAAGTTTTTGTGCAAAGAATTTCCTTACTTTTGAGACAGTATAATTGCGTCCTTATTTGTCTGTGGGACCCAGGGCCCTCAGGGCCCTTCACTCCTATCCCTCCATAGATGCGTACACATAACAGGAACCAAATTGTCAGGATAGCCTTCTTATTACCCCACCTCATGACCCCTGTAATTCAATTTTCTAAATCCCTGCCAGAGTTGGATCTGTGCACTACAATGCCATTGCTCATCACAGGTGGGAAAACACAGTTTAGCCAAAGTTTGAAAAATGACAGCTGTCACATTCATGAGTTGGTGTAAAAGATGATTATTTTGAAAACTTGGTGTCAAAATATTTTAAATTGCCAAAGTTATGAGCGAGCGTATCAAAATTTCAACATATGGGGATGATGTTGCCATTTTAGATATTTTCCTCAAATTTTCAGCATAGCCTTCTTATTATCCCACCTCATGAATAAGGCTAGCAAACATTTTCAAATCTAGCCTGAAAAGTAATTTCATCAAGTGAAGTCAAAATTGCCTTTTGACCTTGATTTGTGAAATTACACTGACATAGTCATGAGGTGGGGTCTCAAAGGCCATGTTGAAAGTTTGGGGTCAAAATCTGCAAAAATGACAATGTTATGCATCAAACTTCAAAACTATATTGAACCACATTTACCTTAGTTTCTCATATTGAAGCTGGCAGTTCCATCAGCAAGACATGTCTTTGACTGAAGAGTGGATCTTAACCCTGGGACTTGTTCAGGTGAATGAGAGTGTGTGGAGGGTCTGAGGGTGTGTGGGGTGGTGCATGCTCAGTGGGAGGTCAGGCTGGGGGTCAGAATAGAAAGAGACTTTTTACAGGTTAAAAAAGACTTTGAAGGAAGATTTTCTCTTTACAGAGTTTTAAAAGATGGGGAAGGTGATCAGAAGGGGTGCCGCTAGACATCAGGGAAATATGTTGAATGACAGGGGCAGCAATTGGGGATGGTGCCACTAGACACCAGTGAAATATTATATTAATTACAAGATGGCAATCGGAGTGGGAGGTTGCCACTAGGCACCAAGGAAATATATTTCAATCAATCAATCAAACTTTATTTAACCAGGCAGTTACATCATTGAGCAAGCTTATTTTCAAGATTGTTCTGGACACTTAGGACACATTCAATAACAAGAACTTAACAATTTTTGCATGACAGACATTAATACAGAGTAATACAAAATGAAAGTCAGTAAGCATTAAAGTTTAACATTGATGGCGAATGGACACATAGGCAATTAGCATATACTGGAACTTAACATGATACAGGGAGAGAGAGGAGGGAGACAAAGAGGAGAATGGGGTAAAACAAGACCATGAGGGAGAAGAGAGGGCAGCCTAGTAAGGTGGATGCCCCCAGGAAACTATCTAGAGACAGGAGAGTGGAGGCAATAAGGGGTAAAGTTACCTTAAGGGGATGCCAACCGATGGGAGGATATGTGGCCTAGTCAATAGAGGAATGTGGGATTGACTGGCCACAAGGGAAATGTTTATCTAAAGCAGTCACACACCATATTCAGGCATTGGTTGAGCATCTGTCTGCACATGGGGGATAGGCAGGGTGGAGAGTTTAAGTGCTTTTGCATGTTATTCCAAAGCATAGGTAGATAAGAGCTGATGGCAGTAGAGCCAAGACATGTACTGGTCCATGGTATTTTAAAGTTGATAAAGGAGGAGTTCCTTATGATGTAGGTAACCTTAGAGTGCTCAAACAGTTCAGCGATATAGTATGGCAGATTGTTTGACAGAGCCCAGAAGAACCACATAAGGGCATTTTTGTCTCCTCATGGAGAGGGATGGCCAGTCTAATCCTTGGCACAGCAAGCAATGATGAGTCTGTAGGGCCAGGTCAAGAACTTTCAGACTTTCAAACTTTATTGGATGTCAAATTGAGATAAAAGTATCTCTTTTGCAATTCAATCCAACATGTAACATCACAAAAGGACAGGCGTACATACACAATTTCAGTTTCAATACAACTAAATTTAAGTTATAATACAGACATAAGTGTAAATACTTTATCCATAACAATTACAGTGTTTATGTAAAGTCATTAAAAAGACTTAACATGTTTAAATGATAGCAATACTGTACTTTTTAACTGTTTAGACACTAGTTCCCAAGTTTTGGGCACTAAATTTGATATAGTTTTATCACCAAATTTTGTCCTAGGTCTAGACATATAAAAACTTATTCGAGCAGAAGATCTTAAGAAATGTTGTTTGTATCCTTATTTGTAATAAATTTAACAAAAAAACAGGCAGTGATTGTTGTACAAACTTATACACCAATAGGTTCCAGTGGTGATCTCTCCTGTCAAACAATGAAAAGAGGCCTGAGTTTTGATATAGTACACAGCAATGAGTTCTAAATGGAAGGTTTGTTACAAATCTTAGTGCACTATTAAATAGGACGTCCAAAGAACACAGCAGTGATTTGTTTGCATTTTGTATATTATATCACCATAATCCAATATAGATAAGAACAAAGTAGAAACCAACAGTTTCCTAATCTTAAAACTAAAGAGAGTTCTAGTCCTATAAAAATCTTCTCTTTAGTCTCATAGATATAGATGTTATATGCATTTCAAAAGTCAAGTTTTTATCTAGTATAACCCTAAATATTTATAGGAGTCTACTCATTCTATATTGATTGCTGATAAAAATCCAAGTTCTTTATTGGTTGAATCTTTAAGATCTTTTTCCAAATAACATCTATTGTGTTTTTGCTCATTCAAAAGCAATCTCAAATTAACAAGTTCCTTTGTATTTTATTAAAGTCTTGTTGCAAAATAATCATTGCTGTGTCACATCATCACATCTGGTGTACAAAATAGTATCATATGCATAAAGTTGTATATAAGTTTTAGATGAACAATAGTTTGGTAGATCATTTATATATAACAAAAAGAAGAGGACAACACAGACACTTGAGGTACCCCATTTAATAGAGTGGTTGGTATAAAGCAAACACCTCCTACCTAACAGACTACAATCTCTCATTTAGATAAGTATAAAACCAGCCTAATGCTGGAATACCTAAGCCAACCTTTTTAATTGATTTAGTAATGTAATATGATGTATAGTGTCGAATGCCTTCAACATATCCAGAAATAATGATGGAACTTCCTGTTTTTGTTGAAGGCATTCAACATGTCATCAACTACTTTTAAAATTGTGTACGTAGTATTATGCCCTTTTCTGAAACCTGACTGCAAATGTGTTATTATATTATATTTAATAAGATAATTTGTTAACTGAGTACACACAAGTATTTCAAGTATTTTTGCACATACTGGTAATACCGAAATGGGTCTATAAGAACCTGGATTTGATTGGTCACCCCTTTAAATATAGGGGTGACAAAAGCTGTTTTCAAATCAATTGGTAATTCACAACCATCCAAAGATAAATTAAAATATATGTCAAATGAGGTGTCAACATTTCAGCTGCCAATTTCAGAACGAAGGGAATCTCATCACATCAGGACCTTTTGAATATTTAAGTTCTGTAACTGTTTTTTAACACTGTATATTTCAATTGGACTAAAAGAGAACACAGGTCTTTTAAGTTTATTACTGAAATTAGTATCCAAAGTAGGAAGTGACAGTTCAGGATGCATTTTTAAATACATCACCAACAAAGACAAAAAAATTCAACATGTTAACCTTATCAATATCTGTGGTAAAATCATTCCGTTCAGATGCAAAAATGTTGATAAGTTAACTGAGCATTGCTTCCCTTTCATCAAGTTAATACCTTTCCATAATGCTCTTGAATTTTTTCTGCTAAGGAAAAGTAGTTTTCATAATATTTCCTTTTTTTTTCCTAATATTTTTGGTACAATTATTCCGAGCAGCCCTAAAAGCTAGGACATCCTTTTCTTCTTTGGTCTTTTTGCTATATGCCATAGTTTTTTGATTTTTATTTATTAAATCCTTCAATTCTTGTGTTATCCAGGACACTCTTTTCTTTTATTTACATTTTTAATTTAAATGGGGCATGTTTATTTATAACACTCAAGAGAGACCATTTAAAGAAAAGCCATGCTGTATGTACATCTGGACATGTACACATTAATTTCCATTGTTTCTTCCATATCTTTAAGATATGCCTGTTCATTACACTGATTAAACATCGTTGTATGAATAAACTGTGATTGAGGTTTTTCCACCTGAGTGTCTCTAATACATGAAGTGTAACAATGATCACACACATCATTTTCATGAACTGCAGATATATATCTTTCAGGTCTATTAGTAAATATTAAGTCCAATAAAGTATGTTTTTCATTATTTGATTTATGCAATCAAGTGGGTGTATTAATCATTTGTTGTAAATTAAGGGCTGCAAACTGATTTAAAATCATTAGCTGAGAATTAGCATATTCAATTAAAGTCTCCAAGCAATATTGTTTCACAGTTTATGAAAGGAGCAATATGTTCACATAAAGTTTGCAATGCAACATTTTTAGCAGATGGAGGCCTGTAACCAACCATAATATTTAAAAAGAATCCTGACTTTCTTTGCATTTGTACTATTAATGAATCCAATTGATCTGGGAATGTTTTTGCATATTTCAATTGACCCTTATATGTATTATTAAGATACAACATGACCCCCCTTTTTTGTCTATCTTGTCTAAAAATATTATAGTTCTCTATGGATACATCAACATATTTGCTTTTAGATGAAAGCCAAGTTTCAGTTATTGCTAACACATCTGGATTAACTGTTTCAGTTTGGTTTTATTATATCCAGTTTGGGTACAAACTTCTAACATTTAATGTAAGAAACCCAGATTTTTCCTTTCACCAAAATCAGCCAAAGAGTATTCATTTCTTAACTGAGGACGGGATTTTCGTGTACCTCACCAGAGATCAATAAACTCATTAGTATCAACTTCCTCACCCATACAAACTTCTTTTTAAATATGTTTTAGGTTTCTGTAAAACTCTGGTATGTCTAATATAACTTGGGTGAGCACACGTGTGAAATCCCATAGCCCTTAGTTGATGTTAAAACAAAGCTCTCAGTTAAATCAAACCTGTCCACGTATGCATTTGGAAGAAAGATCTCATGTCTTACAAATGATTGTGTAGAATTTATGTTTGCAAAATTTCTCCCATTAGAGTTACCTCTTCCTATAGTACACAGTATTGCTAATAATAAAATTACCAGTATATCACGCATAATAACAGCGTACATACCTGCTAAAAAGCTAGTAAAACAACAAAATAAAAATTTTCAAGTACAAAGACTACTTCAACCTTAGTAAATAAGTCAATTTAAATGATTTATAAACTACTTTGGTACAAATTTTTCTATTCCAGTGGAGCTCACACACTCAAGTCACAAGTAGTAGCAGCCAAGTTTAAATAGCTGTTCTGTCCCTCCTCCCAGAGCGATGGTGGATGCTGTCTGCTGCCCCACACAGCTGAATCAGCTTCAGCAGACTGCTGGAACTACATCAAACAAGCACATAGGTGGAGCAACGGCACAGTTCTAACTTAACATGATGACACCGTTACTGCAACTTTTCCTTAGATCTTTACACAGTAGTTGTAGCACTGAAAGGTGTACCTGTTCTGCTCGGTAGCAGCACAAAGTTTAAATAGCTGTTCTGCCCTCCTCCAGTGTGATGTGGATGCTGTCTCGGCCTCCACACAGCTGAATCAGCTTCGACAGACTGCTGGAATTACATCAAAACTCAAAGCATGGTGGTAGAGAGTATCAAGTTTTAGAGCTCTCATTGGGGCAGTGGCTATAAAGAAAGTCACCGTAATCAAGCAGGTGATGAAGGGTTGTTTGAATCAACCTCTTCATAGTTTCCAGTGTGAGTAGGTGTCTTATACAGTATGAACAGACAAAGGTGCTGCCTTAACTTTTAGAGATCGTTTAGGTGTACAGTGAAGTTCAGTTTGTTATCCAACAGACTCCCAGATACAATTTCTAATGGTTCACCAAGAAGGGTGATAATCTGGGTGGTACTGGAGACCTTCGTCTTAATCATGGGAGGGAGATAACCATGGTTTTGTTTTTTGACATATAATAGTAGCTTCAGATGCAGCAGGTTATGTTGGAGCATGATAAAGTCCTGTTGAAGCTCCTTGTAAGCAAGATCAAGGGAAGGGTTGGTTGAATAGCTGACAATGTCATCTGTGAAGAGTGAACATTTCCTGCTAAAAGACCAGAGTCAATACAGTTAATATAAAGGGTGAGAGGATAGGTCCCAGGATAGAGCCTTTGGGACTCCACTGGCAGAATTTTAATGGGTGAATTCATCTGATTTTAATTTGCTGTCTCCTATTTGCAGGTAACAGCAGAACCATTTTACTGTGGGGTTAAACCAATGCATCCCATAGAGTCAAGTAGTATGGAATGATCAACCATGTCGAATTCTTTGCTAAGGTCAAGGAAGAGTGGGTAGATATGCTGCTTGTTGTCCAGGGCATGTAACCAATCATTAGAAACTTTAGCTAGGGCTGACATGGTGCTCTGTTTGGGTCTAAACCCTGATTGAATAGGGTTTATGATATTTAATGATGAGGATGGCAGTTGCCACTAGAAGTATGATGTTAATTATGGGGATGGCAATTGGAGTGGGGCAGGTACCACTAGACACCAGGAAACATATATAAATGTAGGGAATGGCAATCAGAAGGAGTGCCACTAGACACCAGGAAATATATAAGGAGATCCCATGAGCAATGCAGATGTGTTGGTCTGTTGCGGAATATAATTTGTGTGGGTTTTACAATTTTAATGATTGACAAAACACTGGCAACAAGGTGGCAGCAGAATGAAAAAGATTGGATCCACAGAAAAAAGAAAATGTGTTTTCATTTTATACAGCTATTTCTGCACTGCTTACTGACCATACTCAGAACCCAACACTTTGAAATGTACCAAGTTCAGAACAGATTAATATGCTTTCACCAAACCATCAAAAGGCAATCTGAGAGCCAGCCTATTTCTGCTCTGAAAATATCACACTAAAACTCCAAACCCTCTTGGAACTAAGGCTATTAAAAACAGTAAAGAAACAGCTAGATTTTCATTCATAGGAAATGTTTGTATGAATGTCAAATGAAACAACGGAAGTGAGTCACAAAAAACAATATGAACCCTACATTTTAAAATGTAATAATGTTGCAAGGAATTCATATTTTTCACCAAACCAGCAAAAGGCACATCTATGGCAAGCCCTTTCTACCCTGAATATTTCAGACCAAAATCCCAAACACTTTTGCCACTGGCACTCTTCAAAAGAATAGGAAACAGATAGCCAGATTTTAGTTCATTCTAAATGTTTTGTATGAGCGTCAAACGAAACAAGCAGAAGTGAGTAATGAAAAGGATATAGAATAATTAAAAAAAACATTTTTGAGCCTGAAAGAACAAATTATACAAAACAAACTGTTTTTTGTGTTAGTAAATTAGATACAGTAGGCAAGGGGTTGGGGGTAAGCTAGCGACCCTGGGACATACCTGGAAGGTGGGACTACTTGTATTTGAAAGAAATATATAGTAGATTTGTATTTCTGGGTAGTGACTGGGAGTGTATACTGTGATTTTGCTATTTTAGAAATGTTTAAATTTACTTAACAAAAGAAATCAGTGGGCTTGGGTTTGTTTAACAATAACATCTGCCACAATGAATCAGTTTATATGTTTGCTGTGTGTGCGCTGGGATTTCTCTCAGTGTTAAACCTCCTAACAGCAACCGAAGGAGACATAGAACTCATCTGTAATAGTTCTCATGATATAAAAAAAACATTAAAATGTACAGTGATTTGCTATAGGTCTCAATGGGCTTCAGCCATCTCTAATGTATTCCCAAATACAAAATTGGCATGTTATTAATAATTCTAAACTTTATTTCAAGATAACTTCTACAGAAAAAATAAATACATTTTGGGATCTCTTGAGGGCATTAATTTCTCAGATGCTGCTGTTACTTGGAGGTGATATAGAGAGAAATCCTGGACCCATGGCAAATGGGTAACATGTTACCTGAAGTGCCAAACCTAAATGGTTTGAAGTTTGTCATTTAAACATTAGAGTATCTCAGCACACTTGGATGAACTAAAACTATGGGATGAATATGAACAATTTGACATATTGGCATTAAGTGAAACTTGGCTTAAAAGATCAATAATAAATGAATGCATTGGTATTGAGGATTATACGTCTTATCAGAATGATAAGGAAAGGAACAGGGGAGGATTCTTATTTATGTAAAGGATACTTTTGTGACTGAACAAGTGAAAGTGGGTCATTATAATAATACAACTGATTACCTGATGGTTAAAATTATGCTGGGTGGAACTCAGGGAACTAAGATTTGCTTTACATGTGTATATACCACCTAAATCAGGAAAAGCTGATATTGGTATATTAGATTAGTTGTTTATGTTGAACAACAGCAATAAAACGTATTAATATGGGTAATTTTAATTTACATTAGGCAATTCTTAGTAATAAGGATAAAATAAAGGACACTGTGGCTATGAAATATTATTATCAAGTTATACATGAGCAAATCAGAAAAACTACTAAACTGGGGGGCTATTATAGAGTGGGCACTGTCAAATAGGCTACACTTTTTAAATGACATAGGAGTTCTGAAAGACACAATCTTGATCATTGTCCAGTTTACATGATCAGGAAAAACAAAAAATCACAGTAAATAAAATAATCATTATAAAGATCAGGTCAATTAAAAACCTGAATGCGATATTTCTAAAGGAAATTAATAATATTTATTGGTCTCCACTGTACAATATAAAACATGTAAATGATGCAGTGAGCTGTTTTAATGCACAGATGACAAATATTATAAATCATTAAACACCAAAAAACAAAGAGTACAAACAAAATGTTCACCCTGGGTAAATGCTACACTTCTTGATTTGTTCAAAGTCAGATTTCACTTTGGAAGCAGCATAAACAATTATGCAAAATGACTTCAATAATTATTGTAGGTTGATAAATATCTGTAAAACAGAAATTAAAAAACACAGTCACATTACAAAGAAGAACAAATGCAAAACCTGACTAATCCTAGAAAATGCTGGTAATCATTTAAAGATTTCTACCTGCCATTAAGTAGTAATAAGATAAATAAGCTTAAAGTTGGGGACACATTGGTAAGTGATGAATTGGAGATATCACATGTGTTTAATACATTTTTACAGACATAACTCAATATAAGGAACAAATAAGACACAATTCTTTAGATAGAAAAGAAGAAATTAAGAATAAAGTAAATGTATTAGTACATGGAAAGGGCACACTAGATAATAATAAAACTGGTACCCAAAATTAAACTTTTTTAGTGCAAGGGAAAGAGAAGTTCTCTCTCTCTCTCTCTCTTAATGAGACTGAACAGAAACAAAGGTTCAGGTGTAGATGAGTTACCACTCAGACTGTTGAAACTGGCAGCAGATAAATTGTTAAAATCAGTAACTTTTCTTTTTAATTTGTCATTACACCAACCCCTCACTATAACAAATCTCATTATATCGAACTTTTGATTACAACAAATGGTTCCTGTTGCTCCCAATTGTGATTACTGCTGTCAATGATTTCTTCTGTAATTCTTCCATAGTTGGTTTCTCTCTTTCTCTCACTCACTCTTCCATTAATATCATCTCCTTCGTCACTCACTCTGACAGGTAAAATTGTTAACAACTGTACTACAGTAGTAAGAACTACTGTACTAAGTGTTGAAACAAAATAATTGTATTAAATGCTGAGCTCATGTGTATAAGAGGGCTGTGAGTTGTGAGCAGCCGAGGCAAAGATGGAAAATGGAGAGTGGACATGCGCAGATCACAGCTACTGTGTTTGTTTTTAAGCAATCAAATAAGAAAACATCTTAAATGTTGTAGTATGCTGCATAGGATGCTGTAGAGTGGGGCAAGTTGGACATCAGGGAGAGTCAGAGGTGCAGTTCATGACTTTTTATATCTGAATGTGGCGTTAATGTGGATGGACAGATTCTTTACGAATTAGCCTCAATTAACATAACTCCCCTGGAGGTGGCAGACAACCTTAGATCATTTAAGCAAGCATTCAAAAACTATTTTCAAAGGCTTGGGTGATGATAGAAGCCAAAGTTAGTTTCATATAGTTAGCCATGGGTTCTGTTGCTTGTGTCACTCAGCACTGAAAGTAACATTCTGCCAGGATGGAAGTGCAGTGTTGTTGAGCACTTTATTTTTTTTATTAAATTTTATTGAGCTTTATCAACACTTGAAGTTGCATTCAAATCCTGTGTTCATGTAGTGCTGTGTGCTCCACTGTGGTATGGTTAGTAAACTGTTCTGACTTAACTGGGCAACCCACCCCTCAGTTGTATTAGTCCCTCGCTGTAATGAATAAGGAGCTACCAAACAGGCACATAGCTCCCACAGCATTAGATTATAGTGAGTGGTTACTGTATATACAAATGTAATGCCAGACCATAGGAAGACAGTGATCATTACACCAATATATACATTGGGTGACAAACAACTTGTCACTAATTATAGATCAATATCAGCACTGCCTGTATTAGCTACAGCATTAGAAACAGTGGTCTTTGGACAACTGTCCACATACCTGGAAAAAATAAACTTTAAAGTCAGGATCAGTATGGATTCAGAAGTGGGTACAGCTAGTCGACTGCCTTGGTCAGGTTGACAAGTGACATATATTATAAGTATGGACTGAGGGTTATTTTACCGGAGGAGTCTGTGCCACCTTACCAAGGCCTTTGATTTGGTGAGCCACCCTATTCTGATCATAAACTTAGGATGATGGGAGTGGGTGACTATACATTAGAATAGTTTAGACAGTGTTTAATGAAGAGAAAACAGAGGGTTAAAATGTCAGCTGTGCAATCTACTATAAGAAATTCATTCTGAGTGCTGTAGGGCTCAGTTCTGGATCTGCTCCTGTTTTCAATATTTATAAATGATTTGCCTAATATCCACAGTGAAATGTCTGTCATTATGTATGCAGTGCTATATTGCACAGGGAAAACAGGAGCAGACCTAGAAAAAAATACAGCCAATTAATTGGGCCTTAGAAGAATGGTTTGCAAAAATAAGATCCTGTTAAATGAGAAGAAAACTTAGACTCTGGGTCTTTGAAGCAAAGACTAAAAGAACATACAATAAAGATAGTTGTGGAAAATAATGTAAGTTTGGAAAGAGGTGTTAACGTTTAATTATTTTGGACTCAGAGTGCTACTAGGTAGCACATTATCAGTAAATGAACACATTAGTAAAGTGACTAGAAAAGTAAACTGTAAATTCGGACAGCTGTAGAAACAGAAATAATTTATCTGTGCAAGCTAAAAAAAAAAAACAATAGCACATCAAGTGTTATTACCAGCACTAGAGTACAACTCAATATTATCATTAAACATATCTGAATCGTTGTTACAAAGATACAGTAAATATATAATAATATTATATGATTTGCTACTGGCTGTGGAAATCAGGAACACCACTGTCAATTGTATAAACATTTTGGGGTTATGCTACCTAGCCAGAGAATATTAAATGTAACACTGATGTTCATACATAAAGTTTTGAGATTAGAAACACCAGTAGTATTGTATAACAAAGGCAAATGAAATAGTAAAATGAGGTCATTACGAAACATCAGAAAAATATTTTCAGGAAAATAGGACCAACACAAAGATTGCAGAATGTTCAATGACTAGTTATGTCCTATATTACTAAATGACTTACAAATGGGAATGCAGATAGATACAAAGAAAACTGCATTTCAAACCAGTGTGAGTATCATTTTGAGGTACAGTCAGTTTGCTGCTGTTATGGTATTACTTGAGGATAGTAGATTAACATTGTAGATTTATATTTGGATCAAATGTGTGTATTATATATATTGTATGTTAGTGTTGAGACTGTTTGTATATGTTTTTATAACATTTTAATTATTTTTGTATAAAAAGTTTGTATTCCTATTGTCTTTCCTCTTCTCCAGGCATGGCTGAAAATGGATCTTTAAAGCAGCCCACTTTCCTGGTAAATCAGAAAATAAATAACATTTGTCCAACAGTTAACTGCAGAGTAGTCCTAATGGAGTCCAGATGAGTAACATAGATTTGTTAGTCTCCGCAAGCATATAAATTTTGTGGGTTGTAAAATTGCATTGTTTTGAAAAAATAGACAAGATGGCAGCAAATGAAACAATGATTTTCCCTCATGAAAAAATTAGTCTCATATGAAGAAAAGACTCTTGTTTCATTTCATACAGCTATTTGAATTGCTTACTGATCATGCCAGAACCAATTTTAAAATTTCAAAATTAAATAACTTTGGAATAGATTCATATTTTTTCATCAAACAAGCAAAAGGCAGATCTGTGTGCCAGCACCTTTCTACTGATAATTTCAGACCAAAATGCCAAAACCGTCTGGGTGGTAGCAGAACTCAAAGAAAACCCAGCAAAACTAATGGAAAAAAATTTGAAAAATTCACTTTTGCACTCTCAGAACTCAGAACTAACACATCTGACCAGAAAAATCCTAACTTACTCCCACCACTAAAACAAGTCAAGGGCACAGTCTTCCTTGGGGTTGTCAACCCTAAACTCACCCATTCTCTATACTCCAGAAACCAACACAGCTAATCGGAAAGTTTAGGACTGACAACCCTGAGGGAAGACTGCACCCCAACTTGTTTTAGGTGTGTGTTAGGGGCTGGAAACTGAGGGGTGGGGGTGGGGTATTAGTGGGTGGGAACTCTAAGATGTAATTACCCTATTTTCAATTCTGGAACCCTAATGGTCCAGTAATGAAGTTTTGCAGAAAATATATAGATACAGACAGAGAGACAGAGAGAGAGAGAGAGAGAGAGATACATTGCATGCATGTATTATATTCATTGCAAAAACTGCATTCATTCAGACATTAGGGTTGAAGAATGCAAGTGCTAAAAGTAGGGAAATTAGAAAACATTAGGGATTTGGGTCTCCAGAGTACAGTATTGGCAAATCAGTGGTGGGTCTTCCTTGGGGTTGTCAACCCTAATGCCTACCCCTCCACTGAGCAAACAAGGTCAAATGTCATCTCTTTTCTTCACAGGGCCCCAGGGCCCTTGTGAAGTAAGCTTCTAACACATTCTCTTACAACATGTGGCAAGCCATGCTTTCTCTGCCTTTGAAGACTGTATCACTTTGAGACACTGGCTTACAGTTGTACCTTCTACTTTGGATAGGAGGCTAAGAGCTTGTGAAAAGGGGTGTGGCATTAGGTTTGGCAACACCAAGGAAGACCCCACTACTGAGTCGCCAATTAACATAGTTTTTGCAATGAATTTACCTCCTTTTCTGATAGTGGAATTCTATCCTGATTCAGGACCTTCACAAAATTAGATAAATATAATATTGGTGACTGTCCTGACCCCTGCATGGGCCCAGCAGGCCTCAGCACACTTGTCAATACCTTGTGGTGTGCTCCCTGACCCATCATATAGGGTGTTGCAGCCGTGGCAAAACAATGCTCTGTCCCTACCCATGCCAGGACTGGTGCTGCATGCTGCAGCACCTTCACCACATCAGCCTTGTCCCATTAAACTGGCTCACTGAGTTGACACCTGAACTCAGCTCACTGGCATGGTAAAGCAAAGTGGTCCCCAGTGGTGCAACACACATCTCTGCAAACAGCGCTATTTCATAAATTCTTTGTTTTTTAATATTTTGACCCCAGATATTCAACATAGTCGTCTTGTGATCCCACATCAGGAAACCGGTAGGTTAAAATTTTCAAATCCTCACCAAAACATCATTCTGCACCACAAGTGTGAAAACACATTTCAGCCAGGATGTGAAAAATGGCAGCTGTAATGTTCATGAGGTGGTGTGAAAATGGCTATGCTGAAAATTTGAGGTCAAAATATTGAAAATTACAAAAGTTATGTGCTTGCATGGAAAAATTACAATGTACGCTCATAATTTGGTTATTGTTATGATTGTTTCACCAAATTTTCAATGTGGCCTTTTGGGACCCCACCTCATGAACACTGGTGGTGAAAGAATCGTTAGTCAGGCCCAAAGGTGATTTTCCACAGTGACCATGAAATCACCTTCTGGCTAATTAATGAAATTCCACCAAAATACACGAGGTAGGTCCCAAAAGGCCATGTTGAAATGAAAAAAATTCCCAAAATGGTGATATTATGATGAGAAGTTTAAAATGCCACTGAAATACATTATACGGCACTTTACCATAATCCTCAGTTCATGGTTTCGGCATTGAAGAGTGAAGACATGTTTCTGGTTCACAGAGTACTACAGAGTTAGATCTCAGCTGGTAAGTATAGGGTAAGTGAGGGTTGTGTGGTGGTGGGTGCTCAGTGGGAGGTCAGGATGGCGGAGGACAGCGGCGATAACGAGGCACTGTTTTCTTCTTTCAGTTAAAAAAGATGTTGTGGGACAATTTTCTTCTTTATAGAACAGTTATGGCCATCAGAGGGTGGGAGGTGCCACTAGGCACCAAGAAACATAAAAACAACAGGGACTGAGATTGAGGTGCCACCAGACACCAGGAAACAAAGTAACAAAGCTGAAAGTGATCGGAGGTAGTGCTGCCACTAGACACTAAGGAAACATAAAGAAACAACAGGCATAGTGATCATGGGGTGGAACTAGACACCAGGAAACAAAAAGGAACAATGGGGACAGTGATAGGAGGGTGGAGTTGCCACTAGACACCATGGAAATATAGAAGAACAATGGGGACAGCGATCAGAGGAGGGGCTGCCACTAGACACAGAGAACCAGCAAATAACAAGGGATAGTCAGTGGGGTCATATCATATGACTCTCCACCTGTCATGTGCTGTATATGGGAGGTTGAGGGAGGGGTATGGGGACACCTCTGCGGCAGCACTCTGGCTGGGTGACTAGGTGAGAAGTGAGACCACTGGACACCAGGGAAACATTTATATATAGTGGGCAGGTGATTGGGTGAGAGGAGGTACTGCTAGCCACTAGGAAAACATTATTACATATCAGGCTTGCATTTTTCATTATGTGTGTCATATCATATACTGTAGTGTTCTGCTGTATGACACACCACATTATATGATGCAACATACATAGAAATATGACAACAGGACATAATGGATGGGTGATCAGGTGGGGAAGGGACTGCTAGCCACCAGTGAAAACTTATTACATATCAGGCAGGTGATTGGGATGGGGAGGGACCACTGGACACCAGGAAAACATTTTTTACATATTGGGCTTGCTTTTCTGTTATCTATGTCATATCATATACTGTGGTGTTCTGCTATACAAAACACCGCAGTATATATCGACACACATATTGAAATATAACAACAGGACATCACGCTTTCAAAAAACAGCTATCCATACAAAGCTTATCTTTAACTCTGCATGCACAAAAGAAAAATATTTTCTAAATTATTCAAAAACTACTTGAGCCTGATATATAAAAATTTTGTACCTAGGGCAAACTCTATCAAACCTGAAAGTTTCAAGTTTCAATTCCTCATATTTTTTAGTTATTGTAGAGCAAGAAAAAAAAGCCTTAAAATGTGATTTTTACTTGTTGTGTACCTCTGTAATTTTCCCCAATTGAACACGCTGCACATGAAATTTTCAGGATCAAGAGATCCTGCCACAAACACTGTGCAATTTCATATAAATTGGTTAAACAGTGGAAATTTATTATGGTGCAAATATTGGGGTTTAACATTAAAGTGCTTACTCAACCCTAATATACAGGCGTGACCGCGCCTGTATAATCTATATGCATGTATTCCGTGAATGTCCCTCTATAAAACATAGGCAAGACATCACTATTAATCACTAATAAAAATTCTAAATTGTACAGTATCTGAAAAATATATATGTACAATATATGCATGCACGATGCTTAGGTATCGCATTCTTAATTTTCTATATCAACTTTTGACAAAACAATGGGTAGACTTTATGTAATCAGGACATGGGAATTAGCACATGAAAACAAATATTGGTTTCATTCAAAAGCATGTATCAGTTTGCTAGTAACATAATATTAGCAAATATTTATTTATTTATTTACTGATATCTAGAATTGCACACACCTTTGAACCAGAGGTTCTTTTACAAAGGTTCTGCATCAAAGTAATGCAGACAGCTGAACGTAATACAGATGAAAGCAACATGTGGTAATGTGGAAGAAGAAAAAGGATAATATTTCATAAACATAACAGAAGAACAGTAGCATTACAATAGTATTACAAGTGGGGTATCATGTAAGGCACAGACTTGAAAATACAAGGCAAACAATAATAGTGCAGTCAGTACAGTGACTTTGTCTGCCTTAGAACTATGTGAAAGGGATTATTAAGATTGAAGGCATCAGATGGGTGTCAGATGGGAAAAAGAGGGAGAGATGGGGGCGTAGAGAAGGATGAGTGGGTATTACATGTTATAAAGGGTTAAGGTGATGTGAGGATTAGTGGGAGAGAGAGAGACTGGGGAGGGAGAGCAGAGGTTGGTGGGGGTGGCAGGAGAGGGGTGGAAGGGAATAAAATTGTGTGAAGTGAATGGGTGAAGAAAGGGTGGGCACAAGGTTATCTAGGTAGGTGGTGAGAAACAAGGATAGAAGGGGGTTGGGCTTTGTGTGAGGATAAGATAAGTGGAGGCGGTGTGTTAGCTTAGGAAGGGTAGTCATAGCTGCTAAGTGCAGTAGAGATATTGGTGTGATTTGAACTTAAAGGGCCACATTTTGACTAAGCTTTGATGTCAGAGGGAGGCTGTTAAGCCTTGTTGGTGCTCTAAACATAAATGTCTCTCTGGGCCTGGTGGTCAGCAGAAAGGAACATGGTAGGTCTTTTAGATGCACTACGAGTACTGCGAGGGTTTGGAGTCAGTATAAGAAAGGCTGAGTGGCTGGAGTGTTAGGCCAGTACAATTATTTTCATAAGTAGACATGTCTGGTAGGAGACCCTGCCCTTGAGGTGCAACCAGTTAATTCTTTGCATAGGCTGCATGTGGGTGTGCTTATGACCCCCTGATACAAGTCTACAGGTCTTATTAAGTGCAACTGTAATTACTGTATTTTGAGGTAGTATCGGTAGCAGCTTCCATATCTGACTAATCCATAGTGAATTATGGATAGGGTTGAGCTGGTAAATGCTAGTCGGAGTGCTTCAGGGCTCAAGCAGTGTCGGTGCCAAT
The DNA here is from genome assembly GCA_016271365.2 of Neoceratodus forsteri. Lineage (NCBI taxonomy): Eukaryota > Metazoa > Chordata > Ceratodontiformes > Ceratodontidae > Neoceratodus > Neoceratodus forsteri. Next base: position 675,891,388 of record CM028135.1, read on the forward strand.
AGAAATCCCAATCCTTGAGTTAATCACTTTAGAAATTAGGTTAACATGTGAGGTGTAGACAGTGGGCTATCTAGAGGTAACACCGATATATTTGAATTCATGAACTTGTTCGAGCAGTAAATTTTGATTATTCAATATTGTTAAGCAGGCTGGCTTCTGCTTGTTATGTGGGTTAAGAAAAGCATGACCTTGTTTTTTGTAATTCATTAGTAATTTGTATTAGGCAAACCAGGCCTCTTCTGACTTGAAGTTGGATTGTAGATCTCTTGTAAGAGGAGGATTGGACTGACTTGAGAAGAGGACAGCATCGTCTGTGTAAGTACCATATTGATGGTACAGGCTTTTGAAGATTATTAAGAAAAAGACTGAAAAGAAGGGTCAAGGATGGAGCCTTTGGGACTCCTGAATGCACTGGTTGGCTGTCAGAAAGGAATTCACAAAATGTGACTTCTTGTATTCTGCCTTCAAGGTAGTTCTTGAACCATTCAGTTATCCCATTGGAGAAACTGAGGGCAGGGAGGAGTTCAGGAGTAGGGTGTGGTTAATGGTATCGAAGGCCTTAATGAGGTCAATATATTTTGACAACATTAGGTGACCCCGATCAAGGGCTTTGTGAAGGAAGTCCATGTATTCGAGCAGGGTGGCAGTCATGCTGTGAGTTTTCCTAAAGCTGTGCTGATGACATTGAGTGTCATATTTGGCCAGGTATTTGGTCAATTGGTCAGAGACGATGCACTCAAGGGCTTTAGATGGGGTGAGGATAGATATTGGATGATAGTTTGAGTGCACTGTCCTTTCTTCTGTTTTGTGAACATGTGTTACAATCTCGACTTTCCATTTCTGGGAGGAATTACCTTACGGAGTGACAAATTTAAGAGTTTGGTTGGGGTTTCAGAATATCTAGGGTAAGGTTTAGGAGTTTGAGGCCAATAGACTCACTACTAAACCTGGATTTCTAAGTAACCTTTGTAGGTATATTTGGCTTCTTTCAGGTGACTCTCCTGAAGTAGAAGAATGGGGTGCTGGGGAGGTGGCTAGTTTTACTAGCATTACTCCTCGTGTCAGGTGCATCAAAAAGTGTGGGAAAGTATGCCACTAAGCTCAGTAAAGGCATTGTTAAAGGTGTCAGCTATTTGTTTAGGGTCCTGTATGTTTTGCCATTCAACTCAATCATAGAAGGTGATGTTTTATTGGGCTTACCCATGAGGTCCTTAATATTGTCCCAAAATCTCCTGCCATTGCCCCAGGAATTTGAGAGCTCATGCTTAAAGTGAATAATTTTGGCCTGGTGAACTTCAAGGGTGCAGGAATTCCTTGCATTTTTGTATTGCTTCATGTCTGCCTGTTTTCCAGTTGTTACTGAATGATGCCACAGATTGCCCCCCATTCATCATTTCAACAAGGTGGGGGTTATCTAGGGGATTGCTGCACCTTAATCTTCCATTTATGGAGTGGGGAAAACATGTTGCATGCCATATTGAATTGGGTGATAAAATAGTCAAGCACTTGGTCAACATTTTGGACTGTGTCAATGGGTGACCAGTCGCATTTTCAAGATGAACCTGAAGGTGTTTAAGTTGCCCTCTTTTAGGACACATTGGTGTATGACTTTAACTGGGTGCTTAGGGACCTTATTAGACCAGTGTCAAATTACTAGGTAGTGGTGCGCTGGTGAGTCAGGAGGACAGTAGTGCAGATGATTCTTTCTAGGTAGGTAGTAAGGATCAGGTCAAGAAGTGAACTGTAGCCAGTCCTGCAACTGATTGTTGTGGGGTAGTCACCAGTTAGGTAATATCAATGACTGCAATGGCATCTTTGTAGGGGGTCAGCTTCAGGGGCCAACCAATTAATGTTGAAGTACCATAGTATCACCACCTTGGGCGGTGGTGTAAGTCAAAGATAGTCAAGGATCATTTTGAGGCCAGTAGCCTGATCGCAAGGAGGATGTAAACTAACAGTATGGTGAGCAATTTGCCATGGTGGCCAAGGATTATCTTAACTGCTAGGGCCTGGGACTTGTTGACAGGAGCCAGTGGCGGTAGGGCTTGCCCTTTCATCGAGTCTTTCAGGTATAAACACACACCCTGCCTTTTATCATACCTATCCTGTCTAAATAGGGTATAGCCAGTTAGGGAAATAGTGGTATCAGGTATCTTAGAAGACAGCCATGTTCATTAATGGAAGCACATCCGACTTGTGAAGTGTGACCCAGACTTGCAGGTCATCAAGTTTGGGTAGAAGGCTTTGGATGTTGATGGTGGCTAGTTTTAGAATACCGTTGTTGAGGTAATGACATTGTGGCAGCTGTGTGGGCCCAGGTTGGGGTGGACATTACCTGACATGAGAAGGAGAAAGAGGTCAATCCTGAGTAGATAAAGTTTGAGACATTTTAGTGGGGTTCGTGGTCTTTGGTTGGGGGTTTGCTCAACTTAGTGTTGATTAGGGGATGTGAGGCTGAAGGAAAGGGTATGTAAATATATGGGGTGCATGTCGAGCAGTTGACTACTGAAGCAGACATAGGAGCTTTAAGGGCTGGATTTTTTGATGTCCTGCAGCATGGTTACTGCTATGGTTAACACTTGTAGGAACAAAATCACTGGTGGCTTATTAGCGATCCATTGCATTGTTTATTATGATCTGAACACACTTTTCTGTCAAAATATGATTTTTCAAATTTGAAACCTTTTCTGCACAAAGACACCAATGTTACTATTCTCCTTTCATCCCTAGTCACCCTGCTGTCAGCTCAAATGGAAGCCCCAAGAAGGCAAAATTACTTTTCCATTGAGAGGTTTCCCAATAGAGGACACCTCGATCTTTGGATGTTGAAGTTACCATTGCACCATTACACCTGCTTCCCCACTCCAAGTAAATCAGCACTCAAAATATCCTTCCAAATTCAGCCACCTACTCATTGCAGGACATGGAGGGCAGACCAGTGCAGGGCAGGGCTGACTTATCCAGCAGCTGAAGTTATTTTTTATTTTTTTTATGGAGATAACATTGCACTTTGTCTTCTCCATGGCAGCTGTGATCTGTATGTCAGTGGTCCCCACCTCTGCTTTATCTGCTGATCTCCAGCAGCTTGTCAGCTCATTGTCAGCTCATTTCAGCACACCATGCAATTAGCATCCAATCATACTATTCAGTAAATCAGCAAGAGCCACTTCATCATAGGACTCTGCACAAAAAGTGATATACAACCAAAAATCTCATTGTATACAACCAAATTAAATAACATTGGACCCTATGCATGATGTGGCGCCGTCATGAAAATGCATGCAGTTATGCATATATGGACACCTGCACAGAGCGGCATGCACGACCCCAGAGAGAGATGCAGAGCAAAGGGGCATTAATGTCACAGGCATGCAGCAGAACATGCAGACCACACAGGCATGCCTGGAATATGGGGCACCACCCTTGATCCCGCCATAAATTTTCATTCCCCATGCCCTCGTATGTGGAAGCAAATGCAAACAGGCAGGGTACTGCACTGATCAATGGCAAAATGAGTAAGCGATGCAGAGTCAAACACACAACTATTGGCACAGGTATTGACACTGGCACGGGTGAATGGGCAGGCACCCATGGGGCCTGCACAGGCAACCAACCAGACCATGCTCATCAAACTTAACAGGGGCACAGATAGCAGCAATGGTAAGCAAAATATGGCCCACTATGCCCAGCTGTATGGTGCGCTGTCCTGACCAGTGCCACTGAGATGAAGGTGTGCCTGTGGCTAGAAATACAAGCCATCGTAAATGCTGCCAGACTGGAGGCAAGGACACTGGCCACCATAAAACACAAATGGCAGGACCTGCGCTTCTCCATGAAATGCAAGGTCGTGGTGGAGCATGCACACAGAGGGCACTGGTGGAGGGTCTCCATCCTCAGACAGCCAGCTGACCCCTTTGAGTGCATGGTGGCTGGCTGACTGCCCCAGCCATCAGTATACATGGCTTATACAATGGCGTGGACACACTGGCAGGTAGGTGAGATGCATCACAAGTGGCATACAGTGTGGCATGGTACATTAGGTAGCTAACAGATGTACCTTGAATCCACAAACACAGCCAGGGTCTCCACCAATGCAGCTGGCACAGCACCTGCATGCCCACCACCTGCCATGGCTATGGAATGGTGGAGTGGCTGCCGTGACCCAGACTGCACGGGTGGGTGCACAGGCAATGTGGAGCTTGAACAATTCCCTCTGCAATGGGACAGCACTAACCCCTCCCTCTTGTACCTACACAGGACAGGACCATGCCACTGAGGATGGTCAACAAACAGCCATGGAGAAGACATTCACTGGGGTGCCACAGTGGAGGAGACACCACGACACACCAATATGCAGGTGGATGAGTGCATGAACATTGCCCAGCACACTGAGACTACACCACAGCCAGGACAGTATGAGAATGGCTGCAACACATTGCCAGCATCCATTTGCCATGCCACCGCCACTGTTGGAAGGAAGTAGTGCAGGCCTTGCAGATGCCAACAGCAGGGATGAGGGACTGTCCAGCAGGCCACCAGAGTTGCACATGGCAGGGGTGCAGCAATGCCAGCCCTGGGGCCCCAGAACAGGAGCTCAGGCAACTGGAGGTAGATAGGCTGAAGGCCCAGCACTGGCATGCAGATGCCCTAGTGGAGCTGGCAGACATTGTACATGACATTGGCCATGGCATCATGCAGATTGCAAGTGCTCAGGACCAGACTGTATCACTGCTCACTGCCTGGGGTGCATCACCATGGTGCACAGACACAATCCTGCCACCACGGTGCAGGCAGTAGATACCTCAGTGAAGCCAAACAATGGCACAGTGCATCACACCACACCCATGGCACCAGCTGTGGTGGACCCAGGGGGCATAGATGACAGGCACACCAGCAGGACTGAGGGGCTGGCAGGACACAGATGCAGCATGCTCATGGTGGGGACAGTAGGATGACAGCACACCCAATGCCACTTTAGTCATAGGCACACATAGCGATGAGGGTGGGGCTACAGGCAGGCACAGCAGGTGACATGGGTGCGGTGGAAGGGGCATCGACTAGTCTAGGTGCCATGGCATATGGGCCTCATCCAGACTGCAAGCTACACCTTCTGGTACACCCAGGCAACTTCGTGTTGGGGACCACGCTCACATGGGGTCTGGTTGGTTCATGCACCACCGTGTGGCTGACAGCAGCATGGTATGCTATGGGGTTGTGGGTGTATGGATGGTACAGACATGGACATCAGTGTTGCACAAGCACTGCCATCCCAGGCCCTCTATGGGGCTGGCTACCTTGCTGGGGTGCAGAGGCTTCTCACAGTGAAGCATGTACACTGTCACCAAATGCCAGCCACAGGATGATGGTTTATGGGGTGGGGTGAGTGCGGCATCCTTGGTGGCCTCTTGCACTAAGCGGTTGCCCATACCGCCATCCTGAAGATGTGCCCAGCACTGCCTATAGGTGCCCTCAGCCACTGTCTCCATCATCAGGCACATGTCTGGCAGTGTGGCACCTCACACAGACTGCGTAGAGGCGCCCCTGCCACAGCTGTCTGGGCATCCACCCACCCCAACACCCACCGATGGACCTCACAGCTTGGCACCCAGTAATACCATGCTGAGTCCCATGTGCGATTAATGCTGGAATGTGCCCTGCATGAGAGCCACCCATGCTGCATGTCCATAACTGTCTCCTGTCCACAACACTGCTCAGTGCCCAGCAGTTCCAGCAGTTGGTCTGGTGGATGGTACTCCAGCAGAGGAAGGCAATGGCACAAGGCCATGTTGTGCAACATGACTAAGATGCTGAACACCCTGCATGCACGACCAGGCACCAGCATGATGGTCCCCCAGTGTGGTCAGACACCAGAACCACATCTTCAGTTGCCAAATGCACCTCTTGATTATGCTCCTCATCCATCTGAATGCATTGTTGTATGCCTCCTCTGCTGGTGTTGTGGGTGAGAGAATGGTGTCATCAAATAGGGCACAGTGGGTATCTGCTGTCACCTGTGGAGTAATGGGAGAGTGGTAAGTAAGAATGGTCCACAGCCACCATCCCACCAATGGCCATCCCTACTCACCCAGCAACCATCTGTCCAGAATTTCTGCACATAGCATGGCATCCAGCCCGGAGGCATCCAGGATGTATGCATCATGGCATGAGCTAGGGAATATAGCACACACATTGGTGAATGCATCACCAGCATCGTAACAACCTGACAGTTAACACTGTGGAATGCTTTCCTGTTCCTGTATGCTTCCTCACTGCTTGGTAATGTGTGCCATCCACCACTCCCACAGATATTGGGCATGCCATGCAATACATAGAATGCATGTTTTGTTGCATGAACCTGGTCTCCAATGTGGGGAGCCTGATGTAGGCATGCATATTGTCTGCCAGGGTGTCCGTCACCTGTGCCAGGGCCCTGGACAATGATAACTGGCTCATGTCCATGGCATCACTGGCCACATGCTGGAATGACCCAGATGCATAGTAGGCAAGTGCACACATCACCTTTGTCTCAACGGTCATTGCCATGGACCATTATGTTTTGGATGTGACACGGTCCAGACCATGTCAGAGATGTGTTCAATCATGGTCCAGGGCAGTCTGAACCACTCCATGCAGTGGGTGCCCCACAGTGTGACCCTGTCCATGCGTGGGTGGAACACCTACTCCCATGGTTGCAGCTGACTATGCCACACTGGTCTGCTGTTGCAGGTAGTAGTTCATCACGAGTCCTGGGCACATCCCATTGTCCAAGTGCATATGGTGTGAATGTGACTGTGACCCATCATGGTTGCAGGGCATCATCCACACTGTGTAACTGGCATGCAGGCATATGTGGTGTGGCCACTGTCATGTGTTCCATGCACATGCACACTGCTTCCACACAGAGGCATACAAAGGTTAATTAGTCACAGTGTGTGGATGCCATGGTGAGGGCACAGTGGTGCGGCAGAGGCCGGTCGGTTGTGTGGCATGTTCCCTTGGTGCCTTATGTGGGTGTCTGAGGACTTCATGGATCACCATGGTGGGAGGATCCTGTGGCCTGTCATGTGCCATGATCTGGTGAGTTGCATGGGCTGGGCCAGGCGATGGCAGTGGGTGGGTGTGGCTGGATAATATGCATGACATGATGCTGATCCTACTCCTTCCCTTCCAGGAATAATGTGGACAGGCACAGTGCTGCAAATTCCTGAGGGTGGAGCCACTAGACAGTGCGCCCTGAGTTGTGTGGTCCCCTCACCAGCGGACAGGGCAGTGGTAGCTGAAGATCCTGGACTACTTCTCCAGGTGCTGGGATGTGGAAAACAGTGTGCTGTACAGGTCTGACTCTGCAGTCATGTGAAAGGTGGTCATTCCCTCAGCGGAGCGTCCCTCATTCATTTGAACAGCACAGCACTGTTATCATCAGACATTGATTAGGCTCATGATGGAGGGTGTGGCTGTTGGCCTGGGCACATGGGTACAGCATGTTGTTTGGTTTACTTGTACATTGAGCTCCAGCATGTTTTTGGACTGTATGTGCCATCCATGCTTCCTTACATGTATGCTTCCAGGTGGTGTCAGTAAAGCTTTCATACATTTCAAATTTATGTGTTCACTATCTTTGGGTGGGGCTCATATATGTGTGTGTGTGTGTGGGGAGCTGGGGTGTGCTGATGTGGGATGGTGCCACAGGGGCTGGCAGGTGGACCTGTCTTGCCATGAGGTCCTTTGCTGCTTCGTTGCTGGGGGTGGGCCTGATGGGGCCGACACTCTGTGCAGGTCCATGGTGTCAGAGTGGTGTGAATCACCACACACCTGGTCTGCCACCATATCCTGACTGCCCCTGTGCATGATTCACCTACTGTTGACATTGCATGCCCTTGGCAGTGTGTCGCCACTGGCCCAAGGGTCACAGGTGGGCATGATGGCTGCTGTGTTCTGCATGGTCACACTTCTGGCATCGTGGGGGCACCCCACCATGGGCTGCCCATGTGCTTACAGCCATGGGCGTGCACCATGGCTCATCCTGAAGCACCACTGCCATAACTGTGGGTTGCATTTCCAGCACTGCTTATGCCTACTGGCCACCATTGCCTTGCCCCACACCCGCTGTATGGCAGCTCTCCAGCAGGAGTGTGTGTGTTGCATGCCCTGTCCCATGTGGCCTTCTGACATAACAGCCATTGTGCATGTCGTTGGTCACTGCTGTGCCTGGTCACCGTGACTACACCCCCACAGTGGGGTGCATTCTGGTGGAGCATGGGTGCACACAGCATGGCTCTACACCACTACACACTGCCTTGGTGCATGCTGTGGCCCACACATATCCACCATTTCCTGCATTATGTCACCACTCATCCTCTCGTGCCCTACGTGCCATGTGCATGAGTCATGCATAGGGCCCTATATGAGTACCGCAAAAGAATCAGGACCAGAAAGAAATATGGGTATAAATGGAAATGGCATACAAACAAATGGCACACAGTTAGAATGCACTGTATTTTCAAATATTGCTACATTTATGGCACGTAATGCTGCTTTATGGCAAAGTAATGATACATGGGTATACTCATGCATATGTTACTACAGAGTACCTGATCCTCTGCATGCAAAGCAGCTGAACATGATAGACCACTATAGATGATCTAACATATCGATGCATGTGTTGGAGATGTGAAACAATTGTGCTACAAGTCCTGATGCTTGACTGAAAATTCAGCATTAAGATTCTATGGACTGATTTGGGAAATTAAAATAGGTAAATACAAATAATACTTTAGAGCAGTCAGTTATATTTGTACATTACAGTATTTAGCTTGATGAACAATTCTGTATTGTATATGCTGTGCTCTACATTAAATTTAAATTATTTGTAAATACTCAAGTAACTTAATAATCAGTAGGTGATCTGACCTCCTCCATATAGGATGACCAACTAGCAGAACTCCTTCTAAAATTTTGTGGAGTAGTGTACTACTTATGTCCATATCGTAAGGCAATATTGGACAACTGTCTCCATTCCGTTGATTTGTTTGTTTACTCACTAGTACAGATGACAAACCTGACACATGACACCAAGTTAATCCATTCAATAGCCTGACAACCTTCCAAAGGAATGAAAATGCAGCACTCTTGATCATACTATGGATGTGAAAGCAAATCTCCTACACTCATTATACACAAGTCCCTAAAGCTAGGCATTCCTTTCTTACTCAAATATTATTTTGACAACTAAACTGCAAACTGTTACTGACCAGATATTTTTGTATTGGGCTTAGCCAGATTTATGTATTTAGTTATTTTTACAATTTTGACCAGGAAGTTATTTTTAAATTTTGACCAGGAAAGACACACTAAGTTGAGGTTTGTTTCCAGGTGTGTCTTGGAGCACAGGGAATGTAAGCAACTTGCTTACAGTCACATAGTATGGAAGTGGTAGCTGTTGAATTCAAACCCAGTTCTCCAGGTTTGCAGATCAGTGCTCTTCATCACTATGTTACACTGCCTCTGTTCAGATGAATATGATGTTTATGTAATATATGCTGATAACATATCAAACACTTAAAAATCAAGTCAGCTGGACATGGGAAAACACAAAAACCAGTCAAAGCTCTTATACAGCATTAGGTGACAAACAGTGATAGCACTTGTCAGTGATTGTGACGAACACATTTGTCTTGTCTTTGTAAAATTGTTCATTCTTAATGTATTTCAGCCTATCTATGATGCTATATCCTAACATCACATTATGAAGAAGCAAGGAAACTATAGCTACCAATGCATTTGAGATTGTTGAATCAAAAACAACAATAATTAGACCACACAGTTTTCTATGAACCTGTTTCAAGACAAAATTATCCCCACAGTTAGAAGGATACTCTTGAATTATGATTTCAATTTCAACTCCATTACATGAGACAAATCTGAGAAGGTAGGCTAACATTAATGGTTTGCATTACATTTGTTCTATTTGAATACAATTATAAACAGTTTGTCTTGAGCTATTACATTAACTGTAATAATATAAGTAATCTCTTTTCTAGCTGCACTTATGAAAGATAATGACTAATACAGTGGAGATACATTACTTATACATTGAACACATAGAACCACACACGTATCTAGTGATACAGCTCAAAGGATTATATGGCAGGTACTGTGTGTGGGCTCTGTAGTGAGGGTCTGCTAAATGCGCATTAATATTCATAGGTGACATCAAATAATTAAATACTGTATTAAGTTAATACCTGAGGTCTGGTAATGTAACCCCAGAAGGGTCAAGAGACATAAGGTGTAGTGTCTTATGCTCCTAAGGCTGGTTTATCACTTTATTAATTTATTCATTATAAATCGGGTTTACAACCTTTGAGTCAGAGACTCATTTACAAAGTAGCCATTGCGGGGGGTGGCAGACATCAAGACAGTTATTACAGTGCAGATTAAAACAGAGGATAACATTACAAGTGCAGTAAAAGAACATGTAACATCGATACACTTAGGTAACATAATGTAGTAGTTTGTATGTTACTTAGGTTACATAATGTTACAAAATTGTGAGTTACACTCATGGATATAGTAGGTCCTCAGAGAAGACAGTGGGTTACATCCCTGTTTGGACCTAAGAGGAAGGAGTAGGTCTAGGGAGGAGGAGAGGCTGTCTAGTGGACGTTGTTGAGCCAGGAGGCAAGGCAGGTGGGAACTACAGGTTACAACACAGGTTTAGTTGGACCTACAAACATATCAAACATAGTCAAGACCTAAACTCTATTATCAAACTAACATCTTTTAATATTGTTTAAGATGAATACTTTAATAGTTAAAATTATAAATTATTTCACTGTACCCAAGGTTTTCAGCATTAATATAACTCTTTTAGAATGCTATCAGCCAGCCAGAATGATGATGCACTTCCCAGCTCCATTACCACTGAAAGAAAGCTTCATCATTTTAAATTCCTCCTAAGGGATCACCTCAGCTCTGCCAGTACCTGAAATTGCCATTGATTCAGGCTTCCTCCACTCTCTCCTCATTCCTCCCCTGCTCCTCCATTCCTTCTCCTCCTCTGACAAAGGACTCTCATCCTGACTGCATGCTGAAAGAGCTCCCCGCCTCACCCAAACCTGCTTTTCTATTTTGTCTCTGCATCCAAATGCAAATCTAGATCCATTGCTGCCTATATATAATGTTGATTTAAAATATAAATATGCTATGTATTATCGATTGTCTGATATGTACCAAACTGTGTTAAATGATTATTTTATATGGAATACTATTTATTAAACTCTGCTCAATGTCCCTGCTGAGCATACCTAATGTACCTCACACCCATTATGCTCCACTCCTCTGTATTTTTACCTGTTGTTTTGACAACATACTGTACTCTGACGTGGAGCCTTTGTAAATGAGTCTCTGACTCAAAGGGTTTAATTTCGAAACCTCAATAAATATATAACGACTAATTGTTTTCTAGTCATTGTTTAAAATGACAACTATTATACAGTATGTGATATGGGAGAATATTGTGTATCATGTCATTGCCATGCTGGTCCAACCAGTCCTGAGAAGGTATACATGAGCACTACCTCCCTTTTCATTTACTTGGACGTTAATGTTGTGAGCACTCCAGGTAACCTCCAATGGCAGCACTAGGGAGGGGATGGGTAAACTCAGTTCAAAAGTGAAATTAAAAATCTGACTCAGTTTCAGGAGCTATATGGGAAAGTTTGTTATTCCTATGTAAAATGTAGCCTCCTGAAAGCATAAAATGACTAAATTAACTGTAAAAATGCAACATACTATATGATAACAAAATAATTCCCAGACCCCCCAGGTATCTTCAGTCCTACATCAAAGGTAGTGGACCCTCCCAGTGAATATTTTCCATTTCTACCACTGGTCAAAAACCATCACATAAGAACATTTGTGCTTGCCATCTCTTATATGCTTCCATTTACCTTCTCAAGCTCCAGAGGAGATTTCATGGGGTTTTCAATTTGCATCTTTTGCAAATATTTGCCCTTAAGCATACCTCCTGCTGTTTCTCTACCTTCCCATTTCAGGTTACTGCACATTGTGATTGTCATAAATATCTGTAACCACAAATGTTGACAAATTTGTTACAGCACCCTTGTTGCCCCCACCTCCCCAGATTGTTTAGCATTCCTTCCTTCCTTCCTTCCTTCTTTCCTTTTACATTGCTTCCTCATGCACACTTTTACCTAAATGTTCCATGCTACACTGCCGCTCCGATTGTCCTCTTCCTCCTGTTCTACCAAATCCAACTGACTTTACAAATTGCTAGACCAGGGCTGGCCAACCTGTAGCTCATGAGCCACATGTTGCTCTTAGAAGCAGTTTGATATGGCTCTCCAGGGGATTATCAAGTACATGTAAGTCTTTTAAATTTGAGAAAAGTCAAAGTACAGGAGCTGAAAAGTGCCGTGAGTGCTCAACAACCTACTTTTACTAAGCCTGCAAGCAAATCTAATGCCCCAGAAGCTGCTATGAGTAATTATTTTAAAATTACAGCTATTTTTAAAAATATTGTAACTTAATAAAACTTAATGAAATATGATTACAGTATTGATGACTGACTATGACTATGTTATTATTTTAACTCCCAAATATGGGTATGGTAGGGCACGCGTTGCATATGGTACAGGCTGCACGTTGTTGCTCTCTTCTTGCTCAGAAATTTAAATGTGGTTCATGATCCTGAAAAGGTTGAACACCTCTGTGCTAGATGATTAGGGCCAGATATTCAAAATGGACACAAACAGGGCACAAAGATTTGCACTGTGCCTGTGCATGACCCAGAAGCTGCTATATTCAGTCAGATAGCAGACTAGTGCTATATGATAAAATATTGGCCCATGTTAACATAGTGCTAAGTTAGTCTACACTACATAACATGACCTGGGCTGTATCCAGGCAACAGGGTATTGCACCCGGGATGAGATAGCACTGGGAACCAAGTTGCAATATTCAACCACACCAGGGAAATTAACCCATTGAGCAAACAAGGTGCTAAGAGGCCAATTGTGTGCCCATTATGGGATCATTTATATGGAAGCAGTAGCCACTTGAGCCCATCCAGTGGGCACATTATATCTCTGGTGTCTATGAGACCCCCACCCTCCGATCACATATTCCTGGTACTGTTATCTGTTTCCCTGGTGTCTAGTGATGCTCCCACCCTCTTATCACCCATCCAATATATGTTCAACTATTCTCAAGGTTTCTAGTAGAACCCCCATACTCCAATCACCCATCCTGTAAGCAGAATCCTATCCATGATGTCCAGTGGCACCCCTACCCCAATCTCCTGTTCCATAGAGAAGAACCCTATTCCTGGTGTTTAATGGCACCCCCACTCCCCTGATCCCCCATCCCATATATTACCATATCCCTACTGTCCAATGGCTCACCCACCCTGATCCTCCATCCCATATATTGCACTTACCTCTCATGCCTAGTGGCACCCACCAATCTCCAGACCCATGTAACCTACAATATCCCTGGCAACCAGTTGTATCCCCCACCTCAAATGCCAGTCAACAAAGAGACTGGTGAAAATTGGCTGTCCAGCAGGTCCCCACTCACCCTGCCTGCACCAAGAACACCATCCATCCAACCCCCTTCCTACCAGCAAGCTAATCTACTGCATGCATGCTCACTGTCAGCATATATGGTAGCAAGCCAAGGAGGTGAGAGGAGGGCTGCACTAGTTACCGTATTTGGATTCAATGCATCCCCAGCTTGCAGGTGGGGGGTTGGATGAGTGGCATTCTTGGTAGGGGTGGGCCAGGTGACAGCCTGCTGCCTGCTGGACTGAGAGAGTTTACCAGTCCATTTGGTGACTGGTATTTGGGTAGGTAAGGGTGGGGTTACCCCTCAACAACAGGGATAGTATAGGTTACAGGGCCTGGGAAAACAGGCAGTGGGGGTGCAAATAGACTCCAGGGATAAGTTGCAATATATGGGATGGAAACCAGGAGGTGAGGGTGCCATTGGACACCAGAGATATTGTGTAATAGACGGGCCAGGAATCGGTGGGGTGGGGTGTCACTAGACACCAGGATGGGAGTTCTGCTCTATGGGATGGGGATCAGGGAGTGGGTGTTGTCACTGAATACCAGGGATAGGGTTCTCTAATGGAATGGGTGATCAGAGGGTAGAGGATGCACTAGACATCATGGACACTTTTCTAAGAACTGTGAGGGGTGATCAGTGGGTGAGAGGTGCCATTAGACACAGAGCTGTCTGACAGTCATGGTACAGGTGAGTGGGGAAGGTGACTGCAGTACATTTGTCCCACCATCAGTTGGGTGGGGGCATGGGCTTAACACCAAATTAAGTCGAGTTTTTGAGGCAGTAAATGGCGTTGCTTTGGGTGCCATTTACTGCAATGTAAACCTTTGAAATTGCTGCTATGCATGTATGCAGGAGGATCCTTCATTTGTATGGGTGCAGCATTATGTTAGCATTTGTGTGCTAATGGATTTAGACTGCACTACAGAGGACTCTGAATATAACCCCCACCCTAAAATGGGTACAAACCTGGAAACTCCACACCTCCAGAAGGACATAGGTAGAGTAGAGGTGGTTCAGAGGAGGGCAACTAAAATGGTCAGGGTCTGCACCAGAGACCCTATGAGGAGAGACTAAAGGACCTCAATATGTACACACTGGAGGAAAGGAGGACGGAAAGACATGATAGAGACCTTCAAATACCTCATGGGTATAAACAAGATACAAAAGGAAGTATTTTCAGTAAAAAATGCTCAAGAATCAGGGGCATGCCAAGAAGCTGGAGGGGCTGACTCAGTGGAAACATAAGGAAATACTTCTTTACAAAGAGAGTGGTGGATATCTGGATCAGCCTTCCAGTGGAGGTGGCAGGGGCAAAAACTGTAGTGGGATTCAAGAACACATGGGCTAGGAATAAGGGAACCAGTCATTAGGGAAGGGACAGCTAAGCTGGAGATCATGTAGGGTCTATAGTGTTTCAGTAGGTAGGGAACATGGGCAGACTAGGTGGGTCAAGTGGTCTTTATCTGCTGTTAAATTCTATGTTTCTATGTTTATGAATAAAGTTTGACCCCTTTAAAATACATTAAAATGAACTTACATGATTTTCTCATATCTCAGTCACCAGCAGCAGGGCGTGTCTTTGATCGGAGGTGAATATACATCATGTGATATGACATGTTCAGGTGAGTGACACTGTGTGAGGGGTGTGGGTGGTGAGTGCTGGTGAGGACTCAGGGGTGGGTGGGGGGCTAGGGGTCAGATTGGCGAAGAACCATTCCCTTTTTACAGCTTCACCAAAGAAAAAAGAAAGGAAAAGATCAGTGAAAGACAGTTCTCTTTATTTTAGGGGACCTAAGCCAACACTAGGGATTGAGCACCCTAGTGTCAGATGATCTTTGGTGGCACTGGGCGTGGCACCCTGTTCCATCAAACATACACTGAGGAAGGTGGGTGGGTGACCTGGAGGGAGGAGGGTCAAGAGAAGTGGTACCAGGGTGAGCAGCCCAGTCTGCTTATTAAATACATGAAATAAAAGAAACTTTGGGAAGGGAGGGCAGGCAACCTAGAGGGGAGGGGAGAAAAGCAGTACCAGATGTGGGCATGCTGGTCTACTTAGAGATAACAATTAGTAAGATAGATAGACAGACAGACAGATAGACGGACTTCAGACAGACAGATATAAAGAGATAGATTGATTAAAGTAGAGAGAGACTGAGCAATCACTGGCTCACTGCTCTCCCTCAAGCGGCAACAGCACTCCAACTTTGGCTTCACAAGGCAAGACAGTCCCACTGTTCTCATACAGAGAACACAGGTGAATAGGTGCTCTTGCTAAGCTTGGCACCCTGGACTTTGGGGTGACCAGAAAAGGTATTTGTGAATACTTTTATAAAAAACAAACACCAGAATCTAGCTAAATGAGTTTCATTTACCCAGGGTTCAGTACATGTTTTTCACAAACCATCATTTTTAAGTATTGTTCACATTTTGCAGTTGAAAAGAAAATAAAAACAAGATGACAGCCATCACTAACCCCACTAACATTTTTCAGTGCAAACCTAAAATACTCTCATGAAATTAAAATTTTCAGTTCATATCAGAGGCTCTCCAAGAACCCTACTGAGCATGTGCAGAAAAAGAACTTAAATCCTTATAACTCTGGAACTATTTAAATTGTTTTCACAAAACCTTTGAAAGGCACTACCCCAGCACAAGCTGCTTCTATCCCGAATGGTTTGTGAAAAATTCCGAATCATCTGGGATGCATGTGAGAGCAAAAAATGCATATTAAATATAGGAAAAACAGTGACTCTTTTAGAAAATAAGGCATATCCAGATCTCGAAAACCTCACTAGGTGCCATCACGAAACTTTCCACATGTTAAGACTATGCTATCAGACCACCCATGCAAATTATTGTGCTATTTAGTTGAAAGTGGCCAGAGATATTGAGGTGCAAAGTTGGGGTTTAACATTGATCATACCACTCAGCCCTAACTATAGGGGCACTATTTCTCCTTTTCCTTCTGCTGCATTTTCTCCCTTTTCTAGTCCTCCTTTCTATCCCCCTCCTTTATTTTCCTTTTACTTCTCCAAGAAAAAAAAAAAACATTTTCCACCTAGAATACTCAATTTTATTTGAGTTGAGAAAAATATATTTTTTGCTCTATATGAAAATATATTAGCAATTATAAAATGGGCTAAAGAAATCACCATTCTAATTGGCTACTACACCATCTGAGCCGTGTCCTTATCAGATGATATAGTAGCCAATCGCACTCTCCACTCCTGTGCCCCACAACACCACAGAATCAGTGAGCTGTGCCAGCCGAAGACAAACACAGGCTGGCATAGCTCACAGTGTGTCATCCCTGAGACCGAGCGCCAGTCTGCCCACCCCACCTCTTTGATACCACACAACACAAGCTGTAAATAAAAGCAACAAAACATGTCAAAAAGGCTTTCCCACATTTCCTATTAAAAGTCTCACCTCTTCTTCACAAAACTGTCACCGAAGTAATCATGAAACACGTGCTGACACAACGCACTTTCAAACAAATCCTAATATAAAAGTCAGTTGTCCACACAATGCCGCTGTGATAGCAAAAAAAAAAAAACCTGCAATTCGAGGTACAAACAGAGGCGTAATCTGCAAAACCTGAATGTTTTACTTCCGAAACCCGAACAACCGGAAGCGCTGTTTATGGTGGCCCCTGAGGACACGCTCACTCCCAATCCACCTCGATCGATCTTACAAGCAACACACTTGCACCCCATATTCCTGTTGCTTCATGCTCTGACTATCCTTTTTAAAAAACTAAAGAAAATAATTATTCTGTGTTTGTGCCACTGCCATGTATTGGGGGAGGCGGAGTAGTGACTAGGGTGAAGAGCAACCTCATCAGACAAGATCGCAGATGGGGCAGCTGTCAGTGTGACTGCAATCTCAGTCTTAAAACCCAGTACTCTCACCACTTAACAGGAAAAACATTACAAAAATGTCACAGGAGGATTTAAATCAATCTAAATCAGTAAACACAGTAACAACACTGTACTGCCAACAACTGTCACTTCATGGGGACTACTTTTTACTACTTGAGTTATTAAAACATGTTTTTATATTTTGTAATTTTGTATAATTTTGTTTTCCCAATAAATAATTACTTCAGGGCCCATTTATAAGTGGAATAAGACACTCAGAGTGTGGTTTATGGCAGTAGGAGCACTTCCCAGGTGCTAAAGTCACTAGTGCAGCGCCTCGTGCCTCATTATGCACCTGGGGCGTGTCATCAAGCCATAAACCACACCTCGTCATCTTATTCCTTATATCTATATCCAGAGAGATATACAAAGACACATATACATCTCAGAGATCTTGATTATCTGTAAAAAAAAAAAAAGGTTTGAAAACAGATACATTAAATCAATATGCCATTGCTGGGTACCGTAGTAATAAAATAAACTGACACAGCAGAAACATATATAAGAATATATCTGGTCAATACAAACAACAAATCCAGATTTCCTGTTAGGTATACATTTCCACACCATCTATAATGGTGATCCATTCTGTATGAAGTGTACTGGAACTGAACATATTTCTGCACCATTCAGAGGGATGACAGGGTTCCTCTTTATTTCAGAAAGAAACCAAATGAACATACACACTAGATACATTGATTTCATCAGTTCTTAATGACTGGTAGGTATAATATCTTCCTTGTAATGTGTGAGTTTATTTTATTGCAATGGTACTCAATGGCATATTGATTGAATGTGTTTCTGTTTTTTCTCTTTTTCTTTCTGGTACTCAAGATCTCTTGGCTGTCTGCTTATCTGCCTGTCTGTCTGTCTAGCTATATATCTATCTACAGTATCTGCCTGTCTTATCTATCTATCTATCTATCTATCTATCTATCTATCTATCTATCTATCTATCTTTCTGTAGATATCTTGTGTACTTCAGTTTGTCTCTGTTTGCATCTACTGGATGAGAGGGTTTAAACTGAGCACTATAGTTGAGGAACCTGGGAGTCATCATTAGTGTCTCCCTCAAACAATCAAGCCAATGTAACAAAGTCCTATAGTATGTCTAAAAGGATGCTGGGGTGTATCAGAATGGGTGTTGACAGCAGGAGAAAGCAGTACTACTACCCCTATACAGGTCACTGGTGAGGCCTTACCTGGAATACTGATCTCAGTTCTGGATTCCTCACCTATGGAAAGACAGGGAGTGGCTGGAAATGGAGCAATGCAGGGTGACCAAGATGACTCAGGTCCAACAGGGTTGCTCTAAGGAAGATCATCTTGAGGCACTGAACATTTACTCACTGAAGGCCAGGAGAGGGGATATGACAGAGACCTTCAAGTTCCTGGATGGAATACAAAAGGATAACTTGGGGAACTATTTAGCAGGAGTACAGAGTTAGGAACTTGAGGTCATGCATGCAAACTGACAGGGGAAGGTTTAATGGGATGTGAGAAGTCCTAATTTATGGAAAGGGTGGTGGAGCCATGGAGCCATGTCAGCAGAAGTTGGGTGCGAGACTGTAAATGATTTCATGCATTGCTCAGACAGAGTGAGGGGTCTGATGGTTGTTCAGGTTGGAAGCAGTAAGGAGAAAGCAGGGGGTCAACAGGGTGGGAGATAAAACTCCATATGAAGAACAAGTCCCAGGACAGATTGGGAACTCAAGGCAGACTAGAAAGACCTTTGGTCTTTTCTGGCATCATTGTCTATGTTTCTATGTTTCCTGTGCCATAGTTACATTATGTTGCACTTTTTGGCCTGGAATCCCAACTGACATGCTCTTGACAATTTCTCAGGTTTTCCAAGATCCTGTACATCCTCTCACCCTCCTCCTCATTATCCATTCTATTGTATATTTTTGTTTCATCTGCAAAAGTCATATCTTCCCTTCAGTTCATCTGCAATGTTTCATTTTCATCCAGGGCAAATATTATATATTTTTTAAATTGAGATTATCCCCCCAGATGTTTCAAATGATTACTCCCCCAAAAAAAGTGTTAGACATTGTTAAACTGACACTGTGGTACATCGAATATTTTAGCATTCGTGTCTATGGCTCTCTTTAGCTAGTGATTGATAATTTTATGGGTGTTTTCTCTTATTTTTGTTCCTGTGTTTGAATATACTATTTATTTTTATTTATTTAATTAGTATTTCAGAAAGACCTTTGAGTGTGACCTCTTTTACAAAGGTTCCATGTCAGGGTGGACAATAAGACAATACACATATTCAGTAGTTACAGAGGCCTGATCATTAGGCATTAAGAGCGATTACACGACAATTAGACAAATAGGAGAAAAAATAGAGCAGCTGTAATCGAATACTAAGCTATTTCTGATTGATTGCCCTAGGTAGCACACCCTGGAAACCTCCAAATCCATTGATAGACTATGGCAGAGTAACTGCATATAATTTAACCTATCCCAGATGGCAGAGGCTGGGTGACCATGAAACAAGGGGACTGGGTTTGAACCTATTGCAGAGAGTGAGAGGTGGGGGCATAGTGAAACAGGGGGCTGTAATGGGGAGCAGCTTCAGAGGGCTTTGTCGAGTATGGTGTGTGTGGGGGAGGGTAGTACCAATATCTCATGTTTTTTTTCTTCTTGCTTCTCATCCTACAGTTGAATTGATTATCTTTTTGCTGTTGGTTTTGCTGTCACTGGAGATTATCAGTTTCACTATAAAATCATTATTTCAGATCATGCCCTATCTCCATCCTGCTGTCTGACCCTGTTGGCAATACTGGCCCACTGGGAAGGAAGATGAACCCTCTACTGCTCAAGGACCATGAATTCAAAGGCTGAGCACACACCATGTAGCTCATTTCTTTGAGATCAACACCTCTAATGCCCTGTAGTTCTATGTAGAATATTCCAAGACCTTCATGGCCTACAAGGTGGCCCAAAGGATGATCTAAGTAACTACAGACCAGTGAGCCTCACATCAATTGTGGGAAAGCTCATGGAGACAATCTTTAAAGGAGGCTGGTGACATTTTTGAAGGACAATGGTCTCCAGGACAGGCAACAACACAGGTTTGTCTCAGATAGATCCTGCCAGACAAACCTGATTGAGTACTATGATTGGGTGACCTGGGAACTTGACAAGGGCCATGCAGTGGAGTCCTGTACTTGGACTTCAGCAAAGCTTTCAATTCCATGCAACATGGGAGGCTGGGGAAGCTGGAATATGTGGGGGTGGGTACTAAGATGGTCAAATGGATCACTAACTGGCTGAATGGCAGGCAGCAAAGGGAGGTGGTGGAGAGAAACTCTCATTACCAAGAGCAGCAACAAGTGGGCGCCACAGGGATCAGTACTGGGACCAGTGCTGTTTGGGATATTCATAGCAGATATCTTGCAGGGATCCAGAGTAAGATCAGTCAGTTAGCAGATGACACCAAGATGAGAGCTGTGGTGGATGACATCGAGGGTGGAGGGGACTGCTGGGAGATCTGACTAAACTACAGGAGTAGTCAGAAACATGGCAGTTGGGATTCAGTGCCAGAAGTACAAGATACTGCACTTCAGAGCTAAGAACCAGAGGATGAGCTATCAGCCTGGAGGGTACAGTTGGGGAGCACAGAGGAGTAAAAGGACCTGGGAGTGATTATAAGAGGAATATGGACAACTCAGCTCAGTGCCGGAAGGGCAGAAGCAAAGGCCAACAAGATGCTGGGCTGTATAGCAGGGGATCTCCTCTAGAAGTAGTGAGGTGATCCTTCCTTTGTACAGGTCACTGGTCAGGCTGAACCTGGAATACTGCCTGCAGTACTGGTGCCCATTCCTGAAGAGGACATCAGACTGTTGGAGGGAATGCAGCACAGAGCGACTAAGGTGATCCAGGGTTTGGAGGGAAAATCCTATAAAGAAAGGCTGAACATGCTTAACATGTATTCCTTGAGAGAGGATAGATGGGGAGATATGATCAAGACCTTTAAGAACATGAAGGATATTCAAGGCTAATACAGGAGAGATATTCTGTATCAGAAGAGGGAGGGATACTAGAGGGCATCATCTGAGATTGTAGGGGTAAATTCAGGAGGAAATCAGGAGACAATATTTCATGGAGGCGTGGTAGACAAGTGGAACACTCTACCTGAGGAGGTGGCTTCCTGTAGGATGGTGGGCTGATTCAAGAGGCGATGGGACAGAGTGTGTGGGGGGTGATTGTGAGGAGGGAGAGAAGGGTAGGGCAGCTGCAGGATGATGGCTAGATGCACAATCGAGCAGACTCTATAGACCATGTGGTCTGTGTCTGCTGGAATTTCGTATGTTCGAATGAGAAGTCACATTGTCTGCTTTGGGACCACTGAGTGGAAGCAAGGGATGGTGAATGGGTCCAACTGGAATGGGATCATTCACAGGTGAACATAATAACACACAAAGCCCTGTCTCTCAGCAACACATTGGAGCACAGATTTGAGTCTAAAATACTAATCGAACCTGGTACTTTAGTGGCGATCTGCATAGGTTCTCAACAGAGCCAAACATAAATGCTGGGAGGTGGAGGACAAGTGGGGAAACTGCTAACCTACTGCCTCCACAAACAGATCACTAAATCACACATCTCTGCCCTGATGATTCACTCTGAAGTATTGCCACTCCTATGGATGATATTAACAATGTCACAAGGACATTTTATGAGGACTTTACATTTCTAAACTGGCCTCTAATGTCCCTCTTTCTATGCCTTCATGGGATCCACCACATTACTCCAGCTTTTCCCAACCCTTGAAGCCTCCCCAGATTCCCTCTGAGTGATGTGGAGTTGGGTACAGCACCTATGACCCTATCCTAGGGAAAACCCAGGCAAGGACAGTTTCACAAGAAACTTCTTCTAGACCATCCCAGATCAGATTGTATCACTCCTTCTGAATACATGCATTGAGTACTGTCTCAGAAAACCTTACCCCATACGTTGAATGAGACAATAATTACAATGCTAACTAGAAAGGCAAAGGCACCCAGGACTGCTCTAATTATTGCTGATCTCTATCATTCCCATTTATACCAAGGTATTCATGAAAGCTCTGACCACTAGGCTGGCAAGTGTCCATCTAGATATAATCCACCCATCCCAGACAGGCTATTTAAAAGATAGTTCTAGAGTTTATAGCATTTGAACCCTATCAACTTGCTATGGTATGCCAGTATTCAGGCATCCCAGGTGGTCATAGCAGATGACTTGCAGAAAGAGTTTCATTCAGATGAATGGTTGGGGGCATCAAACACTTGCTGTCTTTGGTTTAGCCCAACCTTTAAAAATTGGATTACACCTTGTATGTCAATGTAGTTGCTTCCATTTAGACTAGCCACATCTTGCTGGCTGCACTGTGGCACTAAGTGGCACTAATCAAAGTTGTACCTTGCCCTCCCTCCAGTTAGTCCTGGAAGCCTTGAACTATGTCCCTTGGATTAGGATAATATCCAGAGAATCTGACTAGAGGCTCCTTCCACCATGTTAATTTTTAAGCTGATTGCCATTTACTCAGTGTACAACCCAGCAACCTCCATTCCTCTCTCACCTTATATTGAAACTGGATGACTTTGTCAGTGTGTTGAGACAGGGTAAATTGGTCAAAAACAGTTATTTTGCCATATTCCTTTTACAGGCATTATATAAATTAAGGAAATATTTTTTGATGGCCTGTTGCCATCTCCCATCCCTCTTTGCATAGGATTCAGCATGTATGTGTGTGAGGGATGCAGAGGACCCAAACACCATCAAAATGATGACAAGATGTGCAGACTCATTATGCCAGCAACACCCATGTAATGCCATGCCTTCTTAAGGACTTAAGTCAGTTGTGCATGGTTTGGCCTTGCCAAAAACATCCCACATCTTTTGCCTTCCTCCCAGTCTGACTCCATTTATGTGCAGCTGGCAGAACAGGACAAGTTTGGAGTGCCTTCATGACAGCAGCCTAGGAGGCTTATTGGGTGCCATGAGGTGCATTGCAAATGCTAACTGAGGCACTCCTTGACATAGGCAACAATACACCCGCTTAGAACTTTATGGATTGGCCTGTAAGACTGATTATGAAGCTGTCTTAGGACCAAAATGATGAAAAAGAGTACAGCTTCATATGTAATTATTTTAATATTTTTCAATGTACTATATAGCAAGCCAACATGCCTATACATATGGTTGAGACCAATTATGTATAACTTTAAGACAAAGCTCTGGAAAACTAAATGAAATCATTTAAAACAATTGTGAACATATTGTAATAGTTTATGAGAAAGTTGGGCAATATGCACACCTGAATGGAAGTAATTTTCATTACCTGCTCAAACTGTTTGGTCTGTATTGAGTCATGGCCAGTTCTTCAGTCATGGCATATTTCTCCACATCTAATATAAATTCATTTTATTATACATAATGCTATACAATGCAGTTTGTAGGTTCTCAGTCTTGAATTCTAAATGAACACATCACTGTACTTTGTAGGAGAAGATAGGATGGACCTCGTTTCATCAACACTAATATAAATTCATTGTGTTATACATAGCACTATACAATGCGGTTTGTAGGTTCTCACTCTCGAATTCTAATTGAACACATCACTGTACTTTGCATGAGAAGGTAGAATGGTTATCATTTCATAAATGCTGTTTTCAGTTCGTTTTACAGTAAAAAACCTTCAGGCCTTTGTTTATCACGTTCTATAAATTTCTTCTTCAGGGTATTAATTTCAGGGAGTATTCAGTCTCATATAACAAAGGCCATCTCTTGGACATACAGGTAGACTACCATTTTTCAAGACTTCTTTAGGGCAGCACTAATTTTTATTTTGTGCAATATATCACTGGACCAGTCTGCCAGTTACTTTCAAAATATCAACTCAATAACATGCTTCAAACTGTTCTGATTGTTTGAAGAGGTCTTATAAATTTCATTTAATGAATTTTGCATAATTTGTGTACATACTGTCCTTGAGATGGTTTTATTAAGGTCCCTACTTTTCTGTGGCACATTGGGACCAAGTTCTGTGGCAAGATTACCATTGCTGAGAACTTCTATAATGATGGTTTGTAATTTCTCGGAAGTTCTGTGGCACTAACGAACTACCACATCACAGTGTCAGCTTGTCATCCTGACTTCACTTCCATGGCAATGGTTATAGCAATCAGATGGGAAAAGCACAGTAACACTAGTTTAAACAAGCATTTGTCAATGCGAGCGTTAAGCTTGCAGGTATTTGCAGTGGTATTTGGCACTTGGACATGGCTTAAAAATCAGTGACAAGAAGTACAAGCATTTGTCAATGCGAGATTTGCTTGCTTCTATGTGCTGTTTGGGTATTTGGAACTCATTGGAGTGCAAATATTGAAAATTCGCGAACTTACGAGCATGCGTAGGAACTGGCGCAGCACAGCTCAGTAAAACAGTCATTTTTAGGGAATTTTTTTCACCAAATTTTCAACACAACCATTTTAAGACCTCTGCTCATGAACAATGTCACTGTGATTTTCTTAATGTGTCCCATACATTGATTTCTCACACCGACTGCGCCATTATGTGCTACATGGTAGGCTTACGTTTGGTGAGATGTGAAAAATGACAGTTATACTACTCATAAGAAGGTGTGGTAAAATGGCAATGTTGAAAATCTGGAGTGAAAATATTGAAAATTGCGAACTTACAAGCCTGCGTACAGAAACTGCGCAATGCGGCTATTAAAACATCAATTTCGAGGAATTTTTTTCACCAAATTTTCAAATAGGCTTTTGAAAGCCCACCTTATGAACGCTGGCACTGTCGTTTCATTAATCAGGCCCAAAAGGTGATTTTTGCGAGTGACTGTGAGATCACCCTTGACCAAATAACACCACGACAGTGACAGAATTCATGAGAAGGGATCCCAAAACCCCATGTTGAAAATTTGGTGCAAAATTCCAAAAATGCCTGAGATATGCAACAAAGTTGAAAAAAACATCTAACCCATTATACAGCTTACGGCATTTCCTCATGTTTGCGGTCGGCTTTGAAGAATACAGGCGTGTTCCGGTCCAGCGATGATCGTTGCGCCGAGCTCGGAGGTAAGTATGGGGTGGGGGGTGTGGGGAGGCAGGGTGTGCAGTGGGTGGGTGCGGGTTGTGGGAGGGGCGCGGGGAGACTGCGTGGGACTGTTTTAAGTTTACAGGCTTTTTGTACTTTGACGATGTGGGACATTTGCCAAGCTGGGGTGGGCTCCCAGCGTGGCAGAAGAGGATGGCTGGGGGGCCATGGGCCTGATGGGGGATTGGGCACCCGTCGGCCAGCTGTAGCGGGGCGTTACCACATTAGGGTGTCGCCAAGCGTGGCAGCAAAGATTTGGGGCGTGATGCTCTGCAAGCACATAGTGGTGGTTTCTTTGAAGAAAGACCACTGCTGTCATACACAGCACTGGTGCCGATTGGTGCAGGATCGCCACGCCTGCTCAAGAGAGCAGGGATTGCTCAGGAGAGGGACACCTCAAAGTGCCCTATTCTCCCAAGGCGTTCCTTGCACATGCGCGCAAGTGAACGTAAAATGACAGACATAGAAATAATGTTATGCCTAAAAAGCAAAACAAATAAATAAATATCTATCCCTTAAGGTCCTAGCCTATTGCATAAATGAAATTTGCTGAGGGACCTTATGTGATAAACAAGATATTTCTATACTCATGCTGTCTATACCACTCATGAGGTCCCCACTGTGCATCACTTATATATTTATGTGCAATCTGCAACATACATACAAATATGTGTGTATGTGTACAGATATATATATATATATATATATATATATATATATATATATATATACACCACACACATATATATAGTGAGAGAGATACTGTAGATATATATATATATATATATACATATATATATATATATATATATTTATATTTTATAGATATTTTTTCATTTCCATGAAATTGTATCCTCATTCATACAGGTCCCTTTGGAAATGGAATAAACAGAATAGAGGAGATATTGCAAAACTCATTTTCATGCCAACCTGCTTCCCTTGAAACACTATGTAACACCATCAGGCCATGACATGCATGTGAGCCCATTGTGAGATAAAGCTCTTCAGTCCATCACAATGTGATCCCCATGTGACAAAACACTGTGCCATACCTTCCCAGGCTCAGAGCAGTGATGTGTTCCCCAATCCTTGAGCTGCCTAGCCAGCTCCACAGCTGATCTCTGAATCCAAGTTGCTTGGCACAGGGAACACAGGATGCTACCATCTGGCCCAACAGCTGGCTCTGCACACAACATTTCTCCATAACTTTTAGGTGATTCTATCAACCAATGACAATATGTAGTCAAAAGTGCTGGAAAAATGTCTGCAATGCAATTATTTATTTTACAGGTCTATTCTTTCAACAGGTCTACATATTATTATATTCAATTTTTCTGGGCATAATTACTTTATTTTTCTTCAAAATGACAGGTTAATTCATTTTGCCAGTTATTCATTTCAAATGGCATCTCAATACTTTAAAGGCAAAAATAAGTTTGTACAAAGTAAGGTATGGACTGAACAGGTTTATGTTATTGTCAAGGTTTTGTTTAAGTTGGTCCTAGTGTAATAATGCAAGACTGAAAATTGTATTAGACTGTAGTGCAGGTTGAGCAAATATCACCATGTCTGATGTGCTGAGCCACTGCCTCTGGCAGTGGGAGCTATGGTAGAAAAGTGACTATTCATTTATGTGGCAGAATGCAACCATTTCATTAGTTAATGTGTGATGTTATAGCACTGATAACATCACATTCTGAGCATAGAGGGTTTTGGATATAAAAGAGGAGATGGGAACCAGATTCTATGAATAAATTGAAATATTAATAAAGAATCACCAAGAACAGTGAATTCTGCCATACTGCAGAAGTTCTGCAGCAGGTTGCAAGTTCTGCACAAAATTCTGTGGCTGCAGAATTCTAGGGGTCTTGGGTATTATATTTTATTTATGTGGTCTGGGTCCTCTGTGTAAATTGGTGTCTGATGCCATTGGGACTTCCAGGTTAACAATTTTAAATAAAAATAAATGTTACCTAGTCTATGTCTCAGTATAAAAGTAACCTATACTTGTCATGTTTGCTAGCACTTTTAGAATGACCACTGTTTCCTATCGAAACTTTCAAGAGCAAGTTTCTGCAATGACTACATGTTGCTATAATAAGTACAATTACTGGTCTAGGTAAAAATAATAAATAATTTCAGTAAATATATTGAAGAAAAGAAACAACACAATTCATTCAATAAGCACTGTAGTTGGATCAACTGGGTAGCATCTTAATAAAATAAGACACACTACCTCACTACATCTGGCACTTTTGAATCTTAAGACATTGCTTATCCAGAAAAGCCAACTTAAGATTCCTCAGGTGCACTTGCATCTCAGTTAAGGTCAACTGAGAAAACTATCCTTTGATAAGAGAATAAAAAGTACACAACAGTTTTTGTGCACTTTTTGCCTACTATAAAAGATATGCTTTGATATTTTCATTTTATTTTAGAATAAAAGACATATTTCAAAAGATGAATGTTAGGCCAGCCAAGTGGCTTGGAGGGCTGAGGCATCTAATTCCTTACCTCTTGCCATGCCAGAAATTTGTGCTCAGGAACAAGCACTGTTTGCGAGGTCAGTGGAGTGGTAGAGGATTCAATGTCCCAAGGACAGCTCTCCTCTTCCTTGGAAGGGGTGTCAGCTATATCAGCCTTTCACTGCCACCAGATGGAAGCCCAGTGGCAGTACAGGCAAAAGTGCCTCAGAAGCTGGGCCATGGCTCTGTGGGATGTGCGCACCTACATATGCACATTTTCAACATTAAGCCATGGTAGGTGTTTGGGAGAAAATGGAAAAGGGATCCTGCCATAGGATGAAGTGCTGTGTTCCTCCTTGAACTCATACCACTGTCTGGAAGCCTGCAGCAAAACTGGATGTGGGTACTGGTGGGAAGATGGCCCTCCTCTCCACTCCACAAGAGAATGTAATCTATGGGGAACATCCTCCAGGTCAGTCTAGGGAAGGTTGGTGTTGGCTGAGGAAAGAAGGCACAAAAGCCAGAGAGCTTGTTGGCAGTAGTAAAAAGCTACATGGAAAAATATAAATGCTTTGCAGACTGACAGAAAAGAATGTGTACCAGTCTAATGGTTATAGTCTGAAACTGTGAACCAGTAAAGCCAGCTAAAGCCACTCACTTAGTCTCATAGGATCAGAAGAAAATCATTTAAGCTCCAAGTACTTCAATCTATCGAGCAGTAAACTTGGTAGAGACAGGACCTCACTGAAAATTATATGTTGTATCTCAAATGGACTAACATGAGTAAATGTTACACAAATAATTGAGATACAGGCAATTGCAGTCATCTCTCCACTTCCTTCCAGAAGTCAGGAATACACATCTTTGCTCTGTATAGTTTTCTAATCCTCCTGTGTCTTCCTATCATGCATACAGGATTATGGTAGTAAGAATACACTGCAAAATAGTTATTTTCAAGCAAAGTAATATAGTCCAATCCAAATGCAACTATAATGCATAAATTTAATTAGAACAAAGTTATTAGCACCACATTCGCTATAATGACAAAATGACTAATAGCACTAAGGAGTGCACATTTTTAGCCCTAATTTGTGCTTCAGCAAACATAATGAAAAGTTGTTGACAGTGAAAATGTCAAGTTTTACAGAATATTACAGTTTGTTATTCTGCAGGTTGTGTACAATTTCTACAATGTGTACACAATGGATAGGCAACAAATGATAGAATGTTGGTGTTACCTTTAGTATAAAGGTCTCTCAGAGTAAGAACAGAAAGAAGCCCTCTCATAGGACCATGCCACAGTAATACAGAATTGTGTTTTTCATATTTTATTTTTGTTAGGTTTGATCTAATAGAGCATGTAGAAGTGGTTACATCTGACAATGGTGAAAGTCAAAAGGTGATCACCGTTATCGAGAATTCAAGAGTGCCAAAAATATTTTCAGCACTCTGACACTGATGCATAGCAAAATGGTGCCATGGACTTACATTTTGAATGTTTTATGTGGGGGCTGTGCTCCATGCACTCCCCTATGGAGGCTTCACCCCGCACCCACCTACTTGAGACTAACTTAGGTGTGCATGTTGAGAGGGTGAAACATAAAAAAAAAGGTTCGCCAGTATAAACATACCAGTGCTGGGACCCAACTCAGTACCCTGCCGAGCAGCATCACAACCTATTCGCTACGCCAGGGGTTGGCTCAGCCACCCATCATAACACCACCTCTCACATTCCCTCCCACCCCTCACTGTGCGTGCTCTCTCCCCTAATATGCATATAGCGACATCCTGTCGCTTATTTCACCAACCCCATCCAGCCACCCTACCCCTACGGTAGACCTGGAGACATGTGCTGAGGATTGGGTTACCATTATTGTAGGTGCCCATTCCCCAGCGCTGTTATCTTGTGCTACTGTATAGTTGAGAACTAAAGTTTAGGCACATAGCCAATGAAAAACATAGGTACATCCCTCCATAAACTGTGTAGCTTTATTCAGACTTCATAAATTACATTTTAGAAAATGGGCAACATAGAACCATGGACCTGACTGACTAACAGCTTTACTTTACCAACAGAGCCCACTTCCAGAAAAAAAAAAAAGACCAGTGCCACAGAGAACCTTAACCAATGAAATCCGTGAGCTGTTCATGGAATGTTCATTTGAGCTAGCTGCCATTTTCCCCTCTACCATGGCGAAAACAAAATGCTTACTTTAACAATAAGCAAATAAATGCTCTGCTTAAATTGCTGAGAAATAGAAGCCAGACAGTTTATACAACCCTCACCCCCCACACACACATGTACATACAATATACAAACACATCTCATTCTTGCAAGGGTTTTTGGTTGGCATCCAAATGGCAGCACTAGTGCCATCATGTCTCCTGCCACATGACTGTGCAAATGTGACACCAGATTGGGCTCTTACTCCTGCAACACATCCTGCATGCTACAGCTGATTCTGGGTCCCAATCAGAACAACAGTAAATAATAATGAATATCCTTATCTCCTTTTAGGCTAACTGTGGTATTCCTCAGACACACTCCAGTTGTCGGCAGTTGTCCCAGTCACACTCACACTCAGCCCATTCATCCTGATTGTGCTCATGATGCAATGGCCAACAGGCAGAAAACACCTACCACTGCTCTGAGATGGGGATTGTTTTTTATTGTAACACAAACACTAATTATCTCACTGGAGGGAAGGACAATAAGCAGAAAACAAAGTTGCTCTCAAAACATCAACGCTCTCTACTGAGAATTCTACCAGTAGAGGGACTACTTTACAAGAAATTCTATTGAAATGTTTTCTGACTTTTTAACTTTAAACAATATTATTTAGTTCTGAAAACAATACTCTGCATGTGCCCATTTTGTAAGTGGAATAATACTCTCAAGGGTAGGCAGTGTGGCCTATACCAGACTTTTCAGGGATTATAAGGCCCTCTGCCTGCTGCATCGGACCTCATTATGCTCCTGGGTGATCTGATATTGCCCAATACCATCCATATTGTTGCTTACATATCATGTACCCTTTTATAGCTACCCATGGCTGTAGCAAAATGCTACATACTTTGCAACAATAATGAATACTAATATTGAGCCCTATGCACGAAGCCTATGTGCTACATATAGACAGTGCTTAGGCTTCAGTACAACAACATGTCACACATAGATCTCTTTGGACCCCATGATATTTACAGAAGAGGCATGGGCACCTTCCACACTGGGTTCTCAAGGGTTAGGGCCAGGGCAGGGCCAGCCTCTGCACCATTCAACAATGTACACAGTACCAGTGGAGAGGGTGCATGCTATCCCCATAAGCATCTTGCCATGGCCACTACATGTCCCCTTCATCCAGTGGCTGGTGTTCCAGTGGGGCAAGTGTTCCCCTTATCCAGCAGCCCTATACACTTGGAGTGCACTGTGGCTGTAGGGGTTACTAACATTTCTTTTCTGGTAGCCATACGGAGGTACAGTATGCTGGCACCCAAAATCTGCTGCACCAGGTGATCTAGTTGTCTAGGAGATGGGCAAACAATTGGCTTCCCACCGATGTTAACTCCTGCCTATGTCCTGTTCCCAGTCACCACCTTGCTCAAGTGCACCTGTGGAGTGGGGGCCATAGACAAGGGCACGGTTTCATGAATGGCACATGGTGCACTTATCTTCATTGGTGCAGAGTGCTGTGGCTATGGTATGTGCCTGTATCATGCACCCTGTGCCCCTTGATAGTCCCCAATGTATAAAGTCCTTAGAAAAGGCACACCATTAGGAGGTTGCAGGAAAGAGGTCATCGTAAAGTTGTCATGGGAAAAAGTGTGTGTCGTGATCATGAGGGAGTTGGAGCTGTGGTGTTCTAAGTGCATGATGATTAGGTGAGTGTGTTACAGGTGTAGAATTATGGACATTGTAGAACAGTATGGTACAGGAGTCTTCCTGACTACCTTAAAGGAATAGCTGAGAATTTTCAAATACAGCTGTAATGTTTTCTTTTCATACCTGGGTTACATTTCCTTTTCTGTCTTTGCTGTGTCCTCACTGATTGTACGTATATTGCGGTGATGTAGATTGTACATTGCTGATTGTGTTCTGCATTGTGTTCTCTGATGATTAATAAATTCACAGCATGTTTTGCTCCATTTATAATGCTCCTCAATTGTCTCCTTGTAACATTTTGTGCCTCATTCTCTCTTTGCCTTCTCCTTGCACATATGGGGTGGGCGGAGGTGATTATATGTATTTTGGTAGGGGAAGCTTCATGACAGTATGGAGTGGCCTGTGACCATTGCTCCCATGTTCAATGGTATGTGTGATGTTCAGTGTGTTTGCTGGGAAGGTTTTGCCTCATGGCTACATGCAGATTGTCTGTTTGGTGGTGGTTTGGGCTGGCGGTAGTTATAACTGCAGTATCTTGGTTGCACTGCAGTTTTCCGTGGTCCTTTGTTTTACCCTAAAGTGGTGGATGCCCTAGAAAAATGTAGTAAGGAAAGTATTGATGAGTTATGAAAAAAAGTAAAATAAATGGATGATCTCCACTTTTTTATTTAGAAAAAATGGAGATCATCCATTTATTTTACTTTTTCACAGTTACTCTGGTGTTAATGGATGACCCAATCATAATGATTTTTTAAGAATGGTAACTTGGAACACTCCTTTTTCAAATTAGAAAGTATTGATGAGGATTATTTTTATCAAGAGAAAAGGAACCTCTTTATTAAAGGCTACTAAGGTCACGAAGGCAGGAACAGGCCATGAAACCTATTGAGACCCCCTCACAGCTCAGCAGTAGCATCCATCGATATTTCCTTTATACATATAAGACATAATGTAAGAGTGACCATACACAAAAGCCTGGTTTCCATTGGGGTCAAGATAACAGCTTATGAATCTCAAGAGCAGAGCACAAGAGGTCCATGCTGTTATCTTAACCACAAGATAGAAACACAAGATGAGTTTTATGGTCACCATATTTTATTTTTATAGTATATGGTTTGAAGAGGGAACTAGCAAGTGGTGCTGGTACTGGTACAGAGAAGAGTGAGAGAGAGAGGAAGAGTAGCTCTGCTGAGTAAGTGCTTCTTATATATAAAAAAAATGTAAAATCCAGTACAAAGAAGGAGTGAGTGCTGGTACAGAGAGAATGAATGAGTAGGGTGACTCTGTCTAGTAAGCACTATTGCACTCTGAGAGAAATCCTTCACACACCCTGAGGGTGGGCATCACAAACTGCTAGTGCGGTTGTAAAGGCAAGCTGCAGCCTGCACAATCATGCTAAATAAAAACAGGAGTGATTCAGACAGAAGTCAGTGCCAGTAGATACACAGATGCACTAGTGCTAGAACATGCACAACTTTTAAAATGTGCACAACCTTTGAGTAGCAACTGATTACAATACACAATAAGCCCTAACCATATACTAGATAGATATCTATGTGTTTCTTAATGAGCCCCTCATGCTGTCTGGAGAACTTTGAAAAAATTATATTTAGGAACAATTTAGCTTATATCTCTTGTTCTCACATTTCTACCTTTTTCTTTTTAATTATGGAAAAATCAGCATATGTCACCCCAATCTGTTGCTGTGGAGATAACTATGTAGTGAACAAGGAATTATGATGTTAGGAGTAGACAAGCAGCCAGAGCTGATAAAATCTAGGGACAGTTACATGCTACAGTCCTCAGAAGAAACAGGAGAAAGAATTACATAAACTGTATGAAATAGAAACAGAATTGTGTCTAAAGCTTGCATTTTCATAGTTTTCAGCAGCTCTTTATAGGCAGCCTTTCAGGCAGGGAGAATATTAATGGTGGATCTGTCAAGGAATAAAGTATCTCAAGTCATAATTAGTGTCAGGCATTAGAGTTGTTGGAATGCCATTTTCCTAGATTAGATAAGTTAAATAGGGATTTAGACAGAGGAGTGAGAATGTTCAGAGAGGAAAAGTGCTCAGTGTTACCAAGGTAGTGTCAACAGTAGTCTGGTGAGCCCAACAAGCAGAAATAATGGGAAAGAAAGAAGCTAGTAGAATGAAAAATTGAGGAAAGAAGGAAAGCGCTCAGTAGAAAAAATAATTGGAACCAGCATGAGTGCAGTAGGTCATGAACATGTACTGCAGTGCTGTATAGATTGGAGTTAGGGATGGTGAGTCTAGCTGGCCTGCACCTTCAGAGCCAACTAACGTAAACTGACAAGACTAATAAACATATGGTTTAACCATAAATAATAGTGAATTGGAAAGACCAAATGCCAATTCCAGTCCTATTACTTACTAACATACTAACATACTAAAATGCCAGCAGAATAGGCCTAATGGTCTTTCGTGTTCAGCTTGCTTGGTCAGCCCCACCCTGGGTGCTGACCTTGCTGTCCCCCGCCTTCTCTGGCTTCTCCTTCCCAGTTCCGGATATTCTTGCTGCATTGGATTTGCTTCCTGAACCCTTCCCCTGTACCTGTCCCACCCCTCTTGAACCCCTCCACTGTCTCTGCCTCCACCAGCCCCCTAGGTAGTGCATTCCATGGCTCTACCACCCTCTAAGTGAAGTAGCACCTCCTCCTTTCTCCCTTGAATCTTCCCCTCCAGCTTCCACCCATGCCCTCTAGTGGCCCCTTCCTCCTTCCTTTGAAGCACCTCACTGTTCCTCCCCTATTTACCCTCTTCATGTACCTGAAGACCTCTATCATGTCCCCCGGTCCTTCTCTCTCCAAAGTGTACATATTTAGCTCTTCGAGCCTCTCCTCATAGGTCCTGTCCCCAAGCCCCAAATCATTTTGGTTGCCCTCCTCTGGACCCTCTTCAGGAGGT
This sequence comes from Neoceratodus forsteri, assembly GCA_016271365.2. NCBI lineage: Eukaryota > Metazoa > Chordata > Ceratodontiformes > Ceratodontidae > Neoceratodus > Neoceratodus forsteri. Next base: position 675,926,282 of record CM028135.1, read on the forward strand.
TAATGTCCCTCTTAAGTGTGGCCTCCAAAACTGCACGCAGTACTCCAGGTGCAGCCTCACCAAGCAGTTATACAGAGGAGTATCACGTCCCTCCTTCTGAGGTGATCCTAAGGATGCATCCCAGCATCCTGTTGGCCTTGGCTGCCCTCCCACAAGTCTCAGAGTTGTTCATCTCGACATCCACCACCACCCCAGGTCCCTCTCAGCTATTGAGACTTGTAGTATTCCCCCAGGGTGTACACTTGGCCTGGGTTTCTGGCCCCAGATGGAGTACCTTGCATTTCCTCTGCATTAAACCTCAGCTTCCACTTTCTAGACCATCTTCCAGAGCCTCCAGGTCCCCTGCAGGGCCACCTCCCTCCTCCCCATCCACCACTGCCCCCAGTTTTGAGTCATCTGCAAAGAGACTCATCTCACTCCTGATTTACTTATTGATAAATAAGATAAACAGATGGAAACTGAAACTGAGAAGGAGAATCTTGGACTTTTCATAGACAGAAAGTGATTTAGTTAACTGAAAAATCTTAACTTTATTTTCGTGGGTGTGAGGGGTGTTTGTTTTTTTGGTGTGCAGTTCATGACATGTCAAGACATTAGCAAATAATGAAAGGTAAAAAGAAGATCAGATTTGGTTCACAGTGAAAACATTTAAGTAAGATGTACTGTTTAAGTGGAAATCAAATAGATGCAACAGATGACCAAAAAACCTAAGGGTAATTACTGATAGGAAGCTGAAGCCGAAGCTGCCAACAATCTGCAGATAGGTTAGGGAACTTAATAGCTGGCTACACAAAAAGGCATAACATGTGGTAAAAGTGACATGATTTTGCCTGTTTACAGGATACTGGTAAAGCCACATATGGAGTTTGTTGTGTAATTTTGGTGACTACAGTGCACAAACAAAATTGCAGCAATTGAGAGTGCAGTAGTTAGCAAATAAAAGAAATAAGGGAATGGAGTGGTTAGCGATTGGGAACATTTAGACAGGTCTGTATGTTTTCCCTGAAAAAGATAGCTATTTATTTATTTGTGTCTAGGATTACAAATGCCTTTGAGCCAAGGCTCTTTTACAAAGGTACCACGTCAGGCTGGTTACAGGGTAATAGACACTAAAACATAAAACAGTTACAGGTACATGGTTTTAGACAGTAACTTTGCTTGACATAATCAGAATGAGCAATGAGTAACTCAAGAAACAATAGGGAGAAGAGGGCAAGAAGGGAGAGGCTAAGGGTAGGGAAGGCATAGGCATAGAGGGACAGGGTGAGGTAGCGAGGGGCCTTCTCAAGACAGACACAGGGCAAGTGCATTAGAAGTTGCATTGGACAGGTAAGTGCAAGAAGAGAGACAGAAAATGACACCTACAAGGTCAGAAGCAGCATAGGATAATAATGTCATGGGGTGCAAGCACAGGTGGAGGTGCCAGTTATGGAGTGGCGGATTTTTTAACGCTCCAAGCATTGCTGCGGTGAGGTGTCACTAAAAGCTCTTTCAGCCAATTCGAGCCCTGTATGCAAATGACCTTTGGCCTTGGATGTGTGGAGGGAGATTTGAAGGATTTGGGGCTTAGAGTTTGGTGTTGTGGTTGGTGATTTTGGGTTTATGGAGGTGCTGACTCCTGGTGGTGCCTTTCCATCATGATTTTCTTAGCAGTGATGCAGGTTTGGTATTTGATTCGGTTTGTTCAGTTGCAGCCAGCCTGTTTTGGAGTACAGGTCGAGGTGTGGGGAGATGGTGGAACCAGTAATGAGTTGGCAGGCTTGATTGAGGGAAGTTGAAATATGCCTGAGAGAGGAGGTTGTGGCAGATCCATAGATAATGAGACTGTAGTCAATGATGCTGATGATGGAGCTCTGGACAGCGATGGACAGAGCTTCTGGGGTTAGATGTTTCCTATGTTGGAATAGTAGGCCCATCCTCCTGTTGGCTACTCTTGCCATGTTATTGATGTGTGGACATTGGAGAGATTACAGTCGAGGTGAGGCCAAGGTATTTGAAGGTATGAACTAGTTTGAGAGTGATTCCTTGCTTGGTTTTAATGGAGAGCTGATATTGATTGTATTTGTTTTGGGAGCTGCAGAAGATCATGGTCTTTGTTTTTTCTAGTTAAGGATAAGTCTGTGTTTGTGAACCAGTTTTGACTACAGAGAAGGCCTGTTGGAGGTTACCTTGTAGATGTACTGGATCATGGTGGGATGCCAGGGATGACAGCATCATCTGTGTAGAGTAGGATCTGCTCAGGGCAGGATTCAGGCAGTGAGTTTAGAAAAGGCTGAAAAGGAGGGGCCCAAGATTGAGCCCTGTGGGACACTGGACCAGACTGGTCTTTGGTCTGAGAGTGTGCCAGCAATTCTCACTCTTTGGGAGAGGTTGTCTAAGTAGTTTTTGAACCAGTTCACCGAGTTAGTTGAGAGCCCTGCTAGTCGAAGCTGGGCAAGTAGGAGATTGTGGTTGATGGTATCAAAGGCTTTAGTTAAGTCGATGAAGGTGGACCCAGTAAGAGGACTGTTATTGAGTAAGTGATGGATTGCACCAGTGAATTCAAGTAGCACCGTGGAGGTGCTATGGCCTTTTCTAAAGCCATGTTGCTCCTTGCACAGGATGTTGTGATTGTCTAGGGAAGTCAGTAAGCTGGTCTGGCACAATCCGTTCTAGGGCCTTGGAGAGTGGAGGTAAGATGGAAATTGGACAGTAATTCTCAGTAGCTGTTTTGTCACCGCTTTTATGAATTGGGGTTACTGTGGCAGACTTCCATAAATCAGGGAACTGGCTGAGGCTGAGGGAGAGGTTGAAAATCCTGGTCAGTGGTTGGAGTACTTCTTCTAGGGTGAGTGATAGCAGTTTGAGGTCGGGGTCACTGCTGGCTCTGGAGTTGCATATGGCTTTGGTAGCGTGGCTAGGACTTGATGCATTTTACTGCTTTAAAGTAGAAGGGAGGGTGGCTGGCAGTGGCTGGGGGCAAGGGAATCACCTCATTGAAGAAACCCTGTGGGAGTACAGCACTGAAATCTGTGAATGTGTCATTGAATGTGTCAGTAATGAGTTTCTGGTCAAGGTAGTTTCACCATTTATGGTAAATACTAACAGGGTGATTTAGATTGATTCCAGTGCCTTTTAATGTTATTCAGAAGTCCCTACCATTGCTCCATGAGTTAGTGAGAGCATTATGGAAATAGGTGGTCTTCATTATCGGATATATTTGGTGCAGTCATTTCATGCACGTTTATAGTTAGCAATACCAACTTGTCTCCTGGTGTTTCTGGCAACCTCTCAAAGGTGGTCCCGAGCTTTTAGTCATCTAAGTAGGTCTCCAGTGAGCCAGGGGTTACATAAGGCTTTGGCCTTCCGCTTCTCGATGGGTGCAAATATGTTGCATGCTTGGTTGAAGATCCTGATGAAGTGTTACAGTGCGGTGTTCACATTGGTTGCTATGAGGATAGCTAAGAGAGGTTATGGCATGATTTCTTTATTTTAAATGTTGAAAAGGTTTAGATAATGGAATTAGGGGAAATAATTTCAGCTTGTTAGTCAGTAAAGCTGGAGGGCATACCCTACACTTAGGGGAGAGAGTTAGGCATTGTTTGAAGGGGTTTTATCAGGCAGAGAATGGTAAACCTATGGTATAAGCTCCCAAAAAACATAGTACAAGTGATGAGTGTAGAATCTTTTAAATGCACAGTACTGTAGGTTAAATCAGTTCCTCATGCAGAATACAATAAATGGGTACAGTATTTAATTCATTGAGGGGTGAAGGTTTCACTGAGGTTTTGAATTGTTGTTAGTACCTAATGTAAGAGCTGCAGCTGCCTTGGTGGCAGGGGTTGAACACAATACTGTAGATGCTTGCTACTTTTCAATTAGCATTGTTTATGTTTCAGGTTTTCCATTTCATTAAAATGCAATTCATAACTTTAGCAATCAATAAGCCCTATTCAGAGCATGTATATATATTATTTTCTTTAAAAAAGAAAATCAGGGCAAATCAGGTGTGGAGTCTTCCTAGGGGCCAACCCACTAGGTGTGTATAGAATGGGTGAACTTTAGGGTTGACAACCCTAGGTAGACTCTGCCTCTGATTTGCTTTAGGGGTGGATTGGAGTTTTAGGGTTTGAAACCCTAAAGCTACATTTCCTACTTTGTCTATTTAGCCTGAACCCTAAATGTTGCATTAACACAGTTTTATTGTAGAGAATAATATATCTATATATATATATATATATATATATATCAAAAATGGCAAGCTCTGAATAGGCCTTATCAATTTCTAAAGTTATAAATTGCATTTGTGAAATGACACCAACATTGTTCAGAAGTGGGGTATCAGAAAGGGTATATTGAACATCTGGGCCCGGATATTCAAAGGGTTGCGCCATGGCTTAACAGGGTTGTCGCATGCGCAAGTCCCAAAATGCACGCCATTTAGTGATATTCAGAAGGAGGCAGTTGCGCCCCGAAAACATGCTGAGCAACAGCGCAATGAAAATGAAGGCATGCGCAGCGAAGGGGTGGATCCATGCATAAAGACCGCAATGCGATATTCAAAGACTTGCGCATGCGCAAGAGCGCACAGCCGAAATTGTGCATATCGAAATGAGCCAAAATAAAAGGCTCAAGGAAGCAGCGCAAGAACGCTACCAGGCTGCCAAGTGAGAGAGAGAGAGAGAGACAGAAAGAGAAAGAGAGCGAGAGAGAGACACAGCCAGCCAGCCAGCCAGCCAGCAAAGGGCAGGCAAGGAAAGTGTAGACCATAGTCTGTAGAGGCCAGCGGGGGTGCCCAGTGCAGTGGAAGTAGCAGTGAGGACAGCGGTAAACAGCAACACCAGCCAGGGGGTCAGAAGCCAGGAGATGGACAGTGCCAGTTTCCACATGGAAGCTGTAATGAGGGGTTGAGAATGCATGCTGCTGGGGACGTGGCCGTGGAAGGGGCCGTCGGTATGCCCGACAAGCGATGCGTGCCGCATCAGCTTTGAGCTGTACACAGATGTAGAGATCGTGGGCGGTACCGCCTGAACAGGGCAATACTGAGACGGCTCTGGCTGTGCAGTGATGTGATGCAGGCACCCTCACGACAGAATCACGCCTGTCGGTGGAGACCAAGGTGACAGACTGCATGTGCCTGCTCGCCACGGGCACCTTCCAGAGGCCGACAGGGACACCACAGGCATCACACAGTCGGCCACATCATGCATCCTCATCCAATTCCTCGGGCGCACTGCTGCCACATGCTGCGAGTACATCCATTTCCCCAGCACCGCTGCAGCAGAGCGACAGCAAACATGCAGGAGTTCCACAGCGTAGCACGATGCCTGGCATGCTAGGGTATGGACTGCACCCATGTGGCCATTCACACGCCACCTGGCCACGATGGCCTGCATATCAGAACAGAAAGGGATTCCCTAGTGTCAACTGCCAGGTGGTGTGTGATGCCACTGGGCGATAATCAATGTCTGTGCCACACACCCTGGCAGAGCACATGATGCCTTCATATGGTATCAGTCTACACTGTGCCATCGATTCGAGAGTGGGGACATCCCACAGGACATCTAGTGGGTGAGTACACATGTATGGAATGCAAACCCGGCAAGGGTGGAAGGCTACAGCAGTGGTAGTGGCACACAGTGAGATGGCCAATATGGACCTGAACATGAGACTGATCTCCACTATCTCCACACAGGTGACAGCGGATACCCACTCTGTCCCTGGCTGCTCACACCGCACGGCGCCCATGACCCCAGCACAGCAACGCTATAATGAGGCACATGCCGCAACACGCAACATCATAGAGTGGGTGTTTGGGATGCTCAAGGCACGCCCGATGCACAGACACCTCCGGCAGTGTCCTACAGTACAGCCCCAAAGGCCTGTGGGATATTCCTGGCCTGTTGCATCCTGCACAACATGGCCAAAGACCATGGGATACCTGACAGGTTGAAGAGGGGACAGCGAGGGGGACGCCAGTGGCGCTGTGTTGATGGTGATGAGCAGCCCCCCAGGATGGCGGGACCCCGACTGATCCGCAGGCCCAGCTGCACCGGACACCATCGCAGAGGAGCACTACGCACAACACAGGTAAGTCAAGAGGACATGCAACCAACACTGTCCATGCGCAAACCACAGGCACACAGGGGAACACACCAGGGTGCATGACGGTCAGGGGTGGAAGGGTCCAGGCATACAAACACACCATCAGGAGGGGTGAGCACTCATATGGACACACACACACCAGGCACAGAGCGTACATGGGCAGATGCACAGCACTGCAGAACCGACATGCTAACACACAGCACCACCGACCACCCCCACCACCTGTACTGTCCAAATGCGTGTGTCAGAATGCTGGCACCTTGCCCTTGGTGCACAGTACAATGCAGGCATCATCATGCACACGTACCTGTGGACAGCAGTTGGGTGGGTGTGCAGGTGGTCCATGTCAGCGTGGTGAGCAGAGCACCAGCAGTGCACTGCCCACCATGACACACATTGTACACATGGCAGCACCAGACAGGCCCGCACTGGGAGACAGCTCAGGTCATGTAGCACCATCCCACGGCCACCGCGATGCATGGGCAGCTCCTGCGTGACCCAACAGCACTGACAGGCTGAGCAGGGGCTACATGGGGTGGCACTGTTGCACCACCAGGGTCCCACTGCATGAACGTGACCTTGCCCGCCAGGGGTCTGCAGCATGCCGAACAAACCTGCACCAGGGGTGCTTGGGATGCCCAGCAGAACCCGGCGTCGACAGGCCTGTTGTCGCACGACGCCGGGAACAGGGAGGGAGAGTGAACTGTGTGGGTGTGTGGTACAGGGGCACCTGACTGTGTGCCCAATGCGACCACGACAGAGACCACTGCCTGGGTCAGCCTGTCAATGGCAGCGGTCACATCTGTCCACATACGGACCAGCTCAGCATGGTCCAGAGCACACTCCTGCTGTGCCACTCCACAGACACAGACAGTGACTCCACGGACATTGCAACCCACCTCTGCAGCTGTACTGATTCCTGCAGCAGGCGGGTGTGCTCGTCCAATGGGTACTGTGCCCCAACGGCATCCTGTCCCCAGGGTGTGGAAGGTCCTGATGCACAACACCCCTTGAGGGTGGGCGCTGTTCACCAGGACCAGGAATGGGAGGACTGGCGGGCGGCAGACATGTGTCACCACTTGACACTGTACCACCAGACCTGGTGGGTGACTGCTGCTGCCCTCCAACCGCGTGCCCCAGGGTCCACTCTGCTCCACTGCTGTGCTGGCAACAGTGCCAGACACCTGCACAGCCACCGGTGCTGCCAGGCACAGCCTGGGACTGTACCAGCATGCTGGTACACAGGTTGGAACCAGAAGGCCTAGGGGCACGTGCTGGCCTGCTGTGTGTCCGTCATGGGACAACACCTATCACTGCCCATTGCAGTCCTTGCATCATCAATGGTGCAGGTACATGCTCAGCCATGGTCACAGCGGCTGGCATGCTTGCATGCCAGACTGCTGAGACACAGGCTGTGCACCCCACACCCATATCACCAACACCAGAGTTGGCGGCCCAGTGTGCATGCTGCTGCAGTGCTTGCTGGCTGGTGATAAGGTGGATGGACCCACCTCCATGTCCAGCAGGTCATCATCACTGCCTGGAACCACCACCACTGTCTCCTGAAGATGAACAGGATCTATAACAGAAAGAGAGTAGATGTGAGTGCATGTGAACAAACTTCCCCACCCCCAAACACCACCACCATGTCATACCGGCAGTGAAGGGCTTCCACCTGTCTGGAATCCACCTCCTGGTACGCCCTCTACAGCACTCCGCTGCATGGATGCGACCAGTATCTCCTCAGTCGGGTCAGCTCCAACACCACTGGCGGGCCCCCACCAGTGCCAGCACGCGTCAGCCCTGAAGGATACCACCTTCTCCTTCAACCTCCTGTGGTCTGTCCCCATCTTCTTCTTGCATTCCTGCACGGAGCGCCTGGTGGCTTCCGGCAGGTTAACGGCCCGAGCTACCCTGGCCCATGCAGCCGCAAGACGGGACTGAGGTGTCCTCCGTCCACTTAGTACTGGATCCTCATCCAGGTAGGCCTGGAAGAGGTCCTCAGTCTCTGCTGCTGTAAAGTTGGGCCTCCTCCTACGCCCACCGTCCTCACCCTCACCTTGGCTCTGCTCGGTCATGGCGATCTGTAGGGGAAGTGGACACCTGTCACTGTGCAGTCTACAGCATTTTCCCATGACCATTGTCCAGAACATCACACAGCATGCAACTCACCTCTCACCTGCAGTAACTGAATCTCGCCAGCGCAGCCCAATGTCGCACATTTATAGCGCAATACATGCAAATTAGGAGTGAGCAACTTAATGACATGCAAATCACGCCACTGCACCTTTGAATGGCTGATCAGATGATTTGCATGTGTCGGCTGAATATCGCGAATCTGCACTTCTGTGCACACGGATGAGTCGGCTGAGCCAATGGCGCAGATCTGTGACTGTGTGGTACACTGCATTGCGATGCCCAGATAGCTTGCGCAGGCATCTGTCATGCTGCTGACGTGCTTGAGTGCGATCGGCATTCAGGCCATGGCCACCATTGTGCCAGTGGTGCTACAGCAATGGCACTACATTGGCGCTGTGGCACTACCGCGCAATAGTCCACTGTGGCACTGGTACGCAGCTGGTCGGTCATGCATAATGCCTATACATCAGATGGCTCTGTGCGTAGCCTGCATCACGTGCCCATGACCTTGTGCATGACCTTTGCCCCCTGGCTGTTAGCCTGCCATGTGTCGTCCCTATTAAGCTGTCTGGTGACGGCGCTATGTGTAGTGATGGCGCTATTCGGACAGCGATTGGAGCCCTGTGGTGGTCTATTGCACAATATCTCCACATGGGGTTACGCAGCGGGGCCATATTTCGCTGTAAAGTTGGTACCATGGCTAGGAGGAGGCTGTGTCCTGGAGCCAACTTGAAGTGGCCAACCTGGTGGCCTAGTGGAGCCCCACTATGGTGCACTTTATGGTGAGGCACCCTCACCATTGCAAGAACACAAGTGTGGCAGCAAGTGGCCACTGACCTGGTTGGGGTCACTGGATGGTGCCGGTCTGCTGAGCAATGCGGCACGGTAGCAAACCTCCGCCGAGGATCGGACGTGTTGGTGAGGCTGCGGTCACATGTCAGGTGGGGCGTGGTGCCTAGGCCAGGTGGGTGTACCATCTATGCACCTGTATTCTCTGTAGGGGTGTGTGTGTGTGTTGGTGGCTGTGCATAGGTGATGGCTCAGCCACGGTTGGCTGTGTCAGGTGTGTGCAGCTGTGAGATGAATGGGTATGGCTGTGTGGGCAGGCACTCTCACTGGGGCAGGGGCAGTCTGCTTTGAGTCACACTGATGTTTGTCTCAACATATGTCTCCCACAGGCCAGGATGGGAGGATGCAGGCCCAGGTTGGCGAGGGCCGTGCCAGGGCCATGGTGCCAGCAGCGGTTGCACCACAACAGCAGCAGCAACAGCAACAGCAGCAGACACAGCTGCTTGTGCAGTGTGAGTATCATGACTTTATGGATGCTATTGCATGCTGGGGAAGACCAGTATCCCTGCACAATACAACTATGCAGGAAAGGGGAGGTCATAATTCCACTATACAAGACACTAGTGAGGCCCCACCTGGAGTACAGTGTACATTTCTGGAGAACATACCTACATAAGGACATAGAGTGGGCAGAGAAGGTTCAGAGGAGGGCAACAAAGATGGTGCATGGCTTGCATCACAAGTCCTATGGAGACAGGTTGATGGAACTGAACATGTACTCCTGGAGGGAGGAGGAGAGGAGATATGAGAGAGACATACAAGTATCTTACAGGAGGAACAGGGTGCAGGGAAACACTATTTTGCAGTGAGAAAGATGTTCCAGAACTAGAGGGCATGGGATGAAGTTGGAGGGAGGACAATTCAGAGGACACATGAGAAAGAATGTCTTCACAGAACGGGTGGTGGACAAGTGGAACACCCTGCCAGAGGAAGTGGTGGGGGCTGAAACAATCATGGGATTTCAGAATGCATGGGATAGACATAACGGAATTCTGGAGGTCAGGGGTAAGGGCAACAGACTTCTAGGACAACAAGGTGAACTTACATGCTCAAATGCACAGACTGGGTTGGCTATAGGCCCTTATCTGCTGACACTGTCTATGTCTCAATGTCTGTATGCATGACACAGGTGACATGCATCACTGTCCAGTATCACAGCACGCCTGTGTATGTGGCACTGGTGGTCCATGCATGCACTGGGCACATAGCTGTGTAACTGGCATCGCACCACATTGCCTCATCACTTGACAGCCTTATTTGTGCTGTGATGGACATGGGCAGTGTGTGTGCAGTGGTGCATAGCTGGTGCCGCCTGTTTGTGATGGCCATGTGCATGTTCACTGTGGGTGGGTGCATGCCATCACAGGTGCGGGACATTGGGCTATATGGCTTACAGGTTGGGTGGTGTTCAGGGTTGTGGTCAGTCACAGCCATTGACTGTGTTCCCATTTTCCTAGGCCTTGAGGTTCTCCAGCGCATTGGGAGGGATGTCCGGGGCCTCAGACAGCTGCTTGCAGACAACCAGGCCATCCTGCAATCGATACACCGCATGGCCTCGGTGAGAGGTGGTATGGGACGGGCCGACCCCAGCCAGAAAGACGAGCGTCAGTTGACCCATAACTTCTATTACCCTTCCCACTTCTCCCATCCCTACCACCCTGCCTTCCTCTCCAAGTTTGTCATCCCTACCCCTTGAACACCCCTACCTTGTACCCGTCCCGCCTTGTAAATAGTTTTATTGTTATGGTTATATTTTTCTGTCAATATACATTTCTATTTTGATAAGAATAATGTGTTGGTCTCTGATTTGCAGCTGGCTATGGGTGCTCAGTTGCAGGGTGTACATGCCATCTGGGGTGGTATGGTCCTGGGTATGTGTGTGTGTGTGTATGCGTGTGTGTGCATGGGGAGGTATCTCCAGCATGGCTGTGACTTTCTGTTGGTCTTGCCATCTGCTGCCACCCACTGCTGGGTGCACAGGGTGTGTCTGGCTTGTAGGCTTCTGTGCTGCATGGGGTTGGCGTGTGCTGGGGATGCATGGTTTCCCTGCAGTGCCAGTCACTGCACATAGGGGTGTCTTGGGGTCCACAGTGCAGGGTGTGCTGTGCATATGGGGGGCTGATGTGCACTGTGGTTGTCAACCCCCTGTGTGTGGCACTCTCAGCCTGCCAGTGGTTGTGCTAGGGTGTCATGGCTCATATGCTTTGCTGGCTTGTCCCTATGGGCCAGTAGTTCATCCGTCACACCCCAGTGATGCTGTGCTTGGGGTGTGCAGGTGTGGTGTTGGTTCTGCAGTGTGTTCCTGTGCCCATGTGTGGCATGGCTGGCGGTGGGCCCCAGCCTGCCTCCCTGGATGTGCAGTTCCATTGCTCTGGGGGGCTCTGCTTGCGTATGGCACCTCTGGACTGCTCAACTGGGCTGCCCTGGTTGCGCTATAGCGCAAACATTTCAGCTCAGCTTCTCCATCCTGGTTGCGCTATGGTGCAGTATGTGTGATATTCAGATGTTGGTTGCTTTCAATTTGTTCTGCTCCATGTTTGAATATCGCACTCTGTTGCACATATGCACAATTGGTTTGTGCTGCTCTTGCTGTTTGCCTATTTTGGGCTTAGTTTGAATATCTGGGCCCTGGTATCAAAATCTTGAAAAATGGCAAAGTCATGCATCAAAGTTGAAAACCCCATTGCAATACATTGATTCCCATATGAAAAAAATATATATTTTTTTTGTGAGTCATCATACGTACAAGAATCTTGTTTCATATCATGAGTAATGAAACAAGAATTATAATCTTGAAAAATATCATTTTGAGGGCATTTCTGTAACAGTTAAGTGGAGAATCCAGCTAAGGAGGTCTAGCTACTTGTGTTGGTTGCTCTCAAGAATCTGATTTTTGTGGGTTTTCAAATGTGCATTTTTATGGAAAAGGGAAAACAAGATGGCAGTACACAAAACAATGAATTTCCCCTTAATGAAAAGATTGGCCCCATACAAAAAGTATTCTGTTTTCATTGCATACAGCTGTTTTTCAGTGCTTATTGAGCATGTTCAGAATCAAGTATTAAAATGTGTTAAATTAAATAACTTTGGAACCGATTAATATTTCTTTTACCAAACAAGCAAAAAGGTACATCTGTGGGCCATACCTTTCTACCCAAGAACATTTTCAGGCAAAAATTCAAAATCATCTGGGAGCTAGAGAAGTTGACTGAAAACTCATTCAAACCCATGGGAAAAAGTTCTGAAAATTCAGTGTTTGCAAGATCTGCAAATCCAACCAGAATGAAACATGATGCATCAATAGATCTGTCCTTTAGACAGTGCATGCAAAGGTTCATGCAAATTCATTGAACAGTTGCAAAGTTACTAAAATGCAAATTTGGGGTTAAAATTGAAGTGCTCATGCAACCCTAAATATTGGGGCACAACCACATCCATATAATACATATTCTTTGGTAACCAGTAAGGCATACCAGGCACAAGTGCCTAATTTCAGGGTGATCCAGGAGCACTGGATATGTTAATTGACATGTTCAGAGTTATGCAGTATGTAGGACAAGGTTATGGGAATAAAACCCAGGTCTGCAGGAAAGGGGAGGGAAAATTGTTTAACCAGAAAAAGGCACACTAAGCTGGAGCTTGTTTCCAGGTGCGACCTGGGAGCACAAGGAAGTTAAGTGACTTGTTCAGGGTCACACAGTATGCAAGTGGAAGCTGTGGGATTCAACCCAGGTCTGGTCTGCTGGATGTCACCAGATTTGTAGGATATATCAAGCTAATTCACAGCTCATTGCTCTAACCTCAAGGCTATAATCCAAGCCCAATTTATCTTCCAGAATTAGGCACAGGATCATAACTAATGAGATAAAGTGAATTAAAACTTAAGTGGTGAAGATGATGCAAAGTGCGGAACTTCACCCTACACATAGTCCTTTTTAAGTGTTTAAAATAAAAAACACCCACACACATAGATATGTTCTTTAACCCCTTCTATCAGTCTTAACTATTGAAAAAGGTCCCCATCTTAATATTTTTATTTTTTAGTTTCTGTTGACCGGTAAGTACACTAGACAAATTCTGCCTATTTTCAGGCATGACCTAGGGAGGGGGATACAAATGAATGCCAACTGAACTTGAAACAGATTAAGCTGTTGGTGGTATTTAGTGAATGCAGGAAATTTGACCAGGCACTGCAAATTCCCCTGCTCTTTTCGGAAGTGTCATGGGATCTTTAAGATCCACCTGAACTACCATCAGAACAGGCAGATGGGACCTCGGTTTAACGTCTCATCTGAAAGATGGCACCTCAGGAGTGCAGCACCCCCTCATGATGCACTACAGTGTCAGTATTGGGATATTAACCCAAGTGCCTGATGTGGGATAGCCTTATAACACCCATATCTCCTTCCTCCCCAGCACTAGTGAAGTTTCATATAGTAGCAGTACAGTAGTACCCTTAACCCACTCAATATCCACTTCTGTAGCCATAGTACTGACTTACAACCCCATCACCTATCTTTTCACTTGACTCTGCAAAACAAACATAGACCCCACCACACCAACCTCCTCTCCCAACACTTACCATAAAAGGATACTTGAAGTAACGTCCAGTCTGTGTCCTGTAAGTGAAGTGAAAACCATCCCTATCTGCAGCAACCAACTACTGACACACCTATGTCTTCTGAGATTAGCCATCATCAATGAATGAAACCAATCAAACACTCCTGTAGTAACACCATAGGTATAGCTATAAGAGATAACTAGGAAATGAAGGCTGACAATACTGCCCATTTTCAGTGTTGTGTTGGGAGGGCTTGCAGAAACAGATGCAAAACAAGTGCAACTGAACTAAATAAAGCTGCACATTTTTTAAGTAAATGATGAAAATTTGATAGATATTGGTGAAATTCTCTATTCCTCAAAAAGTGCAATGAGATCTTTTAGGATCAGGTGAAATGGTTTTCAAAACTAAAACATGCAGCACAGCTCAATAAACATTGCTATAAAAATGATGTGCATTCCAGGTCTTGTAAGAAAAAATCATAATTTCATACTTAATGCCATTCTGTGTGGTCCATTTCTCCAAGACTATTGATGCTGAGTCAGCATGCCTCCAGACTGCTGTTGTAATTTATGGTGCTAGTCTACTGTGTCTTTTAAGAAGTTATATGACTACTAGTAGTGTAATGCTAGTAACTACATTGCTGTTGGTCAGTGACTGCTATAGAACAATTTTTATAGGGGCTTATATGTGGAAATTCATACTAGGGATTGATGTGTTAACCCCAGTAAGGTAGTCATTTTAATTTGGGGTAAACAAATTACTGAACCTGAATCTAGATCAAGTAAAACCTGTCCAGGAGTTAACAGTGGGCTGGTTAGTACATGAGCTCTCTTAATAAGGTTTTAAAACAGCATTACTTCTCCCACCCTCATTTATAGGAAGATGAGATAATTATTTTACTGCCATCCTGCACAATCACCTCTACTGAATGTGAGGCATGGATGAGTACAACAGTCTTTAATGTGGTAATAGGATTCATGCCTTTCACCACAACAGACAGATTCCAGCATCTGCAGACATAACAGTAATGTGCCATCCTCCTAACTTGTTCACAGGTTAAGATGATTAATTTAAACTATTGTGTGAGAATTACTGACATTAAAACCTAATGAAGTCACAATCAGATCAGCTGATTGGCTTTTAGTCTTGTAACAGGCACAGAGTCAGAAAAATGAGTATTTGTAGACCTCGCCAATGTGACAATCTCCCCAGTTTCTTCATATATTGAAAGTAAACAGCATTATAAATGACATCACAAGGGTGGAAACATGCTGATTATCACAGGAGCAGCAAGTCTCAGCATCTAGCAGTGTGGGTAAAGCAGAGCATGCAACAACTGATTAGAAATGGTCTGAAATGGTAGACTTTCATGCAAAACATCAGGAAGAATGATAGACGTTCATGCAAAACATCAGGCAGATACTGTTTTATAACAACATTTAATGTATTGGGCAGCCAGTTTAATTTCATTGCAAACTATATTTAATGTCCACCTGAACAACCCCAGAAGAGAAAGACAGTGACTCAGTTTAACATCTCCTCTGAAAGATGGCGGATCTGGACAGTACAGCATCTGCATAGGAATGCACTATGGTGCCAGTATGAACCCAATTCCAATGCAGGCCCAAAACTCATAACCTTCTGACCCAGAGGCCGATGTGCTACCAACTGATACACTAAGGGAATTCCAAGACTATAAAAGGTAGAATCTTATCCTTAGTAAATAAAATAAGCAAAGAAACAGATCATTAAGAATTCATTACTGAAAATGGGAAGATCAAAATAGGAGGCTTCAGGATACATGGTGAAGAAAAGGTTAGATAAAAGAAAAATAGTCAGCCAAAACATGTAAAATTTGCTCTACTAGAATTTCAGTGATGGATGAAGAGCAGCCTGAACCAGGGAGAGTTTGGAGAAATATAGGGTGCAAAAAAAAAAAAAAACAACAACAAAACAAACTCATAATTGCACATTAAAAAAAAGATCACCATACTAGATAACAGTTATACTTTCCTATAGTCATGTTCTCCTTCTGCAAAATATGACCAATAAAATAAATATAGTCAAATAATATTATCAGTTATTGAAGTAGCAAATGCATGAAACAGGTTTTACTGAACATATTTTAATAAGTGAATCTCAAAATATTATCAAAAATTTAAGAAAGACAAAATTCA
This sequence comes from Neoceratodus forsteri, assembly GCA_016271365.2. Lineage (NCBI taxonomy): Eukaryota > Metazoa > Chordata > Ceratodontiformes > Ceratodontidae > Neoceratodus > Neoceratodus forsteri. The sequence goes on from CM028135.1 coordinate 675,942,095, forward strand.
GAACTTGTATATAACTAGACTACCATGGACAATAGTCTGAGTCTTAAAAAGTGCCAAAGTGGTAGAAGCATTTGTCTTACACTTCTAAAAATATTTGACGAAACATAGCCAAATCAGGAAGAATGATATCCATGCAATTAAGATGATGCCATATGCCTAGAAATGCTATTAGCAAGATATCTAAATATGCATTTTCTAAACTTAGTAAATAAAATTAACATAAACTACAAAGCTAATGAGACAATTAGATAACACTGTTAGACTGCACTGTTCATTTCAACCTGTGTCTGCTATTGTAGTTTTGAAGCTCAGCAACTCTTTCTTATAACATGACAGCAAAAGTACAGCTACAGAGTATCCGCACCTAGAGGGTACTGATCCAGATCTTATTGCACAAAATGCTTTAAAATAATAGCCTTATCTCTCAACTGTCCCAGTCATCATAGGCTGTATCATTTTTGGTTCAAAATGGATGCTACCATGCTGCTCCACCTACATTCAGTGATTGTAGACCTGTGTCCAGTTTTTTTTATATCCGTGCACTGTCCCACAGACTACCCACAAACCACATTGTGGCACTAGTTCCCTGTCCTGGCTGAGATTGTTACTGTGATCTATTGTTGTTTTACTGCCTCACACCCTGTACTTTGTCTCCGAGTTATTATATTTTGTATTTTGTTTCTTTGGGTATTTCTATGCTTACACATATGCAATTGTGTATGTTCAGCCTGTATCCTATATAATGTTTCTGTTTACCTCCTTGTGACTCTCCTGGGTCATGCCTAAAAATAAGCAAAGACTTGTCTAGTGAACTTGCCTGGTTAATAAAATCTGTCTGTCTACCCTGGCCCTATCTCAAAGCTGCACTGATGCCATGCACATGTGCTCTGTGATTGAGGGCCTAGCAGGACATGCAGGATGGCCAACTAAAGTGTCTTCCTGATTCCCAGTGCATGTAGAGAGCAGTTCATTGTTTAAGTTTAACCATGAAGTAGACAATGAAGTTAAAGCCACATTGGGATCCTGTGCCACATCCAATCAAAACCTGGTGCTAAATTGGCTATTTCTGAGATCTCTGTGGTGACATTGTTCTTTGGGAAATTAGTTGAGTCTCCATTTATATTCAGTATCTCCACTTCCACATGGTAAAGTGACAGTGAATTTTCAAGGATCAGCTGTAGAAGCAGAAACATGTGGAGCTCAGGCCATAGACAGATTTTGTGTGAATCTCAACATCCAAAACCTAAGCCATGCCAGGCAAATTTTAAATCATCAATCATGATTTTTGAAGGTCAGGCATGACTGATTATTGTTAATAATCAAATGTTACCATAAGATTATCAAAGGAGACTATGATCTAAGATTATCATCTAGATCATGATTTAATCATCAAACATGAACTTCCAAATCACCAACTGATGATTATTGATTATTTTTGTAAGCTTAAATCAGCATGATGGTTGTTGATGATCTGTGGATGATCAAGTGATGATCATTGCTGATTACATTAGTTTAGTATTATAAGATTGCAAGTCGCAGAAGTAATACTTAAAGTTTTATACTTTAATTATGAAAATATGAATGTCACATATCAGCAAAGACAAATTAATTATGAATTATAATGTAAATCACATGAAGTCAAATTTTAATCTTATTAGGAAGAGTACATGCAATGTCTGGTATAGGATACATATTTGCATACCTAATTTGCATATTTCATCAGCATAGTTATGGAACAAAACAATCGTAATTTCTATTTTAAATTAATTTTGCATTGATAGTATTAATTTGCAGACTATTAGGAAAGGTTTTGAGCACAAACTGAGTAATTTGAGTAATTTTAGGAACTCATCACAACCATAAAAGGAACCACGCAATGGGGATATATAAACCAATATCAGCCCTTTTAACTTCAATAAGATGTGAGGTATCAAAGTAAGCATAACTGAAAGCAATGGGCTTCTACAGCAAAGGTATCATAACAAATCATTCCAGTAAAGATGTCTAAATACAAGAAAAATTCAAAAAGTATAGAGAATGATAAATTGAATTTTAATTGTATTTCTGGACCATGGGCAATCATGAAAAATCATAATAAGATGAGATGAGATCATCATTAAACAATCACCATCTCCATAACTTCATGTTTTTGATTGGCAGCCATTTAATGTTGATGGTTAATTACTGTTAATGATGATCACAATTATGTTTTTGAAGCTTAAACATGATCACTGAAGATAACTGGATAATGATCATTCATGACATCATTAAAAAGTCATTCTTTTGGCTGGGCTGCCTTCCTGATTTACTTTAACACTACAGTATGTTTCTAGAAATACTGTATGTTCATTTCTTTGTAATGAGTGTTGGCATACCTAGTTGAAAAGGGCAAGATTTATGCTCATCAAAAATGGTGTCCCACAGTTTGATCATTTGTCCGAATTTTGTCACACATTGGCTGGTCTGGAGGTTGAGAGGTATGATAACAGCTTTAAATTTAAAGTTGTGCTTTTTAAGGAAGCAAATGGTCATATACAGTATGCCACTATGCGGAGGAATATTTAAAAAAAAGTTTATATAAGGAGACAAGAAATACACTTTTATACAGCCATAATAACAAAAGACTTATAGGAGGAAAAGTTGAAAGAAATTCAAAGAAACATACAGTATAAACATACAACAATGGCAGGAGGGTCTACTGACCATCCAGTCTGCCCAGCCCTACCTATTACTTACCAAATTGTCCTACGACCTAGTGACCATTGTCCTCCCTCTTACAATCCCACTACACATCCTCCTGCCCTTATCTGGCCTTGCACCTGTCCCACCCATATTTTTACTGACTCACTGTTTTGAAACACACTACCTACTCTGGCACCAGCAGTACATTCTACTTCTCACCATTCTTCATATGAAAAGTATGTAGTACATTTCTTCCTGAACCTACCACAGTCAGCTTTAGTGAATTACCCTTTATGGCTGTGTTTCTGCTTTAGGTGAATAATTCATTACATTTTACATTGTTAGCTCTATTAAGATATTTCTATGTTTTCATGTACCTCTCCTTCTTGTCTCCATGCTGTACATGTTAAGGTCCCTTACCCTTTCCTCATATGATTTCTCTCTCCTTGGGTCAATTTTGGTCACTCTTCTTTGTATAGCCTCAGCCCTGTCATAGTCATTCCTCATAGGCAGGTACCAGAGCCACACACAGTACACCAGGTGCAGGCAAACTAGGATCAGCCTATACAGGAAAAGATCACTTCCCTACTTCTACTAATGATTCCCTCTTCCTATGCATCCCAGCATCCCTTGTCTCCTACCTCGTGCCCTGTTGCACTGTGACATAGTATTTAGGCATTCCAATATTATCACCCCAGGTCAATTTGCTTAGTTGTGCTCTCCATTGCCTCTTCCCCAATCAGGTATTGCATCTTTGGGTTTCTGTTCCCAATGTGAATTACCTTATATTTCTTGGCATTTAATCTCAGCTCCCATATCCTGGACCATCTTTCAAGTCTTTCTAGGTCCTCTTTTATTGCTCTGACATCATTGTCACTGTCCACCCTACAGCAGATCTTGGTGTCACCCATGAAAGGGAATCTTATCCTGCACATCTATCCCTATATAACAAATTAATATGCCAAAGTTGACAGGCCCCAGGACTGTGCCCAGTGGTTCTTTGCTTGACAGCTCCTTCACCTCTGAGTTTTCCCCATTTAGGATGGTCCTCTGCTTTTTCTCTTTGGCCAGTTTCCATCCACGTTGTTACTTTTTCCTCTACTGTGGGATCATCAGTTTCTGACCAGGCTCCTGTGGAGGGCCAGGTTAAAGGCCTTACTGAGTTCAGGTATGGCAACCTGGAACAGACTCAATCTATGCTAAAACTACAGTCCCTTGTCCCTTCAAATGCTTTTAAAAGAATTGTATATAAATCTTCATCAGATACCTGTAAATGCTTCTAACTCAGCCCCTCGCCTTTCATTCTGTCTCCTCTGTATGATCTGCCCCTTACCTGTTGGATATATTGTCATTTGTGCACTTTATTTTTGTACTGCTTCATAACCGCAAGTGCCTGGTTTACTACACTATGGGCCCGATTCCAGAAGCTGGCTGTGTCGGGTGCACAATGCAGCATTAAAGAGTGCTGCATCTGATGCAGGTGTGGCACATGTAAAACTGCTATTCCAGAAGGGTTGCAACTTGCACCGCCTCTGAAATAGCTACAGAAATCTCACCCTGTGACAGACAGAGTGGTGTAACTGGGGTCCTGTCACATGGCCTCATCTGCATCCACGGACAGGTACACGGGTGGACACCCAGGTGCCAGAAGGGCAGGATGCCCTGAACATAGGCAGGAAGGGGCTGCCACCACAGTACTGTGGCATGGGTCCTGTGGCTCTCTGAGTGCACTATCCCACAATGCCGGGGTACCCACTGATGTGCCCAGCCACCCATCGAGGTGTGTACCACTTCCACCTCCCAATCACCCATCACATGGGGTGGCAACAATTCAAGGGCACTGCTGGTCCTACCCCAGTTGTCTAGTGGCCCCTCCTCCTCACCCTGACAGACAGTGGACCCCTGCCCTCCGTCCCTATATGCAGTGCCAGCTGGCACATCCTGCCTCAAACCACCACTGCCAGTCACACAATGCAATCGTAGGTTGTGATGTGTACAGTTCACATGCACGGTCTGTGAGATCACATTGTGTGACTGGCTGTGGTGGTGGAGGAGGATGTGCCAGCCACCACTGTGTGTTAGGGGAGCAGAGGAGGATCACTGCCTGTAGTGTGTGGGGGAGGTGGGGCCACTTAGACCACCAGGAGTATACCTTGCCAGAGGATTGGGGCCAGGGTGGGGAATCTTGTGGATGATCAGGGATGGGAGGCCACTGAACCACTAATGATGGATTTGAGACACCACAGTGGATGGAGGCTGTGGTTACAGTGCCCTAGGGTCTGGTCACAGTGTGCATACTTTGTGGCATGCTAGACAGGGATGGCACCAGCATGCCCTGCTGGAGATGGGTAGGGCCCCCACCCATGCCCTTCCACCACATTACCAGCCCCAGGTGCCCCCTACAGGCTGCTGTCCCACTGTGTCTCTGACACCGCAAGCCAGTTAAGCCACCTCTTTACTGGTCCTAACTGGTGGCTACATCCATGGTGGGGCTTCTGGAATCCCATTTGTGGAATGTGGCACCCCTGTGGTGCAGTCCCTTGAGACATGGTACCTCGGGATGTTGAACGCAACCATGTCACAAATGGGATTTGATGCAGCTGTGTCAGGCACTGATGCAAGCTGTGTTATGGAATCTCTTTTGATGTAAGTTGTGTCTCTAATGGCAACTTGCATCAAACAACCCTCAGCAACTTTCTTGCATCGGGCGAAGGAAGGACAATTGGGGCCCTATGTATAAATTCATTATAGTTATCCCAACTGCACTTTACTGATGTTGTACTGTAACTAACCATTTACTGTGTATTGTATTGCCTGCTGTCTTGCTTTGTTGTATGTGTTTATATGGGACATCATTGCAAATGAGCTTGCTCAATGGATTTTATCCTTCAAAATAAAACTGAACTGAACTGAAGTACAGTATGTCTTCCACCTGTCCTTTGTCAGCCACCTTTACTGAATAGGATTCAATCAGATCTGTCTTTTATAAGCTCCCTCTCATGAACCAGTGTTGTCTATTTGTCCTGTAGACTGTTTGCCTTGAAGTCTACCAGCTTTTTCTTAGAATAGCTTTTAGTAATTTCCCACTACAGATGTTAGGTTTACTGCTCATCCCTCATTGCTGCTTTGTGCAGGCGCACAATGTCAGCTTTCTCTCAATCCTTAGAGACAACCCTGTGTTTACAAGCAAGGAATGATGTCCACTAATTGTGTTGCAAGCATTTGTACTTTTTACTTAGTTTTCTTGGGTGCATCCCATCCATACCCATTCATTTGTCAACTTTCAATGCTCTCAAACCCTCCAGCACTCTTTCTTCAATGATGTAAGCATCACTGACCCCATTCCCCATTTCCAGCCTTACTTCACAGTTTAACTATAGATCCTCCCCTCCTTCATGAATACTGAAAATGTATTTTCTCAATACATTGGCTTCACCTGTATCCCCTTCCTCCCACTTCTGTCCTTGCCTCAAATTCAAAATGACCTCCTTAGTTTTGTGTTCTCCTATGTATAAATGAAGATCATCTTATCCTCCTGCTTCACCCAATCGGTAATTTTAGTTCTGCTCTGGACTTTGATTTCTTCACAACTTTACTGGTTTTGTTTATTATCCTTAGATATGTGTCCTTGTCCTCATACTTTTGGCTCTCCTTGCTCCATTAACTGTCTTTCTTTTCACTCTTGCTGCCGCCCTTATTTTAATTTGAATCAAAATTGTTTCCCTACTTTCCTAACTATGCTTTCCTCCACAATGTAGAGTCCTGCAACTTCTGCCACCACTTTTTAAGGGTTTCATATTTATTGTCCACCCCTGTATCACTTCTTTTTCCCCATGCTGTTTTGTATTTTCCAGCTGTACAAATTCCATGCTCACTAAGTCCCATACCTTTGCTTTGTTATGTAACCTGCTGGTTGCTAATTGAGCAACATTCACACTGTCCCATGATCACTTATGATTCTAAGTTAATCTTGGACTGTGACATTTGGATCTTTATCTCATTGACAAGAAACAGGTCCAGCATGGCCCCTCCACTGTAAGGGCCTGAACTAGTTGACCAGGTATGCTTCCTGGCAAGATTCCACCAGGAGCTGATTCTTTGCATGTGACACTACCTAGATACTCCAGTCAACATGTGGTATATTGAAATGCTCTAATGGCAGCAACAACAGAATACTATGAAATGTAAAATGTAATAAGAAAGTTACATCAAGGTAGGAAATAAGAAAAAAGCATGATGAAATAAAAAGTGTAACAGTAGCAAAAGAAAAGTAGATTAAAAGGAAAGAAAAAAATACTTATCTGCTAACTTTTAAACATTTTTGTCCACAGCTGCCCCAAAACATTTCTGAAATTAACTCCTCCTTGCATGAATCATTACATTACATTTTATTTGTCAAGACAAAAAGAGGGAATGCCTACTGTCTGTGGTCTGTCCCTATTATCTTAATAGTTATGCACTTTATTATGCTTCAAATTTAGGTACAGGTGGCATCCAGTTTCTCTTAAACTCCAAAACTGATTCTGCCATTATTATCTTTCCTGCCAGGTTGTTCCACAGCCTGACAATTCTGTCAGTTAAGAAAGTGTTTCATCAGGTCCAGCCTAAAACCCTTGTTGTCAATTTTTCTTTGCCCTCTTGTTCTTCCTTGTTCTATAGTTTCCTAGAGCATCCACTTATCCTGATCTATAGTTTCCTAGAGCTCCCTCCTGTCAAGTTTAGTTGATTATGCTTGATATAGTAGACAGTTACTGCATCACAGCTCCTCTTAGTTACCTAAAGTTCTATAAACAGTACTCCAAAGAAAATAAGCTTGGATTCCATTTTGATATTTTCAATCATGCATCCTCTTGGTTGTTGTCCCTGGGGCATGGAAGAGAGCTAAAGTAATCCACCATCATATGGGGGCTATTCTTGAAACTGTCATCCTATTTTTGTTCTGCCTGCCTGAGCCAAACTCCAGGAACATTTGGTCTCTCTCAAGTCCCCACCCTTTCTGGTTTGTTTTTCCTTCCTTATCCTGTTCCAGTCTGGTTTCATAAGACTCACTCCACTGCCTCCTCCTCTTCTGAGTCACTGACTACATTTTGAAGCGGATGGTTCAGGTCCTGATCAACTCTTCCATCTTTGTCAATCTGGTCAAAACCTTTGAGTCTGTCACTCAACCAGTTCTTGAGCACAAACTTAAAAGCATGTGACTTTCTGACCACTGACATGATTCAGCTCCTACACAGAGAGTATGCTTCAAGCAGTCAACATAGGTGACAATAGTTACTCATGTAGGTTGCAGCACACTTAGGTAATCTTGAACAAGTCTCTGAAATTATTCTGCACACCAGAAGACTCACAATTAAGGAAGCACTCTATGACCAGAGGATCAAGCTGAATTTTCCATTTGTTAAAGCATCTTGCTCAGAATACATGCATGTTCCCTCAGGGTATGCCCCCAACAGTGACACCAACACAGCGACCTACCAACCTGTCAAAGAATTGACATTGCTGACAGGTTGCTGTTGGTGTTACTAACTCTAAGGGCACACTGTCTCCTCTGTCCTGCACCCCACTCCTAATCAACTCTGACTGGAGTTGATAATCCTAAAGGTGGGGTGGGGCAGACCCCATGCATGGGGGTTCTGTGGTGAAACCCCAATAAAAAACAGACCAGGAGACACACAAGAATTATGTCAACCACAACTTGCAGTCAACATAATTCCTGTTGTGGAGATGCCGTTGACAAAAGTGTTGTCAAACCAGCATCATAGAGCCACTGTACATTGATTACCAACCCTTTATGTACCAGTTAATGCCAAAAAATCCATTATGTCTGATAATTACCAGTTTCCAATTACTTATTGATAATTTAAACCTTATTCTGTGAAACCTATCTAGGGTACTCACACAAAGTAATAAAATTCTTTCAATATAATTTAGAACTGGTGAAGTATTTGAAAAGAATGCAACAGCAACTACCATTCTTGTTAATCACCCAAAATCATTTAACATACATGTCAGAATGGTAAATGCTTTAGATATACTGGAGACAGAAAATACCATGTTGAAGCGCTTTGACATAGTTTATAGACTAAGGAGCACTCCTAACCAATCGGAGCACGCCTCCTTGCATGTGAGACACTCTTATTCTATTAAGAGCATCTCATGCAGATGCCATGGAAATGGGCACATTCTGGGACACTTTGTGTTTTAAATAACACTGAGCATTCTCTCGATCTATAATATATTTATATGTCCCTGTCACCACTCATTGTGGGTAAGAGTTGTTTCACTTGTGTTTTCTCAAGCCAGGACAGTTCAGCTTCACTTTGCTGTTCTCGTCAAGCAGAACATACATGAAACCACTCTTATCCCACAACAAGTGGCTCTGGGGGATGTATTAATATGTAGAATTGATATATGACCAAATCATAAAACTCATGTTTTATATGATATATGATGAAATCAGATTGCATATGTGAGAGTATACTTTTCATGTTCACATTGAGAGATGAAAACAGTCTAAAATAAACTTTTAAAGTAAAACTGAACATGTGAGGGTCTTTCTGCCCACATGTAATTATTCAAAATGACTTTAGATTTGCATTCATTTCAAATTCAGTATTATAATATGGATGTCATACTATCTCCCCAAATTACATATTAATATGTTCTAGACTAACAATTTTATAATCATCCACTTGAGAAGTGTTGTGAGAATACTAATCTAGTGTGTATACTCTGGTATTCATTTTATTACTATAAGAAAGTGTGAAGACAAAATAGTAGCTGTGAAATAAAATGGACGTGCAACTTAACGATAATGGTGGTGGAGGGAGAAAGTCAGAAGGTGAGAGGAATAAACTAAAAACTGTGCAGAAGATAACAAGTCCAATATAATGGATTTAAGAATTAATTAAAATAAATAAATAAAGTTAACTCATTCCCTGATCTATGGAGAAATAGTATGACATTTTCTTTTTAGTTATGAGACAATATGGTTCTTAATTTGCCAAACATATGTATATAAGCTCTACCATTAATCATTATAAAGTTGATTCACATTAAGAAATATACTATATGCTTCAAAAAGAATAACCTAGGTTTTGGCTCTATAAACTGAAAGAGAGATTGGGGAGGCAGTCAGAGGCACCAAGAGAAATACAATAAATGTTATGACTATACATAAACACTGACTGGGTGAATATTAATTTATTTTTCTAAAACTAGACAGTATAAAGGGTGTCCAGAAATGCACTTTACCTTGTTCATCCAAATGGCTACCCATGCAACTATAAACCTGATAAGCATATATTTCAATATTATGCCTTGTGATAGTGTCCATATGCCAAAAATGTCCTCTTCTCCAAAATTATAAGCAAATCTACACTTTATATAAGCTGTAAAGCATTACAGATTATGTATTTATTTATTTCAAAAGTTGCACCAGGAAAGACATGCTGAGATAAATAGTAGCTCTTTTCCAGATGCATCCGGGGCGGGTAAGAGGAGGGTCAAGTGTAACAACTGGAACAGAATATATATAGCAGGAACAACAGAACTAAGCATCACAAACAAGGTTTAATAGATATTCAAATTAAACACATATTTGCAATTAGCTAAGCATTACAGACACACAACAGAAGGCTATTTAAGCATTATGTACAATGTCATGGTATACTGCAAAATGTATCCGGAGGGTAGCAAGAAGGGGTGCTTAATTAAAGAACAGCATGCAATAAATGATGGCAAGTTGTAGCAAAGCTATCCAGGGAAAATGAGGAAGAATGCAATAGGAGAGGGGAGTGGGGATATCAGCAGGGGTCAGAGCAGAGAGTTAAAGTGGACAGGAAGTTTGAGGGGAAGGAGGAGGAAGGGTGAAAGGGAGGGAAGGAGGGAAGGATGGGAAGACAGGTACAGAGGCAGGGATCATGTGCAGTTGCAGGAGTGAGAATAGAATTTGAGAAGAAGTGAGGAGAGACAGTTTAGGGAAGAGACAGAGCAGACAGAAAGGGGAAGAGAATTCCAAAGTTTGGGGAAGCGGTAGGAGAGGCAGCTTGGCCAGCTGATTCTGACCTAGAAGGGAGTGCTAGGAATGAAACCAGAGTTCTAAAGGGAGTAGAGAGAGAAGGGGGAGACAAGTGAGATAGGAGGGCTGAGAGCCTAGCCTCATATTTTTCTACAAAGGAGGTGCAGTGAGCAAGACATCTGGCTTTGAGGGAGGGAAGGGAAAGGGGTATAAAGGAGCAATGGTGAGTGCAAGGTGGGCAGTCCAGAGCAAAGCAACAGAAGATTTGGAAGACAGAATCCAGTCTAAACAGGGTTGACTTAAGAAAAGCACTGCAGACAATGTCTCCATAGTCAAAAATAAGGAGAATCATTTTCTGGACAATTATTTGTGAGACAGTGGGGGATGCAGCCAGGGTTCCTGTATAAGGCCCCTAGTTTAGGGTATCATTTTTTATGGATTTCATCCACATGGCCAGAAAAGTTGAGGTGTCAGTTGAGCCAGACCCTGAGGTATTTAAAGGAGTGAACATCATTGATGACAGACTCATCAAGGGTGTGGAAGTATGGGAGGCAGTAAACCTGGAGAGCTCCTGCTTCAAGCCAAAGATCAAGCAGACTGTTTTTTGGCATTGAGGAACAATTGATTTGAACAGAACCAGTGTTGGACACTGTCGAAGTCCACCTGAACTCGGCCATCAGATCAGAAGGGGTGGAACTGGAAGCAAAAAGAACTGTATAATTTGTGTACATATGGATGGACGCAAGGTACAGGCAGTCGGAAGTCATTCAGGAAAGTTGAAAAGAATATTGGGCCAAGGACAGAACCTTGAGGAACACCAGTGCTGATGGGAAATGAAGGGTATAAAGAATCCTCCCGATTCTAACTAAATGAGTCCTACCTCAAGGTAGGAGGGGAACCAGTTGGTAGCAGAGATGAAAGCCCCACTGCTGTAAGTTTGTCAAGGACAAGAGGGTGGCTGCAGTATCAAAGACTTTGGCAAAGTTGGCATAGATGGTGGAGGATATGGCTCTGATCCATGTCTGAGAGAATGGTAGTAAGCCAGAAAAAGGAGGAGGAGGAGGATGTGAGTTGGATTTATGGAAACCAGACTGAAAAGGGTGAAGAAGGAGGATGAATCAAGGAAGGGAAGCTGATAAAGCAGTAGGTGCTCTTGCTGTTTAGTAAGAGAGGGGCGAGGGAGATAAGGTGGAAGTTGCCAGAACAGGAGGAGGAGTCACCTCCTTTAGGAGGGGTACAACAGTAACATGTTTCCAAGAGTTAGGGACAGAGGCAAGGAAGAATGAAAGGTTGACAAGGAGGTAATAGGAAGAGCTATGGTTGGGGAAGATAGATGAAGGAGTTTAGGGTTGAGCCCATCAGGGCTTGTGCCCTTGATAGGTTCAGATCTAGGAGGGACTCTTAGGGGTATCAGCCGGAGAAATAGGAGAGAAGGAGAAAGGGAAGACAGGGGGAAGGTGGGGGAGATGAGGGAAGAGAGGGCGGAAGGAAGAGAGAAGGGATGAGGCACAGGAGGAAAAAGCATTGAATTCAGAGGCAACAGAGAGGGGTAAGAAAAGGTGGCATCTCTAGCCTTGAGGATTGGGGTGGGGTACTGGACTGGAAGGGGAAAGAGGGCATGGATGACCTTCCAGAACTTGTATGGGTGGTTAATGCTGTTCTAGAAGGTAGAGTCAAAGTACTCAGCCTTGGCAAACCTTGTGGCTTTGGAACAGACATTGCATGAGGTACGGTATCTGAGTAGATCATCAGAGGAACCAGAGGACTTGTGGGACTTCTTGTCAACATCCTGAGCTTGCAGGCAGACAAACAGCCTTGCAGAAATCCAGGGTGGTGAGAACAGCAGACCCTAGTTTTCCTGAGGGAGCATGAAGATCCCTGATAGGCAGGAAACTGGTCTTGAAATAATTGAGGGCAGAGTCGATGGAGCTGGCAGAGGAGATGGGCGACCAGTTGGCAGCTGCCAAACCACGTGGAGGAAAAGACCAGCGATCAGAAGGACCAGATCTGAATGAGCTTGTGTGGGCCTTTGGGTGGTGTAATTTGCCAACACAGTAGACCATATGGTGGTCACTGAGGGTGTCCATAAGGATGATGGAAACAGTAATTCAGTGGGGTTTGAGACAAGAACCCAGTCCAGTAGGATGAGAGATTTGTGCTTGTGGCGGGTAGGGTCTGTGATCAGTTGGGAAAGATTTAGGGACTTAATGTTTTACAGAATTTGGACTGAGCAGGGATAGCTAGTTAACCCTTGCAGGGCCGCGGACTGATATATCAGTCTAAAATTCCTAAACGTTCTAATTCTGTCGGCAGCTTAAGGGTTAATATTGAAGTTACCAAAGATGAGTAATTTACCAGATGAGTCATGAGAAGAGATTGTAGAGATGAGGTCAATAACAGAAGATGGGGAGATGCCTGGGCAGAAAAGCACACTAGCCACATTGATTTGGAGTGAGAATAGGAGGAGAGTTTGATGATTAAAAGTTTGTAGGCAGAAGGGAGGAGATAGAGAGTATAGGGATGGACTGAATAGCTGAGGAGCGATATATGGCAACACCACCATCCCTATTTGTAAGATCCTGGTGGGCAGGAGAGTACCTGAATGGTGACCATAGAGTCTGGAATCTTTGGGAAAGCCAAGATTCAGAGATGATTAACACTTCATGTTGTAGGATAACCATGCACAGTTGTAGGAGGTCTACCTTTGGGAGGAGGCTTCTGATATTGAGGTAAGCTACACTCAACCCTTTGGGGAGGCAGAACAGGAGTGAGTAGGGCCAGGTAGGGGTAGGGTATCTCCTGCAACTAAGAGTAGCAGTGAGATAAGAGGCTTAGCTAGCAAAGATGCATCTGTGTGCACGTGAGGGGAGGGAAGAGGTGCATGGGAGGAGAGGGGTAGGCTGAAAGCAAGTAACAAATAGATACAAGACAGCAGCAGGAGGAAGCGAGGAGTGAGGGACCAGAGAGCCAGTGGCGGGGGAGAGAGAGAGGGTATGCAGGGGGAGAGGAGGACAGAGAAGGGGGAGAAGACAGAGAAGGATGGGGAGAAGAGGGAAGCTAGTAGGTGGGAAGGAAGCAAAGGAAAACAGGAGGGGAAAAGAGGGCTCTGAGGAACATAATGGAGAAATAGGAGGACAGGCAAGGCAAATTTTATTTATATAGTGCTCTATCCAGGGTTCAGAGCCCTTTACAGTAAAACACCCCTAAGAATTAAGATAACATTTTTTTAATCTGAATGCTTTTTCAAAAGAAATGTTTTAAAGGGCTTTAAAGGTCTCCACCAAGCTAGCTGCATGTACTGTATATAAGGTGGAAGAGAACTCACAAAGATGAGTAGCAGTACCAAAAGCTCTATCATCCAATATCTTAAGGTGAGAGGAGGGTACAATGAGCAAGCTAGCCTTGGCAGAGATTAGGAGGCAAATAGGTCGATATGTTAACAGGAGCTCTTAAGGTAGCCAGGTCCAGAACCACGTAGGGCATTGTAAGTTAACACACATATCTTGAAGGTGATGCATGAACTCACAGGCAGCCAATGTAGAGCACGCAGAAGAGAATTAACATGATCCTTGATTGCTGTACCCATCAACATCCTGGCCGTAGCATTCTGCACTAGCTACAGTCCACGATCAATCCTCCGGATAGCCCTAATATAGAGCATTGCAGTTATCAACTCTGCTAGTGACTAAGGCATGGATGACCACAGCCTGGTCATCAGGAATCAAGAACGGTGGGATCCTGGTAATATTCCAGAAGTAGAAGAAACTGGATCGAATAACCAATGACACCTGTTGTTCAACGGTCAGTCGGTCATCTAGAAAATGCCAAGATCTTTAACTGTACTTACCACTCACAGGGGCTGCCCACCAACTACTGGGATGAGCAACCTCCCATAACTGGAACACCCCATGACCCTGCTCGATCATCATGACCTCTGTCTTGCCAGAGTTAAGACATAGCCAGTTTACAGACATCCAGTCATTAATCTTAGCCAAACACAGGCGCATTGTACCTGAGACAGAGAGGTCACCTGGGGTACAAGACAAGTACAACTAGATATCATCCACATAGCAGTGAAGCCCTAGATAATACTGCCTAATGAACTCTCCCAGCAGCAGCACATAATGGAGAACAACGGGGCTAAAATAGAACCCTCGCGAACACCACAAGGCAGAGCGAAGTCCTGAGGAATAATTCCCAAGGACAATGCGTTGCAGTCTTCGATAAATATGAACTAAATCAAGACTGGACTGTGCTGGTAGCACCCATACAGTTCTGCAGACAACCTAATAGCACTCTGGATCTACCCTGTCAAAAGCTGAAGATAGATCCAAGAGCACCAAGATGATAAATTGCCCTCTGCCCCTCGGCTATGTAGGTATCAGGAGAGAAAGGATACAGTTTGGCAGGGAGGGGTTAGAGGATTATTTGAGGAGGAAGAAGAAAGAGTATGACTTACCTGGGGAGGAGAAGGGAATCAAGAGATGATCAGGGCTAAACTGAGAGAGAGTAGGAGAAAAGCATATAACACAGAGTGGTAGAGGAGGAGCTGGTGGGGAGGGGACAGCCAGGCAGGAAGGAAGATGGAGGGATGAGTAGAACAGTGGTGCAGGGATAGGAGAACTCAGGATTGGATGTTGAGGTGGAGACAAGAAGTTGAGCAGCACAGAAGTATAAGATAGTGGGACCTTAGATAAAGAATTGGTGTACAGTCAGAGACATTGGGAAGGGTGGGTGAGAAGTTGTAGCCAGAGGTGAGGAGTAGGATGGGAGGGAGCAACTAAAAGATACTAAACATCCTAGCCAGCCCGGTGGTGCTGAGGGTTGAGCCACTGGATGCCACCTCACTCTATGCTGGTGATCTGGGTTTGGGAGTGAGTCCAGGCCATCGGGGTTGGCAGGGAGGAAGAGGACTGAGCATCCAGAGGACAGCTGTCCTCTCCCTGGAGGGAGGAGGGTCTGTGTTCTGCATGTGACTGGCCTCTGGTGGAGGCCAGTGCAATGGAAGTAGCACAGAGCAGACGAGAGGGGCGGGGAGTGGTGATGCCTTGGTAGGGTGCATGCCACTCCCCTCACAGAAAATGGAAAATGCCTGCAGTTCCCGGAAGAAGGAGTGGCTGGAGCGTGCTCAATATGCCCTCACCTGCTCCGACCACCTCCGGTCTGATGAAACGTGAGTATTGGGGTGCTTGCCCACCCCACCTCAGCCCCGCTTTGGGGAGCACAGCTACATGGGGACAAGAGAGGCAGTCTGAAAGGGTCGGGTCTGCAGAATGTAGGGATGACAAAAAGTGATTAAAAAAAAAAGATACTAAACGAAGAGGACCCTAGAAGGGATTATGAGCATTTGACAGAAAACAAAACAAAATAAGGCAGGCACAGGTATAGATAACAGCAGGAATAGAGTGAGGAATGAATAGCGGAGGGAGAACCAGAGGGATTTAAAGGATAGCAGGTAGTAAGCACTAGTAGAGGTAGATTCATTCAATAGTGGTACAGTACAGCAAGCTGAAGGGGTATAATCATTGGTCATTGGCAGTTCAAGGATATCATTAGTATAAGCAATCTGAATAGGACACAATAAGGATAATAGGATACATGCAATTATGCAAGGCATTACAGTAGCACTAATAGTAGCAATAAGGCAGTGTGCACCAGAACATATAGTAAGTAGTACGCCTAATACCAGTAACATAGGGTAATCAGTACACCTAATACAAGACTATGTTGCAGGCAATAATAATAATGTAGAAAGCACTTTCCACCAGAAGCTGTAGGTAAACATGCAAAGCACAATTAAGTGAGGCAAGCAGATATCAGATAAAGCTGTGAATGTACATGGTTAAAAATGCTGTTTTATTTAGCAGGGCAAGATGTGGAAACAGACATATATGTTTATTACTTACGGTACTGACAGTAGGAGGGGGGAGCTTGGGCAGAGTTCCTGGCATCCTGGCATCTCCTTCTGGTGACTTCCCTTGAGGACTCCCACCTTCTGTGCCACTCACTCTGGGACCACTCATATGGGACCAAATGAACCAACTCCTTAAGCAGTTGAGAGACCTCCCCTTACAAGAGCTCCGAAGTGCTGATTGAGGAAAACTGGTCATACAGTAGTCCCAAGAAAGCTGGACAGGTTGAAATTACAGCTCCTGTCTTGCATGAAGATTCCTGGATGCTTTACGTATGCCTGGAGTTAGCCACACAGCAAAACAGGATCACAACTTCCTTGGAATTTAGCAGCTCAGACTGCATGGCTAGCAGACTGCCAATCTGCTGGCTGGTAGTCAGAGCAAAAGGCTGGTCAAATGTCACCTCCCTTTACAAGCATTCTGACCACTGACTGGGGAAAACTGCTCACAGTCCCAAGAAAGCTGGACAGGTGGAAAATGCAGCTCCTTTGCTGCACAAAGATTCCTTGGTGCTGTACTTAGTCCTGGAGGAATCCCTACAGCAAAACAGGCTCATGACCCCTCAGAAGATGGCGCCTCAGACCGCGGGCTAGCAGACATACACTTATCCCATTTATAAGGTTTGTCCTAAATAAAATTATCATTCTCATTAAGAATTAACCAATACCCAGTGTCTTTAACATACTGTATGAATTGATAAAAGGCAAAGAGAGGGCAAACAATAATTAATCAGTAAAGTTTGTATATGAATACATTACTTTACACATAATTTGAGCCTTTGAGCTGGCGTGAAGAAAAGCAGGACTGCAAGAAATGAGGGCTCTGACTAAAACCTGGAACCAGATCCTATTGTTAAATAATATTACAGCTATGTCTGAATAACCTTATTTTATAAACTCTGATACGAGCTTACTAAAAAGGTACTATATCTAGTTCTTCATTCAAACCTGTAGCTGCTGAAGCAGTAAAGCTCCATTGGCTGTCTTTATATTAGAGCTTATTCAGATAATCTGCCCTATGCTGTTTCTGGATGCCTTCTTAAAGCCCTGAACTTGAAGGCTTTAGGGTTTCTCCATGTGTGAGTAGTAATGCCTTGCTGTAGAACTGTCTGTAAGATTGTTTGCTATGGCTCTAAAGTGCTCCTGCACTCTTTCTTGTAGAGCTCTAATTGTGCAGCCGACATAAATAAGACTCCATGGACACCACATAACATAAATTACAAATTTGGGGTGCATGTGATGAGCTGACAGTTATTTCCTGATTTGTATTGGGATGGGTAAAAGTTTCATTTATTAGCACAGCAACAGATGATACAATGACCAAAGGGAAAAATCCCTGTGGTTTAGGGGACACCAAGTCGCTGGGGCCTCTGAAGACATAAAATTACTTGCTTGTTCCTACGCTCTTTCTATGCTAAATGTAACTCTCGATGCAGTCTCATTAATCTCTTTCATGTCTGAATCTGTTGATAACGGGCCAACATTTTAGAACAATCTGGTGGATCCCTCATGGAACAATTATTGAATGCTGTGACAAAAGTTATTTTTTTTTTTTTTCCATTAAAATTTTATTAACAATTTTGAATACAGAAAACATATCCTTAAACAAAGACTACAGGTAATAAAACATATACAAAGACAGAACCATAAAGTAACGGAATGCCCTCCAGCCCCCAACCCCACCCTCCCCATCCACCCAAACCTTGCACAAGGCTCTGTGGTCCCATCTATTCTCTACAGACCATAGCAACCCGACTATAAGGAGAAGCAGGTATAAAGGGGCCCCAAATTTTATTAAACCTAGAAAGTTTATTGTGAAGAATGGCAATCATACGCTCAATTCTAAGATTAGTTAGAAGTTCTTCTAGCCATTCCAAATAGCTAATCAGAACAGAATCCTTCCAATGTCTAAGCACGACACTCTTCAGGGATAATGAAATTATGGAGATATGAAACCTCCTTATCTTAAATGGAATAGACATTACGCTCTCCCAACAAACATATTTCAGGTGTGAACAAATCCCAGACCTAACAAAGGATCAGTCTCATTCTTAATACGAGCCCAGAGCGGAGCTATCGTCGGACAACTCCAAAAATATGCAATAAGTCCCCACACCCTGCTGACACCTCACACAAGTATCCGTGACAGAAAACTTCAACCTAGCCAGCTTTTGAGGAGAGTAATAAATATTGTGGAGAATTTTGAACTGGATCAGCTTCAAACGATCCTGTGAGATTAGTTTGTGACAACAATGCCATAACTCTGTCCAGTCCAATCCATCCCTGGAAATACAGATGCCCAGTAGTTTGATGGTGCTAGATTCTGAGAGTAAACCCATTAAACAGTACAGCATAAATATTGGAAACCGCATGAGGTATACCCACGATAGGCCTTAATTTCTCCGAGAACTCTATGCTCGGAATTGCATTGTCAACTTGCCCAGCTTACTAATTAATAGGTGACGGAGCTGGTATACTTGAAAATTGCCGAGGCTGGCAAGTTGATACTTATTCAATATCTCTGCCGCAGAGAGAACTTTTCCATCTCCAGTAATTAAATCTTTAACACGACTTTCACCACCCTGTGTTAACCAGGGTAGCCCTCAAAATCTACCAGAATGTGAAACCGGGTTGCCCCTTATAGGTTGAGCTGGATCCCTAATGTGGGAGTATTTCAGAAGCCACATAGCTGTGAGTGGACTCTCACAGAAAACCCAATTGAGAGTTCCTAAGAAATTTTGTAATAGATTAGGAGTAACATGTAGTAATGCTTCGAGAGAGACCTGCTTTCCCAATGTTTACAGTTCAATCTGTAACCATATGGAAAGCAGCGGTCTCCACACCCTTGACCCATCTCAAATATTTATTAACCTGCCCTGCCCAGTAGTAGAGTCCTAGGTGCGGTAACCTAAGTCCTCCCACTAGTTTAGGGACAGCCAGCTTGTGGTAGGCCATCCTTGCTTTCTTGTAACCCCATATAAAGTTAGCAATAATCCCTGGATTTTCCTAAACCATCCCTGTGATAATGTAATATTTAAGACGCTAAGAGGGTAAAATATCCTGGGAAACACATTCATTTTAACCAAGTTTACCTCCCCACAACGAGATTGGGAGTTTGCCCATCTCTTAAAATCCAAATCGATTGTGTGGACCAAAGCATCAAGATTATACTGTCTTACCCATTTCAAATCCCTAGATAACGAAAGGCCTAGATATTTAATGACCTCCATTCCATATCAGACCCCATTCTGTAATCTCTTGCTTAAATACCCTCCTATTAAGAGGGTACCACAGTTTTACCCAAATTCAATTTATAGTTAGCCAGAGAACTAAATTCTTCAATCGTGTTTAATAGGGCAGGAATCGATTTGCTCGGCAGGAAATGTATACCAAGAGGTCATCAGCATACGCTGTTACCTTAACAATGTTATCCTGTACCCTAATGCCTCTTATACCCTGATTACGTAAAATATTTTTAATAAGAGGTTCCAGGTATATATTAAAAAGAAGAGGGACAACGGACACCCTTGGCGATACCAACATACAAGTTAAAGATACCAGACGTTACACCATTACAGGAAATCCTAGCCGTGGGGTTGAGATAAAGGGATCCAACACATTGCAAAAATAACTCAGACCAAACCTTCCCATACTTGTTAACAAATACGTAATGAACCCTATCGAAGGCCTTTCTCCGCGTCCAAAGATACCAGGGCCATAGCTTCCCACTCTCTTCGGAGGCGGAGAAGACGGCGCCACTGCCTCAAGTGGTCACCAATCGACCTACCTTGCATAAAGCCCACCTATTCTGGACCAATCAAATCAGGCAAGACCTTATTTAAACGATCGCCAAAACCTTCGCCAAAATTTTAATGTCGTAATTGAGTAAGGAAATGGGTCTATAACTGGCAAGTTGTTCTGGAGGTTTATCTGGTTTCGAATTAGAACAATAAGTGCCTCAAATAAAGTTTGGTCCACCACTTTACCTCCAAGAATACACTTAAAAAGGACACCAACAGAGGCACCAGTTGCTTGAAAAACTTTATAAAAATTAGGTGAAAACCATCTGCCCTGGTGTTTTGTCCCAAGGGAGCCCCTTAATGACCCTCATTACTTCCTCCTGGGCGATATCCTCTGTGAGGAGTTTTTGCTGCTGTTCAGACAGAGAGGGAAGATTTAACACTTCAAGAGAGGACAGTATGTCTTCAACCTGTGAGGATTAGCCATTGGACTATACAAGGATTCAAAATAAGCCTTAAACTCGTCCACTATCTCCCTCGGAGAGGTCAGTATTCTACCATCTTTTACTGACTGTACTGCTTGAATGGTATGGGAAGCTTCAAGTTGTTTAATACGCCTGGCCAACAGCTTACCCACTTTCTCTCCTTGATCCACGTAACTAGCTTTGGTTTTATCAAAGCCAGTTCAGCTTGCTCCCTAAAATAGTAAGGTAGGAATTCTTTAGTCTAGTTAGGTCCTGTTTATCATTCTCTGAAAAGTTGTGAAAGAGTATGATCTCCTTATGTCTTATTTGGGACAATAGTTCCAGAATACGGCCCTCCTTTCTCTTTTTCTTTTAACTGACTGTCCTATCAACACTCCCTTATAAAAGCTTTAACGCCCCAGAGTATATCCGGCGGGCATCCTCTTCATGTTGTGCAGAATGAACTCATCAATTTGAGAGGAAATGTACCTGACTAGACTCTGGTCCTTTAGAATTTGATTATTTAATTTCCACCTATTATTATGTTTAGGTAGTGCGTCAAATGTCAATGAGCGAAACTACTGCATGATCGGAGGGAGGCCGGTTGTATAACTGACTCAACACCCAGGGAGGAGATTATGGAGAGCATAAGGTAATCAATACGAGAAGCTGTACCATGAGCAGGAGAAATAAAAGTATATTCATGGTCACCGGGTGTAAAACCCTCCACACATCTGCCAGACCCAGTTGATCTGTTCAGTCCTCACCGCTCTTTGAGCTGGGAAAGACCAAAGCCGTGGGTCTGGATTTATCCAGCAAGGGCTCTATTACCAAATTGAAATCACCCCGACAATGATGGGAACATTAGCAAAGGGTGCCATGTCCTCCAAAAGTTGCACAAAGAAACTTGAGTTTCCGAGTTGGGACCATATATTGACCCAACTAAGATCTTTAAAGTCTGTAGCATCCCAAAACCAGGACATATCTACCTATCCTGTCTCTTATTACCTGAAGGGAGTAAAGGAACGCCTATGAACCAGTACCATGACCCTCTGCTTTGTGAGCTCCCTCATGGCGAAAATTTACCCAAACTGAGGCGCCTGTCGTTATTACTCTCACCTCTAGTAAATGGGTCTCTGCAGGAAAACAATATCTGCATTTAAAGCCCTATATGTTTCAATATTTTATATTGCTTGAGCTTTTTCCTTGCCCTCTTAACATTCCAAGTCAGAAATTTAAAAACTCTACCAGCTACCATTGATCCAAACAAAAACCGGTATAACCTATATGTATTCACCACTCTATTACCCTTACCTAAAACCTCAGAGCCTTGTGCAGCCCACCCCTCACACCCTTTCCCCAAACTCCCCAAACCAACAAATACAACCCTACAAACCTCATAACAAATCCCCAACAAACCCACCCTCATTGTCTCGGTCCATGATGACAGCTCGGTTCACAACACTACTCCCACTCCGCAAACCCCCACCCCTCTTCCGAACAACCCTGCTCAGGACCATTCAACCCATCCAAAGTCAACCTTCTGGAGGAGCAAGATTACCTCAACCTTGCAGAACACATTGACCATAAACAGAACAGTAATTTAGCTACCACCCTACACATATCTTATAAACTGTCTAAAGCTGTTATTCCACCTAGCATAACACTTAGCTATAAAAATATGAAAACAGGCTGCCCATCTCATAACAGCCCTTCGCTCTAGGACAATATGATGCTTATGCTAGAAAGAGAAAAAAAGGGGGAAGGGGGAGGAAAAGGGAAATAAAACCAGAGCTTTAACTCAGCCCCATAGTTTCACATTTTTCCATCGCAACAATTCCATGAGCTAATAACCCAATATAAAACAAAAGGCGATTATAGAGATCCAAACTATCAAACTTAGCCAGACTGTCCAAGTTCCATTGTAGGGGCTCATGCAAATCATTTAGTTTCCCAGCATTCAAAATAGTAATAAACCCCTACAGCAATTGTTATAAAACAAAACTTTTTATCAAATATGCAGTCCCTTGACGTGCCCTTAAGTCCTCCAATACCCAGGCCAAGGCATATCAGAGGGGATAACTAACAGTCACCCAGAGTTCACTAAAATAAGGCTTCCATTTCCAGCAGACAGAGAATTAAAGGAGAACATCTTTTCCCAGACACAGTTATAGATTATACGCCCACAAAACATCAGCAGGAACCAGGCCCCATGGGAGGATTCGGAGGGTCCTTATTTTAACTTAAACAAATTAGGCAGGACCCTCTGCAATGTTTCCAGGGCAGAATCTGCATCCTCAAACGCCTTCCAGGTATCGCTCACCAAAACTTGCTAATTTCGCAGGATATATCATCCTGTATTTAATGCCCGCAGCGATCAGTTTGAAACCAAAGGGTGGAAAGTGGCCCTCCGCTGCCGCACAGTCACGGCAATCCTGTGTCACTTAAGATCTGCTCCTTCCCATTGCAAAGACTTAACCTCCTTCACCTTTTGCATGAACAGCTGTCTTTCCTGGAAATTTAAGAACTTGGCGATAAAGCTACGAGGAGGTGCTCCTGGGGAATGGTCTCAATGCACGATGCACTCACTGAATATTATAACATGGCCCAAAAAGGAGAAGGGCCAGCAATTTTTTCCACAAAACGCTGAAAGAATTTAACAGGGTCACCCCTCTTCCCTCTCTGGTAATCCAATTATGATTACATTATTTCGCCGACTTCTCCTTCCAAGTCCTCCACTTTCATGTCCAATTTGGACAACTGCTGCCTGCTGAAGTAAGGGCCCCTTCCAACTTCTCACCTATTTTCCAGTGAGTAGATCCGAGCTTCGATATCCAACATTCTCTTTGTCAGCTCATTTAAAGCAACCAGTAACATTCTTAATTTCTGCCACCATGTCGTCCATCCCTTCTTTAAAAGGTCGGAACTCCTCTAGAATCTTGCCAGTGTTAGCGGTATGTCCTCCCGCTACCGAGCTGCAGGACTGGGATGGCTGCGCAGACAAGGCCCGCGATTTCTTTGGCCTTCTCCGGGTGTGGCGGTGTCTCCGAGGCAAAGACTTTGGCATCTCCTCCATGAAGAAACGAATGATGTCTCCAGTCGCTTGCAACCCTAATAGAGTCGCAGACTGAGATACAAACACGCCAAGCTATGCGAATAATTACTTTAAATAGGCAGGGGTCAGCGGAGCTTACGGAGAGCACAGCTAGCACAACTACAGCATCACGTGACTCCAAACAAAAGTTATTCTATTTTGTTCTTATTCTTGTTTCCTTCCAATAAGTATTCCCTACTCCAGTCTTCTGTTGTGTAAGCTGTTTCTAAAACTTGTTGACTGTAACCACATGTTCTGAGTTTATACTATAATTCGTCACTTGATCATGAAATGTGTACTCATCAGAATGATTCCATTTTAACCTCAGCATTTCACCAAATGGGATACTATTAATCAGGTGTCACAGAGGTATGCTGTATGAGTCTAAAATTGAGTTGCCTGCTGTGATACCCTCTCCCACTCACTCCTGATTTGTTCAGGTGTACCCCATCCTATCCTGTTCTCTGTATTTCTCAATTACCTTTTCAAACCATCTGTCTTCTCTCACATACATATGAATGTTGATGACAATGTTCTTTTCACAACTGGTCCTCTACCTCTTATCTGACTGTTAGGCTCCAAAGAGAAATGTTCCCCTCTTCTCAGTCAGCCCTCCTTCAGAGGAGCACCCCAAACCCATCACACCAGTGTCTGATGGGACTTACCTGTTGACCATCTTCCCCAGAGTCCTTCTCCGGGGTTAACAGGGTTCCCAAGCCCCGCCACAGAGTAGATCCACTTGGGCCAGCATGCCCAGCTGGTCGGGTGCAGAGGCCATGGGTGGGCACTCTCATCACCCTGCCACTGGACTTTTTCTATTTTTCTGTTCTAGGGAGGCGTGATGTGCAATGACATTAAGCTGCACACCACGCCTCCTGCTTGATATGCATCAAAAATGCTATGCCTCCCAACCTTCCTGGTCCAGAATGCCTTTCCCCAGCTTCCACCAAGGACCAGATAAGCATCATGCTCTGCCCACCCTCCCTCAGAGAAGGAGAGCAGTCCACAGACACTTGATCCTCCTTCCCAGGTCAGCCTTCCAACACCTCGGATTCAGTTCTGAACCCAGGTCTCAGCATTGAATGTCGCAGTGCTACCAGTGTATCAGCAGGCTGGCTCTAACAGGATTTTAATAACATGCAACTTTGGTTCTTCAACAGTCAGCTCACACTCAAGGTGAAATAAACTGTATCTTTGACCTTTGGCACAAGGCAATATCTAGCCAGAGCTCAGTTTCTCCTGTTTGTAAGACCCTGAATGGCACCTACATTGATAAGTTTGCTTCCTTTAAGTACCTTAGGTTTGACTGACCATCACCTCAACCTCCCTGCCATGTGGATGCCAGCCATCAAAATTTCTACCCTAATCTTGATGCTTGTTACAGGAATGCAGATTGTATCCCCTGCCTGAACAGAGAATGTCAGTAAGATGCTCCTCCCAGTTTTTGACTACAGAAATGTGTATAGTGTGGTATCCAATAAACATTTGCCACAATGGACCACCATATTTCACTCCTTCTGTCACTTTGCCCTTTACTGTCTCCCTCACAGTTACTGCTGTTCCATCAATGCCTCCCTCTCACCACCTCTCCTGAAGTTAGGTACCTTGCCCACTGTGCTTCTCCTAGCTTGAAATTCTGGTTGGAACCTCCACCCCTTTTTCTCAGCTCTCTTCTCACTTGCCCTCTTCCCCCACTTACTTCCTCCACAGTTCTGAAATTTGCTGTCTTACTTCTCCACACAAAAATCATCTGCAGATCAATATGCTGTGACATTTAGATTCTCTTGACTAGTGCCAGCCCGGTGGTGCTGAGGGTTGAGGCACAGGATGCCACACCTCGCTCCATGCTGGAGACTCATGTTCGGGAACAAATGCAGGTTGCCAGGGGTCGGCTGGGGAAAAGAGGATTGAGCATCTGGAGGATGTCTCCCTGTCCCAGGGTGAGTGGGCTGCTGCTCCAACTGAACAACTGCCCCCAGGTGGAGGCCTGGAGGGAGTGCGGACAGAGAGTGACACAAAGGGAGGGCATTGCAGCCTGCAGCATGCACACTCCACGCATAAGCATGCATGCCTGCAACAAGGGAAGAGGAGAAAATGTAAATTGAACTGTCAGGCTCATTGATGGCCTGGCCACATCCCCAGTTCCAACTTCCTGACTTCCAGATTGTTCTCTTGGGGGATCTGACATCCTCCCTCTAGCCCCACCATGGGGGAATCTGTAGGGAATTGTAGAGGGTGAGCCGGATCGGGGCAGCCGGGCTCGGAAGACAAGCCCTCTAAGAGGAGGCTGGAGCTGCCTGCCAATTCCATGGGGAAGAAAATAGAATAATTAAAAAGAAGATTCTCTCAACTATTGTTCAGCCTTCCCCTGCTGTTCTTTCTGCCTTTTCTCCTTTGCTCTAATAACCCTCCTCCATGATGTCCTACAAATACCTGCAGCTGCAATGGACTCTTTCTGGTATTGTCTCCACCATTTACAGTATTTCCTTAGTCAGCTAAACTCTCCAGTCTGTAACTATGCACAGGGCACCCAATCTATCCACTTATTCATATGTTATTCACTATCACTGCAGGGTCCTTAAACAGTTAATTTAGCATTCTGCACATTGCTGTTGCCCTGGTTTCTGCTGGTTGCTGATAATTATTCCTTCACTCTATTTTAAGTGTAATACAATGCACCTTGTTTTTGCACAGTATTTCTATTTAAACTGTTCTCCTTTGATTGTTGTATGTTACTTCAGGCAAGGAAAGGCAGATTTTATTTCTGGCACCACATCCTGGAGGCTCTGAGCGCTGAACAATAAAAGCACATTATCAGTACAGTAATACAAATCAATATAAAAGCAATAAAATATCAACATGAATAAATAATGATTAATACATATCTCTATAAAACTGAAACTCAAACAGAAAAGCAGGGTACCGGGAAGGACTAATACCTAAGGTCCGGGAAGGCCTAATTAAACAGGAAGTCCTTGAGGTGGGCCTTAAATCCTCAACTGAAGGGGCCTCCTAATTGATGGAGGAAGCAAATTCCACAGGACATGGCCAGTGACACTAAATGCTGTCACCGGTGGTTTTAAGCCTCATCCTGGGAATAGCCAGGAGGCCCTAGAGGAGGACCAGAGGAGTGAACCGGGACAGCTAGTGGAAGAATGTCTGACAGGTAACCAGGACCTTGCCTGCATAGGGCCTTAAAGGTGAGCAAACTCACCTTAAAGAGAATACACCACCTTACTGGCAGCCAGTACAGATCACACAAAACTGGGGTGATATGGCAAAATTTTGATGCCCAGTTAGCAGGTCAGTGGCTCATTCTGCACTAGCTGCAACCAATGAAGGTTACCCTCTGAGACCCCGAGATACAGCACATTACAGTAATCAAGTCTGGATGCCACGAAGGTTTGCACCAAGGTGGGAGGTCCATAGATGAAACTAGGGGCTTCATCCTGGCGATATTCCTAAGATGGTAAAAGCTTGTCCAGACAACAGATGACACCTGGAAATCAAATGAAAATCTCTGCCAAAGGTCACTCCAAGGTTTCACACCCTAGATTAAGTTCTCAGTGGCACAGAACCCAGGAATAAGCCAGTTTTGATGTCAGACAGCAACCTGTTCTGTTTTCTGTTCTACTCCACCACCAGTACCTCCATCTTGTTGGGTTCAGTCTCAACCAGCTGGAGGACATCCAGTCATTTATCTCCACAAGGCAGCTGTTTAGTACTGCCTCTGCACCAGAAGTTCCAGGAGAAAAGGAAAGATACAGCTGGGTATCATCAGCATAGCAATGAAAACCCAAGCGCACTTCCTAATGAGCTCAGTCAGGGACAGTATGTACACAGTAAACAACATTGGTGACAAGACAAAACCCTGAGGTACTCCACACAACTGGAGGTTAGAGGAGGAGGATAAATTCCCCACCACTACTCGTTGCCTCCTGTTCATGAGATATGACTCAAACCAGAGATGACAGAGTCGGTGAGCCCACAATATTCCCTCAGGTGATCAAGCAACACACAGTGGTCTACCATGTCAAAGGCTGAAGAGAGATCGAGAAGGATTAGAATTGTTACCTCCCTGATCTCTAGCACTGCAGAGATCATTATGCAGTTGAGCGAATGCGGTTTCTGTACTATGCCTCGCACAGAAACCAGGCGGAATGGCTCATAGAGATTGAAAACCATGAGGTGCTCCTCGTTGTTGCTCCATAACCTTCTCAACAACTTTTCCCAAGAATGGGAAGTTGGAGATCGGATGGTAATTTGCCTTGACGTCAGGGTCTAGTGATGATTTGTTCAGGAGGGACAATCAGTGCCTCCTTCAAGGCATCTGCAAAAATCCCTCCATCAAAGAACACTGGAATATCAAGGTGAACACTGGGCCAACAGCGTTGACACAGCTCATCAAGAAACACGTCGACACAGGGTCCAATTCACAATATGTGTGCTTCAACTTGGAAGAAACCCCAATGACCTCCGACACCTCCACTGGTTTAAACTCCCCAACTAGGTGGAGCACTCGCTGGACAATCCATATGATCACTGTAGGCCACTGTAAGGCTCACTGGTGGCATGCCCTGCTGGATGGTGGACACCCTGTCTGAAAAGAATTGAGGAAACTCTTCGCACAAGGCATCAGAAAAGTATTTTCAGCTGGAGACAGGCTGCATTTAGGAGCCTGTCCACAGTCCAAAAAGCACAGTCAATTCTTCCCGGCAGCAATCTCTCTGGACAGGAACTCTGCCTTGTCATGAATGATTGCACCTGATACTCCACAATAATGTGAGCACAGGGCCAGTCTATCAACCTCCAGGCAAGACTTCTGCCAGCAGCGCTCAGCCTCAAACCCACAGTCTTCACGGCCTGGGCTCCCATCAAACCAAGGAGACCTCAAGTGAGAAGATCTTGGTCATACATGGGCTGGTTCAAGGGAGTCAAACCCTGCCATCATCACCCTATTATGGTGGCAACTGCCATGCCTGAACCCCAACACATACACTGTACACACTAGATAGATCAGCAACTGCCAAGAATCCTTTGGGGTCAAACCCCTCAAAGGCCGATAGCTGATCATCTCAGCATGGGATGGGCTCTCGGGGAGCCCTGGTGAGAACCCCACCGTGCAGTGATCAAACTAGATGATCCAGTCAATACTGAGGTTACTAACATCAAGCCCCAGTAGAAGACCAGGTCCAACATGTGGCCGCCCCCACAAGTTACAGCGGAAACTTCCTGCAATAGGCCCAGAGATAACATAATCTGGAGGAGGTTATAACGTAACCTAGACTGTTTGTCATCAGCCCAGACATTAAAGTCCCCAGGACCAAAGACAGAGGGACTCCAATGTCTCGCCGGCAATGAGGTCGGCCTCAGCACTGCTGTTTTAAGCATGACATACTTTGTACCATTATTGTATTGGTTTTATTACTGCTTTGTAATGTTCCACTTCTATTCTGCAGGTCACACCTGAAATAAGCTATTAATAGCTCACTATGCTTTTCCTGGTAAAGTATTTGAAATCAATCAATCAATCAAGCAATCAATAATATATTAGGGTATCCTGATATGCCCTCACCTTAACCCTGTAATCATCCAATTCAACTTTCTTTATATCCTGTCCAGTTCATCTACATCACTTCTGAGGTAAGAGGATAACAACTATATGCCATTTCCAGATGCATCCTCACAAGCACTATATAGTGGTAGTAAGTATTCCCTTGATCTACAGATATTTATGAAACTCCTCCTGGTAATCCGAAAATTGCATTAGCTGTTTTACAGATCTGACCTCAAAGAGGATATATTATGGAACACAGAAACTCACAATCCTGGCCACTGAAATATTCACTACAAAACACCGACAAACATAAAACCGCATCACACAGAAGTCTGAGATCAGCAGACCTGAAAAACACATTAAACCTGCTGAATTACAGTATTTTACTAGCAGTGTGGGGGCTTCGCCCTGAGCCCACACCCCGACATTTAATATACATCCTCCAAGGCTGATGTACCTTGGAGATGGATGAAAGCCCAGAAAGTCCAAACTGGTGTCAACGGACTTATTAGATTCAGCTACAGACACAGCTGACAACTGTTCAGGAAGCATACAGCACACAAAACCACTACTGTTTTGCACTGTATCCACTGTCTGAAAATAAAGCACACCTCTTTTTCCCACATTACATTGCACAGTCCCACATAACCCAACACTCCCGGCAATCCTGACACTACCTCTGTCGGCACAGCAAGCAGGATGCCGGCTGTCATCCTCCTGAGCATCTTTGGGCTTATGTTCTCGGGAAACATGGTGTCAGGATATCAAGTTCCAGCCTTGTAAATTACTGCCTCCAAAGTGACATGCTCAAGTGTCATGACAATGCAAGTAGTGGGATCCAAATATAACACCATGATTCAAAGTCATGTTCTCTCTGAAGCTGCCCAACCTGGACTCTACTGAAAGATTCTAAAGAACCCTCATCTTGTGTTTCTCCTCATGGTATGGGGCACCAGCTGTCAGTGAATAACCCTCTATCTGGCACATCAGGTTTCAGAAATCGGTGACCATGGTTACAATCTGATGTACAGTACTCTTCTAATCCCAATTTATTTAACAGCATGATACCAAAAGAATATAAAAGAAGTGCATTTACCATAAAACTACATTATTGATCTTCCTCAAATTTTGATGTTACACTTTTTCAAACGTAATTGTGCAACTCGATGGCACATCTCATTTTCAATGAGGCCTTGCTTCTTACCAAAATTTATAGCTAGGAATGCTGAAACACGGGACATCAAATGACTTGAACAGGTTCAGACAATGAACCCATTGGCTCTAGCCAGATTTGGATTGGTGACCTGATGTTTCATAATTCAGTGTTTTAGACTACACTGTCTTCCATTATGACTGGATCTGAGTGATCTTGATCACACATAGAGGGCCCAGTTCTCAAAGCCTCCCTAAATAATGCAAGGGCTTGCTACTACAAGGAACACTGCAAGGTGTGGCTTATGCCAAAAGGTGCACTGGGAGCAATTCACAAAGGCAGTCTGTGGCAAACACAGGCTGTGTGTGCCAATGGGAGCTTGAACAGTGCTTGCTGCACAAAATGGGCTGTAGTATGGCACTAGGGGCTTGCAGCCGGTGTGAGGCTGCCATATCCCCTAACTTGAGTTTCAAAACCCTCCCAGAGAGCAAATTTCTAACTACCATTAGACCAGCCAAGGCTGGTCTAAGGCATGAAGTGTGTCCTCTGGGAGGGTTAGATAAATTGCACCAATATACCACAGTCCTCCCTCCCCAGCCCTGATCCCCTTTTATTAAAACTGTCATGTCCCCGGTGGTCTAGTGGCCCCCAGCCTGATCCCAATTTTATTAATCTTACATATGTCATACTAACATACTAATTGCCAGCAGATTAGGCGTTACGGTCTATTGAGTCTGCTCGAACCTCAGATCCCTAGTTGGGTGCAGAGGCCCTCCCCCTTGTGTTCCAGAAAACCCTATCATCCATCCCTACCCTCCTGGGCCAGGACATCATCTGATATATCCACTTTCTGTGTCTGCCTCCACCCTCTCTTGAAGCCCTCCACTGTGGATCTGTGAACCAGCTCACCAGGCAGTGCATTCCAAGGGTCCACCACCCTCTCAGTGAAAACCTCCTCTTCCTTTCCCCTTACCCTTCCACCTTCCAACTTCAAACCATGTCCTCTGGTGATACCTCCTGCTTTAGTCTAAATATCCCTCCATGTTTACCCTATTTATTCCCTTGAGGTACTTTAAGACCTCAATCATGTCCCCCTGTCTCTCCTCACCTCTCCTCCAATGAAAACAGGCAGAGCTCCTCAAGTCTGTCCTAATATGTCAAATCCTAGTCCTCGATCATCTTAGTTGCCCTCCTCTGTACCCTCTCCAGGAGCTGTATGTCCCTCTTCAAGTGTGGTCTCCAGTACTGTACACAGTACTCAAGGTGTGGTCTAACCAGTACATTGTACAGCAGCAGGATCACTTCCCTGCTCCTAGAGTGATCTCCTTCTGATGCATCCCAACATCCTGTTTGCCTTGCTAGCCGCTCTCCTGCTCTGCTCAGAGTCATTCATACATGCATCCACCATGACCCCTAGGTCTTTTTCCCTTTTGAGGCCACCAGAGCCTCCCTCCCAGGGTGTACCTGTGTTTAGGTTTCTCCACCCAAGATGTAACACCTTGCACTTGGTAATATTGAAATTTAATTTCCATGTGTGAGCCCAGCTTTCCACGGTGTCCAGGTCCCTTTGCAGTGACAATTTCCCTCTTCCCCTCAACATTGCTCCCATCTTGGAGTCATCAGCGAAGAGACTCATTTCACACCCTATACCCTCCCTGATGTCCGATATGTATGCATTAAACAGGATCGGACCCAGGACCAAGCCCTCATGGTACCCCACTACCGACCTCTCCAGGGTTCGAGAGCTCCCACTGAGCACTACTCTCTGGGTGCATCCAGCTAGCCAGTTTTCAATCCATCTGACCATCAAAGGGCCTACTCCCAACCCGTCAGTTCTCCACCAGACCATTGTGGGGACAGAGTCAAACGCCTTGCTGAAGTCCAAGAATAATACACCCACAGGCTTTCCCTGTCCAGTTCTGATGTTACCCATTCGTAGAACTCCACAAGATTGGTATGACATGATCTAGCTGGCACAAACTCATGTTGCCGACTATCCAGACCCTCCCACCTCCTCCAAGTACACCCCAATCGTTCCTTTAGTATACTCTCCATTAATTTTCCCACCACTGAGGTCAAACTGATGGGTCTATAGTTATCTGGTACTTCCTCAACCCCCTTTATGGATTGGCACCACATGTGCCTTTTGCCAATCCCTAGGTACCCTCCCTGTCTCAAGTGACCTGTTGAAGAGCTCCACCAGTGGTGCAGCCAGTATGTCCACAAATTCCCATAGTACTCTCAGAAGAATGCCATCCAGCCCAGGAGATTTATCTTTCTTTAGGGCCTTGAGGGCTAATCCACACCCTTTCAGTGGAGATAGCATCATCCGTCCCTCCACCTTATTGGCCTTTTATCCTTATCCTGCTGTGACACCCTGGTGTACCTCTCCCTCCATTTGCTCCATTTCTGCTGCTCCCTGATCCCACTCACTACCACTTCTATCCCCATTTTGCCTTGCTTTGTAGATATCCATCCCCTCCCTAGTGTACACAGAGGCAAAATACTCATTTATATACCTCTGTCTGGTCCCTTGCCTCTTCCACCCACCTCCTTCTAATCTCAATCTGCTGAGATGGCCCTTAGTTTTTCTCCACTCCCCAATGTACTGGAAGAACCCTTTTCTCCTCCATGTATCCCCTGTGCCAGCTGCTGCTCTTACTGGACTTTACCCCTCGCCATCCAGGTGACTTTCTAGATGCAAGATGGTACATTTCCTTTTCCCTATCCTCTCTTGTTGTTTTATATTTTTTGTAGGCCGCCTTCTTTTCTCTGACCACTACCTGAACCTCACTGGACCACCAGCATGGTTTATGTGACCTTTCTCCCTTACGTTTCACCTTAGCGCAGGTCCTGACTGCCTCATGAAGTCTCCGTTTTATGACCTCCCATCTCTTTTCCACATTTGTCATTGATGTAATCCCCTTCAAGTGACCCTTGAGAATATTTCCCATGCCCACAAAGTTCTGCTCCCCTAAAGTCCACTGCCAGTGTCCTAGATCTCTCCCTCCCCCATGCTTATTTGAAATCAGACAGTATTGTGGTCACCCAGTCAAGGGATCCTCTACAACCAGGTCCCTTACCAGATCCCCATCTGCCAGAACCACATCCAGGACATGCCCTCCCTTGCGGGCTCCATCACATGCTGTGTTAAGAACACATCCTGAAGCCATCCAGCAGCCTCTGCTCCTTGGCCACCTTAGAGGACATGGTTCCCCAGTTTGTACCTGGCATATTAAGGTCCCCAATCAACACCACTCCTTCCCTTTTGGTCCACACTGGGCAATGATGTTGTCCAGCAAACTATCCTCAGAACATCACCTATCCCAGGGGCCCTATATACTACACCCAGCTTGACCTTACCTCCTGCTGGGGTTCGTAGGTGACCCAGAGGCCTCCATGTTTCCCTCTGCCTCTTCTACCCTAGCATTTCTATGTCATCTCTATTAGACATAGCCACTCCACCCCTCTGCCCTCCTTTCTGTCCTTCCTAAGCATAGTGTACCCCACACGCTTAGGTCCCAGGCATGGTTTTTGTTGACCCACATTTCCATGACTGCTGCCACATCCCCTCCAAACAGCATGGCCTGGAACTCTAGCAACTTGTTTCCTAAGCTTCTGTCATTTACTAACACCACCCCCACCCCTCATCCATGATCCCCTTTGTCGAACCCTTGCAGGTTCCTTATACTTCCATCCTCCTCTGCTCCTCCTAAACCTCCTCTCCCAGTCTGTTTCCCTCCCACCTTGGGTTTGAAGGCTACTCCTCATCTGGAGGAGAGGCTTCTGTGAGCCCTCCTTATCCCTCCCCCTCACAAGTTTAAACCCCACCTTTCTTGAATGTAGTCAGCCACCCTCTGTTTAAGGACTTCCTTCCCTAATGGGGCAAGATGAAGCCTGTCCTGGCATACAGTCCCTTATCCTCCCAAACTCCTTTCCAGTTCCCTAGCACCCCCAACCCACTCTCTTCACCCCACTTTCTGAGCCAGTCATTAACATTTGTGATCTTCATTTCCTCTCCACTGAGGCCTTTGGTACTGCAATATCTCCGAAAAGGAAATGTTGCATCCATTATCCTGACAGACTCTGGTAAGTTCTTGGAACCTTGCTTGGATTTCCAAAACACTATTTCCCAATAGATCGTTAGTTCCCAAATGCACCAGGAAATCAGGTTTCCCTCCACAATCCCTAACAGTTCATACACCATGAACTTTGCTCTGTGCACTGTCAGCCCAGAGATACTCACTACCTTCACCTGGCTATGGCATCCACCCCTATCCCTCCACTGGATACCCTAATCATCGAGTCTCCCAATAACAGAACCTTAACACCGCCATCGTCCCTTATAGTTACCTCCACTGTCCTGTTGGTCTAGCAGATCCTCCAGCCTTCATCCCATTTTATTAATTTGAAAGATGTCCCTGTTGCTTTGCTGAACACCCCAACTGAAATCTGCCATGTATAATAATATATCTTTCCATGGTGGTCTAGACCCCATCCTATTCCTAATCTGCCCTGTAGTATAAATATATATTTTCTTGGTGGTCTAGTGGACCCCAACTCCCACCCAACAGGCAGTGCCCAACCAGGGACATGTGTCATATTACAAAATGAGGATCAAGACTGGGGGTCTGCTAGACCACCAGGGATGTGTGTAATATTAATAAAATGGAGTTCAGGGCTGGGGGTCCACTAGACCACCAGGGACATGTGTCATTTTAATAAAATTGGATCAGGACTTGGGAGTCCGTTAGACCACCAGGGATGTGTGTCATTTAATACAATTGGGATCAAAGCTGGAGGGATCTGCTAGACCAGAGGATGTGTAATATTAATAAAATAGAGATCAGGGCTGGCGAGTCTGCTAGCCCACCAGGGACATGTGTAATATTAATAAAATGGGGATCAGGGCTGGAGGGGTCTGCTAGACCACCAGTGACATGTGTCATTTTAATACAATAGGGATAGGAGCTGTGGGGTCTGTTGAGACAAACCAGGGACATGTATCATTAATAAAATGGGGATCAGGGCTGGAGGGGTCTGCTAGACCACCAGTGACATGTGTCATTTTAATACAATGGGGATAGGGCTGGGGTGGACGCTAGGGCCACCAGGAACATCCTAGAGTGGTGTACAGCCACCCCAAAGCTTTGGCAAACCATCCAGATGCACCGCCTGTTTGGCACATGGCCTACAGTTCCAGCAAGCTGTGGGATTTTGCCACTGGGACCCTACCAATACAGAATAAAGTGCAGGGTCCCTGGTGTACCAGCAATCAGTGCTGCTTATTTTCATCAGAAAGCCTGTTTCTCACTAATAAAGAACTAGACTTGCAATGTTAGTTTTCTTTTTCCACCTATTTTTTAACACTGTCTCCATCAATCAACATTGGGTTACTTCGGGTCATTTCAATTTGTACAGTATCCCAGCGCCACACTGCTGATGACACCTATTTGACCTTATGGATTTTGCATTATTTAAATGCAGCAACCTGCAGGTTCTTTTTTCATTTTGTTTTGCAATGTATTTACCACTTAAAGTTTACCTAAGAAGCAACATCTGTTTCATTTTTAGCATGGCTCTGCTCCTAGCTAGTTTATTACACTGACTTGGACAACTGAAACACATGGAAGTTATGATGACTTGCTCAGTGTATCACAGTAAGTCACTATAATCCTATCCCCATCCCAAGGTCACTCAGCATCTTTACCAAAATCCATTCTGAAAGAGTCCAAGACTTTGACCAAAGTCTAGGTACAGAATGTTTTCCTATGCTCTTCTGTATTATCATTAAGTGCTTTTAAATAATAGACTACATTGCCTTCCTGCTAAATTATGTACCACAACAACATTCATTGAATTGGGAAATGGATGTGTTGTTTTATTTAATTACTTATTCCATATGTCAGTTGTAAGTATGTACTTTAATTCAGAATGCATTACTTTACTATTCCAAGTCCAAAATATACGGCAGGGAAAACCTGAGATAAATATAACCAGTGGCAACTATAAAATCAAGGATCAAATTAATATAAAACATTAATGCTGCTTTATTGAAAACTATTGGTTGCACTCAGTGTGACTTTTGACATTATTTTATAGTGCAGCTTTCATAGGAAACTTATCATTTTATACTGTATGTTTTAAACTATACCCTCAGTAGAAGAAAGAAGCAGCACATATTTTTAGTTGTAGAATACGCATGCACACATTTGTGTTCTGAAAATAAAATTAGCTAGCAGATCTTGCAATTGACAGCCTAAAATATACGAAGACTGTAAATTACACACTTGTTTAATCCTGTTTGTCTGGTTCTGTCCTCTCCTTCCTTTCAATGCCTGTGCTCCTCATGCTCAAATCCTGTGTTTTCTGCCAAAGGTGCTCACTTAGCCCTGCTCAAGTATGCATTGTGTTGACATTGACTCAAAAACAGGCTAAATCATGAGGCAAGATCAAAGGGAATTTGCTGTACTGTATGTGCAAATGCTGTAGGTGAGTGTTAAAAGCTCAGCCAGCAGCTCTTTAATCAAAGCCTAGTTGCTGTCATATAATTGCGCAGGCAGTAACTCCGAGTCCCACATCACCCCAGAGTGCCTGTTGGTGTGTGCAGTACAGTGCATGAAGCTTTCTATTAGTACAAGTGAAAATGTGAAAACATGTCATAACATAACAAAGAAGAACTGCATGCAGTATTAGAAGTGGAATTTTCATGATGTTGCAATTTGTACTGAGGCTTTTCTGTCTTTCCACATCATACTGACTTAAAATGTGCAGTAGGGCATGTTTGCTCAGGAAGAATGCATGGATGGGTTGTACAAAATCCCCAAGGCAGTGATCTGTCTAAACTGACCAGATATTTTCTAGTATATTTCAGTATTGTTTTCTACAGTATGGATGATCAGATGCCAATTTTGCATTTGGTGAACATGACAACATTAAATGTTTTAGACATGAGAGAAGCAGCTTCTAAAGGAATTCTGTTTCTGTACAGCATTTTGTCAGATTGTTGTCATAATACAGCACTTTTTAAAGTGGAGACCATCTGAGCATGTCCAAGCTGTTTGCAAGCCACATGACCTGCTACAGAAAATTAGTGAAGCTGAAGATTGAGAACTCCATATACTGAACAGCACTCATAGTAGTGCCATCTCTCACATGGGTACAAACTGAGACAGGAAGCAACCCTTTTCTGTGAAAAGAATGATGTCTGTTCCTAAAACTTTCGAGATCACCAGAAAATAATGTATCATCATTCCAGTCAGCTAAT
Source organism: Neoceratodus forsteri (assembly GCA_016271365.2). NCBI lineage: Eukaryota > Metazoa > Chordata > Ceratodontiformes > Ceratodontidae > Neoceratodus > Neoceratodus forsteri. The sequence goes on from CM028135.1 coordinate 675,979,983, forward strand.
TCTCACTATACTTAACTGTAGTTTCAGACAAGCATATTAGTGAAATCATGTTGAAGAGGGAGAAGAGACTGACAGCATGAGTTTGCACTGGCAGCTGCAGGTCATGCAGCAAGTGCAGGGCAGAGTGTACTTAGAAGACTAGGAAAAGTGCTGGGGAGGTTTTGAAAGATTAAATTGACAAATATTTTATTACTGAGATTTGGTGGTGGAGAGGGCACATTTAATGTTTTTCTCTCCTGCAGCAGGAGCAGTACACATTTAAATTTAGCTGACTGGGAAAAATGCATGGGGGATTTTGAAGGCTTTATTTCACAAATAATTGTTTATATGTGCTCCTGATGGCACAGCAGGGCACAAAAATTATTTTTGTTGCCTCTATGTAAGCCTCCACCCAGTCAAGGTATAAGTAGGAAAGTGGACTGCTGTGTGAGACTCAAGGTTCCTAGTGGGTGGGGTGGGGCCTATCAGTGGTGGCTAGGGTCTGGTCTAGTGGTGCCTCGCTTCCCTCCTCATCTCACAAGTTGTATGGCACTGAAACTCTCTCCAAGAAGTGGGCATATATGCCATGGGGTTATCTAAGAATATCACATATCTTAAACATCATGATTTGCAATGCAGTGCTTAAGTTTTGATATGCATATATATATATATAAATATAAATATATATATATATATATATATATATATATATATATATATACTGTATATGCAAGAACTGGCACCTTTAGCTACTATTGCACATGGACCTGTGGGCCCTACATGAGGCACAGCACCAGAACTGTTGTTTGCTATACACAGTGCCCTCTGAACATGACACAAAGCAACACACCCATCAGTGACAGCACAACAGTTGTAGCTTGCTTCCCACATGGCCCTGGAAATCCTATGCAAAGCAGCAGACCCATTAGGCCAGATACCAGATCCTTCTTCATGGACTGAAAATCCTTCTCCCTTTTACCCTTCTGCCGATCTTTTTGTCTTCTTGAAAGAGACAGGTCTTAATCTGGATTCCTTCCCAATGTCACAAATTAATATGCTAAAGAACAGGTGTCAAGAGTGACCCCAATGGCATTCCACTGGTGACCTCAACATTCCTGCATATTCATCTTTAAGGAAAACCCTCTGGCTTTTCCACTAATCTAATTCTTATCCATTTATAATCCTATCCCCATCCCAAGGTCACTCAGCATCTTTGACCAAAATCCATTCTGAAAAGAGTCCAAGACTTTGACCAAAGTCTAGGTACAGAATGTTTCCTGCCTGACCCTTTTCCATCACCTTTATTGCCCAATCAAGGAAATTGATCAGTTGTGTCTGACACAACTGCCCTCCACATGAACCTAGTTATGTAATATGTGTTAGGCAATTACAGTTTCCAAAGCCCATGTTATAATCTGGAATGTAGACCACAGGCTCAGGAATGAGAGAACAAAGGTTCAAATCTCACAAAGCTAATTTTTCTGATTGAATGCAAGTTTCAACCATTCAGTGTTTTATTTCACAAAGCAATAAAAATAGGTAGAAGCATGAATCCACTGAAAAGAAGATATTGCATCTAAGTTTGGCTTATCCTGGGCAAATAAATTTTAAAACAAAAGTAACTAGCATCACATCTAGAACTGCTGCTAATTAGAAATAAACTGCTGATATATGGGTAGTATTTTATGAATTTCCTTGGATGCTGAAGGAAGTCAGAGAGTGGCATTAGCATGTTATAACTGTTAACCAATAGAGCCTACAGATCTTAACATGTTCACCAGCAGATGTTTTTAAAAGTTGAGGGCAGTTTCATTTATTTTCTTTATTTTTTAACTTATTCTCCATTTTGTGTTTACCTTACGATATAAGTGGTTTATAATTGCAACAATCCCTCTTCCATTAATTTGAATATCAGAACTATTGGTATGATATGCATGCTATATTACAGTTCTTGGACTGGATTTTTAGTTGACTGACAAATTTCTGCAAGCATTGCATAGTGGAGAAATATTTGCTGGAATTTTCTGCACAGAACAGTTTCCCACATAAGGACAGTTTTTTATTATTTTGTTTCCACATTCCACCCCCACCATCATGAGGATCGTGGCTACCCCAGCTGTTCCCATTCTTTAGCCAGGAAGGTGGTTGAGCAGCTGCCTTGATAACCAACACAAGTACCAAATGGGTGGCTAGCAGGGCTGCATGAATACCAAACCACTCATGACCTCCCCTGACCTAAGTGCCTCACCTTTGCACAGCACCTGCCCCCTGGCAGATATGTGAATCCTGATCTTCCAGCATTATGTGCTTCCACCATTGACCTGACTGAGTAGATGTTGCTTTAGTGCTCTAAATCACAATGACTAAAACCACTTTATGTTTTTTGTGGGAGGACACTTAATGATGTTGAGGGGCTTTCAAAAGTTGGCTTACAAAGGCAAGACAGTGGCATTGATGGTAGGGTGCTAAAGTTATTGACTAACATTTTAAAATCAGAAGTTATGACTAAGGTATAGCTGCAGAAGAAAACACCTTAGTTATGCCTTAGCTGATAAAAGCTTTAGTTGGAAAAATCTTGTCCATTACTGTATGTCCTAGCAAACAGTGAAAAAGGATACAAACAGAGAATAACACATTTTCAGAGGAAATGCCTCCACCATAAAGCATTTACAATCCCATGCTTAGACATGCATCTGTACCTTATTTTGAATTAAAATCTATTTATACAATACTAAGCTGGTACATTGGCATAACTTCTGTGAATGGTAGTAGATGCCCTCTGAATGGATTAGCAGTTTGGTGTCAGACTCTAGAAATTCATTATGATTTTACAGCAGTTTACTTCCTCTGATCTATAAGTACTATTGTCTTCTAATTTCCATGGTGTGGAATACTGCAATTTGAATTAGTTTTCTTAATACATATTATCTAGTACTTCACATGTCTGTTGAGATAGCCCTTTCTTATTATTAACTGTACAACATCCAGAGTCTATTGTTGTTTCTTGTCTTAGAGGAGTTCAACAAAGACACAGTTGTGTATGATGACTGCCTTACTCCACAACAAATTTCTGAACTAAAATGTAGATAACTAACTGAGTCAATATGAAAAAGAATGCATTGCAATACATTTATATTGTTCACAAATTTACAATGGGCAGTTTTGAAAATCAAGCTTCCTGTGCTTTCCTTTCCTTTGACAATAGTCACATTTTAACTGATAGTTATATCTTCCTGCAGGTTTTAGGGTCATGCATACTCTTTGGTGCAGCTTTTAATGATTATTATGTTCAGTGTATTTTCAGTCAGTTGTGGAGTGGTCTGAATAGTGACATGGCAACAGACTGTAGTGGCAGTTGAGCAATTTCATATACAGCTCACCCCTCAGAAACAAAAAAAGAAGTGATAACCAATTATATTTGCACTGAATTTTATGCTTTAAAATGTATAGATATAATCCTGCTGACATTTACAAAAAAAGTTGAAAATTATGTTTGTGTATTGTTTTGCATTCTACACCCTGCCTTTTTGCAAACTGACATTTTGTTAGGCTGCATCTTAAAGGACAGTGTAAACATTTTTTGCATCATATCATTTCTAGGTACAGACAAACATTTTTTAATTACTTACCATCTCTAAAATTCATTGATGTTATTGGTTGTTTTGCCTGCCTCCTTGCTCAGTAGAACTGAAATGCATGGTAATGTATAGTTACACCCAGTCTTGTGTTGCTTCAAATCCTTGAACTACTCTCACTGCATATTTCCTGAACATTAGAAACACCCCAAAACAGTGCAATTACTCATGATACAATAGCATTCTCTACTCTCACTTCATAATGAGTGGCTAGACTGTGTTGGGCACTCCTAAGTCAATGAAAGATATAATGGTAGTTAATCAAAGAATGTAAAAAACATGTTTTGTGTGAACAGTCAATTTTTCATTTTTAAAAGAAAAAGAATCAGAATCAAGCTACCAGTAACATCAGCAGTCTCCACAGAATGTTAAGAATCATAAAATGTGTCATTTAAACTAGAGACACTTTGAGGCCTAAGGGGCTTGACAGTGTCCCTTTAGGCATATTATGCTGACTGAAATGTGTGTCAAATATATTGGTCTTCATTCTCTGTGTCTGGCAGTGATTATACAAGTCGATTGCTCACTGTTGTTCCCTGTTGCTGGTAAAACAACTCAACAGTCAGTATGGAAGGAAATCTACAGAAACAGCCAAAAAGCCATGTATCCCCTCAGGTATGTCATGCCCTCCTGGGGCTGCGCACCCCTCACCACCACAGAAAAAGCTCCAAGCCTATCCTGAAAAGCAACCCATGAATCTGCTAATGCAAATTAACAGACCCTGAGGCTTTCTTCCCTGTTGAAACTGCCGCCTGGGATCCGCTGAACTGCACGTTGCAGGGCCCAGAAATCTACAGAAACAGCCACAAGCCCTATATCCCCTCAGGTGTGCCTTGCACTCCTGGGCTCTCCTCTCTGCCAGAGGAAAAACTGCAAGCCTGTCCTGGGAAGCAACCCACAATTCTGCTTCTGCAAATTAGAAATTGTTGTTTCTTGTAAAGCTAGAATGGCTTGAAAGCCCCCCACATTGTTTCTCTCCTTATCTATCAATCCAGTTTAGGCATTCAGTGTTACACTGCCATTGTTTAAAGTGATTTACCTGCTCTGAATGCACTGTGTTTACATCCCTCTTTAGAATTAATTCTCTGTGAAAGGCTGAAGAGTTTTAAGTTGACCTTTTATGCACTCCTTAATATCCTAGAACTACAGCCTAATCCTTTTATTATTAATTCTGAGTGTAAAACTGTAGAGTCTTAAGATTATTAGACCTGTACTGCACCATCTTTCGAATGAGACATTAAACCGAGGTCCCATCTGCCTGGATTGGTGGTAGTTCAGGTGGATGTTAAAGATCCCATGGCACTTATCGAAAAGAGAGCAGGGAATTTCCAGTGTCCTGGCCAAATTTCCCTCATTCACTAAAAATACCACCAACAGCTTAATCTGGTTCAAGGTCAGTTGGCATTCATCTGTATCCCCTCCCGGGTCGTGCCTGAAAATAGGCAGGATTTGTCTAGTGCACTTATCCGTCAACAAAACTAACTAACTAACTAACTAACTAACTGTCAATTATTCCAAGTGAACAGCCAAATCCTTTTAGAATTAATTTCTGTGCAAAGCTGTAGTTTTAAATTGACCAGACTTTTCAGTGTACTGTCTAGCATTCTAAATTTAAAGCCCAATCCTTGCCTCTCACTTTTATTTATTTATTTAAGAGTTTTACCAGGAAGGCATGCTGAGCAGAGACCACTCATTTTGGATGCGCCCTGGGGAAAGGGAGCAGGATATATATAGTACAGTAACAAGGCAGAAAAATACAGTACAATAATGCTAATACAATACATTTAATACACAGAGGCAGCTTTTGTACAAATAGGCTACAGAGCAGATATCACATCCGGTTACAGCAGGTGGGAGATCGGAGTAGCAGCAAAGATTTAAACTACAGCTCCTAGTGGAGACTAAGGCATGTAGCATACATTTGTATTGCATTTAATACCTGTTTGAGGTGCCGGTCTGAAACCCTGCAACTGGTGGATGGGAGCAGCAAGATGGGAAAAGGGTTAGGTGAATGAGCAGGTGGGGTAGAAATGCACCTTGAGGAGATAGTTTGGGTGCTGAGAGCTCCCTGCATGCCTAATGTCTGTTGGCAAGGAGTTCCACAGTTTTGGCACTGGAAGCTGAAGGCAGCTTGGCCCTTAGATGTGGACATGTGAGGGACATGAAGGAGCCTGGAGTCAGTGTTCCTGAGAGCACACACAGAGGGGATTGGACAGAGAAGGCAGACTTGAGGTATGAGGGAGGGACTGTGCCCAGAATTTAGCTATAACCCTGGCACAGTGGGCCTGTCTCCATTCCTGTAGTGACATCATGTCGAGGACTTGTAAAGGATGCAGTGATGTGTTGCTGGTGGACAGTCAAGGCAAAATGGCAGAAGGAGTGGAAGAGGGATCTAGATGGGTTAAGGTTGTCTTAGTGGCTGAAGTGTAGACTACATCCCGTGAGTCAAAATTGGGAGGATCATTTTCTGTACGAGAGTGCGGGCAGGTACAGGGAGACAAGCCCTGTTTTGGAATACAGCACCCAGTTTGAGGTGAAGTTTTTTGTAGATTGAGTCGATATGAGCAGAAAAGTCTAGTTCTGATCCAGCCAGACCCTGAGGTATCTGAAAGATGTGCAGTCTTGCAGGAGGGAACCGCCAATGGTATGGAAAGTGGGGTTGATGAGAGGTGGGAGAGTTGTTGCCGCATCCCAAAAGTTAGTGAGACAGTTTTCTTTGGATTAAGAAAAAGTTGGTTTGAGCAAAACCAAAGCTGAACAGCACTAAAATCCTCCTGGAGTCTAGCGGCTGCATCGGGAGGTGGAGGGACCAGATGAGAACAAGACAGTGTCGTTACATACATATGTGCAAGCTGAGGGCAGGTCATTTAGAAATATTGAAACCAGTAATGGGCCAAGAACAGACCCTGAGGAGACAGGGAGGGAGGGAGGCAGAAGAGCTAGTGCCTATTTTCACCACTTGTGACCTGCCTGCCAGATAGATTGGAACCAGCGGTTGCTGCTCTGAAAGTCCAGCTGGTAGAGTTTGGACAGTAAAGGGGTGTAAGATGGTATCAAAGGCTTTGGCAAGGTCGATAAGGATAGCTGAGGTGGTGTGACCATGTTCCATTCCAGTGGGGATGGTATCTGTGAGCCTTAGGAGTGATGTGATGGTGGAGTGCACCTTCCTAAATCCAGACTGGTAAGGTGTGAAAAGGAGGAGGAGTCAAGAAAGGGGACAAGTTGGGAGAGGACAAGGTGTTCCTGCAGTTTAGCTAGAATGGGGAGCAGGGATATAGGTCTATAGTTTCCGGTGAGGAGGGGTCTCCACCTTTGAGAGGGGATGATGGTGGCATGCTTCCATTTGGAAGGATTTCAGCAAGCGAGAAGAGAGATTGAAGAGCGGCCAGAGGGACAGCGATGGCAGGGCGGATAGGTGGAGCATTTTGGAGTCCAGACCTGAGGGGCATTTGCCTTTGGAGGGTTGAGAACCAGCAGGGCTTTAAGCACTTCGGGTGGAGTGACTAGCCGAAAGGTAAAGCTGCTGCCTGGGATGAGGCGGACAGGTAGGGGATATGCTTGTTGGGGGGATGGAGGGAGGATAGGAGAGAGGAAGCACAGCTGGTGAAGAAGGAATTGAAAACTGAGGCCACCACACCTGATTCAGTGATGATGGAGCCTGCAACATTTAGGGCAGGTGGGGGCTGGGTGGGGGAAGGCATTGATTGTTTTCCAAAATTTTGCTGGGTGGTTTATATTTGCATGGAAGGAGGCCTTAAAGTAGTTGGCTTTGGCCTGCTACAGGCGCATAGTGCAGGAGTTACAGAGAGACAGTAAAGCTGGAGAGTAGCCCGGTGCCAGTAGACTTGTATGTTTTCCAGGCCTGATCCCTGGCATGAAGTTGGTCGATGATGTTTGCTGTGACCCATGACAGGTGGGCACCCTGACTTAGTCTTTCTGAGTGGGGCATAGTAATCCCAGATGGCTAAGAATCTGGACCTGAACAGCTCTAGGGCAGTGTCGATGGTGGGAGCATGGATGATGCAGGCCCAGTCAGTGTTTGATAGGTAATTTAAGAGTGTGCCAAAGGGATTTGTATGATCTGGCGAGCAGCGTGGGGGAGGGGCTTTGGGCTGGAATATTTTTCTTACCATATAGATCATATGATGGTCACTTAAAGAGTCTGGGAGGAGTCCAGCTTCGAGCATTCAATGGGGGTGGGAGGTCGGGCCCAGTCTAGAAGGGAGTGGTTCTGAGTTTTGTGGTTTAAGCGTGTGGGAGCAGATATTTGTTGTATCATGTTTAGGGCATTTACCTGACTACTTAGCTTAGAGTTGGCCGTGGAGAGCCAGTTAAAGTTGAAATCCCCAAGGATGTGTAGCTCTCCTGAAGTAAGTGTCTTTAGGTGCCCAGGTGGTCCAGGACAGTTGGTATAGGGGTGTCTGGGGCTTATAAGTCCCCAAGTATGTAGGCTGGAATAGTGTGTGGGGGTGAGATTTTGATTAACAAGGAGTCTACTAAAGGCGTAGGCAGGTGGAGCTGGACAGGGGTGAACTGGTAGTGAGAGAGATGAACAAGGCAATGCCACCCCTTTTTTTTACCCATGGTCATGCCGAATAACTGTGTAGCCTGGGAGTGATATTTCTTCATCCAGGTTGTGGGGCTTAAGCCAGGTTTCTGTAATAATCAGAATTTCTGGTCACAGCATTAGTGCAGTTGACTGTAGGCAAGTGATCTTGTTGAGGATGCTGCATATATTAAGGATGATAATCTTTAGACCCTTTGGTAACTTGAGAGGTGAGGAGGGGTAGGGGTTGGGTGGTCCAGAGTTTGGCTCCACGTCCTCTGCTAATAGGAGCAGCAGGGTTAATAGTTGTTTCATCTTTGGTATGAACCAGTGGGCTTTGCAGTGGGTGGAAGAATACTGGGGTGTTTGTGGAAATAGATGTGTTGGGGATGCTCTAAAAGCTGTCAGCCCTGCATGGAAGGAGGGTGGCAGGATGGAAGCCCTGTAACCAGCTAAACAGGAGGTTTGGGGAGGATTTAGGTTTGTTGAGGTAGCATGGGGGGAGGGCAGCTAGCTTGATTTTAGTGTAGGGGTCATGCTGCAGGGCTGGGTAGGAGGAGGGTGGGGGAGGAGACTAGTGTTGAGAGCTGGCATACTACGAAGAGAGAAAGTGGCATGTTTTAGCTGCTAGGTAGAGTAGGAGAAACCTGAAGTTAGGGTGGCCACTAGAGGTTGAGGCAGATAATCTGCAAATGAGAAAGTGGGCTGATTGGATAAAATGCCACGTGAGTCACACTATAAGATACTGAGCTCACCTAGGGTGGTGGCAGGGGTGGTGGGATCACACAAACACTGAGGGATTCGGAGCTGCAGCGTGGTGAGGGTCAGCTTGGCGCCCGTGAGATATCCTGGCTTGGGAGGGCGGTCCGTTGGCCCTCTTGACCACCGAACGAACTGCACTGCGGAGAGAAGAAATGACTTTATATCAGAACAGGTAAGCAGGAAATAAGAAACAAATCAACTTACATTTATGCAGCCACTAAACTATCTGAAATTGACCAGCTACTTCGGGTGGAATTTGAACTAGGGCTTTGGCAATGAGTTGTACTGCAGCAGGCTAACAAAGTTTTTCGAACACAGACAGCAGGTAAAGGCTGTAGTTCCAGCTTTCCTTAATTATACAGTGTCTACTTAAAGTGGGTAAAACACTCATATGCTCGGGCCCTGTGCTTCCAAGCAACAGATTTATATTTTTAAATTTAGCCTTAAAGCTCCAAGTTAGTAGCCCAAATAATACAGGATTATAGATGGTTAAATTAAAGCTCCTATCCCAAAAGCAGTAAGCTGAGCTGAATTTACAGAGGCTCATAGCCTTCCAAGCAACAGATTTGTATTTTATATTTAGCCTTAAAAGCTACAAGTTAGTAGCCCAAATAATACAGGATTAAATGTTTAAAATTAAGCTCCCATCCCAAAATGCTGAGGGATGTGGAGCTGCAGCCTAGTGAGGTCATACCTGGCACTCCAGTGAGATATCCTGGCTTGGGAGGCGGTCTCACTGGCCCTCTCGACCACCCGAAGAACTGGCGGCTCAGGGAGATATCCTGGCTTGGGGGAGGGGCGGTCTGGCTGGCCCTCTCGACCACTGGAGAACTGCACTGGCGGTCCGGGAGATATCCTGGTTGGGGAGGGCGATCTCACTGGCCCTTTGACCACTGAACGAACTGCACTGGCACTCCGGGAGATATCCTGGCTTGGGGCGATGGCCCTGGCTGGCCCTCTCGACCACCGTTAGCACCTGTTTGCCTTTAACCCACTTACGCTCTCCTCCCTGTTTCTATTACCCACTTTGTAGTTTAGTCTCCTCCTTCCAAATAATGGTGACCACCCTGTTTCTTTGTTTGAGTTAACCACACCTCCCTTGCCTGCCCCTACTTAATCCATTTCCTTTCCTCTCCCCTCAGGTGTATCGTGCCCTCTTGGGGCTCGCACCTTGTCGCCAGAGGAAAGGCTACAAGCCTGTCCTGGGAAGCAACCCATGATTCTGTTTGCAAATTAGAGACCCTGAGGCTTTCTTCCCCTGTTAAACTGCCTCCCGGGATCCTCCGAACTCTGGTTTGTTGCAGGGCACAGAAATCTACAGAAACAGCCAAAAGCTGTATATCCCCTTAGATACGTTGGTATTTGGCACCTTTGGACATTCTGAATTTTCAGCGCCAACACTCTGATTGGAGGATCTCAGCCTCACTGATTTCTTCCTGCTGGTTCCATTTTACCTTGCTTCATTAGAGACATTTATCAGCGCTGCTGATCCTGGGACTATCCTTTTTGTAAGCAAAATTTCATTTATTTTTCTAAAGAAATTGGTATTTTTGTAAAGCTAGAATGGCATGAAAGGCCCCCCGTTTCTCTCCTCATCTACCAATCCAGTTTAGGCCATTCATAGATACATAGATAAATAGACAGTGTCGGCAGATGAGGCCTATGGCCCACCCAGTCTGCCCATTTGAGCTTGTAAGTTCAGTTTATGTTTTCCTAGAAGTCTGTTGCCCCTTATCCTGACCTCCAGAATTCCTTTATGTCTATCCCATGCATTCTTAAATCCTGTGATTGTTTCAGCCCTCACCACTTCCTCCAGTTACACTGCCATTGTTTAAAGTGATTTACCTGCTCTGTGCACTGTGATTACATCCCTCTTTAGAATTAATTCTCAGCTGCTGATCCTGGGACTATCCTCTTTTGTAAAGCAAGAATTTCACTTTCTCATTTGGAAATTATACTACATAGCCACTAAGAGGGCTACAACAGCTGTCTTTTCTGTTAAGAGAAAACACATTATATTTTTACTTTCTCTTCTGCTCTAGTGGACCTGGGATACCTCTCTTTCTGAGGACCATCCCGGGGTTTTCTGCCTATTTCTCAGGCTGAACCATGCTCTTCCACTAAGGCTGAAAGACTTGAATGCCTGCCCACTCCCATTCTGTACTGGTGGAGCATGGCCAGAAACAGAAACAGAATGCTACAGACCAATCTTGCACACAGGATTGCAGCCTTGAACCACCTCACTGGCTCAGCTGCAAAGAGGTTACTCCACAGGTCGTTCAGTGCCTCAGCCAACAAAAGGATTTTGAACTTATGACACCTGATGTACAGTTAAGTCTGAGCTTCCTAGCGACTTCTACTGCGAGCGGGCGTTTAGATCTACCATGGGAAGTTACAGCTGGTTCTTCAGTGTGTCACTAGCTTTACTAGCACTCAGTTCAATTCTTCAGAACCCTCATCCCTCCCTAAAGTGGACTGACCCTTGCGCTTCTCCCTGTTCTGCATCCAACAGCTCCTTTCAGGTAGCCATTCTGGACTATTGGGCTTCTCAGCTGTCTCTGCCGGGAGTGGGACATCTCCCTAGCTGCCTCTGCAGATTACTCCCCATCCAGATGCGAGACTTCCTACTCATGGCAAATTCCTGCCAGGATACTAGTAGCTGCAACATCAGGCCAGTATAACACCAGGAGTGGGTACAGGCCTACCCATCAACACAACCTCCCTATCACCCCAAAAATAGTGTTTTACAAATTACAGTTCGCTGCCTTAAAAAGAATCCTGCTTCTTTACTATTGTGCTCAGGCAATGTTGAACTCAATCCAGGACCATTAGACACCCTTGCTTCTACATCAGACCGGCAGGCATCAAAGGAATGTCTTTTATGCATCTTAATGCCTGTAGTTTGCTCAAAAAGTTCACCCTTATCCAGGCTTGGGTGAGCCACACCCTATCTGACGTCCTAGTAATCACTGAGACCTGGCTTAGGCCAGCCACCCCAGACAATGAAATCAATATCCCAAATTATTTACTCTTCTGAGCGGATAGGCAACAAGAGGAGGTAGGGTGGCAGTTTATGTAAGGGACAAAACCTCAGCTGCATGCATAGGCGCATCATCCTCCCCAAAAGAATTTGAGTGCTTGACCCTAAAGATCAGACTTTCTACTTCAGTGCACTCTGTGTAAAAGGCTGTACAGGCCCCTTCTGCGGGCCTCATCTCCTGTCTCACCTCAGTTCCGTACTGGGGCTCAGTTCATGAAACCATTGTTCTTGGTGACATGAACTATGATTGGCTATCAAGTGCATCAGCTCCCTTGAAATCCTTTTGTGACACTCTAGGGCTGATGCAACTCATTGCGAGCCTACTCGAAATAAAAAGAACCTCAACAACAGCTCCCTCTTAGATGTAATTTTGGTTAGCAAGCCACACCTGTTCTCTCATGTCAGAACATTTTTCTCAGACATTAGCGATCATTGTATAATCACCACCATTAGATCTGTGCACAACCCACAGTTTGTGGCAAAGTTCTCTATCAAGAGGTGCAAACGCAACTTCAATTTGTTTGCATATGTCCACAACTTGAAACATTCACCACGATGGCAGGAATTCTTCCTAGCCAAAACGGTTAACAGGGCATATACTATTTTTACGATATTTTAGAGAGGTTTTAAATAAGCATGCACCCTTGGTTAAGGTGGGTCAGGAGCAGCACCTGCCATTGGTTCTCACCTGAGCTCGAAGCTTCCCTGTTAGAAAGGGATACTTTATGGAAAAAACCTGAAGAAGCAAGAACGGCTCAGATTGGTATCTTTTAAGAGAGCACGTAACAAGTGCACCAAGTTGGTCAGAGCAGCCAAGGCCGCCTACTATCGTTGGAGCTAGCTTTTGCCTCAAGAAATCCTTCAAAGCTCTGGAAACATTTAAAGACATGTCTGGACATGCACCTGGTAATTCCATTCCAGCAAAATTAAGTCCTGTGACAGCGTTATCTCTAACCGATCGGAGATATTGGAAGCCCTCAATAACCATTTTGCAATGGCAGGGCTAGCATTTGATACTTCTCCTGCTAATGACCTCTGCACAGCTCAGGGCCTACCAAGCCATGAGTCCCCCTCCACCAAGGAGACCTTCTCCCTCCTGCCTGTCTCTCTAAAGAGATGGAAGGCCACTGCTGCAACTGGACACCAGGAAGGGAGCAGGCTCCAACTTCATAGAGCCATACTATCTGAAATGTACCTACCATGTGCTTGTGGTGTCAATCACCCACCTATTCAACATGTCACTCTCCCAGGGTAGCCTCCCCCAATGGAAAATAGCCCAGGTCATCCCTGTATTAAAAGCAGGTGACCCCTGCAATCTAAATAATTACAGACCGATCTCCTCCTCCCCATCCTGTCCAAATTACTAGAAAAATATTGTGTAGCCAGCTAGGGTATACTTAGAATCCAGAAGCCTATTAAACTCAGTTCAGTCTGGATTCAGAGCAAGGAACAACACCATAACAGCCCTAGCTAAGGTGACCAATGATTGACTCCTAGACCTTGACAACAAGAAGCATGTCTGTGCCATTTTCTTGGATCTTAGTAAGGCATTCGACACAGTCGATCACAGCCTGCTTCTTTCCTCCCTAAGCACCTTAGGACTGGACCATAAATCTATGTGCTGGTTTGCAGACTACCTCGGAGAAAGGAAACAGCAGGTTAAAGCTGAAGGTGATCTTTCTCCATTAAAACCTATGCTGAGGGGTGCCCCAGGGCTCTATCCTTGATCCCCTCCTCTTTGCAGTCTACATTAACAACATCAATGACCCTATCAAAAGCCAACATCCACTTATTCTGAGCGACACTGTACTGTACTTCAGTTGTCCAATGCCAGAAGCAACCTGTGAAGACCTCCAAGCTGAATTTAACCTTCTACAGTACCAGCTCACAAACAAAAGCTTTTGCTCAATGCAAAAGACAAAAGCCATGCTCTTCTCCCTCTCCTTGCATGCGGCAATTCCTGCTGGGGGGCTATCTCACAAATTACCACTGTTCTTGGAGAATCACTAGAGTATGTAGCTAAATTCAAATATCTAGGAGTTTGGCGTGATCATAAACTTTCCTTACGCCAACCATCTCGAAGAACTACAGAAGAAACTGAGGCAAACATTAGGACTATTCTACAGAATTAACCACCTGCTCACAAAGGAGGCCAAGATGCAACTGGTTCAAGCTACCTTCCTATCTTTAATAGATTCCACGGACCTGCTCTACAGCCACTGCACTGCCTCTGCACTGGCTAAGCTGGACACCCTCTACTACAGAGCTATCAGGTTCATTACTGGCCTTCCACTTTTCACACACCACTGCTCCCTCTGCTCATCATTAGGCTGGACTTCCCTTCGTTATAGAAGGAATAGAAATGCCACCCTATGGGCCTTCAGAGTGGTGACCAACAAGCTCCCTCAGATGTCTCAGATTATATTCCCCAGAGTGTGTTAGGCACCTACGCTCTAAGGAGCTATTCCCTAATTGCCCTCAAGTTCCAAGGGTCAAAACTCATTTCAGCAAAGCTGCTCTAAGCTTCTCTTTACTCACATTGTGGAATGGTTTACAAAGGAACTTGAAGCTGAGCTGCCCTGTTAGCCTGAATATCTTCAAAGGCACTTCTGATCGCTACATGAAAGCACCTTGCAAATGTTTTCCTCATCGCTAGCCCACTAATTCCATAACTCCCTTTCCATCCTGATGCTCACCATGTTTCTACCCTGGCTCTCACTCTTTCCCTATTAATTCTTCCTGCTGCACCCACCTTCCCTGTCCGCTCGCTCCAGTGGCTAAAATCCACCCATCCATAGTTTGCGTCCTAATTATCTACCCCTCCTCCGCATTATCATAATAAACAAGTACACGACAGCCATCATCACTTTCTGTTGTTTTAGCCCAATTTTACCCCAGTCGTCAGTAATATATCCCTCCTCTTCTTTACCTCTCTAACCTGCCACCCCATACATGGCCTCTTTCCCCTATATATGTGTAGTTGGCCGCCTCACTCAAAAGATCTCTGCTTATAACCCCTGTATGCCTATGGTTCATTGTACATCTGCTGACTTCTTTAATTGTAAAATAATGCTGTTTTTTTCTTATTTATTTCAACCTTGTACTGTACTGTATACACTGTATATAATTTTTCTTCCTTGTATATTATTGCATTTTTGTATACCTGCTTCTGTACTGTACTTTGATGTATTCATGACCAGGTCCACCTTGCAAATAAGCCTTGCTCAATGGTGCCTGCCTGGATAAATAAAGATTCTGATTGATTGAAATGGAATAAAGTGAATGACAGCAGAGGAGATCGAAAATATAAGGCAACATGAGAAAGCTTGCTTTGTTTTCTCTCAACACCTTTGGTGCTATGATTATTGGCAATGCATGGATGGTAAAACAGTATAGAATTTACATTTATTCAACACACTTCACATTCGGTTCTTCCCATGCATGGATTTGTATACCTATGCTGTTATGTACTTTTTTATTTGCTTTACAATGCATGCATATGCATTGGAGAGAATTACAAAACAGGCAAACTGGGAATTATTTGTATTCTTTGAAAGGCTATGCTCAGAAGTTGAATGTGGTAGCAACCAGCCATGCCCACTTCCTGGAGCTGTAGCAGTTCCTCCCAGCCTCCTTCTGAAGCACTTTTCTTTGCCAGCCAGATTCTCTGTCCCTCTCTCCCTTATTCACTGGGCCTGCTAGGGTTTGTCCCCCCAGCATTTGCTTCTCTCTTCTTTTGTGCTTGTGCTCTTCTTGCATCATGCTGGACTCCTGTTCTTTGTGTTTCTCCTGTTTGGTTAGTATTGCTTTGACTCTGGCTACTGCATGCTTCTTTGTGTGCTTGTTTCTTTCTTGCTCCTGTACTTGTGTTTGCTTTTGTTTCTTTTGGGCTTTTCTAGTGCCCTGTATACCTTATTTATTTGTGCTTCAGGTTACACATTGTTGCTTCCTAACCTTATGCTGCCCTATGCCTGTGCTCTCAGGCTCCCATTTACTCATCAGATTTTGTAAGCCCTTAGTCAACTGCATTGTTATCGTATGCTTTAGTTCATACTGCTGTTTCCTGCTTGTTGTCTCCTGTGCTTTCCACCTTAATTATTTGCACCTGGTCCAGGCTTCATCTTGCTCAGCTAAGCTGCCACTCCCTGTTGTGATATGCGTGTTTAACTGCTTTGCTCTTAATTCACTCAGTGCTAACTCCACTCAACCACCTGCTGCATTGTAATACCAAAACTTTCAGCTATTGCATTAGCTGCCTGATCTCATGGTGCTTTGCTTGTGGCTCCCTGTTATTCCTATGGCAGGGACTGTGGTGTCTGTGCAGGCAGCACAACTCAGACAGCAGGAGAATGCTTTACATAAATTATATGAATCACTCTGCTCCTTGCTCCTCCATGCCTACACGGCTTTTCAGTTATCAATGCATACATTATCCTCATAGCCTTCATGGCTTTCAAGATATTCATTGCATTTCATTACTGTGCTGCACTTGCTCTTTGCTGGAATAACCAAACTCCACCTTAATGGCATCTAAGGTATTTATGCCACTACATCCATTCACTATTATTGCAGAAACCATAGCAATCAACTGCTAAACCTCATTGATTCATTATGCTAAATCTCCTGAATCCATTACTGGTGTCTCAGCCTCTCACTACCTAAACACCTACCTTTTATGTCACCATTAATTTGACTTCCTTAATGGAATTGGTTGGCTTGCTTTCCACTGGCTTCTTCCACTGTAAGCCTCTGAATGCTGGCTCACTCTACATCATCCTACCTTACCCAGGTCACTGGCTTCACCTGGCCTCCTTGTTACTAATGCCACTTGCAATGCCACTTGCTTCACCCAGCCTTCTCATCAATAACCAACTACCTAATCTACAGCGGCTGGCTTTTCCTGGCCTCCTTCTAACTAGCACATCAAGTTGATTCATGCCTCACCAATAAATCAGAGGCACATCAACCACATCCATTACCTTTTCTGGCTTAGGGCTTGCCCTGTAGCTGATGGTTTCGTTCTGCACTCATGAAGTCTGCATCTTGAGCATGTATAGCTCAGGGTGTGATCCTTCTCATCTTGCCCATAATGGTAATGTCCTTGCTTTGGGTTGAGCTTCAGTCATATAACTCATTGGCGGCATCTCTTGATGTAGAACTTAAGATTTCAACTGCTGAGGTGTGGGGCCCTTAAGACCAAGAGTGGTCCTTTGTGGCACCTCAAAGCTATTCTCCCTATGACTGCCACTGGTTCACCTAGTCTGTTTTAGTCAGTAGTCTGGTGGAGTGCCTCAATGGTCATTGCTCTCCTCCTCCCACCTTGGGGGTCCCTCTTGCTTCAAGAGTGCCTGTTGTTGCAGAGGCCTCTTGTAACATGTGATGAGAAAGGGACCAGCACCTTGTATTTGTTTGATTGATTTATTCTTTTCAGAATATGCATCTGATTCAAGTACAAGACTGCTACCAGATCACATAATCAAGTAGTATGTGCCAGCTTATGGCAGCCAGGGTAGAGGTACTGATGGTTCTTGTGGGAAAATTAACAGGAAGGTTAGGGAGGAGGCAATAAGCAATAACCCAGAGTGGAGTCCTTCCTGGGGATGTTCCCATGTTGGACAAAGGACCCAGGTGCATGTCATAATGTTAGCAAGGAGGTGCTGAAGAGTGAGTGGACACACACACACACACACACACACACACACACACACACACAAAGAGGCTAGAACAACATGGAACTGTCACTCAAAGTGGTGAGACCACTCCCCACAGAGAGTGATGCTGGATATAAGCACATCCTTTGGCCTTGGAACATCTGAAAATGCCAGAGCCCTGCAACTAGAAGTCTGGTAAGAAAGACAGCATAGGGAACAGTGATTTCTTCAGGCAGCAGTAGGTAAAGACATAGGTTTTAAAAAGTGACAATAGATCAGATTCTTCTATTTGCAACCTGCCTTGTATAACTTCCATTTATTTTAATTTCTAGTAAACTGTAATCCTTTTGTCTGACTATACATAAATCTTGCTGTAAATACTTATAGTATTTTAGTAAAAGCTTCTATTTTATAGAATTAGTGACTGCTTGTGTTATTGAAAAGGTAATTCTACTATTTCTGCTGGACTCTGTTTGCAGTCTGTCTTTGAAGGTGCATGCTACCAACAATATTGTTGACCTTCTTGACCTTGTGCAAAGGAGAAGGTAAGAGACAGGTTTCCTGGGATCCTGTTTGTAAAATCCACAGTGGTGGTAGTGAACTTGAAGTCCCTGGTGAGGGATTTACATCACATTGGTTGGCAGAGTGGTGGGAGCAGTGTTGCAGCTAGTACCAGTCCAGTGCAGAGCAGCAGACAGTGTGCTTTCTGGTGAGGCAGAAACTCTGAGAGAGAGAGAGATAGCAAACTGGTGATGGAGTGCCAGCAGAAATATACCTTAACAGTCACAAAACAGGATTTCAAAAGGTTGCATTGTTTACTACTGTTTTTTTAATTTCTAGACAGCTTAGTGCCGTGTAGCTAGAGAATATGATCTCCTCAGGTTATGTCAAATTTCATGTACAGCATCTCCATGAGCTGTGCACAGAGCTGGGTTGTCTATGAGGGCATGACAAAGAGTACACTCATGGAAGCCCTCTAGGTGCATGACCAGCTGCAGGAGGGACAGACAATCTCAGATAGACATGGCACAATATCTGGTCAGCAGGCAGTTGCTGAGAACAGTGACTCAGGTAGCAAGACTGAGGTCACAGTGGCTGAGCAAGGGAGGCACCTTGTGTCAAAAGCTGGAGGAGCTGTGCAGCCCAATCAGCCTCAGTGATCCTGAATGCAGAACTTGTGCTGCAGGATGCCGCTACTGCAGAGGGCAAAGCTGGAGGTTGAAAGGGAGAAAATAAGGCTTGAGGTAGAGGAAAGAGAAGAGATGCACCAGCATGAGATCCATATGCGAGTTGAAAGGAGAACATTTGCCAACATGAGATCCTTATATGAGAGGAAAGAGAGAAGGAATGAGCAGAGCAAGAGAGAGAGAATGTCATCATCAACTCTTTATTGTTGAGCTTTAAAATCCATTCACAAATGCACACATTCAAGTACAGTATACACAAAAATACATTAACAATTAAAAGAGTAGCTCATTACACCTATATCAAAATACAAGTCAAATTCATAGTAGCATTGGTCAGACCCTGATAAAATCCAGCACTATACATAACCTCTCATTACCATGGGCAGCATTTCATAACAAAAATTGTGATGCCACAGGTTTCTTCTTTTCTCATTAATTACTGCAAAATACTTAGATATTCTGTTTACTGCCCAAAAATTCACAGTGTGCATTAGCATCATATTCAGGGTCTCATAACTAACTACTGTATATATCTAGGATCCAAGAAGACTTTTACCCTATAGGTCCTCTCCAAAGAGTATCATTAACAGTGCCATAATACAGTATGTGCACTATGTCTTCGACTCCTCCAACCTCACAAATACAATTTTCATTTTTTTGAAAGCTTATTGTGTCTTGCCCACAGAATATTACCTTGAAATCTCTCAAACTTATATATGATGAACATTCTCCTTAAATTGGAGTCTGTTAGTAAATCTAAATAGGGTTTATAACCAAAACATATATTATTACTTGCATACCATCTTGAAAATGTAAGGGCCTAATAGCCTCCATAGCCCTTTGGTTCCACAATTCGCTATAAGTTTATTAATGTATTTTTGATATTTTATACTGATGAATGCCCAATTTTCTGCTGGAGAAGAGAGAGCGAGAGAGAGAGAGAACAAGCAGAGCGAGAGATAGAATGAGCAGAACCACAATTAATTCTAAAATGTTCCATAATATCAGAAAGGGATGATCTAGATTTGTTTTAAAATCATTTGAAAGGGTTTCTGTACAATTTAAATTAGACAAATCTTTGTGGATGATTCACCTGACCCCATTGCTTACTGGCCATGTTTTGCATGCATTTGCTTGAATGGACAATAATAATTGCATGGACTATGACAAGTTAAAAGAATTTAAACATTTTGAACTGACTCCTGAGGCTTATAGATGGACATTTAGAGAGTTAAGAAAAGGCTCAAGAGACAGCTATCTTGAACTGCATGTCCAAATGTGTGCTTATTTAGACCATTGTGTAGATGGGGCTAAGGCAAGGACTGTAGAGCAAATTAAAGAATTAACTGTAAGGGGACAGTTTCTTAAAATTTACCTGATGACTGCACATTTGGCTACTGGACTGGGCATGCAACTCCACAAAGGAGGCAGCAGAATGTATTGATTTGTGTGGCCAGCAGACCACATGTGCAGCATAAGAACTAGGGGGTGGGGCAGCACATGCTTTTAATGGGACTGAGGGAGGGCAGCCTAAAGGAAACTGGTCTGCACCAAAGCCCAAAACAAAACTTACTGTTTCTAAGGGAACAAGGAGCCAGGTGGCAAAGAAATGTTGGATTTGCCAGAAGTGGGAGCATCTATCCTATGACTGTCCTAAAAACAGGAATAACGAGCAAAATCTGGGGAGGGGTGGCCAAGACAGTGCACAGTAGTTGGTAAACAGCACACACACTGTAGTGCCACCAAACTCTAACAAGCATATCAATGCTTTTCTAGTCAATAGGACATTAACATAGAGATTGAGGGACACTGGTGCCTCCATCTCCATGGTGAGTAGGATCTGATCCAGCTGGATCAGATTCCACCAGAGCAATTCTCTAAGATTCTGGGAGTCACAGGTCCAGTGGCTCAAGTGCCAATGGCTCAGGTCTTCCTGAGCTGGGAGGGCAGCCATGGGGTACAGGAGGTGGGAGTTGTACCTGATCTCCCTGTGGATGTGATCATAGGGAACGATCTTGACCACAGAGAAACCCTGGTATGTATTACTACTCACAGCCAGGCAAAGTGCAATCTTCTGAGGGTGAGGAGGGGTGGCACACCTGTGCAGACCTATCTCTCAGCAGCTGAGGAAGTAGCTAGCTTGGCTGAGGGCTATCTAGGAGTAGCAGCCCCGAGTCCCAGCTACAAGCAGAGGAGGTTGCCACCAGGATCAACTTTTCTCCTGAAGAGGAACTGCAGAAGGTCAGATGGGAGGAGCTGGACAGGGCATGGCAAGCTGATCCTACACTCCAAAAATGAGAGCGGTAGCAGATAGTACTGAGGCCTCTCAAGTGAGTAAAACGTCAGTTTACTGGGAAAATGGGCTGTTGTACATGGAGTGTACACCCAAGAGGAGGCTAGAGGAAGAGGTACTCCAGCAGCTGGTAGTCCCCAGGACTACTGAAAGCAACTTCTAGCCCTGGTCCATGACATTCCGTTTTGGCCACCTGGGTATTAAACACACAAAAGTGGCTTACCAACAATTTCTTTTGGCCAAGCATGTACACAAACGTGGCAAGTACTGTTGGACTTGTCATCAGTGCCAGTGGGTTGGAAAGGTTGAGGACAAGGCTAAGGCAGCTTTGGTGCCCCTGCCTGTTATCGATGAACCCTATAAGAGGGTAGCCATGGACATAGTGGGGCCCCAAGTACCACAAGTTGCACAGGCAAATGATATATACTGGTTGTTGTGGATTATGCAACCTGGTACCCTGAGGCAGCAACCAGGTCCTCCATTGAGGCAGAAAAGGTGGCTGATGAGCACCTGGGAATCTTTAGCCAAGTGGGATTTCCCAGGAGATTTTGTCAGACCAAGGGACAATTTCATGTCATCCTTAATGACCAGTTTGTAGGAAAAGTTGCAGGGGTGAAACAGCTCCATGCTTCACCCTCTCACCCGAGACAAATGGCCTAGTCAGCGGTTCAGTGGTATCCTTAAAACTATGCTCAGGGCATTTGCTGACCAGCACAAAATGGAGTTGAACAAATATTTGCCCCACCTCCTGTTTGCATACAAAAGTTCCACAGGAGTCCACTGGGTTCTCACACTTTGAGCTCCTGTTTGGTCAGAGGGTGAGAGAGCCCCTAGATTTGGTCAGGGATGAATGGGAAGGTAACCATGCCACCCAAAGGGAAGTCTGTTGTGGAGTACATCCTAAATTTCATGGCCAAACCTAAAGGCGCTCATGGGGCTTGCCCAGGAGCACGTAGCCACTGCATGACAGCAACAGAAGCCAGGTGCGACCGTGGGACCAGAGCCTGTGAATACAAAGTCAGACAGCAAGTGATGGTACTTGTCCCAGTCTGACACAATAAACTGCAGGCAGCATGGGAGGCTCATTCTCCATAATCAGGAAGCTGAATGATGTTAACTACATAGTAGGGCTGCCTGACAGAAGGTGTAAGTAGAGGATATAACATATGAACATGATGAAGCCCTACTATGATAGGAAGGAAATGATCCTCACCATGTGCAGCATGCCAGAGGAAGGACACAAGGCTGATCTCCTTGTGGACCTCATGGAGGAAGCCTGGGAGGGATCCCTAGTGAATAACCTCACCTTCTCAGGGCAGCTAACACCAGCCCAGGCTGAGGAGATGAGGGTGTGCTGTGAGAATTTGGGGACATCTTCATGGGGAATCCTGGGTACACCACAATGGCTGAACACCACGTGGACACTGGGGTCCAAGTTGTACTGAGGCAGTCTCCTACAGGGTACCCGAGGGGTTTGAAAGACCATGCTGGAGGAACTCAGGGAGATGCTGGCCCTTGTAATGATCCAAGAGTCCAGTAGCCCTGGGCTTTGCCTGTGGTCCTGATCCCCACGAAGGATGGTACTACATGATTTTGTGTCAACTACGGAGGCTCAACAGCTGTATGAGTCTGATGCCTACCCCATGCCCAGAATGGATGAGACCTTGGAATGGCTGGGGGCCAGTTCCTAACCACAATAGATCTGATGAAGGGCTACTGGCAGGTGCTGTTAACCCCGCAGCCAGGAGAGGTCTGCTTTTGTTACCCCATATGGCTTATTCAAATTAAGAGTAATGCCATTTGGGATGAAGAATGTGCCTGCAACCTTCCAGAGACTTGTGGATCACATCCTAGCTGGGGCAGGTGAATATGCACTGGCTTACATGAATGTCATTGCCATTTACAGCCAGACATGGGATGATCTCATCAGGCATGTGAGGGAGGTGTTCCACACACTGAAGGCTGCATGGCTGACAGTTAAGTGGAAAAATGCCAAGTAGGCATGGCAGAAGTGTCCTACCTTGGGCACCAGGTGGGCAGTGGATGCATCTGTCCAGAGCCAGTGAAGGTTGAAGCCATCCAGGCATAACCCACCTCTGGCACAAAGAAACAGGTAAGGGCATTTCTGGGATCAGCCAGGTATTACAGGAGTTTGAACTTGAGGAGGTTTGTACCTCACTACAGTGATATGGCCAAGCCCCTGACAGACCTGATGAAAAATAGAATGCCTGAAAATTTCTCTGGATGGCCTGCTGGTGCAACAATAGCGCTACTGCTTGTGATGCCATCAACACAGGTTCGGGAATGCACCCAGGAGATGCAGGGCTGGCTGGGAGGAGGCTCAAGAGCCCAGAGTACTGCTCACCTTCTCTGGGGGCTGAGACCTGGTGCTTGACTGGCCTCTGGTGGAGTCAGAGGCACAATAAGCATCAGAGCCATTCCAAGGGGTTGGGGTGTGATGGATGTTGGCTGTTGTGCTTTGATGTCAGGGTGCCTGTCATGCCTTCCAGAATAGGGGAAATCAGCTCTTGGAGTACTGGGGAGATGGAGCACCCAGTGCAGACCCCATAACTCCTGTCTGCCTGTCCTTTCTGGGTGCCGGAAAACAACTAGGAAGACTTTGGGGTGTACGGGCAACACCTCATACCCACCTGGGGATATAGCCAAGGCTCCATAGTGGTTCAGCCACAGGCTCAGGTAGAGAGAAGGTCAGACACCACAGGTGACTCTCGATAGTACGGAACTCAAGAAGCAGGAGAGGAAAAATAGTAAGTACAAAAAAAAGTTCTCTGGACAAAGAACTGCTGCAGCAATATCTGTAATGGGAGAGAGTTCACTGTGGTCATAGATCATAACCCCTTGACATTGCTCCATTGGACTAGTGGGTAAAACATGAAGTTATTGTGCTAAAGTTTGTTACTACAGTCATATAATATGATCATTCATCACTGAAGTGGGGTGGAATGCCAATACAGATGGACTGTCCAGGCAGGGCTAAGTGCATGGCATATTCTTTTAGGCACCCCCAGGCTCGACATGAATGGCAGTGTCTCTTGGGGTTGCCCAAAATAGACAGACCTTAATTTCTTGAGGGTGGAGATGTGACAGGAAGGGACCCAAACCTTGTATTCTTTTGATTCATTTATTTTGTGAATATGCATCTGCTTCAGGTACAAGATGGCTACCAGATCACATGATCAAGTAGTATGTGACATCTTATGTCAGCCAGGGTAGAGGAACTGATTGTTCTTCTGGGAAAGTTAACAGGAAGACTATGGAGGAGGCAATAAAGCAATAACCCCAGAGGAGAGTCCTTCCTAGAGATGTTCCCATGTTGGACAAAGGACCATGGTGCATGTCATAATGTTAGCAAGGATGTGCAGAAGGATGAGTGCGCACACACACACACACACACACACACACACAATACACACACTCTCTCTCTCTCTCTCTCTCAAAGGGCTTGGGCAGTATGAAACTGTCACTCAAAGTGAGTGAGACCCCTCCCAGAGGAGGTGAAAGCTATATTGTGGTGCTGAAAGTAAACAAGTCCTCTTGGTCTTGGAACATCTGAAAATGCCAGAGCCCTTTACATAGAAGTCTGGTAAGAAAGACAGCTTAAGAAACAGTGTTTTCTTCAGAGAGCAGCAGGTAAAGACATAGATTTTAAAGTGAGAATAGCTCATATTCTTCTATTTGCAACCTGTCTTGTAAAACTTAATTTTTTAATTTTTAGTAAACTGTAATCCTTTTATCTGACTGTAAATAAATCCTGTTTTAAATACTTGTAGCAGTTTAGTAAAATTTCTGTTTTATAGAATGAGTGTCTGCTTGTGTTATTTAAAAGGTAATTCTGCTATTTCTGCAGGACTCTGTTTGCAGTCTGAAGAGGCACTCTACCCACAGTTACTGTGTTGACCTTCTTGACTTTGTGCAAAGGAGAAGGTAGAGACAGGTTTCCGGGGATCCTGCTGGTAAAACCCACGGTGGTGGCAGTGAACTTGAAGTGTCTGGTGAGGGATTTGCATCACATAACCCTTCACAGCATTCCTGTTAGAGGGACCACCAATTGGAATAATTCCTCCCTTGGATTGGGTTCCTAAATTGCACCAGCAGAGCCATCACTAAATAAACTATCCCTAGCCTGGAGGAAAGGTGACCTAGGCCTTGGATCCCCAGAGGTTTCCTCCTTTAAAAGTTTTTTCTTCCCCTCCATGCCGAAGGCCATAATATGTAGTTAGTTGTTAACAGTATATTCCCTAGTTTCCTTAGCTAGGTTTCTGCTGTTGGATGGAGATGGATGGTGGCCCTTTTGCCATTACCTCTATCCTTAGGAATTCCCTTTGTCATCAGTGCAATCTATTTTATCAGTGCAATCCTGGCAACCTGTGCATCTCATTCATATTCTTCAAGCTCTCTCATAGCTGTTAATCTGCTCTCAACCTGGTAGTCAATGTTTACTGATCAATACTCTTTTGGGGCTCCTTCCTAAGGTATCCTTAGCCAAGGTAATCTTTCCGGTGGCACCACTAGGGTTGGAACCCTCTTCAAGGTTTCTTTGCATTCAGTACCCCTACAGGTGGTAATTCCCCATGGAATAGATAGTATGATCGGCCAAAACAGTTATCACAGTTGCACAAGCATAACATTACTCTGGTTGCATAGGCCCATTGAATTGGAAGGCTATGCCTGTAGTTCTATAGGGTGAGCAATCAGCCATGCCCCCTTCCTGAGCCATATAAGCAGTTCCTACCAGCCTTCTTCTAAAGAACTTTTCCTTTGCTCCATCATCCTCCCTCCTCCTCCTCGCCAATGACCGCTCTCCTCAAACACTCCTCCCAAGGTACATTTAGCCAATGGAATCTTTCCCATAGTACCTCTATGGGTGGAACCCTCTTTGAGGGTTCTTCGCCTTCAGTACCTCTACAGTGTGGTGTTTATTTATTTATTTAGTAATCAGAATTACAACCTTTGAGCTAAAAGCTCATTTACAAAGGATCATCGTCAAACGGTAGGGAGCATACACAAGTTTGGAGTCAGTAGCAGCTTAATAGGCATTGTCATGAACATCTAATAGTAAGAAAAATGTGAACAGGAGAACTCTGTAAACATTGGCAATAGCATAACAATGCAGGATAATATAGGCAAATAGCAACACATAACTAAGACAAGGGTACATAGTCAATGGGGTTGGGTTCACACATCATGCCATACAATTAAGTGCTTAAGTCAGAGTTAGGTGCTAGTTTGAGAAAAAATCAGAGGTGGAAGCTAAGTAGGATCTTGCATTGGGAGGAAACAGGAGATGGAGCTGTTCATCAAAACTGACACCCAAAGGTTACTAGGCTATAGCCAGAGGAGTCAGCCTATTTATTTATTTATTCACTTTAACCAGGAAGGCATACTGAGCATGCTAAATACTGATTCCAGATGCATCCTGGGAGAGGAACATAGACAATAGTTGAAGACAGCATATATACAGGTGAAAAACATAGCCTAGGCATAATAATCAGAAAGGGTAGAGGAACCTATCAGGATTAGGTAGAAGAAGAGGAATCAGAGGAGGGATGATGATGGTAGGCTCAATGGTGGGTGGTGTAAGGAGGTCAGCGGTGAAGGTTTGTCAGGAAGAGTGTGAGAGGAGAAAGGTGAGCAGGCAGGTAGGCAGACATCGGCAGGTGGTAAGAAGGGAGTTTTGCATCAAATTGTAGAATTGAAAGAAGAACCTTGGCAAGTCTAGGGTTCTGGTACCTGCTAGGCTAAGAGTGGCTGTGGCAGCATACAGGAGGAGCTAGTTTTAGGAGCATAGCTTTGGTGAACATAGGCATGCTGGCTCATGGGGTAAGAGGAAGCAATAGCAATGTACTAGAGGCTGGATAGACTTCCTTAGCTTGGACTCTGAAAGACCCAAGTTGGCAAGGCTCAGGGTGGCAGTTGGTAGCTCATTTATCCAAGCACAGGGTCCTGACGGCAAAGGCTCATCTCTTCAAGGCAGTCCTTTGAATGGAGCAGCTAATGCATATTGGTAACACTTCTTGTGGCATGCTCAGCTGGAGCAGGATGGAATAAGGCTTTTATAGAGGGAGGCAAGTCCAAGTAGGGCCTTCTGTCTCAAGAAGCAGGCATGGAGTTTAATGCGGTCCATATGTGGGAGCCATTTAGTCCATACATATAGTTCACATGTATGCAATAGGCGATCTGCCCCTAATGCAAACCTACAGGCTTTATTTAAGGAGGTGTGCACTTTAACCAGGCTAGTTTCGTGGCGGCCCCATAGACTACATTCCCATAGTCAGGATTGGAAGGATTTTACCTCAGATTGCCTGTGTCCTGGCCTTATGAGTAAGACAGAACCAGTGCCTGTACAGAGCCCCTAGCTTCCTATTGACTGCCATGGTAATATTGTGTATATGTCCATTGAATGATAGGGACTCATCTATGGTGTGATCAAGATACCAGAAGGAGGTTACCTGCTCAGGGTGGTGTGAGAGCTGCAGGTAATTGAGAGAAGTGTGGTGGAACTCTTGTTTTGTCATCTGGCAAAAGCATTGCCTTGTTTTTTTTACTATTGATCACCAGCATGCTGTCCTTGAACCATTCCCATAGTAGGTAAAACTGTTCTGCAACTCCTTAGTCAGTGCTTCCTGGCAGGAGTTTCATGAGAATTGCACTGTGTCATCTGCATACAGCAGGATATCAGACGTGGGGCAGGAATCAGGGACATGGTTCACAAAGATGCTGAAGAGGAGAGGGACCAATATAAACCCCTGGAGTACACCTACTGACACCTCACAGGTGTTGGAGGTAACACCGTTAATTTGAACTTTTGAGATAGCCCAGATAAATAGCTGGAAAACCACTGGACTGAGTCAGAGGACAGCCTAGGCCTCTTAACCTGTGAAGTAGTTGCTGGTCATCCACTATGTCAAAGGCTTTGGTTAGGTCTATAAAGATTGCCCCAACCAGCTGACCTTGGTTGAGTGCCTCATGTACGTATCCAGTGAAATTAATAAGGACAGTATTAGTACTGTGCAGTCTGCAAAAGCCATGCTGTTGGTGGGAGAGGAGATCGTATTTTGCTGATGGTCAATGAGCTGGTCAGCTATGATTTTCTCAGAGCTTTTGAGAGTGGTGAGAGGATGAGATTGGCCTATAATTCAAGACTAATGACTGGTCACCCTCTTTGTGCACAGCTGTGACAAGGAGGTTTTCCATGGGGAAGGAAGGTAGGCAATTGGAGTGACTGATTGAATAGCATGTTGATGGGACCTTGGAAGTGCTATAGAGATCAGTTTCATGTCTATACCATCACCACCTATCCTAGTTTTTCCAAGGACTCTGGAAAGGTATTTTTGTTTCATTGATGGTTACCTTCTGAAGTAAAAGGCTGGGGAGGTCCTGGTATTGGAGGAAGAGGCGAGTGTTCAGAGGTTGCTGTTCCATCCAGGTAAGTAGCTGGTTTGGGGGAAGGATGGCACTGTAATTCATAAATGCCTTGTTGAAAATATTAGCCATAATATTTGCATCAAGTATTACTTCATCGTTGTAGTGAATCATGGAAGGGGTATCTGTTGCTACTTCTGATGAGGTTTGCTATAGATGCCCAGAATTTTTGCCATCACCCCAGCATTGAGATTGAAGGTTTTGTGGTAAGTAACATTAGCCTGTCAGATAGCCAAGTGCACCTGTTTTGGGCCACTTTGTAGCTTTGCATATCCATAGCAGTCCCAGTTGCTCTAGCCCAGTGCCAAAGTAGATCATGCTGTCACATCAGGCTTAGGATTTGTGGGGTGGTCCAGTCCATGCTGCAGCCTGTAATCAGTTTCTTTGAAATGGGGTGAATGTATCTGCTGCTGCATTAAAGTGGTTGAGGAAGAGCTCCAGGGCTGTGTCAACAGAGGGCATGAGTCAAGTAAGCTCCAATCTATCCTTTTGAGGTAATTCCTAAAGCCACCCATTGTGATTTCCCCATGGAATAGACAGTGCCAACGCCAAAACAGTTAATACAGTTGAACAAGCATAACACTACTCTGGTTGTGTAGGCCCACTGAAGTGCTTTTATGCATTCTGTATACTTCCTTGTTGAAAACTGCCTTTATGTTAAGCAGCTTCTCATGCATACCATGCTGACTGTATTGGGTGTCTCATAAATTGATCTGAAGTTTTATAGTAGAAGCATGTTGTGACAGAAATGGGAAGGAAGGAGTTAATGGTGGATTCTGTAGGTGGCTTATTTTTCAGCAGTCTGAAAAACATTAGCTGAAATTCCTTAAGCTGAAATTTTCACTGTCCTCCCTAGCTGCTATATCAGAGCTTGGTCATAAATCTGCGTGGACATGTCCACACACAGACTTACAGTTTAAATGGATTGGATCATTCAAATATAAACCCAAGATTAAGGATAAATATTAGTGGACACTGATAGATCGTCATCTGATTGGGACAATTAAATACATACAGAGTAGATGGTTGGTGCATTCAAAGAGGAATAGGAATCACCTTTTCTCAAGAGTATATAACATGCTGAAAGACAGTGAATTGGTTGTTGTTAGTTACTCTCTGGGGTGGAAGGAAGAACTAAGTTTGGGGCCTACTCCTTCTAGCTATGTCAAGGAGCTGGCAGTTAGCATAGGGTCCAGTGTACTCTTGAAATTAAACTTAGCCTTCTCCTAACCTTTCAAGAGAACACTGGACCCTATGCTTACTGCCAGCTCCCCACAGACATAGCTAGAAGGGTAGGCCCCAAACTTAGTTCTTCCTTCTACTCCCAAAGAGTAACCAAAACAACCACCTCACTGTCTTTCAGCATCCTATATACTCTCTTGAGAATAGGTGATTCCTATTCCCCTTTGATGCTCAACCATCACTATGTATGTATTTAATTGTCCCAATCAGATGGCACACCTATCAATGTCCACTAATATTCATCCTTAACTGTGGGTTTATATTTGAATGATCCAATCTATTTAAACTGTGAGTCTGTGTGTGACATGTCCACTCAGATTTATGACCCAGCTCTATCTAGCAGCTAGAGAGGACAGTGAGAATTCCAGTTTGTGAATTTCAGATCGTGTTTTTTTCCAGACTGCTGAAAAATAAGCCACCTACAGAATCCACAATTAACTCCTTCCTTCCCATTTCTGTCACACATGTGCATTGTAAAATACTGTCCTGGTCCTCTGCAGTTGGTCATAATTACATGTCAACTGCTCAGTTGTCTTCTGTTGTTGTCTTGAAAAGGCAAATTGACACTCAGTATAGTCACACCATTCAGAAGATGTAATGTGCAGGTAGATAAAGTTTGAGAGAAAGTGTTGAGAGACTGAGTAAAATAAGGCAAAGAGAGAAGGTAGCTTAACACCTTTCCGTAGCGTTGGCACTTTAATCAAATACTTATAATGTGTGAACTGTAAAATAATACAGCATTTACATTTATATAATATGTTTTATATTATATTCTCAAGCCATATACAAACAATTTATTTGCACAAGACAGCCAAGCTGAGATGTCATGTCTAACTTTCTATAGGATCTTGTCTCTTTCTGGGACAGCTTGAACACTCTCAGTACCATTAGTACTTTAATTCTTTCTGAAAACACTTTTTAAATAAATCTTGTGCAGGTATGCCATTGTTATGAAATCAGGTTGTTCAGTGGAATGAATATCTTACGGTTATACTGCTCATTAGTGACCATGATCATTGTTTTGAGTTAACTATTATATTTTACATCATGTTAAGTCTAAAGCATTGCAGTAATTCTTCATGTAATTAATTGTTAAAACCATTCTTATGTTTTACAGAAAGTTTGTGATTAGTTTAAAAGTAATTTTAATAGCTTATGTAAATCAATGACTTTTATCTGTAGTTGCTATACTGCAAATGGTCTCTATATGGTACCAAAATGAGTCAAAAATGAAATGAGATGGCTCTTGTTGAAATGCCTCCACAATTCAATGATCTTCTGAGTATTTATGAACTATTAGAACTCTATATTCCACAGATTTTGATAAATCATTTTCATGTCTCTTGCCTATGGAAGATCTATGTGATAACTTTACAGTTAGTCGGCAAATATATTAGGTGTGAAATCCATCTTCCCTTTAATGTCACAACATTGCCTGATGACAATAGATAAATATGGAATAAATGGTGTATTGTAGATGTTGCTGTTAATATGCACTTGCATGTCAGTTCTTGATGGTGTTCAGTTTTCTCTGGGTAAATGTTACTGTGTGATTACCATTAATCTATCACCTCATCCAACAGGGGACTGCATGTCGTTGCCTATAAGTAGAGTAACTTTTTGGCAGTTCATTTAATGTAATAAATCCCTGTAGTTGAGTGTTGTGAATTGAATTTCTAAGTATTGTCATTCATGTTTAGCCTATGGCTCAAAGGTTTTCAAACTGCTGTTTAAATAAAATAAAAATAAAATAAATAATTGGTTTCTGTGCTTTTCTCACATAAAGCCATAAACTCCAGTACAAGCATCACAAGTATGCAAATGCTTAGCTTTGAATCACTTCTGAATGTTCAAAACTGCAAACATAGTCAAACAAGACATTGTTTGAATTATTAGTAGAGGTATGAGAATACCTTAAACTGATATGTCCTGTGTAATGTGTTTGTATGAGGGTCCAAATACAGTGGGCAGATATTCATTATTTGGTATTCACTATTTGATCTAAAATTTTAAGAAAGAATTTAAAAGAACTTCAGCAAGCTTAACAGTGTTGCAGGCACAGTGCTGTCTCTGGTATACATCCTTTCAGGTGGTTTCTCCAACCTGGAAGTATAGTACATTCTCCAGCAGCATTGCCAGGAGGCAGAGAAGCTGTCTGCACATCACTGCTGATGCAAGGCAGACTAATTAATCAATTTGCCTAGCATCACAGAAGAAGCACAGAGCTTCTTCTACTCCTCAGCTGTGCTGCAGGCTTTCAGCTGAGATAATGGCTATGAAGAGCAGGGACATATTGCAAAGAAGCATACATAAGCTTGTACTGTGCCAGACCCAATTTTAAAGAGCTATTGTACTACCTGTAATTAATAGTAACTTTCAAAAGTAGTCATCTGTCACTTCTTATATCTGAAGTTTGTCTTTTCTGTCTCACTAATTAGAAGATTTCTTTCTAGTTGACAGTACTAGGTGTGATGTGTGGAACAGCACTCCATTTGTAGGCTGACAAATTCAGTTATAGTCCTCCTTACACATCATCAGCATTGTGACCTCACTAACTGTGACATCACTAGTAACCAAGAAGAAAATCTTCTGCTGCTTGATTGGTAACTTGTGACACATGTTACAAACAAATCAGGAAGCATGCCTTGTGATGTAACAATGAACAAGGTCACATGTGAATGAGCAGTGGGAAGAATAGAACTAGATATGTCTTGTTCCAGGTAAAGCATTGCTTTTCACATCCCAGCCAATTATGTAAGACAACACACTGTCTAATGAGCTCATTGAAAAAGAAAAACACTTTAGAAATATAAAATAATAAGGAATACATTTGAAAAATACTATCATTTCTTTCTTCTGTTTGGGGTGCTGCTGGCTCTTTAAGATTATAAATATTGGTCTCTGTGCCTAACATTGAATGAGTGTGGCTTGGGGTGGGGTGGAGACTATTAAGGAGTAGAAGGTTGTATTTTTAACTTTTCTTTTAATTTCTTTAGTACAATACCATGTATAGAAGAAGTATTCCTTATTCACTCCCAAACAATGAATACACCTTTACATATTTTGTTCATGAATTACTATTTGTTTATTGAACATCATAAATTGTTGTCAGAGTTTTCTAGGTTTAGCCCAAAATGGGCCTCTCTTTATTTATTTTGATCTAAGATTAACTACTTTGAGCTAGAAGCTATTTTACATAGGTTCCACATCAACAGATGAAACATAACTTATAAAAGAAGACAAAAGAAATAAACAATGTATCAGAGAAAACAGGAACAAGCAAACAAAAGCAGTAGGCATCATACAACGTATTCAGGCAATAACTTTACAATGAATATAATAGAACATACAGCTAGGATTGCAATTAATCAGTCACAAATGATAGAAACTATCAAGCAAGTCTGTACTCCTTCCCAGATACTCCATATTGACCCCCATGCTTGGGAACAGAGGTGTGTGCAGTATACATACATCCTAACTTGAGGATACATATTTGCAAGCTACTCACCAATGGGGAAGCAGTTTGTTTGATCAGCTGTTCTATAACTTCAGAGGTTTAGAAATGATGTTCAAAGGCATCTTCCTAATCAAATATGTGAACAAGTGCCTCCAAGCAACAGAGATTTAAGAATAGAGAAAGTAAAGAGATTCCTCTTTGCTGTGGAAAGTGTTAGCCTCCAAGGGCCATTGAATAGAAACCTTAGATCTTTCCAGTGTTTTAGTTTCAGAAAGTTGGGTACACCAGCTGAGAATCCTGGAGCTACTATAAGTCAAAGACCAAGAAGAACTTCTCATTGCAACCTTCAATATGGATGCTTGATCAGACAAATGCCTCCAATCTGCAGCTGTTAAAGGCAGTGCCACATTTTGAGGCTAAATTAGATTTCATTGTGTAGTATATTGATTCTTTGAAAACATGAGTAAGAAGATTAGAAGAGGTTGTTATAGACCATCAACACTCTGTTAAACAGCTAGTAAAGAAAATAAGAGGCATTATTTATTTTTACTTCAACAATTGTATGTGATAATGTTGTGCTATAACAGCATGGTATTTATTGAACCCTGAGAACTTGAGTACAGCCAGAGTTATTAGAGTTGTCCATTTCCCTTTCTCAGAACATGATCCAGGGGACATTTTTTTATCTCAATCCTTTAACTACTGCATGCTTTGAAAATCTGCCTCCTCAGATGAAAACATTGCATCCCATTTTAAAGAAATATGACTTTGTTGGAAAAGTGCTTTGAGTGAGGTCACCCAGGATGGGGACGTTTCCTTCAGCTTACAAACTGTTAAACATTTGGGGCCCCAAATCCAAAAGTATTAAGGCCAATACAAGGTGCTTGCGTCAAACATCAATGGCTGAAGCTGCACCTACATCATAGTTGTCAACATTCCCTATTCTGGAACATGGTCTGCACCAGAATAGGAAGCCACTGTGCCAAATTGGCACTGTGCCACCCTTGCTACCTACATCAGGGTACACCAGGTCACAAGTAGGCTTGCACCCTGGCAGGGTTGCAACATCCCTCATTTTGAATTCTAGAAGTCCTGCCTTGGCCATAGCAAGGGCTCAGATTAGACCTGCCAGTAGGTGGTCTAAGCCCCTTGTGCCATAAGGGACACTGTGGGGGAGAGCTACTTGTTGGGTCAGGGGTCAGGATGAGCACAGAAGGGCATAGGGTGGGTTGGAGAGACAACAGGAAGTAAAGGGATTGCTTTGGCACCTGTGGGGGTGATGCCTCTGTATATATTATACAGAGGCATATGCACTACCTGGTGCTAAAACAATCATTTAATTCCTACTATCTCTAACCCACTCTACCCCCACCATGCCCCTCCTCCCCTGCCCCCCTCTTGGAGTGGATAGCCCTTCACCACCACCACCAATGCTGGCCCTTCCTGTGTTGCACCAGTGAGGGTGAACCAGATCCCTGCAGCATGTGCTGCAGCCACACTGATGGTTGGGTGCTGTTCTACACTTGCTGCAAACCCAGGATTTTGGCTCCTGGGCCCTGTTTATTGCAGAATCTGGCACAGTGTCCCTGGCACACCGGTATTGCCACATCTCTGGAACATCATAACATCCGTTGCTCCAAGGGTGGTTTTAGATTTGGGCCCTTGGTCTGTAAAGCTCCTCCAGATTTGCTGACGAAACATTTAAATCCAGGAAAGAAACACTGATCAAAACAGAAATAAGAGCTGTTCCGTTTTCAGAAGATACAGAATTAACATACATCTAAGTGTTTCATCGACCACTCTGGCCAGATCCTGAAACTTGATAAGCTGTCAGGAAGAGCACGGGGACAGATATCAGTACTACACCATTGTAAAGACTGTATTTTAATTCTGTGGTGTCCTGTTAGTCAGTGTCAAATCCTTAATTTAGTTTTCCAATAATACCTTTTATTAGACTAACCAAAATACTGTTCTGCATACAAGCTTTTGTGACTAACACACGACCCTTCTTGAGGCACAATAAAACATGCCCGTGCATCACAGTTCATTTTTCCATGAGTTCTAATAAAGACTGTTTGTCAGAAACAAACCAATTAAAAATAATTTGATTGTCCAGAGTTCACATCCAGTTTGCCTTAAATTTGTCTTTGAGGGTAGATATAAAACATTTAGACTTGCTATACAGAGGATATTTAGGTAATTAAGTGATCAGAATATTTAGATATGTCAACAGTAATAGAGGTTCCAAACATTCTGTTTTTCTTATTGTACTTCTGAAGTGTCTTCTACACAAACAGCCAAGAAACAGTACCTTTACAGAACTGAGTACTAGGCACCCTACATACACCACGAAGAAGCCTTGTGGTAATAAACAGAAGTGCCTGATCCTCAGTCCTATTAGGGTGTTTTAATGTTGTCCCCTTTGTGGGGAAATACATTGTGTGCCTATATATTTTGTCAGCTTTGGTGTGTGCACTGATGTATTTTGCTTTTCTTCAATAACTTAGACAAGGAATTGGCAACATCAACATTTGACGTGTGCATGATCTCACCTTTGCTTGCTTCTTCTATAGAAACAGAATAGTCTAAAGTATTTTGAGTAAAGGTGTTACAGGGAATGTTCATTTAAAAGTCAGTCAGAGATTTTATGGTGCAAGAAGAAGCAGTTTTTCTGTTAAACCCATATAGTTACAAGAAGCCTCATAATTAAGATCTCCCAGCGTAACCTTTCCTGATAGTCCCTTAAGTTCCTTTAAGGGCTATCAGTTTAAAATCCCTCAGAGAATGGTCTGCCTGACAAAATGTTCATCCACAGGACTTTATTTATATAGGTACCCAACACTGAATCTATGCCCCTTCATTTCCTGAGTGTCCATTTAGACACATTTATTTATTTTATTTATTTATTTATTGAAAATATTGGAATTAAAACCTTTAAGTCAGAGACTCCTTTACAAAGGCTCCACGTCAGGGATATACATTAGTACAGACGTAGTTTGACAACAGTTAAGATCACAATGCACATAAGGTGTAACAAAGCAATTATCACAGCATACAGTAAGTTTCAGGACAAAGATACAACGCAATCCATATGTTACATTGATTTACAGTGGTCATGATCAGTAGTACATTACAAAGACATTGGCATTAGGCACTCAGTATATTACATTAATTAACAGCAATTGTCACCAGAGAAGTGTAATCATAGGCCACTGGTGGAAACAGCAGAGCCTAGGCCCTATGTGTCTGTCATTACCATTTACCATGTACAATGGAGACAGTCATGATGCAAAGCAGTAATTTACAGTAAATGACATATCACAAGTACTGCATGCCAAAGGGTATAAGTGACACTCAATTACACTGTTCTCTGCAGCATACTGCAGCATTATGTGCTATACAGCATTTCTGCATTATACCTAGCTGGCACCACTGTGTGTGGTCTTTTGATATCTGGTCAGGTAAGTTGAACTACAAGGGCCGATTGTTATAAGAATATGTTTGATGTGAAGTGCCTGTACATAATGGGTAAGATACAAGTGACAATCCCAATTTTGAATGCAGGTTGTGTTGATTAAATGGGATGCCTTGCACCCCAGTCACCCTGCACCATCATTGCAACAGAGGCACCTTTGCACCAGGTCACAAGGAGGCTTGCACCATGGCAGAACTGCAGCATCCCCTTTTGCTATTTAGAAATCCCATCATGGATGCAACAGGGGCTCAAGTTAGATCAGCCAGGAGGTGGTCTAAAGGACTTGTGCCATTGCCAGACACTGGTAACTGGGGGACCTGACAGTAGGTGGTTGGGGCAGAAGGAGCACAGGGGTGCCCTAGGGAGTGTCAGGAGACTGTGGCATTGAGAGGCCATTTGCAAAGGCACACAGCTGATCAGATGGGACCACATTGTGGGGGTTGCCAAGGACAGACAGTGACATGGCCCATGGTGGGTACAACCCTGACATCTGCCCCATAGGTGGCAACTACTCAAAACTCTGTAGGGAGATGCTGGAGCTATTGGTTGAGGGCTGCCAGTGGTGGTGGTGATGGTGGGGAACCACAGCAGTCCCCTAATACCCACCCTCCCATGCTGTTGTAGGCTGCCTCCCACCTACAAGGTTTTGAGTTGTTGCACCTATGGGGCAGGTGCCAGAGCTGTGCCCACCTAGGACCATGTCACTGTCCATACCTGGCAACCTCCCACCCATTGATGCAGTCTGATCAATTGGCTGTATGCCTTTGCAAATGGCACCCGACTGGGTGTCTTCACAGCCCTCTCATTGCTGCTGTCCCCGATGCCCATTAGGGAACCCCATGCTCCTTCTACCTCCAGCCCCTCCTAGAATGCATATTCAGAGCCCAGCCTGGTGGTCTCTCTAGTGTAGTGCCAGGTGAGGGGCCAGATCACTACAACAATCCCTGCAGGTGTGCCACATGTTTGGAGCAAGCCTGGGGCTGCAGCAACTCCTGGGTCTTTAGCATGGCACCGCCTTTATAGAATTGGGCACAGGGTCCATGACACACCAGGCATTGCCACACCCTGAAGTGAAGTAACTTCTGTCGCTCTAAGATCTCTTTTAAAATCAAGCCCCAGATGTTGCATGTAATGATCCTTTTATTTTGTATTCAACCTTGGTAAGTTGGCAATAAACAGTCACATGCTTCTATCATGTATTCATTTATTTATTACACACAAGATCTTTTAGGCAGTGCCTATTTTCAAAGGGTCTAGTGTCATATACTGTACAAAAGCTTAGTATGAAATAAAGTATGTTACATACAGTATTTACAGTTGAGGTTGACAGAAGTACAGTGTACTTAATACAACTGGAAATATCACGGATACAACTGGAAATATCATGGATACATTGAGATGAACTATAATGAATGTGAATAAAGCAGGAAAGCATGATACAAGTGGGTAACAACAGAACACAAGTGGAGGGAGAATCATTGTGCATATCTTGTACCTGGGTTTATTACATTTCCTTGTTCAATAGGATCATTCTGTGCAGAGGGAGTTTTTTTTCCTTGCCAGACTTTTCCATTGGTTGTTTGTAGTAGTAATTTTTGTTTTGATCAGCCAGTTAGGCCATTACAAAGGCACTGTTACAAAATACAACATAGCCCAAACAATTGTTTGTCAAGTAATATGTTACAAAATTAATATGTTGAATAAGTTATTATACATTTTATAAATTCTCTGATTTCAAAGAAAACAGACCACACCAGTGCATTATGACTAAGAGAAGAAGGTTGAGCCCCAATCTTGATAAAGGATTTACTGAATTTACAATATTTCCTGTATAACTGTACTTGTATTATGTCTGTACTTTGTCCTAACACTGACGTGGAACCTATGGAATGAGCTTGTTCTCAATAGTGTCTCCTAAATCACAATAAATAAAAAAGAAGAACATTTAAGCAAAAATAACCATTTTTCTTTTGCTAATACACGTACTACATAATGAAAAAGTAATTGTTCATTATAAATAGTGGCAAATTTCATTTTGGCTAAAGAATAATCTAGAGCAAGGAAAGGAGAATGTTAACAAATTTTGCTTTGCTACGAAAACATGTAAACCTTACAGAACTGAAGTTCAGGGTCTAAGGTCTAGGTTCTAACATCCGGTCATCAGCAGAGAACAATTTATTAATTTAGCTTTTGCTGACCGGGTAAGTGCACTAGACAAATCCTGCCTATTTTCAGGCATGACCGGGGAGGGAATACAGATGAATGCCAACTGACCTGAACCAGATTAAGCAGTTGGTGGTATTTTTAGTGAATGAGAGAAATTTGGCCAGGACACCGGAAATTCCCTACTCTTTTTTGATAAGTGCCATGGGATTTTAACATCCACCTGAACTACCACCAATCCAGGCAGATGGGACCTCGGTTTAACGTCTCATCCGAAGACGGCACCTCAGAAGTGCAGTACCCCTCTCATGCTGCACTACAGTGTCAGTACTGGGATATTAACCCAAGTGCCAGATGTGGGAACTGAACCCACAGCCCTCTGATCTCCTGGCCTCAGAGGCGGGTGTGCTACCTACTGAGCCACTGACAATATACTAGTACTCTTTGCCATCTGATCAGATGGCTGTACATAATCACCATGTCAGTCAATTTTGATTCCTTTTGTGTTTGTATTTCAGTAGTTCTTCATGTGTGGTTGCATGGCCCATGATATTTTGTGTTTTCATATGTGGGTGGAGATATTTTTATTGCTAAATGGCTATCATAGTAATTCCAGATTTTTATTCCTGTTTAGTTTTGGTGTGTTAAGGTTGCATACTTGAGCAATGTAAATAGCTGTAATGGGCTGTTGGTTTCCTTTAGATTGATGTCTTTATTCTCCCATGCAACACAGTATTCATAAGGTCCAGAAAGATTGTTTGTTTGTTTGGTGAAAATCAGAAAATGCTTTCGAATGCATGCAGTTTATATTCACTTTCAGTCCAGCTCACAAAATGTCATCAATGGAGTTTGCCCTTTAAGGGGCAGACCAGGTTGTCCTGGTGCACCTTCTCTTTCATCAGGATGGTGTGCTGCAGGGGAGGGGGGGAAGGAAGAGGGAGGGTCAGGGGATAGAACAATGGCCAAACAACAGGAAGGGGAGGGGCAAGTGGAGGCACATAATGGGCAACACAAGAGTGGTTCAGCCACTTTGCTGGAGTTTTGATTCTACACTTAACTGGAGCATGTCGGATTGGCTGTTTTAACTAGGAGGTTTGTGCACCAAGAGAGAGGTAAGAAACAAACAACTAATTGAGTTGAGGATATTTGAAGTTTGTTTAAATATATATACTGTATATATATATAATATATAATAAAAAGAAAGAGAGAAGCAGGTGGTTAATAACTTATATGATGCTGTGTAATTAAAAAGAGAGAGAGAAATGCATTATTTATGGCTCAAGTAAAAGGTACAGTGTTAGCAAGGTTGTTTCTGTAGAGCAGAGGTGAGCGCTGAAGAAAAGAAGCTGATGTGGAATTATGCATCTTTAGCTTAGTAAATTTATTGTTACTCAATACAGCGGTTGCAGAGACAGCAAAAGCTGTTTTTGTAGAGCAGATGGAAGCACTGAAAAAGGAAACTGATGGAGGAATTATGCATCTACATATTAGAACAAATCTTAGAATGAGTGAGAGAGATGGCTGAGGGCAAGTGAACACGCATCAGTTACAGCGATAGAAAGGCTGTTTTTGTAAGGCAGAAGTGAAGTGCTAAAGAAGTAAAAGCTGAGGTGGCATGTGCAGTGCAAGTTAAAGTTGTGTGCAGCATGCAACAGTGTTTGCCAGTGTGGGGGCCTTAGTAAGGAAAGAGACACTGGGACAAGTTTTGTAGAGAGACCAGGGCAATTCCAATGGGGGACAGTACAGGAGTTTTGTCGCTACGCAGACAGAGTTAGCATGTGGTCTGCAGTGGGCCTAGCAAGGCAATGCCAGAGAATGGAGCAAGGGACCCGAGGAAGAGCAACAAGTGTCAGCTTTGGTGTGGTTTAAAAAAGCCTGGGTTTTCTCTTTGGCTGTTAGCACCAGAAGGGTTTTAGTCGGGTTGAGGAGGCCCAAACACGAGGGTAGTATGGGACCATCACAGGCGGCCATGGCATGACATCACATGCCGCACAGCACCACAAGGTGAGCGAGATTAAAGAATGGTAATGGGGACCAGGAAATGGCGTGGGGGTGAACACTGCAGAATGCAAGAAAGGGGGAAGGCATTCTAGACAAAGCGTAGAGAGGCCTGATGTGAGGGGAGCAGCAAAAATGCTTGGCATGATGTCACACACCCAGGGAACACATGTGGTGCTGCACAAAAGGGTTTGGCAAGCTGGGCCAAGTGCCTAGCTCTGGCAGGCAAAGGCTTTAGGGAGCTATTTGGAGTAGCAGCATAAGCTAGCAGGGTAGTAGTAGACATCAAGAGACAATGCAGCTCGAGGCATGCGAAGACATGCAAAGGAGGGGATGAACAGGCCAGACAAAAGGCCACAAAAGGCAGCTTGATGAGAGCTATGGGGCCACAGGTAATCGGACACCAGCTATGGGTGGACAAAAGGGAAGTGGGGCCCAACAGGCCAAGAGCATTACGGGAAGCCAGGGGTGGAGTAGGAGCAAAACAGGGCCCTTTCAAGGAGAATGGATGAGGGTTTTAAACCAGATGTGCCTCGTGTCACGGCCGGAGACAAACAGGGTGAAATAAAAGGGATGGATGGTCATTGGAGGGCAGCAGCCATGGCCAAATGAGGGCATGCAAGGAGAAAATGGTCAGGCGTGGAAGGCCACAAGAGGTGGCGCTTGAAGCATTTTGATGGCCAGGAATGGGCAGAGGCCTAGGAAGGGGCAATAAAGAGATGTGAGGTCTGGCTGGAGAGAAGGGGATAGAAGACAGGAAGCCATAGGAAAGGTATGAAGTGGGGAAGGCTACAAAAGGCCTTTTGTTTGCCAGTCTACAATGGAGAAGGCCGGGCAGAGGATTGGGTGCGAGGCATCTGATATCCATAAAGGCAACATGAAAGAGGTTTTGAACCTTAGAGCATTACTACAAGCACGAGAAAAGAAAGGGGCATGATTTATTACCATTAGTCGACTGTTCTCTTGAAATGGGCCTGGCCATATGGGAAGGTTATAGGCAGATTTGTAATTAATGGAATTTTCTGTTCTTCTCTTCAGTTGTTTTCACAGTTTGCAAGGAAAAGGAACATAGCACAAAGAAGATCAGATCTTCAAGGAGGACGCCTACAAGACTATAGTGGAGCTGGCAGAAAAAGCCAATAGAATGTGAGAGCTAGTGGAAAGGCAGGAACCAGGAGATCTTGGGAGAAAAGGAAATCGGGAAGGAAAAAGATGGCAGAGGGAAATGGCTGGCTAAGGGACCAAGCAGCCCAGCCGGATACAACTACCGGTACTGGGACCCAACAAAGTGGTTAGTCCAGTACCTCTGTAACCTTGGACCCGGTACTAGTACCTCCCAAGATCAGTTGGGTTTCCCAGTGGAACCAGACCTGATCTCCAGCACATAGTGTTTCCTCTATAGCCAATGGTAGTGCAACCACTCTTTCAACCACAAGGCACCATATTTGGGCAACAGGAGGACAGCAGGCAGCCATGAACGGATAAGGCTACAGGTAATGCACCGGGTCAATGGGTGACAGCATAAAAAGTATATAAGACAGATTGTTTCGGCACTAGGGACAGGGGTTTGGGGCAGATGGAGTAGCACTGGCAGAGATTAGGTCAGAAAAGATGTGCTGAAGGAGAAAGAGGGGAATGGAGAAAGAAGGAAAAGGAACAAGAGAGATAGGAGCTCCTGGGATGAGGGTAGGCGAACACGTGCCATTGGCCACAAAAGAGAAAATATGGAAGAGAGAATATGTGGATATCTTTGCCTTAGTAAGCCGGAAGTGGCAGCGAAATATGAACAGGAAGAGAATATAGGAAAGAGTGAAATAGCGGCAGCAATAGTCTTGTTAGACAAGAAAGAGGAGGACAAATTCACAAAAGGAAGACTTGGGAAGGCTGGTTTTGTAGGTTTCACCACATTCTCAGCCATAGTATTGGAAAAGAAGCCTGAGTTGGGCATCCCACTCATCACATACTCCCTGATAATAAGGCGTACAAAAAGCAAAAAGGGTGTGGGGTGGATATACTACAATGATTTTTTCTCCAGAGAATGGCGATATATGGGGATGTAAGATGGGATACCAAACAACCAGATTTGTGGACAGACTACATAATGGATCAGTCCACGCATGAGGAGATCTGGGGAAAAGGTACCATCCCACAAAAGGTTGCTGGGCTTACAATAGGGCCTTTTTCCTGGTCCCAATGCCACTTTACCTTGCATGTTCAAAATGCAGGGGAACACATCCAGCAAGCAGATGCAGGATGACATGGGTCCAGGGAGCTGAAGGATCTGGGGGCAAGGATCAGGGCAACAGGT
This sequence comes from Neoceratodus forsteri, assembly GCA_016271365.2. Taxonomy (NCBI): domain Eukaryota; kingdom Metazoa; phylum Chordata; order Ceratodontiformes; family Ceratodontidae; genus Neoceratodus; species Neoceratodus forsteri. Next base: position 676,023,162 of record CM028135.1, read on the forward strand.
TTTGTGATGGACAGGGATATAAAGGGCAGACATGGAATAGAGGAGGAGGGGCAGGGGCATGCAAGTAGAGGAGTCAGAATCACTGGCCAGCATGGCCAGACATCAAAAGAGGGGGGACATTGAGGAGAAGAAGAAAGAAAGTGAAGCAGCAATTTAGAAAAGCTAGAACCCCCATCAGGACAGAGGCATGGAAAGAATGGTTGGACAGATACCTGAATAGACAAATGGCAGAGATGATTAAAAGTTTTTCACACAGGTTTTCATTATAGTGTGAGGGTCCAAGGCAAGCAAGAGAGGCAAACAATCTTGGATCAGTAAAAGGAAACAAGAAATGTTAAGACAAGAATAGAGAAAGAAAAGGCAGCAGGAGAGTGGAAGGACCATATGATACCCCCACTGCAGAATATGAGGATTTCTCCATTGGGTTTGGTCCCCAAGAAACAGGAAGGGAATACAGGCTGATTCACCACCTATCCTTTCCTGAAGGGACTCGGTGAATGATTTTATCGGTGAAGAACATAGTAAAGTGACATATGCCACTTTAGAAGATGCATCCGGATAATCCGGGCAACTGCTGATGCATGGATGGCAAAACATATAAAGTCTGCTTTCAGATTGCTTCCAGTTAGAGAGAAGACTGGGACCTATTAGGGTTTAAAATTGGGGTCAGTACTTCTTTGACAAGGCCATGCCATGGGTTGCTCTATAGCATGTGTGACATTCAAGCATTCAGCACATGTTTGCAGTGGATATTTCAGGAAAGAACTGGTTACAAAACAGTTATTCACTATTTGGATGATTTCCTTTTCATAGGCAGTGGGAAAAAGAGACAGAAAAGATGTTGGCCAGCTTTCAGGAACTGTCCAAGAACTAGGGGTTCCACTGGCACGGAGAAAACAGAAGGGCCAGTAAGGTTTAGAATTTCTGGGTATCAAGATAGATGCGGGAAATATTCAGGCTACGGTCAAGAAAGTGAAAAACTGAAGGAGTTGATTCAGATACACAACCAGTAGAAGAAGAGTACAACTAAAACAGGTTCAACAAGTATTGGGACACCTGAACTTCACATGCAGGGCTATTGGGCCAGGAGGGCTTTCACTAAAAGGTTAACAAGTGTGACAGCTGGGTGACCAGGCCACACCACTGCGGTAGACATGACAAAAGGAGTCAGGACGATTTTAAGGTATGGGAGGAATTCCTCAAGGCATATAACGGCTGTTCCTTTTGGCAGGAGGAATGGGTTTATAACACAGACCTCGATCTTTACACAGATGTAGCCAGGGGCCTAGGCATGGGGGGCTATCTGAGGGGCCGATGGTTTGCAGAACCATGGCCTACAAACTGGGTGAGGGATGGGAAGGTAAAAGATATAACATTTTTGGAGATCATGCCCATCTGGGCATGCACCCTGGTTTGGGGGAAGAATCACGGAATCAGAAAGTGATATTCTGGTGTGACAATAGAGCAGTGGTAGAGGTCTTAAACAACAGGGGAGCCAGATCAGAAAATGGTCATGCAGGTCTTATGACTTTTGGTGGTAAGGACCTTGAAACTGAACATGTCATTCAGAGAAAAACACATAGAAGGGGTATACAATACCCTGGCTGACAGCCTTTCCGTTTGTAGCTGGATCACTCCGGAGGCTTGCACCAACAGCAGAGAAACAAAAACACATACCAACGAACATCTGGGACATTGGCAAGAAGGAGCAGAACTGTTGTTTCACAGTTCATGGGCACCACAGGACTCTGAGGGCCTATGATGGGGCCTGGAGTGTTTCAAATATTCAGGGCAGCACACCACATGGAGGTAAGTAGACCACTCACAGAAGAGCAACTAGGGAAGTTCATGGTAGAACAATGGCAAAGAGGAACAGCCACACCACAATGGGGGTCTATTTGGCAGGGATTAGCATAGTCTGCAGTCTAAAGGGATGGAAGGACCGGACAAAATCGATGTTCATCAGAAGAATGATGCAGGGCTGGGGTAGGTTAAGGCAGGGAATGTGGATAATAGAAGACCAATAGGGGAGCAGTGGCTTCCACAACTAAAGGATGTTTTACTGGCAATCTGCAGATCAAAGCGAGGCCCAACTATTTCACACGATTTACGTGGTAATGTTTGTTAGAGAGCCATGAGAGTGAGAGTGAGGTGGTAGGGCATGGCAGTAAAGAAAAGGAAGGGGGATTAGAATGGGAAGATATAAGCTGGGGATGAAGGAGATACAAATCATGATTAAGAGGTCAAAAGACGGATCAAAGGGGACAAGGTTGCATGGTAACACTAAAGAAACATGTAGAGGGTGGAGGTGCCCAGTGCAGGCTTTGTTGGCTTTCGCCACAGAGCATGGGAATAGGACAGGAGATTATTTGTGCATGGTGATGGAAGAAGGGTCACAAGTTATCAAGTCACAGCACTGCTCAAGAAAGGCATGCAATTCCTGGGGAGGATCTGAGTAATTATTCATCCCACTCCTTATGGTTAGGGGCTGCCTCACAGTGGGTAGCGGTAGGCTAGACTGTGAATAATATTTTGAAAAGGGGTGCTGGCAGTCTGCCAGTTGTAACAGATACATTCGAACATTGCAGTGTGGAGACTAATGTATCACCTATGTTTTTGTTACAGATCTGGAGCCATATGGGGAGGGAAGGACAGGGAGAGGTGATACTATGGAAAAGAAACTAAGACAATATATAAGATATTTATTTTGCTTAAACCCTATAGGAAGAGGAGGATCATGGAAGTCTGGATCTGTGGCCACTGTTATATTTATTGGGCAGAAAAGGCGAGCTGAAGAAAAGGCTGGGAGAAAGCAGCTTTACCAAGATGTAAAACAATGTAGATTGGTTTGGCGTGGCATCCGGGGATGAGATGGGCACAACTGCTTCCTACCCTGAAAGAGTTAAAGGAGCAGCGACCCATTCCAGACTTGATTATTATACATTTAGGGGCTAATGACCATGGGGTTAAGCCATGGGTGGATACATACATGGAGGAAAAAGGGACCTAGAGACAATACAACAATGGTGGCCTAGGGTATGCCTTGCCTGGTCAGATATGATACCAAGGAGGGTTTGGAGACATGAGCACAGCCTTTGAGCTATGGATAGGGCCAGGAGAAAGATGAACAGAAGAGTAGGGACACTGATAAGGAAAATGGGAGGACAGGTAATACTGCTGGGTGTGGAAGAGTGGCTAGAAGATTTCTATAGGCCAGATGGTGTGCATCTGTCAGATCTAGCCATAGACATGTTTAATACAGAAATTATGGGTTTTATAGAAGCACGGAGGAGGCATGCAAAAATGGAAGATAAAAAAAAAAAGAAGAGAGAGGACTGGGAAGGAGGTTCCCTGAGGTATGGGGAACAGTACCCAAGTGAGGGGAAAGCCAGTCGTCCAACGCAAGCTGGAGACCGGCTAATGGGGAAAAAGGGGGGAAGGAGGGAGGGGAAAGAAAAGGAATAAGATGAAAGAAGAAGAAGCTGAAGGAGAAAAGCATTTTCAGTTTTCACTGTTACCTAGCAGAAACGGAGAAGAAGAAGGCACCCAGGTTTTCACCTGGGGAGCAAAAGAGGAAGAAAGAGGATGATCAGAGATTGATATATGGATGAAAATAAATGAAATCGTGAGAATATAATAATAAAAGATGATGAAATGGAACATGGAATTATGATATATAAATAAATTAATTGCCAATCTGAGCACAACAACAAACAGTGGTCTCTGTCTTTTGTGAGGGAAAGGGGAATCCGGGACAATGGAGTTTGCCCTTAAGGGGCAGACCAGGTTGTCCTGGTGCATTCCTTCCTTTTCATCAGGATGGTGTACTCAGAAGGAGGGAAAGGAAGGGAGGGCCAGGAGATAGAACAATGGCCAAGCAACAGGAAGGAGGGGCAAGTGTAGGTACTTAATGGACAACACAAGAGTGGTTCAGCCACTTTGCTGGAGTTTTGATCCCTCCCACCCACCCTACAATATGGAGCAAGAGGAAAACAGTCAAAAGGACTATATGGTAAGTCTGTCAAAGGTGGATGACAGATGTGTCAGTAGGATGATTATTGGACTGCCAAAGGTAGATGGTAGAAAATAATATGGCTATTGGACTGCCAAAGGTGGATGGCAGAAAAGGGGAAAAAGGGGGAAGGAGGAGGGGAAAAAAAAGAATAAGATGAAAAGAGGAAGAAGATGAAGGAAAAGCGGTCTCAGTTTTCACCGCTACCTAACAGAAAAGGAGAAGAAGAAGGCACCAGGTTTTCACCTGGGAGGAGCAAAAGAGAAAGAAAGAGGGATAATCAGAGATTGATATATGGATGAAAATAAATGAAATTGTGAGAGATATAATAATAAAGATGATGAAATGGAACATGGAATTATGATATATAAATACATTAATTGCCAATCTGAGCACAACAACAAACAAAGGTCTCTGTCTTTTGTGAGGGAAAAGGGGGAATCTGGGACAATGTATCAGTAGTATTCTGAGGCAAACAGATGGGCTGTATGCAACCTCCAGTGGAGGCCATTTCAATTCCATTTTGTGCTTGTATTTCAGTAGTGAATCACAAAAAGAAATCAAAACAGGCACTAGTTGTGGTTACACGAACCTGTCAGAACTCTACAAAAATTTACCAAAGAACTGCTTTCCCTCCTGTAGAATGATTAGACTGTCTGCAATAGTCAGTGAAGTAAGCAATAATACCTGACAGGGTGGGTGGTATTGTGCTATACGGACCACCAGGGGCATAATGAGGCCCGATACCACAGGCAGAGGGCCTTATAGCCCTGTAAGATCTGGTATAGCACAATACCACCACTCTGGAGGGTATTATTGCACTTAGAAAAGGGCACTGTAAAAAAAATAATAAAAATTGTAAATAAAATAAATGTTTAAAATACGTTTTGAAATAAAATAGTTCCTCCAACTGCTTTAGAATGAAGGACTTTTGTCCTAGTGGAGACTTTGTAGTTACAAAAAGAAAAAGACTGGTTGAATGTAGTTTGTGCCCCACAACAGGCTGTTTCCGTTCTTTATTTTTGCCCTCCACTCCATCTTGTAAGACTTCTGTTCAGCCTTTCACATTTATTTTGTTTCAATTTGGTTTCAGATACTGGTTTTATCCTGTTTCTTTTAATACTGGTGCCAGGCAAAGATGTTGCACTGTAGTTGGGAGAAGAAAGTGCAGTCTCCACGCAACTTAACAAGGATGGAGGGTAATTGAGGTCTAAGGAAAAGTACGGCTATACCATAAACTGAGATACTTTTCTGTCCTTCTTTGTGCTTTTGCTGGTTTTATCTGGGATTTTGAGCAAGGGTAAATGATAATTCTTTATGGATCGGGAGTAGTTACAGCAGTTTCAACAACTTCCAGTCCCGTAGATGGAGCCGGCTTTGGGCAGCTAATAGATTGGCGTATTTTGGGGAGCATGGGATAAGAAATTGGCTTTTACATCTGAGCAGTTTGCTCAACGAAAGCTGTTAGTTTGATTTGGCATTTTCTGGAGGGAGGAGGGAGCAGGCGAGCAAGCGACCAACTGGTGGAGGAAGAGCCCGACTGCGGTGCGCCTGTCGCTGTCAGACAGTTGCACTTCATCGGGAGTCAGGGGCATAGAACAAGATGGTACTGCAAATAACAAAATGAAATAAAAAACAAATGAAAGAGCAGACAGCTACCACTGAACTAGAAGCGTTGGGGGCCAGTAGCTGTCTCTAAGCGAAAGAAAAAATGGCAGACTCACTTTGGGGGTCTTGCTCGCTACACTCGCTAAATGAAAAACAACATGGCGGTGCTTGCTTAGAACATTCTGTTAGCCCACTAATATTTAGAACTTTATGAGGCAACTGAGACTGGGGCTAGTTATTTCCCAGTCTCTGTTGTCTCATACCTGACCGCAAATTGGCTCTTGCAGCAAATCAGGAACATGAATTCACTTTGCCTATTTTCTAACCAGCATTCACAGCATACAAACACCCAACCTAAGGAAAACTCTGGTAAGAAATAAAACTCATACTCCTGGAACATGGAAATGCAATAGACGAAAGAGTAAGACATGCACACTGGTTGAAACAGGTGACTCTGTTTAGTTCTCAATCCCACTTAACAAGATGTGACCTACCTGATCATATGCCACAAATGCTTTCATGTATGGTACATGATCAAATCAGGGCAAATATGCCAGAAAAGAATGAAGGGACATATATTCAGTGTTGGGCACCCAGATAGACTGCTGTGAGTGAACATTTTGCCGGAGACCATTCTCAAAAGGATTTATAAGTGATATCCCTTAAAGAAACTTAAGAGATCATTGTGAAAAAATATTCTGGAAAATAGATTTATAAGACTTATTGAAACTGATACATATGAGCTTGACAAATACATTTCTTCCTCATCCACTATAATGTCCCAGATGGACATTTCAGTGAATAACCCTTTTAGCAACTGTGTTCCACATACTTTATACTTTTCTGTTTCTCCAGACAATACTTTCTAACAAAAACAAACAGAACTTTTTGAGCCTTTATTACTGTTGGCTTATCTGCATGCTCTGTCTGCTAAATTACCAAAATTATTACAAGTGTCTCAGCAATGCTGCAATTTGATTGGCTGCCATCAGTTCAAACCCATTATATTCATTTATGTTACACTGTCATGTACAGCCTAATTATCATAACACATGAATTCTTCCTGTCAGTATTCCATCCTCTAGTACTGCTGAATGACTGAAATTTTCTGTCCTGATTCAAAACTAGCATTCTTAAACAATTGGTGGGTTAACTATTTTATTAAAATCTCTTTTTAATGAAAAAACCATTCAAAATGTACACTGATAACACTTTTTGCAATATTGTTTTATAATAGCAATGAGGCACTCCCAAGTTAGATTAACACTCAGTTATCAACCCTTAGGGTAATATGGCACTCAATAGCACCTCATAGCACATTATCTTCCTAAGGTGATTAACAGACTGTTAAACTAACCCCTTTTCATGTTTTATTACTTAGGTACCCTTGTAGGTCAGGTTAAGTATTTTTATCCACCCTAAAGGACACATTTAAGTCAAATTGATGTGAACTCTGGAAAACAACACATCTGCTATAACAAATCACTTTTAACTGCTCTGTATCTGGTAAACAGGCTTTCTTTACTAGAACTCATATGCTGTATATCAACAGTTCTCAAACTTTGTCATAGTGAGCCTCCCTAAGCCATGGAAAAGATCTTGAGCCTCCCTCAAAATACTGAAATATTTTGGGCCTCCCATAGAAAAATAGCCTACTTTTCACAGTACATCATGAATAAATTGAAACCTCTTTGCATAGTTGGCTCTCGTGTTATTAAGCTTATGGTAACCCCCTCCCAAACAGGACAACCCACTTGCTCCAATATTTTGACTCTTGAACCATTGTTACCCCTTGCTACCATACCTTCATGGGTCAGACTGCTTTTCTGTTTTCCCTCTATCTGGAATAATCTTCCTGCCTCTCCACCTCTCACCCTGCTCTTAAGCAACTTCTCAGGGATCATTTTGCCCCCTCCTGCTGTTAGTCCTAGTACTTGTATGGTTAACTCTTGTATTTGGACAGTTCTGCTGCCAGTCTAATTGATCAATTGTTCCTCGCATTGTTAGTTTATTGTTCTTAATTTGTTTGCACTTTTATTCATTTTGTATTGCTTAAGTGTTTTGCAGCTACATTCTAAACTGTATTCTCTCACTACCCTTCCCTGGGTACACCTGAAATAAGCCATGGCTCAGTGTACAGTACCTTCCCTGGTCACAGACTTGTGAATAAATACATAAATTCACCTACTATTATCCTCTTTCAGTCTGCCTTATCCTTCACCCAAACTCTATAGAATTCAGAATTGAAATAGAATACTTTTCAAGACTTGCTTGAGCCTCCCCTGGAACAGGTTGGGGCCTCCCAGGAGGCTGGCCTCACCTTTGAGAACCCTGCTGTATATAAACTCTGACATAGAAACATAAACACTGACAGCAGATAACGTCCCAGGGTCCATCTAATCTATCCATAAAATGTTTCCTACCTATCCTCCTAAAGTCCTGAAGGGATTTTTATCCCCAACCCTCCCTCTCTCCCCCAACCCCTCCCAATTCCCTAGCTCCTCCTCCTGGAATTACCAGCCTTTTACCCCATCCTAGACATGTACTGTATAGAACCCATTAATAGTCCCTGTCAACCAAATCTGCTGGAAATATGCTCCTTGGTTCCACAACACTCTCAGTGAAGTTGAATTTCCCACATCTCTCTTGAAGTTCCACCAGTTAGCCTCCATTTGTATTCTCTCATGACAGTAGTACTGATCCTGTTGAATAGGTCTTCACAGTTTATTATTTTAATTCCCTCAGGAACTTGCTTCTATGGTCCTGGTTTCCAAAGCCTTGAGTATAATGCAAGGTGCCTGCATCGAACATACTTTTTTAACAACTGTATTTCTCCTCCTTGCAGACAGATCTCCGTGATCTCTGGCACTCAGCACCCACCCCCAGGTCTGGTCTGGCACCCCCACAAAGCAGGCCATTATCACTCACACTACTCTGTGGCAGGATCCTCCCAGGAACCAGGGGGCGCTGGCGTGGCCATCAGCCACCAGATCATTACTCCACCATTTTACACCTAGTTTTTGCCTCCTTGAGGAGTGCAGGCGTGCAATGATGTCTGGACACTGCATGCCGATGCCTACTGCCTCTGCCCTTGCTGCCATTGCTCTGGTGGTACCCCCATCATCACCAGGGGTGCCACACAGCGGTGGTTCCCTGGATCCCTCCAGGGATGGAGAGCAGTCCTACAGATGATTGATCCTATCCTCCTTTACCAGCCCTTGACAGCCTGGGCTCATGTCTGAACCAGGTCACCACTGTGGAGCGAGTGTGGCTTCCAGACCCTCAACCCTCAGTGCCACCTGGCCAGCCCTGCATCAAAATACTTGACACAAATGGTACCTTGCATCAAAATATGCGGCAACATTGATTTTTGAACACTGTCTTTATAGCCAGGAGGTGGTCTAAGGGATGTTTGCCAATCCCCACATTGTGTCAAAGGGAGTGGGTTCTGGAACTGGGCTGCTTGGGGCAGATGGGGCTCAGGGTGCCATAGGGAGCATCACAGAGACTGCAGACATAGCATATGAGGGGACTGTGGCAATGCCTGGGAACATTGGCCCCACCGCTGGTATCCCTCAACCTGCACCTCCCGTCCCTATAAGCCTGTAAGCAGGAAGTGCAAGATGAGGGATGGCAGCAGTGGGAGTAAAGTTCTCCAGGCACTGCCACAGTCCCCTCATACCCACCCTCCCACATTGTGGCAGGCTGCCTCCCTCCACAGGCTTATGTGAGGTAGCTACCTATGGGGCAAATGCCAGGGCTGTGCCCACCTGTTGCCATGTCAGTCTCTGTTCCTGGAATACCCTCCCAGCGGTCCCATCCCAATGGCAGTATGGCTCAGCAAATGGCACCCCACTGAGTGCTACTTCACAACCTGCTATGCCTGCAGTCTCTCCTACACCCTTATAGCACCCCTCATGCTCCTTCTGCCTAGTCCCTCCTGGCATGCAGATTCACTACCCCTCAAACCATTCCATCCCTCTAGTATTGAGCCAGATGGGGAGGAGGATCCATGTGGCAATTCCTGCAGGTGCATTGAATGGTTGGTGCTAGCCTGCAGCTGCGGCTGTGGTGATGGCAACTCCTGGATTTTGGCACAGGGACCACGGTTATAAAATTGGACACAGTGTTCCTGATGCACCAGGAGTTCACTGCAGCCCTAGAATGATGCAACTTGCATCGCTCAAAGAGCTCTTTGAAAATAGAACAATACATATTTATGATGTAGACTCTCTTCCTCTGGCCCACCAAGTACATTTAAGGACCTCAAGCTGTTCATCATAGGATCTGCCCTGTTAGCTCAGAGTCATCTTGGTGAATCTTTACTGCACAGTCCCTAGCTTATCCTTTTCCAGACTCCAGAACTGGGCACTGTACTCCAGTGGAGACCTCACCAATGACCTGTACCAGAGCAACATCACCTCCTTCTTCCTGCTGTCAAGTCCCTTCCAAGCGATTACAGCATTCTTCTTGCCTTACTGCATGTTATATTGCACTGGTTGGATTGTTTGAGGGAGTCAATAAAGATGACTTTCCAGTCCCTTTCCTCAGATGTTGTGTCTAACCTTATCCACCCCCATTCAGTACTCTGTATGTGGGTGCTTTTCCATTGTGCATCACTTTGCAATTTTGATGATTAAATGTCAACTACCATATATTGGACCACCTCTCTAGCATCTCACATCACTCTTTAACTCCTGACACCTCTTTGGTGTCCACCCTGTTACATAGTTTTGTGTCATTCATAATAAGACACATCTTGCCTTGGATCCTCCCCTATATCCCTGATGAACATATTGAACAGGACTGGTCCCGAACTGAACCTTATAGCACCCTGCTCATGATCTTCCTGTCCTCTGACTTGACCCTGTTCACCACAACCCTTGGTTTCTCCATTAAACCAGCTCCCTATGCATCTGTCTAAGTGCCTCCTCACAGCCTTGACTTCAAGTTTCAGCAGGAGCCTCCTGTGTAACAGTGAGTCAATGGCTCTTCCAAAATTAAAGTATAGTAAATCTACCAGCTGCCCTCTACCAACCTCTCTTGTGACTCAGTCAAAATAATACCAGTAGGCTGGTGTGACTGATTTCCTTTCCACATCCAGGCTGCTTGCTGTCCTGTAGCCTCTTTGCCTCTAGGTAAGTCATTAGCTGTTCTTTGACAAGGTATCCATCAGCTTACCTACTGTACAATAGAGATAAGAATAAGCAGCCTGTAATTTCCAAGGTCTTTCCTGTCTCCCCTTATGGAGCAGAACGATGTCCGAGACCTCCAAAACCTCAGAACCACACTAGAGTTCAATGATCATCTGCACAGCTAAGCCAAGGGCTCAGCCAGTTCTGAACCTTGCATGAATACTGTCTGGTCACAGTGCCTTATCTACCAAGAGGTTTGCAAGCTCCTTTCTTACCCAAGCTATCGTGACAACTGCCCTCCCATTTCCTGCACTCCAATTGTGGAGGCCTAAATGACACTCTGTAGAAGGGCCTTTATCCACCTCAATGAATATTGAGCAAAGTAATTTATTAAAACAATAGCCTTCTGTTCATCATCCTCTTTACCCTCCAGCCTCTGATAGCCTGATGATTCCTCCCTCCTTTTCTTTTCTCATACACCTAAAGAACCCCCCGACTCCTTGGCAATGCACAGCTCTGTGCCTGCTTTTGCCCTCCTGATCACCTATAGCTTCCTTTAGCTTGCCCTGATATTTCCCATGCCTCCTCCCTTGCTTCTTCTTTTATCTTTTGAAGGCCCTTCTTTTGGCCCTCACTGTCTTCCTCACATCCTTGGAGCACCAAATTGACATTTTATACTTGTTCCTCTTATTGATGTTCCTAAAATGGCCCCTTTAATCACTGCCAATTTTTCTTCAACCCTTTTGAACCCTCTAGTGTCTTCACTTTTCCTGATCCTTTCCCTCATTTTACTGGACTCTACAATTCTGAGTTACATGGAAATATAGAAACATAAAATTTGTCAGCAGGCAGGATCAGTTGGCAGTCCAGTCCATCCAGTTTTTCCTGCCTATACTGCCACTACAGACCCTACACAATCACCAGCTACTTCCCCTCCACTTTCCTACCAAATTTCTTTATGCCCATTCCATACATGCTTGAAGATCATGCCTGATTTTGCTACCACCACCTCCACTGCAAGAATGTTAAATGTATACACCACTCGTTCAGTGAAGAAGTACTTCCTCATATCCTTTTAAATTCCCCTTCCAGCTTCATTTCATGCCCTCTTGCTGTAGTGCACCTTCTCTTCTGAAAAATACTTCCTCCTCTTCCTTATTCACCCCATAAGGCATGTATAGGTCCCTACCATCTCCCTGTCTCTCTTATCTCTTTCAACATGTACATATTGAGTTCATTCAATATTTCCATATGGGTCTTATGATGCAGCCACTGCACCCTTTAGCTGCCCTCCTCTGGACAGTCTCTACCTTGCCTATGTCCTTCCTGAGATGCAGTTTCCAGATCTGGACACAGTACTCCAGGTGAGGTATGATCAGTGATCAAAACCATAGTAACACCACCTCTCACCTTCTGCTGGTAATACCCTCACTATGCATCTTAGCATTCTGCTGGCCCTGCCTCCAGGTTACTGCTTTGTCATATTGCCTTACCACCTTGAGGTCATCAAGTATGATTACCCTAAGGTTCCTGTCCTGTTTAGTGAATATACAAACATCTTCCCTATTCTGTACACCACCTCTGGGTTTTTGTACCCTAGGTGCATGATCTTGCACTTTTTTGTATTGAAACCCCACTGCCATACCCTTGACCACTTCTTGGGATTTGTCATGTCTTACCTTATTCTCTCCATCACATTGTGGATTTTGGTATAATCTGAAAGAGACATAACATTCTTTCTGCAGTGTCACTTATAAAGACATTAAAGAAGACTGGTCCCAATACTGAGCCCTAATATACCCCACTGATCACGCTTCCTATCCAGAGTGAATGCCATTTAGCACCACTCACTGTCTCCTATCCATCAACTAATTTCAGACCCATTTTACCATCTTGAATCCCACCCCAAACTGCCCAATTACCTTATAAGCCTCCTGCATGGTATGGTGTTGACAGCCTCGCTGAAGTCCAGGTAAACCACATCCACTGCTCCACCCTGTTCTAGTTCTCTTTTCAGTCAGTCAGTCAGTCAAAAAAATGATCAGGTTAATCTGACATGACCCCTCCCCATGAATCTGTACTACCTCAGGTCTTGTAACCCACTGGATTCAGCATACTTCACTAACCTTTCTTTTAGAAGTGTCTCCATTAACATCCTCACTACTAACGTTAGACTGACCAGCATATAGTTGACGTCCTCCCTGCTGCCACTGTTATGAAGCCGGACTACATCTGCCCTCCTCACATTCTCTAGAACCACTCCTGTTTCCAGTGAGTTGTTGAACTGGGCTTTCAGAGGTGCATCCAGTACCTCCAAGAGCTCCCTCAAACCCTTGGTTGTACCCGTCTGGTCTCATAGCGTTATTAACTTTCAGATTCACAAGTCCTCTCAGGCCTCTTTCCTTGGTAAATGGACATGTATCTACCTCCATCCTTCCAATGTTCCAACTGCTTTTGTGTGGTCTATCTCTCCTTGCACTGTGAAGACTGAGCAGAAGTATCTGTTCAGGGTATTCACTTTTCCTGATCCTCCACTACACAGTCTCCCCATACATTTCTTATCTTCAAAATCCTCCCTTGTCATCTTCCTTTAACTTAAATATCTAGAAAAGGTCTTGTCCCCTAGTTATCCCTTTGGGTGTCCTTTACTCATTTTGTGCCTTTACGTGCCACATACCACCTTCCTCTACTTTTTCTGGTACACTTCAATATCTCTTCCTTCTGAATCTCTTTGTACCTCCTGAATGCTAACCTTTTAGCCTTTATATTTGCAGCTGTGTCCTTGAGAACTACTGTGTTCTCATTTCCCTCCTGTTTTGCTCTTCTTTAACTCAGAGGTTTGTTGCTTTCATCATGCTGTCCCTTAATTTGAACCACTGTTACTCCACCTCACCCAAGTGACCCCCTGCTATGTCATCTCTTAGACATTCACTTATTTTTAGTAAATTGTCCCTCCTGAAGTCCAGCTCCCTTGTCCTTGTGTGCTTTGCCTTTTCTGCCATATTGGTAAACCACATTGTATGATGATTGATGGCCTAAGGTGGCATCCCACCTTGATGTCTGCAATGCTGTCCCTGTTTGTGAGCAGCAGCTTCAGTATTGCCCTGGCACATATGGGCTCCTGACTAGTTGCCTGAGAACCTCCTGCAGGGAGTTGAGGATGTCCTGCTTCTTGCCGAGGCTTCAGCTGAGAAGCTCCACTCTATATCTGGCAAATTGAAGTCCCTAACCACTATGGCTCCCCTTCCTGACATTGTGTTGATGGCTTCCCAGTGCCTGAACCAGTTATTTCCTCTGTGCTGGAGGTCTGTACAATATATCACTGCAGTGAGAATAGTGGCTCCAGCTCCTGTTTCCAGAATGACTCACTGTACCTCCATACCTCCTTCCCTGATTCCCTTTAATTCCTGTCACCTTGAAACTCTCCTTACATGTAGCACAACCCCTAAGTGCTTCATCCTCCTTATAATTCCTGAACTGAGTGTAGCCGGTATGGTCATGTCCCAGTTGTTGTTCCCTGTATATTGCATTCCAGGAGATCCAGGACTACAACCTTCAAAAAGGGTATGCTGGTATCCAGAGCCAGTTGAAATGGATATACTGTAGTATGAAATCCCAAAATTTGAAATCCCGAACCACAGAAGCCCAAGCCTGATGTCCTGAAACTCCGGCTGCCTGACACAGCAATATCCCGATGACCAAGAGCCCGACACTGGAATTATACCATCTATCAGTTCAATCCAGTAAAGTTTATTGAAGGGATGATGAATTCCATTGAACAAGATCATTTTCAAGGAGGTCCCATGTACAACATACTCAACATGATACATAGTAACATAGCATACAAACATACTTATGAACATCGAAGAAGCCAGCAGAAGAAGGTCATTTGGTACATCATAACACATAGAGGGGAAATTAAATATTACAAAAAATACATTGTTCAAATAAGGGTTGTTATAAAAGAATAAAGTCACTTAACATTGATTCATATGGGCACATATATGTGTGCCCCCACAATAATATAATCAGCTCTGTGTCTTGGCACATTCCAGCATCGGGCAGTCATTGGTTGAGATGGTGGTCTGTTGGGCAACTGGCATTTGGGATCTTGGGCTTCTGTGGCTTGGGATTTCAAGTTTCTGCATTTCGTACTATTACCATTCAAACCACATGGTATTGTGATCACCGGACCCAAGTGTTACCACAACCTCTGAATTACAGTAGTAAGCACCAACTGAGAATGGCATCCTGTATTATGGGTTCCCTGACCCACTGTATCAGTAAACATTTCTGCACTGTGTCCAGCAGAGCCTGACTTCTTATATTCATAACTGTTGGGGTAGTTCAGTCATTGTGTTAGAAGATCAAGTCAACCCCAACCATTAGTTTCCTTTTTGCCCCCTGCCCTTGTGGTTTGTAGATCACTCCCATTCTTACCTTTTGTCCCATAGTTGTTCTTGCTCCCCACAGATAAACTCCACATACTGTGTTTTCATTTCTTTTTTTTTGTATGTGTTTTTTCATTTAAAAATATGATTTTCTTTTAGATTTGGCTGTTAGTGCCTTGAATTTGGGACAGCTAGTTAGACATTCTGTGATCTTCTTTGTGCGTTGGAAATATGAGCTCTGTATACAGTACCTGCCTACTCACAATTGAGTAGAAAGTCAAAGAATAATTATGGATATAGGGAAAGGGAAAGGGGGAATTATTTAACCAGGAAAGGCACACTAAGCTGAGGCTTGTTTCCAGGTGCGACCTTTGAGTACAAGGAAGTTAAGTGACTTGCCTAGGGTCACGCAGTATACAAGTGGGGACTGTGGGTTTCAAACCCAAGTCTCCATGTTTGAAGCTCACTGCTCTAAATCACAGTACTATACTTCCTCCAGTATTAGATTGCATGTTGTGTTTTTGGGTTACATAGTATACAAGTGGTGGCTCTAAGGTTCAAACCCATTTCTCCAGGTTTACAGTTCAGTGGTCTTAACCATTATGCTATACTGCAGTGGTAAGTTCTTCATTTTAATGTATTGAGTGAGAGAGTGAGGAGTGAGTGAGTGAGTGAGTGAGTGAGTGACTGATTGATTCATTAATTGTTTGATAATCATGTGAGGTCAACTGGATGCAAGACTGTTTACCAGGAACATGAAACACATTCCAAACAACATATCAGCATATAAAACCTAGAACAAAGCTGTGAGAGAAATGAGTCATTTTCTAACACTCAAAAGTAAACTGCTCCATTAATACTTGTTATCCAATCTGGAAAACAGTAAACAAGTTATACTTAATCGTCTTAAGGCAGATGGCATAGCCAATTGAAATCAAGAATTTTCAAGATTAAATTCCTCTAGCCAAGTTGCAAAATATTATCAAACACATAGACAGATAAAATAAATGCTACTGATTGTACAATTGTGACACATACTTCTCCAATTAGTAATACTGTTTATATATATATATATATATATATATATATATATATATATATATATATATATATAGAAAAAGAAGCAACAACACATTATGTACTAATACAGACACGGATAATTACTTAAGATTTCCATACCAAGTAGTATCAACTATAATTGTAAAACATAGTCTCACTAATAATAAGAATTCTGTGGAGTTTTAACAATAGACTGAAAAGTTATTCAGGTACAATACCTTACTTAAATTTTAGACTGTGTGTTATGTCTTCAAAATATGAGTATCTTTTTATGAATGAAATACAGAAAATGACTACAAGTTAACATTTTAAAAAGGAACTAATGTTTAACCAGTTCATCCTTTCCTGCTGCTGAACCATTTATTTTGGCTGCCTGCCCAGACAGTACTTTAATCGCCCCAGTGCTCTGTCATCTAATCCCCATTTCCCACTGCTACTGACTTTAACCATAATCCCTTCTCAAAAGAAAATGAATATTTCCTTCTGTTGAAAAAAGTCTTTTCTGCCAGTACTCCAGAGAAGCACTCACTGAGTCATTACTGCATTTTTCTGTGATGCAGCTCCACTTCTGCACAGTTCATTGAGCGAGCTGACTTTATTTGATCATGCAGCAAACAGAACACATCACAATAAATGCAATGGCAATTCTGGCAAGTACATGTTGTGGTAAGAGACAACATACGCCTTAGCCCACTGCACAGTCATTTACTTTAGAGGATTCAGCTGCATTTTGGATCTAGGTAGGTGTAAGGGAGGAGAGCACATTCAGATCATTTAGATGTTAATCAATTAATTGGGCAAGCTGGGTAAGGTATTCAGTAACTAAGATGGGGTAAAGGCAAACCTCAAGAAGGAGCCCATGGGGTAGAGACACAGAACACCTGCAAGGGGATATATACTTATGTAACTTAAGATGGAGACCAGAATGGATATTTAAGTATTCTTTTTAGTTGATAAGGGATTCAGGCACCTTGTGGCATCAATTATTGGCCTGGTCTCAGGGTAGTAGCTAGTTCATCTGATGTGTGACTGTGGGAATCTGTCAGACCAGAAAGGTAAAACCAGAAATTGTGTCTCAGTTTGCAGGATTTAATGTTTTCTGTTTGGCAAGAATCAGTCCGGAATGAATTAAATCAATTTGTAGATGAGTCTTAATTTCCTTCAGATAAACACAAAACAAAACTGAAGTGGTGTCATTTGGGACTGGGAGACTGATGAAGAAATCAAATATTGCATTAATTTGTTTGGATGATATTGATTTTATGCATAAACATGTTGACTGGAACTTGTGAGTCCTGCAGACTGACAAGCTGTTTTTATTCCATGCATGCTATCATTTACAGATCATCCATTTCTTATTTAAGAGTTTTTCTTGGTCATTACTATAGGTATTTTCCCTGAATACATTTTTGATTAGCATACATATTGTGTTACAGATAGATTATTATAATTCACATTTCTCTGTTATATCATTTTTTGTTCTTTCTTTCTTTCTCTCTCATGATTCACTCTGTCACCTACCATGATGATGAACTGACCATGGCTGTACCCTGCCTTGAGCTGGGCAGTCAGACTACAGTTGACATCATTGCTTCTCTGTGATTGGCCAGCAGGAGTTGCTTACATGACAGGTATCTGTCTCCTTCCTCCCTCTCTTCCTCCCCTACAGGAACCAAGGGTTCCTGTCATTCTAAATTAGCCATAGATGAGTAGGTAGCAGAAAAATCTGCCCTCTCAAAACCAGGATTGTTTAAATTTGAATTAAAAGCTGTACGGAAGATTAAAATGGGAGGAAATTAAAATTGAAACATGAACCAGAAACCAGAACCAAGGAGGTGAAGACACACTGAAGTGACTGGAAGCTCATCATCTTGCCATTGTTGGTACCTAGAACATGATGCAACTCAACCAACAATAGTTAAATGTCCATCAAGTAGGTGTCTCTAAATTCCTTAGATATGTACGTGACATCAGGATGAAATGTTGAAACAGCTAATTGAAAACACCTTTAAACCTGAAGCAGCATGACAGCATGTTTAATTAATATTATATTCCACTATCAGGGTATAATATTTAGTGTCTTTGGCTACATGTATGGGGTGATGGCGACCTGGGAAGATAGTGTGAGGAACAGGCAGCACATTTTACTTTCAGCAGGACAGCACCAAAGAGCATTAACATTATTTGTTTTACTACATTAACATGTATTTGGTGGTTGGGGGTCCTTCTCCTCATACATTACTCAGCAGCAGCACCATAGGATATTATTGAATACATTCTTATCTAGTTATTCTGTTTTCTTTTCCTTTCCCACTGTCTTTTTTCAGAAGGTACTGCAACCAGAGAAGGTGCAGTGCACCCAGAAGGGTGTGTTGGGTGCTGTAAGGAAGTGCCTTATTCTCAGTCATAAACTTTAAAGGCACTCAATAGGGTGCAAACAAGCTTCCCAATGTGCTTCTAAACACTGGAGCTGTATACAAACATTTTCAAAGTAACAGGGGAGGAGTCCTGCTGAGACTGTGTCACAAAACAAATTAGGTTGGCAGATGCTAATGGGCACACATGGGGCATGCCTCACTAACATACTGGCATGTTACACCCAAAGATATCTGCTTATGGTATAGCACCTATTGCATGGTGTCATTCCTTCCCCAGAGACTGTGGGTAGAGGTGTTATTGCCCCAATCATTCCCCACCATTGACTTTGTTCCTTTAATCCTACTTCTGAGCTGAAGTGACTTTACATTTTATGGCCTCCTGCAGTACACTCCTGTATTCCAGTTGCCACAGATCTACACTCCAGTTCCTCAGATTTCCCATGCATCCAGTGCCTCTACTCTCTTGTCTTGTACCCCTCTGCTGCCATACTTAACAATTGGTCCTATGATGATCTCCATATCTTACTGACTACTTCACAATTATGCTAATTTACAAAATGCCATTTACTGCCTAGCACTAACAATTCTAAAGGCAATGGAAGTCCTCAGTCAAGGCTTTTGAGGGTCACATGCTTAGACTATGGCCCCTATAGGCTGTATGGTGATCCATCTCCATTACTACACAGTTGCAACTGTATTAAGAACCACATTGAGAAGGTTATTGACCTCCAGGTGTGGTGGGACACTCAGTCATGGCTGTCTATAAATAGTCTTCAACTATGTTGTAACAGTTCCTTGTGACTGTGTGTCATGGAAATGGAGGAACATAGACAATGATGACAGAAAAGACCATTGGGCCATCCAGTGACCCATAAAACCCTATCATACCCCAAACATTTTGTCTGTACAGGATTTTACAGTAGATCACACTATCCACCCCCATGATCCTTGTTTTACTGCTACTGCCTGAGTATACTTAACAATAATAGCCCAACAGGGTGTATGTCATGCTGGGAAACATCATGCCCTCAGATGGTTGGCACGAGGCCACAGGCCGAGCACGTCCAACAACTGAGGCGCGGACGTTATCCCAAATGACACACACCCTGGAGGGCATTATTACTATTATACAATGGCTCATTGTTATAGAATAAAAAATCATTTTAAAGATTTTTTGTGTGGAAAATATTTTTGTTTTTAAGAGCAGATGAAACAATCAAGCAAATGCTCAAGGTGCTCAAGGTCATCTGCAGGTTCACAGTGAGGCTGAGACTAGACCCGTGATGTTGTGCTGGGATAACATCACAGGGTCCAACAAAGACGACCAATCAGAGTCCAGAAATTTTTCTTGCCATTGTATAAGAAACTTTAACTCTCAGCCATGCATGAAACCATAAATGGTTTGGGTGCCGCCAGATCAGCTGGCAAATTGTTCAGGTTCTAACCATCTATACTGTAAAACCTACACTGTAAAATAAAACTTTCTCAGGTCCCTCCTCAACCTCCCACCCGCTAGTTTCCAGTCATGTTCCCTTGTTCATGATCTGCTAATCCAGCTGAATAATTCCTCACCTTTCACCTTGTTCATCTCTTTCAGGAACTTGAAGGTCTTTATCTT
Organism: Neoceratodus forsteri; assembly: GCA_016271365.2. NCBI lineage: Eukaryota > Metazoa > Chordata > Ceratodontiformes > Ceratodontidae > Neoceratodus > Neoceratodus forsteri. The sequence continues at coordinate 676,043,363 of CM028135.1, forward strand.
ATCATCCATTTCTTGATGGACCTTGAGTGAGTACATGTTCAGTGTCTTAAGACGAACCCTGTAGGTCTGCTTCACTGGCCCTGAATCATTTTGGTTAACCTACACTGCACCATCTCTAGTCTGTCCTTATCTTTCCTCAGGTGAGGACCCAGAACTGCAGAACAGAAGAGCAGCTCATCTTTTATTCATTTTAAAAGAACCATTTGCACTGAATATATGTGATTTGTGCTGTTTACTATCATGAACTATGTTTGGAGCCCTGCTAAAATTACAGGAAACAGGAAGGGGAGACTGTAGTCCTTTAACAGCATGTCTAGGACTACAAACTCAGTTTAGTGTTTAGTGTCACATTTAGCAGGCAGTATAAGAGTGTTCACCCTATTTGGGGTCATTTGCTCATCTGTTCTTGATAATGTAAGTTTTTGTTTGAATCTGAGCCATGACCACGAGATCTTGTCCGGGTCATGTGACTAACATATCTAAGTGCCCTGCAGTGAGACAACTCTGTTTAAAAGCTCTTGTGCTGTGAGCTGTTATCACAGCTCAGTGCAGCTCATCTTTTATTTATTTTAAATGAACCATTTGCACTGAATGTATTGTGATTTGTGCTGTTTACTATCACAAACTGTGTTTGGAGCCCTGCTAAAATTACAGGAAGCAGGAAGGGAGATTGTAGTCCTTTAAAAGCGTGTCTGGGACTACAAACTCGATTTTAGTGTTGCAAAACTCAGTGCTCTCACATTGTCAGGCAGTATAACAGGGTTTCACCCTATTTGGGGTAATTTGCTCATTTATTCTTGATAATTCAAGCATTTTACTTGAATCTGAGCCGTGACCCTGAGATCTTGTTCCAGGTCACATGCCTAGATATCTGAATGCCCTGTGGTGAGCAGGGCAGGGTGTCATCGTGTGTCAAGACACGCATCAAGAAGCACATGTTTTGCATGTTTGAAGGGTTTGGAGGGATTACTGAAAGAATTAAACCCATTTGCACACCTAATACTTGGTAAGAACTATTGTGTCTATACATATCGAGTGTTTGTATGAAGTAGCAAGTACTAGATCAAAATGAATGACACCAGTATTATAGTTTGAAGGTAGGATAGGTTTAAAATGTAAGTCTTGCTTAATGTATTGTTTCAGTTCTTCAAATACATTAAACACAGTATTCCAATGTTCAAAGTGTAAACAAAATGAGGACATGATGCAAGAAATAGTCCTTTTGGTTCAAGGTTGAGTGCACTTGAAAAAAGTCAATTAGAGACATCTAACAGGCTTCTCAAAACAGGATTGGCTAACCCAAACATATTACTTACTGGTATAAATACAGAGAAACATAATGAAGTTCAGTTATTGTCATGTAAAGAGTTACAAACCCCTGCAGCCCCAAGGAACAATATAAAAAGACCAAGAGAGGAGGAAGAACTTCCCAATGATGAAAATACTTGGTACACTGTTCAAAGCAATATAGCTGCTAAAAAGGGTAGAAAAGCTCACAATTCGATACTATACTGATCAATCATTTTGACCCACTTATTGATCTAGTTGAGGAAGATAATTTGCCTACAACTGACTCTGTAACTATGTTATCCCCAATACTTAACAGCCCTGAATTAATACCGTCAGATATAGGCCAGAACACTATTCCAGTTCTGAATACACAAAATGTTACAGGTAATCTAACAGCTAGATGAAACCAATTAATCTGAACCTAAGCAAATTTATGTTGTAGGGGAATCAATTATAAAACAACTAGACAGACCAAGAATAGTTGAGTACCTAGAGGCCAGTGGGGCACAGGACCCAAGGCAGCAAGGGTTCACAACAGGAAAGGTCATGTCAGATGAATCTAATAGATTTCTTTGACTGGGTGACCAAAGTAGTAGACCAGGGAGGGGCTGTGGACATGGCCTACCTAGACTTTGCAAGGCATTTGACACAGTCCCACACAAAAGATTAACAGTCAAATTAACCAGCCTGGAGTGGGTCCCAGGGTGGTAGCCTAGGTAAAACATTGGCTGGACAACAGGACACAGAAAGTAATTGTAAATGGAGTCCACTCTGAAGAAAGAGGGGTTACTAGTGGGGTACTGCAGGGTTCAGTATTGGATCAAGTCCTTTTAATGTCTTCATAAGTGACATTGCAGAGGGTCTGGAAGGAAAGTATGCATCTTTGCAGATGACACAAAGATCTGCAACAAGTTGATATACAAGGAGGCATGGAAAGGATGAGAAGGGACTTGGCAAGGTTGGAGGAATGGTCAGAGTATGGCAGCTAGGATTCAATGCAAAGAAGTGCAAAATAATGCACCTGGAAACAAGAATCCAGGGAAGAATACACAATGGGGTGAACAGCTGGGTGCATAGTGGCATGGTACCCACACCCCAATCCCTGATGTGCCTACAACAGCAATAAAATTGTGAACCCCCACGGATCCCTGATGGTGTCTTCAGTGGCATACAGTGCACCCCATGGGCGCCTAACCTCTGACACCTGCCAGTAGTTCCCCATTATCCCCCAGCCCCAGGCAGAGCTGGGACTGGTGCAGCCTTCACACACCTCCATGGCCAGTCCCTGAACAGACTGCATGAGCAACGGACTGTACAGTGTATCTTGTGAATAGGTATGGGTCCCATACATGTGGGGCACATCCATGCTTCATGGGGCACACTGGGTAGCAGAGCTCAAAGGGCCTGTGGCAACCCCTGTCCATGCACCATGCATTTGCTGCAAGGTTGGGGTTGCTGCAGGCATGGGACTTAGGTGCCAGTACCCCTCCCATATGTGAATCAGGTGCAGGATCTCAGATGCAAGGGCATTGGCTCAAGCTGCTGTTTGCCACAGCTTGCACTGGACATAGGCCCCTTTAAGAATTGGGCCCTAGTCATTATACATGCAGGAGTTAATAACATCATGACTCACAATGTACAAAGTATTAAGGAAGAATATGTTGGGCTCTATAAACATCTTGACTGAGCTGGAGTGTGAAATAGCTCTGTCTGAAATTCTCCCAGAGCCTAGAGCTAACCCATACCTTGCAAGAAAAATCAAACATATTAATAACTGGTTGTGTCTCAGTTTTATTTATTTATTTATTACAATCTTGGATTAACACCACTTGAGCTCAGAGCTCTTTTCATAGGTTCCACATCAGGATTACAATACAAACAGAGTAGTACAGTATTACAGAGGAATGAAAGGGGAACAAACTTAGTGAGGATTTGGGGAGTGGAGGCTAACAACATACTTACAGGTTAAGATGCCTGATGGTGAATACCAATCAGTTGTCTGTAGTGTCAAGGTTTAATAGAGAGTTGCTAAGTACAAAGGTGGGAGAGGGAGGAGCCCCAAGTGCCAAGTGGGAAGCGATACTGTGAGTATTAAACTGGCAGAGGGGGAGGGGAAAGTGTGAGGGAAGCTGGTGAGGGTGAGAGGAGAGGAGGTAGGAAGGGAGGAGCAGGTTCAAGAAAGGAGTAGAGGGTGGGGTAAGAGGTGAGAGGTAGGAATGGAGGGAAGACTCAAGAAGGAGTAGGGGTAAGGGTGAGAGGTGAGGGTGCAGAAAGAGGACAAGGCTTGAGAAAAGAGGGAGAAGGTATAGGGGATGCAAGGAACGGTGTTGGAGGTGGGGTGGCAGAGCTATTGGTGACAGAACTGGAGGCAGAATTTTGACTGCATAATTCACTGGGAGGAATTTTTGGACAGACGAGACATGATATGTCCTTTGCCCATCCCAGGAAGGATGGGGACAATCTTCAGGGTTCAGGGCAATCCTCTCACTAAGTCTGTCTAATGAAGCTGCCTGTGACAACTTCAGAAACTGTGCATTTTGGTGTTCAGCCCAGGCACCTACATTCCTTGTGGTGAATTTTCTCGACAAGGGACTCTGTCACCAAGACTGTTTTCTGTTTTAAAAGTGTCTGCCTACTATGGAGTCTAGAGAAAGAGACTGTCCAAGTACAGAACTTTTAGTCATGTCTGTTTTAAAAGTGTCTGCCTACACTGGAGTCTAGAGAGAGAGACTGTCCAAGTACACAACCTTTAGTCATGTAGTATGTTAAGTGTGAAAAAGCATTTCAAGATAGCATCTACAAGTTTTCTGTGTGAGGCGTTATTAGCCAGATGAATGGCCAAGTATAAACTGGAAGCAAAGGTGGAGGCCCCCATCTCAAATAACCAGTTTACCTCTCTGAATTCAGTTTGTGCACCAGTTCAATTTTCATTCAGTGCATTTGGCCAGTGCCTGATGGAAATAGTTACCTAGATGTGGGTTGGATTTTCTGTGAGCCTATATGTGCTCTTTGGTGGTTGTGTGTGCCACCAAGATTCCTCATAAAATATTGGAAAGTGTCCTAGTACTGGTCATGTGTTCCTAGTCAGAGGAAATGTACCAGTTCTGGTCATATGTGCCAATCTCCAGTTCAGAACCAGAGAGTTTGCCGTGTAGTTCAGAACCAGAGAGTTTGCTGTGTAATTCAGAATCAGTGTGTTTGCTGTTCAAGTCAGAAACTGAGGGTTCACTGTGTGTGTTCTCTGTACCTCAGTAATCTGCATTACCAGTAGGAGTAGCCCTGTGGGAGACCATCTTCGCTTTGTTATTATTCTCTGTGTATGTGAATAAAAGCCACACTCTAGAATCCCAACCTAGTTTGGACTGTACTGTTATTGTTTCCAGTGTATCTGGATTTACTTGGTACCACTGTGCAGAAGTGCAAACCTAGCATAACTGTGAGCAAACATTTTCTCCTAGGGACCTAGGTTGATGGCCATGGAAAATGGGCCCACCAGTTATGAACCTGGTAGTTGCCACACTTGGTTTGCCTGTCTGTGTATGGGTGCTCAAAGTAGATGTACTATAAACTGTTTGTGTACACCTCCATCCCTCTCTTGGTGCCATGTGGTGAGAGGAGTAGCCCTGCTAGTTAAACAAGGGGTGCTGGTGGGGGTGGTTACAATAGCAAAATAAAAGAATATTTATCATCCTGGAATTTGGAAAAAGCCCTTGTAAATAAAGACACTGAAGGAATGTGTTGCTTATCAGGGAAAAATTGAGTTACTGTATACAAAATTGGGTACCTGAACATAACAAACATAACAATAATAAAAAGAACACCAATGTGGCTAAATAAGAAAACACAAAGACAAATCAAAAATAAGAAAAGAGCTACAACAAATATAAAAAAACAACCTACTGCTATCAGGTGGCTCAAATGCAAAACTAAGGTAAACAAACCAAAAGGGCTATTAGAAATGCAAAGAACCTAGAATAAAATCTGGCAACATTAACTAAAGACAATAAAAAGGTTTTATAATTACATTGGCTCCTTGAAAGGTAATCCTCCAAAAATTGGACCTCTACTTATTAATCAAGAAACAATTACAATGAACAGAATATTGCAGAATAATTAAATAAATACTTTAGTAGTATTTATAAAAGCAAAGATGAAATTAATTTGGATAATCGTCCACCACTAGTGGATCAGACTTATTTACTTCTAGCGACATTAAAATGCCTTAAAATCTATAAAAAATAACTCAGCAGGATCTGACAACATACCTCCTTTATTTCTTACAAATCTAATAAATGAACTATCTGGTATTTTAACTTTACTATTCAACACCTTTATTACAGAAGGTGTTGTAACAAAGTGGAAGACAGTTACAGTATTGTTATTCCCATACATAAAATGCTAACAGGAACAGTCCTGCTAATTACAGACCTCTTAGCTTAACCTCTTGTATAGGAAATTGCTGGAGAAGTTCTTCTCCAGAAAATTATATTACACATTATGAATACAGGTAATATAGATATAACTCAGTATGGTTTCACTCAGGCAGATTCTGACAAAGCAATCTCATAAATTTTTTCGAGCCTGTAAGCAGAGCTTGATAATGGTTTACTTGTGTATGTAGTATTTTAGATTATGAAAAGGCTTTTGATACTGTTTCACATGGGGTTTTACTTGAACACTTAATAGGATCAAACTACATCCCAACTTTATTAAATGGCTAGATTCTTGGCTAAGAGATAGAGAACAGTGTGTCACTGTCAAAGGACAATCATCTACCTCAACTAAAGTTACCAGTGGAGTGCCCCAGGATCGGTCCTGGGACCTGTATTATTCAATATTTTGATATCAGCTTTGCAGACCTCGAATGGTGTCTGGATAAATAAGTATGCAGATGATAGCAAAATTGGTTGTATCACAAACGATACATAATCAGTTCAGGCCTTACAAAATAATATTGATCAACTATCATCGTGGACTAAACTTAATAAAATTACATTTAACAGCACTGAGTGTAAAGTTATGCATTTTGGAAAAATAATAAGTTAGCCCAATATACTTTGAATAATACAGTACTCAGTTATAAGCAGTCACAACTGAACTAGATTTGGGTGTTACTATTACTAATGATTTAAAATTGATGCTCATATAAATAAAACAATAAAAAATGTTATGGTATCACAGCATGTATTTGAAACATATCAAAAGTCGCACTGCAGATCTTATAATACCTCTTTTTTTCCAGCATAGTAAAATCACATATTGACTATTATTACCCTTCTGGCCCAACATCTAAGGGTACAAAAACAATGATGGAACAAGTACAAAGAAGAATAACTAAAATGTTAATAATTTACCTAATTATACATACAAAGAAAGATTGACCACCCTAGGCCTCATTTCTCTTCAATATAGATCACTAAGGGTGATCTTTTCTTAATATATAGCGTTTAAAGATCATGCTCTATTTGAATCCTTGTGTTTTCAAAGAAAACAATGTGATAAAACAAAAGATCTCATAAATTGATACTTCAGACAAATATTAATCATATTACAAAATGAAATAATTTCGTTACACAAAGGATACCTCTGATTTGGAATTAATTGGCTGAGTCTGTCGTGACCGGTGCTAATATTGCACAATTTAAAAACAACTTGGATGAATATATGGGTACTAGAAAATGTTTATTCTGCCATTAGGTTTTAGTGATGGTGAGTTTATTAAGGGTTCTGCCCTCAAACTTGTATACTCCTATGGACCTATGAACTGGGAACAGAACTCTAGGTGTGACCTCACTAGTAACCTATAGAGAGGTAGTAATACTGTGCTGCCAGTACTCCTTCCTATGCCTCCCAACATCCTGTTTGCCTACTGTGGACCTTGTTACATTGGCTAGCTTGTTTAAGGGAGTCACTTGATGACTTCTAGGTTTCTTTCCTTAGAGGTAGTGCCCAGTTTAACTCCTTCCATCCAGCATTATGTCCCAGTGTTCTTGTTCCCTATGTGTATCACCTTACACTTTTGGCATTAAATTTCAACAGCCAAGCCTTGGATCACCTCTTTAGTTTTCATAGGTCCCTCTGCATCTCCACAATCTCTTCCTCATTGTCTACCCTACCACAAAGTTTAGTGGGATCAGCAAAGGGACACATCTTGCCCTGAATTACTTCTCTTATGTTGATGATAAGCATATTTAAAAACTGAACATAGGACCAGACCAATCCATGTGGCACCTCACTGGTGACCTCCCTCTCTTATGATTTGATGCTTTTTCCACATCCCTTTGTTGTCTCCTTCCAACCAGTTTCCCAACCATGTAGTTTTGTCCTTTGCTGCACCAGATCCTCTAGCTTCTTCAGCCCTGAGTGTTTGCAGCAAAGAAGCATACTTACACTATACATTTACAAATTACATATGTCTGTTTTTCCCACAGTGTTATTGCTATACATTGTACCTGTTACATTTTGGGTTGAAGGCTCAGTGTAGAGGGTAGGTGCCAGCTATTGTGCCTAAATAGCATATCTTACTGTACATATGCACAACAAAAATGTGTCTATTTTCTACAAACGTTATTATTGCAAATCGCTATACAGATCAGAACCAAGGGTACTAGTTACTTGGCAAGTGCCTGATACTGCAACCAAGGAGTATGTCATAATAGTACATATTCATAGCGGTGAACAGAACACTAAACACACCTAAGTAGCATCTACAGAATAACATCTTGTGACAGGCTATCGCACAAGGCAGCACATCCTGTCTAGGTGACAGTTATGTTCTGTTTCTCCTTTTGATTAAAAAAAAGCAGGCCCTGTACAGGCCTTGAATAAAGTATCAGGCCAGATGGACTAAGACACCACATTCAGGGTGTCAGTGTACTTACTCTGACATACAGTATGCACACTTAATGTGTTTCTATTCAGCCTGAAGAGTTTATTCTAATGAACTGTACTATTTACAATCAGGGTACTGGGTACAGAGTACAGGATGTGTGTCAATCACTGTAACATACTTTACTGTTTTCATTCAGGGATGAAGATACAGGACATGAGTTATTTCTTCAACTGACCCAATCCAGATTGTTTACCTTTTCCAATTTTAAGTTTCACATGAACTCCAAAGGTTACACATTCTACATTGTGAACTCTAACATGGACACAACAAGACTATTACAGAAGTGCAGTACTGCCACTCTAGTTAAGTTTAAGTAGACACTTTAATGTCAAGTACAAATGCTAGTTTCTAAGTGATCTTAAGTGCTGAAAAATGATACTGTATGAGCACTTTTTGGTGCTTAAGCTGAAAATGCTGAAAATTTTGTAAGAATTGGTCAGGTAGTTTTAAAGTTGAGTGGTGGGTGAAACAGAAGTATTAGTTTAATAATTTAATTGTATAACACCTTTGAGAAATGCTTACTCAAAAATGGTAAAGATTTTAAACTTAAACATTTAAAGGTTAATCAGATTCTTAAGCAAAGGTGGTGCATTTGCAGTTTTATTTAAAAATCTTAAAATGTAAGTTATAACAATTTAAAAATGTTTTATCATGTATCTGTGTTAGCACTTTTTCTAAAATGTTTTCAATAGTGAGAGAGTAAATGCATGGTATGGCATATAGTACAGTCACTACAGGAAGAGGTCATGGCCCAATTTCACAAAGGCATGACAATTTAATGTATTTATTTACCTGCAATTTGTTAACTGGGTAGGACCCAAGAGCATTAGAGGTCCATTTTCAAGGAGGACCCAGAGATGTAAACAAAAGCAACAGTGCAGAATGAATATGCATTGCAGAATAAATACTTATATATCCATGTACACAGTAATCAGATGACAATCCACTTGCACATAGACAAGTCCAAACCATACTTTTAACAATATTTTAAACATATTCTATGAACTGGTAGACTGTAATGAAGCAAGTAAATTATTTCAGAATGTAGTGGCATTATAAATAGTTGGCCCAGGGAGGAACAGTAGAGTGGAGATCTTATAAATTGAATAGAGCAGATCCAGCACTCAGAGAGCCAGTTTTGGGGCTAGCATCAACCAAAACAAAAATCTAATTGGGCCTTTAGGAAACATCTAAAGCTGATCAGGATGAAATCTGTAGAGTGTGTGAGTCAGAAGAAGGACAGACAAAGTGTTTGTAAAGAGTGCAGTGATGAGAAAATCTGGGGCTGGAGGTGGTAATCTGCATATTAAACTGTAGAGAAATTTTAATTCTTTACAAGACAGTGACATTAGCAATGGCACAAACTGGAAGCCTGTTGTCCACTAATGACAGGACTAGGGACAGAGCCAGGGCTATCTTAGAGTCAGTGGGCAAACATTTTTTGCCCTAAAAGCTGACCAAGGTGAGTATGTACTGATTTAACCAGTATGGATTTATGTTATTTAAAAGAGAGAGTCTGGTCTATAGAAAAACCAAGATGCTTGCAGCTGTCCAATCTTTCATCAAAGGTGCCACTTAAATCTTTAATTAAGTCGGGGGACCCTTTAATTTTGTTTTGTTCCAATTGCATACCTGTCTTTTTGCCTGACCAGTTGGGTGCTATCTCAACACTGAACAACTCACTTTGAAATCCAAGATTGGATGAATTCCAGTGGTCTAAAGTTGAACCCAGGAAAGACTGAGGTTTTGGTTTGTGGTCATAGGGTAGAGGGATTGAGGACTAGGCTTCCTTCCAGTTTTGTCCTGGGGGATCTGATTCTTACCTCTGAACGGGTGCGTAACCTGGTAGTGGAGCTTGATATTGGTCTGACTCTTCAACATCAGGTATCGTCAGTAGTCAGGCTGGCCTTTTTCCATCTTAGGAACATTGCCAGGATTAGGCACCTTGTTCCATCCAGTGACCTGCCTGTTTTGGTCCATGCCTTGTGACATTGTGCCTTGATTACTGCAACTCCTTTATCTAGATCTTCCTGGGTTGATATCTGCCACTTGCAGCTAGTGCAGAGCGCTGCAGCACATTTGTTGACTGGGGCATCTAGAAGATCTCACATCACCCCTGTGCTGCACGCTCTGCACTGGCTGCCAATACAGTGGATCACCTTTAAGGTAGGTCTTTGACCTACAAAGCCCTACATGGATTGGGTCCGATTACTTGAAAGAGCTCCTGGTGCCTTACAACCCTCTGCGACAGCTCCGCTCGACTGACGAGGGGTTGCTGGAGATTCTGAGGTTTAACTTGAAGTCATCTGGCACTCGTGCCTTTGGATTCTGGCACCTACCCTCTGGAATTCTCTGCCCGTCAGCTCCTTGAGTGTAGGATGGTGGGAAGTTTTAACAGGCACTAAAGACATTTTTATGGGGAAAGGCATTTCCTGTTTTATCCTGATTTTATATTGTATGTATATGAATATATGTTATGTTTGTACTAATATTGAACAGTGCTTTGAAATACTGAAAGGTGCTTAATTAAATCAATTTTGTTGTTATTATTATTATTATTATTATAATATTTGGTTTTACCAACATTCAGTTGAAGGCCATTTTTAATAATTATTTTGTACCTATTAAAAGTCAGGCTGCAAATATCTAGTTATATCACTGCCATTGCTGAAGATTAGAGATGCAGTGAAGTTTTACTTCGCTTGTGAATTTTTATGAAGTCACCAAATTCACTTCAACATATCAGTTTGTAATTTGTGGTTGTCAACTGAAAATTCATCATTTGTAACTTCGCCTTGCTCAGATTCTATTTTGTTTATGTGCAAATTGCACTTTAAAACCCCCAAAGCAAGGAGAAGTTACAAATTGTGAACCCCAAAACCCTGGTGTCTAGTGCCACCCATTGACTACCAGCCCTCTACCTGCTAATCGCTGGCCCAAATATAAAAAAATATCTTTAATCCCTGGTGTTTAGTGGACCCCCACCACCCCAATAGCCAGCCCCAATGTAATAAAAATATCCTAAATCCCTGATGTCTAGTAGACCCCACATCTTGCCCATCACTGGCCCCAATACATTAAAATGTATTCTAAATCCTTGGTGTCTAGTGGACCACACACCCCACCAATCACTGGCACCCAATATAATAAAAATAGATCCTAAATCCCTGGTGTCTAGTGGACCCCCACCCTGCTGATCACTGGTCCCGATATAAAAAATATATCTTCAATCCCTGCTACTGTATGTAGTGGAACCCTTCCACCCCACTGATTGCCCACCCCAAAATAATATAAATATATCCTTCCTCAGAGATCATGTGATGCAGAGTGCTGAGTAACAGCTCCCTCAAGCATCTCCTGCTTCCGTCTCTTATTTAGCTTGTTTTGTTGCTCTATTTTATTATTTTCTCTCGTTTCTAAGTTTTCACGCTGTACAATAGCTGTTGCGATCTGGTCTGGTAATCTTTCGAGAGGATGAAGGCATATGAAGAAAGCCCCACAGAAGCATACCCCTCCAGCAACTCCCGAGAAGGTCCCCAAGAAACCCAGGGCCTCGGATGGTTCTAGCTCTGATCTCCTGAGCCAAAGTGGTGATCAGGAACCTCTAACGCTGGTCAGATTTCTCAAGGAATTCAAACCCTTTCGAGAGAAATGAAGGATATGGCAATGGACTTGAAGTCATTATCCAGAAAATTAGATGAGCTCTCATTGTTTGTTTCCGACAAGCATGGCCAATTGTTTCTATTGAGAAAAGAATTGAAGTCTTGACCCTGAACTGGTCTCAATGTGCCGGAAAATGTCTCGCCTAGAAGCCAAGCTTGAGGACCTAGAGGGTCGGAGCCAAGAAATAATGTGGTGGTTCTCAGTTTACGGAGGAAGTGAAGGCCAAAATGTCAAGGCATTTATTCGGAAATTGGTTGAGCGGGTGGCAGGCCCATCCCATTTGGCTCTGGCACATTATTGAGCGTGCCCACAGGGCTTTACGGCCCAAGACACCCCCTGAGGAACCCCCGCCCTTTCGTGTGCGGTTCCTGAATTATCTGGAGAAACGACATTTTCTACAAAAAGTGCGTGCTCTGCAAAGGGTTCGCTGGGAACATATAAAGCTGAGAATCTCCCAAGATCTACCCATCTCAGTCCGTATGAAATGCAAGGCATTTCACCCTATTGTTTCAAGCTAATTGCTGCAGGCTTGAAGTTCAGAATGAGTTATCCGCTAGACTACAGATTTCAACTAACGGATCCTGGAAAAGCTATGAAGACCCTGAAGAAACCCTGAGGAGCCTTAAGTCTATGTTGCCTGATCTCTTCAAAGACCCTTGAATGGTGGTGGCTTAGTATCAAGTATTGCACGGAGCCAAGAATTGATTTCGTTTTCTTTCTTCGGAGAAATCTTAAGAATGTAAAGACTCAGGCAACTGCATAGTTTGCAGTGAACTTGAGGGGTCACCACTGGCTGCCCGTTCCTTCTTTTCTTTCTGTTTCTTAATGGGCCCATAGTGGCCCGATGTAAAGGTCACTGGGGTCTCAACCTTCTGGGGGTTTACGAGCCAGGTTTTTGGTGACAATTTTTGCTGGGGTTGACAGGGCCCAGTTTGGTTGTGGGCTAGTTTCTCATTTTTTCCTTTAAGGCTGTTGTTGGGATGGTCCTGGACTTTCTCCATCTTGCCTTCCACTTGGGTTGGGTCTGGGAATTGACCGCTAGAGGGCTCCTATCTCTGGGGACCCATGGGAAACTCTCTCGTGAGGGATTTAACAGGGGCATTGATTAGCTGGGAGGCAGCACTTTCAATTTCTCATGGAGCTCTGTTTACGGATACTGACTGGGAGTGGGAAAGGTAGTTTTTTTTACCTTCCTCCTCTGGTCTGTAGTTTCCTGCTTTTCTATTTTAATTCTCGTCTTTAATGTGAGCTGGGCATTTCTCCCTCAGGTGTTGCTGAAACCAGTGCCTCCGATTTTAATATGGGTTACCACGAGAGAGTGGGCGTTGAGATGGCCTTATCATAGCCCCCCTATGTTATTTTCTCTCATACCCATGCCTTGGTGGAATGAGGCGAAGGCCCAGGACTACTCATTTTTGTTGGGGGTACAACTGACAGGGCTCACCTCTGAAGGCTGTCCTTTGTGCAACAGCGCTAAATAGCTAAGCTTAGTATCAGGGGTGGGAGTAGAGGATTAGAACCAGTACTATGCTGAACGTAGCTTAGTGACAGATTGGGGAGAGGGGCAGGGGCATGGTTGGGGGTTACAGGGATGGGCGGTATCCACTTCTGGGTGGGCTAGGGAAGAGGGTGGGCTTTACTGCAGTAACTATGGGGATATATGTAATGGAGTTTTGTATCTCGTGTGCTGAGTATAATTATTTCGGTTTGATATCTCTTCTGGATGGTAAATGAGTTAACAATTGTGTCTTGGAATGTTAAGGGGATCAGAAAGCAACATAAGCAATTTCAGGTTCTTAAACACTTAAGTTTGTTTAATTCACAGATAAATTTTTGCAAGAAACCCAATATTAGAAGGGACGCTTTGCAATTAAGGAGGCAACAAGTGAGATCGATTTACAGTGCCCAGGGCACAACAAATAGCTGTGAGGTCATGCTCATGATTAACAGGAGTATCCCTTTTCTCCTACACAAGTGATCAAAGATACCGAGGGTAGGTTTATTTTGGTCAGAGGTACCCTCTGGTCTGTCCCAATTTTATTGGGCTGTGTTTATAGCCCTAACCTGGATGACCCGATTTTTGTGAGACTTATGTCTATCATTCTCCCAATGATTCCCATTAAAATTATTTTAGGGAGATTTCAATCAAGTATTTGATTCTCACTTAGATAGACTGGGTAGTGGCCCAGGTGGAGTTACCCTGGACAGAAGGCACTCAGGAGCTATTAGATCAATGTGGGCTCTGTGATGTCTGGCGTCTTACACCCTGATTCCAGAGAGTTTACTTTTAGGTCCATGGTGCATGGCTCGCAGTCCCGCATTGACTATTTACTTATTTCTCAGTGCCTCCTGCCCTGGGTAAAGACCTCCCTCAGTTCAACCTGGCCCAATCTCCGACCACTCACTGGTGGTATGCAGTTTGGTACTGCTCAATTCATTTAACAGGGAAACTAGATGGAAGCTCAATGATCAACTTCTTAAAGATGCTAAATACTGTAAACTTATTAGCGAGAAACTAGAATACTTTTCCTCACTAAATCCCTTAGAGGCGTAAAACTTGATATCTGGTGGGGGCCTTCAAAGCCTTCATGAGAGGGATACTGATTAGCATGGCGGTTGGTAGGAAAAGAGAGTGAGAGGAAGACCTTAAATCCTATTATCCCAAATTAGATCTCTGGAAACAACCTTCCGACTAATCCTCTAGATGAGGATATTCAGAAACTCCTGAAATTAAAGGATAAATATCTGGGTTACTTCAAGAGAAAGCAGAACTAGCTATTATTCGTACCAGAGCTAAATACACTGATCAGGGAAAAAGCGGGATGTTTACTGGCATTGCGTATTAAACAGCAGGAGTCAATGAGATTTATCCTGCCTATCAGGTCATCAGCAGATGGAACTCTCAAAGTGTCTCTAATGAAATAGCCCAGGAATTTGCTGCTTATTATTCTAAACTGTATAGCGACATGGAACACCCTCCCTGCCCAGAAAATATACAAGATTATTTAAGAGGTTCCCACTTGCCCCTTCTCCTGACAGGTGCAGTGAAACTCTGTTGTCCCTATTTCTCAGGAGGAGATTGCTAAGTTATTAGTGAATTGCCTGCTGACAAGGTCCCTGGTCCAGATGGATTTTCTCCTTATTTTACAAGGTCTTTCGAGACCTTCTTGTACCAATACTTGGTCATTTATTTCAACAAATCCTATCTAGGGAGGATACAGATCTGTATCTCTACGAGGACCTGATTGTTCTGCTTCCCAAACCTGATAAAGACCTTGATAAAGTTCAAAGTTATAGACCCATCTCTCTCTTAAACCAAGATGTTAAGATTCTCTCTAAATACTGTCCAACAGGTTAGCACTGGTTCTTCCTGGGTTAATAGGTACAAACCAGGTTGGATTCATGAAAGGCGATTATCTTCTGATCATTTACGCACTTTGTCGCATGTCTTCTCGGCTACCAGGGATGCGGGGTTCCCAGCTGGCCTGGTCTCCTTGGATGCTGAGAAGGCATTCAACTGTGTGAACTGGAATTTCTTGTTTCACACTTTGGAGGCTTTCCATATCCCTTCTCTGTTTATCTCCTGGATTGCCGCCCTTTATAAACCCTCCGAAGGATTTCTGTGAATGGGGCCTTCTCCAAATCCTTTCCACTTCATTCAGGTACTAGACAGGGTGCCCTCTCTCCTTTATTATTTAACTTATATCTGGAACCTCTTATCCAAAACATTCTCAATAATGACTCCATACAAGGAGTTAGAATTGGGTGGCATGAAGTGAAGGTTACCGTGCATGCTGATGATCTGTTAATACATCTGTCCCATCCGTATCCTCTGTTCCAGCCTTACTAAGTAAAGTGGCAAGGTTCAGTGCTTTGTCTAACTACAAACTGAATGCCAGTACATCCCTGTTTTTCCCTTAAATCACAAAGTTTTCAAAACTGATATTAGTCCCTTGGGGCTATGCTAGACTCCCAGATCTTTTAGTATCTGGTATTAAGCTTTCACGTAACCCTTAGTATGGTTCAAGGAAACCTAGATTCTTTACTGCAGGGAATTACACATGATCTAGAAAGGTGGTCCAAACTCCTTATCTCTCTGTGGGGCTGAATTAATATAATTAAAATGAATGTATTTCTAGGATTTTTACCCGTTGTCCCTTCTTAATGCTTTTGTTCCTTTAGTCTGGTTCAAAAGGTTCACGGTATTTTTACTAAATTTATCTGGGCGATGAAGGTATCCCCACCTGGCTTACCATAAGCTGGCAGCTCCTAAACTGGAAGGGGGTTGTGAATCCCCACCTGGCTATATATTATTGGGCTAGACACCTTGCGAAATGTTCATGTGGTTATCTCCCGGCCCAGAGGAAGCTTAATCCATTTAGCTCAAAATAGAATTGGACGCATTAAGGCCAATAATCTGGACCTGCCGTTATTTTTCCTTAAGTTATCTCAAGTAAGTATGGCTGTAGATTGTCCCATAATAAGGACCTCTATAAAGGTCTATCTACAGATGTGCTCCTTTTTCAGTATTCTTCCCATCTGGACCTGGCCCAGTCTATATGGAACTCTCCATCATTTACTATTAACAAGAATCAAATCTCCCATCTTTGGTTGCCTCAACTCGAAGAGGAAGCTCTCAACTTTACTGATGATAAGGGCACTGGCTATCAGTGGAGGAGTTGGTTAGGAAATTTCACATCCCGACTTCTTCTTTCTTTAAAGTCTTGCAATTGAGACATTTATTGGTAATTTCCCTAGGAGTACTCCTCCATCTCAGGGCATCTCCTCTCTGATACCCGAGATATCCCCGCTTTCTGGGTCCTCTGGTGTAATCTCTAAATTATATCAGGTTTTGTTTCACAAAGTTCTGGGGCCCCTTTGGGCCGTCAAGATTTTGGAGTAACTTTTTCCCCATCTGCAGTTAGATTGGCATTCTCTCTGGAAGTCATGTCACAAATTTATCTCTCAGGATAGACTGCGTCTCATGCAACATCATGTATTACACAACCTATACTATTCCCGGTTAAGTTCCACAAGTAGGGCTACTTAGACTCAATAAATGTAACAAATGCTTGCAAGATGAGGGCAGCTTTTCACATGCTTTCATCTTGCCCAAGTATTTCCACCTTTTGGGTCTCAATTCAAACCTCCTTAGACCCCTTGTTGGGCATCCAAGAATACTTTTCCCTGAGGTACAGTGATGTGTGTTGGGGACCTGTCTTCCATTAGAGTCAAGGTGTATAAATTTCACATATCCATGGTCGCCTTGTCAGCTAAGAAAATAATTCTTTTTTTAATCGCCGTTATCAAATGGAACCATGGTGATCAATTCTTGACTTCTATTTTATTATGTAAGTGATGTTGGGGTCAAAGTGATTACAAACTCTGTTAAATTCAGGTATAATATACTCCAACTTCTAATCTTCTCAGGGATGGCATGAAATGAAAATCAGTTGATCTGAGAAACAGCATTCCTGAATTTACTAGTGATCAGGTTACAAATAAATCTGGAGTTTACATGTAGAGGAGGGAATGAGGTCACAAGCATTTCAGCAACAACTAAACAGAGAATGGTCACTTAAGCTATTGGATAAAGGATGGACTTGATGGATATGATCTGGTCTAGAAGTGACTATCCAGTCTATTAGAAACTCAGTGCCAGCCTCATTATTTATTCTGGCATCTGAGGAAATCACTTGCTTAAGGTTTAAGCTTTCAAGGTGGTCTTTATACCTCCAATTTGCATTATCATTCCAATTAATAGTGACATGCTCCAGGACAATGATTTCTTTCATGTTGCATTTGGACTGCCTGACTTCAGACAACAAAGCAAGTCCATCCTCATATTAACCTAGAGGAATGTAAAAAGTAGCTACAATAGGTGCTTGGCATGCTCAAAACACAAAGCAACAGAAAAGAAAATCACAGGATGAAGTAAGTATTAGGTGAAACCATCAGTCACCAAGAAAAACAAAACTTGTAATAGACTAGGACCCCACTTAGTCTTGTCTTAATAAGCAATAGTCAGGATAGCAATTTCTGCATCATATATTCTCTTTGATAACCACGTCTCAGACATTGTGATGAGCTCAAAATCACACCCCAACCCCAATATTCTGAATTCATCTAATTATATAATAAACTCCAAATGATTTCATGAACTATAGATTAAGCATGTTTGGGGGGCGGGAGTTCATACTGCTGGCATTATGCTCAACTGAGAAAGGACCAGGATTGGGGTGAATGTTAACGTCTAGAAGCTGGAATGAACTAGTTCATTTTAGATACATGGTTAGTGTGACAACTCATAACAATTTTAACTAGATACATTGATAGTGTGGCAAAACATAAAACTTTTAACTAAGTGTTTATAGCTGGCTTTAAGAAATAACATACCCATCTGTAAGTCAGTACAGATACATGATCCTAGCTAGACATTAGTACAAACAGAACAGTATGAAATTTCTCTGAATGGCAATACAGTATTGGCCTTAGATGAAAACATGTTAACATTACGTGATGACAAAGAAAGAACAAAAAGTAATTTAAAATAATCCATTTTAACAGGCAATTATAGTACACCAGATTTATTTTATTCTTTCTATCTATCTATCTATCTATCTATCTATCTATCTATCTATCTATCTATCGATCTATCTATTTATTTATTTATTTATGTCTTTGGTTACCAGGTAGGTGCACTGATCCAAAGGACCATTTTCAGGAAATACAGGCAAATACCAATAATAATCAGAGAACCCACCACCGCTCCCTCAGTCAGCAGCGGGCCACATCCTCCCCACCCGCATGCTGCCCGCTACACCACACGCCTCACGACTGACTACGTACAGTAGGGCTGTCGTCCATTGGTCCACAGCATGGGCAAATGGGTGTGCAGCATGTATTGTATTGATATGTCCCAGAAATGGAATGGATCCATTCATTTCTGGACTGTGTAGTGGTACAGGTTGCATGTGGCCATTGGCCCATGCTGTGACCAATGGGCGACAGCCCTACTGTATGCAGTCAGTCAGCGGCACTGGGGTGGCATGCAGGTGGGGAGATGCCGCCGCTATTGACCGGGGGAGAGGGGTGGTGGGGCTCAGTGGGTGGGTGGGGAGGGGCTACCGCTGGACCACCAAGGATGGATTGGTTTTAATATTTTATAACTGATGCCTGCAATCGAGCTGGACATGGTCCACTGGACCACCAGGGATATTGGACCATTAGCGTAATACATATACCTGCGATCAGGCTGGGAGCGGTCCACTGGACCACCAGGGATATTGGGCCTTTTTTCATTACTAATGCCTGTGATTGGGCATGTGGGGGCACTACCATGAAGGTGCCACCAGAGCTTAGGTGGACACCCACTGTTGGCAGCTGCTGTGTTGCACCCTGCAATATGGCAGCTCGCCTGTAGTGGCCAGCTGTTGCTCCTTTATTTTTGCTCAACTGTGTCGGCGCAGGTTCGGGTTGCACCTGTATCTGCTCAGCATCCCAGGCTGAATATCGGGATGTGTGGGTATGCATGGGCACGCCCCCACTTGCACCACATACATTACTGATGCGCTCCGGTGCATCAGGATTTGTGCTATGCACATTCCTTTTGAATATCACACTGGGCGCAGTTGCGCCATGTGCAACCCTTCTGAATATCCCACCCAGAGTGTATATATGAGTACAACTTGTGGGGAAAGCTCAGTTGCTTAAAGAATAAGTGAAAATGTGTTTATGTTTTGATATTAATATACTATTGTTTTGTCTCTTATATAGCAATAGTTAATTTGTCAATGTATATAGTAAGAAAGCTTTAAATGGATTGCTATTGGAGTGAAATCTACCATTGCTTAACAAATTGGACAATTATTAGTCTCTGCTGAGAATACTAACTTAGATCACAAAACTGAAATAATTTTATTATGGTTTAGTGCTGAGAGCAGGATGCTAAGTACTATTTACATGTTAACGAATCCATTAACTATCATTAATTCATTATTTTAAAAGTTTGCTTTAGAAAGTTCACTTATGAATTGATGCTAAAGCCAGCTATTAAGTTAGTCAGGTTAGTCTATCTTTCAATGTGTGAATCAGTCTATCATGCTCTGAGATATCTGCTGACATGTCCTTAAGTCTATTGTTGCTGGACAAACCTCATGTTCGGCCTTCTATGGTAAAACTGTATACAGTAAATATTAATGCCCTTTTAAGCCATGTATGGCCAGCTTGTGTGTGGGATTAAATAGAAGTACTGGTGATTAACCTAAAGAAGTGTAGCCTTATGAGAAGGATCTGTTTAGTGGATTACAGGACAAGGACTAGGGTATTCCAATTTTGTTTGGAATTTGGGATGCAGTGAAATTTAATTTCATTGGTGAAATTCGGTGAAATCACCAATTTTGCTTCATGGAACATTTCACAAAATTACGACCTTGGGGCAGAATTTCACCTGTATAGTGAGGCAAATTTCATCTGTATTGTGCAGTGAAATTTCACCTGTAAATTTTGCTTCGCTGAGTAAGTTTCACTCTAGCATTTAACTAAGGTGAAATTAGGAAGAAAGGCATGTCACATGACTTGCTCTCTGAAGCAGACTGCAGGTCACATGTGTGCCTGTACTTAGACAGGAAGCCACTGAATCATCCTTTTCCTGCAGTTTGCAGGATAGAGACAGTAGAAGAGACTGTGTGTGTGTGAGAGAGAGAGAGAGAGAGACTAAAAAAACATACAGTTTAGTGAATTGTGAGTGAGAGTGAGAGTTTGTGTTGTGTGTGTGTGTGTTGAACTTTGTTCATCTCTATTTCTTTATTTAACAAAGTTTCTCTCTCGTGTTCTATTTTCCTCTTTATCTTTGTGAATGTGTGTGTGTGTGTGTGTGTGTGTGTGTGTGTGTTTCACTCCTCCTTTTTCATTTTCTTTAGGAGTTTAATAAAACTTTGTTTTTAATAATAATGCAAGACAGTGGGTCTGACTCTGGAGCTGGACAGAGTGGAAGGAGAGGATGATGCATTCATCTTAACAGGTGCGCATTTATAAGTGATCCCCACGTAACAGTAGCAGTTGGCCCCACCCTCTGCCCCCAGCAGCAGGTGCTGGTTGTTGGCCCTGAACCAGCCGGGTCACACCACCCGGGCCTACAGCACTGTCAGCAGGAGCAGCTGCCCCTCCCAGCAGCAGGATGTGGACCCTGCCACAGCCACCCAGCAGCAGCAGCAGCAGCAGCAGCATCTCAGGCTCGGAGCCCATTGCCCCCAAGAGGATCATGTGGTCTTGCAGCTGCCAGCCCCTAGCATGATGATGTAGAGGAGAGGCACCCCCAACCAAGATCATCAATTTGGACACTTTTTACCACAAAGGCAGATGATATAAGTGTGGTTGTCTGCAGCCTTTGTGGTAAAATGTAAAAGGAGGAAACCAGAGTCCCACTTCAGGACTTCAGGTGAAAGGAGCCACCAGCAGCACCACCATGCTGTAGATTGGCTCTCAAAACAGCAAGAGACAGCAGCAGGAGGCAGCAATGAGGCTCGAGGGTGTCTTACCAGGGGAGGAGGAGGTCTAGAAGCAGGATGCACCCAGAGCTGGAAGAGACAGAAGCATCCCTACCCATGATGCATGACATGGAACCCGGGCGCGCTGCCCCACCCTGAGCATCCTGCAGCCCCTCAAGCCAGGTGGTAGTCACCAGGGCAGATCTGGAGGCTGTGTACACCAAGGTCCAAAGTGTCCATCAGGACATTGACCAGCTAAGCCAGGAGGTTAGGGAGGACTTCCAAAAAATAATGGCAGACCAAAAGAAGGTCTTGGACCTCCTGTTTGAGCTTCATGGTGGTGGTGGCACAGGTGTCAGTGCCCAGCAATGAATGGCCTGTGGCTGTGATGGTGGGATAGTGTTGTTTTCTTTCTCTTCTCCTTTCTTTGTTATTGTCACTCTTTTGTTCTTCAGCCCTCACTTAAAAAGAAAAACAAACAAAAAAATTTAAAAAACAACAAAATTATTTTCTATCCTCTTTGTCTTCCCATCTATATCCTCTTGTTTATTTTATCTTTTCCAGTTGTTTATGCTCCCTCCCTTTCTCATCCCTTCTCATATGTGATATGAATAATGCTGTCCTCCTGGCCATGCATGTCCCTGGTCCCACCTCCCGTCCCCATCCCTATGTTGTAATACCATGCCCATAAATCGTGCACCTTTTTACTTTTATCTTACAACATTTTTTTCTTTATATGTTTCCTCCTTGCTTCTTCTATCCTATCCATAAATGCCAAGCATAAGAACTTTAGTATGAAAATCATATTTTCCAAAGCTTTGTGAGAGTGAATCTTGGCTCTGCTCATGTAAAACAGTGCCCTCAGGTAATTAAATGCTTCCCAAAATGTTACATTAAATTCAGACAGAAATCTGGTCTCAATGATGATGTTTATGCTGCCCAAACCACCACCCAGACATTAAAATGCTGTTTTGGCCACTGTTTACCTTTGTTTTTAGGCCACATCTTGCTTCTGTGAGTGCAGCACAGGCAGTAAATGTCCGAAATGTTTCCCAAAAATGGTACATTAAATTCAGACAGAAATCTGGTCTCACCTATGATGTTTTATGGTGCCCAAACCACCACCGGACCAAACAATGGTCTTTGGCTCACTGTCGACAATTGCTTTTAGGTCACATCTTGATTTCTGAAGTGCAGTACAGGCAGTACATGTCCAGAAATGTTTCCTAAAAAATGGTACATTAAATTCAAGCAGAAATCTGGTCTCAGCCATGATGTTTTATGATGCCTCCCACCACCACCACCCAGACATTAAAATGATGTTTTGGCCACTGTTTCAATTGCTTTTAGGCCACATCTTGCTTTCATAAGAGCAGCACAGAGCAGTAAATGTCCAGAATTGTTTCCCAAAATGGTGCATTAAATTCTGACAAAATCTGGTCTCAGCCATAGTGTTTTATGGTGCAAAACCACCACCCGACCAAACGATGGTCTTTGATTCACTGTTTACAATTATGCTTAGGGCTACATCTTGCTTCCAGAAGAGCAGCACAGGCAGTAAATGTCCAGAATTGTTTCCCAAAAAATGGTGCATTAAATTCTGACAAAAATCTGGTCTCAGCCATAGTGTTTTATGGTGCAAAACCACCACCCGGACCAAACGATGGTCTTTGATTCACTGTTTACAATTGCTTTTAGGCCACATCTTGCTTCTGTGAGTGCAGCACAGGCAGTACATGTCCAAAAATAATTCCTAAAAGATAGTACATTAAATTCAGACAGAAATCTGGTCTCAGCCATGACATTTTATGATGCACAAACCACCACCCAGACATTAAAATGCTGTTTTAGGGCCTGTTTGCCAAATATTTCTGCCTGAAACTCACTGTTGCTGGTGCCAAACAGGGCCTACAGGTCCAGAAATGTTACAGTAAAAATATTACATCAAACTGAGACTGAAAGGTGGCATCAGTCCTGATGTTTTATGGTGTGCCACCATCTCAGGGATCTGAAAAGATGTGCCAACACATGCAGAGAAAACAAATTCCTCCTGTAAATGCTGCTGCTACTTGCAATTCTTTCCTCTTGCTGCTGCTGGTTCAATTGATTGAGATAGAAATGTACAATTATCATTTCCCTATCCCTGTGCTGCTGTACTGATTGTCTAGCTGTTTTGACTGACTCTGTGGTAGTAGCTTGCTTGGTGGTGTGGAGTGAATGACATTTTGGGGCACTGTAGCTTGCTGCTTGCTGCTGTCTCTGACTACTACTTGCCAAGTTGCCACAAGAACTACTATGCTGGATGGTTGATGCCTGGTGGATTATCTTCACACAGTCCATACCGCTGCTGCTGAACACATAAGTATCTGTCTTCATTTTCCTTCCTGTGCAAGGTAAGGGTGTTGGTGGGTTGGTATTATGGCATCTTGAGTTCTAACACGCTTGTATCTCTTATATCATTTTTCAATGTGCTGTGGATGACATCAT
Source organism: Neoceratodus forsteri (assembly GCA_016271365.2). NCBI lineage: Eukaryota > Metazoa > Chordata > Ceratodontiformes > Ceratodontidae > Neoceratodus > Neoceratodus forsteri. The sequence continues at coordinate 676,067,183 of CM028135.1, forward strand.
CATGCCAGGCTGGGAGGAAGGAGATCTATGCATCTTTGAATGCACCGCATTTCCCAATTTCCCAACACAGGCGGTAAGTATTGGAATTTTCATACTAGTGTGGTATGTCTGTTACTGCCATCTGGTTGTCTGGGCTTGATAGTAATTGTGTTATTTTTGCTTTTGTCAGCATCAGGAATTCTGGCGGTTAAATCTTATTCCATTCTGCTGCCGCTGCTGCTGCTGGCTGCTCAACCAGAGCTGGAGTATTTATTTAATTGTGTGATGGTTCCACTTTCACAGTCCTTGAGGTAAGTATTTCTTCATGTTTTATGGTCTACTGTGGTGGGGGTTGGTGGATGGTCACGGAGGTGATGGGGAACTTTTCACAATCCTCAAAATGTGTTCTTATTTTTCTTATTTCAAGGTGTGCAGTGCTGATAGGGGAAGGGAATGCCTGCTACTACTGCTGGTGCTACTGTGTTTCATCATGGACCTTGATCTGAAATCATGTGCACCACACAGCATGTTCCTGTGGGGAACGAACGTCCACGTTTAATAACATCACAGAGTATGGTAAGTATACATTTTTCTCAGCTTCTTCTTTCAACTTGTTAGGTAAAACCAGGTATGCAGATTGATGAGTATCTGTCATTTTTCTTATCTTTGGTCTTGATTACTACATTTTCCTCTGTTGAGGTTTCATCGTATTTAATGACTACATCCATCCAGGTCCTGCAGGTGCTGTGTTGAATCTGTGGAAGACAGGGGTGTTGCTTGAACTGCGATGTTGGCCACTGGACTGGTGTCCATACCATTGCCAATAATGAGTAATCACCACTCCCACCCACATAGAGGGAGGAACTATATGTGAAAACGTGGTTGAGATTGTGTTTAGTAAATAATTAGGTGGAGGGGTTAATGTCTTGTCTAATCAATGGAGATTGCATAGCTGCAGTAATCATGAACATTTTGAATCCATTCCAAAGAGAGGACAGCAGGACACCCCTCCCCAGAACCATTGTGGTTTTGGTGAACCTTAACCTGGTACTGTAGCATAAGTAACTTTTCAGGGGGTATTTGATGTTGTAAGTTGCTAAGCCTCTTCATGATTACTTTTGCAATTAATGACTCACATCATTAAAGATGGTCACCATTCACCATTTCTCAAAATGTGTTCAATGTGTGGTGTTAACTGTTGAATTAGCATGTTACATTCATATATTACTAGTCTAGGAGCCAGGGTTCTTGTACATGTCACCAATCCTAAGTGGCAGAAACACTTTTTCAGTCACATGGAGTTCATGAAGTGTCAGGTTAGATCAGGTGACAAGAGGGGCGGTGGAGCAGTGTTGAATTTGCCATCATGAGGAATTTTAAGGACATCCAAACAACATATCTTGCTGTAAGATGGGGTTGATATAGTCAACATGAAAAATAAGATATCTTTGGAAGAAAACATAATTGTAATCATGCAATTGCAAAATCTTTACGGTTATGGTCATTATTGCTGCTACATTATATAGGCTTGGTGGACTGAAGGTGAGGTGACCAATCAACAGGTTATGGCAAGGGTGATCAAATGAAACTTATATACACTGCAGCACATACAACACATTACCATAACAAATCCAATGGTACATAGCTAAAATAAGGTATAACATACACTCCAGCCACCATACTGAGTTGAAAGTTGTTCAGGGGGCCTTAGAGTAACTCAGCCTTTTTCAACTTCCAATTCACATCATCCAGAAGCACCCTCACAGTCTTCAAGACTGGAGTTCTTATCAGGTGGGAATTCTCTCAACATTGCTGCCTCATCCATCTTGCTGCTGGTGATGCCTTAGTTGAGGGATCGCCATCATTCTCGTCACTGAGACACAGTTCCTATGGCAACACCACTGACATCACTGTGTTGTGTGGAATGTGCCTTTCATTCATTTTGATGAATGTTAGCATGGACATATTCCTGAGTGACAAATTGGTCCTATGGTCACTACAATTGCCCCAGCCTCACTAAACACTCATTCCACGTGACACTGGATGGTGGGCAGCTCAGGTATTTCACAGAAACCGATGTTAGTGCTGGCCAGTCAGTCATTTTATTGTTACAGTACAGCAGTTGCTCATCAGTAATGGAAGGTGCTTTGGGGGCCCCATGTAGGACTCCACCATTCGTTCTGCTTCCAAGAGTCCAGCTGCCTCATCTGTCTCCTCCTCCTCCTTTTCCCCATATCTTTCACTCCCACCTGAAGAGAACATCCTAAATGGGATTGCTTGCTGTTTTATGCTCTGCCTTGCCCATTTTCTCTGATTGGGTTGCCTGTCAGCCGCTGATGGTGGTAGCCACACCTGTTTTTGATGCAGTACATGCAATTTTCATTTGTACAGCATGTACCAATCTAATGAGATTCTCTGTCAACTGTTGTACTCACTGACAACCTCCTTCAGATATAGAGGGCAGGCCACATTTGAAGCGTGGATCCAGCATGGTGGTGATTGCAAAGTCAGCTGACTGTAAAATGCCAGATAGATGGGTATTTGTGTTCACCACATGGAGCATGTGATCCATTAGATCACAACTGCCATGATCCCCACTTGCCTCTGTCTGGTGTCACACATTCACTAGTGTCTGCCTCAGCACACATATGAGGGTATGGATTGACTTATACAAGCAATGTCCCCACTCACTGCCTGTGTAGCATGCTTGAATGGACAGAGAATGTGTATTAGCCCAACAATTTGGTGCCACTGCTCTGTTGTTAGAGTGATGGACATTCCAGGACTGTCACGGGTGGGTGCAGCAGCAGGTATTCTAACACAGCCTTATACTCTTCATACAGCCAGTCAAGCTTGTAAAGTGTTGAGTTCCACCTGGTGACAACATCAAGCTTCATCCGTGCTGACGCAGGTGGTTATTGTGCTGTAGCTCATAGATGGTCACAGGCGTTAGAATGAGTGAAGTGGACAGAAGTGTGACAGGCAACAGTAACCATTTCCTTAATGTCTGTTTGGTTGAGAAACTGATGAACAACAAGATTAAGGCAGTGTGCCAGGCAGAGCACTCTGAAAAACCACCATCGCTAATGCACTTCACTACATTGGAGCCATTATAATTTGATGGAATCCTGCTATGAGTGACTGTGTGTGTAGCCACCAATCAATCTTGTCCAGCAGAACAGTAAGCATTTTTGCAGCCGTATGAGAACATGTGACACTTGTCTTACTCAGGGTTGCATGCTGCCAAATACCAGGTGTGTTGCTACCACCACAATTTTGCTTCACACATGTTTTGCCAGGCCCCAAATCAAGTACCACACCAGGCAGCTGTGCCCAGTGTGCTGTTATGCGCATATATGAAGAGCTTGCTGCTGTTTGTCCACTGGTCCACATATCCATGCTAAGATGGATATAGTGTGATGCACTATGCTTCAATGTATGTCTAATGTAATCAGCAACTCGACTGTTCAGTTATGGCATTGCAGCTTAGTAAAATAGGTTTGTGATGGAACTTGCCATTTGGGACAGGCACTGGCCATCAACCTGCGGAAACCAGCATTCACTATGAATGAGAATGGCAACAGATCAATGGCTAGCATTTCAGCAGTGACAGCATTTAACTCTCATGCAGCAGCATGATTGGGAAGTACTTGTCTGCTGCTGAAGGATGATCTTCACATGGGCTGCATCTTTGGGGCTGTCCGACCAGAATGCTGTATTGTGGCAGCAATGATTTTCTTTTAGGGGTAATACTTGACTCTTGCGGCTCTGTAGACTGCATGAAACCAGTTATTTTGGTTTCTTGTGGGTGTGGTGGTGTATTTTCCAGACTTATGGGACTGGGACTCGCACTGCCACTGCTATGTCCACTACTCGAGAGCTCAAAGGATTGCTCACCCTCCTCCTCCACCATGACCCACTCTGCCCTCTCTCCTCCTGCTCTTGCTCTTCTACATGTAACTTGTTACCAACAGCTCTGGCATCCTTCTGGTGTTGCTGCCATCTCAGTGAGTGTTTGTTTTCAGGTGGGCGCATTGGCCACCGATGCCTATGTGGAATCCCTTTTCCCCTGACTAACATGGGTTTGACAAAGTTGGCATATTGCTATGGTCTCATCAGTAGGATCTAGCACATAAAAGTCCCAAACTAGGGACTTTTGACCTCTGAACTTCAGATGCTTCTGGGACTGGGATAGTTCAGAAACAGGTGTGAAGTGTACATTTTTGGGCTGCTCTCATCACTTCAGTAAAACTACATTTGGGAAGGGGGTTACTGACTGCTTGTAGGTTTGCTTATAGGCTTAGTGACAAACTGACCCATGGGCTGTATGTATAATGGCCTACATCACCTTTGATCTTTTTAACTCAGGCTCCCATATGGGATCATCCAATCATCATCATCACCACCAATAGTGATGATGTCCTTGTCTCCTCCTCCTCCCTATCACTGTCTTCTTGGAGGATGGCATCTTTTCTTTCTCAACAACCACCTTAGGGGCTGACTATCCTTATCTCTAGGATTATCAGACTCTTGTTGAACACTATCATCACCAACTACTGCAGGAACATGGACAGTCACACTGATATACTTATTATCACCCTCTCGAGTCTTGGACCACTGTTCCTGTGCTGGTGTCAGTGCCTCCCTTCTCACTGTCAGCATCCCCACTAGCATGGCTGCAAAGTCTGAGCTTTAAAAAGTAAGACACAGATACGCCTGATCCAGTTCAGCCACCAACTCCTTTGCTAGTTCCTGCTACACCACCAGGGCCCACATCAGAAGACACTGTTGCAGACATACATGTGCTTTCACTGCTATGGGGAACTGGAGCTGAAACTGTACTTTTTTCAGCAGACTTCTTAGCTCCTCATCCCCCCTGCCACATTTCCCCTGTTCTTGGCTGCTACTTAGCAGGCATTTTTGCTGACTGCTGCTTCAAAGCTTTGCCTTTCTCTGGGAGTATTTGAGGAAAGGATGTATTACTATTAACTGTGTGAATAACACCTCACACGTGAATGATGATGTCACACACCTACAGTACTGGCTTCCTTACATGTCCAAACACAATCAGGACAGGTACCAGCACTAGAGTACAACTAACACCATATATGGTAGGCAGCCTATTCTAGCAAAAAACATAGGTAACTTTTCCCCATACAGGATAAGAATTAAAGAAACTCACACAAGCAAAAAGGGCACAGGTGTCCAACTTTAAATACAGATCACCTGTGTCTCTGGACAAATAAAGTACTGTACTTAGTACCACAATTTTTTTTTATATAAGGGCAGAGACAACCATAAAACCACAACAAAGGCAAGTACCACACAATATGGTAGTGGGAGGGATGGGAGGGATCACAAGAAATCTCTTGAAAATGGCTATTTAATATATACTGTTTTATAATGCATGTGTCAGGTGTTACGCAAACAATGCTATAACAGAGAAAGGGTAAAGTAAGTTTTAACAGGAACACTAATGCAAAAGTCAAGTTGCAAATATACAGGGGAACAATACAACAATGTAATGCGACTGTAAATGGACAAGTTCAAGTGATCAAGTAGAAGTACTTAAGTAAAGATACAAAAATATATAGAACTGTTGATATTCACAGTTTTAGTAACACAAATTAACACTCCAGCAAACAGAACTAACCACAAAACAAATAAAACAAAGAATCAGCTCTGTGTGTTAAAAGCTTTAGAATTCACAATCAATTCACAACTAAAAGTGGAAGAATGGTATTTATAACAAAGCTAACAGCATCAGGAACTCTCTGAAACAGAATGGAGAAACTTTTCAGAGAAAAAATAAATGGCAAGATATAACAAAATTAATAAGAAATAACATTAAATAAATAACTCACAATTGTGAGTAAATACCAGTCTGCTCGGTTAGAAATAGCCTGCACTGCTTTACACTCCTACCCTACCCCACACAACTCTTTCAAAGATAGAGAGAAAAGTAAAACCTAATTTAAACTAAGTATTTTACAAAATCCTCAAAATTAGAAAATGTTCCCAAGCAGCACAGTAGCACTAGGAAAAATGTTATATTTTGCAGTAATTATCTCTCAAAAACAAGTTTTAGCTATGTTTTCAAATGCTTTATTAGCTCTGATGCACCACAACAGACTGCTGTTCAACTCAACATGCAGCAGAATGAGCTGTAAACAAGCTACACATGACTTTTGACCTATTTACCCACAATGCATTACAAATTTTGCCTTTGGACCAAATTTCACCAGCAAAATCAAAAGTTACGCCAGTGAAATTATGCCACAAGGTGAAATTTTGAGCATCAATAGGGTGAAATTGGCAGACCAATGCATTTACACCAAATTGTGCCATGTACGCAAAATCGTGGAACCAATCAAAATTTCACTTTGTATAGGAGAAAAATTTCACCAAGGCATGTTAAGCAAAATGTTGCCATTACACAAAATCAAAGAAAACAGGCAAAATGTCATTTTGCATAGGCAAAACATTTTATGTAATTATGAAATTAAGCTAAATATTTCACCAGGCGTAAATATTTAAATTTCGCACAACACTAGTTGGAATAAAGATTATGACTGAATGGCCATTGGAAGGTATATAGGAAATTGCTATAACTGACGTGTTGTGATCAAGGAAAATATTGTGAACTTATCTATAAGTTTTAAATATCTGATTCCAGGTTCTCAGTAACCTTTTCTCTCGTGTACTTATTCTACATATCCTGGAGATGCTATTTTTATTGCATCATGTATTGTATTTTATGTTATTTTAGATACAGTAGTGTTGTAATGGTTTATAACCAATCAACAATAAACTTAAACTCAAAACTTAGTCTAAGTAACCCAGAAAGGGGTTTGGCAATATGTTCCCCAATCAAATTGCAGACATAGCCTTTTCAGTTAAAGGGTGTACCCAACCAAAATATGGAGCTATGCTTTGCACATTGTAGATAGTCAGGAAGCTAGTTGCATGGTTGACTTGTTTGGCTTTTTATAGATGGGTGCTTTGGCCATTCCTCTCTGTTCTCTGTGGGACTACCACACTGTCAGGGTACCATGAAGGTAAAGGAACCCTGTTAAGGAGAGTTCCACCCCTAGAGGTGCCCTATTCTTTTAGGCTAAAGGTACATTAGAAAGGAGACCAAAAACTGCATAGCAGATGCTACAAACACAGACTGATTGGAGTAATGACATACACAGCAGTTAACTGGTGCTGATTGATATCAGACTAAGGCATGACTTCCAGAATGAGAGGGGATGGCAGAATTGCAGAATGAGAAAAGTCAGCCATCATCCAACCCCAACTCTAGCAGAAATCCTACTACTAGGTAAAAGCTGTAATTAAATTTACACAATATTACAGCCTTTGATACTCAGAAAAAAAACGAAAAAGAAATCTCTGGTGATCCATGGCCATGGCCAACATCATTCCTGGCATGGATAATTGTTAGTATGGCAGCTCAGCTTTGCTAATTTGGAATTTACTTCAGGAAAGTTTTGAAGGATATCACTCACTCTACCCCTTATGGTATAATGCTGTGAGATGAAATGAGTAACTCTTAGCAGCTAAGTCTCCCACAAAGTACACCCACACTATAAATCATGGAAGAGAGTAGCAACTGCTGAAAGGCTTGCACCCAGCCTCAAGACCATAAGGAGGCCTGACCTTAACTGGAAACAAAAGGCATAGGATACACAATGAGATTAGGTAGATTTTGGCAGATGCAGGAGAATAGTTTTCAGAGATGCTGACAATGTGGTCTGCATAGCTGAGGGAACCCAAGTGAACTCAGGGCTCCACCCACTGGCAGCTGAAGTGCTGCCCACCAAGGATCTGCATGGGTAATGCTTCCTTAAGTGCTTTTCCTTACCACCAAGTAGGACTGCTGGGATGTGCCATCAAACACACGCATCCTAACAAAAGGACCCCACCAGAAATGAGTGACTCACCCCTTCAGATGTGGACTTCTAGTGGACTGAGTGAGAATGTCTACCCACAGGGCAAACCCTGAGGACAAGATTCTAGGAATATGATGATGGTCAGTAGGAATGTGTTTATAGTGCCTGATGGCATGGAGGCAGAAGTGCCTAACTGAATGATGAGTGCTGAAGGAATGATTGAAATGATTGAAATTGGCTGCCTGAATAAGGCCTGCTGAAAGAAATGACTGATACTCATTAAGAATGAAATTAAACAGTACTGAAAATGTGAATACATATAAAAGGCTAAAATCATGAGAAAACACAGCCACAAGCAGGAAAAGCTGAAAGCTGTATTGAGCTAACATTGAAGTGATAATGATGAAGCAGATTGACTGATTAAGGCTGACTGAAATGCTTGACTGGGTACTAGATAGCAAAACTGTAGGAAGATAGGAGAAATGAAAAGGAAGAATGCAGTGTAACTGAGAAAAGGTTTGCAAATGGCTTGGTATGAACAGCATGTAATACAGACATTGAGAGCTAGAGCTGTGAGAAAAAAACTTCTGCAGGTGGAATTTCTGCAAACATTAGACTTTCATTTCCGTGAAAGTTCAGAAATCAAATTAGCAACTTTTGCAGAAATTCTGTCTTTTCACCGCACCCTACCATAATATTTTCCTGGTGTCTAGCGCCCCCTACAAGTCACCAATTGCTGTTTGATATCAAGTTTTCCCTGGTGTTCCCCTCACCCTAAGCCCTGCCTGGAAATATAAACTTTTCTGGGGCTAAGCGGTCCCTTCCCACCCAATCTCTCACCATGTAAAATACTTCCCTGGTGGCTAGCGGCCTCCCTCCTTCCACCTAATTACCTCACATAAAATCCCTGGTGGTTAGCAGTCCTCCCCACCCAATCACCCAACCAACATTGATACACAGGCCCTGGTGTCCAGTGCACCCCCATCATGATCCCCATATAATAAATATTGTAAATATAAAATTTCTCTGGTGGTCTAGTGAACCTCCCTCCTATACTTGATCCCCACACTGATCATACATGAATTCACAGGGTCCAGCTCTCTAGCTATTCCCTGGTGGTCTAGTGCACTCCCTGACTACCCACAGCATTAGGTAGTGCCCCACCATCCTGCTTCCTACCATTCTGAAACTGAGCAGGCAACTGACACAGCCCTCTGCTCTCCACCACAGCTGGCTGCCTACAGAAGTATCAATGAATGTGCATGTGTTTAAACAAGTACACACTCATTCATTGACAGCTCAGTGGGTGACCAGCCATGGTGGGGAGCTGTGCTGGTCACTCACTCAGGTTTGAATGGGGGAGGTGGTGGGACACTACCTGATGGGGTGGGGATAGGAGGTGCACTAAAACCACTAGAGAATAGCAGGAGGTTGGAGTCCATGAATTTCATGTACTGGGGATCAGGGATAGGGAGGGGGGATTCACTGACCACCAGGGAAATTTTTATATTTACTATAAGGGTGATCAGGATGGGGATTACACTGGACACTGGGGCATATGTGTCCATGCTGAATGGGTGATTGGGTGGGGGAGGGTCCGCTAGCCACCAGGGAAGTATTTTAATATATGGAGCAAGTGATCAGGTGGGGAGGGACCTGCTAGCCACCAGGGAAGTATTTTTATATATGACGAAGTGACGGGTGATGGAGGGACTGCTAGCCACAAGGAAGTATTTTATTATATACAGGGCAAGTGATTGATATGAAGAGGGACTGATAACCACCAGAAAAAGTATTTTAATATATGGGGCAAGTGATTGGTTGGGGAAGGACCACTAGCAACCAAGGAAGTATTTTTATATAAGGGTGAGGATCAGGTGGGAGGAGGGACTGCTAGCCACCAGTGAAGTATTTTCAATATATAGGGCAAGTAATAAAGTGGGGAAGGACTGCTAGCCACCAGGGAAGTATTTTTTATGTACAGGGCAAGTGATTGGGTGGGGGTGGGACCACTAACCACCAGGGAATATTATTTCTATTTCAGGCATGACTTTGGGGAGAAACTAGACACCAGGTAACTTTATTTTGTCTATTCAAGTGGAACAGGGTGAAAATTTGCCAAATATATTTAGAAGATATCCAATCTGCCACAGCCAGAAGTTCAGAAACTTCATTCCGCTAAAACGGAATTCACAACTTTTGCCCAGCTCTATAGAGGCACATGTTAAGTACAACAGAATGACACATGTGACAATTTTTAAAGGAGGAGTATCTGCATCCCCTTCAAATTTCTGGTCCATAGCCTTACGGTCCATCTTATCTAAAATATTGAGAGGGTAAAACATGGTAAATTTATGAATATTTAGAGACATATTCATTAATTACAAAATACCAGGTAGGTTTTAGGAAAGTTTTTTTTCCATAGACACCACACTCACATATGTACTTGATATAATAGACTCCTCTATGGAGAAGGAGCGGTTGATGAACATGATGTTTGTGGATCTTTCCAAAGCCTTTGACCTGACTGATTGTTCTATCTTGTTTGAAATGTTAAGAGCTATTGTTCTGTAGATGAGGTGGAACATTAGTTTGAACACTGCCTAGAAGGTAGAACAGAAACAGTTGGTGTTGGGGAAGTAAAATATGACCAGGTTTCTGTTATCCATGGTGTTCCACAGGGCACAGTATTTGGCCCACTTTTACTTCTGGTTTATACAAACAACTTATCAGATATCATTACAAATTCAAAGATTCAGCTTTATGATAATGATGCCATTGTGGTATCATTTAGCAAAGATGTAAGTGAAATACTAAAATAATTAAAAGAAGATTTTATTAAAATGCAAACATGGTTTTAGGACTCCAAACTTGTAATGAACATGAACAAAACTCAAGTTATGGTTTTTCCCCACCTCAAAATGTAAAGGAAGCTACCCTACCTGAAAGTATCATAAAACCAACACTGATGAAAATGTGTTACACGTGAGTACTAATATTTGGGTCTATGGGTGGACCAGCACCTAAATTTAGTTTGCATATTAAAAAGCTTGTGTACAAAACTAAGCTCACATGTTGGGACCTTGAGACATATCTTCTTTGCATCTCTGGGCCCATGAGGCATCCATAGTGAATCAAATGGTAATTCCCATGTTTGATTATAGAAGCCATATTTATGTTCACGCTAACAAAAATGATCTTGAAAAACATGATACAATATACAGTCCACTGCCATATTTGTTATACAATGTGAATATAATACCCACAACCAAGGCCACACGATAATAAATATGGATGGTTCTCTCTCAATGAATAAAAGGCTATTAAAATTTGTAAAACTATTCCACAGAATCAACCAATCCAATTGGTGTCTAAACTTTCAAAACCTGTGCATAAATATCAATTGAGAATAAAACTGTAAGAGAAATACAGGTGCCTAAAATACAATCTGTCTATGGTGAATGACGTTTGAATATATAGCTGCTAATATTTGGAACAACTTAAATCTGAGGTTTAGATAATCCCAAATGAACTCAAAGCAATTTGGGACTGCAGTGAAACAGGATCTAAGCTTCAGATGCATGTGTTTTAGATATGATTAGTGAAACATAGTATTGCAATGCCCCTACTTAGTATCTGCATCTATGTTAAAATGTATATAATATATGTAGCATGTTACAGGGCTACGATGCTAAATTTCACTTTTATTTATAAATTTGTATACTGTATGTCTTACATCTGACAGGATCCTTTGTAAATAGGGCTCTTTGAAGCCTTAATGATGCTATTTTTTTCCTACCTGTATAAAAATATGGGTTTTACTACTACAACATAGATAGGACATAAAAAGTAGTAAGTACATAAAATCCAAAACTAAATCAGTAAACACAGGAGTTACTTGAGGACATCAGTGCTGCATAAGTCCCTGACCTAGAGAAAGAGGAAGTGCAATGCTATAGCCAGTGAAGGTAGAATGACATAACACTTACCCTGACAGTCACTAAAGGCACAAACCAAACAGAAAGCACAAAATGCAATAAGAAAAACATCAGCCCAAACATGGGAGCAGGCAGCAAGAGCCCCAATAACTAAAAGCAGCTGAGATCCCAACACAGTCTCTGATTCTACAAAGAAACAAAGTTCCTGAGTGAGGCTAGCGGCAGCTAGTTTAAATACCCAAGAAGTGGTGTGTGGTTGGTTGATGCCATCCATCAATCTGGAGGCATAACATTTTAATTTCAGTGGCTGCACAAAGTTACAAAAGAAGAGAACTATGATAATAGTTGACAAACCTCCCAAATCTCTATGATTGGGCGGTATGATGTTTTAGAGTTTCAATAAATGCTCAAAGCTTTGTTGTGTGACCTGAACTTTGACACCATCAATTAAAACATGACATTTGGATTTGCTGAAAGATGAGCATACTTTGGTGCCTTAGAGACGTGCTGAAGCTAGCTCCATAGCATTTCTTTGGTGGGGAACCCTGCATGACACACTGGCAACCATGGTTTGCATCATAAACCCATGATGGGAGGAGTAGAAAATAGTAGGTAGGGTCCAGAGCATCCAGCTGTGTATGCCGTTCACCTGGGGTGGGGAAGGGAATAGTGCAGCTCTCTAGTGACACCTAGAGGAGGCCTAGTGGTGGCGCCACTGGTAATGTGGGTGAACACAAGTCTCCATCTACTCACCTGGTTAACAGTCAGTGTGCATTCATCACAAGGGAGGCTGAATGGCTCCAAGGTTAAAATCCCTCTCATTGCTACTGCATTTAGGGACACAGTCAATGACAATCCACCCAAGAGAGAAACAAAACTGCTATTCCCATCATCAAACAAGCTGTTGAATCTTGCTCCCTCTCCAAGTAAGTGATTCTGCCCTCCCAAGTAAGTGGCAATCACTCAGAAAAGGGAAAGCTTCCTCAGACTGGTAAAGCAAGTTATAAAATGGGTAGGAAGAGTTTTGTATAATGTATGGGGAGCCCTTATTATTAACTGAAATCATGCAGATTACAACCTTGTTATGCCATTGTTATGACATCACTCTGTTGTTAACCCTTCTTGAGTATGTCATAGTAATGGTATAACAAAATGGACTGCTCACAACAATCAATGTTCTGTAAAGTAATCAATAAAGTAAAGTAATTCAGTCCGTGATTACACAATATTGGTAGCCCATATACTCTAAAACATAATGTATGGTCTTTGGTTAACCATGCTGAAAACACTTCTTGAGGTTGCCATGACATCTGAAAACCTCTCAAGCTGTGTTCTTGAGGTTAACAATGATGTCATAAGCAACCTCTATGTCTTGATTGGTTGGCCCCATTTTTGCTGGTGGTGATGATGACAAAGCACACTCACAACATCACTGCCTTTTTCAAAAATTCTAACAGGCGTTACAGACATGGCTGCTACCTTTACTCACTAAAAATAATCCAGGTTCTAAAAATAAACGTATTTCAATTTTGCTAAAAAGAACACATAACTAGGTTAACCATGTGTCACTTTTTACACATATGCATATATTAAAACAAATGAATCACTACTAACTGTTAAATTTTTGGGAGCTATTTTTCTGACCTTGACCCCCCAATCCTTACCAGAACACTAGAGAATCTTTGTTGCTTCCCTGTTACAGATAAAACATTCCTTGGCTTTGCTGGGGCCCTCTGTTGTGTGTGTGTTTCAGTGGGGACCTATGAGAATTCAGCCAGTAGAGTTCTGCAGAAGTTTAAATTTCTATATTCTATAATAAGCAACAATTCCATCCATTATATTTGTGGATAGACAGATATTTGGCAGCTGGGAGAGACTACTTTTAACAAAGAAAATACATGGTTGTAATAAAGTTGTTTACATTTTCTTAGTTTACCCATTTTAAGTGCAATTAGATACTTCAAGGCTGTGCAATATGCTGATCTAATCACACTTAAAGGGGCTGTAGGCACTCTGCCTATGGCATCTTGCCTCACTATAACTGTGGTTATATGTTTAAATCAGCATAATGCACACCCAATCATGACTATTGCTTATGTGTACAGGTCACATGAATGGCAGTGTCTGAACATTGGGGGCTCTAGCATACATCATGAAAATCCCAAGGAAGAATGTGGTCCAGCACCAAGGGACTGGAGTAGTGATTCTGTGAGTGAGTGGAAAAATTTTTTGACAAAAGCAGTGCCAACATTAGGGTAGCATTAAATGATTTCACAATAGTATGCCTAGCCCCATAACACCACACTGTAAAGTGCAATCAAGGAAGATGCAGGGGTACAGTATTTTACCTAACATTGTCTTTCCTTACTTTTGCTGTTGGTGCAAAGATGCAAACCTTTACCTAAATACAGTTTTGGCACAAGATATTACACAATTATCCACACAGTCATTGACTTCAATGAAAATAAAATAATTGTTAATCACATAATAGATTCACAGATGAGATGTTGTTACAGTATTCATGAGCGTGATATTCAGTAGCTGTGAATGATGTCATCTCAGCTGTGAACAATAGCAACAATCTCAAATTTCAGCACAGCAAAGCACAAGAACAAACAGAAACCATGTCATACTGTATTAATCAGATATCATAGACACGAATATAACTCAGAGGTAATTCAATTTGTGAAGCTATAAACATACATGCTACCTGACCTTTGGCCTTGTGTCTTATTATGTCCCCAGTTTCACTTGAAAAAATATCACCTCTCTGTTTACAGGTTCCCATGCATTGTCCTCTGTTGCTTCTGCTTTAGTCAGCATCACTGGCTATCTATCCTCAATGAAGCAGGTTTTAAAATTCTTGTTTCTCGTTGTACAACTTCCATGGACTAGCCCAAGGAATCTGTAGCAGGTAACCTGATTATAGACTGTTCCATCATGCATGTGATCTTTGATTTTGGTTTGTCTGCTACGTACATTATTTATTTCACTTAAACAGGTACAAGGTAAAGCTTTTATTAATAGATTCCTTGAATATTGTGTTATAGACAATGACTTTCTTAAAAACTATGTTCAAAACTAATTTATTAACCAGTGGATTTTAATGGTTTGTTCATTGATGTGGAACTTTGGGAAAGTCTGAATGTTTAACACTGCAAACAGTTCAATGTGAATGCAAAGAAATCTTAATTATTTTGAGTTTTCTTCAAATGGGTTCATATATCTACTATGTAGTGACATTTTTGATTTACATTAGGCATAATCATAATTTGAGACTCATGGTTTGAAATTGTTAAATTGATTTAATTTGCACAAACAAATATAAACTTCATTCAGTTCTATGATCACAAAATTAGTTATGGACCCACATTACATTCCATGTCAAAGATTTCTGAACCTTCAAAATTAATTTTTTTTCAACTCTACATTCATATCTATGTACAGCACCTTGAGGCAGAACCAGTATAGGTTATATATAAACATATTATTTTACAATCTCTCACTTCACACCAGATCTACCCTTTATTGAACATATTTACACTAGATGCTGTGTTGTCTAGTGATTAGAGCAGAGACTGAACATATGACCAAAATGTACTCACTGTGTGAACATATCAGATCTTCGTGTGCCTAATTCTCTCTCTCTTCCTCCTCTCCTCTCTCTCTCTCTCTCTATATATATATATATATACTGTATGTGTATATATATATATATATATATATATATATATATATACTTAATCTGACTGAGCTTTTTTTAACCTCACTAACACTAACCTCCATGTGTACTTAATGGTAGCTGTAACTGTTCATGGTTTGTAACATTCACTGGAAAATATTCTATATATAAACCATGCACTATAAACCCTAAATCCTTTAATTTCCCTTTTGTGCAAAATATGTGGTGTAATAATTAGATTTTATGCTATATACATCTTTTTATCAAAGCTTTTGATACTATTCCACATAGAAGATTGATTAATAAGCTGGGTAGGCTCAGGGTGGGTCAAAAATTGGTCAACTGGGTGGCAAACTGGTTGATGGGCAGAAAACAGAGAGTGGTGGTAAATGGTATACAGTCAGAAGAGATGCAAATCATAAGTGGGTACCTCAGGGATCAGTCTTTGGGCAAGCCCTCTTCAATATCTTCATCAGTGACATTGCAGATGGACTGGAGGTAAGATGTGTCTGTTTGCAGATGACACCAAGATGTGCAACAGAGTAGATGATCTAGATGGGGTGGGCAGAATGAGAAGAGATCTGGATAAACTGGCAAAATGGTCAGAAGAGTGGCAACTAGGGTTTACTGCAAGAAGTGCAAGATCATGCACATAGGGAAGAGAAACCTTGAAGCCACCTATAGGCTGGGAGGGAGTTGCTGGCAGTCACAAGGGAAGAAAGAGACTTGGGCATCATCATCACGATGACCTGAAATCATCCAAACAGGCGCTAAAGCAGTAGGTATGGCTACGGGATGCTTGGGGTGTATTAGTAGGGTATCACAAGTCAGAAGAGGGAGGTAATAATCCCTCTTTACAGGACACTGTTTAGGCCCCATCTGGAGTACTGTGTGCAGTACTGGAGGCCACACCTTCACAAGAACATTAACCAAATTGAGGCAGTCCAGAGAAGGGCAACCAAAATGGTGCAGGTACTGCATCAGAAAACATATGAGGACAGATTAATGGAGCTCAATTTGTATGCCCTAGAGCAAAGGAGGGAGAGGTTATATGTTTGACACATTCAAACACCTTAAGGGCATTAACAAAGTGAAAGAGTCTAACATGTTTCAATATAAAAAATAGCAGGACAAGAGGACACAGCATGAGATTAGAGGAGTCTGATTAAGAGGTAATGTGAGGAAGTTCTTTTCACAGAAAAGGTTGGTGGATGCATGGAACATGACCTACCTCAGGAAGTGAAGGATATGAATACAGTGCAGGGCTTCAAACAGGCATGGGATAGGCATAAGGGAGTAATACATATGAGTATGAATAGATAGGTCATTGACAGAGCAAAGGCCCAATGGCACATTCATAAGGTAGAAAAGAAATGAGCAAACTGGATGGGTCTTGTGGTCCTTACCTGCAGTCAACTTCTATGTTAAGACAGCTGGGGCCATATATTCAAAACTTTGTCTGGTGGGCAACGTGATTGTGCCCCTTTTCCTGGGTTTTGTACCTGAGAGCAATATTCAAAGGGTCAGTTGCATGCACTACAAGGGTTAGTGCATGTGCAAAAAGTAAAAAAATATGCAGTGGGCAAAGGGTGGGCAGGGACATGAATCCTAATTGCAGTACAATATTCGCCCATTAGTACTGCACAAAGGGTATAACACAGGCCACCTTGTGCAGATGCAGTTACACCAAGAGGAAGCACAACTTATCCTGGGAACCCTAGTGGCTTGTGGAGCCACTTCAGCCAACAACCATATTAGTAGTTGGAGATTACACATGTTCCCTGGTGTCCAAAAGTCCCCCCATCCTCAGATCCCCATTTGAGGTAAAAGTATATTTCCTGCTTTCCAGTGGTCACCCTGCCTCCAATCCCCATCCCGTAGAAGGATAAAAGTCCATCCCTGGTATCCAGTGGTACCCACACTCTAATCACTCACTGCTAACGAAAAGTGAAATGCCCTGTGTACAGTGGTACCACCCACCCTCTGATCATACAATGCCACCAAAAGTGTAATTCCCTGGTGGCTAGTAATACCCCACCAATGATTAATCTCCACCACTGAAACATGTTGTTACTTGGTGCATAGTGGTATCGCCCTTGCTCAAATCACTGTCTGCTACTGAAAAGTGTCATCCTCTGGTTGCTAGTGCTACCCCACCCTCTTGTCGCTCCCTGCTACCAAAACATTTAATTCCCTCATGGCTAGTGGTACTCCCACCCTCAATCACTCTCCATTACCAAAATGTATAATTCCCTGGTGGCTAGTGGTGCCCTCAGACTCTTATCACCATCCCCAAAAGAACCATGTCCCTGGCATCTAGAGGCACCCACAAACTCTGATCACCATCCCCTATGTAAAAAATATTCCCTGATGTCCAGGGCAATCCCACCCTCCAATCACATCCCTAATAAAGAAAAGTATGCCCTGGCATCTAGCATCCTTCCGACACCACCCACAATGAGCTTAAACCACACTGCAACCCTAACTCTCCATCCCTGCCTGTGCCTCAGAGATCTAAAAGGCACCTTGTATCAGAAATGAACTTGCAATGTGTATGCATTTCAAGCAGCCTGTGTTGCTTTGTGGGGTCTGTTGCTTGAAGGTAGTGTGCACTCCCTTTACTGTACAGGGGACATGTGCTCCTATCAGGTCAGATGGTGGCCAGCTGCAGTGGTAGAGAGGAGGGCTGTGCCAGTTGCCATGTCAGATTTCCACAGCACCAGCAGTAATGGTAGTACAGGTGGAAGGGTGGTTTGCTCATTGTGGGCAGTGCAGTGGGCTGCTAGATGCCAGGGCATACTCTTCATTACCACTGAAAGGGATCAGAGGGTGGGGGGAGGCCCTGTACACCAGTGAATATTTTGACACATAGGGATGGCAACTAGAGGTTGAGAGAGTGCCACTAGATGCTAGGGACTCTTGCAATTTTATGGTGATGGTAGTCAGAGGGTGGGGGGTACCACTAGCCACCAGGGAATGACACTTTTCAGTAGTGGAGAGTGACTGGAGGTGGGGGGTACCACTAGCCACCAGGGAATTACACTTTCAGTAGTGAAGAGGATTAGATGGCAGTGAGGTATCACTAGCTACAAGGGAATGACACTTTAGTAGTGAAGACTGATCGGAGGGTGCAGAGTACCACTGGACGCCAGAGCATGCCATATTTAGTTAGCAGCAAGTGACTGGAGGGTGGGTTGTACCACTGGACACCAGGGACTATTTATTCTTCTACAGGCCAGGGATTGGAGGGTGGGGGTTCACTGGATGACAGAGAATACTTTTATATTCAAGGGGATGGGGATCAGAGGGCAGTGGTGCTATTGGACACAAAGGAATTGCTATACATTTATGGGGCAGGAGATCAGAGTGGGGGTGGGGCTGCTCACAGGGCACAAACCTGCCACCACTTCCTATACAGTGAGCCCATAATTAGCATGCATGTGGCCCTTTGTGTCTCGAGATGTCCATCAGGCTCATTTTCATGGTACCGACTGAATATCATGCCAGGGGCTCCCAGTGCAGTCGGGTCTGGGGAGCTGTTACCTGCTCTTCCCAGATCCATGTTGAGGCAGCACTACTTTTGTACATAAAAGGAGCATTGTATCCTTCCTTCATATGGAACCTACGTCAGACTTCACCTAAACTTCTGTTCTCCTTTTGGAATCCTCATCTCAAAAGTGACATACACCTAATCAAACAAGTGCAACATAGGGTCAAAAACTAATTCCAAACCTAAGGCATTCAACATACAATGAAAGATTAGAAAAACAAGACTAGTAACCCTTGAGGAAAAATGTAGCAGGAGGATCTACTACAGCTATATACGATTCTACAAAATCCAACCCTAAGATCACAATGCAGATTCCAATATATTGAATGGAGTGCATATTTAAGAAGGCATAAAAAGCAGCTAGTTATTCCAAAACTAACACACATAAAAGGGATACTTATTTTACTATCAGGACTGTTAGTCATTAAATGCATTGCCACACCTTATGACAGAAGCATAAAACTTCAACATGTTTAAGAAAAGGTTGGACAGGCACTTGAACTGGATGTCAGGACACATATGATTCACCCAAAGCTGTGGAGACACTCTCAGTAGGCCTCAGCCTTCTTGTGTCTTACACACCCTAGTAACCTAGTACTTGAGTTACTGCTGCATAACATGCCCTATAGTCAGTCAGATATACGGTGTGCTATCAGAGCTAACATAGCATCCTCAGGGTCATAGGCATGGGCAAGCCCACACAAACGTTGCATTCCGCTTTTGTTCTTTTTATGTTCTTTATCTTCATCATTATCTTTTAATGACGTGGAACCTTTGTAAAAGATTCTCAGCTCAAAGGTATTTGTAATCCTAGAACAAATAAATAAAATGTTTTCTTGCATGCATGCTGAAAACATTATGCGGCAACTTTGGAAGAGAAGAGGGTTGTGGAAGTGCACAGTGTGGTGGCCAGTGCCAGCACTGCATTTGTGGAGAAAGGTGAATTGTACTGCACCCAATGCAGGCCCAGTGTCCTGATGACACTGGTTCTGCAGAAGTGCCACCAACTTGAAACGATTTGGTCAGTTGCAATGAGGGCCTTTGTCATTGCAGCATCAGCAAAGTCTGCTGCTATGAGGAGCAACCCGTCATTGCAGAACGTACCTAACCTGGTGTAACAGTACCAGGAACATGGCAGCTCACAGCCACCTCAGAGCCAACTGAGGTGCCCAAGCCCCCTAATAGGCATGCTCCAACCCCCCTTCATTTGCTGATGGGAGCCCAGTCCCCGTCAGCATAATGTCCCCACCCCCAAGTTTCTGTTGGTGCCGAGAGGGTGCCCAACTCTCAGCATCATGCGCCCCTACAGTAGCCTTTTCTTTGCTGACAGAATACCCAACTCCACTGGCTCACTCACCCTTCCAAAGTTCAATTTACCGATAGGGGAGTCCAGTCCCTGTCAGCATAATGTTCCCACCCCTTGATTTCTGCTGTGTGCCGAGGGTGACCAATCCCCTCAGCATCATGTGCCCCCTGTTTCTATGCTGATGGGGGCCCAGTCCCACTGGATTTAGTCCCCTCCCCACAAATGCAGGTGGCACACTGGGAGCCCACCCCAGTGTACCAAACAACACCTCGAAAGAAGAAAATTGACCCACATTGTCTTTGTTTTTACTTGTAAAACAAGAAAATGGTCCCTGGAGTCTCTTCTGCCCCTCCACCAACCCACACCCACCCTCTGCACACCCTGCCTCTCCACACCTCCCTCACCGCATAGTTACCTCAGAGCCCAGCATGACGATCTTGGTGGACCAGGAACACGTTTGCACTCTTCAAAGCTGACTGTGAACCAAGAAATGCCGTAAGCTGTATAATGACATAAATAGGGTTTTTCAACTTTGGAGAATATCTTGGGTATTTTGGGGACTTTTCACACCATATTTTCAACATGGGGTTATTGGGACCCCTCTCATGAATTCAGTCACCGTCATGGTGTTATTCTGTCCCAAAGGTGATTTAGCAGTCAATGTGCAGAATCACCTTTTGGGACAATTAATGAAATGACAGTGCCACTGTTCACAAGGTGGGCTCTCAAAAAGCCTATGTTGCAAATCTGGTGAAAAAATCCAAAATTACTGTTTTACGAGCATGCATTGCGTAGTTTCCACTACACTCATAACTTCATGAATCTGCAATATTTTCACTCCAGATTTTCAACACTGGCATTTTTCCACACCTCCTTATGAACAGTACCACTGTCATTTTACACATCCTGGCTGAAATGTGTTTTGTACTTCCGGCGTAGAATAGCACGGTCGCTGTGGGAAATCAGTTTTAGGGACAGATTATGAAAATGACAGTGACACTGTTCATGAGCAAAGGTCCTAAAATGCCTATGGTGAAATTTGGTGAGAAGTCTATAATATGACTTTGTTACAAGCATGAGTTGTGCAGTTTCACTGCCTCTTGTAACATTGCAAATTTGCAATGTTTTCACTTCAGATTCAACACTGCCATTTTTTCACAGCTTCTCATGAACAGTACAGCTGCCATTTTCACATCCTGGTCAAAATGTGCTTTCACATTTCCAGCTCAGAATAGCGTGGGTGTAGTGGGAAATCAGTGTTTGGGACAGATTAACAACAAGCAAGTGAGAGAAGGGGAGTGAGCAAGCTCAACAGAGCTCTGTCGGGACTGCTGTGGATTTCTTTGTGGGCAGAAAAAGGCACCAATGCAGGCAGAAGCCCAGTACAAAAGGGCAGCCTGCAGTACTGGGAGAAACAGAATAAGCAAGTGAGAGAGGGAGGTGCGACCTCAACAGAGCTCTGTCAGGATTACTCTGGATTCTTTGTGGCCAGAAAAGGTGCCTATACAGGCAGGAGCCCAATACAAAAGGCACCCTGCAGCGCTGGGAGAAACAGAACGAGTGAGTGAGAGAAGAGGAGTGAGAAAGCTCAAGGAACTCTGCCGGACTGCTGTGGATTTCTTTGTAGGCAGAAAAAGGCTCCAATGCAGGCAGGAGCCCAGTACAAATAAGCAGTCTGCAGTGCCAGGAGAAACAGAATGAGTGATGAGAGGGGAGTGAGTGAGCTAATGGAGCTCTGTCGGGAATGCTACAGATTTCTCTGTGGGCAGAAAGAACACCATACAGGCAGGAGCCTAGTACAAAAGGGCAGCCTGCAGCACTGGGAGAAACAAAATGAGCGAGTGAGAGAGGGGAGTGAGCGAGCACAACGGAACTCTGTCGGGACTGCTGTGGATTTCTTTGTGGTGGAAAAGGTGCCAATGCAGGCAGGAGCCCAGTACAAAGGGCAGCCTACTGCTCCAGGAGAAACAGAATGAGTGAGTGACAGAGGTGGAGTGAGCAAGCTCAACAGAGCTCTGTCGGGACTTTAGAGTTGCCACCCTCCTGCCCAGGGTCCTGCGTGGTCCTATATTACAGCAGGGTCTGTGGGTGGAGACAAAGCCATGATTGAATACTTTCACTGATCATGTAAAATACAGATTTAGTTGTTCTGTTTATTTCTCTAACTGAGCAAAGTACTGAGCTATACTGTTAGGATTGCTGTAATAATACAATATTTATTTGTTCTGTTTATTTCTCTAACTGAGCTAAGTAACACTTGGAGTGCAATATGATTTCTAACTGGGCTAAGGAAACTATGAGGCTGAGAACAAAACGTATGGTAGCTGAAGGGTGAAAATGGACAAGGATGCTTTAGGATTGCTACAGCAATACAGTATCTAACGGATGAGATTTGAGACTGAATTGACCCGGTCAGCAAGGGTAGTAGGGGACTAGTGTGGTGGGAAACAGGAATTTGGAGTTAATAGGGCCCTAACAGTTGTAGTAGGGTACAGAAATCTGGAGTAAGAGCCCATAACATAAGATGGGGGCCAAAATGGGGCAGGTGCCACATGTCAATAGGGCGGGCATCTTTGGAAGGGTGGTGGGGTGTACAGGGTGTGGGTCCGCATGATCCTGAGCTGGGCTTGGAGAAATGGGGGTGTATGCTCTGTAGACAACTGGCTAGGTTTGAGAAGAACTGTGGAGGTTAGGAGTAGTATGAGTGGTAGGGCAGATGAGTATGATAGGCATCCTGGCTGAGGGAGGACTAGAGGATGGCATGGGGGATGGGGAAGAACAACTAGGGACTGAAACTGACCACAGTATCAGAGACACTAGCAGAAAAGAGAGGAGAAGGGAGGAGTGCCCAGGTGAGGGAGGGCCTCTGATGGGGGAAAAGAGACCTCCGAGGAGTACCAGGGGAGAGAGCAGATGGCTGTGGGTAGGGAGGGACCAGGGGTGGGACCAGTGGAGGCATGGAGGGAACAAGTAGGAGGGAAACTTATAGGGGAAGAGATGTAGGAGGGGTATTGACTAGGAATAGATTCGAGCCTCTGCTATGGCAGAGCGGGGAGCAGGAACATACTGAAGGAGGGAGGACAAGTGGGGCATGAGAGGGATGGCAACAGGTAGGGAAGAGATACGAGGACAAAAGGGTAGAAGGGGGCTAGTAAGGAAGGAGATGGTGACTGGAGGAGAGAAGGCTATGGGAAGGGGAAGGATGTGGGGGCATAACTATCGAGGTCAAAGGGAATGGGGGCTCTAAATCGACAACAACGGTGATAGGAGAGAGATTGGAAATTAGCAGGGGAGGAGGGATGTCAACATGGGAAGCCCAGTAGGAAGTGAGTCGGGCTTGAAAGGGGTTCAAGGGGATGGGAAGAATAAAGCAGAGAAAAGGGGTGAGGCAGAAGTAGGGGTGCAAATACAGAAGTCACAGAGGTGCAGCTGGCAGGGTAAGTGGCAGGAAGAACGAATACTGAGGTGGTGGAAGGGGCATTAGAAGGAAGGGGATAAGGGACGGGGGGTACTTGTCCTGGGGAATTCTATACTGAAAGGGGTGAGATGAGGCAGAAGGGAGAAGGCACAGCCATATTTGTTGAAGCTATCAGCAGGTTGACTGCAGAAGGGCAAGTGTTGCTCAAATGTGCAGGAGGGGAGGAAGAAACCTCATGTGGTACAAATGACTTGGCGGGGAGACTGTAGAAGTGGTGAGGGGAGGTTCTAGGAGTTAGGCAGGCAGTGTGAGAGTGTGGGAGTCAGTGGCATTCTTGGAGGGTCCCAGTACCATGTGCAAGCATGGGGAGGAAGGGTAGGATTGAGGAGTTCAATGAGTGGCTGAAGGATTGGTGCCACACTAAAAATTATGGCTTAGTGACTAACTGGGGTAGGGTCTTGGGAAATAGTGACTTGTACCGCGGACGGACAGGCTACACTTGAGCAGAGAGGGGATGGGAGTGTTAAAGGCAGGATTAGAGGGTATATTTCTATTAAGGTGGATTTAAACTAGTGGGGTGGTGGCCAAAGACTGAGGGTTGGTATAAAGGTTTGGACAGGGGCCAAATAAGCTCAGCCCCTAGATATAGGTAAAGGCAGAGGCGTAGTAAACCCTGGGAGCAGGTGGGCAGAGTGGTCTGAGTGTAATACAGAAGGCACTACCACCCAGTAAGAATAACAAAGAGAAAGGGATGGAATACCAGGAGGAGGGACGAGGCCAAGGAGAAGAGTGAGGAGAAGGAGGGTATGGGTGGAAGGTGGTCTCTTTCAACACAAGAAGCCTGGGGAACAAAACTGCAGAGCTTCAGGCGCTCCTTTCAGAGGGAAGGTGGACACTGCTGAAGTGACAGAGACTTGGGCCACAGAGTACCATGATTGGGACTCGGCAGTCCCAGTTTACAGGATATACAGCAGGGACCGGGGTTAGAAGGGGTTGCACTCTATGTGAAGGAAGGATCAA
Source organism: Neoceratodus forsteri (assembly GCA_016271365.2). Taxonomy (NCBI): domain Eukaryota; kingdom Metazoa; phylum Chordata; order Ceratodontiformes; family Ceratodontidae; genus Neoceratodus; species Neoceratodus forsteri. The sequence continues at coordinate 676,091,971 of CM028135.1, forward strand.
ATGCATAATGGATGAGGGAGAAGAGGAGAGGACAGAGGCACTTTGGGTGCAACTCCTGGACTCCAAGGGCAGAAAGCTGAGGCTGGGGTGGTGTACAACCCACCAGACCAATCTGAGGAACTGGATGGGGAGTTGACAGAGCAGATAAGGAGGGTCTGTAGAAGGGGTGTATGGTGACAGTGGAGGATTTTAACTACCAAGGATTGACTGGAGCACCCTGGCCACTAGCACTACCAGGGAGCAAGTGTTCATTGATGCATTCCAGGATGGCCTTCTGATGCAATTGGTAAGTGGGCCTACAAGGCTTGGTAGCACTCTGGACCTAGTACTGGCAAATGGGGAGGCGGTGAAGGAGGTTAGGGTGAGGACCCACTAGTAGGTGGCGACCACCAAACAGTGTGGCTTGTTCTCATGCTGGGCAGGGAGACAGGAGCCACAGACACTAAGGTGGTGGACTTTAGTAGGGTAGATTTTGGGAGCAATACTGTGAGGCAGACTCCAGGATATAAGGCAGGGGATGGATGCAGAACAAAAGTGGGAGTCATAAAGACTGGGCTAACAGAGGCCATAGTAGCCTGCACCAGGGCGAGGAGTAAGAAGAGCAGAGCCAAGAAACCATGCTGGCTGAACAAGGAAGTGCTGCAAGGGGTAAAGGCATAGAGGGCTGCATACTGGAAGTACAGAAGAATAGGGAAGGAGAGGATAAGGAAGCTGACTGGAGTTGGTCAAGGAGGTGGCCATGAGGGTGAAAAAGCTAAGGCCTCCAGGAATTAAGGTTAGCACAAGGCATAAAGGGAAGAGAAGGACTTTTTAAGCTATGTCAGGAAAAGAGAAAGTGCAAGGAACATATTGTGAGGATAAAGGGGAGCGGATTGGGTGGAAAAGGGGAGGAGCAATCGGAAATTCTAAATGAGTACTTCTGCTCCATTTCACTAAGGAGAGAGGAGGTCCACTGCCAGCATGGGTTGGGGGTGTGGGGAAAGGGGAGGTGGTGACAGACAAAGTGATCACAGGGACTAGGGTGCTAGAGGGCTAAGAGAATTAAGGTGGACAAGGCACCAGGTCCCAATGGCATCCACCCCAGGGTGCTGAGGGAGATGGCAGAGATGTTGGCTGAGCCACTGGCAGATCTGTTCAACACCTCCCTGGAAGCGGGTATGTGCTCCAGGACTGGAGGGTGGCACATGTGGTGCCCATACACAGGACTGGGCCTAGGGAGGACAAGGAATTACTGGACAGTCAGTCTCACGTCCATATTGGGTAAGCTTATGGAGGCGATACTGAAACAGAGGCTGGTGGCATTCCTAGAGAGTAATGGGCTCCAAGATGGGCGCAACATGGGTTCGGTCTCAGGAGGTCCTCTCAAACCAGCCTAATAGAGATTATGACTGAGTGACAAGGGAATTGACAGGTGCCCTGAGGTACATGTCCTGTACTTGACTTCAGTAAGGCTCTTGATACAGTGCCTCATGGTAGACTGGGGGAAGGTGACGGCAGTGAGAGTGGGGAAAAGCTAACTAAATGGATAGAGACCTGGTTACAGGGAGGGTGCAGAGGCGGTGGTGGTGGGAGATCTCAGCACCTAAAGCAGTGACAAGCAGGGTGCTGCAGGGGTCAGTGCTGGGCCGGTGCTATTTGGGCTCTTTATGTCCAATATAGCACATGGAGTGGGGAGCAGGGTTAGTCTGTTCGCAGATGATACCAAATTTGGGGCAGTGGTGGACAAAGAGGATGGATGGGAAAAACTGCGGGGACTTAACCAAAGTAGAGACATGGTCGGTGGAGAGACAGCTAGCATTCAATGCAAACAAGTGTAAGGTGATGTACTTTGGGCTTAGAACCAGAAGAGGGACTATTGATTGGGGGTGAGGTTGAGGATCACACAGGAGGAGAAGGACCTAGGGTGTTGGTAACTGGGAGCATGAAGAACTCAGCACAGTGTAGGAGAGCAGCAGTGAAGGCAAACAGAATGATGGGGTGCATCACAAGGGTTCTCATCCAGAGACAGGGATGTGATCCTATCTCTCTAAAGATCATTGGTCAGATCGCACCTGGAGTACTGTGTGCAATACTGGAGGCCATACCTGAGGAGATATATAAAGTTACTGGAGGGAGTGCAATGGAGGGCAGCAAAAATGTTAAAGGGAGGAAAGGAATATAAAGTTAGGCTGAATGAGCTGAACATGTACACACTGGAGGAGAGGAGGGATGGGGATATACTAACATACTAAAATGGCAGCAGAATAGGCCTGATGGTCTCTCGAGTCTGTTCGATTTTCAGCACCCGCACTGAGGGCTGATTTTGGTGTGCCCCCCGGTTATACTATCCCCAGTCACAGATGTTCCACCTGTATTGGGCCTGGTCAGATTTCTACCTCCTCTAACCTGTCCCATCCCCGTAAACCCATCCACAGTCTCCACCTCCACCAGCCCCTGGGCAGTGCATTCCATGACTCCACCACCCTTTCAATGATATAACATCTCCTTCTCTCCCTCTGAGCCTGCCCCTTCCAGCTTACACCCATGCCATCTTGTTGCCCCACCCTCCTTCCTTTGGAGCTCCCTGACTGGGCCTCCTTTATTGATCCTTTTCATGTACTTGAAGACCTCTATCATCCCCCCCATCCCTGCTCTCCTCCAGGGTGTGCCATGTCAGCTCCTTGAACCTCTCTAATAGACCTCTCCCCAAGCCCTAGATCATTTTGGTTGCCTCCTTTGGACCCTTTCTAGGAGTAAATGTCCCTTTTTAAATGTGGTCTCCAAAATTGTACATAATACTCTAGGTGTGGTCTAACCAAGCAGTTGTATAGTGGAAGGATCACTTCTGCCTTTCTGGTGGTAATCCCTTGGCGATGCATCCCAGCATCCTATTTGCCTTCCTGCTGCCCTCCTACAGGTCTCTGAGCTGTTCTTTTGACATCTACCACTACCCCCAGGTCCCTTTTGCCCTCTGTGACTTGAATCATGACTTCTTCTCCCAGGGTATACCCCTGGCCTGGATTTCTGACTCCCAGGTGCAGAACCTTGCACTTCTCTGCATTGAATTTTAGTTTCCATTTTCCTGACCACCTTTCTAGAGCCTCCAGGTCCTCCTGCAAGGCCACTCCTCCTTCTCATCCACCACTGCACCCAGCTTTGAGTCATCCACAAAGAGACTCATGGCACTCTGATCCCTCCTGATGTCTGAGATATAGGCGCTGAACAGGAGTGGCCCCAGCACTGACCCCTGGGGAACCCCATTAGTAATCCACCTTGGGGATGAGGCTATCCTCCCACCACCACCTTCTGAGTATGCTCAGAGCCAATTCCTATCTATCTTAGCAACTGTCTCCCTACCCCATTTTCTATAGCTTAGCCAGCAGGCCAATACCTGAGGGGGGTAAACAACCTAGCACTGAGGGGGTGTTTAAACTGAGGAGTAGAAGAGAGACGAGGGACATGGACTAAGGTTGGAAGGGGGACTTTTTTAGAGGGGAAATGAGGAGGCACTATTTCACTGAGTGGGTGGTGTCTAGTTGGAATGTGTTGCCAGAGGTGGTGGTAACGTGTAGGACAGTCAATAGCTTTAAGAAGGACTGGGATAATGCAAGAAGAAGAGTAAGCAGGGCAGGGCTGGGACAAGCGGGGAGGAACTGGAGGGGAGGAGGCTGGGGCAGCTGCAATCTAGGTGCTAGCTGCACACTCTGGCAGATTTAGATAGACCAATTGATCTGTTCTGCTGGCAGATTCGTATGTTCGCATGTATGTTCATATGTAAAATCACAGTGACTCTGTTCATGAGCAGAGGTCCCAAAATGCCTATGTTGAAAATTTGGTGACAAACATCCATAAAATAACTGTTACAAGGGTGCATTGTACAGTTTCCACACACCATGGTAACTTCACAAATTTGTAGTACTTTCACTCCAGATTTCCAACACTTGCATTTTTCAGACCTCCTTATGAACAGTACAGCTGTCATTTTTACATCCTGCCTGAAATATGCATTTACACATCTGGACAGAATAGCGTGGTTGTTCTGGGAAATCAATGTTCAGGACAAATTAAGAAAATCATACTGACAGTGTTCATGAGCAGAGGTCACAAAATGCCTGTGTTGAAAATTTGGTGAAATAATTCCACTAAATGACGTGTTACAAGCATCGTTGTGCAGTTTCCAAATGCAGCTCGGAAGTTCTAGCATTTTTAATATTTTCACTACTGATTTTTCAACATTGTCATCTCACACCTCCCTATGAATGGTGCAGCTGTCATCTTCACATCCGGCCCGATCTGTGTTTTCATACATCTGGCGCATTGACACGGTCGCTGTGGGAACTCAAAGTTTGGGACACATTGACAAACTCACAGTGCCATTGTTCATGAGAAGAGGTCCCAAATGCTTTAATAAGGTGGGGTCACAAAAGACCATGTTGAAAATTTTTAGTGCAAATACCAACAAACACCGGGCATTAGGGTTTCTAACCATAACTTCCCACCCTGTACAGACTGACAGGCATCAGGGGCGCCTTTGATTGCTGACTGTAATGTCATGCATTCCACCACCACGCTGCAGCCAGTGACAGCCATGGAGGTGTGCCTTGGACTCTTCAGCCTCAGAGTTCACCCTATTCTCTTATACTGCACCCATTTCAGTGAATGCCCTTATGGAGTGGGGTGACTAAATAGCCAAACACCCTAAGGCACACCTCAACACTTGTCAGTGTCTGCAGGATAGGGTGAGGTGAAATGGCATGAATGTTATGGGCGACATCCCAAATGCATACCCCAATGCCTGTCCATCTCTGCAGGTTGAGGTGGGGTTGGCGTGAAGTTCAATACTTCACGCCATTCCTACTCTGCATCTGTCAAACTCCTACATTTCCAGTGCTTAATACCTGCAAGCAAACATTCGGTATTGACAAATGCTTGTTTGAATATGGGGTCTCTGATCTCAAAAATAATTGAAGAACAATGTGGCCTCCATGTTTAGCATACAAATGAACATAAATGAGTCTCTAAGCAGCAATGCAAACTAGTCCAAAATTATGTTAGAAAAGGTAGTCTTTTGGTGTAATTGGTGCTAATGATTTCTGCTAAACTTGTTTGTTTGATTTTCAGTAGTAGTTCTACTTAAATCCACATTAGGCCTGCTAGTGTATCATTTTGGATGTTTTGCAAACCACATGCAGGATGCATTTTGTGATTTTGTTTTTAGAAGAACTGTACTTTAGCTCCCTCTTACTGAGGGTTGTCACCTGCTTCTACTCTACCCTCTGCTCCACTGGATTCCAACTCATCTCATATTGCAAGTCTGTGGCTTACCCCCACCCCCATTAGTGAGGCCACCTCCTTCATCTCCAAGGAAGGAAAGCAGAACTACAAATGAGTTCAATCAGGTGGGACCCACTGCCCTGGATTTTTCATATGGTCTAAGTGCTGCAGCCCAAAAATATTTTTCCTGCATTTCTTTGTTTCTTTCTACTTGCTCCTCTGATGCTAGCATGTAGGCATCCATTCATGGATGCACATGATCTCAGAATTCCTCCTCTCCCTCTCCTTTTATTTACTGTAGTCAGGCTTCCAGGTGCCACTATTAATGTGACAGTGACTCCTGGCCCACCCCAGATGTTACTACAGGAGCATCACAGCAGGCTGCTATTCCCCAGTGTGTCTCTCCTGGCGACAAGTGTGGGGAACCAAGGTAGAAGTGTGAATCTGAGTCTTATGCATGATAATGCTGTGTACTAGCCCTGGTTCTATGTGATAATGGTGATTACAGAAAGCGATCGCCCGTGGGCAGTATACATCAGTGAAAATCAATGTCACCGATGTACACTCATGACTCAGAACCAAAAGGGTGCGAAAACATACTTTTTTGTTTTATGGGGCTGTGTGCCTCGCACCTTCACTATAGGATTTTCAACTTCAGGGAGGTGGCGTGTCGGGGTAAAACAAAAATTCATGGACTGGCACAAAATACTGATGTGCCTCAGCATCAACCCAGCACCCTCCCAACCCTAGCCTGCCATGAACCCACCATACCACATGGCCAGCTTGGCAACCCACCACCATGGTACACCTCACAAACCCTCCCTCCCCTTCCAACCATTGCACAACGTGACCGACTTCTCACAAGGCATATACATATAGCGAAATGATGTCACTATAGCTGTATTCACTCCCTGTCCAGTATGCCCTGTGATCTATTGAGTCGCCTTTTGTAAGCACTCAATAATGGATGCTCTTATCACAGGATACCACTAGCCCATCATCATCTGGCTGCCTAGGTCCTTTGTGATTCTAATTTATGACCCATTTTCCTACTTAAGCTGATCTCTCACTGAACACTTGATGTAGAAAGGTGGCAGGTCTGAATACTATGAGATAGGGAGGTGAGTCATGTAAATACTGGTGGATTCAAACCAATTAATCCTTCAAAAGTCATAAAGGTTAATGCACATTATAGTTTGCATCTCCAGGTGATCTTGGAGCTATTTCTACAGTACTGCGGTTTTAAGGGGCGTTAAGATTTTCTGGCTAGAAATTATACTATTTACGATCATAAGTGATGCACATATTTCACCCTTGCTTGACATTGTAATCTGTTTATTGGTTAAGTACTTGACATGGAAATAATCCTCTTACATACCAATATATTGTTGTTATGTACTGGATTATTATAATAAAAGACAAAACATAGAGAATACTGGATGAGCAACTATACACAACAGTGTGTTGTGCCACCGAGAGATTCTGATACCCTGTGACCTCGAGAGTGAAGCTCAAGAGGTCCGTGGTAATCAGGACCTCAAGATGGCACAATACACTGGTTAGGCTAGTTGCACATTCAGTATTTTTATAGTGTATACGCCTCCTAAACAAAATAAATACAGTTCTTGCACTTTCTTATATTTTAAATAGAAAAAGAAATTGTTCATTAACACGCCTATTCCAGTAGTTACAGCTGGTTGCTAGGGTGAGATGTGAGGTTGTTAGGGACCAGACTTCCCTAGGTTTGTAGTGAAGTCTTCTATTGATTGCCAATCAGGTGTGGGAGGGATTTAAAAAAAGCAGCCGTATTCCTCGCTTAGCAAGAGGATGTGGACTACAAGAAACAGTCTTTCATTCCATGAGTAATTTTTAGTATCTGGTTGATCCTGTATTTCATTTTTTTATAACTGCACATATCTTGCTCCTGCTTTTTTATATCTCGTTGATCCTGGTTTAGTTACAGGTGATCGTGCAACCACCACTAGTGTTTATCTGGAAATCATTAATTAAGGAAGTCAAGGGAAGTTACTACAAGAACAAATTTGAATCGGCACTAAACTTTAGTGATTTTTTGAAAACTATTGGATAGTTATAGATGCTTTGTGACAACCACACCAGCTGCCTCTCTCAAATCAGATGGATTAGTATTAAGTGACCTAACTGATGGCTGAGGTTCTAAATAGTATCTTCTTTTTTTTATAAATCTAGCCACTTTGGAAAATAATGCAACATTTCTTATGTAAAGTCAGCTAGATATAATGAAGCATGAGTCCCAAAGGATGAAAGTTACCCAAAGTCAGTTTAAAAGTATTGAGTCAAATAATATATGGAAACAGTTGAAATCTTAAACATAAAAAAATCAGGAGGACTGGAAGGCCTTGAGCTGGACTGCTTAGGGAAGGAGCAGACATAATAGCTTTGCCTTAAACAAAACTTTTTAACCAAAGGTTATGTTGTGGACTCTTTCCTGAACCCTAGAAAAGTATTAAATTTGTTTCGTGTTCAAGGAGAAGACTTCTACAGGCAGATACTTACAGACCCATAGCTTTGCTTTCTCTTGTTTCCAAGATATTTGAAAAGGAATCATTAACAGGTTTATGCTTATCTGACAACCATCTTCTTGATCCCTAGGAGTCTTGTTTCAGGCCACTGCATTCCACTGAAACGACATTGATGGATTTTCTGACACTGTCTCCATGCACTGGAAAATAAACAATGCCTGGGGCGGTGTTTGTGGATCTATCAAAAGCCTTTGATACAGTTGATTATCCTCTGTTATTACAGAAAATGGAGGTAAATGGCTTTACTAATGAGGCATTGAAGTGATTTGAATCTTATTTAGATGGGCGACTCAGACAGTGGTTATCCAAGGAACATTATCAGAAGCAAAAGAAATGGGCAGGGTATCCCACAAGGATCAATATTAAGGTCATTGTTATTCATTTCATTTGTTGATGAGCTTCAAAAATAAGCTTGGAGTGTACTGTAAAATTATATGCTGATGACAGAGTCCTACTCTTCCCTGCTAGATAAAAGCACGGTATTGAAAAAGTTCTTCAACAAGATTTTAACAAATTTTAGAGTATTGGCTGACTGAAAATAAACTTACTTTAAATATGAAGAAAACAAATGCAATGCTATTTAAGATCAGAGCAGGAAAGGATGGCACTCAGTTAAACAATATAGAGATGAAATCATTTGGGGATGGAAGATCAATAATGCTACTTTTAAATATTTAGGCATGTGGGTTGACATAGAATTGAAATCTGATGGTCATATACATAGAATTTAGGCCAAAGTCTCCCAAAAACTTGGGGCTCATCACACAGACAAAAATTGTATGTCCAGAGAGACAAGAGAAAACTTCTGAATTTGGTTACACTTCCCATAATTGATTACGGCAGTTCTATATACCATTCTGCAAGTAAAGGTAACTTGCAGAAACTACATAGGCTGCAGTATGGTTTAGATAGATTTCTACTAGGTCTAAGTGGTCTATATGCAATGTATCATCACTGTACCATGCTTTTACAGTTAGATTGGTAGTCTCTGGAAATTAGAGGAGAGACTTTCATGTAGTTTTTATTTAAATGTACAAAAGGTTTGGCTCCAGGTGTCTTTTGGAAAACAATATCTCCGGTATTCTTGGTATACTTTTACATGAAATTATAGGTAGAGACTTAAAATTCATAGAACAAGAACTAGATACGGACTTAACGTGTTTTGATTATATTGCTACAACTATTTGGAATGCTTTTCTAAATTATAAAACATGGCTACATATTACAGTTTTAAGGTAACCCTTTTAGAATGGACTCCTTTCTTGTATAGCTGCTACTTATATTAATTTTGATGTTTAATGTTTTAATGCTTTTTTTTTTATCTGTATATTTTCTTAGTTCCTTTATGGCTGGGGGTGGTACCTGTGGTTCCCCCAATCCATGTGGTCACACAGCCCCGTGCACACTATAAGTGCCCATGCTCGACCCTTCCTCCATTCCACACGCCAGCCACATCACCGTGGAAGCTGGGGTCAGGATCCAGGGGAGCATCCCGAATCAGAGTGGTGCACTGCTGTACCATTCTTCATATAACAGGCTGAGGATTTTTGCCACGAGATCCCCTACTCCCTGACACAGACATGTAATGGCATCAATGACACTGTGGTGCATACTCCCATGCACTACACATCTGACACCGCCCATGCTCTCTCCCACATCAACCAATAGGTTGCACTGACCCCCAGCCACTTCCAGGAGCCAGCAGAGCCATGGCTTCCCACTCCACCCTCCTGGAGAAGGAGAGCAGTCCTGGGATTCTCAGTCCTCCTCTCGCCAACCCCAGTAACCTGAGCTCATTCCTGAACCCGGGTTGCCAATGTGGTGCGAGATGTGGCATCCAGTGCCTCAACCCTCAGTGCCACTGGGCTGGCTGAATGCTTTATGTTTTCTGTTGGTTATGTATGTAACTGTTATGCATAAACATCCACGTAGGATAGCCCTGAAAACAGGCTTTGACTAGTTCCTTATCCTGTTTAAACATAAATAGACTTGAACTTGATCTGGTTGATCCTGTCATTTCTGTGTATCTTCCAATGTGTGTCGTCAGGCATTTTCCAAATCTATTTGGAACACTGTCCTACCACAGAAGGGTAGAACCATGTTGTATGACCTTTCAACCGTGGTAGAACAGCATTTCAGTAGAGAGGAAATCAGGTTGGAACAACGCTCCACCATACATATATAATGGTTTTAAGTTTGGACACAATCTCTGTGGCCTCTTTGTTTGTTCCCACTACAGAGCTAATGTGACAAAGGTTTCAATAATCATCAAACTGTGATACAAATTTCTCATTTTACATCTGCAACCATTCGCCTCTGAATCTTGTGTTGAAATATATTTACATGCTGTATAAGAGTTTGCATTTGTGTGGGGGTCACCATCTGTAAGCTTTACAATGCCAGGTTTCAGTATTTATTTAGAATCTATACCCAGTGATAATTATTCATAACAAAACCACAAATTTAAAATAATAGAATGACTATTAATAGCTAAATCATTATGAAGTTAATTTTGATTTTTAAGCAATAAGACACGATGGGGCATGCTGTGCTGGGTTTGCCTCATGTCCAGGTGTGTTATGAGGCACAATGCCTCAAGTGGAGTGCCTTCAACCCATGGGTATGCGGTATCCAGTACAACCCACGCCTGAGTGTCCTATTATTTATATAAAATGGGCATTTACTAAAAAAAAAAAAGTAAAAGAAAACAATTACAAATATATGAAAACATTAGTTTAATGCTATAAAGTAAGGTTGCATAGTGTTGCTGCCAATTTTCTGCCACCAGAGATCATTACATATTCTGCTGCCTGTCTGGGGATTAGGAGTTAATGCCCAGCATACTTTACTTGGTTTCTTAAAACACATACCTGTTTTGTTCTGGTTTCTATGTTTCTTGGGAGTAAGTAATAGTCTTGATTTGAAATCAACCACCTGGACGCTTGTTGGTTAGAGCTATTATGAGGTATCATGAGGAGATCCCCATCGGTTTGACAATGTCAGTACTTTCTTGAGTGCGGCCGCACAGATGGAAGTGTGCTGCCAGTATAGGTCTACTAACCACACTTCACTGATTTTGCAATAATGCAGTGCGGCAGTGGTAATGGGCATGGCTAACATCTCCTGACAGTACACTCACTTTCAGCACAGAGTTAACCACTTTGTTTCTCCTTTTTCACAGTGTTTTTTTCTTAGCAACCAATTTATGTTGCCAGTGGGAGACAACATTATTGTGGTAGTGAGGGAGCCTGTCAGTGAGACCAGGTGGCCAGAGTTGGCTGGCAGGAGACTGAGTGAGCTAGACATAACAAAAAAAAGGTATGACAATGGACAGAGTCCAGAAAGGTAGGTTAATTTAATAAGGAATGACTGTGGACAGCATGAGGAGAAACATATGCACTATTGCAGGTGTGGGTTGTACTATAATAAACTGTTTGGGGTTACTGTGTGAGAATACCAGAATGGCCAGCATTTCAAAAATTAAATGAAAGCATTCTGCTAGCATAGGTCTACTACCACACCACAATGATTTTGCAATAGTGAGTGCAGCAGTGGAAATGGGTATGGCTAACATCTCCTAACAGTGCACTCACTCTCAGCACAGAGTTAACCACTTTGTTTCTCCTTTTTACAGTGTTTTTTTTAACAACTAATTTATGTTGCCAGTGGAGATGGCATTATTGCAGCAGTGAGTGAGCCTGTCAGTGAGACCGGAGGCTAGAATTGGCTGCAGGAGATGGAGTGAGCTAGACATAACAACAACAAAAAGGTATGACAATGGATGGAGTCAGGAAGGTGGCTAAATTTAATAAGGAATATCTATGGACAGCAAGAGGAGAAATATATGCAGGTGTGGGTTGTACTATAATAAACTGTCTAGGGTTACTTGTGAGAATACCAAAATGGCAAAATTTCAAAACTTAAGTTTCTATGCTGGCACATTGATATTTAATATTCTATGCCCAGGCTAGCAGGGACTTGTTTTTGCCATAGGTTGAGCATTCATAAGCTCATGGCTAGAACTAAGTCTCAGACAATCAGGATGCAGGATTTCCTTGCCTATTCTCATATAATGATAGCATGTATGAAAATTCTGAGACATGCACATAAGTTTCTTTGCAATGTAATTAGCTTGTTAAACAGAAGAGAAATTGGTTGTATCTCGATGCATTGTTGGCTTTATATGAGATATAACCAATAAAAAGATTTGACTGAAAGAAAGAAACAAGATTTGGAATTTGGAAAAGGAGACTCTTACTTATTCTTTGTGCTTGTTTCTTTGTCACAGTCACAAACATTAACAGCATGTGTACTTCATTGATGGTTGGCAGCAAACTGATTCAATAAAAAGTCAAGGCACTAATACAGCAATTAATTTAGACTGCTGCTTTAAATTCACTTTAAATGGCAAACTTAAATGATCAAAATATGTCATCAAATACTGAACATTTTGAAGTTAAAATGGGGAGTTTAAATCAGAGAGCCATAATAATGAGGAAATACAACACACAGGGTCACTCTTGGGAATGCAGTTCTCAGGATACACATCAACAGCTCAAAACAGAAAATCCAGCATTCACATGCCTCAGATGGAAAACACAGATGGCATAGACTATGTTGAAACACTTCCCATTGAATCTGATATGTGCAGACACACTGCAGAGACAAAAGCAAAACAGCCTCAATGTTTTGCACCAAGGGACCCTCTGTTGTTACAGTATTTTGCACCTATCTTAGAGGCATGTAACACAATTGTTTTTTGAAACCATTTGTGAACAGGTATCACTCAGCAGTGCAAATGTCAAGTGCAAAAGTGCAAAACAGAAGTTAAAAAACATTTTTATTCGGACTATGTAGCTCATGTTTGACAAAGGATAATTTAATAACATCAGTGACATTATGAACCTGAAAAATAAAAGAATATAATTTACATCAAACAGTGACGAATGATGTAATTTTCTATACAATTTATACTACAATTAAAACAAGACTCATGGCATACTGTATACAAAAACAAATCACAGGAGGTGTACCACTTGAACCTCATCATCAGGACTGGGTTTCTTAAACTCCAAACTTAAAATCCCAAACCTCTCTCTTATGGAGAGCAGTGTTAGCATTGGATTACTATCCTTAGGACTAAAAGTAACATTTTCTGTACCTGAAAATGTTCACTTTTTATTAGGTGGGCCAGGGATGAGATCACATGTGCTGCACTGGCATATTCCTGATTGCCAGCTGCAATTGCCTTCATGTGTTTGCCCACCTGTTCTTTCAGCTTGTGCATCATTCTGCATACATAGTAGGCATCACAGATACAGGTTCAAGGTACATCACATAAGTGGCATCACATTTCACAAAGCTCCTAATGTAGTGGTTTTCTCAAGTGCTTGGGTTGCAAAATGATGAGGTCTGTTTGATCACCCCAGAGAGTAAACTTAGTGGGGATACTGAACAATCTCCAAGAATGGTCTTTAGGAAGGCTGGAAATGTGGGTCAAGATTAAGCAGTACTAGCAGTAGTATTTACTCATAGGTGGTGCCATCCCTGAGGCTCATGGCACCATTAAAATGATCATAGTCCGCAACACAGAAAAATTAAAATAAATGCCATAATCCCACTAATAAAAGCAAACCTACTATAACAATATTAATGTTATAAAATAATAGTACAGCTGGGGATGAAGATAAATAGCAGTAGAAAGTTATTTCCCAAAAGAGTGGAGGAACAGAAAGGTTTTGAGGCCCCTTATAAAGGCCTCCACTGAAGGGGACTCCACAGTGCCCTCAGAAGTGAGTTCCAGGACCAGGCCTGCCACTTCAAATGCCCAGTCCCCAGGTTTTTAATCTTGCCCTGTGTATCACAAGGAGGCCCTCCACAGTGAAGTGGAGAGGGCGCAGTAACACATAAGGATGCATTAGCTCACTCGGGTAGCCCAGGTCCAATCCTTATAGAGCCTTGTAAGTCAGCGAGAAGACTTTAAAAGAGATACTCCACTTAACCAGCAGCCAGTGCAGACTATGCAGTGCTGGGGAGACATGATATGACCTTGAATGCTAGTCAGCAAACTAGCAGCTGTGTTCTGCACCAGCTGCAGGTGCTGCAGCATACCTTCATTGACCCAGTGGTATAGAGCATTGATGCCTGGAAGTCACAAATGCATGCACCAGTCTCAACAGGCCTTAATGAAAATAAGGGATTTCATCTTGCTGATGTTCCTAAGGTGATAGAAACCACTCTGGACTATCAGTGACACCTGAGCCTCAAATGTCAACCCCTCATACATAATGACACCAAGATTTTTCACCTTAGAGGCAGCTACCACATCAGCGGAACCAAGCCCTAGCCCCATCTCTTGCCCAGCAGCTACCACACCCCTCTCTAAGCTGGCTTGACAACCAGTACTTCAGTCTTGTCCAGGTTATGTCTCATCTAGTTCAATGATATCCAGTCATCATGTATCTCAGCCATGCACCTATTCAGCACATTGACTGAGTCTGGCATACTGGTGCAGAAATAGATACAGCTAGGTATCATCTACATAGCAGTGAGACCCAAGTCCATCCTATATAATGATCCTCCTCAGGATAGTATATGCACTGTGAACAATGTAGTCAAAACGACTGAGCCCTGGGATATACCACAAGGTAGTTACACTGGGATGAAGAGAAATCTCCCAACATCACCCTCTGTGTCCTGTCACTAAGGTGGGACTCAAACAAGCAATGACTTTAATGGTGAGCCCCACATACTCCTGAGCCTGTCCAATAACAGCCCATGGTCCACGGTGTCAAAGGCTGAGGAGAGATGGAGAAGAACAAGAACTGGCCATTCCCTCTACCTTTCACCATGAGCAGGTCACTGAGCTCCATGACAAGTGCTGTCTCTGTGCTATGCTTTGACCTAAACCAGACTGGAAATGCTTATTGATGTCAAAGGCCATGCAACTTCTCAATAACCTGCAAAAAGAGTTGAAGACAGGTAATTGATTTGCCAAGACATCTGGGTCTAATGTTGTTTTTTTTTTCAAAAGGTCCTTACCAGTGCATTTTTCAATGCAGCTGGGAACAGCCTCTCCATAAGGGAACAATGTCAGTGAACACCAGACCCAGCTGGCCCTCATAGCTCACTGGAAGTTGCATCAGACATGGGTTCAGTTCACAGCATGTTGGCCAAAACTCAGAGATCACCCAACTGTTCTGATCCACCATCACTGGATTAAACTCATCCCAGGACTGCTGACTACACCTGAGACACATAGGCCTTTAACACACAGTATCCAAGTGGTTCCTCATCACGCACAAACTACATGGTTACCACCACTACATAGGGATTCCACCATTGTGGAGGTTGCAAATACTGTCTGAAGATCTAACAGACTACTCTACATGCTGCTGTACAGTTTATAGTCTTTCTAACATCAGATACTGAACACTCTTCACATACTCTAGGTTTTCTGCTTTCAGAGAATAGTAAGCTCAAAGTAGGAAAATCTTGCTCCCTTCTCCTTCTCTTCAAAGACCATTTTATATTTTGAAACATCAATGACCATGATTAAAATGCTGAAACATGTCAAAAATATTTTCTAAAATAAAAACAAAAGTATATGGTAAATATAAACTACAATGAAGGGGTTTATGTTGTTAAAGTTACTGAATAATGGATACCTTTAAATATCATTGTTTATATCACTGCATGGTAAATACTGTACCAGTGGAAAATTTTGGTAAAAAATCAAATAATGGGGTGAGCTGGGAAGCAATATAAGGTAGGAAGGTTTGTCCTTTTTTATGAACAAGGAAAATAACAACTGAATTAATTTAATGGAGACACACAATATAATGTAATGTATAAGTTCTGAGTTTTTTTGTATCGTGAGTAGTGTTTCCGAAAATGTCATGCTCTTTGGTTTTGTGGTTTTCTTTAAATCAGCATTTGTTAACTTGTTCTGCACTAACTGGAAACAGTCTGGTTGTTTTGTCCTTCGGCCTGAGCCTTGGAGAGTGATGACATCATACTGATTAAGTTACTGCTGCAGCAGTGCAAGTCCCTGCTTGACAGAAGAGCTGTAAACTTCCTAATTAACAGTCTGTAGCATTAATTGTTTGCTGTCTAAGGTTTTACTAACTCAGTCTCTGGTATGTGTTCAGCTGAATTAGTTGAAAATGGCTCTACCATGCCAGCACGAAAAATGTTCACGAATGACATTACAGCGACAGGCTCCATGTCTACCGTAAGTTGCAGTCGGCATGGAGCCACACAGTTGGGATGTATTTTTTTACACAGGGGCTTTGCCCTGAACTCCATATGCAGGGCCTTCGCTTCACAACCCCTGAACTAAAGGATTCTAACTGCAGGTCAGAGTTAGTTCGGGGAGGGAGTGCAGGTCGGGGAAGTGGTTGCCCTTCCAGCGGCACCTCTACAGTGGCATGGTGCTGTTGTTGATATTGACACATGTCACCACAGAAATGTTATTGTTAGGGTGGCATACCGCTGAAAATCTATCATTTTATTCTTCTGAAAAGCTGATCATTTGAGCACTGCAATAGTGGTATGCATTTAAGAAATCAGCTTGCCTGTATCACAGCTGTGAGTTCTGCCCATCAAAACTCTGTGTTTTTGTCTAACTATTTAACACTGGGTTGTTTAATAGATATAAAATAAATCTAATGTTTGTTAATTCATATAGATAGTTTGTCATTGATGTAGCCTCAAAAATCAGTTCATGTAGGAACAATTGTTTTCCTCTCAGATTGAAAACAGGTGCCTGCACACTCTGCTATATCAGGCACATGCACTGTATGAACTCACAAATTTTGGTTCTTTGATGGTTTCTGTGTGAAAATACATCATGTATATGTATTACTAGAAACACTACATGGCATCCTGATGCCCCATCTCCTGCCTACAGTTGAAGCAGCTGCACACTGCTGCCCCCAGTCACCTGCCTCACAAGCACCTTTTCTCCTTCCCCACATTCGAGGCTGCTGTACCCTGCTGCCCACTCTTCTCCCATAGAGTCGGGGATGCTGCACCCTGTTGCCCCATCTCCTGCCTGAATAATTAGGGCCGCTACACCTTGCTGCCCTGCCAGAACAGTTTTGGTTGCTGCACCCTGATGTACCTTCTCCCCCAGTCAGAACTGCTGCATCATGTTGCCCCTGTTTCTGTCACCACAGTCAGGGCTGCTGTGCTCTGCTATGCTCTAGAGTCCCATGTCCCCAGCCTCCACATATGGGGTTGCTGCACTATGCTGCCCATGCCACCATAGGTGGATTTTTATTGCACCCTGCTACCTACTTTCATTTCCCAAATGGGCAGGGCTGCTGCATCATGTGCATGCTGTCCCACAGTCAGGACTGCTGTGCCCTGATGCTCCCCCTCATGTCTGTCCCACAATCAGGCTTCTGCTGTGCTGTGTAGTCTGTCCCTGCCACCATAGATAGAGTTGCTGCACCCTGTTCCTGTTTACACAGTCAGGGCTGCTGGCCTTCCTCTCACCCTACAGCCCCATGCCTCCACTGCCCCATGACTCCACAGATAGCATTGCTGCGCCATGCTGCCCCTGCCCCAAAGTTAGATTGTTTGCTGCACTGCCCAAAGAAACAGAAAAATACTTTCATCTTGGGTTATGGGGTGAAGGACAGAAAGTGCAGGCAGTAGACGCCCGACTGTTCAGCCAGGAGACAAGGGAGGCATTAGTGTACAGCAGCCCAAACTGTGGGACAGGGTGAAGCAGTCACACCTGGGTGGAACTGACACATTGGGGGCAGAGGACAGGTGTAGCAAATGTCATAACTCTTGTGTCAAGTGGCAGCATGGTGCAGCAGTTCTAACTGTGGAGGCAAGTGGCTCTAGGGAAAACAGCCCTGCCTAAGTAGGCAGGAGCAGGCGCTGAAGCCCTGGCTGTGTTGGCAGGGGACTGTGGACAGGCTGGTGCAGAAGCCTTGACAGTGGGGGAGGACACAGGGGAGATCAGGGTACAGCATCCCTGACAGTGGAATGGAGTGTGCATAGTGCAGCAGCCCTGACTGTTCAGGTGGATGGTGGAGTCAAAGTGGCAGCAACCCAACCATGTGTGAGAAAGACAGTAGGCATATGGGTGCTCCAAATGAATCTCATCCAGTGATGGGCTATGGCCCAGGAGGTGGTGGTGTGGGCCAAGGGGAGGCAGGAGGATTCATGTAGCCTGCACCAACCTTTTCTGTTTACTCCACAGGTTTTCCCTCCCATTATTGCAAGTAAGCATGTGCACATGGAGAGCACATAGGGTGTGGAACTGTGGTTCCTGCACCATCTATGTCGCTTGGAGCGCAGCACTAAGTCGTTTGAGCACTAGCACTACACCAGGCCCCCAGCTGGTGGCAGCCAAAGACTGAGCTGGCATGCCTCCCCACCCCAGGAGGGAGAGCTGCATGTTGGGCACTCAATCCAACAAATAGTGACCTGAGCTCATTCATGAGCACATATTGCTGGCATGGTAGGAGGTAAGGCAACCAGCACCTCTGCCCTCCACACTAGTGGGTCGGTCACACTAAAACACTTTTATTTTTAATGTTACTGTTTTCTAATTTCCTGACAAAAGGAGCAATAATGTATGTAAATTGATAGTGAAATTAATATATGCATGTATGTATCGTATTTATTTGAAAATTGATGACCAGGAGAGGCACACTGAGCCAGACTCTTTTCCAGGTGTGACCCAGGGAAAAGGGAGGGCAGAGTATGAATATAAAGAAATACAAACCAGGCTGATAATGAAATTACAAGAAAATAACACAAACTGCATAAGTTCAGTGCAGTACAGATAATAATGCCAAACATTGCAACTGGGTGTCAAATAAATAGCATACAAAATCAAAAGCAATTCTATTTGAATGCAGGGTGCAGTGCATCAGTAGCTAGATATACAGTACAGAATAGTGTGTGTAGTGTGAGATTGGCATGATGACTGCATGCATATTGATAATAATTTGAAGTATAAGAAGTCAAAGATACATATCATATTAAGTTAAGTGCTGTTAAGTTCCAAATATTATTAGCAAACAAGAATATAGTATCTGACTGATTTAAAGTTTGTATCCAGTAAGAAATATAGCCTAACAGATTCCTTACTGGATTCTTTATGCAGTGTGTTTATGAACAAACTTTTATCACCATTCCCTGAAGATGGGATGTCCAAGCACACAATTTTAGAAATATTATGAGTTGGACTATATAATTGGATAAAAAATTACTTTTGTTTAAACAAGGAGCAGATCATTCAGTGTTGTCTTAATCATTTGCAAAATTAGAACTTATCTAGCAGAAATTCTGCAAATGCAGAGATTCTGCTTCCATAAAATCATGTGCCATTTTGGAAATGTTTGCAAAATGTTTCCAAGAAGTGGTTTGGTGGATGTTCCTTCAAATTTTGTAAATACTAAATTTAATTTATCCATTTGGAACATTGCATGACCATTCAAGAAAATGTATGGATGCTACTTATCAGGGCATTAGCTATAAGAGATGTCAGGTGTGATATTGAAATGTTAGCACACCTACTAACAGGGTTAGTGCATGTACTAACCAGATTTGCATCGGTGCTCCTGGCTGGCCCATATTCGAAGCCCTGGGGTGCCATGCAAAGCAAAGTAGTGTAAAGCAGTAAAATACTGTTGCATTTATGCTGTTTACACCGACAAATCACCTCTTAACTGGGCACTAATCCCATACCTCCACCTCTCTGAAGGCTGGGCAGCTGTACTGCAGCTACTCACCCTGATCTCTTCATTGTACTTCAAACTGAAATACAATTTTGAAACACTGTACTTCAGCCTGAAGGGGAAGTTACAGTGTGTCTTCTGCCAGTTTGACAACCATCCATGTGGTGCTAACCTCTAGATATAAATGGCCTTCACCACATAATATATAAAAGTTAATAGTTTAGTATCCAGCCATAACTTCACATAGAGTACACATCATAAAGCTCTCAGAAATTTAATTTGCTTGCTATACTTTATTATCATATTTATTTAGTTTTGATAACTGGGTGGGTGCACTAGACATTAAATATGCCTATTTTCAGACATGACGCTAGAGAGTACAAGTCAAATAGATACAATCATGACACTGGAACAAGGAAACATACTAACATACTAAAATGCCAGCAGAATAGGCCTAACGGTCTTTTTGTGTCTGCTTTCGTTTGGTCAGCCCCCACCTGGTGCTGACTTGCTGCCTCGCCTTCTTTGGCTCTCCTTCCCAGTTCCGGATATTCTCACTGCACTGGATTTTGCTTCCAGAACCCTTCCCCTGTACCTGTCCCACCCTCTTGAACCCCTCCACCATCTCTGCCTCCACCAGCCCCTGGGCAGCACATTCCATGGCTCTACCACCCTCTTCAGTGAAGTAGCACCTCCTCCTTTCTCCCTAGATCTTCTCCTCCAGCTTCCACCCCATGCCTCTAGTTGCCCCCCTCCTTCCCTTGATACACCCCTGACTGCTCCTCTATTTTCCCCTTCATGTACCTGAAGACCTCTATCATGTTCCCCGGTCCCTTCTCTTTTCAATGTGTACATATTTAGCTCTTCAAGCCTCCCCCATAGGTCCTGTCCCCAAACCCCAAATCATTTTGGTTGCCTCCTCTGACCCTATCCAGAGTTTAATGTCCCTCTTCAGTGTGGCTCCAAAACTGCACGCAGTACTGAGGTGTGGCCTCACCAAGCAGTTATACAGAGGGAGTAAGTGAACAAAGCAAGAGGTAAGACTTGTAACATAATACATGCATTGGTAAGTGAGGAAAAATACAGGGAGATGAGGAGAAATCATAAACTATAATGAAAACATTAAACATAATGAATAAAAGTACAAAACTATAATGAAAACATTAAACATAATGAATAAAAGTACAAAGTCCAGTATTAATGGTTATGTAAATACAGCTTCAATAATGGTATGGTTCATAGTACAGTAAAATAGGAATGACCAGGGCAGAAACAGTAAAACTAAGAGGAAACACAAACAAAGTGGCTCAAAGCATGAGTGCACTTCATTACGTAGAAGGACAAGCAGTAGTTCTGTGGGGTAGACAGAGCATTCAAGGAGGGAGGGAGGAAACAGATACAAGTGTCAGAGTTTAGGGGTATTGATATACAGTAGCTCCTTCTTGAAACAGACATGAGAGGAGGAGAGATGGATGGATACTAGCAGGAGTTCCAACAGGTGGGGCAGAGTAGGAGAAGATTGGGATCCCAAGGTTGTGCTGCATCTAGGAACTGCTAGAAGGGACTGATCGCCAGAGTGAAGGGGTAGATTAGGCAAGGAGGAGAAAATAATAGGGCTAGAGGAAGGTACTCCATTTCTAATGATATTGACAGTTAGGATGCCAGGAGCATAGGAGTTATTGCAGTACTATATATACAATAATAACAAAACTAATGTGGGCAGTACCATGCCAGCAATTATGTGTGGTGTAGGTCTTCAAAGCACATCAGGAGACAGTGAGTGGGTGGAGGGGGCGGGGTTCAAAAAGAATATATCACATCATCTGGCATCAATCTCCCTTAAAGTGAATTCAGCAATAGGCATGTTTACATGTACCTCTCCACACTGCTGTGTGTTCTGTAAAGTTGCTGATATGCTCCAACACTGAAGCACCCATCCCTCATGGACACAGTGAAATACAAGCCCATGAGGGAAGTAGACAAAGGGAGGGTGGGCAAAAACATGTAACAGTTTGCCTTTAGCACACCGAATGATGAGCCCTTGCATCCATTCTATTTCACTCAATCCCTTGCACACTGACTTCCCTACCATGACCATTCTCATCAATTTCAAAAGTTTTTGTCCCTTGTTGGCATAGTGGAGGCTTACCAGCAGAGGTAAGCCACAGGATGGACTATTGGAGGGGGTGGATATGGATGCCAGCAGTGAGAGGCGAGTACAGCAAACAGCAAGGACTATTAGGACCTGAAGAAGTGAATGTTTTTTGTTTGTTTGTTGGGTAAGCTGGTTTTATTTAGAAATTATTAATTTAGAAATATTATTGGTATCCTTGACACATACTGAGAAAAGAGAAGAGATTGATGTATTGGGTTCCATGTAATAATGGCAACTGTGGAAAGCGATCGCTGTTAGGGTGAGTGTACATCACCAAAAATCAATTTAGGTGATGTGCACTCCCAGTCTACAACAAAAGGGCACTGAGACTTTTTTTAATGCTTCACCCTGTACCCCATTAAAGGATTCTCAACTCGGGGTGCATATTGGGGAGTGCACAAATGCTGAAAAAAAAATTAATGCATGCCCAGAACCAAACCCAGCACCCTCGCAACCCTAGCCTGCCACCCACCCACCACGCCTACAGGGCCAGTTCGGCATCCCACTGCCGCACTACACCACAAACCTCCCTCCCTTTCTGCCCATTGCATGGCATGCTCCCCTCCCCCATGTATGTGTACATAGAGCGACATCCTGTTGCTGTATTCACGGACCCCCATCTGGTCGCCCTCCCTGCCCAGTAGCCCTGTGGACAGGTGCTGTGATGGAGTGGCCTTTTGAAAGTGCTCAATCTCGGTCACCATTGTCATGGGCTACCATGTATTGCAGCCTCCCATCCCTTGTAGGTTAATCTTGTTGTTAGAGCATAGCCCTGAAACTAAAAGACCACACTGCAGATGGACTGGAGGACAAAGGTTTGTCTGTTTGCAGATGACACCAAGATCTGCAACAGAGTAGATGAACCAGATGGGGTGGGTAGAATGAGCAGAGATCTGATAAACTGGCAAAGTGGTCAGAACAGTGGCAACTGGAGTTTAATTCAAAGAAGTGCAAGATCATGCACAAAGGGAAGAGAAACCCTGAAGCTACTTATATTTTGGGAGAGGAGTTGCTGGCAATCATAAGGGAAGAAAGAGACTTGGGCATCATCATCACAGATGACCTGAAATCATCCAAGCAGACCACTAAAGCAGTAGGTAAGGCTAGAGGGATGTTAGGGTGTATTAGTAGGGGCATCACAAGTCACAAAAGGGAGGTAATAATCCCTCTTACAAGACACTGGTTAGGCCTCATCTGAGTACTGCATGCAGTACTGGAGGCCGCACCTGCACAAGGACATTAACAAAATGGAGGCAGTCCAGAGAAAGGCAACCAAAATGGTGCAGGGACTGCATCAGAAAACATATGAGGACAGATTAACAGAGCTCAATATGTATACCCTAGAGCAAAGGAGGGAGAGAGGTGATATGATCAAGACATTCAAACACCTTAAGGGCATTAACAAGGTGAAAAAGTCTAGCATGTTTCAAAAAACATCAGGACAAGAGGACACAGCTTGAGATTTGAGGGAGGCTGATTAAGAGGTAATGTGAGGAAGTTCTTTTACACAGAAAGGGTGGTGGATGCATGGAACGGCCTACCTCAGGAAGTGGTGGATATGAATACAGTGCAGGCTTCAAACAGGCATGGGTTAGGCATAAGGGAGCAGTACAGATGAGTATGACTAGATAACCATCGGCAGTAAAGGCCTATGGCACATTCATAAATTAGAAAAAATGGGCAGACGGGATGGACCTTGCGGTCCTTATCTGCTGTCAACTTCTATGTTTCTATTCCAGTCCTACCAGAGCCTTTGTGAGACATAATCAAAGCATAGTTTACCAATCAGAGATATTCTTTATTTATATGGTTCAGAGCCCAGTTGTGTAGCTAAAAGACTGTTTCAAATCTTTGTTGGAAATTGGATTAACTTTGATTTCTTCACACTGCACAGTGCACTGGGAGACAGCACATAGAAAATACAGTGCACCAGTTCCCCTGCAAATACTAGCTATCAGGGTTCAATATTCTTTCAGGACTGGTGAGGACAGCCAAGTACAGTGTGTGGATCCCAAATAACTGAATGTAATGCTTGGGTTTAGGATTTTAGTTATTGATTTATTAATATCTTGGATTACAAATACATTTGAACCAGTGGTTCTTTTACAAAGGTTCCATGTCAAGAAAGTACAAACAGTTGACAAAATGAGAAGAATAAATTTAACATTACAATATCATAATAAGTATGGCATCATGTAAGGCACACTTAATGAGGTAATGAACAGGTAATATAGCAAATTCCATTATGGATTCCATTATGGAAGGCAATAAAACCCACTCCTATTGGCTAGCTCAGTTAGAAAGTTTGTGGGGCTATTACAGCACTAGTGTGGATAGACATGACATTGCTAATCCTGACAGACAAAAAGTAATTCACACAGTGCTTTTTTTAATTATGTTTACCCATTTTGTCCTCATTTTCACCCACCCTCATGTCCTTCATGGCGAGCATGTGTATGGAGGCACGTGCATATCACATGATGCAGGATGCCCCACCCTACCGATCACCCATACCCACCTGTGCCATCACCAGACCTCCACCTGAGGCAGCAGGTCTGTGGGAGGTGATCCCCCCGAGAGGAGAGCCACCGTTAGGCAGCTCAGTCCTGCCCCCTTCCATGCCAGCTCCTCGGTGACTAGAGGTTGTTCCCAAACCTGGGTCAGTGGCGTAGTATGAGGTTAGGTGTCCAGCACTTCAGCCCTCAGTGCCACCAGACCGGCTGGAGCAAACAGTGCTTTCTAAACTCAGAAAAATATTACAATTAATACAGATGATGTCAACAGCTACATCAAGAACTCCATTTACTACCAGCCAGCTTTTGTACCTACAAATGCAGCTGCAGCATAACAGTTGTTGAGGACAAGCAAAGCAGGAGCGGCTCAGAATGATGTGGTAATAGATGCACTCAACTCTCATTAACGTATTCTAATTTATGATGCTGGTGGAGGACATGAAGAGGTTCAGATCAGAACATGGTTAAAAAGGAGATACAAGGTTTGCAAACCATAGACCAGGGAGCTACTGTTGAATAGCCAGCCTATGGCACTGCAGGGTCATTAGTGCTCAAGTGGCTAGGCTGAGCTTCTGAAAGAGACTGATGAAAGCACCACATTAATTGGCAGTGTGGAACACACACACATTTGAAAGAGGATATGATCTGAAAGACAGATAAAATGAAAATGATGTAGAAGTTCTAGTGGAAACATTTACAGTGGAAGCATGTTCTTTCAGTTGCTTAAAGTACTGTTTCAATTAAAATGTATTATTTTATTTTGCTCTTCATAATATTTGATCAGTAGAGACACTGACCAAGGAAAAACTCAATTCCATCAGTATCTTAGCTACAGGTTGCTAGCAACATGCATTCCCAGCATTCACATACAGCAGGTATGGCACAGCATTGGTTAACTAATGCAGGATGTCATTTTCTAACATGAGATGTGGTTCCATGCAATGGCTTTAAGGGGTTGTTGCCATCATGCAAATGAGCCCATAGTGGGCATGCAAATGGCACCTTAGTGCCTTGCTTACCCAATGGGTTCATTTTGCACATTCTGGCTGAATATAGCCCATGGGTCTTAGCACTATCCCATTTCAGGCAGCACTATTCCTTGTGGGTTATATATAGCCTAGGCCCATGTCAGGGCAGTGCAGTTGTATTTAGTGCTGTGCTGACACAGTCTGATATTCAGTCAGATAGTGCCACTTGCTATCCAACTGAATATAGCAGTGGCCCAGTCAGACATAAAGCTAGAACAAATATTTGCACTCTGCTTGCTCTTCTGTTTGAATATTTGGTCTGTCAGGTTTTGAGCAACCAAATATTTCAGATATTGTTATGACATTTTCAAAATATTTAGCTATTTATGTTATTATTCTTCTTGGCGCTTTCATAGGCTCCACCTGTGAAAGCAAGGAAGAGTAGGTATTGTAGACAAGTGCGTAAAATATATGTGATCAGACTAAATGTATAAGATGAAAGTATGGAAGTGTCTATGACTTGCTTATTTCCTTAATAAATACAGTAGGCTAAAGTAGAATCAACATTCAGAAAAAGTTAAAATGTATTAACCAAAACTATTTTTAAAATATCATGGCCTCCATATTCAAAGGTAAGTGCCAGCATGAACTGGTGTAGTGCAATGCTCGGGTGCAACCATATTCAGAGGCCCCAGAGCTGCCCAAACATGACACACCAAAGCACTGGCCATACTGTTGTGCATATGCAAATGAGAAGTCCTTCATGCGTACTGGTGCAGCGGTATATTCAAAGTTTGCAGTGGGGCTAACAGCACCCCCCCCCCACCCAAGACAGGAGTACCCACTGATCACCCATTCTGTTTGAAATATGACTATCCATGGTAGTCTATTGGCACCCTCACACCCAATCACACATCCCATATGTAAAATGTATATCCCTAGTATTCTACCCCAGTCACCATCCTGTGTTAAAATGCATATCCCAAGTAGTCTATCAGTCTCTCTAACTCTCAGTCACCCATCCCTTGTATAAAATGTAGATCCATGGTACTCTAGTCATCCCACTTAATTGCCTATCCAAGTGTAGAATGTATATCCCTGGTTATCTAGAATTTCCCCACCCTGATAACCCATCTTGTGTGTAAAATGTTTATCCTGTAGTCAAGTGGTCCCTCCACCCTACCGGCCATTTGTCAACCCCAAACCCACCCACCCACTAAGAAACCCTGCTTTCTCCCTGTCTTCCCCAAGCGTCAGTCACCACTATGTTGAGGGCAGTGTGGCAGCCAGCACAGCCCTCTTCTCAGTTCCTTAGCCAGCTGCAGTGTGACAGTCACAGGCGTGATCATGCT
This sequence comes from Neoceratodus forsteri, assembly GCA_016271365.2. Lineage (NCBI taxonomy): Eukaryota > Metazoa > Chordata > Ceratodontiformes > Ceratodontidae > Neoceratodus > Neoceratodus forsteri. Next base: position 676,118,478 of record CM028135.1, read on the forward strand.
ACCAACTGTCATATGGTGGCAGGCTGTGGAGGTGAGTAGGGCTTGCCAGCCACCAGTCTGCCACCCATGTCATAGTGGTGGTGATCGAGGAGGTGGTGCAGGGTGGGGGTCCTTGCCAGAGGGTGGTGGAGGTTGGCATATGGTCATGGGTAGGGGGACTGCTAGGGATATATAGTACATTTTACACAGAATGGGTGACTGGAGGTGGGATGACCACTAGACTATGGGGGATGTATATTTTATATATGGGATGGGGATCGGGGTAAGAGGGTGCTAGACTACCAGAGGTATACAATTTACACGAGGCCGGTGATCTGGGGTGGGGGCCACTAGACTAACAGGGATAATCATATTACACATTGAATGGGTGATGGGGTGGGAGTCACTAGACTGCCAGGGATAATTATATTACACAAGGGATGGAAAATTGGGGGTGGGGAAACTAGACTATAGTGATAGTCATCTCACATGGGATGGGTGATCAGGGGCGTAGGGCCACTATACCACCAGCAGGTTATCGCTGCAGCAGCACTAGGTGTCCTCTGCTCCCATGCAAGTGAGCATGCCCAATGAGCTCCCTTGCATGATCAAGCTGAATATGACCCACAGGAGATCTGGCACTATTCTTCTCATGAAGTGATTAAGGAATCATTACAATAGCTGTTTAATTCTACATATCAATCAATCAAGCAATCTTTATTTTACCAGGAGAAAACACCATTGAGAGAACTCATTTATAAGGTGGTTCTGGGACGCTAGCCTTCTCCTGGAGGAGAGGAGGCTTTATTATATCATCAAAATAAAATGACTTAAAGCTGCTGTTTGATAAACTTGGCTTATCATAGCTAATCAAAGAACCCACCAGACCCAATTCAAAAACCTTCTAACTCCTTGATACTGACTTTGCAATCACCAATTTCATTTGCTGCCCTATTTGATAATGTTTGCAATGACTGTAATGTGGTGGTTTATGTAAGGGCACAAATAAACATACATGTGGGCAGACTAGGTGTGCCAGGCGGTCCCTCTGCCTCAAATTCTATGTTTCTTTGTGTGACCTACCTTCCAGTTTAAAAGGTGTCTCTCCCAATTCTGTTAGTCATTTTATCTGTATAATCTGGTGAATGTTGGTTGGTAGGAGTTTTACTTATCCCCTATAGTGCATAAAGCTGCATAACTCCTTAACCAACAAATAACCTATGTTATAAATAGACATGCTCCCAGTAAAGTTGAGAGTTCTGAAAAGTAGAATGTTCCTCTTACAAAATGAGGTGTGTGTGTAGTTTTTCTTTTTTGTTAAGAAACATTACTGTTAATGTCATGTTTTAAAAAGCAGTTGATGACTCTGTATTAGCTCAGAAAGTGCTATTATTTATACACAGTTCAGATTATATTTCACATTTTCTGTATGCATTCCTATTTATTATTTGGACTATTTGTAAGAAAACAGACTGTTATTTCTTTAGAGCTTATCTGATCTAGTTGCTTGTTTGCCACTTGCAGTCATTCGTACTGAAGATATTGAAGTATCACAAACAAATGATTATGGCTTTGAATAAGTTGAAGAAGTTAATGAACTTCACAGGAAAATATTTATATATATATATATATATATATATATATATATGTATATATATATGTGTGTGTTCAGCCAGGATCTAAAACTGCCACTGAGAAGGCCAACCCACTAGCTAAGCGGTAGCACTACCACTCATGACACCGTGACCTGGGCTCAGAAAAGTGCCCGGGAGTCAGAGGTCGACCAGTGGGAGGAGGCTTGAGCATCCCAAGGACCGCCGCCTTCTCCAGGAGGGAGGGGAAGGGCTGAGGCTTGGCAAATTGACTGACGCCAGGTTGAAGCCTGAAGTACAGCGAGCCCAGCCATGTAGAAGAGGGCTGCACGACTGACATCGGCACTTACGCCTTGGACGCCAGGGCACACATCAAGTAGGGAAATGGGAAAATGGCTCTCTGTGCTCTGGGTAGTTGGCACTGGGCATAGATCCCCAGTGTCCTTACCTGTCCTGGACTGGTGTCCTGATGGGACAAGAAGCTCTGGGTGTACAGGCCTCACCTCATTCTTGCTTGGGGGCAAAACCAAGGCTCCAAGGGAGACTGACCACTTCAGGCTCCAGGTAAGAGGTCAGGGACAGATGCCATAGGTGACTCCCAAAGAAGCAGCATGCAGAGGGTGGGGGTGGGGAGTATAAACAGCATTTAAAAAAAAACTGGCACTGAGAGACAGGGATAAGCAGTGGGCTATAGCCAGAAAATCCAACAATCCACATGACTGGGCCATTTTATGCAAAAATGAATTGCTCAACCAACTAATTTGATTCCCAAAATCCATCTGTTACTTGAATCTCATAGAACCTAAACAAATGAGTAAATTCTGGAAGATGACAAAGGACCTTCCATATTCAACAAAATCTTTACCAGATAGAAGCAAGTATGCCCTCTTCTTTTCCATATCATCATTTATAAACAGGTGGAAGACCAGCTCTAACTCTTGACCAGAAGAAGAGTACTGGGGCAGATAAAGTAGAACCCTTCTTCCATAGAATTTTCTATTAGTGTACTGACTGCCCTAATATCTCACTCTTTAACCTTTGTCTAATCAGAAATAAAATACCCTATCTCTGGAAAACTATTCATACTGGTCTCCTACTCAAATCTGGTGACAAAGCTGTTGTAAATAAATATGGACCTGTCTCTATACTCCCAGTCCTAGCTAAGTACTGGTAGAAGTAGTTAATGAACAGCGTTGGGACTGTCTTACTCAGAACAACCTAATTTCTCCACCTGATCTGGTTTTGGGCTTTTATAGGACTTCACTGGCTAGTCAAGGTAACAGATGATTGTCTTTCTTTCCTGGACCGAAAGATTATGACAGCAGCTGTTTTTCTCAGTCTTAGTAGGGCTTTCCATACAGTAAATCATCAGATATTGTTGCAAAATGCTCTAAAATTCATACTGGCTCTCTTGTCATTCCCTTGTTCAGAGACTATCTAATCGGTAGGTAGAAGCAACTTAAATCTGAAGGTCCTCCAATCATCTTGTTCTCTGCTACTCTAAAGGGTCTGTTATAGGTCCTCTCCTATTTATGATTTCCAGAAATGATCAGAGGGCTAGTGTAGGGATATCAATCTTCACTGTTATGCTGATAATAAAGTAGGACTCACACCATAAGGATCCAAAAGGACTGGAGTCAACTACAGGATTATTTTTCAAAGATTTATTAAAGATTCATAATAGCAATGACAGCCTTGACCAAAGCACACAGTGTGAAAATGTTTGGCTAGCGTGGAAGTGCACTGGTTGTTATGAATCTTTAATAAATCTTGAAGAATATTCCTACGGCTGAGCTCCAGTCTTTATTTGAGGATGAGAAGCTAACATATACGTGGTGGCTCCAGCAGTGCTTCCTGAGCAACCTATCTGAAGATCATGACACTTCAGTACTATATGTTGCCAGGCCTACTGTACCTGATGCTGTAAATGATCTTCAGTCAGCTTTTAATGCACTTCAGATTAAACAGTTTGCCTCTAAACATGTCCTTAATGCTTCATAAAGGTAAGTTCATGATTTTGCTCCTAATAGCATGCAACCAACTAGCTCCACTCCAGCTAGTATTCACACCATAATGGGTGATAGTCTGGAGATAGTAGACACATTTAAATACCTCAGGTTATGGTTAAAAAGTAAGCGCTCCTTTGGCACCCACATCGATATCCTATGTAAGAAACTTCATCTGAGATTAGGCCTCTTTTTACACAGTCACACTCAATGGCTGTCAGATGGTGGCCAACCTAGGAGGTGAGAGGAGGGCTATGCCAGCCACTGCTTTGCCCACAACAAAACAGTGAGTGGCAATTAAGGTGAGGGGGTACAGGCAAGGGTCTCCACAACTGGGTGGGTGGGGGCAGCAGTTGGCTTGGAGGGTGTGGGGACTGCTAGGCTACCAAGGATATACATTTTTCACATGGGATGGATGATTGGGGGCAGGGTGATTTCTTGACTACCAGGAATATACATTTATACAGGAGGGGTCATCAGGGGGTGGGTGGCCATTAGACTACAATGGATAGTCATATAACCCATGGGATGGTGCTCAGGGGGTACCATGACCACTAGACTACCAGGGCAATGTTACCACTGCAGCAGCACTAGGGGTCCTTTCTGCCCATGCAAATGATCCCATAATGAGCATGTAGATGCCCCTTAGCACCTTGCATGCCCAATAAACTCATTTACTTGCTCAAGCTGATCATGGCCCATGTTACTATACACATCAATATATGGTAATACACATTTAACTCTAGGATAATGTATATTGATGCATATTAATATTTATTCAACACCTGTGAGGATATCAAAGGGAAGTTATCAGTGATATATTTCCTGGTTCCAATATGCCATGGTGATAAATTTTATGTTGACCAATGGCACAGCGACAACTACACCACCAACTGGTGTTGTACTGTCCACTGGGATTTAGTGCAAGTGTTTTCTGGTGGGCTTTGCCCCCACCCCATCTTGAGGACTCTGTCCCCACACCCCCATGCTATAGATTACCAACTCCAGTTGGAGTTGGTTCAGGATAAGGGCAAACACCTTCCAGGCACCAGTGTCGGGTGGTGGAGACCATCACATGGCTGCTGACAATGTCGCCAGTGATGGTCTTCCTGTGGGAGTGTCGCTGCATGGTCGGTATACACATTTCCTCCCTGGCCCTAGAGTGATTTTGAAATAACCTCAATCAGTGTCCCCTGAAGGAAAATATATTCTCACTGTAGGTTCCCATTGGCTGGAAACCAACAGCATAAGCAGCAGAATTAGAACGAACCTGCACACATGTGTGTCTGCTTCTCATTATCAGTTTCACAATTTGGCTGCAATCAGCAAAGCACTTTCACTTTTGCCCCTTTATTTTTAAAATCCCAGAAACAATTAGGTATGCTGAAACCCTCATCTTGCAGCCAAAGTCAGTTTTCCTGCTTCCCAAAACATGAGTCGGACGATTTCCTGCTCATACTTCCCTCCAGATACCTGTGTAGCACCTGTATCTTCTTCCAGCACTTTCACATTCCCAAGTTGATCACAAGTGTTCCTTCCCCATCCTCTGCCTCACCAACTGCCACTCCTTCCAGCAGCTCCAACTGCTCACACACTACTTAGACTCTGAAGATATGATGATGCACGTAATCATTACGTGCATCAGAAATGTCTGCATCCACTCAGTCATCCAGAAACCGTGTTTGGCCATCCTGAAAATAAAAACTAAGGCAAATGAAACATAAATAATAAAGCAACACAAAAATGTGTTGCATAAATAGAATATGCCACTGCTATACTTGAAATATCACTGATATTTCGCTTTCATGCAGTTTGATCAATGACATCACTCATGGCTTTGCCACCATGATGTTAAAGGTCAAATTTAACTCAGAATAAATATCAGTGATATTTCAGGTAGGGTCATGGCATATCCCTTATGTACCAACACATGAAAGCAGAAGTAGTGGGACTTATTCATGCCAATTGGACTGCCAGATTTCATTATGGCAAAACTTAGTTCCTAGCTTCACCAGTTCCTCACTTAACCCTTTCTAAAACATAATTTCTTGCAGCAATGGAAAAATCAGTTCAAGTCCTGGCTCTAGAGAGATTGACCTTCATGCTGAAAAATAAAGACAATAGATTTTGGCAGGAATGGGGAGTGTTTATAGGATCACTCTCATTGGAAGAATTGCATATCCTTAATGATGGGCTCTAAACAATTCTAAATTGTTGTGCTGGGGATGCAGAGGGAAGAAAGGGGCTATGCCTCATCAATGTCTATGAATGACTTGTAAGTCACCAAGCAAATGGCACTAATAATATTCTGCAGTGTACAAATACAGGATGTCTTGGGGTTTGTATTTGTTTTACTGTTAGTAGTTGCATGTAAGGGGTGATTATTTGTAAAACTATTTGGGGCAAATATGACAAGAAGCATGGTAAGTATAAATGCAGACTGCTCCAATAAAAAATGTTATGCAAAAATAAAAGCGGCTAAATTTGAAACTGTTAGGGCTGTAAACCAAATTTCTTTTAATAAAACTTTGAAGATCAGTAGTTACCTTAACAACTAGAGAGTTAACAAAACAGAAACTCACTAGAACTGGATGAAAGCTGTGAATTCTGCTTTTGCAGAACTTTCGTGATATTTCATAAATTTTGTGAAACTTTCCGAACTTCTGCCATTGCCAAGATCGGAATCTTCCATATGTGTTTGGTGGATTTTCAACCTGTTCCACAGAATAAGATTATTCTGCAATATATCTCATACACCCTTTGTCGTAAAAAGCAGAACAGCAATGCATGTGTGTGCTGTTAGTCTTTATGTCACTAGTGCAGAATTCTAGCTAATATGCATTAACTGCTTTATTTTTGGAGATGCTGATCTTAGTATCACTCCCCATTTCTCATAAAATAAATGTTGCAGCATGAAAACTGCCACAAGTGATCAGCCACAAGGCATGTCAGACTATTTGTATTTCACTTTCATTGCAACCAACAAGTAAACAACTATCAAAACCTTATGCTTTAAAATACAGGCTGAGTGATCCAAGTGTAAGTATTTTTGAGACCCCCTCCCCACATCGCCACCACCACATAACTCGAGTGTGATAAACTATGCTGTCATGCTCCTGGACAGACTGGGCTAAGTAATCAAGTGATCCTTCTAAATAAAGTAACCAAGTACATTTTTAAATATTTAACTGAGTAAGCCTTCTAAACATTTAATACAGCAAATGTTATGCTCATAAACATTTTTAAATGCTATTCTGTACATCCGCTACATTGTGAGTTCAGAAATTCATTGAAACCTCAGTTATCCAAAATTCAGTTTTTACAAACCCCAACCCCCAAGACATTTAGATAAACAGGGTTTTACTGTAGTCCTTTGTGCTTTACCCAGAATGACGCCTTTGTTATTCACTAATCTCATATGTGGTTATTATTTTGTTTAGGTTTATGCAACCTGTAATTTATTACAATTATCGGGTCTATTTTCTTTTACATTTCTTCAACAACCATGCCTAGTATTTTCAATCAAAATGAGCACTTGTTCTTACTGAATGGATTTTTTGCACTAAGATCTAACTCTATTTACTTTGTCCTATTATGGTTACTTTTGCTTTTCAGATTCTGTAGCCAGTTTAAACATATCAAACATTAGTAGCAATATTCTTCAGCAAGGGGACATTTGTTTTTTTTTTTATTTAATAATTTTATTCAGTTTTCAACAACAACCAACAAAGAAGAACATCCCAAGTAGCAAAGTACAGAATGGTTTCATGTAGCTTAACATGCACACAAACAAGACCAAAAGACAAACAGCTAACAAAAACACCAAACCAACCACCCAAACCTCCCTCCAAAGACAAAAAGCCACCCATCTGCCCTCTCCAATCCCTCCCCAAGAACACCAAGTGATGCATTGCCAGATAGTTTCCGAAGTTGAAGGGCAAATAACAAATCAACAGGGAACCCAGGTGAAAATGTATGAGAGGAGCCTACCGAGCGAAGAACTTAATGTGATTCCTGAGGGCAAGTCGAGGTGGGCAGCAGAGCACAAAGCAGATTCCAGTGCACTTTAAAATGGTGGGACTGCATTTGCCTAAAAGCAATCTGCTGCTTCATCTATAGAGCCTTGAAAATCTTCTGGTGCCACTCCTTGTAAGACGGGATGGCATCATCCAGCCAATGCTGACAAATTATTAACTTCGCCATTATGGAAATTAGAAAACATAAGCTCAGTGTGACCCATTAAGCTCTGAGGAGAAAAGGCCTACTAAACAAACCTCTGGGGTAAAGAAGGTTTCTATGCCTAAAGAGGATCCAATGAAAGCCAAATGGTGTCCCAAAAGGAATAACCTTCAGACACTCCCAATGAATATGTTTCAAATGGCCCTCTCAAGACCACAAAGTGAACAGAGGGGTGAGGTGCATTTGCCCATCTTTTGGGCTCAAAATAAGTCCAGGAACAAAGCTGGCAGTTCCTTCCTAGCTTGGTCTGTTGAATCAAAAGTCTTGGGTGTGCCTTAATGGGTCACCTGCAGTCTGGCTGGGTACAACATATGAAAATGCAGGTCAGCAGCAAGATGTTTTGAGACTTTTGGTCCATATTTGGCCTGTTTAAGTCAGAAAGAGCATGGCAAATCCTGGGTCACCTGGAGGTGGTTGGCTTCCCACAACAGCTCCTTAGAATCATGCACCTTGGCTAAGATGTGTACCTTATCCAGGTAATTAAGAAGCTTAAAGATGAAAGACCTCAGTGTTCTGCCCCTTGAGCCCTCCTTAAGACCAAGCACCAGCAAATTGTTCTGCTTGCTGCATCCCTCCAGATCTTCATTTTGTCTTCCAGTTTGCTAAGTTTCCTATGGAGGGATGCAGTCTCCAGCTCAGTATAGGCTCGCCAGTCCTCCAAAGAGCTAACTCACACTTTGGCATCCCCTATGCAGCGAGTTAGTGTGTTGGAGAGTTCTCTTAGCAAGGAGAACTGTTGGGTAATTGCAGACAGGGCAACTAGAAATGTCAAGAGCTCTTGCAGAAATCATTCCTAAGACAGAGGGTAGCCACCGACTCAGATTTAGCAGGTGTGCTGGACAGAGGTTTGGATTTTTCGAGGCCTTGGCTTTGTCAGGCGTAATGGATGGAGTGTCGTGAGCCCACCACCTGCATTTCTGAGTCCATCTTCACTGTTCATGAATACTTGTGGTAGGCAGAGTATCCAGCAGACTGAGAACACATCAAGGAATTGTAAGTGCCAAAACTAGTAGGAAAAATCTCAGATTTCAAATGATTAATCAGTGGAGGGAGCGGAGCTGAAATAAACTCATCTTAACTGGGCAAAGGCATCATGTGACTCCTGGGACATTTGTTTTCTGTCTTGTTGCTACTGTATTTTTTAATATACTGCACTTGTTAACATGTCCACTCATTTTTTTTATGAATTAATTGCACTTCTCCCTGTCACACTAATAATCTTAAATCAACCTCCCTGCCCCCAAAAGGGGCCAATGTATTACTTTGCATCTGACTGATACTGTCAAAATTAGGAATAAATTATAAATAAAAAAAACATTACTTGATGCACTGTGTTATAGTCCGCCTTCATAAACAGCATCCAATGTTGTGAGGAGATAGGCTGACATGCCAAATGGCACTGGACTTACTTTTTTTGTTGGTTTTGAGATCTGGGGTTGTAATTCATAAATATTGGACAGTCTGTGTCAAACACTAATCTTCTGGTTTACCATTAGCTGACATTGCATAACCCTTCATACATAGGTTATTAGACTAACATTGATTCCCCTGCAGAGCTGTTAGATGGGGATGGCACCTTACTTTAATTTGTGCCATTGTGATTTTCACATTTATAATTATAAGCAATGTGGCCAAATAAGGCCAACGCTGAATCATCAATGGCAAATTCAATTTCAAAACATAGAAGCAAGTTTTATTTAGTTAAATATGTATGTGTCTCAAAATAAAATAGGCCTCATTTGTCAGTTGCTGATGATGCCAAGTTGTTATAGTTGATGGGGAGGGGATGTAATCGCATTACATAACTTGTCTATTTACTATTTAAAATGTAAACACAGTTACTATATAAAATGTTACTCAACAGCAGGATCACATTTTCATAACATTTTTTAGACATAAATCACAATGTTGGTGTACATGTTGCTGCTAAATTTATAACCAAAAAAAAAAAAACCTGAATCTTGCCCCCAAAAAAAACTTTCAAATTACTAAATTACCCTGCAACAATTGTTGCCAGTTAGGACAGAGAGATTATATATCAGTTTCATGTAAGAGACAAATCATTGCTACAGATCAAATGGAGCTGCCTGTAAACAGAATGCACAAGTGTGTACTTCAACAATTGCTGGCACTTCCTGACTTCGATCACAAGCTGTACAAACTCTGGCCAGAGCTGATAGGGTTGCAGGTGAGGAATTTGGTGTAAAATATTGAAAATTAGCACAGTTAGGAGCCTGCATTAGCACACTGTAAAATAGGCTCACAAATTTGTTGTTTTGCAATATCTGTACGCAAATTTTCAATATGACTATGCCCTCATGAAGAAGGGCAGAGCAAATGTTCAACTCCTGCCTGAAAGGTGATTTTGCCCAGGGATTGTGAAATCAACATTCGGGATGCAAAACACATTTTGAGCAGGAGATGAAAAATAACAGCTGTCACATTCATGAGGTGCTATAAAAAATGGCTGTGTTGAAAATCTGGGGTTAAAATATTGAATATTACCAAACTTACAAGCTTGCATTTGAAAAATTCAACACAGCCTCATAACTTTTTGTTTGTATATATTTGTACATCAGATTTAGAACATAACCTTCTTATGACCCCACCTCATGAACAATGGCAGAGAACATTTTCATCTTCTGTCCAAAGATGATTTCATGCAGAGCCCTAAAAATCACCTTTTGAATGTAAAAACATTTTGGCCAGAATTTGAAAAATAACATCTATCACATTCATGAGGTGTTATGAAGATATGATTATGTTGTAAATTTGGGTAAAATATTGAAAATTACTAAAGTTACAAGCCTGCATTCACAAAATTCAACATAGGCTCATACTTTTTTGTTTTTTTTATATTTTTACCCCAAATTTTCAACATAGCCTTCTTATGACCTCACCTCATGAACAATTGCAGAGAAAATGTTCAACACATGCCAGAAAGGTGATTTCATGCCGGGACCACAAAATCACATTTCATAACATATTTGCCTAATGTCAGTGCAATTGTTCATGAAGCAGGGTCCCAAAGAAGGTATGTTGAAATGTCGGCCAAAAATATGAAAAAATGCTCAAGTCATGCCACTAAGTTCAAAACAGCATTGAAATACACAGAACCGCATACCTGTTTCTTCAGTTTGTGGTCCGGCTTTGAATATTGAAGATGCGTCTGTGGTTCAAGAAGATTATGGTGTTGGACCCCAGTGGGTAACTAAGGGCTTGGATGGGAGTAGGAGGTGTGTGCTGAGTGGGAGGGTCAGGTGTGGGACAAGAATGACTGCAAAGACATCTATGTTTTTTTTTTTTTACGGGTTTAAAAATTTCTGAGGAGTCCAGATTATAACACTGGGATTGAGCACCCCAGTGTCACTGTTATATTTCTAGTAGGTGCGTGTTGAACACTGAGAAGGAGAGTCATGTTAGGAGTATGACAAAAAGCTATGATTCTGCATAGTGACACTTGGGGAATTTGAGCACCCCAATGTCGCTCTTGTGATTCTGGGAGGTGGTGCATTGGGTGCCTGTGGGTGCTCGGAGGACAGGTCAGGGAAATATAAAATAAAAACATGGAGGAGTCCTGATCTTGACACGGGCGACTAGGCACCCACTGTGTCAATTTAAATTAAAAAATCAGCCCGCCATCCTAATCATGACACTGAGAGTTGGACACCCCAGTGTCACTCATGTTCTGGTGTGTGTGAAGTGGTAGATGTTGAGAGGAGGGTCCGGTGGAGGATAGCTATAATTTAAATGAAAGAAATCATAGTCACGGCACACACTGCCATGTCCAAATGGCTGCCACATCCTACTGTGCATGTGCAGCTGCTAGCGCATGTGCAGTAGATTGTGGTGGCCATCTTGAATATGGCAGTGTGCACTGTGACCACTGATTTTTTTTTTCATTTAAATTATACAGTAGATATCCCCACCTGGACCTCCATCTCAGCACCCTCCCAAACATAAGAGTGACACTGGTGGTGTTCCATTCCCTAGTGTCGATCAGGATGAAATAATTCTTTTCAGCACAAAATAATGCAGTGAGACTGGAGACAATGAACACAGTGCTCCACAGACACCATGGATGTGGAGGAGATGATAGTGCAACTCTAACATGTTGTTCGTCAGAAGGCATGCACTGAATACTTTTTCAATAGAAAGAGATCTGCAGGGCTATGCCCACTGCAGCCCTAAACAGGAATATTTTAAATCAGCAGCACCAGGAAACATTAAAATGTAAAAACTGGATAAATGACATAAATGACAACTGAATTTGTTGAGAATGTATTTATTGGTCATTGTATAACACTAAACACAATCAGTACAATCACAAATGATTTTGTGTAGTGATCAGGTCTGCAGAATTTTATTCTGCAGTTAATCTGCAATTTACACATTTATTCTACCATTCTAAGTTGGAATTTCTGCAAATGTTGCCAAAGTGTATTCTGAAATTTTGTTAAAGTGAAATTCTGACTTTCACCAAAATTTCAGTGGTGGAAGTTTAATTTTTCACTGCCCAAGAACTTACACTTACAACAATTTCAAATAAATGATACTGCTATAGACAATCAGTGTTGATGATTGCCTTGCATATAAGACCCTTTGCAATCATAAAGGGCCTTTGTTTATTATTTGAAAAAGTAGAATGTTCCCCTTACAAAATGGGGTGCATAATGTTTTTATGGTTTTTTGTTAAGAACATTACTGTTAATGTCATGTTTTACAAAGCAGTTGACAACTCTGGATTAGCTCAGAAAGTGCTATTATTTATACACAGTTCAGATTATATTTCGTATTATTCTGTATGCATTCCCTAATGTATTTGTAGAAAGCAGACTATTTCTTTAGAGTTTATCCGATCGAATTGCTTGTTTGTCACTTGCAGTCATTTGTACTGAAGATAGTGCATTATCACAAACAAATGATTGTGGCTTTGAATAAGTAAAATGAGTCAATGAACTCTACAAGACAAATATTTTATTTTATGTATATGTGCTCAGTGATAAAGAGTTGTGAGATGAGAAGTATGGAAATACATAAACTAGAAACTGAGCTGTAGCTACATATATTTTCAGTGCTTTCAGAAGGGTCAGCAAGTCATAAAAATAAATATAGTATAAGAGATGATTAATAATATATTAGCAGAAGAGCACCAAACCATACTCTTATAATTATATTATACATGTGTCTCCTATCGCTCCTAAGGATACAGAACTTCTGTAGAAACATAGAACATTAGATAATAATGACAGATACAGACCACTGATCCATCCATTCTGCCTGGTTCCTATCTCAGGACAGGAGCCATTCTATTACTGGCCAAACCATATCTGATTACATGCCTTTGTTTTGCATTAATCTCACTCTACAAATGCATGACAAGACACTCTTATAACCATAAGGGTTCCAGAGTGCTCCTGTAAGTATATAATAAAGAACCCCTTCCACTTCAATAAATATGATTTCATAGTAGACAAAATTACTTTCACAATGTGCTAACAATGGAGGGAGCTGGAGAATCAATTAACCCTTTCATCATGACAAGCTGTAGGTGGGTCACTGAATGGGAGGAATTTGACCAGGATCCTCTGGAAATTCACACTTTTTTTCAAGATTTGTCATGGATCACTAATATCCACCTGAACAACACACAGGTTATATGCTATAGATGGGACTTTGGTTTAATGCCTCATCTGAAAGATGGTGGTCTTCTTGGATCATAAATAGAGGAACACTGTTCAATATTTTTATTAGCTGAGGTAAATCTTTTAATACTTAAAGGGCTTTTAGTGTAAAGCATGATGCATGTTCCATGGGAACATAGCTATAAAGAGTTAATCCATAGCTGAATGCAAACATTTAATAGTAAAACATAATCAGTAAAGTATTTAGAGAAACTTGAATGCCACCTTACTCCTTTTTCTTTTAGTAGTACAGAATGTAACTGACAGCACAATGCAGTGAACTGGGTCTGAGTAGAAGAGTATGTTATGGTTGCTAAATCTGTCCATAAAACCTTTACTGAGACGAGATTTATTAGCATTACATTTAATGCATCAGGAGGCAGTATAGTCTATGAGTTAGAGCACCAAGCTGTGAACCAACAGCCCTGGGTTTGTATCCTACAAATGATGTCTGCATATTGCGTGGCCTGAGCAAGTCACTTAACCTCCTTGTTCTTACAGGTTACACACAGAAATGAGTTTCAGCTTAGTGTACCTTTCACAGACAATAAAGAATAGGTACAGTATATAAATAATAATTAGCTCTAAAATGGAAACTAGGGATGCTATCTTCCATCAGTTTCTCAGTTCATAATAATATGCTCATGCAGTGACTAAGGAATCATTACCATAGCTATTTAATTCAAACACTCATCATATTGTCAAACTCAAATGATTCAAAACTGCTACTGTATGTGATAAACTTGGCATGTCCTAGCAAATCAAAATACCTTCCAGGACCAGTCCAAAAACCTTCTCACTGCTAGAGACTGGACACTGCACTCACCAATAGCTGCAAGAAATCTAATTTACTGCCTTATTTGATAACGATGCAGTGAATATAATGCTGTGGCCTGTGTAAGGGACTCACTTAAAACATATACATGGCACACCTTGTAATATAAAAGGTGCCACTCCTGCTTCTGTGAGTCAGATTACCTCCATGATCAGGAGAAAGCTAGTTGGTAGGATTTTACTTAGCACCTATAGTATAGTGCATAAAGCTGTGGAACTCCTCAACCAACAAATAACCTCCATTATAAAAAGATATGCTTCCCCATAAGGTTAAGAGTTAAAACAGCAATAAAAATTACATTGAGAGACAATGATAAGCAGTGGGCTAGAGCCAGAAAATCTAAATGTCCAAATGACTGGGCTGTTTTTAGGCAGAAAAGGAATTATTGCATCAAACTAATTTGATCTGCCAACTCCAACTATTACTTATATCTCCTAGAAACCAACCAGAATGACTTCTCTAAATTTTGGAAGTTGATAAAGACCCTAGAAGGAGGAATGTTGACCCATCATTGCCTAAACAAATTACAGTGGACTTAAAAAGCATTACAGACAAGCTATTTATTGGGAAGAGGTTAATACACACTTTATGTCTGCCAGTGTGGCATTTGATAATTCTACTGCTGTTGCTACATTCTGTCTTCCAAATTCAACAAAATCTTCATCTGATAGTACCAATCATGCCCTTTTCTTTTTCAGAACATCATATATACTGTACATAAGTGGAAGACCTACTTTAACTCTTAACTTGAAGAAGAGTCCCAGGGTGGATAAGATAGAGCCCTTCTGCCTTAGAGCTGGCTATTCTGTGCTGACTGCCCCAATAATTCACCTCTTTAAACTTTCTCTATCAACAATGAAATACCTCTCTCAGGAAAATGGCAGTCCTTTTTCTCCTATTCAAATCTGGTGAGAAAGCTGTTGTAAGTAACTATAGATCTGTCTCTGCCCCATTCTTAGCTATGGTACTGGAAAAACTAGTTAATGAATAGCTTCAGGACTATCTCTCATAACAGCTTAATTACTGTACTTCAACCCAATCTGGTTTTCAGGCTTTGCATAGTATTGCAACTATTATAGTCAAGGTAATATGACAGGATTTCTGCCCTGGACTGAATCTTGCAACAGTAGCTATTCTTCTCAACCTTAGCAAGGCTTTTGATACAGTGGATCATTGGCTATTGTTACAAAAACTCTCTGAAATTAGTATTGGCCCAATGCCCTGCCTGTTTCAGAAACTATTTAACCCAGTAGCAGCAGAAACTAAAATCTGAAGGTCTACTATCATCTTGTTCACAGATACTCAAAGGAGTCCCTTAAGAATCTCCTTTAGGTCCTCTCCTATTTTGATTTACACAAATGATCTGGAGGCTAGTAAAGGAGATGTCAATCTCCACTGTTATGCTGATAATAAAGTACTATATGTTGCAAGGCCCACTACATGATGCTTTAAACCATCTGTAGTCAGCACTTAATACACTTTTCAGATAAAACTGTTTGCCTCAAAACTAATCCTTAATGCCTCAAAGACTAAATTCAGGATTTTTGCTGCTAACAGCAAGCAAGCCAACCAGCTCATCTCCTCTAGTGTTGCATCTTAATGGGTGACAGTCTGGACTGAGTAGACACAACTAAATATCTTGGGTTATGTTTAAAGAGTAAGCTCACCTTTGGCACCAACATCAATAACATGCATAGGAAGCTGCTTCAGAGATTAGACTGCCATAGTAGAAACAAATATAGTTTCCCTAATGACACATGGGAAAAAAAAAGCTAAGGCTACATTTCTGTTACTTCTGGATTATGACAATCTGGAATAGAGGTACTAGTGCTTCATGTACTAGCTAAACCAGATGTACTATACCATGGGCATAATGATATATTCTGGGTTGCCTGCTAGAATCCACCACTGCACCTTTCCACTTCAGTTGTTTGGTCATTCCTAACTACCTGAAAGCTAAAAAACTATATATATGGACCCAAAGGCTCTCAAAATGATGTGCCACAATATATCTTGGTCCTGTTACATAGGACCTTTAGCCTTTACAACATGAGGACAAACAACGCTATCCTATTTGAGGATGCATCCAGATATGGCAAAATGGCCTTCAACTGGCTTGCTACTATGAGCTGAAAAAGTTATGGGCCTCAATCAAATTAAAATTCATTGATGATCAGCCTCTATTCATTTAAACTGTCAGAAAATCATTGTATCGACAAATGCATTTGTCTTTATTGTACAATTGCTGTATTCTTTGGCTTGATTTTAATCCTGCTTATCTGAGTCATAATAATTTTCATTTGTATTACTTGCCACTGCTGTATATCATCCTTGCACATTCTTGTGAACTTGTGATTCTTGGGTGCTACTCCTGGTTAAACAACTAAATAATTAAAAAAAATAAAAAAGTGTTGCTTGTAAATGCTGTATTCTGTACAATAATGAACAATTATGTAATGTTGTTGCTTTATATATGGTTACCTAACCAGGAGCTCCTTGCAAATGAGCCTTGCACAATGGTGTTTTCTCCTGGTAAAACACACATATGTTACATTTTCCACTAATATAGGACACATTAACACTGCCATCCCATGACCACTTGGCAGTCCTCTACCAGCACCATGGCAAAAGAGTAGCGCTTTTTAAGCTATGCTACCAGTAGTCTTATCAGGCAGTTCGCCACAGCTATAACTGAGTTACTTTTCTCAGAACACATGAAAGGCCCTTTACTTAATCATCAGATGAGCTAGTGATATTTAGGATTCCATCATTTTGATTTGTTCCCTACTTTAATCCATCATCTTTTTATAATCCAATTTAGTTGCTACATCTTGATTACAGTGAAGCCCTGTTTCAATTTTATGACTAAGGTAGAAAAGAAATGGGCAGACTGGATGGGCCTTGCGGTCCTTATCTTCCATCAACTTCTATGTTTCTATGAAGCATAAGGAGGTCATCAATTAGTTGCCCAAGGTCACAGACTGAGCAAGTGACTGAGCTAAGATTCAAAGAGTATTCCCTGATTCACAGACTATTGCTTCAGTCATTAAACTACAGCATTGTCTTTAATAACAGGAAATATAGTTATCTGTCTGTCTGTCTATCTGCAGTATGGTTCTATTTTTATGTGAAAAGGTTGTTATGTTTCATTTCATCTTCCAAATCATCACAAAGGAGCAGTTAGAAATGGAAACAAAGTGTTATCAATTTAAAATAAGGATTTTAAAGTATTTCAAGTCCTTGGGAACCAGAACAATGTTGTTAAACAAATCAGAAGCCCTTTTCATTAGTCTGTAACTACATTATAATAATACCAACATAAATTTCTCTTCAGGATGGGACATTTATTTAATTGTATGCATGTTTATCATTCAAATCACACCCTTGACCTCTAAAGAGGCTTTTTACTATCAATCAGAAAAGCCGACCATGCTGGAAACCAGATCTGAATAATAATGCAAATTCCTATTCAGAAATAACTGCCCATCTATGATTAGGTACACTAAGAAACAATCAACAGCTTTTCTGTTCTCACTACTACACATGTCACTGTGTTTCCTCATTGTTAGCATAAAATGTCTAAGGCAATGAAACCTGAAGCCTTATGCTTCATTAAAGTTTGGCCCAGGGATGACTCTTTGCTAGGGAGTTTTTTAGAAAATGTGTAGTTTTTCATTATTGAAAAACAGAGGGCCCAATTTTGTGACTCAAAACTGCCATTTTATGCAGTTATGAATGATAAAATGTCCTGCTCATTTGCTTACATTACCAGCAGTAGGAGTCCATTCCTGCTGCTGGTACTAGACACCACCATGTTTTCTAATGGTCAGGAGCCCATCCCCACTGCCAGCAACCCTTCACACCAAAATTCTTTAATAGCATTTGGGTGCCCAACCCCTCTTCTAATACCCATGACCCACTTGATCTTTAATAAAATGGCAGAGGTTCCCCAACTTCATAGCCAGTGTTTGCCTCCTGCCACCCAGTCATTAACAAAGCCAGTGGTGGGTGCCCAGACCTGCAGCTGGTATCCCACTCTTGCCCTCCCATCCTTCACAAAGCTGGCAGTGGGTACCTAATTCTGACATCAGTATTGTCCTGATGTTTGCCTGATCCTTAACAAAGCCAATGGCAGAAGGATAAAACTGCCTGTCCAGTTCTTAACAAAGCCAGTGAAGGGTGCCCCACCCTGCCACTGGTGCCCAGCACTGCCACCAGTAACACCCTCCTACATATCTACAGTATCTATCTCTGTAGATATATATTTGCAGCGTATTTGAAACTAAAACTCTTTATGAAAATTTACTGCATTACTGCTTGTATCTGAGGTTACCCCAAAATATTTAGAATCATCCATTGAGCTTTGAATCTCAGTTTTTTTATTTACACTTGACAACCTTCTATTGTCTCTTCATCTTTATGTATATTTAAATAAAATAATAAGAGAAATTATTATCCACACCTCTTCTACATAAGGCAACATAGTTCCTAAGAATAGTGTAGAACTGCCAATCATCATTCACAGCAACAGAAATATAGAATCTGTCAGTAGAAAAGGACAGCTTGGCTGGGGCAGTATGCTCAGATTTTCCTGACTAATCTGTTTTACAGATGCTGACTGGTCTCTGGCAACCATCACCCCTTCCTGTCTATTTTCTAATATACCCCTATGTCCATGCCTATGCATGGTTGACACCTAATTGTTTTTCTACCACCGCTTCTTCTGGAAGTCTGTTCCAGGTGTCTACCACCCTTTCTGTGAAGACATGTTTCCTTACAAGTCTATTAAACCCCTGTCATCTCCATCTTCATTGCATATCCCTGGTACTGGTGACTTTTCTCACTGAAACATATACCCTCCTGCACCCTGTTTACCCTTGTGAGGTACTTATAGTTCTCTAACATACCACCTCTCTCATCCTCTCTTCCAGTGTGTACATGTTGAGATCACAATCTTTGCACAGGGCTTCTTATGCAACCCCTGAACCATTTAGTTGCCCTCCTCTGGACTACCTACACCCTGTCTATGTCCTTTCTGAGGCTTAGGCTCCAAAACTGGACACAGTACTCCAGGTGATTTGTCACCAGCAAGGGATAAAGTGGCAACACCTCTCCTTCTGCACCCCAGCATCCCACTGACCCAACCATTGCTTTGTCACACCATTGTGCCACTTTGAAGTAATCAGATATGATGATCTCAAGGTCCCTTTCCTATTAAATGACTGTTAATACCTTTCCTCGATCCTATACTCAGCTTACACGTAGCTCTTGGATTCCTTTGCCCTATTTGCATGATTTTGAATTTTCTGGCATTGAACCCCAGCTGCAATGATTTTGACCACTTCTCAAGTTTCCCAAGACCCCTACACATTTTCTCCACATCCTTCCTGAGTACCCAGACTACTGCAGAATTTGGTATCGCCTGCAAAAGGCATACCTTCCATTCAGTTCTTCTACATTGTCACTTCTGAAGACATTGAGGAAGACAAGTCCCAGCACTGAACATTGCAGCACCCCAGTGGTCACTCTTCAATCATTAAGGAGAGTGCTACTTACCACCACCACTCATGCCCGTTAACCAGTTTGTAACCCAATTTAGTACATTGAATCCCAGCCCTGGAGCTACTAAGGTTTTTTTTTTATCTGCCTCTTGTGTGGCACAGTGTCAAAGGCATTGCTAAAGTCCAGATAGGCCATGTCCACTGATCTAGTTCCATGATCACCCAGTCAAAGAACTCTATCAGATTTGTTTAGTGTGCCACCCCCAAGATCTATTCTGCCTGTGGTCTTGCAGCCCATTGGATTCAAGATACTCTGCCAGTCTTTCTTAACAGCATTTCCATTAATTTTCCCTCGACTGAAGTAAGACTGGCCAGCCTATTGTTGCTAGCCTCCTCCCTGCTGCAGTTGCTATGTAAGGGGCCATGTCAGCTCTTCTCCAGTCTTCTAGAACCATGCCTTTTTCCAATAAACTGTTAAATAAGGCTGTCAGTGGGGCAACTAGTACCTCTCTGAGATCATTTAGAACTCTTGTGGGTATTTTGTCCTGTCCCATAGCTTTGTACATCTTAAGAGTTTCATGCTCTTCTGGATTCTTTCCTCTGAAAATGGACCTGTTTCCATCACCACTCACCCATGTTCCTGCCACTCCTGGTGGCCTGTCCCCACCTCCCTTCACTGTGAAGACTGAGCAGAAGTACATGCTTAGGTTTCTTAGCTTTTCTTGGTCCTCTTCTGTGGAATCTCCTCTCCACCTTTCTAATCCTCACTATTCCTCCCTTGCTTTCCTTTTCTCACTTATGTGTCTAAGAAAGTCTTATCCCTTAGTGACACCTTTGGTGATCCTTTCCTCTGTCTGCACCTTTGTTCTCCTCACCACCTTACCTGCTTCACTCTGCTTTAACAGGTATACCTCCCTGTCCTCCTCCCTCTGTGTTTCATTATATAACCTAAGTCATCCTTTTTCCTTCCCCAGCCACACCACTTCCTTTGAAAATTAAAGGCTATTTCTGCAGTTCACTGAGTGGGAGCTACCAAATACACCCCTTTCATGAGCTATTTAAACCAGCTTCCTTCAACCTCATTTGAAAGCACTGTTTCTTTGCTGCAGCTGGAGGCTGTGATGGGGCTTGGCCCTTCCTCATTTCCTCCATGTTTGTCTGATGCTTTCCTTTGTACTTTTAGGCTTTCTGTTCAGTTTGTGCCTTCAGCAGTTTTCTTGTCAATAGCTTATTTTTCTACCTTTTAAGGCTGCAGTTTGTATTTCCGTGTTTCTTATGGTTAGCTATTCCTGCTGCACTCCTTCCCTCATGTAACTCCTGTGTTTCTTCTATTATTTTGTTCTTGGTGTGCTTACTAGTTTCCACAGTATATTCACACTATGTCATTCTACCATTTTGGCTTGTGCTATCTCAGTCCATTCCATTTTTCTGTTCATACCATGCCACTTGCAAACTTTCTTTCAGCCCCAGTGCATTCCTCCTCAATTGCTTTCACCTGGCTTCCTAACAAGGAAGTTGTTTCCACTCATGCTCTGTATTTTAATTAGTTTTACTCAGTCAGTCTGCTTCAGCATTTACCACATTAGTTTTGTGTGTATACAGCTTCTAGCCTATCATGCTGCTGCTGGGTTTTACCTCATTTTGACCATTGATGTACAGATTTCAGTACCTGTTCAATTGTTGAATTTTACTTCAGTGTGTCATTCCTTTCAGCAGTTATCATTCAGTTAGAATCTTTCCTTCAAGTCTGCCCTGTGAGTAGACAGATCTTCCTCTCCTTTAAGTCAGCATCTTGAGAGTGAACCCTTCATCTCAGGTGGAAGTCCTTCTCTGTAGGCCACTTGTCTCCTGGCAGTCCTGCCAGGTTTTAAGATCTGATGCACCAGGGACACTCTAGCCATGCAGACCTTTGGTTGGAGTCACCTGAAGGTGTAACATTTAAGATTTCAGCTACCAGAGGTTGGACTCTAAGCCCACAAGGTTTGTTTTAGCTGTTCAGACCAGATCTGCGGCACCTCTGAAAACTAGTCTCCCAGCATCTGCCTAAGGTATGTCTGGCCTCATTCCACATCCCTCCATTAGTTTCCATTTATGTTTATAACTTCTCACAGTCTTTAGGCTAGGCAATCGCATTTCAGCAGTCACTGCTCTCTTATTCAATGCTTTGAGGCGTGAGCCTCCTTCACAGGATTTCCTTTAATTGCAGAGCTTGAAAAGAGTTATCTCACCAAAACTCCTGAATTATGAACCCCAAATTAGCATACTGAGCTGTCACAGTAACATGTTCTTATGCCAGGAGGATAATGACCAAGGGAATTGATTGTCTCTGATAGTTTTTCTCCTGAGTGCCGAAAGACCATAATGTACTAGTTGAGTACATATTTATGTGCAGTAGATCCCTGTTATTAGCTCACCCTAAATGCCACACAAAAATGTTCTTATAACCAGGAAGTTCTTATAAGAGGACTTCACTGAAAACAGTGAAAATCCTTGTAAAATCTATGGTTTCTATGATGTAAATGGAATCAGACTAGTTTTTAGACAACTCATTATTTAAAGTACAGTAGTATAATATAGCTTTTTAAAAGAGCTCTTGCTCAAATAATTGTAGTATTGTGAAATTAATTCAGTATCTTACCTAATTGAAAAGGAATATGTCTGCCTTCTTCATAGGGCATCTTTCACACATCCATTCACTACTTAAGTGACTGTTAATGAGGAAACTAGATGATGATTCAGCCCAGGCATAGTGTACTCAGAGGTGATAATGACCTTCTACCACTATCTCTGGAAAAAAAACTGTTCTTATAAACAAGTTTTACCACCATTGAAAATAATGGGAAAATCGAGACATCCCAAAAATATTCTTATAAAATTGGATGTTCTTATATCCAATGTTCTTATAAGTGGCTTCATTGTGTAGCATTTACCCTAGTAGTTGGTTTTCCACTGTGAGCTGGAGTTGGATAGTGGCTTTCTTATCCTTCAGTCCTTCCATTTCTTCTCTCCTTATGAAAGTCATAACTCACTCTGCTGTCAGTCACCAGCTACTGTCAGTCATTACTCCAGTCAGTCTCTGTTATCAGTCATCACCAGCTGCTGTCAGTCATTACTCTATTCAGTCACTGTGTTCACCTCCTGCTTCACAGTACTTTTGTGATCTTTCCTAAGGCACAGTACCTTTAGCCTAAAGCTGTGTTCCGTTGGCACCTCTAGGTGGAACACTCCTCAAGAGGGTTACTTTGTCTTCATGGTACCATGTTAGGGTAGTAGTCTTTCATGGGGCAGAGAATGTATCAAAGTATCCAAGTATAGCAGTCAAACCATTTATTCATTCAGCTACCTTCGTACTATCAGCAGTTTTGGGACATGCATGACTCCACACTTAAGTTGTGTATGCCAGTTGAAGCATAACAGTTTCTTTTCTTTCCATTTTTACTGACTTCTTTCATGCAGAGCTTGGCTGCTTTAGTTATGCTCTCCTTTTTTCCCACCTGTGCCTCTAATCCTCCCTGGCAAACCCCTTTGAGGAACTTTCTGAGGCAGTCTCCCATTTCTCTAAATTCTGCCCCACAAAGTCCAGAACCCTCATCCTTGTGTAGCTATCCACTGTTCTTGCCTTTATTAAACCACATTCTACGGTGATCAATGGTACCTAGGGTCTGCTGACTAGGAAGTCTGCATGTTGTCCCTGTTTATAAGCACCAGGTCCAGCAATGCCCCCATCCCTGGTAGGTTCTGTGACTAACTGCCTAGAAAAGCTCCTTGTAGGGAACCAAGGATGGCTCTACTCTTTCAGTAGCTGCAATCGGGCTCACTCCTTGTTGAGCAGATTGAAGTCACCAACTAGCAGCACAACTCCTTACTTGCCATTTTAAAATGACTCTCAAAGTGACTTATCTAACTCAACTCCCAGTGCTGGAGGTCTGTAACATAGAAATATAGAATTTTACAGTCTGCCCATTTTTTCTGAGCCTGTAGGGTCACTGCAGACCCTACTTGATCTCAAATTATCTCTGTCCTCCACCCTGCTCTCCTCTAAGATTCCCTTATGCCTGTCCCATGCATTCTTTAATCCTACCACTGTTTTACCACCATCACCTCAGCTGGCAAATTGTTCTAGACATCCACAACTCTTTCCATATAGTACTTCCTCACATCTCTCTTGAAATTACCCTTTCACCTTCATTGCATGTCCCCTGTTCTCATGCAGCTTTTCTCTGAAATATACTCCTCTTCTGTACCTTATGTACCTCCTTGGGTATTTATAGGTCTCTATCATATCCTCTCCCTGTCTCTCTCCAGGGTGTACATATTGAAGTCCTGTAGTCTCTCTTCCTAGGGCTTCTGATGCAGACCCTGCACAATTTTAGTTGCCCATCATTAGGCAGCCTCCACTCTGCCTATGTCCTTCCTGACATGTGGTCTCCAGAACTGGATGCAGTACTCCAGGAGGGCATTTACCAGTGATTGATACAGTGGTAACACCACCTCCCTCCTTCTGCTGGTACCACTACTCTCTATGTAGGCCAACGTCCCACTGGCCCTATCAACTGTCATGTCACACTGCCTGGCCACATTGAGGTCAAAAGATATGATTATACCCTGGTCTCTTTCCTGTTTGGTGACTATCAGTACCTCATCTTCCAGTTTGTACTCTGCCTCTGGGTTTCTGTTCCCTTAGTGCACGATTTTGCACTTTTCACATTGAAACTCAGTTGCCATGCCTTGACTACTCCTTGAGTTTTGTCATGTCTCTGCACATTCTTTCTACCCCTGGAGTGTCCACCCTATTGCAGACTTTGGTGTCATTTGCAAAGAGACAGACTTTTGCTTCTAGCTCATCTGCAATGCCATTTATAATGTCATTAAAGAGTACCTGTCCTTTTATTGTTCTCTTAAGGCAGGGACTTCCTTCCCTCCAGGACACCCCAACCCAGTGGATTGCTGGAACAGTGATGGCTTAGCTGTCAAACAGTGCCACTCATTTACATGTCTCACACTGCCCCCAAGACAGCACTGGATTGTTCACAGCAACAGATCCACCTAATGCTCTGCTGGGAAAAAGCCATGATATCAGCCACAGGCTCTCTTTCCAGATGCTTCCCCTCTTCTGTGGGTACAGTCTAGATCCATGTTCATTTCCCATCCAGTAGTTTTGCTAAGTGACACTGACGCATCCCACCTCTACCCTCCGCCTCACAAAGG
Organism: Neoceratodus forsteri; assembly: GCA_016271365.2. Lineage (NCBI taxonomy): Eukaryota > Metazoa > Chordata > Ceratodontiformes > Ceratodontidae > Neoceratodus > Neoceratodus forsteri. The sequence goes on from CM028135.1 coordinate 676,143,522, forward strand.
CCACCCACCTGTGCCTTGGCTCCTGATACCTGCCACAAGCATTCTACATGCCAGACTTTTCTAAACCCTGAGGATGTTGCCTACCACTATACCTCCCTTCTCAGCCTTGTTTCCTAGAGAAAACACCCTCCCTGGGTGTCTTTGGCCTATCAGCTTTTTAAAATGCTATTGCTAGCTTACTTGTGGTAGCCTGTGACGTGGGCTTTAATCAGGGCACCTTCCAAAATATCTGATGTGATGTGGGTGAAAGCCCAAAAGGTGAGGTGGCAGGGATGGTGACCAGATTTGGTGGGGTGGGAAACCCTAGCAACAGGATGTCGCTGTATTTTTCACGCACAGGGGAGCGAGCATGGTGAGCATGGCCTGGGAGGGGCTGGAGGGGGTGTAGTGGGTGGTGTTGAGGTAGGTTGCTGGGCTGCACCATGACATCAGGGGTTGGCCTCCGCTTGCAGTGTGTGGGGTTCTGGGCTTGGGTCTGGGTCTAGGTCAGGGTGCTACATAGTTTTTATTTAGCCTGGCCCCAAAACTTGTATTTTTTTTTGCTTTCACCCCTGACATGCACCCCCAGGTGTTGAGAATCCTTAAGTGGGGGGTGGGGGGGTGAAGCTGTTCTTCCATGCACCGAGGTTGTCAGCACCTCTGACTTCATGATAATGCGGGTTGCCATTTGGCACGTGCCATTATCACATAGAATCTTTACTTGCTACCAGGCATGTTTCTAGTGATGTACCTCCTCCCTGGACCACATTTGTTGGCTGGATCAAGACACTGTAAGAATTTCCCACATCAAGGGTTGTGATGAACTCTGTACTCTCAATCTCTTCTCCCTCATATGCTGCTCTATACAGACAACTGCTTGGCGCTCTTGAAGGATACACCTGTCAGCATATCAACACTTGTTCTGCTGGACTTCCAGGAGGTTTCAGTGCTTAAAACAAACCCATCCAAGATAGAAATCCTTCCTCTGTCTGCAGTCTGTACCCAGCACTTACTAGATAGTTATGACTTGCAATGGTCCACAGGGTATAAAATATTTGTGTATTCGTATCCAACCTGGTCTAAGCAAAGTGGTGTTTGAAAACCTATCCCCCTGCTTAAAAAACTCAGAGAAGATTGTGATGGGGAAGGCCCTCAATTTTGCCTCTCACTGGAAAGATAGCAGTGCTCAAGAGAACTTTGACCCCCAAAATTATCCATAGTCTCACCCACTTGGCAATAGACATAAACATACAGCGGTTTGCCAAGACAGATACTGTGATCACCAGTTTCCTCTGGGATGGCAAACCTCTTCATTACAGTCAGGACAAACTATGAGCACATAGGTGCAGAGGTGTTAGGGAACTCCCATAGTTCTACACATGCAATGTTGCTTTCACTGTTCTTAAACTCTGCAGTGGTTCCTCCCCTCCTCCCTTGCTGTCCTTCCTCTATCACTTTCCTGGGTACAACCTCTGCTCTAACGCATCCTCTCTCTGGGCTATATTCCTAGCACAAAGTTACTAGTAACACAGGCCAGCATTGGCCACCTCTATTCACTCCTGGAAGACCCAGGAATGCTGGCTTTGGATCTTTCTTCTCTCCCATGCACATACACCCTGTGGAGTAATGACCTCATCCAGATTGGCAAGCAGAAAGCTGTCTGGGTCTCATTGGAGAACCATGGTATCTCATTTGTCTGACATGTGGCAACCTACATACACCTACCTGAACACCTTTGAGAACTTGCACAGCCAGTTGTAGCAACCTATGGGACTTCTGGAGGTAGCTCCAAATCAGGGTGTGAACTCTGAATATCAGAAGAAATTCGTCCCCAATTTCCTTGTCCATGCATCCCAGGTACTTCAGTTGTGGCTGGTTGCCCTCATGGCATGTCTAGTCTGATTTATAAGGCAATCAAGAAGAGGTGCTGGACCCCTTAAATAAAGGTTAGACACACTGGACCCAGACCCTGGGGATGGACGTTTGCCAATCAGTGGTCCCAGCTGTGGTTCCTAGCATACAAGGCATGTCCAGATTCAAGGAATCTTCTGATACAGAGTAAGTTGCTGCACCTCTGGTACTTTACCCAGCCAAACTCAATCGCTCAGGCTCCTTAGTCATGACATCTGCTGGAGATGCCACTCACCTGGAGCAAACTTTCTACACATATTACTTGCACCCAAATCTCCCACTGCAGGACCAGAATCAAAGTGTCTAGTTCCCAAATTCTGAGCTGTCAAGTTCTTCTAACACCACCTCAGTTTCTGCCAGGCTTGGCATCTCCTATCCCACCCTACCCCGCTATGTCACTGCTGGCTCCTGATGGTTAGTGTGGAGACCAAAAGGCTTATTAGCCAACATTGGTGGGTGTACAGTATGACTCATCATTGAAAAGTGGCTCTCCATGGTAGGAAGTCTAGCGACCCTGGACTGGATGTCCCACTTTGCCAGGAAATCCTCCCATATCTACCACACCTTATAGGTCACTTTCTTACCAGCCTCCTTTGCAATTACTAATTTCATACTACCTCCTCATTAAGGTGTTCTTCATGTATCTGAGATCTGGTTCTCTTCCGTGTATAACATTTGCTAAGAATATGAGCTGTACACTTTGAATGTCTTAAGAATAGTCAGTGTTTACTGTGCATTAGTGCCCTTTGTTTGTAATTCTAAGCTGTACTTCTAGAGTGTTGCTGTTTGTTACTCCATTATTTAAACTCAATAAAACATTTAACTGCAAAAATAAAGAGGACCGATCCCAGTACTGAGCCGAGAGGGAACCCACTGGTCTTCTTTCATTTCTTTAAAGTGAACTCCATTTGCTACCACCCTCTGTCACCTATCCTTAACCAGTTCCCTACCCAGTTTATCACCTAAGACCCACTCCTGAGCTACCCCTTTCCTTATCAGTCTCCTATGCGGAATGGTGTTGAAAGCCTGACTGAAATCTAGGTAGGCCACATCAACCACCCAACCTTGATCTCTTTCCTGGTCAGCCAGTCAAAGAAATTTGTAAGACTTGTCTGACTTGACCCCCACCAATGAAATCATGCTGCCTTGGGCCTTGTAACCCGCTGGATTCAATATATGAAAATCCTCAACAATCCTTTCCTTTAGTAGTGTCTCCATTTAATTCTCCACCATTGATGTGAGGCTGACTGGTCTATAGTTGCTAACTGGTAACCAGGTAACCAGGCAAGGCCCACTAGGGCAAAGGTTCCTGTTTTCAGGGGTGATCAGGAGCACTGGGAGGTTAAGTGACTTGCTCAGAGTCACAGAGGCTCAGAGTTGTCAGCCTCCTCCATGCCACCACTTTTGTGAAGTGGGACTACATCTGCAGTCCTCTGCAACCACACCTGTTACCAGAGAGTTGTTAAAAGGACTGTCTGAGGTGCAGCCAGTACCTCCTGAACTCCCTTAATACCCTTGGATGTGCCCAGTCTAGCCACATAGCTTTGTCCGCTTTCAGATTTGTGAGTCACTTCAGCACTTTTCCTCTGTAAAAGGACTAGTGTCTACCTCCCTCCCTTCAGTGCTCCTGTTGCTTTTATGTGGCCCATCCCTTCACCTCCCTCTGTGTACTCTATCCTGGTATGTACAGTGGACCTGGAACCTCTCTCAGGGTGACCCACAGAACTTCCATCCCTTCTTTTTCTTTGTGGTGCAACTGTATTTTGGGACTTAATTGCTCCTCACATATAAAACAACCCCTTTTCCCTGCCCTGTTTTTTCTGAGCATAGAGTAGCCCAATATGGCCATGTACCATTCATGATTCTCAGTGCATCATTAGTCCATTATGGCCACTTAATCCAGGTCAGGCTCCATCATTATGGCTTCAAGGTCTAGAATTTTGTTTCCAAGTCTCCTTACATTGTCATTCATAGTTCTCCATATTTTCCTTCCCCTGCCTTCTGCCCTGCTTCCCACTTCCATTCCTGCCTCTGTCTTTCCTGAAGCACCCTTGACCCTTTTCTTCCATTTTTATCATTCACATTCCTTGTCTCTTTCACTCACCTACCGCACTTACCTGAGTTTCACCCTTCTTTCTTCTGTCTTGACCACATTCCTACCTTTCTGCACCCCTGCCATAGGGAGTTTTCTCCTCCTGGCCCTCGCCTCCTGCTACTCCTTCATCTGGGGCAACTGTTGCTTCCCTAGGTTCACTGCCTCCTCCTTGGCTATTTTAAATGCTCATCCAAATAGCATTTAAACCTCCAACCAAGGATTGTGCTCCCCTTCCTGCAGGGATGTAGGTCATCTCACTTTTAGAGGTAAATATTCTTCCAAGCTGACCCGAGTCCCCAATGTAGCCAAAGTCCTCCTCCAGGCACCATGCCTTCACCCAGTAATTAAATGCCCTGGTGTGGGTGACCTTGCATCTCCCCAACCACACACACAGGTAACACCCTTGAAAAATCCACTGTGCATGCCACATGCTTAAGGCCCCTCCCATTCCCTGAAAATATCCTGTGCTACCCTACCTTATGCCTTACCAGGTCATTCATCTTCACATGAACAATAATGCCTAGCTCTCTCCCAACTCCTGTTGCCCTACTGAACCTCTGGATAGGCTATTCATCCTTCAAAGCTGAAGCACCATTCAGGGATGCCTCCTCTATCCCTCCACCCCCCACTCCAAACTCTATCCTGACAATAGAATCCCCACCAATAGCTTCTTCTTCCTGGGCAAGAGGCCTCTGCCTCCTCCTTGGGGCATCCACCTCTGAGGACCCCACCTCCTCCTTCCCACTGCAGTGGGTATCTCCACCCAGCTGCCCCATCCCATAATTATGGCTAAGGAATTCAATCCAGTAGGCAGAGGAGCTTGCACTCTTCCCACCACCCCACCCTCCTGAAGTTCCTCAAGGTCCATCTGCTATGCTGATGCATCCTCTAGGAGAGCAGTGGAAGACTTGGTGGCTCCTGGGTGGGGCAGAAGGTTCTCTGTACCCTTGCCAGTTTAGACCAGAGTTGAGCAACCTCTGCTGGCTTCCCAGAGGGTGGAGTACATGGGACAGCACCCCAGTCTCCACAAGGTGTCTCTGTAACACTGTGGTACCACAACCATTGCACTGCACCACTCTTAAAATTTTCATTCCTTTGCATAGAGTCTACTCAAGCTCCACTCTGCCCTTCTACCTCCATTTTACTCCCTTTTAACTTCAACCTTTCCTTTTGCTTTCCTGTAACAGGTTCATTACCATTCCTGAAACTGGTATGTTACCCACCCTAGATAGGGTATCTCCTGCTTTCCCTTTTTGTTAATCCTCTTACATGTTCCTACCTTTTTCTGGGTGTCTACTACACATTACATGCTTGTAGTATGTCTACAACTTGCAGCTACTTGACACCTAGCTAGTTTTCAAACTATTTACTATATGTGCAGCTAAGTAATAGTAGCTCAATGGCCTACACAGCCAGTACAGTGTTATGCTTGTGCAACTGTGTTAGTTTGGTTTTGGCCATTCACACTCTCTATTCCAGAGGAATTACCACCTTGTAGGGGTACCAGAGGCAAGGAACCCTCGAAGATGGTTCCACCCCTAGAGGTGCCATGGGATGATTCCTGTGGCTAAAGGTACCTTGGGAAGGATCCCAAGGAGGCGTGCTGCCACTGGAGAAGGAGGAGAATGGTGGGCAAAGGGAAGAAGTGCTTCAGAAGGAGGCTGAGAGGAATTGCTTATATAGTTCAGGAAGTAGGAGTAGCTGGCTGCTTGTCCATTGAACTACAGGCCAAGCCTTCCAATTCAATGGCCTATGCAGCCAGTATAGTGTTATACTTGTGCAACTGTGTTAGTTTGGTTTTGTCCATTTGCACTCTATTCCAGAGGAATTACCACCTTGTAGGGTACCAGAGCAAGGAACTCTTGAAGATGGTTCCACCCCAGAGGTGCTGTGCGATGATTCCTGTGGCTAACGGTATCTTAGGAAGGAACCCCAAAAGAATGAAGTAGTACGACATATAAGCAAGCATTAACTCTTACGTAGTAGTAGATAAAGCATCAGGCAGCTTGATAATGTAACGAGATGCGTTGATAGCGTAATGAGAGGTACAGGTTAGCAATAGCATGAGTTTAGTGGATAGAGCTAGAGAATAATGGGAACTCCTAAGGAGAGAGGGAATGGCAAGAAGGGACACCATCCACCTCCATCCAACAGCTGAACTTACTAAATAGAACTAGGAAACACTAAATACAGCTAGCTAACTTTTATGACCTGAGACACAGAGGAGAAAAAAATCCTTTGAGGAGGAACTCTCTGGGGATCCAAGGCCTAGATCGCCTTCCTCCAGGCTTGGGATATTTTATTTAGTGATGGCTCTGCAGCTGTGATTTGGAAACCCAATTAAAGGAGGTTGAAAATATTCCAATTTGGTGAAAAGATCTCACTCAATTCCTCCAGTGGGAATGCCGTGGAAGGTTGCAAGAGTGCTCTGCATCATCGGAACAACAAGGCAGGAGGAGGAGAGCAATGACTGCTGAGGCACTCACCTGGCCTGCTCACTCTAAACACAAACCAGATGAACCAGATGCAGTCATAGGGAGTATGCGTGAAGGTGCCTTGCTAGGGAAACCACTAAAGCCAATGGATAACCATTGTAGTGGAACTACTAGAGTCAAAGGAGATCAGAGTAACCACCCTTCATAGCTAGTCTTAAATTCTACACCAGGAGCTGCTGTCATGTCAGTGAACAGCTAAAGCCAAGCCTGAAGTGAGGATATTCCCAGCTATGGGCCAGGTGAGAAGGATCTCACCCCAAGTCAGGCACACTCAAGATGCAAACTTAAAATGCAGAGCGAGACCATCGGCTGCAGGGAACCCTGTGCCAGAATTGTATGACTGGTATGCCCCAGAACTGATAAGGAGCTGAATGAGAGTTAGTGCTGAGACCTTGCAAAGGTCAGATGCAGTAGTGAGTGTAGCAGACATCCCAGAGGCTGAAGCCGAGAGGATGGTGGTAGGCATGAAGGAAAGATTGTGAAGCAAGAGTGGACCTGCACATAGGTCAGTAACAGTGTAGCAATAGTCAGACCTGCATGTAGGTCTGCAAACATAGTAGTAATGAAGCAGTACCATGAATAGTGGGGCAAGCCAGCCAGGCATTCAAAAAGCCAACAAAGATGACACATACTCTGAGGATTTGTTGGCTGTAGATTAGAAACATACCATCTACACAGGGCCACAACTCCTCAGACACCTCTAAGTCCCTGCCATAGGAAAACAAGAAAGTGATGGAAGGGCTGAGACCCACATGCAGGTATTGAAATTAGTTGACAGCATCAGCAGTAGCTTAGCTGACCTCACAGTATAACAGAAAGTACAAACATAGAAGCAGCATCTGTACTGAGTACACTGGGTTGTAAACTTCAATAAACATAGAAAGAAATGAGACACCATGCTCTGAAGCAGCTATCACCTGGCAGTGAAATGAAACTGCAGCAATGAGGTAAGTAGAATGAGTTGAGAGAGCATGATTGAGCTGTATAGTTAGGATTCAGAGTGAGCCTGAATCAGGTGAAAACAATTAAGTGCAGTATGGAGAGCAGCTATGGTTGAGCTGAAACACACAGATAATTGTTGCAGTTGTATTGTAAGTAATGTGATAGTTGTGAGTAACTGAGAGCAAGTAATATGAGCTCTGGAGTAGCAATATGCTAGGAGCTTAGAAACAAAGTCCCAAAAGACAAAACCAAAACACACAAAACAAGGAGAGCAGGCACAAAACAAAGACACACAAACACAGAAAACAAGGAGTAATGACAGAAAGAAACACACACACACTAGAAGGCAAAATACAAACCAGAAGCAGGAAAATAAACACAGAAGTCCAGCAGAGACAAACAGAAGCAGCGGGGGTGCAAGCCCAGGTAGGCCCCAGCCAGCAGTAGAGGACAGACAGACAGAGCTTTTGGTCAGCAAAGAAAGAAGTGCTTCAGAAGGAGGCTGAGAAGAACTGCTTATATAGCTCAGGAAAGTGGGAGTGGCTGGCTGCTTGTCCACACTGAACTACAGGCCAAGCCTTCCAATTATGTGACACCTCATACCTTATCCAAGTGTCCCACCACAGATTGTCCTGCAGCTTTCAAGGTAGTTGTTCCACTCCTGCTCTGTGCCACCACGAAAGACTCGGTGATATTCATGCATTTCTTTTTGCTTTGATATGTTCAGACTTCTTTTACCTCCTTTGGCTTCTCTGGCAAGACCTTCTTTGTATAAAGACAGGCCAACATTCCCATATTCAGAACTCCTATCCACCTACTCTCTATCAACTCCAGGGCACCTCATCCTGCAACTGTCTGCATTACCCAATTGGCTCCTTTATTTCAGTCACTCACTAGCACTACCCAGAATCCAGTCACAGCTTGAAGGCAAAGATGCCTAATCTCAGCCCTGAAGGCAAAGGAAGTGAACCTTTGATGAATATGTGGTTTGGTAGTGTGCCATCTCTTCAACCAATATCCATTTTCTGACTTTTACTGCCAGCTTCTGGAAGCACATGCTTGCCTTGGTGTTGGAAAAACCTGATAAACTTGTAAAAGTGCTCTACCTCCTCTATGCTTAGTTTCAGTACTCCCACTGCACAACCACCTGTGGCCATCCAGATGACATTAGTGTAATGGGGAGCATGTCTGACCCTCACTGGAGTCAGAAATATCCTCTGGTATACTCAGTCTTCCTCCTGCCAGTCCTTCAGATATCCTGAGCTTGAAACATGGACCCGGTATGCTGGCATCAGGAGCTGCAATACTGCTGCTGCTGATGGACTATCACATGAATGCACATCCCAAAGTGCTGCTAGACGTGTTTTCCTGAATAAGCATTACTGTGGTCTAAAATATATTGTGATACTAAAGTTTCATTGTTAATTGCTAATTAAAACAATTACATGTAAATATTGACTAAATAGCTGTTTTTATCGCTACTATTAAAATGTAATTTATGCTAATTAAAGCAAACACAATTTAAGTGCAATTAAAATCATTACAGTTTTAAATTTCTGAAATTATTAGTACAGTAATATTACAAAATCTTGAGGAAATTACTAAAAGATGCATGTGCGGTTGTCAGGAAGCAAACAAATTGCATAATTAAGGTTTCATTCAAAAATGCAAGCTTTATATAGAACTCAGTGAAATTCCACACTGTCAGGTGTGTTGTTTCCTCAGTATAAACGGAATGACAGGATGCAAAACAGCCTTATGCAAATGATAGTATATAATAACTCATTCAGATACTCTATTCTTTAACATACATAGTAACAGTTTATACTAGTATTATGTTAAGTCTATTTAATATTTACTAAACAAATGTGGTAATAAATTAAATGTTATAGAATGCTGCATTCAATGCAGAATGTTAATGTTAATAATGTAAAGGTCTGTATGGAGCATGTATTTGAAGGAAAAGATAGGAAGAATTCTTACATCTGCCTGAATTTTCTTACACCTCTAATTATTTATGTCTGGCATTTTTTCATTTCTAATGATTCTATGCAAAAAAGTATTAGCATCTGGGTGATCATAAGTCAAGAAAAGGAAGCGAATAAAAACTTGATTCCACTGAAAATTTATAAAACACGCAATCCCGTCAAGGGAAAGCCAGCTTAGTGCAGCTCTAGCATACTGTCTGGCAACCCAGGTTGATTCCACAAGCCCATGATGGCAGGAGTACTAGCTGGCAAGGAAGGTAATGGAGTGTCAGCATAGATGATCACCTCCCAGGGTAGATAGTTTACAAGTACTTCTTTCTGAGTGATCCTAGGAAGTGACTAGAGGAGGTGCCACTGGCAGTGCAGGTAACCATATGATGCCTTGCACCCCTCTACCCCAAGGGAGGACTGCCATGAGTGTGTGCATCACACAAGAAGGACTACTAAAAGGGAAAACTCCTATTACTTGCTGCTGGCTGACATGAGGACCTGTTGCTGCCCCTCTCAACTAATGCACAGAATGTCTTCCCTACCAGCACAGAGTGCTTGATGCAATAGGTTGGAATGCCATGACAAGGCCCTAGTCATTAATTCCTCTGGAGGTAAGCTGTTTTGGTCTGAGCATGAGACATCCAGAAGTATGGAGCAGATGGCAGTTCAGACTAATAAGTGGAGTCTGTGAGGAGGGATAGCAGATGGCAGGAGCAGGTAAGACCAGTACAGAACAGAGTCCAAAAGAGAATAACAATAGTTGGCTTGTACAAACAAGTCTAGTTTTGTGATGGCAATTTATATATTATATGGTGGAGGAGCATTATTTGGATGAATTTTGGTAGACCACTGTAATAATGCAGCACCTACAGTGTATTTCATACATGCTTCAGAAATCTATTTGCCATGTGAGCATACTAGGTGATCATTGTAATAAGAAATGTGCTGGCTGTGTAATAATTGTGTTTCATTTTTCAGTTTTATTAAATTTTAATATGTCACACCACATACAGTACAGGCAAGCATTAAACATAAATACTGTTTGCAATTATATGTGCAAATTGGACCAAACACAATAAATTAGAAAATTATATGTTGAAAAATAAACCATGCTTAGTAATGCCTTATACCGTAACTGGTCTCTCTTCCCAATGGAGATCAGAACTAGGCTCATCCAAGCGACTTTCCTCCCGCTACTAGATTATGGGGATATAATTTACAACTCTGCTGTAATCACAATACTTAATAAACTTGACATCCTTTATCACTGTGCACTGCACTTCATTACTAACTCCCCATACCGGACACACCATTGTGACCTGTATGCAGCTGTGGGTTGGATGTCCCTTACCACTAGATGTATTCTACTTATCAGTATATGGGCTTTAAAGCTGCTCTTAACAAGCTCCCAAGCTACCTAACTTCCATCATCCATACCTGCCACAGTACATATGCACTCAGAAAATTGGATTTTATCTTCCTGGATGTCCCAAAGGCTCACACCTCATTTGGTCAGCGGCATTCTTCGCTGCCCTCCCAGTTATCTGAAATCGATTACAATTGACCTGAAACTATCTAATCTAGTCTCTGTTAGTTTTTCAGAAATTTAATTTCAGAAAAATAAAAGATATCTGTAGTCGTCACTAAAAATTATTCTTCTCCTATGGCAGCACAAGCCTACTATTAGTCATAAGATTTATGAGAATTGAACCAGCACTTTATGTATGAGTGTGGTGACTTATGTTATGAGTTATCGAGTGATGCCTGTATAGCTAATACATATGAATCCTATCAGCGCTTATATTCTTGTTGAGTGCATTTATGGTGTGTCTCTGTTTGTTCATTAGTATATGTTTTACAGGACCTCCTTGTGAATGAGCTTGCTCAATGGAGTTTTTCCTGCAATAAACTTGAACTTATACAGTATTGTTTACATTTTTCCTATATATGCAATGGCGTTATGTATGACAGACATGTCTTTATACCTGTATATGTCATACTGTTTCATGATACGTCACCATAGTGCAAATACATGGGACAGGGAATTACATCACATATTGTATCATTTTAAGCAAAGTCATACTTAGTTAACACTAAATTCTAAGTATCAGTAGTAATACACTCAAAATATCCTGCCAGAACAATTAATTCGTTTTCAAGCTGCAAAGTTTTGCTGAATACCCTCATCCATTTATCTTTTCTAACTGCCCTATGTCATTAGTGTTCCTTTCTCTAAATTAGTTGTTTTGAGGACATATTCCTATGGCCATATCTTCTATTGGGAGTTATTTACACTGCTGTTACTGAAATTGCTTAAGTTATAAAAATCTGGAGTAAATGGGAGATGCTGATATTAAATACCTCCCTATTTTGTTATGTTTTTGCTTCCACCAATAATTTATTTTAGGACTTTGCCATAACATATGAAAAAGCTCCAAGCCTCAGTACACTGATGCCTTCAAAGACTAGACAACATAGAAACATAGAATCTGATGGTAGATAAGGCCACTTGACCCACCAGTCTGCTCTTTTTCCCTACCTACATTCTCATCACAGACCCTACATGATCTGCTGCTCTTTCTCTTCTCCCTCTTCCTCCTCGTTTCTCTATGATTCATTTGTGCCTATATCATGCATTCTTGAACCACAACACTGTTTTTGCCCCCCACCTCCTCTGAAAAGCTGTTCCAGGAATCCACCAGTCTTTCTGTGGAGAAGTACTTCCTCACATCTCTTCAGAATCTACCCCTTCCAGCTTCATATCATGTCCCCTTTTTCTTAAGCACCTTTTTCTGAAAAATATTTCCTCCTGTACCTTATTTACCCCTGTGAGGTACTTAAAGAGCTCTGTCATATCTCCTCTCTCCTCCTCTCTTCTAGGATGTACAATTTTTTTCAATTCTATTTGTTCCCTATGATCCCATGCATCCTTCCAGGGAACTCTGTCTTGGCTAGGCTTCTCACTCCCTGCCTGAATCTTGCTGTCAGAATTCTCCCAACCCATACGGTCCAGCCAGACCAGTTCCCAGCAACTACATTACCTCGGGAGGGTCCGCTGTCCTGTGGCGACCTTACAGACTCAAAGGCCCTATCTGTATGTTGGGTTGGTGCCTGAGAGATCTCTGGTGTGCTGGTCAGGCCTTGGGATGTGGGCCTGTCACTAGAGCCCCCTTCATCTCCGTGGGACCACAGAAGGTATTTCACATTTTCCCATGCTTTCCTTCCCCACCCTCAGAGTGTGATGTGCAATGACACCTTGGTGCAAGGCAACCCAGCTGGCGTCTGCCACTCTGCCCACCAGATAACCGGCAAGACCTGTAGTACCCCCGATCTCCATCGGGGCCATCAGGATACCGAACAATCCCAAAGACTTCTCCTGGGAGAGGAGAGCTGTCACCAGATGCTCATTTCTCTCCCTCCCTTCCGACCCCGGCAACCACGGTCCTTATCTGAACCTGGTATGCTGGCGTGGGCCGAGGTGCGGCATCCAGCACCTAAACCCTCAACACCATGGGGCTGGCTTTAGGTGTACATGTTGAGGTCCTTTAGTCTCTGTTCATTGGGCTTTTGATGCAGACCGTCACCATTTTAGTTGCCTCTCTCTGAACCACCTCCACTCTGTCTAAGTCCTTCCAGAGATATGGTCTCCAAAATGGACACAGTACTAAAAGTAGGATATTACCAGTGACCTATACAAGGGTCACCTCCTCTTACTGCTGGTGATATCCTTCCTTTTCACATCAGCATCACACTAGACCTCCTGACTGCCTTGTTGCGCTGTCTGGTCATCCAATAAGATTACCTCTAGGTGTCTTTCCTGCTTAGTTGTCATCGATGCTTCTCCACCCATTTGTGTCAAGGTTTTTGTGCTCTCAGTGCATTATCTTGAACTTTATCACATTGAAACCCAGCTGGCATACTCTTGACCACTCTATGAGATTTCTCAGGCCTCTGCTCATCCTTTCCACTTCCTGGAGTGTCCACTCTGTTGCAGATCTTGGTTCATCTGCAAAGAGGCAGACCTTCCCTTCCAACTCCTCTGCAGAGTCACTTATAGAGACATTAAAGAGGACCAGTCCCAGTACTGATCTTTAAGGTTTATTTACTTGTTTATTTGTTTACTTTGGTCTAGGATTACAATTACCTTTGAACCCAAGGTTCTTTTACAAAGGTTCCACATCACGTTACAAAGGACTACACAGGTTGCAAAAAGTACATTTTGGTTTTAATTAGAGAACACAGCAAGGAAAATGCATAAGAAGCTGTGAAGGGAGTGTTGTAGTGGTAGGAGGGGTAGGAGGAAAAACGAGAAGGGCAGTAGCAGGAGGTCAGAAAAGGAGCAGGGGGAGAAAAGGTTGGGAGGAGGGTGGATAGTGAGGAGAAGGCATGGAGAGGTGTGAGGCAGCCAAGGTGGTGTTGTCAATGTCATAAGTGTGGGAGAGAAAGGTGGCCAGGAAGGCCAAGTGCAGTGGGCAAGGGCCCTGCAATGGTGAGCACAGGAGGATGGGTGCTGAAATTATTAGCCATGGCAGTCGCAGTTGCTGGAGGCAAAAAGGGTGTTATAGAGCCTGGATTTGAAGGCACCAAGCCTGGTGATAGTGATGGTATCATTAGCAAGACCATTAAACCAGGTGGGACTCTGTAGGTGAAAGATCGTTGGCCTTGTCAGCGGCAGTGGGGATTTGAAACAGTTGTGGCTTTGAACCCTTGGTGACTTTTGAGTTGGTTTTGTTTGAAGAAGGGTACAGACTCCTGGGGAGCAAGCCCCAACTGGATTTTCTTTGCAACTACACAGGTTTGGTACTTAATTCTATTTTCAAGTTGCAACCAATTTGCTTGTGTATAGAGGTCACAAGTGTGCGTGAGACGTTTAGCACCAATGATGAGTCAACAGGCCTTGTTTAGGTGGTGGTTACCTTCTGAGTGCCGTGGAAGTGGTGGTGCCATAGATGACAAGGCCATAGTCAATCTGGGAGATGATGGAGCTTTGGACAGCGGCAGCAAGAGCCTCTTTAGTCAGGTGTCGCCGAGGCGTAAGAGTAGACCCAGTCTGGAGTTAGTAGATTTGGCAACATTAGTTATGTGAGTAGTGTAGGACAGGTGGGTGTCTAAGGTGATTCCTAGATATTTGAAGGATTGGACCTGCTCCAGAGGGCTAGCTTGGCTGGTGTTATGGAGAGTTGGAAATGTTTATGCTTGTTATGGTGGCTGGTGAAAGTCATGGTCTTGGTTTTTCTCTGGTTAAGAATTAACTTATGATTTTTGAACCAGTTCTTGACCAAGTTCTTGACCGAGGTGAAACCTTGTTGAAGAGTTAGTTGTAGGTGGCTTGGGTCCTGATGGGAGGCAAGGATCACAGCATCATCCACATACAGTATAATTTGTTGAGGGCAGGAGTTGGGAGAGGTTGAGGAACAAGCTAAAGTAGTGGGCCCAGGATGGAGCCCTGGGGAAAACCAGAGCGAACCTCTTTAGTGTTGGAGAGTACATCCATTATTTTCACACATTGTGTCTGGTTACCAAGAAAGCTTTCGAACCATGCCACAGATTCAGTGAAGAGGCCAGCGTTCAGTAGTTGACCAAGCAGGAGGCGATGGTGGATGGTGTCAAAAGCCTTTGACAGGTCTATAAATAAAGCTCCAGTTAGGAGACCGTCGTCTAGGGAGTTGTGGATGGCACCAGTGAACTCAAGAAGGGCAGTAGCAGTGCTGTGTCCTTTTCTAAAACCATGCTGCTGCTGGCATAGGATGTTATATTTGCCCAGATAGTCGGTGAGCTGGTCCACTACTATGCATTCCAGGGCCTTAGAGAGGGGTGGAAGGATAGAGATAGGGTGGTAATTCCATGAGTGGTCTGATCACGCCTTTATGGATTGGAGTGACTGTTGCTGACTTCCATTTATCAGGGAACTAGATGAGAGAGAGGAGAGATTAAAATCCTGGTGAGAAGCCCCAGTACTTCCTCCAGAGTGAGAGACAGAAGCTTGAGGTCCAGTGTATCAGTGCTTGCTCTGGTGTTGCCGATGGCTTTGGAGATGTATTTCCTGACTGTATTCCTATTTACTGCTTTGAAGTAGAAGGGGAGGATTTTGGGTGGAGACTGATGGGTGGAAGAGGAGTGTCACTACCGTTGAAAAAGTGTGGGGGCGCTGTTGAGGTCAATGAAGGCATCATTGAAGGTGTCTGCAATGATTTTAGGTCCAGCGTAGTACTCCTGTTTATCTGGAGAATGGTTGGGGGTGATTTGTACTCCTTCCCAGTGACATCTTTTATGTTATTCCAGAAAGCTTCCCATTACCCCTTGAGTCAGTGAGTGCTTTCTTGTAATAGTCAGATTTCTGTTGGCATATGGATTTGGTGCAATCATTCCTTGCTCTTTTGTATTTTTGGATGTCTGCTTGATTCCCAGTTCATCTGGCCAGTTCCCAGAGATGGTCCCTGTGTTTTAACCTCTTTAAGAGGGAGCCGAGAGCCATGGGTTGCAGAGAGTTTAACTTTATGCTTTTTAGTGGGGTGAAGGTGTTACAGGCTTCATTGAAGATGAGGATGAATAGGTCTAGGGCTGTATTGTGTGTGAGGCCCAGTAGATGGGAGAATAAATCTTGATTAAGTAGGTGTGTTTTAGGTGGGTTAGCTGTCCATGGGGTAGGACTCTGCTGAGGATGATTTTAGGTTGGGGTTTGCAAAATTTATTTTACCAGGTACAGCTGATGGGGAGTGATCACAGAGAGTAGGGCAGTATGGCAGATCTTGTGATCTGAGTAGGATGGCTAGTCAGAATCAAGTCCAGTAGGGTGCTGGTTCCAGTTCTATAGTTTTTCTGGTTGGAGAGGCACCCGATGGTCACCTCCTTCCTCCAAGTGAACTCTGTTCACCACCACCCTTGTCATCTATCTCCTAATCAACTTCTTATCCAGTTTACCACCTTTTACCCACTTTATGCTACCCAGCTTGCTCACATGTGGAACAGTGTTGAAAACCTTACTGAAACCAAGTAGGCCACATCCACCACTCCTCCCTGATCTATCAGATTTGTTTGTCATGACCTCTGCCCTGTGAATCCATACTGCCTCCTGCAACCCATTGATTCAAGATATTCCATAATCCTTTCCTTCATTAGCATTTCCATTAACTTTCCCACCACTGACGTCAGACTGACAGGCCTATAATTACCAGCCTCTTCCCTGCTCCCACTTTGTGAAGTGCGACTACATCCGCCCTCATCCAGTCCTCAGGAACCACTTGATTTCCAATGATCTGTTAAATAGGATTGCCAGAAGTGCAGCCAGTACCTCCTAAGCTCCCTCAACACCCTTGGGTGCACTCTCTTTGGCCCCATTGCTTTGTTCACTTTCAGATTTTTGAGTGCCTGCAGGACCTCTCCTCTGAAAATAGACCAGTTTCCAACTCCCTCTTCAAAGCTCCTGTTACCTTTTTGTTGTCCCTCCCTCCTTCCCCTTCCTCTGTGAACACTGAGCAGATGTATTTATTCAAGATGTCTGCCTTCTCCTGGTCCCCTCTGTACAGTCCCCTTTCCCTTTTAACCTTACGATCCCTATTTTGGTCTTTTTCTTTTCACTTACATATGCAAATAATTTCTTGTCCCTTTTGATATTGCTTGGGCTATTCTCTCTTCAGTTTGTCCCACTGCACTCCTTTCTTCTTTCCCTGCTTCTTTCTGTTTCAACTGATGCACCTCCTGTCCATCTCCTCTGTGTCTTCATGTATCTTCTTAATGCAACCCATTTAGACTTTACCTTTTCTGCCACCTCTTTTGAGAATCATGGTGGTCTCTTCTTCCTCTTGTTTTTTTCACTGAGGTGATACAGGGTTTTTGCCTTCACTACTCCCCCTTTTAGCATGGCACACTGTTTCTCCACCCTTATGTCATCTACCCCCCAGGTCATCCCTGAGGCATTTACCCATCTTTATAAAATCTGTCATTCTGAAGTCCAGGATCGTCACCCATCTGTGGTTCGATTCACGCAACCATCCTTACATTGAACCACACTACACAGTGATCACTGGTCCCCAAATAGCCTCCCATGTTGATGTCTACAACACTGTTCCTTTTAGTGAGTACCAGGTCCACTATTGTTCTGTCACTAGCTGGCTCACTGACTAGTTGTCTAAGGAATGTCCCCTGCAGGGATTCCAGGATGTCCCTGGTCCTATCTGAAGTTATCAGGAAGGCTCCAGTCTACATCTGGCAGACTGAAGTCCCCACCAGCAGTACTTCCACCTTTTCTTCCATTTTTGCTAATGACCTCCAACAGTGCCTAATATAATTCCTTCCCTGTGCCGGAAGTATGTAGACCACACCTATGCAAATAATGGCTCCATTCCCTGACTCCAAAGGGCAACCAACAGTACCTCTGCCCCCAAAATTTCCTGTATTTATATCACTTTTATGCTTTCCTTGACATAAAGCACCACACCCCGTCCTTTCCTTCCCACCCTGTCCTTCTTGAACAGAGTGTAGCCTAGTATGGCCATGTTACAATTGTGGTTTTCAGTGCACCATGACTCAGTAAATGCCACTGTATCCAGGTCTGATTCTGCCATGATGTCTCTAGGTCTGCAATCATATTTCCTAGGCTTCTAGCATTCATGCACATAGCCTTCAGATTTTGTTAGCATTCTACTTGTTACCCCCTTTTTCCCTTTTTGTTCCCTCCTTTTCCCTCTCTGTTTAATGTTTCTGTTTCCCTCCCTCTCATTACTATCACACTGCTTCCTTTATTACTTTGCACCGAGGTTACTCTCCTTCAGGATCTCCTTACGTTTTAGTTCAGTCTATGATAGGGGGTAATTTCTTCCTCCCTGATTCCTTCCATCCACTGTGGACTGCTGTTCCTCCCAAATGGATGAAGGCCATAACCCCTGCATAGGCCCTCATCCTTCCAGGTGGGTCCCCAGTTCCCAGTGTACCCAAATTCCTCCTCTCTGCACCATTCCTTCAGCCAAGAGTTGAAGGTACTGGTGCACAGAACCCCTACTCTCCCCTGTCATAGATGGGCAGTATCTCAGTAAAAGCTACTGAGGATGCTACCTGTCTAAGACCACTCACTATTTCCCTAAATGACCACTACACTATTCCAGCCCTGTCCTTTGCCAGGTCATTTGTTCCTAGGTGCATGATGACATCCAGCACCTCTTCCTCTCTGTTGCCTTAGCAACCCCTAGAATACTTTTCCCATCCCACTGGGCCATGGCACCATGTATACACCTGACACTCCTCTCTGCCCCTTCCTATTCCCAAATCTATCACCCTGACAATAAAGTCCCCCACCAGAAGTTGCTTCTTCCTTTTCTGGAGTTCTCTCCTACCCTCTTTTGGGTCTCTGTTATGAAGGGCTCCCATCCTCTCTGGCCACTCCATGAGTGCCTTCTCCTGGCAGTCCAACCCTGCCAAAGTGGTGTAGGAATTTTGTTGTGGTACCAGTCGAGGAATGCACCTCTGATTAACCCCCACCCTTCCAGAGCCTACCACTCCCATCCTTCACGAGTCCACCATAGTCCAGATGCTCCTTCACCATGGCATCCTTTGAGGTAATGGTGTCAGCCCTGGTGCCCCTGGGTGGGGAGAAGGTCCCCAAATCCTAGCCAGTTCAGGCTGGAATCTAGTAACCTCCTCCTTCAAACCAGATAGGTGCATGCAGATGGGCAGCACTGCAGTCTCCAGAAGGTCTGTCTGAAAACTGTCTTCCTAATACCACTGGACTGTACCACTCCCAGCATTCGCAATTCTTACTCTCTCTATGTTATTTTGAAATCTCTTCCTCTTATGTTGTTTGTTATACTCCTTTGTACACTTACCCTAGACAGGGTGTTGCTCCTTTTCCTAGTTTTGGCCTGTCCCTTTTTTCACTCATGCCTTTGTACCCTTTACCCGAAGGGTGTTATTAGTTTTACCCCCATTGTTGTTTGTTATTCTTCTTTACACCTACCCTAGATAGAGTGTTACTCATATTCCCAGTTTAGGCCTTCCTTTTGCCTTTTACCCTTCCCAACAGTGAATGCAACAATAGGAGTGAACAGAGCACTCTAACTTGGTTGACCGGCAGAATCCACTTCCTTCTGCTGACGCCTAAGACATCAACCTGTTCCACTCCATCACTGTTGAATTTATGTGAAAAATAATACAGGATATCAAGCAAGCTTACCCAAAACATTTCTTTGGATACTTTTATATTTTTTGTACTTATAAGTTTTGATAGAACATAATCTAATGCATTCCAAGCAGAGTTTGGAAAGTTCAGACGAGATCTTTAGTTCCATTTACTGTAAGTCTGGATTTAGCATAATAATCATGCTCTTGAACAAAGCCTTTTGATAATAGTTTGTTGTAAACTTGTGCAGTGATACTCCTTGATTTGGAGTGTAATATGATGAATATATATGGGTGACCATACACAACAAGCTTGTGTTTCCATCGAGGGATCAAGATAACAGCATATGGACCTCAAGCTTTATCTTGACCCCAAGATGGAAACACAAGGTGAGTTGTTTATGGTCACCACATGTTATATTTTATAGTTTATGGTTCTGTCAGGGAACTAACAAGCAGCGGCATGGAGTCATGTCGCTATTACAAAATAGCTCAGCAATGTACCACACTGTAAATACAGCGGATACATTGCTAGCACTGGAACTGAATGCTGACAGCAAAGTCAGCACACAATACAACAGACTTCTTTGTTTTCTGTGGGGCTCTGCCCTGTACCCTCCATTATGGGGGCTGAGCCCCTAACCCCCAATAATATAATCAGCTCTGGGGAGGTCAACATGGGGAAGTGGAGAAACACCGGCGGGGGCAAAAATTAAAAATCACACAATGTGGTCTGCAAAGGTCTGGGACCAGGATTCAAGCCCAGTCCACAGACACATAGCTGCCCTGCACTGCTGTAGCTCATCCCTTTGAGCCATGGCAGCTGCTTGGTGGACCAGCTCCCAGCAAAGGTCTTGACCTTTACATCACTCCTCCTCACCAGCCATGCGTGACAGGGTATAAAACCGCATGCAACATTTGTGTCTTGCAAGGTTTTGTACTGTGTCATGCTAGTGCACATGCTGTATGTGGTGCGAGTTTTGACTTAGCTGTTAAGCATACAGCAAATTTACCGGTATGACAAGAAGCACCAAGCACAAGTACAGAGAGATAGAGTGTGCTGAGGACTGGCTGTGCTGAGCAAATACTTCCTGTATATCAAAAATGTAAACTCCATTACAGATTGACTGAGTGCCTGTACAGAAGGAATGAGTGAGCTGAAGAACTGCTCTGTCTAGTAAGCACTACCAGCTCTGAGGGGAATTTCCTCACACAGCCTGAGGGCTGGCATTGCAAACTGCTACTGTGGTCTCAGAGGCAGGCGCAGCCTGCTCAAGTCACATTCAGTGAAAAAGATTGCTTGTGCCAGGTATGAGTCAGTGTGAGCAGGAACAAAGGTGCATTTGATGACAGAATATGCATAACAAATATTAGAACATGCACAACAACTTTTGGAATGTTCAGAACAGCTTTTAGAACATGTATAACTTTTGAGTAGGCACTGATTTCCACACAAGATAAGCCCTAACCATATACTATAATGATATTTTACTGAGTTCATAATTGTTGTGGCAAAATCTCCTCTCAGAGATGGAGTTTAACATTAATTTACTAGCCCAGGTATAGTGCAAACTGTCCAAAGTTTATATGGTTACCTCATACTTGTCCATGCTGGCTAGAGTGCAGAATCACAATACAGTTGTTGCTCTTTACTCTTTATAGCACCTTGACATGTTCTGTGGATAAACTGAGGGTTTGTCTACCTTGCTGTAATTCCTTCCTCTAAATAATATTAAACATATCACAGTGTAGGAAACAGCTACCATAATAAGTTCTGCTCTTAATGCTTCATTTGCATTGGGAGGGGACAACATTGCAGTTTGAAACTTAAACTAAAAGCAGTAAACCAGGCTCATGCACATGCAATGTGTTAGTTATGGGGATAATTGTTACCATTTCTCAACTATCTCCTTTTCAGAAACTATAGTTGCTTCTGCTGTTCTGCTATTCTTTCAGACTTAACCACAAAGTCCCTCAGTGCTCATTCATTTTAGGCCATAAAACTTCCACATGTCCCACTTCCTAATATGTTTGCTGTGAGAAATGATTACAGTTCAGTCCTTTGTGTGATCACTACTGCTGGTGGGATTTCTAGTAATCTTGCAAAATTCCACAAAATGACCAATTCTGCATTTGCAAAATGTTCATGAAATTGTATCAAAATCCAGCAGAATTTTGCTTCCTTTTCTTTTCTAAACTTGGGCATTTTCCCCAAATTGCACATTGTTTTAAAAGTGAGTTCTTAAAATGTGCTATTTCAGCAAATAACATCCTTTCCTCAAATTGCACATTTTAAAATGTTAGTTTTTCATCCATGCCTGACCTGCCACCACACTGGTCACCCGGTTCGGGATGGACTCTGACCACACTGGGACTGGCTTAGGGAAGGAGATTTGCATGCTTTGTCTTGTAAGAGCCCATATAGCAGCACTTATCTTTGTAGCTAACAGTTTTATTATGTTTCTGTAAATTACAAACAAAAAACAAACTAACCATACACAGTATATAATGTGCTGGGGTCATGCAAAAGTGTACTATTATCACTGTGTCATGTACTGATCTGTACACGAACAGAACTCTTGAAGCAGAGTACTTAAGAAACTGGAGAGTGAGTGGAAAAATATTAAACATTATGGTAATATTCAGCTGGAGTCAGCTGAAGGAGAGGAAAAACAATGCCATATCATGCCCCTTTTATGACTGTGTAGATAGTATCCAAGAGAACCCACTACTTAAATGTCCCAGTCTCCATTAAGGTAAACACCAGATACCCATCCCACTCCTTAAGAAAGATATTGAGTTTGCCAAGGAATAAATGACTGAATCTCTTCTTGGAAGCCAGATTGGCAAGGGCTTTTGACAGCATGCTGCCAAAGGGCCTGGTGTGTTTGCAAGTTCAGTGATAACAGCCTTTTGCATGTATGCCTAGGGAGTCAGTGGAACAGGAATCTGTTCCCCACATGTACTGTTGATAAGACCCTGTAATATATTGTTAATTGAAGGGAGAAGTTTATGGACAGCCATTTGCCATATCTTGTGAATTGCCTGCCAGAAGAGTATCAGCTTGGACATAAGTATCCCCCTGCCTAACCACACCTCCAACAGAGATCATCATTTAGTACCATTAGACACGAGATAGTGCTAGCAGTGCAAGTGACCAAGCTTGCTGCAGTGTCTGCCAGAGCCAGCAAATTGTAAGCAGTCTCCCAAAGAGGAGTGCACATGACCTAGATAAGTGAGGAGACTGGAAATGCAAATCAACATTTTGAAATGAGTTGTAAATAATAGGGTTCAACAGAGATGCTACGATGTCTTTATTTTATAACTAATGTTAAAACAAGGTCTAAAGTGCCCTGACCATCTTATATAAATATGCAAAGTACAACACTGTCTAGTACAAACAAGCAGCAGCCTACCACCAGAAATGACTGCTGCTCAAACCCTGGTACTTAACTCTCACAGGCACATCATCGGGGTTGAGGCTGGTAAAAACATATTCACATTACTACTGTATGTAACACAAAGCATATGGTGAAATTCCCACAAATGGAAAACAATAATTTAGTTGTAGCCATAAGTATAAGGGTGCATTTATGGAAGTAAAATTGTTTTGCCAATATAAGGAAATGCAGTTGTTAGAGTACAAGTCCAACATAACATCATAGTGCAACATGCAAACAATGGGCTTGATTTTCAAAGGCTGATGCAGGGCTTGCATTAAGCCCTCTGTCAAAGACATTTTTGGGCACAGCTCCATCAGACTCCTTTCCTGCAAGTACACCTGATTTTCTATTGTCATGCGCAGTTACAAAGTTTCCTCAGTTTATGGCAGCTTGCCTAAAAGGTTTGGCGCAAGCCCCATAAAAGGATCCCCAAAATGGTGTAAGTTAAACCAGGGAAAAGCTAGTCTAACTTGTGGCCTTTGGTGCGCTTGAGATTGAAAATCGTGATCACTGGTCAGAAGAATGCCATAAACCCCATGAGCCAAATGATAGCTGCACCAGTGGCTTGTAGATTCTTGGGGCTCTGAAAATCGAGCCCAATAAGTGTAAATCAGTGTATATATGAAGAAAGAGTGGATCAATCCTGTTCAGATCATATTTACTATCTCTTGACCCTACAGAGTCACATAACATTTAAGTGACTTACATCAGTACATAAAACAGGGTATAAATGGTACCATACAAATGTGAATTTCAAGTAATATTACAAAATGATTATAGTACTGTATGTGCTAAATACAGAATAATACATGGGTGGGTGGGTGTTACCAGAATTTACACACACCGAGATGTGGATGCTACATTAACCATGACAGCGAAGCTTGAGGGGTTAATAAAAGCATCCACACTAATGGTGTGTGTGAAATTCTGATTCCACACACCCATGTTTTATTTTTTAATTACTAGTCCAAATTTTTCTTTCAACACACTTGAGTAAGTCAGTGCAGCACTTCTGTCAGAGACAGAACACACAAACACACACACACACACACACACACACACACACACACACCCTGTCTCTCCATTTCCAGTACTGAAATTCATTTGTTTTTCTTTACTTTTTTTTTAATCATCGCATGAACCACAATAAGTAATGTTAGCTAGTCAGCCATGGTCTGTTGGCATGCAGCCATTGTGTGTTGAAGCCCGCTAGCAGAGTTCAAACAGCAGGATCAGCCAAATAGGTTTTTCATGTTGTGAGGGCAGGATCAATGAGATGGATATTTAGAAATATTACAAAAGTCACCTGTCATGACAGTCTGAAGCAAATCATGAGTGAGGGTGCTCGGTAACAGAGTAACTGAGCCACCATGTTGACTGAGATGTTTGGCCTGCCCACACACAGTCTAAGCACCAATGAACTTTCTGTAGCAGAGCTTGATTGACAGGCACAGGTTTCAACCACCTGGTTATAATGCAAAATATCAACTGGGCAGTTGTAACACAATTTCAAACTCTTTTATCCAGACATAAAAATGAGAACTCAGTAAATGAAAAAATATAATGATTGAAACTTTCTAATGAATATAGCCCTTTGCATACATACCTAAGGAGTCAGTGGTCCTGAACTATGTTCCCCATATATACTATTGATTAGCCCCCTGGAATATATAGTTGGCAATTGAAAGGAAAAGTGACGAGGCTGTCATTTAACATACAATTACAGCCACACACATGGTCAGATATTTCCTGAAATTTCTGTGATATTGTATCTCTGGAGAAATTGCCTGACTGCCTGCAGTGCTGCTATGGGCTGCTATATCTTTTGTATTGCCTTCCAGAAGGGTATCAGCTTGGGAAAACTTCACAAGTTGTGCATGTTATATTCCCGCCTGACCACCTCCAGCCAATATCATCATTTAGTACACCTAATGATTTTAGAAACAAGGGTCCTATACCACCACTGCAAGATTTTACTTCAGATCAAGTGGACTCTCATGTCACCTCAAGCCATATGGGTAAGTGTACAGCATTTTCTCCAGGCTTTTTCAGAGTGATACACCCATCTTGGATTCCAAGCATTGTTGGGATTTAGACAGTTGATGAGGCAGGGAGTCGTGGGTGACCTTATATATTTGTACTTACATAGAAACATAGACTTTGATGGCAGATAAGAGCACTTGGCCCACCTAGTCTGCCCATTTCCTACCTAGAGGATAAGCTGCAGATCCTATTTAACCAACAGCCTATTTCTTCCTACCCCCAAAAATTGCCTTATGTCTGTCCCATGCATTCTTGAATTCTCCCAAAGTTTTAGACCTCACAACCTACTCAGGAAGGCTGTTCCATGTGTCCACCACCCTCTCTGTGAAAAATACTTCCTCACATTGCCCTGAGCCGTCCCCCTCTATCTTCAAATTGTGTCCCCTTGTTCTTGCACATCTCTTTTCTGAAAGATGCTCCCTCTAGGACTTTGTTGATTCCACTGAGGTACTTAAAAGTTTCTATCATGTTCCCCTCTCTCCTTTCCTCAAGGGTATACATGTTAAGCTCCTTTAGCGTCTCCTCGTATAGCTTCTCTTGCAGACCCTGCACCATTTTAGTTGCCCTCCTCTGAACTGCCTCCATCCTGTCTATGTCCTTGCAGAGA
This sequence comes from Neoceratodus forsteri, assembly GCA_016271365.2. Classification (NCBI taxonomy): domain Eukaryota; kingdom Metazoa; phylum Chordata; order Ceratodontiformes; family Ceratodontidae; genus Neoceratodus; species Neoceratodus forsteri. The sequence continues at coordinate 676,169,126 of CM028135.1, forward strand.
TGGGGTCTCCAGAACTGGATGCAGTACTCAGATGGGGTCTCACTAACTGTCTGTACAGGGGATAACAACTTCCTGTTTTCTGCTGGTGATGCCTTTCCTATACATCCCAGTATCCCCCAGCCCTCCCTACTGCCTTCTCACATTGCTTGCCAACCTTAAGGTCATCTGATGTGATTACCCCAGGTCCCTTTCCATTTTGTTGTTGTTACTACCTCCCCCATTGTGTAATCTTCCCTGGGTTTTGTTTCCCAGGTGCACTACTGCACTTCTTTGAATTGAATCCAAGCTGCCATACTTCTGACCATTCCTCCAACCTTTCCAAGTCCCTTCTCATCCTTTCCACTCCTCCTTGTGTATCAACCCTGCTGCAGATCTTTGTGTCATCTGCAAAGAGGCATACTTTTCCTTCCAGTCCCTCTGCAATGTCACTTATAAAGACATTAAAAGGACTGGACCAGTACTGAACCCTCTGAGTACCCACTAGTAACCCCTCTTTCTTCAGAGTGGACTCCGTTTACAATTACCTTCTGTGTCCTGTTTAGCCAATGTTTTACCCAGGCTACCACCCTGGGACCCTCTCCAAGGCTGATTAATTTGACTACTAATCTTTTGTGTGGGACTGTGTCAAATGCCTTGCTAAAGTCTAGGTAGGCCATGTCCACAGCCCTCCCTGGTCTACTACTTTGGTCACCCAGTCAAAGAAATCAATTAGATTCATCTGACATGACCTTTCTGCTGTGAATCCATGCTGCCTTGGGTCCTGTGCCCCACTGGCCTCTAGGTACTCAACAGTTCTTTACTTTAGAAGTGATTCCATCACTTTCCCTACCACAGAGGTCAAACTGACAGGTCTGTAGTTTCCTGCCTCTGTCTTGTTCCCACTTTGTGAAGGGAATTACATCAGCCTTCTTCCAGTCCTCAGGTACCACACCATCCTCCCATGATTTGTTATAAAGTGTAGTCAGTGGTGTCACTAGTTCTCTGCTTAATTCTTTTAGAATTCTGGGGTGAATTCTATCTGGCCCCATTGCTTTGTCCACCTTCAGTTTTAGGGTTCTTTCAGAACCCTTTCTTGATGAAAGAACTGGGATTGACCCCTCTCCAGAGTGCTTCTGTTAATTGGATTAGGCACCTCCCCACTTCCTCTTTTGTGAATACTGAACAGGAGTATTCATTCAGTATCCCTGCTTTTTCACTGTCACTCTCTGCCCACCCTCCATCCATTCTATTCAGCCTCACTATCCCTCCCTTTGTCTTTCTCGCTCCTGATATACCTATAAAAGATTTTATCCCCTTCTTAACTGAGTTGGCTATCTTTTCCTCAGTTTGTGCCTTTGCTATTCTGACTACCCTCCTGCTTCCTTCTGCCTTAACTGGTGCAGTTCTCTGCCCTGCTTCTTCTGTGTTTCCTTATACTTCCTAAATGCTATCTTTTTCTCCCTAACCTTCATCGCCACTTCTTTTGAGAACCATAGTGGCTTTTTCTTTCATTTTGATTTGTTTATTTGCTTTACACAAAGGCTTGTTGCCTCTGTGATGGCAGTTTTGATAGTTCCCCATTGTTGCTCCACCCTCCTTCTAGCCTGTTTGCTGAAGTGCTTTTCTAGGCACTCTCCCATCTTGCCAAAGTCAGCCCTCCTGTAGTCCAGAACCCTCACTTTTGTATGGCTTGACTCTGTAGCTGAGTTTATCATGAACCACACTATTTGGTGGTCACTTATTCCCAAATGGCTACCCACTTCTAGATCTGAGATCCTCTCACTATCCCCATTTGAGAGTATGAGGTCTAAGATTGCTCCCTCATGAGTAGGTTCCAAAACTAGCTGTCTGAGGCATGCCACCTGAAGGGCATCAAGAATGGCCCTGCTTTTGGATGTGGCTGCAGCAAAGGTGCTCCAGTTAACATCCGCATATTAAGGTCCCCATCAACAGTATCTCCCTTTCTCTGCCATCCTAAGTATGCCTTCTATCATATCCTTGTCCATTCCCTCCACTGACATGGGGTCTGTATACAACCCTGTGCAGATTGTGGTGCCATTTCCAGTCTCTAAGGTGACCCACAGTGCCTTCTCTCCTCCCTGTTTACTCTTTTGTTCAGTTGCTTTTATCCCTTCCCTTACATACAGAGCTACTCCCCTCTTCTGCCCTCCCTGTCTGTCCTGCAGATTGTGTACCCTGGTATGTTAACATCCCAGTCATGGTTCTCTGTGTACCATGTTTCTGTGACTGCTTCGATATCCAGGCATCCTTCTTCCATCAAGGTCACCAGTTCAGGGAGTTTGTTGCCCAGACTACAGGCGTTGGTACTCATTACCCTCCATTTCTTGATGGCCTTACACCTTTTTTTTCACAGACCCTGAAGAGGATCAGCAATGTCCTGGGGTACCATCTATCCAGAGCCAGCAAGAGAAAAGGGTACAGCAGACCTGGATATATCCCCTTGGTTCCTCAAAGGAGTCTATATATCCTGCTTAGAGAATCAAAGGAGTCTAGGACACTAATGATATTGGACAGAAGATCTGCTATCCTGTTGACACTCTTGGAACCCCACCACTCTCATTTAATTGGGGTGCAACTTTGGTTTCCCATAGTGGGTTCAGTGATATAAGGAGAACATCAACCTTAAACAAATTAAACAATTCCCCCAGGATCCCTGTAAGGCCACAATTTTAGGGTGCCATTTAATGGCATTCTGCATGGAATTTTACTGACATGTACCAGAAGATCCTCCCAAGATCCCAGCTTCCAAGTCATTCAATCAATCAATCAATCAAAATCTTTATTTATACAGGCGGTACCGTTGAGCAAGATTATTTGCAAGGTGGACCTGCATTTCACAAGTCATAATCGATACAAATAGTCATATATCAATACATAAAATGCAGTAATACATGGTAACACATAGGAAAAGAATAGCAATGAAATGGAGAGTGCATACATAACAAATGAAATCACAGAAAGTTACCTGTAATAGGAAATACATATAGGTAGAACAAGAAAAACCAGAACAAAATATAAAATAAATGGGAATGCAGCCCTGTGATCCAGGAGGATTGGGTTAAATAAATAGTTATATACATAGCAGGATGGAGAGGTGGGCGGGGAATGGAGAACAGGTGGAATTTAGAGTTCAGTGCTTGGGGGTGCACTCGGCAAAGGCGCTCATGCTCCAGGGTTTTATAGCTTTACTATGCCTCTAATGGACTTGAATCTGGCTTGGTGGACTCAGGTGTCAGCTTCAGGGGTGCCATCGCCTGGTAAATCCGCATTGAATGGCGGTCGGGCGGAGCCCTGGCAGGTTGAGGAGCCGCGAGTTCATAGACAGTGGAAGCAGTGGCAAATCTCTTGAATTAGTTTTGCATATAAAGTTTTAAATGCTGAGACACTTACTGGGGATTTTAGTGCATCCATAGTGAGAATGTGGAGAGTCCAGGTAGAACTATCGTATGATTTGCCTGCTCAAAATGCCACATGATATCCCTTCACCCATGGCAATCCCTATAGATCCTATTGTCCCTCAGACAAGCCTTGTTCACCTCCTGTACTGTATTGGAGGCATACCTTCATCTCATATATTGCTAAAAGCATCAGGCACTCATCTACCACACATTCTTCAAATTTTGGATCTGCTATGAGGAGATGGTCCAGTCTCCAGTAAACAGATTAGAGGATGGGTCATATGGCCAGCAACAGACATATCTGGGTTTGAGCCGACAGACTTATGTTTCAATACCATTATCCAAGCTTGCTTGTACTAAGGAAGGGAGATAAATTCAATAGCCTGTTCAACTATACACATTCACATTTGGCTGAGAAGAAAGATTATTCCCTCCATTTGGTGTGGATAAATCTTCAAATGTTTACAAGTCTGTCTTCAGGCATTACTTGTATCAGAGCCTGCCATGATCAGCTGCCCACTCTGGCCTGTCTGAGTTCAGATCCAACACACTATCCTGCATCAGGTTATAGTTTCCTCCCATCAACGAAATGTGGTCCCAATGGCTGATGTCTTATAATGGTTGAGAGATAGTGGAGAAAAGAATGGTTGGTTGACATTAAGCCCATATACAGTATATTGCAAATCACAATCTGGGAGTCCTTACCTGGAATTTTGCCATGACCCAACTTCCCTCAACTACCCTCAGCATCCAATCTGGAATCTAACACAGTTTAGAAAATGGACAGAGTTCATTCTTAATTCTGATTGGCTAAACTCACCAATCAACCCGGTCGGTATGAGACAATAGAGACTGGGAAATAACTAGTCCCAGTTTCTGTTGCCTCATTTAGTTCTAATACAAATGGGCCAGCAGAGCTTTGAAAAGGCAACTGCTGCCATGTTGGTTGCCTTGCTAATGGAGCCCTAAACTGTCTGCTGATCTCTCTGACCCCTTGAAAGAGCTTCCGAGTAACAGAATTAAATCTTAACTTAAAGTTCACACAGAAGCAGCTAAAATAAATTTTGGCCTAAATCCCACAGTGAGTTGAGTGGTAGTTCTTTAAAAAATAATTTCTCATTGTAGAATCACGGTTTTGACTTCACCTACAGACTGAATTGAACAGCTGCCTCCCTGACCTCGCGCAGTCTCTCTGATCTCGCTCAAATTACATACAGGCATAAACATTTTCTCTCTGTTGCCTCTGATGGGAACTACATCAGTTCCTGGTCATAGATTTAAAAGAACTGGATAAAAAGGAACAACTCTTATTTATCCTGCTCAGTCTGAGACTGCTCTCACACCCTCTCGTTCTGCTGTTTCCAACCTCTGTGGTAACATTTGCCATTCCATTTAAAAAAAAAAAAAACTTGTATTGCCACGGAGTAGGTGGTGGTGGTGGGGATAAATGTTTGCCTTATTTTTTTCCACAAAGTGGTAGCGCTGAAAGAAAATAAAATAAATCAGTTTTACCATCTGATCACCAGTGCCGCTTTCAGTATCCAGCTTGCTCTCATCTTCTGCTCACACACAGAGCAACTGCCACTGCTGAACCAACACTAAATAAATCTACCCCAACAGCTTAATTGCCATTCATCCCCCACACACACAGTGTTTAATTTTCCCCTTAAAAATGGCTGTTACAATAGAAAGTAGCACTAGGCTAGCACGTCGTGCTCAGTGTGTGTGTGTGTGTGTTTGACCATGAAAAATACAGGCGGAGGAACTATTTTATTACAAAACTCATTCTGAACTAGTTTTGAAAGAACATTTTGATTAAACTTTTTTCACTATGCCCATTTTCTAAGCGCAATAATACCCTCCAGTGTAGTGGTATAGGCCAATACCGGACCTTCCAGGACACAAGGCCCTCCACCTGCAGCGTGGGACCTCATTACACCCCTGGGTGGTCGGTATTGCCCAATATTGCCCACCCTGTTGGATATTATTGCTTACTTAGAAAATGGACAGAGTTCATTTCTTAATTCTGATTGGCTAAACTCACCAATCAGTTGTCCGGTATGAGACAATAGAGACTGGGAATAACTAGTCCCAGTTTCTGTTGCCTCATTTAGTTCTAATACAAATGGGCCAGTCGAACTTACACCCTGGGTGGTCCGGTATTGCCCACTATCACCCACCCTGTTCAATATTATTGCTTACCTATCACAGGCATTTATGGATGAGAAGGAAAACCCCATTGTATTTATGATAATTTGCACTACTCAATGTACAGTATTTCCACCCAACCCACTCATTTTTGTTCATGGGCCTTCATACCTCAGAGGGCATCTCCTGGATGAGACCTGCCTCCAGTTACATAGAAACATAGAAGTTGACAGCAGATAAGGACTGCAAGGCCCATCCACTCTGCCCATTTCTTTTCTACCTTAGGAATATGCCATCAGCCTTTGCTTTGTCAATGGTCTATCTATTCATACCCATCTGGATCTCCTGGTTTAGTATGGCTTTAATTATGATATTGTAGGCCTATCCGTGTCTTTGGCATTCCATGAAATGTACCATATTCAAATTAGATGCTACTAGTCATGGTTTTAGTTTGAATGTAATGTAGGATTGAGTGAAATTGAGCACTCTTCCAGGGGACTTGGATACACCTGGAAGCCCTCTTCCAGTTGTTTGGTCTGGGATCATGCACAATGTACTTACCTTGGTGAACACCTCCTTAATTTTAACAGCACTACTATAATCCTAGACTAGTAATGAAATTTCTCAGGTACCATCGGTAATGTTATTTAAACTGTTTATTATTGGTAAGTTGTGTTTGTTTGCATTCCCTTCAGGATGGAAATTGTGTCCTAGTCCCTAAGAACAGGAAGGGCACTTAGGCCATGGCCTTCGGGAAGCTAAACTAAGAAATAAAGACCATAAATCCAGACCTCCTTGGGAAGAAAAATATAAAGAGAGAGCAGGGACGTTTTATTCTGGTCCAGAATGTAGACATTTCTGAGAAAGTTGTTCATTGTCATTTATGTTTGATGCATACCAAATCAGCTGAAGGAATCACCAAACCAATTGATGGAACCTATCATCCAGTCACAGAATGGTCCTATCAAAAGTCAGTGCAGACCTTTTTGAGTGTAAAGGACATGATTGTTTGCTGAAAACAGATAACTATTTAAACTGCATTATCTATTCATGCAGACAAATTGTAATTCAGGGACTAAAAATGTTTTTACTAGACACAGAGTTCCAATGGAGCTCTTTACAGAAAACGCCATCAGTTTAGTAGCACAGAGTTCAATTAAATCATTCAAGGCAGGAATCTGAACACTGTATATCTAGTCCTAATTTTCCCATATTTAAAGTGTGGATCGAAGCTCAGTTAAAATGCTAAAGCTCCTTGAAAATAATTTTGTGAATGATCAAGGGGACTGGTACAAAGGCGTCTAGCATACTCAAGCACTCTGCTTGAGATTTGGCAGCTTATTGCTGATGGGATGTAGGCTTCATTCCAGTATCCCAATAAAGTAATACCTTTTAACTAAGGCAGCAGCCAAGTTGCATATGTGGCAGAGGAGAAAGGCAAAAGGCCAAACAAGAATGATACTGTGAAAGGGATACCAAAGAACTGAAAGATACTGTTACAGGTAACAAAGAGAGACTCCAAAACAATAACTTGTGGTACTAGGAGGGCACAGTCACTGCCTTGTTAGCTCCTTGTTAGTGTGAAGTGCAGAAACCACATGGGTTGTTATTTCACAGACATCTATGTGGCTCTAAGGCTAGCAAAACTGTCTCCCATCTAACTAAACTGGAGGAACATTGCCAGACTTGACTGATGATACTGGCGGGATTAATTTGAACAGGCTAGAAGCACCAGGTACCCTCAGATCTTTATCTATTTCTCAGTCAGAGTCATGGCACTTGGGTTTTGGTCTGTGGCGAGCTAAGCTAAAAATGGCTATGACTTCATTTTGGTATGCTTAATGGATATGCTTCAGGACATCCTCTCCTAACCATAATCAGTCCCAGGTTCCAACAGTGCACAAAAGCATGATGTGATCCTTTAAAAATTGGGACTAAAACAATGAGAAAAACAGTAAAAACAGTTGAATGAGTAATGCAATGCTTCAAGAATACAACCACAACTTCAACTTGTCACAGCAGAACATTTGGATGGGTGTTAAAAATGACTCCATGAATATGCTTAAATTGGAGCCAACCCCTTCTGAGAGAATATAGTTCCCATACCGTGGGTCACTAAAAGCAAACTGGAAAAGAGGAGTATCACCCCAATCAACACTGAGAAATTAGGACCAAATGAGTTTCTGGAATATGACTTCAGACCTCATGGAAGAGAGGAAACACAGTGAGCAAACTGAAAATGAGCAGTGGAACTTATGAAATCAAACTGTCTTTACTGATGTAAACTGCATTTAGACTTTCAAAACCTGATGGGTGCATGTCCCCTTATCCAATTATAATACACGAGAAGACAATAGAAACTTAGAGTCAGAGGCAAACCAAGGAAAGTAAACTACTGTAGCTTCCAACTCTCAGAACAGTGTGAATGCATGTGGGAAGACTTAATACAGCATCTGGTGTCTGGAAAGTAGAGTGAGAGCAGGCACATCGGTGCTGTTCATTAGAAGCTTTAGTGTTCCCTAACAGGTTTAGTGCTATCCTCATGAACATTGTGGGAGGCTTCCTGTAAGTATCCCACAGTTAGAGAGTGTTGCAGGTCCTCCACAAGAAGCTGGTGCAAGTAGTTAAGGGCCAAGATTATAGGATGCACCAGGAAACACATGGTAACCTGTCGATGCACCTATAGTGGAGCTACTATAACAACTGCATAAAGATGACAGTAGTAAAAAAATCCCTGATAGCAAAAGCCTTGTAAGCTGTGTCCCCAGTATTTTTGGACGAAGGGCCATTGCCATGGTCAGGTATTTTATGAAAGTTCTGTGATATCTCTATTGAAATTCCAGCCTACCCAGCTGCAGTACCACTTTAGGACCACCAGAGAGAATCTCTTTTGAAATATAAATTATCATAAATTATAAAATAGGAAGAGAAAACCCTGTGTCCTGATTAGCCATTAGCTGAGCATTAGAAATGTCTAATGCACAGTTAAAACAAGTGCTAGCCAGGTGGACACAGGACAAGAAAAATTTATCAGCCACTAGAATTAAAAAAAACTGTCAGCCATCATTTTCCCCTATACTTAGCGAGACAGTGTAACACACCCAGCTGCTTCCTTGTCCAGATCTGCCAAAATGAACACACACAAAAACAAATACATTAATTCCTGATCCATTAGAAAAAAATAGCAGTGCATTTGTAATGCCACGATTTCCTGCAGGCCGCCACCTACCATTCATTTCTGCAGGTCAGTAAAATCTCCCCTTGCCCTGTCCTGCTTCAGATAGTGGTCCTCAAGCCACACCTGTTTGGACACTCCAAGTCACTCAGACCTTTGCCCAATATGCTACTTCAGTACTTAGTGTAAAATAAGTATGAAACACAAAGAAAAAAAAAAAACAAGGATGCAATCACGTTTTCAATCAACTGTTTGTGACTTTCAGCTTGTGCCCCTGTTTGCTTACCCTCTCACAATGCACACTAATTGAAAATGGAGCAAGCAGTTGTAAAAGAAAATGACATTTATACAATACAGAAACTGAGCTGGTTGTGTTATACAATTCTGTTATTTGAATTTACCTGCCAGTAATGCTCACCAGCTTCTTCATGTAGAATGCCTCCTGTTCATAAAAGGAACATAAAAATAATAGCAACAATAACCTATTCTTTCAGCCAACAGCAACACACACAGAGGGTTGTACATGTGTGTAAGGATGGGGTAACCAACAGTAACCTCTCTTTTCAATCAGAGGCCACTTTTCTTGTGATTGAGCTCCGATTCACTGTCCTCCCATTTCAAATATAAGTTGTAATCTTTTGTGAGCCCCATTCCTGTTGTTCTGCAACCAATTCCTGTGAGAATGGCAGCTTATCAAAACCAAACAGCAGCTCATGCAAAAAGCAACCTCTTAATTGTCACCTCTTTTTACAGCTTAAATCCTAAATGCCAACCTCAGTGATCTCAGTTCCTGCCATCATAACAGATTTGCTTCTTCCATTTTTCTCCATCCGTGTTTCACTCAAACCAATAGCAAAAACAAAAGGAAGAAAAAAATAAACAAATACAAAATAAAACTACCAGATTTTCCATTTAAACACTTGGAGTGTGTGTCTGTGTGTGTGTGTGTGTGTGTGTGTGTGGGAGGGGCTGAAAACTACATGATCATTAAAATAAATTACAGATACTGAGGCACCAGTAGGTCAAAGGCCAAAGTAAAAATAAATCCTCACGATATATGCAGATGGAGGGACTATTTTATTACTTTGTAAAGTAAATTTTCCAATATTATCAACTTCAAACAATTTCTAGATTTTTTTTGGTTTTAAAGCCCATTTTATAAGCGCAATAAGACATTCAGGAGTGTGCATTAGACATTTCTAGATACTTGGTCTGTGGCCGTGTATTGCCACGCCCCTGGCCATGCATTAGAAATGTCTAATACCTAGTACTTATTGCTTATACAATATCTGAAATTTAGAACTCTAAACCAGGCACTCACCACCTCAACAGTAGTAGGACACCACTCTTAAGCCACAAAAAGCAGCTTTATTGAAAAGAGACACTTGTGTGGCCACCTGACGAAGTTTTGGACAGGGTCCTTTATCAAAGGCTGGGGTCACTAAACCAAACCACCATTTAAAGTGTGTCTTTCAATAAAGCTGCTTTTTGTGACTTAAGAGTTGTGCCCTGCTACTGCTGGGAGGTGGTGGAGTGCCTGGTTTAGAGTTTTAAATTTGAGCATTTTTTGCCATGAGCACCCCAGTCCTTGTGCACATTTTTTGTAATTCATCAGTATCTGGAAATATCTGATCATGTCAATGACTGCAATGGTGTGAAGTTCAGTCCAGCTGTTCTATTTATAGTAGAAAACATAGTGCAATACAGAAAGCACAATTGTGGTTTTAATGCTGTAGTTGACATCACACTTCAGTAATTTCAAAGAAGTTTTAAAACAAGGTGCAATTGAATGCCAGAGCAGTATGTTGTCGGTACAAAACTCAAGATTTTCTCCAACAACTATAACATATTAAAGTGTTAAATACTGTATAGTTCAAAATAGTGCAAATAAATCAGCAATCACCCTGACCCGTATTTACAGTAGCCTGATGGATAGTGAGTGGTTTCTGAATACCAAGGTGAGATTAAATCATCTGGCAATCGGCCTAAACCTGAAAATAGATGGAGTAGCATTAATGGCAAAGAGAAAGCATTGGCAGAGATAGTTAAATCAAAAGTCCCTGGTCAAGTGACTCTCAAGATATTGTGTTGGAGTGGTATAGTGTCCTAGTCATTCTTCCTACTTGAGAGATGTACGATAAAAATCCAAATGAAGGCAGTATAGTTCCAGAATACCACAGTGGTGCTCTTGTGACATTGGCTTGCTAACCACTATGACAGTGTCTGTGCCCCACTTAATAGGTACTATACTCTCTGGTGTCAGCTAGTAAAGGGCTCAAGGCCTGCTGCTTCATGTAGCAATACAGTAACATTCCAACCATAAGCACAACTGAGGCAAAATGAAACAAATAACCTCTGTAATGCCATCACTGGCAGGACTGATTCACTCATAAAAAGCACCAACAGAAATCAATACCTTGTAGGAGAGAAAATTTCAGAAAGGACACCAATCTTTTCTTATTTTTGGTTTATAAACCTTGGCTGAATCAGGTGTTGGGTTGTCTAGCGCAGATTGCAGAAAAAGTACCCCCACTGCCACATCAGCCTAGAAGTGCAAGAGTGATCAAACTGAACCAGATGCTGAACAGGTGCAGGAAGGATGCAGCTGGCATGTGGATTATTCGTTCTCAGTGTGCAGAACACCAGTTGCACTCATCAGTGGTTGAAGAGTTTTCAGAGGATGCTTTAGAATATCTGCTTCAACTCTGGTCCCCAGTGCCACGTTGTGAAGAGGTAGAAACTTCCAGGCAATGTCCTTTGCATGATGCCAGATGCCAGTTGATGCAAAGTGGCAGCTGCTGGTGGAGATGGTCCTGATCACTGGCTCAATAAAGCAAGCAGTTGGCAGGATTGTTTCTCTGTGGTACCTGCAGATGGTTCCAATGCCCAGATGCAGGGCCTAGCTAGGTCTTGTGAACAAAGTTCACAGCAGCTGCAGATGAGAAACAACTAGGGTGACTCCATTATAGTAGACCTTCAGAATTGCTGGGTATTACTTTCCATGTTGTATCCATAGGGCCAGCAGTTGACATCGGACATCAGTGAAAGCTTTCAACTGGTTGGTAACTACTCTGGAGAAGTTCTGTTATATATGGATCAAATGTTCCTGCTGTTAGAGTAGCCCCTTCCACCTGTCAAGTAGCACAATTCAGTCTTTGACAGTAAATTAGAGCCATTTTGCCAGGACAGGACATGATCATTCTCTGGGTTTAAGGTGAGGAGCAGGGGACTGATGCACCTAGTCAGTTTCTAGTGGGTATCACCTTAAACTCTTAGTGGGATGGGTATTATATTTATTAAAAGGAGTCTGGATGCACTCCTTCACTGCCCTCTGGAAACCCTGCAAACCACAAGTTATTTTGATGACTGCTTTTTGAAATCTTCAACCCAGTTGAAGAACGGGTTTATAATCTGGTCCTGGTCCAGTAACCTGCCCTTGAGACCATCCCTGCATCTTACACCATGCAGAGATGGGTCCTGGCATAAATTATATGTTTTTGAGGTCTTTTGTGTGGGTTGTGGTTAGAGGCGTATGAAATTGGAAAATTTCACCTAACAAAATATTCGGTAATTAAGCGCATTTAAGTGAATTATTTTGCTGGGTGAAAAGTGAAATTTCAAGAAATATTTCACTGGGTGAAATTTCCAGTTTCACCCTCTGTTGTGAATGAAATTTCACCCCAAGCTGGTGAAATTTCATGGCCATAATCAAAGTTCTTCCTGGTCCCCATTTTAACCCACAATTTTGCCACCACTGCTGACCACTGCAAATGGCAGTAAGCACCAATCCACACACACAATCAATCCCAACTCCCTGGTGTCTAGTGTCACCCCTGATGATCACCGGCCATAATTTAATTAGATAGGCACCTCCCAAGGCACCTTGGCCCCAGCCATTTGTTTTATGTAAAAAAAAATCCAACCCCAACTCCCTGATGTTTAGTGGACCTCCCACCCCTACCTCATCATTAGCTACCAGTACCCGACCAACCCAGCTCCCCCAGTACCCGATTGGGCCAGCGGCATAGCCCTCCACTCACCTCCACAGCCAGCATCCTGACTGAGACATGACTGAATGCTTGGGTGGAATAGGATTTTCTTTGAATTTGTCTACCGCTAAGACAGCTTGGGATTTTGGTCTGAAATTTTAGGGTAGGAAGGTCTGACCCACAGATGTGCTTTTTGCTGGGTTGGTGAAAAATATTAATCCATTCCAAAGTTATTTAATGTTAACATTTGTATAAATTGGTTCAGAGCATGCTCAGTAAGCACCTCAAAATAACTGTTTGAAGCAAAACAAAAGTCCTTGTTCATATTGACATCATACTTTTTCAATTCAGGAAAATCCTTTTCCATTTGATGCCATCTTGTTTTGTGTTTTGCCAGAAAAATTTAAATTGAAAAGCCATATAATTGAGGTTGTGGGGAGCTATCAAGACATGTACTGTAGCTTTCTTATTGGGATCTCCTTAGCTGTATTGTGCTCTTAACTGTTCCACAACTGTACCTCTGATCTCTGTCCCCTTGGCATGTCCATTTTCCTCTGGTGTCTAGTGGCACCCCTCCACCCTCAATCTCCATCCCCTTTTTAGCTTTATTTCCCTGGTGGCTAGTGGCACCCTCTCACCCTCTTTGTTTTTGTTTTTGCCTGTAATTAAGAAAATGGTTCCTCAATGTCTTTTTACCTATAAAAAAATTGTCCCTTGCCGATCTGACCCACCTCACCCTCACCTCACACTCCAGCGCTCACCACCCCAAACCCCTTCATCCCCCACAGACCCTAACTCACCTGAACAGGTGCCATGAAAATCAATTCCATGATCAGAGACACATCTTGCTGCTGGAACTGGTGAATGCAATATGAGAAACTAATTAAATTCAGTTCAAAATATTTTAATGGAGTTTTCAACTTTGGTGCATAACTTTGCCATTTTGCATCTTTTACACCAAATTCTCAGCATATCTTTTTGTGACCCCTCCATATGATCAATGTTAGTGTCATTTCACAAATTATGCCTGAAAGGTGATTTTGCAGTCAGCTGGTGAAATCACCTTTCAGTAGGGATTCAAAATTTTGACCATACTTGTTCATAAGGTGGGGTCATAAATTCACCATGTCGATGCAGCAATCATTTTGTCAACACCAATATGGGTGCAGGCAATACACTGCCTGGATCTGCAGCACCAGGCATTGCAGCTTCCTGGAGCCAGAGTGAATTCCTGTTTTGGAGTGCTGTGCCCCCACACACCATTTGGTGTGTATGTTTCTGGACTGTATAGAATCAGGTGAGCTTTAGTGTTGACAAACCCTAGGAAGACTCTGTCTTGATTTGCTTTAGGGTGGCATTGAAGATTTAGGGTTGGAAACCCTAAAGCCACATTTCCTTACTTTTGATACTGTAGCCTCAATCCTAAATGTTGCATTAATTCAGTTTTTGCAATTAATATGATATATTTTTACTGAATATTTCATAATGAAATGTGATGGGATAACACCTTTAGAACACACAGTAGAGACTGGGGTTCATGAATACCTTAATTTGAATACTGGACAAAGTATTTGTATTGTATTGTAAAGTACAGCTGTGTGAGTAATAAATATTAATTGCTTACTGACCCAAATTTTGGGATTCTCAATATGTCTTTGCAACTACTGAGAATTTCTCTTGTTCAGGGTATTCAGTATTTGGGCTAAAACATTAAAACACTGAAAAATGTATTTTCCCAGGTGGCTGCTGGCATCCATGGCATCCTCTCTCCTAGTCATTTCCAGTCATCTACCCTCTGGTCTCCCATACACTGATTTAAACAACAACAACAAAAAAAAGGCTGGCTCCTGGTACTGTGCAGGCACAAACAGCATTTTTAAAACAATCAGTCCACTCCAGCTTGACAAATAGGATGCTGGGATGTATAGGCAGGGGCCAGACGGGCTGCACCCCAGGGTCCTTAAAGAACTAAGAGAGGTGGTGGCTGAACCTCTGGCTATCCTGTTTAGCTGATCACTGGAAACAGGGAGGTACCCAAAGACTGAGGACAGCAGATGTAGTCCCCTTATACAAAAGTGGGAACAAAGAGGAAGCAGGGAACTACAGACCAGTCAGCCTCACCTTGGTATTGGGGAAGATCATGGAAGCACTACTGAAGGAGATATTGGAGGAACATCTGGTTGTCAATGGACTACAGGACCCAAGACAGCATGGTTTCACCAGGGAGGTCATGTCAGACCAACCTCGTTGAATTTTTGACTGGGTGACTAGGGAGGTGGCTCAGGGGAGGGCAGTGGACATGGCCTATCTGGACTTCAGCAAGGCCTTTGACACCATGCCACATAGAAGACTATCACACAAACTGGGAATATAGGTGTGGGCAGGACAGTAGTGTGGTGGGTAGGTAACTGGCTGGGTGGCAGGACACAGAGGGTGGTGGTAAATGGCTGTCACTCCACAGAGGAAGAGTGACCAGTGGGGTACCACAGGGATCAGTGCTGGGACGGTCCTATTCAACATCTTCATCAGTGACATGGCGCAGGATCTAGAAGGCAGAATTTCACTGTTCGCTGATGACACAAAGCTCTGTAACAGAGTAGATACACCAGAGGGTGTAGACAGAATGAGAAGGACCTGCAGAAACTTGAAGAATGGTCAGGGGTTTGGCAGTTGAAATTCAATGCAAGAAGTGCAAGATAATGCATATGGGGCACAAAACCCTGGCACAATATATCAGTTGGGGGTGAGGATATAGTATGCACCAAGCAGGAAAGGGATCTTGGGGTTGTCATCTCTGATGACCTCAAGGTAAGGAAACAGTGTGACAAGTCAGCAGGTAAAGCAAATGGGATGCTGGAATGTATAGGCAGGGGCATTACCAGCAGGAAAGGGAGGTCATAATTCCGCTATACAAGACACTAGTGAGGCCCCACCTGGGTACAGTGTACAGTTCTGGAGACCATACCTACGTAAGGACATAGACAGGGTAGAAAGTTCAGAGGAGGCAACAAAGATGGTGCATGCATTGCATCACAAGTCCTATGAAGACAGGTTGAAGGAACTGAACATGTACTCCCTGGAGGAGAGGAGGAGAGAGAGGATATGATAGAGACATACAAGTATCTTACAGGGAGGAACAGGGTGCAGGAAAACACTATTTTAAGCGAAAAAGATATTCCAGGACTAGAGGGCATGGGATGAAGTTGGAGGGAGGACGATTCAGAGGAAACATGAGAAGAAATTTCTTCACAGAACAGGTGGTGGACAATTGGAACACCCTGCCAGAGGAAGTGGTGGGGCTGAAACAATCATGGGATTTAAGAATGCATGGGATAACATAAAGGAATTCTAGAGGTCAGGGGTAAGGGGCAGCAGACTTCTAGGAAAACAAACTGAACTTATAAGCTCAAATGGGCAGACTGGGTGGGCCATAGGCCCTTATCTGCCAACACTGTCTATGTATCTATGTACTCTAACAGGCCCCAATGGGTCATTTTCTAAGAGCAGTCCCTCTTGCTGGAGTCTTGTGTCATGATGGGGGCAATGGTAGTCAAAATTCCACTAAGTCAGTCAGTCTCCCCACCTGAGCACACAGAATACCATCACCTTAGACTTCTATACAGTCAGTGGACTGTATTTCCATACAGTGGTTACCATGGAGGGAAGGGAATCCTCCACTTCATTGGTAATGCAAGGTAGACTGAGAATCACCAATCAGTCCACATGGCATCATCAATGACGGGACCCTCATCTCTCCATCCCTCTCTCGTGCATGCACACTGTTCTTACAAAGTCAGCAAACTGTATAGAAATCCATGTGGAAGGCACATTGTCGGTAAGACAGGGACTAACTGAACTAGCTAGAATTTTTACTACCACTGTATGGGAAGACAGGAGGGTGGGGAAGGTGGATAATATCTTGGGTAGGGTATGCACTGGCCTACATAGGAGGAATAGCTTTTCTTAATATTTTTATTTATTAAATTGTTATACTTTATTTTTATTCATTGCTCAATCATGCAGATTAACACAATACAAATTTAGCATACATACATAATCCATCTAAAATAGATCTAGTCCATAACTTGGAGGAGAAAGAAAGAGAGAGGAAAAAAAGAAACATAGAAACATAGAAGTTGATGGCAGATAAGGACCACAAGGCCCATCCAGTCTGCCCTTTTCTTTTCTACCTTATGAAAGAACAAAAAACAGTAATCAGCCTTAGATTGCTCTAAGCTATTTTATACAAGCTATAAAATTAAAGACTTATAAAATCATACAAGTTAATCCTCTCAGAGTAGAAACCATCAAACTTGACTAAACTGAATAATTTAAATACAAAATCAAGATAAAGCATCTGGTATACCCTCTATAAGCACTTATGTACCATATTTTAGTATATGGATATTAAATTTAATATGTTCAGAAAGCACACAAGACAATTTTGATAATACAATCAAAGCTTATGTGGTGATAGTACTGTCAATCACTTTTAGTAGTATTGTCTGAATGTGATAATACTATCATTGCACTCAACAATGATATTATTATCACAATCATCAAACAGCATAGCACCAACAAAGATCCCTTCTGCCCCCATGTCATCCTAAGCGTGCCTCTTGATTGGTCACTTTTCATGTGTGGGTGGCAGAACTATTTTAAAACATGGTGGCTCGCTCGCTTAGAGAGACCATACTGCCTCGCAACATTTCTTCTTCATTCTTTTTCCTCTTCTCAAAAAGGAAACACAGTGTGCAGACCAAAAAAGGAAAAATAATGGAATACCTATCAGTTATTTTCATACAGTGAGTCCAGGAGTAGAGGCGGCGGTGCAATGCAATGGGCTGGGGTGAGAGCAGCAGCAAGACAATGTGGCAGTGGGCCAGACAGACGTCCTTCACTGAAACTGCCAACTACCATTTGCAAAGTGAGAAAAAATTAAAATCCACCATATATCAAAAAATAACAAATAGGTGTCGTGCATTACTTTTTTGAGTTTATCTTTTATTAATTTTAAGTATATAAAGATATACAGGCATACATAATGAAAGGAAGCCTCATATAGATTACAAAGGGTCTCACTTGACAAAGGTCTCACTTAACAAAACACATAGTTTAGGATAGCTTAAAAACATATATATATATATATATATATATATGAATAACATTAGAGTTTGTCTTATTTATATCATAAGTAGTGAACAAAGAGTTTCAGTTATTAAAGTATTATGAATTCAGAGAAATCAGTTAAGTGCAAGATGAGTATGAGAACAAGTTATAGCAGGCTTTCAAACCATTACATGAAGTGATACCTATAAGAATACAAACATTATACAGTAGAGGAGGAATATAAATAAAGAGAGCCGTATATTGAAGGTAGAAAATAGTGCAGGAAGAAAAAGGAAGAAAGAAATAGAGTGGGAAAGAAAAGAGGGAGATATCTGTGCACAGAGTGTTAGAGACCCAGATCTAATTAATAGAGTAAAGATATGCGATGCGGGTGCATTACTGGCAAGTGATACCATCTCAAGGTTCTGGACACGAGAACATCTCAAGCTTCACTCTTGAGGTTCCTACATGATCAGAACCTGTCGATTGTATTACTCACCGGTAATGCACCAACACCAATTCATTATTCTATTTATTTCTTTTATCTTCCATCTACATTAATCTAAGGCTATAATAATATAAGGTCTGAAAACAGTAAAAAAAACTTCATTTCATACAATCTATTTCATATTTAGCATAAGAGTAAATGAGAGATGGAGACTGTTCAAAAATATGCAGGGTATTTACCATGCTATATTTAAATCAAAGAATCAGCTATAAGGCCACACTAAAGCAATCTTTAGTCCTTAAAGCTAATTATGTTCAACTTCTGCAGCAATAATGGATATTTATTTTCAGATTGAATAGGAGTTTCATTTCTTTACCTCTGTCATCTTCTTTTGCATACTGACCACAGAAAGCAGGAAATCTGATCAATTTCAAAAAGATGACTTTGCAATTATATATAACTTTAACCTTAGTCGGTGCCAGGAGCTGAACTTGTACTCCAAACTCTAGAATCACTTGACGGTAAGTGAGAAAATGGCTGTATCTTTGCTGGGTAGCCTATGAAAACTACGGTCAGATCTAAAATCTATAGCGATTATACATGAATTGTCTCTTCAGTCTTACCAGTCTCAACATCACATCTCTATCAGATTCATAGGCAAAAACTGTCATAATAGTAACTTTAGGATCCTCTCTTTCCATTTCTGTCCCAAAAAGAATTCAGTCTTTTTGGTCATTTCTATACTTTGAAAGCTTTAGTTATAAGCGGAGGATTATCCTCAGGCAACTCAAATACCAATAGGAGAATACTATGTTTAGCAAATTCAGAACAGAATGACATTGTTTATCAAGGAAATAGGAAGTCCTACCAATCGCAAGTTCTTATAACAACTCTGGGTTTCCAGATTTTGCATTTTCTGAACGATATTGTAGTTTTATTTTATCACATTATTAGTTGTAGCTTCAACAGCCTGCATTTTATTTGTTAACCCATGAATGGCATTTGTATTTTCTTCACCTGTATGACAGTATTTTCTAGTTTCTCTCTGTTTGTTTTAATATCGCTTTGAAGAAAGTCTGCTTTGGCATTTAGGGCTTCAAATCTGTGGTCATATTTTTGATTCAAGAAATAATTTTGTTTGATTTATTCACCCAATGAATCAATTGTATGTTTCTGTGGATCAGTAGTGTTTTGTGAAGCAATGTGGTGCATATTAAAGGTTATAGCTCCAGATACCGCTCCAGTTACCGATCTTGCCTGACAGTTTAAAGAAGGTAGTACAGCCTGTGCTCACTGGGGCTCACCAGGTGCTGCAGGTGACTCAAGTGAAGATGGAAGTCAGACGGCGGACACAATGTCAGGTGCTTCAGGCAACTTCCTGGGCTTCCCTTGCCTTTAGTGCCAGCTGCTACCTTGAATTGCTTTTCAATAAATCTTATATGAGTGGAAAAAACTTTCTTTGGATGAGGTTGATGAAATGTTTTTATGCTTCTCAGACATCAAAATGTTGTGAAAAAGGTAGATTTAGTCAATGTATAAATGGTATATTCTCTTCAACAGACCCACTGCAAACAGACAGCTACATCCTAGTGGCCATCTTGCTTTCTCCTCCTCCTGTTACCTTTTTTTTAATTCTTTGGTAACAGTAAATTTTGTAATTGGCTGTCACTCTACAGAGGGAAGAGTGACCAGTGGGGTACCACAGGGATCAGTGCTGGGACCGGTCCTATTCAACATCTTCATCAGTGACATGGCGCTAGGACCTAGAAAGCAGAATTTCACTGTTCACTGATGACACAAAGCTCTGTAACAGAGTAGACACACCAGAGGGTGTAGACAGAATGAAAGCGACCTGCAGAAACTTGAAGAATGGTCAGGGGTTTGGCAGTTGAAATTCAATGCAAGAAGTGCAGGATAATGCATATGGGGAACAAAACCCTGGCACAATATATCAGTTGGGGGTGAGGATATAGCATGCACCAAGCAGGAAAGGGATCTTGGGGTTATCATCTCTGATGACCTCAAGGTAGGAAACAATTAATGACAAGGCAGCAGGTAAAGCAAATAGGGCTGGGATGTATAGGCAGGGCATTACCAGCAGGAAAAGGGAGGTCATAATTCCGCTATACAAGACACTAGTGAGGCCCCACCTGGAGTACAGTGTACAGTTCTGGAGACCATACCTACGTAAGGACATAGACAGGGTAGAGAAGGTTCAGAGGAGGGCAACAAAGATGGTGCATGCATTGCATCACAAGTCCTATGAAGACAGGTTGAAGGAACTGAACATGTACTCCCTGGAGGAGAGGAGGAGAGAGGGATATGATAGAGACATACAAGTATCTTACAGGGAGGAACAGGGTGCAGGAAAACACTATTTTTAAGTGAAAAGATGTTCCAGAACTAGAGGGCATGGGATGAAGTTGGAGGGAGGGGCGATTCAGAGGAAGCATGAGAAAGTTTCTTCACAAACGGGTGGTGGACAAGTGGAACACCCTGCCAGAGGAAGTGGTGGGGCTGAAACAATCACAGGATTTAAGAATGCATGGGATAGAAATAAAGGAATTCTGGAGGTCAGGGGTAAGGTGCAACAGACTTCTAGGAAACAAACTGAACTTACAAGCTCAAATGGCAGACTGGTGGGCCATAGGCCCTTATCTGCTGACACTGTCTATGTATCTCATGTATCTATGTAACAGGCTAAGGTCCACCAGGCCCAAGGACTGTTTTCTGGGGCAACATGGGAGCACTGGGGATGCTAGGTGATTTGCTCAGCGTCACACAGTATGAAATAATGAATATCAACTATTAGGGGCTGCCAAGTATGAATTCTTGGCAAATACTCAGAAAAAGATAGTTGCACTCGCTTATTTTTGAATGAAGATGGAGGTTTCAGATGCCAAAATGCTGCAGAAGATTGAACATTTTCAAGAAATTCACTATATTCCAGATATGAGGTAGGAAGGAGTGACCAAGCCTAAAGTACAGGAGAAAATATCATTATAATGGCCAGTATCTAATAAATTTTGTTCAGGGACTATGTTTTTTCCCATGTATGCTGTTATGGTTCACAACTAACATTTGGTCAGGAGCTTTTGCTTTTTAATGGCACTGACCTCGTGACTGAAAAATGACCCCCCCAATCGAACAGGTACTGGGTCAATACCATGCATGTAAGACAGTGTGGTATTAACTGCGCTATATAGTGAGCACCTGGGATTATAGCTCAGGGGTAGAACAGCGGTAGGGAATACTGCTACCCTGTTGCTGCATACAGATCAGGAGGCTGGACAAGTTGATGTGTGCTCAGTGCCTGGTCAAGCAGCTCCCATAGTGGAGTGGCTAGGGCACCAACATGTGGCGCAGTTCAGTTGGGAGACCTGGGACCCAGGTTGGCACACCCCCGGTCTCCTCCACTACATCTTTTGGCATTTAAAAAAAACTACCCCCTCCTGAGTTTCTCTCCATCCCTGAGGACCCCCCACGAGTTAGTTATTTAAGTTCCGCTGGGTGTGTGGGTAAACCCTCCAAGTGGGGTAAGAAGTGAAGCCCCTGCAAAAAACACATGAAGACCCACATTGTGATTAATGGGCACAGTGCACCGGAACAGGTCGGTGTTTTGCCCAACTCTTTTTTCATCCAGCGGTGTTTTGCTGTGGCATTTTTAGCCACGCTGTTTTGCCATGTGATTATGACCCTCTGCCCCTGAACATGGCCTGAAGGAACCAGACACTAACAGGCAGGAAATAACTTTCTCATTACCAGCTCTCCTCCAGCAGTCTGCACAGACTCAGTGTCTCTGGGCCAAGCTATTTACTGTACAATGATGTCTTTGACACATGCCTAATAATAAGATTTACTTAATTTAGCTTTCTTAGGCAACAGTAACCTACGCTGAGCTCAGTTAAAGTTATATGTTTCCTTATCTTATGATCCTTACCAGTACTGGACTTTTATTGAAGGACTATAGTAATGTGGCTATGGTTAAACATTAGGGTTCAGTTAATCTGTACTGTTTTGCTGATTTATAAAACTGTTGACAGTTACAAGGCAAGACATTCTAACCAATATTTCACTCCATGCAGAGACAGGACATTTAGAAGCTGTAGAGTTTATTTACTCTTATCCTGGAAACTAAGATGTTATTACCCAGGTCCTCACTTGCTGGTAGTATGCTGGCTATCAATCTGTTAATCATCTGTGCTACTGATCTGTATTCATATCCACTTTGGCCCTCTTTAATGTATCAATCTGGGCACAATGAGCATTTACTCCTGCTATAATGTATTCTATAAGTAATATGTTTATGCTCTTGTACTGTGCATCAAAGTTTGTAAGTCCTACTTGTAACAAG
The DNA here is from genome assembly GCA_016271365.2 of Neoceratodus forsteri. Classification (NCBI taxonomy): domain Eukaryota; kingdom Metazoa; phylum Chordata; order Ceratodontiformes; family Ceratodontidae; genus Neoceratodus; species Neoceratodus forsteri. The sequence goes on from CM028135.1 coordinate 676,191,747, forward strand.
CATTTGTCAATGCCGAATGTTGCTTGCTTGTATGTGCTGTGTAGGTATTTGAAGTCAGTAGAGTGCAAATATTGAAAATTTGCAAACTTAGACGTCGCGTAGGAACTGAGCAACGCGCTCATGAAACAGTCATTTTAGGAAGTTTGTGACCAAATTTTCAACATAGCCATTTTAAGACCTCTGCTCATGAACAGTGTCACTGTGATTTTTCTTAATGTGCCCCATACATTGATTTACGCACACATTTGCTCCATTGTGTGCTGAATGGTAGGAAACGTTGTGGGTGAGATACGAAAGTGACAGCTGTACTGCTCATAAGGAGGTGTGGTAAAATAGCAATGTTGGAAATCTGGAGGAAAATATTGAAAATTGTGAACTTATGAGTAAAAAGGTGAAGCGAAAACTTAGACTGTGAAACAGTCATTTTAGAATTTTGTTAATGAATTTTCAACATAGCCATTTTAAGACCTCTGCTCATGAACAGTGTCACTGTGATTTTCTTAATGTGTCCCATACAGTGATTTCGCACACCGACTGTGCCGTTGTGCGCTACATGGTGAGGAAACACATTTTGGGTGAGATGTGAAAAATTACAGCTATACTGCTCATAAGGAGGTGTGGTAAAATGACAATGTTGTAAATCTGGAGTGAAAATATTGAAAATTTGCAAACTTACAAGCGTGCATAGGAAATGCACAACGAGGCTCATAAAACAGTCATTTTAGGAATTTTCCACCAAATTTTCAACATAGTCATTTTAGGACCTCTGCTCATGAACAATGTCACTGTGATTTTCTTAATGTGTCATACAGTGATTTCCACACCGACTAGCCATTGTGCGCTACATGGCGGAAACACGTTTCCAGGCGAGATGTGAAAAATGACAGCTGTACTGCTTATAAGCAGGTGTGATAAAATGACAATGTTGAAAATCTGAATAAAAATATTGAAAATTTGCAAACTTACAAGCATCGAGGAAATGCACAACAGAGCTCATAAAACAATCATTTTAGGAATTTTTCCACCAAATTTTCAACATAGGCTTTTTGAGAGCTCACCTTATGAACATTGGCAATGTTGTTTCATTACTTGGTGCTGAAAGGTGATTTTGCACAGTGATCATGAAATCACCCTTTGGGCCCCGATTAACTCCATGACAGTGAGAGCATTCATGAGAAGGGGTCCCAAAACCCCATGTTGAAAATTTGGTGCAAAATTCAAAAAATGCCTGAGATATGCAGCAAAGTTGAAAAACCCTATTTATTACATTATACAGCTTACGGCATTTCCTCAGTTCACAGTCGGCTTTGAAAGTGCAGATGTGTTCCTGGTCCACTGAAGGTCGTCGCGCCCGTGGTCGGAGGTAAGTATGGGGTGGGGGGTGTGGAGGCGGTTGCAGTGGGTGGAGTGCGGGTGGGGGCCAGACAGCGAGGATCATTTTGTGTTGCAGGTAGTTTTTTTTAAAAACAGGAGGATAACGTGGGATCATTTGCCATGCTGGTGGGCTCCAGCATGGACTGGGACTCTGTTTGAGGGGGCCATGGAGCGATGGGGATTGGGCACCCTTGCCGACGATAGCATCTGTTGCCACACTGGGGTGGCTCTCAGCATGGCACCGCGTACAGGGGGACAGTGGAGCTGATGGGGATTGGGCATCCCCATCGGCTATACCATGTGTTGCCACGCTGGGGTGGGCACCCAGCATGGCATGTGCAACTCAGTTTTTGGGGAGCACACACAGCCGACAGGGGATTGGGCAGCCCCCATCGGCTATACAGTGTGTGTGGGGCTACACACAGTATGTAGGGGGAGGCATGAGCAGGCGATATCTTATCGCTGCTCACTGAATGTAGCCCCTTTCAACTGTACGCCACTGCATTTTAGACTGCTGTAATAGACAGCTCCAGCAGTTATTGGAGAACTGCGGCACACCTGTAAACACACTGACTGTATTGAAAGGGCTGCCATACCTCCAAAACTCAGATGATGGCACTATGTTTCTTGCACATGCTACAAACAACATAAAAATTAATAAACACAAAGTTTTAAAAATATCGGGGACACAAATAGTAAGGTATTCCTTTTGCATATTCATTATTCAATCTTCAAAAATAAAGGGCTTCAGAAAGACTTTATCCATCCCTTAAGGGACAGGAGTCAGTATAGTTCCATAGCCAACCCTCCAGAAGACTCAACCTTCCATCCTATCCATGTTCTCACATATTGTTTCAGTGACTTTTTATCTAAAGCCATGCTGGAACAGTGCAAGCTCCTACAGTATATTCATCCTTTTGAAATGCTCTTTCCATAGCCTGATTTCATCTTTATCCAGAACTGATATATTAGTCAAGTACCCCCAACCCCCAATCCATAATTGGAGGGATATAATTGGTAGTAACCCAGGTAGTCAGTCCTTCTCCTCCCTAACCCTCAGCATACTACAGTTCATGATCTGCTGTCTTAGCTGGCAGACAGCATGCTGTAGTAACGTTCACATTATTCAGTGATATTAGGCAGATAAGCAGACTGAGAGAATATTCTGCCTAGCATCAATGAATGGTACACAGAAGACTCACTACACCCTGGGTGTACTGTAGGCTGTATAGTAAATATAGAAATCTAGGTGCAAGGCACATTGTGTGTGTGTGTGTGTGGGGAGGGGTGCTTGAACTAGCCAGAGTTTTGACTATTATTGTATGGGAGGACAGGGAGTGGAAAAGTGGATATTGACTTTGGTAGGGGATGGGGTAGCTAAATTACTTGCCTTGGCCATCTGAGGATAGTTTTCTCTTAATCTTTTCATTTGTTCCTTAATTTAGGCCCCAGTACTGAGTACCTAGTATAAGGGGATGCCAATATTTTTTTGCACGTGAAACAGATATTCACACACCCTTATTTAGGGCCCAGGTGTTGAGGTATTCCTTACTGTATATTCATTATTAAGAAAATATCAATGATTGTACAGATATACAGTAGCTGACAGTAACCCAGGTACAGTGGCCAGTGGTTTTCCCTCCCTAACACTCAGCTTACTGACATCCATAATCTACTGTCTCATCTGGCAGACAGCATGGGAGAATAACCTAATATTATTCAGTGAGGACAGACAAACTGATAGATAAAACTGCATATGCATCGATGAATAGTTCACAGAAGACTCTACTCAATCATTGATGGAGTCAATAGGGAGGCTACCAAACAAATGTGGCCATTTGGGGCTGGGAGAAGTTAGACCAGGGAGGACAATATCTTGGAAAGATGCACATGAAAACTGGTGCTGTGCTAGCATGGGTGAATGTGAATTTGTCATGTTTCAGAAAACTTTGAAAAATATTCTTGAGACAATTCCATTTAGAGATTATAGATTTTCTGCATTGTTATTAATCTAATTCTTCATAACTAGACTCATTTACATGGGACCAGAATCCTAGCCCTACAGTAGTCATGCTGTTTAATCCATTGTTGAAGTGACTTTTGTTTGTGACATACAGAATAATATCTGAGGTGAGTGTGTAATAGAAGTTTACACACCCAAATAAAGACCCTCTTCACTCTGAGGGTTTATCTTAGCATCTATCCTGAGGTGTGTGTAAACTTCGAGTTTAAACACACTATCCTCATTTTTCATTTTATATAATTGCTGGGTTTCCCTTTTTGCCTCAGCAATTATATAAAATAAAGAACTTCCAGTGTATCCTAGGTTCGGTTTTGTTTTAGTCTGGTGCCGAGATTTGCCATATTTTAAACCTTTTTTTTTTGCTGAGTTCTTTGTGTGTTCCAGGGTATATGGGGAAAAAAAGAAAAGAACTTCACCACAAGTTCTTGTGGCGGTTCTGTTTTGGGTGGGGAAGTGGTGAGCGGTCTCGACTGATCATGCTGCTGTGTGTGAAGCAGCAAGGAAATTAGGTACATGTTTGCCATTATAAATACTCATTTATAACAGCAAATTACACCACTCAAGTTTCCCATGGAAAAAAAGGGAATCCAGTTAGTAATCACTTTTATTTTCAAAGCAACAAACTATGGTGCCACAAAAACAAGGATTACGGCTTCAGCACTGGTTTATGCTGCAGATGCAGATGCACTCTTGGTGTCAAGGATCCTATTACCATGCACATTAACTAAATCATGAGGAACAAAGAGAAAGACATGTAGACAACATACTGTACAATATATGTGAGAAGTTCAGATTTGGACTGATCTCAGCCCCCCAAATATCACAGTACATTCCCAAACCACATCTGAACTGAGTCTGCATTAGACTGCTCAGCTTAGTTCTGATTTCCACAGCATGCTGCTTGTTCTGTACCCCGGGTACCCCAACAAAGATATGTGAGCTAGGAAGCAGGATAAAAAGAAGTAACATGAGAATTTGTTTCACAATGAATTTTACCTCATTATCCCCTTATGGCTTGGTTTACAAGGAGACAGTATTGCTAAATGCATCATTCTCTTGCTGGTGGCAGACTTGTGCTCTATCACTTCATAGCAGAATGAATATGGGGGAGGAGGAAAAGAAAAAATAAAATACAGAAATACAAAACCTTTGTGTTTTAAAAGAAACACACATGTACTACTACTTAAAAATCTTAAGGTGCATTACCACTGCAGTGCAAAGCAAGTTCAAATGTAGAAAATGGGACAGAAAACTGGGGAGTGGATGATTAAGAGACAGACAGAATATATGTGTGCTGTATTGCTCCATGGTGAGATGAATATTGGGGAAGAAGAAAAAGAAATAAAATAAATAAAATCTATCCTTTAAAGAAAACAAAAGTACTACTGCTAAAAACAATTAAAATTAAAAGCAATGTACTGCAGACCAAAGAAGAGAGAAAGAAAATGGGGAGGTGTAATGTCAGACTCAACATGTCACTTGGAATAAAGAATAAGCTAAAGAAAGAAACTAAGAAACTGAAAAAGTGTAGAATAGAATATACAAAATCAGCTTTAAAAGAAACAGAAAATAAAGAAGCATAGAAACATAAAAAATGTTGGAAGAATTAGGCCTTATGATCTATTCAGTCTGCACTATAAGGTGGTACATGCCCCACAGGTAATCATGATCACCTTTCCTCCCCACTTTGACCACTCCTGTTCTTAGGTTAGCTTTATGTCTATTGCAACCTCTCTTGAAGTGTTCCACCGTTTTAAACTGATGAGTTCATCTGGTAGTTTGTTCAATCTCTCCACTGCATTTTCAGTGAATAGTACTTCCAAAAGCTCCTCTTAAAACTTCCGCTGATATTTTTTGGCTGCAGACTTTGAAACAAGTTCCTTGAGTCTGCCTTGCTGTTGTTGTACTGTATATATATTTTAAAGTATCAATCATGTCTCCCCCCTTGTGGTTTCTGTGACTACATGTTGAGGCTCTTCAGTCTCTCTCCTCATATACCCTCCTTTACTGACCCTGAATCATCCACTCTCCTCTGCACTGCCTTCAGCCTGTTTATTATTTAAATAAGAGTTCCAAAACTGCACACGTACTCTGGGTGCAGCTGCACCAAGATTTTGTACAATGGCAAAATGACCTGCATTCTTCTGCTGTTGTACCACCTACCAATGCATCCAGCATTCTGTTTACCTTCCCATTGCTTTATTACATTGTGCTGATATCTAGAGGTTGTTTGAGATCTCCACACTCAGATCTCGTTCCTCCTTGGTCATGACTGTCATTCCACCAGCCCGTACTATACCTCTGGACTTTGGCTTAGCATGTACATTTCTTTTCACTTTTGTATTGAAGTCCTGCTGCCAAATCTTTGAACGAGAAAAAGAAGCAAGCTACAGCATGTTATGGCAAACCTATCAGGGAAAATGATGGTGGTGGTTGTGCTGGTGGTGGAGGTGATTGTGGAGTCAGTCACTTCAATAAAAGAGAAATGAGGCAAAAGAAAGGAAGCAACAATTATAGCAAAAATATAAAAAAAAAAAAAAAAAGCTTTCTGGGTGGACTAGGTTTGAGACTAGGAATTAGATGGGAGGAAGAGGAGGACAAGAATGGTGATGGTTGAGTGTGGTGCTGCTGACTGATCAATACCACACAATCCTTCCTACTGCCTGCACGCAACTCAACTCCAGTTTCTTTTTTATAAGGATGTGATCTTTAGTTTAATTTTAGCTGCAGTAACAGAAACTAAAACAAATATCCCATATGGCAGTGCAAAAACAAAATGTAAAGCAGCATATCCTGATCTGGGCTACAAGCTGAATAGTAGTGTTCCCAGGAGGCCTGATTTTTTATTTTATTTTTTATTAAATCTAAATAAAAATGTCATAAACAACCATACAATAAGAGCCTTCTTTTATTTTAATGAAATTAAAGCAGACACCACACAACTAGCCAGAGTGCCCAAGTACAGCTGGTATGCTCTAGTAATTGGTCCAGTGACAGAAGCCTCAGTCAGAGAAACCTATTTTATTAATATATGTCAAAGATTTGATTTATAAGGAAGAAATGAAAGGATAATCACTCTGGCCTTGGTCAGCAGACTCAGTGCCACAGACAGAAACCTTCTATCCTTTCTTATCTATAATGTATTAATGCCAGCAAAAAGAAAGTAAAGTGATGTGTCTATATTAAGAGCCATAAGCTTTCTGTCTGCAAAAGGTTTTGATTTTATATTAAATTTAAGCAAACTAAGAAACCTTACAAAACCTACAGTGAATTATCAGAAGGGGAAAAAGAGGCAGGGGAGATGAGAATAACACTTGAACAAATGTCAGAACAAAACCTACAGTAACCAGTTATTTTGCACTGGTGAAATATCTTCTGTGAACACCAAGTTGCTCCAAGCAATGGATACACTACCAGGACTTTTTAGTGGAACTCCCTAGTCACAAGCACCCAGCACTTCCAGAAATAAAGGATTTAAAAATTACTGACAACTAAGCACACAGCTATATATAAGACAGGAGGAATATGTGGCATCTATGCTATGAGAAAATCAAGGGTAGCACTAGTACAGCTGGTACTTATTGTATAAAAAAGCTTAAACAATTATGAAGTTGAAGGAACCACTAGCAGTAGAATTAAAAGAATAGCCACTCATGTCAGAAAGATTTTTATTGTTCATGATTATTAGCAGTACTAACAGTGAAACTGATAAAGACAGACAACAGAATTGATGAACAGGATACACGGAGATGGAGAAAAGCTCTGTTATCATTACTGAAAATGAAAATGCCATTAGTGACAGTGAACCATATAGTCTGAATCATTTCCAATCCCAAGTTGAGACAGATCCATTTCTGGAGGAGACAGAGCTTCAAAAAGTTCTCATTCTGGCATAAAAACTAAGAGGCTAATTTTGTGGTGTGGAATTATTTTCATTTGTCCAAAATAATTTGTGTCATGCTACATACATATACTTTATTTATTTATTGGAAATGTTTAATCAAGAAAGGCACACTGGGCAACAAGATGCTTGTCTCCACGGTGTGACTGGGGGAAATCAAGTGGAGAGCTTATATAAATATATTGTGTTTATTATTCTGGTGGGTAGATTACCCATTTCACTTGTGACCAGATACATAAATGCAATACATAAATTCTGGATAAAATAAAATAGTATATACATATGGAGCATGAATCATGAATAACATTTACAACTTGCACATGAAAATAATCACTTTTGATTTGAACTTAGAAGTGGACATCCTAGAACAGCTCAAAACATGAGTGGGCAGTGCACTGTAGAATTAATTAATGTGTGAACAAATGTTTTTGGCCAAAGGTGATCTTGCAACACTGTGCTCTGAAAATACATTTTTTCTATCTTGCTCCTAGGGCATTAGATGGTTGTGTAAACAGCTCTGAAACACTTTGTGACATAGTTTCTAGCACAGCTTTATACCACACTAAGGCTGAGCAACATTTACACCACTCATCAAACTGGAGGCAACTCATGGCAGAAGATAAGTGACAGTGGAAAGTGAGTCTAGATTGACAGTATCATCACATGGGAAGAAGGGAAGAGGCAGATAGTATAGTCATACATTGGTACCTAGAAAATGTAAACTGCAACACCCCTGCACCTTTTGACTGATCGTGCCTGACTAGGGTGTAGCCAGGTATAGTTATAGATGAACTCTGGGCCTTACAGGACAGCCAGGTTTCAGAAATAGCTAGAATATGCAGCCAAAGATTAAGTATGATAGGTGTTAATTGGTCAGTTTTGGGAGGAGGTTACAGATGTGTAAATGAGCCAAACTCAAACCTTTGGAAAGTTGTAAAGGTAAAGGTGTAATGGGGCAGGATTGAATTAAATGTTATCTGCTAACAAGAGTAGTAAGCTGTCAATGAGTTTAAATAAGCTCTTCTGCTTGGAGGAAGGGAGGAGGATGAGAATGAGAAGCAATAGGAAGTGGTTAAGGATAGAAGGTGCCAAGAGATTCCAGTTGAAGCCAAAGAGTGGGAAGGAATTGACGCAAAGGTCACCAGGGGAGTGGAGGAGACAGAATAGAGGAGGAGGGGTGAATAGGAGAAGAAAATAGGGAAGAAGAGAGAGTAAATAGAAGAATAAACAGCAGGTTGTGGGAGGTGAAGAAAGGAAGCTAGGGGAGAGAGAAAAGCCATAAAGATGAGCAGCATAGTGAAGATGCAATGAGGGCAAAACAATGGAGTCAGAGAAATGAGAATGGAAACAATTATGTAAGTGTCGTAAGAGGTTATCAGGCCCATGTAGGAGGGCAATGGGAATGCAACAAGTCAGATAAACTAAACTTAGAATTTAAATACAAAGCATTCAAAACTCTAGTAGACACAAATTATCATAAATAAAACATAATCCCTCTCCCCAAACGACAAGCGTGAACCACAGTAGTTTATAATAGGAACAGGCAATAAATACTGTTGAAGGATACAAGTAAACTATGCTGTTTGAAATGAAAACACAACACTGAATCACAATAATATGCCATGGATCACAGGGACTTAACTACAGTACACTACATTGACACTTGAAGGCACAAATGAACTAACAGTAGTACATCACACAATTAGGTATTTGCATGGATAATACATTGTGCATAACATGGTAAAGCAGAACCATGAAGGAACTGAAGCTACAAACACCTAGCGACTTACTGGGGTGCAGAGTCTCCTGCTGACTGCTGTCTCACACTAATGCCCACAGTATGATGCCCTTATGCCGCAGCCCTTTCTCAAAAGGACTGCAGTGGAGGACCACTAGTAACCAAACAATAAATCAAGACAGAAGCCATGCCCCATTCCTTGAGCAAGCTCCCAGTTGGAGCAGGGAGCAGCATTGAAATGGCTACTGGTTCTCAAGAAAATAGCAGTTAGGAGTCCAGGCAGCTCCACAGTCTAGAAATTCAGCTGGCCTGACTGGCCAGACAAGCAACTCCCTCATAAGAGCCCAGACAGCACACAGTCCTTTACTTAATGCAACATATAAAATGTACCAAATTATTATTATGTGGGCAATGTATCAATGTCTTCTTGCAGCCTGTTATTCAGTTCCTGGGTGTTGTCACCAACACTGAAAAATATTGTGTGATCGGCAAAAAAGATGAACTTTGTATGGATAGACTGCAGTGGTCGAATTGTGTGATACTGTGTAAAAACGTTGTCAGCACAGGCAGAAAAGATAGCATTCTAGGTACATCAGCTATAAAAGGGACTTGCTCTGATCCCATCCAGACAGAGAACAAAGTTAAAGGCAGCAGAAGGTGAGGAAGACGATGAGGCAAAAGACCACATGACCCATATGGGTGATGCAGTCAGATACCTGCCATTCCACAGCACTCACTTACAGTATACACATATTTTGTAACATTTCAGGAAGAACTAGAAAAAACTTGTGAGTGGCTCAGCATTACCCAGATCACATTGATTTTATTTTCTGAGGTCTTGTGGGTTCTTCAGCCTCACCTGTTCAGGTTGGATCAGTACAAAGACAGCTTTTTCCCCTTCAGAATCAAGTTCTGCAGTAGGCCAAAAGCAGTTAAGCATGAGAGAATCATTCAAAATGCCTTCCAAGTATGAACAAAGTCACCCAGTGGCACAACAATTACCCTAAGGCAATTGCAACAATGATAGCAGTGGATCTGCATCCCTTCTCATGTGTTGAGGTTGTTGATTTTCAGCATCTGATATGCTCTGTAGTGCTTCACTACCAGGTGCCACCTCAATTTTTCTTTTCAGAAAAACAATACTAAATATGTACCATGACTTTCATCAGCAAGCTAGTCATAATTCAATTCAGGCTTTTGTCCCCAAAATACATATTTCAATTGATATGAGGCCAAGTAACCAAACTGTTCACAACACAACAATGACTGCCCACAGGGTTTCTTTTGCAAACTCATCGTCTCCGGCCCCACCACCTGCATCAATACATAACAGTTCAAAAGTACTTCATTCAATGCTGAACTTATCATTCAAGGACAAACAAAATCTAGTGTAACAGATATTTAAATATGTGGTCAATGGAGATCTGAAAGAGTCAGAGTTGTTGACAGCAGATTTGTTACAGGAAAGTTTTCTAAACTTAAAGAGAAGGTATAGTATCACCAGAAGTATCAAACTTCAGAACTGGAAACTGTATGGATCCTTGAAACCATCTGTAGAAAGTATAAGAATGATAAAATATTTTGTTTAGAAGATACAACCCCATTTGGAATGGTAAACAACACTCCAGACAGTATGAAAAAGCTAGTCATATTGAGTAGCTACTGCTGCAGTTATGTGTTATTTTTACTTTATTGCTTTTCCTATCCCCCGTTGCACCACTCCTTTGGCCCCACATGCACTTCCCCTGCCCACCAGACTCAGTACTCAGTACTGGTGCTCCACTTCAGGCTCCTCATGTTCTTCTGACATCCCCTAGGTTCCAGATTATCCCTGCAGGTGGCCTCCTGCCTTGACTCAAGGAAAACCCATGAAGTCAGGGCTGCAGTTAGGAGCACAAGGACAGTGTGCTGGGTGGGTGGGATGACATGGAAAACACACTGAGGGCCATCATCCGACGCACCAAAGATCGCCAGTTTTCTGTTTTCTCCTTCCCTCTGCCCCTCTTCCCACATCATGATTGCACATCATGGTAACCTGAGAGACACATAGCAGCATGTGGTCAAACACACTGTCAAGTGCAACTCTGTCATCCGACCACTGGGATCCTCACTTAGAGCAGTATGAACCATTCTCTCCCTCTGGGGAGGAGAGTTTCAACCTGGATATTCTTCACCTCCCACCAGTCTCCACTCCAGTCTTCCTGCGTGCAGGGGAGAACCTGGGTGGCCAGTGTGTTAGTGGGCTCCTCACCACTCAGTGCCATGGAGCCAGCTATGCTATATGTGTTCTCTGGAACTCATAACATGTTACAGACATATTACTGTAGTTTTCATATTGCTTTGGTGCATTAACAAAGATGGTGCAAAGCCCATCATTTTGAAATCAGTAGCCACTCATGAAAAATTGAAAATCAATTGCCTGTGGCCACCAAAATGGTCCAACAAGAGTCATATAAACCTGGGTACTTGACTGTCTGCAGTCCAGAGCCAGACATGCTGATGAAGGTGTCATGGTTTTACCACAGAGAAGGACACAGACACACTGCTTTCAGTCACTTCTGGAAGTCCTGCACTAGGCCAAAAAGAATAAAAGTTTGTGCATTGTTTCTTTCTCTGCAGAGCCTAATGGGCACAGGGTGGATTGTGCATCGATGGAGGAAGTGAGTAGGGAGATATGAGTGCACCTGTCAGTGTCGTGAGTGACTGTATAACCCTGATGGTGCACAAAATACAGGGAGATTAGACAGAATGGAGCATAATACACAACCACCTCGGACTGTCCCCACAACTACTTTAGGTGTGGTCTCTCCAATCGGTGTAGGGTAGTATGGGAAGTATTTATCCTGTGAGAACAGTGTAAGAAGGTCAGAAGGGAATTACTGCTGAATGCATGGGAAAAGTCTACATAATAAGTGTCACCTGCACTAGTTTCTTTTTACTTGATCAGAAGATTTGTTAATAATTTAGTCTTGTGCAATTAAACATGAGTGAATTTTACTGCCTCACAAGTAATTCCTGAATTTTAAACTGAGTATGCAACCAGCTTTGCTAGCACACTGATACATTTTAGCATCAGGCAGCAAAGCTGCAGTAATAATAAATGTCATGTTGTACATGTCCCAAATGTTTTCCTTTCTTTGCTTGTAAAATATGCAACACACTTTCTACCCAACATCTGAACTCCTGCTACCAACATGTGCGCTCTCTACTATACCACAAAATGTAGTATTTCTGCACATGATAAAATGTAAACCCATATTGTGAATCACACAAACATCACAGCACATAGAAACATAGAAACATAGATTTTGACGGCAGATAAGGACACTTGGCCCACCCAGTCTGCCCATTTCCCTACCTATTGGATAAGCTGCAGATCCTAGTTAACCAGCAGCCTACTTCTTCCTACCCCACCCCTAGAATTGCCTTATGACTGTCCCATGCATGCTTGAATTCCACCACTGTTTTGACTCCACCACCTCCTCCGGAAGGCCATTCCATGCATCCACAACCCTCTGTGAAAAAATACTTCCTTAAATTATCTCTGAGCTGCCCCTTCTATCTTCAAATTGTGTCCCTTGTTCTTGCACACCTCTTTTTGAAAGATGCTACCCTCTTGGACTTTGTTGATTCCTTGAGATACTTGAAAGTTTCTATCATGTCCCCCTCTCTCCTTTCCTCGAGGCTATACAAGTCAGCTCCTTAAGTCTCTCTTCATATGTCTTCCGGTGCAGGCCCTGCACCATTTTAGTTGCCTCCTCTGGACAGCCTCCATCCTGTCTATATCCTTGCGGAGATTGGGTCTCCAGAACTGCACTCAGTACTCAGATGGGGTCTCACCAACTGTCTGTACAGAGGATAATAACTTCCTGTTTTCTACTGGTGATGCCTCTCCCTATGCATCCCAGTATCCCCAACCCTCCTTGCTGCCCTCTCACATTGTTTGCCCACCTTAGGTCATCTGATATGACTACCCCCAGGTCCCTTTCCATTTTGTTGTTGTTAGTATCTCACCCCCATTGTGTACTCTTCCCTGGGTTTTTGTTTCCCAGGTGCATTACCTGCACTTCTTAGCATTGAATCTAAGCTGCCATACATTTGACCATTCCTCTAACCTTGCCAAGTCCCTTCTCATCCTTTCCACCCCACCTTGTGCATCAACTCTGTTGCAGATCTTGTGTCATCTGCAAAGAGACATAGTTTTCCTTCCAGTCCCTCTGCAATATAACCTATAAAGACATTGAAGAGGACGGTCCTAATACTGACCCTGTGGTCCCCACTAGTAACCCCCTTTCTTCAGAGTGGACTCCATTTACTATTACTCTCTGTGTCCTATTCTCCAGCCAATTCTTTACCCAGGCTGTCATCTTGGGACCCACTCCCAGGCTGACTAACTTGTATATTAATCTTTGTGTGGGACTGTGTCAAATGCCTTGCTAAAGTCTAGGTAGGCCATGTCCATAGCCCTCCCTGATCTACTACTTTGGTCACCCAGTCAAAGAAATCTATCAGATTTGTCTGGCATGACCTTCCTGCTGTGAATCCATGCTGCCTTGGGTCCTGAGCCACTCTGGCCTCTAGATACTCAACAATTCTTTCCTTCAGAAGTGATTCCATCATTTTCTCTACCACTGAGGTTAAACTAACAGGTCTGTAGTTTTCTGCTTCTGCCTTGCTCCCACTTTTGTGAAGGAATCACATCTGCCCTTCTCCAGTCCTCGGTACCACCCCATCCTCCCATGATTTGTTAAAGAGGGTAGTCAGTGGTGTCACTAGTTCTACCCTTAGTTCTTTTAAATTCTGGGATGAATCCCATCAGGCTCCATTGCTTTGTCCACCTTCAGTTTTAAGAGTTCTTTCAGAACCCTTTCTACTGTAAATGGGCTGGTATCAACTTCTGTATCCAGAGTGTTTCTACTGTTTGTTTTAGGTACCTCCGCCACTTCCTTTGTAAATACTGAGCAAAAATATTTGTTTAGTATCTCTGCCTTTTCACAATCACTCTCTGCCCACCCTCCCTCCCTCCTCTTTATTAAGCCTCACTAGCCCTCCTTGGTCTTCCTTCGCTCCTGATGTACCTATAAAGGTTTTATCCCCTTCTTAACAGAGTTGGCTATCTTTCCTCGGTTTGGGCCTTTGCTGTTCTGACTGCCTCCAGCTTCCTTTTGCTTTAACTGATACAGTTCCTGTCCTGCTCCTTCTGTGATTTCTTGTACTTCCTGAATGCTTTCTTTTCTCTTGAACCTTCACTGCCACTTCCTTTGAGAACCATAGTGGTTTCTTACATCATTTTGTTTTGTTAATTTGCTTCACAAAGGCTTGTTACCTCTGTGATGGCAGTTTTATTATTCCCCATTGTTCTTCCACCCTCCTTCCTGCCCATTTGCTAGTGCATTCCTTAGGCACTCACCCATTTAGCAAAGTCAGCCCTCCTAAAGTCCAGTACTTTTGCCTTTGTGTGCTTGACTCTATTGCTGTGTTTATTGTGAACCATACTGTTCGATGGTCGCTAGTTCCCAGATGGCTACCCACTTCTACATCTGTGATCCTCTCTTCATCTCCATTTGAGAGAACCAGGTCTAAGATTGCTCCCTCTCGAGTGGGCTCCAATACTAGTTGTCTAAGGCATGCCTTGTAGGGCATCTAGAATAACCCCACTCTTTGAAGTGGCTGCTGCAACTGCATTCCAGTTAACATCTGGCATATTCAGATCACCCATCAGCAATATCTCCCTTTTTCTGCCATTCTAAGTATTCTTTCTATCATTTCCTTGTCCATTTCCTCCCTTGAGAGGGGTCTGTATACAACCCTGTGCGGATTGTGGTGCCATTGTCAGTCTCCAAATTTACCCACAGTGCTTCTTCTCCTCCCTGTTTTCCTTTTGTTCTGTTGCCTTGATTCCTTCCCTTATGTAAAGAGCTACTCCTCCTCCTCTTACCCTCCCTGTCCCTCCTGTAGATAGTGTATCCTGGTATGTTTATGTCCCAGTCATGGTTTCGTGTGTACCATGTTTCTGTGACTGCCACAATATCCAGATGTTCCTCGTCCATCAAGGCCACTAATTCAGGAAGCTTGTTATTCAGACTACGGGCATTGGTACTCATTGCTCTCCATTTTTGATGGCTTTACCTTCTTTTGCAGCATCCCCCACTGACCTGTCTACCTCAGTCTTTTCTCATTTAGTACCCTGTTTTGTAGGAGAGGCTGGAATTTTCCTGCTGTTTATCAGTGCCTCCCCTTGACTAGTTTAAAAGCTTGCCAATGAAGCATTTAAACCGATTGCTCAAAAGACTTGTTCCCTTCTGGACAGATGCAGACCATCCTGCCAGTATAGGCTGGTGTCCTCCAGGTGGAACCCCAGTCCCCAATGAAGCCAAACCCCTGTGACCCACACCATTTTTTTCAACCATCTGCTAAACTGCATGGTGCAGCACTGCTTTCCACTCATGCCATTGACAGGCAGCACTTAGAGAAGGAGATTGTGGGTGCTACTTGTCTTAGGCCCCTCCCAATTCTACAAAGTCCTTCTGCACTGGTCTAATCTCATGATTAGCCAAGTCATTTGTCTCTAGGTGGACAATGACGTCCAGCTCAGAATTCCCGTGCAGCTGTTCTCGTGATCCTGAGGATCGCTTCCTGTCTCTCCAAGCCATGGCACCAGGCAGGCACCTTACTTCAGTTTTCCCTGCTCCCCCAGTTCTATCACCTAATAATTGAGTCCCCACCAGGAGCTGCTTCCTTTCCTTGTGGTGTCCTCTGCCTCCTTCCTGTGGGCCTCCCTTGTGACAACTCTGCCTCCTGTGGGCCTCCCTTGTGACAGTTGTCCTCAGCCTCCTTAATCTCCTCTGCAGGTGCATTTATAGGGGAGCTATGCTCCCCAGAATGAGTGTATGGATTGTGGTGTGGAACAACTGACTGGGTGTGCCTCTGTTCCACCATCCTCACCCTCCCTGAGCCCACTGTGGTCCAACTGCTGTACTTTCTTTGCAACCTCTGAGGTAGTGGTGTGGCTCTGGTACTCCCTGGATGGGAGAGGTTCCCTTCCTATGTCCAGTGTGGCCTGGGAAGGTCCCTTACTACTGTCCAGTGTGGCCTGAAGATGGGCAACTTCCTCCCTCAGGGCAGAGAGTTGTCTGCAAATAGGGCAGCATCTCAGCCTCCAGAAAGACTCCCCAGAAGACTGCTGCCCAGCCATTACATTGCATTACTCCCCATTTTGTGTGTGTGTGTGTGTGTGTGTGTGTGATTGGTTTGTAATATAAATATATATATTTATATTATACAATGTGTATGCTTATATTGTCAGTGCAGTGTGCTAGAGAGGATATGACAGTGATATGCACCTCCACTCTTGAGGAAATGATGTCAGAACCCCAGGTATAAGGAACTATTTCCAGGGGTGGTTGGGGTGAGGGTGGGAAGGGGTTGGGCCTAAACTGTGCCCTCACAAAACAATCAGCTAAAAGCTCTGACCCACTGCTGCAATGAGTGCCTTCCTGTCAGCAAGATGCCCTACACAACAATTTGACAGAGAAAATACCCTGCTAATCAAACAGAGAAAAATCCACACATCCAAGTCAGACACAGGTAAACCTCCCCAGCCCCAAAACAGGCCTGGTGGTTTGTGCTCTAAGCTGGCATCCCCAAAATAAGTCAGCTGTGCTTTAAACTCTTCCTGCACTGAAAATTTTAAAATTGTAACAAACAAGCGTAAACCTAGATCCACCTCCTCTTTTGCTTGAAAGACTGTCTTTCCTGTTTCACACTGCAGGTTTTCTATGACCACTCCTTAACCACAGTAACTTTGTTAAAAATAGTTTAACTATCACAAACTCCCTACGCACCAGTAAATTATTTAAAATAGTCTCTGTCCCAAAATCCTAGTAGTCAATCCAGCTACCCCAAGGGACAACCAAAATGCAGTATTCAAACACTTATGAAGTTACTTCCAAGATAAGCAGAGTTTGCAAGTTTCTTTTTCAACTCCTCAGCCACCTGTAAATCATTTAAAAATAGTTTAACTGTCAGAAAATCCTAGTAGACAATCTAGCTACCTCAAGGACCTACCCAAATGCAGTATTTAAATCCTTCTGAAGTTACTAACAAGATAAACAGAGTTTGCACGCCCTTCTTGGTTAAACACTAAATAAATGTGAATAAAAAGCAATTACCAAGGGTAGTTAGTTTCACCTCTCACAGAATTAAGCAAAAGTGCACGTTTGTTGCAGATATCAAGTGCAATATAGGTTTCTCACACAGCTCGCAGTTGAATAAAGCAGTAGTGTCCTTCCAGCTCCAGAAAATGATGCACAACAACTTCCCTGAATTTGTTCCTCGTGCCCATCTGAAAATGTATGACCCATATCCTGTTTTGAAATCTGCACCCAGAACTGTTCCTCAGATATAGATCCTACCACCTCCTTAAAATGGAGGACAGTATTCCCCAAAATATGTGCTCTGTGTCCTTCCTAAAATTTGCACCCTGCATAATGAGCCATTCTCTTATCTCAAAATACAGCAGTTCAGTCTTTCTAAATGTTTCATTCCATAACTCTTCAAATAGTTATACTCTGCTTGGCACCCAAACTTTGCATCCTCAACTCCTCCTAGAATTATACTATGTATACTCCTTTAGGAATTCGGAGTGTCAGTTTGGCAAGTTTCGTGATGGGCTCAGGTGTTTTCTTTTGGAGTAGCATGGAGTGTCCATTGGATGAGGGAGAACAGTGTCAAATTCAGCAAAAGTACCAAACTTTGGGGGTTATGGGACATCTAATTCAGGAAGGTAAAGGGTGTCAAATTCTACAGGGTGTGTAGGTTGTCAATTTCAGCAGCATCTTGGGACATCAAATTAATGGTGTAGGTTTTCAATTTTGAGAAAATATGGTGTGCCAGTTTTAAGAAGAGGAGGGAATGTTAGTTTTGTATGATGTGTGACTTATGCTGTGTCAGTTTTAAGAGGATGATGGAATGTTAGTTTTGGATGACGTGTGACTTGCAAATTTCAGAAGAAAATGTGTGTGTCTTCAATTTGGAATGACTGTGGAGGAGTAATTTGAGAACAAATGATGTGATAAATTATGTAATGGGCAGTAGTGGACATTTCAGCAGCAGGTGTGTACTCAAAACATTTTCACCATTAAAAGTGTAACCACAATTTTTTCAGAGTGAAAAATATGATTCTAAATTAAACTCTTAAAACAATAAATAGATTTACTACAGCAACATCTCTTTATAAAACTGTTCAGAGACATTGGGAAGCAGTTCAAGCTGTCCAAAATTGTGTCACTTAATATTTTGGAGTCAGAAGAGCAGCACTTTTAAATCAATACTGAGACTGAGACAGGACTTCAATTATGCTTTTTGGTAAACATACCAGACAGAACTTGTTTAATGTGAACACACATTTAAAACCCTCTTCAAGAAAAGAACACATTGGGCTCGATTTTCAGAGCACACTTAGATCACAGCAATTTGAGGTCATCTATGGCTGCAGCAAACTCCAGGTGCATCAGGGACCCTGCTCCCTATTTTATAGAAAAGGAGGTCCCTGCACCACAAGCATGAGCTGCCACAGCCACAGGGTTCGCCAAACATGTGACACACCTGTGGGGTTTGACAGAGAGATCTGTCACCACTCCACCTAGTGCAATCCTAGAGGGCCATGAAGGTGGTGGTGGGGAATATTCTGGCAAACAGGAGGCCTGGTGCAAAGGAGCATGGGGTGTGCCCACACAATGGGGGCATGGTGGTAATGTTAGGGTGCTGAGGTTGTACCCTGTGGGGTGCCATGTGGAAGTATAAAGAGCTGATTTGCCCAGGTACTGGGGGTTGGCAGGAGGAGACTGGGACCCAGCCTCAGGTGGACACAGCCTGGTACCTGCCCCATAGGTGCCTGTGACCACAACACTGTAGGCAGACAGCAGTGGCCACAGGTATGGAGTGCAGGTGGTGGAGGTGAATGTTCTCTGGGCACCAAGACAATCACCTGATACTCAGCCTCCCATATGAAGGTAGGCAGTTGACAACCTACAGTGTTGGGGTCAATGGCACCTATGAGGCTGGGTCCGGTCACTCCCAAATAATACCCCTGCATTTGGGCCAGTCAGTTTCTGCAGTTCTGCATAGCACCCTGAAGAGAGCCACCTCAGGACCCTAATATTGCTGCCATGCCCCATCACTCCCTAGGCCAGCCTCTATGCTGCTTCTGCCCCAGTCCACTCCTTGCATCCTTCCCACTTGCTGCCATGCTCCACAGTAGCGTGTGACCCTTCGACCACCTCCTGGGTAGTTTACACTGAGACCTCTGTTGTGACCACAGAGGGCTTCTAAACTGCCAAAAATGGGATGGTCTAGCCCTGCCATGGGGCAAGACCTCTTCTGATCGGGCACATGGCACCTATGCTGCAATGGTGGCATGGGGTGGCTTTAGTGTACAGCATCCTGATTTCAATGCAGAATGCATTTGAAAGTGGGATTGTTGCAAACTATGATGTGAGGTGCCACTTGCATCACAGTTATTTGGTGCAGCACCTTGCATCATATAGTTCATTTGAAAATCGAGCACACTGTAATTTAGGTCAGTTCTCCATGTGATATGATTTGATGTGATCAGTGACTGCATAAAAGAATAAACTTTCACCTATATAAACCCTAAGTCAGTGTCAGTATAGATTTGCAAAGATAATTGTTTATTCGATGGATCTGATTTCTTTTTAACAATGCAGAAAAAACAAGTTGTGGCTGTTAGATAAACTTGTCAGGTGATGTAGTCCATTTTATTACAAATTTTAATATTTCTTATTTAAACTGAACAGCATGTCTGATCATTTTGTTCTAACCCATGTGTTAGATACCCCATTATTAGTTTTTATGATTATGCAGGATGATTTAAAACTTGTTGGTAATGAAGACAAGCTGGTACCATGCTGCCAAATCTGAAACTTATTTGACAGTTATTTTGGCAAACAGTGGTAGTGACCACTCACCCCACATGCTGCTTTGATGCACTCTGAAAGCACCTCTACTTATAAATAATTTGTAGCCAATCAGGACTGATAATTTCTAGGAATTTGGGGTATTTTCTAACCCTTCTAAATCCCCAAATCTCTTTTATCAAATTAGTTGCTCTCATAGGGCCCGATACAGTCATAGACTGAGATGAGCCTTTCATGATGTGCATACTGTAGTCATGGTAACTGCTTCAGCACCTAGTATAAGTACAAAATGACAGGGGTCTGAAAACATATTTCAAATACAGATACTATTGAATGTTTATATATGTGATGATTTATTGTGTGTAGAGATAGGCAAAGTTGGCAGAATTCATTCCACTTATTAATCCTCAAATTTAGAACAATTTGCAGAGTGTGGAGCGATCTGCAAAGTTTCTCTTGAGATTGAAGCTTTGCCCACAAAGTGCAGAATTTCACCAGAGAACAGCAACTTTGCCAGTGAAATCTCATACTTCACAGGCAAAAACTTTATGATTCAGGCATAGTCAAAATTGGTGAGAGGAGGAAAAACTTCACAATACTCTGCAAATGCAATTCGACCACTTCCTGGCACTTGCGAGTGAATAAAACTTTCCACATCTCTAATTTTGTGTGTGTGTGTACATGTTTGCCTAAAGCAGTTTTATCAGTGTGTGTGGTTTCAGTTTGACTTTTCTGTTCTCATTCCTGAAGAATCCACATGAAAACACTTACATGAATGTATATATTTTTAAAGTAATATGCATTTTTAAAATGTTTACCAGGATGCAGCAGCTGAGATACAACATCTCATTTCCAGTGGTGTTTTACTTTTGTCTTATTCTGCAGCCAGTTGTACTGGAGGGTTGGGATGTTAGATTACCTTCCTTTGAGGTACAGGAGGAAAGACTCAAACCCAAAATCAATTTTACATCACCAAGACATTTTGACAAGTGAAGTTTAAAGTTGTAAGGTGCATCCCATTGTAGCATTTTTATGAATGTTCAATAAGCAAGAAAAACAAACCACCTTGAGTCCCTGAGTAAGTGGCCATGTTGGCAGATGGAATGGAGGATATTTAAAACAATACGTTTTCTCTATGATGCAAAATTGATTTGGGGTTTGAGCCTTTGATTCCACACCTCAAAATGTTGTCTGATTACCATCCCTGAGGCAGTACCCCCTCCAAAAATATAACTATCATCTCAGATATCTTAAGAGGCCCTTGAAATAGTTCCACAAACCCTAATGCAGCATGTTAGGTGACTTTCTCAAGGTCGCCCAATGACTATTTTGCTCTGGTGGCAGTTGAACCTATGAGTTCCAGTTTGCAAACCAATTACTTTAACCATTAGACAACATTGCCTTCTAAATATTGATAAGAATCTGTCAGACAGATACATGAAAACACATAAGAGGGTGTCAATTTGCTATGCTACAGACTGATCTCTCAGTATAGAATTTCAATTTATTCTAATTCTGTCAGCAGCCCAAGCATTTAGAGTTCCAAAATTCTGAAGTTCTACAGTAAGCATAGTAGCCCCTTTCCCATAGAATAATTTTTAACTGCTCTGCAAAGAAACAATTTAATTTTAAATTTAGGTTCCATTTCTTCAAACAGAAGTCTTTAATATGATTTATTATGTAACCCCAGGTTCCTCCTATAGTTACTAGAACCCTGTTAGTTAGTGTGCTTTTAGGTACGCATTTTGTGCAGCCAAGAATTAAACTTCTAAGGCTCCTTGACACTGCAGCTTCTAGCAGTCATTCTGAGCAGAGGTTCCAAGTGGGAGTGGCTTTTGCAACAGCGTAAGCCTTGATAGAACATTGCTGTGTCAGTTTTCTGCTTCAGAGCAGTGCATTACAGCTCTGAGTGCCAAGGGTGTAGACAGACATACTCACTGTACATGTGTGTACAGTTTTGTTGAGTGCCTTTCACAAACCATAAGTCACTCTGTTAATATTATCATTCTAATCTGTAGTATTTGGGTTAGTGTAGGCCATTGAGGAGTGTCTGATACATGTATAACCTCTATAGAGAGAGTAGAGGAATCATCTGACAACAATCTGACTTGTTTGGAAGATGGTGCCATTGGAAAGGATATGTACATTTTTAAGGGGGATAACTGTTGGAGTTTGTGTACTGTACAAAACAGAAATTTCTGGCTACACTCCTGCTGAGTGCTGACTGAGAGAGCCTCATGAGAGGTGCCAACTCTCTTCTGACCTTTTCAGTCTGTAGTTGGATCACAGAAAGACCTGTGTTGAGTCTTGTTGGCAGCCTCCTCTTCTGCGGATCCCCTAAGGGGGTGAAAAAGCCTGAAAGACAATGTGCAGGATTTTCAAAGTCCCCCTGAATGACACAAGGGCTTGTGCCACAAGGAATGGTTCTTGGTGGGGCTTGCACCAAAAGATGCACTGGCGGCAATTTTTCAAACACAGCCTGCTTTAACGCAGGCTATGTGTGTGCCAAAGGGGCTTACACTGTCCTTGTGGTACTTAACGGGCTGTGGCATGGCACTAGGGGGCTTGTGGCAGATGCAAGCTGTCATATCTCCTTCTTTGGGATTCTCAAAACCCTCCCAGAGGCAGACATCTATGTACCCTTAGACCATCCAGGGCTTGTCTAAGAGTACTTAGACATATGTCCTCTCAAAGGCTTTGAAGAACTTGTGGTACCTGGTACCTACACAGTACAATATACAGCAGTCCTTGGTGGCTAGCAGCCACCCCAGCCCAATCCCCTTTACGGAAAGTAATCACAACCCTGGTGGTCTAGTGGGCCTCACATCATCCCCAATCTGTCCATGTTATAGAATAACATTCCCTAGTAGTTTAGTGGACCCCTCCTATCCCTGTTCTGCCAGTATAATATGTAACTGTCCCTGGTGCTCTATTGGACCCCCCAGCAGGCAGTGCCCAACCACCCTGCACCCTAGCCCATCCCTGAGCCTGTGACTGACACAGCTCTCCACTCTCCACCATGGCTGGCAGCTGACTGAGCTGTCAATGAGTGTGTACTGTACACTGTTACTGTCGTTCTCATTGACAGCACAGTCGAGGCCAGCAACAGTGAAGTGGAGGGCACAATATAAATCCTAGCTGAGATGGGAAGGACAGCAGGGTGGTGGGGCATTGCCTGCTGGGTGGGGAGTGGTGGTTCACAGGATCACCAGGGACAGTTACAAGGACAGGGACTGGTAGCAAGGGGAATAAGGAGGGGGTCTGCTAAACCACCAGGCAAAGTTATCTTGTAATGTGGGCAGATTGTGGATTGGAGGGTGTCTGCTAGACCACCAGAGCCATGGTTACTTCTATTAAACAAGGCATCAGGCCTGGGGGTTCTAGCCACCAGGTACTGATTTGTATTTCTAAACACTTGCTTGCAGCAAACCTCTCAGGTGTGCCGTGTCTTTGGCAATGGTCAACTTTGCCACAAGCTGTGGGACTTTGCACAGGACCCTACCTGATAGAGAATCGGTTGCAAGGCCCCTGGTGCACAAGCAACTGGCACAAGCTGCCATTGGCGCAGCTTGTGCCACCCTGCAAATCCTACCCAATGGGTCCTGTAACCATGAATAACACATGGGGTCCTCCGCCATTTCTGGGAGACTTTTAGTTAGAAAAATGCTCCCCAGTTTCTAGAATAGCCAGGTTTTCCCTCTCACTTAGGGAATTCTTGTTGATTTAGACAATTTTACCTCAGAGCTGCTGGAGGACTGTTTTACTACTCAAATTGTGCCTTCACAGTTATGAGTTCAGGTACATACCAGATCTTCATACCATTTCAGGTTTTTGTGCCAACAATGAAACAACATTAGGTCAGAGGTCTCTGCTAAATAGATTTCTGTCTGTTTTAATGATCTCCCAACTGAACTGACAGGCTCACTCTATTCCTTGGCTGGTTTTAAGTCTAACTTAAAGAAATGGTTAGCTAAATGTTTATGAATGCAATTTTGTATTATATTTTTTATTGATTTGCATGTTTATACCTGTTTATCTTTTTTGTCCCCATGTAAGCGGCTCTTGACCTATGGACTTTCAGATTGTAAATAAACAAACAAACAAACAAAACAAACAGAAAGACAGACAAACAAACAAATTGATTTGCCAAGGAGTTGCCTGCCCTCTAACTAGAGTTTGGAGCTACACTTGCTTCAGTCTGGGACATTTTGGTTAAATGGTATTGCAACTGTGTCTTCAAGATTGAAGGACATGCCCTGTCCTGAAAAGACTTTTGGAGATGGGACTTTGGGAAAGGGGAGCCTAGCATTGCCCATGCCTGGGACATGTGAACCTGGCATTGTTCACTTTCTGAAACAGAATGGAAACTGGCAACTTGTGAGCCCAGGGTTGTTCACATCTATTAGAACAAATGCTGCCATTTGTCCATAGCCCAGAAGAGGATGGACGGAATCTTGTCTCTTGTACCATCTAAGGCATGGGCCACCAAACAAATAGACCTGTAGTAAATCACTACTGTGGAGCATTGACTTTGTGTATATTTCTGTACCTGCAGCCCCAGTGGCAAATGTCTATCAGTCCATCAAGTACAGAATAGAACCTTTCTTATGGAGAATACTGTAATTGGTAGACATACACATACACATCACAAAGCTGTTTCCATCAAGGGGTTTCTGTTGATGTAATAAACCATAAGAGCAGAGTTTTGTAAATGGGTTTAAAATTGAAAGCAGCTATGCTGGCACATCTGTGCAGTTGTAGGGTTACCGATCATGATATTGTCCACATGGGTCCTGAAACAAGCACAGGATGTTGTGGGTTGGCAGGAGGAGGACTGAGCTTTGCACAGGATGCTTTCCTCTTGGAAGAAAAGGCAGCATTCTGTACTGCAATGCCACCATCTGGGTGACTGTGAGTGGTGGTGCAGATGAAGATGTTTGAGGGAGGGACAATGTGGCTTGGCTCTCGAGTACAGCCATGCAAGTCCATGGGCCCTTGCTAGATGCTTCCTTGGGGCTGGGGAAAAACTAAGTTAAAGACTGCAGAGGATGACAGCAAGACACTGGCACCCTTGAGCCCCACCACTCCAACTGGCCTCTGGCCTCCACACTTAATGGACTTGAGGAGGGTACATCCTTATTCAGTACCCCTGAAGGAATCCATCTAAGGGCAGAAATGCCCGTGAACTACATGAGGACAAGAAAGTCCCAATGATTGGTAACCAGGCAGAAGTGTACAGCACTGGGGACCAGGAATAAACAGAATAGAAAAATAAGTGAATAAAAGAAAGAGTAGTCAGACATTAATTTTAGTTTCTCTTGACTTAACATTTTAAAGTAGTTGGTATTATAAATAAAACAGGTGAAACAAAATTAATAAAAGTGTGACTCATGCAGATGACATGGAATTCTTTTATTCCACTTCTATGGCATTAGAACAATGGATTGCATTCTTTTTTCATATTTGTTTCATAATTTATTCTATTTTTCCAGACAGCTTTTTCTCCCATCATGGTACAGGCAGCCTGCAAGCCCCATCTCTGCCTCCCTTAGCCCAACCCCTCCTCAGGACTTACCTCACCCAAAGGTTCCACCTCAGATTGCCCACAAGGTTGGACCAGGAGGGGGGAGTCCCCAAAGGAACCACATCCTGAATTTTGGGCTGGTTTCTCTTGTAAGTGGTGGAGGGTTAGTGGGCAGACTGGATGGGCCTTGAGGTCCTTATCTGTTGTCAACTTCTATGTTTCTATGTTAGGTCAGGTGCAGTTATATGGGGCTTCATGAAACTCAGGCATATTTTTCCATTTTCTTCCCCTCAAGTCCCTGTTGAGGCATGGATGTCAGGACATGTTGCATGGAAGCATGACTTCCAGCATCAAACATGTAGTACCCTCCCTGTGTGTCACCTGTGCTTGCACTGCCACTGAATCTCCATTCAGTGGCTGACTGACATAACACATGACACATCTCCTTGAAAGAGGGCAGTCCTTTGATGCCCAATCCTCTTCCCCTCCCATCAGCTCCCAACAACCCAAACTCGCTCTCAAACCCATGTCACCAGCATGTAGGTTGGTGAGGCACCAAATACCTTGCCTTCCATTCCACTAGGCCAGCTGGATAACTCCATAACTATTGTAACAATGTTGGGAGTATTCCTTCTTTATACCAGAAATGACTACCATATTTAATAAAATTATATTGCATTGTAATGTATTGTAGGCATTATTGTAACTATCTTGTATTCCTAAGTGGATATTCTGAGGTGGACCCCATCCTCTCCAAATCACTCCTTCCTCCTCCCAACTCATTTTTGCCCTCCTCTGCCCTCCACTTTACTCTCTTTACGTACCCTCCCTTTTTCAATCAACTTTTCCTGCTAGGTCTGCTAATGATATCAGTGGAAACTATGCAAGCACTACCTTGAAATTGTATTTTATTCAGCCCACCATACCAAGTACATCCTACAACAACTGATTTGTTTCACTGTATTTTATGCACTGAATTTCATCTTCCTGTAGTTCCTGTTTGCATCCATGTGACTTTCCATTGATCTTTCCAGGTTCCATGCTTCACCTCACCTATCTATCTTAAATCCTTGATGATTACTGTAAATCCTCAATATCTGTATTTCAGTTGTGTTCACAGTTATGCACTACAATGCACTGTGTGTATGAACTTTTCACTCTATTTACTTCAGGATCTTTTTCTGACTTAATTTGTTCTGCATTGCATCCCTCTCTCTTTCTCCCAGGATGCACCAAAATGAGCTTCAGACCAGTGTCCCTCCTGCTCCTGGACAAAGATGTACTGGAGTAGTGGAGTGCCTCAGGAATCAGTGCTGGGACCATTTTTCTTTAATGTCTTCTTATGTGACATTGCAGAGGAGCGGGAAAGGAAGGCATGCCTCTTGCAAATGACATCAAACTCTGTAGTAGGGTGGACACTACATGGGGGTGGAAAGGATAAGCAGTGACCTGAGAAAACTTGAGGAGTGGTCCAGGGTATAGCAGCTGGGTTTCAATGCAAAAAGTGTAAAATAATGCAATTGGGACAGAGAAACCAAGGGCCAAATACAAAATGGGGAGTGGTAGTACTGAGTAGTAAAGAATTACAATGGACTAGCCAAGCAGACTAGGCAATAGGGAAGGGGGAGGGCAAAGAACAGACTTACAGATATTAGATGCCTAGCAGTAGTACCAGTTAGTTGTCAGAGGTAGCAGGTTAGTAGATATGGGGTATGTGGGTAGCCCCAAGTGCTAGGGAGCAGGTGATACCAAGAGAGATGTGAGTTGGCCAAGGAGGAGGGGTGTGTGTGGAGGCAGGAGGAGAGGGTGGAGGAAGGTGGCAAAAGAGGAGAAAGGTAAACAGGGGGCTGGGGAAGAAAAGTATCAAAGAGATAGAGGGAGCAGGGAGGGAGGTGAGGGGTAAGGGGTGGAGGAAGAGGCAGTGGGGAAGTGGGGTAAGGGCAGAGGTGGTGAGTGAGAGGAGGAGGCAGGGGCTTATAGGAGGCAGTGGGAAAGGGAGCCCTAGGGTACTAGCTACGGAGGAAGTGGAGGTGATGCTAGGAGTGACAGTCATATCGGCAGTTATTTAACAAGTGACTTTTGAGGTGAAGTTGGAAGGCACAAAATTACGTGGCCAAAGACGGTCTTCCTGGAGAGAGTTGAACCACAGCGAGGCTCAGTATGCGAAAGACCTTTGTCCTAGAGAAGTGCGACAATTGGTATAATGAAGGACAGGTGCTCTGAGCTACAAGTATGCTGCTGACTGATACAGGGCACCAGGAGTTGATTAGCCCCAGGAGGAAGGATACCAAGACTGATCTTTAGCCAGGAGGCAGGAATGGAATTTTAGTTGGGCAGAGAGGGGCAGCCTTTGCATCTTGGTATACAGATCGCAGGCGTGGGTCAGCCTAGGTGCCCTAGGGTTAGCCCACAAAGCTTTGTAAGTGCCACTTTTAGGCGGTGAAGGACAGTGTCGGTGGCTGAGCCATATATAGGTGAGCAATAGTCAATGAGGGAACCCACAGACCTATGGACTGCTATTTTGAGGCTTCGTGGGAGAGGCTGTGTCTGTGATGACAGAGCAGACCAAGACATTTGTTGATCACTTTGGCAGTGTTGTCGATGTGGGCAGTGTAGGGACAATGAGTTGTCAATAGCGATCCCAAGGTATCTAAAGTGTTGGACCAGTTCGAGGAGGCTCCAGCAGCATTACTTATTGTTGATCGGTAGTTACAATGCTTATTCTGACAGTTGGCGAACAACATGGTCTTCGTTTTTTATAGTTCATATTTGTTATGGTTTATGAACCCTTCTTAAGACAGGTGAAATTCCTTTGAAGTTTATGCTCAAGATCAGCAGGATTCGAGCCATGTGTGAAGATGACTGCATCATCCGCTATAGAGTAGGGACGTGGCAATGGCTGGCTTGGGGAGACTATTCAGGAATAAGCTGAATAGGAGGTCCTAATATCGATCCTGTGGGACAACAGAGCTGACAGATTTACTATCCAAGAGGGTTGAACTGATTCTAACTTGTTGGGATCTATGGTCCAGATACTCATGGAACTACAAGACTGCTTTGGGAGCCAGCCCGTTGATGGTAGTTGCTCAGTAAGGAGGAAGTGGTTTACCATGTTGAACGCCTTTGTCAGGTCGATAAAGATAGCTGCAGTGAGTTGCTCACGATCAAGTGATTTATAATGTAACCAGTAAATTCAAGAAGGGCTGTGCTGGTGCTATGCCCAGCCCTAAAGCCATGCTGCTCAGAGCAGAGGAGTTTGTACTTGTCTAAGTATTCTACCAGGTGGTCCACAGCTAATTGTTTGAGGGCCTTCAATAGGGGTTGCATCAGTGAGATAGGTCAGTAGTTTCGGTAAGAGGCACGGTCCCCACTCTTATGCACAGGTGTGACTATCTCAGCTTTCCATTTATGAGGAATACAGCTAGTCACAGTGATAAGTTGAGGATATGGGTGAGTGGAGCCAAGATTCTTCCAGGAGAGAGATAAGATGCAGGTCATAGGTGTTCCCACTGAATCTCTCCTTTCCAAGCACCTTCTGAAGATATTTCCTAGCATCCCAAATACAGATCTTTTGAACAAAAGAGTGAATGTGCAGATGACTGAGGTCCAGTGATGTGTTTACTCTGGTTGAAGAAATCGGGGAGGACATGGCTGAGGTCTGTGAAGGCTAGGTTGAAGGTGTCAGTTGTAGTTTTGGGTCAAGGATAGAGGAGCAATTAATGCTGATCATATCAGGGCAGGTTTATGCACCTTGCCAGTGGCCTCTTTAAGGTCAGGCCAGAATTTATGCTGTCATTCAGTGTTTGGACAGGGCCTCCTTATAGTAGCATTTTTAGCCAAACAGATGGGCTTGGTACAGCGATTTCTAGCTTGTTTATATTTAAGGATGTCAGGGCTTCCTGTAGCTCAAGCAGTATGCCAACAGTCTTTCATATGATCAGGGATGTCTGGGCCAATCCAAGGGCTGTAATAGCTCTTTATATTTCACTTTTTGAAACAGGCATGGGTATTGCAGATAGTGTTGAATAGGTGGATGAAATGGTCAAGTGCACTATCGACATCAGGTGCCCAATAAATGGCAGACCAGTTTGCGTTGCGGAGGTCAGTTCTCAGGCAGTCAGCATGACCGGGCCTAAGGACTCTGTTTATGACTGTCTTGGGAGGTGGCTCAATGAATTTGTTTGTCCAGTTAAATATTACAGGAGTGGTCACTGATGTTATTCGGGAGGACAGAGGAGTTTGAGGTGTGCTCAGGACAATTGGTGAGGACCCAGTCAATTAAGGTGCTTGTGCCAGTCGGTAGTTAGACCAGGTGGGGGCGTCGACAAGCTGTGTGAAGTGGACAGCCTGTATAGCAACCTTGAAGTTGTTTGCCTCCTGGGCAAGCCAGTTGGTGTTAAAGTCGCCAAGCAGTATAACCTCGGAGCTTGAGGACAGGCTACTTAGGTATTGGATGACAGCTTGGAGGCCATAGGATGTGTCCTTAGGGGGATGTAGATGGAGAGTAGCGTAGTGACTTGCTATAGGCCCAAGGAAGACCAAAATAGCAAGGTCCTGGGCAGAGGCCCCAAGGCCGGGGATTAAGTACAATGCCTGAAGGCTATCCTTGAGGTGAAAGCACAGCCTCCACCTCTTTTGACAGGCGGTCCTGCCTAAAGATCTTGTAGCCTGAGAGGCTGATGTCTGCATCAGGAGTCTTGGGGAGAGCCATATCTCAACAACGGATAGTACATCAGGGTTATGGAGGGCATCCCAGGCTTGGAAGTTGTCAAAGTTAGCAACTAGACTCTGGATATTAAGAGAGGCAATAGTTAGTAAGCCAAACATCCGGTTATATACCACGGTTGTGGGGAGGGAGCCTGGGTTAGGGTGTACATTTCAGAAAGTAAGGAAACAGCGGGAGGGCAATTCTGAGCAAGAAATTTATGAGGTGTTTGTTGCTGACCTTGCATTGTTTCCTGGTGCAGATTGTAGCATTTTGTTTGTCAGATAACAGGACCAAATTGAGTAGGAGTAAAGGAGGAGGAGGAGGCCAGGTGGGTCCGCTGGGCCCACAGCCAGGCACACCAGTGAGTGGCAGGGTAGGCAGACAGGTGGCAGGCCTGGGTCAGAACAGAGGTGATGGTGCAAATGAATAAAAATGGGTAAACTCCAGGGTGTGGGGGTCTGGCAGCATTGGGTCAGTAAGAGGCAAACCAGCAAGCACAAGGAGAATAGGTATGAGCCAAGCAAGAGGTTTTGGACTAGAGGGTGGATACGTATCTAGAGAGGGTGGGGTAGGATCAAGCTGTGCCATGGTGAGCAAGGATGTTCAGGGAGATAAATATAGGAAGGGCTAGAGAGAGGGCAAGGAGTATCAGATTGGAAGAAAGAGCTAACTGAAAACACACGTTTTAGGTGGAGAGGACAGAGGAACAACCAATAGAAATTCAGGGGTGTGAGTAAAACAGGCTGGGCAGAGTAGAGAGGAGTGACATAAGTGATTTAAGAGAAAGGAGCCAAAGAGCAGCTAGGGGGTGGGTTAGGAGTAGAGTGAGGGAGGAGGTGTATTTACTAGCGGTCAGGGTTGGGACTGGTGGGTGGGAAGAAAATACTGAGGGAAATACTGCTCATAAGACCCCACCAAGAGTACTGTGTCCTGTTCTGGAGAACACATCTCTGGAAGAACATAGACAGAGTGGAGGCAGTCCAGAGTAAGGCAAATAAAATGGTACAATGTCTGCATCAGAATCCCAATGAGGAGATATTAAAGGATCTAAATATGTACACCCTGGAAGGGGATATGATAGAAACCTTTAAATACTTCACAGTTGTAAACAAGCTTCAAGAAGGAAATATTTTTCAGCAAAAGGTGCTCAAGAAAAGGGGACATGGTATGAAGCTGGAGGGATAGATTCAGGAGAGATGTGAGAAACACTTCTTCACAGAAAGAATGGTGGATTCCTGGAACAACTTTCCAATGGGTGGGGTGAAAACAGTGGTGGTACTGAAGAATGGGATAGGCATAGGGAAACCTAGGAAGGAAGGAAGGAAGGAAGGAGGATGAACTGGAGAGCAAGAAGGCTCTGTAGTGATACTGTAGTTAGGAAAAATGAGTAGATTAGGTTGGCCAAGCAGTCCTTATCTGCTGGGAAATTCTGTTTCTATGTTTCTATATTTTAAATAAATCAATATAAATAAAAGTGTATACTGTCATGTAATAGAGCCCATCTCAGCCTACATGCTATCTAGTTATGGAGCGAATACCAACATTCATTTACTGTGTTCACAGTGGAGGTTTCAGGCCCCATTCCTGACAAGAAGAATAGATTTGGTGGAAATGATAGCCACAGATTAGCGGTTGAGTACATTATATGACTAGGAGAGAGTTGTAAATGGTCTGCAGAACCTGAATGTAAACAAATCCCCAGGGCCAGGTGGGCTACAAGAAAAGGTACTGAAGAAGACATGGCATGCCCTAGCAGCCCCTTGACAGACCTATTCAATAATTCACTGACAAAGGCAAAGTGCCAGTGGTTTGGTGGGTAGTGAATGTTGTCCCCTGCCCAATGATAGTGATAGGAAACCCCAGCTAACTACTGGCTTGTGAACCTGAGCATGATAGTGTGTGGTGTTGAAGTCAATTATAAAGAAACAGATAGTGAATTTCCTGGAGAAAGGAACCTTATAGATAGGAATCAACATGGGCTCATGAGGGGTAGGTCATGTTAAATGAACATGATTGTGTTTTTCAATTCAATGACACAGATGGCTAATATAAGGGCCAGGCAGTCAATGTTTGCACACAGATTTCAGCAAGACCTTTTATATTTAGCGCACATAGAAAGCGTATATTACACAAAAGGTAAGGGTTTTAGGACTAGGGATAGTGTTAACTAATTGGATTGGGAACTGGTTGACAGATAGTATTCAGAGAGTGGTCCTAAAGGCAAATTCTCTCTTGTCAGGGGAACCACAGGTGGAGTGCCACAGGGGTCTGTCCTATGGCCAGTACTATTTAACATGTATATAAGCAACATAAGGGCATGGTCAAAGAGTGAGGAAAACCTGTTCACAATGACACAAAACTTGGCGGGAGAGTGGATAGTGATGATGGGATTATCAACATGACAAAGGATGTATAAAAGTTGGAACAATGGTCTACATGTTGGAAAATGAAGTTTAATGCTGAGAAATGTAATGAGATGCCCACTGGGAACAAATATCTGAAGCCAGAATGTTGTATTAGCTGAATCATTGTGGAACACTTAAAGGATGAAATAGTCCTAGTGGGAATAATAAACAATAGTTTAAATGCCTCTTTCCAGTGCAGTATGGCATATGGGAATGCTAAGAATGCTGGAATACATCAGCAGGATTTTAATAGGTGCAGCAAAGAGGTGAGATTGCCGATGTACAGGTCACTGGTTAGACAATACCTGGAGTGTTGCATGCAACTTTGGAACCCACAGCTAAGAAAGGACTGCCAGCATCAGAAACTTACTAGTGGACTGTAGAGGACTATAAAAATGATAAGGGCAGCAAGATAAGACCTATGAGAAAAAGACTGGACAGTATAAACATGTGACCTGTGATGGACAAGAGGAAAGGCAGACATGATAAAAGCATAATATACAAATATGTGAAGGGATATATATAGTACTAGAATGAAATTAAGAGTTATTTAAATTAAGCAATAGCACAACCTTTAGGTGGCATAATCTTTAACTGGTAGAATGTAAATTCAGGAAGGATGTTGAAAGTATTTCTTCATGGAGCAGTTGGTGGCCAAGTAGAACAGTCTTCCAGTAAAGGGTTTAATGCTGGGGCTATCTCTGAATTCAAAATCTAATGGGACCTTCTCAGGTTGGTAATTAAGGAAAAAAGGAAGGTAGGGTGGAAGGAGTTCTAAAAGGCAAAGTAAAATAATATAAGAATATAAGGGTAGACTCAATGGACTCATAAGGCTGGAGTTTCAAAAGTGATGACACAGATCAAGTTTCCAATTCTGGGCTGTGCCTGCATCAACCAAGATGCATCAAAATGTGAGAATGCTATTTTCAAACATTGTGATGCCTCTGTGACAGTTTACCTGTGTTATGGCAAAAAGTGATACATGCATACTTTTTGGTTATATGCATCATTTTCTGAGCACAAATTGCCACAACTGCAGCAAAAGTTAGACAACATATCATGTGATCTAATTTTTTTATTGCAAGTTGTGCAGTTATAGTAAACATGACACAAGTCCTGGTTGCTGCTTTCAAAATCCAGACCATAGTCCTTTCTGTCTTTAACCACCTATGGATCAAAGTTTTCATCCAGTGAGAAAGAGTGCAGGCTAATAACAAAAACAAAATACTTGTAGCAGTATATAAAAGGAGGTGAAACAAGAATAGTTGCATTAAACTAGAGAGTAAAATTCATTAATGAGCTAGTAGCATTAAAAATAGCAGGCAGGAAGTGTTATTAATTTAAAAAAAAATCAGTTGTAATTATGAGTTTCTAAGTATATCATGTTTTTCCTTTTGCTTCGTTATTTACCTGATATAGGTTAGACACAGCAGAACAGTATTCACTCCAGAAGCTGGCATATCTGGTCCTGTCCTCCTTCATACATCATCAGCATTGTGATCCACTAACTGTGACATCACATGTGACCATTCTGGTAGTGGGTAAGTAACTGTTATTGGTCACTTGTGATGTCATAGTCAGTTAGGTCATAATGCTGATAAAGAATCATGAGAAACAGAACTAGATATGTCAGCCTCAAGGTGTAGTGCTGTTCTGAACATCACACTTCTACTTTGAGGTAAAAATCTTCTCTCTATAAGAAAAAATGACTTTACATACATAATGTAAAACTGCACTACACTTAAAAGTGAATATTTTTTCCAGCAGTGTGCTAACCCTTTGAAATTTTTTTGTGTGTGTTCTGGGCAAGGAGGCATCAGAGTTTTGTAAAATGTTAATCACTGATTCATTTAGCACTCCATCTGGGTCCTAAAAATAGCAATCCTTAAGAAGACAGGAAGAACAGTCATTAGCATATTCTCATCATGAAAGTTTAAGTGTGAACCATACCACAGTTTGCCATAAAATATTAACATGCTACTGACATTGAGAAGGCAAAGAAAAATCTTACTGGACATAAAGATCATACAAAGTTCTTCTGTAATCTCTTATTGATCAAAATGATGTCAGTCTATCTATAGCACAGATCATTTTTATATATGCATATCCTTTTCCAAATTCAGTTTCATTGTAGAAATGAAACTGAGAGTAACGTTCTTATAATTTCATCCATGGAAAACAAAATAAGAAAATACATACATATGTAAGTACATTTACATTTTCAAAATGTAGTACTTCCCATAATAGATTTTTCATTTTGTTTTCAATCAAAGCGACAGTTCTTCATATAACTTATTTTTCTATAGTAGCCCAGCTAATCGTAATATATTTTTCCAGTAGGGTCTTGCATCTACCAATTTCTGCAGCTGGGTGGACTGAAGCACTGGGAAGTTAATTGACTTGCTCAAGGTTACACTATGAGTATGTGGCCTAGAAGGATTTGAGCTTGTGACCTTCTAGACCTCACTGCTAAGTGACATGTTCCTCCAGACTGAATGATTATTTCTTAATTTTGGAAAAGATTGATTGTTAACCTTATCTAGTAAAACTTGACCAAATATCTAAACAGACTTCATACTCTAAATGGTCCTAAAACATTTCTGGGGCAGCATTTTCAGTGATGGGGATGCAGGTGCAGACTTCACATTTGTTCTTGTCCATGAACAATCCCAAAAGCTGAGCACCTTATTTTCAAAGGTGCACAAGATTGGGCATCAGCTTTCATGATTGGAAGAAGCTTGCTTTAGTTGCTGTAAATTGTGCAACTGAACTGGAAAGGTAGACTACTTCATAAGTGGGTTAACTTTAGGCCTGATTTTGGGAATCACATCAAGTGTGTTTTGATCAGTGGCACCCTTCTTTAAATCATGCCTCAGAAATTGTAATGATAGGACAAAGGTTTTTTTATACCAGCTTGAAAACTTAAGTTATGCTACAGATGTAGTTTAGAGAGGAATCAAAGTAATTGTAAAATCTTTCATTTTCTGTGTTACTCACCAAAATTGCTGTCATAAAAGACTATGAATTTTTGCCAGCGGAGTTCTGTGACAAGCTTTAGCATAACATCATTGAGTCTGACTGGTGGTCTACGCAGCCAGAGTGTATTCCTCCCCATCGGGAATGGCATTTAAGTGGCAAGCTGTCGTGAGGGACCCTCCAATGTTGCGCTGCACGAAGAGATGAGGGATATGCATGGCATCTGTCAAGGACTGAAGTGCATTAGCTGAGGCACATCCTGTGGATGTCACTAAAGCTAGGATCCCTTGGGTCATCAGGTCACATGCTGTCAACACAAAATATTGAACAGAATCAGCATATTTTTAATTCTTAATTTCTATCCTTGAACTAAACTTCAGACAAGTATGCACTTAACATTCTTACTCTGGAAGAAGAATTTAACCAAAGAAACTTATACCTAAATCTTAACAAGAAAAAAATCTACTGTTTTATCTTAGACCTGCAGCTAAATATAAAATTGAGAAACTGTTCACATAGATGCAGTACTGTTACCTCAGCTGTTTGTTTTCAGATAAGACCACCTCCTATAAAGATTAATGTGTGCAGTAGACACAACAAAAATGTTTTCAGATCTAAAAGTCTGTGTAGATGACTTTTCTATATACATGTTCGAATGCTAAACCAGGATCAAAAAGCACAAATCTCAGATGTCAGTCAGTAGTCTGTGGGCTGAATGGCTTAAACATAACATCCATCGTGCTTTGAAAAATAACCATAATATGTTAAGATACAATGATTTGCTGTCCTTAATTAATAAAATGTTAGCTTTTACTCGGCAGTTCTGAACTTTTTAACAGTTCCAAACCTAGTAAAACCTATGCAGATTATACTGCTGAGGTAGTCCGGTTTGCTACATGAAATTAATTTTTATTTTATGGCTTTACTGAAAGAAGCCTGATTCACCATATTAGTTGCTATTCAAAATTGTTTAATTTAATTGTGGGAAATGGTTTCTGTTATTTACATCTGTATACTTCTGGTGCTCTAAACAGCTAACATTACATTTGCTTTTAGACAATTGCCATATGATTCTATTTTGATCAAAAGCTTCTTCATATTTTTCTCAGTGCATTTTGTACATACTGCTTTAACCATCTGTCTGAATAAAGATTGGCGGCATTAAAAGTCAAAGTAAAACAAAGCTTAGCTCAGTTATGACGTACTTTATTCTAATATCTCTATGTAATACATTGTCTAGACAGAGTTTTGCATTTTATCACTTCTTCATTAGTTAATTTGATGTAAAGGCACATTTTAAGTCTGTATCTGTGCATATTAATATATATGAGCAATTCACTGATTTTATTGAACATTAATTCTGACTTGTGGAGGAAATTCACTTTTACTTTGGTTTCAAAGATCCTCAGAGGTATAACCACTGGCTATATTTGTGATTCCAAGAAATTACTTACAATATGATTATGGTTATGCATTGCTAGGATTGCATTATTTGATTTTAAAGAAATATAACAATGCTCTGAAAACCTTATAACAATTTACTGATTGACTATGTATGTCTGCAAATTGACTACAAGCACATTTTTACCATATTTGAATTAATACATTATGAAGTATGGTAAAGAATTATGCTATTTATTAAGTAAAACATGACAATACAGTACTAACATACTAACATACTAATTGCCAGCAGATTAGGCCTTATGGTCTATCAGGTCTGCTCAAACCTCAGATCCCTAGTTGGGTGCCGAGACCCTCCCCTTGTGTTCCAGAAACCCTATCATCCATCCCCACCACCCTGGGCCAGGCCATCATCTGATACATCCACTTTCTGTGTCTGTCCCACCTCTCTTGAAGCCCTCCACTGTGGATCTCTGAACCAGCTCACCAGGCAGTGCATTCCAAGGTTCCACCACCCTCTCAGTGAAAACCTCCTCCTCTCCCCTCACCCTTCCACCTTCCAACTTCAAACCATGCCCTCTGATGATACCTCCCTGCTTTAGTCTAAAGATCCTCCATGTTTACCCTATTTATTCCTTGAGGTACTGAAGACCTCAATCATGTCCCCTGTCTCTCCTCTCCTCTCCTCCAATGAAAACAGGCAGAGCTCCTCAAGTCTGTCCTCATACAACAAATCCCCTAGTCCTCGTATCATCTTAGTTGCCCTCCTCTGTACCCTCTCCAGGAGATGCATGTCCCTCTTCAAGTGTGGTCTCCAGTACTGTGCACAGTACTCAAGGTGTGGTCTAACCAGTCCATTGTACAATGGCAGAATCACTTCCCTGTTCCTAGAGGTGATCCCTTATGATGCATCCCAACATCCTGTTTACCTTGCTAACAGCTCTCCTGCACTGCTCAGAGTTATTCATACATGCATCCACCTTGACTCCTAGGTCTTTTTCCCTATTGAGGCCTCCAGCGCCTCCCTCCCAGGTGTACCTGTGTTTAGGGTTTCTCTGCCCAAGATGTAACACCTTGCACTTGGTGATATTGAAATTTAATTTCCATGTGAGCCCAGCTTTCCAGGGTGTCCAGGTCCCCTTACAGGCCAACCTCCTCTTCCCCCCTCAACTTCTGCTCCATCTTGGAGTCATCAGCAAAGAGAGTCATTTCACACCTATACCCTCACTGCTGTCCGATATGTATGCATTAAATAGGATTGGACCCAGGACCGAGCCCTGCGGTGCCCACTACGACCTCTCCAGGGTTTGAGAGCTCCTTCTGACCACTACTCTCTGGGTGCATCCAGCTAGCCAATTTTCAATCCATCTGACCATCAAAGGGCCTACTCCCAACCCCATCAGTTTCTCCACCAGACCATTGTGGGGACAGAGTCAAACGCCTTGCTGAAGTCCAAGAATAATACATCCACAGGCTTTCCCTTGTCCAGTTCTGATGTTATCCATGCATAGAACTCCACAAGATTGGTTTGACATGATCTACCTGGCACAAACCCAGGTTGCTGACTATCAGACCTCCAGCATATATCTAACAGTAGGCTAGATATATGCTGTACAATCAGTATGACTAAGAACAAGCAAGTGTAATTGTCTCATGTCATTTGTTATCATACATGTCATATCCCACAAAGACTGTATTTCAGATATTCCTGGCACTAGACCCTTGACAATTGTTTTAAGGGGCTGACTTCATTCCCATGTCTCCTCAAATGCCCAGAACTAAAAGGAGTTGTACTTTCCTCGTAGTTGATACCCACCTGAAAATGACTCATCAGACCTATGCACTCCTGTCCTCCAGTGGGGATATGGCAATACATGGAGGACTGACCAGACTGCCATATCCCATGGTGTTGTGCTTCATGCATGGATGGCTTAGTGGATTAGCAATGGGTTAAACAGCCTTTCACCTCTGGGTCAGTGGTTAAAATCCAGCAAAGGTCAGGAATGTCTGAAAGTCATTATCACCTGAGTTCAGTTTAGTGGCCCATGCAACATCAGTTGAGATGGTCTCAGTTCAGTTCCCAATGGGCAGGTGTCCACATCACAAAAAACACAGTTGGCCCTCATTGGCATTCTTGTTAGCTGTCTCACATGAGGCACCAAGGACTGAATGCACAAGGAGTCTGAACTACCTCTCATCTACAAGATGGTCTGTCCATGGCAGGGTTGAGGCAAATGGGGAGGCAGCATGGGAAGCTGCACTGTGATTGACTGTGTTGTACATGTCATGTGGATAAACAGAGAACTGCAGGTTCCAGTGCTATCAATCCACTACCTTTCATGAGCACTCAAAATTCACACAGAGAAAAAATCTAAGAAGTTGTGTCAGTTTACTACAAAATTCAAATTTGTGCTAAAAATAATGGATGAATTAAGAAGAGATAAATCAACTACAGTACAGTTACAAAATATGAAAATTTAAGAGAACTAGAGGTCTATAGGAGACAATTAGTGAGGACATTTTAAAAGAGTATTTCAAAGTATTATTTAACAGAAAAGTGGTGAACATATGAATGAAACTTTTATCTAAATAGTGTCAGTTGAAATTTTCCATGGACAGGATCAAAGCATGGCACAGGGCCTGCAACAAGCCCTGCACCATGGCATTGAGTTCTGTGCCCCAAACTCATTCACCACAACTACACCGAATTTAGAATCTTGGGTGCAGTTGTGACAGTTTCCACCATTTATGGCAGCTTGTGCCAAATATCTGATGCAAGCTCCGTAAAAATGTCCTCATGATTGCAGCAAGCTAGACCACAAAAGTTGGTCTAACAAAGTGGCAGTTAATACACGAGATAGAAAATCACAAATGGCAGCCAGGAGAATGCCACAAGCCCCATGCACAATATGTTTGGCACCTGTGGCTTGTGGCATTCTCAACATTTCAAAAATTCTGCACCATGTCCTTAAGATAAGGCTAAATACCTACAGTAGAAAAGAAAACTGCACTGAGACGATGACTGGTGCTTTACCATCCACAATTATAAGTTTCTGTCAAAAGCAAGCACCCAGTCAGGACTGAAGTATATGTTCATTTATTCAAAGAAAGTGCAGAAGTACATTAAAAAGTTCAACATCAATGAGATGTGGGCTGACAGACAAAATACATCTTAAGGTAAGATATATTTTTGCTGTCAGCCTCTGCACCACAGAGGAACCCCTTGACAGGCACATCCCTTTCTGGACTGAGCCCTTAGTCCTTTTCATTAAACCTAGAAAGATACAAAATGCTAAATAAACATCCATTTTCAATGCCAAATGTTCAACGCTTGCATTGCTGTTATACTGGGTTTTGCTTATACACATTTTACTATAAATTTTACCAAGGATATACCAGATGAGATAAAATAGATAATTTTCAGTGGTGTTCTGCTTTTATACATTTTTAACATTGTATTTACACAGGATAGACAGCTGACAGGCAATATTTAATTTTCAGTGGGCTCCCACATTTTGACCCTAAATTTCCAAGTCTTTTGTGCCCTGATGTTAAGATCAAGACAGTCAATATTTTAAAATCACATCTGAAAGGTGCTTTCATAGCACACCTGCAAAAACAAGTTTTGGAGGGATATGACACATGACACCAGTCATGTTCAGAAGGTGGGGTAACATAAGGGATATGCTGTGAACATTAGGGACCAAAATCTGCAAAAATAAAGTTATGAGTAAATGTTGGAACAATTCAATGTTTCTTACCACTTTTTTTACATTTTGTCTCCACATTTTCAACATAGTCTCTATTTGACCACTCCTTCTGAATGTGGAAGGTGTCATTTATAAAATAGTGACTGAATCATCATTTTGTGCCACAATTTTGAAAATTCATTTTGGCTAGGGTTTGAAAAATGACAGCTGTCACATTCATGAGGTGGTGTGAAAAAGTTATGTGGAAAATTTGGGGTCAAACATATTGAAAATTGCCAAAGTTACGAGTGTGTTTTGAAAAATGTCAATGTATACTTACCATATGTTTTCTTTTTAATAGTTGTACTCCAAATTTTTAACACATCCCTCTTATGACCACGCCTCATGATCAAGACCAGAAATAATTCTAGATCCTGCCTGAAATATGATTTTACCACAAACATGAAAACACATTTTGTCCAGGATCTGAAAATGACAGTGTCACATTCATGAGGTGGTGTAAAAATGGCTATGTTGGAGAAAATTTGGGGTCAAATATTGAAAATTATCAAAGTTATGAGTGTACGTTGAAAAATTTCAACTAATGCTCAAACTCTGTTGTTAATGTTAATGTTTTAACCTCAAATTTTCAACATGACCTTCTCACAAACCCACTTCATGAACAAGGATAGAGATAATTTTCAAATCCTGTCCAATGGGTGATTTTGTAGAGCAGCTACAAAATCACATGTTGAGACAGATTTGCATAATTTCCGTGCCCATGTTCATGAGGTTAAGTCCCAAAAGACCATGTTGAAAATATTAAAATGACCAACTTATGAGGACAGGTTCAAAACCCATTGAAATACATTGAACCGAATGCAAGATTTTCTCAGTTCCTTGTCTGGCATGGAAGAGTGAAACATGTCTCTGGTCCATAGAGGATTACTGCATTGGATCCCTGGTAGGTAAGTAATGGGTGGGGAGTGTAGGTTGGTGGGTGCTGAGTGCGAGGTCAGGTGGGGGAAGGAAATGGCAGTGGTGGGCTGGCAGCAGCAAAGACATTGATGAACAGTTTTCTTTTATAGTCTGTATAAAAAGAAAGACTATGAGGACACTTTTCTTTATTTCAAGTAACAGCACCAGGGATTGGGCACCCCAGTGTCAGTGTTTTGTTTGGTGGCACCAGTGGTTGGCCCCTGGTCTCACGCAGTTGAAATGGATGGGTGGGGATTATTGGCTGGCATTTGTGATTTGGCATACCAGTGTTGGAAAATTAAGGAGGAAGGGTGGGAGGGATTTAAGGACTGCCATGCATTGGACCAACAATGACACACCTCTCAAAATCCACTGTCATATGAATATGTTTGCCCTGCACAATCACCATGGCAAACATAAAAGGACCAGGGACTATTTTGAAAGGGTAGCAGTCTGCATGCATGCACAATTACCTATTACATTATCAAACATCTTTTTATAGCTGTTTGAGAAGGGTCTCACAGCCATTGTGTGAGCATGCAAATGATAAAATCCAGCTTTCGGCATGCAAAACTAGTAAGGGTCCACACATGTGACCCCTGAACTGGCCCCATTAATCACTATGGGGCATTTGTAATGTCCATGTTAAGCACACCCCAGAGTAGTTCTTGTATCTCCAAATTAACACATGCACCTTACTAAATGCTGTTGCTCTGGTCTCTGGTGCTGACTACAGACTTTAAAACCTGCATTGGGAGTAATGAGATTGATGTTAATGTTTCCCAAATTGCACCTTTTTTTCCTCTCACACCTCTGAATAAACCAGTTGTTTATTGGTACCCTAGTTTCCTGACAATACTGTTGATATCTGGTGACCGAGTTACTGTAGGGTGGTGTAAAGGTCTGTTGTTGGCAGCACAGCCACAAAGCTGCTAAGCACTTGTTTGTTTATTCTATTCCTCAAGGAAGCCTAAGCATCATCTTGTAAAACATTTTAATTCTTCCACACTAATGACTTCTGTGACTATTGATCACTTTATGTATATATAGCATTTTTCTTGATGGACTATTTGTGTGGAATAGACATTCTGAAATGAATTGCATCAATTTCTGGTTGTGTGAGTGACCCATCTTTAATCTATCTATCTATCTATCTATCTATCTATCTATCTATCTATCTATCTATCTATCTATCTGTCTGTCTGTCTGTCTATTTGAACCGGAAAACAGACATTGACAGCAAAACATTGGTTCATCCAGTCTGTCTGTAATAATCAACTGTATCCTGAAACCTATTGTCTATAAGGATTTTGTCCACACTACTTGCCCCATGTACCCTGTCTTATTGCTAGATGTGTGTGAAGCTGCCAAAATTCCCTCCATTAAAAATCCATGAATTTTGGCAAATTCAAAACTAAGGACTGCAATTCGCATTGCAGTTCAACAGACAGATTGGCCACATTCACATTTAAATAGCAATGCAAACTGCCTGCTATACCTCTCCTCAACCTAAAATAATAAACTCCTCCTCCACACAAAGGATAAAACAACCATTACACCCACCCTCCACCCCCCCAAACACCATCCTCCCTCCTCATCCACCCTGTCCTGGTGAAATGCTGATCTGTGGGACCATGCCTGCAAAGTAATCTCTTCCCTCCACCCATACACCAAACACACTCCACCCACCTCCACAATCTGGGTCACATTGTCTATAAATTGACACAAACCTAATCCCTGACCCTAGTCCCTTTTGGTCCCCACAACACTCCACCCCAGCACCCACACATCAACCTGAAACGAGAAAGCAGTCCCCCATGAGAGCATCTGCTCTGTTCAGTGCCCAGGAATTAATGAATGGTGATGTCCTTGCTCCTAGTAAAACTTGTTTGGATGAATTTTCAGCCAATCAGATTTTACTAAGCGAAAAAGACGTCACTACTCATCTATTCATACCACTACAAGATGAACACTGAGCAGAGCAGACAGTCTGCACTGAGGGACCATTTCCTTTATTCTAGATTAATTTTGTGGGTGCTGGTAGGGGATGGGTGGTGAGAACAGAAGGGGTTGGGTGGAGTCAGAGGAATAGGTCTGTGCAGATTAATAGATGGTGGGACTTAGGTTAGGGAGGCAGGGATTGTGTTTGGTCCTTGGGTGAGGGAAGAGATTACTTTGCAAGCACAGTCCCACAGAGCAGCATTCACAGGGCGGAGGAAGGTGAGACAAGTTGCCTGCATAGAGTGTGTTATAGTTTTAATAATTTTTGGTGGGGGGGAGTAATGTTTACTGCACAGTGGGTGGGGAGAGATTTTGTTAGTGGTTTTTTAATCCACCAGTGAACTTAGTGCATCTGCATCTGTGGATTCACACCAACTTCACCAGTGAATTAAAAATCAGAAGTATCTTTACTTAATTCTTCCCTGAGTAACTACTAATCCTCAACTCTGGTCCAGCTATGCTTTGAAATGATTAAAGGTTTTAGCACCAACCACATCAATGGCAGACTGTTCCTTGGCTCAACAACTCTCTCTGTTACATAAAACTTCCTCACTTCCTTTCTGAATCTACCTCCCTATCAGCTTCAACTCCACTCCCTGTGATCTAAATGTCTGTCTCTATTATGCTCAGAGTCTAGTGAAAATATCAGATACTTTATATTTTCTCAAGTGAGCATTCACCACTTAACCTTACAAGTAGCAAAGCCATTAGAAGTAAAATGGTTTAATGAGAATAAAATAATTTTGCTACATTCATGTCATTAGCTAAAGTATCTGCTTAGTTTGGACCTAGTAAAAACTCCCTTACACATGTAGTAGTACCACTGTACAAGGCCATGGTTCAGCTACACCAGGCGTACAGTGTCTGGTCTTGGTCCTACAGTACAGAAAAGATATTAAAAGAATGACGATTTTCAACACAAGGACACTGGGCTAGCCGGCAAGCATGGAGGAAGCTTGCTAAGACAGCTCCCTGGGTGGCGGCACTTAAAGTTAATGTTGCAGCTTAAAAATAAATCTGGGCTGGCCAACTGGCGATATTCAGGTCCTTTAGGTGGATGGCTTAAATGAAACCCAAAATCGCCAAGCTAAACTACAATTCAGAGCCAGAACATTGAACATTAGAGGTGAAGAGAGATCCATGGATCTGGGCCTTCCTCTCCATGTGAAAGTGGGCAGTTCGATTGCAACACTATGGAGCTTACAAAATCTGTGGCAGGGTGTCTGAAACACATGCACAGATACG
The DNA here is from genome assembly GCA_016271365.2 of Neoceratodus forsteri. Taxonomy (NCBI): domain Eukaryota; kingdom Metazoa; phylum Chordata; order Ceratodontiformes; family Ceratodontidae; genus Neoceratodus; species Neoceratodus forsteri. Next base: position 676,236,647 of record CM028135.1, read on the forward strand.
AGGTGATATTAAAGCAGAATTTCACAACTTGACGCACAATTTACAAATCTAAAGACTGTGGTTACCACCCTGACTGAGACTATGGCCACTCATACATCACAAATATGTGAGCTAGAAAGAAGAGTCAGTGATTTGGAGGATACCTATGCTGGAGACTCAGCTGAATGGAATGGTTTGATAACTACCATCACAGAGTTAAGGAAAGACTGAATGACCAGGAGAATCACTCAATGATGAAATATACGTATCATTGGCTTGCCAGAGGATGAAAGGCGAAACCTAATGTGGGCCTGCATGCGTGGTTAAGCCTAGACATAGGACTGTCACTACAAGGAGATCCAATTCCCATCTACTTCATATCCCATGATGTCACACAACCCGAGGACAAAGATCATTCACCTATCGGGCATCCAACTGGTTCAACTCTCTTGGCAGCGACATAGTGACCGCACCAACACTCGGCCTCTTCAAGTCCAAGCTCGCCTCTCACTGCTTGTATCCTGTGATTGCCCATCTTAACATTTCCACCATTCCAGCTGCAAATGCCCCAGCACCCAGCACTTGCAATCAGTCTTTGTACCCCTAGCACCTTACCTGTCATATTCCCTTGACAAGGCCCCTGGCTGCACGGTCTCCACCCTTGCCCACCTCCCCTGTATCTCCACTCCTGCCCCTGCCCCAACCACCTCCCTGCTCCCCCTTACCCCTGCACCTCCTTCCCCTTCAATCTCCTACCCTCACTTCCCCACCACACCCCCTTTCCTTGTCTTGCTCATAGCTAAAGTCTTTGTACTGGTTATTACATGTCTGTAAGTCAATGACTATATGTTTGTAACTAAAAATGATGACTGTTGCATGCTGACTTGAAACCTTTGTAAAAGAGCCTCAGCTCAAAGGTATTGTAATCCTAGATTGAAATAAATAAATAAAAATAATGAAACAGCTAGAGTTACCACAGGAAGCTGGGAATATGAAATTGAATGTGCTCATCAGGTGGGCCCTCCTCCAAAACCTGGAGATTGTCCTCGACATTGCCTCATTAAATACCTAAGGTTTAGGGATAAGGACACTGTACTGTGGAAGGCCAGGAAGAAGAGTCCCTTGAAAGTGGACAATTCCTCAGTCTATGTTTATCAAGATTATACTCAAGAGCTACAAATATGGAGATAAAAATTTAATCTAGTGAAGAATAAACTGTACAGAATGGGTTGGAAATTCCTCTGGTGTACCCTGTTCGGTTATGGGTGGACAGGCCTGGACAGAACCCACATTTTCTCATGTCACCAACTTGTAGAAAAATGGCTGAGAAGAAGAAACCAGGAGAGAAAGAAGACCAAAACCAATGAGCTAAGTAGTTCTGAATTTCATAAATATGTCAGGTCTGTGTTGTTGAGCTTACAGCAGCTCTGGCTTAGTGTGTGCATATCTCCTGGGGATCTTATTTCTCCTTGGCCTAATACTCTAGGTTCTTTTTTGGTGGGTTGCATCCTTGGAGTTGGGAGGTAAAATCTAGGATGATGAGGCCTGCAGCATGGTAATCCCGACTGGGTCAGGGGACTCGGTTAACAGCAGGGAAGGCTACTACTATTTACATCTTCTTATCCAGTAGAAGAATAATTGGTATTCCAAGAGCAGTGAATTTGAATGCAATACATGGTGGGATTGATGAGCACTGAATTGTGGAACATTGGTGTGGTAGACACTAGGAATTAGTGTAGTGGATCATTAAGAACTACCTCGAATGCGTGACCTAATGAGAAATTGGAACACAATTTAGGAGGTTTCAGTTATTTCTTGCTTATCTGCCTGGCCCTACCATGCCTGGGGGTATGGGTAACAGCGGGATTGAGTTTCTGGATGAGCGGATTTATGAATGTGGTCTTTCTTATTTCCTACCCTGGAGTAACACACTAACTGGGGTCCACAGGGACTAAGGAAAATCAAACAGGATCATGCTTATGATTGGACCATGAACTGCTGTGCTCTCCATAATCATTGGAGATAAATCTTTGTTAGAAACCTTAGTTTGACATTTAAAGTTTCATAATAATGTTGGCCAATTTGTACAACAGTTTTGCTGCATATATTGCTTAATTATTGGCACTTGCCACCACCCTCCTTTCATAACATCTTTATGGCTAGTAGTAGGGGCAGGGTAGGATTAACCTGCCTAATGTTTGTAATGGGAATGCTGGTGGGTTTTCTTTTTTCCCACATGGGGGCTTTAGTCCCACATGGGTTGAAGCTGGGACTGTTTAGTACCACAAGGGGTGGGATTGGGAGGGTGGCTTGGGGAATCATGGGAAATGAGGGTGAAACTGGGCTGGAGCTGTCTGTCCATTTTACTTGTGAGAGAAGGGAGGAGGCAGGTTGTGGGCACTTAATAATGCTGCCAATGGTGCAAACTGACCTGCAGCCTTCTTTAAGGGCTTTAATCATGGTTCAAGCTGATTGGTGTTTGTTGAGAGCTTTCAAGGTGGGATATAAGGGTGGCTGTTGGGGGAGGGAGGGTGAAAATTTGGGAAAAGAGTGTGGGGCCTTCTGGATACATGTCAGTATGTCACAATGTGTTAGATTGATGTTTAATGATGGGGATGATTTTGTTATATTTCATGGAACGTTAATGGTCTTAAATCTATAGTGAAGCATAAGAGAGTCATGACAGAAATTTGAAGGCGAAAGGGCAATTGGTCTTATTGCAAGAGACCCACTTTTCAGTATTGGAAGCTCAGAAAATGGTCGAATTCATGGGGGGTGCATGGGTTTCCTCGACTTTTTCTGCTGAAGCATGGGGGCATCTATAGGGATACCAAGGGCTCCCAATTCAGATCTGAGAACAAATAATAGGCCCCATGGGCGAATCGTGCTGGAAAAGGTAGAAATCCCGGATGGAAGTAAGCTGTTGGTAAGCGCTGTCTACACCCGAATGCGGACAAATCTGTTTGTTTTCAAAAACTAGCCCTAGATATGTCAAAATGGGAGGCCCCCTGGATATTGGGGTAGACTATAATTGTGTTCTTGATATGATACTGGATAGATCTAATACCCTCCAGTTCTAAAGCTGCAAAATGCAAAAGCTTTAGAAATGCTACAGAGTGACTACAACTTGTTAGACGCTTGGAGACACGTGCAATCCGCCGGTAGGGAATGCAGTTTTACTCCCGTGCACATCGGTCTTATGTCCGTATTGATAAATTGTTAATATCTAGTAATCTGATAATTGGGGTGAGGGATGTAGGCTATTCGTCTATTCTAATTTCTGATCATGCACACCACTATGTGACACTTAAGGGCACGGGCTTGATGTGGGAACCAGGTCCTGGAAATTAGATCTGTTGGTGTTAAAAATGAAGAGTATGTGAAGTTTATGGAAGCTGCAACACAGGAATGTTTGACATTTAACCGAAGGGGATACCTCACACTGCAGGGCTGGAGTCCTTGAAGGCATACATAAAGGTCAGACATTGCATTTGCAGCACGAGTTAAACATGCTGCCACAAGGAAACTGGATCTCATCAGGGATAAAATTTGGGAGACAGTATAGCGCAGTGGTTTAAGGCTCTGAACTGCAAATCTGGTGTCATCCAGCAGACCAGACCTGGGTTTGAATCCCACCACTTCCACTTGCATACTGTGTGACCCTGAGCAAATCACTTAACTTCCTGTGCTCCCAGGTCGCACCTGTAGAAAAGCTTTCAGCTTAGTGTGCTAGTCCTGTTTAAACAACTAAAAAAAAACTGAGAGGGGAGAAGGCCCATATGCTTAACCCCTTATCGGGTGCCCAGTTGGGCGAAATATCCTTTTGTCAAATGCCAGGCAATACTTTAATGGGGATTGGGCTGGGAAATATTTGGCCTGGCAACTTAAAAGGAAAGAAGCAATCAAAACAATTACTCAGATCCAGAATGATCAGGGAGTTATGGTGAAAGGAGCTGCAGATATTGGTGATGCTTTTGGCAATTACTACAAAAACAATATACTTCCAAATGTACCCCTAAACAAGAGGACTATGACTGATTTTTGCAGGAGTCTCACTAGACAGGTTTAAGGAGAATGACATCATGCAGTTGGAAGCCCTCTAACAGTACAAGAAATTAAGGATGCCCTTAGAGTGCTGAGGTGGTAAAGTACCTGGACCAGATGGTTTACCGATCGATGTTTGTAAAATTTTTGAGGGTATATCGTAACACTGATTTTTGGTGCCCTAGAGGAAGGCCTACAATGGGAGAGCTACCCTCCCTCCACATGCTCTGCCATAATAACTGTGCTGCCCAGCGGGCAAGGACCTGTTCTGTGTTCTTCGTATAGACTCATTTCATTGCTTACATCTGATTATAAAATATTAGCCAAAGCTATGGCTTCTAGATTGGATGGGTGTCTCCCTCGGCAATACACTTGGATCAGTCTGGGTTTGTTAAAGGCTGGATGGGTTAACATAATATTCAACGTACATTGAATATTGTTTATAAATGGGCAACTAAAAGATCTCACAGCATGGCGGTGGTAGCCCTTGATGCTGAGAAAGCTTTTTGATCATGTGGTGTGGGGTATCTATTTTACGCCTTGGAATGCTTTGGAATGGGACCAAATTTTAGATCATGGGTACAGGCACTATATCAGGGACCAACTGCTAAGGTAAATACAGATGGAGTTTTATCTAATTCTTGTTGACTGAGTAGAGGTATAAGGCAAGGCTGTCCACTATCTCCTTTATTGTATGTCTTATCTCTGGAACCCTAAGGGGCAGCCCTGAGAGCTCACTAAGGTATTTGGGGAATGCGGGGACATAAAATAGCATTGTATGTTGATGATCAGTTATTATTTCTACAGAACCCCAAAGAAGACTTACTGACTTTACATGAAATGATGCCCTTTGGGTCCATAACAGGTCATACAGTTAACTGGACAAAAGCGTAACTAATGCCAATAGGCACCCAGTATCAAGCACACTTAATTTCTCACTTAGTGGGGCTGCAAATGGTCTCAACTTTGAAATATTTGGGTGTAAGAATTTCGGCTAATATAGGAAATTTGTATAAATTAAAAGTAAAACCACTTCTAAACACTATAGTTGAAGACTGTATGAGATGGTCATCATTACCCATCTCTTTGTTAGGCAGAGGTGGGGTTATTAAGATGTCAGTTTTGCCTAGATTATTATACCTCTACCAATCTCTGCCCATTAAGATTCCTAAAATTAATTTCAAATGCTTAGACTCCATACTACATAAATTTATGTGGAAGCAGGGCCGGCAAAATCCAGAGGAACTTGTTATACAAGAGGCTTAGTGAGGAGCAGTAGGGCTTCCAAATTTTAGATTTTACTATTAGGCTGCTCAACGTGTATAATCCCACTGGTGATTTGTTCTCTGAATGCTCGTGGATTGGGCTGGAGGAAGATATGTTAAATGGTAATTTCAGGAATGACCTGCTGGCTGGGAGCATTGGAGGGAGGGAGAGATAAGCCCTGTGTAATCCCTTCATGGCCACTACTAAGAAGAATATGGAAACTGGCTCATAGAAGAATAGGTTTCAAAGGAGGTAATTTGCCTAATATTAATATACTCAGTTTCGTGAGACAAGGGATAGGTACTCTATTGCGATGGTGCAGAGATTGTGGGTATGGCCCAGGAAGGGGCTTGTGGCAATTACTCAACTGTATGATGGAGGTGTACTAAAAGTTTTACTCAGATATGCTCTCAATGGAATATGCCAAAAGGCAATTTTTTTATATACCTAAGCGTTAGACATAGGTGCAGAACCAAATTAATAAGTGGGAATAAGTGAGTCGATCCGTCCTCCTTTAAAGAATAAGTATTCAACCTGCAACCTGCGGGCAAACCATTATCTATATACTATCAATTGCTAACTAGCTCAGACCCTCAGCAAACTATCTCTAGTGTGGAGAAATGAAGTGCAGATCTGTCCCTCCTATAAATCAAAAATGTGAACTTTAGCATTCTTGCATTATATTAATTGCTCTAGCAGCAATAAACTGCGACAGATTCAACTCTTTTTTACATACAGCGTATGTAACCCCTATATATTTGAACAAGATAGATGGGTCTAGGCCTCCCATGTGCCCCAAATGCTTGGTAGATGAGGCTGATTTGCTTCCTGGTACTCACTTGCCCAAGAGTAGCTCCTTTTTGGCACCAGGTCCATAACATTATGTCACATGTTTTGGAATACTCCCGTCTAAGTCCCCATTGGAGCTAATGCTGGAGCATACCCCACCCACCCAAACCATAAAATAAATAACCTCTCTGGTCCATGACACTGATAAATGCCAGAATAACAATAGCTCAAACATGGATGTCAGACAGGGCCTTTCAATTGCACAATGGGTACTAAATGTGAAATCTTACATGTTGTTGGAGAAAGCTCATTTGAGTGCATTAGGTAGGAAGGAGCAGTTTGATAGCATTTGAGAACCTTGCATAACAGCGGTGGAGGAGGGTATTTTCCAGATTAACTAATAAAGAAAAGGGCAAGGTGTATGAATATGATATAGAGCTTATTAAAGTAACATTGATGACAGCAATGGTCATGATGGGTGGGGGATGTGATAAGTTACAATCAGGCCTCATCCCAAGTGGGATGGAGTTGAAGTTTAGCAAGTCAATGGCTCTAATTGCTTATCCATCATATTATTTAATATGTACAGCGCCTTGAAATCGAAGGCACTTTATAAATACATTTATTATTATTATTATTATTCATGTGATATGTGAGACCATGTATGTAACCATGTATTTATATATAATCACACTGTATCACTACCTCATTGCTATTAATATAATGTACCTGTAAAAACAATCTGAATGTACTGAAGGCACTACCACACTCACAATAAAAGATTTAACAAAAAAAAAAAAACACAGGGACACCAAGCTAGTTAGTTTCTATGCGAGAGGGTATACCATTGTCACAGCAATTCTGTAACAATGAATCCTCTATTAGTGATATAACCCGCTCGACACCCGCAGTGTTGAACGGGTTGCTGGAGCAATGAACGGATTCATTGATTCCCAAGTTAGGCCTATCATTCCACGAATCGCCCCCGAGTTAGATATATATAGATCCAGGGTGCAGCGGGGAGAACCCCCATGGGGGAGTGGGCAAAGCCCTCCTTAACCAATACTAAGTGCCCCAATGCTTGCAGCGCTGCAGCTGTCTGTCAACGGATTTGACAGGCGACGGGTCACCATTGGCAAAATCCTGTCAATGTGCCAGAATTTGACAACTTTGTTGTTGAACCAGCTTCATGGAATCATGCTAGAGTATGAGGAGAGACTAGACATGCTCAAATTATTTTGACTACAATACCAAAGGCTAAGAGGCCATGATCATGTTTTCCAAATACTTGAGGATAAACAAGGTGGAATATACAAAGATGTTTGAGCTGGTGAGATCATGCTGAATGAAGAGTATGCCCACAAACTGAAGGGAGGGCAGTACATAGGGAACCATTAGAAAACAGTTCTTCACATAGAGGTAGTTAAGATGTAGATTTGCTACCCAGTGAAACTGTGAAACTAGCAGTGATCAGGCTTTCAAAGCAGGGCTAACTAGACAGATCCCTGAGTGAAAATGGCATTGAGTGTTACAAAGCATGCATAGAGTAATGTTTCACATGTTGAGATTGGATGTGTGCCCATACTCAAGTCTAGAATACTTACTGCCATGTGATAGGAGAGATGGAGAAGATAAAACTTAATGTCCTTCCTCCATCATACTATGTTACTATATTATTGTGTCCTCATCCTAATAGGATCAACTCAGATAATCAGAATCATTAATGCAAAGCTCCCTAGCCTTAAGCCAGGTGACAGAAATCATCCTCCTGATTCTTTCAGATCTTAAAATGTATAAAGAAAAAACTGTAAAATTTTCTTTAGCATTATCGTGTGTCTGAGAGAAACTGGGAAGCAGTTTGCACTGCCTCTTTGACAAGCAAGAGCACTAACTTGAGTAAAGCATGTTTTACTCCACCTTTAGCATCTAGCAGTAGTGGAGCAACATAGTGACATACTTATTTAAGGTCAGAAGGGTCTTTATGTCCATCAAGTCGATCCTTCCCTGCCTTTTTAAGCAGGGACAAACAAGTTTTCTTTTGCAAACATGTACGAGCAGTACTAATTTATTATCCACTCACTCACTACCCAAAGTAACTTGCAATTCCCTTCCTGGCAAACATTTATCCAGGCTTGTGTTGAAGGCCTGCAATGTCTTTATGTCAACTAATTCAGCTGATAAGCTGTTTCTAAGTTCACCAAAGTCTGGGAAAAAGTGCATCCTAACGTGATTTGTGTGCGGTGGTATTGTAGGAGTACATCTTTAATGGGTCATTTTCTTCTTAGATAAAGGAAACAGATGGTGTACCAAAGCCCTTGAGAAGTACATTTGCTGTGATCTGGCACAGCTCATGACACATATAGGTACAGATTTAATGACTGATAGGTGATACTGGACTAAACCATATTGTAGCTTGTAGCTCAGGACAACAAACTGAAAAGTCACATCAGTTTGCCTTGTGTGCCAGTATGTATGTTTTACAGTAGTCTGTTCTGGTATATGTACATGTATATGTATATGTGTAGGTATAAGTGTGTGTGTGTATATATATATATATATATATATATATATATATATATAAATAGTGGCTCATTGCACCACTATAGTTAGGGTTCAGTGGTCACTTACATACTAAAGTCAAACATTTGGGCATTAAATAACTTTGGACCTGTTCAACAGATTTGCCTGAAATTTGGAATGCGTGGTGAGAATAGTAGATCTCTTGATTTGCCAAATTGCCTTTTGATCAGACTTATAGTCTTTGCGACGAAAATGCTGAATAATGCAAAATTATCCATTTTGGAGGCAGCCTTGGAATTTTGGACATGGCTCTGCACGGACGTTGTGTTGTATGCAAAATGGCTCGTTTGAAAGAACTTTGGTGGTCAAACATGCTGCTTTTTGTTTGGTGAAAAAATATTAAGGCATTCAAAAGTTATGCCACTTTTAAGATTCCATTATAAGCCAATGGAAACATTTATATGTATGTTTTATGAACAAAGAATGAGGTTCTGGCCATCTTGTCCCACCTGGCGAACAAAGAATCTGCAGCCTCATGGTTCAAGACTCTTTGTCCCCGAGAATTTTAAAATTCTTTGAGCACGAGGTCTGCCATCTTGTTTTTAATTTTCAGATCAGAAAAACACAAATATCTTGGCTCAGGGGTCACTTCTGAAGTAAAACTTGGATGGGTTTTACTCAGGGACTCTGATCTATTGAGCCATGCCTTTGTTTTAATCCAAATCAGTCTGAAAATAGAGTTGTGAACTTTAAAATCTTAGTTCATGGCTCGCTAATGATCTTTGATTGCGTGCCTGCAAGTTCTTTGATCGTAAGATTCTTTGATCGCGATCGGAGCATGGAGCTTAGGACGGATGGCCAGATTTCAAAATCGATTTTCTCAGCCTAGGGTGCCAAGAAAGTTAAATGAGGGTGCATTTTGCTCAGGGGGCTTCGTTCTGCCCCATCTGAATACAAAAATAATGTTTTCAATATCGCTGGTAGATAGAGGGGCCCCTGAACATGATTAAATAGATAACTTTATCTAATTCCTCGGTAGTCTAAAGGCCCCCCATGTATATTTCACTACATATTGCTTTTTATATCCCTGGTAGTCTAGTGCCCCCAATCTGTATAAAATTATTATAGTTGTTCATATCCCTGGTAGTCTAGCGCCCCATCATAATAAGATACATAATGATCTGGAATTTCCTGCCCTGGTAGTCTAGAGGCCCGCCACCATCATAATAGGATACATAACGATGTGCAATTTCCTGGTAGTCTAGTGGCCCAACCACCCAGTTGTGCCAGCCCACACAGCATTCCCCACCTTCCCTAGCTGGCAACAGGCACAGCCCATCTCTCACCTTCATGGCCAGCCACCGACTATGCGTATTAGCAGTACTAATGCAAAGAAGTGCTCAGAAATTAGACATTTCCTCACTTTTTCTCTGTAGAAGAACTCTAACTGATGCATTAACAAAGTCTTTTGCATAGATATATATATATATATATATATATATATATATATAATATTCATTGCAAAAACTTTGTTTAATACATCAGTTAAAATTAAAGCAACAAACGATAGGGACATGAGATGTTATGGTTGAGCTCTTAACCCCCTCACCACCATGTCACCCCCACTCTCCACAGACTGATAGATGCTGGGGAATGTCATTATGTTGTGAGGCTTAACTCTCCTCCCATTCTCCATTTAGACATGGAAAGGGGTCAGATTTGGGCCCTCCTGACCCCATGGCACACCCTGGCATCTGTCGGTCTGTGGAGGATGGGTGGTGGGGGTTAGAAGCTCAACCTCATCATCTAATTTCTACTTTTGTTTCTTTAACCCTAATTGATACATTAAATGATGTTTTTGCAATGAATTTCCTTACTTTTGAAAAATGTAATATAACTAGTAAATAGCATGTGTTGGTGGGGCACAGGAACCCCGCAAGCTGCCATTCTGCATAACAATATGCGTCTGTGGGAGCATGAGCCCTCTCCGCACTGTGCTCCACTTGCATAACTGCTGCAAAGTCATACAGCAGCCCTTATGGGACAAAGAACCATTGTAACACTAATTTGCCAATATCTCAGGAAACGTAGGCGTTAGGAAAGAAAATCAAGTGTTGTTGTAATCATGACAGTGAGACCTCCAGGGGAATTCAGCTGATGATATATGTATCTGACATCCTTTTCAAGATACAGACACCGAAAGGCACCATGGACACCACAATTCAATGGACGCAGGTAACTGTGCATTTTTTAGGATTATTTCCATCCAATTTTCAACATGGCATTTTAGGGACCCCACATCATGAACAAGGTCATTGTCATTTCATTAATCTCTCACAAAAGTTGAGTTTGCATGGCAAATATGCCACTCCATGTAGAGGGAAAGTCATGTTTTGGGCAGGATATGAAAATGACAGCTATATACTGTTCAAGAGCAGGTGTGGAAAAGGGTAATGTTGAAAGTCAGGAGGAAAATATGAAATCCTGGCAGAAGTTCACGAGCAGCGTAGAAACTGCACAACCTACGCTTTCATGTGGCAATTTTGGGGATTTTTTAACCAAATGTTCAACATGAGCTTTTTGGGAAATCTCCTCAAGAATACTGGCATTGTGACTTTGTTTATCCATCCCAAAAGTTGATTTTGCACAGTGATGCACCATTTTGCAGCAAAGGTGCAAACAAATTTTGGGCAGGATGATAAACGACAGCAGCACTGTTCATGAGGAGGTGTGAAAAAATGGCAACGTTGATAATCTGAGTGAAAATATTGAAAATTGGTGAAGTTATGAGTGTTCAGAAACTGTGCAATGCGCACTTGTAACACACCCATTTGTTGCATTTTTGTGCCAAATTTTCAGTATGGGCTTTTGGTACCTCCCTCATGAACATGGGACTGTCATTTCATTATAGAACACCAAATACTGCTCTGAAACTAAGTATATACATCAGAAAAAGCTGCTCAAGAATATTGAGCAACCTATGAATATCAATGGCCTGCTCATTAATTTTGATGAACTGCTCATTAAGATTAATGATAGCCCCGATTAATGAGCAGCTCATATGTATACATATATATATATATATATATATTCATTGCAAAAAATGTTGTTTAATGCATCAGTTAGGATGAAAGCAACAAAGTGGGGAAATGAGATGTTATGGTTGAATCCCTACCCCCTGACCACAACCCACCCTCAATCCTCACGGAGACTGAGAGAGGTCAGTGTGTACCATAGAGTCATAAGGACAAATTCTCACCCCATTCTCCATTACTGTAGCATGTCAACCTGTTTACACATGGAATGGGTGAGAACTGCACCTTCTGACCTCATGGCACACAGCGCCTGTGGTCTGTGGCGGATGGGTGGGGTCGAGGGGATTGGGAGGCAAATCCTAATGTCTCAGAGTAGCACTTTTGAGGTTAAAGGTGAAATTTTCACCTTAATAACTTGCCATGGTTTAATAGATTTGCCTGAAATTTGGTATGCATGATTGGGCATGGTAGATCACAGGATCCAACAACTTTGTACCAGTTGGATATATGGCGCAAGTTATTAAATGACAACCAAAAGCACAATTACATTTTTTGTGAATTCTTTGCTCTAGCCTGCAGGTCACACAGTTTGTGCGACCAGTCCAAAACTTCAGGGAATGTGTGGCAGGGGTCCCGATGTGCCTTTTGAAGTTTTGTGAAAAAATTTTAACAGTTCAAAAGTTATTCAAAAACAGTTCCCATTATAAGTCAATGGGAAAAGTTAATAAAAGTTTGAAAGTGTCACAAAAGCACTTTTTAGTGTTGCAAATGGCCCTAGTAGTGTCTGCAAATTTCCATTTTGTTTCAGTTAGTGATCAGAAAATGCTTGGCATTTAAAATTGGGACCATCTAGGGACACAATTCTTTCTGTGTTCACCTAGTCAGACCCTGAGGATGTTAGCCATATCTTTATTTGGGGTTAAACACTCCAGAAATATGTTTTTCAAATTTTGAAACAGTAGTGTCGCAAATTAGTGTGTAAGCATGACACTTTGCAAATTTTTGTGAAAAGGGTCGCAAATTGGGACACTACTTTTCCAGACTATGGCCAAAATGACAGTAGTCCTTGCCACCCCTGCTGCAAAAGAACCGTTTGGTCTTTGGGGCTGAAATTTAGAGGAATGGCAGCCAACATATACATATTAAGAGACTAAAGGAGCTTAATATGTATAGCCTCAAGGAAAGGAGGAGAGGGAGGACATGATAGAAACTTTCAAGTACCTCAAGGGAACCAGTAGTCCAAGAGGGTAGCATCTTTCAAATAAAGAGGTGTGCAAGAACAAGGGGGCACAATTTGAAGATAGAGTGGGGCAGCTCAGAGATAATGTAAGAAGTATTTTTCACAGAGAGGATTGTGGATGCATGGAATAGCCTTCCGAGGAGGTTGTGGAGTCAAAAACAATAGTTGAATTCAAGCATGCATGGGACAGTCATAAGGCAATTCTAGGGGTAGAAAGAAGTAGGCTGCTGGTTAACTAGGATCTGCAGCTTATCCATTAGAGTAGGAAATGGTCAGACTGGGTGGTCAAGCGGTCCTTATCTCTGCCGTCAAATTCTATGTTTCTATGTTCTATGTAACATCTCACAGATGTGCCTTTTGGTGGTTTGGTGAAAAAAATATTGCCTGGCTGCCAAATTATGGTACTCAGTTGACATTTTTCCCATAGACTAACATGGTGGCATGCGCCATGCCTTTCAGGGCTCGTATCTTGAAAATGGTGCGAGATACAGAATTTTCATCATGACAATGTGTAGCCTATGGCTATGCATTCAGCGGAAATGTAGCCAGGAAAATCATGAATCATGTGATTTTTTTTCTACATCGACAGTTACTGAGATGTAAGCAATTTAGTATTCCAACACCTCATTTTCGGCTCCAAGGCCCATTGTTATGCATGCATTCTTTGTACACACTGTGTTTCTCTATGCAGCTGTTGGGGAAAAACAGGGTATCGCTTCTAGTTAATGTTACAGTTACTGTTTCTACTTGCATTTACATACCCATTTGCATTACGTTCCCAGATGCGTCACCGTGTGCATTATGCTTTGCGTTCTTGTTTGCGCTTACGTTTGCATTACTGCTACCATTTGCATTCCACTACTGTTTGTGTTTGCATTTGGTTTGTGTCACTGTGTGCATTGGCATTAGCGTTTATGGCAGCCCTTTCCTTTGCATTTGTGTTTGTCTTTGTTTTGCGTCTTACGTTGCTGTTACTGTTACCATTTGCATTTCCTATTGCGTTACTGTGCCCATGTGCATTACGGTTTGCGTTTCCATATGTGCTTGCATTTCCTTTTGCGTTTATGTTTCCTTTTGTGTTATTGTTGCTTTATCATTACCATTTGCATTTACAACTGTGGTGCGTGACCGTACGTGTTATAGTTTGGGTTTATGTGCGTGTTTTACGTTCGGCGTTTATGTTTCTGTTATGTTTGGCATTCTTGTTGCTGTAACATAACATTTGCATTACAGTACCGGTGCCATCACTGTGTGAGTTACCAGTTGCTTTTTATGCACGCTTGTGTCCGTTTACATCACTGTTTGAGTCGGTGTCACTTTACGCTTGCGTTTCTATTAACATTTGATTTACCATTTACATTTGCTTTACCATGTGTGTAACCTTTGCTGTTTCGCGTTTGCTTTGCAGTTCCTGTTACTATGTAACAGGACATCATATGGTGGCATTCCATTCATTATTTATTGTCCTCATTCACAAAGAAGGAAATTAGAAGCAAAAAACTCCATTTAATGCATCAGTTATGGTTGTTCCACAGTGACAAAAGCGAGGAAATTCAGTGTTAGGGTTGAAAGCCCCTTGGACCCCAGCCACCCCAACCAGCATGAGGTGCGCGAGGTGGTCGGTCCTAACCCTCACCCCATTCTCCTATACCTCCGCTTTTTACACATGTGATGGGGTGAGAGTTCAGGCCAACGACCTAATGTGCACCCCCAATGGCGGTTGGGGGTGGGGCTGGGTTGTCCAAGGGGTCTTTCAACCCTAACTCTGAATGTCCTTGCTTTTGTCACTGTAGAACAACCTAACAAGATGCATTAAATGGAGTTTTTGCCTCTAATATATATATATATATATATATATAATATATATATATATATATATATATATATAGCTAGATATAGATATATCTATATATACCACCTGCATAGCTCTGCACCTGCAGACAAGTGTGCATAGGCTGGTATTCACCAATGGCTGCCACCTGTCCATGGCCCCACCTCCCCAGTGCACAGGTCCATGCAGGGCAGCCAGGGGTGGATAGCAGATGTAGTAGGGCAGCAAATCAGATGCCCATCCTGGGTCTAGGAGTAGATCACTGGCATAGTGATGCAGTTCTGGATGTGGAAATAGCGTTCGCAGGCACCCAGACCGTGTGGCCACATTGGCCACAGTCTCCTGCCAACCCCATGGGCATTGCTGCCCCACCATTGCACAGTCTCCAACAACAGGACCACCCCATCACAGTGCTGCCCTGACCATGTCAATCACCCCAATGCAAATCAGCCCTGATCCCAGTACTCCATGTGGGGCACCCTGCATGCACCAACACATGGCTGCACCAACCCTGGTTCTGCAGTGAAGTCCCCCAACATATGTCAGCCCCAGCTGTTATGCAGTACAAGACCCCCAACTGGTACCTCCCATCCCTGTCTGCTGTGACCCCTCCACCGCACACACAGGTACCACAAACACCACTGTCCTGTTCCCTATCATAATACCCCTGCCCCATCATTGGTGCCCAGTGGTCCTCCCACCTCCCTTGGCACTGACAACCCCCAAACTCCATACCTGACTGCCAGTGCCGAGGCTGCACACAGTCAGTGACGCAGCCCTCCGCACACACCTCCTTAACTGCCGGCTATCTAACAGATGTCGGGAGCATGCCTCTATCTAGCTAATGTTTATATGTGTATAACTTTGGCATTTTTTCATATCTTGACCCCAAATTTTTCAACATAATCTTTTATGACCCTACCTTACCTAAACCACATAGGTGAAAATGTTAAATCCATGCCAAAAGCGCCATTCTGCACTAAAGGTGCAAAACCACGTTCAGGCAGGATGTGAAAAATGACAGCTGTACTGTTCATGAGGGATGTAAAAAATAGTTATGCTGAAAATTTTGACTCAAAATATTGAAAATTACCAAAGTTATGCGCATTCATAGAAAAATGTCAATAAATGCACGTAGCTTGGCTATTTCTTTTATTTTGACCAAATTTTAAACATAGCCTTTTGGGACCCCACCTCATGTACACTGGTGATGAAATTTTACTATTCAGTCCCAAAAGGTGATTTTGCACAATGACCACGAAATCACCTTCAGGGCCGAGTAATGAAATAACAGTTGCAGTGTTCATGAGGTGGGTCCCAAAAGGCCATGTTGAAAATCTGATGTAAACATTCTACAAAATGACAAAGATGTCAAAATAAGTTCAAAACACCATTGAAATACATTATACAGCACCTACTTAATTTCTCAGTTCATGTTTTGGCTTTGAAGAGTGCAGATGTGTTTCTGTCCATAGAAGATGACAGCATATGACCTCCAGAGGAAAGTATAGGGTAAGGGGTGGTGTGGGGTGTTGGGCAATCAGTGAGAGGTTGGGACTGGGGAGGGGATGGCGGGGACAGCAAGGGATTTTTTAATTTCAGGTTTAAAAGAAAAAACAAGACTTGAGGGATGGTTTTCTTTTTCAGGTGTGGGTACAGTATATAAAATACATATTTTGGGACACTGGTGGTGGACTTCAAGTGTCCCAGACTACTGGGGAGTTAAATGCTAACATGGGGATTAGGCTCCTGATGCCGTGCATTAATAAAACAATGGGCTGCAGGGAGGGGACATCTGACATCAGTGGTGGGCATCATGGTGTTGGAATGTATTAATAAAATACAGAAGGACTGCTTGTGATGCCAGCGGCCCAGATTTGGTAGCAAGCCAGGGTTGCTGGATGGCTGGCTGGGGGAGAAGGATCTAGCACCCAATGGGCTGCTCTCCTTCTTCAGGAGTGGAGGGCTGTATCCCTCACTGCAATACTGCCACCACCTGGGTGACCATGGGTGGCACCAGTGCAATTGGGGAATCAAACAGTAGAGGAGGGGCTGGCATCAGCTGGGTTGTGAGGAGGTACGTCTCAGCATGCCTCTGTCTCATTGGTCCTCCTTGAGTGCTGATGCCAGGGGGATCAGAACAAGGAAAATGTGCTCTGCACCCAGTCCAGGTGATGTGCCTCCCACCATGCCTACAGGAGGATCTGAGGCAGCCTCACTAGTACACACTCCCATGATGTTTGGGAGAGTGAGGGAGGGCTCCTCTGCCCTGCCAGTGGGTTATCCAGGGCTCTAGAGGTGAATGGGTGAGTAGCACCTTAAGGAGCAGACACCTTGAGTCTCTCAAGTAGGTGTAGCTGTGCGGTGCATGGGGATCTGAGAGAGGGACTAGGAGTGGAGTGAGTAAGGGGCAAAAGGAAGAGTAAAAGAAATAATACAGAAGGGACTAGGGAATGGTGATCCGAGGTGTGGATGCCACTAGACACCAGGGAATATATGGGGACAGTGATCAGGGAATGATGGGTACCACTAGGAACTAGGGAAAATGGGGATCATAACTGACACTGCAGCTGGCAACATGAGTTCAGCTGTGGCTGCAGAACTAAATTAAATCCACTTTCTCATACAGAGAACATGGCAGAAGGCTCCTCCACTAAGTCTGGCACATGGCTTTTGAATGCTCAGAAAAAGTTTTCTGGGTTTAATTGTGAAAAACAGAATTTAGCTAGGTTCTGGTGTTTGTTTAGTAAAATGACAACATTTTATGTATCTTCCACGGTTTTGGTTCTTGGAATAAAAAACAAGATGGCACGTGAAAAGGATTTTTCTCTCACAAAAAGATTCAGTTCTCAGGAAAAGGAATAGGTCTCACAAGAATAAATCCTTTTGTGAGATCAAATTTCTTGTTGAACTTTCTCCATCTTTCATGAAAAGTGATCGTCCCATTGAAGACAAGGAAATGAAAAATGTAATACCTTTGCAAGAGTTTAGTATTTTCCCGCAAAACAAAGCATGCCTGGTCTGTTACTCAATCTCTTGCTACCATAAAAACACACTAAAATTCTACACCATCTAGATGCAGGGCGATGAAGAAAAACTGAAAAAGTGGTGACTTTATGACTTTTGCACTGTCTGAATCTCAGAATCCACACATTCACCTGGAACAAAACTTGCCACATCAAGAGATCTACCCATTCGGGAAGCGAATACAAAATTTTGAGCAAATCCATTGGTCGCTGCAAAGTTATTAAAGTGAAAAATGTGATGTTTAACATTAAACATGCTACTCAACCCTAACTATGAGGCACTATCATGCCTATATATATATGTATACTGTATATAAAAACTTTGTTAATGCATCAGTTAAGGTTAAACTGACAAAAGTAGAAATGTGGTATTAACGTTTTCAACCCCTAACACCCCATTCCCCACCCTGCATTGACCAACAGGCAGAGGTTCTGTCTTGGAGCTGTCAATCCTAACACTCACCATATTCTATTAGAAAATAAGGTGACATGGGTACAAGCATAGGAAAATGGGGTGAGCATTAGGGTTGCTGGCACCAAGACAGACATTTCTCTAATTTTGTCAGTTTAACCTAAGTGATGCATTAAAAACTTTCTAATTATTTCCTTACTTTTGAGATAGTATAATCCTATCTGTATTTGCCTATGGGAGTGCAGAGTGCATGTGTATCTAGCTGTGGAAACACCGGCCCTCTGGCCCCTGCATTTCCAGTTACAGAACAACAGTCACAAATTGTCACCATAGCCATGTTATTACCCCACCTCATGTACTCAGTGCAGAAAACATTTCTGGTCCCAGCCAAAACATAACTCTGCAAATGCACAATGCCAATCCACACCAAGTTGCAAAAACATATTTTGGACATGACTTGAAAAATGACAGCTGTGACATACATGAGGTGTTGTAATAAGAAGGCTAGGTTAAAATTTGAGCTCAAAATATATAAAATTCCCAAAGTTATGAGTATGTGTGAGAAATTGCAACAAACTGTTATGACTGTGCCATTTCTAATAATTGTGACCCCAGATTTCAACCTAGTCTTCTTATGCCCTCACTACATGTACCCAGTGGAGACAATTTCAAATCTCTGCCAAAACATAATTCTGCAAATGCAATGCCATTCTGCAGCACTGGTGTGCAAACACATTTTGGCCAGGATTTGAAAAATGACAGCTGTGACATACATGAGGTGGGAAAATAAATAGGCTATATTGAAAATATGGGGTGAAAATATTGAAAATGTTCAAAGTTACAAGCATGAGTAGCAAAATTGCAAATAATGGTCATAATGCAGCCATTTGCTTTTAAATTGTGACTCAATTTTCAACATAGCCTTCTTATGACCCCACCTCATGAACAATATGATTGTCATTACACAAATCCCACTGGAAATGTGATGTTGACAACTGATCACAAAATCATCTTTCCGATGGGAGTTGCCTACAGATAGTTATATTTTTCACTAGGAGGGTCTTCAAAAGCCATGTTGAAAAGTTGAGCTCAAAATCTCAAAAAATAGCTGCGTTATGCATAGGCGTTAAACCCCTGTTGAAATAAATTGAAGCACAGTTTCTCATATTGCAGTCACCGGTTGCAGTAGTAAGACATGTCTTCAGTCACGAGTTTATCTCAAACCTTGGAGCTCTGCAGGTGAGTGACAGTCTGTGGGGTGTCAAGGGGGTGTGGGGAGGTGGGTGCACAGTGAATGGTCAGGACGGGACAGGAATGATCGGCGGTGGACTTTTTCTTTTCACAGGTAAAAAAGACAACAAGGGATGGTTTTCTCATTTTAGCATAAAAGAGACCTGGGAGGGTGGGGGATGCTACTAATCACCAACAAATAAAGGGAAAAAAATTCAGAGGGTAGCGAGGTACCACTAGACACCAGGGATAAGGGACCATAGTGGCAGAATGCCACAATTCAAAAACAATTAATAAAAAGAAAAAAGAAACAATAAAAGGAAGAAAAAGTATATAAAACTATTAGGATTGAGGGTGGGGTGCCACTAAACACCAGGAATATTTACTCAGTGCTAAAAAGTGGATGATGACTAGATGGACCATATTATCCCCAAACCTTTTCACAACCAGATGACCATTTCAGGAATCATTTTTGCCAGCTGATTTCATTTTCATCATTCTTTTCATCATAGAGAAATAGTAAATCAACTACCGAAAAGATTTCCCTTTTCAAGACCAGATGGCATGCCGGTAATCCTTTTCACCAAGGCAAGTCCATTTTGCCATCCTTTTTCATCATGGTGAAAATCGGTACAAAAAGGATCAGTGGCATGGCCATCTAGTCATGAAAGGGAAATTCTTTCACCAGCCAATTCCTTTATCTCCATGATGAAAAGGACTAATGAAAAGGAGATTAGTGAGTGGTGAAAAAGGAATAAAATAGTTACAAAAATTTCTAGGGTGTACAAAAGTAATCACAAAGAACAGTTCATCGACTCATGATGAGCAAGATACATAGGTTGATGTCTGTATAGTCATCCTTGGGCACAGTTATGACATTTGTTTTGGCCAAAATCAAAAACAAGATGGCGTCTCATGAAAAAGGAGCTTTTCTGGCAACAAGGAATGGCCCCTCATGGAAAAGGGTCCTTGTTCGTCCAAGCAAAATCTTTTTCATTCCATGAATCTAGCCTGGAAAGTAAAAGCCCCATTGAAAATAATGGAACCTTAGAATTTCTATAACTTTGGAACATATTAATATTTTTCACCAAATAAATGCAGGGCAGTTCTGTGACCCAAGTGCTTTCTGACATAAAAATGTCAGACCACAATTCAACACTGTCTGTGTTCAGGGTGATGAAAAAACTGCAAAAGTAGAGAATTTTAAGGTTTTGCATTATCTGGATCTCAGAATCTGCACATCCAACTGGGACAAAACTTGGCACATCAAAGAGATCTGCCCACAGGACAGCACATTCCACATTTGGTGTAAATCCATTGAACAGTTGCAAAGTTATTAAAGTGCCAAATTTTAGGTTTAACATTTAAGTGCCTGCTCAGCACTAACTTTAGTGGCACTATTGCCACTATTGTACTAATATATATATATATATATATATATATATATATATATATATATATATATATATATACATATATATTAATATATACATACATATTCTTGGCAAAAAAACAACTATGTTAATGCATCAGTTAGGGTTCCAGCACAAAGTTTTGAATTGTGGTGTTAGGGTTCCAACCTAACACCCCACCTCTGCAAGCACCAACAGGTGTAAGGGTGTGTCATGGGGTTGTCACCTAATGCTCACCCATTCCATGAGTAAATAAGCTGAGATTGGTATACTATTGGAGAATGGGATGAGCATAAGGAGGACAATGAAAATTTATCAGGGCAGTTGCAGTAGACAAACAGAAGAAGTGCATAATCAAAATATTGCTCATCTATCAGAACTCCACTAATACATTCCAACCCCCAGCACACCATTTTACAACCACTGCATTTCACTTATAACTAGAGCATCATCACAAATCAGTCAATCATTATTACTGAGATGCAGCTAGAGAAATGTGAAAAAGAAATGCAACACACCAATCGACATTTGGACATACTGGCTTAAAAACGAGCATTGCATTTGATCTTTAAGTTTTCCATCACGAAAGGGGATACTTTTCCTGGCTTGTAATAAAAAAAATAATCTTTTTTTTTTGTATCATGAATCAGGAAAAAGATTTAAAATGTTAAAATAAAGAAACTTCTGGAGCATTTCTTTAAGAGCTAAATGCTGAATCCAGCTGAGGAGGTCCCGATAAGCAAGCTACATCTGTTGGTTTTACTAAAGACATAATTTGTTTGACTTATTTGATTTTGTTTCTCTCACTAACTGTAAAAGAAAATGGTGGCAGCATAAAAACAGATTTCCCATTTGTGACACAGGATGACCCAATTTACGACAAAGGATCATTTTCAAGCAGGACATCAAACTGCTCCCTTTGAAAGAAATAGGAATTGTTTTAATTTAATAACTTTTAACAGATAATAATTTTTCACCAAATATTCAAAAGCACGTCTGTGACCAAGACCTTTCTACCTAAAACTTTCAGACCAAAATTCTTCAACATTTTGTGCAGCGGCATGATAAAAATTTGACCAAAATTGAAATGTTCACATTTTTGATATTCCATATCTCCACATTCTCACTTTCAACCAGAACAAAACTTACCACATCAAGAGATCTATTGTCCCTAGCGGCATATGCAAAATTTCATACAATCGCTTGAATGGTTGTGAAGTTATTAAAGTACATTTCGAGTTTAATATATATATATATATATATATATATATATACACACATATATATATAAATAATTTATAGGGTGCACTCACACCCCTATAGTTAGGAATTATGTAGGCAGTTCAATGCCAAATCCAACATTTAGCACTTGAATAATTTCCCAACAGTTTAACAGATCTGCATGAGAATTTGCATGTACTGTCACCTAGGGAAGATCTCTGGATGTGCCAAGTAACATTCTGGTCAAATTGTGGTTTCCAAGTTTCAGAGAGGTGAAAGCGTGACTTTTCACTCATTGACTTTGCTGGGTTTTTCTTTGAACTTGCCTACATCCCAGAAGGTTGGGAATCTTGGTCTGAAATTTTCAGGGCAGAAAGGAATGACTAGCCCACAGATGTGCATTTTGCTAGTCTAGTGAAAAATAATAATCTGTTTCAAAGTTATTTAATTGTAACTTTTGAAAAAAAATATTTCTGAGCATGCACAGTAAACACTTCAGGATAGCTGTAAAAATGAAAAAGGAATACTGTTTCATATTGGAATATTCCTTTTCATTTACCTCAAGTCTTGTTTCCACTTTTCAAAAAAGTATTCAAAAACCATAAAACTGGCATCATTGAGAGACACTAATACATCCATCTGGGTGATCAGGACCCAGGTAGGTGTACTCTGCACTTCACAGTTGCAGGCGTGCCTAGAAATATATATCTTTTAATGTTATGAATCTTTTTCATGACCATGTGATACAAGAAAGAATTCTTTTTCATATTAAGAGTCATGAAAAGGATATTTTCATGAAGAGAGAATCTTGGCACCTCCCCACCATGCAATTTGTTCATTGTTTTCCCTGGTGTCTAGTGGCACCCCACCCTCTAATCTTGATCCCTCTTTGCTTTTGTTTCTCTGGCATCTAGTGGCATCCCCAGCCCCGATCTCCATCCCTCTCTCCCTGTGTTTCCCTGGTGTCTAGTGACACCCCCATCCAACAATATTCATCCCTGTTATAAACTGCATTTTCCCTAATGTCTAGTGGTACCCCTAGACACGATCATCTTCTCCTTAGAAAAAAATATTCCCTGGTGTCTAGTGGCACCATCCACCTGCCAATCACTGCCCTCCTGGTATAATGATATTCTCTGGCATCTAGTGGTACCCCACCCACCGGTTCTGTCCCAGCACCTGAAATAAAGAAAACCGTCCTCAATGTTTTTGTTCAACATAAAAGTCCCTCACCAATCTAATCCCCACCCCACCTCCAACTCAGCATCCACCACACCACTCCCCAGTACTCCCAGCACCCTCACTCACCTGAACAGGTCCCAGGTTTGAGATACAGTCCATGATCTAAGATTTGTCTTGCTGCTGTAACTGACAACTGCAATATGAGAAACTAAGATAAATACAGTTCAATATATTTCAATTGGGGTTTCAACTTTGATGCTTAACTTGGCCATTTTGCATATTTTGACACTAAATTTCCCACATGGCACTTTGGGGCCCAATCATGAACAATGAAACTGGCATTTTGCAAATCCTCCCAAAAGGTGATTTTGTGGTCACTTGGCAAGAGTACATTTTGGATGTGATTTGAAAATTTGCTGCATTTGTTCAAAGGTGGGTCATAAGGATGCTATGTTGCAAATTTAGTGTCAACAATATAAAATATGCAAAGTTATATGCATGCATTTAAATTTAACTACGCTCGCTCATAACTTTGAGAATTTTAAATATCTGAATCCCAAATTTTCCACATATCCATTTTTACTTCACCTCATAATGTAACAGCTATCATTTCTCAAATCCTGGCCAAAGGTGTTTTCTCACCTGTACGTGGAATGATGTTGCAGTGGCACAGAATGACATTTTGGCAGGGATTTGAACATTCTCAACACGGCATTCATGAGGTGAGATAATAAGGCTATGCTGACAATTTGTTTCTGTTTTAGCTGAAATGCTTCCACGTCAACATACATGTATGCATCTATGGAGGAATGTTAGCTCTCACAGGCAAATGAGGATATGATTATACTGTTTCAAAAAGTAGGAAATTCTTTGTAAAAACTCTGTTAATGCATCAGTTAGGGTTAAAGTGACAAAAGTAGGAAATGTGGTGTTCCTACCCTAACACCCACACTTACCCTTCAGGCAGCAAGCCAGGCATAGGGTGTGCTTTGGGGTTCTCCAGCCTAATGCTGATGACCTTCCATCAGTAAAGAAGTTGAGATGTGTACAGTATATGAGAATGGGGTGAGTGTTAGGCTGGAGAACCCCAAGGCAAATCCCATGCCTGGACTTCTGCTTGCAGGTTGGGGTGGGGTGTTAGGAGTTGTGAACCCTAACATCACATTTCCCTACATTTGTTGCTTTAACCCTAACTGATGCATTAATGGAGTTTTTGCAAATAAACACATGCATGCATACACACACACACACACACACACAGTCTGTAGGAGGACTATCCAAAATGCTACTAAATTTTGTCATTGAGTGTTCATGAGAGAAAAGGAATTAAACAAAAGAAAGGATTTTGCATGCACTTAACTCAGAAAAGGCAAATGTGTCAAAATACAGTGTATGCTCTTTTACTCTTTTTTAATTTTGTTAAAATACTTCTCTCTTCACTTACAGTAACTGAAGGTAGTAGTCCCACCTAAGGCACTGGACATATAGAAAACAAAAGCAACAATACATTCTCTAGCACTGTTTCAAATAATTCCCTCCATAGATTTACTATGTCTGAATGTCATGAAAAGCACACAGGCAAATCCATGCCTGGACTACTGCTAGCAAGTTGGGTGGGGTTAAGGTTGTGAACCTAACATCACATTTCCCTACATTTGTTGCTTTAACCCTAACTGATGCATTAATGGAGTTTTTTAAATAATACACATGCACGCATACACACACACACACAGTCTGTAGGAGGACTATCCAAAATGCTACTAAATTTTGTCATTGAGTGTTCATGAGAGAAAAGGAATTAAACAAAAGAAAGGATTTTGCATGCACTTAACTCAGAAAAGGCAAATGTGTCAAAATACAGTATATGCTCTTTTATTCTTTTTTAATTTTGTTAAAATACTTTCTCTTCACTTACAGTAACTGAAGGTAGTAGTCCCACTTAAGGCACTGGATATATAGAAAACCAAAGCAACAATACATTCTCTAGCACTGTTTCAAATAATTCCCTACATAGATTTACTATGTCTGAATGTCATGAAAAAGCACACAGACGTATTCCTTGCCTAAGAATTAGTCTCTCTTAATGTTTCTAAATTCCAGTCCTCTCTATAGCCTCCCCAACTGCCCCCAACACAGACAAACACACACACACATTTTGAGATTTCCATTGCGATCAGATGACTTCTTGGAGTCCATAATTAAGTGTGTATACCACACATGAATAGATACTGCAGAGCTCACTTAAATGCACGCTCATGGAAACCAATATTTTTGTGCATTTAATCAGGCTATGGATTATGGATTATCCTGCCTCAAAGATCCATTTGGACCTCCTCTGGCACTCTTTTCATTCTCATTGGTACTCTCAAATGGGGATGGAGAGAGATCTCAATTAGAAGTGGGTAGCCATCTGGGAACAAGAGACTACCAAACAGTGTGATTCACAATAAACACAGCTGTAGAGTCAAGCCATGCAAGGCAAGAGTGTTGGACTTTAGGGAGGCTGACTTTGGCAAAATAGGACAGTGCCTCAGAAAAGCACTAGCAAACAGGCAAGAAGGAAGGGTGGAGGAACAATGGGGAACAATCAAAACTGCCATCACAGAGGCAACAGGCCTTTGTGTAAAGCAAATCGACAAAATAAAACTAAGGAAAAGCCACTATGGTTCTCAAAAGAGGTGGCAGGGAAGGTTAAAGAGAAAGGATAGCATTCAGGAAATATAAGGAAACACAGAAGGAGTAGGACAGATAACTATATCAGTTAAAGCAGAAGGAGGCAGGGAAGGCAGTCAGAACAGCAAAGGCCCAAACTGAGGAAAAGACAGCTAACTTGGTTAAGAAGGGGATAAAACCTTTTATACGTACATTAGGCAGTGAAGAAAGACCAAGGAAGGGATACTGAGGTTTAATAAAGGGAGAGAATGTGGGCAGAGGGTGACAGTGAAAAGCATGGATACTGAATAAATACTTCTGCTCAGTATTCAGAAAAGAAGAGGAGGGAGAAGTACCTAAACCAAACAATAGAAACAGTCTGGATAGGGAGATTGATACCAGTCCTTTCACAGAAGAAAGGGTTCTAAAAGAACTCTTAAAACTGAAGGTGGACAAAGCAATGGGGCCTGACGGGATTCTCCCTCAGAATTCCAAAAGAACTAAGGGTAGAACTAGTGGCACCACTGACTACCCTCTTTAACAAATCATGGGAGGATAGGGTGGTACTTGAGGACTGGAGGAGGGTGGATGTGATTATACTTCATAAATGTAGGAGCAGGGCAGAGGCAGGAAACTATAGACCAGTTAGTTTGATGTCAGTGGTAAGGAAAATGATGGAATCACTTATGGAGGAAAGAAATGTTGAGTACCTAGAGGCCAGCGGGACACAGGACCCAAGGTAGCATGGATTCACACTAGGAAGGTCAAATCAGATGAATCTAATAGATTTCTTTGACTGTGTGACCAAAGTAGTAGACCAGGGAGGGCAGTGGGCATGGCCTACCTAGACTTCAGCAAGGCATTTGACACAGTCCCACACAAAGATAAATAAACAAGTTAGCCAGCCTTGGAGTGGGTCCCAAGGTGGTAGCCTGGGTAAAAACAGGGCTGGACAACAGGATGCAGAGGAAATAGTAAATGGAGTCCACTTTGAAGAAAGGTAGGTTATTAGCGGGTACCACAGGGTTCAGTACTGGGACCGGTCTTCTTTAATGTCTTTATAAGTGACATTGCAGAGGACTGGAAGGAAAAGTATGTCTCTTTGCAGATGACAGAAAGATCTGCAACAGGGCTGATACACAAGGTGGGGTAGAAAGGATGAGAAGGGACTTGGCAAGGTTGGAGGAATGATCAAATGCATGGCAGCTTAGATTCAACACAAAGAAGTGCAAGTAATGCACCTGGAAAACAAAAACCCAGGGAAGAGTACACATTGGGGGTGAGATACTAACAACAACAAAAATGGAAAGAGGCTTGGGGTAGTTATATCAGGTGACCTAAAGGTAGCCAAGCAATGTGAGAAGGCAGTAAGGAGAGCTGGGAGGAATACTGGGGTGCATAGGGAGAGGCATCACCAGTAGAAAACAGGAAGTTGTTATGCATTTGTACAGACAGTTGGTGAGACCCCTCTGGAGTACTGCATGCAGTTCTGAGACCCCCTCTCACAAGGACATAGGATGGAGGCTGTCAGAGGAGGGCAACTAAAATGGTGCAGGGTCTGTACCAGAAGACATATGAAGAGAGACTAAAGGAGCATATATGTATACCCTTGAGGAAAAGGCGATAGAAATGTTCAAGTACCTCAAGGGAATCAACAAATTCTAGAGGATAGCATCTTTCAGAAAAGAGATGTGCAAGAATGAGGGGCACAATTTGAAGATATAGGGGACAGCTCAGAGGTAATGTGAGGAAGTATTTTTCACAGCAAGGGTTGTGAATGCATGGAATGGCCTTCCTGAGGAGGTTGTGAAGTCAAAAACAGTGGGGAATTCAAGAATGCATGGAACAGACATAAGGCAATTCTAGTGGGGGTAAGAGAAGTAGGCTGTTGGTTAACTAGGATCTGCATTTTATCCATTATTTGGGAAATCGGCAGACTAGATGGCCAAGTGGCCCATATCTGCCACCAAATTCTATGTTTCTGTTTCTCTCTGTTACAGCAAGGTCCAATTATGCCTCTGGCCGGGACTCCTCAGGGCAGTCAAATGCAGCGAAAAGGACAATCGTGAGCCATGGGACTCCTCTCATGTTGCTTGGTGCCTGTATTCACCTTTTAGACTCCATCCAGCACTTCCTTGGATCTCCTCTACCAGTTGTTTAACTTTAGTGTGCCACAGAAATAAAGGCATGTTGAGATCTCTCAAATTCTTCTCCTCTCTCACAGTAGGGATTTTGAGTTAACCCCTGCACCATTTTAGTTGCACTCTTCTGGACTGTCTCCAACCTGTCTACATCCTTCTAAGGAACTGGACACAGAACTCCAGGTAGGGCCTCATCAGTGACTAATACAGTGGCAACACACCTCCGTCCTCCTGCTTGGCATACCTCTCCTTATACGCCTCAGCATCCCAATGGCCCTGCCCACTGCCTTGTCACACTACCCCACCACTTTAAGATTTTCAGGTAAGATAATCTCGAGATCTCTTTCCTGCTTAGTGACAATACCTCCGCCCCCCATTGTATAATCAGTTCCTGGGTTTCTATGCCCTAGGTGCATGATTTTGAATGTTCTGGCATTCAGTCACGGGAAGGCATTCCCTTGACCACTCTTTGAGTTTGCCAAAGTCCTTACTCATTCTCTCCACCTCCGAGTATACACATTATTAGAGATTCTGGTGTCTTCAGCAAAAGGCATAGCTTCCTTCCAGTTCCTCTGCAATGTCACTTATGAAAACATTGATGAGGACCAGTCCCAGTACTGAGTCCTGTGGCACCCCACTGGTCACTCTCAACACAGAGTGAGAGCTATTTACCAGCACCCTTTGTTGCCTATCCATTAACCAGTTTTTTTACCCAGTTTACTGCTTTGGATGTCACCCCTAGACTGCGTAATTTCTTTATCAGTCTCCTATGTGGTACAATGTTGAAGGCCTTGCAAGTTCAAGTAGGCCACTTCGCTGCCCTTCTTTGATCCATTCCCATTGTCATTCAGTTGAAGAAATTAATCATATACTTTCCACATTCCACATGACATCCCCCATGAATCTGTGCTGCCATTGGTCTTATAACCTGTTGGATTCAGGATACTCCACTAGTCTTTCCTTTACAGGGATTCTATTAATTTCTTACCACTTAAGTGAAACTCAACTGCCTATAGTTGCTAGCCTCCTTCCTGATGTCACTCTTATGGAGCAGGATTGTGTCTGTTCTCTTCCAGTCCTCTGCAGTCACTTATATTTCCAGTGAATTATTGAATAATGCCATCAGTGATGCAACAATCACCTCCCGAGTTCCCTTAGCACTAATGGATAAATCCCACATATTCCCATTTCCTTGTCGACGTTCAGATTAGCAAATCTCTTCAGAACTCTTTCCTCTGAAAATGTACTTGTGTCCACTCCCTGCCCCAGTGTTCTGGATGCTTCTTTGTAGTCTGTCCCCTATTCTTACACTGTGAAGATGGAGCAGAAGTACTTGTTCAGGATGTCTGCTTTTCCTCACCCTCCTCTGCACAGTCTAGCTCTACCATCCTCCTTATCCTGACTATGACTCCACTTGCCTTCTTCTTCTCACTTATGTACTTGAAGAAAGTCTTGTCTCCTTTTAGTACCCTTTGGCTATTCTTTGCTGTGTTTGTTCATTTGCTCCTCAATACCTTATCTCCTTCCTCTGCTTTACCTGGGACACCTTCCATCCTCATCCTGTTGCCTTTCTTGTACCTCCTGAATGCCACTTTTTTCTTCACCTTCATGGCCACTTCCCTAAAGTATCATAATGGTCCTTTGTTCCTCCTCCTTTGCTTACTTCCTTTGAGCAGAGGCTAGTTGCCTTCACTATGCCTTCATTTAATTTTCTTCAGTGTTTTCTATCACTCCCCAGCAATCCTCTCCTGTTAGGCTGCTTTGAGAAGTCTCCCATTTCTTTAAAATCTGCCCTCCTAAAGCCCAGGACCCTCATCTTGTTTGGTTTGCCTCTATACCGATCTTAATGTTGAATTTCACTGCACAGTGATCACTTGTCCCCAGGGAACAGCCCGCTGTGGCATCTGCAATACTATCTCTGTGTGTTGGTCAGCACCATGTCCAGTAATACTCTGTAACAAGTGGGTTCACTGACTAGCTGCCTGAGAAATGCCCTCTGTAAGCAGTTAAGGATGGCCCTGTTTCTAGTGGAAGCTCAGTTGGAAGGTTGTAATCCACATCTGGCAGACTGAAGTCCCCAACATTCAGCAGGGCACCAAATCAAGGTGATAAACTAGTTCATAGTCAATTTAAAACATATTCCACCCCCATCAATACTTGGCTACCTCCCAAATCTATAGGCATGTTTCAATGTGGTCATTACAGTACATGCCAGTCTTGCAATCAGTCAAATTCCTTTCAATTGGAGGCTATAACCAGAAAGTAGAAATCAAGAAAATTTATCTCTGTGGTACCAGCTTGTCTTTTTATTGCCCTTTGGTGTGATTGCTCTAAATTATACATTGGTTGTACTGTACATCCCGTGAGATACTGTATTCAAGAACATATTTGTGATATCAGAAATGGGAACACTGATGGCCCAATTAGTGAACATTTTCTTGTCTCTCACAAGTGTAACACCAAGGCAATGAGTTTTATGAGCATTGAATTTGTGACAAGTCCATGAAGAGGAGACAGATTACAAACACTCCCCAAAGGGAATGTTATTGGATTTTTAGTTATGGAAGTTTGAAACCAAAGGGTTAAATACTGCATGAGATCTCAAACCTTTTTATAAGTTTATGAACTGAATCTACTTTCACTATAAGATGCATAAACCAGGTTAATACATTTTCTCACTCCCCTCTCCCTTACCACTCTCCTCTACCCTCCCTTCCTCTCTCTCCCTCTCAAACATTCCCTCCCCAACATTTTTCATCTTACAGCATTTACCTCACATCACAAGTGTTGTAATCTATCATGACTATTACTATTATTATTATTTTTTGTTTTGTTCTAGCTTTCTCCTTCAATTCTGGTATACTGTAGGTATCTGTATAATTCATGTTTGCTTGAATCTGTTTGGTGCAGGTTGTTCTGTTTATCTATACATATTTTTCCTTCTGTAGGTATATTGAGAAATCACCATCAATTCTTCCTCCAAGTGATGTACATTGTCCTTCTGATCTGAGCCAAATAGGCTTTGCATCTGCACACAGACTGCTTTTAATCTCAGCTCCCAGCACCAGACTTGCAGAACTTTACCTTTCTACCTTTCAGTTTTAGATTATGCCCCAGGTATTTCCGTCAGAGATTGCTGTAAATTAGTTAAAAGTAGATTAGCTTGATACACTCTACCATAGAGCACAAAGGTTCATCACTGGCCTCCTCTTCTCAACACACCACTGTTCCCTATATGTGTCTGTGGGTGGTCATCCCTACCCTATAGATGACAAAGAAATGCTGCACTTTGGACTTATAGAGCTAATACCAAAAAACTGCCCCATTACATTTTTGACTGCCTTCTGTTAAGTTTGATTGGTACCTATGCACTAAGAAGTACCACCTATATCTTGCTGAAAGTGCCAAAGGTAAAATTATGCTTTGGAAGGGCTGCCATAAGTTATGTGCTGCCCATTCTGTGGAATAAGTTGCAAAAACATTGACATTTCATCATTCTACCAACCTGTCTATCTTCAAGACTCTATATGTTCATTCACTTAAGGAATCCTGCAGAATGCTTTCCTTGTCCCTAATCTTCCAATTTGCTATAGGTAGTGCACTTCTATATCCTATCTGGCTTCTTTGCTTTCACCCCGCCTACTTGTTCCTTCCATCTTCTCACCTTTAGCTCCTAAATACCTTATTTTTGGTCATTGTGCTGATACCTAAATACTTTTGATTCCCATAGCCATGTGTCATTGCCCTAACTGCCACTTATTAGGTATCATAGGTATCATAGGTAGGTCAGAGCCAAGAGACCATAGTCCATATTGCTCACCAATTTAAATTTAATCTTAACCCTTGATTGATTTATCACTTAGAAAAGCATCCAATCGAGTTTTAAATAAGTTCATACTTTCACTAGTCACCACAGAGAGTGGTAGCCCATTCCAAATTTTAGACACACTGATGGAGAACCAAGAACTTCTCTGCTTAGTTCTACAACATTCTACCAATAATTGTAGTGGGTGAGCCCTAGTTTCATAAACCACATCTCTAAACACCAATCCTAAAGAATCCCATAAGGTAGTATTGTATGAGGACTCTATACACTAAGCACAAAGTCACCTCTCAGTCTGCGATATTCAAGACTGTATAGTCCAAGTTTTATAAGTCTATTTTCATAATCTAGACCCTGAACTTCATCGATTCTTTTGGTTTGCCCTTCTCTGAATACGTTCAAGGGCATTTATGGAACCCTGTCTCCAGGGGCCCAAAACTGGGCACAGTACTCAACATGAGGCCTAACCAGCGAGGAATATGGTGGAAGTAGGACCCTGCTACTTGTATTTTGATATGCTTATTTATACAGTGGAGAATACCCCCAGCTTTTTTAATTATTTGTTGGCAATGTAAGCCAAATTTTAAATCATTTTGACCCTAATTCCCAGGTCTCGCTCATCTTCGACAACCTTAAGAATTTTGTTGCCCATTTGATAATTGGCTAATGGGTTATTTTTCCAAAGTGCATTACAACGCATTTCTCAGTATTGAACATAAGTTTTTTGTTAATGCCCAATTTTCTAGTTCATTTAAAGCATATTGCAAAGTAATTGCATCTTCAGATTTATTAATTTTGTGGCCTATGCCAGTGTCGTCAGGAAATTTAGTCAACCAGACGTTAGAAGAAGATGTCAGTGAGGAGATATAGATATTAAAAGACAGGGTCCCAAAACAGAACCCTGAGGGACCCCACTAGTCACTGGTTCATATTCTGAGTAGTAGCTCTTAATACAGACTTGTTGTGTCCTCTCAGACAACCAAGACTCTATCCATCTAGTAATGTTCCCATCCAGTCCCACTTTTATTGTGGTATCAATTAGTTCACCATGTGGCACTTTATCAAAGGCCTTTGAAAAGTCCAATAGAATTACATCCACAGGCAGGAACAGTAATCTATGGTTGCTGAAATGTATACCCCATTTCAGCACCTTGGCCCCTAACCCTAAAACTCCTACCCTTACTGCCCTTATAGCTTTAATCCCCTCCCTTCCCACCTTCCTTATTGCCCTCAAGGTACTTTGCCCCCTTCACCTGCTGTGCTGTCCTAGTATTACTAATTATTATTTTTTTGATTGCTGGAGATATGTTGTGGACATCTGCTGTAATATATCTGTAATTATCTTATGTTTCTTGTGCTGGCTCTTGTGTATATATACCATAATCATTTACCAAATGCATTGTACTTGCTAATACTACACTCTCTAGTTGACACTCTTTCTGAATACTGTAACCATTGTTAACTTTGATGTCTTATTTGTATTTTACACTGATCTCAAGCTATCCAGGTCCATCTTGAAAATGAGTTTTGCTCAATGATGATCGCCTGGTTAAATAAAGATTTGATTGATTGATTGTGTCATTAATGACCAGGTTGAACCTATAATATTATCCAGAGTACTGAATAATCAGTGAGCACAAAACAACTAATGGATAAACCCTTTTAGACACTGTAAAGACAGTTTTTCTAACTCAAAGAAATATACTGTAAACATGAGAAATTTGCTATCGCAGCTCATTGAGGATAGTCCTAGTCAGAATATTTTAAGGAAAAGTCAACAACTTTAAAGAGAGGAAATTGTTTAAAGTACCACCACTGAGTAAGTGTGAAGGATGGACTGAATAAGTCCTTTGCCTCATCTATGCTTAATAATATCAACAGTACTGTAGTAGTTTAAAAGATTACAGTGCATAAAGACACAGAATAGAAATTGCAAGAGTGCATCAAGACATTTTGATAATTCCATATAGTACAAGTAATTTAAGTAAGTTACAAAAATTTCTTTCTTTCTTCTTCTTTCTTTCTTTCTTTCTTTCTTTCTTTCTTTCTTTCTTTTTTCTTTCTTTCCTCTCCCCCCCTTTCTGTAACTGGGTGAGCCCATTGAAACCATAGGTCTCTTTTCAGGGGTGACCCAGACTTAATTTCAGGCATGAACTCATACAGAGAGCAGGAACATAGAATACAATGCTTCATACAGCATGGGTTTAAAATACATACAATTTACAAACAGAGGATGGAAATTACTTGAATATATTTCACTTAAAAGATGTATTAACTGACTATCACCATGCATGGCAACAAGTAACTGGAGGGGCATAAAACAATACTTAGCACACAGTGCAGCATATAAAAATTG
Organism: Neoceratodus forsteri; assembly: GCA_016271365.2. Classification (NCBI taxonomy): domain Eukaryota; kingdom Metazoa; phylum Chordata; order Ceratodontiformes; family Ceratodontidae; genus Neoceratodus; species Neoceratodus forsteri. Next base: position 676,270,806 of record CM028135.1, read on the forward strand.
AGGTTCAGTAGCAAAAGGGGCATGACTTCAAATTTCACTGTCTATTAAAACTGCAACTGTTAAAGGACCACCAGCTCTGGAACAAGCTAGCTGCTAAGATCTGTCAAGCTATGAAAAACAAACAACTGTCACTAAATGATTAAAACAACCACTTAGTGACAGTGCTGCCTTCTCCCTGTTGTGCCACACAAAATGAGGGTCACATGCCTTCCTGTCTGTTAACTAATGACATTGTGTTCATGCAGGAAAGGGATCACCATACAAATAGTCAACTGGGCCATGACAAAACATGGCAGCCCTAGTTAAGATTGTTGCAGGCTTGTGTGACAACCTCTGACTGTAGAACAGCTACAGAATGTGGTATAGACTGTTACAAAGCTGTGACCAGAGAGGCTTCAGAAGCAGGGGAAGGGTGGGGGATGTAGTTCATCAGGTAAAAGTATAGAGGGACTTGGGCTAGAGAGGGAGGCTCCACTGGATGGCTGGCAGTAATTTGGGATTTAGGAGGGTAGAGGACACTAGACTAAAGGGAGAAGGCCAGGGCTGCTATAAATTGAAACTAACATTGACAAAATTGAGCATAAATATTAGGATTGAGTGGGGGTCAACTTCCAGATTACATTGCCTGCTGTGCCCAATTGTAACGTAGTTTAGGGCTATTAGAGTGGCAGCGCTATGTTGCAACAGTGCATGAGTCATACTTCACTATAGTAGTACCATTCAGTTCTGTTTTCACCCACTGCTATTTGGCTATCTAATTTAAATTGAAACTAAGAACATATTTTATGTATGACTTCAAAGAATGGAAGTGAATAGGATTAGTCCTTTGCTCTCCCACCTCTGGTTTTGTGCTTCTGTGCTTTCCAACTATGTTTTCAGTCAAGCTTTTTTAATTAGAAGGAAAAAGTAAGAATACAAGTAACTAATTTCTATCCCCATTACCAGACAGAGAAAATCTTCTATAAAATCATGGCCCTGTGCTGTCTGCTAAATAATTTGTAACACTGTAACAATAACAGTAACAGTAACAATAACACTGCATCATACCATTGTTAGAAACACATCAGTATAAGTGCAGCCCTTGTGTTGGAAACCACCGTCCTAGTTCAGCAACCTTTTTAACAGCCCCAAGATAGATATTGTGGAGAATGAAAATCTTTTTTTTCACTGGTACTATAAAACTAACTCTCCAGATGAATGTGACAAGGTTGTGATCTTGCTATAGGTGATGAGCAGTTTTGTATACCTTTGCTATACCCCTTTGGAGAACACTTAGAGCACTTTTCATCATTCCAGCAAGCACCGTACTGCATGTCAGCTCATAACCCCCTCATGAAAACAAATGCTAGCAATGAAACTCTGCAATTAAAAATAGGTAGTGTGAAAACTAGAAACAGTAAACAAAAGAGTCTCACTGAGTAGGAAGTTGCTGAAAAGAATGGCTCCAATTACTGTGACACCAATGTTGTATATTGCAAGTTCGCTTTTTTACAAAGAGGAAAATTTACTTCATAAGAAATATAACTGACTGATGCCATGATGCCATCAAGTGGCCATCCAGAGCAGTTTTTTCACATGTTTATTTGCTTAAACTTTTGAATACAACAAATAACTCACAATGCAACATTCAGTTCTAAAAAGAAAGATAGGAGGTCTTTGGAAATTAATTTTGTTTTCAGTAAACAAGTCCTGTACAACTTACAGTGTGGATAAATTATAAGAAGTGAAATAGCCTGAGGATGATGTGATATTAAACTAAATCCTTCTTGGTGCTGAAAATGTTTGGATATGGCTGCATTGGCCTGCAAACATGAAAATAAGTATAGAACATTTTCAGTAATTATTAGACTGATGAAGGATTTAGATAATGAAAAGGAGATACAGGTCATAAAACTATGCACATTCTAATGGGCAAACTGAGCTTCACAAAACAGAAGCTGTGAGGGATGAGTTTTGTTGCAAATTGCAAGACTGATGGAAAAGCAATAAAATAAAACATTTTGAAAAACAACAAAGTTTCCTTAAACTTAGCTGTGTTCTTTTTAGCATTTTCAATAATGATTTTATATGTAGCTACTAGTACATACACAGTATTTCATGTTTACACATCATAAAAAGCTAATCAAAATCATTATTTTTTAAGTTAAGCTCATGAGATTTTTTCTTTTTCAATTGGAGATCATTCAAATCATGTTAGAGTTTCAATAGTACCATCAACAGTTCAAATTTGTCAAAATCATATTATTTCCTACTTAGCTTTCCTTATGTAAGAAAATATAACTTAATCTGCATGTTTTAAAATCATACTGCAATTCTATTTAAAAAATGCAGCCTATATGGACAGGAGACATTGCATTAACATGTCTGTGGTTTTGCATATTTGATAATGAACCTGATGGAAATGTTGAGAATTTCATAACAACAATCTGCAAAATGACTATCAAAGGCAATTATTTACAACTGTGAGTGCATGTGTAGCTTTTTCCTGAATGATCTATAAATTCTAGTCATGAATTACATTGATTGCTGCTTTTCTATAGTAATATTTCCTGTGCTATGCCAACTATATATATATATATATATACACACATATAGAGTAGTGGTAGCATACTATAGGTTCAGTACACCTGCATACTAATATCTAGATAATTGTGCTTTATTAGTATGTTTTCAAATAATCATAGTATTAAGGATATATTAATGGCAGTTGTTTCACAATCCTCTGTGTATTGTGTATGAGAATATCGCCATTTATAAGTAGCCATGATATGTCACCCTACATATATTGGTAATTTTGACTGGCAATTTAGTTATTTCATTCAGATGCCAGCCTCTGATGTCCTTATTTGAGACAACATAAAACAGGTGCATTGTTAGTTATGACATCTAAACATGTGTAATTAATACATTAAACAGAGTATAGCTTGTATAGTCAATATACTGAAAATGTACCATTTCAAAAAAAAGATGGCAAAGAAACAGCATTCTGAGCCAAGCCTATCCAAGGGAACTCAACACAGATGGGATATAAATGTTTTAATTTAGAAGGAAGATTGAGGCCATGCTGTGAAATATCATGGCATCAATGGCAAACACCAACTCCCCATCTGGACATGCAGTGAATCTAGTCTAAAATATAGGAAGTCATACTTCAAAATGGATGAAATGGATGCAAAAAAGCAGGCCAGAAAACAAGATGCTGAAATTATGCCAAATTCTAAATACTCTATTTCCACCAATTAATGAATAAATAATGGCACACCAGTAATTTGAACAGTAAACAGTAGGCTCATGATGGCTGACAATTTGTTTAATGATTTCTAGCACCTGTAAATTTGCATCTGAAACATAAAATTTAATCAGATCTCATTATGAAGTAAGCCATTGTTAGGTTTTTATTATATAATTAAGGCCTGTTCAGGGATCTAATACTCTATATTCCTCTGCCATTCTGTTCATTTGATGTTATGTCAACTTGCACAATAAAAATATTTGACAAATAAGACGTCTTCACAATACAGGAAAAGAAGTACCATATAGAACACTGTCCTTCACCTTGAATCATCTCTTTGTTTAAGTTCCACACGCCTTCAAAATTATTTTTATTACTTGTTTATAAGATTAAAAGCCTGATCTGCAGATGGGCCAGCATAAACACACATTTTCAAGTGTCCAGCTCATACAGAAGTACTGTCTTGTGGCAATTCATGAGCCTTGATAGTTAGTGGCATATTCAGTCTCTATCCTCCTCTGTCTGCTTGTGTTGAACTCAAAGTAAGCTAGGGGTTGGGAATGGGAAATTAGCTGGCTTGCAAACCAGCTGGTTGGTGGATCCCTGCTCTACACAAGGACAGCTACAGAAGGAGACTGCATAGAAGGGGTCCAAGAAAAACAGACATCTTGAACAGGTACTTGTGCTCAGTCCTCACTGTGGGTGGGGATCACCAGGAGCAGCAGGAACAAAAGGCAGGAAAGCAGATTCAAGTCCATTTTCAGAGTCAAGAGTCCAAAAGGGACTTGCAGATCTGAAAGAAGACAAGGCTGTGAGACCAGATGGGATACACCCAAGGGTACTAAAAGAACTCAGAGAAGTGCTGGCTGCCCTGGTGTTGGCCTTTTTCAAGACCTCACTGGAATCGGTGGTGCTTTTAGAGGAATATAGGAAAGTGGATGTGGTCACTCTACCTAAGAGCAGAAGCAGGAAACTGCTAGCAATTATAGACCAGAAAGCCTCACCTCAGTGGTGGGGAAATTAATGGAAACACTGATAAAGGAAAATTTGGTTGAGTATCTGAATCCAAATGGTTGCAAGACCAAAGGCATCAGGAATTCATGGGGAAGGGGTGAGGTCATGCCAGACATATATGATTCATTTATTTGACTGGGTGACCAGGAAAATAGGTTGAGGGGCAATGTATGTGGCCCATGATCTTTAGTAAGGCCTTTGAAACTGTGCTACAGGAAACTAATTAAGAAATTGAGCAACCTAGGGGTGGGATCTAAAGTTGTGAATTGGGGTGGAAAATGGTTAACATATAGACAACAGAGGGTGGTAGTTAATGGCAGTCACTCTAATGATACAGTGACCAGCAGGGTATATATATATATATATATATATATATATATATATAAACAGAACAGAATAGATACCAATGCAGCAATTGATGCAAATAGCAGAATTTTGGTAACATCTGCAAAATTGCAAAATTCTTCAGACTCTATAAAATCACTGAATTTCTAGGTGGTGGAGTTTGTAAGTTTTACACACACCTAGCTTAAACACTGCAAATAGCTTTAAAAATTAGCATTATATAGTAGCAACATAACTGCCCTGGGTCTTTACCTCCAAATAGCCTGTTGGTGTTATGCAGGTTGAGGATTCACATGTGGCCATGACACTGCTGGCATCATTAACACCATTTGCATTACATATCATTTTCCATCTGCTCTCCTGAGTTGTCCCTGCAACCATTTTTCTGGGCCTGCTAGGATATTTTCTTTGGGGTTCTTCTTTGATTCTTTCTATACCCAGAGCAGCCCCCCACACACACACACATATAGCCTCAGCACTGCCAAGTCCATGTTATTATATGCTTTCTTTTAAACTTCTTCTTCAGCTGTACCTCCCACATACAACAGCCAATGATCTGTCTTTGAACATCTCAGCCAGAGTAAGACAATTGTGTTCACTATGTGTGACCAGCTACGAGGAACTTTTCTGTACCAACAAAAGCCAAAAGAAATACTTAGAAGGTGACATCTCCACACGTGTTGCTGATTGATGTAGATATTCAAAATAGTTTGAAACATAAACATAAATCCTAAGCCTTGTGGTGAGCAAAGCCCCATGTGAACCAGATCATGCAGTGCCTAGTTAGTGATCACAAAAGAGTAAACATCTTAGTTTGCATGCTATATACAATTTCTTTCAGGAAACTTATCACAGTTTTGCCATGAAAGTTTTCACATCTTCATTTTGTATTTCTATTTCTGTGTTGTGCTAATTGAGAGAAGACAAATTAAATGTCACGCCTACAGTGTATGTAGTATAGATATATCCCTTTTAGCATTCAGAATGAGAGGTTCTGAACCAAAGCAGCCGGACTCTACAACAGTCCCACAAGCTGATTGGCCAGTGCTGTTTCCTAGCGACAACAGGGTCCTGGATACATTCTCTGCTTTGTATGAGATAAGCAGCTAAATGGTCTATTTGTGACCAACAGTGTGCTAATGCACTGGAAAGCAGATAAATTCTGAAGGAATAAGCATGTTCAAGCAGATAGCTTTTGCCTCCTGATCCTTTCTGAAACTGATTTAAACATAAAGCATCTACTGGAGTCTTGAATACAAAACACAGAACTAATGACAGGAACACAGAAACACTAGCGTTTGAGATTCATAGCTGAAGACAACATTTTTAAACTTATAGTGAACTCTTTCTAAAATAGAAGAGGTCATAAAGTATTGTGTACTAGTACAGCAGTTTTTTTTTCTTTAAAGAGCATGTTTTGAGGGAATGTCAACGCTTTCTCCCACTTTGTTGTTTTCCAATGGAAGATTTAAGTATCAAAATGACTTTAGTCAGACAAACCTATTTAAAAAATAAATGAATAATATGCCAGGGTATTCTACTGTGACCAATTTGTATTCTGTGTACAGTACTTACAGTATTTTTCACCATTTCAAACCTGAGGTCATACAAGAACAGTAATATTCCTAAAAGGATATACATTTCTCTGAGGTCTTATTTGGAGATAATAGATTTCTGAAACTGAAAGTCTATTATTTAATTAGAAATACAAGGTAATTAGACAGCCTGTTAGCACAACAGTAGGATTATCACTTGCAAGGTATGTGAACAAACCTAAGTCACTGTAACCTACCAAGGGGATGATTGAGCATCCCAGGGTACTATTGCCTTCTTTAAGGCTAGATGGAAGGGAGGAAGGAAGGAAGGAATCATATCAGTGCTACATAGGGATACCACAGATGGAGTTGCAGAATGGTGCAAATTTGAGAGGAGAGATTCTGGTTGATGCAGTGTGCCAGCATGCACTCTGTCTGTGCTTGCACTTTCACATCTAAGCCACCACTGGCTAGAGGGGATCTAAAAAAAATTGAAAATGGCTCTGTCACCCATGATGTTGAACTCCAGCATATCTAGGATCTGCACTTCCATCATGACACCTCCTGATGCACATCCAAAAGTTTCAGGGTACATCCCCTACCTAACACCAGGTGTGGCAAACCAAAGCTCTAGTGAAGAAAAGGCAATTGTGGTGAGAGGTACAGATGGTTGGCCTGTCTTTTGAGCACCTGAGGGAATGAGCATTGGGAGGTGGAAGGAGAGCTTAAAAGTACACATTAAAGTAAAAAGAATACTACAGTAGCAAATCATTTCTCCAGTGATTTGTTTCTCCAAATATTTTCTTCATGTAATTTGTATCCAAAGAATTGCTTCCAAATGAATAAATCATAAATCTATCATTTAATCTAATGCAACACATTTTGTTTTTCTTAAACGTTATAGCAATTTCCAGCAGAACTTGTTTTTAACTATGTAATTTATAAGGAATTAGAATGAATTGATACATAGTTTTATGGAGTCAACAGTGTCTGTTTAAACCATGCTGCTACCCTTATGCTGTTGCAAGAATGACAATATGACAGGGTGAATACACAAAGAATCATGCATGGGATGAATAGCAAGATATATTTCACACACCTGAGGTGTGTGATGCTCTGCTTAAGCACTAGAGACTGAGGGCATGTAAAACATTGTGCTTTGCCCCAACATCCATATTTTATATTTAGGTGCCAGCAAGAGTAGCTTGCAAGTTATTATTGTAGTCAAACATGTTCTTTTCTGCAGCTGGCAAAGTATAAGGTTACATTTACTGTGTGCAATTTGGCTGCATAGTGTCACTGATGTCAATGATAAGGCTTTTAGGGTGTGGCATAGGGTTTCAGACCTACAGAAGCCTTGTTCAGTTTCCTGGGCAACACATTTTTCTTCCTCACTACAATTTATCTTGTGTGACAGCAAAATTTAGATGTCATTGCTGATGTCAGAGATAGGTTTCAGCAGAGCTAAGGTGCAGACTTTCAGAACACTGAACTGTTAAATCTACATTACTAAACCCCAGTGCAGTTATGTGAGTTTGTTGGAGGGTCTGTACTCCATTCAAGATATGCTTTCTGATAGCATACATCTAGCACTAGGACAGTAGTTGGGAGGGACCTAGCTTTGATTCCAGTATTGCACATTTTTCATTCTGATTATGCTTCATGCTGTATGAGAACTTGCTAGATGTCATTGTTGATGTCAGTTACAGGTTTCATCAGTGCTAAGAAGTACACTTTCAGAAAAATAACTGTTCATTTTAAACCAAAACTCCACTATTCTACTTGTGTCAACCCTGATCCTTAGTGAATTCTCCCCACCGAGCCCCTCTCTGGCTACTACCACCTCCCAAACACCTCCAAAATGCCATTAGGTAACAGTAAAATAAGAAAATCATTCTGAGTTGCAGAGATATCTTCTTCATTCGTAAGCATCAGAATGAATTAATGAATGAATGATGTCCTTGCCTTTAACAAAACCTGATTGACTTAGGTCTTTCTTTGCATTACTCTATATTGTGGGGCAGGAGGGCATGCAGGGAAAGATTTGTCACTTTTCAGAAAACACAAAGATCTGTGCAATGGCAGACACTGAGAAAGGAGTTAGGGAAATGAGGGAGGACATAGAAAGACTGTTAAAATGGTCTAGAATATGGCAATTAAGTTTCAATGCAAAAGGTGTCGAGTAGTGCACATTGGGAAGAGGAACCCAAAATGTAATATTCAATGGAGGTGGTGGGGATGGAACTCAAAAGCATAACTGAGTAGAAGAACCTGGGGTTAAAATTCTAGATAACCTGAAATACATAGCTCACTGCAACAAGGCTGTAGTCAAGAAAAATAGGATGCCAGGGCACATTGGGAGGTGAATGAGCATCAGAAGCAGGGGATCCTCCCACTATACAGATCACTGGTGCAACTGCACCTAAAGTGCTACACAAGGTTTTGGAATCCATACCTGCATAAGGACTGTGACAGATTGGAGGCAGTGCAGATAAGTGCAACTAAAATGATTCAAGGAATGGGAAAGCTGTAAAAGGATAGGTTGCAAGACCTTGACATATAGACACTAGAGACCTGTAGAGACAGGGAAACATGAAAGAAACTTGCAAGTACCTGCATGTGATAAATAGGGTGAACTTCAAAGGTATTATATAACCTTAAGCAAAAACATAGGTATGAAAGCGAATTCCATGAAACTGGCAGAAGAAAGATTGAAAACAGATGTTCATCAAGTACTTTTCACTAAAAGAGTGGAGGATAAATGAAATAGACTGCCTGAGGAAGTGGTGCAGGCTAAATCAGTGTGTGCGTGGGGGAAGGGGCAAGGTAGGGTGGGACAGGCACATGACAACAGTAGGAGGAAGGCAGAAGTAAAGAAGTATGACCACTAGGGCTTTAGTAGTGTAGCTAGGTAGGGTGGGCAGATTGATGGACCACCTGGCCTTTTTCTGCCATCAATTTCTATATTGTTATGTTTCAAAGTAAAAAGTGAAAACAAAGTAATACCATATATAGAGAATCAGCACTTTACTGTAAATCAAGCAATATCAGTGGAATACACCTAAACCCATGGCACTGAGACAGTACAATATAATAATAACATTGCAAAACAATTGAAACCCAGTCACATAAATGTGATTTCACTGTGGGTTTTCTCTCAGAGTGCCACTCTACAGCAAACTACATGAAAGATTGGTGTATTGATGCAAGCATGTCTTCAGTCATTATTACTGCTACATATTGTACCTGATATGAGAGTACTTCAGTCAGGGCATCATACAATGGAACATTTTGGAAGGGGTTCAAAATTATGTATGCATCTCCAGGAAACTTTGAAAATTTATGTGTTAAGAGGCATCTTTGTGCACTTTAGGTACTGGATGAGCAGCTCAAATGCACAAAATTCAACTTGTTAATCTTGTCCCATATACAGTCCCATTCCCAACTCCCTGACTTGGATTCTGAACTTTTTCTCCCCTTTTTCTGCATACTAATCTTTACTTCCCTTTGCACTTCCCATTTCCATTTCTCCCTTTGATTCCTATGTTCCTCTCTCCTCTTCCTTGCTGCTTTATTTTGCTCGCCTCTCTCACTGTCCTTACCCCAACTCCTTTGTTCCAAGTTTAAGTTATTACGGGTTCTTTAAATCTGCATACTCATCACCCACCACTGTCCCATGCTGACTTAAAAGTTAGTGCCCCAACCCTCACCTTCTCAGCCTCAGCTCTGCTCCTGGCCCATGGCTGACCATAAGCCATACCTGTGACAAACTGAACATTGTTTTGCCTTTATTTTTATGTTTGATGTGCCTGGGCACCATATATTTTGTGACAAATGTAACTGGATGTTGTGGGTGTGTCACTGCAGAGCACACTGCAGTTCAGAATAGCAAAGCTCAGCAGTCTACATCAATGACCATGCACTGTGGTCCTGACACAACTGTCTGCTTGGTGGACGTAACTTTGTATACTTCAAAGGATCAAAGTCACTCCAATAAGAAAGGGCTTCGTCCTTTGATCTGCATGAAGCTGTGAAAGCAATCAGCTGATCCACTTTCAAAACAGTTACGAGCTGCATACTGGAAGTATGCTACAGATGTCACCAGTGTGCAGCTGCTGTGTGAAGTCCTGTAACAACAAAAACATCCATTGATGTCTGTTGCTGGCACCTGTGTAACTCCTCCCCACCCAACCCTCCCTCTCAGCACTCACAACCCCCACAAACATAACACTGACATTGGGTGTGTCCAATCCCCAGCATCCACCTTTGTAGGTATTTTATATTGCATATTGTGACAGTGAAATCCTGCCACTCTTGAGACCAACCTTTTCTTAAATCTGTTGCAACAGTTCTTCAATTTCTTAGCCTAATCTATCCTTTACAATTTCTAGTCCATAAGGTTGGCAACCTATGGGCACTCCCACTCCCATCTCTTGACTATGTTATAGTGTCCTCTTTAAGTTTCCTTTCCTTCTCAGGTCTTCGACAGGGAGGTTATTGTGGTGAACTCCGAGCTGATGTAAAACAGCAGGCTGTGTTACTCGCTTTTGGATTTAGTATGCAATAGCACTATGTCATAAAATACCTTCACATACTTGCCTTATGTGTATGAAACCTGTAAATGTTAAAAATATTATGGCACTAGGTGTTTTGATAATGGTAAAAGTTACTAGGGTACTGTATTACAAAATTAAGTTACCGAGGTAGAGATATCAGAAAACCCCAGCTGTAGTTGTTAAAATGCAATAAATTGCAGATTGTTTGATAGGCCCTTTGGCACCATGCATTCCTGCTTTTAAGCTGAACCAGCCTAAAAGTTCATGGTGATTTGCATATACATCCCATGATGCTTTCATTATGGGGTATGTGTGATGTTTTGTTTCTTTGAAGTCTGTTTCTTTGAAACTTGGCTTTATTGTCAATGCCCTTTGGGCAACTGCTGCTTCAGTGCTTCTGCACTGAGGTCTTTGTCTTAGCTTGTTTTGGGGTTTTTCTTTTGAGCTCCCCATCACCCAAACACACAAAACTAACACAGGGGATAGTTCATTTCTCAGGAAAGATAGATCAGTAGATCAGTATGTGCTGACTAAGTGTGAAGAAGGACATGCATCATCTGCTGCTGCAAACTGAATTATTAAGAAGGGATATACCATTACTTAAGGTTATCCTCTGTGTTTTAAATAAACATCACACAGAGCTTGAGTGTTGAACTTGAAGTTCTGTGTCTGGTCCACCTGTTATCCCACAATTCTCCACATATAACACCTGCAACAAAGAAAAACATCCATCGATGTCTCTTGATGGCACTCCTGTAACTGTTCTCCCACCCAACTCTCCCTATCAGCACCCATCACCCCACAACCCACCTAAAACATAACACTGACACTGGGGTGCCTAATATCCCCAATGTTGCCACAACATAGCTTTTTTATTTAAAAATCCTTTAACAAAGAGAACCATTCACCGATGTCTGTTGATGGTACCCCTGTAACTGTTCTCCCTGCCCAACCCTCCCTCTCAGAACCCACCATCCCACTCCCACAAACATGACACTGACACTGGTGGTGCTAATTCAACCCTGTGTTGCCACCTCATAGTTTCTTAACAAAGAAAACCATCAATCAGTGTTGTTGCTGGTGCCCCTGTAACTATTTCCTCTACCCGACCCTCTCTCTCAGCAACCCCCATAAACAAAACACTGACACAGGAGTTGCCCAGTCACCCAGTGTCATCACCTGAAATATAGAAAACTGTCCTCATCTTTTAAATTTTTTCATTAACCCCATAAAATAGAAACTGTCCATTGATGTCTGTTATGACGTTAGTCCCCACACCCGAGCCTCCCACTTAGCATCCAACAGCCCACACCCTCCCAAAGCCCTACGTATTCACCAGGGTCTGACATTGTACTCTTTCTTGGACCACAGCTGGACTGCTGACTGAGGACATCAGGTATGCAGTTCAATGTATTTCAATAGGGTTTGAACTTAGTGGCATAATATGGCCATTTCTGAATATTTTGCCCCAAATTTTGACATACTTTTTTGGGACCCCACCTCATGAGAAAATTATAGTGAATTTAGGCAAATCTGTGCCAAAACATAATTTTGCAGTTGCTGTGAGAAAATCACCTTTCAGGCAGGAGTTGAAAATGTTCTCTGGCCTAGTTCATGAGATGGGGTCATAGGAAGGCTATGTTGAAAATGTGATGTAAAAATATTAAAAAACAACAAAATTATGAGCCTACATTGAAATTTATGAATGCAGGATTATAACTCTAATAATTTTCAATATTTTGACTCTAAATTTTCAGCATAGCCATTTCTTTATAGCACCTCATGCATGTGAAAGCTGTCATTTTCAAATCCTGGCCAAAATGTGTTTAAGCATCTGTGGTGCAGAATGATGTTTCAGAGGATTTGAACATTTGTACCTACCGGGTCATTAGGTGAGGTAATAAGTGTGTGAAACTCCTTCCTGCTTTAATCCGCCTCCTCCTCCCATCCTTGCTTTAAAGCCTCCCTGTGGGGCTTCCTGAAATCTGCCTCCACCTGTCTCTGTGCGGCTTAGTCTACCTGCTGAGGCTCATATTTTTTCCCTGTGTATTACTGAAAGGGCGTGGCTCTATTGTTAAAAGTGCACTTCCACCAGCATGATAATAAAAATAGTGTCAGTTTTGCTCTGGAACTCCCTGCCCACCTGTCCCAGAGTGGTACCCTGCCTTATCTATCCCTATCCTTCCCCAGGTATCTCTCCTGCACTTATGTACCTCCTGTTAACCACCTAGCCCCCCAAGGATAATGGCTTACCTTATATTGACTACTCTGTTGAAAATGTCTGTACTTTTCTGTATTATGCTGTTATCTACCTTAATCTAATCTAGTATGAATCGACTGTTGATATCTAAACACTAATTCTGAAGTCCACTTTCCTGTTAGCTACCCATCATTCTGTGTTCTGCCTAAAGTTCTTGTATGTTACTTGACTCTTCCTGTTGCTGCTGATTGTATGTACCTTGTAATTCTCCGGTCGCACCTGAAAATAGGCACTTGGTTGTCTAGTGTGTACCTGGTAAACAAAAGCAAATAAATAAATAAATAAGAAGGCTATGCTGAAAAGTTGGTGTACAGATACAGTAAAATACCCAGTTTATGACTGAATGCTACACTATTTCAGTGTTCATTCATACTGTAACTTCTCTAATTTTCAATATTTTGACTCAAACCTTTCAACATAGCCATTTTTCACACCACGTCATAAACATGACGTGTGTCATTTTAAAATCCTAGATCGAGATGTGTTTTTGCATCTTGGTGCAAAAATGGCATTCTGGCCAAAATAATATAAATGGTACCTGTCATGTTTATAAGGCAAACAAGTATCATCAAAATGTAATCAAAATTGCAAAAACAAATTGTTTCCAGGCATCAAATGATCGGCTTTGACAAATGCTTGTTTTATTTTTGTTTAAACTCTCAAGCAGTGACCTGCACATGGTGAATCAAGACAGCATTCTCATTTCAATTGGACATATAAACATAAAACACAAATTGTGTCAGCAGAAAAGACCCAGGGGTCCATCCTGTGTGCCCAACTCCCTGCTTACCTCCATTTTCAGCCTAATGCCAGACTGTATTCTGAATATCTGTTAACCATAGTGCTGTGTCACCCCTTGAACATGTATCCCTTCCCTCTTCTGCCTGTGGGTCCCACTATTCCTTTATAACTGTCCCACATAAGTTTAAATCACAGCAGTCTTGGCTTAAACCATCTCTCTGGCTGTCTATTACATTTGTGCACATATACCAAGAAAAATTACTTTCAGGTCTGTTCTGCATCTTCCCCACTAGTCTCCACCTGTGTCATACAATAGCCAAATCTGCTGAGAGATTTCCTTTCTTCCAGCTTCCTAAATGTTAGCTATATTTTGTGAATCTAGATAGTCAATAGTTCCACCTGTCGATATAACCATTTATTAAAATGAGTAGAAACTCTTAAACTCAGTAAAATGGTCAATAGACCTAGCAATAATCAATAGTCTCAAATGCAATTGCTCTGCTTAACTTGCACATGTGTACCATTTTGTAAAAACTAAAAAACATGAGACTGGTCCATGGTGCTAAGCACTCCCTTGTGCCATTCATACCCCTACCTACTCCTAATTCTTACAAAAGAAAAAAAATTCCCTTAGCAGCCCAGTGGCCCCCTCCTGTCCTGGTGACCACCTTCCCACTCCTCCTCATGGTCCATCCAAGAGGACAGCCAGTATTCAGCCTCTGCTTACCTCAGCCACTGGGCACTGTCTCACACAAGTATACTCATTTGCATCATTCAGAAAGGCCCTATTCATGAACAGAGCACAGGGTGTGCACAATGGGCATGTTCCCTACCTCACAGCCCTGTACCTGCAGACAGGTGCACACCAACCATATTCACTATCGCCAGCCACTTGTCCAAGGCCCTGCTGCCCCTTCCAGCACACAGCTGCACATTATTGGATTTGGGCAGCACAGGGATTTGGAGGTGGGACTCAGGCAGGCATCCAACTGGATTCCAGCCCTGGGTCCCAGCGTGGATCCCTATGCACCCATGTGCACACCAAGCACTATAGCTGAGATGGCTGCATGGACAGGTTACACACCTATTTCATGTATGTATATTCTGCCCTGTAGTGCATTTCTTACATCTCTATGTATGTTAAATTAAAATACAAGTGTCAAACGGTCCCCCATTCTCGATCCTATGTATAGTACTGGCTATCCTTCTCTGGTGGTTTTAGAGGACCCACCTCCCTAACCCAATCCCTTCATATGTAATGCCCATCCCTGGTGGTCTGGCAGACCTCTAATCCCTGATACTCATGTACTGCAGGAGCTATCATTCCTGATATCTAGCAGACCCCTTCCCCATCCCAATCCCTGTAGAGTGACAAAGAACATCCACCCTGGTGGTCTAGTGGACCCCCACCTAACAGTATTGCCCCTCCCCTGCTGCCCACTTCCAATCCCTGAGCTGGCTACCAACACTGCCTCTGCTCTCCACCATGGCCAGCGACCAACTGAGATGTCAAATGAGCATGTACTGCATAATCAGCTTTTACAGTATGTGCTCATTGATGTCTCAGTCAGCGACTGTCCGTGGTTGAGAGCCGGAGGGCTGTGCCAGTTGCCAGCTCGGGGACAGGATGGGGAGGGTGGTGGGTGTTAATCTTGGGGTGGGGGTCTGCTAGACCACCACGGTGGACATTCTCTATCACAGTGCAGGGATCAGGGATGGGGATTGCTAGCCACCAGGGAAAGCTAGCTATTATGGTACATGAGGGTTGGGGATGGTGGGGTCCAGTAGACCACCAGGGAGAATGGACCTACTACATAAGGGGATTGGGGACAGGAAGGTGGGGTCCTCTAGACCACCAGGAAAGGATAGCTGTTACATTTCATGAGGATCAGGGATGGGGACGCTAAGTGCCTCTGGGAATGCCCCTGTACATAATGTTCCTGGTGGCCACAGTGGTTAGGTGTGCATGGGCTGGCCATCTAACACAGTTATTGCAGGGTCCTCCTACTGTAACCCATGCACTCCAGTGCTCAGCACTCCATGTGATTCCTCACTTTGTGAATCGCGTGGAGCGGGCACACCACTGATACCCCCAACCCACCCATGGCATGTAGCTGTTCATGAGCTGGGGAATCCAGTGCAGATCTGACAGGTTCACACATTAGAGAATGCTGCTGAGAGCCGTGGGACCCCTGCTACATGGCATCTATGGATATGCAGTGCTTAGGCATAGTGAATAGGGCCCATTGTCAATATTGTATTTTCTTGAGTACAATATCAATAAAGTTATTTGAATAATGCAAATGACAATATTTGTGTGAAATGGCAGCTGGATCAGAGGTGAGGCAAAGTGAATACTGGCCACAGTCTTGGGGTGAGATAATGGGGAGAGGGGAGGTGATCACCAGTACTGAAGGGACCCACTGGATTATCAGGGAAATTTTATTGAAAGATTCAGGAGCAGGAAAGGGATACAGTTGGTAGAAGGGAATGCTTGGTATTGGTGACTGGCACCATTTGTTTTAATGGATGGTGCTCATATGCCTTTGATCAGACAATAGTTTTTGAGACCGTTGCCTGTTGCTAGGACTACTGAAGAGCACTGGTTCCAGGCCCAACCCCTGCAATATATTACTGTTGATCCCCATCACCCCTTAGAATTCCATATTCAGAAGCACTCTCTGTGTTCTCTCCTCCCCAGACAGTATTAATCCAGTTTGTCAGTTTCCCACTTCACCCAGGTCATCCAGCTGCCATTTCTTTCAACTTTCTATTTACTGAGTATTCACAAATGCATTATAATTTTTAAGGTGATACAATATACACAGCACTGATACACAGTAATATAATCATAGGTGATCCATTGCATTGATTCCTATGATACAAGAAGGAGGGGTGATCCAATAGCAATAACAATGCCATATAACTTGTAATCTCTACATAAGGCATAAATGCCATCATTGCTTGGGTAGTAAACAACTTGTATTTAATAACAGCAATTATGACTGGCTAAACCAGTTAGCCTAATACTACCCAATACTCTGTTGTTTCTCCTGGTTTCTTAAATAGTCTTCTATGTGGAATGGAGGTAAATGCTTTGCTAAAGTCCAGACAAAACACATCTACAGCCTGGCCACTATCAGCAGCCTTGTCAACCAATCAATGATATCAATCAGATTCATCTGACAAGACCTTCTCCGTGAACCAGTGCTGTCACTGTTTGGTAACCCATTAGTAAGGCTTTCAGAATTCTATTGCTCTGCAGTTGCAGAAATGGTTGTAGAACACACCTGCTACAGAATTTAATAGATGCTGCAGAAATGACAATTTTGTGGTCATTTACATTTAAAAACACTACATTTCTAATTCCCAGGCTTATTTTCTCTCTTCATGTGTCCTGTAGCCCCTCATCCATGCTTTATATATAATGACAACAAAGACATTACCTGGTGTATTAACCAATGGCTGAACAGATAATTGCCACAGAAGTAAATCATTTTGCCACAAAAGTGAAACAAACATGTCACTAAAGTTTAGGAGCCTTACCACAGAATGTAGGACTGAAGTGCCACAGAGAACCAAGGGCACTGGGCATTAGCCTCCAGAAATTTCACTAATCATTCATTATTAATGGCTTCAAGCATTTCAACCACTATTAAGGTCAGGCTGAAAAGCTGGTATTTTCCTGGGTTGTCTCCACGCCATATAGTGTAGTGGTTAAGGGCACTGAGCTGCAAATCTGGAGACCTGGGTTTGAATCCCATCAGCCCCACTTGCATAATGTGTGACCCTGAGCAAGTCACTTAATATCCTTGTGCTCATAGGTCGCACCCGAAACAATATCTGGCTTAGTGTGCCTTTCCTGGTTAAACAATTTCCCTTCCTCTTGCGTAGGTACAATGTCAGCCACCCTCTAGTTAACTACCACAACTCCTGTCTCCATCAAGCAAATGAATAAGTCTTTGTTAACACTCTTGGGTGGATGCTATCAAGACCAGAGATTTTTTCTAATTTTATTGTCCATAAACCCTTTAGTTCCCTCTCCTCTGCTATAGCTTCCATGTCAATACTCACAACCCCATCCTGCCTGGGTCTACTCCTGCATTGTGACAGCATCTCATTCTCTTCCACCATAAAGACTTAACAGAAATATAATGCTTTTGCCTTTCTCACCAGCTAATTGCACAGATTCCGTTTTTTGCATAAACTCCATGTTGCCATCCAATTGATTGGCTTCATACCTTTTGAAGGTAAAAGAATATCTAACAAGAGAGGAGACCATGTTAAATCTAAAGGAACAGTAGGACACAAAATGCTAGGTGCAGCACGGACTGCTGCTTTAATTGTCAGCTTCAGTTCAATGTCATTTTGTGTTTCCTGCCTTACACAAGAAACACTTTGGGACAGTACAGCATTTAGTGTGTCAGGATGAGTCCAATGCAGAGCACTCTACAGTGGTCTCAACCCTGACAGACCAATGATCACTGAAGCCGAGTGTGATGGCCGCCAGAATTTTTAACAGTGAAAGAGGCCCAGACTTAAAAGAAATGAAGTGCTCTAATGAGAGAGCACTTCAGTTATTTCATTTGCATAAGCAGCACCACCAAGAAAAACAAAGTGACTGCCACCTCAAGAATAGCACCAGCCACTAACATCTATTCCTTCCCTTCTCCTTCCTTCATTATGCTTTGTTTTGTCCCTTCTATCCCCTACCTTCTTCATCTCTCTCTCTCTATCCCTCTCTCTCCTCCACCATCTGTCACATTTTGTATTTCTTTTGCCCCTTTCTTTATTTTGGTTCTGCTGCCTCCTTGCCCTATCAGTATCCCAGGGCATGATGTAATTTCACTGGCACTGGCTTCCCACCACCTCCTGTGTGGCTGTAGCTTTATTCCTTCCCTTAGCTGCCTCCCCTCTGTTACTGCCCCTCAGGGCTTGCTCACCCACCACGTGTGCAGCTCTTTATTTTATCCCTCCCCAGGAGCACTGCCTACTTGCCTGCTGCTTCCCTTGCAGGCATTACTTTTATTTTTAAGTATTTAACTAGCCTATCCAGCTATTTCAATAAAGTCGCGGTGCGCTTTTCATTTACACAGCACCGCTGTCCTCTCTCTCTCTCTCTCTCTCTCTCTCTCTCTCTCTCTCTCTCTAACACCCCCAACTGCTTCACATTTTTACCTGCCATGTGGCTTCCATTCTGGTGGTCTCCTCCTGCACTATACAGGATCCCCTTCCAGCTCTCACTAATGCCGCGGTGCAGCTTTAACTCCTGGTGGCTCCTGCCACCCACGCACTCCTCCTCATCCCCATTGCCTCCTTGTACAGCCCTTTGAGGCTCTCACCAGTGCCACTGAGCAACTTTACAGCACCATCTTGCTGCTCTCTGGCTTTTCCAGACCCCTGGCTGCCCTTCATAAGCCCGTAGGTCAAACTTAAACAAAAACTGTCGCCCGAGTGGCAATCAGGAAGGTGGAGAGGAAGTGCTTTCCTACTTGCCTCCTCCACCTTTGCTGGCTCCATTTGTGCCCCATCTGCCTCCTCTTGTGCCCTGTAGAGCATAAATTAACTAAAAACTGCCACCGGGTGGTTATCAGGAAGGTGGAGAAGAGGCACTTCCATTATATGCCACCTCCACCTCCCACTGGCTCCATTTGTGCCCCATCTGCCTCCTCTTAATCCCTGTAGGGCATAAATTAATTAAAAACTGCCACCAGAGTGGTGATCAGGAAGGTGGGAGGTGCTTTCATTGAGCGCATCCTCCACCTCCCGCTAGCTCACAGCTTTCTCTTCTCTCACCTGTGTGGAGTAGGCGCAGCCTAAGCTCCGTATGGGCTGGGAGTTCTAGAGCACCCACAAGCACTTTCACTATAGAATGGACATGCTATCGGCAAGCTGCCCAGCAGTCCAACTTGCTCCTCTGCTGCCACAATAAATCCCCATCACTGCCCACAGCATAACCAGGGCTCATGGAAGCCCCTGTTAGAACCAGGAAGGGTTTAAAATTTATTTTAACATACATACTGGCCTCAGAACATTGAGGCTATCCCACTAGGCCACCAGGGCTATCTTTATGTTGTGCCTCCCCTTACAGGGTATTTCCAAGCCCCACTGACCACCAATACCACTTTTATTTCTACAGAAGGGCTACTAGCCCCCATTAGCCTCCAGTAGCCCAGTTGGGCTACTAATCAAATTACTGCCACTGCCACAACTAAGTGTAAAGGGTCCCAGCTGAGCCCCCTTTCCTTAACGCCACCTCTTTTCTCTCCTTTTACTTTCTTACTGCTTTTTCAACTAACTAACTAACTAACCCATTTCTCTTTTATTTTGCAGATCTGACTGGACGAGGGCTTCTACCTTAATCAGATAAGTATTAGTTTTATTTCAGCCCTGTTCCTTCCACCCTGCTGAACCCCTTGGAGCTGTGGATCCTTTGTGACTCCCTTTTTGTGTTTTATTTTACAGGTACCTTGGCATCACCTCTTTGGACACCTACCCAGGCACCCTGTGACAGGTAAGTCCTTTATTTAAACAGCAGTGCTTGCCATCAGGAAGTGATCAGTGTCTAGTTTTGGTATCACTACAGGAAATATGGCAGCTCTATCTAGTGTATGGCTTTCAACATAGTGGATGGCAGAAATGTAAACAAAAACAATGGAAAAAGGAGCAATTACAGGGTGACAGTACAATGCCAGCGGAAATATTACTAGGTAAATGCTCAACAGAGCACAGGAATTAACTGTTGAAAAGTGCAGATTTTCTTTTTTAAATGAGAACTATGCTAACTCTTGAACATATTTTTCCTAGCAGAAGCTATTTAAATTTTTTTTTTTTTTTTTTTAGTCTTGGTAACTGGGTATGGCCCACTAGGCACAAGTGACTTTTTAGGGCGACCTGGGAACACTGGGCGGTTAAGTGGTTCAAATTCTGTTATTGCTCTAGGTATAAGCTTTTTAATTATCCAAGTGGGTATTTCTGAGTTACATGCTGCTGATAAGAACCATTTTAGAGTGAATGATGTAGTGTATGTCCCTGTTCAGCTTTTCTACTGTTGGCACAATGCATCCATGTTCTACTACAGAACTATGTGATTGTTAGGACATAAACTACATCACAGTTCTAAAATGGTACCTGGTGGCAAACTGTAAAGTAGAAACACCCACTGAGGTTACTAAAAGACCCATAAAATGGAACTATAACAGAATTTTAACCAGTACTTAAAAACAGTTACTATTTGGAAAATGACTTACAGGTTCAGTACAGTTCTCCTTTAACATGCACAGCTGCTTTAACGGTACTTTGAGGGTTGACTGCAATGGGTGTCTGTGTCCATTACAGCCACCTCTGTTGCTGTTTCTTTGTCCTGGTAACTGCTTTCTGCATGAGACCGGTGAAGACTTCAGGAAGACTCGGCAGCACAGTAACTTCCCTAACACTTCTAGTTCTGTACTAGTTACTATACTGCTCACTTTCAGGTGAGGAATTTTCAGTCCCTCTTGGCCGGGGCTTGCCTTTCTCCTGTGTGGAGTTTGTGACTCTTGTTCTGCATGAAGTGGATGGCAAACAGCAGCTCACAGGAGTTCAAAGACAATTTAAAACAGGTACTGCTTGCAGTTTATAAGTAACAGCCAGTATATGGTGGTGGGATTAGAACTTGTCATTATCGGCTGTCTCTGTAAACACATCTATAGCATCAGGAGCAATAGTCTGAAGCATGCAAAACTATCAGGGTGTTGTAACATTGCCCACACAAATTCAGAAGCTTTATATTCAAGTGTGCTGCTCAACTAGGTGTCCATGCAAACAATAGTTCAGAGAGAGATCAGAGGCAAACTTGCAGTCCACATGATACAATTTACAGCACAAAACAGCTGTTAGATTGCTGACACAGCAGATGGAAAGTGTCTCCATTAGGACATAAGCAACTTCGGGGATAATTGTTTGAGACATGCAAAGTTAACAGGAGCAGTAACCATGCCCACACATATTCTGTACTTATATTCAAGTGTTCTGCTCCAGTAGATGTCCATGCAAACATAAAGAAACACAGACATACATCTGCATGTGTTTTGACCTCAAATTTTTACATAGCTATTTCTTCACAGCACCTCATGAATATGACAGCTGTAATTTTTCAAATGTGTTCTCACATCCTGAAAGGTGATTTTGCTGACGCTGCACTAAACCACCTCTTGGGCAGGGATTGAACATTTTCTCCACCATTGCTCATGAGGTGGGGTCATAAGAAGGCTATATTAAACATGTGGCATAAAAATATTAAAAAAAAAAAAAAAACGATAAAGTTATCAGGCTATGTTGCATTTTGCCAACACAGGCTCATAACTTTAATGCACCCTTTAATACACCCCTGACACATATACCATGCAAGAAAACAGCCAGCATTGACTAAATTGTGTGCTGTTTTTGTCAAATAAATCTTTTATCATAAATCATAGCAATGGCTCTAAACTGAGAACCATTAGAATGGTAAATTAAACACGCAGTTCAATACAATAACTGGATTAGAATGCACTTACTGTAAGATTTAAACTTAAGTATTTGGATGCAAGATTATTGTAAGATTTAAATTGATGTATTTGGATGCAAGAACAGGGATACAGGAGCAAAGTCACTGTGGCATTTTCTATCTTGAACCTCTTTAAATGAAGTATACATCTGTTGACAAATGTCACATAGAAGGATTTACATTGGTCGCTATTCATGAAAATTGCCTTTGTATTCTGTCATAAAAGAAGATTTAATGGTTTAATAATGCCAGGCTTTAGCACAAATAAATATTTATCCCCAGTGTACCAATAAGAAGCTCAAAAGTGAAAGCTACAGCATGTAAGAGATTCAATGCCAAAAGAAGCTATTTGACTTTTGAGTGTCCATGACGCAGTTTGGGGTAGTGAAAGTATGATTGTTGTTACATTGCCTGTATATTACAGCACTACCAGTATCTAACTCAGTGTTAATAAATCTCTTAAGGACAATTTATATACTGTATGAAAGATTCTATGTAAATCTGAATTCTATCCTTTCCACTCTGTATAACTGCAGTTCTGCTATTCAGATCAGCTATTTGTAAACAATGATGTCATCCAAGCTCACAGTAGCATTGTTAGACTTTCAAAATAAGAAGGGTTGACTATCAATATATTACATTTTCATATATTGAGGATGTTGAAGTAAGCAATAACCCATGACAGGGTGTGCGGTTATTGGTGATTAATCAACATCCGGGTGCGATACGAGGGAATGAGGCCCGAAGTTAGAGTTTCCTCACAGCACCCAGTGGTTGATTAATCCCCAACAACCACACACTCTGGAGTGGGTTATGGGCTTAAATGGGTGTCACCAGAGGTGACAAAACATGAGGAAAGTATGATTAACTCATGAAAACATGGGCACTGTTTTATGTGTTCTGCCACCAGCACAACTTTCTGCATTGCTGACAGTGCTGAAGACTGCTATAGAGGCACTGCTGAGGGGCTAGTAATGGACCACAGGTGCACATCACTCAGTCATTTCAGCAGATACCCTCTGTTCCCCGAATAATAGCAAGTCACTCCAGAGCAGGACAGACACTGCAGTTGGTCTCTCTCTCCTGTGTGTTTTCTTTCTAAAGTTGCCTGATTTCTAAATGCCGTGCAACACTGTGAATTTCTCCCTGATTCATGCACAATCATGGGTAGGACATAAGGACATCTTCTTCTGGACTGACTGCACTGTAATAAACTTGCCCTATTGCACAGTGACACTGCAGGCCTGTGAGTTTTTCCTCTGGCACAGTCTGTGTCATTCTGCCTGTAACACACGAAACATGTCTCAGAGAGACAAAGAGTTTCAGAAACTGTGCTCGTACTGAGTCCTCCCATTCTCTCTCTCTTATTTACTGAAACAGGACTGGGTATGCAACTGTAACAGGAACTTGTAGCCATTCATTCAGTGCA
This sequence comes from Neoceratodus forsteri, assembly GCA_016271365.2. Taxonomy (NCBI): domain Eukaryota; kingdom Metazoa; phylum Chordata; order Ceratodontiformes; family Ceratodontidae; genus Neoceratodus; species Neoceratodus forsteri. The sequence goes on from CM028135.1 coordinate 676,294,445, forward strand.
ACAAAACAGCAATGTGTGAAAAGAAGCTCTGATGGAATGAATGGAATGTGTTTGTGTGTGTGTGTGTCTCTCTCTCTCTCTCTCTCTCTCTCTCTCACCACCACAATTCTGTCTGTGGCTGCCTGCTAAACATGCTTGTCGACGACCGCACACATGGGACAGAGAGAGGGAGAGAGGGAGACAGAGAGAGAGAGAGAGAGAGAAATGCAGCAAGTTTAAACAGTGCAGCCAGTTTGTGTCTTTTGTCTGTCTCTCTCTCACTCTCTCTCCAGTACTCGCTATATAGAAACAATAGGGTGCAGGACTGGACATCATTGGGGAAGGCTAACGGACCACTGCCTACTCCCTAATGTGCCAGCACTCATGGGATAACTGAACAGACATTGTGTGGGGGCCTTTCACAGGACTGCAACTCTGGATCAGACTGTTGGGGGCATTACAACTGAGTGGCTGAGACATGGCAGCCAGTGGATGACAGCTACCCAAGGAGTACAGGTACCGGAGGAGTAGAGATGGGTTGCAGGTGGAGGACACGATGGGACTGAAGTTTACATTTGCAGCAGGGCCACCCACCACAGGAGAATACATGTAGCACAGCAGCGCAGATCATTATGGGGGCACCATAACTCAGGGTGCTATCACAGCAGTACAGGGAGCGAGATGCTGTGCATGAGAGGACCAGAAGGAAAGCAACAGCCAATCACTGTGTTACATGCTACCAGTTTTTAGTTGCTCCTCAGTCGCTGTGCAGGGATCATTGTACTCGCTCAACAGCAGCAGTATGAGGGGAGTAGGACCGGACACTCGGGAGTAGCATGGTACTGCTCTGAAGTTTGCACTTGGGGGACTGAGCACTGCCTGCCATCAGTCACTGTGTGCTGGGTTCTACTAGATCCATGGAATGGGTGGGTTGCACTATGGGTCTCACTAAGGTCAGAACAGAAATGGCTGCTTTGACTTTTGTTCCATATGGGAAAATGAAAATAACTGTTATGCCCAGTGATTCCCTTTCTGACCTAATCACAGCAACTGTTAGTAGCATTAATGCACGGTTAGGTGCCAGTAGTCCACTGATCATTTCACTGATACTACTATCACCATGCTATTAGCAAGTTTAGTTCATGTGACATATGAAAGGAGGAACCGTATCAACCAAATGTTAATGAGCAGGTGATGTCTTTGGGAAAACCTTGAAAACATTAAATTTAGACACAGTTCTTCTTGTATTTTATATATTGTTGACATATTTCTCCTCCTCCATATTTATTAGTGAAGAAATTCACACAAAAATAAGATCTTCATGCCTTCAAGTTCATCTGCCTCTATAGCTTATTCCCACTTGAAATTATAATGCTCTGTTATGCTCAGGTGATTTGGATTTATCCCTGTAAATTTTTGATTCTGGATACCAATAAATTTTTTACTGCATCTACTCTGAGCCTTTTATTTTAATCCAGACAAAAAGTGGTAAGTGCTAGAGATAAGCAATGTTAAGAAAACTTCACTTGACAATTTTGCAAGTTCAGAGTGTCAGCTTCACAATGTTTTTGCTAAGCAAAGTGGCACTTTTCCACAAATTGCCAAACCTTGCTCATTGAATGTCATTGAAAAGCTGCCCACTTTCCTAAAAAAATTACAAAGTTGGTGAAGTCAAAGTTGATGATGACAACAGGAACTTTATGAAGCTATGTGAACTTCACAGCAACTCCACCAAAGAAGTTTAACTTTGTTGTATCTCTAGGGAATGCACTATGCAAATAGTCCCCAAAGGACATTATGCAATTAACACAATCACATGACAACCCCTCCCATCTGTCCTGCACAAAAAGAAATCTAGTGAAACATTCTCATTTAAAAACACAGAAAACTTTTAAAGTAGCAAAGAAAACACAGTCCCCACCTGCCCTGCAAAGAAGAGAAACATATTTATTATTTGTTTACTGTATGGATTTGTTAATACTTGCTATCTGATTACTATGTACAACAATGTATTATATTGTCAATATGCAAGGTATTGCATCCTGATTACTTTGTACTCTGCTCTTTGCATATTAATCCTATACTGTTGCTTTTATTTTCTTCTCCCAGTCACCCTGAAAGGGTATCTAATGCTCTTTGGTCCCACCCAGTCAAAACATTTCAAATAAATAAATAAATGTAAAGTTTTACACTTACACTACATTGATGTAGCACCACATGCAGCATACTAAACTAAAACTGCCAGAAGCTCAAACTGCAGTAACAATCATTCAACTGCTATGCACCCAAATGTGCTCTGTGCTATCTTTACAAACTATAGTCCTCATGCTGTTGCTACAAACATACAGAACTATGTACAGTAGCATTCTGTTCCCCACCTGCCTTACAAAGAAAATAAACTTAGTTAATGCTTCAGCCTCTCATATTATAACACTTCACACAGTGCACCTCTCCCTCCCTTTCTCCTCCCTTGCTACTCTCCCCACCTGTCTCTGCCCCTCTATCCCTTCCTACTCCCCATCTCTCTACCACCCCACCTACCATTCTGCCCTCTCACCTCCCACCTACCATTCCACTCCCTCTCCGCTCCTCTCCTCCTGTCTCCCCTTCCTATCAACCTATCTATTGTTGCTCCAACCAGACCACCTAGCACTTATCTTTCTGTTCTTGCACTTATGACAATGTCAAATCCTTGACTGCCTACCCCATCCCCTCTCCTCCCTCTCATCCCCCACCTTTGCTCCACTTATGCCACCCTTGATGGTTTTCATTTGTATCTGTTTCTTGCATATATACACCCATATTGTTAATTGTGCATTGTTATTTGCCACTGACTGTTTGCTACTGTGCTAGTCATTACACACGTACTGTCTTTTGCTACTAAGTTAACCTCCTGACCTGTATTGTATCTTACCACTGTTTTACTTGGCACCCATTGATTGATGTGGAACCTTTGTAAAAGAGCCCTTGGTTCAAAGGTATTTGTAATCCTACTAATTAATAAATAAAATAAAAATAAAATGTAAATCTATCTTAAACATAAACAGCAGTATCAATGATTGAACTACACCCTAAATGTTATTTGTGCTAGCTTTCTACCCTGCAGTCTTCCTGTTCTTCCATCCAGAAACACACCTTTACAAAATGGAGGATGTCATGCCACGTATAAAATGCACCATATAAAAATATTTTAAAGAAAGTCTATTACTCTTGGGAAAACTTTGGAAAACATATTTAAAAACAATTCAGCTTATATATGGTATAGAGTTAATGTATTTTGATACCTTTTATTTTTAATTACTAGGTTAATTTACTTGGAAATAGTTTCAGTGCCCCCACAGTTGTTCAACTGTTGTTGTTTTGCCCTTGCCTAATTAGCAATCTTATGTGTGTCACATCATAATTATTTACATAGGTACAAACAGTGATGTCACAAATGTGAGATTATGATTTCAAGAAAGGGCTACAGCAGAAATAAATGAACTGATGGGAGCAAAGATACCTATCCATGCAATTTAAACTTGTAATGATGCACACAGAAATGTGGCATGGGACCCCACAGGGAAGGAAACAACTCCTGGTGGGGACTCATTGTTAGGAAGGTTGAACTGGGGAGGAAAGGGAGGGAGGTAAGGTGCCTGCCTGGCACCATGGCTTGAGGGACAGGGAGCGAATCCCTGAGGATCACAGGAGCAGCTGCACAGGGAGGGAGCTGGATGTCACTGTCCACCTAGAGACAAATGACCTGGATAAGAAAGGGATCAGAGCAGTGCAAGAAGCATTTGTGGAGATGGGAGGGGCCTTAGACAATAACACACATGGTAACCTTTCTCGGAGGTGCTGCCTGTCTATAGCACAGATGAGGCTAGGTGCTCCACACCATGGGATTCAATCAATGGTTGGAAACTGGTGCAGAGCACAGAGATTTGGCTTCTTTGGGGACTGAGGGTCCACCTGGAGGGATGCAGGCCTATACTGGCATGATGGTATGCATCTGTCCAGGAGGGGAACCAGTATCCTAGGTGATAGGTTTAAATACTTCATTGGCAAGCATTTAAACCAGCTAAGGGGAGGCACTGGAAAGGAGCAGGGAAATCCTAGCCCCCAAAAATCAGGGTACTATGTGAGGTAGACACCAACATAGAGCTGTCAATAGGGAGAAGTGCAAGGGTAAATGGAGAAAGTGACAAACACAATAAGGACAGGGATGGGGCAAAAGGGATAAGGCCATCAAGAAATGGAGGGTAATGAGCACCATGCCCATAGTCTGGGCAACAAGCTCCCTGAACTGGTGGCCTTGATGGAAGAGGGATGCCTGATATCATAGCAGTCACAGAAACATGGTACACAGAGAACCATGTCTGGGATGTTAACATACCAGGGTACACAACCTACAGAGAGACAGGGAGGGCAGAAGAGGGGAGTAGCTCTCATGTAAGGGAAGGGATAAAAGCAACTGAACAAAAGAGTAAACAGGGAGGAGAGAAGGCACTGTAGGTCACCTAGAGACTGCAAATGGCACCACAATCCGCACAGGGTTGTATACAGACCCCTATGTCAGGGGAGGAATGGACAAGGATGTGATAGAAGGCATACTTAGGATGGCAGAGAAAGTGGATATACTGTTGATGGGGACCTTAATATGCCAGATGTTAACTGGAGCACCTTTACTGCAGCCACATCCAAAAGCAGGGCCATTCTTGATGACCTTCAGGTGGTATGCCTTAGACAGCTAGTTTTGGAACCTACTCATGAGGAAGCAATTTTAGACCTCATACCCTCAAATGGGGACAGTGAGGGATCTCAGATCTAGAAGTGGGTAGCCATTTGGGAACAATTGACCACCAGTGTGGTTCATGATAAACTCAGCTACAGAGTCAAGCCATACAAAAGTGAGGGTTCTGGACTTCAGGAGGCTGACTTTGGCAAGATGGGAGAGTGCCTTGAAAAGCACTAGCAAACAGGCTAGAAGGAGGGGTGGAGTAACAATGCAGAAATATCAAAACTACCATCACAGAGGCAACAAGCCTTCGTGTGAAGCAAATAAACAAATCAAAATGAAAGAAAAGCCACTATGGTTCTCAAAAGAAGTGGCACTGAAGGTTCAGGAGAAAAGATAGCATTTAGGAAGTATAAGGAAACACAGAAGAGCAGGACAGAGAACTGTACCAGTTAAGGCAGAAGGAAGGACGGAGGGTAGTCAGAATAGCAAAGGCGCAAACTGAGGAAAAGATAGCCAACCTCAGTTAAGAAAGGGATAAAACCTTTAATAGGTATATCAGGAGTGTAGAAAGACAAAGGAGGGATAGTGAGGCTGAATAGAATTTATGGTGGGTGGGCAGAGAGTGATAGTGAAAAGCAGGGATACTGAGTAAATACTTGCTCAGTATTCACAAAAGAGGAAATGAGGGAGGTGCCTAATCCAATTAACAGAAGCACTCTGGGGGTCAATCCCAGTCCTTTCACAGAAAAAGGGTTCTGAAAGAACTCCTAAAACTGAAGGTGGACAAAGCAATGGGGCCAGATGGAATTCACCCCCAATTCTAAAAGAATTAAGCGGAGAACTAGTGACACCACTGACTATCCTTTTTAACAAATCATGGGAGGATGGTGTGGTACCTGAGGACTGGAAGAAGGCTGATGTGATTCCCTTCACAAAGTGGAGCAAGTCAGAGGCAGGAAACTACAGACCTGTCAGTTTGACCTCTGTGGTAGGAAAGTGATGGAATCACTTGAAGGAAAGAATTTCTGAGTATCTAGAGGCCAGTGGGGCACAGGACACGAGGCAGCATGGGGTTCACAGCGGGAAGGTCATGTCAGATGAATCTAATTGATTTTGACTGGGTGACCAAAGTAGGACCAGGGAGGGGCTGTGGACATGGCCTACCTATACTTTAGCAAGGCATTTGACACAGTCCCACATAAAAGATTAACAGTCAAATTAATCAGCCTTGAGTGGGTCCCAGGGTGGTAGCCTGGGTAAAACACTGGCTAAACAGGACACAGAAGGTAATTGTAAATGGAGTCCACTCTGAAGAAAGAGGGGTTACTAGTGGGTACCACAGGGTTCAGTCATGGGTCCAGCCCTTTTAATATCTTTATAAGTGACATTGCAGAGGGACTGAAGGAAAAGTATGCCTCTTTGCAGATGACACAAAGATCTGCAACAGGGTTGATACACAATGGGACATGGAAAGGATGAGAAGGACTTGGCAAGGTTGAGGGAATGGTCTGAAGTATGGCAGCTTGGATTCAATGCAAGAAGTGCAAGTAATGCACCTGGGAAAGCGAAACCCAGGGAAGATTACACAATGGGGGAGGTAGTAAAAGCAGCAAAATGGAAAAGGACCTGGGGTAACATATCAGATGATCTTAAGGTTGGCAAGCAATGTGAGAAGGCAGTAGGGAGGGCTGGGGGATACTGGGATGTATAAGGAGAGGCATCACCAGCAGAAAACAGGAAGGTGTTATCCCCTGTACAGACAGTTGGTGAGACCCCATCTGAGTACTGCGTCCAGTTATGGAGACCCCATCTGTGCAAGGACATAGACAGGATGTAGGCAGTTCAGTGGAGGGCAACTAAAATGGTACAGGGTCTGCAAGAGAAGCCATACAAGGAGAGGCTAAAGGAGCTTAATATGTATATCCTTGAGGAAAGGAGGGAGAGGGGGACATGATAGAAACGTTTAAGTACCTCAGTGGAATCAACAAAGTCCAAGATGATAGCATCTTTCAGAAAAGAGATGTGCAAGAACAAGGTGACACAATTTGAAGATAGAGGGGACGGCTCAGGGGCAATGTGAGTAAGTATTTTTTCAGACAGGGTGGTGGACGCATGGAACAGCTCTTCCTGAGGAGGTTGGGGGTCTAAAACTGTGTGAGAATTCAAGAATGCTTGGGACAGACATAAGGCAATTTTGTGGGGTGGGAAGAAATAGGCTGTTGGTTAAATAGGATCTGCAGCTTATCCTCTAGGTAGGGAAATGGACAGACTAGGTTGGCCAAGCGGGCCTTATCTGTCGTCAAAGTCTATGTTTCTATGTAGATACGCTGTCTATAAAAGCAGATTTTTGTCTGAATATTATTTTTTCAAATTTTATTCAAAAGTGATACAATCCTCAAAATGACACACAATCACATCTGTTCATATCCTTGGTACCTGACTGAAAACCCTAACCCATGCGATGCTTCAGTAGAACAGTATATATTGTATGTGTATGTATATATATAGATATATATAGATATATACATATATATTCACTGCAAAAATTCATTAATGCACCATTAGGGTTGAAGCCTAAAAGTAGGAAATGAAATTTAGAGTTCCCAAGCCTAACACCACCCCACCTCGATTTCCATCTCCAACCCCACCTCAACCTCGCCTTCTATCCTAAGGCCCCACCTTCATGCTACATGCAGGAATTGGTGTGAGGGTGTATTGGGGTTACAACCCTAATACTCACCTCATTGTTTTATTCTGTACTCATGTTAGGTTATTAACTGCTGAAATGTGGTGAGCATTAAGGATTGCAACCCAAGGCATATCCATATTCCTGCATGCAGGGTGGAGGTGGGGCCTTAGGGTTGGAAGTGAGGGGGGGTGGGGTGTATCAGTTGGAAACTGAGGGTGGGACAGGGTCTTAGGCTTGGGAATCCTAAGTTCTCATTTTCCTCCTTCATAGGCTTCAACCCTAATGGTGCAATAACAAAGTTTTTTGCAGTGAAGATATATCTAGCCATATATATATATATATATATATATGATACATGATGGGCAGGCGTGTGATATGGGATAATATTCACACTCCTGTAGAGTAAGATATCTACAGCTCACGATGCAGGAGTGTGAATATTGTCCCATATCTCATGATTTGCACATCATGTGTGATTTATACAATAGGCACTTATTTTTAAGTTTGTTTATGAAGTAGTTTTATTTTTATAATGATGGTTGTAAGTGTTATTTTTTTATGTCTGGTATAAAGCCACAGGTTTGTTCAGTAGTATCAAGTTTGCATGAATGGAGTTTATGTGCTAGGTTGTGGTGTTTCATTGGTTAGTTTTATGAATGGCTGCTTTCTGATTGGTTGTTCAGATGTGTAGTGCTTTCTCATTGGTGTACCAGTGTTTGTGGGTGGATTTTGTAGGTTGTTCTGCTCGGAGTTTCTGCTGTTCAAAGTGTGTTTTGCCATTTTATTTTGCATTTTAAAACTGGTCTTTGCAAGATTGTGCTTGTACATATGTTGTTTGGATATTTTATTTGTTGTCCATTATGGGCTGTTTCCACCAGCGGTCTGGGTTGATTTAGTTAATTTCTTATGGGTGTCTGTGATTTGGAGCAATGCTGACAAACATGGACTGCATATTCCTAGCAGGTACTTTTACTGGTAGTATTTTTTAAATGTGGTGATTGTGAGGAATTGGGGGGGTTCTGTGCGAGTTGCAGTACAGCACACAACAGGCTTGTGGGGTGCTCTGGTGTGACTGCTACAACTCACAGTGCACTGTGTAATTGTAGAGGATGTTACTTTGCGCACGCTACTTATCATAGGCGCTTTTCTGTTTTATGAATGCCGTGTTTGTTTCAGCTACAGAGGTATTTTTGGTAGTTTATGGTACTTTGTTTTGTATTGGTTACTTCTAAGAAGTAGTTCGGTTAGGGAGGTGGTTGTCCTGACATAGGCAGAGTGAGAATATCACCTGCTGATGTATGCGTGTGTGTATATTTGTAAGTAGGTATCACAGTGCATACGTCATTGCCTAGTTAAACAATGGGGGTGAGTGATATGGGTTCTTATTTCTGTATTATCAGCTTTATATATATATATATATATATATATATATATACTGTTCTACTGAAGCATTGCAAGGGTTAGGGTTTTAGACAAGTACCAAGGATATGAACAGAAGTGACTTGTGAAATTTTAGGGATTTTGTCACTTTTGAATAAACTTCAAAAATATAATATTCAGACACAATTCATCTTTAAGAAAGTTTTTGCAGTGAATTTCCTTACTTTTCAGACACTTTATTTGAATCCCTATTAAGGACCAGTATTCTTGAGGTGGTATGCAAAATGGCTATGTTGAAAATCTGGAGTGAAAATATTAAAATTACCAAAGTTACCCACGTGTAGAAAAACTTTAATGAACACTTGTAGCTCGCCCATTTTTAGGATTTTTCACCAGATTTACAACATGGGCTTGTTAGTGACCCCACCTAATGAACAGTGGTACTGTCATGTCATTAATCAGTCCCAAAAGGTGATTTTGCACCGTTTCTGTGCCATTCTTCACCATAGATGCGAAAAACATTTTGCACAGGATTCGAGAAATGACAGGTGTACTGTTCGTGAGGTGGTGTGAAATGGGCACGTTGAAAACTTGAGTCAAAATATTATAAATTAACAAATTTATGTTCCTGGGTAGAAACTGCACAATGCATGCTCATAACATGGCCATTTTAGGAATTTTGTCACCAAGTTTTCAACATGGGCTTTTGGAGTCCACTTCATGAACACTGGTACTGTCATTTTGTTAATCAGTTCCAAAAGGTGATTTTGCACTGTGACTGAGCCATTATTCACAACAGATGTGAAAACACATTTCCATCAGTATGTGAGAAACAAAAGCTATACTGTTCATGAGATGGTGTGAAAAAATGGCAATTCTGAATATCTGGAGTAAAATATAAAAACTGGTGAAGTTACAAGTGTACATAGAAACTGCACCAATGTGCGCTCATAATAGAGTCATTTTGGAATTGTATCATCAGATTCACAATATGGGCAGGACCCCCACCTCATGCACAGTGACACTGTCATTTCATTAATTGTTCCCAAAGGTGATTCTGTGCAGAGATGACAAAGCCACCTTTCAGGACCGAGTAACAAAATGTCAGTGACAGTGTTCATGAGGTGGAGTCCCAAGAACCCCGTGTTACAAATTTGAGGCTAAAATGCCTACAAATAGTTAAGATATCAACATAAGTTGAAAACCCATTGACTGCCATTATACAGCTCTTTTGATTCTTCAGTTTGCGGTTTGGCTTAGAAGAGTGCAGATGTGTCCTGGTCCACAGAAGATTGCAGCCACCAACCTCCAGAGGTAAGTATAGGGTAAGGTGTGGCAAGAAGAGGTGGTTAGTCAGTGGGAGGGGAAGGGAGACTCAGGAGATGACGAGGACCATTTTCTTTTTAAAGTAAAAACAAATGTTGGGACATTTTCTTTATTTCAGAAGTCATTTAAAAATAAATTTTGGCACACGGTGGTGGGCTCCCAGTGTGCCACCTTATTGTGTGTGTGTGGGGGTGGGATACAAGCCGGCATGGGGATTGGGCACCCTTGATATCGGCAATTGCAATACACAGGCTTAGGGGGCATCCAACACCAGGGAGTAGGCATCCTGGTGTCAGAAACATTTCAATTATATTTTGGCACACTGGGTGGGCTCACAGTGTGCCACAGTAGTGAAGTGATACATGCCAACATGGGGATTAGGCACCCGATGTCGGCAAACCATATAAATCATATAAATATCAATTTTATTTCAACACACTGGAGTGGCTCCCAGTGTGCCACAGTAGTACAGGGGGTACATGCCAGCATGTGGATTGGGCACCCCAGTGTTGGCAATTTCAACAAAATAAATAGATACAGGATCCTGGTGGGGTCTTGAATGTAGGACCCTGATGGTCCCATCCACTGTTCTGCCCTCTGCACCACCAGAGCTGAATAGTCAGCTCTGTTTTTTTCAAAATGTGGTTTGTGCAAAATTGGCTATGCTTATTTCGCACATGCCATATTTGAACACAACCTTGCTTTCATGCCTGATAGATAACATTTCCCATTAAAAATAATGGAAATTAAAACTTTAATAACTTTTGAACAAATTAATATTTTTCACCAAACCTTCAAAAGGCACATCTGTGACCAAAGGCTTTGTACCCTGAAAATTTCAGGGCACAACCTAAAACTCTTTCAGAGATACAAGTTCACAAAAATGTGCAACACAACCTTGATGTCGTAGTTGACATATAAATTGTGCCATAGGAAATAATGGGAAAAGAAAATGTTTTATAACTTTTGAATGGATTAATATTTTTCACCAAACCAAGATGTGCATCTGTGACTCAAAGACTTTCTACCTTGTAAATTTCAGAGCAAAACCTAAAACCATTCTGAGATATGGGTGGACAAAGAAATGTAAAACTGGTAAATTTAGGATATTGTGACACTGTATCTCAGAAACCACATAGCCAACTCACAGGAAATTTGGCATATCAAGAGACCTGTCACTAGATATTAAGCATGCCAAATATCATGCAGATCTGTTGATTGTTTACAGCATTTTTAAGGTTCAAAGTTTTGGGTTTAACATAGAAATTTGCACTCAACCTGACATACTGGCACTTTGTCGTACAGTATATTTTATATATATATATCTCCAGAATCGTTATGCGTCAGCACTCAAAACACACTGATAAAGGGGAGCAGAATGTACAGTCATGTGGTCTGTTGTGTTACGGTGAAATAAGCTGCGATTCTGCTAAATTATCACTGGTCCATCCATTATTTTGTTTCTGTAGGGCTGCAAATGACCAAACTGTATGGGTACCAGTCACTGTATACACAATAATACCCGACAGATGTGGACGATATGGGCAATACCAGACCACCCAGCGGGGTACGAGGTCCGACGCTGCAGGCGAGGTCTTATAGCCCTGTAAGGTCTTATTGTCCATACTTGCTTACCCTGGAGGATATTACTGCACTTAGAAATGGGCACAGTATTTTATAGGCTTAAAAAATAAAGATTTCATGTTAAAATATTCAGTAATAAAGTAACTTATTTATTTTGTTAAAAAGTAGTTACTCCACTTGATTTTTTTAATTATGGAGTTATGTTCTACTATAGGTTCTGACTTGTGGCTACTGCAGTTTGTTTCCATGGTTACCACACACACAGACCCATTCAGTTATTTTTTTTCTTTATAGATTAGTATACTTTTGTTTTAGTGTATTAATATTTGCAGCCTTTTTTATTAATGTGCTGCACTTGAGGAAATGAACTGTTATGTTGCATGTGCCTAGACATGGAAGTTCAGTAAGAAGGGATGAAGGAACACAGGACCACTAAGTTCTTTTTATGTTAAAGATTTATTTCATCATGTTTTGTACATTCACTCTCTTAAAACCGTGATTGTCTTTTATGACACTGAGCGGAACATCAATCACACACCAAGCGGACGTAGTGGCGTCAAGTGGAGATCAGCAATGCGTCAAGCAGGAGATCAGAAACGGTGACAGCAATGCACTCCAGAAGCTTTTGGGGTATGAATGAAGAGGATTTTTTATGTTCATAAAGCAGTTTTGTGTGTAGAGTGAGATAACATTTACTTTATGGCACATTCAGTAGTGTTGGGGTAATTTGTTTCTCGCTCTCTAAGCGAAGGTAAAAAATGGTGGCTGGTCAGTGCAAATTCAGGGTTGGCCAATAGATACTTTAAGTAATGGGGCATTCCAAACTGGCACTTATTTAGAAGCTGGCGGCTATTGAAAGTTAATATACTCCTGTGTAGTAGCTCTCCAGCCAATAGGAAAGCCCCTAGAATCTTGGCCATTTTCTAACATATAATATGGTGCATGACCATGTTGGCATTTATGTGCTTTATAATGTTTTACACACACCCGCAGGTGCCACTTCCATCATAGTCATTCACAGCTTTCCCTGTGACTCATCCTCCATCACCCCTATTCCTTATGCCCTCAGCCCACTGTCCACTCTCTCCTGTGGTATGAGCCACTTAGACCAACTCTTGGGTGGTCTAAGTGGTGCCTTATCCTGATGGCTCCATTGGAGCTTTTGGAGTCTCAAAAAGGGGATGTTGCAGCCTCACCATGGTGCAAGTCCTTGAAATCTGGCACAGCCTGCTGTGTGTTGCAGAGGCACAGTTCCACTTTGAAGCAGTGGCTCCTGATTCAGATGCAGACCGTGTTTCTGAATCAGGACTGCTGCATCTTTGATGCAAGGTGCCAGTTGTATCAGCCGTGCTTGACACATGCACCTTGAATCCTTCTCAGGGTTTTGAAAATCTGGCCTTCAGAGTCTACAGAATTAGTTAACAAAACTAGCATGAATCTATTACTTGAAGAACATATGGTAAAATTAACGCTAACCCTTCTTTCACAGTGGTTCTGAAAGTTGTTCTAAATGGAAGAACATTTAGAAAAACTTTTCGTGGGTGCTGATGATCACCTTTTAAAACTCAATGCAAATCAGTGGCACTGGCAAGCAGGAGCTCCTTAAAGTGAAACAAAACCAGGCAGTCAATATTCCATCTAGACAAAACACCAATATTTTGTCTAGATGAATATTGAGTGATCAACTTTGTTTGATGTTTTTATTTGAAAGAACAAGGCTAACATTTTATTATATAAAATAACCCTCCCAATATGCAGGAAAAGCCGATTCTCACTCATTGGAAGGTTGGTGCCTTCATAGAGTATGTAAGCTTCTCTCTTGTGCTTCATGATGTCACCAACCATGTTCGGTGTTAGAATGAACTTGTTCTGCATGCTGGAGGGTGGGTTATTCGTTATGTGTTACTGGGCAGGCAAACATCTGGTGAGGTACATTGATAAGAAGGTTGACTATCTTATTTTAAATACTCACCCCTTCAATACAGCATTCTCCTGTTCCCCTTAATTTGCACCACCACTGGCCTATTTGACCCTCTCAATACCCACTGCTATTCCTCTTCCTGGCCTGCAGTGATCCCTGCTTCCCTATTCCCTATCCTCCTTCTCCATCTCCCTTGCTACTGCCTTGACAATGCCTTACCTCCTGGCTGCTTATCTTGGCAAAGCCTGTCCCCAGGCTGCTCCACACAATTGTTTATTGTTGCCTCTTAATTTTTATACTATTGGCGATGCCATGCTGGACCTTGTATTCTGTGTATCTGCAACTATATTCGAATGTGAACATTTGGCATGCTATACCTGTTTACATTGTCTATTGAGTTCTGTTTTTCCTCATTATGTAACTCTCAACTTAATGTTCTATTTCATTATCCTTTGATGTGGAACTTTTGAGAAAGAGCACTATGTTCAAAGGTTTTCCAAATCAAATAAAATTCAAATTTAAAATTCAAAATTCAAATTCTTTCAGTGAGTATTTGTACTCAGCACCACCAGATTCTTGGTATTTTGTACTTACATGTACTATTCCACAGGCAGTCAGGGCTAGTCCGTTAGGCACCCCTCCCTCCCTAGTCATTTCTTGCCCACCATCCACCTTCTCATTCCTCCAAACATGGATTTAATCAAATAATGACAGCTTCTAACACTGTGCCAGGAGCTAGAAATATGTTTGAAAATAACCCTTCCTTCCTTAGCCCAACTCTTCCAGTCCAACAGATATTCTTCTTTAACATTAACCTTCTTCAGATCCCAAATCCAAAAATGGGGTGGTGGCAGTCAATAGTGTCCATAAACTATAGACCAACTCAGTCTACTACTCCTGCAACAAATCTTCTGCAGTATTAATATAGTCAGCTTATGTGCAATTGTGGAATGCAACAAGCCAAGGGGGGGCTGCAGAGCAATATCTCTGATTGGTGATGCTAGCAGATTGACTGATTAGTATGCCTAGCATCATCAATGACACAGATCACGCTATCCCTTTCCCTCTTAGTTGCACACTGTGATCACTGATACAGTCAAATGTCTGTATTAGAGTAGGAGGGGTACATTGTATGGATGGGGCATCCTTATTTAGCCTCATTTGTGAACACTGTTGACTTCCAAATCATGGATTCTGGCCAGAATGGGGGTTTACTATTAAAAATACTTTGGTGGACTGAGTGGAAGGCTAGGAGGTGGCATATTTGCAAAAGTATCATAAGCTCATGGTAAAGTGACAGAAGTCAGTATTTTTGTAAATGCCAGTGTGGCAGAATAGTTATTTATGTTTTCCCAATTTTCCTTCTAACATGAATAAGCACCAGAGCCACTTAAGCGTCTGGATCAGGACAAACCTGAGACTGCTCAATGGACTGGACTGGGTCAAATCACAGTCAAGCTACAAATGCATTTGTTTTTGAGAATCAAGTCAAGGCAGGTCAATCGACGGAGCTTGATCTGACACAGAGCCAGTCAGTCCTCCCATCCCTAAATTCATTATTTTCTCCACTTAACTAATAGCCATGATTTGTGGTATTCAGTAATAATATTCATTACTCTTGCACCCTAGACAGTAGAGTTCTCAGCAGCCCAAATACATAAGCTTTCAATTAGTCAGATAACAGTACTCGTCTCTATCTAATAGATGCATGTTGTTTAGGACATTATTCTGTTGCTGTGAAAGCAGAGGATCAAGAACCCACATGTAAACCGACAGTAAGCATAAATGAAGGCCTTCAGGTAAAATCTTTTATAGCAAAAGTGGAAGAAACTCTAGCCCAGCAGCATGGTGGCAGCTCATTTCACTACCATCAGGAATATCATTTGCAAGTCCTTAAATCCCACTCTGTAGTCAGCTATGGCTGCATACTGTAAAGGTGAGATTATCTGTTCCCAGGGTGGAATGGCATGGTCCCTCCATTGATTGCACACCTGCTGCCAACAATTATGATCTGCTGTGAAAGCAGCCACTCTCCTGTCCTGTTAGGGTATAGCCAAATGTACTGTAAGAAGGCAGAATGGGAAAATCAGTGGAAACTTATGGAAAAGAATGAATATTATTTGTAGTATCTAAAACATTTCCCGACAGCTGCAATTCCTTTTTCCTTATTGTATATCAGTATTAACATTTATCTTTAGATTTGTCATACTGTACTAAAAGTGAGTTTGTCACATTTGAGAGAAGTTTAAAAGATATATATTGAAACAAATTTCACCTTATTTATTTATTGAATTTTGTTGACCTGATAGGCCCACTGAGACTAGAGGTCCCTTTTCTGGGGCGACTGGGGAGGGATACAGATGCTTACTAACATGAAATTGAACCAGGTGAAGCTGTTGGTGGTATTTATTTGTGAATAAGGGAAATTTGGCCAGGACACAGGAAATTTCCTACTCTGCCAGCAGGGGCTTGACTTCCTGCTGAGTGGAGAGCTCAGTTTGAAGCTGGACAGCAGAAGAGGAGGAAGTGCTGATGTGGCAGTGATGTAGACCAAGATGGCTAATGATGTGCTTGAGAAAGTTTCTCTCTCAAATGGATTGTGTTGAATCTGACACTTTTTATGATGCAGAGTAGGACTGGAGCTGAATTTTCAGAATGCTGAGGTTTACTAGCATGATATGCATCACAGTCAGAAATGGAAAACCTCAATTTCAGCTTCAGAAAAGGTTCAGTCCGAGGGGGCAGGAAGGAGGGAAAATTGCAGGCTAGCTGGTGAGTTGCTGTGCAGCAAAGAATAATTCCTGGATACACTGGTGAGTCAATGAACTTGAGACTAATGTTCTAGATTCAGTGGAGAATGCAAGGTTCCTGATAGTGGAATGGCAGCAGGTGGGAGTTGCCAGGGAGATATGCTAATAGAAGTACAGGTACCTAATGGAAGTTCCAAGCCGGTATGTTCTACCAAGAAAATTGTGTTTCAAACAGACTTTGGTAATCTAGACAGAGTGACTGTGTTTTCTTTTACTGCAAAATCAACAGCAGAAGGTGTTTAAAAAGGCAGCCCCTCTTCTAAATCCTGGGAGACTCTGAAATGGATACAGGAGAACTCTGGTCAGTGGAAAAATCTCCAGCAGCTGCAGACTGGGTGCGTCACCCACAACACAGAACTGGACTTCAGGTTTTCACCTATTTCCATACCGGTGTTAAAATGAGAGAACAAATAGCTAAAGGAAACTCAACTGAAGAGCAAAGTTTAGAGCTTCTGAAAGAACTTGAATTAACACAAAACCGATTCTTCTTTTGAATGAAGTGCATGCCTCTAAGACTAATGAGGAACCTGTTGGGCCTGAAGAAACAAGTGAAGAGACTCTATAACACCAGCTGGAGGAGGAGAACATGAGGGTGGAGGGTAAGTCTGGAAGGAATGAAGGAGAGCAGTCATCCAGGACATATGCCTCATTCTTTCAAAAAAAGTTTTCCTTGCTAAATGGCATAATGCCGTAAAACTATTATATAAAGGGGCTTAGAAATATTCCCTGATAGAGTGTATGTAGGTAGGGACCTGCTTAAAAATAATTTAAATTTCAATGCTGCTGAATTATATGCTCTAATTCATGTATCGGGAGAAAATTCTTTTCGATATTAGTTTAAAAGCAGAGTGGCTTGGAACAATTTTGGGTGAGATACAACAAGGTAAAGAAAATGCCTAAATGGTTCCTCCTTGAGGTTATCCCTGACAAAACCTGTCCAAAAAAACCATAACAGTCTTATTTTGAAATGAAGTGGTTAGTGTTACTGACCTGGTATTTTGGCTTAGACAGAGAAGCACCATTTTAGGACACCCTGAGGCAATTTTGACAGCAAAACCTCTGGACAGGAGTTTGAGGGTAAGAATAATCTAGAAAATGCTTAATGGTGAGATACAACATTTGCCAAACTCCTTTTTCCTGGGGGTGACAGGGAGTGCCCGGGCAACCAAAATCTTGCTACAAATGTGGAGCTCGGGGCGATACTAGCAGTGCAAGTGACAAAATAAAATGCTCTTTTATGTGGATTAATGGGGACACTTTTCACAATGTACAAATGAAGCCACTTGCAATCTATCTGGTGAAAAAGGACATTTATATGGAAACTGTACACGAGTTACCACATAAAATCAGGTACTGGGATAGCAAGGAACAATGGTTGTTAGTTGCTATTCCACAAAGGGAAAAAACTAGGAGGTTTCCTAAAAGAGCAGACGGACAAGTGACCTAGGAAAACAAAAGAGATTACACCTTCAGTGATGGCCCTCTCAGATAAAGTTTGGAGGAAAATGTACCAAATGCTCTCATTGAAGTTGTAGAGCAGCAGGGTCAGGCTGGTCAGCAGAGCATAACACAGAAGATATGGAGGTCAAGAGAAAGCAGCATGCCCCCTGTATCTGAGGTTGAGTTTGAAAAAAGGTGACAAGGAGAAGAAGTTGAGACAACGCATCCAAGCCTCATAAAATCTTGGAAACAAAAACATCTAACAGATTTCAGCTTTTATTCACAAGTGGGACCCGGCAGAGAATGAGTCTGAACTTTCCTCAGGGACCTAAATCATGCAGTGGGGCTATCAGATTTGGATAGGAGTGAGGTGGGAGAAGAGAAAGTGAAAGGGTCACAAGGAGTAAGAAAAAGCAAAGTTGAGTAAAAGCAAAAATAATAAACCTCCCTGAGCATGTTTCATGATGCAGCAACAGCTAGAATCATAACAGTAAATGTGATAGTATAAAGAATAAAATAAAAGAGGGGCTTTTTTCACATTTATTTTCTAATAATGTAGATATAATACTTATTCAGCATACAAGACTTCTTACAAACCAAGAACTGGATAATGCAAGTAGAAAATGGTACAAGGGAGTCATATCTGGTCTCTGGAGCTAGGGCCCTGTATTGAGGGTAGAATTTTATTTTTGCTTCCTATTCAAGTAATAAAATCAGTGACCTAATACCTGGGAGAGTGCTAATTTTAGATATAAAATACAGGACAAATATTTTAGAATCATTAATACATATGTTCCCAATCTAAAGCTGAAAGGGTAGAGGTCTTCACACAAATTCATCCATATTTATTTACATCCCAAAATATAATATGTGGAGAGGATTTTAATTGTGGTCTCACACAACAGGATAGAGGGAGGGGTGGCTACCACCAAAATCTTTAGCGATATGGCATTTTTGAATAATTTGATTAAATTAGCTAATTTGGTAGATGCTTTTAAAGAAAAAACTTTAAAAGGGATTCAACCTTCCAGAAGGGTAATTTGGCAACAAGGATAGATTTTATTTTTTAATAAAATATACCCATATAAGCAGCTAAAGTGGAGGGTTGAATATACAGACCACAAGGAATTATATATTTTAATAGGGCCACCAGAAAAATCGGGCCCTGGGTTATGAGAGTTTAACTGCGTCCTTACAAACTGATCATATTAGGACTCAAATCCTATATTTAATTAAGGGGCAAAAGACACTGTTTGATATTTATGATAATCCTTTACTTTGGTGGGAAAGTCTAAAAATGAATTGCAGTACTGCTACACAGGTTAAGTAAGCAAAATATTAATATGGACAAGATGAAATATCAACAATACAGGAGGCAGGTACAAAACCTCATGAGTCTTGCTCAAACAGTCAAACATAACTTTACAGACCAGATTACTGCAATCCAGCAAAAATTTGGGAATTTCATAACAAGCAGGCAAATTCCTTAGAACTACAGCATAAATATGGTACTCAAGGGGCATCTGAAATCATTTTCCTACTTAAGTTGTCAGGAGAGAATTACAAATAAACAAATTACAGGAATCTTTGATAGAAATAACATGGTTCAAACAACAACAAAAAATATCTTAGACACTGTATCAGAGTATATGACTACACAGTAGCAGGCCTACCAGGGATCTATGGAGGAGTTTGCCCCATTATTTCAACTACTTAATATTCCAACATGTCCAGATGAGTATTTAAAAGACTTAACAAAGAACAATTCTCCACAGGAAGTTTCAAATGTAGTAAAGGGAATGCACAAGGGAAAGTGCCTGGAAAGATGGGATTCAGTGGAACTCTACCAGTTTATAATCCCAGCTATTTCTGTGGAAATGTCAGAGGTTTTTAACTATATGCTCAATAGTGAACATCTATCACTGGATATGTCTACCAGTGTAACTTTGTTATATAAAAAGGGGATAAGAGATGTGGAATTAAAAATTTTAATGAAAATTTTAAATAACCGATTATTGGAGATCGCTAAATATGTTATTTCAGAGGTACAATTCTGTTCTGTTTCTGGGAAAACAATAATGGACCAGTTGATACTCATTAGGGAGGTAATGGAGGCAGGAACTTATTCTGAGTTAACAGGCTTTATCTTTCTGTTGGACCGAAGAAAGCATTCAACTCGGTCCAACCACGAATTTCTGTGGCATATTTTATGAAGGCATGGGATCCCAGAGATATTTATTGGATGGTTGAAATTACTTAGAAACAATGGTAGTTAGACCATTAGTGAATGGAGATTTGGGACCAATGATAATGGTAAGGAGAGGGGTAAGGTTGGGTGCCCCAAGTCCCTTACTGAATGTCTTTAGTATAGACCCTCTATTACAATTATTTAATGATATAAGATTCTTTACACCTATTTGGGGTGTAGATCGAAACACTACCTGCATTAGCATATGCAGATGATTTGTGTCTTATCATGAAGATAGTGCTTCAATAGAAAGGGCTATATAATTCTGTAAAATTTATGGGGAGGCATCAGGGTATGGCTTAATACAACAAAAGCAAGGGTAAGAAGTTAGAAATGCATCAGTAAATATGGGCAGTATAGCAGAATTACTTTGACTTAGGACCCTATAGAAATATTAGGGATAAATATGGGGACAGGAGACAGAACTTGACAAATTGGGATGAAAAGATTCAGCAGGGGAAAAGAATGGCAGAGCAATGGAATAGAACCACAATGTGCAAACTTAAAAGGGAATATTTGATTAAAGCCTATTTACTTCCCATATTTTATGCATATCAACAGTCTTTCCCTGCCAAAAGACAGGAGGCAAGTATTATGAATGTATTCTTTCAAGCTATCTGGGAAGCCAGTTGAACCCCATGAAAAGGAATATTTTATATTTAAAAGTAGAAAAGTAGAACTGAACATGAGTAATCCCTTTTTGTTTTTATTTATTCCGTTTGTTTATATGAACCTTTGACCTGTATGTCTTAATGTGGTTAAAAGGAGGAGGGTTTGTTCAGGAAAAGTAAGAACATGGTATTCAGGTTAGTAGGGGTACAGAAATGTTTTAATACTGTTTCACATGCTCCACAATATTACAGGAGACTTCAGTGCTTCTGAGTCAATGGAAAATCAAAATATAGAGAGATATTAGAAAAAACAAGAAACAAATGTATTCATTGGTTACTGAATCTCACTTTATGGAGATTGCTACATTTTCTAAATGTCCAATACCTTATGTGGCATCCGTATTAAATGTAAATGCAAATATGAGAATTCCTGGAAATATAGAGATGTTTTGTGGTTATTATGTCACGAGAGACTAAACGTTAAAGCAAATCAAAAACATAAGCCAGTGGCAGAAAGAATTTGTGCAAGACCTCATTGCACCACTATTTTCACTTGTTCATACATAATGGGTTTTGGGGAGTTTGTGGAATATAATGGGAATGGAGGTTTGAAAGATATCTCATATGAAAATTTAATTTATGGGGTATATATGGTAGAATGTGGGGAAATGGAAATGTAGTACTCAATGTTATTTTTGCTGTAATTATGGTACATATGGAATGCAAAATGTTTATATACATTAGAACAAAAACAGGTCTCCCATATTGAGTTATTAAATAATATTACTAAGGAGATAAATAATATTTATTTTTTCAGAAAAAGTTGGCAAAATGAAATATATGTTCAGAGAATGTGGAGGAACCTTTTTGGGTAACCAATTCAGATGTACCAGTTACTTGAAATAGTGTATATATGTACATAAGTGAATTTATTGTGCAAAAACTGACTTTGTGTTTATATGGTATTTTGGTTGTAATTTACTTATTCTTTCAATAAAACAACCCCCACTCTTTTCAATAAGTACAATGGTATCTTTAACATTCACCTGAACGACCACCAATCAGGCAGATGGGACTTACTTTAAAGTCTCATCCGAAAGACGGCACCTCAGAAGTGCAGCACCCCTATGCTGCAATAATAGTGTCTGTATTGGGATATTAACCCAAGTGCCAGATATGGGAACTGAACCCACAACACTCTGATCTGCCAGCCTCAGAGATGAGTGTGTGCTACCTACTGAGCCACTGCCACTTATATTTTATTGCTTTTTCAACTTCTGTTCCTGTATTCTTCATTAGTTGGCTTATTTACATGAAATCAGGATTCACATCCCCTACTGTTGATCTATTCCTGTTGTTTATTTATTTATTTGAAAATTGGTAACCAGAGAGCATGCTGAGCTGGAGCTCATTTCCAGTACTACCCGTGGGAGGGAAATAGGAGAATAGCAGTACAATACACAAAAGAAGTCAAAAGAACAACGTTTGGTAAATAAGTTGGTTCACAAATAGGCAGACACAAAAATAATTGTTATAGAAATATAAAGTATGGTCACAACTCAATATGAGATGCCAGTTCATCTGCAAAATAAAATAGCAATATACAGCATGCAGTTACTAAACTGACACAGAAATTGACCGTAGAGGAGCTTATATCTACCCTGTGATATAGGACACAGAAGTGGTGCCTGAAGGAGCCTGGGGGAAGAGGCTAAGGATGAGGGGTGTTTGTTCCAGGAGAGGGAGATCAATAGAAAAGACAGACTGCCTTAGCAGAGGAGCGGAAAAAGAGCAATAATTCCTAGAACAGATGGAACAGGAGGCATGGGGAGTTGGAAGAGGTGAGAGGAAAGGTAGGAAGGAAGGGAACTAAAGCAGTATTTGGATATGCTGGAAGTACAGTGAGCCTGGCAATGTGAAGGTAGAGGAGGATGGAAAGTGAGGAATAGAGGAGCAGTTGTAAGTTTGAGGCTTGGAGTTTGTAGCAAAGGACAAAAAGGAGTTACAGAGGGTGCTCTGTATGGCACTGCATCCACATAGTCCAAGTCAGGGAGTACCATTTTGTTAATAAGCTGCCTGCAGACCTACTTGATAAGTAGACTTTATTGCAGTACAAGGCACCAAGCTTGGGATGGACCTTAGCATGGATGGCATCAATGTGGGCTGAGAAGTGTTCTAAGAAGTCAAATTATTGGCAAGCCACACACTGAGGTATTTGAAGGACTGCACTGCTTCAAGGGTGCTGCATTCAATGGGTGAAACCACGGGGGGCATAACTCTGGTCCATTTCAGGCTGATTCCAAGGTCAGGCACTGTATTTTTTTTAGTATTTACCTGCAGGTGATTAAATTGGAACCAGTGCAAAATGTTGCCAAATCCTGCTGGAACAGATCTTCAACAGCTGCAGTAGAGGGACCAGAGGTGATGATGCTGTCATCAGTATACATACTGAATATGTGACTTGGCACAGGAGAAAGGAGGTCACTCAAAAACAGAGAAGAGAATGGGACCCAGGATTGATCCCATAAGTGACCCCAGCATGGATGGCAGTGAGGTGACAGGTTGCCTACTACCTGTATCAATTGTTGATGGCCCATGTGGTAGGAATTGAACCAATCAATTTCATAAACTGAGATGCCAGCAGAGCTCAGCTTGTCCAGGAGAAATGCATGGGACACAGAACTGAAGGCTTTACCTAGATCATTGAAAATGGTGGCAGTACTGTGCCCCAATCCATCCAAGAGAAGATGGAATAAGTGACATGCAACAGGGAAGAGAGGGTATAATGGTACTTCCAGAAGCCAGACTGGGAGAAGAAGTTGGAGAATGAGAGGTAGTCAAGGAGTATGAAATGGACCATTTTCTCTCATAGTTTTGATAGGAAGGGAGAAGGGAGATTGGATGGAAGTTGCCAGGAAGGAGGGCCACCCCTGCTAGATAGATAGATAGATAGATAGATAGATAGAAACTTTATTTGCATAGCACTCCTTCCCAGAGGCTTGGAGTGTTAACAACATTGAAAAACAATCAATACAAATTCCAATACATAATGCAGAGTTAAAGTATAAAATAATCACTCTATCTACAGGTATACGTAACATAAAATAAAACATCAATAAAACAACAGTCAGTTCATCACATGACCTTCTACTCATAACCAATTATGCAGGTCATATGCTTGATTAAATAAAAACATTTTCAGCCCTTTTATAAAGTTTCCACCAAGGGTGCCTCCCTTTGATGTCTTGGCAATGAGTTCCACAGAGTTGGTGTGGCAACTGAGAAAGCACATTCCAAAGAATGCCACAACCTAGCCCTGGGAAAACTAGGAGGCAACCCTCAGAGGAATGGAGAGCATAAGATGGCAGTGAGGAATGAGAAGGTCTTGCAGGTAGTCTGGTTCCCCTCTTTGTAGGGCTTTATAGGTCAATAATCAGACCTTGAGGCAATCATCCACCTCACTGGCAGCCAGTGCAGTTCACAAAGGACAGGTGTAATATGGTCTGATCTTGATGTGCCAGTCAACAGTATCAATCAGGTTTCAAAAGGTGCATGGTATGGTGCTCTCCATGTCGAGTGTCTTGGATGACATTGGTAGGGCCAGTGATCAACAACAATATATGGAGCCATACTGACTGATCTGTCCAAGGCCTTCAACATGACTGACCACCAGGCCATGTTACGATTGAGGTAGATTTAGGTAAGGAAGCCTTAGTTTGGTTTTCTTCCATAAGTAACCGCCCCAGTATACTAGGGTCAATGGAATAGATTCTTTTCCTTTGAAGGTGGAAAGGTGCATGCCTCAGGGTTCAGTACTGGGACCACTTCTTTTCCTAATTTATTTAAAAGATATTGGTAGGCGCATGGAGTGAGTAAATTACCACCTCATGCAGATGACAAAATCTTATATTATTCCAACAATTCTGTTTGGAAAATTGGTCTACTTTCAATCTAAGTTTGACTCACACAGAAATTTTTCTTTACCTAAAGTTAAAATTGAACACCTCCAAAACAAAGTCAATCTTATTTGTCCCAGCATCTAAATTAAAACCAGACATTAAACTAGAGATATCTGACTTATCGTGCACACTTAGAGTGCATTAAATCATAAAATACCTAGGATACTGGCTGGACCAGCTAGGTTCAGGAAACATTCATGTAGATAACTTGGTAGTACAGGTGGGGGAAAAGGTGAGTTGTTTATTTAGAAATCAAAAATGTCTTGACTCAGACACCACTAAATATATAATCCAAGCACAGATTTTACCTTTAATTGACTATGGAGACCTATTATGTGGGGGTGCTTCTCAAGACATATTGCATAGGTTGGATGTGTATGTACAATAAAATGGTCAGGTTAATTTTGAAATGTTCTATAACCACCCATCACTGTGATTTATGTAAATCCCTAGGTTGGATTCCCTGACAGTAAGAGGATATATATATATATGGGTTTATTTGCATATAAATCCAGTTTGGGTTTAATTCCTAAGTACAGGAGTGATAGGTTAACATTCTGGGATATTGGTCTAGCTCTAAGAAACTCCCAAATTTCTCAGTTAATTGTTCCAAAGTTTTATACTAAAACGTCCATGCAATACTTTAATCAACTGGTACCAATGTTTTGGAATAGGCTACCACATTGTTTTAGGGTTCCTAATATTAAACCACCAGCTGAATCTGCACTAATGAAATATCTGCTCTCAAGTGTCCAGATTTGAAGATGTTTTAACTAATGTCTGTATTTAATATTTATATGTTGTATTATGCATATATATGTGGATGTATGTATGTATTGTGCACACTAGGCTGCCATTGTGAATCAGTTTGTGCTCAATAGTTATTCCTAAAAACAACAACAGTCTAGCTGCCATGTTCTACACCAGCTGCAGTTGGCAGAGGTTGCCTCAGATAGCCCCAGGTACAGGGCATTGCAGTAGTCCAGCCTGGATGTGAAAAAGGCATGCACCAGTGTGGCCAGGTCCTCAGTTGATATCAGAGCCCCAATCCAAGCAATGTTCCTCAGATGGTGAAAACCACATTTGATGATGGACGGCACCTGCGCTTTAAGTGTCAGATCTTTGTCAAAGACCACACCCAAATCCTTGACCAGAACAGAGGGGTCAAGGGAACGCCTCCAGCATTAAACCAGGGACATCTCCAGAATCCCTCCATCACATTAATGGCCTTTATGAAGTGGAATAACACTAGCCAACTTCCAGGGCTGAGGAACAGCACAGAACAAGAAGGGATGGCCCACCAGCTGATTAACAAGAGGAGCAATGGCAGGAGCTGAGAGGTGGAGTTGGGGTCCAGCCCATCCAGGCTGGACATAGGTTGAGGAAGGAGAGAGCAAGCAAGGTTTCTAGTTATGGTGGGGAGAGAAGTGGAAAACCATAGGAGGGGTATGTAGGGGAGGAAGAGGGAGCAGGAGGAGAAGGAGAGGAACCAGGAGGGGAAGAAGAAGGAGGGCAAGTTGTGATGAACTTGAAGTGAGTGGGAAAAGAGGGAGGGTCAGACACAGGTGAACCATTAACCCACAAGGATTGGGGGAGAAGTCCTGGAAGTGGTTCAAAAGAGAGTGGATAAGTTTCCAAACTTTAGCTGGGGTGTTGAGGTTTCTCTGGAGGATGGTTTTAAAATAGTGCAATTTTGTAGCCTAGATGCCCTTCATACAGTTGTTCCTCAGGGCCCTGTAAGAAATGAGGTCAGAAGGGAATGAGATAATTTATAGGAGGCCCAGGAGAGATCATAGGACCTACACAGGTTGATTATTTTGGAGGTAATCCAGGGGTGGTACAAAGTTTGACTCTGGATTCCTGAGGGGCATGCTTGTGCCACATGGGGAGAATTTGGAGTGAAATAGGGTGAGTGCCATGTCAATATCAGAGGCAGAGAGGATGGCTGACCAGTCTATAGTAGTTAGGTTGCTCAGCAGAGCATTGATGTTTAGCAACCAGAGAGCCTGGACCAGATGTATTTTGGGGAAGAATGGGATGCTGAGTATTTGTGATGCAGAACATCATGCATTGGTTGCTTGAATGAATCCAGCAAAGTACCTGCCTGTAACAAAATGGTGATGGCCTGAGGTTAGAGCGCTGTCGAAGAGGGTATAGTTGGTGGAGTGAGGATTGAGCCGAGTGGGTACTGAAATGATCTGA
Source organism: Neoceratodus forsteri (assembly GCA_016271365.2). NCBI lineage: Eukaryota > Metazoa > Chordata > Ceratodontiformes > Ceratodontidae > Neoceratodus > Neoceratodus forsteri. The sequence goes on from CM028135.1 coordinate 676,321,317, forward strand.
GAAAGATTAAGGGACCAGTCCTATCAAGGGTAGATTTGGAGGATAGGGAGAGTGAATTTATGTTGAAATCCCCAAGGTGGATGAGTTCACCTTTGGAAGAATGAGATGAGATGGTGGAGAGGAGTCAACCACGGAGGAGTGTGAGCTTTTAGAAGAGGCATAACAAACCCAATGAAAATGGGTACAGAGGAGGAGAACGACAGCCTGACTAGGAAAATTCAAGGGAGGAGGCTATGGACTGTCTGATAGCCATAGTACATGAGAGCCTCTGGTAAACTTAGATAGTAATGCCTCCTCCACATTTACCCACCCTGCCTAAAAGATGTAATTAGAAAGGGACAGGCTTTGGTCAGAGTACTGAAGATGAGCCAGGATTCAAATACAGAGGACATCAGGAGAGTGTATTTGAATCCAGAGAGTGAGGAGGTCATGCAGGAGAAGGCTCCTAGAATTCAGATGAAAGAGGCTTAAACATTTGGGAGTAATGGAGAAGGGAAGGAGGGAGGGAGCGGAGGGACCAGGTTTGTCTCCATGTCACCAGACAGAAGGAAGAGCAGGAAAATGAGGATGGAGGAGGCTTCCTACCCTTGGAGTGAGTAGGAGAGCAGAGAGTAGGGGCACTGGAGGGAGAGAAGAGCATGGTAGAGAAACTCCAGGTTAATGAAGGGAGGCGAAGATATCAGGGTGGATGGGAAAGGAGGAGGAGAGGACAGAGGGGAGGGGATGCATGGGGAGGGTAAGAGAATTGGAAGGGAGGGAGATGGAGGAGGTTAAGGGAGAAGAGGAACTAGAAATGGAATGTAATCCTTTGGTGAAGTCATAATCCTCTTATCGTAGCATCATAAATATTCCCACAGCTACAAACTCATTTCATAGATAGGATTATGACTCAAGCAAATTATTAAACAGCAGAACTACAGTGAATGATTTCTGAGGCAAGGATCCTGTTTCCATGCAATGTAACATGTTAATGAATAAGAAAGGATTAAACCTGATTCAACTTATTTTTTGTTTATTGAATTTTGTTGACCAGGTAAACACACTGGGCCTCAGAGAGTCCTTTTTTCAGTGGAAACCCAGAATTAATTACAGAGATTCTTCAACAGAATTACAATCTCGAGAAGCATTGGTAGGACAGTCACAGTACAATGGACAGGTTAGGTTAAAGAGAAACAATTGTAGAATGATATACATATATATATGTATACATGAGTTTAACATCAGTGTACAAAAATAGTTTTAAATTTATGTTACCAGGAAAATAAGGACAAAAGCTAGAGAACTAGCATCACAAACCAACAGTATGGCAATGTTTAGGCCTATCAATGGTAACAGTTGCACTGATTCTATTCTCACATATATGCTTTTAGACCTTTCTTAAGTCCCCGAGAGAGGAGATTACCTCTAAGGCATTGGGAAGGATGTTCCAAATAATAATGATAGACTTAGCAAAAGACCTACTGCCTGCCACCATTCTGACTTTTTGGGACCTGGAGCACATGAAACATGATACCCTAAGCTGGGTGTTGACATAATAGCAGAATCCTTCTAACCAGTAAAATATGTACAAAGTTAATGTGAAGGAACATAGTTTTCATTTAGGGCACTTCCTACCCTCTCTCAAAATCTCAGATGAAAGAAGCAACTACTGTCCACAACTCACCTGTAGCATTCTAAAACACAGCAGGAGAGTAAAAGAATCAACAGAAACTCAAGTGGCTATTTGTTCCTTTTCCCCACTTCATGTTGTAAAGGCATACATCTTAAAACATCTTCACACAATGGTTTTATTCTTGACAACCCTTTTAGGGTTGACCTGGAACCTTCAGAATGTTTTTTTCTGAATGATGAAAAACTTATAGAAAGAGAGAAGCTGAGTCCTCTCAAACTTTAAAGAAAAATAACTCTATCACGAGACAACCATGCCTTTAATACAATTAGTTCACAAAGCCTCTTACATTATGCACTGCAGTTCATTCTCTTTAAAAATGTTTTGTTGTCAGGGCTGACTGTATTCCGTCTGGCTCCTCTGGCAATCACCCAGTCCATCACCTGCCACCACCATTCCTGAAATCCCCTATAGCTTATCCCTGTAGCAGGGCTGGTAGAGTCATGTCATCCCACCTTCCAAGCCAGGCGCAACAGGACATGGGGCATTGGTGTGTCAGGCCCTTCATCCTGGCAGCTGATTTTTTTGCCAACTTTTGTCTCCTCACAATGGACAGCAACAACCAGGACTCCAAAGTGGCACAAGCTAAGAGATGATACAGGAGTGATACTGTTCTTGGGTGTTTGGAGCACCTTGTTTGTGCTGATTCCCTACGGACAGCAGGAAACAGTTATAGAGCATGGATTACAATCTTCTTTCCCCAAATGATGTCTTACCAGTCTTAGAGCAACCTGCAGCGATGACCCAGACCTAAGAGGCAAACCTGGTTAGCTGTCATGGCAGGTAGTTCCTCAACTATTGTCCTATTGAGCCAGTTTGCAGTTCCTTGTTTTGTACTCCCCTTAATACTTTACCTAGTTACTACACCAAACCAAGATTTGTGCTTTTCCTCTGTTGAACAGTTTTTTGGGGTACAGTGATCCATAGTCACACCCCACATGCAGGGTTCACTGTGATTTGGAGAATGGTTTTGCAGACCATTTTCATGGCAACCCTCACTCTTCCCATACATATCCATTAGACTGAAATGTGGATATACAGGAGGGGTATAACCCCTTTTAGCATAGCTCAAGAGGTTGCAAACAAGGGAGAAGTACATTTTGTAGCACTCCTTGTAAACAGAGAAAAGGGCCACCATTGTCTAATATCACTTTAGTGATAATTAGCAGTGCTCATTGAATATTGAAACTCATTTGTATAGTGGTGAATTTATGTCTGAACTTAGACTGACTATGTGTGAAAATACTGATTGTTTGAATAGAATGCTTTTAACACTGGGATGGGCACTTGATTTATTTATTATTATTTTATTATTATTATTATTACTATTATTGCCATTGTCATCTAAGATAACCAAGCATGCAACAGAAAATGCTTCATTACCTAATAGGACAATGAAGACACTATGCACTACTGAAATTAAGTAGTAAGGTGGTGGGGATTTTCAAAGTCTGTGTCAAGATGTAATTTTCTGTTGTACAACTTTAGGTATAAGACAAATATCCCTATATAAATTATCAGGGCAGATATAGCTAAGTCCAATTTTCAAAACTCTGATTTAGTCATGTTTAATTTGGAGTTCAGATATAACTATACATAGATGCAATTTTCAGATTGAGTGTAACCTAGTTTATCATCGACATGTACGTCTAACATTTTGTATTAAATACTGGATATAAAGTACCATAGAACAGCTACAATTGTGCAGATTAGTCCAACTTTTGCAAATAGTTCCAAGAAGATAAATATGATCTTGACCTATTGTACCAGGTCAGTTTCTAACATTAATGTAACTAGGAGCTGCATCCATTTTATGATTTTGAATACCCAGCTAATGGAACTAGGAGTTGCACCCTTTTACAATACTACTTTTGAACATCCCATCTGATGTAACTACTGTAGCAGTGTTTCCATTATATGACTTTATAATAAAATATGGCACTATAAAATTAATTTTGAAACAAAAGTGAAGAGCTAGAATCTCATTCATGTAATTTATTGATTGTTAAAAATAAGTTTTGCTCATTTACAGAGGTGGTGCATAGTAAATTGAAATGAACATCAGCATGTCATTGTGGATAATACAATGGTGAGTGTGTATAACCACAACTTTGCACACACCTAAAGGTGTGGGATGCTAAATAACCCCAAATGCAAAGCTGAAGGGGTTAATAAAAACATCCACAGTGAAGGTGTGTGTAAAATTCTAATTTGACACCCACCCACCATGTCTTGTTGTTTATAATCACTGATGATCATTTTTAACAAATGTGGTGTTTCCAGCTCATGAGCTTGGTTGACAGGAGCAATTACAGACACCCAGTTGTAATGCTTATTTACATCCAGATGGTGGTAACGCATTTTTAGAAACCCATTATTGGAGGATTAAAATGACAAAGACACAATCATAAACATGAAAAATAATATATCAGTTTCACACTGGAGAAAAATAGGGAGTTGCAAAACAAGGCTTAGTATTTGAAGGATTAAACAAACCAGTCTTAAACCAGCTGTGGGGTCTAAAACTGTAGGAGAATTCAAGAATGCATGGGACAGACATAAGGCAATTTTTGTGGGGGTAGGAAAGAAATAGGCTGTTGGTTAAATAGGATCTGCAGCTTATCCTCTAGCTAGAAATGGGCAGACTAGGTGGGCCAAGCGGTCCTTATCTGCCGTCAAAGTCTTTGCTTCTATGTTTAATCAGTCTTTAATGGAAGTCCCAAAGGACATGTGAGATTTTGTTGGCAGGAAGTTCCAAGTCTGAGAACATACATGACTAAAGGAATTTCTAGCCTCAGCGTTTTGAGTTTTGTAGACTAAACACAAGAGTTAATGCTGCCCACAGGCACCTGTGATGAACCCTAATAAAGAGTCTACCAGAACACATTATATGGTGATAATAATTAATGAACACTGAAACTGGAAGGAGTGCATAATAATGTATACAATAATATTGAACATTGAGCTGCTGTTTTAAAGCTCTGAATCCCTTTGAGGACTGCCATATCCTGCCAGTCCATATTCCATGCTGAGTCAGAGGAGTCTTCAGTGAGCCAGTCTGGACAGGGATTTGCACCCCCTACCTCATAGCAGACAGGGCTGTGGATTCAAACTGGTGCAGATGGACATTGGGGTACAGTGGACTATGGCTGGAATATCCATGAATCTTGCATGTTCTGGGCCACGTTTTAGGTTGGGCCTAACTGTGGTATTGCACCAAACATGTGTGCACATGTGGGTTTGATGGAGGGATTATTGAATTTTTGTGTGTGTGCTTGTTTGGGAATTAAATTAGATAATGAAAAAAACTTCCCTTCCTCCACCTATTCAGGGTTAGTCCCATGGATATGTCTCAATCATCCTTTACGCACCCACACCTGCCTTGGCTTACAAAGAAAAGAACCCTATGACATGCTGTGAGCCCTTCATCTTGTCTGACATCATTTTTAGGTGAAATAAACAATAAATTAAGAAATTATTATTAATAAATATGCTTGTCACATAGGTAATACAATATAATTAAACGTTTCATTAATACACATAAAATAAGGTAATTCATATTACTGTATACTTCTTCAAGAAAAGTGACACTCATGATGTTGATTACTGTATAATTACTAACTATATTCATAATTATGACTTATTTATTAGTCATGAAGGAAATGCAGTTCCTGATTTGCTGCCTAACAAGGTGTTAATCTTCTAGAAAAGCCCAACACAGCTGACAGTACTGCAGCATACTTACCTGTGAATGAAAGCATCACTTATGACACTGCTGGCTTTCTCTCAACAAAACCATTAATTTAAATGTAAAAACAAACAAACAGAAATTTAAAAAAGTAAGTCAAGGTTAGGAATAGGAGCCAGTTTAGTATAGTGGTTAAGGGCACTGAGCTGCAAACCTGGAGACCTGGGTTTGAATCCCACAGCCTCCACTTGCCTACTGTGTGACCCTAAGCAAGTCATTTAATTTCCTTGTGTTCCCATGTTGCACCTGGAAACAAACTTTGGCTTAGTGTGCCTTTCATGGCTAACCCCCCATATCACAATAGCATGCTCACAACCAGTCATTTCTCATGGATTCATGCCCAACTGAGGTTAATGGTCATTGACTTCCAATTGAGCATCAACACTTGCCAGCCAGAGATTACTGCTCTGAAATGTCTGGTCATTCAGCTGTTACTGCAGAATTAATTGCAAGGTAATTCTTAGAACTTGAAAGCTATTTCTGAATGTACTACTAGTCACTGAAAGTATTGCCTAATTATAGAAACAAGTAAAGTAAACAGATAGCTGCACTTCTTCTCTACCCATCTGCCCTACCTCCACCATTCTTCACTCTCAAACCCTTTTTGTATATTTTACTTGTATTACTTACTATTGCTCCTTCCTGAATTAGCTTTCAATCCCTCATTAGCACTAAAATGTTCTATCTGTCATGTTTCTAATTTTTTCTTCTTTCTCAAACAAATTGTGGTGTAATTTTGATTATTGTACAGTTCCTGTTTTGTTTTTCCTACATTGTTATTGCAACCTCCTTGTTCTAAAGCTACTTCTTTCAACTTGCTTGTATGCTATTGAAAAACTATGTGTACATTATTGTCAATTGTGTTTTGTACTTGTATTGGAATGTCTTCCTGTATTGTTGTACTGTACCTCCCGGTCATGCCTGAAAATAGTCATTGGTGGCTAGTGCACTTACCCGTAAACGAAAATTAAATAAATAAATAACCACATACAACAATTCATATTTGCTTTCTTTATAGGAAAAACTATCATTTCAGTGCTGCTAAATAATACTACCATTAAGTTTTCATCATAATGTCTTTAAGTGATGGCTATGAGAGCAAGTCATTAAAGAAATAAAAGTGAAACAGGGAATCCCATGTTTGAATCCCGTCCATAGCCACAGATTCAGGATTTGACCTAGCAAGCCATGTGACCACCGTGTCCTGCAAACCCTCCCAGCAACAACTTTTAGCAACATTGAATCCCACTGAAAGCAACAAACTTTGCTTCTCAACCTGGGTATCTTCAGTTAATAACTGCAATAGAAAGGTATAAATTGTAATCATTTTGTTTCCTGCCTCTCATCCAATACACTTGACTAGTAGGTTTAATCTATTTAACTACAATATTCATTTAATAGTCTGCCACCTGCCTGTCATGGGGAACATTGAAACAAGTTGAGTAGATTCCCTGGGCAGATGTTTAGATCTCTAGTTGCCCTCTGGTTGTTCTTTTTAGTGTCTATTAAATAGTCTGATGTTCTCACATTTTTTGTTGAATTAATAACCTACTTTTGTTGCCTTTATTATTATCCTGAATCCCTCTCTCCTCAGTAGTTGCTTCACTCTTTTCATACTGCTTTAACATTCTATGACATCAATTACACCATAACAGGCCATCAGATGAATAGCATGGAATGGTGTAACTGATGTCTGGATTGTCTTAGAACTATGAAATAAAACAGCAGTAGTTGGCGAGGAGGGTGGAACTTCATGTAGATCTGAGAGCACCCCAAAGCTTGAATATTTATTTATCAGAAATTGGTCAAAGCATATTAGAATACAGAACTGGCATGAAAAGGAAGACAAAGGTAGGCAAATGGCAATCATATAAAATGATTTCCTATCATCTTGAAGTAAGAACTGTGGGTTAGAGATAACTGCAGTCAACAACAAAATGCATTAAAAATTACCTAAAACAAAACAGAATATAGAAGAAGGTAATCACCCAGTTCCACTAGGACAACTTTTAATTAAGCGTTTATCAATCTCCTTAAAATATTGTGGATCATGTTTGATCCTAGCACATTTGGAAAATACCCACAGATGGAAGAACCCTTAATTATGTGCACTTTTTCAAATGTAACTACTTAATCATCATGCCAATGAAAGCCCATATATCAATAATACAACCATGCATCTATCACATTTTATGCATAAATTATCTTGGTTTCAATGCATGTAAAATTTATATAAATCTTAAGACCACCCACTTTTTTCATTTTATATTTTTATCTGGAAGTTAATGCAGAGTTTAATTTTCCATGCCAGTCTTATTAGTCTTCTGGGAGAAATGCATGACTAAAAGCATATTCAGTACAGGAAAAAGTTCTTAATTTTGTCAATCAAATCAAAATCTACATTTATCTAGAGATGTCTTTCTAATCACTATGCATGGACATTTATCAATATATGTATGCTGAGAAGGAAGTGATTTTTTGTAACATTTGTCACACATTCTAAATGATGCTTTGTAAAATAAATAATATCTGAAAATACATAGTGTAGGTCTGACATTGCTCAAATAACCAAACCTTCCTCTTTTCTGAATTTACAATTTGCTGGAAATGCAAGTTAGATTACTGCTCTCAAAATTTTTCTCACATGTGAATGACTTAAGATACTTCTTGATTCTGCAGTGAACAAAGAACTTCACTGTTGCTTTCTTTTGAGAAAATACTGATCCATCCCTATAGATATTCATGTATAACTCACATGCTCTTCTATTACAGAGAGAATGGTGATAAAATCTAAGCTTCAGCAAACCTGGTAGAATAAAGAACTTATTGGGGAATTGCAAGTCATTTCCTAGCTATATATTCTATTTGTATGCTCTGATTATTGAAGCTGTATTTCATTTGCACCTAATTGAAGAGTGCCACCTCACTAGACACTTTATAATGATTCTGTATTCACTCTGCACACTATCATTTTCCTTTTCTGCTTGCTGGTTCTACTACTAAGCATTTGTCATTCAATTTTGTTACTTTATTGAATTTAAAAATTGCCACTGTAAATGATTTGCACAAACAGAAAGTAATGTTTCTTTATTATTGTTTGCCCCTGAGCTGATCTCTGCAAGCATATACTCAGTGACACGGGCAAAGCCAGGGTTAAGGTATAATAGAATGACACCTAGCTGCACAAATAGCAACCTAAGGATAATGAACTTGAACACTGGATACAGAGACATTGCAGACTAGCAGCAGAAACCCCATTCTTTTTAAACATCCCAAATGAGAAAAAGGCAGCTACAGTATCTCTTTTCATTTATCAGTGCATACTGCCACTCCTTTAAAAGCATATACTCATTTTTGATGTTTGTGGACCATCTGGGATAAATTCTATTGTGAAACTCAAACACTGTAGTTATTTACCTGTCTGAGCTCCTAGGGCAGATGTATAATTATTAAAATACCCAAATGTTATTCTGGGTGAGTTTTTCTTGTGACAAAGACACATACTATAGATGTGACAGATCCTCTTTAAAAGAAAAACAGTTTACATTTACAAATACATATATAGACCATTTGATAGTATTTCATTAAAAATGGATTTTACTGCATGACAAGATGTTTACTTACTATTAAAGAAACACATTTCAAATGCCTTTGATAACTCATCAGTCTAGTGCATCACATTTGTCATGTGCCCCATATTCAAGCAAAGCATAAATACAATGTATATATTTCAGCTTATGGCTGAGCTAAGCCTAAACAGTGATAACAGTGGAATACTGTGTCATGTGCAAAAGAAGAAGTTTATTGTCTCATTATCATGGTGTAATACTTCTTTCTGATTACAGACCACCAGCTTGCATGAAGTTTAGAGAGACAGCAAGCACAATTCCCCATCTTCATCAAGTGACAGAACACTTACAGCACCTGCTAAAAGAGGCACTATTAAGGGGTGCAGCAGATTAAGATAAGTATCCCACTGTTACCATTACTTTATCACTTTGGACCCCTGACTCCTACACTGAGATATACTGTATACTTTGTCTGTACCAGTTAAGATGATAAAACAATGTTAAAGAACCGAGGTACTAACAAAATCATTTCATTTTAAACATTACCAGTAAGGAGAAATTCTGCAACTCAAGTTCACAATTTCAAATCAATTTATCATGATTACCAATGAACCCCATCCTAAATAAACAAAAGAGGATGAAAGAAGATGCTGGTTATGTCAGTCATTGATCATATTTCAATGTTTGGTGAATAGAGTCAGTGCTTGTGTATGCTTTTAACTTTGTCCTTTCTCTATTCCCACCATCAGTAGAAGCCAGGCAGGATTTAGGGAGTAGAAGGCCAAGCACCAATGGTGAGTAGGTGCTGGAAGAGGAGGAGGCTGTAGAGGATGATGGGGAACAAAACATGCTGAGCAAAATTGCTGTAAGAGGCTGGCTTATATCTGGAATGTGTGAGGAGCTATTCCCATTGAACCTTTGTCTTCAGCCCTTCCATTTCAATGTCTGATGAATACAATAGTGCTTGTGCATACTTTAACTTTAGCCTTTCTCTATTCCCACCCTTAGTAGAGGAGCCAGGCAGTGTTTAGGAATAGAAGGCCCAAAGAGATACCCTTCTCCAACTCACGGAGAGTGTGCACAGTGGCATGCAGGAGAGCCCCCCATGGAAGAAACCTCTGAGGACCCATGCCTACTGACCCACCTGTCCTCACGGCATACTAATAGGAGATGATCCTAAATGACTGATTATTTCTCTTGTTCTGATAGGATAAAATGCTCCATACTGATCTTCCATTTAGGGAAGGAGCAGGATGTTACTTTGGATGCTGATGATGCTGTGTTGACTGGAAAAACCTTGAGAAAGCATATAAGTGATTATAGGAGAGTTCTTTGATACTTCAAACAATATGGCAGTCATTGCTGGATGATAGTCAGAAGATGTGGAGAAGGTTCCAGGCTGGTTGGTGAGAAGATGTTGAAGGAGCTAATAAGGCACAGTTCTTGATAATCAGGAATAGATCTGGACTCATCTGGAATGTCTGATGGTGGCTGAAGTCAATGTATGCATGATTAGTGACTGATTGGAGTAAAGCAGGAAAGCTGATGAAGTAGACCACTCCAATGAGGTGCAGAAAGGTAGACAAGAAGGCTCATGAGCTCATGTTTGAGTAAGATGACTGGCAACACACAGATCTTGATGTGCTTTGTGTCTGCTTCCTTGATCGATAAAGGGTTTTGGATGAAATTCTATTGATTCCAAGAGGGACAGTATGATTAAGGTGTGATAAAAGAGGCACATTTGATGAAAATAGGAAGATTTGTAGATTAAATGATTCATACTGTCCCTCATAAGAACACATGAACATACAAAATTGCCAGCAGATACAGGCCCCATGGTCTATCTAATCTGCTTGATTGTGCAGCACATCAGTCCATTACACTGCAGCTTCCCCCTCCCACAATTCTCCTCCTCCCCTCTCTCCCCCTCTCCCCAGTTTGGCTCTCCCTTTGAATCTGTCCCACTCCCTCTTGAAGCTCCCCACTGTCTTCAATGATATGATTTCCTCTGGCAGTGCATTCCACCCTGCCACCACCCTTTCGGTGAAATATTATCTTCTCATTTGCCTCCTGAATCTGCCCCTCCAATTTCAGAGTGTGCCTCTGGTTTCCTTCTGGACCTGAGGTGAGCACACACCTGGTGCCCACCCTGTTTATGCCCTTCAGGTACTTGAAGGTCTCAAATGTATCCCCTTCTATCCTCTAGGGTATACATACTGAGATCCCTCAGTCTTTCCTTATATGGTCTGTCCCACATCACCATGATCATCTTTTTCTCTGCACTGCCTCCAGCAGTTTGATTTCCCTCTTTACATAGGTGTGAGAGAACTGCATGCAGTACTCAAGTGCCTCCTTACCTGGCATCTGTACAGGGCAACATGACCTCACTACTCCTAGATGTAATTCCTCTTGTTAAGCACCTAACATCCTGTTTGCCTTTGCCACTGCCTTCCTGCACTGTGTCGGTGGTTCATTTCCCTGGTCAGAAGCACCCTCAGATCCTTCTTCTCCTTGGATGTTGATAATTAGACACCCTCCAACCAGTAGCTATAACCTGGGTTCCTGGCTCCTAGGTGCATTACTGTACTTCTGGCATTAAACCCAAGCTACCAGGTGAGTGACCATTCCTCCAGTTTTGCCAAATCCTCCTGAAATACCTTGTTCCCTTCACCCCCATCTATCTCAGCACAGATCTTGGTGTCATCTGCAAAGAGGCTGATTTTATTCTTGACCCTTACTGCTATGTCAGCGTTGAAAATGTTAAAACAGGCCTGGTCCCAGTACCAAGTCCTGTGGCACACCACTTGTCACTGCCCTGGGATCTGATGCTTCACTTCTGACCACTGCCTTCTGCTGCTTCTCCTGCAGCCAGTTTTCAACCCATCTGACCAGTTTCCTCCCTCTCTCCCAGGCGCTTCAACTGCAGGTCCCCTGACTGTGTGGCACTGAATTGAAGGCCTTGCTGAAATCTAGATAGAGAGTACATCCACTGCCGGTCCTTTTCCAGTGCCCTCATACCCAATCAAAAAAGTCAAACAAGTTTGTCTGGCAGGATCTGCCAGAGACAAACCCATGCTGCCTGCCATCCAGTAGATTATTATCCTCAAGGAATTGCACCAACTTTTCCTGAGGATAGCCTCTATCAGTTTACGCACAATTGCAGTAAGGTTCACAGGCCTGTAGTTCCCTCATTCATCCTTGGGCCCATTCTTATGGAGAGGTACTACATGTGCCTCCTTCAATCCCTAGGCACACACCCTGTCTTTAGAGATGCTGAATATATCCACCAGTGGCCCTGCCAGGATGTCTACCAGTTCCCTCAGCACCCTGAGATGAACTCTGTCTGGACCAGGTGCCTTGTCTACCCTCAGGATCTAAGGCCCTCCAGCACCCTTTCCTCTGTGATTTCCCCATACATGGTTGCTTCACCCTCCCCTCCACCCACTTTTCCCTTCTGGTATGGGACCATCTCTCTCTCTCTCTGTGAATACTTAACAGAAGTACTCATTGAGTACTTCTGCCTTCCTCAGTCCCCTTATCCACCCACCCACTGCCTTTCCTAATCCTAATGATTTGATCCTGCTCTTCCACTTTTCCCTGGTATATCTGAAGAAATCCTTTTCCCTTCTTTCATCCCTGTGATAATCTCCGTTCCTTAGCTACCTTTGCAGTTCTTACTATTCTGCTTACTTCTCTAGATTTCCTCGCATAATCCTCCCAGTATTCTGTCCTATTCGTTCTCTTGTAAGTTCAGAATGCATTTCTCTTATCCTCACCTTCTCTGCTACCTCCATATTCATCCAGCTTGGTTTTTGGTTCTAGATTTCTTACTCTGGCTCTTTACACAACTTTAGTAGAGTCAGTCCTAGCTTAATGACTGCCCACTTCTGCTCTGTGTCCATGTCTGGGTGGATGCTAGCTATATGCCTTCCCAGTATATAACCCATCCTGTCAAAGTCTGCCCTTCTGAAGTCCAAGACCTTGCTTTTGTAGAGGCTGTTTCTCTACCCTGCTTGATTGAGAATCACACTGTTCAGTGATCACTACCAGCCAGCAGTTCCTCCACTTTAACCTCCTTAACATGTTTCCCATCCTCCAGCATAATAATGAGGTATGGTGGCAGCAGGCTATAGAGTATCAGCAGAGAATGAACTGAATAGAATCTTCTCTGGATGGTATTTGTTTTGTAATTAGTAGGCATAGAAGATGCCATGGTGTTCATACGTGACTGTGCATTGCACTGTAGAATAGGAGGAGAATAGATAGGCATAGAAGATGCCATGGAGCCATATGTGACTGTGTATTGCACTGTAAATAGGAGGGAGGTGGTAGATGTAGAAGATGCCAGGATTTCTGGGTATGACTGAATGACACGAACATTGGTAAGATATCTTCCAGGCAATGATGTGAGTTGTTTAGGAACAGGAATTACTACAGATCTGATGAAGCTTGTCCTACTGATGAATTTATGTTTCAAATGAGGAGATTGGAAATTAAATGAGGAGAAATCATGATGGCAGTTGATGAGGGATAAGTGAGAAAGTCCCAGCATTAGCATCAAGGTAAGAAATCAGGCATTTGTCCATAAGAAGCCAGTCTGAGACTTAAGTTGAAGATGATGAAAACAGCCTTCATGTAGCTACAGGGGTGCAATGAGACCTTTCCCAGTGGATGTTGTACAGCTGGTATGATTGACTGAATGAATGACTAGTCTCAGGCTGAAGATGTCCCCAAAACAGTGGCATCCAGAGGGAGGAGTAGAAGGAGGGAATTGATGATGCTAGGTCCAAACAGCAGATGTGAAGTAGCACTGGGGAGCAGGTAGTAGAATCCTCAATGGAAGGATACCCATAAGAGCGAGGTGCGGTAGACAGAAATCCTGAGAAAAGGTAATTTATGGTTTCTGGAAACACTGAATGGCCAGTTCAGTGAGCAAAAGTGAAAGTAGAGTGATTGACCTTGTAGAAGATGGACTCTGATGAATGGTGGCAAACACAGCTGCTCAAGGAAGCAGAGAATAAGTAGAGCAAAGAAAAAGTCAGTTTGTAGAGCAAAAAGCCAGTGAAGGCAGGTAGCAGGTAATGGTCCTCTGAAGTGGAGAAAAGTGCAAAAGCAAACTGCAATAGGGAGACATGCATAACAAGTCTCTGTTATGAAGGTCACTGGAAGAATCTGAATCTGTGAATTTGCAGAGATCGAGGCAGGAACTCAACAAAACAAACTGGTTATAAGCAGGATTTCTTGCATACTGAGAATCACAAGTCACTAAGTCATCTGGTCCTGTACACTGGAGATAGAAGCGGGATGCTGAGATGTGTGAGTTGGACAGAAAACTTGAGATGGTGATGGTTAGTAAGGCATGGAGTATAAAGGATATTGTATCTGAAGACTTCCATGGGGACCCTTAGAACTATCTTGATCAGCAGAAGAATATGAGATGGAGTATCAGAGGTTTGGATTATGGCTATGGAGGTTTGTTGCAAGGTTGGCACATATCAGATGAAGTCCGAGAGGGACTTTATGAGCTGCTTCAATCTGAATTGAGAAAAAACAGGAGTAGTGGTAGAAACTTGAATGAGCATGAATGTGGAAGCATCATTCAGCTGTTGGCACTAGTACATCACGAGACTGCATGACTGGGAGTGCAACTGTTAGTACTGGACACATCAGTAGACTGCATGAGTTGTAGTGCAACTGTTAGCACTTTCGTGCTGAGAAACTGCATGAGTGAGAGTGCAAATGTTAGCAGAGAGTACATCGAGAGACTGCAGAAGCAGAGTACTACTGTTGGAACAGAGTACATCATGAGATGGCATGAGTGGGAATGCAACTGTTAGCACAGAGTATATCAAGAGACTGCAGGATTGGAGGTAACTGTAAGCACTGAGGACATTAACAAATTGCAAAGGTGAGACTCCTGATGACCTTCTTCAAGTTGGAGCATGTAGGAGACAAGGTAAACAAAACATTTATTGTCTAAACTAAGGAAATAAAGACACTATGAGCCCTCTTCTCACTTCATGTTGATAGTCCATAGTTCAGGTTTCCAATTTTGAAAAAAATTAAAAGTATATTTGAGAGTCCTTTCTTGATACTGGTCATAAACTGATAAATTGAAGAGAGACAGTGCAGGCACTCTTCCCATAGATTTTTATTTCAAATTATACATTGATACTTTTCTAACTAGAAATCTGATTGGTTAACTGGGTCTTTTATCCATGAGTAATTATGATAAAGACCCAGTCACTCACATCTGCCATGTTAATAAAGAAATCCATCTTACCCATGACAATCATAAGAACCGGCATGATGCATTCTCCATGATGCGCGACAGAAAACCGCAATGAAAAGCCACAAGCCTGTGTTCAAACAAGTACACTGCCTCACAAAACAAGTAAAAAGTCTCACAATCAACTGGAATACCACCCATCTCACCTGTTTTAAATATTGACTCCGTTCCCTATGACAGCATTACCTGGCAGCTCCTGTAATAGTCCCTTCCTCCAGTTTCCACTTTAGTTAAATGCTGTCTCCTGCCACATACTCCTCCTGCCTCTGCTGCACTGCCTTATCTTCCCATGTTCTACAGTTTCCATCCTGCTACCCAAACTGAATAGTCAAAAAAAAACATGGACTACAGCTCAACATCTCCAGATAATATTATGCATCTCTGAAATACAAGCCTGATTCAGACCATGGTTTTCTCTGCACTCTATCCTGCATTCCCAACCATTACCTGCCAGCTCCTCCTCTGCTCATTCCCTCTCACTTCTGTTCTTGTCAGTGATGGTTCCTGGACACTGACTACCCCCGCCTGCCAGTTTCCATTCCAGTAACACTAGCTCCCCAGTCCCAGTGTATGAGTCATATGGTATCCCAGTCCATTACAGAAACTGAAACTCACAGGAAAAAAACCTCAGCTCCCTGTTGAGTTGCAGGAATAGCACTGCTCACTCACTATTGCTGTACACTGTCACACTGTTAATCTCCCAGCTGCTTGTCTTGGCTGCCACACATGTTGTATCTTGCTCTATTCTTGTTGGAGAAAAAAATACCCTTCTAGCAAGGACATGGGGTAGGTGCATGTGGGGGACTGCCATCTCCTGTAAAGAATACTCAACATAGCAACAGGGACTATTTAACATACTGAGGAAGGATATTACACAAAAATCAATTTAAAATAGTATTTTTTAACTAAAACATTTTAATCTGTAAAAAACAATCTTTAAATTTCCTAATCATTGTATAATCACAATAATCCACTCCTGGATGTGGGTTATGCGAGGATTTAGTCACGCCTGGTGTGACTTAAACTACTCTCCTCTGGATCTCTCACTCTGATTTCTACCATCCTGGGTGAGCAGACCTAGAAACTAACCCGCCTCCTGGCCCCCATCCCAGCATGGCTTCAGGCGAAAGCATGGCAACGACACTGCCCTTATCAGGTTCACTTCTGATGTCCTAACTGCCTTGAACAAGGGCACTCCCACAGGGGCAGTCTTCATTGACCTAACCAAGGCCTTTGACCTGGTAGACCACCCCTTCTCCTAACAAAGTTGAGCAATTTCGGACTTGACCAGCATTCCCAGAACTGGTTCTACAACTACCTTTCTGGCCACTCCCAACAGGTTAGAGTGGAGAGTGCCATCTCCTGAGTTGCTTCCCTAAATGAGGGTTCTGCAGGGCTCAATCCTGGAGCCCTCCTGTTCTCCCTATTCATCAAGCGTCCACAACCACTGGGAGCAGCTCCATGGTGCAATATACTGATGACGCTGTCCTCTAGATCTGCTCAGCACCTGGATGACCTGGGGTCATTGCTCCAGTCTGACTTTACCAACGTGGAAGCCTGGCTGGTTGAAAACTGTCTAGTCCTTAACCTAACAAAACCAAAGTGCTCCTGTTTGGTGTGAATTCCTGGATGCTTCCAGCCCACCTCCTCACACTTGTCACTGGATCTGACTCCACAATCGAAGTGGTAAAACTTTAAATACCTGGGCCTCACACTAGACCAGTGCCTCACCCTAAAACCTCATGTTGCTCTAGTGACAAAAAACATTCACCAAACACTCGGCGTGTCTCTATCGGCTAAGTGCAAACATGATACCTGAGACCAGACTAACAATCGCGCAGAGTATACTCCTCCCAACTCTTACCTATGCTGCCCCAACACTATGGGCATAGTAAAACTTGACCACTCTATATTACAAACCCTGTACCATAAAATTGCTTGGTTGCCATGAATGCCCATCCAAGGACCCACCATTGCAGAAGCTCTCAGCTTGCTCAATTGGCCCCGATACACTGCTCCAATACCCCTGCTGTGCTGGACATTTAAGCTTCTCATTGCTGACCCCCTGAGGGATAGCAGGGCTCCTAGCCCTAAAGCAACCTAGCCGTTTACTCAGGACCTCAGGCAGGAAATTCCTGGACCAGCACAGGACCTGCTCCGTGGCTGGCTGTAAATCATTTGCCCATATTGCTGCTGCATTGGAATAAACTCACAGACACTTTCAGGAAGCATCCTCCCTCACTACCTTCCAGAAAGGTCTGTGGGCACACCTCCTAAACCACAACCCTGCTGCTGTCCTGTGTGCTAGATAACTCTCCTTCATGGACGTGCCCAACAAACCCATTGCCCTAACTCTGTAGCTGCCACTGATGAATTGTATATATTTACTGTAAATTACCTTTCTCTTCAACATATACTGTATAATTGAGTACTCTCCTTGCATTAATGTCCTATGTCTTTCACTGTTTCACCCTTATGTATTTGCACTGTACTGTTTATGTTCCGCACTGTTTCTTTGTAACTAATTCTGGGTCACCACTGAAAAGGGACCTCTGGGGCCCAGTAGGCCTACCCATGTTGCCAAAATTACTAAATTAAAAAAAATTTGGTCACTCGGCAAAAACCATACTAAGTGTGAGTAAATCCCAGCATAATGTACACCCTGACATGGATTATTGCTTAAATATACAATATCTCACAAATGGAGTTCTGTTAATATTTAATTGCAGTATCAGTTCCTTTGTCTTTATAACATGTCACATCTGTGTCTCTCTGATGGAAACCCCTAATTTTCAATTAATTATGTGATTCTGTGATATGCACCACACTGCATTGTAAATAATTATATGCTGACATTTCGGGTCAGCCTGGTCTTTTCTTCAGAACTGGTTGACGGAAAGTAAAATTAAAATATTTAGTTTAGTTGTATTATAAAAAATAGCTTTGTAAGTATGGAAGGTCTGGTTACATTAATTCATTTTACCCTTTTTTTTTTGTTTTGCAGGAAGGACTGACCTGCTGTCACAGAATCATGACCAGAAAGATTTAGTCTCCTTCGGTCTCTGTATTTCATATAGTCTATTAAAAGAAGAAAGGAGTATATTTTATATCAAGGTGTGATTTTGTCATTTTAAATAAAAGATGTGGCTTTTGTATTAAGATGAATGTTCATACTGTATCTATTTGCCTGCATTTTCTTTCTTTTTCAATATAGTTGGTCCCTAGAACTCCACATCAACCTATACCAAAAGATAGATGAAGGGACTTTAGTAAGATGGAAATCAAATAATTATACCAAATGGGGACATAATTCCTTTTAAGTGTTTTTGTTTGAAGAGAACTTATGCCAGAGAGGGTAGAACCAGAGTGAAAAGTCCTCAGCTCCTTCTGCCAGAGAAATATATCTTTACGGTTGTAATCTTTATGAAATAATATTCCACTGATTCCTTACATATGTATTTTCATACATTATATGTTTATTCCATCTGCCACAAAGAAAAGGTTGTAACAATTCAGACCTTGGTTCTTTATCTAAGATTGTGGTCTTCATTAATGTAAAGCATGAACACTGCAGATTTACTTTAATTTCCATATCAACATATTGGGCTTAATTTTCAAAAGAAAACTATGATGGAAGGTGCCTGCACCAAAGGGGTATGATGGAAGTGGCCATCCTGATTTTCAAATGTCAGCAGCAGCAGAGATGGGGATGCCGTACGGCAAGACCCTCGCCCACCACTTGCCCAGCAAAAGCACCCTGCACCAAGGTCACAGGGGTAGCTGTGCCTGGCGGGACTACCATATCCTTGTTTGCTATTCTGAAAGCTTCACCATGGTCACAACAGGGGCTGCCTTTAGACTGGACAGAAGGTGGCCTAAGGGTCCTAGTGCGATGATTGGTAGGGTGGTGATGGGGAACCTGGAATGAGGGAACCTAGGGCTGATAGAGCCCTGATGGTGCCATGGGGTGAAAGGGCATGGTGGCAGTGAAAGAAAGTGTGAGGCACTGGAGGAGATGCCATGCACCATGCCACATAGCTAATTAGGCCAGGTTGGGGGTGAGGGGACATGGCCAGACCAGCATATTCTGGACCCTGTGGACGGCAGCCCTGGCTCCTGCCCCACGGGACCCACAAGCACCAGTATTGCCACAAGGCATCCTCTGGCTGCCACACATGGGCCCCTGTAGGTGGTGGGTAATGTTGCACTGCCTGGGGCATGTCCCAGGCCACCACATGCATCCTGCAACCTTCACCCACTGCCACTCACTGCCTTTTGGGTCCTGTGGGCCAAATGCCAGGGCTGCTGTCCATGGTGGTTCCGAACATGCTGGTCCAGCCATGCCCCCCACCAGGCCCAATCAGCTATGTGGCATGGTACATGAAATCTTCCCAGTGCCTCCACCTGTCCTCCAACTGCCACTATTCCCCACCCCTATGGCACCACAAGGGCTCCATAAGACCTGGGCCCCACCTTCCAGTCATTTCAGCCCCTCCAACCTCTGTGGGTCAGCTAGGGTTCCTCCGGGCAGTGACAGATCCTCTGTCAACCCCCCCAGGTGCACCACATATTTGGGGTAATCCTGCAGCTGTGGCGACTCCCAGGTCTTTGGCACAGGGCCCCTACTTTTACAAATTGGGCACAGGGTTCCTGATGTACCCAGAGTTCACTGCAGCCATAGATCACCACAAAATGCAGCGATCTAATGCACTATGAAAATTGAGCCTATTGTCTCTTATACTAAGGCAATTCCTCAGTCAGCTAGCCTAATTTCATAACTTTAAACCCTCATTGTTGGTCTGTTAACCTGATGGTCTATTATTTTCTTTCTTATGGAAGTATCTGGTGGTGTTCTCTAATTACCTTTCCTCCTGCTGTGTAAATATATCTCTTACTGAGAGTTTGAGTTCTGTCACAAAACATTCTTGCTCAAGCACTAATTCTAATTGCTACACTATTGTTTGAATGTACAACTCACTGCAGCACTTTGCAAGTGAGTTATCAGTGGCTTTATATGGTGTGGTGAGTGTGACATTCTTTGTTATGCTCTGATTCCATCACTATGGGCACCACCTTCTCTTGAAGTGGCCTTGTCTGTTTTGTTTGGAAATAAACTGAGACCACAAGCATGCACAGTATGGTGTTATGTGGACTTATCTCTTTCAGTCCACAAGTCCAGTTTTGCTATATGTTGGTATATACTGATACAGGACTTGTGTGGGGCAGATGAAACTATTCCTTCTTCTGCCCCTGGACCATGGCCTGACTCCTGGAACCATCTAGATACTCCTTTGACCCTCCCACTTCCTCACCCCTGTCGATTCCTCCTATCTTTATACTCCAACCCCTACCTCCTCACCTCCCTCTGATCATGTTCCTCTGCATATTCCTCTAGACTCTCTCTGCTACCTGCTGCTGTTTCTTCCTTCATACCCCTAGCCTGTAGCCTATTACCCTTGATGATTGAACTTGCTTTAATGGCGATCTACATGTTTTACCCTTAGGAAAAGACAATACTATATAGCTGCTACTTTGAGTATCGACTACCTTGTACATTTCTGCATGTTTTGCACTTTAACTATCTCTCCCTGCCCTGGGGACTGTCCCCTCCCCAGTCTGTTGTACCTACGATATGGACTACTCAACGCCTTCTGCCTGCCTAATGTGATGGAATGTCCTATGTCCTTTTGCTAGATGTATTTCAGACAATGCCTGTTAGCTGCTAATGTCTCCTCTTACTCATGTATTTGAAGTTTTTATGCTTGACGAGGATCCTTTGTAAACAAGCTTTTAGCTCAAAGGTTTGTAATTCCAATCTCAATAAATAAATATGCTGGCCAGCCAAGGAGGTGAGCTTAGGGTAAGTGTTGGCTGCTGTCAAGGGGGTTGGAATGGTGGAGAGCAGGAGGCTACCAAAAGGAAGAAAGAACCCTGGACACCAGAGAATGATCTATGGAAACTGGATCAAGTAAAGAAGGGGAGACGACTAGACTCCCAGAGCCATGTATATTATTTCATATGTGCTGGCAAGGGATCAGACTACTGAGGGTAAAACTGCCAGAGACATTTATATTATTTCATATGTTTTAGCAAGGGACCTGGTATGGAAGGAGACCATTAGATTGCTCATGGAAGTTACAGTATTTCATATTTAGCCTGACTCATTGGCATAGAGGTAGAGCCACGGACTTTGGAGTCAAAGGCACAGGGTTCGAGACCTGCAACAAGCCAGCAGGAAGCCTAAAATGTTTGAAACAGTGTCAGTGGCTCAGCAGGTAGCACACTCATCTTTGAGGCCGGAAAACAGTAGGCTGTGGGTTCTATCCCCACACCAGGCACTTGGGTTAATATCTCAATACTGACACTGTAGTGCAGCATGAGGGGGTGCTGCACTCCTGAGGTGCCGTCTTTCAGATGAGACATTAAACCAAGGTCCCATCTGCCTGTTCTGGTGGTAGTTTAGGTGGATGTTAAAGATCCCATGGCACTTCTTGAAAAGAGCAGGAAATTTCCTTGGTGCAATGGCAAATTTCCTCCATTCAAGAAAAATACCACCAACAGCTTAATCTGGTTCAAGGTCAGTTGGCATTCATCTGTATCCTCCTCCTCCGGGTTGTGCCTGAAAATAGGCAGGATTTGTCTAGTGCACTTACCGGACAACAAAAACTAAATAAATAAATATTTGCTGGCCAGGAGATTTGGTAAGGGATTGGGAACCACTACACTACCTGTGGCATTTATATTACTGTATTTCATATGTACTGGTGAGGGATCAGATGAGTTGGGAGAACCACTGCACTATCAGGGGCATATATATTGTTTCGTTTGTGTCAGCAAGGGGATTGGGTTAGGAGGAAACAAGTAGACTGCCATGGTCATTTATATTATTTCATGTGTGCTGGTAGGGGATCAGGAGAGAAATGGAAACCACTAAGGTCCTGTCCTCACTATAAGCATGAGAGTGTAACGGTTTCTGTAACGGTTGTACATTTACTGCTACCACGTGTCCACACTCTCGTCCCAGCAATTTCCTAAAGGTGCACTCTCCAGCTTGTTGCATCCGCACTAGAATCCTCTGGTGACAGCTATCATCTGTAGTTGGAGAAATGACACATATTCACAGAATCCTGTGTGTCACTTCTCAACATATCCCAGCATGTTGTAGCTTGTTTCCATGGCCACAGTACATGGAAATGAGCAAGATGGCATGCCATGGGTTCTGTTTTGAACTGGTTTTAGCTAAGGTGTGTTTTTGTGCTGTGGTCCCTGTGCTCATCTACTCCTGGAACTACTTCACTAGCCCTGTCTTTTTCAGGCCTCAACTCTCTGTGAAGCAGTCAATAAGGCGGGAGGGGGCACAGGATGGTTAGTGCAGTAACTGTTGCACTTTCAGCACAGCCACCAGAATTAAAGCTCCTTGGCCACCCATGCGCTCATATGGTGCATCAGCAGGTGCCGTGCTTCCTCATGGGATACCTGGCCTGCAATGGAGGACCAAGGATTCGACTTGATGCTCTCACCATCCACACTGATGAGTGTACAGAACTTGGAATGTTTTCTGCTGCCAAACATTCTCACTTACAATCTCGAGACTACCTTCAAACAGGTCTCAGATCGAAGCAAACTGGATTGTGTACCGTACAAAGCCTGAAACTATAGAGTTGACAGGGCTGCTACATGGCAGAGACAGCATTACTAGTGTGCCTGGAGAGATGGTCAAGATTTTACTGAGACTTTGTATGTTTTTAAATTACTTCTTTTAGCACAGGCACTGAGAGGCAGTCAGCAAATGTTTGGGCATTGTTAGTTGGGAAGATCACATATAAGCAGTGAAAGTGTTTCCAGGCAAGGAGGAAGTTACATGAAGGAAGAAAGGTTTTCAGTAGATGTAGGGGAATCATTTTTTTCCGTCTGGCATTTTTCCTACTTAGCTGAATGATCTCTCAGTCTGGCTCAACTGGTGACTGTCCAGCCCTTTCAACCACAATTACCACCCAGAAGTCCTCCATGGCTTCCACTGTGTCAGGACTGGTAAGTAGGCTGGCATCCTCACCTTCATAGCCAGAACACAATCAGGCATGGGAGAATGACTACAGATGTGGGTCCCTGTTTGGCTGGAACCTTCCTCCTTGTGGCTGCACTTTTTACTGGTGTATTCTCCTCTGATTGGCATCTGCCAGGACTCCCAGGCACATATACACAAAGGGAGATACCGGAGGAATGCTGTCTGTTTTGTGCACCAAGGGCTACCAAGGGCAGGCTTCACAGCATGCAGCATAGCCTTCCCTCCCAGAAGGCTGAAGAGGCCCACATAGATGTCCTATTAGCTTTCTGCTAGCTCACAAGGATAACACAGGCTTGGGATATGAACCCAAACTCAAAGAAAAAGAGACTGTACTTGCAAGAAAGATACCTTGATGAAGTAAATTGTATACTTATGCTGTAACATCCCCAGCGCTTTGACTGCAAGGTCTTTCTTAGGGATATGAGTCCAGCTTGACAGCATGGCAAGTGGTTCCCTACATTGCACTATTGGGCCAGCTAGGGGTTACAATTACAACCACCTGAGATCCACATATTATGAATAATAACAAACAGAAAGCCTCCAGCTTGTTATGGCTATATAAACCACTAGACCTTTGGCACTGTGGTTTATCATGGTAAAATAACCCTTGATGGACTGTCAGCCCTGTTACTTGTAATTTTTCTTCTACTGTTCTCTTTATGACTCAGTGGAGCACAATTATGTCCTGGACATCCCTAAAAATACATGAAATTATCTTCTGTAAGAGTTGGGGGGTCTGTTGGTATATGTAAGGATGCATTTCTTTCTTCTGTAAATGTGGAGAGGCAGAGACCCACAAAATATTTTTCAGGAGGCACTTAATGTCCTTGGTAGAACCCATGATCCACAGGGCAATATGTGCACATGCAGGGGACATCAAATAGGGAGGGTAAATTAACTATGAAAGAAATCATCAACATGTTGCTGGGAGCTTTAAGCATGTGCTCATGCCTTGCTGCCTGGCAGAATGTGTCTGGCATAGCAAATGGGCTTTACTGGCTTGGCACTGAGCCTCCAACCCACTCCCACTCTCCTAGCTGCACTGCATCTGCAGCAATCAACCAACTACTGTCTTTTCCACAGACTGCTACAATTAAAGATACTTCGGCTTTCCTCCAACTATCCTTGATTTTCAGAGGCATCTCTTTTGATCCTTCTGAGACTGATGCATCTGCCAAAATAGCATAAGGTCTACAGTCATAAAAATATTCCAAACTTTACAACTTTATATTTAAAAGATACTGTAAGTCTTCTACAGAAAATGGATTTTACTTAACATGTCCCTGAGATAATAGCAATAATGTTGTGGTGTCCCTGATTTTGGTCATATACCCAAATTTGTGTCTGTGTCACTCCTTATTTGTGGACCTGGAATTTCAGAGGTCTGCTTCTCTGACAAGGCTTAATTAATTGCCGTTCTTTCTGTTGTTTGATATCCAGGCCCAGCTGAAACACTGGTGCTTTTATGTTTGCTTGCACGCATGCAAGAAACATAGTCGCGACGATCCAAATGCAGTGCCGTGCAGATGAAAGGGAGAGCACCGCTTGAGTGAGCAGCTCTCCCTCCCACACACACACACACGTGTGCACACACATTGCATGGTCATGTGTTCCTACCTCCCATGCACACACTGTATGGCTGACAGGGTGCCCATTCCCCTGTCAGCTCTATTGTCCCCCGCGGTCTGTATGGCCGATGGGGGTGCCCAATCCTGTTGGCTGTACTGTTCCCCCAGATTATCGGTGCCATGCTGGGAGCCCACCCCAGCATGGCAACAGATCCTATGGCTGACGGGGTGCCCAATCCCCATCAGCTCCATCGCCCCCCAACAGCCTTCCAGCTGCCATGTTGGAAGCCCACCCAGCTTGGCAAATGTCCCACGAGTCCAAATAAAAAAGAAACCTGAAAGAAAAACCTTCCTCACTTCTGTCTTCACCCCCTCTCCCACCCACTGTGCACCTGCCTGCCTCGACGCACTCCACTTCATACCCCATACTTACCTCAGAGTCATGCTGATGATCTTCGTGGACCAGGAACACATTTGCACTCTTCAAAGCCAACTGCGAACTGAGAAAATGCCAGTAAGCTGTATAATGTAATGAATAGGGTTTTTTCAACTTTGCTGCATATAGGTATTCTTTCTTTTGAATTTTGGCATCAAATTTTCAACATGGGGTTTCTGGGACCCCTCCTCATTAATTCTGTCACTGTCATGGCGTTAATCGGGCCTGAAGGGTGATTTCACGGTCACTGCATGAAATCACCTTTCAGGACTGATTATTGAAATGACAGTGCCAGTGTTCATAAGGTGGGCTCTCAAAAGCCTATGTTGAAAATTTGGTGAAAATTCCTAAAATGACTATTTTATGTTTGAGTTACGCTGTTCCCACGCACGCTATAAGTTCGCAAATTTTCAATATTTTCACCCAGATTTTCAATATTTTCATTTGACCACACTTCCTTATGTGTAGTACAGCTGTCATTTCTCACTTCTCACCCAAATGTGTTTTCATGCATGTAGCGCACAATGGTGCAGTCGTGGGCGAACTCAATGTTTGGGACACATTAAGAAAATCACAGTCACACTGTTCATGAGCAGAAGTGTTAAAATGGCTATGTTAAAAATTTGGTGAAGAAATTCCCAAAATGACTGTTTTACTTGACTTGTTGTGCTGATCCTACGCATGCTCATAAGTTCACAAATTTTCAATATTTTCACTCCAGATTTTCAACATTGCCATTTTACCATACCTCCTATGAGCAGTATAGCTGTCATTTTCATATCTTACCCAAAACATGTTTCCACCCAGGTAGCGCACAATGGCGCAGTCGGTAAAGCAAATCAATGTATGGGACACATTAAGAAAATCACAGTGACACTGTTCATGATCAGAGGTTTTAAAATGGCTATTTTGAAAATTTGGAAAAATTCCTTAAAATGACTGTGTTATGAGTGAGCATTAGCGTCAGTTTCCACGCACCCTTGTAAGTTCATGAATTTGTAATATTTTCAGTCCAGATTTTCACCAGTGCCATTTTCCACACTTCCTTATGAACAGAACAGCTGTCATTTTTACAACATGGCCGAAATGTGTTTTCACACTTTCAGCACAGAAATGCGGGTCACTGGGAAATCATTGTTCGGGACAGATAAAGAAAATCACAGTGACACTGTTCATGACCGGAGGTCCCAAAATGCCTGTGTTGACAATCAGCTGTAAACAATTCCCAAACTAATTACATTACGGGTGCATGTTGCACAGCTTCTACTGCGCTGGTGACTTCACCAATTTTTAATATTTTCACTGCAGATTTTCAGCATTGCCATTTTTACCTCCCCATGAACAGTACAGCTGTCATTTTTTTACATTCTGTTCAGAATGTGTTTTTGCACCTGTGGTGACAAATGTCGTAGTCGCTAGCAAAAGCAGCTTCAGCTAACAAACTGATATTGCCACTGTTCATGAGGTGGGGTCACAAAAACCATGTTGAAAATTTGGAGTGAAATATCAACGATCGCCTGAGGTGTTAGGGTTTGACCATAACACCCCACCCTGTAGAGAATGACAGTCATCAGGGCTGTGACTCAGGATTGTCACCTGCAATGCCTACCATTCCACCCCACCCACACCCTGCAGCCAGTGAGAGGCATCGAGGTATGCCTTGGACTCTTCAGCCCCAAAGTTCACCCCATTCTCCTATACCTCACCCATCTCACAATATTTCCTGCTATAATGGGTGCACATAAGGCCAAAGACCCCACACCGTGACACTTGTTGGTGTCTGCGCGTAGGGTGTGGTGAAATGTGTGGCTGCTATGCCTGATCACCCAAAGACACACCCCTATGCCTGTCACTATCTGCAGGGTGGTGATGGGGTTGATTCAGTTCAATACTTCACTGCCATTCCTATTATGCAGCTCTGTAACTCCTACACTACTAATGCCAATGCCAGCAAGCAAACATTCAGCATTGACAAATGCTTGTTTCATTTTGGCTTTTATACAGGCAGATGTATGATACATGGACTCCCAAGAAAACACTAAAATCTGGTTTAGGATGTTTCTTGAAGCAGATCAAACCACTCTGGTTTCTATGACAAAAGTTATAATTTATAAATTAGAAATACAGTAACTGAAATGAGATGCAAATTTGTTTTGTTATACCCTTGCAAATGTAAAGGTTAAACTGAGGAACCTGACATACTTGTTTTGACCCAGGTCAACAGGCTACCTTTACAAAGGCTCATAGACAATCCTTACAGCTGGAAAGTATGTCTGTCTCTTTAGAGGCAGATTTGTACGCTGAACTGAACACTTAAGAAAATATGTACAATTAAATGCATGAGAATTCAAATCCATAAAAACAAGTTTATATATTATTTGTCTAGTGTGGTAGTAAGGATGATTCAGAATCTACCAGCTGGTCAGATTAATTTCAGGAGTGAGTAAGTTGCTGGAGTCCATTATTAAGGAAAGACTAGTGGAGTTCTTGGGGTAAATGGGTTACAGGACAGTTGTCATCATGGGTCTGTAGCAGATAGATTTTCTCAGATAAATCTGACTTCTTTGGTTGGCTAACAAAGGTTGCTGACAGGGCTAGACTGTGGATGCTGTACTTGGGATTTCAGTAAGGCAATTAAATTCTTCCCACACAGAAGGCTGATTAAGAAACTGATGGACTTGTGTATTGCAGAGAAACTAATTATCTTGGTTGGAAACTAGTTTGTGGAGAAGAACACAGAGAATGGTGCTCTAACAGGAATTTTCAGGCATGAGGGCAGGCACTAGTGGGGTGCTGCAGGGATCAGTCCTTGGGATGGCGTTTTAACATCTAATTTTATGACATGGGTGAAGACATCCAAGACAAGATTTGCCTCTTTGTAGATGACTCAGAAATCTGTGGACAGTGGATAATGAAGAAGCAGTAGGATTAGTAGGATTTCATACTAGGATATGATAGATTCACAGAAGGCTAATTTGCCCATTATTATACATCTCCTGTAAAGTGGGTCATTGTGTGCCATTGGTTTTAGTAGATATTTGTATAATTTAGTTCTGAAGGTACTAAAAGTATTTGCTTCCACCACTTCTCTTGGCAGGGAGTTCCATAGGGCAAACTTTGTGTGTAGAAATAACTTCCACTGTCTTGTTTTGGGAAAGTCAGCATTAGCTGACGACTATGATTTCTGAGAGAGAGAGAGAGAGAGAGAGAGAGAGAGAGAGAGAGAGAGAGAGAGAGACCTGTGATTTTCTATTAATCCCCATCAGCAAGGAGTTTGCTGCCCTTGATATTCAATATATCTGTAAAAAGTATCCCTAGTACACTTAAGTTCCAGTGGGTATAGGTTTAGATCAGTAAGCCTTTGTTCATAAGTCTTATTATGCAGTCCATCTACCATTTTGTTATTCTCTTTTGGACCCTCCACTCTCTTACTGTCCCCACGTAGATGAGGGCTCCACAATGGAGAGCAGTAGTCCAAATGGAAATGTACATAAGCCCTTTAGAATGGCAAGATGCAAGACCTATTCCTGGTTTAAAATTATTTTTAATACAGCCTATAATTCTTGTTTGATTTTTTAACTACAGTGTTGCAATAGTCACTGAACTTTAGATCCTTTGTTATAATCACCCCAGATATTTTTTGCTATCTACTGATTTGAAGATCCTCCCATTCAGTGAATATATTTTACAGATGTTAAACTTTTCCAGATGCATGACCTCACATTTATCTGTATTAAATGTCATTCCATTCAGCATTTCCCATTCCTCAAGTCTTGTAAGATCTTTACTTAATGTTTTGACCCCAGGTCAGTTGTCACCTCAGCTGCAATCTTAGTACCATCATCAAATTTGATAGAAAAATTGTTGACATTTGTGGTCATGTCAGAGGTAAACAGAGAACAGGGCAGGTCCCAACACAGATCCCTGCAGCACCCTAGTGGTGACATATCCTCTCATGACAGATGACCCCTAATTCTTATAGTCTGGATCTTATTGTTTAACCAGGCCTCCACCCAGTTGACAATAGCCATATTAATTCCAAAGCTATGCATTTTTCAATCAGGGTTGAATGCGGACTTTGTCAAACACTTTACAAAGGTCTAAATAGATAACATCAACTGTTTTTTTTGTCTAATAGCATACTCACTTTTTCATAAAACACCAGGCTACTTGTGAGGCATGATCTATAGTTTGCAAAACTGTGCTGGGTATTATCTTTAAGTTGTTTGTTGGTAATTTCCTGTTCCATTCTGTCCTTAACACAAGCCTCCATAACTTTACCCAACGTGTTCATAAGGCTTATGGGCCTGTAATTGCCATGTTCCTTATCTTCCTTCTTATAAATAGGAACCACAATGGCAGTTCTCCAGTCAAGTGGGATTCACATATGCTGAGGGACATATTATATATTTTGTGTAAAGGGTCAATAAGCCAACTTTCCAATTCCTTCGTCAGCTTTAGAGGTAGTGAATCTGGACATGGGATTTATTAATTTTAATATTTTTATACCTGTCCCATATTTCCTCTCAGGTTATTTCAGGTAAAGTATTTGATAGATTAGCCATACCTGTTGTAACTGTCCTAGGTGGCCCGTTACCATACAGTGAGCAGAAATACTCATCAAATTCATGAGCCATGGTGTATGGCTCAGATACCTCCATGTTATTAACTTTTCAAGGTTCAATGGTAATTTTTTATTATTGACATATGCTTAAAGCTCTCCCCATCCTTGATATGTGCAAGTTTAAATTCAGTTTTGTTTTTTTTCTCCTAATATTGATTTTGCATTTTTTAACTCCTTTGTACTTATGGGAGTTATAATCAGTTGTTTTCCTTTTGGGGGTTATATATGCTCTCCTTTTGCTGCCATTAGTTTTCTATCCTTGAGGTGAGCCAAAGAAGTACTTTATCCTTTTTATTGTATACTACTCTGTTGGGTATGTATTTGTTTATTAATTACTGAAGTTTGCTAGTAACCCTTTCCCATAACTGTTCAATCAATGTGTAGTCCTTATCCCAGTCCCAGTTATTCAATTCATGTTTGATGTAATCAAAATTGTCCCTGTTGTAGTCCTTTACAACAGTTATATCCTATTCTTTTCTTATTGCTGTATTTATACACAAAGTTATAATGTTAGGTCACTGTTTAACAGTGGTTCCCTGATCTCTAAATTATGTATTTTACCTGGTATGTCAGTTAATACCAGATCCAGTATGTTATTATTTCTAGTTTAGTTTTTTTTTTTTTTACCATTTGTTCTAGCCCATTACCTGAACACAGAACCAATAACAGCTGTTCCTGAGTAGTAATAGCTGTTCCAGCTCCCCAATCAATCCTGGAGCTATTGAGGTCTCCTACAAGTATGGTTTCCTTACAGTATAGTTTGCCTTTCAATACTGCCAAAGAAGACATTTGTTCTCCTGTAAATCGATGTCAGGGGCCTATAGCAAGCCAAGAAGTAATCTATTTTGATTCTTTCTCAGGAGTTCCAACCATATTATTTCATTTGTGTCATTGGGTGTTATGTCATGTATTTTAGATATTTCACATAGTTTTTATGTAAATGCATCACCCCCATTTTCCCTGTTTATCTTTGTGTAGAACATTATAGCCTTGAATATTAACACTCCATTCCAACGTTTGCCCCTCCAGGTTCCGTGATTGCAGCCACATCTATGCTATTTTGTTTAAGAATGTATTCTAGTTCATCTTTTTTCCTGTGTTTAAACTTCTAGCATTTGTTAATAAGAATGTGAGCTTGTTTTTTTTTTATTTAGTTTTACTTTTTAGTTATGGCCTTATGTTCCGTGAAGTGAAGAATCTATTTCCTCATGCCCCTAGTGTCACCAGTTAGTATAAAATACCACAGTTTCAGGCAAACCACAAGTCAGGTGCATAAAAAGCAATATTGCTTTTATCGTTTTTTATCAAGTAAAATATACAAAAAGCAAATTGGTAAGTTGGACAACTGTTTAGCTTCAACAATTTCTAAGGCTTTTCTTCAGCCTAACATGACTCAAACAGTAGGAAAGCACACACTACCAGGAGGTCTTCCACCTTCCTCAGTCAGTATTCAACTGACCTCCCTATCTATCCATCCTCTCTAAGCACTGAGGTAGGGCTTTTATAAGCTCACTAGAAGTTGAAAATGTTTCCACTGCATTTTTATTAACAACAGACCTAACATAAAACTAGACACTAGGGCCACTGTTGCTCCATAGAGAACAGTTATTTGTCAGCCACCTGAGCACAGAAGAACTTGTTCACAACATTGGAAAGGTCAGAGCTGAGGACAGAACATTCTGTGCTCTCCTAAACTCTCCTACAGGGTCATATTACCTCATGCTGTCTGCTGTAAATATATGTTAGAAGGAGGCTAATCACATCTAGGAAAAACAGACACAAACTTTGTTATTCTTCTATTAAAACTACCCTGTTAGTTTTGTAACTGTACTCTTAGTTTTGTTATAGCCAACCAAGCAGCATGTTGGACATTATACAAAACACATAAACTGTTTGGAGAAGGGGTTTCTATTTATCCCAGAGGTGTCCACTATGACAGGGGTCAGCCTGTTACTCCTAGTATTTATTTTTTTGGGAACTGGGAGTTATTTTTAATGCTTGAAAAATATGTTCCTAGTACTCTAATACTCTTTTTACTTAGGTGTAAGCCATTCTGGCAGAATAAAGTATTATCATTTGCAAACCTCTCCCATGATCTGATGCAAGTGATGTTATTTTCAAGGCACCACCTTGAAGCCAGTTATTGTATGCTTTGACATTGGAAATTTTCCTTCAAGTTGCCCTTGGGACTGGTAACACTTCAGATATGATTGCCCTTGTTTTAAGTCTTTAAGAGTTTGGAGGGCATGTTTCATATCTTTGATAGTATCCTCCACACTCATTTTACTCAGGTCATTTGGACCTGCATGCAATATTACAGTTTTGTGATACTTGATATGTTGCAGAATACCCGGCAACGTCCTAGTAATGTCCTTTATTGTGGCCGCACTATAACTGCAATTGGTAACATTCTCCTTATTTCCTTCTGTGGAGAATCTATCAGTGTATTTTGTGATTGAGTCTCCTAGTATGAATATCTGCTCAGCACCTAGGGTCTCAGTGGTGTTCTCCCTTGTGTATCCATACTCTTAATACCCTGCAATGAGATGACTGGATCTTCCCCATTTTAATGGTTTGTATTGGATGCACTTGTATCATTTGGTGCACTGGTAATAGGTATTATGTTACCTGGCAGCTGCTGGGATATAGTAATGTCTGGTGCTGGGCTGAGGTAATGTTATTGCATGTAGTGTTCATTACTGAGGTAGATGTACTAGGGAAGGGCCATTAGGGTACTGACTAAATCATCAGGGCTTACTATTATCAAGGGTCAAATCTATTCAGGGTTGGAATAGTGAAAGTTCTGTTTACGCCCTTTTTAAAACCCTAGTGATCTGAAACTCATCATCAGCACACCCTGTGTTGTATTCCTCCCTCTCCCTTTTTATTTTTGGAGTGTTAGCAGGAGTAACACTGCTATTGGGTGCTAATGCACTACAGCAGTAGTGCCGAATTAGTCAAGGATTTTAAAAAATCCTCATTGAGAATTGTGAAACCTTTGTTGAGGATTTTTGTTTGTTTGTTGAAGTGTGTTCACTGCTACCATGAAAGGTTGCTTCCATGTGATAGTCTAGTTGAAAATCTACTAGATGGTGCTTAAGTACTGTAATGGGAGCTGGTCTCTTTCTATAGGTATAACAAAATGAATCTTAGAGGATTTTTCCCGAGAATGTTTTGAAGAATAAATAGGGAATCTCACAAAATTGCTTGACAAATTCAGCACTACTGCTGTACAGGGGAAGGGGGCAGGGGGTTAGGAGGGATCTCCATTCCTTTATTAGTTTTAGCTGCACTAGCTACTATCTGCACCCTAGGTGCAGCTAGGGCAGGGGTTGACTTAGTAGTAGTACTTTTCCTTTACTGTTAGCCTTTTGGCCATTGCCTTTAGCTATTTTCTAGGGCTTTTATTCTTGTGTTAAACATGGCAATCTCCTTATTCATCTCCTTATTATCTTTACATTTTGCACATTTATATAGCCCTTTTGGGATAAGCATAGACATAACAGAATACATCAAACAGTACAAACATTCTACTCCCACCTCACCTTACAGAGTCATAATACAGTCTGTCATTTTCAGTTTCCAGTATACTTGAAATTTTAGGAGTAGTTTTAATAAGTAGTGGCAGTAAAATGTCACCTCCTTTTATCAGGTTATGAGGCTATAGCATCATGTAGCATTTTGCTTGATTAACAGTAATCTATCACAAAGATCTTGGTAACAGTGTGACAGAGTTACCTACCATGCTAGCTTGTTCCTAGAAGTGTCTCCGGACCACCTCCACTTCTCCACACCGGTCTCCAAACATGGAGCCATGCACGCCCTGCCTGGATCTCCCTGCTCACAGCAGGCTAGTTTAAATAGTGACTGTGACCGAAGCTCTCCAGGGGTCACACAGTCACACTAGGCAAAATGCAATGTTGGTATTTAATTTTAACTTATTTAAAATCTGATGTCGGGTTTCTGAGGGCTACTCTTCCAGAGCACTGGCACAACCCATTAAAAACAATAGTGGCCACAAATGGGTAAAATATAGTCCCACTCTTAGGCTGGTAGTTATTTGCAGAACAAGAGCTACCAGGCCTAACTTTCTGGTTCCGTACAATTGAAGGAAGACTTAAAGAGGTTGGCAATTAAAGCTCAATGCAAAGAATTGCAAAGTCAAGTCATGGTCACACAAACAAAAGTCTGAGAACTGAATACATGATGGGGAGTGTGAGAAGAAAAGGATCTAGTGATTCTTATATCTATAAATCTGAAACAAATAATTTGAATTGGGCAGTTGGTAGGGGCAACAGAACGTTATGACGCCATAGCAGGGAATCAACAATAGAGACATAGAAGTGATATAGCCCCTTTACACATCCCTGGTGAGAAAACACTTAGGAGTACTTAATGTTGTGATGGAATCCTCAGCTGAAGGATAGGTACAGGGTATAAAGTGATATTTGTTCAGAGAAGGGACACCAAATGATTCAGAAGCAACAAGACAGGTCCTATGAGGAGTGGCTGATGGACATTAAGATGTATCTAATAGAGACTGGGAGGGAGACAGGGGACATGATAGCCTCATTTAAGTTTATACAATGGATAAATAAAGTATACAACAGTGAACTGTTTACCTTTGTTAACACAAACAGTAGGGGTAGTAGGGGTAACACAAAGTATCCAAGAGGAGAAGTTCTAAGAAGGATGTCAAGAGTTTTTTTTTTGCTATTTAGATGGTAGTGCACATAGGGAACACATTGCCAAACAAGTTGATTTGTGCAAAATAACCAATCAAGTTTAAGTATAGGTGGGATATACACATGGGTTTAGTGGGGGTTATTGGGAGGAGGGACAAAAGAGAATGAGAAGATGAGTGACCACTAGGGCACTCAGTTTCATATCATAGGCAAGGATAAATGCAGACTGGATAGACTAATATTCCTTCTTATGCTGCTAACATCTATGCTTCACAATTTGTGTTTACTTGTTTCCAATGACCTTCATGATCAATTAATTATTTGGGGTATATAAACTTAATCAACTTTGAGGACATTTATAAAAGACTCAACTGCATTATATTAAGATGTTTTAGCATGGTCCTTCATTTTTGTATTATCCACTGAGCTGTGTCATGACTTCCTTTCATTTAATTATAATTTTAGTTTTAATATAACATGTGGACTAGATACATCAACTATTAAACCAATATTGGATGTTTTATTTTGAAGAGATAGTTGGATATTCTTTGGCTATATGAAGTACTAAAAGTGATTAAATTTGATGACATGAGGAACTAGAGACTGATCAAGCTTAAAGTAACTTGTCACTGAAATATTGTTCTAAATGACACCATGTTCCTCTTGCTTGTTTAGTAGGATAACTTAAGAGCAGAAACACAGATATAATTAGAAGATAATAGTATTCTGTTATATTTATTATTGTGGCTTTTTATTACTTTTTTTACCCCAGAAAGAGGTTTGTTCCTATTAGGCTCTCCCAGAAAACAAAATGAAAATACATAACTAACTAACTAATTATATACTTCTTGTGTTTTCTGTATCTACGTTGGTTTTGTAATTGTCTTTGGCCAGCAACAGGGTATATACTGTATAATGCACATTTTCTTTTTTGCTTCAGAAAATATATTTACAGATGACTAAAAAACATGACAGAGTTAATAACATTTCTGGGAATGCATGAAATGTATTGCTTTAAGATATGAAAGTCAAAGATATTGGATTGAGCGAGGCAAGGTTGGCCTGCAATTCTGAAGGTAGCACATTGATTGATTTATTTAGTTAAAGATTTATCCAGGAAAGCACACTGAGCCTAATATTCCTTGCCAGGTGCATTCCTGGGAGAAGGAGAATAGAATACAGTATAAAAAGGAATAAAAGAAAATAAATACAT
Source organism: Neoceratodus forsteri (assembly GCA_016271365.2). Taxonomy (NCBI): domain Eukaryota; kingdom Metazoa; phylum Chordata; order Ceratodontiformes; family Ceratodontidae; genus Neoceratodus; species Neoceratodus forsteri. The sequence goes on from CM028135.1 coordinate 676,357,183, forward strand.
ATAGCAATTTTACAGTACCTAAGCAGGACAGCTATTAAAAATACAATTTGCAGTTGCAAAATGTGATAAAAAAGGCTAAGATCTATGGAGAAATCTACAAAAGTAATACATTTTTCAGAGTGAAATGTGATAGCAGGTGTACTACAAGAGGCATTGCTATGGTGCAATAGCTATAAAGCTGAGATAAACTCTACAAAGTAAGGTTATAAAACATGTATGAGCATAATATATTATAAACAGAAAATGCCAATTGTCCATTGAATCAAAGTCAACCATGGTAACCACATGTGTCATGACAAGGAAAGACTGAGCAGATGAAGCACATGGAAAGAATGAGGGGTTGAGTTTACAGTGGGTCTCAACAAATTCTTATGACATCCATATGGTTGCACACTCATTTCTGAGGCTGGAAGATCAGAAGGCTGTTGGCTCTATCCCACATCAGGCACTTGGGTGAAATCCTGAAACTGACACTGTAGTGCAGTATGGAAGTGCTGCACTCCTGAGGTACCGCTTTTGGATGAGACATTAAACTGAGGTCCCATCTGCCTATTCCAGTGGTAGTTCAGGTGGACATTAAAGATCCCATGGCACTTCTTGAAAAGCAGGGAATTTTCCCAGTGTCCTGGCCAAATTTCTCCCATTCACTAAAACACCACCAACAGCTTAATCTGGTTCAATGTCAGTTGGCATCCAGCTGTATCTCTCTCCCTCAGAACAAGGCTGAAAATTGGCAGAATTGTGTAGTCCTCCTTCAGGTCAACAAAACTAAATAAAAAATATATGTCGTACAAAATGAAAATGGGACAAGAATATGATGCCCAAGATAGTTCACTATGAATAGGTTCATACTTCTACCCAGTTTTTCTACAGCAGGCCAGTAGGGATGGCATAGCATTTGAGAGGCTAGCAGCAAAGGGGAGCAATGAGATTGCCTCTCAGTTTGGTTGGGAAAGATTGTATGCCAAAGGAATGTTCTAAGAAAATATTTTATAATGTCCTATAGGTATGGCACAGAGAGACAAAATGCATCTCATTCCTTAGCCTGGGATGATAGACAGCATCCACAAGTGGAACATGTGTTCCTCCACCAGTGGTGACAGCTCAGTGATTCACCAACACAGGGAAAATTCTTGGCAACTGTCAGCAGGAGGCATGCATATTGTCTCCACAAGCTGGATAGGATAACTAGAGCAGGGGTTCTCAAATGGTGAGGCAGCTTCCTGGGAGGCCCCAACCTGTTCCAAAGGAGGCTCAAGCAAGTCTGAAAAAGCCTGTATTTAAATTTTGAGTTTTATATATTTTGTGTGAAGAGATTAAGCAAACTGAAAGAGGATAATAGTAGGTGGATTTTATGTATTTATTTACTAATGGGTGACAAGGAAGGTGAGTGAGCCAAGGCTCATTTCAGGTGTACCCGGGAATGGTAGGGAGTGAATATATTTCAAAACTAACTGCAAAACAATCAAGAAATACACAGTGAACAATAATATAAATAAATGTGAAGAATAAACTAATAATGAGTGGTTAATCAATTTGCAGACTCATGACAGAACAACCCAAATACAAGGATTGAGCATAGAAGTGCTAAGAGCAATAGCAGGAAGGAGCAAAGCAATCTGCAAGAAGTTGCTTAGGAGCAGGGATGGAGGGAGAGACAAGTATGTAGGAAGGTTATTTCATATAGAGAGGAAACAGAGAAAGTAGTCTGACCCATGAAGGTACTGCAACAAGGACTGACAAAGGTTCAAGAATGAAAATAGCGAACAAATGGGCTGGCCTTGGGGGGTTACAATAAACTCAATGATATTTGTTTATTTTCTTTATTTGTTATTCAGATAACACCTTTGAGCACAGGAGTTCTTTTCAAAGGTTCCATGTCAGTATAAGACAAAGAACTGAATGTGGGCCAAGTACTCAAAGGGGTTGCAATTTATTCATGGTGCACTATGCAAAGTACAGTATGTTATTTTTCTTTGGGAGGCCAAACATTATTTCAGATTTTGGGGAGGTTCAAAATCTTTTCCAGGGATTTGGGGAGGCTCACTGTGACAAAGTTTGAGAACAATTGAACTAGAGGGATCCAAAGAGTTTAAATAGAATAGAAATACTGAAACAAACATTTTGGGTTTTGATTCTTTCTAGTCCTCAAAATATTCCGGTATATTATAGTTTTAATTTAAAATTTGGCAAATAACATTTATAACTACAGCATTAATGGTAACAATTTGTTTTTCCTTTATGGCAGCAAATACAGTAGCTGGTCAACTAATATAGTTGTTCTCTCTCCTGTGACTCCTAGCTCAAAGAAATTTCATAACATGTTTCAGACCTACAGGTATTTGGAACTACAAGAAGAGATATGAGCTTGGGAGATCAAGCAAGCCAACAATATCAGCATTTCCACCATATAATATTCTTCATTCTCTGCTTCTGTGCATTATGGTACAGTGTTAATCAAGGCATCAGAGTATATGTTCATTTGCATAAACACTGTGTTAAAATTCCAAATACAGTACATACTGTCTACAAGTATTCTTTTGCTATTGTTGCCTAAACTGCTGACAGAATGACTGATGCATTAGAACATTTTAACAGTTGCTATTGAGCATCAGAAAAACTGCATTGCAGTGGTCCTGTGAGTGAAACTGCACCTGCTGGCAACAGGCAGCAAAATGCTTCTTCTGTGGGTGCTATCTAGCGTAACACTAGAAAAATCACTACACAGACTTTGCTGCTACATTTACATCATGTATGTTGAAAGTTAACACCAAACACATTAAACTACTGAACTATGCACAGCACCCCATTGCAGCAGCAAAATGTATTTTATGGAAACACATAAGAAACTCTAATTCCTTTAATATTGTAAATATCAAAAAGATAGAACAAGAATTTAATAAATGTGCATATTCTGTCGGACATTAGAAAGTATCTTTCATTTCTTACTTTAAAGAGATTCTGTAGTTAATGTTGGCTTCTAATTAAATTTCTGTCAACAGAGTAAAACAATATGGGCAATGTAGTGGCCAACAGAAAAGCAATAAAACAATAGTTAATGGACCACAGAGTTGTAGCTTTAAAACAATCTGGATAGCTTTACATAAAGTTTAAGACAGGTGCATTTCTGTACTGAACCTCAACAGCTCACAGATCAACACATTTTCAGCTAATAAAATGGCAGCTATTAAGTACAGTAATCACATTTTATTTATTTATTTATTTGTTTATTTATTTCTTTATGTCTTTGACAATTGGCTGGGTGCACTGATCCAAAGGACTGTTTTCAGGCAAAATATGAGCCACAGCATGGCACATTAAGCAATACAGGTGTGGAGAGCAGCAGTAAATACAGGCCTCAACAAGAGGTGCAGGAATTGCAGAACAAGGGTTCATTACATAAGTGTAATTACATAAGACACAAGGTGCCAACTAAAGGCCAACATACAGGTCAAAAATACATAGTCACAGGCCAGCAACAGGTCGAATACAAGTCACAAAATACAGAAACCAAACATAATTCTCAGATATACATATAGTGCAAAATGTATTCAGGTACACTAATAATACCAGGTCAACAATCAGATTGGAACTCAGAAATCGAGTACAATACTTCCTTTAGCAAATAGCACTGGGACTTAGAGTAGGAGGCAACAGCAGCAGCCCTGAAAGGTGTGGGAAGAGGACAGGAGTAGAAGTGGTGAATGTAGCAAGGATGAGACCCTGCTAATAGGTGGGGGAGGGATGCCAGAGATTACCTGGGAGAGCAGTGGCATTTGACTTCAGACAGTAGCCAGTCTTTGAAATTGTTTTTGAAAGAGAAATGGGAAGCGGAAGAGTGGAGTTATCAGAGAGTCTGTTCCATAGGAGAGGAGCAGAGATGGAAAAACTACTTCCATGGTACAGGAGATTCATAGAACTACTAGAGGCAGATGATTCACAGAGGCTCCTAGCTGCCACTCTGCTGGTGAGGAGAGATGAGTACGGGACAGGTGGCTACCCTCAGAGTATTGTCAACTAAACAGCTAAGGGTATAGTTGAACCATCCTTGCAGTGGAAGCCAACCAAGTGAATGGAACAATACATAATAATGGGTAGAATAGGGGCATGGTGGACAAAGCAACGAGACAGTATTGTAGATTGAGTTCAGTCAAGGTGCAGAGCTAAGGATATGTGGAAATAGATAGGAGAGCAGTATTCAAGGATGGTAGAAGATTTTCTTGTGCAATTGCTAGGTGCACCGTATAAGACAGATATTGATTTAGACGGTAGGTGGCACCTAGTTTCTGATTAACTCTTTTGCACAGAATTATTGACATGGTTGGTGAACGTAAGTATTTGAAACTAGGGACATTTTAAAGGGGGCAGCAGGTGTGGGTACGAGGAGGGAGGAGTTTGCTTGAGACCTTGGTGAGGAATGGTTTAAATCTGAATAACATTGCTTTGTTTTCTTTTCACTTACCAAAAGTCCGTTGGAAACAAACCAACTGTGGACAGCACCATAATTAAGTGTAAGCATGGAGAAGATGTTTGCAAAGACTTGTCACTATGGTAGGGACAAGGCAATCTGCATAAAGGAGAGCCTCACAGGTGAGGGTCTCAGCCAGGATTGCATTGATAAACATGGAAAAGTAAGTGGCTAAGAGTGGAGCCTTGATGAACCCCTGTGGATACTAGTAGGGCAGGGAAGGAGGCTGTACTAATTGTAACAGACTGGGACATGCCTTTGAGGTAGCTTCTAAACTATGCTGTTGTCTCAGCAGAGCAACCAAGGTGTAGGAGAGTGGAGTGGAGGAGGGACTGGTGGACGAGGTCAAAGGTCTTAGTCAGATCCATGAATGCAGCACTGGTACAACTGTATCTTACAAAATGATCAATAAAACAATAATGATACTAATTAATTATACATAGTGACACTGTGCATTAAATTGTTCTGTGTAACAAATACTGAAGGTATGGATTACCTAACCTACTCCAGTACTTTATATAGGTTACTTGACCCACTCTTGTACTGTATATGAAATGATAGCACAGGTTATGTGACCTCAACCTCTGAGGGTGGACAGTGTGGTTTACTGGTTAGAGTAGTGAACTACAGACCAGGTGATACAAGTACAACTCTCACTGCTCAGTTGGCTAACTGTGTGACCTTGAACAAGTCATATGTCAATTGTCACAGCTTTTTTTTGCTTAATTTGTTTATCACACTAGGTCAGGGGTTCTCAAATGGTGAGGCCAGCCTCCTGGGAGGCCCCAACCTGTTCAGGGAGGCTCAAGCAAGTATGACAAAGTACTGTATTTAAATTTTGGGTTTTATGTATTTTGTGTGAAGAGATGAAGCAAACTGAAAGAGGATAATAGTAGGAGAATTGTATGTATTTATTTACTAATAGGTGACAAGGAAGGTGAATGAGCCAAGGCTCATTTCAGGTGTAACCATGGGTAGGAGTGAATACATTTCAAAAGGTAACTGCAAAACAATCAAGAAATACACAATGAACAATAGGCAAACAGATATGAACAATAAACTAACAATGAGTGGTGGTAATTTATCAATTTGAAGACTGATGACAGAACAGCCCAAATACAAGGGTTGAGCATAGAAGGCTAAAAGCAATAGCAGGAAGAAGCAAAGTAATGACAGAGAAGTTGTTAGGAGAAGGGAAGGAGGGAGAGGCAAAGTATGTAGGAAGGTAATTTCATATAGAGAGAAACAGAGAAAGTAGTCTGACCCATGAAGATATTTTAACAAGGAAACAATGGTTTAAGAATGAAATTAGCAGAGTGAGTAGGCTGGCCTGTGTGTGTGTGTGTGTGTTGGGGGGTACAATGATGAATAACAATATTTGTTTATTTTATTTATTTTTATTCAGATAACACATTTGAGCACAGGGGTTCTTTTTCAAAGGTCACATGTCAGTATAAGACGAAGAACTGAATGTGAGCCAAGTACTCAAAGAGGTTTCAGTTTATTCATGGTGCTCGCAAAGTAGAGTATGTTACTTTCCTTGGGGAGACCCAAGATTATTTCAGTTTTGGGGAGGCTCAAAATCTTTTCCATGCATTTGAGGAGGCTCACTGTGACAAAGTCTAAGAACTATTGCTCTAGGTAAATAGATTGCAAAACCAGTCCAATCTGTCTACTGTACATAAGTAATATTGGAGGTCAGAATCATAGACATATGATTGATGATAATGCTGTTTAATTTTAATATTTTAGAAAAATATGACAGAGCAACATTTTTGTATGTTTTATTTAATCTCATTATAACAACAGAGTATACTATAGTAGTGCACAATCTAAAAAAATGAATAAAAGGTCATATTAATAGCAATTAGGATTTTGGCATTGTAATATTATTACAATATGTGAACTATGTAGAAGTATTTTTGCATATAGGTTTATATTCGTTGTTTGATAACCTGCACAGACAGATTTATGTAGATTCATATTTTGCTATCATCAACACTATGTAATAATATTATTGATTATGTAGCCTCCTGGAGGCACTGTGCTCTCTGTTATTTACTCCTGTAGTTTGGTCACTGTAGGGCTAATGTTATGGCAGAGTCAGCACTTAGTCATGTGACCACTGCCCACATTTAAAAGAGGGTCTAGCAACATATAGACACATAGAAACATAAACAATGACAGCAGAAAAGACAATAGTATGCCCATGGTTCCCTATCTATTTCTGGGACCTAAATGTCATCCAAGGCACTACCCCCAACTCTACCCTGCTACTATCGCCCTAGTAGCCACAATAACCTTCACTCTGTTCCAACTGTGCTTGAAACCATTTTTGATTTTGGCTTCTACCACCTCAGCTGGCAAACTGTTCCAAGGTTCCACCACCCTCTCAATAAGGTAATACTTCCTCTAATCCCTCCTAAGCCTTCCCTTTCCAGTTTCCACTCATGTCCTCTAACTAGTAACTATGCTAAATAGCTCCTTGCAGTGTATCTTATTAATTCCCTTAAGGAATTTGATAGTCTGTATCAAATCACACTTCTGTCTGGTCTCAAGGGAGGATATATTTAACACTGTTAGCTGCTCTTCATAAGATCTTCCCTTCTGGCCTGCATCATCCTGGTCACCTTTCATTGTACCACCTGTAGCCCGTCCTTATACTTCCTAAGGTAAGGACTCCATAACTCGGCACAGTACTACAGATGCAACCTTACCATTGACCTATGAAGAGGTACTATCACCTTCTACTGTCTATACCCCTCCTGATACATCTCAACATCCAGTTTGCCTTACTAATGGTCTTAATGCATTAACTTGATTGTTTGAGGGTGTCGCTAATGATGATTCCTAGATTCTTTTCCTCAGTCGCAGGGCTCAGCTCAATCATCCAATCCAGCACCCTGTCCTGGGATTTTGTTCCCTAGGCATCACTTTGCACATTTTGCAGTTGAATTTCAATTGCCAGACCTTAGACCACCTCTTCAGTCTATCCAGGATACTGCATCCCTATCTCTTATCATTATCCACCTTCCCACAGAGCTTTCTGTCATCTATGAAGAGACACAACCTGCCCTGGATTCTTTCTGCAATATCACTGATGAATGTATTGAAGAAGACACAGCCCAGAACAGATCCTCATGCACGCCACTTGTGACCTCTCTCTCTTCTGATTTGACCCCATTACCACGACCACTTGCTTCCTCCTCCTCAGCCACATTTTTTACCCATCTTACTAAGTCCTTTGCCACCCCAGATCCTCCATCTTTTCAGTGAATACCTATGCGGCATTGAGTTGAAAGCTTTGCTGCAATCAAAATAGAGTAGATCTATGATGTGGCCCCATCCAGTGACTCCATCACCCAGTAGAAGTAAACTGTTAGGTTTATCTGAAAATACCTCCCTTCCACAAATCCATGCTTGCTTACTTCATGGAGGCCATTGCTCTCCAGGTAGTCTAGAAGGTCCTTCTTGACTAGTGACACCATCAGTTTCTCTATAACTAAGGTAAGACTGACAGGTCTGCACTTCCCACCTGCTCCCTCTCCCCACCCTCCAGTCCTTCTGAACTGCCCCTGACTGTATCAAGCTATTGAATAGTCCTACCAGGGTTCAGTTTGTTCTGCTGCCATCTCTCTGAGCAACCCTGGAAGCATCCCATCTGGTCGATGGGCCTTATCTATCTTAAGGGCTGCTAACCTTTTCCTGACCCTTTCACTGGTGAATACTGGCTGCCTCACCTCTGGGACCCCTTTAGCTGCTGCCTTTATGCCACTCTCTGGTAAGGGCCCACTGTCTTCCCTGATGTAGACAGAGCAAAGTAGTCATATAGGATAGTTGCCTATTATCCATACTTATCCATAACCCTACCTTTGTTCGATAGCCTAACAATTCCCCTTTCTTCCTTTTCCTAATATACCTGAAGGAATTTCTTCTCCAGTCTTAACCCCTCAGCAATCTGCAGGTAAGTGTCTTCCTTAGCTACCTTAACTACACTTCTAGGTTACCTAGTTCTTAGTTGGTATTCTCATTATTCTTCTTCTACCTGCTTTTTTTGCACAATGTAAAGGCCTTTTTGGCCCTCACTGCTACTCTGGTCTTTGGTCACTTTTACCTGGATTTCTAGGTTAGTGTCTTCAGGCATATGTTTGATGCCTCAAGAATGACCCCTTTATGGTCTCCCATACCTTTTCCACCCCTTCTATGTGGTATACCCAGACTAACTTGTCCAAAACCAACCCCTCATCCTGTTGAAGTCAGGTTTCAATTGGGGTTTACAGGTCCCCATGGCTAGCCCAAACCAGAAAGGGTTATGTTCACTCTTCCCAGTTGCTCCCTACCTGAACTGCTCCTACCTTCTGTAAGTTGGTGAGCACCACACATGATGGCAGCCTGTCTGGTGGTTTCTCTAAGTAGTTGCTCCAACAGATGGCCCTTGACTGTATCAGGTGAGGGCTCACATCTGGTGCTCCTGGTAACTGGAACTTCACAGTCAATGTCCAGTAGGTTCAGATCACCACTACCACCATCTCCCTTTTGCCTCTGACTAGTTCTTCCTCAAGCTCCCTAAACCTCTCCTCCACCTGTCCTGGTGGACTATAGATCACCGCAACCTTATTCTATTGCCTGAGGCTGCTGTGAGCTGCACCAACAGTGATTCTGTCTTACCATTATTCCCCTGATGTGTCCATCCTCCATTGCCTCAATGCCATCCCTGATGTACAGGGCTACACCTCCCACTTTACCCTTGTGTCTATCCATCCTAAATATGGTGTAGCATGGGGCTGTCAAGTCCCAGATATTATTTTCTGAGGCCCAGGACTCTATGATAGCTATGAGGTCCACCTCAAGGTCTTCCATCATCACTTAGAGCTCACTGATTTAATTACCCAGACTCCAGGTTTTGAGGCTGACCCCTTCCATCTAACCCTTGACCCCCTTTGGCTAGTTCTTGTCCCTTGTCTTTTTCCTTTCTCATTTCCCTTCCATTCTTGTTGTTTTCAGCCTCTGTGTCCCCTCCTCGATCCCTTCCCAGCCAACTTTGGACCCCAACCCATTTTACCTGCTGTGCCTCTACAAGCTCCCAAGATCTGAGAGAGGAATAGCTAAGTTCTCCTTCCTCTCTCTTACCACCTTGGTTCTCCTAGACTCAGTCAGTCCCACTGTCCATTTTAACTGTCTGATATAGACATCAAACTTCTGCCCCAGTGCATGAGTCCTTAGTCAGGTGAAGGCATTCACCCTTGAAAAACTCCTGTCCCAGAACTTTCCCCAGTCACCGCATAAAGTGGCACCACTTTTCCTAACACCAACCCCAATGCCACCCATTAAACTCCTCTATCACCGCCTTGCTTACTCTTTGACCACTCTTCCCTCTGCCCCACACACAAAGACCTCAGAAGGACAGAGGAGCTGAGGTGCCTTTAATCTGTCCACCAGCCTACAAAGGTCTGTTTGACCATCTCCACAGACTCATTAGCTTGATCATTGGTACCCAAGTGTACAAGCACCCCCAACTCCATCCCACCATCCTTCATACCTATCTACATTCTGGATGGCTGTTGCCCCAGGAGGCATCTGACCATCCATCCACTCTCCCATCCAACCCTCCTTCCACCACCCTGCCTACCCCTGATCACTGGAAGTCCAAAACACTAAGACTTTCTTCATTGACTTCTTCCTGTTTTTGATCCCAGGTGCCATCAAGTGTCCTGCCCTTTGCATTGACTGATTCATATTCCTCTCTGGTGAATTTCCATGCCTGAGGCTCCTCCAGTGATGTAAATCAATTTGTCATCTGGATGGGGTGGTGCGTCACAACTTCCAAATTGCTAGCTTAGGCTCACTTCTCCATCCAACCACACTTCACCCCTCAGTTCAGTAGGCCTCCAAGGAGTGTGGATACAGTGTGCTGGCTCCAGCTGAGCTGGCAGCACAGCAGAGATATTTAATTCTTGCTGCTGTCAGCTGATTTTGAAGTGCCATAAAGGTTCTGTAGATGAGGTAATTTTCCTCCTCCAGAGCAAACACCTGGAGAAGAGTGTCCCAGATATGCCATAACTAATTATCTCTCCACTGTACCCATCATTATACTGAACCAAGGAATAGGTCTCCACCTAGAAAGAATGTTGTCAGAGTACTTGTTATGTTTAACTAACTGTAGGAGCCGCTTGTAAGTTTCTAGAAGCAGGAGTTGCAAACAATAATTTAAATGTAATACTTAGCTATTAGAAGAATCCATTCAACAGTTTATAACACAGTTTGGCAATGCACCTGGTAAGCTGGAAAATGATTAGTTAGATAGTGAATTGAACTATAGGAATACCTAGATTGGTAGTTACTGAGTTACCTTAAAATTCAGCAAAACAGTTAACACTGCAGTCTTTAGGGGCAGAGGTTAATTTGCACATAAGTTATTGTAAGCAGTATGCTAGTCTCCAAAAGCAGGTAGGAAAACCTTACAGCAGGTAGGAAAACCTTACAGCAGGTAGGAAATCTACACTCTTAGTAGTAGCCTTTACTTGGTAACAGGCAGCAGACAGACAGACTACAGTATACAGGTAGTATATTCAATTTAAATGCACAAATGTGCAGGCAGAGTTTGGAAAATGAAAGTTCAGCAGTAAAGGAGCTCTGTCATAGAAGGGTATGACTTTCACTAGTTCCATCTGTTCAGAGCTGACTCCTTTGATGACCTTTGCACTCAGTCCTTAACACAGGGACCACTCAAGTGTCTGATGTTATATCGTTCAGGTCAGCATATGCTAGGACTCAGCAGGTGGCTCCTGATTAGTTTGAATAAGTAGTGGAGGAGTGACTCACTCCAGCACCGCTGCTGATGGTAGGCCCTGTGATCAGGGAAGCAGCTGGAGTTTCAACCAGCTGGTCTGTAGGTCTGACAGTGTGGTGTGGGGAACTGATGTCCCACTTTGGTGACCCAGAGGTTTAGAAGCACAAGCAGCAGCAAGAGTTCAGCATGAAGGAAGGCTGTAAATGTTCAGGGTTTAAAGTCCTCACAGCACAGTTCAGTGTTTGGCATTTTAAGATGAGGAATGAGGAAAAAGTGAGAAAATTGTAGTGTGGTATGGAGTAGTGAGGATACTCCTTCTTGGAGCTCTTCACTAGGTCTCTGCAGGTGTTTGTATCATCTGGAGAAAAGGAATGCAATGAGAAAGGAGAGGATGCATTCTGGTCTTCCGGTGTCAACTTGGGGTTGGGCTGACGGAGCTCCACCCCATTGGTGCTGAAAGAATCCCCAACTTAAGTTGAACAAAATAACCCACATGGAATAATGTGTGTGTAACCCCTTGTCCCCAGGGGTTACTAGAATCCCATTAGAATCAGTGGCATATGCAGGGAGAGGCAGCTATTGAAATGCCAGTTAAATGGATTTCACAATGTCATTCTCTGGTTTCAGTCTCAGCTGAGCTGGAGGATGCTGTAATCATGGAACTGTTACAGCAGCATAAGCCACACTCAAGCTAGCTGCAGGTAGTTAGCTTTGGAATGTTCAGTTAGAGTGAGAGAGTCTGTATAGTGGAGTTCCAGATGGAGGCTGCAGCCTGCAGCAGCTCCTCAGTTTAGCTCTGACAGAGAGCTACCACTGTGTTTTGTGTAGTTTTTCTCACCCTAGAAGACAGAGATTGAAGTGGTGGAATCCGTTCCAAGTGGTTTTTTTCTTTGCCCCATCCCAGGAGGGATGGGGGTGATCTTCTGGGTTCAGGGGCAATCCTCTGGTCCATTCTATACTGTGTTGAAGCTGCCTGAGATTCAACTGCTCTGTGAGTACCTGTGACTTTTGTTTGGAAAAGCCGTGGGCACCTGCATTCCTTGTGGTGAATTTTCTATGACAAAGGGATCCTGTCACCTAGACTGTTTTCTGCTTAAAAGTGTCTGCTAAAGTTGGGGTCTAGTGAAGAGACAGTGCCAATTACAGAACTTTTAACTTTCTGACACCCTCAGAGGTGTGTAATGTAGTATGTTAAATGTGAAAGACATTTCAAGATAACATCTACAAGTTTTCTGTGAGGTGTTATTAACCAGATGAATGGCTGAGTATAAATTTGGAAGCAAAGGTTGGGAGACCCTCCCATCTTGAGCAACCAGTTTACCTCTCTGGGTTCAGTTTGGGCACCTGTGTTTTCTCTCAGTGCATTTGACCAGTGCCAGAAGAAAATAGTTTACCCAGATGTGGGTTGGATTCTCTAGGAACCTGTATGTGCTCTTTGGTGGTCAAGGATGCCACCAGTAATTCCTCATGAAATATGGGAAAGTCTCCTAGTACTGGCCATGTGTGCCTAGTCAAAAGGAAATGTACCAGTTCTGGACATGTGTGCCAATCTCCATTTCAGAACCAGAGAGTTTGCTGTGTAATTCAGAACCAGACAGTTCACTGTGTGTGTTCAGTATGCCTATGCTAAATGGGAATTTAGGAATGTCTGCACCTCAGTAATCTGCATTACCAGTAGGAGTAGCCCTGTGAGTCCATCTTCACTTTGAGATTATTCTCTGTGTATGTGAATATAAGCCACACTCTAGGATCCCAACCTGGTTTGGACAGTACAGTTATTGCTTCCACTGTGTCTGGATTTACTTGGGTGCCCCTGAGCAGAAGTATAAACCCAGCATAATTATGAGCAAACACTTTCTCCCAGGGATCTATGTTGATGGCCATGGTAAATGGTCCCACAAGGTGTGAGCCAGGTAGTTGCCACACTTGGTTTGCCTGACTGTGTATGGCAGGTTCAGAAGGAAATGTACTAGTAAACCGAACTGTAGTGACAATCCCCATACCTCTCTCTGGTGCCATATGGTGAGAGGAGCAGCCCTGCTTGTTAAACGGGGGTACATGTGGTAATGTGGCAATATTTCTGTCTAGGGCATAGTTGTCCTTATTGTGGTCCCATAATTACCAAGCTGTTTTTTTTTTAATTTATTCACATTTTATTTCAATTTTCTGTAACACTTATTGTAACATATAAACATTGCCAGCCTCAGTTATGAACCATCAGGATATATAATATACAATGTGGCTTGGTGTTACATTCCAGTGTATTGAACCAAGTTCTTCGTTAGCGGGATACAGAGTCACTTCTTCCATTCGAGTCATCAATTGCCATATTTTCCAAAAGAAACTAGAGTTCATAATGTACTTTGTGAATAAGAGATAGCACTTGTAGAGAAAACACAGAGAACATCAGAGGATGTTAAGCCAGAGACACTCCAGGATCTACTAAAAGCCAATGAGGGGTACATAGGTGTATTCATGGAACAAAAGTGGGGTTGATTCTCTGTTGATAGCCGATCCACAGTTTCCAAAAGTTCAGACACTGATATTCCTGGCCCAGGGATTTATAGTGGTATTTATCCAATTCGAACACATGCTATACCATCTGGTACCAGTTATCCAAAGATGGCAGCAGTGTTTGTAACCAAAATTTTGATAAAGTCTTTTTCGCACAGATTAATAACAACATCAACAATCTGATTGATTGCTTAGGAAACTGAAGCTTTTGGGAGATATAAGTAATAGGGCCATTTTAGGAGTCAAGATTATTGGTTCCATAAACACCTGCTGTAAAGCCCTTGTACCTGCTGCCAGAAGGAGAGCAACTTAGGGCAACCCCAAAATACATGTACCTGATCTACATGCTGGATCCCACATTCGTACCAACAAGAGGCATATTGAGTGCCCTTATATTTTGCCACCCTTACCAGCTGTAGAAAAACTTCCTGTCATTTCCATGAAAATTCTTTTATGTATAGGAGGGAGAAATCTTATTACTTAGTAACACTGACTGGGACCATTCCTCCCAACTGATAGGTTCCTCCAGCTCCTGCTCTCATCTATTTAATACAGCTTTGGTTGAGTTCACTTTCCCTACCCGAATAGCTGTGTATCATTTCCCAATGATATGACTGGCAGACTCCTTTTGCTTGTCAGAATGATTCGGATCCCTGCCACTTGCTGTGGTTCAGAGACAGAATCAAAGTGATGTTTAGCCCATAAAATGAACTGATTTTCAGGTATCTAAGATGATCTACAGACAGAAGCCCATATCTAGCCTGCAGTGCATAAAGGGAAGAGACCCTTGTCGTCAAATAGCTGAAAACAAAATGTCAAACCCAGACAAGCCCAGCACCTAAGAAAAATGTCTGTTTTGTAAAGGGGGTATCTCCATCCCATGCCATAGCTGTCATTAGCATGTGAGACTTTGAGGGCAGTGTGATGTTATATGACTGCCATTCTTTTAATACCACTCTGGTGAAAAGAAAAAAGAAAGTGTCTAATGGGAGTACAGGGATAGCTGCTGAATAAAGCATTCCAGGAAGGTCATGCAAATTGTTTAAGACTAATTCTATGTCCTTCCAATGGGAGAAATAAGTTGGACTGGTCCATAAATAAACTATATGCAGAAATGCGGCCTTGGCATACCATTCTAGGTTTGAGAGGCCAATTTCCTGATTAGATGACAAAACAAAAATGTCAGAATGGATCCTAGCTGTCCTCCTTTTCATACTAACTGAGAATTATTCTATGCCAATCCTTGAATAGTGCTTTGAGGGAGAATAGGAAGTATTTGGAGGAGGAAAAGCACTTTTGGTAAAATATCATATGAATAACTCCACATTTCTCAGAAAAGATAACAGTAATACTGCCCAAGCGTAGTACATTTTTAACTCCTGAGTAAACAGTTCATAGTTTAAAAGCTCAATGTGGTCTAATGATCCAATGATTTTGTTATATTCACCCCATATATCTAATATTATTTCTGTTCCACCTCACAGGAAACCTTCTTGTATGTATTCTGGAGGAGTGCAATGGTAGGTGATTACCTCAGTTTTCATTTATTCAGCCAGAAACCAGTAAAGCTTTCAAACTCCTGCATCAGCTGCCACACCTTTGTTAGAGAGAAGGAGGAATTTACCAAGGTTAATAGTATATCGTCTGTGAATAATGCTACCTTATATTTCCACCCCTAAGGATATCCACTCTACTTGGTTGGACAGCTGAATTAATGAGGCTAAGGGCTAAACATAACATGCAAATAAAAGTGGTGATAAAGGACAGCCCTGACCAGTACCACGGGCCAGTGGGAATGGATCTGTTAAAGAACCATTAACCTTAACATAGGCAAAGGAGGGAGACTAGATACAGTAGAGTGTAAAATGGCTGTAAATTTTGACAGAAATCCAAATGTCTGGAGTTCCGACAAGAGGAAGGCCAAGAGACCCTATCAAGACCTTCTCCGCATCCAGGTTGGCCAGGACCAATGGGAGGTATTGCGATCTGCATAATTTACTAACAGAAAAGCACCTCACACATTATCAAAGACCTGGTGGCCAAGAACAAACCCCATTTGGTGCCGGGTCAACCAGGTCTGGGAGAAGGCCTCGAGTCAAGATGTAAGTACTGCCATAAAGTATTTTTAGTCCACATTGAGCATGGAAATAGGATGATAAGATTCTGCCTTATGGGCCTTACCTGGTTTCAGGAGGACTGCTATAATCACACTGTTCCAAGAAGAAGGAGGATTTTCCATCCTGTACTTCATTTATTGCTCTAACCAATATTGGGAAAAGCAGTTGCTGGATATCCTTCAGCTTATAAAAATCAGAAGGAAACCATTGGACTCTGGGATTTTATTGGCTTGAGACCTTCGAATCGCAGCAGTTGCTTCCAATTGAGTGACTGGAAGTAATAAGGAGGCAGCCTGTTGATCTGACTGGCTAGGTAGCTTTGCCTGAGTTAAATACTGGAGGAATTGGTCCTCCAGAGGGCATTGTGGATCCGGAGAGTATAAATCCTGATAGTAGGATTTAAATTTTTGAAGTATCTTTATCAATTTATAAGTGATAGTACCTGAAGACAGATTCTGCAGCTTTAATATTGTGATTGCTGCCTTCTGTGCTCTCAAATGTCTAGCTAGGTACCTAGCCCTTTTAGAAGCCCCCACCATTGCTACCTTTGCCATAATATATACAGAGCTTGTTCAGTCCTTTGATCCAAATACTTTATATGGTCACCTTTATTTCTAGGAGTCTAGTCTTAATTGACTTATCACCTTTAATCAACTAGCTTTTAATAACAGTGCTTCCTGATATAATTCAGAGGATTTCTGCCTCCACTTCCTTCACTTGGCTGTGGCATACACCACTATATGCCCCTGATAAATGCTTTTAGGAGTCCCACAGGATGGTATATGATACATCCCACATCATTCATCTCCAAAAACACCTTAACTAGCTTAATAATATGTTGCCTCAAGACCAAATCCTTTATATGAACCATGTTTAAATGCCAAAAGGAATTTGCAGGCTGCAATTCACACTGAATTGTTACCCAGACTGGAGCATAGTCTGATAGAAGGATAGGGCCAAAAGAGAAATTCTGAATATTACTAACATGTTCCATAGTAGTGAAAAATAATCAAGTCTAGCTGAACTACCATGCCTAGCTGAATGGTGAGTATAATACATTTCCCTTGGATGGAGGCACCTCCAGCCATCTAGTAACTCTCAAATGTTTCAAGGCAGTATTAAAATATTTAGTCACTACCAAGTTCTGAAAGCTCTGTGGGTTAGAAGAATCCAACCCAGGATTAAGAGTCAAATTTAAATATCTCCCCAAAGCACTCTGCCTTTCATATGTGAAGTGAGGAGAAAACAATTTAGAAAATACACATTTGAAGGAGTTTGGTGGGAAATAAGTGTTAACCAGCATCAAGTCCTTGCCAAATAACGAACCAGTGATAATTACATACCTGCCTTCAGGATCCCTTAATACTTGTTACCTCTAAATGTAGTCCTTTTCATGTTAAAATCAAACCTCTACATCTCTCTTGAAACACAAAGCATGGAATACCTCCTCAAATCTAAATTCAGAAAATGTTTCATGGTCCACTGGTGTCAAATATGTTTCCTGAAAAGGAATGATATCTGCTTTCTGCTGCAGGGCATAATGCAAGCGACTGTGTTGTTAATGGGATTTGTAATCCTATTAAAATTGTAGGATAAAATTCTTAAATTATGAAACATTGTGCTCCCCATATCTAACATTAAGGATTTGGTCATAGCTGGTACTTCTGGAGTGTGTCTGGATACTCTCTTCAGCTCAAGCATACTAATTATAATAGTCTGAACAGAGTCTTGAAAGATCGACCAAATAATATTGAAAGTAAGGTAGCTCTCCTTTGCCATACTCTCACCTAAATTTTTATATCTAAATTCTATGCTTTTCTGAAGCAAACACTGTAAGATATTTATATGGCATAAACTCAATATCTCAATTGAACATATACATTGTATCCAACCCTTAAAGTATATAGAGTGCTAGGAAGAGGTAATTAACTTTATATTCTAATGGCATTATCTTCTTACTAAAATATAAACCTTGTCCAAAAAGGTAATATGATATACTGTCCAAGTCAAATAGTGGAGAAAATAAGAAAGAAACCCCTTTGCTGAATTTAAAAAGCCGCTACACTGAGCACTCGCCTTTAAGAACATCAAAATAACATATTTCCAAAATCAGTGAACCTACTGATAAGGCCTACTATCAGCCAAAGAATGCTAAATTTTACTAAACTATTCAAAGTAGGTGTAACCCGTTACCTGGGGTTACTAGAATCAGTAAGACCTAGTGGTAGGCAGGAAGGCAGCTTGTGAAACTCCAGTTAAATGGATTTCACACTGTCTCACTCTGTTCTCAGTCTCAGCTGAGACTGAGGGATGACATCATTTAGAACTGTCACAGCTACATAAGCCACATTGGAATGTTGCAGTTGGAGGTTAGAGTAGAACGCTGGGGAATTTGAAGTCAGTCCAGTTGCAGTCTGTAATAAAGAGGTGCTCTGCTGTAAGCAGGCCCCTCAGAGCTCTAAGCTCTGTCAAAGAGCTATTTTTGTTGTATAGGTGTGTGTGTTCTCACCTGAAGAGGAACACAATAGGAGCACATTGAAGGGTGGAGACTGCTTCCAGTGATTCAGAGCCCCATCCCTGAGGGGATGGGGAAGGATTCAGCCTGCTTCCAGGGCAACCTCCTGGTCCAGCTAGGGAAAAGAAACTGCCTGATTTAAGTTCATGCTGAGGCGCCAGAAGCTCTGGACGAGAGCTCTTGAGGAGAAAACACCTCTGGGGCACCTGCAACCAAGGGCTGAGTTTGCTCTGCTAAAGGGCTATGTGTTTCACTAAATCAAGATGAAACTAAAGGGACTGTTACTGTGGGGTCAGGAAAAGACAGCCAAGTACAGTTTGGAAGATATGGAGATTGGACTGCTTCACTCTGTGGGGGTCTAGAGTAATAGACACAGCCTCTTATTAAGTATGTTCAAGTTCAGCACAAATGGGATGTAAAGACAGTAGATTGAATGTGGCATACATTTAAAAGAATCTACACAGCAAAGTGTTTTAAAGGATGAGGTGTTACAGTCCAGAGAAATGGGCGGGTATGAATTATGGGAGCAAGAGGTTGGAGACCCCCATCAGTAGTAACCAAATTCACCTCTATGGATTTGCTCTGGGACACCTGTTGCTTTCTCTCAGGTACTTGGCCAGTGCCTGAGGAAAGTACCTGACATGGGATTGATGAGGAAGATTCCCTTATGGAGCAGAAGTGCTCATAGGTGGTTTAGGGAGCCACCAGTAAATGTTTCCATGCTATATGGAAAGTGTCCAGTGGCAGGCAAGGGAGCCAAGCCAGGAAAACCCAGAGCTGAGTACAAGTGTGGGCTGTGTGCCCAGTGTGTTTCAGAGCCTGAGGGCTAAAGTGATGAGGATGTGTTCTGGTCTCCTTAAATCTGCATTACCAGGAGTGTAGCCTTGTGGCAGTCCATCTGTGCTTTGTTTATTTTGTTGGATGAATAAAAGACACACTTTAGAATCCCACTTCTGGTATTGAGATTACAGTTATTGTTTCTTTGTCCGGAGTTACTTGGGTGCCCTGTTGCAGAGTAGCCCAACCTAGCCAATGTGCTGAGTGACATATTCCTCCTGAACCCAGCCCACCTGGTAGAGCTGTCAAGACAGAAATGATATACCTGGGGGTTACAAAAATGGAGGCACCACTGAGGATTTGGGTTTGGAATTTAGGAAGCAATGTAAGAAATGTCGCTTGGACAATGGCTAGCATTTTGGTTATCTGGCAGTGGTTGCCCAAAAGCTGAAGCAACGTTTAACTAATGTGTCGATGTGTGCTGTTAGCCATGTGCTGCTATCAAAATGTCAACTGTTTACCAAGGAGCAGTAAAGCCTGAGAGTGTATGCCCTTGTCCTGCAACAAATTACAGCATTTGCCAGCTTTTAAAAGTGTTTGTGACAAAGAAAAGTGTGGAAAACTGTGGGTAGCAAAAGGAAAATTATGCCCTAGACATTGGAAATGCTTTCTGTGTGAACTGAGAGACTTGTTGTGCTTAATGGCCATGAAAAATGGTTGAAATGGGCTCCCACCGAGGAGAAGTTGGAAAAAAAGTGTGGTTTAGCAGTTTAAATTTGCCTGCATGACGATCGCTGTGAGGAGAAGCACGAGAGGAAAGAGGCTCATTTTCATGGCGCCGAGTGATTGGTGAGACTGCAATCAGTCCCTTCCCAAGCCAGCTCTAGAGCAACTGCACAGCATTCGAGAGAGGAGAGTGAGTGGAGTGCCAACTGGCTTACCAGGAGGAGCGCTATGTGACTGAAAGTGCTGTAAAAGTGTAAAAACTGACTTTTCTGTTTAAATGCAGGCTCAATCCACATCTTGATTGACTGGACTGTAAGTGTGGTATTCAGATGGACAATCAGCAGGACTGCCAACCCGCTTCTTTCCAGAGGCCTCCAAGACTGGCTGCAGGTTGTTTTCCATCGCAGCAAACAGCTACTGACAACAGTGAGTACTAACAGAAATAATTGCTCAAACTAAGTGATTTTGCCAAAAGCCAGCTGAATCTGTGTGTAGCAGGTAATCACTTCAGAATGAAGGACTGTGTTAAGTTTTACCAGCAAAAGCAAGAATTCTAAGTAATCGACTGTGAGCATAATGTCAGTGGTTCAGTAGGTAGCACACTCGCTTCTGAGGCCGGGAGATCAGAGGGTTTTGGGTTCAGTTCCCCATCTGGCACTTGGGTTAATATCCCAGTACTGACACTGTAGTGCAGCATGAGAGGGTGCTGCACTTCTGAGGTGCCATCTTTCGGATGAGACGTTAAACCAAGGTCCCATCTGCCTGGATTGGTGGTAGTTCAGGTGGATGTTAAAGATCCCATGGCACTTATCAAAAGAGCAGGGAACTGTTTATTGGAAAACCAAAAACATCAATACAGTATGCTCAAAGAATATAAATCAAAAGAAAATAAATCAAAACAGAAACATCACTGAAGAGCTACTGAAAGAAAACAAACAAAACCAAACATATAATCACACAAAATAAGATACAGACCATATTAAATCCAGTAAACATGCTTCCAGTATTCATGAAATAAGGAAACGGAAATGATGGGATTCAAAGGCCTTTGAGTCCGTAAACTGATTCAATATGGGAAAACAACAGAAGGTAAGGTATGAGATGTTGCAAAGAAAATGAGCATCTCGCCTGCCATAGATAAAACTTGATGCAAGCAAATATCACAGTAAGAGTACTTGGATGATAACGGAAAAACCTGAATAATCCCGAAGACCAAACATTCATAGGAAACATGACATGATGTCCCCACCCCACTTGGCAAGTAAGGTAGACCAAAATTGAACAGTATAAGAACAAGTAAGAAAAATATGAATCAAAGTTTCTTCCAAGCTCACACATTCAATACGAATACAGTTCCGCTTTGCAAGAGCTTTATTCTTCAAATTTCCCTTAACCCTAGCTTCCCATGACAACTTAGTCATGTCACATCCCACATCCGCCAGGAATCCTCCCGCAGTCAGAACCTTCAAAGTTAAATGTATTTTCATAGGAAAACATCTAGGAAAGTCAATCTGAACTAAAAATTCATAGACATTATGCTATGATACAGGCTCTTCTGGGAAAGCTGATGAACCTCGCTTTGAGCAACATGCCACTGACAAAGTTTGGCAACCACTAAAGGTAGAAATGAGGGCAGTTTAGAATTAGATTTAACAATAGGCGCTTCAGTAGACCAATGCAACAGAAAATCTTGAAGCGAGAAAAGAGTCCAGGTATCCCAGGGATGAGATTGACACAGTGCCACTCTTTGAATGTAGATTTAATAAAGAAGGAAAATAAAAGCAACCGGATAATCATACCAAGACCATCCGCCTTAATCGGAAAATATGTAAAATCTTGCTTAACCGGTTCAATCGGCTTCCCACAACATCTGAAAAAATACTGTATAAATGAGTTTCATATTGCCTCGGTAAAGGAAAACTGAACTAAAATAAAGAAACAGAGAGCAAAAATTTTTGATGATCAAACACATTTTTGTTTAGAAAACGTCCAGGATTTGCATAACTGTACTTTTTTCACCTAAAGCAATACACGGTTGCCAATTAAGATCATTCAAATCACCCATACCAAAAAACAACCTAAAATCTTAATAGGTCCCATAGAGATAGCTATTTGCCCAACCATGGTTCAAAAAAGCCTCCCAAAAAAAAATACCAGCACTCTTTTCATAATTCACAGAAGTTCCTGAAATCAGACCAAACTGTGCTAAAACATGCAATGCAGCAAGGTCAGAAGCTGCATTTTGAAGCAAAAGACACATATCATCTGCATAGACAACTAGAGTCTGTGACAGAACCTCAGGAGATGGTGACAATCCCATAATGTGAGGATGATGAAGAAGATCCCAAACTAAAGGGTCCAAAACAAAGGTATATAATAAAGGCTAAGCGGCAGCCCTGGCGCACCCCTACAAAAATCAATCCCTCCCCAACAACATATTAAAAGGGAAAATGTTGGGCTTCAATATACAAAAGTGCCACCTAAGTTTATCAGAAAACTCATACGCTGAAGAACGTCAAATAAAACCTGTGTGCCACCTTATCAAAGGCTTGGGCCTGTTCAAAGAAAGTAAATAGCCTGAAAGTTTCCCCAATCGGCCAAACTCACAAACATTCTCAGCAGGGCCAAATTTTGGTGGATATGTCTACCCAGAATCGAGCACGTTTGGGCTGGATGTATTAAGGAAGAAGCAACACGCTAGCCGATGACACAAAATAGCCGAAAAAATCTTATAATCCATATTTAATAAACAAACCGCCTCAATTTTCAATTATGTTTATTCCCTTTTAAATAAAAATGGTTAAGGTGTCCGAAAATCCAAAAGGCAGTCGGAAGATTCAAGAATTTCATTATAAACAGATGTCAAGATGACACTTATATCATCTAAAAAAAATTGTACAATTCATTGATTAAGTCATCAGTGCTAGGTGATATACTAGATTTTAGTGGGTAATTTCTGACCTGACCTCATCCAGGGTTATGGGCATGTCTAGAAAAGGGAATCAGTGGACGAAATTGTGGGCAGTTAGAAGGAAAACAAAGCTTCCTAAGTAGTGGTGGGCTGAAAAGCCTGACCATGTTGAGTCTGTAAAAGGACCAGACGATATGTAACATTTCAATATCCATCATGTGCAGAACCCCTTTGATCATAAAGACCGTCATAAGTTTTTGTCTAGGGCTTGCTTACAGGCCACAAAAGGGTCTGAACTCGGTGAAGATTTAGTCCATAAGACAAGTCATTGTGAATTTTACAAGCTTTCCCATAATGAAAAATTTCATACTATGTCGAGGCATCAGCAAGTTGATCTTGTATCCGAACATCGGAACTAGAGGAAGTGACATCAATTTATAAACTGCGATCTATTTCAAATAAGCAATATAGTCAGCTGACTGAGTGCTATGATGGTAAGTTGTGGAAGTCAGTCTAAACTCAAGTTTAGTTTCCATCCACCAATCACCCCAGGAATCGTACATCCCAGCTATGGAGCCGCCATCTATCCAATGCCTGGGATAAACATAACTGAAACTGCTCAGTAGTCAAAAAAAACAGGTTCATCTTCCATCATGCAGGCAAAGCAGGAAAATAATGTGGCATTTTAGACAGTGAAAATCGTACTGTCAATAATAGATGATCCAAAAATTCACAAGGGGTCAATAAAAAGAAAAAGGCAATAAACATCCGGAGGCAAAACAAAATCAATCCTGGTAGCAAAACTGCTGCGTTTGAAAAGTAGACCCTGGGCCCTAATGAAGCGCTCTATAAGCATCTGTCAAGGAGGCCATCTGAATCAGTTTAAACAGAGCATGTGAATCACAATACACCTTACATTGCAATTGATCTTTAAACCTAAATCCAGGCCACAGTTGAAATCACCCCCCACCCAAATAATGTGTCGAGGAGTAAAAGGTAAGCTAAATTTCACTAAACAGAGCAATCCTGGCTGATTTAACCTGGGAGCATAAATGTTGATGAGATGAAGGAAAGGCCCTGTAAACACAATCCAGGAGCAAAACTCTTCCTGGGGCCAAATCAACCAAACCAGTTACCTGTACAAAAGGATGACAAATAATATCCCCACCCCATCTGCAGCATCAGGACCATAGGACCAGAAAGAAGGTCCAGAATGCCATAATTTGTAGTGGAATTAATGTCCAAGAGAGTAGAAAACGCTTCTTGCAGAAAGATAATATCCGTAGAAAAGGACTTACAAAAACGTAAAGTCCAAGACGCTTCAGAATTCTTAATACTACAAGAATTCAAAGAAACAAGCGCTAAAGAAGCCAGGAAGCTAGACTAAGATTTGTCCTTTTTTGCTTCCTTCCTGACTCTTCTTGGACTTCAGTAATTCAGGACCTCCTTCATCATCACACTCCATACCAGACAAGGCCCCAGATGTGACCGACAGGTCAGATTCAGAATCCCCATCTGGATCCTGCAGAACCTTAACTGTATTATGCGTAGGAGATAGTTGGTACAATTAACTTTTAGCATGAGACCTAGTCACATCGCCTCGATGAGGTGCCTGAAACTCAGGAACTGGGGAGGGGCTGAAGTGAGCAAGGTAGGAGCTGTGAGCCCCAAACCCTCAGGTGGTTGCACAATATCGAGGCTCATCATTGGGGCAGGGTACTACTCCATCAGAAGGGGTCGAGGCAGAAGGGCTAGGACCAGATGGGTTGGGGTCGGGGGACTGTCTCCTCAGTGTGCAGCCTAAAATGGTCCTGGGTATCCAAAATCAAGGTCTCCTTATCAAGGCCCCTGAATTATTCTGGCCAGCATATGGACACTGGTGGTATGCATTCCCCGGTATCACAGAGATTGCAGTGAAAACATTCCAGAAAGTGCTACTGTCATGATCCAGTTCACCACACAATGCGCATTTGATTTTATCACAGGCACTACTGAGATGATGAGGGCTACACATTTATAACACACCTTGGGTTGGCCGGGTAAAACAGACACCCCAGTCCCTACCCAAGAAAAACTATTCAGAACATGCTGGACTAAATCCTACAATGAGTAGTTTCACCTTAAATTTCCAGCTTCCTGTCCAAATACCCTCCCCATCAATAACTGGCTCAGGAGGCCACAATACAGTGTATTTACTCTCCAACCAATACATAATATCCCCACATTTACCCCTCATTCCGAAACATGATATGCACAGTTTTAAACAGTGGCTTTGTAATAGGAATAGCTCAGAATGGAGTCCATAAGGGAGTAGATTTCAAAGAATCATATTTTTGCCAAAATTGATCTAGGCCCACAAAGGATTTGAAACTGATATCAAAGTTTCTTCCCGAATATTGATAAGGGCATATATTTCTGAGGCTTGAAAATTCATGGAGTTTTAAGCAGCCAGCAGGCATCAAAGAAATGGTCAGGATGCTCCTGAAGACCCCCATACCAGAGGCAGACAGCGTTCCATCTGAGGGCCTGGTCTAGGCGATTGTTCTTAAAGAGGTCCACAAAGTGGGGGCCTGTAGAAAACCGTTCCTGCCTAGGAGAGAGAAAGGGTGAAACATTCTGTATTTCAGTATTAGACTCCATACCTATACCAGGAGCAGAAGTTTGCAAAGGCTCACCAACAGAAGCACCAGGAGTCACAGTCTGCGATCCGAGGGCTGCACCTCCACTGAGATCCCTGAAGCAGGTGTCTCCTGTGACGAGAGGAAATCCAGTCACAATCCGGAATCCACTGACCATCCTGTCACATCCATCCTGCATCTAGCAGGGCCGATTCTTTACTCCACCCTTCGATGCAAATGAGCCCACTGACTGAGGTAACATCCGCATTGTAGCACGTACATCCCCAGAAGTGGAAGGCAGCACTTGGGCTTCAGAGGTATCGAACCTGCCGCAACCTCGAGCGGCTGATCAGTATGCATCTCATCTGCCTGTGCCAGAGTGGAGTGAGCAGCAATACCGGGCAGAACAGGCAAAGAAACCTCCTCAATCCTGAACTCCAGCAGAACAGCAGCCACCGAATCTCCAGCTGTGTGGAGCACACCGCAGATATCTCCTGGGAGGCCCTGAGACCACTTCAGAACTGTACTCCATAAAGTCTCAGCCGCATCGCTGCACAGTAGAAATCACCCTGTCAACTGCAGGTAAAACATCTGTCTCCATCACAAGCTTAGCACAGACTGCCAGAACGTAGAACAGTCAGCAGGTCCCCTACTGCCAGCAATGCCGTAGGAATTTCCCAGTGTCATGGCCAATTTCCCTCATTCACTAAAAAATACCACCAACAGCTTAATCTGGTTCAAGGTCAGTTGGCATTCATCTGTATCCCACTCCCGGTCGTGCCTGAAAATAGGCAGGATTTGTCTAGTGCACTTACCCGTCAATAAAACTAAATAAATAAATAAAATAATTATAGGTTCAGTGTCAGTATAATTTTCAAGGCCATGTGAGAGACTGTGAGTTGTATCAGATATGCAACAAAAAATACAGGCAATCCTGTGCTATGAAATACTGAGGCTTTAAGGGACTGTAAGCTAGAGCAATGTCTTCAGTGAGTAAAAGTCTGTGGTAAATCACATAAATGTGCTAGGAAAAACAACAGTGCAAGTTTGTGCAGTTTGAGCAAAGTTATCAGTAGAGTGTGTAAATCAGATGCGCAGTGGCTTGACCTAATTACAGAATGTTGATGCGTAGGAATGCTGCCACCACCATTACAGGGTGGGGTAGTAATGTAAAACAGCAGCAGAGGAGCCATTTTGAAAGAGAAAGAAAGTTTTCAGTGATGTGGGACTTGAAATAACAGTGAGCATTGTTTGTTTTTCTGCAGTCATGGCTTCAGGACCAGTCCACTACCCGATCATGCCTGGGCTGTGATAGCAGTAGAAGTTAACAAGTTAAGGGACATTGAGAGATGTTACTAAAGGGGACCACTGCCCTCATGTGGCGATTCCTGGATATCCAGTGCAAGTATGTTTGATGTGCTTAAATGCTGGAAGGGACGCCTTCACGGTACCTAACTGTTCTGGGTGCTTAGAGAAATATGGTTTGTTTAAAGCACCCTAGATTCGCTTTGGCTTCCACATGGACAAAGGTTCAAGAATCTGCAGTTGGCAGCACACAGCACCAGGCGGAGCCTGTTAGAGAAGGCCCCTCAGAGTGTGGCACAAAGTTAGAGGATGCAGATTTACAGACAGAACAATGTGCTGATGTTTCAGAGTCTGAGTCACAGAGAGACATTTCAAGAAGAGCATCAGTAGACCCTTGGAGAGAGGGGCTCAGCCCAAGTCTCATAGGTGAATATGAGATGAGGGAGGCCTTTGAATGGGAGGTTTCACCTCCACGCCAGCTAAGAGTGGACAGTCTCAGGAGTGAGGACGACTGCTCACTCCCTGGGCACAGATTCTCAGTGAGGAAGAAGAAGAGGGGAACCTATGTGGCCTTGTGAAAAGGAAATGGTACACAGCCTCAAGCTCTTGCCTCAGAGGACGCATGGAAGACAGTGGTGATTCCACTGCCCTGGTTGTGCATGAAGAAGCCAGGGATCCATTTTTGTGTCATTAATAATGCATAGCTGGCAGAACCAGGACTTGCTGCCCAAGCCAGGCCAGAAGTCTCAAGTTGACCAAAGCTAGTTGAGAGGAAAGACTGGTTCATAGGAAGCGAATGAAATCTATGAGATGTCCTTTCCTACCTTTCCTCGGAGAGTCTGGGAGGAGATTGAAAAAGCAGGAAATCCTGGATTTGGGAAGATGCAATGAAATGTGTACATCCTGGTGCAAACAAGCATGTCAAGAACAGAACGTTTCAAGAAAAATACAGCCAGCAGAAAGAGGCAGGACACAGTTTATGGACACTGTTCGAATTGTGGATGGAGAGGGACATGAAACCTTTCACAGTGCAATTAGATCGCCGGACAGGGTAATAATTCAAGCACCTGACCCATTGTGCTATTGGCCACAATGCAAAGACCTTCCTGTGAATGTGCCCATGCCTACCAAATGGAAAGCAGAGCAGTGGTAACCAGTGCTGCCACTCCAGCCGCTGTCTGCATCTATGTTGTTACTCCAGTCTGGATGTCCAGGAACCAGGTGCCCCACATTCATCAGTTCTACAGTGTACTGGCTTTACAGAATCCATCGACTGGCCCACCAGATGACTTCAGATCTAGAGAGGACACCATCCCAGCTGTATCCTGATTCTTCGCCTGGGTGTCAGATGACTTCAGACCAGCTGTTTTCATTTTTGATCCTGTTCCAGGTTCCATCTCAAGAGATGACATCATCCCAACAGTTTCCAGATGTGCCCTCCTATAGTTTCTCAGAAGATTTCTTCCCAGCTATATCGGAAGAATGCTGCCAGGGAGAGTCTTTGGCTGAGGACAAGGTGTGGTACCATTTTCATTCTGCAAGGGACTGGTAAGTCCAGAATTTTCTATTCTTATGACATTGCAGTACACACCCTACACTAGCAGACTCCAGATGTTTGAACTGTCCTCAAAGACTCTCCCTTTGGGACCTTGGCCTGCTAGAACTGTGCTTCACTGGGCTCCAGCCCAGGAGAGACTCTTTAATGGACTTGCCTTCGCACTGTGGTCACTAGATGGGACTTTTAGGGCACTCCATCCCCCAAATATGGTGTATTGTAAATAATGTCATTGTTTTCTACTGTTTTCTAATGTTTATACTGTTTTTTCTACTTTTCTAAAAAAATATTTTGAGGATTCTCCTGTGTTTAGATGGTAGGGGTTTAGATAGACTGTGTATGCAGATTAGAGTGTGTGTTGTCTTTCTTTTCTTGAAGGTGTTCCTGAAGAAGACAGAAGAGAAGACAGGAAGAGGAGGTACTCAGTGGACTTCCTCAGTAGTACTTTAGAGTGTAGTGTTTAAAGTACTGTTATTGTTGTTGTTACTGTGTGTAACTTTTTTCTTTCACAGGTATGGTTGTGGGGAGTGTGGGAGTAATGCATAGTGTATGGTATTAGCTCCGTGTGGTTGCATGATGTCCAGGTTCGGGAGGTCCCCTGTTTGTTTTGTTTTGGGAATTCTAAGTTAGAGGCAGACAGATTTTCCCTAGAAGGCTAGAGGGGATAGACAGGCTGTGGCCCTGACCTGCAGTAGGGGTTGCAGTACTGATCTATTAGGCTATGCTCTGGACAATTCTACCGGAGCCACTAGATACCCATAGTCAGTGGGTAGAGTAGAGGTTGATGTCAGCTGAAGGCCTCTAGGCCCTTAGTGCTATCTGCCTGTGCTGGCACATGGTAGGGAGAAGATAGCACTACCTCCCTTAGTCAACACATGGGGTGAGATGGCCTAAGCCAGTGACTAATGTTTGTGGCCAGTCATTTTCCTGGCCCAGGGTAAGTGTAACCCCCGTTACCCAGGGTTACTAGAATCCTTGTAAGACCTAGTGGTAGGGTAGAAGGCAGCTTCAGAAACTCCAGTTAAATGGATTTCACACTGTCTCACTCTGTTCTCAGTTTCAGCTGAGACTGAGGGATGACATCATTTAGAACTGTCGCAGCTGCATAAGTCACACTGGAATGTTGCAGTCGGAGGTTAGAGTAGAATGTTGGGGAATTTGAAGTCAGTTCTGTTGCAGTCTGTAGAAGAGGTGCCCTGCTGTAGCAGGCCTCAGAGCTCTAAGCTCTGTCAAATAGCTATTTTTGTTGTATAGGTGTGTGTTCTCACCTGAAGAGGAACACAATAGGAGTACATTGAAATGGTGGAGACTGCTTTCAGTGGTTCAGGGCCCCATTCCCGGGTGGGATGGGGGGAAGGAATCAGCCTGCTTTACAGGGCAACCCCTGGTCTGGCTAGGGAAAAGAAGCTGCCTGATTTAAGTTCGTGCTGAGGCACCAGAATCTCTGGACGAGAGTTCTTTGAGGAGAAAAACCTCTGGGGCACCTGCAACCAAGGACTGAGTTTGCTCTGCTAAGGGGCCATAGTTTCTCACCTGCATCAAGATGAAACTAAAGGGACTGTTACTGTGGGGTCAGGAAAAGACAGCCAAGTACAGTTTGGAAGATGTGGGGATTGGACTGCTTAACTCTGTGGGGTCTAGATTAATGGACACAGCCTCTTATTAAGTATGTTCAAGTTCAGCACAAATGGGATGTAAAGACAGTAGACTGAATGTGGCATACCTTAAAAAGAATCTGCGAGCAAAGTGTTTTAAAGGATAAGGTGTTACAGTCCAGAGAAATGGCCGGTATGATTTATGGGAGCGAGAGGTGGAGACCCCCATCAGTAGTAACCAAATTCACCTCTATGGATTTGCTCTGGGACACCTGTTGCTTTCTCTCAGGTACTTTGCCAGTGCCTAGGAAAAGTACCCAGACATGGGATTGATGAGGAAGATTCCTTATGGGAGCAGAATTGCTCATAGGTGGTTTAGGAAGCCACCAGTAAATGTTTCCATGCTATAATGAAAGTGTCCAAGTGGCTGGCAAGGAAGTCGAGCCAGGGAAACCCAGAGCTGAGTACAAGTGTGGGCTGTGTGCCCAGTGTATTTCAGGAGCCTGAGGGCTAAAGTGATGAGGATGTGTTCTGGTCTCTTAAATCTGCATTACTAGCAGTGTAGCCCCATGGGGTCCATCTAGGCTTTGTTTATTCTGTTGATGTGAATAAAAGCCACACTTTAGAATTCCACTTCTGGTATTGGAATTACAGTTATTGCTACCTTTGTCCGGAGTTACTTGGGTGCCCTGTTGCTGAGTAGCCAAACCCAGCCAATGCCAAGTGACAAATTCCTCCCCGAACCCAGCCCACCTGGTAGAGCTGTCAAGATAGAAACGCATACCTGGGGTTGCACAGGTAACTACCCTCTACCTATAATCTCCTCAGATAGCTGGTTCTTCTGATAAGAGCTAGGCTGCTATTTGTACTTCCATACCTCTGAGCCATATCCACTTCCTGGCTCCTTACCAGTGCCTTGATCTCACCTGGCACTGTTGGGCTACTACCCAGAAAACCCAAAGTACCCAAGGGTAAAAACACCCTGAACCATGCAGGAATACATAACAACATGGCCTCAATCAGGACTCTCTATTAATGCCATGGGGTAAAATTCTAACACTTCAATACTGAAATACATTGTATCCATTTAAAATGATCAAACCCTCTTTTGTTTTGTTTTTCTTTTCCCCTTCCCCATATTCTTTTCATAGCAATATGGTTTATAATCTAGAATCATTAAGCACAGTAACCTAAATGCTGGAAAATGCTAAATTTTAAGTGTAAAAGCTAGCACGGTCTTGAGACAATAATCCTTTTCTTGTACATTTCCAGATATCCAAGCTGTTTGAGCAGAGTTCTGGGCATCATAACTCTACCAGCCCTTGTCGCATAGTGCCCCATGTCAGTGGGATGGTTATCGCTGAAGTTCTTTCCAGGTTGTAGGTGCTAATGGACTGCTCGAATCGATCAAATAAGATGCTGAAATGCCTCTAGCCAACAGTCAGGAGATTGAAACAGAAAATCCTTTACGGGAGAGATCTTGCAAAGCTACATACCGATAAGCTGGTAAAACAGAGAATGATTGATAGGAAGGGGCCGCTCCCTTCGCATTTCGTCTGTTACTGATATGCCTCAAGAAGTTAGACCAAGAATGAGAGCAGAAATGTGGCTAGCAGAGTCTCCACATACTAAGAAGAGACCTTATATTAGCTCCACCCTAGTTTTCACTCTTTCCCTTTGGACGACAGTGCAAGGTGCTACTAATGGAGTGAACCCAGGCATCGCCTCCTACACTAGCCAGAATCAAAAGGCAAGCCCACAGTTTTGGTTAGGGATAAGGTCAAACAGCCACATTCCAAAAGAATCATAATGAATATACCTTTCCTCCAGCTCAGAGTTCTCCCGAGTGTGCTGCCCGAAGACTTTCCACACTGCATCACAGCCATATCATTGAGGAAGATCACAACTAAAAGATTTCAGCAGGATCTGCTCTCCTCTAGAGTCTGTTCTTTCTCCATCTTTTCCCCTCTGGTGAAGCCTTGACCCATTGTTCTTTTGTAAAGTGTGTTTGTCACGGAGAGTTGGGTCTCCATTTCTTAAGAGGAAGGGCTTGATTTTTCTGTAAATCCACCAAGGCTGCCTCTGGGTACTTGTACATTTTGGGACACCTTTATAAAATACTTTTAACCTGGCTGGGTAGGGAGTGGTGAACTTTAAGTTTTGAGCTCTCAGGAATTCAAAGAGTGGCACAAAGCTTTTCATTTCCTTTGAATGGTCAGAGAATAATCGATATCCAGCCTAATGTTGTGCCCCTCATAAGTTAATTGGCCTTTTATCCATACCCTCGATAAAATCGTTTGCTTTACTGCATAATTATAGAATCTTACTATAAGAGATCGACGTGGGGCTCCTGGGTGGTTATTGTGGATAAGAGCACGGTGGGCCTGCTCTATGGGTAAATGACCCAAGTCTGAGGTGTTCACTAATTTAGAAAAGAAGTCTTGCAGGAACATAAAGAGGTCTCCTTACCCTCAGTCCCCTCAGGAAGCCTGTATATTCTGTGGCAATTCCACCTTGCACAGTTTTCTAAGTCATCTGTTTTTTCAGTGAGCTGCTGGGTATCTTTAGGAAGATTGGCAAATAGTCCTTCCAACTGATTGACCCTACCATCCATGTCGGAAGCCCGCTTCTAGAGAAACCGCCCATTCTTCTACTTGCTTTATGGAAGATTACAGTTGGTGGTAGATTGTATGGGTCTCACCCCAAAACACCTGAATTTCCTTAAGGAGAACAGCATTTGTCAGCTGCTCAGAAGAGGTCAGGTTGTCAGCTGCCATATCTGTCCCCAGTAAGTATGATGTAGCAATTAAATTTGGTCATTTATACGGTGATGTAAGCAAACTGTTTTCACCCACGGTTTGTTTAATGGTATGTCACTTCCTTCTTTTGAGTTTGATTGCAATTTGCTGTTCTGAAGCCCACTGATGGAGGTAGATTTAATGCTGTACTGCACAGCTCTGCTGTTTGGCTACTATGCTGTGTCCCCATGTCACCAGAAGTCCATCATTACCAAGCTTTGTTGTCTAAAAGATAACTTGGTACACAGGAAGAGTCATCTGTCTGGGAGCCCCATCCTAGACCCATAAGCAGGTACCCTAGTATGGGAGCTCAAATCCTCTTCCCCTCCCCCAGGAATGAAGTGCCCTGTAAAGCACAGAACATGATGGTGAGGTGAACTGGTTAAACCATATGGGGCAAGTTATATGTATACCAGCTAAAGAGACTGAATTAAGTATGGTGTTCCTTATTTTAGAGTCAGGACCTACAGGATGATCTGGAAAAGCTGGAGGGTGGTCCAGGATCTAACAGCTTGGCTTCAATGCCAAGAAATGCAAAGTTATACATATTGAGCCAAGAATCCCAGGACAGAGTACTACCTGGGTGGAGTCTGAGTATCTGCATCAGAGGAGGAGGAGAAGAACCTCGGAGTGATGATCATTAGTGACCTGAAGCACTCCAAGCAGTGCAAGAAAACAGCAGAAAAGGCAAACAAGATGCTGGGATGCATATCTAGTGGGATCAGTAGTAGGAGAGAAGAGGTTATACTGCCCTTGTACAGGTCCCTGGTAAGGCTTCATCTAGAGTACGGAGTTCAGTACTAGTGCCCTCACCTCAAAAGGACATTAACCTGCTGGAGAAGGTCCAGAGGAGGGCTACAAAGATGATAGCAGGTCAGCAGGGTAAGGCATAAGGAGGAGAGGTTGAGGGCACAGAACACATTTCCTGGAAGGCAGGAGAGAGAGAGGACATGAGTCGGCCTTCAAGTACTTGAAAAGGATAAATAAGGTGGATAAGGAGAGTCTCTTTAAGCTGAGTGGCAACCATAACATGAGGGGCACATTCTTAAGTTGGAGGATGGGAAGTTTAGGAGGGAGGTCAGGAAGCACTTCTTCATAGAGAGGGTGGTGGATACTTGGAATGCGCTGCCAGAAGAGGTGATCTCATTGAAGACAGTGGGTAGCTTTAGGTGAGGCTGGGAAAGGTATAGGGGACTGTAACAACCATGGGTAGGGAGGATGGGAGGAGGGGAGGAAGGGCAGGGACAGTAGCTCACGCTGTCGACCCTGCAATGAGAGCAGAACAGACTAGATGGACCAAATGGCCTTTTTCTCCTGGCTTCTTCATATGTTCGTATGTAGAATGCATAGGCTATAATTGTTATCAGGCAACATCCAAGAAAAAGTAGTACTTCAAATGTGGGACACAGTGTAACGTCAACTCATGCAGTGAATGCAATGGAGCTATAAATACATTTCTTTGATCATGATTTTATGTTTTGGACAATAAACTATATAAAAATACTTAAGTGTGAATGGCTGAATGATGTGCTGCCACTTCTGAGAACTGTTCTGAGAAAGAATTTTTCAAATCAAAGCCATTCAAATGGCAACACGTTCTTTGGATCGAAGGTGGTTTAAATGGTTGATGATAATCAAGTCATCTACCACCTACAGTAAGTAAGCAAAGCTGGAAATTTTGGGTAGGCTTACAGGGTAGGATTTTCTTTTTTTTTTTTTCATGGTATTACCGCCTTCCACGCCCAGTGCTCCCCTCTCCTTGGGCTCTTCAGTGTTCTCGACTCCACCAGCCATCCTCTTCCTGGGCTCTCCTCTGTCCTCATATCACAGCTGACTGCCGAGGGGCATCCTGGTGTATTCCTTCACTGAACGGGTCCCTCCTCCGAGGGAAGGCACCGAGGGGCTTACCCAGCACACTCTATGTAAGGCCCCTGGAAGTGCCACTGAGGTAGAGGAGGCCTGCTAGGTTCCGGAGCTGTCGCAGAGTGGGGAGCCATCATCTGGCAAACACATGGAGACATTTTACATTTCCTGGTGTTCCCTCCTTGTGCCACTGTCAGAACAGTGCCCCAGTCTCCACTGGGAGCCGCTATTGAGTGAGGTGACCACTGCCCACCCCAAAGAGGGGAGTAGTCCTCCGGATGCTCAATCCTCTTCATCCCTGCTGATCCCCTGCAAACCGAGTCCATTCCTGAACCCAGGTCTCCGTGTGGTTTGAGGTGTGGCGTCCAGTGCCTCAACCTCTGCCTCATTGGGCCAGTGGCAGGATTTTCTAACTACCCTTAGATCTGTGCAAGATGTGCCAAACCCCTGCTTGCAGAAACTGTGGTGTGCCAGGGACCCTGCGCAAGATTTTCACAAAATGGGTTCCGGCACCAAAGTCCCCGAGTTTGCCACAAGTGCACAAAGGGATTGTTGCAAGCTGCAGGAGGATTGTGCAGCCACACCTTTCAATGGAGCACCCCATCTACTAAGCAGAACATTGATGGGGTGTCTGGAGTAGGCACCACACTGTTACAGATGCTGCCACAACAGTGTCCTGTGTCACGCAGCAGTCAATTGCCAAGGTAGCCAGACATGTCACCTGGGAGGTGTGTGGATGGATTTAAGAGGTGGTTCACTGAGGAACATTGTAGTAGAAGGTAGACAGAAGGTGCAATATGGAACAGGAGCAAGAGCACAATGGTGTAACAGAGTTTCTAAAGAACAATGCAGGAGAACGGAAATTGGTTTCACACTGTTACCCATGGAGACATTTCAGATCGGTGGATGCTACATTTTGTGTATGTTTTTTGGGGGCAGGGGAGTCATCACTTTGTGCATTATTATAGCTGCCTCTATTAATATATGTGTTTTGGTGTATATTGTGTGTATGGAGGGTGGATTACAGCAAGGCACAATGCCACAGCACACCACTTTACCCAGGATTTGAATCTGTGACTGACTCCTATTAGATCAACACAATTTGCATTACATATTGACTCCTTGTAAACACAAGATACTGTTAAAATATTAAAGACTACCAACTGAGACACCTCATAGCTAAGGACTTTGGTTTGGTGAAGATCACCTCTAAATTACAATCCTTTCTTGACCTGCTTAAATCCCAGGTAAATGAATCACGCCATAGCTAAGCTCTATGCATATCTTCTTCTCAGTAAACCCCCGAAGCTTTAGCCGCTCCAAGGTTTGGGAACCATGGATTGCTAACTCCTCTTTATCCTGGAGCCAGCTGTGACAGATTTACATAGGTTCCTTTCTTTGGACAGGAATAGACTTACACAATTTTACATAATCAACAACATGTATTATACTCGGTGAAACTAGCTAAATTTGGGAAAGCTAGTTCTGCCACTTGTACTAGGTGTGGAAAAGATCAGGGTAACATAATGCATGTATTTTGGACCTGTGAGAAGGTTGCTCCATTGTGGAGACACATTTGTAATAGTTTGGATCCACTATTGGGGTTAAGGGATTTATTTACACCTGAAATTTGTATACTAGATTTTATTCCAGTATCAAGATTAATGAAAGGAAATACCATATGGCCCTAATCTCGATGCGGTCAAAGATTAGTGCTCGCCATTGGCTGGACCAATCCAAATTCGTACCAAGAATGGATGGCAGAAATGTCCCAAAGCTTTAAAATTGAAAACTGATTGCTAGTTCCAGGCATGCCATGTCAGCATTCCACAAAAATGGGGCAAACTATATGCCTTGTATCTTCACTAAGACCCTGCTCAGGGCTCCTCATACTCCCTCCCTTTGAATTATTACTGTTATTACTATTATCTTTGAATTTGACTCAGGCACCTCTGACTTTCCTCCTTTTCTTCCTCTTTTATCCCCGGACAGTAGCTACTTCACTAGGCCATTGACGGTTGCTGGCAGCATTCCTCCACCCCGGGAGGAGGGGTGGGCATGGGGTTTTGTTAGTGTTTTGTTTCTGTTTTGTTTGGGTTTTGGTTTACTGTTTTATGGGCCTCCGAGGTTATTTGTCACGACTGTATTTGAATCTTTGTTTGCTGGCTTGTTTATAAAATAAATAAACTGTGAATTTAAAAAAAATATTAAAGACAAATATATTAATGGACACACACACAAACAAAAGAGAAGTGATGAAGTATTCCATCATTTCATGTCAGCAATCTCTTCCACATTTAGAAGGGTTCCACACCACAGTTCAACAGTAAAGTTATCGACCATTTTACAGCGATGGCAAAATGCCAATAGTCGGCATTGTGCTGTAAGGAAACAGTGTTTTTGGGGAAGCTGCGACCCACCCACCACCACACCCCCAAACTTTAAAATAATCAACTCCAGGTCAGAGTTGTTTCGAGGAGGGAGCACAAGACCCGGGAAACTGTGTCGGTGTACCATGTGACCATTACAGCAAACTACAGATTTTGTTGCTGTAATAGTTTTCACGGTATATGTTTCACTAAAATGTCGGTATATCATTTAGAAGAGGTAAAAAGTCAAATACAGTTAACATTCAGAAATCTGTTGCAGGTTACAGCAATGTATATTCTACATAATTGTATAAGCAATTTAATATGAATTATATGGAGTTTAGTAAGACACCAAAGCAAAGTACAGTGAGATGGGTTCAGCACTTAATTCATTGTGAAGTGTACCATGCCAAGCTATCATTCTGCTCTTTGTAGATGAAGTAAGCCAATTTGTAGAAAACCTGCACACAGTATTGGTCAGCTAATGTACACAAAGTAAATATATTACTGTCATTTCTCAGCCTACGTCAGTTTTGTAATTGTTTTGTTAAAATTCTCCACATGGATAAAGTCAAAATATGAAACTCTTAACATGGTTTACATTAGCCACACTCAGGAAAGATCACATTCACAATGTCATACAAGACACTATACACCCATACAATTCATGTTTTAATGGATATTATGGCATGACATCATGTCGGTGTTGATCTGAGCGAGTTGTCTTTCTGAATGTTGTAATACCTTCAGCATCTTTATAGTGTTGTTACAAAGCTGTATCTAGCCCAATAAGCTTCTTAGTGCCCCTTTGTGGTATCCATGCTGCATTACCTAGGAGGCATCATTTTCAGCACTTATGCAGATCCCATACATGAGCACCCAACAATATTGCGCATTGGCTGGCCTGGTGGTGCTGAGAGTTGAGGCACTGGATGCCACACCTCACACCATGTCGGCATTCCATGTTTAGGAGCAAGCATAGGTCACTGGGGGTCAGAGGGAGGAGATGGATTTAGGGTCTTTGGACTGCTATCCATCTCCAGGGAGGGTGAGTACCTGTGGCTGCTGTGCACCTGACCCCTAGTAGAGGCTGGGAGTTACGACATGGCCAAGACTTCAAGGGTGGGAGCATGGCAAGATGCTTGAGGTGGCACACATGGGAGTGTGCATGACCACATCGTAGGTGTCATTGCATGCCACACCCCAAAATAGAGGAGAAAATGGGAAAATGGCATCCTTGGTCAAGGGAGCTTGATGGCCACCCTATGGGCACCCTGGTTTCGAGAGGGTGAGATGGAGCTTAATGCCACCCTGCCATGGGGTGAAAGCCACAGAGGAAGAAGGCGAGGGCCCTACAAGAAGCCAGTGGCAGATCAGGACGGTGGCTGGAGATGAGTGGGAAGTGCAGATGAAAGGTGCCGACCAAGGAGCCAGTGGCAGAAACAGAGTGAAAGAAAAAGAAAACAATATTGCATATTTGTCTGTGCATTTCTGACTCTCATTTGCATATTATAACTTTGTATTAGACACACTTTGGAATGTGTGTTGCTGGGGCAGATCAGGATGATGGAAGCTGCAACTATTTTTTTTTTTTTTTTTGTAATTTTGTGGCACTAGGTCATACTGAAAGGTCCTGGATACTTATATATACAGTTTGTTCATTGGGTAAATCCAATACCTCTGCATTCCAGGGTCCCATACAGCTCATTGTAATGTTTGTGAGAGCTGCTCACAATATTGCAGGTCGCAGGCATATCTGTGCAACACAGTCACATGCTTTACTGTGTTGGCATGATTCCGAGGTCACCACTGTTTGGTATGCTTGTCCTGCACAGTTCCCATGACACCCCGACCTCCACACACCTTGAGTGTGCCTGCCCAGGTGGTGTGCAGGCTCAGACTACCATGGCATCTGACTGCCACATCTGGGCACTGGAGCATCTCCTATGTAGCTCTCAGCAGCACTGGCGCATGGGCTGGTAGACCAGGGTCTGGTTGGCTAACCATGGTCAGGACTTGTGGCAACATCTGGGCTTTGAAAATCCAGATAAGGAGAAGCATCAGCCTCACTGTGGTGCAAGCCCCATTCTGGCCATAGGGCACCCCTTTTCTGGAGCAGTGGCGCAAGAGGGCTGATCTGTGGTACAAGGGCTCTTGTTTTCAATGCAGCATAGGTTGAAAAATCAGGATTGATGTAGGTTTTGATGCAAGGTGCTCCTTGAGTCATTTCTGTTTGATGCAAGCACCTTGCATCAATCAGGGTTTTGAAAATCGAGCCCACAGTATGTCACGGCAAGAAGAAAGGATGCTATAGCCACACTTTAAGATGAAATAGCTTTCAGAAATGTATCCATATATTTCAAACATCAAGACATTATGGTTTTGTGTTGTGGATATTTTTAATTCCTAGCTTTTCTGTGCTTTTTACATATTCCTTCTTGACAAGACGTACATTGAAGCTTTACATAAATATTCTTTATGTGTAAAATGTGTTTCTAATGGCTTTTGAGATAGTGAAGTTGTCAAAATGTACATTTCTTTATAATATGCTAATAGTGAGTTGTGCATTTCTCTCTTCTTGCAAAAAGGTGCTGTACACATGCTCACATTCTTAACTGTGAAAGATAAATCAATCAGGTTGGTCCTTGAGCATAAACAGCTACATTGTCAGTGGTATGCAACTTATTTTATTTTACATTCATGCTAAATTGCCCAGAGCAGAATAGCAATTACTATTTTGTTGTTAAACATTTTATATATAGTGTATCTCAGAAAGGAGATGCTTGATTTCTGCTTGGTGAGGTAGGGACAAGCAGCATTCTTATATCCAACCAGACCAAGAAGCATAATTGGTGATTGCAATGAAGGCATCTACATGTCCATTCTCCTTGCCAGAGGGACTGTGCAAGAATGATGATCCTGATTATCACAGTGGAGCACAAAACTAATGAGAGGGAACAATTACAGGATAAACATATAACACTTTAATTTAAGTTCCTTTAACTACAATGTAGTTGCTGAGTAACAACATTGTAACAGCATTGTAATTGTGATATAGTGACATGCAACAAATGTACCACAGTATAATTACCCTGTTACATGCAATTAATATTTACACCCATAGTTACATTGAAGTTGACACTTAAAGTATGACTGATAAACACAATTTTATACTGTATGTATTACATACTGTATATGGGTCTTTTCCTTAAAGAAAATCACATCATTTATTTCCCTGCATAGTGTCAGTTTAAAGAATATCCATATTCATTACAAAAACTGTGTTAATGCACCAGTTAGGGTTCAGCATAACACCACAGAAGTAGGGAAATGTAGATTTAGAGTTTCAAAACCTAACTCCCCGCCCCCAACAGCATAAGTGCAAAATAAATAAATAAATAAATAACCACAGATACTGTAGCAATTATCAGATGGACAAACAACACACAATTGTTTCCAGATGACACAGAAGACAAGCATCATCATGTTCCAGCATTTCTGCAGCCACAGATACACATGTGCACTGGAAGACATACTCACCCACTTCTGGCTGCAGATAGAAATCCATGATACTCAATCACAACACTACTTCTGTCTGCAGAAGTAGTCACACTGTTATGTTTCTAAATATCACTGATGGTGCCTGGTTTTTAAAATGCAGCATGCTGTATACACATTTTTGAAGGTGCTACATTAGTACTACTGCATTTGTGTCATCTGGAAACAGTTGTACAATATGTTGTTTCTCCTACCTGATGACGGCTGTCTTTAGTTGCTTGTGTGGTCTTGTCCTTTTCTGCTTGAAGGGGATAGAGTTGGATACTCTAACATCACATTCCCTACATTTGTGGCATTAAGTTGAACCCTGAGTGGTGTATTAGTGCAGTTTTTGCAATGCATTCCTTATTTTTGAGAAAGATAATAAACTCAAATGGCAAACATACTTTTTGTTGTGGAATCACTGGCCCCTAGGGCCAGTGCTTCTTCAGCCACAGATATACATGCACACTGTATGACATACGCAGCCACAGATAGAAATTCACATTTCCCAAGGTACTACCCACTTCTGTGTGCAGAAGCAAAGCCCCACTCATGTTTATGTGGATGTGTGAGTTGTGTAGGGCTCCTATGCAAATACCATACAACAGCTTTATGTACATTCATTTAATGCACATATATGGGACATTCTATGTGTGCTCAATTTGTGTAATTTACTTTGGTTCACATACAAATCCCTTACCACAATGTTATGTGCATCTTCAGAATTTGCATAGGGCCCTTTATGCAAAGTCTGTAGTCCAGCATTATATGCATACTAGCAACACTGTACTGCAACACTCAAGTCAGTTTTCATATTTATGTCCCAAATTCCCAGAACTTTATTTTAAGTCTCCACAACATGCTCAGGAGTGACGAACTTGCAGTCCAACCTTGAAAATATTTTTATGGTGTTACAACACACAGTGGTGCTGGCCAGGATGCAACACAATGTAAAACATAGAAAGTGAGGGCAGATGGATCCCGTATGATACATATAGTCTGCCTTTGATTCTACCCCACCTAGTTGTTAGTCATCTTTAGGTTGGTTACCACCCTGTCTATCCCATGCCTGGTTAAACTCCCTGACCATCTTTGCCCCCACCACCCCAGTGGGAGTCTGTTTCACCACCCTTTCTGTAAAGAAGAACATCTTCATGCAGTTCCTGAATCCCCCTTAGGCACATGTTGTGACCTCTAGTTGGGGTATCTTTGTTTACTTGAATGAGACTCTGCATATGTATCTTGTTGATACCTTTTAGATATCTGAAGGTCTCTATCATGTCTCCCCATCCCTTCTCTGTTTCAGGGAGTATAAGTTAAGCTCAATTTAGTCTTGCCTTGTAAAGTTCTTTGTGCAGACTACACGCCATCTTTGTTGTACTCCTTTGAACTGATGCCAGTCTGTCTATGTCCCTTCTAAGGTGCAGTCTCCAAAACAGGATGCAGTACTGCAGGTGAGACTTTACTAGGGACCTGTATAGAGGCATGATCACCTCCATTTTCCTACTCAAGATGCTCTCTCTATGCATCCCAAAGTGCTGCTAGCTTTTAGTGAAGCTTTGTTACATTGTTTGCCCACTTTTATGTCATCCGAGATGATTACGCCAAGATCCCTCTCATATTTTGTTGCCATTACTGCTCCCCACTTAGAAAGTATTTATTTTCCAGGTTGCCTCTGCCAAGATGCATAACTTTATATTTTTGGTGTTGAACCTCAGCTGCCAGCTTTTGGACCATTTGTCTATCTTCTTTGGGTCAGACTCCATCTTTTGAGCCCCTTCAGGCATGTCCACCCTGTTGCAGAGTTTTGTGTCACCTGCAAACAGGCATACATTCCCATCCAGCCCACCAGCAATATCTCTGATGAATACGTTGAAAGGATCGGCACCAGCACTGAATCCTGTGGAACTCAATTGTCATTTTTTTCTCCCTTGATATTGTGCTATTTACTAATACCCTTTGGGTTCTGCCTTTGAGCCAGTTTTGGACCCAGTTTACTATTTTACTCCAACACCCATGTGTTCCAGTTTATTTATTAGCCTTCTGTGTGGTATGGAGTCAAAGGCCTTGCTGATGTTCAGGTACACCACAACCACCACTCCTCCCTGGTCCACTGTTTCAGTAACCCAGTTAATGAATTTGATTAGATTAGTCTGGCAGCACCTCCCTGTTGTGAAACCATGCTGCTTTGGGCCCAGTTGTCCACATGTTTCCAAGAATGCCACTATCCTCTCCTTTTTTGTGTGGTTACTAAGTTTTATTGATTTGACTTATTAAGATGATACAAACATTAAAACAGTCAGATACATTGCAAAGATCTTACAGACTGTTACATATGTCTGTAGAAGCAGAGAACAGAACATGCTGGCCAAATAGTAATAAACTGAGTATACTAGCAAGGTAAACAGTAGGATAATACTCTGTGCCTGGATGTATAACACCTATCCAGCTGGAGATTAACTTTGAAAGTATTAGCAGTTGGTGCATTGCATTATGGCTAACTCATACAAATATATCTTACCTAGCCCCATCCTGCTAGTTTCTGCAGTATTTGACAAAGCATCAGAAATTATGAGAGGTCCAGGGCCACTGTCCTCTACTTTATACCTACAAAATACAAGAGATCACATACACAAAGCAAACAGATCTTCATTGTCAGAGAAGATACTATCCTTTACTGATATTATGCCATGTCATCCATAGAGCAGGGTCCCCTATAACTCAGTAACAATCTCTCCAGCACTTGCCCCTAAATGCACCATGTGAGGAGACCATTACAGTAACATGGTTGTGCCTATTCAGCCAAATTTCCTCCCTAGGTTTCAAAAACAGAAGAAAGGCTGTCCAGAGGGCAGTATATTTAAAGAGGGTATTGGTCAGTATGTGATATTCTGGCCCAGTTGGCAACTTGAGCCATGGAGGTAAGTACCTCTCCCAGGGAGAGGA
This sequence comes from Neoceratodus forsteri, assembly GCA_016271365.2. Lineage (NCBI taxonomy): Eukaryota > Metazoa > Chordata > Ceratodontiformes > Ceratodontidae > Neoceratodus > Neoceratodus forsteri. The sequence goes on from CM028135.1 coordinate 676,400,590, forward strand.
TTATCTGGGACCACCATTTACACAGTAGGAGTATTTTAACCTGCATACTGAGTGTCAGAAGTAGTTTCAACTCGGAGAGATGAAAGTGAGGGACGGGGTCCGGAGTCCTAATAACAGCAACGCAGGGGACTGAAGCACAGGCTTCCTAAGTATTTTGGACCCCATCTCACAGGTAGCCTGCCATTGGGGCTGGATCAGCCTGCAGGACCAAAGTATATGGAAAAGGTCACCTGGGAGTTCCTGACACCTCCAACACAGGTCAGACTGAGTCAGTTTTGCCTTGGTGAGGACTACAGGAGTCCTGTATCAGGAGTGAATTATCTTGTTCTGTATTAATTGACTATTGGTGTCAGGATATGCCCGTGAGTTAGTTTTAGACAAGACTTCCACTCCAGGTTCGTAATAGGGGCATGCAGTGTTTTCTCCATTTATGCTTGGATTCCTCTGCTTGGGACGGGATGGTGCTCGAATGGCTGCATATACCCTGCTTGACTGTCCTCTTTCTAGGGCCAGCCATGACTCAACCTGGGAGATTTGTTGCTCTTGGTGCTGCTTATGTCTGTACATAAGGAATGTGCTTCTTATTTGGACGAATCACCAGAAGTCTTTGGAGAGATCCCATAAGAGCTCTGCAGGTCCTCAAAGGAATTAAGGGTATCTGTACCAGGAATGAGCATATCTTGAAGCAATGAGATACCACCACGCTCCCATGAGGGCCATGCAATCAGTTGTTTATTGATGATAATCTCATTATTGCCCCATAGTGGGGGTGAGTCTTAGGGAGATGGGAAGGCACCCAACTTCTTATGCACCTTGGTCCAATATTCCAGAAAGGGACCTATAGTAGGATGAGAGTGAGTGCCTTAGGGGATGATTAAATAACAATAGTACCAAGTGAGTACGCTGTACATACCTCTCTCTCCATGTCCAGCCACTGGGGAATCTTGTGTTCAGGAAAAGGAATCATTTTAACGTCTGAGCCAGCTGAAAAGCCCATTTATACTCCTTTAACCATGGAAGATCCCAGCCCCTTCTGACCAATGAGCTCTGAGCTTATTTATACTGCACCTAGGTTTCTTACCCTCCCACAAAAGGATCCCAGCAGGAGTCTAACTTAGTAAACCAATAATGAGGTATTTTCAAAGGAATGTGGGAGAGAAGATACAAAATTTTTGGTGATGTGACCATTTTAATTATGGATATTTCCATCTGTCCAGTTCTGTATGAATGGACACAAAAGTGGTTTCATATTCAGGTCCCAGATTTTATGCAGATTAGAGAGATGGTAATGCCCAAGAAGGTAATCCCCTCTAGGGCCCATCGAGTCCATGCTGAGTAACCATTTGAGAGGTACACTAGAGTTTAAGGTAGGACCTCCGTCTTGGCCTGGTTAATCTTGAGCCCCGAAATGTAGAGAAATCTGACAAGGTGGACAGTACGGGAGGGAGGGAGGTGATGATATTGGCTATAGGAAGCAACAGGTCATCCACATACATAAGAGTAGAGTATGCCCTTGTTCCCACCTGGACCCTGGAAATTAGAGGATTTTGCCTAATAGCAGCTACCAGGGGTTCTACTGCCAATACAAAGTAGTGGGAAAGTGGGCAGCCCTGATGGGTACCCCACCCAGTATGAATGGGGAGACAGCATCAGATAGGAGTATCCGTGCAGCTGGGGATGAATATATTGCCTCAATCCAGGCCCGAAACCCTGCCCCCAAGCCCATAGTGCAAAGTACTTGTTGGACATAGTCCCACCAAGGAATCAAAGGCCTTTTCAAAATCTATTTCAATGGCAGCAGGGGAAGATAATGTTTTGGCCTTATGGATTAAATTTACCAACGATCTAATGTGCTCCAGCTAAAGCGCCCTTAACAAAGCCTACTTGGGATGGGTGGATCAAACTTGAAGGAGATGATTAAGTCTATTAGCTAGTATCTTAGCTAGCACCTTGCTATCAGCATTCAATAATGAAATAGGGCAGTAGCTGGACGATTTAAGAGGGTCTTTGCCTTTTTGGTAGGATAGTAATAGTCGCCTCCCTAAGGGATGAAGGAGAGACCCTGTTGCAATGATTCAGTAAATACTTGTTGCAATACTGGAGAGATTATGGGATGCAACAGCTGCCACACTTCAATAGGGAAACCATCAACTCTGGGGCCTTTCCCTTTTATGAGGGAGGATGGTGTCTGCCACCTCCTGGGTTGAGATCGGGCATCTAGGGCATTAGCTTGGGCTTCCAAGATTTTGGGGAGATGTAGGGACTCCAGAATGGGTGGACCCCTGGGGGTCTGAGGCTCTGAGGATTTATATAATGAGGAGTAAAATCCATCATTATTTAATTAATACCTTGCGCCAAGGTCTGGGTCCTACCCCTGCATCCTCTAAAGCTGCTATATGCCTTTCGCTTGCTGTTTTGTTTTGTTTTTCCATTCAACTTTATTAAGGTTTTCAATACAGAGAACAAATCCACAACACACTTGGAATGATAGAAATAAAACAACTTCAAATATTATGATGATTCATTCTCTCCTATCCTCCTTCCCTCCCTCCACCCTCATAACCCTCCCAAATCCCAGCACAGCATTATACCAGCTAGATTACACTGTATGATATAATAATAACATATCTCAAACTTTTAAAGAGTACAGGGTTTGTAAAGGGCCCCATATCCTGTAGAACTTCTAATTTTGTTGCAGAGGCTTGCAATGGTCCTCTCCGTTCTAAGGTTAGCGAGGAGCTCCTGGAGCCACTCAACATAGGTCAAATTGTCAGAATCTTTCCAATGTCTAAGGATCACTTTTAACAGACAATGAAATTAATGCCATGTGATATTTCCTACACACCACTGAAATACAGGAGAAATCCCCAAAAGACATATTTCAGGTATGAACAGATCAAAAAGCCCTAAAAGTGGATCAACCCTTTGCTTAATAGTGGTCCAAAGTGGAACAACTTTGGGGCAATTCCAGAAGATATGAAGAAGGTCCCCAGGCTGCAATTTGCATCTTGTACAGAAAGGAGAGGACACAATGCCCAGCCTGGCCAACTTCTGTGGGGAATAGTAAATATTATGTAAAATTTTAAATTGCATTAACCTAAGTCTATCCTGTAACAAAAATTGATGACAGTTATGCCACAGAAGAGACCAATCTAGCTCCTTATCTTGAAAAAGGGAAGACCAATAGGCAACAGGGCAAAGTTATCAGGGCATGCCCACGTAAATAAGGCACTATATATCTAGACACCGCATGAGGTGAGCCGGCCAGCTCTCTTTAAGGTAGCCTGAAAACGAATGTGAACGCCAGGAGGTGGGACTACTCCCATTACCTTTAACAAAAGATGACAAGCTGGAAAATCTTAAAAATATTTATACCAGGTATCATAAACTTGTGCATAATTCCAGCTGAAGAACACCATTGTCTATCAGATGTGGTAAAATCTTCAAGCTGACAATCTCCTATCTGAGGAAGCCAACTGAGTGATAGGGCTTATTATCTAGTTGAAAATTAGGGTTACCTCTTATGGGTTGAGATAAATCCTTAATATTCTCATATTTCAACAGCACACAACTGAGCATGGGCTTGATCAATACTGCTATGGGAAGATTTACATAATGATGCAGGGAGGGATCCTAACTTAGTGTATAACATCGCACTAGGAAGGTATCCATGCTTTTATAATGGTTAATTCCACTCTTAGCCAAGCCAGGGTATATAAAGATTGGTTAATAGTTGCTCCGCAGTCAGCCACCTGAGATATTTATTGGCCTGGCTGGCCCAATATTACAGCTCAATATGAGGAAGCCTTAACCCTCCTTTTACTTTAGGTGCAGCTAGTTTGTGGAATGCCATTCTTGACTTTTTGTACCCCATATAAAGTTGGAAATCACACTGTGCACTTTTTTGAACCAAGACAATGGAAGCCCAATATTCAACAAATTAAGGGAGGAGAAAAGACTGGGTAAAACATTCATTTTAATTAAATTAATCCTGCCCCATAGAGAGAGAGGAAGTAAGGTCCACTCATGAAGATCTTGGTCTTTATTATGGACCAAGGAATCTAAATTTAACTGTTTAAGCCAAACTATACTCTGTGTCAGAATAAGTCCAAGGTATTTAATGGAATCAGACTTCCATAAGCCCGAAAGTGGTAATTTCTTGTCTATAGACCCTGTGATTAAGAGGAAAAACCAGAGTTTTTCCTATATTAGTTTATAGTTAGAAACCTTGCTTAAACCCTCTATTATTTTAAGAATAGAGGGATAGATGTAACTGGATGTGTTATTTGCAACAGGAGGTCATCTGTGTATGCTGCCACTTGATTACATGTCCATTTAGGGAAATACTCGAGATGTCCTGGGCTCTTATTAACCTCTGAATAAGGGTTCTAAATATATATGAAAAGCAGCAGGACAAGGGACATCCTTGTCTAGTTCCCACATACAATTTAATCAGATTTGAAGTTACCCCATTACAGGAAATTCTAGCGAGGGTAGTAGGTATAACGAGTGAACCCAGTTCCGAAATCTCCTAGGAAAACCAAATGCCTCCATTGCTGCAAATAAATAATTCCAATGGACCCTGTCAAAAGCCTTCTTGGCATCCAGGGAGACCAGAACCATTGGGAGAGCAGCGTCCCTGGAGACAGAGAAGATGTGAGCCAGGGTTCGCAAGTGGTCGACTGATGATCTTCCCTTCATAAAACCTACCTGCTCCTCCCTTTTAGAGAAGGAAGAACTGCATTCATATGATCAGCCAGTAATCTGGCTAAAATTTTAATATCATGATTGAGAAGGGAAATCGGTTCATAGCTTGAGACCAGGTCATGGGTTTGTCTGGCTTGGGCAATAAAACAATCAGGGCTTCAAAAGGAGGGATCAGACGCTGGCCAGAAAGAAGGAATTGAAAAGTGGTAACAAAATGGGAATCAATTGCTTGGAAAAACTTTATAAAGTTGGAAGAAACCCATCAGGACCGGGTTTTTATTGGACGGAAGAGATTTAATTACCTTTTCTATTTCATTTTCAGAGATGGCAGACACTATTATAGCTTGTTGAGATTTGGTGAGAGGGTAATTGTAAGTCCTCAAGTATTCTTGCAATTTCTCCTCTGAAGGGGGATTTGCCATGGGACCATATAGTTCCCAGAAATAACTGGTAATTTGTCTGCTATTTCTGAAGGTGAAGTTTTGAGGAGTCACCTTCTGAAGAACGAACCGCCATAAATCTGGCAGACTCTTGTTGTTTGACACACATTGCTAACATCCGACCAGCTTTTTCCCTTGATCGGTATACACAGCATTCATTTTTAAATTGCTAGCTCAGCTTGCTCTCTTAACAGGTTGAGGTAAACATCCCTCAGTTTAACTAAGTCTTGCTTAAAAGTCTCTGAGGAGGCTGGGGAAAGACAGGATTCCATGCTCGAATTTGGGACAAAAGACAGGAAATCTTATTTTCCTTTCCGCTTTCCTTTTCGACATTAGGCCAATTACAATCCCCTCAAAAAGCTTTAAGAGCTCCATTCCATATCAGGTCATCCTATAGAATTATTATTTAGAACTGTAAACTGCTGTATTTGGGATTCTATATATTCAACCTTTTCTGGTTCCTTCAAAACTTGGTTATTCAACTTCCATCTACCCCTTTAGGTAAAGATGACACAGATAATAAGCAAGTAATCATGGAATGGTCCGATGGCGGACCTGCAATGATACTGGAATCTAAAACCCTGGCAGGAGAATTTGGGAAATAAAATGTAGTCAATCCATGAAGAGGTACCATGTACTTGTGAAACAAAAGTGTATCCCTAGTTTTGGGATGAAGCACTTGCCACACATCACAAAGCCCTGTAGAGTCTAACAGGTCCCTAAAGGCCCTTTGAGCAGGGAGAGAGACCTTGGTGGAATCGACCCGACCTGTCTACAGACTGATCAAACACCAGATTAAAATCACCCCTATAATCATGGGGATATCAAGGAATGGAGTTAGAACTTCCAATATTTGGACAAAAACCCTGGAGTATCCATGTTAGAACCACAGAGCGTACCCAGGACAATGTCCAAAGTGTGCAATCTACCCTTTACAAATAGAAACCTCCTGAGGGGTCGGAAATAGTTTGGAGAGGTCTGAAAGGAATCGATCTATGTAGAAGGATCATGACCCCTCTGCTTTGGGTAATGCCTTGTGCAGCAAAAACCTGTCCCACCTGTTGGCATCTCATTTTATCGGCTTCATCATTGAGCAAGTCGTTTCCTGTGAAAACATAACTTCTGTTTTAGATGACTTAAGTATTTCAGAATTTTATATTGTTTGGTCTTATGCCTTGCCCTTTAACATTCCAGGTAATGAGCTGAATACTCCTAGCCATTGCCCTTGCAACCCTTAGATACTTTATGGAATACCACCTGCACTTATATATAATATTGCTACCACACCTTATATGGTATATGCTGCTCTTACGCACCCACCCCCACCTCTATCCATACCCACTCCTAACCCAATAATAAACCCCCAAAAATCAACCCTAATAACATTCGACAAACCCCTACCCTCCCAACCCCTCGTACTCCGCACATGATGAACAGCCAACCCAAATAGTTCCTCTCCACCCAACCCCCACCCTCCCAATCAGAACAACCATTTCGATACTAACCCTTTGTGTACCAGAAATTAAGCATCCTTAATAAGCAATATTATGAAAAAACTACAACTAACCCTACTACATTTATATCTTGCACTCCCAGCAGTAGGTCGTTATAAATGCATAGAGAAAGACAAACATTAAATTAAAATTGTATTCTTTCCAATCCACCAAACTATATGGGAACAAATACAGGGACAGCATGAGGGCTAAGTACAGATGCCTTGTCTGGATATGACCAACTCTGGTGCCCTCTGCGATGCTTCTTGGAAACAGAAAGTGTAGCAAACATATTAAAAATTAAACAGTTGCACCACCTGTGTATATCGAACTATATTTATGCCCCTTGTCCTTAATAATGGTGCCATCATATCCTTATTCCAGCAGGAGATTCCCACTTCCTAAAAAAGAAAGCCCTCCCAAAGCGAGGTTACTATTATACAGTGATCAATGAGGTAAATAAACATATGAACTTCCTACTGCCTGAGCCCTTCTGCATAAAGAATTCAACATAACAACCGTGGTAACTATATAAAGAACTTACAAGCATGTGAAAATATTGCAAGATTAGTATGGAAACAAATACAAAACATTACATTGGGAGATATCCCAATTTACCAATCCGCTTCATATAAACACCCCTTGTCCCCATATTACACCAGGATGCTAGCTAATAATGAAAGTGAAGTACACAGCCCATGCACACACAGGAGTTTAATGAAAACATAAAATACAGATACTCATTAAAGAAAATACAGCCTCTGAGGTTTTGGGCAGTGTTGAATGAACTCGACATTCAAAATTAAAAAACAACTAAAATTTCAGGAATATTGGCATCTTCCTTGAACTTAAAGTCACTCAATCGCATCGAACTTCTGTGCCATGCTACCAAAGAAAAGCTGACAGCTAACAGGGAGCTTGCAGATGAAAATAACGTGTCAGTTCCAGGGTTGCTAACTTGTTTAATAATCAGATTAAACGTCTAGAAGTGTAGAGACGCCACTCCTTAAAGCTTGAGTCTTTGTCAAGTAATATTAAACAGTGTAATATCTTCACAGAGCAAGGTCAAAATCTGAACAATCGCAGACCTACTTTATTAGAAGTGGTAAACCACTACATCAGATGATAAGCCAATATGTTAGGATGCTCAGACAAAACTTTCAGGTGGCGGTTTTAAACAAATCTGGGAGCGCTTCTTTAAGCCCTGCAGCCGCTACCTCTGCATGCTCATAAGTCACCCAGGAACCACCTAGGAGAACTTGTAGCCTGGCAGGAAAGCCCATCCTAAACTTAATTCCTACAGCGATCAATTTGACGACCAGTCTATGAAACGTGGCCCATTTCTGACGTACTGACAGTGGCACGTCTTGTGCCACCGCAACTTTTACCTTACCATTCCAAATTGTGGGTATCTCTGGCTTTATATAAGAAATGTTGCCACTTTTGAAATCTAAATATAAATGACAGAGGAGGGCTCCATCAGGAGGAGGGGTCCAGCGCACGGTGGGCTCTCTCGATAATATATCCTGCCCCAAAAGGAGAGGGGCCTGCCATCTTCTCAACAAACTTCTTGGCAAATTTAATTGGGTCAGAGCCTCTTTCCTCTCGGCAGCCCTATGATCACCCGCGATAATTGCGGCTACGACCCTCCAGGTCTTCGAACCTTGCTTTCCATTTTGCCAGACATTGCGCGAACGGCCACCAAATCGAGTTACACTTTATTCTGTTTTCTCTATGGAGTGCAAACAGGCTTCATTGTCAGCTGTTCTCCTGAGAGATCCTCCAACGCACTGGAGATACTCTTAATCTCCCATGCCATGCTTTGCATTTCCGGTTTTAAATGGTTGGAATTCTTCTAAGAATCTAGAAAGAGTGAGTAGATCCGAGTCAGCAGTCCCAGCAGTGGTAGCCATCTGTGATGACTGCAAAGAGGAGGCCCTGGCTTTCTTTGGGCCTTCTCAGGAGTAGTTGGAGGCAAGTGTTTCAAATTTTTTTTCATTTCGTCATCCATCCACATCGATATTCAAAAGGCACCAGTTGCTAGTTATCTTAAGGTTGCTTAAGTATCGGTAAGTTTCACAAAATGGAGATAAAAAGTATTTAAGAGGGCGGGAGGTTGGAGCTCATGGAGAAGCTGCCTTATCCAGCACGCTGCATCACATGACTCCCTTCGCTTGCTGCTTTTGAGACGGTATGCCAGCAGCTTGCCTCCTTTCTCTCCCTTCCCAATATTTATGCTTGAGTCTAATGATCAAAATCTCTGCCATTCTAGAGACCAGCTAGTTCACTTGCATCTTCAGAGAGGTGACCTTGTGACCTGCATCTGACCTAAGGGAAGGGACACGAAGGGCCTTAAAAGCAAGCTCCGCTTCTCAGAGTTGTCATTCAAGCTCCTTCAAATGTTGTTCCCTCCTCTTTGGCACTGGCTTGCATACTCTATTATCGCTCCTCTTAGAGTAGCTTTGAATGCCTCCCATGTGGTACCGAGAGGTATCTGCTATGAGGCTATGCTGAAAAATTCCATTGCTTCCTTTGAAGCCAAGGGGAAAGTCTGGGTCATGAAGTAACAATGGGTCCAGCCTCCATGCTAGAGACTAAGGGGGGCCCCATGTGAAGGCAAGATGCACAGGGCATGATCCAAGATAACTAAGGCATGAATAAGGGTATTAACAGTGTTACTAGTAATAGCAGGAGAGGTGAGCCAGAAGTTTATTCTACTAAGAGAAGTATGCACTGGGAATGAAAGGTGTAATCCCGCTGGGAGGTGAAATATTCTCCAGATGTCCATGAGGGCCACATTTTGTTGTAATTGAGCCCCTGCCATTAAAGCCCTGGAGTGGGGATCAGTATTGAAGGGATCTGTCCAGAAAAGGGTCCAGAGTGAGATTAAATTGCCCCTTAACAAAATGGGGTGTCTCCGAGCTATGGATCCCAGCACCTGGGCTAACTTGTGAAATGAGGGCAAGTCCTCATTTGGAGCGTATACATTACCCAGGATCAGAGGGCCCTGCCCAGTATCCATGAGTACCACCACTCATCTACCCTCAGGGTCTATCACTTGTCTCTGCAATTTCCATTGTGGTTGCCTGTAGGCAGAATTGCCACTCTCTCTTTCTAGAGGAGGCCGAGGCATGAATGACATGACCTACCCACTCCCTCTTCAGTCTCTCAGATCCCCGGTAAGTTTGGTCTCCTGTAGAAGGCGACCCTTGCTCCCAGTCTCTTACGGTGGCCCAAAACTTGCTTCCTCTTGTTTGGGTAAGAGCCTCTGACATTCCATGTCAGACAAATGATATCACCTGTTTGTAATAGGGAGCAAATATTTAATTAAGGATATATCAAGAACAACCAGCAGATAGGGGGTGAGGGCAGCCCAACCAGAAGAGGCAAATTTCTATAGATCGCCACCAGATATGGAGAGAGTGGGTAAAGCCCATATATCCTGCCCCTATCAGATGACCTTATACTAACAAATAACAAAACATCTGTGAGTGTCTCTTGTGAAACAAACATACATAAATACATTAACAAACTATATACATTGTGCACAGTGTACCATGCAATTTGGGGTTATAGAGGCATCTCTTCAGCTGTAGAGCCCTGCTGTAGGCCAGCCCCTATTTCAGGGCATTATCAAGTGGTATCCATCCTTCCTTAGCACTACAGTGAGTGCAGGGCAGGAGGTTTCCGAGAGAATTGAGCAACTCAATAAGAAGGTTGGACCACCTGGCTCATTGCAACCCCAGAGGGCTGAGAGAGCTGCCCCAGTGGTGTAGCTCAGAAGCTGGAATAGTTAAACGGGACTACACAATGCTTCTAATGAGGTGGAGTTTGCAGGAAAGAATGGGGGAACTGCCCACTATTTTGGTAAGCCTAGGTTATTGCTGATGGGTGCCAATGTGTTCTCACAACAAAATCTTGGTGAAGTCAGGCTCACACACCTATAAAGAGTGTACTGTAAGCCACCCAATGGGGGCTGGGAGATCTCCCTGATAGAAAATAATAATAAAAAACATACCAGAGGGGCACAGGCCTGTGCTATTCACCACTTAGGGCCTCATGTAAACACATCCTGGCTACCCATTCAGCACAACAGTTTCTGCATGCCGACAAATACTTTCATATTATATGACACAGCTTCCAAGCAGACCTCACCCCCAACACACAAGTGTTGGTAGAACACACAAAAGTTCTGCTGTTTAATCAGATGGTACAAAAAGGCCTTCTTTGTCATCTAGACATGTCTGGACCTTTGATCAGGATGTCCACTGAGAGCTTGTTGGTAGGCTCATTGAATCCCTCCCGGTATAGGAGTGAGGCATCTTCTCTGCCATATTGCAGTGCAAGTCAGGGGTCAAGGTTGAGGTGAAAAGGGCTCGAACGTTTCCTTACATAGGTAACATGGAGAAAGGGTAGTAGATGGGTCAGCCTAGGAGATTGCCCACTGACGATCAATTTAGATACCCCAAACTCGCCCCATACCTACAACTCAGCAGGCAGTATAGCTGCAGTGGTCTAAGGCCTGAGCTGCAAATTTGGTGACATCCAGCAGACCAGACCTGGGTTTGAATCCCACAGTTTCCACTTGCATACTGTGTGACCCTGAGCAAGTCACTTAACCTCCTTGTGCTCCCAGGTCGCTCCTGTAAAAAGCTTTCAGCTTAGGTGTATACCTGGTTAACCAACTAAAATAAAAAAAAAACTCCCAGGGGAGTAAAAGAACAAGAAAAGAAAGAAAATAGAAGGATGACTACTTACCTGACCATGCCAGTGGGTTTTCTCTGATCAATTGCCCTGGAGATGTAGAGCACTCAGGATGGTCCACACTGAAGAAGAGATCTCTGCTGGTAGAGGAGGCCTCCTCATAGTCTTTGGTGGAGACTGCCCTCCGCTATCTATAGCTGCATTCTGTGGCTGGTGAGGAGTTGCTGATGGGGACAGGTAGCTAGGCTGCAACATAGGAGTAGGCCTGCCTTCCACAGTCACAGTGTAGCTTGAGTATTACCCCACAAGTTACAGTAGAGTGAGGATATAATTCCACAATGCCTGGTGTTGATCCAGAAGAGCTGGGGCATAAAGCTTCATATCTGTTAGTGGTGTGGTAGGCCTGTAATGGATCTGGAGCAACAGTGTCCATGCCTGTGGCCTCCTCTGTGTTGTCTTGCCCCTCTCTCCAAAGGATGCTCCCGCGCCGTGTTCTTTGAGGATTGCCTCTTTCGATGTGCTTTTGGGTGGAGTTCCCACTGTTGATCCCTGAGGTCTTCACAAACTGCAGGCCTGCTCACTGATGGAGAGGAGTGGCAATCCAACCCGTCGGTAGCAGTTTTTGCCGAAGAAGCTCCCGGGTAGTGGTACTGAATTCTTGTGGCCAGTTGCACCGTAAAATCCACGAGTGCATCAGGAGATTCAGAACTGTTCGGGATCCCATTATGCCTAACCCACAGCATGGCTGGGTAACACAAGGAGAAGGTCAGTCCAATACTGTGCATTTTATGCCTTGTCTCAGAGTATGCTCAGCTTTTGTCCGAAAGATCCTAGAGAAGTCCTGAAAGATGTGGATCCTATTCGATCTCCACACTACGCTGCTGTAACTCATGAGTTCTAGTTAGGACCTTCTCTTTGTCCCTAAAATCAATGCTTAGGAAGCCCAGGAAGTGAAGATTATTATGGTGACCTTGATTCTCAAGGTCATCCATCTTACCGCGCAGCATCTGTATGGTCCATTGTTGATCTCTTAATTCTGCCCTTAAGTCCTGAACATACCCTCCATTGCTGAGACCCACTGTTCGGTATTCAGCATCCTGGCTTCTAAATTTTGAACCACTTAGGTGTTTCGATTAGTTGCCACAGTGACTCTGTGCCATCTGGGACATAAGTTGGCTGAACATCCCCAACTGACGGTTGCTCCTAGGTTTGTGGCAAGCTGCCTTCAGCCATATTTTCAGGCCTACCTCATCCAGGAGGCTCTTCAGTAAAATAACAATTTCCACACAGCAAATGAAGACTTTTGTATCAATGAAGCTAAATTAGTGTAGCTTGAGTATTACCCTCACAAGTTACAGTAGAGTAAGAATATAATACCAGTTGGTAGAAAAAGGATTTTAAAGGGTATTTCTCTGGGTTGTGGAGCTGATCTTTAAACTGCCATCCTATTTAGCACCCTAGTGGCCAGTCATCTTTCCTCTCCTTGAGCAGGGATTCCATAAGTTTCCCCACTACTGAGGTGAGGTTGATTGGTGGTAATTTCCTGCCTCGATCTTACTTTCACTCTTGTGCAGGGGCAGTATTGTAGCCTTTACCAGTCCTCAGGGACCTCACCACTTCCAACAATTTGTTGAAAAGTTCTGCCAGTGGTGCCACTAGTTCCTCTCAAGCTTCTTCAGTATTCTTGGGTGTACTTTATCTTGTCCCATTGCTTTTTCAACCTTTCATTCTTTGAGTTCCATCAGGACTCTTTTCTCTGTGAAGGGACTTGTGTCTGCTCTCATGAAGTCATCATTTTTTTTTTTTTGTGGTGCTGGTCCATTTTCTTCTTTCTCCTGTGTGAAAACTAAGCAGAAGTATTCATTCAGCACATCTGTTTTTTCTGCATCATTTTCATTTGTTGATCCTCCTTCTTTGTTAATATGACTATCCCTTCTTGTGCTTTCTTTTCCCTATATACCTATAGAAGGTTTTGTCACCTTTCTGCATACTGCATACTGCAGTAGAGTTACTGTTAGAGATGTTGCAAAGTTTTCATTCACAGGTGAAGTTAAGGTAAATTTGCCAAATTTGCTCCATGGATCATTTTGTGATGTTTTTCATTGAATAGGAAATTTGTCATTGGTAACGCCACCTTCCATCGCCTCCTGTAACTTCCCTTGTGGTACACAAAGCAAAGTTGGTCAAATGACTTCCACCAGCTACACCTTTTGAGTTCTTTTGGCATAACTTGGTAAACTTTTTGAATTTATCTGAAACGCCGGTATGGCTGTAGTCCAAGAGGAGGTGCATATGTAATGCCTTTTGATGATTATCAGGAATAAATTGTGGATTTATCACCATGGTCAAATTGGGAGGTGATTTTGGGGTATTGTGCACAAACTATGAATTTTTCCAGGAGTATTATGTATTATTATTGTAGTACACATTGAGACCCTTGTTTGGATGTATAGAGTGCCCTTAACTCCAAAGACTGATGGAGTTATGGCTTGTTAAAGTTGTAGTGTTATCCTATTCGACATTAGAGTTGTAGGGTTAGTGTGGTCACTTGCAACCAATCCATAAACATGTCCCCAGCTTGTTTACTGCTGCATCTTTTGTCACCTCCCATATCCCACCAGCATGAATGCCATAGATGGGCAGAAGAAATTGTGACCACACTAATGCCACCACTGCCAACTACTCCTTTACTACTACCAGCTCTAGAGCCCATAGAACACGCCCTCAGACATAGGTTTCTTAACTGCAACACTAGTTTGCACCACAGATTTTGAACACTTCTTTGCTGCCTCCACGGCACCTATCCCTTTAGTAGAGCATTTATCTTCAGACATTCTCATATGCTAATTGTAACTTGATTTGGGATGAAAAATTACAAAATGTAATTAAAGCCTGCAGTACAAATAAGTACTAGAGTAGACAGCACCTCCCCTAGGGAATCAGGGCTCAGCAGTGTGATCTGAAAAAAAGCACCACAGAGATTAACATGACACACAACAGGGGTAAAAGGGTTAAACAAGTTATTAACTACCAGCAGCAGACAGCACCTCCCCTGGAGAATTAGGGATCAGCAGTGGATCTGAAAACTACTACTACAAACAGCAGATTATTTTTCTTTTAAATAGAACAGGATTAAAACAACAGGAGTAACAGAGGATTTTAATATTAAGTATAACAAACAGTGATAGAACACTGTCATTTTCAGAAAATATAACTAAAATAACTAAAACTGCTACAGAAAGACACTGACAAAATATTTTAAACACACACCAAACCAAACCACAGAAATAACAAGCATTTGTCAATGATGAATGTTGTCTCGCTGGCATTGGCATTGGTTGTGCAGGAGTTAGAGATGCATAATAGGAATGGCAGTGAAGTATTGAACTAACGCCAACCCCACCCCCACCCTGCAGAGAATGACAGGCATTGGGGTGAACCATTGGGTCTTCAGCTATAACGCCATGCCATTTTATTTCACCCTACCCTGTAGACACTGACAAGTGTTGTGGTGTAGTTTGGGGTCTTTGGGCCTTATACTTAACCCATTCTATAAGGAAATATGCTGAGATGGGTGCAGTATAGTAGAATGGGTGAACTTTAGGGTCGAACACCCAAGGCACACCTCAATGCCTGTCACTGGCTGCAGGGTGGGGTGGGGTGGAATGGCATGAGCATTACAGCCAATGATCCAAGTCACACCCCTGACATCTGTCAGTCTCTACAGGGTGGGATGTTACAGTTGGAAACCCTAAGGCCATAGGTGTTTGTTGGTATTTTCACTCCAAATTTTCAACATGGGCTTTTGTGATCCCACCTCATGAAGAGCAGCACTATCAGCTTGTTAGCCAAAAGGTGGTTTGTACAGTGACTATGTCATTTGCGCCACTTGAATGAAAACACATTTTGGGCAGGATGTGAAAATGACAACTGTATTGTCCATGAAGAGGTGTAAAATGACAACGTTGAAAATCTGGAGTGAAAATATGAAAATTGATGAAGTCATGAGCATGCATGGAAATTGCGCAACACACGTCCGTAACTCCAATTATTTTTGGTATTTTTTTAACCACATTTTCAACATAGGCATTTTGGGACCTCCCTCAGGAACAGTGGCACTGTGATTTTGTTAATCTGTCCCAAAAGTTGATTTCCCACAGCAACCACGCCATTGTGCACCACAGGTGAGAAAACACATTTTGGACAGGATGTGAAAATGACAGTTGTACTATTCCTAAGGAGGTATGGAAAATGCCAGAGTTGAAAATCTGGCATGAAAATGTTGCAGATTTGCAAAGTTACAAGGATGTGTGGAATCTGCACAATGCATGCTTGTAACACAGTCATTTTATGGACTATCATCACCAAATTTTCAACATAGGCATATTAGGACATCTGCTCATGAAAAGTGTCACTGTCATTTTCTTAATTTGTTCCCAAAACTGATTTCCCACAGTGACCATGCTATTCTGTGCAGGAAGTGCAAAACACATTTCGCTGGGATATATAAATGACAGCTATACTGTTCATAAAGAGGTGTGGAAAATGCCAATGTTGAAAATCTGGAGTGGAAATATTACAAATCATGGTTACAAGCGGCATGGAAACTGCACAATGCAAGTGTGTAAAAAGTCATTTTTTATTTTTTCACTAAATTTGCAACAGAGGCTTTTTGAGAGTTCACCTCTGTCATTTCGACATCGGTCCAGAAAGGTGATTCTGCACATTGATCTTGAAATCACCTTTCAGGACTGAATAAAACCATGACAGTGACTGAATTCATGGAGGAAGGGTCCCAATAACCCCATGTTGAAAATTTGGTGTGAATATTCCCAAAATGCCTGAGATATGCACTAAAGTTGAAAACCATTATAGTGCTTATCGGCATTTCTTCAGTTCGCGGGTCGGCTTTGGATGAGTGCAAACGTGTTCCCGGTCCACCAAAGATCATTGCTCCAGGCTCCAGAGGCAGTGTGGATGAGGGGTGGGAGGCAGGGTATGCAGAGGGTGGGCACTGGTTGGAAGGGGGCAGGAGAGACCATGAGGGACTGTTTTCTTGTTTTACAGGAAAAAAAAGACAACAAGGGTCAGTTTTTTTTTTGCAGGTGTTGTTTGTACACTGGGATGGGTTCCCAGTTTACCACCTGCATTACATGGAGAGGGACAGCAGCCTATGGGGAATGGGCCCCTGTTGGCACAGAAATGGGTGGAAAGGCACACATGATGCCGAGGATTGGGCACCTCGCAGACAGCACAAATCGGGGTTGGGACATTATGTCAACAGGGAGTGGGCTCCCTATTGGCAAATTGAACTGGGCAGGGGGGACTGAAGCCAATGGGGATTGGGCCCGCCATCAGCAAAGAAGGACTATTGGGGACGATGATGCCGAGGGAGATTGGGCAACCCATCAGCACACAATTGAATGGAGTAGTATTCTGACACGGGAGGCCTCACAGCAAATGAAGCGGGTTAGCATGCTGACAGGGGATTGACACCACTGAAGTCAGACAGGTGTGACAGCACCCAGTGCTGCCATGTTTATTGACAACTGCATCAGTAAAGGCACATCGGAGGTGTATTATTGTGCTACTGCGTGATGAGCTTGGCTCTCATTGCAGCGCACTTTTGTTAGATGCGGTGACCACTTTATGTATTGTTGGTGTCAACGCCTGCATGCTGGCTAATTGGGGAATGAGGGATGCACCTATTGATGCGCGTTCTGCATTTGCCCACAGTGATCGCACTCCAAATCTGTTATTACTGTAAATGTTGGATGAGCGGCAAGCGCAAGCCAACATAAAATGAGAAATGACTTACTGCAGATCAAAAAATGATGAACAAGAAAGAGGAGAAACCAAAATATAACACAAATCTCCTACTAAGACAAAAAGCTCCAGATCTTTCTGTGCTGCCTTGCTTTACAGTTCACCTACCCTCCCCACACCACTGCCTCACAGACTTAAAAACTAAAGCCATTACTTTAAAATAAATAATCAGTGAAGAAATAAACAAAACATAACACAAATCTAGCAGCACATGGCCTTCTGGAACAATCTGCAAGCAATTTTATTGAAAAGCTTGCTTTGAGACATATTTTAAAAGTTGTTTTCTCAGACAAGCACACACAGACTTTCTTTCCTACTCTGTCTTCAGAAGACTGCACTGAAGACAGCCACCTCATGGCATACAGCTTTTTAGCAACATGTGACCCTCAAACCCATAGTACATTGCAAACTTTGCCTCCGCACTCAGACTTCACTGGTGAAGTTACCTACTCAGATTTCACTAAGTTTTCAGTTTGCTGTGAATTTGACTTCACAAGCAGGTTAACGCACAAAATGAGGTGAATTTGTGAATTAATTTGCAAAGTGAAGTTTCCAACTTCTCACATCACTAGTTACAGTAAAACACATTTTTGAAGTTGAAGTGACAATTTCTTCATTTTGCTTGTCTAAGGACTTAAAAGTTAAGATTATTGAAATCTTGCAGAAAAGTTATTAACCAGCTAAGTTATGAGTAACGGCTGATTTGGGGTACAAAGTCTGCATTTTTATGTCACAAAGAATTATTTATTTGTCTTTCTTTTTGTTGCAAACAAAAAAAATTGTTTGCACTTATGGTGATAAAATTTTGTTCGCCTCTTTCCTGTGAACAAAGAATTCTCGGCTCATGACAATAAAATGGCAACCATCACTAAGTTGATGACCTTAGATTTTCAGTGTGCCTAGAAAATCTATTTCTGGGTAACTGTTCACCACTCAAACCCCATAATTTAGTGAAATGAGTCCCATTTACTTGTTTAGGTGTTTTTTTTTTGAAAATGCATCATTTTGTGTGTTTCTAGAATTTGTTTTTGACCAAAACAAAAACAAGATGGTGGCAATCAGGACCATAACATTTTTTTTATGAACATAAATCACATTTCTCATGACAATTGAACTGGTTCACAAACATAAACTCTATTCATTTCAGAGGGTTATCCTGAAAACCCTACTGAGCATGCTCAGAAGCCAAATTTCAAAACCTTATAACTCAAGAACTAATCAATATTTTATTTTCAAAACCCTTTAAATGCATACCCTTGATGGAGTCTTCTGCCCTGAAATTTTGGAACAATGTTAAATTATTTTGCTCCTTGGTGAGAACAAAATAGCATAAAGGGCACTTTTAAAGGATTTTGAAAATTGTGGATCTCAGAATCTAAATGAGAGGCCATCATAAAATTTGTCAAGTCTTAAGAACTTGGCACCGGACTGTGCATACAAAATTACAGACAATTTTATCAACAGCAACAAAGTTTTAAGGTGCAAAATCTGGGGTTAACATTAAATGGTTCCACATCAAGACCATGCAAATAATTAGCTGGCCCGGTGGTGCTGAGGGTTGAGGCACTGGACGCCACACCTCATGTCATGCCAGTGACCCATGTTCAGGAGTGAGCATGGGTCATCGTGGTCACGGGGAAGATGGATCAAGCATCCGATGGACTGCTTCTCCATCTTCGGTGGGGAACCTGGTCATCAGGCACCTGACTCCAGCGGAGGCTGGGGGTCAATGACACTGTGCCATAGTTGCAGGATGAAGCTCGGCAGAAGCTGAGGTGGCATGCACGGCAGTGTGCATGAACATGCCATTGGCATCATTCCACGCTGAGCTTCACAGGGGTTAAAATCTAGGGAGGAAAATGATGTCCTGGTTGCAGTGGCTTGATGATCATCTTATGGTTGCCTTGGCTTCAGAATGGTGTTGCTGAACTGGATCCAGTCCTGGTGGGAGAGAGGTAGGTTTCTGCTGCCCCACTGTGGGGGTTATCTGTGGGGAAGAGGCAATGTCCACTCAGAAGAGGAAGCTGGGAGACTGACTGGATGGTGCCTGGATCCATGAAGGAGGATGCCTTGATGAGTGGTGCCAACCAGGAAGCCAGCAAGAAAGAAAGAATGTAAGTAAAATAAAACAAAGACCATGCAAATAACAGCTCCATCAATAATGTGAAAGCAAGAAGTGCATCAATGTAAATATACACGAATAAAAACTGCATCAAAGAAATGTGCAATCATGACAAAATGGTTCTTTACCAGGCTGTTTTGGATGGTGTGGTTTTGGCAGGATACTACAATGAACAGCCTAGTCAGCTATAACTATACTTATACTAACTCACATGTATAATACCACTTAAGCAATTAAAGCTATGTACCTACGCAAATTAAAAGTATATGTAGTACCTACACTAACTAAACAAAAATGTCTACTGTATCTGCAGTAATTAATAGTGGAAAGAGACAACAAAGGAAATGCCATACCAGGAAGTGCTATGTGCAAATACAAAACAGTTTAATAGCAACAAGGTAAATGCCACACTCAGAGCCAACAAAGATAAAGAGCTAGAGAGAAAAATATTTCTCATGGTAATTTTTATTTAAGGTGCAGCAAGCTGTACAAAATGTAAGCTACCACAGGCAAGACTGCTGGTTGTGTGTATCACCAAAACTCTTCATTAGACACAAGACACGTACTCAACAGTTTGTTTGCATGGCTGCCAAGCTTCATCATTCTTGGCAGCTAACCAAGCAAAACATTAGATACGTGTCTTGCATCATGATGCATGTCATGCTGCTGCTGTACACATGGGGTGCTCTTGCCTCTGAGAACCTTACATTTTGCATAACTTACTCCACCCTAAAAACATTTATCATGAGTAATATATTTTTCTCTAGCTCTTTGTTCTTATTGGTGCTGGGTGCAATATTTAATTTGTTGGAACTAATTAGAAGTACCTACCTACAGTGCACACAGCTAATGTTACTACACAATTAAAAGTAATTACCAAGCCAGTTTATCAATTACTGTATCAATTAACATACACACAAGTCTAATTACTACAAATTCCTGCAGTTGCACACTTGCCACAAGACAATGAAAAGACTCACACTTGCATAAAACCCTACCCAGATTAAAGAAAGAAAGTAACTGCAGTCTTACAGTAACCAACATTTCCTTTGCCTCTTACCAAGCTACCAAACAGCTATATCCCTCAACACTCCAGCTATGTCATCAGATGTTATAGTCTCCATACAGTCTGACCTCCTTTAGCTGCCACCATACACTCTAAGCTACTGCTGCGTATTCCTAGCTCCTGAAATTCCCTAATGAATAAGCCACACTGGTTACAGTCTCAGTGGTGCACACTCATACTCATAGCCACAAATTACATGCCACTCCCAATCACAGATGCAATGCCACGCTGTGGCACACACTATGTTGAACTAAAGGATGGACCACCACAGCTGACCTCCATATATATTGGGGACACTACACTATAGAAATACAACTGAGACAAACTACTGGCCATAGCAATGTGCCACTACATAATAGAAAACCATTTGGAGACAAAATGAAATAAGACAAAACAAAACAGATCACAAATGCAATATACTGCAAATGTACAATATGACCATCCTAATATATTTCATAAAACAAAGTTGGGACAGTGTGGTATACTGCTTATAAATAAAGACATTCTGTTAACTAGCTGATAAAGCCACTCACCATTTGGGGTCATGGCCTTATCATCTGGTTAGTCCACTCAATCAGTTTATTTCCTTGTATACCACACTTATCAATCACTTATTCTAAAGACAGATAGATAGATAGATAGATAGATAGATAGATAGATAGATAGATAGATAGATAGATACCATACATACATACATACATAGACAGATAGATACATGCATGCATGTATACTTATTATTTAGAGTAGTTTATTACAGTTTTCTTCATCCTCAATATTAAACAACCACAAGTTAGTTTTGAGAACAAAACCTTGTTAGTAAAGAAAAGTAAGTGAAGCCCAACATTGACCAGATGCATATAGCCTCTCGAAATATGACCTCAAGTTAAAATTATTTTTACAGCACTCCTTAAGAAAATAGCATGGCCTAATTTAATTAGACTCAGATGGCTTCTGGTTAATCATGATTTTGCATGAAGTCATTTAACCTTCGATAAAACACAATTTGCTTGAAAGTTGGAAAGGTGAAAAGCAGCATGTAGTCAATTTTATTTTCTGCTAGCATACATCTTAGGCTGTGAATTTAACACATAATGTATCAGGAGAATTAGACTCTAGTTTAAACAAGAAGTTCCCAGATCATGGAATAGTTCAGGGCACCATCTATCTGAAGGCAAACTCTAAAGAGCTCTTGGTCAAGTAATAGTGACCATGCAAGGTTACTCTCGGAGTACCAAGAATAAAAATACAATATCGAAAAAGATGAAATGTAAAATAATTGATAGGCTATATACATTATAAATGAGGGTGCTACCAGTATACTTCAGATTGAGTAGACACTTTATTTTTAAATTGTGATTTCTGGTCACATGCAACTCAACAATCTTTTGTGCTAGGGACTTGACAATGTATGCTCTCTTTTATTGTGAGTCTCACAGCACAGCAAAAGTGGTAAAATTCTGTCTTGTAGTTATCAGATAAGAAAAGTGATGTTCCAAATTATAAAATTATGATTTTAGAAGCATTTTGGGATAGAGGAAATGATGGCACATTTACCAACCTTAGATTTGAAGTCTTTATGCCCATTATTCAAGAGCCCTTAGAGTGATGAAAGTTGCATCACTCTAAGGGCTGTAGCTAACTCCTGCTGTGCTAGTGTCCCTGTGGCAGATTTTATAAAAATCAGGGTCCTGGCACCAAACTCTCCAGGTTTTCTGCAAGTCGATTACTGCTCCAAACAGTTGGTGCACCTGCAGGAATTGCCACAGGAAACGGACCCCCACCAGGCACAGCACTTGAGGGGTTGGGATGGTGGGTGGGTGAAACTGCTAGTCAGGAGGGGACCAGGGCAGAAGGGACATGGGAGGTGGCATGGTGGGGTCAGAGGAAAAGCTGGGCAGTAATGGACCTATGGCACCCATCGAGAGTCGTTTGCCATTGTATGTATTCATGTATTTCCCATCATTACCTATTATAGTAAAAGCAAAGCAGTGCACCTATATGTTATACTGTATGGAGGGTCCAGGGACAGGATGTGCAACTACCAGGGCTGTGCTCACCTGGGGTCATATCACATTCTAATACAGGATCCCCATACAGTATAACATATAGGTACAGTAGTTGCAGTACCGTAATAGGAAATAATATAAATTACGATGGTCTCAAGTGCAGTGGTCCCTCCTTTTCCCAATCTCCCCATTCACTACATAAAATCTCCTCTGAGGGTATAGTGGATCCCCAATCCCCAATGTCCCTCAGATATATTTATATGTCATCATTGGTAGTCTAGTGGACCCCCATCCCTGATCTCCCATGATACCATTTGTGCAACATTCCCTGGTGGTCTAGTGGACCCCACCCCCACCCCAGCAGACAGTGCCCCCACCACTGCTCCCCTGCCTTCCGTGAGTCAGTGACCAGCACAGCACTCCTCTTCTCCTTGGCTGGTCACTGATGGAGCTGTCAAGGAGTGTGTACTGTATACAGTATGTACTCATTGACACTGATTGACAGCGAGAGTGAGATGTCATTCCATGAGTGCAAAATGCCTCTTGAATTGTATTTTGAGTGGAGGCCATCCCACTTTCATAGAATGTGCCCTTAATTTTACTAATATATTTTAAGGGTAGCCAGTCCCTAAGTTTATTTTCGTGGTGCTTGCAACTGCCAACTATTAATTTAAATAGAAAGGAAAATATCTGGTCTCCTGCCAGCAAGAGGTGCGCACATTACCTTGTCTCCTCTCGAATGTGTTATATTTCGGCAGGCTATAGCCTGCTCCACAACCAAAGTCACAGTTTTACATAGCTGTCAGAGATTTCACTAGTGTGTTAGTGCTAAGCTCCTGAGCCATGGCTTGGCTCTTCACTATCACTTGCTCTTGTTCTTGGTGCCTCAGTGCCATGCAGCTGCAGCACTGCATTTTTATAATTTACAGCAAATTGGCACCTTATTTTTGACATGGCACAACTTATTATTTCTAGCAAAAATAATCATTTGTCACTGGTTCGAACCCCACTGGCTCTAAATACCACTGAACCACCAGGGCTGCTCTCACTAGTCAGGGCACCCTATTTGCTAGCCTTGGCTACCAGGTGCAGCACCCATTATTGCCACTACCCAAGTGTGACAGGTAATTTGCATAGGTCTGCTTTAGTGTGTATGTGGAAGGAACTAGACAATCACTCTTCCCCTCCCCCAGCTTTACTCTCTTCCATTACTAAAAATATGCTCACAACTTTTCCATGTGTTTCTATTGCAGGAAAACCTTCCTCTTCGCAGATCCAGGCTCTGAACCTCCCACCAGGAGACTTCCCTGCACATAAGGTTCCAGTTTAACTTTCTTGTGGAACAGTCATTCCATGACTATTACACCAGGACTGCTTATTGTTGACTGTTTTGAGAGGCATACACTCTCCCTCTGCCCACATGCATTTATTGGTGTTGGTGTTGCAGGAATTCACTTTTCCTGATTTTCTTCTTGCCCAGCACCTGCTCCTAATTTACTGGTTTCAGCCAGGTGGCCAAGATCAGTCTTTCCCTACCTGCTGTGCTCAGTGAAACTGTTCTTCTAGGAAAAGAAGCCCATTGTTCATCAGAATCAGTTTTCTGGCCTTATTCTGCTTCTTCTGTTCAGGCTGGAATCTATGCCCATGAAGCAAGTGAATAACATTTGGTGGCATAAGTAACTGTTGTTTGTCAAAACCTTCCCACAACTGAATTGCTAGCTCAGCTCAAAACTGGGGCACCCCTTCCAGGTTAGGGTTGATATGCAGTGTAGGAAGCGATTCGATGGATTTTAGTACCAGTGATGTTAAGATTTCTAATTTCCTTACAATCCACCCACCCCATGCCTTTCGTTTTTGTGGTCCTATTAAAAGGCATTGGCTGTATTCTAGTAATGGACCTTTTGCTTAGAAGAACGATGCTGTTTAGTTCAATAAGGTGAGTGGAGGCCCAAATTGAAGCAGACAGCAGTAGTGATTGTAATAGACCTAGTAAGTTAGTTACCCATTTACCAGGAAGGCAACACTAGAAACATAATAGGCCTCCAAATGAACTGGGGCATCAATTATAAAACAGAAAGTAGCAGATAATAATATCGTTCTCCTATGGAGGGAGACACCTAATTACATAACATAGAGTAACAGTTCCAGGCTTTCCCATCAGGTGGAAGACCCTCTTGGATGAAAAAGATCTTTAGTGAATTACTGAACCTTATAGGAAGTGGAAGTTCTGAAAATTAATCACTTAAGAGACTTCATTTTAAAAGAATATGGGTAAAAAGAAAAGGCACCTCATGAGCATGGTAGGGGTTAGAGCATTATAAACATTAAGGGCTCAATTCTCAAAGACAGGCAAAGATTCCATACTTGTGGAAAATGGCTTGTAGCACTGCAGAAATTTAGTTATGCATATTCACAAAGAAAATTTGCAGTTGCCAAAAATCGCAAAATAGACAAGTTGTGAAATTCCACAAGTGTTGAAAATCTGCAGCAGTTTTCCACAGCTGCTGAAAATTTGTAAGTGCTGATCTGCAGCTGAGGAAAAGCCTCAGCAGGCACAGCAGGTGATCCATATTACCTGGAGCAGCAGACTTTGACAGTCTTGCCATGTGCAGCAGCAAGTACTACATACAGACAGCAACCAGTCTCTAACTGGGACCACTGAAGCACCACTGATACCAGCATGACCATGCACCACAGTGGCTGTCTGTAACTGATGGTTGTTTTTCTCCTGGAGTGCTTATGTTGCCTACTGCAGTAGTACTCACTGCAGGCTGTTACCAGTTCTGCCTGTACTGGCTGTGGGCTCCTTTATGGGCTACACTGGGTCTAGTGTGGTTTGTTGCCTTTCAATGAAAATGTGTGCTATTTTTGTTGTATCAACTGACACTACTACACACCCATTGGTTTGCTGTTGCTTGGTTCCTGAACCTCCACTATAATTGTATTGCAACTGTTGGTAGACTGAATTTTGCTCAGGAAGAGTTACGCCTCCTATCTGTTGTGCAGCATTTGTGCAACATTTTTCTGCAACTGCAAAACGCTGGCTGAGATTAGCTTTTAAGGGATATATATACTTTTCAATGGCTTTTTTCTCTCAGGAACTTCTGCAGCTGCACTTTTTCCACAGTCTGCAGAAGTTGTATATTGCTTACACAATTTCCCTTTTTCTGCAACTGTGGAGCTTTTTGGGGACTTGCAGATGGTTTTGCACTTCAGAGTGTTTTAAGAATCCAGCCTTAAGATTTCTGTGTTACAAAAGTAAATTTTATTAATGAAGAGGCTCATACTATAGCCATGTTTTTGTAAATTCACTTTGAAATTTCCATATACAGCTGCAGCCAAAGATATGGTAATATATTTGGGTTCAGTTCCATATCTGGCACTTGGGTTAATATCCCAGTATTGACACTGTAGTGCAGCATGAGAGGGTGCTGCACTTCTGAGGTGCCGCCTTTGATGAGACATTAAACCGAGGTCCCTCTGCCTGGATTGGTTGTAGTTCAGGTGGATGTTAAAGATCCCGTGGCACTTATCGAAAGAGTAGGGGAACTTCCCCAGTGTCCTGGCCAAATTTCCTCATTCACTAAAAATACCACCAACAGCTTAATCTGGTTCAAGGTCAGTTGGCATTAATCTGTATCCCCTTCCCCGGTTGTGCCTGAAAATAGGCAGGATTTGTCTAGTGCACTTACCTGGCCAACAAAAGCTAAATAAATAAAATAAAATAAAAAATATTTCTAGATATATTGTCATATTTTTAAAGATATTCTCTAGTGGACCTGCTCTGGAACTGCAGACAGGTAGGGAATTTGTATTTTAGTGATAGTACAGAAATATCAGGAAACATCTGACCGTGTCTTTGGTTGCAACTGTACCATACCGCTTATAAAAATTTAAACTGTATGGTCTTTAGAAAATAGCTATACCTCTGCAGTTTTCACAGCCAATCCACTTATTCAGAATACCCATGCCATTTTATAAACCTTGGTTATCCTGAGTGGTGTGTCTGCACTGCGGTTTCCTGACCTGATAAGGCAGTGTTTTGTCTATTAGTGATATTTTTAATGGTGGTTGAAGGAATGGTGTCAGGTGGAGGGTACCACTTTTGGGAGACTGTTGGAGGGCTTCTGGGACAGGGAACCCTTCAAGAGTGATGGAATTCACCTGATGAGAGATGGGACCAATGCTCTGAGGAGAAGTATGATGTCTGCATTGGACAGTTAAACTGACTGCATGGAGAAGGGGCAAAGGAAACTATTAAGGAGAGAATGTGGGGAACCTAACTAGGACTAGTAGCAGCAAGGTGGGAAACAGCAAGGATGAAGTTCAAACTGTCTTGGGGAAGAGACAATGAGGAAGAGGTCAAGGAAGGAGGGCTAACAAAGTCTACAATCATCATGAAACATTTAGAAATTGAAAACTGAAAATTAAGGAGACTGGGGAAGAAGAAGGGAGAAGGAATATGAAAAGCAAGAGAAGGTCAGGAAAATGATGGGAAGGTGTCTGCCTTAATGTCAGAAGTCTGCAAAATATAATTAGTGAGCTCCAAGCAATGGTGGCAGACACTGAGGTGGATCCAGTAGCCATCATAGTCATGTAGGCCACACAGAATAATGATTGGGACCTGACAGTCCTGGCTACACCATGTTTAGACAGGATAGAAAAATGTGAAGAAGGAGGAGGAATAGCCTCCATGTCTGTGAAAGTGTAGAGGCAGAGGAGGATGAAAACATCAGGGTAGGTAATGGGAAACAGAATCAATGCAGGTTCAGCTTATGGAATGCCCAGGCAAAAACTTGATCTGTAGACCTTTAAAATAGAAGGAAGAGAGATAAGGCAAGGCAAAACAAGAATGGGGGTCGGAAGGAGGTGCTGGTTGTGAGAGATCTAAACCTGCCAGATATTGATTGGGTCATTCCAGCAGCCAGGAGCTCCAGAAGTCAAGCCCTGCTGGTTACATTGCAAGACTGCCTGCTTGTGCAGCTGGTTAAGGAACCAACTAGGCAGGCTGCCATTCCTGATGTGGTGCTCACCCATCTGAAGTGGTAGGAGTTGTAAGGGTAGGTGAGCCATTAGGGTTCAGTGACCATAACTCCATATGGTTTGACCTGGTTCTTGGGACAAGTAAACCATCATCAAAAGCTGAAGTCCTAGGTTTCAGAAAGGCAGACTTCAACTGGATGAGGGAGCTGGTCCAGGACTAGTTAGTCAGAATGGACAGCATCAAGGAGGCAGAGGAAGATAGGGACAATCAAGGTGGCCATGTTCATGGCCGCAATGTTTTTCATGACAGCAGTAATCAATAGAAACAGGCACAAGAGACCAATGTAGTTTCTTGAAAGGACAAGGAAGCAGTGAGAGCAAAACAAAGGCCTCACCAGGTACAAGAAAAACAAGGAAGGAAGAATGAGGAGAGTACCAAATGAGAACAAGGAAAACCAAGAGGGTGCTCAGAGAAGCAAAGGAAGACACATAACTGCTTACTGAGGAGGGGTCAAGAAGGGAAAAAAGATCTACAGATATATTAGGAAAAAGAAAGAAGAGGGAGGAATTGTTAGGCAAACAGGGAAGTAGGATAATTTAGAGATTGGGCAAAAAGCAGCTGTTCTTAAGGACTATTTCTGCTCTCTATTCACGAGGGAAAACAGAGGGCCTCTGCCAGAGATTGGCATTAAGGCAGCTATAAAGGAGATCCCAGTTACGGGTTTAGGAATTCATGGGATAGGCATAAGGGGACCCCAGTGGTTAGGAAAGGGAGGGTAAAGTAAGCTCAAGTAGGGTCTGCAGTATTACAGTAGGAAGGGGTATGGGCAGACTAGGTGCACCAAGATGTCTTTATTTGCTGTCAATTGCATGATTATGTGATCCTTCAAAAGAGACAGCAAGCATTTACCAGTGAAAGGGTTTGAAAGGGCTATCAGCCCTATAGATAGATAAGGCCATCGGGCCAGATGGGATGCATCTGAGGGTATTCATGAATTGGCAACAGAACTAATTGAACCCCTGGTATGACTGCTCATTAGCTCAAATCGAACAGGGTAGTTCCAAAACACTGGAGGGTAGCAGACATAGTCCTGCACTATAAAGGGGGTTGACAAGGAGCAATCAGGTAACTACAAACCTTCAGTCTTACCTCTATTTTCTGTAAACTGATGCAGACACTAGTCAAAGAGGACCTAGTGAACTACTAGGAGAGTAATGGACTCCAAGATAATAAAGACCATGGGTTTGTGGCAGGGAGGTCTTGTCAGACAAACCTGATGGCATTCTTTGACTGAGTAATGAAGGCAGTGGATAACAGCCATGCTGTGGATTTCTCTACTTGGATTTCCACAAGGCTTGTGACTTGGTGCCTCACAGAAGGTTGCTGAGGAAGCTAGATGACCTGGGTACTCTAACAGACTCAGATGGGCGAGGAAACTGGTTGGAAAGGACACATCAGGGATTGTGATTAACAGAATCAAATCAGAAGAGGGAGGTCACCAGTGGGTGAGTAACATGGGAGAAGGAACCAGAGCAAGATGTGTCTTTGCAGATAATGCTAAGCTCAGTGGCAAGAAGACAGCAAGGAGGAAGTTAGGGAGATGGAGAGACACTTGCAAAGGCTAGAAAAGTGGTCAACGGTTTGGGAGTTGAAATGTATTACCAAAAGTGCAAGATGATGAAATAAGGAAAAGGAACCCCAGGACAGAGTACTGGATGGGGAAGTAAAGTTGGGCATGATCGCTGAGGAAAGAGAACTAGAGTTCATCATCAGTGACTCCCTAAACAATCAAGCTTAGTAATAAGGCCTATAGTAAGGCAAACAGGATTCTGGGGTATAGAAAGAGGTATTAACAGCAGTGAGGTATTACTATATTGTATAGATCACTGGTGAGACCCCACTTGAGTATGGTGCCTGTTCTGGAGTCCTCACCTAGGAAAGGTAAGGACAGGTTGGATACAGTGCAATGTATGGTGACCAAAATGATTCAGGGACAGCAGGGAGAAATGAGAACTGGCTCAAAGCACTGAACATGTACTTGCTGGAGGCCAGACAAGAGAAGAGAGATATAATAGAGACTTTCAAGTTCCTGAAAGGAAAGAACAAGATAAACATCATGGAACTATTTAAGATATGTAGTAGATCAAAATAAAGAGCATAAGTGGAATCTGATGGGGGAGGTGGTTAAGAGGAAAGTGAAAAGTTTTATTTTACAGAAAGGATAGTGGAGCCATGGAACAATCTGCCAGCTGATTTGATGGCTACCAAACTATCAATGGTTTCAAACATGACTAGGAAAAGTTAAGGGCTTAGTGGTTGTTCAGGGTGGCAGTAGGGCAGGGAGCTTGGGAGTGGACAGTGTGGGTTAGAACCCTATATGAACAATAGGTTCTGGATTTGTTAGGGTTTATGGCAGACTGAAGGACCAATTTTTTCTGCCATAGTCTATGTTTCTGTATACTCTGTGGACACTAATACATATATCTTTTGCTGTGAAGAGCTGATGATGGATTTAATGTGTTCAGTCATGTTCTAAATCTCATTGAGGCCCTTATTTTCAAACATGGATTCCAATATTTTTGAATATATAAATTTAATGTGCTGGAGTATTGCATTATATATAGCTGAACTAAGATATAAAACTTAGTTTTATTTCTACAGAATCTCTAAAACTCAGCATTGTGTATAAAGTTACACTTTTAGATTCTGGGTCCCAGATTTCTTTAAACGAAAACAGTTGAAACCATATCAATGCTTTGTTCTGCTTTTATCCAGAGGTTCCCCATTCATCTTTTCCTGAGCAGTGCATTCAGTATTTAACAAAACCAAAGACAAAATTTTAACACAGCATTCATTGATCTGTGCTGAAAAGGAGTTTGTCAGATCAGACCATAAACAGGATTAATCACAGGAGAACTAGTGAAAGGCCACCAGTGACAGATCAAACATCCTGAAATATGCAGTGCCGGAGAAATTAATGAGACCCTCTCACAGGCACTTCAATATCAACATGGGGCTTGAAGACTTCAAACTGTGTTGAATGCTTTAACTGGTGGCTTCTAATGCATAACAATATTCAGTTAGTTTTGTTGTATGATCATTATGATGATCATACATGTTTACTGTGTTTGTTTTGTGACTGATACAACTGCCTGCAAACCTAACAGTTCCTTTCACAATGAATTTGAAAGGCTAAATGCCATGTACTTTTAAAGCTGTCAGTCTCTTTCTTTTGATATTTAGATAAGTTTAGACATTGCTTCATGTTGGCAGGAGTTTAGCTGAATACAGATCAGCATAAACAGACAAGCTGAAAGATAATCTTTGAACTTTTTCTAATCTTTCAGAAGCATGATAGATACTGAAACTATAACAAGGTTCTGCCTATAGTTGTCATATTATTACAATGAAGAACACAGAACATTTCACTTCCTGTCCAGTAACACAAAGTGTATTTTGTGAGCCTCTACTAAGCACAAAATATGTGTTTATTGATGTGATAGTTCTGCAGAAGTAGGGATAACATTGTACTGTAATATATGGATTGTTAAAATAATACCCCAAAAAGCATAAAAATCCCTGTAATATCCTAGTTAGTCCCATAATAGTATACTTCTGTCCTCATAATACTTACTTCCGGCCCAATAATACTATACTTGGTCTTCAAATAGCATCGTTGGGATCACCAATGCGACTACTGTCTAAACTGTGTTTTTTATTTTTATTTCTGACAGAAAAAGGTGGGATGGGAATGGAGGGGGAGAGTGAGAAGGGAAAAGATTCAGAGTTTAACTTTGCAGACCCGCAGCACTGTACAGCTGAAACAAGTAAGAAGTTGAAAATTCCTCGCACCCATGTATTACAAAATAACAAATAGTTTCTGGTGTTTCAAGGCAGAATTTCCATCTCAAGGTTCTGGGGACACAAGAACCTTTCGAGGAATTATTGCCTTGTAATATACTAGAACCTATCTATTATTCTATTTGATAAATCTGTTTATCATGGGCTAACTTTCAGATAAACATTCATCTAGATGTTTGCAATGTACATAACTATCCTCAGCCTATTTTACAGAACATCAGAGAGCAGATTTCACAATGCTGACAACATCACAACAGCCCAAAACTGCCAAGAAGTCAGCTGCTGAACTAAAAGACGAACAGGTTTATCACCACACTAGCAGTTAATTTAAAAGTGATAATGCACAACTCAAATACTGAATGTTTTACTCAAAATGCACAAATGATCTCTACTATGGAGGACTAAGGGCTTCATAACTCACATATGGCTTTCTCACTCTTGTATTATGGTCTTGCCCATCACACATGGCAATAATAACACATTTTCAGTCATCCATTGTGTGTGCCCTAGATGGATGTATCAATCTGTCTGTCAGTCTGTCTGTCTGTCTATCTGTTTATCAATATATATTCTTTGCTAACAAATTTGTTAATGCACTAGTTTGTTGAACTGACAAAAGTAGGGACTTTGTTGTTAAGGTTTCCAAATCTAATAAACCACCCCCACCCTCCAGGCAGCAACAGGAAAACACATTATGGTTTCACCTCTCCGGGCATTCAGGCAAGAGGTGTGCATTGGGGTTGTCAACTCTAATTCTCACCCCATTCAATCATTAAAGAAGCTGAGATGAGTAGAGTTTATGAGAATGTGGTGAGCATTTGGGTTGGCAACCCAAGGCACACCACACCCCTGATTTGCAAAGATGCAAAGAGAGGTGAAACCATAATGGTTTTCATGTTGCTGTATGGAGGGTGGGGTGGAGTTCTGAGGTTGGAAACCCTGATGCCACATGTCCCTACTTTTGTCAGTTTAACCCAACGTAATGCATTAACACAGTTTTTTGAAAAGAGTCTTTCTTTGAGATTGTAGACTGATATCCTCATTCACGCAGGCCCTTCAGGATCTGATGCCCTGCACCAAGGGAACACTCCATCCACCTACAGAAGAAATGAATGTGAAGAACTCATGGGTCTGTCTAGTGAGCTGCAGAATTGCAGGGCCCTGTGGTCCTTATGCTTCCATGTGGCCACAGATATAGATACACAGGGCAAGAGTCAGCCAGCATACAGAGCCCTCTGTCACCAAGGGGTGCAGAGATTCAGAGCCCTATGCTGAGAGGGCAGTTGCCTCACTATATGGTACCCATGCCTGTGCAGACATCCCTGCACCTTTCATTCCCTGGCTGGTGGGTGTTGCATAAGAGCACTATCCTCCACCCTCACCCCATCCATCAGAGTCACTGAGCTCACCCCAAACTTAGCTTACCAGCATGGATCACAAAGCATACTCATTGGGGTCAAGAGCTGCACTACTCACAAAATATGTTAGCAATTATGTATAAATATTTTTTCAATTTGACTCAATTTTCAAGATACTCATTTCATGATTCACCTTATAAACACAATATTACCATTTATAGTATACAGAAAGAAATGTCATTTCACACCAGAAATGTGAAAACACATCTCATCCAGGATTTAAAAATTACACATGTGGTGATGGTGAGGTGGTGTGAAAATGGCTATGTTGAAAGTTTGGACTCAAAATAGTGAAAATTAGTGAAGTTATCAGTGAACATTGAAATACTGCAATATTCACTCATAACCTGGGCATTTTACCATAACTGTACACCAAATTGTCAGCATAGCTTTTTATTGGCACACCTCATGAAACTATTAGTGAAAATTTTCAAATTCCAACCTAAACGCCCTTCCACACCACAGGTGTAAAAACACATTTTGGCCAAGATTTGAAAATGATAGTTGTGATCTTCAGGAAGTGGTTTAAAATGGCTATGTTGAAAATTAGTAGTCAAAATATTTAAAATTACCAAAGTTATGAGCAAGCATCATAAAATTTCAATGTATGCACATAATTTTACCATTTTTACATATGTTGACCTGAAATTTTCAACATAGCCTTCTTATGACCCCACCTCATGAACAAGAGCAGTGAAAATTTTCAATCCTCTTGAAAGGTGATTTTGCCAGCAACTGTAAAATCACCTTTTAGGCTTGATTTATGTAGTTCCACCACCATTGACCATTGGTTATGCATGAATGTTCAAACCCCTTTGAAATATATTGACAGGCACTTATCTTAGTTTCTCATATGGCTGGCAGCAGTTCCAACAGCAAGACGTGTCTTGGATCAGAGAGTGAATCTTTGCCCTGGGGCATGTTCAGGTGAGTGAGGGTGTGTGGAGGATGTGGGGGGCAGAGTAGTGGTTGGGTGCTCAGTGGGAGGTTGGGGTGGGGTGTCAGATTGGTGATGGACCATTTTCCTTTTACAGATTTAATTTAAAAAACATAGCGGGTTGGATTTCTTTATTACAAGAAAGACAATGCACAGATGAGGATCAGAGGGTGGGAAGCACAACTAGATACCATGAATACATAAGGAAACAATGATCAGAGGCTAGGGGATGCCACTAGAGACCAGGGGACATTATTAAAGTAAGAGGATGGCAATCAGAGGATGGGAGGTGCCACTAGACACCAGGAAACATTAAAAAGAATGGGGATGGTGATCAGAGCATGGGGCACCACTAGATACCAGGAAACATTATTAAACTAAAGGGATATCAATTGGAGGGTGGGACAGCACTAGACACCAGGAATACATAAGAAGATGATGATCAGAGGGTGGGTGGTACCACTAGACATCAGGGCAATACATTACATACATAAAGGGATTGCAATGGGGGTGCCACTAGGCAGCAGGGAAATGGTAGTGCACTGCTGTCACTGCAGCCCACAGTACAAGTTACATCTATGGCTGCAGAGTCAAGAAAGACCCACTGTTCTCATACAGAGAATGTGGATGAATGGCTCCTCTCGATAAGCTGGGTACCTTGGATTATGGATGCAAAAACATATATCTGCTATCTTTCAAAACAAACAGCAGAATCTAGCTAAATGGGTCCCGTTTAGCTAGGTTTGGGTGTTTGTTTTAAAGACATTATTTTTATGTACTTTAAATGTTTGTAAGTCTAAACAGTAAAAGAACACATCATGTGACGAGAGTTAAGATACTGTCATCTCTTCAAAAACAAAGCTAGGAGTGATCATGATACAAGAAAACCACCTTGTCTGCTTTAGAGCACGAAAAGGTATATAAATTTGGTTTCAAAAGTTTATTATTATTCTTATCAGGCTATGAGAGGAGGTGAGTAGCCACCTCATACCTCATAATTCTCCTTTTGAACCAGAAATCATTTACATGGACCTTGCTGGTCACATGGTGATTGTGGTGGGGCAATTACTTGGTGTTTACAATACCAAACTAAACCTTTGTTTACCCCTGGATCTGATTCCTCATCCCTACATTTACTTTTTAATCATATTCTTCAACACCAAAATGGGATCCTATTGCTGGGGAGATATCAATATAACTCTTGACCCAAGCCTAGGTACGACCTCCTGAGGGACAATCAAAATTTCCTTGCCACATAAATATTTCAAAAAGTTATTGCTTGAAACCAGCTTCATGATGAGTCACCAAACTCCCAACAAAGATTATTACATTTTATTCTAATGACCATAACATGAATTCCAGATTGGACTATTTTTGTAGCCTCAGAACATATTTCAGCAGTACAGCAATGCCACATTGGGCTGATATTGCTCTTGGATCATACCCTCTGACTTTAAACTTAGAAATACATCAAGAATCAAAAATAAATTGGAGGTTTAACTTAGCACTGTTAAATGACCCTCAATTTGTAGATCTCATTAATGAACAAAAATCCCACTATTTTATAACAGAATTATTCCTGAATCAGTGGCGGAGCCAGGTCTGGGAATATTTGGGAGCTGGTGGGGCCATTTAGTCAATCATAGGCTCCACAATGGGCACTAAACAGTGAATAAAGATGGTAGTGGGGCACCACTACTCACACCAGGGAAGCCAGGAGGAGCAACTGCCCCCAGCCCCTACCTAGCTCCACCACTGCTCTGGATATAGCTCCCACTATTTTGTGAGATACACTTAAAGCAGTCCTCCAGAGAGAAATATGGTAATTGCCTATGCCTCTCAAACTAAGAAACCTAGAGAAGAAAAATTACAACAACTAACAAAGGACCTCAGTTTTATCAATGAGCACACCAACAAGGTGATAATCCCATGCTCCCACTCATTAAATAAACAAAAACAAAATTTAAGATATTTTAAATGCAAAAACAGAAATGGCATTACAGTACTTAAAACAAAAATACTATGATGGAGGCCCCAAAGCCACTAAATTACTAGCATTTTGTGTGCACAATAGAGATTCAGAGTCATTGTCATCAAATTGAAAGACCCACATTCACAAAAAGAATATATACTACATTATAGATAGTACAGGTTTAAAAACACTATTAGGTTACACTCTACAAGCAAGACCCAGAGCCAGACAAACTGTCCTATGACAAGTTCTTTGACTCCCTGCTACTTCACAAATTAACAGAGGACCACATTTCAAAACAAATTGCCCCAGTCTTGCAAAAAGATATAACAGATGGACTGGCTCTTTCTGAATCAGGTAAATTCCTAGGACTGGATGGTTATCTGGGAGAATTTTGTAAAATTTCAAAAGACTCTGTTACCACCACTTCTAAAGGCCTATGCTGCAGTGCAAAACAACGATGACCCCCCACCCCCTGGCAATTTGCCACTACTGAGAGTTTTGAATAATTGAGGTTTGATAACTGGGGTTTTACTGTATATCAGCTATTTTTAAACCCAGCAAACCACCTACCATCCCCAAATCCAAATGGAGCAATTTCAAATTTTAAATTTAGATTATAAATTATACACTTGTATATTACTAATGTGCCTTGAACAAATTCTCCTTTGATGAATAACAAAGATCAAACTGGCTTCGTCATGAAAAGACAAATACTAGACAATATTTACAGAACTATTACTCTGCTCCAATATGCATCCAGGACTCAGCAACAGACTCTGCTGCTGAGCCTTGATGCAGATAAAGCATTTCATAGTGTGTCATGGAAATATTTAACTTACACACTATATTGACTTGGCCTCCATGCCCAAATCATCACTATCTTTAGCAAACTTTATCACTCCCCACAAGCCATGATCTGAGCCAATGGATTACTTTCCTCCAGATTTACCCTTTATAGTAGAATAAGGCAGGGATGCCCTATGTCACCCTTGTTGTCTGCCCTATCAGTGGATACCATGGCACAAGTTATACACCAAAATAAAGATATTTCTGGTATTACTCACCTCTCAGAAGAGTATAAACTGGTGTTCTATGCTGATGATCTGTTAATATATTTAACACAGTGTACAACTTCTTTTCCTCTGTGGTCCAGATTAAGTGAATATGGACACCTATCTTGTTACAAACTGAATATAAACAAAACAGCAGCCCTCCTTATCTCCTATAATTCTCCTCTCAATATTCGTGCTGCTTAACCTTCGAATGAGACCAGGCATCCATAAAATATTTAGGAATATACATTCCAAACAATCTTACCCAACTGTATCAACTCAATTATCCTACATTAATACACATAATATATTCTGACCTAACTAGACGGCGTGCCTTTCCTCTAACAATTCATAACAAAAACTGAGATCATCTACATAAATATTTTACCAAGATTACTTTACTAATTTCAAACCCTTCCTGTGTCTCCACCAATCTCGATATTCCAGGAATGGGATCAACATATTTCCTGATTTATATGTGGCAGTAAAGCCCTGGGATAGCGTATTATAAATTGCAACCATAAAAACAACACGGAGGTATGGCCTTAAATTTAAAACAATATTTTCTGGCCATACAGATTAGACATGTAGCAACATGATTAGATTCATTCTACGATGCCCATTGGAAAATCCTGGAGGTCAATGATTTCAATTATTCAATTCCAAAACACTATTCTCTACTCCTCCTTTACTTCCAGAGCAGCTAACTGAAAATGTGATTTTCAAAGATTTTCTCTTAGTGTGGAAAAGTATCCTGACAAATAAACCCCTACTCAAGCCACTGGCTCTATGGGTGCCATAGCTCATGATACATTCAAGCCAGACTTGATGGACCATAGATTTGTTCAATGGGGAAGACAAAGGCTCCACCTTTATCATCAATTATTCAGCAACAGTCAGTTTCATCCTTTTAATTTTTACATCAAAAATATGCTTTGACAAGTGTGGATCCTTTGTGTTACTTACAAATCATGCACTTTTTAACAGCCAAGCTTGGCCCAGTCTCAGAATATAAGGAGATGCAACCACTCATCTTGTTACTACAGGTGACCCAAACTCAGGGCTCCATACTCACTTTGTTTCTCCAGCCTACAAAGCTATCAATACCCCCACCAAAATTTTGAGCTCTCAAAACAAAATGGGAACAAGAATTAACCACCCATATTCTCTCAGAAAACTGGGGTAAAATATGCAAACAACAGCACAAAGTCTCCTCCTCACCCAGCTGGAAGGAGTTTGCGTGGAAAATGACTGTACACTATTTGTTAACCTCGACAGCCATGGGGAAACTTAATAAATCTCTAGGCTCTGCTTGTTGGAGAAACTGTGGTAACCAATCTGCACGTCAAGCAAAATGTTCTGGTCACATCCCAAACTGCTGCAATTGTGAGCCTTAAGAAAGTGCTGTTTCGTGCAAAACCTTCAGCTGATTTGTGGGGAGGGTACTCATCTCTATCTGCTTATTTTCAGTGGTATAACTTTTGAATTTTATCCTGCTGCATCAATGCTATTTCTCCTATCTAGATCTCTAGCAGTGACAAGACAGCTGAAAGTCTACTGTCTGCTTTGTGAGTACTCATATTTTGTGGCTCCATTGTTCTTTGCTTGCAGCCACCTTGTGGCCTTTTGCTCCAATTTTGGTCAGACTAGGACATAGAGATACAGTAACTTAATCCAACTTTCCTCCCTTAACTGCAAATATAGTCTTGTTTTTAGACTATCTAGTACCCAAGCTCCTGAATAAACATCAGAAATATTTTTTCAATATAGCTTTACTATTGCAAAAAGCTATCACTACACACTGGTAAAATATGCAAACAACTCCAGATGTAGATCACTGGAGAGACCTCGTGATTTTGGTATATCAAATATAAAAAACTGATGCAGAAACTGCAACATCAATTCAAAAAATGTAACACTAGATTGACTGGATGGGTAATGCAAATAATGACTAAACAGAGATTCTGTGCCATAATTGGAACAAGATGAGCAGACTTAGAAAGAGAGACAATACAGTGTATATTTAAATAGAGTGGTTACTCAAAGAGCTCTACCTGCTATGCTTTCTAATCTCATATATTTCATAACTGCCTACCCACTGTGAATTATTTTGTAATTTAAAATTAATAATGGTGGAAATGTTATTTATTTATTTTATTTATTTATGTCTTTGATAACCAGGTGAGCAAACTGATCTAAAGGACCATTTTCTTTCACAAACCGGGTCAGCAGGGTGGCAAACATAACAAATATCAATACAATACAGCGATACAATTAGAACAAAACAGGACTGCCGAATACACTTGGTATGAGGTCAAATTATAGTACAAATATTTTAGAAATCAGTTCATACTGGTGTAGTGACATACATTAAGTGGCTATGCAATATAAAAGGCTTAGCATGGTTATTATGGTAAAGTATTATATGTACTGTACATACAGTCACCGGGAGCCAAGGAAATAAATACAGTTAAAATGAAGGTTCAATCTATCACCAGGAGTGGTATAGGCACAAATCATAGGCAGAAATGCAACTTAAGTTGCAGAGCTTGCTAACAGTTCAGAATAAAACAGATAGTCATATCCAGATTGAACAGAGGAGCAGAACAGTGCAAGATGGTAGGGGCACTGGAGTTAGGGTGAGGGCACAAATTGGTGCTATGCCAGGATATGGGCCCTGGTACCACCTGGGAACAGCCGAGGTACAAGCAGCCTCGGCCAGGATCCAAATCTCTAATGTTTTTGATGAATCAGTGGTGGGGTCTTCCTTGGGGTTGTCAGTCCTAATGCCCCCAGAAATGTACTGTGATGGAGGCAACCAGTTCTAAAATTGATTGCTATGTATTATTTTTATTAAAATAAAAATTAAGTTTAAAACAAATAAACAGTAAAAAGAAAATGGTGACCACAAAAAATATGTTTTCCTCACAAAAAGGATTGGCCACATACAAAAAGGATGCTTTTTGTATTCAATTTTCTTCTTTTCAAACATCTATCCTAAAGTTCCTACAAAGCATGCTCAGAACCAAAATTTAAAATCTTTATAACTGTGGAACAGATTATTATTTTTCACCAAACCAGCAAATGGCACCACTCTGGGCCAAACCCTTTCTATCCAGAAAATTTCAGACCAAAATTCTAAACATCTGGGCACTAGGGGCCAACAGAAAA
This sequence comes from Neoceratodus forsteri, assembly GCA_016271365.2. Taxonomy (NCBI): domain Eukaryota; kingdom Metazoa; phylum Chordata; order Ceratodontiformes; family Ceratodontidae; genus Neoceratodus; species Neoceratodus forsteri. The sequence goes on from CM028135.1 coordinate 676,440,352, forward strand.
GCAGTAAAATGACATTTTGCACTGTCTGTTTCTCGGAATCTGCATATCCAATCAGAACTAAACTTGGCACATCAAGAGCTCCAGGACGTGTGAAAGAGCATGCAAAATTTCATGCAAATCCTTGAACAGCTATGAAGTTAGTAAAGTGCAGAAATTGAGGTTTAACATTAAATAGCTTACTCAATCTGAATTGAAGTGGCGTCCACGTGCCACTATAATACATATATAAAGAGATTCATTGCAAAAACTACATTAATGCAGACATTAGTATTCAAGAACTCAAAGCCCAGAAAATGGAAATGAAAAAACATTAGGGATTTGGGTGTCTAGATGGTGAATCAGTGGTGGGGTCTTCTTTTGGGTTGTCAACCCTAATGCTCACCCCTCCCCAGCCCATAGCCTCTTGTCTGAAGCACAAGGTACAGCTCCAAGCTAGTGCCTCATAGTGATACAGTATGGCCAACATAATCTGTCATATCTTTCTTCATATCTGAACTCATTTAATCAGGGGAGAGGGTGGGCATTAGGGTTGACAGCAGAAAGGAAGACACCACCACTGATGCACTAATACTGCAGAGACCAAAATTCCTAATATTTTTTAATTTCCCTTCTTTGTGTGCTTTGCATTCTGAACCCTAATGTCTGCATTAACATAGTTTTGCAAGGAATTTCCTTCTTTTCTGATAGTGAAATTGTATCCTTATTTGTGCATGTCCAGATGAGATAAATACAATATTGGAGACAGTTCTGACCCAGTGCATGGGTCCAGCAGGCCTCGGCATGCATGTCAATACCTTGTGTGGAAGGCTGTCTGTCCCAACACAGGATGTCACATCTGCAACAAAATACTGCTCCATCCCTACCCAGGCTGGGGCTGCTGCTGATACTATAGCACCTTCCCCATCAGGCTTGTCCCAGTAAACTGGCTCACTGAGTTCAAATCTGAAATCAGGTCATTTGCAAAGTAAAGCAATGTAGTTGCCAAGTGATGCAATGGACATCCCTGCAAACAGTGTTGCATAATAAATTATTTGTTTTTAATGTTTTGACCCCAACTTTCAACATAGTGTTCTTAAGACCCCATCTCATGAACCAGTTAGGTAAAAATATTCTAATCCTGCTGAAATGCCATTCTTCACCACAGGTGCAAAACACATTTCAGGCAGGATGTGAAAAATGACAACCGTAATGTTCATGAGGGGGTGTGAACAAAAATGGCTATGTTGAAAATTTGGAGTCAAAATGTTGAAAATTACCAAGTTATGGTGGCTGTGGAAATTTCAATGTGTGCTCATAACTTGGTCATTTCTAGGAATTATTTCACCAAATTTTCAGCATGACCTTTGGGACCCCAACTCATGAACACTGGTAGTGAAATTTTGTTAACTGGGCCTGAAAGGTGATTTTGCACAGCAACCTAAAATCACCTTCCAGGCCTGATAAACAAAATATCACTGACAGGGTTCATGAGGTGGTCCCAAAAAGGCCATGTGAAAAATTTTTAAATAATAACCAAGTTATGAGCTTAAATTCAAAACACCATTGAAATATATTATATGGCACTTATCTGTATTTCTCATTTCACGGTTGGCATTGAAGAGTGCAGACATGTCTCAGTCTACAGAGGATTACCCATTCAACCTCAGGTGGTAAGTATAGGGTGGGGTGTGTGGAGTGGTGGGTGATCAGTGGGAGGTTGGGATGGGGATGGTGGTGACGAGGGCAATTTTCTTTCTTTCAGGTAAAAAAAAATAAAAAAGACGCCATGGGACTGTTTCCTTCTTTCCAGGAACATACATAACAGAAATTGAAGGGTAGGGGGCTGCCACTAGACACCAGGGATACAGAAACAAACCATGGAAAGTAATTGGAGGGTGGGGTGCCACTAGACATCAGGGACAAAAGAAAAAATGGGGACAAAATCAGGGGAGCCACAAGACAGGAGTTACAACGGGACAGCAATTGGAAGGCGGGGATGCAATAAACACCAGGAAATGGGAAACAGAATGGGTACAGCAATCGGATGGTGGGGGTGCCACCAGACAGCAGGAAAACTTAAAACACACTGTGTTGCATCATATACTGTGGTGTTCTGCCTCATGGAACACCACAGTATATGACATGACACACATAATGAAATGAGCAATTGAGGACATAACGAGAGGGTGATTGGGTGGTGAAGGGACCACTAGTCACTAGGAAAAACTTTATTATATATTGGATAGGTGATGAAGTGGGGAGGACCACTGGACACCAGGAAAGCATTAATATATAAGGGGTGGGGTGGGAGTGACTAGATGGGTGAGAGACCCTCATAGCCATGAGAAAGGTTCTTACATCTTGAGATTGCTTTTTTGTTATGTGTGTCATATCATATACTGTGTTCTGCTGGAAGACACACAGCAGTATATGATACAACAAACATAATGAAATATGACAACAGGACATCACGCTTTTGCAAAATTCAGCTATCCATAGAATGATGATTTTTGAACTGACATGGTCAGAAACTGAATATTTTTCTTAAATAATTTAAAACTACTTAACAGTTGGACCTAAAATTCACAAAAGCATGTACCTTATTCTATCAAACCTGAAAGTTTCAGGTTTCAAATCGTCATATTTTTTCATATATGGGGAGCATAAAAGAGTTAACATTTTTCAAAATGGACATTTTTACATTTTTGCACCTCTGTAACTTTGCCCCACTGAACCAACCTACATGAAATTTTCAGGATAAAGTGACCTAGCATACAGGCAGCGTGTTTAAAATTTTATATAAATCGGTTGAATGAGGGCAAAGTTATTAAGATTCAAAAATTGGGATTTAACATTAAAGTGATTCCTCAACCCTAATATACAGGCACTACCATGCTTGTGTTTTATATATATATATTTATGCAATAGGTGTGAGACCAAAAGCCATTGAATAAATCCATTTATTTCCACATATGTGGAATAAATCTAACCACCTAGATTTATCCCACATATGTGGGATAAATGCAAACTGTCAATCAAAGCTTTTTGTTCACTTTTTGACAAACAAATGTGAATAACTTTAAAATGAAAATGATAGCATAGTACTGTGAGCACAAATGTTCTGGACAAAAATATCTACAAAATGAGTGGTGTTTCATTTATAGATACCTTTTAGTTTTTTGTAATTAGCAAAAACAGCAAAAATCCTATTTTCTTTTCACTTTTCAGACAAACAAATATAAATAACTTTAAAATGAAAATGATAACATGGTACTGTGAGCACGAAAATGTTCAGCATAAAAATATCTACAAAATGAGTGGTGTTTCATTCACAGATACCTTTAGTTTTTCATAATTAGCAAAACAGCATAAAATTCAATTTTCTTTTCACCTTTTCGACAAACAAATGTGAATCACTTTAAAACTAAAAATGATAGCATGGTACTATGAGCACAAAAATGTTCAGCATGAAAATATCTACAAAATGAGTGGCATTTAATTAATAAATACCTTTTAGTTTTTTTATAATTAGCAAAAACAGCATAAAATTAAATATTTGTTTCACTTTTTCATCAAACAAATGCAAATAACTTTAAAACAAAAAGGTAGCATGATACTGTCACCACGACATTTGTTCAGCAAGAGTTCTCTACAAAATGAGTGATGTTTCATTTAATAGCAACCACCGCTAGGCGGACATACACCAGGAATGTTAACCAAAAGTCCCAGAAAGTCCCAGAAATTATCATTTAAAAAGAAGATAAACAGTCAAAACCAAATGTTCCGCACTGATAAAACATCCCTATTGCATAAATAAAATATACAATGGTGAGCTGTCAGATAAATGATTTATCTACACTTGTACTGTTTGACCTCGGACACCTCACTCGTGGCTTCGCCACTGTTGAAGTTACCGAGGTCAAAACGCACTTTGTAGATAAATCATTTATCTGACAGCTCACCATTGTATATCCCTTTATATATATATATATATATATATATATACAGTATGTATGTATGTATATTCCGATTCAGATTAGTCGCAAAAGAGAAGATGAGGTCATGCATTCATGTGCAAAATTCAACATAATTAAGGGCCAATTGATTTACTGCAAACTACAGCAAATTTCTCTTGTGGTAATTTCAAAACTTGTGACACTAGACTGATTAAATCAATCTGTAATACATTTGGAAGTGAGGAATCAGAAATTAGAGACTTCAAAACTTGTTATTCAGAACAAGTTATTTATATTATCAAGTACCCATGTGATCTATTAGTAGCCAAGGAAAACAGTGAAATAGCTACAAACATGAATTAACTAGCATAAAAGTATGATAAAAGATACCTACTACATCTTCTTCATCAGCCAGACTTTTCATTATACAAATACATAGCATTCCAGTGCTGAGATTTTGGTGATCTGAAAATATCTAAACCCCATGCAGAGGAGGGATGATACAAATAATTGCTACAGCAGGAGGCCTACTGAATTGAAAGATTTGAGACAATAAACCCCAGAGATGTATTGAATGAATTATATAATCCATCTATCTAGACAACTGAGCCTACAAAAATGCCCTTGGTTGGCCCTGCCATCACCCCTCCCCTTTTTATCGCCTCCTCTTCATAGCTTCATATCACTCTAACAAGAAAAATGTCCTAAGGTATTCAGTCTTTCGGGTTATGAGCAGGCACTGTATCCTGATTGATCACCCTGGTTCCTGAGGGTGGGGTGCCATCCAATGAGTTGGGTTGGGACCAAGTGTTGAGTTGGCCTTTGGTTGGTCAATATGGTCCTAATTCAGATTTTCCTGTGTTTGTTTAGCAAAATTTGATTTTCAAAAGATGTTGATAAGATAAAACATGGGACCATATTTTGTGCTTTAACTAAGGGCATATGTATTTTCTTTTGATTAAATTATGGAGAATGATTTTTGAAAGGCATTGACTAAAAGTGCATCAAGTAGGAAAGTATCTTAGGCATGAGCCATATACTATAAGTAGTTGTGATATGCCAAACTGAGCAGATTACCACCATGGATCTGCACCCTAATACCTGTCTACAAATAAATGGCATCTTCAGCCACCACCCACTGAGTTCTGCCAGTGCATAGCCACACATTGTGGCAGTGAGCAGTACATGAGGTGATGCTCATCTGGACCACATGCATTTAGCTGGATGCTTGTACTGGTCCATGAATGGATCCCTGCTGTGTGGGATGCAGAGCATGCCAGGATACAGCCATCCTCTTGAACTGCTAATCCCCACCTGAATTTGTGTTTTGTAAAACACATTGACTTGTGCCACTAATGCCAGTAGCCCCTCCTGAGACAGGAAGGTCAATCAGGCCTGGAACAGATGGAGGTGGTACAAATCTGCTAATGCTGATCTGAGGCAGACATAGTGACTGCCCCTCTGACATTTCACTACACTGATGAGTTTGAAGTGTGAGCTGGGTGTATGCATGCTTGTATCCCCTGCCCCTATTCCACCCACTTGCACAGCTAGGTGAGAAAACAGGAACAGGCGTGGCTGGGTCAGCAGCCCTTGTTCCTAGATGGGGAAGTCCCTGCAAGTGTGGAACAGGATCTCCTTGCAGCAGAAACCACCATACATCCCCTCCACAGGTGCAGAAGGGAGTATAGAGCCATTGAGGATGGGGACCTAAGTCCGAGATTAGGAACACTACCCATGCTCTAGAATTTTATAGTGCTCAGTGCATTCATAGATCTTTACTGAACTGGATAACTTATGTCTAAGAAATATAAGTAAGTCAAAAAATAAAGCAACTGTGTAACTGTGCATGTGCATCCCCTAGTGTTCTTTGCCTGTTCAGTCTGGTGCAGAGCCACAATATACAATAAACTGTCCCCAAGTCTAGTGGGAATGCATTAAATTTTGACAAAAACTCGGGTGGTTACCTTAGTAACAATATCAGTATTTAAAAGGGAAGGTTGACAGCTGTCAGCACCACCACACATCAAAACATTAGAGTGAGCATTCTCAGTAAGCACACAGACATTTTTGTTTCTTTGTTTACTCAGCAAGGGGAAGTGTATAGGATTTTTTTCTACTGACTTGTGGAAATCTAAACTGTATAAAGAGAGTGACATTTTCATTGCAATGACATTATAGGCATGTGAGGGCCACAGAGGATAAAAGTAAATAAGTAGTTAATACACTATGTGGTGCTGTTTTAATATTCCAGTTACGCATGCACCAAGTCTATGCAATAGTATTACCACAATAAAAGCTTGGTAATAGATACCATCATCAGTATGCTATAACAAACAAAATTAATTAAATCATAAAAATGAAATCAAGGTATCAGCAAAACCCATTACATAAAATTTCTTTATTACTTTTTAGTTGGTTCAATACAATTGGAATGTATCAAGCTGGGATGAAGTTTCAGAATACAGCACTTAAAGTTTGAACAAGATCATCTTTCATTATTATTTGCTTGTGGACTGTGCACTGTTTTGGCTGTTTAATGGATATGTGATGATGTCCTTTCTGGTGTCTTTTCATCTTCTAACTTAGATGTTTGAAATACATCGTATGGTGTTATAAAGGCACTTGTGGATGATTTAGCACCAATGCTGAAAAGAACATATCATCAATATTCTTTATTTACACATCATTGTACTATAAAGCTGGCCTTGTAAATTCCTGATGTAGTGATTGGACATACCACACAATATTGTTTTTGTCCTCCAGTATAAGCCTGTTTTTCAAAAATTTTGAGAAAGAATAGTAAAACAATTTACAAGTGAGAGGTAACTGGGTCTTCTTCTTTATTCTAGTGTGCTTGCAAGTTTTACCTGAGGATTTGTAATAGTTGCCTCACAGTTTGTTTTTTACTTTTAGGTTCCTAGGGCAACCCAAGACAAAGTAATGCATTTGGCTTTAAATTTGATTAAAGCCATCAAATATGCCCTGTGCACTCAATAAATGAGTCAACAAAACTGTGTATTTTAATTTTAAAAATCTGGGGATTTTGGGAGGTACAGAATAATTTAGCAGGTAACTTTTAGAGGTCCAGAACTGGTTTAAAAGGCACTGGTTGGTTCTTAATGAAAAGAAAAATAAAACAAATCTATAGTGTTGGCCAATTCAAGAAAAGATTGAACTCAGATCTCTCTTTATCAATTCACACTGTTACAGTTATGGATATTGAACAAGTTAAATAATTTAAATACTTAGGCCTCTTAATTGACGAGGTCTAACTTACGAGTCACAGATTCTTAATATGACAAAGGTAATATATCAGAGACTTGGGGCATTATATGGATTATCACCATTATTAACTACTTCAACCCGGTAGTTACTAGCTCAAAGCTTCTTATTAACTGTAATTGATTATGAACTGCTGTTCTAGTTCTCAGCAGGGAGGGTTACTATTAAAAGTTAAAGTGCTCCTCAATTCAGTTGCTAGGTTTGCTAGCCAGTTGCCACATATGACATATCACTGCAACCTGCTTGAACAGGCAGGCTGGCTTTTCCTTGAATGTAGATATAATCTACAGATAGGTTTATTAGCCAAAAAGTGATATTTAATAAGGTGCATGACTCCTATTATCAATTTTAAGAAGCAGAATACTTCTGTCATGACTCAATAGTCAGTTTTACATTATTTTTCTATTCCTAGAATGCGTACAATGGACCAAAAGACACTACCTTACTTTCTCCCAATATTTTTAACTCTTTGCATTTAGTATTTGACTGCATCAATGTCTCATTTTCCTCTTTTGGACACAAACTGGAAAGTTACCTCTTCACTCTTCACTGAATGCAAATGTAAATGTTTTGCATAATTGGTCTATGAATGACTTTTTATAATTCTAATGTATTCATATATTGTTGCTCTTCGGTCTTTTATTTTGTATTGTATTGTTGTTATTTGGTACTGGCCACCCATTTAAATGGGTAATCTGGCCTATGGTCTTATTATAAATAAACAAAACAAACAAACATCTTACATTTCTGGTCTGTTTTACTATTGTGGACCACACAATTAACTTTATAATAAAATCCTATTGACAAGTTGAAATATTCCCAAATACTGACCTTTTATGAGGAGATATGTACTTATGAAGCTGCCCAAACAACTTTAAGCTGAAGTATACAGTATGTAACAAATGCTAGCATTACAGATGGAATTCAGTACTTCTATGCATATACACTACTGCAGCAAAGAACTGAAATTCCCTTGAGTTTCACACTGTTGGAAATGGGGAACATGAAATGTTGCAGTGCATGTATTCAAAATAAGAGGCTGTGCTGCAGAGCCCAGAGCTAGCATTGAAGGAAAAGAGTAGCCTACAGACAAAATATAGTAGAAGAAGAAAAGCATTTACTTTTAGGAAGGATAACACACTTAGGACCCGATGATTGTCTAGGTTGCCACCTATCAGGTTTTTACCTGGTGTTCAGGTTTTCAGGGTCCCTATCAGGTAATCCAGTTTTGCTCTGTGCTGGTCATGTTTTTGAGCCATTCTGAGTGCTCACATACTTTTGAAACATATTTTGTCATCTCATTCATTGTTTCAGCTACACGCCCAGGTTACAAACAAGTTCTGTTGTCAGTATAGCCTTTTGTTTGCGAAAGCAGTCAACCTGGGAGGTGTAAAGTATAGCCATTGACACCATTATCCCTTACTTAGCCTAATCTTTTTCACTGCATCTTAAAGCGGCATAGCAGCAAAGCTGCCCCCACCTTTTAACAGAAACACAGCCAGTTGTCTTCCACTTTAATTTGCTGGTAAACATTTCATCTCTAACAGACTTTAAGCATTTTGAACGTTTTAAATTATTTTTTCCTCAAGAAAAGTCTGTTACTTCTTTGGCTTTAAAATAGTACTGTGGACATGAAAAGAAAATGGAGTCAGAAAAGATATAAAAGTACACATTATAGGAAACAATTTATTTATTATGTATTATTATATACCCTGTGTACTGCTGTATGTTATTTACAGTATTTCCTTGTCTCCCCAGATCATATCTGTAAATGAAATTTATTTTATCTCTGTATGTTTATCTGGTCAACCAGTGTTAGTAAATAAATAAATACATTCATAAGTAAATAAATAACTAGGAAGAACCTGGGAAAGTAATTTTAACAGGTACCGTACAGTATCTTAACATTTTTGTTGAACTACTGTTTTAAGTGTTGCCTCTTATTGATATAACATATGGCTTTCTAGGAGGAGCAAAGCATGAGGATTCATGACAAGGGTGGGGCTAGGGGCGGAGCTTAGGATCCAGTTTTTGCCAGGATGCAATATTCAAAAGCCCTATTAGAACCAGTGATGTGTGGTAGTGCCGATGCTAACAGATAATAGTATGCAGGGGCATGGTTAGGAGAGCACCCAGAATGCCAGCAGCATGGCATATTCAAGGTCTAGCACCATGCTACAGGCATTAACATGACCTGCAGCGCAGTGCTAGATACTGCCGAAAAAGCTGGCAGTAATGTGATGGTGCCCCCATCATGGACCCACATAGCCATGATATAGCAAGAAAACCCTGGTAGTCTAGTGGTCCCCACCCTCCAAGAACAAGTCCTGACCCCGGCACCTGTAAATAAGGTAGTTTTCCTGGTAGTCTAGTGGTCCCCAAGCACAAATACCAACCCTGGATATTTGTAGTCAGCAAATTTTTCCTGGTAGTCTAGTGGTCCCCCCACCCCCAAGCATGAATCCTGACCCCCAGTACCTGTAAATAAGGTAGTGTTCCTGGTAGTCCCCAACCACCAAGCATGAATCCCAACCCCGGAATATGTAGTCAGCAAATTTTCCCTGGTGGTCTAGTGGTCCCCCCCCACAAGCACGAATCATGACCCCAGTACCTGTAAATAAGGTAGTTTTCCTGGTAGTCTAGTGGTCCCTCACCCACCCAGCAGTGATGCCTTCGCTCATCCAGAGATGTGCACCTATACCTCATACCTAAGATAGGAAACTGGTATTCTAGTACCAGTTCAAATTTAAAATTAATTAGCTGTCATTTTTCCCTTCGCTAAGCAAGATAGTGAGTGAGAGGCCCCTTCATTCCTTGAACCAGTTCATATACATAAAATTGCAAACAGTAAAAATAAAATCCAACATAATGTACTTTTTTTTTTTTGTTTCACAGATCTGACTCAGTGATTCTACCACTCCCAACTTCTGACCCCCGCCCACTCTAACAAGCTTCAGCATCTGGCAGTGCCACTCCATCTCTGGGACCCATTACAGACTAAGCCTTACCTCTCTTGTATCAACACACTACTCCCCAAACTCACGGCACAAACATACATGTCCCCATTTATCAATGAATGCTTCTATTCTATAGTCATACAGGCCTCCAAGTTTTTCAATATTAAGTGCATTCAGGATTTCAGTATGTCATTATTTAAGCTGTGGTATATCTTATCCAAACAGAGTGTCGTTATAACATTTTGCTGCCATGCAACAAATAAATAACTGTAAAATATCTTACATTGCAGACACAACCAGACAGCTGATCCACTCCTCAATTGCTCAAGTGTTCCTCTTCTTGCTTTTTATTTTTTATGTTTTTTTTTTTTTTTTTAAACGGACCCGATTCTAGCACTGCCACTCCTACTGTGGCCTGGAATGCCTACCCATGAAAATTACATAGTACTACAACTCCCATGAGACCATGGAGCAGCAATACATCTCACTAAGATAGGGTCTCCTAATCAGCAGCGCCTCTTATGGCAAATGTAACACAATACAGGGACTACTTTATAAGAAAACTGTATTTTTATTCTTTTTTAATCAGTTATTACATTTCTTTTTAAATATTTTATTTTTTAAATGTTAAGTATGGGCCATATTCTAAGTGCAATAATACCCACCAGGGTGGGTGGTGATGAGCAATACCCGGACGTTCAGGGGCAATTAGGCCCCTCCCTGTGGTGTCGGGCCCCATTATGCTCCTGGGTGGTTCAGTATTGCCCAATACCATCCACCCTATTGGATATTATGGCTTCTATAACATTGAGGCAGTTGTGAGGGTGCAGCAACACAGGGATACCAAATGATCTGGAGAAAGGAGGATAAAAGTTTTCCGAGACAGGAGGATCTAAACTTGTTTAGCAATCTTAGAGGTAGTAAACGTAGGGCTAATATAAGAAGGTATTTCCCCACAGCTAGTGAACCTATAGAACAGACTGATAGCAGAGACAGTGGATAAAAAGAAGGTACATGCCTTCAAGGTAAGCCTGAAAAATTCCTGCTTATCAACAATATCACAGAACACTTTGAGTTGTAAAGTTGATAGGTGGGTGGGGCATCCATTTAAATTAGTACATCTTTACAGAGCATATCTACTAATCCCTGATTATGAAATGGGGCAGGGAGTACCTCTTGAACGTAGAGTGCCTTCAGACTTTAAAGAGACACTGTCAACCCCCATAGGCCTCAAAGTGTCCCTAATTAAAAAAAAACATGTGTTATGATTGTTCGTGATTCTGTAGAGGCCACAGATGTAGCTGGGGTTTATTCTGATTCCTTTTTCTTTTAAAAAGTGAAAAGTAGACTGCCTACCATATTGATGTTACAACACAAAAACATGGTTGTTTACATTCCTTAATCAACTCCCACTGCATCTGTCCTCTGTTTGGGAACACCCCCACTCAATGTAGCCAATCAGTCTGAGTGCATACGACTCTTAATAGGGCCTACCCTCCAGCTGGATGCTGGGAAGAGTACACATATGTTTTCTTCCTCCCACCAAGCCCCTGATTCACCCAATCTAATCCACTTTGCTCCACTCTCCTTCCCTTTTTTCCACCCTTTTGCTTGGTCCTTCCATTCACTCTCTGTCCCCATGTGGTAGTCTCCTGTCCCCATCCTAGAACCCTGCACTTTCTGCACCACAGTCTGTGACTCTACCATTGCACTAGTTTAACAGCCCTTCAGATTTTGTTCTTTATTACCTCATATCTCTGCCTCTCCTCTAAACATCTCCCTGCCCACTTCTTCACCAGTAAATCTTCACCTCTCTGTTCCATGGCTTCCTTTGTCCTCCTGCCCTTTCTTATATCATTCTTCTCACTCCCTCCCCAGACCAAAACCTCAGCCCTGGTACACCCCAACTCTAGCTGGACAACCCCCGCCATCCTCAACTCTCATGCTCCCTTCCACCATGGCCTCCCCACTACCCCATCCCCTCTAACTGAGTACCACCTCTCCCTCTACTCTCAAGTGTATAAATCACTCTCTTCACAGCCCCACTTGTCCTTGCCCTCCCATTCCTGTCGTCACTTCCACTCACAACCGCTCATCCCCACTCGACTCCAGTTACCACAACAGTCACTGCAATCCCTCCTGAGGGCTCTTCTTCTTCTCCTACTCCTGCTGTTATCTAGAAAAATACAATCCAATCTGGGCTCTATCTCCTCACCCCACCCTTCTTGTCAAGCATCGGATGAACTGCGATTGCTCCATCAATATCTGTAGCCTGTAGAAAAATTCAACTGCATCCAGAGTTGGATAGCCCAACACCAACCTGACATACCTCACTCATGGAAACCTCACTCTCAAAGCAACCCCTGACTCTGCCATCTCCATCCCTGGGTACTCACTCTATCATGCGGATAGGATCAGTAAGCGTGGCGGTGGCTGTGCCTTCTACCTTTGAGACACTCTTCAAGGCCAATTCTCCCACTTGCACAGTTGATCACAGTGCCCAAGCCTTCACCCTGAAAGACTGTCAGTGCTGTGTACCCCCACTCCTCCATCACCTCTGTTTACATTCCCCTTATAACCAAAAACCTGCATTCCGCTCTACTCTGAACTACCTCTCCCACCTGCCCTCTCAAGCTGAAAGCATAACCCTTGTCAATTTCAACATCAATTGGCAGTCTAGCTCCTCTGCCTCCTGCAAAGACCTCACACAGTTGTCACTACATCCACTGACACAATCCTAAGACCAGGTCTGCCTCCTTTCTGGACTTGGCTCTTATCAATCATCCCACTAGGCTTGCTAACATCTCAGTACTTCCTAATGCCCTGAGTGATCACCCTCCTGTGATTTGCAATAGTCTTGCAGGGTCAAAAAATCCTCACAATGTCACCTTCCAACACCTCCTAAAACCTGGTAATCTTAAGCATTTAAAATGTGATTTCACCCTCTGGGACTGGTCAACCATCAAGAATGCTCCCGACATTGACTCAGTGATTTGCTACTTTATCCACTCCTTCAATTTTGCCTGTGACCTCTTTGCCCTTCACTAAATATCTTGTCAAGGACACCTCTCCATGGATCTCCCAATCTCTCCTTGACCTGATGCACCAATGTGACTCCTTTGGAAAATAGACAGACAATGCTACCATGCTGCTAGGAATCTGTGCACATGGGCAATACGTAAGCCAAAGCAGATCACTACAGGGTGTCCTCACCTCATCCTGGGGCTCTGGTAGAAAATGTTGGGACAACCTAAAGCAACCTCAGTGGGAAAACGGTGTCCCCCTCATAAATCAACTCCAGTGGCAATATTACCACTGACCCCAAACACATAGCCTACACCCTTAACAAATCTTTCAGATCTCAGCAGTATGCTCCCTCTCACTTTTTTATCCCATAACCCCTGCCCTCCCCTTCCCTCAACCCCCACTTTGCTTCAAATCTATTTCCCTTGGGAAGCCAAACTCTATTTACTAAAAGCCTTAGGGAATTCCAGATGTAGCAGTGACACCCTAGACCTTAAACTCCTGCTCCTGACCCTTGATGCCTCACCCCAACCAACCTACTCAACTGCTCCCTCTGCCTTAGCCAATTCCCTGCTAAATGGAAAGCCGCCATAGTTATCCAATCCACAAAGGTGGGGACTGCATCACTGCTGGGAACTACTGCCTCATCTCTATCACCTCCCTCTAAGGCATTGGAGAGGCTCATCTCAGACCAACTCACCAAGCACCTCACTAAGTACAGTCTCCTATGTCAATAATGGCATGGCTGCCATAAATCCCACAGCACCACCTCAGGACTGCTGGAATTCTCCTCGCCATACACTCAGACCTTGACAAAGGTCACCTAGTAGATGCGGTCATTGTGGATTGTAGAATGCCTTCGACACTGTGAACCACTCCTTCCTCTTGTCTCTCCTCTCCTCTCCAGTCTTTCCCAAGAAGCCGCCAGCTGGTTCACTCATAATCTTACTGACAGGTCTCAACAAGTTAAGATTGGCAACACCCTCTCCTTCCATCCTCCAGTCAGATCAGGAGTACCCCAGGGTTCCATACTCGGGTCCCTTCTCTTCAGCCTGTTTCTAAATACTCTGCCCAGTGCCTGCATTGGGAACATACTCCTTTATGCTGACGACGCGGTCCTCTTCTCCTCCTACTCTGACCCATATATGCTCCAGCTATCCAACCAGAAAGCCTTCTCTGTGCTGAATCCTGGTTTTCTGAGCACCACTTAGTATTAAACTATTAGAAAACTGAAGTCATGGTGCTTGCCCAATATAAGAGCAAGCACAAAAGCCATCCTCTGCACATGGTCAACTTCCAGCTGCAACCACTTGACCAGGTAGACACCTTAAATACCTAAGTATTATCTTGGACTACTCTCTTAACTGCCATGAGCATCCATCTCCTTAGAATAGCCATCAATGCCAGAATCAGTCTTCTTCACAGGCACAAGCTCTGTCTCACCCCAGAGGCCCTCCGCTGGCTGTCCCCTCTCTATCCTCTCTCTCTCATTGATTAGCATTCTGCTCTACGGCGTGGCTGATAATTCCTCCTCCATCAAATAAGAATTGCCCTGAACAAAGCCTGCTGTTTAGTACTGAGCTATGACCATACCACTCACATCTGCTCCTGTTACAGTCTCTCTATTGGCTCAACTTTGATGCTTAGCTCAAGTATCAAACTTACCTAATCACCAAAAGATCTCCTCAGGGCTATCTCTCCGGGTCTCTCCACCCTTCTTCAACCTGCCATTGCCCAAAACCACCCACAGTTCATCTAAATCCCCTTCCTGATTCCCCAGGGATGTACCTCCCTCTTTTGAAGAACTTTCAGCTACAGAGCCCTCTCTAGATGAATGCCTTTCCTAGTACTGTAGCCACTAATATTAAGCTAGGCTGCTTTAAATCTCTCCTCCGAGAACACCTCCTATCCTCTAGCACCCGTGACTGCTACTAAACCTGGTTGCTCTCCCTTGTCCCTTTCCTTATCCCCAATCCCTTCCTCAGTAGGACATAATAAACAGTAATGTAGAAAAGGTTGACAGTGTCCCTTTAAAGTACTATAACAGATGATTTTCTTGTTTTAGTTGTATTTTCTAAAAGTTGTTCTTAATGTAGAATAATGAATAACAACTTAGAATGTGATGATCAATTTGGAATGTTGAGCGTAAACAGTGATGCACCCAACAGCGGTATCCAGTCATTACCCTGCCAGGTGGCCCTGGTTGTTTTATCTGACTTCTTTCTTTTTAGAACTGAAATGCATTCTGTATCCAAACTTGTTTTATTTTAAATCCTTAATATATTCATACTCCCCCATGCATGTGCATGTGTTTATGCATCCTGTCATCCTACCTCCCACCCAGGTACCCGGGTCATTACCTGCCAGGTGGCCCTGAACACAGGCTCCATAGTAGAGTCATCATATTTGTAAGTGCTCAGTTGTGGTTGCAGTGTTCACCAGATACTTACTGCAGGGGCTAGAGATACATAATAGGAATGGCAGTGAAGTATTGAAATAATGTCAACCTCCACCCCACACTGCAGAGACTGACAGGCACTGGGGTGTGCCTTTGAGTTATCAGCCATAATGCTCATGCCATTCCACCTCACCCAATCCTGCAGACACTGGCAGGTGTCTGAGTGTGCCTTGGGGTCTTGACCCCTTCGCTAACCCATTCCATAAGGAAATAAGCTGAGATGGGTGCGTATAGGAGAAAGGGGTGAACGTTAGGGCTGAAGACCCCAAGGCACACCCTCAGTGCCAGTCAGTGGCTGCAGGGTGGGGGTGGGTGGGGTGGGTGGGGTGGAATGGCATGAGAATTACAGCCAACGACCTCAAGCCACACCCATGGCACCTGTCAGTTCATACAGGGTGGGCATTATGGTTGGAAACCCCAACGCCCTGGGAATTTGTTGGTATTTTCACTCCAAATTTTCAATATGGGCTTTTGGGACCCCGCCTCATGAACAGTGGCACTATCATTTCGTTACTGAATCCCAAAGGTGATGTCACAGCGATTGTGCCATTCAATGCAACAGGTGTGAAAAGACATTTTGGGCATGAAGTGAAAAATTACATCTATACTTTTCATGAGGAGGTGTGAGTAAATGGCAATGCTGAAAATCTGGAGAGAAAATATGAAAATTGGCAAAGTTACAAGAATGCGTATAAATTGCATAATGCAGTAATTTTGGGAATTTTTTCTAAAAATTTTCAACATGGCATTTTGGGACCTCCCCTCATCAACATTGGTATTGTGATTTCATTAATCTGTTCAAAAAATGATTTCACACGGCAAATGTGCCATTCTGCGCTACAGGTGTAAAACATGTTTTGGTCAGGATGCAAAATGACAGCTGTACTGATCTTGAGAAGGTGTGAAAAGTGTCAATGTTGGAACTTTGGAATGAAAATATTAAAAATTAGCAAAGTTATGAGCATGCATACAAACTGTGCAACACATGCTCAAAATGCAGTCATCTTTTGGGTTTCTTCAACAAACTTGCAACATGGGATTTTGGGACCCACCTCATGAACAGTGGCACCGTTGTTTCATTAATTAGTCCCAAAAGGTGATTCCATGCAGCAACAGCGAAATCACATCTTGAGACTGAGAAAATAAATGATAGTGCCAGTGTTCATAAGGTGGGGTCCCAAGAACTCCATGTTGAAAATTTTGGACCAACGCTTTCTAAAATGGCTGAGACATCAACCTAGTTGAAACCCCTCACTGATTGCCATTATAGGGCTCACCGTGATTTTCTTCAGTTTATGGTCAGCTTTGAAGAGTGCAGATTTGTTCATGGTCCACAAAAGATTGCAGCCAGACTCGGAGGCAAGTATGGGTGAGGGGGTGTGGGAGGTGGGGTGCAGAAGGAGGGTTGGGATGGGGAGGAGATGACGAGGATGATGAAGGACCATTTTCTTTTCTTTAGGTTTTAAAAAAGACCTCGGGATGGTATTCTTTTTATAGGTGAAATAGTATGAAAATAATTTTGGCACACTGGGTGGGCTCCCAGTGTGCCAGACTAGTGGGGGATCAATGCAGACCAGGAGATTGGGCATTCTGAGGTCAGCTGAAATAAAGGGCTTATCCAACACCAGGAGTGGGCATCCTGGTGTCAGAAAAGATAAAGAATTATTTTGGTACACTGGAGTGGCTCCAGTGTGCCACAATAGTGGGGTGGGGAACCATGCAGGCATGGAGATTGGGCACCCGTTGTTGACAAAAATATGTTTGGGGTTGGGAGGAAGGGCATCCCAGTGTTGGAAATATAATTAGTTTGACACACGGGTGGTCTCCCAGTGTGCCACATTAATGGGGATACATGTTGACATGGGGATTGTGCACTCCAATGTCAGCTTTGGGGAGAGTGTGGTGAGCTGCAGGAGCTGTCAATTATGCAAATCTGCAGTGAGGCTCATTTATTATGTTTGCTTCCTTATTTATTAATATGTTTCACAGGAAAGGCACACTGAGTAAATGAGTTGTTTATATCTCCAGCCATGTGCATTACTGTACACTGTAATGCACATGGCTGGAATGTGCCTGGTTGCGGGAAGGAGGGGAAGAGCTCTAACACTGCAATGATAAAACTGTCCCTGACTGGGGAGGCATATTTGTTTCAAGTGTCGTGCTCGGTCTGAAACTGCCATCATTGGCAGCTTCTCTCTTGATTGGTGGCTGAGGAATGCACCTATTAAAGCATTCCTTGCATTGGCCACAACACTGACACACCTGTGCAATGCTCTACTAACCTCAATATCGTTTTTGTGAAGGCGCAAGCAAGCAGACATAAAATGAAAGAAACAAGTCATTAAACTAGTGAACTCTAGTGGTGATCTGGCATATTGCAAGAACTCTGTTATGACTATTCTTCACGGTTTGTCACTCAAGATAGTGACCTACTGCTTTGCACCACTATAATTTTACTATGGAGCCTCCTATGAATGTTACCGTACTACTACTTTACTCAGCATTTACCATTCTCTACAGTGGCAACCCAAGTGTATGACTGAATAAAATGTGTGGCTATTGCTTCAACAAAAGTATCACAACATTCCACAATTTCACAAAAGCTCATTAAATTCAACTTTAATTGCTGAAGTTATTTTGGAATCTTTAACTGCTTATAACTTGGTCAGCCTTTGAGGAAAAGGTATGAGAGTTGACACACACAGCCTCTTTTTTTTCCATATTGTTTTTTCCCGGCAGGTAGCTTCTCTCTCAAGAATATACCCAGTTCACAGGCATATACCCTGATCATACTTAACCCAGCCATCATTCAGTTACCTACTAGGTTTTCCTCCTACATTTTTTCCTTTCCATCTCCCCGGTGGTTGCGGTACCTCTGCAACCTTAAAGAGCTGCAGTTTCCTCTGTGGCAGGGCAAGATCCATGGACCAGCTGCAAGGGTCACTGTCTTGGTGGAACCTGCTACCAACCCTCCCCAACTGAGATGCATTGACAACTGGCAGCTGTCTCAGGAATGGCCTGCTCTCCCAACGTGACTTCCCTGGCTCGCTTCTGATCCAGGTCATCAGCATGACAGCACAATGTTCTGGTGCTGGCCCATGGGGTGGCCTCAAAGCCTAATATTTAGGGTCAATAAATCTAAAGCATTGGTGATATTCCATTCTCTATTTTTAATGTCATGTGGGCTTAAAATTCTACAGTTTACATAATTGCTAAATGTAATTTAACATTTCCGAACATTTGGAGGCATATAACTCGGTCACCTTTAAATATACAGATGTGTAGCTTGAAACATTTCTGTATGGGTCTTGGTAAAAGTATCATACCAAATTTGGTAAAATGTGGACAAATACGTGTTAAACTGGATTCCTGATTAGCCAGTTAAAGGAGAGGTGAGTGGATGGGAGAGTAAGGTCTATGACATCAGTAACTTTAATTGTGAAGATTTCAAAAGCTAGCAAGTAGGTACCATAGCCATGGGCAAGACTATGCATGGTAATATATTTTGTATTGCACTGCATTCTTGCCAAGTCTCCATCTGTTAATTAAGGTAAGCATAGCAGCACCCAACTTCTGACAATTGTAAAGGACTTTCATATAGTACATCTCTTTGATTTCATTATGTATGTTCAGGCTGGAGAAGATTTAATGTTTTATGTTTTATTAATATTCTAAGCTCTGTTGAAAGGGGAAAAATAGTCTTCTGATGAAGGTATGTTAATTACAGGATGGATTAATCCAGGACTAGAGAAAACATATTTCAAGAACTTGCATGCATATGGATCGGCCACTAATAAATGTTAGAGAAAATGAAAGGTCCTCACAGCATACATTAATGTAATTCTTTCAGCTAATTTAACACTTCAGGATCTCGATAATATTGTGTTTGATGACTGTTTTATACAAGTGGAACAGTAATGAAGTAAAAGCCTTTTTCTGTATAGTAAACAGTCAAACTATACTTTTAGTTCCAGCAGGCAATGTGATCTAGGTTGACCTGAGTCTGGTTAGGTAAGGAATCAAACAATTTTTGTAAAAGTTTTTTTTTTTTTATGTCTGCACAATAGCACTTTTCTTCTGAAGCATGACACTGCATTGACATGAAATGAAATCTCAGATCTACTTCAATCCTTGTGAGTGCAAGCTCACTACCTTCCTATTTGAAAGGTTTTATTTTTGGATAAACACGATTTTGTCTCAGCATACCATAGATGTTGTTCCTCTCAGTGTTGCACCATGGTGTTTTTAAGGTAGAGCAGATCAAGTTAGAAATGTCTCTGTAATTCTGTGTGATAATAAAACCTCTGCCTGTAGCAGTAATATACATATTAATATGATGAAAGAAGGGGCTTAGGTTCCACTTGTTTGCCTGTCCTGCTGCATGGTAGTGACTACACTTAATTTGAGTATAGACATACATCCAGGCATCACAGCTGGAATGTTACCCCTACTCATACTATGTTACCCTCAATGCCATTCTGTTTAATGAAATTCTCATGTCCTGCTTTCAAAGACTGAGCCCAGACAGTTTGTCACAACCTCACCGAGTAGCTTAATCATTCTATGTAACCACCCTTCATGTGAATTAAGGCTTTCTGATGTTTCCATTATTCTTTCCCACCTCAGCTTTATGGCATGTCCTTTAGTTCTGCTTTTACTCAACTGTGGCATGATCTGTGTATTTTCCATTATGTACCTACTCTTCAGTATTTTGAACACCAAGATCATGCCTCTTCTGAGCATTCTCTTCTTTAGACTAACAAAAATTAGCATATTCAAACTTTCCTCATAACTGTTACTCCATTGACCATTAATCAGCTGAGTGGCCCTGTGCTGAATTCTCCCAGTCTTTTCAACTGTTCTGTAATATAGTAATCAAAATTAAATGCAGCTCTCCATGTGTGGTCTAACCATGGTTTTGCACAGGGAGGATCACCTCCTTAATCAACTTCTTACCCTCTTTAATACATTCCAGTATTGCATTTACATTCTTAACTGAAGCAGCACACAGTGTATGGCTTCAGCTTATGGTCTACAAATACCCCTAGATCCTTTTCTTCATTTGTGATGACCACTGGTACACATGTGACACACAGGGTGTATGTGTGATCTAGATTCTTCACCCATATGTGTAGTATCTTACACTTCCCCACATTAAATGCTAAGCTCACTGCTGCGTCCTTATTCCCTAAACATCAGTTTCTGACCCAAGGTAATATAGAAATAACTTATCCCTCCTGCTTTGTTCTCATCCCTTCCCATTCTTCCTGCCACAAGTAAACCCCTTGTATACAAAGCATTCTCATCCTCCCTTCAGCAGTGCCCTATCCTCCCTACTACCCTTTCCCATTTTAGACTCCCTATGAAGAAAAACATAAACTTTTTTTTTTCTTTTTTTTCTGTGTGTGATTTCTTAGTGCTCATGAAAAGTGATGGAATGACAGCATGGAAACCTGAAGCCTTCTGCTTATCCACATGACAGGTACAGCATGGATGATCACAATGCAAACTTCCCACACTGCACCTCCAATCAGCCTCAACCCTATCATGGAGGAACTATCATGTTGGTGAGATGGTTGTTCAGACTCCATGCCCATTCAATTCTTGGCCTCTCATGTGAGTCTGCCAACAAGGATACCAATTAATGCCAATTGTGTCAGTGGTTTTGGATGTGGACACCTGCCCACTGGGAACTGAACTGAGACCACCACAACTCATTCCATGTAGGCCACTGAGCAGCCCTCAGGTGATAATGGCTTTTGGCCAGTGACCTAGAGGTGAAAGGTAAGGAGCCTGCTACTAATCCACTGAAACATCCAGTTTCCCAGAAAACATAAACCTGTTCAAGTGCATCACCCTCCCTTTCTGCTCCCTTGCCCAATTCCAGATCCCAAATAATAAAAAATACCTCTCTTCTCAACCTGCTGCATACTTTCCATCCTTTCTCCGTCTTCTCACCTAGTTCTGGACCCTGGAAAGGTAAAACAAATAGCCTCCCATCTTCATTCTCTTTGCTCCCAGCTCCCATTTGCCTGCTTTGTGGACTACCTGTAATATAAAGAATACTGCCTCCCATTGTATCCCCCATCACATCCTGGTCCTTGTACTCCCAGTAATGAAAACATGAACCCTTTCTCCATCCCACTATATCCCCACCTGGCCTTTTCAAGACCCTAGAAATGTTAATAATAACCTCCCTCTCAGCTATGTCACCATCATTCCTCCCATTCCCTCACTTGTTCCCTAGATCACTGGTAATAACATTATATTCCCTCCCATTCCTACTGCATCACCATCCCTTCAGTTCCTCCACTTTGTTCCAAGATCCCTGTAATAAACAAATAGCCACTTCTCTCACCTGCTAAGTCCCCAGACTTCCTTATTTGCTGATCTTGGCTCCACACTTCCTAAAAGTGCCAAGTAGTCCCTAGTGTCCATTGGCATCTGCTAATCCCACTGCATTACTTCATCCTCAACAACTCAGTTGCAACTGATAAAATCCTCCTCTCATTTCTTCAGCCTGCTGGCATCAAATTATAAATGGTAGCACTTGAGGAAGGTGACCGAATATGGGTGGCCACCATAACAGCGACCATATAACGGCACTTTCTCATGTGTGTGACTCATAGAGGATGGTGACTGCATACATGGCAACTGTAGGATAGGCGATGGGACGGGAGGGTGGGTGACAGGATGTGGAGGGATGGGGTACAGGGATGTGATCCGTGGGAACCTGCTTCCACCAAGCCGGTCATGTGGTGTAGTGGTAGGGTGCATGGCTCTGACAAAGCAGGTGCTAGGTTCGGGACTGGGAGCGATGTAAATTTTGTGATTGCTGCAGTTACGGACTTAGAATTACTTTGCAGCCGGGATTTTCCACCCTCCCAACATGCACTCCCTGGAGTTGAGAATCTTTATTTAGGTGGGTGTGGGGTTGGAAGCCCCCACAGGAGTGCATGGGGCCACGCCCCCATGCACAATTCCAGATAGCCTTATTGTGCATATCGCTAAAATTGTTTTCGGTGATACTGCAGGTCAGTATAATAGCAATCACCTTTGTGCGGTCACTATTATCACATATCTTATAAACACTGCATAAGTGCAATAAATAATGTTAATGAAAGTTTCAGTTGTGTAAAGCAAACTTTCTTTAACATTACTAATTATAGCTATGCAGTATTCACAGCTATCTACTTATTTATTTGACAGTTGCTAACTGGGAGAGGTACACAGTCATGGCTTGTTTCCAGGTGTGATCCAGGGAAAAGGGAACAGGAAACACAATAATAAAAACATATACAGTATTAATGATTGGTACAAAATAAAGTATAAACAGTGTACAACTTAACATAGTACAAGTGCACATAAAAGTAAACAGAGCTAAAAGTAAACAGTTTCAAAAAAAAAATAATGGAGCCTGTTACAGTCTAAGGTAAAACCCAAGATGAGGATCAACAACAGAAGTGGTAGGTGCTCCAATAGGAGAGGATCAAGGAAGGGAAGACAAGAGCAGCTGGAGGTGTAAAGAAGTTTTAGCTGGTGCACTAAAGATACAGGGGAGGGGAAGGTGGCAAGAGGAGGGAGCAGGTTCCAAGGAGGATTGCAGTAGGAAATGGCTGACTGCCCAGCACAGTAGTACGGCTGGGGAAGGAGATGGTACCGATGGTGCTTGGAGTGGATGGAGTATGAGGCAGATGGAATGGAAGAAAGGAGTGAGGACAGGTAAAGTGCAAAATCCCAAACCAGAATTTGGAGATAAAGGAGGCACAGTGAGGTTGGTGACTTTAGGGTAGGTGAGGATGGGTAGGGAGGAGCAGAGGTAGCAGTGGTGAATACAATGATGAAGGTTAATAGCAAAGTGAGAAAAGGCATTGCAGATGCTATCTAGTGTGGCAAGGAAAGAGGAGAAGGCAGTGCTGTAGACCACATCTGCACAATCAAAACCAAGAGCACCATTTTGGTAACAAGCTCATGGCAGATCTCTGTGATAAGTAACATTTGTTACTGTACAATGCAATTGCGGTGAAGCCTGGAGTAGATGGTAGCAATGTGTGTAAAGAAGTCAAACTTACTATCTAGCTACACACCAAAATACTTGAAGGAAGAAACCACTTCAAGAGGGGAGCCATCCAGGGTGGAGAAGAAAGGGAGGGGAGAGACTAGCCAATTTCTGACTGGTGCCAAAGGTCATTGGCACTGTTTTTTCAGTGTCAACCTGGAGTTAGTTGGAATGGAACCAGTGCAGGATGTTGTGTAAGTCTTCTACATTCAACGGACTGGAGATGTAGATGATCAGTCAAACAGACGGGCATACTGATGAGTCCTGGTAGGACGAAAGACGTGTCTATGTCATCTGTTAGCACCCTTGTAAACTGTGTGAGAGGCCTTTCGCACCATGCAATTCTGCTTAAAGTTGAACCAGCATAACATTCTGTGATGATTTGCATATGCAGCCTATAATGCTTTGCATTGTGTGGGCATGTGTGATTTTGTATTTTCTTGAAACTTGGCTTCCCAGCCAAATGCCCTTTAGGGTAACCCTTGCCTCAGTGTTTGCACAGAGGTTCTTTGTCTTTAAATATTTTTTTTTTTTAATGGGTTCACCACAACATAACCCAGACAGACCATCTTAGGGTTGCTGGTTCATTCCACTGGGGTGTCAAACAGACGAGGCATACTGATGAGTCCTGGTAGGATGAAACACATGTCTATGTCATCTGTTAGCACCCTTTGCAAGCGGTGTGAGAGACCTTCGCACCATGCAATTCTGCTTAAAGTTGAACCAGCATAACATTCTGTGGTGATTTGCATATGCAACCCATGATGCTTTGCATTGTGTGGGCATGTGTGATTTTGTCTTTTCTTGAAACTTGGCTTCCCAGCCAAATGCCCTTTTGGGTAACCCTTGCCTCAGTGTTTGCGCACAGAGGTTCTTTGACTGTGTCATCTACATACATGAAGATATGTAAATTGCACAGGCAGAGGGAAGGTCATTCAGAAAATGGAGAAGACTATAGGGCCAAGTATGGAGCCTCCTGCGACACCACCCTGGATAGGTAGAGGAGATGACAGGATGCTTCCTATCTGATCTGACTATTGATAGCCTATGAGGTAGGAATGAAACCTTTCAACAGTAAGAGCTGAAAGGCTGACAGAGCTCAGCTTGTCCAGGAGTGGTGGATGTATCACTGAGTAAAGGCTTTGGCCAGATCTATGAAAATGGTTGCCATGATGTGCCCCAGATCCATCCCAGAGTGAATAAAGTCAGTGGCATGCAGCTGGGAGTAGACAATGCAGTGATTCTTTTGAAAACCAGTCTGGGAAGGGGAGGAAGCTGGATGAATACAGGAAATCAGTAAGCCTAGAGTGGACACGTTTCTCTAGCAGCTTAACAAGAGAGGGAGGAAGGAGATAGGACAGAACCTACCAGGGAGGAGGGGTACCCTTTATGAAGAGGGGAAACTTTGGCAGTCTTCCATGACTGAGGAACAGTACAGTGGAGAAGGAGAGGTTGAGGAGGTGACTAAGGGAGAGGCAAGCAGAAGCTGAAAGGTGGAGACGTTTAGGATCCAGTCAATCAATGCTAGATTTAGATGGGTTGAGAGAAGAAAGGGCTAGCAAGGTTTCTGAGTACAGGGAGGAAATGGAAACCAAAGGGTGGCTGGAATGGAGAGGAGAAGGAACAGAAGTGAGAGAAGAGGAGCTAGGAGGTAGGGGAGGAGAGAGCACAAACTGAAAACTCATTGAAGACAGAAGCTAAAGAGTGAAGGTCAAAGTCAGGTGAACCATTAACCGTGAGGACTTGGGGAGCTGACTGGATGAGGGGTCAAAAGGACTGAATCACACCCAGAATTTAGCTGGGAGTTAAGGTTGCTCTGGAGGTTGAAATTAAAATGAAGGGATCTGGCAGCATGGACAGCCTTCTTACATGCATTTCAAAATGATCTATATGAGAAAATGTCAGACAAGGAGTGAGATAATTTCTAACAGGCCTGTATGGGATCATGGGATTTACACTGATCAATGAATTTGTGAGTAATCCAGGGAATGTGGGAAGATTAAACCATGGACTTTATAGGGGTCATCCTTGTCCTAGATGAAGAAAAATTGGGAGTGTAACAGAGAGATGGCCATGTCAATGTCAGGGGCTCAGAGGATGGCTGTTCAGTAAGTTGCAGCAAGTTTTCTCAACAGAGCATTGATCTTAAGTGACCAGAGGGATCTAGACTAGATGTACTTTTTGGGGGACACCACATATTCCTGACACAGAATATCATGCAGTGGTCACTGAAGGCATCCAGTAGAATACCTGCTTCAACTATGCAGTGTGGGTGAAAGTAGAGAACCCAGTCCAACAGAGTTAGATTAGGGAAAGAGGATTAATCTGGTGGGGTCAGTAATGAGCTAGGAAATATTATGCGACTCAGTCCTGAGGGAGGTCAACTTAGAGGTCAGAGAATGCCAACTAATGCTGAAGTCCTCTAGGAGGATGAGTTCACCTGAGGGAATGTGAGGTGATGGAAGAGAGAGAGTCAACCAGAGACGAGGTGAAACTTCAGGTGTAGCATTAACCAAAAAAATTATAATATGAACAGCAGAGGGAAAGAAAAGCTTCATGAGGAGAAATTCATGAAAGGACAGTACAAGGAACCCTTGGATCCAAGAGATGATTACCTTCTCTTTTTTTTGTGATTTGTATTTCATTGTGTATAAGTAAGTAATATCAAAGTACAAGTACATTTCAATATCCTGGCTGGGCAAGCCCCATGGATTTACAACTCTATAAGCAGGCACATAATGTTTGACAAATCATTACTTTATATGCCATACTACTGCAATAAGCCTTAATTTGAGAACAATTAACTCATTGCATACTATACAACATCTACTAATATATAGTATATCTCTAAAACATCTGTCCAGCAAGGAGCTTGTCCATTCTGAGTTGGCTACTGAGCATGATGTAGATGTGTCTCTTATCACCAAACAGGTGTGCTTAGTTACCTACAGTGTGTCGATGAGCTACATTCATGTACACAGGGTTGAGGATTGGACTGTTGACTGGATCTCCTGTAGCGGTTTGGGATGTGAGCCCCCTTTGGGAGTTTTGACTGGTATCTAACCAGTTAGGGGAAAGCAGCCCTCTGGTATTTTGCAATATGTAGAGTTGAGGTAAGCCCCCATAGAAACATAGACTTTGACGGCAGATATGACCGCTTGGCCCATCTAGTCTGCCCATTTTCCTACCTACAGGATAGGCCACAGATCCTAGTTAACCAACAGCCTATTTCTTCCTACCCCCACAAGAATTGCCTTATGTCTGTCCCATGCATTTTGAATTCTCCCACAGTTTTAGACCCCACAACCTCCTCAGAAAGGCTGTTCCATGCATCCACTACCTCTCTGTGAAATAATACTTCTCACATTGCCCCTGAACCTCCCCTTCTATCTTTAAATTGTGTCCCCTTGTTCTTGCACGTCTCTTTTCCAAAGATGCTACCCTCTTGGACTTTGTTGATTCCACTGAGGTACTTAAAAGTTTCTATCATGTCCCCTCTCCTTCTTTCCTTAGGGTATACATATTAAGCTCCTTTAGTCTCTCCTCGAACGGCTTCTCTTGCAGACTCTGCACCATTTTAGTTGCCCTCCTTCGGACTGCCTCTATCCTGTCTATGTCCTTGCGGAGATGGGGTCTCCAGAACTGGATGCAGTACTCCAGATGGGGTCTCACCAACTGTCTGTACAGAGGGATAACAACTTCCTGTTTTCTGCTAGTGATGCCTCTCCCTATATATCCCAGTATACACCCAGCCCTCCCTACTGCCTTCTCACATTGCTTGCAAACCTTAAGGTCATCTGATATGATTACCCCAGGTCCCTTTCCTTTTTGTTGTTGTTACTACCTCCCCCATTGTGTATTCTTCCCTGGGTTCTTGTTTCCCAGGTGCATTATTTTCTACTTATTTGCATTGAATGCAAGCTGCCATACTTCTGACCATTCCTCCAACCTTGCCAAGTCCCTTCTCATCCTTTCCATGCCTCCTTGTGTATCAACCCTGTTGCAGATCTTTGTGTCATCTGCAAAGAGGCATACTTTTCCATCCAGTCCTCTGCAATGTCACTTATGAAGACATTAAAAGGACTGGACCCAGTACTGAACCCTGCGGTACCACTAGTGACCCATCTTTCTTTAGAGTGGACTCCATTTAGAATTACCTTCTGTGTCCTGTTGTCCAGCCAATGTTTTACCCAGGCTACCACCTTGGGACCCACTCCCAGGCTGGTTAATTTGACTATTAATCTTTGTGTGGGACTGTGTCAAATGCCTTGCTAAAGTCTAGGTAGGCCATGTCCACAGCCCCTCCCTGGTCTACTACTTTGGACACACAGTCAAAGAAATCTATTAGATTTGTCTGACATGACCTCCCACTGTGAACCCATTCTGCCTTGGGTCCTGTACACCACTAGCCTCTAGGTACTCAACAATTCTTTCCTTCAGAAGTGACTGATCACTTTCCCTACCACAGAGGTCAAACTGACAGGTCTGTAGTTTTCTGCCTCTGTCTTGGTCCCACCCATATATCTGCATATGCTCACATTCTGTTTTGGTTTGCATGCATTACTCTTTCATAGCTGGCTGTTTTGCTCATTTCAACCAACCATTCTTGCACAAGGAGTCCAACTCTTTTCAGTGCCTGAGTAGGATCCTTTTGTAGTAACTAGTGTACCTAATAACCATTTCTTCTCCCCAGGATGAGCATCAGCTTCTGTTTGGTGTGCCTCTGTAAGATCTAGTAGTACTAGAGTAGGCATAAAGATGATTTTGCATGACAGAAGCTCACAACAGATGCACTGAACCTCCACCCAAAAGTCATGCAAGCTGGACAGGACCATAATATATGTATGACAGAGCCTGCCTGCATATCACACCTCCAGCAAGTTCCAAATGGGAGGAGGCCCCATACATTTAATTTAAGTGGCATCCTTGCCATCTATGTATAACTTTAAATTGTGTGAAACTCTATTTTGTGTTTCTAATAGCATTCTATATGTTTTTCCAGCAATTATTCCAGATTTGTGGTGTGATTTCATGGTCTAGCTCCTCCGTCCACCATTGTCTTACCCTTATAGTGGGTTTCAGTAGATAGCTCAGGAGGTGCTGGCATATATCTTTGTCCACATTGATCATCCCTCTGAAGGCCACAGAATTTGTCCAGGGGTTAGGTTGGGCATACAAGGCTCTAACCTAGAAGAATTCCCATTGCTTGCCTTAGCTGGAGGTACTTCAGTGATACTTTTGGGGACCCCAAACTCCTGTTGTAACTGAGCAAAGGTTTTCAGAGTGTTGAGGGTTGGGTGTAGTATGTCTGAAAGGTGACAGAATACCTGCTTCAAACCAATTTTTAGCCCATGCCTGTTTACCCCAATGCACTACCATGGGTTACCCCAGAGGGGAACTGCTTTGCCCTTTCCAACACCCATATGACACCCATCCACTAAGTTTCAGGTATTTCTTCCATACCCACAGAGTAAGTGAGAGGGTGGGGTGTGAAGAAGCGTTTTCAGTGAGGGTCCAAACTGGATCATTTTGGCCACTTTCCCAAACCAGGGTGTCGATGTGATTGCAGTGTGTCTGGCAGCTGTAAGACAGATTTGAGCCTCTCAGTGCTACATCCAGATGTATGTCCATTAATATGCAATGTTTGGTCCTACTTTTACCTTCCATACCTGTCAAATTCAACTAAGTCAAGAGTTGTCAGGGAACTTTATACCTGAAGAGGACATAGAATGCTATCACTTAAGAGAAACTTAACAAGTAACATTAACCATAGTACATAAGTAATGAAATATGTAAAGTGAGTACCTTCTAGAGCCAAGAAGTGTTGCTGAAGCAAGGAGTGAGATCCTCAGTTCTGCACCTCCTGGTCCATGACCATGTGCTGTTCATTCCCAAGTGCTGGGTAGATATGGTATCCCTTACATCTGTGTCCCCAGCTGAGAAGCAGGCCATCAGCCCCTGAACTGCTGTGTCTGAGCTGCCATGTCTGGGAGAGAAGACCAGGATTCTGGTCAAATGCCCTGCCCCCCACTGGTCTCTATTATTGCGGCCAGCTATGTCCTGGCTACCCTAATGTGCTAGTTGCACATCCTGTGGTGGGCAAGAAGAAACTGTTCTCTTGGTGTAGGGGGTGCATCCTGTAGGCATAGGAGGACAGCTAATGCCCAGGAGATCTCCCTGTGATACGGTGTGTGTGGAAAGTTTTAAGTGGTCCTTAAGACTCATGCTGGGGGTGGCAACCTGGGGAAGAGTGATAGATTGTGGGTTGCCTGCTACCTAAGGTATGGGAATGGAGAAAGCCAAGACATATGCCATGAGCATGCTCCTTCTCTCATTCAGAGGCAGTACTGGGATTTGAACCTGCATCTCCACTACTAAGGAATGAGTTCATAATATTACTGAGAACTATATAATGGCATGGTGTGAGGTTTTTGGTAGATGGGAGGGATGGTTGGATTCAATGAGAATGGAGAGCACTGCTTATCCCAGCTATCTCCTTGATGTACACCTTTGAGAACACTTGGAATGCTCAAGTCAGAAGATTGAAACAAAGGAAAAACTCTCACCATGGTGGATGCAGGTATGTGGGAGAGGGTCAGTACCAACTGAAGAGAGGGATATCTAGAAAAATTAAGGGATTGGAAACCCAGTGTGCAATCTTTCCATTGCCACTGAAAGCTGCCTGAAAACACAGTGGCTCCATCCTGCACATCGTTCTAGGAAGTTGGCACTGCATGAACATACAAGCTAAGGAGGAAGGGTTTTATGGCTTCAATGCCAAGTAGGGTCAACACTAACATGAAAACACCATGGAGGTGAGTACTGTGGCGAGGGGTGGAAGATTCTGGGGGTTAAAACGGGGGAGACATTGCCTGGCCTGAGGAGTGCCCAACAATGTAGATTCTGCATGTACAGTATTTCTAGCTGCACTTGCCTTGCCACGTGTCCCTCCATTTAAACTAAATTTCTTTATACAGGCAGTAGAAGGAGAGTGCTCCTGAGGGAGGGGATCAAGTGGTCTGCTCTAAATCATTGCAATCCCACATCATTGTAGCCCCACCTGAATAGTGTGTGGAAAGGTAATGTGGTAACCCCTGGGTGCAATGTCAGGCTGATTAGGTTAGGGAGACTGAACTGTTTTTTGGGGTGGGGTTGGCATCCTGCACAGGCTGTTGACAGATATTAAAGTGTCTTACAGGGTTATGCCTCTGGGGAGGCAAACCAGTACATTCGACTCAGTATACACCCCCAGGCTACTGGCTGTGCATATATGGAAGTGGGAGCAGCATCAAGGCAAATTACCACAGTTGTTGTGTCATCCTTAAAAATCCCTGGGACCCCACTGGGAGAGAGGAACAAAGGTGCCTATTGAAGGGGTGAGAATTCACAGACCTAATTTATTTATTTAAAAGTTTTACCAGGAAGGCATACAGAGCAGGATAACACTAATTCAAGATGCGCCCTAGGGATAAAATCCATTCGGACAAGAATGCAAATATAAACTACATTAACAACTCTATTATAAAGTCCCTCACCAGAAAGAATCCAATGAATGAGAGATAAGGTAAAAAACCTCATGTGTTCTGTTAGGTTATTGTAGGATCTGGTGGGTTGTTGTCTTGCCCAGTTATGGGGTGCACCTCCAGCTTTTCAGTCACATCTGCACTTCAGCACTGACAGCCTTAGCCCACATTTTCTGGTGGGTCTGGGGTGACACGCTAGATCCTGGATAATGGGAATGTATGACATCTGGCAGCACAGGCTGTGGGTTCTATATGATATGGGTGACCGTGGAAGGGCGACCCACAGAAAGCAACGTCAGGGCAGCAAAACAATTTTGCCACCTGACAACCTCAGCGCATGGAAAAATGGTGCCAGGGACTGAAAATACTTGCTTTCTGTGGGGGCTGTGCCCCACCCTCTCTCCCATGCGGGGGCTTTCCCGCCCCACGCACCCCTCTGCACTTAAGGATTCTCAACTCTGGGGGTGCATGTCGAGGGGTGCTAAAGCAAAAAATAAGGTTTTGGGCAGGGTGCAAGAGCACAGTAGCTCCCGGACACAGACCTGAACCCAGAACCCCAGCAACACAAGCGGAGGCCAACCTCAACACCACGGCACAGCTCGGCAGCCAACTGCAGCACCACCCCTACATCCCCCCACCAGGCCACGCCACTGTTCTTGCCCCTCCGTGCTCATGTACACTTAGTGACATCCTGTCACTGGGGTCACCCACCCCACCACATCAAGTAACCCTCCTTGCTCCTCACCTTTTGGGCTTTTGCCCATATCGTGTTCACCGATTTGGACAGCGCCGTGATTCAGGCACCCACCTCACATGCTACCATTCCGCTGTATCTCTGTAGATTGGCCCTGTGTCCTCTGGATTGTTTCGACTTTGTCTTGTCCCTCTGCCTGCATTTCGACTTGGTGATCTGCCACCCATCTTTCTGTAGTTTGATTATTTTGTGAGGAGTAGCTCTGATCCTGGTGCCACATTTTGATTGCCAGTTCTCTCATGTCATGCCCCTCTGCTGCTGCAGGGGTCTTGGTCGGCCAGTTTCACAGGATGTAGTCCATCGCCTCCTGAGGGATTTCAAAAGTGTTGGAGAATGCATTTCAGTTAATTTTCAGCCTGGCTGGCTACAATAATCTATAAGGGATCTGCGGTCTTGAAAAATGTTTCTGACTTCTGTATATCCTGTCCTTTTCCTGCCAGCTCCGCTGAGTAGTCATTAAAGATGTAGATTTTATGTCCCTGCCAGCTTACAGGATCTTTTCATCTGGCTAGGATGAATATTATTTTCTTTCTGGGCATCTCAGAAACTTAGCCAGGAGCAGCTTGGGTCTCCCATCTACCTTCATTGACAATGCCAGAGTTCAGTGTGCTTTCTCAATTTCCAGACAGGGCTTCTAGGTATAACACAACAGCTTAGGGAGATCGTTTGGCAGGGAATGCTGCAGGTCTCTCCTTCAGTTCCCTCCAGGAAGCCGACAAACCTTAAATTACTTATTCAGTTCCTATTTTTGAGTCCTCTGTGCAGTGCCAAAGGAGTTGAACAAGGTACTGAAACTCTTGAATCTGGGCATTGTGGTTGTTGTGCTTCTCATTGATGTAAGACAGGAATGTTTCTGTGTCTTATGTCCTGTGTTTCAAAGCTTGTACCTTTTCTTCGAGAGCAGCCACTGATGATTTAAAAGTGGTTATCTCCTTAAATACTTGCTGAAGCATAGTTTTGAGCTCCACAGTTTCAGTCAAGTTGGCGAGGCAGTTGGTGCTTGTCCCACCATGCTTGTCAGAGTGCCAGGTGGTCGTGTTTTTTGTATTTAGTTGTTTAACCAGGAGTAGCACACTAAGCTGAAAGCTTTTACAGGAGCAACCTGGGAGAACAGGGAAGTTAAGGACTTCTCTAGGGTCACAAAATATGCAAGTGGAAGCTGTTGGATATCACCAGATTTGCAGCTCAGAGCCTTAAACCATTGCGCTATACTGTCTCCCTTGTGTTTGATAACTTTGGCCCCGACTTACTTTTAATATAGGGCTCTATTATTCATTAGTAGATATTTTGCCTGTTGATTGAGCCTGGATATTGTGGTCCAGCTCATCTAGTACTTGTTTTTCAGTGGATTGTAGATGGGCTCACCACGGAGCTCCAAATCAAGCTGCAATTCAGTCCGGCAGCCAGGATACCCGTCGAAACTCATCTTCCTCAATGCACAACATGGAACAAGACTAATGGAATTTATCACTTATTTTGAATGTGCATATATTTGAAATACAGTTTAAAAGAGGATTAATTTAAGTGCCCTAACTGGATTTGAATCCAGGCCTTCTCAAAATGCTGCTGCTAGGTTGTTCATTTAGAAAGGCTAGTGCATGTAGGAGTCCCAGGTTGCCATTTGTCATTGTACAGTAGCTGAGGTAGAGCTGTGGAACTGCATTCTGAAAAGACATGAATTCAAATCTCCTAGGGCACATATTTCTTTCAAACTTCTAAATTTTATTTCAAATATATGCATATTGTACCTTTCAAAATTAACTGTGTTAGGTTTTGTCACTGTATAAAAAATGCAGTCTCTAAATCTTGGACCAGTCATGATTGCCAAAATATAGTCCAACTTCAAGAATATTTATCATTCACGATATAGTTTACACTCAGAAAATTGTTAAATGGGTTTTACTTGCAGGGACTTTAGGGTTTACGTTGAAGTTCAACTCAGCATTTCAGCCAAAACTCATGGGACTAGAGTGTTGAAATTTTTCTATATGCAAACTGGTTGCTCCAGAAAATTTTAAAACACATTTTTGCAGAAGAAAAGACAGCTATAAATGTTTAGAACACCACATTTTAACTATTGTAAATGTTGGTGATAGTCTAGAAATTCCTCAGAGACAGTTTTCAATCAGAATCCAGAATGTGGTGTCACTCAGGTCTCAGCTCCAAATCCAAAAGAATTCCAAGAATACAAGTGCAATGCAAGCAAGTGAAATTTATTTTAGTAGAGGACCAAAAACAACAAGGGCTCCTTCTAGACCACCCAGCACTTGACTCCTCACGGAGTCTTCCTCAGGGTGTGGTCCAAGCTGGAAATGACACTATTTAAATACATAAGCTCATTAATAATACATGACTTGATATTTGCATCTATTTAAATGTATACCACAGTGAAAAAATGCATATCAATGTACAAATGCAAAATACATCTAAGTGTTAAAGCACAAAAATTGTAACATTATTTCTATGTGAAAAATTAGATTTGGCTTAATAAACTATCTATTTGTATCCTGCCAGAGACAAAAGAAACAAAAAAGTACAAGAACCACTTCAGCATTGTTTACAATCTCAACATATGACAGCAATTTTAAGTAATTTTAAGCAATTTTATCATTTTGCCATTATTGCCATTTCTAAATTTCAGGAGGCTGCCAATGGTGCTCATCCATCTATTAAGTGTAAATAAAATAAGGCTAGTGGTTATCTTGGATGACACCCAGTCTTTCATAACTTCCATTTCTTGATTTAACAAAGAAACTTTTTTCTATGTGACCTGAGACTTCTGGTAGATGAAGATTTCTAAAGAACGAGAGGGAGAGAGGGGAAGTTATGCATTTCCACATTGGCAAACACTAGTCATACATCTAATTCATTTATTTTCTTTTCAGGAAGGTTTCAAACCACGCCTTGTATTTAGTCCATTTGGTTCAACACAATTAAGTTTATAAAATCCACATACTTTCTTTTTCCAGTAATGTATTTGATCTGTCATCCTTGTATTAATGGAAGGACCTATTCTAGACCCATAAATTGAACATCTTCTGGTCTAGAAAAATAATGTGTAAAAAATGCATCCCTACTGGTATGTCCTATTTCTTATTTAATATTGATATAATATGTTCTTGAATTCTTTGTTTTAAAGGGCGAACTGTCTTTCCAACATAAATCAAGTTACAAGTACACCACAGTACATAAATCACATAGCTGGTATCACATGTAATAAGCTGTTTAATATCTACTTTGATATTAGGCTCCATTGGGTGTTGAAAGATTTAACCTGGCTTACTATATTTGCAAACATTGCATCTAGAACATTTGTAGAAGCCAAATGGTCTCTGAGGTAGCCAGGTAGTTCTATTCTCTCTTCGTAAGGGTTATAACCTGATATGTACCACAAAATCTTTTAGATTCTTGGCTCTGCTAAAGGATCACTGGGCTAGCCCCTCTGCTGTACCTACTGTCAGTTTTCAATCAGACCTCTCCCTTGTTACAGTGAAACAAAATAGGTATTTTTTGTTGCACCATTGAGCTGTTACCCAACAGCACCATAAAATGGCATATATGTCACGGGAAGATGCACTGTCTTATTCACAGTGATACCATACAATTTTGAAATGTAGCTCTTAAAAGATGTAAGCAGGTTTGCACCCACTAATGGGCTGGCATACCCCACAACCAGGTCTCTACATGGCTTGTGCCATGTGCATGAAGCAATGCCTTGTAGTGGCTCAGTCACAGCTCCATGCACATGGTCATTCCACTTGTAACTGCCTATCTTTTACAAACCCCATATGTAATGGGCTCTGGTGTGAAGTGTTTCACCTGTCCACCATGGATATATTGAATGGAATCTTGACTCTCCTGTTGACCCTCCATCCACTAACCCAAAGGTTCTGAGCCCTGGTAGTTCTATGAAATCCTCCCTAGCCCCAGTAGTCGATAATGTCTTGTAGCACCCCCCAACATAATCCATCCATGGATTTATACACTGCCTTGGCACTTTTCATTTGATCAATAAGGTAAGACCAAACTTATGTTAATGTTCTATTAATTACCCTTTAGGAGAGCAATCTGACATCAAGCTTAGCTAAGTGCTAGATGTCCCAGATGCTGACTAACTGAACAGTATCATAATCCTGGAGTGCCTTACCGTATTATAAAAATAGGTATTTTAAAATGGAGTTATACACTGTTTAGGATTTGATTTGTCTCTACATGTATGTTTACTTAAGATGAATATAGACATAATAGAATGCTTACAGCAAATTAGGAAGCTGTATTTCACCAACCCTTTTATAATTCCTATTATCACCAACAGCACTTTGAATAGGTATGCATGGCCCTGAGGACATTTGTTTGTGGCCCCTTATTTTTCCTTGTCTGCTTGCAATGCCATTTCCCAAAGCTCTAAAAGAGTTGTTACCCCATTGTACTCAGCTCAGTAGGGCTGCAAAGACAATGGTGGTGTTCTACAACACCAATCAACATACACATTAGAAACCAGGAACTGGGTTTAGTGTTTTTGAAATTTGCTTGGCCAATTACATTGCACGTGGAGATGTTTTAATTATGATGTATATCACGTGATTTTCAGAAGCCTCCTATCAGGTAAATTATTGAAATCAGCTTTTTATTATAAAATATATTACAAATTTTTCAGACACCATACAGCAATTAGCTCACAGTTCTTATTAGCCATAACAGTATATAATTTGAGAAAGTATTACAAAGTACATTGAAAATCATGTCAGGTCAATGTGTGTTATTCTTACATCACTTAGGGTTCTGCTGTCTATGCATCGGAGCAGTACTGTGCATAGAAAAATTGAATGTCATCTAATACAGTAGAAATTTCTTACCAGACTCTTATATGGGTAACTCATTGGTTATATTGCTCTGCAGTAAACGTAACATATAGTTATCACAGCTTAATAAAGGACAACAGGGAAAGTACCTGGCAGAGTCTCTCAACCAACTCCTTTAATCTGGTGTAGATTATTATTTGTCATACATACTTGATTTGGTTTTCACATTATTTGAAACATTTATTTTATTTATTTATTTATTATTTTCTTGGAATTACAATGCCTTTTAGCCAGAGACTCATTTACAAGGGTTCCACATCATAAGTGTACAACTATACAGACAAAAGGACAATTGCAAAGAACAGTGAACAGATGTTGCTAAGACAGTTAAAACAACAATAACACTTTATGGAAAATAGATGGTTATAGTTGAATACAATCAAAAGATAACAAAAAGAGGTGCAGTCAGTAGGATGACATTGTCATATACAAGGTTGCTGTTAGCAATAACAGCATGATGACACAAAGTCACTTTTGAAGATATAACTGAGACATATATGTATGGTTACAGGTAGGTATCAGTGTACAAAGCAGAACATCAACATAGTCAGAAAACTGATTTAGTCCATGATAGTAAGGAGCTTAGGGGTGGGTGGGGAGGCAGAAACCTGAGGCAACAAGGCCAGGTTGAGTTAAAGGCTGGGTGGTGGGAAACAGATGGGAGGCTGATAGCTTTAGTAGACAGGATGAGGAGTAGGTAAGAAAAGGGTGGGAAAGGAGGTGAAGGAGCCAAGGAAGGTGGAGAAGTGGGTAGTGGGGGTAGCAAGGGGTGAGACACTGGGGGCTGAAGAAGGACTGAGAGGGGCATCAGAGTATGAGGGCAGTCACAACTGCTGAGCTTAATAAGGTGTTGCTGGAGTTTGTATTTGAACGGTTCTAACTTGGGTTCAGTCAGGATGTCAGAGGGGAGGCCATTCAACCAGTTGAGAGCTCTCTCATAAAAGCCCACTGCACTTACATCATACAGCAGAAGAGGACTTGGTAGGTGAGCTTGGATGCACTTCTCATACCACAAGACTTGGTGCACATGCAAGGAGATGTTGTGTGGCAGTGGGGTTAGCCCAAGGTTGATCTTTTTTGCCAACAGGCAGGACTGGTAGGAGACCCCTTTGAGGTGCAGCCAATTGGTTTGGGTGTACAGGTCACAGGTGTAGGTGTGCCTGTGTGCCCCAGAGACCAGGCAGCAGGATTTGTTAAATGTGATGTTAATTTTTTAAGGACAGTGTCCACAACGAACCATGAATGATGAGCCCATAATCAATTATAGAGAGAACTGAGTTTGTAACAACTAGATGGAGTGCTTCGAGGTCATGCTGCGTCTATGCCTCTATAGGAGCCCTAATCTTATAGTCATATCCTTAGAGATAAGTTTGATGTGCTCACTATAAGTTAATGTGCTGTCAAGGGTTATACCTAGGTACTTAAAGTTGTGGACTTGTTCAAGAGGTACATAATGGCTATTAAGAACAGTTAATTGTGCCACTTCAGTCTTGTTATGTGGACTGGCAACAACATTACCTCACTTTTCATGTAATTAATTATTAGCTTGTGTTGAGCAAACCAAGACTCACCCTCTGCAAAGCTATGTTGTAGTCTACTAACAGGGGAGGGGGTCTGGTTGACTTGTGAATAGTATGGCATTGTCAACATACAGGAGCAGGTTGCTGGTGCAGACTTGGAGAGGTTATTAAGGAAGGGCTAAAATAAGGGGACCGAGAATTGAGCCTTGGGGACTCCTGAGTGCACAGGATGACTGGCAGAGATTGTATCATGGATTTTACCTGCTGTATTCAATCTTCTAGGAAATCTTGAACCAGAACATGGCCTCATGTGACAGTCCAAGGGCAGGAAGTGCAGCAATTAGAGGGTATGATTAACCATATCAAATACTTTCATGAGATCAATGTAGACTGACCACACTAGGTGACCATGGTTGACAGCTTTGTTGATAAAGTTGGTAAACCCGTGTAGGGCAGAGGTGGTACTATGCCCTTTCCCAAATCCATGTTGCTGCAGGCATTGGATGTCATATTTAGCTAGGTACTCAGATAACTGATCAGATATGATTCTTTCCAGTGCTTTTGAGAGGGGTGAAAGGATGGAGATTGGGCAGTAGTTTGAGTGTGGCCCTATCACCACATTTGTGAAAGAGTCTCACCACCACCACTTTCCACTGTTGGGGAAACTGAACAAGACAGAGGGACAGATTTAATATCTTGGTGAGGGGTGACAAGACAGCATCAAGGGAAAGGTGAAGTAGTTTCAGGTTGAGAGAGTCACTGCTGAACCTAGACTTCCAAAGTGCTTGTAGTAAGTACTTTCTTGCTTCCTTGGGAGTGACTATCCTGAAGTAGAAAGGGGGTGTCAGGGGTGGTGGCAGCCTTGTGAGAGCTAGCCAAGTTGGTTGGGTCAGTAAAGAAGTCAGGGGAGAACTCCACTCAGATCTGTAAAGGCAGTAATAAATGTATCTGCTATGAGCCTTGGGTCCTGGATGGTTTCACCATTAACATTTAGCATGGATAGGGGATTAGTTGGATTTGCAAGTAAGGTCTTTGATATTATCCCAAAGCTTCCTGCTGTTACCCCAGGAATTTGAGAGCATTTCTTTAAAGTTGGCAGTTTTAGCTAGGCTCTGTGGTACAGGCATTCCTCACTGAATTGTAGAGCTGCCAATCAGCTGGTTTACCCATAGCATGAGCTTTGTGCCAGAGGTCACGAGAGGTCATAAGGTTTAGGAGGGAGGGAGGGAGGAAGTGATCCAGGGATTGCTAATGCCTTTGACTTTCCATTTACTAAAAGGGCAAAAATATCACAGGCCGTGATAAAGATGGTAATAAGTGAGCCAAAGCTTGATCAACACTATTGACTAAGTCAATAGGTGACCAACTTTGGAGGAAGTAGATCTGAAGCTGCTTAGCTGCCCTCTTAAGGGTTCACTGGTAGGATGGTTTTGCAGGAAGTTTGGGGACCTGTTTGACCAGTGACAGATGTCAGGAGAGTGGTCACTGAGGGAGTCAGATAAGACCACAGCATCTGTGAAACTTTCTGAGTGGTTGGTGAATAACAGGTCGAGCTGGCAGCTACTACCAGTCCTATAGTTGAATCGGTTCCATGTGAAAATCGCAACCCAAAAACATGACTTCAATATCAGCAATGAATAATTGCATGTGTGATATTCGCAGCGAAGCATATTAGCTGATACATTATAGTGCTACAGTCAAAATCACTCAGTAAAATGCACCAAATGCTAATTTTTAATCTCATCTCTACCCAGTACCAGTGCATATTTCAGATTACCCTAACACTCATTAAATAAGCACAAAAATAGAGCAGAAAATGAAGTGTTGATGTCCTGGAGAGGTAGATGTGTTGTCTTAATGAAAGATCTATATTTATGACACAGCAGGGTAGGGACATAAAAACCTGTCCCCACCTCCCCACACACATAGTTCATTACTAAGTAATATATAATGCTTCAGCAGCCTCAACATTTTAAATAGTATAATCATCACAGAACTTTGGCAAGGTTTGGTTGTAAATTAGTGAAATATTATTCTTTTGTTTTCTTTATTTAGTTGTTTAACCAAGTGAGACACACTAAGTTGAAAGCTTTTTACAGGTGCAACCTGGGAACACATGGAAGTTAAGTGACTTGCTTAGGGTCACACAGTATGCAAGTGGAAGCTGTGGGATTCAAACCCAGGTCTGGTCTGCTGGATATCACCAGATTTGCAGCTCGGAGCCTTAAACCACTGCACTATACTGCCTCCCTAGAACAGTTCTAGAACAGGGCAGTAGGCAGCCAGGTCCAATTCAGACAGCAGTCAGCATTTGTCATGTATTGCTTTGGAATCTAAACTAACAACTCAAAAACGTGACTTAACATCATTAAAAAAGTAATTTGGAGAGTAGTAAAATTGGCAGTCCTGTCATGCAAGGGGGCACACAAGTTTGACACAAGAAAAAGCCCAGCGAAAATGGCAAAGTGAGTATACCTCCCGCTGCAGCACACACGCCACACACACACACACGCACACGGGATGGAAAAATTATATTACCCAGAGGTAACCACTGCTGCACAGGAGTGCAATGGCTTTGGTGGGGTGGCTTCTAGTCACTATGTTGTTTACACTGTGGCAGGGTTTTTGCTATTATTGTACTTGAGCTGTTTTCTCTGTGTCGTCGATTTGTGGGTAGCCATTTTGACTAGCTATTTTATAGTCGTGCTTTTGGAGTTGCGATTATCACGGGATACCCTTGAATCTAGTAGGGTAACCACCAATTGGGTGAGGTCAATTGTGGCGGCTGCATCTTTGAAGGTGTCTGCTTCAGGTGCAAGTCAGTTAGCATTAAAGTTACCTAGTGCAACAACCTCAGAGTGATTGGGCGGGTCAGTGATGTATTCAATTACCATATTGACTCCTTTGGCAAGGTCCTGTGGGGGATACATACAAAGAGAATGGTGAGTTCCTTGCCCTTATTACCTATAGTAATTTTAACCACCTGGGCATGGGTACTGTTCCTGGATATTATTTTTGGAAGGGCATGGCCCTGCAGTGAATCTAACTGGTAATAGCATCACCCTTTTACCCAGCTTGTCCTCTCTAAATAGAGTGTACCCATCCAGGGCAATGGCGGTGTCAGATATTTTGGAGGAGAGCCAGATTTCAACCACTGTAAGAACATCAGGCTTGTTCTGCATGACCCACACTTGAAGGAGGTCAAGTTTAGGAGGAAGGCTGTGAATGTTAACTGAAGTAACTTAAGACCACCAAGGTTGCTAGTGCTCATTTGAGGCTGCTGCATGGGCCCAGGGTCAGGGTGTATGTTGCCTGATAACAGCAATAGAAGTTAGGCATTTTGCATTAAAGGAACCTAAGCAGCTTGGAATTGGTGGTTGTTCTACGTTTGAGGGCTTACTCACTTTAACAAGTAGTGGCAGTTAGAAGAGGTGAGGTATGAGAAGCAGAGTGAGATAGCTAAGATGGGTGTGGGGCGACAGACTGACTCCAGTGGGACTAGGGGTGTGGGCAGGTTCTACACTTGCAGTATCAGCAGTTTGTGAAATGGCTGCTAGGAGTGGTAAGGATGGAACAGATGGGACCTGGGGCATTCAGGATTTGAGGGGACTGCGAACATTAGCAGGATTGCAAGTGCATCAAGAGTTATTGAGGGCCACATCATTGGGTAAGGGCTAATAAGTATGGGAAAGTAGAACAGTGAGAAGCAGATTGATGTTTCAGGGTCTGAGTAGGAGATGAGGTAGTAAGAGGAGGTGGGTTCTTGCAGACAACTGAGGAGGCTAAGATGTGGGTGACTGTAGATAATACATCAGATATACTGAGCTTGGGGAGGTGAGGCTGGTCAGGTCTTAAACGGGAGCTGAGGTGAATAGAGTTGGGTGGTGGGGTGTGGCAGTCACCTGAGGAGGCTAGGGGTGGGTGACCATAAGGTATAAGTATGATAACTGAACAGGTTAAATTGTACCCTATGGATAGCATATAGTGGTTAGGTACCCAACTTTCGTGCAGGGTCAGAGGTTCGAGATTCAAGAGGGAGAAGAGTGGGAAGATGGGAAATGTCAGTAGTGGAGGTTAGAAATAGGGTTTGTGGCCAAAGGAGGCTTGGCTTGAGGAGATTAGAGGTTACAGATCCATAGTGGATATGTAGAAGGAATTAGGGCTCAGGAGTGACTCCTAGTGATCACAGAATATAACATGCAGATGGGGAGTTAGAAATAATATGGAGGGTACATGGGAGGTCACACGACTTCTGTGACCTGTAAATCTAGGAACAATCCAGAGTGGGGTGGGGCAATTGACATGAAGGTCGATGGGCTAACATAGGCTTGTGCTGTGCCTGAGTTGGAGGGAGCGGATGGCTCATGCTCTGCTGCAGGGCTTAGATTCTTAGCCCTATCTGTGAAGGCTCCATCTGAGGAAGGAGCCTGGAAGGGGCCTGCAGATAAAGGGGACAGTGTTTAATAAAAGGAGGCAATATACTTGCAGACAAAGGGCAGACAAAGGGACAGACAGGGTGGGAAAATCAAGACAAAAACCAGGATGAGGGGGATAACATGTGAGCTGACCATGCATGAAAGAACAGACTGGGAAATAGAGTTCAGAGACACATAAGGTAAGAGAGTAAAATGCTAAAAGATGCGAAATACAGCTGGCTGAGTAATGTAATACAGTGAGGTCACTGATGCTCTTAAAATACATTAAACACATTGCAGTGGTACACCTACTAGAGCACAGCCCCAATTAATCACCAGATACTGCTCCTAACACAGTAGAATCACTAAACTAAATAGTTGGGAAATTATATCTGAACATGTTGGCGACATTTAATAGGCAAATGCAATAGTCAGAATCGGCTAGGATCATTATGCTATGTTGGCTTCAACACTTAAAAACAAAAACAACAAGTTTTTTGTGTTGTACAGTATTTGTATGCTGTTTTGATATGGAACACAGTCAGCAGCACATTGAAACCTCTTTGTCAATGACTGTTTACGTAATTACATTTTCAAACATTCTGATTGTTTCCATACACCTAGTCAGATTCACAGGTTGGAATTAGGTGTGAACACATTTTAGTTTATACAATATTACTTTAGAATATTTTAATGATTTTAATGGCTATAATTACTAGATGGGGCATGAAATGTGATTGATGAGTTGATGGGAAGAGATAATTTGTAATATGTGACAGGAAAACAGTTTGGTATTAAAAACAATCCAGTAGGGTTGTATATGGACATTCACATATATTAGGGCCAATGCCAGGGACAGAGAATTAGCACATTTGATATGAAATATATTGTGGTATATTATATTTATTGAGGTATTCAGAAGACCTTTGAGTCAAAGACTCATTTACAAAGGTTCCACATCAAACATATAGAGGTACAGGGATAACATTGATACAGTTTTCGGACATTACATAACATCATAGTGCAGGATACGTGCATGGTACAGAGAGCACTTGAAGACAGGGATCACATGAAATACAATATTATAGCACAACCACAAAAGAATCAGTGAGACTGTTTGTCAAAGTAGGAAGTTTGGTGAAGATTGGTCTCTGCGACTGTTCGAGAAACTGGTCTGGTCATCAGGGAGGGAACAGGTCAGGGGCAGTCACATCGTTTGCGTCTGGAGGGTGATAACTTAGAGCAGATTTAAAAGGGCCTATTCTTGTTTTGTTGGTGATTAGACTAGGGAGCGCATTGTCCAGGAGGGGCTTGGTAACTGAATATTCTTTGGTATTGGGAAGTCTGGCAGCGGGTACCCATAGTAGTTGTTTGGCTGAGTTTCGGGTGGTTCTAACAGGAGCAGCAGGGAAAATAATTTTGTTTAGGGTGGGGGTGAGGCCAAGGGTAATCTTTTTGGTTATTAGGCAGGTGTGGTACTTGATTCTGTTGTCTAAGTTTAGCCAGTTTGTGGTACTGTAGAGGTCGCAGGTGGGTGAAGCCGTCACATCCAAGGATGAGATGGCAGGCCTTGTTTAGAACATGTCAGAGTCTGTCAAGGGCCGAGGTGGGAGCTGCACTGTAGATGAAATGCCGTAGTCCAGGAGGGAGAGTACAGAGGAGTTAAAGGTAAGACACAGAGCCTCAGGGGTGAGGCAGTGCTTGTACCTATAAAGTA
The DNA here is from genome assembly GCA_016271365.2 of Neoceratodus forsteri. Lineage (NCBI taxonomy): Eukaryota > Metazoa > Chordata > Ceratodontiformes > Ceratodontidae > Neoceratodus > Neoceratodus forsteri. The sequence continues at coordinate 676,484,861 of CM028135.1, forward strand.
TGCCTAGTCTAGAGTTAAGGCAGTGGATAGGGAGGTGGATATGTTGATAGAAATTGAGCTAGGTCTAGTGTGACACCTAGGTATTTAAAGGTGTCCACTTGTTTGAGGGGGTTTGATTTATGGTTAGAAATTGGGGGCAGAGGCTCTTAAGAGGGTTTTAGTGGGTGGGAGAAAATCATGACTTTTGTCTTGTTATAGTTAATGATTAGGTGCTGGTGGTGAGCCAGTGTTCGGTTTCACGGAGAGCGTGTTGGAGTGTTTGGTGTAATTTGAGGGGTCTGGATCAGAGCGAACAGGACGGCATCGTCTACATAGAGGAGCAGTCTGCTGGGGCAGACTGCCAGGAGGGTGTCAAGGTAAAGGCAAAATAGGAGAGGGCCAAGAATGGATCCCTGAGGGGCACCGGAGTGGATTGAGAGGTTAGGACAGGACGGTGCCTACCTTAACTAGTTGAGTTCTATCAGATAGATAGCTGGTGGACCAGTCTTAGGCATCTTGAAAGAGGCCACTGTAGGCAAGAATGTTCAGTAAGAGGGCATGGTTGACAGTATCAAATGCCTTTGAGAGGTCCACAAAGATGGCTCCTGAGATGTGGCCGCGATCCAAGACAGAGTGGACATGAGAGGTAAGTTCAAGGAGGGCCGTGGTGGTACTATGACCCTTACAGAAGCTGTGTTGCTGGCTGCATAGAAGATTATATTTAGTGAGGTGGTCAGTGAGTTGATCGGTGACTATGAGCTCTAATGCTTTGGATAGGGAGACGGTAGGATGGAGATGGGGCAGTAGTTGTTTGTGGAGATGTGATCCCACTCTTATGTATGGGGGTGATATAGGCCACTTTCCAATGAGCAGGAAATTTCACATGGCACAAGGAGCGGCTGAGAATATGGGTGAGTGGGGTGAGGACTTCCCGAGGATGAGGCGGAAAGTCTGAGGTCTAGGGAATCATTACTGAGTGGAGAGTGGTTAAGGGCTTTGGAAAGGTAGGGTTTGGCTGTCTTAGGTGTAAGGATGTGTATATAGAAGGGTGGGGCATGGGGTGGCAGTGGGGATTCCTGGGCAGGTGTGGGTCGAAGAAGTTGGGGGAGAAGGACATGGTTGAGATCCGTGAAGAGAGGAGTTTAGAGCCAAGGCTATACTGAGGGATCCGAGGAGAGGTTACAGATTAATATTTGGTCTGGGGGCAGATTTGTAGGCTTGCCACATAGTTCCTTAATATCATTCCAAAATTTGTGGCTGGTGCCCTGGAGGAGGTTGAAGCAGCTTGTAATAATCTGCTTGGCGGAGCGAGTGTCCCATGTGCACTTGTTTCAGGCCTCCTGTGGTCGTAGCCTGTCCTCGGGCCGTTAGATCTCATTTGCTCGATACCAGAGGGCATCCCAGTGCTGCAGGAGGCCCCGGAGGTGGTCAGAGCACCAGGGGCATGACTTCTTAGACATGCTCTTGGTTAGGGGCTCACTTATCACAGGCAGCACTGAACGTGATGGTAAATAGTTCAAGTGCATGATCCGGTCGAGGGTGTTAATTAGGGGAGTCCAGTCCCAGTCTTGAGGTAGGCCTGAGCTGGGCTAGTTTCTGTTGTTAATGTGGAAAGCAGGCTCTGAAAAACTCCATTTCATGGTGATATGAGATGTTTAGTAACAGAATCTATAGTGTTGAGGGTTTGTAACATCAGTGCCTCTAGTGATAGGGAAGATAATAAATCACAAAAAAGTTAATATAGAGCTGTCTAACTTTCTGGCCAATGGGAATTTCCTTTAGCTAAATTATCAAAATTATTAGAGCGTCTGCCTTCAAAACTCAGGACAACTGTGGTGGCCCAGTAGCAAGGAAGGTTGAAGTGCTGGATTCCTTCACCCTCACTCCATGCCAGTGACCTGGTTCAGTAACAGAACAGGGTCACTTGAGGCTTGCAGGAGGGATGATTGAGCATCCCAGGAACAGCTACCATCCCTCAGGGAGTGGGGCACTCTATCCTGACACTTTCTTGTCACCCTGAGGAGACTGAGCAGCAACACCATAGGACCAGCAGATGTGGGCAGAGCCACGATGACACAACTCACATGAGCATCAATCAGTCAAAATCTTTATTTAACCAGGCGATCACCATTGAGCAAGCTCATTTTCAAGGTGAACCTGGGTGCAACAGATACAAGATAACAAGAAAGTACACAGTGGTTACAATTCACTGATAAATCAACAACAGACAGCAACAAAACTAAGGAAGTACAGGTTAAATACATCAAAAAATACAGCGTGAAAAGCTATGAACATCAATAGTGCAGATGAGTTCAACAAATCTTAGTGGGATTTAGGGACAAATAAAACGTGAACTAACTAGAACCCCAGGAATGCATGTGCAATACTAGGAAAAGGACAGGTGGTAAAAGAAAAGGAGGCATGAAGGGGGGGGAGGGCCAGGCAGTAGCTGGGAGCAGTAACTCAAGGAGGAGGCCCATGTTACATCATGCAGTTTCTGGTGGAATCCTGCAGACTTCAAATGACCCTATATGGCAGATCACCTGCCCAACACAGCTCTGAGTAAGTGCTGATTAACCTGTAAGGCCACAAGATGGATCTGTGGGGGGTGGGGGCATGCCGCCAGAACAATGGACATCTAGGAGATAAACAGGAATAATAAAACTAATAAAAAAACTCAGGAAAACTATTTAAAACTATACGTCAAAGCTGTAGCAAAGTCTGAACTATACAAAACACTTTTAAAAATGAATTTTCTTCTCCCAGTCAGCATACTGTATGTTTACCTAAACATTGCATAAAGCATTTTTGCTACAAAACATAATGTAATACATAAATGCATACAACATGCAGGAGATAACTATTAGGTACCATAAAATCATTACTGAATTTTGCCATGTATGCATTTTGATACGACTGAAATATATAGCAATAAAAGATGACTAGTTGTTCATTATACAGCTACAGCCCCAAGCCCAGGTGTTTAGTGAGTGGCTGAGCACATTCAGCCTGAGGAAGTGTGTATGTGGTTGCACAATCAACACCTCAATGCATCTTTTGTGCTTATAAAGTGTGTTTCTGGGCAAAAGGAAAAAGTTAAATTAAAAGAAATACAACAAAAACACTGAAATTCATTTTAAAAGTATTTGACATACTATAGTCGCTTCCAGATATGTAGGGCACTAAGAGGCAATTGTATAGAATGCAGGTTATTGCCCTGCCAGATCAATACTTTCTTCTGCCCCATCACCCTCTATCCTTCTGCCCACCACCACCAAGAACACAATAACATTAGTTTTACTTTCAAAACATTGCTGAGGCGTGTTTTGATTAGGGGAGTGCAGCTGACCAAGTGCATGTTCAGTCAAGTGACAGAGTACTGAGTGAGTTGAGGGAGTGTATCGAGCAAGGATTTAACTGTGCAAGCGAGCAGGCTGGGAACACCGCTCAGCTAGAAAGATCAAAAATGATGAAACATGAAAGAAATACAAGGAATATAAAGAAGAAGTGAATTGAAAACAGCAACTCGCTCTAGGTAATAGTAAGTATATTAAAAATTAATAATTGTGGCACTGTTTTTCTGTACTTGGAAAACCAAATGGCAGCTAATTCAAATGTAAAATTCTACAGGGTGGCAAAAGGATTTATTTTGGGTACTATGTTCTTGTTGGCAGGACTCATAAAGCACCTCTCAAGCCAATAAGAACACATGAATTTCTTATCCATTCTGTATGGTGCAGGTAACTGAGTTCAGTTGATATGTAGTGGTTAATTGACTTAACATGCCATGAGATGCATCAAAACTGTGTGTGTGTGGGGCAGAGGAGATATGTGTTGATCACTATTCAGGTATGCCTGCTGATTGATCAACAGCAGTAATCCAGTACAAAAAATCAACAAAATGGAATGTAGTACACTACATAAGCAACAATGCATGACAAGGTGTGTGTGAGACAGTTCTATCACACGGCTAGGTGGATTAGTGAGTCACGTGGCCGCAGGATGAGTTTGTCTAGCCTCCAGCCATTTTTTAGAAATGTCTAACACACACCTCGGAGTAGCTTATTGCACTTATGAAATAGGTTTTAAATTATAGATGCATGCAAAAGTAAAATAACTGTATTAAGTAATAAAAACGTACATCTTTTCTTTAAATAAATTGTTCCTCAGCCAATCTAATGTGTACTTTTTTTTTTGAGTTGAGGACTCTTTGACCTGGGCAGGCTGCCATAGTTGTAGTGTTTTCAGTTGTGTGGTTGCTATGGCATTGACTTCCACTCCAATTTCATTTGGTATTTGGAGAGGTGAAGGTGATGGATGTGTTTTTTGGGGTGGGGAAAGGATTTCTATTTGTTTGGGCAGCAGGCAGTGCAATAAGGACTTGCTTGTAAAGTTTCAGCCACACGTTGGGAAGAGCCTGCAGACATGCAGCTGCCTGGAAACAATAGAGGTAAGGATGTGGGCATGAACAAAGGAACAACACAGAAGAAGAAAAACATTTTGCATAAAAAATAAGAGAAATGGGAAGGCTAAGATAAGGATGTATCAAGCAGGTGGCAGCTATGGTTGAGGAGTACTGTGACTGAGCAAGCGAGCAAGCAAGTGAGAGAGCAGATGGATGGGAAGAATGGGAAGAGATCTTGGTGAGTGAGAGCTCATTGGTTTAGGAGGACTGTGTGTGAGCAAGTGGATAGATGAGCAGAATGGGAAGAGATCTTGGCAGTAATTAATTTTTTTTACGTGTGGCAAAGAAGTTAAGAAGGTCATCTCTGACAGCAGTATGTGTGGTGATAAGTGGGAAGCGGGAGGGAAGTGTCTATCAGTTGGCAGGCTGGTTATTGGGGATTGTAAGTAAGAGAGTGGGAGGGGCAAGCTGGTAGGATTGGAAGAGATTGTGGCAGTCACAAGTTTGGATTTCTTTTGGTTTTATGTGTTGGAGCGAACTGAAATAGGTTTTGTGTGTTAAACTTGGACTGTGCACACATGACAGTGAGCTGCTTACTTTGGTGTTTTGACTACTGTGGCTAGTGGAGAAAAAATGGTGGATATTTCAATTCTGAAAGTTCTCACGGTGGTAGTATCACCAATATCAATGCCCACTGGGCATTGCTGGATCTTTCCTGTGCATTAGATACTTTATCGCACAGTCAGTGGCAAGTGGATTGCTTATATTTTGATACCCATTTCATAAACTACATTACATTACACTACAGTACAATACAGAACAATACAATACAATACAATACAATTTTAGCACAGCATAATTCCCAAGTTAGCAACAATTAAATACAGCAGAGAGCTAATAATTGTAAGGACATTGGGCCCTATGGACGTTGGGCAGGAATTACGTGACAGAGGCACGTATCACACCCGCATGACTACGTGGCCTTCAGAAAAGGTGCAGGGTACAGGGTACTGACTATATGCAATCATGGGGCAGCTGTCCGTGGCTCCCACCCCCAATGCACAGATGCACAGAGGACATTTCTGAGGACCGAATGCATCCCAATGGGATACCCAGACCAATTCCACTAATGGATCCCATGCAATGGTGGGGCATAGATGTTAACAGAGGGCACATCGCTCGAGGCAGATGGGTGCCAGGTCAGCCACCCCAGCAGTTCTTGTTGTCCCATGGGCTGGGGAAGCATGTGGAAGGTCTGCAGTGCCCCAAGCTGGTGCCTTGACCAGCAACAGCATCCTGGGGGCATGTATCCCTTACAGCTGGGTGTTACCCAGCACAAGATACACCCGTGCCCAGCACTCCACACATTTGTGAATGGTGCAGAGTGCAGGAACACTCCCAACATGCTCCTGTCCACCTTGTGCATTACTGTCTGAGCAGCCAGGGATCGGGTGAATAACTGCCGCACACCCTCTGTGAATGCTGCTCGGGTCTGTGGGACCCTGTTCTGTGGCATTCAAGCATAGTGATGCCAACACACCTGGTGTGCACTGTATTGCATTGTGCATAGGCCAATTGACTGTAAAATGGCTAGAGCAAACACATCTTTTGGGCAGTCAAGGGCAACAGGAAACTATATAGTATATGTTAATCTTGGAGACAAAAGAGTGCAACAACCTGTTGGCATGCATCTGAAGGTACTTAAGAAGCTAAATTATATAATTTTGTATTTTAATAATGGTTTTCTAGAAACCTTGGGAACTGGTGTGGTACCTGGGGACTGGGGAGGTCAAATGCAGCTCATATGTTTTAAAAGGGAAGTACAGTATATGTGACCCAGGTAATCATAAACTCCAGTGAAGATGAAGGAGAAGGATGTCTGCAAAGGACTTGAATATACTGGGGCCATCAAGTGGCAAATTTAATTCAGTGGTAAGATGTAAGACCTTCACTTAGGCCCAACAAATTCTGGTTTGGGGGCTACTGTTTTAATAGTAACCAATCAGCAACAATGGACAATGACAAAATCTAGAAATCATCATTAAAGGAAGGTTGAAGCTGTCACAGAAATATACAGCAGCAGTTGTTGAGGTAAATAGAATGCTGGGCTGCATCAAAAATACATAACATGCCATGTGAGTGGTATTATTATGTCTCTATATGGGGCACTGCTACATTCACACATAAGGCACTGTGTTCAATTCTGATTGACACATTACAAACAGGATATTGTAGTAATCAAGAGGGTGCACCATAATTCAACTAAAATGGTTTTGTGGTAGTAGAGATTAAGCTAAGAGGAGATACATTCTTGGTTTCTAAATGTCAAATTGATTGGATAAGGCTGGTCAGGTGAAAATTTAGGGACATCTAAGGCTAGAGCTCATGCCCTAAGCTGAGAGGAGGAAGGCATTGAGTAGTGAACAAAACCCTTTTTTAGCCCAGCAAGTGGTAAACTCATAGAACAATGTTACAAAGGATGGGGTGCAAGTAGTGAATGGTATCCAGCAGTTCAATATCAATCAATCAATCAATGAAATCAAAACTTTACATAGCACTTTTCAGAATCAAGGCATTGTACACATCATAACTGACACCATAACTGCGAGAGCATACTCAAGATGAGATCTGACGTAAGACCTAAACAAAGGCATTAACACCTCATGATCTCTAGATCTGATATTATGGAGGATCAACCAGAAAAATGATTAGATATGCAATAATACAATTCAAGTGTTTAGAGTATGTTAGATCATTGGAGATGGTTATTCCCAAGCCCTCTCATCAGTGGTGGCACATAGGTGTGGAATCATCTAATGAGTATGGAAACATAGAAACATAGTAACATAGAATTTGACTGCAGATAAGGACCGCTTGGCCCACCTAGTCTGCCCATTTCCCTACGTAATGGATAAGCTGCAGATCCTAGTTAGCCAACTTCCTCCTACCCCCCACTAGAATTGCCTTATGTCTGTCCCATGCATTCTTGAATTCCCCAACTGTTTTTGACTCTACAACCTCCTCAGGAAGACTGTTCCATATATCCACAACCCTCTCTGTGAAGAAATACTTCTCACATTACCTCTGAGCCGTCCCTCTATCTTCAAATTGTGCTCCCTTGTTTTTGCACATCTCTTTTGTGAAAGATGCTACCCTCTTGGACTTTGTTGATTCTTTTGAGGTATTTGAAAGTTTCTGTCATGTCCCCTCTCCCTCCTTTCCTCGAGGCTATACATCTTTAATTCCTTTATTCTTTCTTCATATGCTTTCTGATGCAGACCCTGCATCATTTTAGTTGCCTCCTCTGACAGCTCCACTCTGTCTATGTCTTTGCAGAGATGGGGTCTCCAGAACTGTACACAGTACTCAGATGTGGTCATACCAACTGTCTGTACAGAGGCCAACAATTTCTGTTTTCTACTGCAAATGCCTCCCTATGCATCCCAGTATCCCCAGCCTCCTTACTGCCTTCTCACATTGCTGGCCCACCTTAGGTCATCTGATATGACTACCCCAGGTCCCTTTCCATTTTTTTGTGTCAGTATCTCACCCCATTGTATCCTCTTCCCCTGGGGTTTTATTTTCCAGGTGCATTACTTTGCACTTTTGCATTGAATCTAAGCTGCCTACATTTGACCATTCCTCCAACCTTGCCAAGTCCCTTTTCATCCATTCCACCCCACCTTGTGTATCAACCCTGTTGCAGATCTTTGTGTCATCTGCAAAGAGACATGCTTTCCTTCAGTCCCTCTGCAATGTCACATATAAAGGCATTAAAAAGGACCAGCCCTGTACTGAACCCTGTGGTACCCCACTAGTAACCCTCCTTTCTTCACTGTGGACTCAATTTACTATTACTCGCTGTGTCCTGTTGTCCAACCAGTGTTTTACCCAGGCTACCACCCTAGGACCCACTCCCAGGATGGCTAATGTGTTAATTAATCTTTTGTGTGGGACTGTCAAATGCCTTTTAAAGTCTAGGTAGACCATGTCCACAGCCCCTACCTGGTCTACTGCTTTGGTCACCCAGTCAAAGAAATCAATTGATTTGTCTGACACGACCTTCCCACTGTGAATCCATGCTGCTTTGGGTCCTGTGCTCCACTGGCCTCTAGGTACTCAACAGTTCTTTCCTTCAGAAGTGATTCCATCATTTCCTACCACTGAGGTATGGAAAGTTTGACTTATTAGAACCCAAATGCATCACTTTATTCTTGGTAGAATTCAGTTTCATACCTCATGTATTAATCCAGTTAGAAATAGTATCAAGATCATGCTGAATAAAAGCTATCTGATCAGAGTTAGAACATGGTCCCCCAATTTTCACATCATCTGCATATTTTGTTGTAACAGAAAACAATTATGAGTTAAATCAGCAATGAAAGCCTGAAAAGACAAGGGCCAAGAACAGAGCCTTGCAGGACACTGTTCAAGACCTTACCAGTGTTAGAGAGGATACCATTGATAATCACCCTTTGTGTTATATTAGAAGCCAGTTTTAATCCAGACAATTATATAGTTATTAATACTGAGTCTCCTAAGTTTGTGAATTAGAGCCCAATGTGGCATGGCATCGAATGTCTTACTGAAATCTACAAAATTACATTACAAGATATCCTACTGTCCAGGAGAGTGTTAAAGTGTTCATAGAAACAAAGCAGGTTGGTTGAACAATTTCTACCTTTTAAAACAGTGTTGCTCAGGATCATTTGCCTCAATAACTGATGCAATGATATACATAAGGAGGCTTTCCATTAACTTTACAGACAGAAGACATTAAGCTAATGGGCAATAGTTTTCCCAGTGATGTTTAGAATCTTTTTATGGATTGGAACAACTGTTTCCTCCTTCCATTCAGTAGGAATGTAATTGTTCTGTAAGAAAATGTTGAAACAGGAATTTAAGTGGCAGGGCAATTTGTTCAGCCGATAGATATAATAAATGGCCGCTATATTGGACCTGGACAGAATTTACCATTCAATGTGTGCAGTTTATTACTAATATGTTCCTCAGTGAAGGTGATAGGGGATCAGAATGATTGGCAATGGGCTGAGGTATTGAAAATCTGATGCAGAAAAGATCTTATAAAATTCAGTATTAAATACTTCAGCCATGGTTTTAGGGTCATGAATGAGATTATTGTCAGTTATAAGAGGCCCCACCTTACACACTGTTTTACTTAGAGAACTGATATAAGAATAAAATTGTTTTGTGTTGGATTTATTAGCTTGTTTGGGCCAATTTCAATTACCATCTAAATTTGGCTTTTTAATACCAGATTTGCATTTCTTGTTAGATTTAATATAAGACTCCCAATTAGATGTAGTCTTATTTTTAAGAAAGTTACAGTATGTTTTATTTTTATATCTGATCAATCTTTTGATATTATAACTCATCCATTTGGGTAACTTGTTCCATTTGAATTCTTAGTTTTTGAGGAATTTGGGTGTCCCTAAGGGCAGTAATAAGTGATTTAATGTAACCCAGCTTGGTTGAGGTGACTGATGAACAAAGGCTGATGTCAGTCAAAATCCTCCAAAGTCTGCTTAAAAGCAGAGAGGTCTGCTTTATCATACAGATATATGATTGAGGAATTATAGTTATAGATAATATGATTCTTTAGGGTGAATAAAACTGAGTTATGGTCACTGCCTCCAACTGGGGAGGATGTTCTCACGTCCATCAATATCTAACTCAGCACTTCCTGTGACACGGTCCAAAATGTTATTGCCTCTAGTGGCAGACATTCCCATTGTTTCATGTTGAGTTCTAGACAGGTAGTCAAGAACTTGTTACCTTTGCTACTACAGGCAGTGGAAGACTGCCAGTTAATGTCAGAGATATTAAAGTCACCAGTAATTATGACATTTCCCATTTGATTGGCTATTTAAAATTCTGACAAAATAGCATCCAGAATTTGAATAGGTGAATTAGGGGAAGGTAACATGTCCCTAGGATAATGAAATCCTGATTTGAATAGAAGAGTTTAATCCAAAGACTCTCAGTCAAAATGTTATGAGTTCTTATGGAAGTAGACATGTTCACAGCATTGATTTTATTATTAATAAATAAGGCAACCCTGCCACCCTTCCTATCTTGTTGGTTTTGCGAATGAGTAGTAAACTCAGGTAGGTGTCTATCCTAAAGTGATTTATCATCTCCCCAGGTTTCACAAACAGAGATGATATCTATGTCATTATTGGGGGTCTATTCTGCCCCCTCATGTTCTTTTTTACCTGCCTCCTTCTCACCGTGGCTTATTCATGCTCCTGTTATATGCAGATGATGTAGTCATTTATAGGACTGTGCATAATATTCTAGATATTAACCAAGACCTAGTCCATGACTTTGCCTTACTTGTGAAATGGTTTGTTGGCAATAAACAGCTTCTAAACCATTAAAAAATAAAGACCAAGCTTTTTGGCACTATAACCAGTAGAAACACCCCAAAGAATGCACTTTAAAAAGCTTAACAATGGGACTTTACTGGAGGTCATTAAATCTTTTATGTACCTAAGAATGTACTTAGACTAGAGCCTGTCTTACCAGAATCACATAGATTTTGGCCATGTAACTTACAGATTAACACAACAGTGTCTGTCTCTCTCTCTTTTGGTTCAAGGATGTTAATTGGATGAGGCGTGTCTCACTATATCTAACCATAATCTTCTTTTCCTGTTGACTGTGGTGCTGTATTATTTGCCTCATGTGCAGATAAAGAACTCTCTAGGCAAAAATACTTTACAATCGCATTGGCAATTTGCCTTAAATGCTGATAGATGAGTACACCACTGTAAAATTTATGGGACCAAAACTAACTTTCATTAGATGCCAGATTTAAATTTCTGCTCTGCATCTCCATCTGTAAAATTATGGTTATAGGTTCACTGGACTCATTATCTGCTATGATAAAGCTACATGAGAGGCCTCTGACTCTTACATCCTCTGCAAATAATTAACTACTACCTTCAGTAGAACCAGTTGGAACAACACACTTTTCATTATGCAGCCCCAAAGTGTTGAAACTCAGTACTACTGCATTTAAAAGAAACTAAAGCTCTTTGGTTCCTTACAAATAGTCTTAAATGCATTTATTTGAAAAATGCTGATGTACCTGTATTATCCGAATCCTGTATATCTACTAGCATGTTTCCAAAATACCAGTCTTAAATGACACACCAAGTTGACCAACATACAGTAGGATCAATTTTTTTTACCTGATTATATGCATCTCTAGTTCCATGTTCCATACAGTACCTATTACCCACACAAACTGAATGCATTTCAACCTTGTTAACCTTACATGTACGTTACTTTTTGTACTTGTGACCTTTTTCCTACTGTCCTGGGTTGCCCTTGTGAATGGACCTTGTGATCAGAGGGCCTTATTCAGTTACCAAAGAATAAAATTATTAAAGTAATGAATGAATAAATGAATGAATGAATGAACGAAGTCTTTTAATTTTCAATGGCTACATGTATTCCACATGATATTAAAGCTGCAGTACATGATTGCAGTGAAAATTTTTACCTATACTTTTCATTTTATTTCAATTGCCACTTATCTCTGACTAGTATGATACCCTTTGCTACATTCTGAGCCTGCTTTATCACTTTTTACAACTGAATTAATGAAATTAGTGCTACTTTTAATATGGCTCTGGCCAGGTTTTCATAAGTACTGTATTCTCTGCTGTTATTGAACACCCATTGTTTAAGATAACTTTTCTTGTGATTATAATGAACTACCATGCAGAAGACACTGCTCCCTGAACTTATGGGAAAACAAGTGCAGAAAACAGCTGAGAATACCAGTGAAAACCTGGTCCAAGCCATATTAAAAGGAGTGCTTTTATTGTTTCAAAAGTGAAAAAAAAGTCCGAAGCAAACTCAGAATGGGAAAGAAGAGTATCATACAAGTCAGGAGATAAGGATAATCAGAACTAGAATAAAAAGGTTAGGTCAAAATGTTCACTGCTATCATGTTCTGCTACTTTAAATGTAACAGCCTACTATGTGGCAAGCGATAACCTGATTTACTTAAGGTCTATTTTCATTTAGCACTTCTGTGGCTATGTATCTCACACACACACACCTTCACTGTCTGACTTGTTAATATTGAGTTACTGCTGTAAATGGTGAGAGGCTGATAGACACTTTTGATGTTTTCTCCCTTTGAGTCTCTAGCACCTGCTTTCCTTAGCAGAACCCAATGCCCATCCAATCCCTTGGGACTCTTACTGTGACAGCACTACCTTCCTTTGAAATATGTCTCTACCCCTAAGCAGGGAGGGTAGAGTATTAAACTGCTAGTGTCATATAGCATCAGGAAGCACTGCTGACAGTTATGTGTGAGCCAGGATGAACAAGGGTCTGAGCTCACAGTGGTGGGGCCATTTTCCAAGTTTTCCCATAGAAACATAGAATCTGATGGCAGATAAGGACCACATGGCCCACCTAGTCTGCCAATTTCCCTACCTACTTAATGCACAGTTCCTAAATGACCTGCAGCTTACCTCCATTTTCTACCACTAGGGTTGCCTTCTGCCTATTCGTGCCTCTTGAACTCACCTATTATATTGGCCTCTATGACCTCCGCTGGGAGGCTGTTCCATGTATTCACCTCACTTTCTGTGAAAAAATACTTCTAACATTACCCCGAGTCTCACCCCTCTAGCCTCATATTGTAACCCCTTGTTCTTGCACATCTGTTTTTCTGGAAGATGCTGTCCTCCTGGACTTTGTTGATTCCTTGAGGTACTTTAGGGTCTCTATAATATCCCTCCCCCTTTCCTCCAGGGTATGCAGATTGAGGTGTTTCAGTCTTTCCTCATATGTTTTCTGGTGCATTCCTTTCACCATTTTTGTTGCCTTTCTCTGGACCACCTTAATTCTATCAATGTCCTTCTGGAGATGCAGTCTCCAGAACTAAACACAGTACTCAATGCAGCTTGATCAATTGTCTATACAGTGGCATCACCACTTCCTGCTTTCTACTGGTCTTGCCCTTCCTATGCCCCCAGCATCCCTCTGGCCCCTACCCACCGCCTTTTTCACATTGCTTGGCCACTTTAGGTCATCCATTATGTTTGCTCAGGTCCCTTTCCAGTTTTGTTGTTGTTAGTATCCCCCATTTTGTATTCCTCTCTAGGATTCCTGTGCCCAAATGCATGACTTTGCATTTGCACTTTATTTGTAATGAATTTCAGTTGCCACTCTCTTGATCACTCTTTCAATTAAGATCTCTTTTCATTTTACCACCCCATCTGGAGTGTCTACGCTATTACATATCTTGGTGTCATCCACAAAGAAACTTACCTCCTCCAGCCCATCCGCAGTGTCACTAATGAAGACATTGAAGAGGACCGCCCCAAAACTGAGCCCTGTGGCATCCTAGTATCCCAGCATTAATAGGGGCTTAGTGTAGGGTGCACAGACAGATGCACAGCTTGTGAGCCTAAGTTGATATCCACCCTCCCACTTGCATTTCACTGTTCTACCACAAGTGGTTGACCAGGTGGTAACACTGCAACAAATGTTGCAACCATCTCTCCTAAAGAAGGACAGCATCCTTTGGGATGCTCAGTCCTCCTTCCCAGGCTGGCTTGCTGATGGTCCAGATTCATTCACAAACCTGAGTCACTGGCATCATGAGCAATGTCTCTACTGTTGCATTGACTAGCTGGCCTGGCTAACAGAATGTGCCCAGAGCTAAAAGCAGAGGATGAGAGAAAGGGTGACTGCCCCATATGCTAGAAGCCATCATAAATAACATAATAAAAGCAAGTAAAGAATACATACTACTTTTCAAAATCATTAATTCCCAGGATCAAATGACTCAGTTTGACTAAGTTTTGCACCAAAACACCTAACCTTAGATGTCATAAGAGACAACTTTATATTCTCATGGTAAATACTAATAAAAGACTAATCTATTTCACTATCAGGTCAGCACGTTTATGGAATCAGATCCCCAGTGAAGTAGTCTAACAAACAACATTTCTGGGTTTTAAAACAAGTTGGTTGATTACATCAGAGTAAAGTTCCGGTTATAATAATCCACCCACTGAGAGTGGGAGACAACCTCAATTGCCAAAATGCATTCTTTTATCTTTATCACCTAGTAATACCTATTAGCATTTTATTGAATCTTTCACACAATATACCTATTACTGTAGTGAGTATGTCAGGTTCATTAAAAGTATCCACCTGAGATAAAACTCTGCTCTGGTTAAGAAATCTTGCCATAGCAACGTACTGATAATGCTTGGTTGGAAGAGACTCTAGGTCCACCCCTCCCCTTGCTTTATAAGCAGGGATAAAATAAGTATACTGTGCAAACATGCAGCAGTTTATAGGATTCTAAACCCACAGTATGACCCAGGACACCCTGTTATTCCACTGGTAGGCAGGAATTTGGCATGCCTTTCCTTAAAGACCTCTGCTGCCTTCATGTTAATGCTTGCATTTGGTTTCATACACTGTTACTTTTCTGAATCAGAAATACAAAGTGACTGTGATCCATTCATTAATGCAAAATGACATTTTCAAGTCATGCACTGCATATGATATAACAAGGATAGTTGCATGAGATGAAAAGGTTGAAACTTACAAAATAAAATAACAGAAAATTAAACAAGGTTCAATTAATTCAACTTGCAGAATTGAACACCATGCTTGCAAACTGAGAAAATGCAGTTAATACAGAC
The DNA here is from genome assembly GCA_016271365.2 of Neoceratodus forsteri. NCBI lineage: Eukaryota > Metazoa > Chordata > Ceratodontiformes > Ceratodontidae > Neoceratodus > Neoceratodus forsteri. Next base: position 676,499,954 of record CM028135.1, read on the forward strand.
ACATTTAATTCAGACACTGACACTCTGATGGTACAAGTGTACCAGTGCGATATAGTGTACATGAAGCATCATGCAAGGTGGATTGTTAACGAGCAGCTTTTGATTAGCCCATCACTTAAACATATAATATAACTGACCTGGCCATGAGTTGATACCTATAAATCTTTTGGATACTTCCATTTAAAAAGTTATGTCCCCGTAATTTTATTCCCTGATCTCACTGGCCAAAATGGAGCCACTTCTTTAACCTATGGCCATGCCCCCATACTAGCACACATAACCCCATTTTGTGATGTCACTTACATGAAGGCTATGTGTGTGCACCTAATTGACTTGAATGGGAGTGATTTTTCTATAGGTGTTATACCTATTTAACATCAAGATTCTATGAAATCAAAGTGACCGCTCTACTAACAGGATCTCTGGGTGGAGAGGAGGCACTGTGGTCACCCTGAGACAGAAAATGGCACCACAGTCAGTACGGGGTTGAATACAGACACCCATCTCAGAGGAGGAAATGGACAAGGAAATGATAGAAGGCATCCTTGGAATGGCTGAAAAAGGAGATATTGTTGATGGGGACCTGAATATGTCAGATGTTAACTGGGGCACCTTTGCCACACAACATCCAAGAGCAGAGCTATTCTCGATGCTCTGCAAGGGGCATGCCTCGACAGTTAGTGATGGAACCCACTCAGGAGTGAGTAATTTTAGACCTGGTACTCTCAAAAGGAAATGGAGAGAGGATCTCAGATTTAGAAGTGGATAGTCATCTAGAAACAAGCGACCACCAAACAGTGTGGTTCACAATAAACACAGCCATATAGTCAAGTCACACAAAGGTGAAGGTACTGGACTTTAGGAAAGCTGTCTTTGGCAAAATGGGGAAGTGCCTCAGAAAAGCACTAGCAAATGGGCAAGAAGGTGGTCTGGAGGAACAATGGGGAAAAGTCAATACTGCCATCACAGAGGCAACAAGCCTTTGTGTGAAGTAAATAAACAAAACAAAATGAAGAAAAAAAAACACTGTGGTTGTCAAAAGAGGTGGTGGGGAAGTTAGAGAAAAATATACCATTCAGGAAGTATAAGGAAACATAGAAGCAGCAGGATAGATAACCTGTACCAGCTGAGGCAGAAGGAAGCAGGGAAGGCAGTCAGAATAGTAAAGGCTCAAACTGAGGAAAAGATAGCCAACTTAGTTAAGAAAGGGATAAAACCTTTTAAAGGTATATTAGGGAGTGAAGAAAGACCAATGGAGGGATAGTGAGGCTGAATGGGGAGAGAGGTGACAGTGACAAAGCAGAGATACTGAACAAATACTTCTGCTCATTATTCACAAAAGAGGAGGAGAGGGAGGTACCTAAATTAAATAATACAAGCACACTGGAAAGGGGGTCAATACCAGTCCATTCACAGAAGAAAGGGTCCTGAAAGAACTCCCAAAACTGAAGGTGGACAAAGCAATGGGGCCTGATGGGATTCACCCCAGAATTCTAAAGAACTAAGGGAGAACTAGTGGCATCACTGACTATGCTTTTAACAAATCATGGGAGGAGGATGTGGTACCTGAGGACTGGAAGAGGGTGGATGTGATTCCCTTCACAAAGTGGGAGCAATGCAGGCAGGAAACTACAGACCTGTTAGTTTGACCTCAGTGGTAGGGAAATGATGGAATAACTTCTGAAAGAAATAATTGCTGAGTAGGTAGAGGCTAGCATGGCACAGGACCCAAGACAGCATGGATTCACAGTGGGAAGGTTATGTCAGATGAATCTAATAAATTTATTTGACTGGGTGTCCAAAGTAGTAGACATGGGAGGGGCTGTGGATGTGGTCTACCTTGACTTTAGCATGGCATTTGACACAGTTCCACACAAACATTAATAAACAAGTTAGTCAGCCTGGGAGTGAGTCCCAAGGTGGTGTTCCTGGGTAAAAAATTGTCTGGACAACAGGACGCACAAGGTAACAGTAAATGGAGTCCACTCTGAAGAAAGGGGTTACTAGTGGGGTACCACAGGGTTCAGTACTGGGACCAGTCCTCTTTAATGTCTTTATAGGTGACATTGTGGAGGGACTGGAGGAAAAGTATGCCTCTTTGCAAATGACACAAAGATCTGCAACAGGGTTGATACAAAAGGGGTGTGTGGAAAGGATTAGAAGATACTTGGTAAGGCAGGAGGAATGGTTTAAAGTATGGCAGCTTAGATTCAATGCAAAGAAGTGCAAAGTAATGCACCTGGGAAACAAAAACCCAAGGGAAGAGTATGCAATGAAGGTAAGATACTAACAACAACAAAATGGAAAGGGACCTGGGGGTAGTCATATCAGATGACCCTAAAGGTGGGCAAGCAATGTGAGAAGGCAGTAAGGAGGGCTGGGGGATACTGGGATGCATAGGGATAGGCATCACCAGTAGAAAACAGGAAGTTGTTTTCCTCTGTACAGACAGTTGGTGAGACCCTATCTTGAGTACTGCATGCAGTTCTGGAGACCCCATCTCTGCATGGACATAGACGATGGAGGCAGTCCAGAGTAGGGCATCTAAAATGGTGCAGGGACTGCACCAGAAGCCATTAAAAGAGAGACTAAAAGAGCTTAATATACATACCCTCAAAAAAAGGAGGAGAGGGGACATGATAGAAACTTTCAAATACCTCAAGGAATCAACAAAGTCCAAGAGGGAAGCATCTTTAAAAGAAAGAGGTGTGCAAGAACAAGGAGCACAATTTGAAGATGGGGGTGACTCAGGGGTAATGTGAGGAGTATTTTTCACAGAGACAGTGGTGGACACATGGAACAGCCTTCCTGAGGAGGTTGTGGGGTCAAGAATGGGGGAATTTAATAATGCACAGACATAAGGCAATTCTAGTGGGAGGTAGGAGAAAGTAGCAGTTGGTGAAAACAAGGATCTACAGCTTATCCGCTAGGTAGGAAATGGGAAGACTGGGTGGGCCAAGCAGTCCTTATCTGCCATCAAAGTCTGTTTCTGTGTTCTATGTTTCTAGCATCCCTCTCAACCCTAAATTAATATTTTACTCTGTTGTATGTTAAAGACGGCAAAGTGTACTTTCCTCCATTTTGGCGCCATAATTTTATCAAGTGCATCTTCTAGGGATTTAGAAAAAGAGCTGAGAAAACTGTCAAAACTAGTCACTTCCAAGGTTATGTTTTAGGGCTAGGCATAAGTGAACTACTTGGAGTCCTCATTCAGTCCTGATCCCAATCTAGTGGAGTTTAACAGAGTTTCATTCTTTTCTAGTTTATTATTTCAAACTCACATTATTTACTTTGGGAACACTGCAATACTTGATACTGGAGTTTTATTTTACATTCAAGTGTGTATTTTATTATTCATGGTCACCATTTATTGTAGCAAATGGTAAATGTTATTAAAAGCATAAAATAACAACAACTTTGCTTTTGTATATTTTGACGACAATAGGCCAGCTCATAACTGTTTGCCGTACTCCATCTGCTTCACTTGCAGCCAGACTGACACTTACCAGTAAGTACACTTGAACACTATTCTATGACTACAGACCATGAATGAATTCAGCATCATGTGTGTCAGTGTACCTACTGAGTGAGCAGCTGATAGGTAGGCAAGTAGTAAGAAGGAGGCACAAAGTATTAAGGCAGCTTGCATTTCATTGAATAAAACTAGAGGTGAGTAAATAAGTTTGAAAAACATTCACCTCTCCAAGAACCAAACATTTTTTATTTGGATAATTAACCATACTGTCGGAAAAGACCAGCATACAACATTTATGCAGATTAAAAACTTTAGATAGATTCTAAATTTATTCAGGTCCAATTGATTTAGAACCTGAATGGCAAAAAGTTTGCCAATAATAACTTTAAGCTTTTCTTTTAAATACTAAAAGTTTCTATGTTATTTAGTCCAGTTACTCAGTGGTGGTACTTTGTGCTGTCATACAGAAAATATGGGTGTAGGAGTGATCTTTGCCCCTTCACTCACTAGGCAGATAGGGAGTAGCAGCATAACTGAAATGATACTCTCTGGGGAGGGAAGGAAGGCTGAACCAGTTAGGCAGAGAAATCAGTGGCACTGTGCAGTGTCTCAGAGGAGACTACCAAAGGTGGCCTTCAATATCGAGGTTACTTGTCATGATGCTGTTTATGTTTCAGAGAGGAGGACAAAAGCAAGGCATCTGGCTCCAGGGTGAAAAGTTTTAAAATCATTTTGAAATAGTTTATTAAATCAGAAGAGTCATCTAATACAACACATTTTCCCATCATTTAAATCTGGGGACATACCATTGTGTACCCTGAGTTGAAAGGGAAATAAAACAAATCAATTTAAACAAGGCAGTTGTTTCAGTTTTGCTTGCCTAGCACCAAAGACAGATTCCAGCTGGCCAGTCCATCCTCAATCAAGCAAAGTACCAATAAGGACTTTAGAAATAGACAGGAAATACTGTGGCATGTACATACCTACACTGCTTTAAAGAATCTGCCATCAGACAAAAAGATACAACGGCCTATCTATTCTGCCCATCCCTATATGAAGTTATAATTCTGTGATGCTGCCCACATCTATAAAGTTCTGTTTCCATAGTTCAAAAACTTGTCTTCCTCTGACATTCAAAGTCTGAACAATCAGAACCCAGCAAATTAACATTCACTGTAACTGAACGTTCAGAATCCATCAGCATATTAACTGATGCAAGAAATGGAGCTGGTTTGTTTGACTCTCCGATTACCTATTGCTGTTTACACTCGAAGGGTATTATCAATCATTTGGGCTATCATTACACAAGGGATAAAGAGCAACCTCATGATAAAAGTCCTGCATCATGTCAAATGATGGAGGTCGCCCAGTGGCGCTGAGGGTTGAGGTGCTGGATGCCACACCACGCCACACCAGCCACCCATATTCAGGAATGAGCACGGGCTGCCAGGGGTCGGCAGGGGAGAGAGAGGATCAAGCATCCAGAGTACAACCTCCTCTCTTGGGAGGGATCCAGGTCCTGCCCTGCAGAGCAGTGGCCCCTAGTGGAAGCCGGAGGTACTGCTCTGCTTAGGGCTGCAGTAGAGGGTACAGAGCTGCAGCAGATGTCAGTGGACATCATTGCACATCCAAGCTCCAAGGAGAGGGAGAGGCAAAACAGCACTTCAGGAAAGAAAAACATGCCATTGGTAGGCAAAGGCAGGCCCAGAGATCACAACACCATGTCCAGTGTCGGCACCAGGATGCTCACTTCAGTCCTTCCTCCAAGCAGGCAACCTCCAGTACTATAGCTAGAGCACCATAAGGAGTGCGGCGTCCTTCCCCTGGAGGGACAGGCTAGCCATGCTGGAGAAGGGTCCCCCACGAAGATGAACAATAGGGGCTTCAGGCAGGATGGGATAAGTCACAGCACCGGAGGACCATGCCAGAGAAGCCAAGGTGAGGGTGAATAAATAGAATTAAAAAATGTCAAATGATGGGGTGGAGGGGGATAGAATGTGAATAAGAGAGTGAGAAGAAGCCAGCCCAGTGGTGCAGAGGGATGAGGCATTGCACCTTTCCTCCTGCTACAACAATGACCCATGTTCAGTAGTGAACACGGGTTGCTGTGGGTGAGCCAGGGAGGGAGAGGATTGAGTGTCCAGAGGACAGCTCTCCTTTCCTGGGTAGGGTACCTTGGCAGTCCCACTGAATGACTACCCCCAGGTGGAGGCCTGTGGGTAGTGCAGATCAGGGGTGCCAACAATGGAGGTTGCTGCTGTACTCACAGCACGCACATGCCTCTATTTTCACATGCTGACATGCATGCCCCAGCAATGAGAAAGGACAGGAAGAAAAGTGGAAAAAGGGAGCACTGGCAGGTTGAATGATGCCCAGATCATGCTCCCAACCCAGGGTTCAGCCCCAGCAAAACTGGATTTGTGTACTGGGGAGGACAGCCTTACTTTCCCTGGCCTCACCACAGAGGAGGAAGGGAATATGTGGCAGATTCACCAGAATCTGAACAGGATTGGAAGACAAGCAACATGGTCTGCAGGGTAGATGTGAGCTCCCTCAAGGAGAGAGCCGAAAGCCCTGCCTGCTGGTTCTCGAGAGGAAAAAATAGAAGGAAAAGAAAAGAGAGGAGAGAGATTCAGTAGAATCCAGAAAATGTATCTAATTGGCTCCAAGGAAATATGAAGCTGAGCTAAGGATGTCAAAAAAGAATATTTGGCAATATTGACAGAAAATATATCTGAATGAGAAAGTAGATGTACCAAATTGTAAAGGCTGTATACCAGAACTAAAAAAATATGAACTGGTCAATAAAAGCTTACATTGATGTTTGTGGAAAAGTACCAGGAAATGCAACAGACCCTGAAGAAATATATCATCTCACAGAAGGACTGCCATATTCTATGAAAAATTCACCAGGAGCAAGATATAATCTGAGAGGACATGCACCTGAACCAAATGTATGCTGACAGGTGACATAACACAGTAGAAAGACTGTCTAAGAAAATATAAAATTAGAATTCAGCAGCATCTATTCAAGGAAAAGTAGGACATACCACAGGAGGTCTTATGCAAGATTGAGCAGTAACATGGTCACAGGAAGTCCCTGTATAAAACTCTTTTCATGTGAGAATGTGTACATGTTGTATGTGATGTTGCCTTGTCCAGAAGATTTCCTGGGACATTGAGAGGCCAATAATAAGAAATACTGTGAGGTTAATAAAGCTTGGAATTATAATGATACTGTTGGAAACTTAGGGATCAGAGTTTGCTTCCTAGAGGAATGAACCTCTTGACCTCCCCAAGAAACAACATTTTCAACAGACCTTGACAGAACTTGATTTAGCAAAATGTCACTTAATATTTGATAAGTCCTGGCTGCCCGGTGGCACTGGGGTTGAGGTGTAGGATGCCACACCTCTGCCACGCTGGCGACGAGGGGTTAGGGAGTGACCCGGTTGCTAGGAGTCAGCAGGGAGGGAGAGGATTGAGCATTCAAAGGACTACTCTCCTCTCCGGGAAAGGAAAGTTGCTGTCCCACTCCTGGCTGCCCCAGGTGGAGGCCAGAGGGTAGCACCAGAGGTTGTGAGACACAGAAGTGCGGGCGTGATGTGATGTGTTTCCTCACATGCACATTCACGCTGTGAGGGGAGGAATGTACGGAGAGAAACGAAAAATAAGAAAGGAAAAAGTAAATGGAAAAAATATATATATATATATTTTATAAGTCCATATGTGGCTCACTGGAAAGAAGGGTGGCGTGATAGTCAACAAGTCGAACAAGTAAGATCTAGCCCAGATTGCAAGTGCTGACACTATAGATGTGTTCTTCTAATGTTGCAGCTTGGAGCTCTAAAGCAAGCATTAAGTGCAGGTGCATTTTTTATAATGGGGACCATCAACCATTACTTCTCCATTATGTGACTACTCCAGATCTGAGAACAGTTGTTAATAGTCCTGAAAGACAGGCCCTGATATGAGTCTAATGATTACTTGACAGCAGAAAAGAAGCATGCTCAATGGAAAGAAATACCCTGTAAGCCTAGCAATAAAGACACATTGTTCTCTGCAGAATCTACTAGACCTGTACCTTTGTGTATTGTACAATGTTGGAGCAATCCAAGTGGTATATTACTATAAAAGTTGTTAATCCTAGAGCACAGCAGTAAAACATTATGCTTCAGCTGCTAACTTCCATGGGGTATAGCACAGTGGAGCCAGAAAGACATGGACACAATAATCAGGACACCTATAGTGGATCAGCTCCTGATGCCAAGATGCAGAAGACAGGGCCCAGAAGAGTCTGGCTATACCTCAAGAGGCTGACCTCTGTTCAATAGCATTTGGCCTACTTTATAATAAAGAAGATCTGATATCACCTATTCTGATTCTGTCAACATCCTATAGAAGGAGTGATTGTCAGGCTGAGATCTGATTCTAATATGATTTTTTTCTAATAATTTGACCAGATCAGGTTTTCTGATCTGATAAAAGTATGCTGAAAATTGACATTACAACATATAATACACTATTAGGTGCATTCCTGCTCCACAAGTTAAGAAGGCCCCACCCTCATCCTACCACCACCCACATTTTAAAGTGTTCTCAGGGTTCAGAGACCCAAAGATTTAATCATACATCCCATCTGCGCCCAGTCAAGACCTCAGGTCATCTCTGAATCCCACCCATTCCCAAGACCCACCATGAGAATTTTTGGATCCATTTCTGTAGAGTTGGAGGAATTTCCTGGTTCCAGTCAGGTAAGCAATAGTGAGAGTGGAAAAAGGTATGGTGCCCTTGATTGAGTGGGGAGGCAACTAGAGCCTTGGAGTTGCAAGTGAATTAGGAAGAAATGCATGATTAAGGTCAAAGGGTCTGGGCCTCTGGTAACATTTTGCAATGCATGTGGTGGGAGGGTGCGAGTTCTGTGCCTTTTCACTGGCAAAGAGAGGAAGAGATGCTAACTTTTTCTACAAGTTTTGTAATATCAGTTTGCTGAATAATTACATCACATCAAATGATTCTGATCCAGTAAATTTGTCCAAGCCCCTCCCCAACACACACACGCACACACACAATTTTGCAAAATGTAGCATTTTTCAAAATGTTCAATATTGTGAAAAATCACAATATCTGAGAGTATACAAACCTTTCAGATAAAATCCATGGAACCCTGCTGTGTAACATCTGATTGTAGATCCTCCTCAGAAAAGCATGATACAAGGTTGTTAGTAAGGAAGTAATGAATTGGTTTGTTTTCCACATGTCTCACAAAACAAAGTGTTCCTGGTGTATTAGTTGAGAAGGTAATCTTCCCAAATCTCACACAATACTTAGCAGCTTGAATGTGTCACTCTACTGAAAAGGATTGCGTGTAGAAAATGTAAACAGAATATTCTGTCCTACAGTTTGAAGAGAAGATCCTTCCTACATGTTCATTTGCACTGTGTTATGTTAGATTCCCATTTTGGGAGCGACGATAGAATTTGTACTTGTAAAGTTTACAGTCTGATGTCATGTATCTATAGTAAAAGTAGACAATCTGCAAGTTTTCTGAAAAGTTCTCATTTGCTTAACTGTTCAACTTTGTGCCTGAAAGACACATTTCATCAGTCTGAATGCTCTCATTTTGAACTCAAGCCCACATTTCTTTTGATAGCAGACTTTTTATAAAGATCCCTGTCTCACATACACACACTAACATCTGAAGCCCCATAACCAGACATTGTCTTATGCCAAGGTGTGCTGTAACCAGACTTTGTCTCAAGCCTATTGTGTGACCAGTAAACACATCAAAACTGCAGGAGGAAGGAGATGGGGTCTCCATTCCAATGGGCCACAGGGTCACTCTATACATTGTAGCACTGCAACACTTTCAAAGGTATTTTTTTTACCTGTTGAGTAGCAAGCCATCATTTGCTGTACATAAACCACAGAATAGCATTCCATGAGTAATGTAAACCACAGATTAATTTTTCAGATCCACAAAGTAATATTCCTGAGATTATGTAATCCATGGAAGATTATTCCACTATTTACATAGAAATGCTTTTCAGCATTTCAGAATATTAATACTGGTCGGTACCAAGGCAGCACAGCTGAAAAGAAAAGAATAAAGGAATTTAATGAGGAAATGGTGAAGGGAGGAGGAATTCATCTGTACTGGGGACTGGGAGAGACCTGGACAAACAAAGCACTCTTTCACTGGACAGGCTACATCTCAGTATAAAGGGTTCAAAGTGCTCAGGAACAAACTACATAACCACTACGCTAATTTAAACTACTGTGAGAGGGGCTGGCAGGCTCTTGAGCTCAAAACTCCAAGAAGAGGTGGTCAATACCACCCACACACTGGTGGAAGAGGTCTGGATAGAGGTGGGAGAGGTGAGGAACAGTTAGCAAAAGTGAGGATGGGGAACTGTTAGCAAAGGAAGGTGTTAGGGGCACACAGAGGGAAGAAATGTGAACAAAAAGAGAGGGAAGGGAAGGAGAGTCAGATTCAAGGTGGAGGATGGTGTCTCTGAATGAGCAGAGGCTTGAAACAAGATGGAAAGACTTGCAGGTGCTATTAGCAAAAGGAAGGGTGGACATTGTGGTGGTAACTGAAACTTAGACCATACCACATCAACACTGGGACCTTGTGTTTCCTGGGTATAAAGTATATAAAAGGGACATGGCAGTAGGGAATGGGTGGCAGTTTATAACAGGAGAGGATAACTTGCATGAGGGAGGAGTCAGAGGAGGGAAGGTGTAGGCATTGTGGGTTCAGTTAAAGTCTAATAGAGGGAGGAAGGGGATAGTGGGGGTAGTTTACAGACAACCCAATCAGGATAAGGAGAGGGACAGGAACTGACCTCACAAATATTGGATGTTGTAGGAAAGAGGAGGTGGTGATAGGGGACTTCATCCACCTCAAGGTAGACTGGAGTGTACCATCCACAATATGTGCCAGGAGTCAGATGATCCTGGAAGGGTTGCAAAGTGGATTCCTGATTCAGGGAGTCACAGAACTAACCAGGGAGGAGGCAATCTTTAATCTGGTGCTCACAAATTGGGAGCACATACAGGAATTAATGGTCAGGGAGACACTAGGTTGGAGTGACCATTACACAGTGTGGTTCAGAATGGATATGGTCAAGGAAAGCATCCCAAGACCAGTATCTTCAATTTCAGAATGGTGGACTTCAAGAAGGTGGGCCAAGTGCTAACAGGACACCTGGCAGTCATCAGAGCAGATTTGGGGTGGACCAAAGGTGGTCCATCATTAAGGAAGCAATAATGGTTGCCACAGATGAGTTTGTTATGCTCAAGGGAAGAAATCAAGGGCAAAAGCACCCAGCTGGTTCAGTTCTGGGGTTATTCAGGCAGTCAGAGAAAAGAAGCTAGCCTATAGGAAATTCAGGAAGGCCAAGAGAGAGGTAGATAGGGAGCATTACCTAAGGTTGGCTAGTGAGGCAAGTAAGGAAGTCTGTGGGTGAAGGCACAGAAGGAACTGCAAATCTGAGATAATTAAGAAGGAGAAGGCCTCTTTTCACTATGAAGTGAGAAAAGGAAAGAAGGATGGGATTGTTAGGCTTTAGAAAAGATAAGAGTGGATGGCCCCTATCTGCTGTCAACTTCTGTGCATCTATGTTACTAGGGGCAATGTGGTGAAGACAAATAAATTAATAAGCATTAGGTACGTTGAACCTACAACCACCTTTTAGATAGTCTAATTACTTATGTTTAGAGGCAGTACTTTAAAAACTATGCTTCTGACACTAATCTACTGCTAAATCTTCTATTTAAGTTTTAGAGAGCTTCATCAATTGTGAGAAAGCCTTTCCCTCTCTCTTCTATATATCAGACTTCTCTCTTGCTACATATGGAGAAGCACTTAGTGCAATAATGTTTTAGAACATTAATTTTGTTTCATATTTTGTAACTGAGGTACAAAATACAGTACAATAGAAGCCACTTAAAGGGAATGGCCTGGTGGTGATCCTTTTGTCCCAGTTAAGCAACTGTCCTGATTATCAGAACATGTTTTTATTGTCAGCCAATGTCTCCTTAAGCTCTGTGCTCAGTGCTCTGTATGGTAAATCAGCACACCTGTAAATATAAAATCAGGGAGCCAGAGTCACATAAAACTAAAAGGAGCTAAAATTATTTTTTACTACACTGCTGTGCTGTACTGTAAGTATTAATCAGCAGACAGTAGCATTCACATCCTCTATGTAGTAGATTGGAACAGCATGATGCAGGTGAGAGGCAGTGCTTCTAGAAGGTTGCTACAGCTCCATTTTCTACTCTACCCTCTGCACAAGCACTCCTCAATCTAGAAGGTTGTCTTCCAGTCTTTTAGCTCTGGGTCTTTTATTGGAATGATGTGCTGTTTCTGCTTTTTATCTTTAAACTACTTATGTTGATCGAAAGCCTGGGATTGACAGGTGATCCCATTCTCTAAACTGCACAGTGCTGTCTCACTGTTTATTGCTAGCTATGGCTGACTCTGCCATCCCCCATTCGCTAGTTGTGTCTGAAGTGGCAGGGCAGTGTGAGGCATTTGCAGTGCAGAGGGTAGACTGTAGCATTAGCTATACTTGAAGCTCTGGATTGTCTTCTCCCTCTCTTGCTCCTTGGGGACATGCCCAACATTAGTGAGGTGTCAAGCAGGTGCTAACAAGGATTAGCACAGAACAATACAGCAGCATGATAGGATTGGGTGGATTAATACAGATTAATGGGACTGAATAGTCCCATTTAAACAGCACCTACATCTTGATTTAGCAGCTAGATTGCCCATAGAAGTACATGGCCACTTAACTGGTTCTGGTGTGGCATCCCAATAAATCGGACATCCTGATTATCTATGTTCCAATTAAGTGTCTTGCACTGTACCTGCATAAGTATAACATGTTGCCACACAAAGTAGTAACACTGCTAGAACTCATCCAAACAAGACCAATATCATTGTTAGACCTCTACTGTACTTATGTGATTAAACTACAAAATTTAATTTTGTTTCTCAAAGAAACCATACAACTTCTGCAGCACATAAATACTAGATACCCCCAAACGTTGTGTATGTTCCATATGAAGTAATCAAAGCATATTTTGTTCATTTAAGCCCTACTTATCCAAAGCTCATTAACTGTATTTACTGCTAATACCTTATAGTTATGGTAGAAGGGCATGTGGGTTCATAACAAAGATGGAGCTTAAATCCAATTAAATATGACAGGATGGAATAATAACAGAACTCTGAATCATAACATTTTAACTGATGTTAGGGAATCACAGTATATCAGAAACTAAACATGTCCATACATTGAATAGACACAGCAGGGACTAGTATGAGGAGGGTTGTTCCATGTTACTATTCCTATCCCAGTCATATCCTGAGAGTCATGGAAGTAAAAGTAAAGGATGATTCAGCATCCATATGTATCCAGTCCACAAACTCCTTTAAACAAGCTTGTGCAATTTGATAAAAGTGCATGAGTTGGTTTTGTGAGATGGATCATCAGTATAGTAAGTTTCATCTTAGACAACCAGGCTTCTCTTGCTGCCATAGCAATTTTCAAACCAACAATAAGGGAAGAAGGCATACAGAATATTGTCTACTGCACATGACTCAATCTATGAACATAGGGATGAGAATTAATCTTAAAATTATCTGTTACATTTGCAGCAACATATACTGTACTGTTCTATGTAAATAAGTTTACATTTAGAACATATGGAAAGGTGACAATGATCAAAAATCTAGCTTTGTACTTCACGATTACAAAATCATGGAAAAGTTGACATTCATATTCAATATGTGCATGTATAATCACTGGATAATGAACAGCCTTATCTTAAAAATCTCAACAAATTTCATGTTCTAACTCTTGCAGAGAATGCTGTTCAAGAAATGTAAATAAAATATAAGAAGTTTCTGCAAAATAAGGGAAAAAATGATAGAATATTTGCCTTTACATTATAGCTTTATATGGTATAAACTGTCATGCATTAATTAAACAATAACATTTGACCACTAACCCTAGAGACAGTGCTGTCAGACTATTTGCTCTCATCTTCTCTCCTTCTCAACAGAAAACAATCAAGCATCATGGAAATCTGATACAGACAGAAAAAAAGCAACAGCGCACCCTAGGGCATCTAACTGCCTTATTCGTCAGAAGCAAGACTTCTCATACTGCATACTGAATGAGGGAAAGATCAAGTGTTATTAAAGAAAATGTAGCTAGTAGCTAGACAGACTGTTTTTGTAGGCACATAGGTATGTGTTTGTCTTATGTATCTGACCATGCATATTACAGCTATGAGGAGGGCGTGATTATGAATGCAAAGAGCAAGTCTAAAATATTAACCTATATTGTCACTTTATATATTTTATTTTTAAAAGACCATTCCAAAATGAAGGTGCATAATGTTTTCAGGAAAACATTTGTACTTTACAAATGAATAAGATATTTTATAGATTTATAGTTCTAAGTATTTTGGCTCAGATATTCTGATAGCACTAGTCACTCAGCTATGAGAATTAAAGCTTGATTCTCAACTACACATGGAATCAGCAGAATACAAAATGTATCCTGTTTTGAGTGACCCGATCTAACAAAAGAAATAATGAACAACAAATTCCAACAATGGATGTAACAGAAATATACCAAATAGTAAAGCAATACTGTCTCCTAGAATATTGCAACTGGGATCCCTCTTCACATATTTGGAAGATGAAGCAAACAAGTACTGAACCTTGGTACACAGCAGTTATGATGCATAAAGTGTGAGGTCTTTCAGCATTCTAAGCTTTGAATGGCTGAACAATGTCATAAAATGTCATAAAACTATCGAACTGTATGCTATTTGCCAAAATAGGTTCTAAAAGGAACACATTGTTTATATTTTTCAACTGGACAGTCGACAAATCTTTTGCACCAGCAGAAAACATGATCCCACAGTACTGTTGATACTGCTGTTGCTTTTCATGTCTAAATCCTGAGAAGTAATTATCAGCCAGTCTTAAAGCTTCAAAACACTTTTTATGTGACAGATGAACAAAGCGGGATATCAGAACCAGCCTAACACTATAAAGCTACTGTGTTGTAAATAAATCAAGTCAGTAAGCAGACCTTTTCTAGCAATCTCTGCACCTTTGTAATATAAATCACCTCCAACACATTTCTGATTACATCAGATTCCTATGCTAGCAGAGATGAAGTCAATTTCTGGTGCAACATAATTATTTAACAGATTTCAACTACTATGGAACAACATTATTTGTGAACTTCAGTACAGAAGGAATGCTGTTATTTTTAGCTCTTGTTTTCTGTAGCTAAAACAGACACTCATAGTCATCCTCTCCCCAATTACCAACCGTCAGCAAAGCCAGACTTGCAGAAGCCTAGTTTAGCTACTCCCTTAAACATCAATGATAGGGTTTATGCTGCTGCCAAAACACAGGAGTTTATTTGTCCTAGGACCTTACATTTTAGCAATATATAAAACAGCATTTTTGCCAAATTTGTTAAAATTTGGTTACATATAATCTACTTTTAATACCTTTGTTAGTTTTGTTTTCTAGTTTTAAATTCTTAGGTCTGGATTTTCTAAATTGCACCATGTGACTTGGAACAGTATTTTGGCTGCACCTGCAGCACTCCAGACACGCCCCAAAAATGCATGCCCTATTTTGAAACAAATGCCACATCTCTAACACTTTCACTGTAGTGGCAGCATCAATCAATTTTTTGATTCATACATCATTTTTCCTGTGCAATGTCTTGCTGCAAGCAGTGCATGTGAAAAAGTGGTGCAAGCATTCATCTGTATAGGTGCATGTTCAAAAGCCCAACACAAAGAACTCAGATAGCATCCTGTAAACACAACTGTAGTAGAGATTTGCACCAACTAACACATTTGCAGACATGTAAATTTGGTTAGATTTGTGCTGTAAAAATATTTGAAGTTGAAGGGCTTGTCAGAACATCAAATGATGAATAGAAATGCAACAGGGCATAGAAGGACCACCTTATTCCTACCTTCTAATCATGGTTCGAGGATTGGGTACCACTGAAAGTTAATTTCTCTGTTTCTCTAACCATAACTCATAGGGATGGGGAGGTTAAGAAAAGGATGAAGAAGGGACTGCCAGGACACCATATTATTTGTACAGATGTACAACATGATGGGGAGTAGGCATGGCATTAATCCTGACCAACTGGGAGTTAGGAAAGGCTTGCTTCTATTTTTAGACTTTTTGAAGGGTGCAGTCCTAATATGAATACCACCTAATAGGGCTGACAGTAATTTTGGAAATTCAAGTAATGGACAGATTTCACTCATGGGACATGGAAATTATTATTAATTACTCACACTGCCCTAGTCTTTATTGTATGATTATTACAACTTGCATGGAAACTGCTGTCCTGTTAACAATGCATTACAGTATTTGGTTGTGCATCTGTAAACTGAGATGGCCTCTGCAGTTGTCAACTACATTGAGAGAATGAGAACATCCACTGTATCCTTTTCAAAATGCTGAGTCTTTTCTGAATGCCCTTGTTCTAATCAAACATGTGTTGTTCAAGTAAGTGTCCAAAACAAAATTTCACAACCAAGAACACATTTTCAAGCCCTATTTTAAATTCTTTAGTATTGGTATTATGGGCTAACAGGCAGGGCATAATTCTAAGAAAAAGAGAGCCAGTTAAGTTAAAATTAAGCAATAATACACAACAGTGTTTGGCATATCATGAGTATCATCACACCTGGGATGTTGTCACAGACATTTTCTTCCAGAACTCAGTCCGCACTGTTACAAGTTTTCCCAAGCCAGATGCCTCAATAGTCACCTTGGTATGTTTCCACCACCAGCTTGACTCTCACTCGGGACTTCCTTAGGTCTAAATCTAGCCAGAGCCACTGCTCAAACTGCACAGTGACTTTTTCCAAAAGGTAAATGACCCACCCTTTTTTCACAGCTGAGAACAGGTTAGATACATATAGCTTAGTAGTGTGTCTATTTGGAAACAGAACACACTTGTACATTTCCCAGGTTATCTATACCTTAAAAAACACAGAAAGCATGTAGTATATAAAGATAAGATGTAATACTCATAATATTTACATATGGTATGGGATTATGCACCCTAAAGATTATGGGAATACAGTATTCTACTGAGCTGAAAATAAAACATTTGAAAAGATAAGATTCACACAGGATAACCTACATAATAGCTGACTAAGTCTGTAACAGTAGAAGCTGCTCCCAACTGGGATTGTGTGACTTCTAAAGATTTGGAGAGTGTTTATATGGTTTCTGCAAATCCCAAGTAAAATTCACTTACTCAGACAAACTCAAGTCATAAATAGCCCTGACAGGCCAGACCACTAGCTTGTGTCTCCAGCCCTGCCTCTCTAACATCACACACTGGACATTTCTTTGAACTGTAGTGACCATCTCTTGACTCTAACATAGAACTTGTCCAAACTGTTTGTTTGGATTCAGACTCTGTCCTATTGTTATCATGTCCATCTGCACAGCAGGGAATGTCTTACTCTGCCTTGGTCCCTGTTTACCCACAAAACACAAGTCATTTTTGATGAATGGATACCCTGTTATTCCAAAACAGAAGCCTTTAGATAACAGGAACCTTGCAGTCCATACCCATCATCTGCAAGAACACATGACTGCTCACATGAAAGCTCGAGACTGCAATAGTAGGCACTTTACATTGAGCTTTTAAATAACAGAAGATTTTTGAAGAATTAGTTTGTGTTGAGGCATTTCTTCTGCCCAAGAGTGGCCCACAATCTGAATTTGCAGTTCAGCTACTCTGTGTGGACCAGCTCCACTTCAACAATGTCTTTAACTAGTTGGTGATTTCCACCAGAACTCTCACTTGCTTTGGAACTTTACAATTCTCTCCATACATCCCACATCAACTAAAATATTTTAGACAACATATCTAATAAAATAACAAAAAATAGCTTCTTGAGTGTTACCTTTGTTACAGATGAGTTGTAGGCACATGGCCAAACTAAGTGGTTTCCACAGCCAAGAAGTGATGTTATCCAATGCTTCACCATATCTTGGGGTAATTTGCAATTATAAAATGGTCCAACAGTGGTAGAATATAATGAATCTTGGTAATTAGTTTTGACAAGCAATGATCTACCAAGATGTTGCCATATTTCAAAGACTGTATATGCCAGTTAGCATTTAGGGTTTAATGTAATAATTTTTCAATGCTGACCAGCTCGGCTCCCTCATCTCAATCTCTATCTTGACTGAAGAACAATACATATTAGTCAAGGCCATCAGATTCATGCTTGCCTGTCTTCTTGCAATTTTCAAGGTGACTATTAGGCGAGCAATTATACCCGATATGATGTTGGGCAAATACCAGACTGCCCAGGGGCATAATGAGGCCCAATGCCACAGCAGGAAGGGCATTACAGCCCTGGAAGTTTTGGTATTGCCATACCTCTCACCCTGAATGGTATTATTGCACTTAGAAAATGGGTTGTAGGTAACAGTTTTACAAAATATGTTAACAATTAAAAAAAATTAAAAACTGAATTAAATGTCACTGAAAACTCAATTTTTTTAAAGTAGTTCCTCTACTAGTATACTTGGTATACTTGCTAGCAGAGGGTGTTGCTGTCTGTAGTTGTTTGTTGAGGCTAAAAAGGCTGTTGTCACTTTCAGTATTGTGCTCCACCTTCCTCTCCCAACCCAGAGTTGCTGCCAGTGCTTTTTTTATATTGGTTCCATACAGATTTCAATCATAATCAGCAAGAAGTGAAAATGAGCTGCAGCCTGGATTCATGTATAGCAGAAGACCTGTGAGTGTCTAGCACTAAGTCCAAGTCACATGATAGCAAGTATGTTTTAAATAGTCTGTTTTATGTTGGGTGTAGTTACTGTAGTAGGATTTAATAAAAAGGCAGTTTGTAGTTTGTGTCACACCACTGTCGTTAGGATTCAGCAGCAAGGATGGAATGGTATGGTAGGAAGAGAGCAGGAAAACAGTGCAGCCAATCCAGGAATAGTACAAGCTGTGCAGGCAAGCCTTGCACTAGGAAGAACCATCACTTCTAACTTGGCATTATTTTTTAAAATGGACTGAAATTGTTTCTTAGAAAGCAGGCTGGATTTTGCAGACAGGGTTATATTTTTTGAAAATAAAGAGAGTTTGCCCAAATAAAGGGCAGACCTCATTGTCCACAGGCCCAAAACCATGGCATGTGGGTAGCTTGAGGAGAGGAATCAACAGAAAAAATAGGATAGAAAGGGGGAGGGAGGGGAAAAGAGAGGGGTGAGGGAAAGGAGGGAGAGAGAGGTCAGCAATAGGGGCAGAGTTATGAAATCAGAGGGAAGTGAGGTGGGAAGAGGGATTGGATGGGACAGGAGAAAGAGAGGGTGAGCAACCAGAGTATTAGGCAGTTTTGGTGCATGTTTTTAAAGTAAGAAAAATAGGAGAGGGAGAGGCTTGGCATTCCACCAGGCTGTTTTCATGCTCCCGTGTAGTGGCAGCAATTGGAGCATAGCTGTTAGTGGGAGATTGGTTGGGGAGAGCTAAACTATGAGAGGCTCACGCCAGGAGCTCTCCCATGCCATGGACCGTGAGGCTGTTTTAGGAGCCCGGGTGGAGGTCGGCAGGTGGCGGCCCAGTTGATGGAGGTAGGCCTGACCTGCAGGCCATGTGGGTGACAGCATCTGACATCATCACCATGTGGGCAACTGGGGCATGCATTTACTGATCACAAGATGTGCTTATGTGCCTGAAAAGGGCCTTTGGAAGTGCACGAAGTCCTCACTGGTATTGTTTTTTTATAAACAAAAAATGAAAGGGGGCATTTCGGGGTTGATGTTGCTGCAATGGCAGCTAGACAGCTACAGGCTCAACTCTGAGCTGGGGAGAGGGTGGGGTTTGCTCATCTTGCCACCAAGCATTTACAAAAAAGATGTGTCTCATACTCAAAGGGTTTAGACACAGAGGCAGTGAGCAGTTAACCAACACAGCCAGTGGTGTTTAAATAATATAAGAATATGCTTTAAATAAATTTTAGTGAACAGAAGACCTGTTTGATGAGTAGACCCAATGGCTGCATGGTGATGGCATATGATGTCATTGCTGCATGGTCAGCCAGGTTGGAGCCGCTCCTGGCAACGTGGAGGATGCAAGGAAGGTCCAGGAATGAATACCCAGGAAAGCTAGGAGATGAGGGGATTTTGTATAGAAACAGACCGATGGCAGCATTACTGAATGACTGACTGACCAGGCCAGACCCTCTCAATGGTCGTTATGCTGTGGGTGTGTTGGCATCATATGGGGCCTGATAGCAGATCAAAAAAAATTGGGAACATGGGGAGGACCAAAGTTTAAGATGTATACAAAAAAAAGAAGAAGAATTAGGCCATCTGGGAGGGGATGGTTTTCCTTCAAGTGGCCTGGACAGGTCTGCCATCCTTACTAGGGTGATAGCAGGAAAGACCAAGAGATAACAGTGTATTATGTTTTATTCAGGTACAGAAGTGGTATTATGGTGCCCAAGAAGAATAAGCCCAGCAAGGAGCAATGCTACCCGGTGGTGATGGAGCTGATAAGTAAGGCAAACCAGTTGTTGGGCAGCGGACCACCTAGCCCAAGCAGGGTTGGGAGCGAAAGGTGGTCAAGCAGTTGGGAAAGAGAGGGCAAGAGGGCTTCTCAGGCTCTGGTTACACCCTGTCCTGCTGCCCCAGTGGCAATGGATTCAGTGCTAGATGACCCAGTACCTCCTTCGCCCCAACTCCCACCCCAGTGCCAGTCCCTGTTCCACCTTTTGATGTTTTAATGCCAGTACTGGCAGTGTCAGTTTCTCCTGTCCACATACCACAACCACCAACATCTCCACAGCCAGATAATGCTCAGATGGTTCCACTGGCAGGGCCCAGCCCACAGCCGGAATCCCAGTCAGGTAATAATGAGGTCACACTGGAAAGCGTAAAAGAATATGTGGAATAGATGTTGAAGTCTATGGGAGACAGTGGATGGACCAGTTAGAAAAAGCTTTGGGAGGCATTAAGAACAAGAACAAGGGGAGGGGCTGGAGCAGCAAGCAGAGCAATAGGGGAAAAGTGCTTTGGGACAGAAATAGGGCACCTCGAGTCAGGATTGGTGACCATATCCCATTAGCTACAAAATAAATAATTTGGAAAGGGAATTTTGGATTTATTTGCCCTGGCCAACGTAGACAATTTGGACAAATGAGGAAAAAGGAAGCTTTGAAAAGGACATGGCTACAGCAGTCATGTTATTAGGAAAAGGGGAAGAGAAGAAGTCAATGAAAGGGAAAATATGGGACAACTGGGCCACGGTTTTACATATTATACGGTAATAGTCATAGAAAGAAGCCGGAGCTGGCCACCTTTATTGACTTATTCCCTAATCATAAAAAACATATAGGAAAGGGGGACAAAGTTGGTTGAAATATGATGAGAAATTCTGGAAGAGAATGGCACATTTTGGGGATGTAAGTAGGATTCCAGGCAGATTGACCTATGGCTAAACATCTATACTGGAGCCTCCAACAGTGAGGGTGATGGAGATAAAAATGGGGGTGCAGGGCAGAAATGCTGCTCGGGCTACAACTGGACTTATTGCTCAAGTCCCAACTGCCACTTCAGGCATGCCTGTTCAAGATGTGGGAGCAACCACCCTGCGGATAAGTGCCATACAAATTGGGAGATGGACATGACTGCTCACAAAATGCATACAATCAGCCATTTAGAGGAACCAGCTTCCTGGTTTTAGGGAAGCAACAGTGGGGAGGGGTAACAGGGGAGGGGACTGGAGGAGGCAGGGCCAATACCACTACACCGCAGCAAGAGCAGTGAACCAGCTGCAGCTGGGTTTTTAGACAGGCTGACACCCCAATAAAGATAGGAGTACTGGGAGAATGGTTGAAGGATTACCTGGACAGGGATGTAAGACACACAATATTGGCAGGTTTTAAGAGGGGTTCAATTTGCAGTATAACAGAGTCAGAAATGGACTAAGGCCAAGAACCTGATGTCAGTAAAGGGAAAGAGTCATTATTAGCCCAGAAAATTCAGAATGAAGTGACAGGTGGGAGAGTGGAAGGACCATTCAGGCGGCCTCCACTCCCAGTTTCAGGATATCCCCACTAGGGTTATTCCCAAAGAAACAACCAGGAAACATCAAGAGATTCAACACCTGCCTTACCGGATGGGGACTCAGTCAATGACCTCATTAGGGAAGAAGATAGCAAGGTGACATATGCTACTTTTGAGGAGGCAGTCAGACTGATTAGGGTGACACCAGGGCATGGCTGGCAAAACTGACATAGAGATGGCTTTCTGGCACCTTCATGTTTGGCCAGAGGATTGGGACATGCTAGGTTTTCAGATTGGGGATGACTACTATTTTGACAATGCCATACCCATGGGATGCTCGGGTCATGCTACATTCAAGATGTTTAGCACGTGGTTGCATTGGAAGTTCCAGACCCAGTATGGGTACCGGGCAGTGGTCCATTATTTAGATGCCTTCCTGTTGATTGGGGAGGGTGACCACAGACCACAAAGATGCTGCAGGATTTGAGGACCTGTATAGGAGATGGGAGTACCCCTGTCCCCAGACAAGATGGAGGAGCTTAGCCAGCAAATTGAGTTTCTGGGCATAGAAATAGGCACTGAGAAGGAATTGTTTAGACTGCTGGAGGCCAAGGTGCAAGAACTGAGATTACTGCTAGGGAAGTCAGGGCAAAATGGTGGTTACAGCTGCAGCAAGTACAACAGCTAATGGCCATTTGAATGTTGCATGCAGGCCATAGCACCAGGCTGCATGTTCACATTGCACTTTGAGAGCCACCCAAGGTGCTCATAGGCCACACCATTGGGTGAACATTAACAAGGGACCAGAGAGAACCTAGATGTATGGCTGGGTTTTTAAAGGACTATAATGGCAGGATTTTCTGGCAGGAGGAGTGGGTTTTCAATACAGATCTGCAGCTGTACACAGATGCAGCTGAGGGATAGGCATGGGAGTGTATTTTGGAGGAAAATGGTTTGCGAGGCTTGGCCCAGAGAATGGACATTAGTGCAGGTGGCGAGGGTCATAATAGTTTTGGAACTAGTTCTACATAGGTAGCCATGGAAGTATGGGGAAAACTATGGAACCAGAAGGTCACATTCTGGAGTGATAACAGAGTGGCAGTGAATGTCCTAAATAAATGGAGAGTGATGGCAGAAAGGGTGATGAGAGTCCTGAGGTGTTTAGTGTTAAAGAGGTTGACACTGAATCTGTCATTCAGGGCTAGCACATAGATGGTGTCAAAATGTGATAGCTGATTGCCTCCCATCTGCAGATGGACAAGTTTTAGCCATCGCCCAGGAGCACAGCCCAGACAGATAGCAATCCTGGACTATATCTGGAGGACTGGATTGGGGAACTAAACAATTGTTCTGCAAATCCTGGACCCCAGAACACTAAAGGCATATGAAAGTTCATGGAGGGCCTTTCAGGCTTTTTCAAGCACAAAATGGCTGCCAGGTGAGGGACAGTTACAGGGAGCAGATGACACAATACATAGTGATGGGATGGAGAAATAAGATGGCATCTGCAACAATGAGTGTACACTTAGCAGAGATAGGGAAGATATGCACGCTAAATGGGTGGGAAGACCCAATGAAGAGTAATTTAATAAGGCGATGATGCAGGGACTGACATAGGGGAGCTGACAGAACCCAGGATAGCTGGAGGCCATTGACTGAAAGCCTGCTCAGGAGGCTACTGGGAATACTGCACCAGGTATGCCAGTCTAGTTACGAAGCAGTCTTATTCAGGCAGTGTACACCACAATGTTTGAGGGTGAGTTCAGGGTCAGATAAGTGGTAGGGCAGGGGAAGGATTTGTCAGCAGGTCTATGATGGAGGACACATAGTTTGAATGACCGAGATGATTTCAGCATTTGTAAGACAATCAAAGACTGACCAGACAGCGAAGGGAATGAGGGTAATACTAAGAAGGCATGAAAATGCTGTCATATGTCCTGTAAGGGTCTTGCACATGTATGCAGTAGGCCACCCTGAGTGTAAAAACACACTGATATTTAAGCATGGGGATAGGGGTCCAGTGACTGGGTCACAAGTGGTGGCAGTGCCAAGAAGGGCCTAGCCTTCTTGGGAGAAAACCTGGAGCATCAGTAATGGTGTCATGAGGAGGTGCACCAGGGATATCAAACAGAAGGGGCGGTGGTCACTGACTGTTATAAAAGTATATTCGTAATGTCACACAACCATACTGTGTTTTTTCTTTTCCAATCAGCAGGTATTTTTAAAAAAAGGGGCAGGGAGGGATTACAGTGTCACTAATTATGCCCTGATTCATGGTTCTCTAGAAGGATAAAGAGGCTGGAGGCCTGATTTGTGGGCACCCTTTATACACTGGGAGGAGAAGTGGGTAATCAGGAGGCCTGGGGAGGCAGCTGATTTGGACATCAATAAGATTAAAGTGACTTGAAGAGGCGAGCGAGGCATGAAGAGGGCCAAGCTGCTGCCAATGCTCAGAGACATATGACGGGACCACAGCCACCCTGATCTGATAGTGATCCATTTAGAGGGAATGATCTGAGGTCCAGAACCTGGCTTCACATATTTTACCAAATAAAAGAGAACATTCAAAAAATAAAGGAATGATGGACTGAGATTACTCTGGTCTGGTCAGACGTTATTCCAAGAAGGGTGTGGAGGCAGGCAGCCAGTCACAGAGGGCTGGAGGCCAGGAAAATACATGGATGCCAAGGGTAAGCAGGTTGTTCAAAGGTTTGGGGAGCAAGATTACACAGGGGAGTCGTGAGAGTACATAGATGAGTATTACAGGGTGAGGAGGTTCACCTTCAGGGCTAGACCTGGTATTGTTTAACACAGAGACTGCCAGCACCATTGAGCCCTGGGTGCAGGAGAGGAGTTGCTGAAGTGGCCTAATGGGGGAGTCCACAGTCCATTGCAAGTGTGAGGTGGACTAATAGAAAATAGTGGATATGGGGATATTAGGATGGGGAAAGGGAGAATAAGAAATAGGACAAAGAAAATTCAACAGAAACAGGGGGTATGATGCTAACGCCTGTACTCCTCTGGAACAGAGGAGGATGAAGATATATGGCCCCAATGATTTATGTCTGGGGGGAGAAGAGCATAAGAAATGGAAGGAGAAGGAGATTAAAAATTAAATAAGAAATGAATTTAGGGAGTCAGTATAGTGCAGTGCTTTAAGGCTCTGAGCTGCAAATCTGGTGATATCCAGCAGACCAGACCTGTGTTTGAACCCACAGCTGACATTTCGCATACTGTGTGACCCTGAGCAAGTCACTTAACTTCCTGTGCTCCCAGGTCACACCTGTAAAAAAGCTTTCAGCTTAGTGTACTACTCCCAGTTAAACAACTAAAAAAAATGTTGTATTTGGAATATGTATGGTATATGAAAATATATGAAGCTTATGTATGTATGTATATACATATGGAAGTGAAATTAATATTATTAACAAGAATTAAGTAAACACTTACAAATCTGAGCACCCACATATATACTTGTTTGTCTCTTCCATTGGTGGGGATCTAGGTACAAGAGGGTTGTCCAGTTAAAGGCAGACCCCATTGTCCACAGGCCCAAAACCAAGGCATGCAGGTAGCTTGAGAGAGGGGAATCAACATAAAAAATGGGATGGAAAGGGGAGGAGGATAGGACAGAAGGAGTGAGGGTAGTGAGGTCAACAATGGGGTGGAGTTATGAGGTCAGAGGGGATGTGAGGTGGGAAGAGGGGATTGGATGGGACAGGAGAAAGAGAGAGATGGCAAGCAACAAGAGTATTTAAGGGCTAGCACAGTCCAAGGCAAATCACATTTTGCTTAAAGAGAATTTCCCAACCTCCTACCTCAAAGGATCAGAAGAGAATATAAAAAGGGGACCTCATGTAGGTGGAGCACAGTGATACCAGGGACTGCCAAAGGTGGACGGCAGCAGGAAATACCAGAAGTAAGGAAAATAGGAGGAGAGGGATGATAGGATGGGGAAATGGGGTAGAAATAAGAAATAGGACAAAGAAAATTCAACAGAAACAGGTGTACGGTTATGTTCACATGTTCTGTTTGCACATGCTGTGTGTAATATATGTTGGCTGTATTCTCTGTATTGTAAATGTGAATAAAGTTTGAATGGAAAAAAAAGAAACAGGGTACGTAAGCTCATATCACTCTGAACCGATGATGGATGAAGAATATGGCCCCATGATTTACGCCTGGGGAGAAAAGCATAAGTAATGGAAGGAGAAGGAGATTAAAATTAATTAAGAAATGAATTGTATTGTATATGAAATGATATGAAGCTCATGCGTATGTGTATACATATAAATATATACATATATATATTAGAGGCAAAAAATCTATTTAATGCATTAGTTAGGTTGTTCACAGCGACAAAAGTGAGAAATTGTGTTAGGGTTGAAAGTCCTCATAGACCCCTACCACACCTTCAACCGACATCAGGGTGTGCATTGGGGTTTCTGGCCCAATCTCACCCCATCAAATGTGAAGAA
This sequence comes from Neoceratodus forsteri, assembly GCA_016271365.2. Lineage (NCBI taxonomy): Eukaryota > Metazoa > Chordata > Ceratodontiformes > Ceratodontidae > Neoceratodus > Neoceratodus forsteri. The sequence continues at coordinate 676,526,016 of CM028135.1, forward strand.
GCAGAGGTATAGGAGAATGGGGTGAGAGTTAGGACCGACAACCTCAATGAGCACCATGATGCCAGTTGGGGTGTGGGCAGGGGTCCTAGGGGCTTTCAACCCTAAAGCCAAATTTCCTCACTTTTGTCGCTGTGGAACAACCCTAACTAATGCACTAAATAGAGTTTTTCCTCCAATTTTCTTTTGAGAATTAGTCTGAGAAACAGTGAATGTAATGTGGTGGCGGGGCATGGGTGGAAGGGCCCGCGCTCCGCCACGTGATGTCTTGTCACATAGTAACATGGTGCCCACAAATGCAAATGGTAATGTATGTGGTGACTCAAAGTGAAACACAAAGATAAACAGTACTGTAGACACAAATGGTTACAATAACGCAAACGCAATCGCAAAATGAAAACGCAAAGGCTAAAGCACATGGTGGCGACGGGAACAGTAAGCTAAACGGGTATAGAACTGCAAGAAAAGTGGTAGGGTAACTGTAATGTAAGCACACAGACCGGTTTCCCAAAATCTGCATAGAGAAAGACAGTGAGTACAAAGAAAGCATAATAATGGGTCTCGGAGCAGAAATGAGGAGTTGGAATACTAAATTGACTATATCTCAGGAACCATACAATGTAGAAAATTTTTTTAAGTCACATGATTTATGACTTTCCTGGCTAGTTTTTCGCTTAGCCCCCTTAGGGGCACGATTATTCCAACAAAAGTCTGCATCTCGCACGCTTTCTGAGACATGGGCCCTGAAAGGCGCGACTAATGCCGTAATGTTATTATATGGGAAAAAGAGAAGTTTGCAGTGCCAAAGTTTGCCTCCTTGTAATATTTTTTCACCAAACCACCAAAAGGCACATCTGTTGGATGTTGACTTTTTCCCTCTAAATTTCAGCCCAAAAGACCAAACCGTTGTTTTGCAGCAGGGTGGCAAAGGATTCTTTGTAATGCGGCGGATGCCATAATGTTATCCTATGGCAAAAGTATCAAATTTGAGTGCCATAACTATGCCACCCTGTGATATTTTTTCACCAAAATACTGAAAGGCACATCTGTGAGATGTTGGCTGTGTTCCTCCAAATTTCAGCCCAGAAGACCAAACCGTTCTTTTGCAGAAGGGCGGCAAAGAATTGTTGTCATTTGCTACCCTGCAAAAAGTACTGTCGACTTTTGTGAAAGTTTTCCAAATTTATGTGACAGTGTCAGCAATGCGAAGTACTTTTTCCAGAAATTTGAAAACATATTTCTGGGGTGTTTTACCCCAAAATAACGGCATGCCTAGCATCCTCAGGGTCCGACTAGGTGAATACAGAAATAATTAGGTTGCTAGAGGGTCCCAAATTTAAATGCCAAGCATTTTTCTGATGACCAACTGAAAACAAAATGGCAGATTTGTGACAGTAAAACTATTTATGAAAGTAAAACTGCATTTGTGACACTTTCAACTTTTTAACTTTTCCCTTTGACTTATAATGGGAATTTGTTTTTGAATAACTTTTGAACCATTTAATATTTTTCACGAAATCTTCAAAAGGCACATCGGCTCCCGGCCACATGTTCCCTGAAGTTTTCGGACCGTCACATAAACCATGCGACCTGTAGGTGAGAGCAAAGAATTCACAAAAGAGTAAACGATTTTTTGTTGGTGCTAATAACTCCACAGCTGTATATCTGCCTGGTACAAAACTTGGCCAATCCCAAGATCTACCATGCCCAATCGTGCATACCACATTTAAGGCAAATCTGTTGAATGGTGGCAAAGTTATTAAAGTGAAAAGTTTGACCTTTAACCTTAAATGGCTTTTCAACCTTAACTATAGTGGCACTACTGTGCCACTATTATATATATATATATATATATATATATATATATATATATGTTCTTTAGCACCCTTTGCAAACTGTGTGAGAGGCCTTTCGCACCATGCAATTCTGCTTAAAGTTGGACCAGCATAACATTCTGTGTGATTTGCATATGCAGCCCATGATGCTTTGCATTGTGGGGCATGTGTGATTTTGTATTTTCTTGAAACTTGGCTTCCCAGCCAAATGCCCTTTGGGTAACCTCTTGCCTCAGTGTTTGCGCACAGAGGTTCTTTGTCTTATATATATATATATATATATATATATATATATGTGTGAAATGAATATTGTTAACAAGAATTAAGTAAACAATTGCCAAATCTGAGTACCCACATATATACTTGTTTGTCTCTTTGTTGGTGGGGGATCTGGGGACAATGGCAGTGGAATTGTGGAAAGGGTTTCAGTGTGTGTCTGTGGTGGGGCTGAGTAGGTCTTTCCTCTCGCTCCGAGAGCAGAAAAAAAAAGGGCTACGGACTTTTAAAATTTGATCTGGCACAGTGATATCAGTTTACCAGTATGAGGCAAGGAAGGTTGGAACTTTTAATATTTTGGTCGTCTATTAAAAGTTATTGTACACCCTCGGCAGGGGTACCAGCCAATCAGAGACCAGGTAAAAAGCCCATTTTCTAAAGTTACTTAGAGTAATAGTAACTCATGATGATAGCAGTGGGCAAGGGCAAGGAGGCAGCAAGGCAAAATGCCAGACTAGACAATGTGTTTCAGGGTAGGATAGCGTATAACAGGGCAGACAATATGGACCATGGCCTTTTCTGCCAACATTTCTATGTTTCTATGTAGAGTCCACAGGCAAATGAGCGTGTGCAGGTACACATATGCACAGCATAATTTCTGTACACTGTTACAAAGCCACTTGTTAAGTTTTTTACCAGCCATGTAGATGACAATGTATATTGTTAACATTTGAAAACAATGACACTGAACATTACAGCTAGTTCTAAATGAGGACATTGAGAGAGAGCATATCTGAATATCTTTAGTCATGATGAAACCTGATGCTGGGAAGCACTGTATAATCAAGTATTATTTTGGTGAAAACCCATTTCAAGCCAATTTACCTTCATGTATTTTACTACTTTCAGATGTAAACTGAGATACACTGTAACTTAGATCCTACTTTTAGTTCAGTGTGGTGGCTTCCAAATTGTAATATCCCAGTCTGATTGTTTAAAAAGCTTGACATGTGTCAATTTTTAGACTGGATTTTCAGAAGATCCATTATCTGCAGGATGGAAAGTACTTATGACTCTAACCTTTCTATGGTTATCCCATTCTTGCGTGTAATCCAGAAAACATCCAAATCATGGCTTCTAGTACAGAGTATGTACTGTACATCTTGCCTCCATTTTAAAATATACTCTGGGACCAGGTTTTACTTAAGTTCAGATTGCCCTTTTACCTTCACTACAATGTGCGCTTGTGTCCACAGTAAGGATTGTGACACACATACACACATACACAATTTTTAACCTACTGTTAGATATAATTAAGTCTAATGTGCTTTTCAATACAAAGAAAGATAAATTGTATTTGTTTCAAGATCCCCAATTCTCTGTTTAAAAACTATAAGGGACAATACTTACCCTGTCCTAAGACATCTCAGGAATTTATGGTTTTGACAAAGTACTCTATATCCATTGTTTGAATTATTGCTTAAAGTGATAGATCATGCCAGGAAGCCCCAAGGCAGCATTGCTTCAGTCATGCCCTCTCTACCTTGCAACAGTAATATCACTGCATAGAGAGTGCTAAAAGCTCTTCACAAAGGATTTTTTGAACCCAATATAAATTATTATATTTAGTTATTTATTTTACTTTATTATAGTACAACCATGGACTTCTAAGAACTACTGCTACATTAATGTACAGCAGCTACCTATATCACTCACCCAGTGATGCCCTGTGGGAGCTTTCATAGCTCACATGCAGCTGGAGAATTGCTAATGGGATTGATGGGAGGAATGAATTTGTGGGAGCAAGGGGAGTGAGCATTTGTTTTTATCTTGGGCAGAGAGTTAATCCATTTAGGCTGGGACCAGCAATACCTCCAGTATGGATGTATGTTTAGCCCATTTGTTACAGAGAAGCTTTAGGAAGAGTTTGATATTTTATTAAGCAGTTGTATTTAAGATCTATAAGGGAAAGAGTCTCACTGCTACTGCTGTGTTGACCAGAATGGCTAAAGAAAAGCAGAAGCAGCATGTTTACATTACAAAGAACCTCTGTGCGCAAACACCGAGGCAAGGTTACTCCAAAGGGTATTTGGCCGGGAGCAAGTTTCAAGAAAATACAAATCACACATGCACCTGCAATGCAAAGCATCATGGGCTGCATATGCAGATCACCACAGAATGTTATGCTGGTCCAACTTTAAGCAGAATTGCATGGTGCCAAAAGGCCTCTCACACAGTTTGCAAAGGGTACTAACAGATGTAATGTTTACATTACGCTCAATATATGACTGTTGGCAAGACATAGTTTCAACACATGATGATATGCAGAAATAACACCACTGCTGTGACAGCCCTCAAGAAATCAGCTTCATAGTTATTCTATCCATTTCATAATACTCTATACAAATAATGTAATAATATTACTGTGTTTAACTGTTTAAATTCCTAATTCTTTTATGTGCTACTGTAAGAGTTAAATTAATTAGTAGAATAACTAGTTATGGAATACCAATGGAGTTAGATTTTTAATTTTTATTTATAAAACATTATCATAAACATGGCAAGTACAATACCTGAGAAAGTATTCAATTAAATTCAATAATTTATTGCTCAGCAGTTTACCATTACAAAGGGACAGAAATATACATTAAGAAATGTATCTCTAATAAAATACAGTATGATTTTTAAAAACATGCAGGTTCTCCACATTCCATTCATGTTAAAATTTTCAGTCAATTACAATTTTGCACTTGTCCTACTACAACAGCATACTGTTTATGATGTTTGAGCCCCAACTATATTCTGCAGATTTCTTGATATCAATATAAGACTACTACATGAAAGAGTAGCCTAATGTGTACTTTATAAGGGAATTCAGCAATCATTTCCTGAGAAAGTAAGTATTAAACATAAAATGAATATACTGATACTTAATACATGCATGAAGTATATCATTGATATTATATCAGCTCCTTAAAGGAATTCTAAATGACAATAAAAAGAAACAGGGCTCAAGTTTCAGACAACCGGTGTACTAGGGACCTTGCACCAGATTTTCATACAAATCCAGTCCTGGTGCTAACTCTCAAGCGCTGTCAAGAGCCTGTCCCATGCACCAAATAGATGGCACATGGGAGAGGAATGATGGCAGCCCCAATCTGTCAGTCAGCAGACCAGCCAGAGAAAAGTGCCCAAGGCATGCACTGATCCCACTCCTGATGGACATGTGGAACTGCTGTTGTCCATGCCAGCAGCACTGACCAGTGTGAGAAGGTTTCTGAAGGGCATGGCTTGGGTGTGTCTGGTATCATCAGCCACCATTCTGTGCAGCAGCATTGGGTACACTCCAAGAGTGTGCCACCAGTGTCTCATGGTTGGTTGCCAATGCCATAGATCATCCAGTACTCACCCACTGGCCACCATGTAATGCCACATTAGGGAGGCCACCTTCACTTGCTACCAGTAGTGGCAACTGGGCAGCCGCACAGTCCTGGCACTCACATGCACAGGGCACCCACCTGGATTGGCTGCTGCAGATGCCTCTGGTTCAGCCAGTGGCAGCTCAGTGTGTAGGTGGTTTAGCCCATTACACTGCAGTGGTCCAAGATGTGCTGCTCATCTTATCCAGCAATTTACAAGTGCAAGTGACAGTGCTATGGTTGCTGGAGGTGTGGGAGCAGTTGGATAAGTGCAACAGCTGTATCCGTGTATGGGTTACGCAGTAACGGTGGGATTTTGTGCAGCATAAAGTCCTTAGGCCAGCTTTGGCTGACCTAACTTCAGGTGGGCTGGGATGCTTCAGAAAATCCAATGTGAATGATGCATCCCAAGGCTCCCTACCACCATGATGCATTTGAAAAGCAGCACAAGCCCACATCGCTGTCTTGTGATGGCGTGTCTGTTTTGAATTCAGACTGTGTTCAGAAATCAGGCTGATGCACAGTGTGATGCATCGGGCCTCTTGCATCAGTTCATTTTGATGCAAGCATCGAGTGTCAGACTCGAAGCTCTGAAAATCATGCCCACAATGTTTCACATCGGAGATTATGAAGTCAATAGCCCTCTTGCACATGAACTATTATATGAGATTCAAGGGTTCTGTTTAGTGAGATTTCCTCAGAAACAGCAATTACAAAATTTTTGTTCATATTTGTATAGAGCATCTGGTCTGGAATTTTGATAAAAGTTCCACCCAGTAAGGAAAAAGTAGATAGTTGTCTGTCTATTAGAAGTGTCTAGATGAAAGGAACCTGTTGCTTATATAGTGGATCATGGGAATCTTTTAGTAAAATGACCATATTAGGAAAGCTACACAGGAGAACAATGAAACGTCTACAGGTTATTTCTTTCATGAAATGCTGCTAAATTAAAATGACAGTATATAGGGAAACTTGAACAATATGCTCATTACAGGGTCAAATATTTCTGAAGGAGAAAAACATAAGCAGACAGACATAGCAGTGCTAACATATTCTATGAAGACACATGTATATAAAACGAGATCAAGTAACCAAGAACAGTGATATCAGAAACTTGACATGAAATATAGCATTATAAATTGTGTATGTAGTGGACAAGGAGTACTGTATGTACTGAATGCCATACTACGTGTATGTTTATCTTTTGTGTTTATAATCCACCATCAGGCAGTTAAACACTGACAGGCAAAGCCAGTCTATTCAGTGGAATACCACATGAAACATTGTTTATTATAGTAAACAGATAGGCATGGAAACTGAATGTGTGATATACTGCATGATGTAATGCAACTGGAAAAATGGATACATGACTAAATGCTGAAATTGGTAAGATATAAAATAATACAATAAAGAGTTTAAAAGCAACATGGCTAGATCTGAAAAAGAAAGGCTGACCAAAAAGGGAAACAGGACCTAAATAATTAACTTTCACTATTTATTCTTTGACTATATCATACAGTAACTTCTGCTGACAAATTGTCTTGCTTAGTTTTAAAATATAAGGTCCAGATGCTTTTTGTTAATTAATGCATTTTCTTCTGTTCAAGGTAGAGATAGTACCATGGGCCATGTAGATTAGTATGAGGTCATGCAGACCTGCTTAAAAAACAGATTATTTTACCTTGAAATATTTTGAGTCAGCAGAAGCTGAGTAAAACCAGGTAACAAAAATAATATATAAGTAGGCAGACTTTTAGCTGTTGTTACACAGACAAGACATGATGGCATCACAAACTTCCATCTATTAAACTCTGTTGATGTGAGTATGGCTATTATTAGTGTACTTAGCAATAGCTAGCCATGGTGACAAGTACTTTAATAATATATGTATAGAATGTATTTTATACTTTATGTTTGTGTTTACAATATAGTGGTCTATGGAAATATAAATGTTATATTGAACATCTGTGTCCTGTCTGGTCTGACCCTTCAAAATAAAATTGGGGTTTTGTGACACCTTAAACTGGTTGCAGATTCTCATTGGTAACTCTAAAATAATTCTAATACAGTAAGTCACAAATCCAACTTAATGCATTAAGTTGGTGACACAAACAAGATTCACAGAGCAGCAAATAAGGTATTGTGTTTGTTTAGAGAGTATAGCTATCCAATATAGACTTGGAATAGAAACCTAATAGACAATGTGGCATCTTGTTGTGAGTTGTTACCTGAAATGGGATGTTAAATTAACCTGAATCAATTAAACTGCATGTATTCCTTAGCAACACGGATGATGTGGTCTGCTAAACTGGGCAAACACTTAAAATGTGACTTTGACAGATTTGCCATAGAAATGATCTTGGAAAACATAATGTGAGGAGAAACACTATTTTACTGCACAAAGCAGATTCTGAAAACCTGTGGGAGCTTGCAGTATAGAACATTTGGAAACCAAGCTCATAGGCATCACCATTAAACAACAATTTGATTCCCATAAAACATTTGGACAATTTAAAAGCAAAATGTATCCCTCAATGAATAGGAAGCACAGCAGTTAAAGGTAAAGATGAATATTTATGGTAAGTGATATACTTATAGCATTGATAGAGGAAAAGGAATATAGCAGCAATACATTGCTAGACATAAATTCAAATAAGGATAACTATATACACTAGATACTGTAAACTCAGAGAGCAAAGACAAACTCTAGAAGCCACACAAGTAGTAGAAGAAGACAAGACTCGATGCCAATAACAACAAATTCTTCATATATGTGAATGAGAAAAAAAGCAAGGAACCATCTGGCCACTACTAATGCATCAGGAAAATTCTGACATTACAGTATAACAAAGGATGATCAGATAGCAGAATGTTTGAGTAAATGTGTTGTGTCACTATTCCATTTGGGCTGGGACCAGCAATACCTCCAGTTATGGATGTACGCTTAGCCCCATTTGTTACAGAGAAGCTTTAGGAAGAGTTTGATATTTTATGGAGCAGATGTATTTAAGATCTATAAGGAAAGAGTCTCACTGCTACTGCTGTGTTGACCAGACTGGCTAAAGAGAAGCAGAAGCAGCATGTTTACATTACATTCAATATATGACTGTTGGCAGGACATAGTTTCAACACATGATGATATGCAGAAATAACATCACTGCTGTGACAGCCCTCACAGGGACAGAGTGATATCAGACAGCAAAATGTTATTACCGAGAGAGCAGCAAGGCACACTTCAGGACATACACGTAACAGGTGGAGCTTAGAAAATGCTAAGATATTAAAAATATAGAAGGCAATGGAGTCTAACAGAATTTACAAAAAGGTCTTAAAGACACTAAGGAGCTATTACTTCCATTTGTAATTTCATGCAGGTTAACCAGAACTGCTTATATGCCTGACAACAGAAGACTGGTTGCCAGGCTATTCAAACAAGGTTCCAAGGTAGAGTCAGTAAACTATAAAACATTCAGGAGGATATTAATATCAGGGAAGCTGCTTATGATACTAAAACAAAGCATCTGTGGGCATTGCTAATGTATTAAGTTGGTGACACAAACATCTGTTTGATCCTTCTCTTAAAATTGTTTTAGAGTTTGTCCATATCCCTGTTGCCTGAATTGTATTCTACACAAAGGCCAAACATAAGGAAACCTCCGAAAAAAAGTACTGGAATTTAAAGATTTCTAGGCCCACAAACTGAGCTGAAGACTACTCCATCACATATGTGTGAATCAGAGGCCTAAGTATGTTTTACCACTAGTGCAAGACCTATACCTGAGCAGTAAGGAAAAGTAGAGGAAAGGTAACTATAACCTCAATTCATCCTTCCTGAAAACCTCCTTCTCCACTATAACATTGCAGTGATTGGAATGCCTGACTGTACTAACTGCCAAGCATAAAGCAATCTGGAAAATGCAGTGATCAAAATCTTTGCTATGCCCTCTTTCTTTGTGCTGGATTTATTTTTTTGGTAAACTCTGGCATCAAACACCTGTTGGTACTGCTGCTGCCATGAATACAGATTTAGATTCTGGTATTCCTGTGTCTAGACATTCTGATGTTATTATATTCAAATTTCTAGCAGAAAGAAGCTATATTCTCCAAAACTATGTAGACCCAACTTGTATACTTCGAGAAAGCAAGGCTACATTTTATACAGTATTTTGTATGGTGACACAGAAGAGGTGCAAGATATTTCTTCTAGTTTCTTTCTGGAAGCAGGTGTAACAGCTGTTCTACATATCCTAGCTCACTGAAAGGTTATCTTTGAAGCAAACCATTTTTCTTGATGATCCAGGTACTGCTTAAAGATTGTACGTGACAAATATCCAACTACCAGTACAGATGAAGTCAGACTTAAACCCAGAAGACCCAGATGCTGAAGAATACCTCCTGAAGCAAGAAACCTATCAGTAAAGTTGAAATTAGCTTCATTCATCTGGGATCCTAGCAGTATCAAACTATGTACTATTAAAAGTTCTTAAACTTTGGGCTGGATGGCTAGCATAGTGGTAGAGATGAGACTTGCCATCCAGACAACCTGGGTTTACACTCTAACTCCAGGAGATCTGGTGCTGACTAGCAAGGCATGGAATATTATCATTTATGTTGGATGACTCCTGCCTCTCTAGTAGAAGGACACCTCCTTCTGCTGCACTACAATCCCCTGGTGGTCCAGGGGAAAAGTGGGTGTCTTGCAGGAAGTACGCAATGATCCTTATGGAGCAGCCCTACATCAGCATGCACCTGTTCATCTTCCAAGTGAAGTGAAAATAGTATATGTTTACTGTGGGGTAGGTCAATTCTGAAAGAGGGCTGAAACTTGCCCACCTTTTTAAGGCCCTAATAGACTTAAGGCTGGATTGTACCAGTGGAGCATGCCCTGTGGATAGAATACGGAATAGAGTAGTGGGACAAAAGTAAATGGTGGTCATGGAACATACAATTCCTCATCCCACCACTCCCACCTGGGTGCCTATCCCACATCCTCCATCCTGGCTCCTCCCTCTACTCTCAGTTTTGGTCAAGCAAAGTACTGTAGGTCCTCAGAGGCCTAGTCCCCATATGAGGGCCTGTTTGAGTGGTTATGTGACTTGCTGAAGGTCACACACAGTGACTATGTGGCACTGCTGAAGTTTAAACCTGTGATCCCCATTCTAAAACTGATGCCATAACCACTAGACCACATTGCCTCCCATTATGCATAACAATGCCAGCACAACAAATTATGCAGTTGCATCGCTGTAAACAATATGCAAAATAGCACAGGAACAAAATTATTTAGCATAATACTAGCAGTATGACATTTTTTCAAGCCTCACAGGTACAAAGCTATTCGTGAAATATGGATGTTATCAAAGTATGCAAAGAAATTAAACCCCAAGGCCAGATATTCAAAGAGGGTTTAGCCATGCAACAGAGCTCTTGCTCATAGCTCCAAAAATGCGCCATTCTGCGATATTCAGAAGGGGCCAGTTGCGCCACCGAAACATGTGCTGAGCAACAGCGCAATGGAAATGAAGGCATGCGCAACCGGCGCGGGTCCATGGCTAATGCGCGCAATGCGATATTCGAACACTTGCGCACGCGCAAGAGTGGCTTAGCCGGAAGTTGCGCGTAGCGGAATTGAGCCAAAATAAAAGGCTCAGGGAAGTGGCGCAAGAACCCTAGCAGGCCGCAAACTGGGGGAGAGAGACAGAGACAGAGAAGAGAGACAGAAGCTGGAAGGGCAGACAGGGACAGTGGGTCCAGGAGCACAGAGAGGCCAGCGGGAGTGCCTGGTGCAGTGGAAGCAGCAGTGGGGGCAGCGGGGTAACACAGGAACAGCAGCCGGGGGCAGAAGCCAGGGAGATGGACAGTGCCAGCTTCCACATGGAAGCTGTAATGAGGGGTGAGACACCATGCTGCAGGGGACGGGTCGTTGAGGGCCCGTCCAGCGGTATGCCCCGGACAGGCGGTATCGTGTCGCCTCAGCTTCGAGCTGTACACAGACGTCGAGATCATAGCCCAGTACCACCTGAACAGGGCAATACTGAGACGGCTCTGTGAGCTGTGCAGTGATGTGATGCAGGCACCCTCACGACGGAGTCACGCCTGTCTGTGGAGACCAAGGTGACAGCCTGCATGTGCCTGCTCACCGGGCACCTACCAGAGGCTGACAGGGGACACCACAGGCATTACAGTCGGCCACGCCACGCATCCTCACCCATTCCTCAGACTGCTGCCTCATGCTGCGGAGTACATCCAGTTCCCCAGCACCGTGGCAGAGCGTACAGCAAACATGCAGGAGTTCCACAGGGTAGCACATATGCCTGGCATGCTAGGGGCCATAGACTGCACCCATGTGGCTATTCGCGACACCACCTGGCCCCGATGGCCAGGCATATCAGAACCGAAAGGGTTTTCCAGTGTCAACTGCCAGGTGGTGTGTGATGCCACTGGGCACATTATCAATGTCTGTGCCACACACCCTGGTGGAGCACATGATGCCTTCTATGGCACCAGTCTGCACTGTGCCATCGATTCGAGAGTGGGGACATCCCCACGGGTCATCTAGTGGGTGAGTACATATGTATGGAATGCAAACTCTGGGCAAGGGTGGAATGACACAGGTGCCGTGGTAGTGGCACACAAGGATATGGGCAATATGGACCTGACATGACACTGCTCTCCACTATCTCCACACAGGTGACTGCGGATACCCACTCTGTCCCTGGCTGCTCACACCGTGCCATTGCCCCACGACCCAGCGCAGCTATGCTTCAATAAGGCACATGCTGCAACACATAACATCATAGAGCGGGTGTTTGGGATGCTCAAGGCACGCTTCCAATGCCTAGACACCTCCGGCGGTGCCTCACAGTACAGCCCCCAAAAGGCCTGTGGATATTCTGGCCTTTGCATCCTGCACAACATGGCCAAAGACCATGGAATAGCCGTACAGGTCAGAGGGGAGAGTGATGGGGATGCCAGTGGTGCCGGTGATGTTGGTGATGAGCAGCCCCCCAGGACGGAGGGACCCCGACTGACCCGGCAGGCCCAGCTGCACCAGGACACCATTGCAGAAGAGCACTATGCCCAACACAGGTAAGTCAAGGGACATGTGCAGGCAACACTGTCCATGCGCAAACCACAGGCACACAGGAGAACACACGCGCATGAAGGTCAGGGAGTTGAAGGTTCCAGGCATACCAACACACCATCAGGGAGGGTGAGCACTCATATGGACACACACACACACACCAGGCAGTGTACATGGGCAGAAGCACAGCACTGCGGAAACGACATTGCCAACACACAGCACCACCGACCACCCCCACCACCTGTACTGTCCAAGTACGTGTGTCAGGACCTGGGCACCTTTGCACCTTGGTGTACAGTGCAATGCAGGCATCATCATGTACACGCACCTGTGGACAGCAGTTGGGAGAGTGTGCAGGTGGTCCGTGTGTCAGGCGTGAGCAGAGCACCCAGCAGTGCACTGCCCACCATGACACACATTGCACACAGGGCAGCACCAGACAGGGCCCGCACTGGGAGACAGCTCAGTCATGTAGCACTGTCCCACGGCCACCACAGATGTGTGGGCAGCCCCACCATGGCCCAGCAGCACTGGCAGGCTGAGCAGGGACATGGGGTGGCGCTGTTGCACCACCAGGGTCCCACTGCACGAACGCGACCTTGCCCGCACAGGGTCTGCATCATGCCGAACAAACGTACACACCAGGGGTGCTCGATGCCCACAGCAGAACCGGCGTCGACAGGCCTGGTGTCACACAATGCCGGAACGGGAGGAGAGCGACTGTGGGGTGTGCAGCACAGGGCACCTGCCAGTGTGCACAATGCGTCAGTGACAGAGACCACTGCCTGGGTCAGCTTGTCAATGGTGGCGGTCACATCTGTCCGCATAAGGACCAGCTTGGCTCGGTCCCAACACACTCCCTGCTGTGCCACTCCACGGACACAGACAGTGCCTCCACAGACCTTGCAACCCGCCCCTGCAGCTGTACTGATTCCTGCAGCAGGCGGGTGTGCACGTCCAATGGGTACTGTGCCCCAATGGCATCGTGACCCCAGGGTGTGGAGGTCCTGGTGCACAGCACCTTGAGGGTGGGCGCTGTTCACCAGGACCAGGTATGGGCAGATATCGGGTGGTGAACATGTGCCACTGCTTGACACTGTACCCCCAGACCTGGTGTTTGACTGCTGCTGCCGCCTCCAACTGCTGAGCCCCCAGGTCCACCTGTTCCACTCCGTGCTGGCAACACTGCCGACACCTGCACAGCCACCAGTGCTGCCCCACCGGTGCTGACAGGCACAGCCTGGGTCTGTGCCAGCATGCTGGTACACAGGTGTGAACCAGGAAGGCCCAGGGGCACGTGCTGGCCTCGCCATGTGTCCGTCATGGGACACACACCTATCACTGCCCATTGCAGGCCTGCTATCATCAATGGTGCAGGTACGTGCCACTGCCATAGGCACAGCATGCTGGCATACCTGCATGCTGGACTGCTGAGATCACAGGCTGTGCACCCCCACACCCGTATCACTGACACCAGAGTTGTTGGCCCAGCATGCATGCTGCTGCAGTGCCTGCTGGCTGGTGGCGGAGGTGGATGGTCCCTCCTCCATGTCCAGCAGGTCTGCATCACTGTCTGGACCCACCACCACCACCATCTCCTGAAAATGAACAGGATCTGTAACAGAAGAGAGTACATGTGAGTGCATGTGAACAACAGCCCCCCAACACCACCACCATGTCATACCGTGCAGTGATGGGCTTCCACCTGTCTGGAATCCTCCGCCTGGTACGTCCGCAATGGCACTCGGCTGCATGGCTGCGACCAGTGTCTTCTCCTTGGGGTCAGCTGCAACACCACTGGTGGGCCCCCACCAGTGCCAGCATCGTCCGCCCTGAAGGCTGCCACCTTCTCCTTCAGCCTCCTGCGGTCACTCCCCATCTTCTTGCATTCCTGCATGGGCGCTGGTGGCTTCGGCAGGTTGACAGCCCGAGCTACCCCTCCCATGCAGCTGCACGTCCTGAGGGTGCCCTCCATCCACTCAATAGTGGCTCATCCTCCAGGTAGGCCTGGAAGAGGGCCTCCGTCTCTGCCGCTGTGAAGTTCAGCCTCCTCCCACGCCCACCGCCCTCACCCTCAGCTTGGCTCTGGTCAGTCATGGTGATCTGCATGGGTGAAGTGGACACCTGTCACTGTGCAGTCGACAGCATTTCCCCATGAGCATAGGTGCCGGCCGGGGGCGGAAGCCCCCACGCTTCTTCTCCGATGGCAGATACTGATAGAAAGGGTGCCTTTGTCCCTTTCTAGTGCCCTTTATTCTCAGCCCCTCAGCCTTTATCATCCTCCGCACCCTTGCCCATGAGCATTGTCCTGAGCATCACACAGCATGTAACTCACCTCTCACCTGCAGTAACCGTATCTGGCCAGCACAACCCACTGTCGCTTTTTATAGCGCAACACATGCAAATGAGGAGTGGCGCAACTTTAATGACATGCTAATCGCGCCACTGCACCTTTGAATGGCTTGATCATCGATTTGTATGTCGCTGAATATTCGCGGATTTGGCGCTATGCACACGGAAGGGCCAGTTGAGCCAATGGCGAGATTTGTGCCTGCATGCTACACTGCATTGTGCATGCCCAGACAGTTTACGATGCATCTATCGCTGCAGACCTGCTGAGCGATAGGCAATTCAGGCCATGGCCACCATTGTGCCAGTGGCGCTACAGCACTGGGCACTATGGCACTGTGGCACTACTGCGCAATAGTCCACTGTGGCACTGGTGCGCAGCTTGGCAGTCATGCAGGATGTCTATACATCCGACGGTGCTGTGCGAGCCTGCGTATTGCCGTGACCTTGTGTATGCCCTTTGCCCCCGCGCTGTTTGCATGCCATGTGTATGTCCCTATTGTGCTGTCTGGTGACAGTGCTATGGAGGCGACGGCGCTGTCGAACAGCCGATTGGAGCCTGTGGTGGTTCATTGTGCAACATCTCCACATGGGGTTACAGTGCAGCGGAGCCATATTGCCTGCTGTAAACTGGCTGAGATGGCTAGGAGGAGGCAGTGAGTTGGAGCCCACTGGAGGTGGCCAACCTGGTGGCCCTGGTGGAGCCCCACTGTGAGGCACTCTATGGTGAGGCCCCCTCACCATGCCTAGGACGCATGTGTGGCAGCAAGTGGCCACTGACCTGGTGGAGGTCACTGGTCGGGCTGGTCTGCTGAGCAGTGCCGGCACCAGTATGGTGACCTCCGCTGGGGGGAGCAGAACTTGTTGGCCAGGCTGGCGGCACATGCCAGGGGCATGGTGCCCAGGCCAGGTGAGTGTACCATCTATGCACCTATATTCCTCTGTAGGGTGTGTGTGTGCTTGCGTGGCTGTGCTTAGGTGACAGCTTGGACACGGTTGGCTGTGTCAGTGTGTGCAGCTGTGCAATGGATGGTTATGGCTGTGTGGGCGGGCACTCTCACTGGGGCAGGGGCACTCTGCTTTTGAGTCACACTGATGTTTGTCTCAACATATGTCTCCCACAGGCCGGGATCTGAGGATGCAGGGCTGGGATGAGGAGGGCCGTGCCAGGGCCCTGGTGGCAGCAGGAGTCACCCCTGGATAGAGCAGCAGCAGCAGCCGCAGCAACAGCAGCAGGGGCAACAGCGCAGACAGAGCTGCTTGAGCAATGTGAGTATCATGACTTCATGGATGCTATTGCATGCTGGGGGAGTCCACTAGCCCTGCACAATACAACCATGCAGGAAAGGAGGTCATAATTCCACTATACAAGACACTAGTGAGGCCCCACCTGGAGTACAGTGTACATTTCTGGAGACCATACCTACGTATGGACGAGAGTGCCAGGGAAGGTTCAGAGGAGGGCAACAAAGATGGTGCATGGCTTGCATCACAGGTCCTATGATGACAGGTTGAAAGAACTGAACATGTACTCCTGGAGGGAGGGGGAGAGGGGATCTGATGGAGACATACAGGTATCTTACAGGGGATCAGGGGCAGGACACACTTTTGAAGTGAAAAGATGTTCCAGGACTAGAGTGCATGGGATGAAGTTGGAGGGAGGACGATTCAGAGGACACATGGTGATGGACTGTCTTCACAGAGCGGGTGGTGGACAGTGGAACACCCTGCCAGATGAAGTGGTGGGGGTTGACACAATCACGGGATTTCAGACTGCAGGACAGACATGAAGGAATTCTGGAGATCAGGGCTAGAGGCAACAGACTTCTGGGAAACAACGTGAACTTACAAGCTCATATGGACAGACTGGGTTTGCCATAGGCCCTCATCTGACAACACTGTCTATGTATCTATGTATGTAGGCACGACACAGGTGACATGCATCACTGTGCAGTATCACAGCATGTCTGTGTATGCGTCACTGGTGGTCAGGCATGCACTGGGCACATAGCTTGTAACTGGCATCACACCACGTTGCCACGCCACTTGCCAGCCTTGTTTGTACTGTGATGGACGTGGGCGGTGTGTGGGCAATGGTGCGCATAGCTGGTGCCGCCTGTTTGTGATGGCCATGTGCATGTTCACTGTGGGTGGGTGTACGCCATCACAGGTGCGGACATTGGGCTATATGGCTTGCAGGTTGGGTGGTGTTCAGGGTTGTGGTCAGTCACAGCCATTGACTGTGTTCCCATTTTCCTAGGCCTCGAGGTTCTCCAGCGCATTGGGAGGGATGTCCAGAGCCTGAGACAGCTGCTGGAGGACAACCAAGCCATCCTGCAGTCCATCCACAGGCATGGCTCTTCAGAGGAGGCGGCATGGGACGGGCCAACACCACCCAGGAGATGGCGGCCAGCGGGACCATAAATTGTTCTTACCCTTCCCACTTCTCCCATCCCTACCACCCTGCCTTCCTCTCTCCAAGTTTGTAATCCCTACCCTTGACCAACCCGACCTTGTACCCATCCCCCTTGTAAATAGTTCTGGTTGATTGTTTTGTACTTTACTCTTTGAGAATACATTTATATTTTGATATGAATTCTGTGTTGGTCTCTGATTTGCAGCTGGCTATGGTTGCTCAGTTGCAGTGGTGTACAAGCCATCTGGGGTGGTATGGTCCTGGGTACATGTGTGTGTGTGTGTGCGTGTGTGCATGGGGAGGTATCACCAGCATGGCATTGACTTTCTGTTGGTCTTGTTGCCTGCTGCCACCACTGCTGGGTGCACAGGGTGGGTCTGGCTTGTAGGCTTCTGTGTTGCACGGGCTGATGTGTGCTGGGGGACTGCATGGTTTCCTGCAGTGCCAGTCACTGCACATGGGTGGTGTCTTGGGGTCGCAGTGCAGGGTGTGCTGTGCATACGGGGGCTGCTGTGCACTGTGGTTGTCAACCCCTGTGTGGCACTCTCCGCCTGCCAGTGGTTGTGCTGGGGTGTCATGGCTCTGCTATGCTTTGTTGGCTTGTCCCCATGGGCAAGTAGATCATCTGTCCCACCCCAGTGATGCTGTTCTTGGGGTGCGCAGGTGTGGTGTGGGTTCTGCAGTGTGTTCCTGTGCCCATGTGTGGCATGGCTGGCGGTGGGCCCCAGCCTGCCTCCCTGGATGTGCAGTTCCATTGCTCTGGGGGCTGTGCTTGCGCTATGGCAGCTCTGGATTGCTCAGCTGAGCTTCCTGGTTGCTCCATAGCGCAACATTTGTCTCAGCTTCTCCTTCCTGGTTGCTTGATGGTGCAGTATGTCACGATATTCAGGCGTTGGTTGTTTCGCAATTTGCTCTGCTCCATGTTTGAATATCGCACCTGTTGCGCATTTGCGCAACTGGTTTGTGCTTGCTCTCTTTGCTGCGCTCGTTTTGAGCGCAGTTTGAATATTCGGGGCCCAAATGTTTAGAAAAATAGCAGCAATGGCATTACAAAACATTTCTTAAAATAATGCAATATTTATTTCTATTTAACAGTGCTTTATAAGTCCACAACATCATAGGAATGCTGGTGCCTGAATATGACATCAGCACAAGTTATTATAAATGACACTGAAAGTTATGGAGATCAGGAAATATCCATTAGGCATTACTGGCAGCACTATTTTACTTCTTTATTTCCCTTCTTTGATGTCAGCTATAAAAGGGAGGGTGGACTAAATTTATTTTTTTTTGGCACTAAAATGTTATAGGTTTGGCCAATAGTTTATTTGGCAAAGATTTCCTTGGTGACAGTATTGTCACCTTTCCTTATACATGAGGCTTTCTTTAAGGAATCTTCACAAGTAGGTAAATAGATGTTATAACTCCTAAACATATATTTTATCAAGTCCCACATCAAAAGATGATCAGTGCTGGACCCATATACGTAAGAGAAAATATATTGGAATGATTGAAAAGTATAGATAAAAGCAGCCATGATGGCTGATGGTTTTGTTATCTGAAAGAGCTAATACCATTTCATGAGACCAAATGTTGCTCTTCAAGATACACCTGGAGAAAAGGGTCTGGGTGTCATATTGTACTTTAAAGGAAGAAGATCCAAATAAAACATCTCAAAAGGGATAGGATGCATATAGACACCATACAAATGAGGGCTACACAGATGATCCATAGGAAGCAGGGAGGTTGCACAAGGAATGGTTGACAGATCTTAACATGTATGCACTGAATACCAGAAGAGAAAGAGGGGATATGAGTGAATTAGTGTTCAGGTTTGCACAAGGAATAAACAGGTAAACTGTAAGATTTGTTCCCATAATGATGGCACAGTGTCTTTGTGTCTCTGTTTCAAGCAGGGAAAAACTACTTCAAAGAATGCTTGGTGGTCAATTGAAATAAACATTCAAGGAAGGTGGTAGCAAATGATTATGTAATCTTCAAAATCAGACTTGACACATAGCTTAAGGAAAAATTGGTGGCAAGGTATTCCTAATGGTTTAATGGAGGATGAATGCTATATATTAACAATCTTTCTTCTTCCATAAAGCTGTATCTGCATTTATGTGCAATGCTATTAGTGGAGGTGATACAAAATCTACCAAAAGAAAGTTATTGTATAGGAATTTAGCAAGAAACAGTTTGATCTGAAGTTAACAATGAAACCGCTCAATAACTGATAAGGAGAGGGTGCAAAGATAACTGAAAATGCCCAAATGAATGACAAGGAGAGGAACAAACAAAGACCAGAAAATAACACAGATAAATATGACATATATGTAAATAGAAGAAAACAAACATAAATAATTTTATTTACCCTGAAACTGTTCAAAATAAGCAGTGGAACAATGAGATCAGGTGCATATTTCTAGGTATGGAACAAAACAGTGTTCTTACACATTTTGTTGAATAACTACAGATATATTTCAGCATATTCTGGAACTGTATCTGCAGATGAACCAGGCACATAAATAAGGCAAAATCTAATATGCATCCAACATGTAGTGGCCATGACATCATCTTCATATTTCAAATTTTATAAAAGTACAGTATGTGTAAGGTAATGTCTCCGCATGATAGACTCAAGATACAAACAATTTGAGGAAGAGCAAACAGAGTTGAAAAATGTTTGAAATAGCATATTCAATAAATCTACTATATAAAAATAATGCAAGAGATATTGGACATGTGTACTTGGTATGCCATTTTAAGATGGTAACCCTAAGACTATTTGGATTCCTGATTATAATATTTGCATTAATGATTTACTATGGCAACATAGTTAGATTTCCAAATCAGCATTTAAAACTAAAACTAAAACAAAGCCAATAATGAAGAACAATATAGTTTAAAATATACTGAACAAGTTAAATCAATGAAGTATCTGAGCTAGAAAATCCAGATGCAGTTAGTTCAAACACATGTAAATAATATCTAAGGGCAAAAACAAAAGAAGGAGTATATGCACAAAAGTTGATTCAACATAATGAAAAGGAAGAAAATAAAACCTAGAAAACCCTAGGATTAATGTTTAGATTCAGTGATAAATGCAAACCAGGTAATGGGTTGCATCCTTGGAAAGAGGCTATATAAGTAATATTAGTAAAAGAAATAGTATACTGTAGTAAGTGCATTGTTGGGTACAATACTATGCATGGATAAAGCATAGGAGAAGTAAACTATAAGAAATGACAGGGTGTTGGTTGTGCTGGGATAATTTTATACTCAGGGCACTTTGATGCAAAAGCCACAGACCGGTGCCTTTAGATCATAGTCAGGTGGTTATCCCAGCACGACCAGCACTCTGGAGTGTATCATTGCATTTATAAAATGTTTATTTTTTGTAGAATTTTAGAAAATAAAAAAAATGTAAATGTTGGAAATGTATTAAGACTACCTGTTTAAAACATAGTCCTTCTGCTGGTGGCTGCAACTGGGGTTAGAACTAGTGTAATGTGAGCATTACTGTAGTGGTAGTGTATGCTGTCTTAGTGTTTTGATTGTTGGCAGCTAGGTCTGGGTGAAATTAGCAATCCCACTTTCATGGAATTTTTCAAAATTCCACACATTTCATGAAATATTGTGGAATTTCATGACATTTCATAAAATATGTTTATTTGATAACAGTACAGTCATCTGTTTAGCTAGAGATTTGAAATGTGATTTGATTACTTTTTGTTAGATGTTCTAAAAGTATGAAACATATAGCATTCAGATGAGTAGTTCCAAACTTCTAGGGATCAACATCAAGCATTTTATTTGCTTCGTGAAATTTTGTAAAAATATTTTTCTTCTTATAACCAGGCCTCATTTGGAGCTAGGTATTTGAAATTTAGAATGAAAATCTTTGTTTAAGGGATTTAAAAGCAACAAAATGTGGAGAGATGTGATTAGATACATTTTAAGTTACAGGGTTCATAATCCCTCAGTTTGATTATTTGTGGAATTTAGTGAAAAGTTGCAAAATAATTGGATGCTTTCAATTCTGTTGCTAATGCAAGCATTGAATTCTTCTAAATACCAAGGGTTGGCACAAACAGAGCAGGAGTTGGTGCACTCTCAGATTTCAGCTGAAACCGTATACTGGTGAACTCATTCCAAATGAAGAGAGTATACCAGAGGGAAAATGAGGACAGCACTGCACAAACAAATGCACAAGCTCATGGCTACTATCAACCAAAGTGGGTGCTATGGTTTAGGGACCTCAAGCAGGATTAGTGAATGTGGGCCCCTGGCCCAACATCAACCCATATGTTGAATGTAACCCATACATGCACTATTTTATTTGTCAGTTCAATCAGTGGTATATTTATAGTTTTTAGGAGGCAGAAATGTTAATTCCTGGGCGGTTCTTCCCATCCCATCCATCTATTGCCGCCCACCTTCCTCTTATTGACTGGGCCATACATTGGTGAGGCATTTCATGACATCTTGATCCACATCAAATGACCTGCACAGCCCTTTGTTGCTGGTTTATTAAGATAAAATGATAAAAAAAGAAAAACTAATAAGGTAAGCTTGTCACATTGGGGCCCCCATGAGTAGGGGCCCACAGAATCCATAAGGTTCACTGGTGCCTAAAACTGGCTATGCTAGCAACAATCAAGAAACATCACAATCCAGTTTCAGCTTATAACTTTTAGGTATTTTGTTAAACCCAAAATTAGCAATGTGTAACAGTAACAATCTCAACGGATGTTATGAGTCCATAACAGTAGCAGTTGTGAACTAAATACACCTGACTGGGCTAACAATGTGCTACATAGTTCAAAGCAGTGCAATTTATTTCAAATGAAATATATATAACAGAGTCAACCTCCCACCCAGCTGAAAGACTTATTTGCCATGACCTATGTTTCCAATTTTGCTTTAATAAAATATTTACCAGTTATAAGCTGAAGCTGAACTGTGATGTCTCTTGATTGTTGCTAATAGCCACTAACTTTTCCTATTGCAAGTACAGATCTACAATTTGGCATGCCTATTCATAATGGTTCATGGAATCTAATAAAATGGTTATTTAGTTTAAAATTACACTAAGAATACAGCAAATTATTAATTGGCAAATGATTTTCAAACATTTACTGAAAGCATAATAGATGATGCCATTAATATTCCACCTGTGAAATTTGTTGTGCATAAGGTATAGACTTATGTATGCTACATCTGATTAGCTGTGCTGATCTGTTAACAGTATGAACGTCCTTCCTCAGTGACTACGTGTCCCCCACTTTTTTCTCTCTTGAGCTTGACCAGGTGGATTTAGTCAAATCCAGGGAGGAAATGGGTGGGTGGGTGGGTAGCTACAGCAGAATACACTGTATGCTGCATACTGAGCAGACTTTTTAGACCACAATGTCTTGTTTCTCCTGGCATGTCTGTATGTTCATATGCTTGTCTCTGGTGTCCTCTAAGTTCATCACAGTGACAACCTCCCTTAAAAGACAGTCATATATTAACTTTTCTGTCAGAGCTATCCCTTCTAAGTAGCCAGAATCAAATAAAGTGAGAGAAGGCTCTTACATCTCCTGGAAAAATTAGGTTTAATCATATTAAATAGATCTCTTAAAAGCAAAAATTCAGCATATTTACTTGTTCAAATTCAAAAGGAGCTAGTGTGTTTGACTATATGTATGCATTTGCATGGCACATTTATTATTTTGTAGAATTTGACATCATTTTATGCCCTGAGAGGAACATGATCCTATAATCCTTAAATTGAACTTTCCAGTTGATAATGCACAGCTGGGAGAAAATTATTTTGCACCACAAATATTAATAAGAAATCATAAAAGAGTTTTATCCTCCTAAGAAACTAATAAAAATAGCAGATGTGCTAACTAGTTCAGAAAATCAAGAGAAATTAAATACTTTCACATTTAGCTAATCAGCCAACGAGATATATGCAATCTTCCAGGATATTAGTGGGACCACTCTGCCACTTATGTTGTCCAGCAAAAGTAAAGATACATGATACTTGGTTTAACAAGGGCTGTAAAAATTCTGAATGTTTCTATCTCACAGGAAAATTAGTAATTCCTGAATAAACCAGGAAGAAAATTAGACATTTTTGCTCTTTCATTGCTATTTATTCTAAGCCAAACAATAGTCTTATATGCTAGAAGTAAACCAGTCAGGCAACTCAAATAAATTTCCCTTTCCCATATATCACCAATGTCCTGGGTTAATTACTACCAAAAATATAGTTCTGATAATTCATTTGCTGGTTTTGAAATAATGTTCTCCAGAAATTGTAGGGTGCTTCTCAACCTTTAAATATCACCCCATATGAAATATCAGAGGCTATCAACAAACTAAGGCAGATAAAGGACATGTTAAGATTCCTCTTTTCTTTATAAAATTCAGTTAGAATGGTGGAGTAATCTCTTGGCTACACTGTTCATCTTCATAGAAGAGAATGATATTCCTTATGCATTGAAAAAGGGCAAAATAATAGTATCAATTTTCAAAAAGTGAGATCTGAATCTCTCTGAAAATTATAGACCAATTAGTCTAATAAATTGTTTAGGAAAAATCCTTGCCAGAGTAATTTTGGCCAGATTAAATCTTTGGGCAGAACATATATATCAAGCACGCATCAGGAAGGGACATTCAACTATTCATCGATGTTTCATTTTAAATCATATTGTGGAGAAATAGTACATCAAAACATATGCCCATTTATTTAGCATTTGTAGACTTTAATGATGCATTTGAAGGAATCAGTAGGGCACTTCTCTGGGAAAACTATAGAATTTTGAAATAATTACTGGTCTTTTCTCTGAAAATTGGACTACAGTGAAATATAACTTTGCAGGCAGTGTTTCACATCCTTTGATACAAACCAGGTGTGAAACAAGGATGCAGTCTGGTTCCATTACTATTTAACTTGCTTATTAATGATCTTCCAACTTCTTTTCTAACTGAAACTTCTCTCTTCCGTCTGTTAGGGTACAGTATTCTTGTACCAACACTTACATTCACTGATGACCCAGTACTGATTTCTGTTTCCTACTGGGATTAAAAAGACAACTTACACTATTACAACAATATTGTATTCAAAATAAATTGTCTAATAACACTAAAAGACACACATTTTAACAGTAGGAAAACATAGCTCAAGATCTGTTTGCACATTCGGTTTGGCACGCTAACAATACTCCTTTGAAGGTGGTCTCTAGTTACCTTTACTTGGGTTTCTATTTTTCTAATAATTGTAAGACAACAAAAGATATTGGCCAAGATATTCAGAAATGCACCAAAGGCTGGTGCAAGTCTGGCACAGAACAAGATAGATTCGCCATGGAAAACCAAGTGATATATCAGAAGTAGCACTACCCAAGCTGCCTCAGCACAAGTCATTGAATATGGCACAGTTGCACCATGGCACAACCAGAGATGTGCCAGCACAACCAGGGAAGCATGGAGCACACCTGTGCACAAACACAGGGGTGCAGCACGCATACAAGATGCCAAGGACACAGCCGGTAAGCACAGTGACAATGGGCACAGGACCCCACCAGCAGGGCACACCAGTGCAAACACAGGCACAGAACAGAAGGGAAAATGCCCAACATGTGATGGGGACAACAGCAACCTGAGCCAGTCCACTGGCATTGGACAGGAGCATGCCCCAAACCATACCCCATACCACAATGGTGGCATGGCCAGCAGGTGACTGGAGGGACACTGGTCAATACAGGTCCGCCAATGGTGCCCCCATCCCATTAGCCAGCCAGCCATGGCCACTGCAACACTGCAATGGGTGTCCACCCCATGTCCCCAGTGCCAATAGACCCATGCCCCACATGCACACAGGCAGCCCATACGCCAGGCAGGAACTGAGCCAGGCCCAGGCAGAGGGTCTGACCCCACGGACTGGGTGCCCAACAGGGATGCAGATTACCCCACCCCAGTATACAGACATGTCCAGAAGGATGTCCATGACCATGTGCCACCACCACGCACACACCTTGCTGCCCATCCCTGACCACAGCCCCATGGAGATCCTGCAAGCACAGAGCACACCCACCAAACTGGGTGATTGCCCTCACTATAATGTGGCACACCACTGTACACAGCCATGAACCACAGGAACACTGCACAGCCACCCCCATGCCTGTGCAAACACCATGGACCAACACCTGACCACTACAGCATGGCTCAACATGCCACCTGCAAAGCAGACAGGGAGACAGGCATGTAGCAGTAAAATGCTTTATAAGGTGTAAAATGCAGTAAAAACAATGTACCAAGAGGAGGGACAGGGAGGTACAATGAAGGGTGCGGACAGGTAACAGGGGCTGTACAATGGTATGGGGACTGCAGGGAACAGGACAGCAAGATAAAGGATGCTATGTACAGGGCTCCTCAACGGCATCCACCTCCAGCTGTCACACCACACCTCCACCCCTCTGGTTGGCTGCTGTTATTCACATCATGGAGACCATGACATCCAGCACCCTCCACATGACCACCAGAATCTGGTGCAGGAGCCTGGCTTGCACATGCTGAGGCCTACAGGTAGTAGGCCATCCAACACCTATGGCATGGGACAAGACAGGCAATGAGTGCAATGGCCCAGGGACATATGCCCACCCACAGCGTGCAATGGACAGTGGGACCACACACCTCCGGATAGCCCAGAATGCAATGCTAGCCAACAACTCAGCATACCACTGTGGTGAAGAGAGGTGGATGTATCTTTGCAGCAGCCACAGGACTGCACTGTGACAGTCACATGGTACACAACAACAGCAGCACTGCACCACAACTGGTGGCATCCGTGCGTACACCCACCCCACCAACAGCCAGTGCAGAGTGGCCAAGGGATGGCATTCAGTGGCATGCACAATGTAGTGTGACACACACACAGCTGTCATGGCACAAGGCAGAGATGGCCATGGCTGTGCCCGATTCTCACCACTACCAATGTGACACTGAGAAGATATGTGACAACGATACCTGCCATTTGCTGTGCAGCTGGTGTCATCTGCTGCCTGCTAGGCTGTGCCACCCTGCCAACCACCACTGCCTCCCTAGCCTATCTATGGTCCTCTGGCCCTGTGGAGAGAATGAAGAAAGGTGGACATCAGTACAAAGCCACCCATGAGGGCCCCCACCACCACACAGCTCACTGTGTGCTGGGTGTGTCCCAGTCTGTCCTGAGGTCCACACACCAGCATGGCTGCCACCATGCAGCAGCCGAGCCCAATGCATGGTAACCCCAGGCCAATGAAGTACCCAGCTGTGGGCCATGCCACAGCCATGCCAACACCACAGTATCCCGACTGGCCTTAACAGCAACATGAGCACACCTACCTGGTTGTGGCACTGAACTTTGCAGGACACGGGCCTGCAGACACCACACATAGTCTGGTGCCCTCTGCCACAGGTCCCCATAACAGTGCCTGAACTGCTCCTCCAAGTGCCCGACACCAGTCCTCCACTCCAGGGCCTCTGCGACATGGTGCCACCCTCCACCCTGGCCTGCTGTAGTGGCACCTGGCCATAGAGCTGACCCTCAAAGGAGTGTACTACTGCCACCAGGTTGATTAGCTCAACCTATGACCAGTTGCCTGCTCACCTGCTCTGTCTCTATACCATGGTCATCAGCCAAGTTCAACAAGAAAATGGTCAGTGGAACAGTGCACTTGTCCACCACAGGTACAGGATGCATGATAGGGTACAGAAGGCTGAAACTGTGCAGCATGTGGTTGCACAGCCACTGCACAGTGTGGGGCCATAGAGCAGTCATGGGCATGCACAGCACACCTGGGCCTAGCAGTGTCACAGGGTCACAGCATGACCTGTGGGTCAGAGGTCATCACCTCTGTGTGCAGTGTGCAGGTGCACGATAGAGGCAGTGAATGTATGCAAGATGGCATACTGGCGCTGCATGCGCCATGCCATGGTATTGCTCATGCTGCGCATGATGCACGATAGCAGTGTGGATATTGCTGCACACATGCACACTGTGGGCACGCCGCATCATGCATGCATGGGCATTGCACCATGGAGATGCTCGGTACAACCCTATTGTGCACAGCACAAATACGTGATATTCAAACACCACATTCAAATCACCTCAAGAGCCAATGCATGGTGAAGTGAGGAGCATTAGCATATCATTACAATTGTGCACAGGCTAATTTGCATGCCTTGCACCTAAAAAGTGATACAGAACAGCACAGGCCACAGACCAGTATTGCAACTGTTCAGGTCCGTAATTGGCAACATGGAGGGACCGAGGTCTCATCACACATTGCAACAAGGTGCTGCAATGCATCATGCTGTCACTGATCCCCACTGCTGTTCATGTCCCCAGGTGGAAGAATGTCAGGAGATGAAAGAGTGGAGAGCCAGGGGCCTGCTCAAAAGTGCAGACCCAACTTTATAGCTGCTGAGAGCACTGCCCTCTTTGAGGCCTATATGAATCAGGAGGACCTACTCAGTGATGCCACGGGCATGCCTCAGGAGTGTGTGGTGGCTTGGGAGGTGGCCTATTATGTGAACACCCATGGCACTCCATCGCATTTCAGGGTGAAAAGAAGGTTGGCACTGACAGGAGACTTATAAGGACAAGATTGCTGCCATCCGGGCATCCTGCAGGTGACCGCTGGTGGGACAGTGACCGTGCCACTGCTGACTGCCACGGTGGTGGAGGGCATGCCTGGTAGTGGGTTTCAGATGGGTGGCTGCCCCTCACTGTGTGGTGGGTATGACCAGCTGCCAGGCATGCCTGTTGTGGGTGTGACATGCAGGTGTGTCTGAGGCCATGCCCACTGCTTTGAGCATGCAAAGATGCTGACACACACTGCTGCATGGTGGTGGGTGGCAACAGTGACATGGGGGGTGGGGGGTAGGGGTGAGGCTGAGATGGATTGGGGTTGGGTGGGGTGGAGTTGGGAGGTAGGGGTGGGGATTGGGGCCATGGGGTATGCTGCTCCACTGACACACTGTTCTTGTTTCGCAGTACCAGCATGCCTCCATGCAGAGGAGCAGGCGGAGGTAGCCATGGACATGGATGCCCGACCCTCAACCTCAATGGGCATCCAGAGCTGGGACAGGCCTTGTTTTGGCATCACTGGGCATGTGGCTGTACCTGACATGGGGTTGGATGACCTCTGGCTGGGTTCCTGTACGATGACAGCCTGGAGGTGCTGTGTGCAGAGACCCAGCTTGGTGTGTTGTCCGACACTAATGATGACCTTACACTGGTACTGGACACCATAGGGAGGTGGCATCTGACATGCCCCTACCCACTACACAGGCACCAGCAGGTCCCAGCGCCTGCCCACAGACTCAGAGCCACCCCATCCCTGCCAGTGCAGTAGTGTGTGGCACCACAGCTGTGTCTGTTGTGGGTGGTGGTGGTGCTGGGGTGCAGCGGAGGTGCAAGGCACTGCCCAGCAGACAGTCAGGGCGGTGGAAGAAGAATGTAGGTGACATTGGGCAGCATGCTATGATGCCCACCGCCGTGCACCAGGCAACACTGTACCTCCTGTACAGCCCACTGTGCAGTGTCTACCTGAGCGGGGCTGTGCAGCAACCTGCTGTGATCCCCCCCAGCCTGGTGTCCAGACCAGGAAGACCAGGAGGCCGAGAGGCTGTGGGAGCACATCCGGTTACTGAGGGGCCTTTGTGGATAAGCAGGCATTGCTTGCTGAGTGAGGTGCGTGCACTGCGGGCAGTGGTGTGCCAGATGGCCAAGCAGTGGGACAGGGCAAAGCAAGGCTTATGGACAGACTCACCCAGATGCAGGAGACCATGA
The DNA here is from genome assembly GCA_016271365.2 of Neoceratodus forsteri. Classification (NCBI taxonomy): domain Eukaryota; kingdom Metazoa; phylum Chordata; order Ceratodontiformes; family Ceratodontidae; genus Neoceratodus; species Neoceratodus forsteri. The sequence goes on from CM028135.1 coordinate 676,555,162, forward strand.
CTGCAACACTGGACCGCATGACTGGTGCGACTGTGGCATCAATAGACTGCATAGCTGGTACCATTGCAGCTGGGTTTGTGTCAGTGGTGGCCAGTGGGCTTGGCCATATGCAGATGATCCCTGAAGTGCACTATCCACCTTACAGTCCCAGTGTGCGGTGACACTGACATGGCAGACAACGGGATCAGATATCAGCATCCCAGACACCCCGGGCAGGCCATTTTGGCCACCATGACACCCCTGTGTGGACTTGGTCACAGTCACGCACATCAACCCCTGGGAGGGTGTCTGACACATCCCTTATCACCGATGCACAGCAGACATTGCCAGTTGACTCTGGCACATGCTGCCCATGGCCATGGTGGTTGTGGGACTATGTGGTTGGAGTGACATGTCCAGCTGCCCCAACCTGCCATCCGCTGTCACCACACGCACATGGTGGTGGTGGTGCAGCATGCATGTGGTGGCGTGCATGTGTGTTGTGCTACATGCCCCTGTGTGTGGATCATGCTGTTGGGTCATGTGGCATGGTTGTCATGATGACAGCTCAGCACCAGTGCTGCCTGTGCACCGTGTCATGCTTATGATCCATGCCATGTCCCTCACCCTGTGTGTGGGCAGCTGTGTGTGTGTTCTGCCCGCGCACATGCCACTGCTGCATGTGTCTATGTGTGCATGCCCATGTGTCAGTGGCCCTGCCCTGACTGTTGCATGCCCCTGTCCCTGCATGCATACTACTGTGTACATCCCATCCACTGTGGTGTATGCTGGGATGTGTGGGCCATGCCTGTGTGTCTGTGTACTCACCTGTGTTGTCCGTAATGCTCCTTGTGATCATGTCACAGTGCTTCCATGTCTCCTGCACCATTCTGGGATCCCTCCTGCCAAGAGGCACCTGCCCATCACCCTCCAGACCATCACCACCATCGTCCCGCTACTGTCGCCTCATCAACCTTGGACTAATATTCCATGGTCAATGGCCATGTTAGCAGGATGCAGCAGGCCAGGAATATGCAACAGGCTTTCAATGGACTGTATTGTAAGGCACCACCTCATCCATCTAGGCAATGGGATTGAATCTTTAGCATGCCAAAGAAATGCTCGATGATATTGCCTGTGCTGGCATGTGCCTCATTGTATCTTTCCTCCACAGGGGACGATGGTCACTGGTAGGGGTGAGCAGCCATGGCCTTAGTGTGTATGCACCTCACCTGTGTAGGAGACAACACAGTTATCCCTGTATTGTGCTGTGCTTCCACCACTCCCTCCCAGTCATCACACACCTCAACAACCACCCCATCCTCCCTCATCCACCCCTAGGGCCATGTCTGTCAGCCACCCTGGCACACATCCTACTCACCAACAAGGTGGCCTGTGGAATGTCTCCCCACTCAGTTCTTGGCAGAGTGCAGAACTATGCCATATGAAGGCATCGGTGCACTCGGGGTGTGTGGCACAGACATTGATGATGTGCCCCATGGCATCGCACACCACGTGGAAGTTGATGGATGGGTATCCTTTGTTGATGTACACCATGCCCTCTGGGCTGGGTGGTGTGTGGATGCCAACATGGGTGCAGTCTATTGCCCCAATCATGCCTGGCATGCATGCTACCTGGTGAAACTCCTGCATGTCTGCTGTGTGCTCTGCCTGTGTGCTGGGGAACTGGATGTACTCTGAAGCATTTGGCAGCACAGCACTGAAGAACTGGGTGAGGAAGAGGGACATGGCCAACTGGGTGATGCCCATGGTATCACCTGTTGGTCTTTGGAAGGTGCCTGTGGCAAGCAAGCACATCAAGGCAGTCACCTTAGTCTCCACTGTCATAGCGAGACTACATCTGGTGAGTGCCTGCATCTCATCACTGCACAACTTCCAGAGCTGCCTCATAACTGCCCTGTTCAGGAGGTACTGGCCCACAGTCTCTGTGTCACTAACATTCTCATGTGATCCTGACACGGTACCACCTGTGTCAGGCATACTGCTGCTGAGCCTTTGTGGGCCAGGCTGCCATTTCTCCTGCTTCCCCACACCTTTCATTATGGCATCCATCAGGAATGGGCCACTGTCCATTGCTCAGGCACTGGTATCTCCCTGAGTGCCACTCACACTCTGTCTATCCATTGGTCTGTGTCACTCTCTTTCCTCTCTGTCTGTCTGTCTCCCTCTCTGGCTCATTGTCTCTTTCTCTCTGTTACTTCCTCCCACTCCTATCTCACTGTGCTCAGTGTTGCACATCTGCTGTCTCTGTGTTTGAGCCTATATTTATTGTCTCAAGTTTGCCTGGCACAACCTGGGGTTTGCTCCACACATGCGCCATGCTCTATGGTTGAATATGCCATTGTGCCACTTTTTTATTTAGTTTTTAATCACTTTTGTACCCCCTACATCCTGCAGACCAACCCTTCAGGACCGCCAAGGAGTAATCCTCTTGCTTCACTCGCCCTACCCAGATTCACCTCTTGTCCCCATGTAGTTATGGCTTCCCCAAGCAGGGCTGAGGTGGGGCAGGTAAGCACACCGATACTCATATTTTGTCAGACCAGAGGTAGTCGGGTAGGTGAGGGCATATTGGAGGCACACCCAGGCACTCCTTCTTCCTGGGCACTGCATTTTCCATTTTCTGTGTGGAGGAATGGCACGCACCCTACACCAAGGCGCCACTGATGGCATCGCCACTCCCCCATCCTCTATGTCTGCTCTGTGCTTGCCATGCCACTGGCCTTCGCCAGAGGCCAGTCAAACTCAAGTGTGGACCCCTCCTCCTTGGAGAGGAGATCAGTCCTCTGGATGCTCAATCCTCCCTCCGCTGCTGACCCCGATGGCCTGGGTTTGTTCCCAAACCCGGTTATCAGAGTGGCATGAGGTGTGGCATCCAGTGCCTCAACCTCATCACCACCGGGCTGCCCATGGCATACTTATACATGAAAACACCCCTGCACTTCCTGCATGCATTATGGTTGTGAATTGACACACTGGGATTTGCACTGCACCATGGCTCCCTTTGAATATCGCCAGTGGCGCATCTTCAGATTTGCACCAGTGCATCGCAGTTGCACCATGTGCAAGTGCTCTGAATATCTCATCCATTATATATATACTCTAAATATGTTGTCTCAGACAAAGAGTGCCTTATTGAGGTTTAATGCCAGGTATGGGGGCTATTCAGTAGTTTCTATTGTATGTGCAACAGAAATGAAGATGAACCTGGCAGACTTGTATGCAGCTGAGATATGGTATGATAAAACATTGAACAATTAGAAAAGCCTTTCACTCAGTTATACAGATCTACATTACAAATACCTTGGTCAACAGCCTCAGAAATTGCCTGGGCAGAGCTTGATCAAGCAAAAATTAAATACCTAGCTCTCTCTGCCAAAACAACTTACTGGATCAGATGCATTAACTCTTACTCAAATAGGTTAATTAAAAATGCATGGATGAATAAGTAACTTGGATAACTAGAAATTCTTCTTCACTATGGCTGAAAGATGTATTGGATACATTAAAATTCTGAAATTTAAACATTTATGGACAGACTGCCTTAAAAGATAACCATGTCTCACGATTACAAAAGGTTAATAAAAATAAACTTAAACATCTATCATATAGCACTGATATGTAGAAAATTAGGATATTGAAGCTACATGTATGGTATACTGAAAACAAAATTAATCACATTTGTGAGTCATATTTTTTTTCCTTCATGATAAAAGGATAGGGCCTTATTTATAAAGTTTTGATTCAAACTATATTCATCCAAATTTCTTAAGCACATTTTTTCTAAAATAAATCTATGATCCAAAATCTATATTGTGATTTGGTCAAGATGAGCTGAAACCCTTATTCACCTTCTTCTTTATTGTCCAAGATATGAACATATAAGAAATGTTTCCATTGGTCACTATTTTTCATCCAATGTATTTTCAAAGGAAGAGACTCTCAAGATTCTTATAAATACACCTTCAGATCTTGTTAGAGAGGACATGTTAAGATTCTTGAAATGGATTTCTTCAGTAATGCTACATAATAATCAACAAGCTTGTTTACAAAATAATTGTGAACAAAACTTGATTTAATATCTTCCATTGAGTGATAGCTTTCTATGCTTTCCTTAATTGGAAAATCTCCTTAGATATCCAGTATTATAGGATATTTTTAGTGATTACAACTTATATTATGTCTATGCTATTCCCGGGTAGAAGATGTCTTGTTTATATGCTATACAATCCTTAACTGGGGCAGAGCATTTTCTAAGCCTCACCCAATGGAATATATATACTTACTGAAGTGGTTTAACATACATTTACTGTAGTAAGTGATTTAAAAATTCCACCTTTGACTTGATGTCCCTAGAAAAGATATTTCATCCTTGCTTATAGACTAATGTAATATTCACAGGCAAACTATATAAGTATGTGGATTCACTGGTGACAAAAGTTTTCTAATACATTATATAATACATGGTTCAGATTGAAATGATATGTTTTAATGTGAAAATATATAGTTACTACACATCTATATATTTCAAATTTTTAATTCTGAGATGTATGTATTGTATTTTGCAAAATGCTTGTGCTTATCTGTGTTTGTAATGACTCATCTTGAGTCGAACATACAAACATTTGAATTGAATAGCCAGAATCTCTCTGTCTTGGTGCTTCAGTCATTTCTTCCCACCCAGATCTCTATGGTATGGGTGTTGTTGCACAAGAGGTGCTTAGGCTAGTACATTTTCTTAGGTGTGATTCCATGTAACCTATATTTAACTAAGAACTGTCAATTATGCTCTCTTGCTCTAAATGGCATCAACTATTTTGTACAACCTAGTTTTGCTGCTTTTCCTTGGTGAGCCCATTCAACTTATTCCTGACCCTGATGACCACCTGCATTATCATCCCTATCTTTTAATCTGAACCTCCCTGACTGCCTGTCTATTCATATGGCCAGTTATCCCTTCTGTTGGCACAACTGCAGTCCATCTTGATATGCAGAATTCCCTTGCCACAGAACATGCTGTTTTACATGGCCAGCAAAACAAGACCCTTCCTTTTTCAGAAGACTCTCAGCAAACTCTTGCTAAGAATCTGCTGAAAAAGAAGACCTAATTAGGTATACCCTGTGATTCCCAATGGACATTGCTCCCAGTATTTGAATCTTCTTGTTTGAACTTGGAACCTTTTTATCCCACTGGACTTCCGATTTCCCCTGGTTCTCTGAGCTCGGAAAGTTTTGTCCTTCAGGATTCCCTGCCTCTATTTGAACCCATAAAAGAAAGATTTTCCAGGAAGCTCTTGGTAGGCTCCCAAGTTACAAAGTATTTTGTTACCAAACACTTACTGTGGTATACTATTTCATTTAGTGGCATGCTTTCCAGTGGCCTTTTCACCTCCCTCTGTAATGGTAGAATTTTAACATTAGCTTAAAATATATTTTTAATTTCAAGCATCCTGGCTCTAATTGCAGTTCAAGCTCCACTCATCGAACAAGGCACCCTTCCTTGTTCAGAGCTGGTTTTAATGTTTGGTTCGGAGCTGGTTTTAATATTGGAGCAGAAGCAGTTTCACAATCAGAGCCAAAGCTCCCTGCTGCATGGAAACAGTCTGCCGTGAAGTGCCTTTAGTGTTTCAGAGCCTCTCAGTACAAAATGCTTTATTGTACTGTTTAAACTAATGGCAGTTCTCTGAGCTTTTTCAAACAGGGGACTTTCAAGGAGGTGAAAGGGAGCTTGCACCTTGTGCCATGGTCTTGTTAGGAAATCTGCCCTCCACCTACCCTCCCACCCTATTTAAACAGTTTCTTATATAGCTACTAGGACTCTCCCACCTGTCACCAATTGGTTAAGTGTCTAGTTTCTCTATAGCTCATTATAACACTTGCACACTGGGGCACTGTAATCCTTCCTGGGCTATTTCACCCAGAAGCACTACTTTCACTGCTTTTCCAATCTAACTACATTTCTCCTTGGAAATCATCTCTTTCTCAAACTATTTTCTCTTTGTCTTACACTTCTCCTTGGCAATTGTCTCTTTTATCTGTTTATCCTGCTCTTCTCTCAACATAATCATCGCACCTGTCCTAGAACATCTGACTCAGCTCACCTCCCACCTCAATCCTCACTTCTGTAATTGATCACACTTCAGTGCCATGAAACCTATCTTGCATGCATTCCTCACTGCCTCACTACTAACTTTTATTGTTCTGTCTGGCCTCTTAAGGAATCAGTTCAACCCTTCATCACTACAGCTATGCCCTTCCTGCTCCTTCAGTACTCTACCCCTCTGCTAAGCTGACCCTCCAGCCCTGCTCCTCCTCACCCTGCACCCATGACCTCACTCTGCACTCCACCACCATGCCATTTCACATAACAGTTTACCCCTGTACCCCCATCTATACAATTGTCTCTAACTCACGCTACATTCCTAGGGCTACTACTTCATCAAACTTTGCCTTTATCATGAGTGCTCCTCTTCCTACCACTCTTTACTAGTTGTATATCACTACCTTACTAGGTGTAGATCCTGAGCTCTCCTTATTTGCTTACAACAGACAAAGGAGGCTCCTTCTGCTCCTCTTTCTCATCTCAGGTCCATTCACCCCAACCCAGGACCCCCTCAAGCTGCCCATGAAATCCTCCTCTCCCTCATGTCACAATGGACAGCTCAGATTATACTTAACATCCAGAGTCTGTTAATTAAAAAAAAAACAGTGCTTGAATCATGGCTCACAGCCAATACCATTGACATTATTGCCTTCTCCAAAACTTGGTTAATCCCAAAGATCCCTTCAATGAAATCAGCCTAGAGGTATTCCCTCTTCATGAAGGACAGACCCCAGTAAAAGAGGGGAGAGTCCTCCTTTGTATAGCCAAATAACCTCTCAGCCACTAAGCGTGTTACACCTATATCAGATGCCTACCTTAAATTCTTATTGGTTAATCTCCTCCCTAGGCAATAACAAAATAATCACCATCAGCACCATCTATCTCCCTGGCACCCCCCATGAACTTGATGTTTTTCTTAACCTTAGAACTCACTTCCCAATGGATGGGAATGGATAATCCTTAGTGATTTTAATCTAAACTGGCAGTCCCCACAGTCCAGCATTGCCAAAGAATTCATTATCAGCCATGGCCTCCACCAGTTTATCACCTCCACCACTCACACTAACTATAGGACTGGTATGAATCCATTCTTGATTGGATTCTAGTTTCTAACCCTTCCTATGTCATTTCTTCAGGGGTCCTACTGGATTCCATTAGTGGCCACTGCACAGTGTGCTGTTGCTGGTCAGCAAAGACACCCATTGAGAACACATATTCATCCATACTTCTTGACAGCTCAAAATCTTAACCATGTTGATTCTCAACACTGCCCTTGTCACTGAACTGGTCCTTCACTGAATCCACTGGCAAACATTGACTCCACCCATGGGAAATCTTCAGCACCAATTTCCTTGCCTTATGTGACTCCTCATCCCCAGAAAAAAAAATTGGAGCTAAGGGTCACAATCATGAATGGATCACTTCTGACCTACTTAATTTCATAAGGAAAAGGGACCAGGTGTGATCAAAATACAGAAGACATAAACTTCCCACTCCTACTACAGTACAAAACTCTTCAGAACAGTTGTAAATCAGCAGTCCTGGTGGGTAAAATTACCTTTCTCACTGAAAAACAACAAAGCTCAAGAGGCATCCCTAAGCACACCTGGAACATTCCTAATGATCTTATCGGAAGATGACAAAACAATGAGCAAATTAGCCTCATCGCGGGGACAGAAATCATGGATCCCCAGGACATAGCTCACTTTTAATAACTGCTTTGGTGATTTGGACAAATATAAGCCACCTAACTCTTGCACTCAACCTCCCCCAACTAGCCCCACCCCTCTTCTATTTTCATTGCCCCTACCCAGAAGTGGTTGAACTCATTAAAATAAATGATCCCAGGCCTAATACTGGGCAAGACAACATTGACTACAGGATCCTCAAACTGGTATGGGAATCTGTAGCTGTTCCTCTCACAAACATTCTCAACCACTCCCTCTGCTCCGGATTGTTTCCTCTAAAATGGAAATGCACTATCAACAAACCCTACATAAACCCAGACCCAAAGATACGGTTTCCAACTACAGACCAATCTCCCTCCTGGTTTCCCTCTCCAAAATCATTGAAAAAAATCATCTATAAGCAAACCATAGAATTTCTCAAAAACACAGCCTGCAGACTGAGGCCAAACACAGATTCTGACCAGTCACAACACCAAAATGGCCCTGATAAAATTCACCAACTTTATTGATAGAGTCATCGATGAAGGCCTTTACTCTGGCTTAATTTTCTGGACCTCACAAAAACCTTCAACCTCATCGACCACAATTTTCTACTCTCCAGTCTATCTTGTCTGCATTTCTCCTCTGGCATCACTAACTGGTTTCACAACTATCTAAGCCACAGGTCACATCAGATTGTGATAAAAGGTGCCCTCTGTAACTCCTGCCCCATTAAATATGGAGTATCCAGGAATCATCCTTGGTCCCCTTCTTTTCTCCATTGTGGTAAACTCCTTTCCAAAATTTATAAACACTGAGCTCATACTTTATGACCACGATGCAGCTCTCTTCTGCAAGGACAAAGACCCCATTCCCTACTTAATAAGCTATAGCATTGACTTCCTTAGGCTCCATTCTTGACTCACATCCAAGGGGCATGTACTTAAGGTGATGAAAACCAAAGCCATGGTCTTCTCCAGCCCCCAAAACCACTTTCCTTTGATTTCTCCTGCTTGATAATGATGGCAACCTCATTGAGAGGTTGATTAATTCAAATACCTAAGACTACACCTCAACTGACACCTAATTTTGACTCCACTTTAATCAGATGATTAAAAAAACATCAATGGCTGGTCATGTTATACAGGGTAAAACTTTGGTACCCATGAATCCAAGACCCTCAAGCTTCCAGTTTCCTACTTCCAATTTTTGACTATAGCGCCTAATCTTTTCCCATCCCTCTCCAGAGAAATTTCAACAGGCTCCAGAGCACCTACCACAATGTTATCCATTTGGTCTCAGCCTCCCAAGACTCACCACCACTGTGACCAATATAGACTCATCACTCCCCCCTTAAGGACAAACTCATTGGCAAAGATTGTACCTTTATTCACAAACTTTCCTTGGGACTCCTCCTCCACAGCATTGATTCTCTCTTCCTATGTCAGTCCCTCTCAGACCACAAGGTGGTCCATCACCCTCTCCTTCTCCCTCCCTTTCTGTCAAACCACCCATGGCCAGAACACCCTCTCCTACAAGGGAACCAAACTATTCAACAATCTCCCCATACATTTATCCAGTGCCCCACTGCATCCTCCTTACACAACTTTAGGAAACACTTTCTGTTTCCTTCACTTGCAACTGCCCTCAATCTTAAATGTCCTCTCTTGTTGCTCTTCTTTCTGTCCTATTAAAACAGCTGCTTATGCCCCCTTTCCCTGGAAGGATCACTCATGTCCCTAGGTCTTTAGAAATTGTATATCACAATGCAGCTTAGCACTTTATGCCAATTCAATTGCTGCACTTACTTTGTATCTTTGTAAGTATCTTGTTTGTTTTCAGATTTAATGTAATCTGTGTTATTGTTCACCTGTACAGTATTTCCTTTGTACTTTTTATCCCTCATGTTATGTTTTGCCCCAAACTGGATGCTTGTGAAAACAGAAACTTTTGCTCACATGCCTTTCCAGTATAATCAATAAACTAAACTAAACTCAACTCAGCTCTGTCTTGGTCAGTTCCCTCGCAGTGGCAAGCAGCAGTGGTGACCCCAATCCATAAGAGTGGAGACAGAGCCCTTCACTCCAACTACAATCCAATTTCTATCCTCCCACCTCACACAAAGCCCTTGAATGTATAGTTGTGGATCAGCTGTCAGAGTATCTGGCCAAATATAACATCCTATGCCCAGAGTAGCATGGCTTTAGAAAAGGGCACAGTGCCACCTCTGCTCTCCTGGAGTATACCAGCTACATCCACAAAGCTCTTGACCATGGTCACTAGTGGGGTCAGTTTACATTAATCTCATTAAGGTATTCAACACATCAATCACACTCTCCTTCTTGAGTCTCTCTGTGCCATTGGTATCTCTGCTTGTACAGTGGTTTGGTTTAAAGACCACCTAGAGGATAGACACCAACAAGTAAAATTCTGTGCTGCTCTGTCTTCTAGTCAATCTGTCCACTCAGGAGTTCCACCAGCTCCATCTTGGGCCCCTACTATTCAGCATTCTTCTAACTCCCTCCCTCAAGTGTGCTCCAGTAATCTTCTCCTATATGCAGATGATGTGGTGTTATGCTCTAGCCATTTGGAACCATTCTCACTAGCTAGAAGCTCATAATATAACTTTGAAACAGTAGAAACCTGGTTCATCCAGCATAAACTGATTATGAATTATAAAAAATGAAGTTCATGCTCTTCACTAGCCTCTATAATAAACATAAAATCTGCCCCACTAACCATCTTCAACAACCTCAAGATACCTATCGAGCAAGTTCACTCCTTTAACTATCTCAGTGTAACTCTCAATAGTGCTCTGTCTTTCACAGAACATGTTAGCACAGAGTCCAAGGTGGTTAACTCCAGATTAGGGATCCTTTATAGGCACAGGTGCAGTATGACCCAAGAAGCACTCCAAACAGATGTCACCAGCTTGATACTCTCAGTGGTTGACTAAGGCTTAGACATTTATGGCTCTGACTCTGATATGACACTTGAAAGAGTACATAGTGCCCTCAATAAATCTGTCTGCCTGGTCTCAGGTGCCTACAGACACACCCATCATGTGTAATTTATATACCATGACCAAGTGGTTGCACCTCAAAGGCAGGATCACATATCATACCTGCTTGTACATTTTTTCTTTCCCTGTTGCCCTTCTCCTATTATGACCCTCCCTGTCACCCTCACTACCCCATACACATCTTCTTCCTTCATTCCTCTCTAGCTGGTGCCATACAATTGTCCCTCTGCAGACAGATGTGCCCCCCATGCACCTCTCATGTACTTCTTCTATCAGTTTAAAGTCTCAAGAATAACACGTTGTCACTTCTACCTTGCTCCATCTCACTTATTTTGTGGCATTAGTAACTGTTTCCATTTACTCTGCTCTGACAAGGGCATCTGATTGTCTACACTCTCTGGCTCTTGGTCCCCTAGGTACCCAGTGATTGAACTAACTGCAGCAATGCCATTGCCTAGAATGTTCATTTTATATTGCTTGTTATGTGATACTTTTGACTGTTTCCAAGCTCCTATGCTTGACAAGGTCATCCCTATTGACTGCTCCTTCTAGCACTTTAAACCATTAAATTGCACATATGGGTACATCTGTGGCAACTGTGTGTGTGTCTTTACTAAAATGTCTCTTAGATTATTAACCTTTGTAACTGTAACATGTAAGCATAATAGATATGTTAATTAGTTCACTGTTTGCATTGTACTGCTCAGTCTAATGTGGAACCTCAGTTAAAGAGTCTCTGACTCATAGGTATTTTGATCCAAAATTTAATAAAATAAAAAAATAAATTAAACTGGATACCCAATCTCCACAAGGACATAGACAGGATGGAAGTTGTCCAGAGGAGGGCAACTAAAATGGTGCAGGGTCTGCACTGGAAGACATATGAAGAGACTAAAGGAGCTGAATATGTATAGCCTCGAGGAAAGGAGGGAGAGGGACATGATAGAAACTTTCAAGTTCCTCAAGGAATCAACAAAGTCAAGAGGGTAGCATCTTTCAACAAAGAGGTGCAAGAACAAGAGGCACAATTTGAAGATGAGGGTGGCTCAGAGGTAATGTAAGGAGTATTTTTCACAGAGAGGGTTGTGGATGCATGGAGCGGCCTTCCAGAGGAGGTTGAGGAGTCAAAAACAGTGGTTGAATTTAAGCATGCATGGGACAGTCATAAGGCAATTCTAGGGGTGGGGTAGAAAGATGTAGGTTGCTGGTTAACTAAGATCTGCAGCTTATCCATTAGGTAGGAAATGGGCAGACTGGGTTGGGCCAAGCAGTCCTTATCTGCCATCAAATTCTATGTTTCTATACTAAACTAAACTAGTTTATCTAACAGCCTGCTGTCATTCTCTATAGGCTGCAGGGTCATGAAGACATTGAAGATGATTTCTCAGGATATCTTTACCCTTAGAAAAATCCCAATTTAATTAATTACTTCCTCATGTCCTCAGAATGTATTTTCAATATTCCAGTGCAGGCGACACTATGATCTTTCTTCAAGCTGCAATGCATGGCTATACTTAAAACTCATTTGACCTCTTCTGCAGGCAGGTAATTGCTTTTCCTGCATAAGCATTGTGGTTCTGCAATGACCCTCCAACTCAACTACTACTTATACCATGGACACCTTATGAATGCTTCCTTTTCTTACTCTACCTAGCCTTTTCCTTTCTGCTCAATTATATTTTAGGTATATGGTTAGGCTAAATTTATGGATATAGCTCAAATAAAATTTTCAAACAATTCATGATTTTACAAAATTCATGAAATTGTCTTCAAAATACTGATGTTGTTTTTGCATTTTGGCTGTTTATAACATGTCTGCCCTTTAGGCAAGAGATTAGATAGCTGCTTCACAGTCTTCTATTTAGGGATATGAATCTGCCAACCTTGATAACATTGTATTCTTTTGTTTTACAGTTACATGGCCTTAAAATTTCACACTTGATGAATTCCATTAAAAGTGTATGAATCTTTTGCTGCCTGTAACTCCCTTTAAAACTAGAGATCTGAATCTTAAAACATGTATCCATGCTGTATTGAGAATCCAATGTGCCTGAGTTGGTGAACTTTTGATAAGTAATTTAAAATTAAATGAAAATAACTGAAAATTAAATTTGGCAAAATGTTATCTTTTTAATATAGTTCTGGCTGAACTGCATAGAGTAAAGCAAGATCTGTCCAATGAATTGAAGCTTCAGCTCCCACAAGAGCCACAAATAAGCTTGTAAGGAAACTGGAGCTGTGTTAAACGATTCCCACCTGGAGTATTGTGTCCAGTTCAGTATCCAGTGATGTGGAACTCAAATTAAGTGACTCACTTTGAGCCACTCAATTTGAGCACCTTTCAGGACAGCAACCTGTAGGGAAAAGCACTTGTAGGGAATAGCATGTAGAAGCAACAGAATACCGATGAAAGAGTGAGGTGGCTGTAGGGGCGTTAGATAGATTTAGTTATGAACAGTGGTTGGAGAGGGCAGCGTCAAGCTGCTCGCATGGCATAGTGGTTGGAGTCCTGGTCTGCAATGCCAGTGAACCCAGGTCTGGGTATGGGTTTCCTATTTTGTTTTTGTAGTTTGGGGGTTGTAAGTGTTTTTTCCTTTTCCCAATGTCCATTCCTCAACATTGATCCCCACACAGAGGTTGCTTCATGTTTTCCACCTCCCCACTTGTCTCCCCAAGTTCTGCCACCTCACATTTACCTCCTCCCCGACATGCACCCTCTGGAGTTGAGAATCTAAACATAGGGGCACAGCCACCTCATAGAAATTTAGTTAAAGTTGTTCTGTGTTACATGTTGCTGTTTTTGTATTCGGTGAGGAGTGTACATCACCATTTTGATTTTCGGTGGTGTACACTCACTGTAATGGTTGTCACTGTTTTCAGTTACCCTTATGACATGGAACTGCCCAGTTCTGTTAACTGCACCTCAGAGAGGACATAGACAGGGTGGAGGCAGTTCAGAGGAAGACATCTAAAATGGTGCAGGGCTTGTATCATAAGTCCAATGAAAAGAGATTAAGGGATCTCAACATGTACACTATGGAAGAGAAGAGTGGTGGAGGGACATGATGAGACCTACAAGTACCTCACAAGAGTGAACAGGGTGCAGGAATGGAGTCTCTTTGAAATGAGAAAGACCACCAGGACCAGAGGGTATTCGATGAAGTGGGAGGGAAGGGGAATTTAAGAGGGATGTGAGCAAGTATTATTCCACTGAAAGGGTAGTGGATGCCTGTAACAGGATTTCAGTGGAAGCAGTGGAGATGAATACAGTAGAGGGCTCCAAGCATGAATGGGATATATGAAGGGAATATTAGTAAATAGGCATGGAAGAGGGAGGATTGCCAGACACAACTTAGGGTCTGCAAAGACAGACTAGGCAGAGACAACCTGGGCAGACTGGATGGGACAAGGACTTTTCTGCCAACAAATACAATGTTTCTATGACACAGAATATTTCTTGGAACATTTGTGAAATTTTATAGAAGCAGAACTGAATTTTGTCAGAATTCCACTGATAAAGCTACATTTAATTCAGCCCTAAGGTAGATAGCTTAGGAGTGGGAAGCTATGCTCACAAGGTGGTTAGAACACTGGTTGTAGAGGAGGACACAGAGGATTGTACTGAATGGGGAGCACTCAAAGGAAGAAAGGATGTTGTGTGGGGTTCCACAGGGGTCTGTGTTGGGACCCATGCTCTTCAATATATATATTGGGGACATCACAGAGGGTCTTTAGGGAAATTGTGTCTGTTTGTGGATGACATGAAGATATGCAGCAATAGGGCTGATACAGCAGAAGAGGTGGAGGATATGAGGGAGGATTTGGTTATGCTGGAGGTGTGGTCAGAAAGGTGGCAGCTGCAGTTCAATATAAAGAAGTGCAAAATTATGCACATAGGGCAAAATAATCCAAAGGCAAAGTACCAGCTTGGGGGTCCTGGATGTTGCAGAACAGGAAAGAGACATGTGGATCACTATATCAGACAACCTGGAAATCCGGAGTCAGTGTGACAGAGCTGCAGGAAAGGCACTCAGAATGCTGGCATGCACAGGGAAGGGATTCACAAGCAGGAGGAGGTGATCCTACCACTATACAAAACCATGGTCAGACCACACATGGAATATGGGGTGCAGTTCCAGAGGCCATACTGGCACGAAGACAAGGACAGGCCGAAAGAGTCCAGAGAAGAGCAACCAAGATGGTGAGGGGCTGCAGGGAAGTCTTATGAGAAGAGGCTGGAAGAACTGGGTCTGTACACACTGGAGAAGAGGAGGAGAGGTGAGATATGGTGGAGATATTCAAGTATTTGAAGGTATAAACAAGGTGAGGTTAGACAGCATCTTCAGAATGAGCAAGAAATTCCACTAGAGGGCATACCTACAAACTGAAGGGGGGACAATTCAGATGGGAAATCTGGGGAGGTTCTTCACCAAGAGGGTGATAGGCCATGGAACAGTTTGCTGGAATGGGTGGTGGGGTGGATATAGTAGACAGCTTCAAAAGAGCCTGGTACAGATACATGGGCCTAACGGGCAGGGGGCAGGCTGGTAAGGAAAGAGGGTCTTATTGGGGGCGTTACGGGCAGACTGGATGGGCTGTGGGGTCCTTTTCTGCTGACAGTTTCTATGATTCTATGATTCTATTGGCAGTTGTTTTAATTGTTTTAAGCTAGAACATTAATTTTGTATTTGCATTTTATTAAAAACTTAATTTAGTGAGAGCAGTACAATACAGTTTTTGTGTTTTAGATTCCATGCATATAACCAGATTGCAGTTCACTGTTGATCTATAGTCACCTACTACAACAGTTGATTTGTGACTTGGATATTGTAACTGTTTTTATTTTCACATCTGAAAATGTGTTACAGCTGTGAGAGAGGAAAGCATAGCTAGTACACAAAGTCAGTTCTGC
Source organism: Neoceratodus forsteri (assembly GCA_016271365.2). Lineage (NCBI taxonomy): Eukaryota > Metazoa > Chordata > Ceratodontiformes > Ceratodontidae > Neoceratodus > Neoceratodus forsteri. The sequence goes on from CM028135.1 coordinate 676,570,866, forward strand.
AGCTGCAACACTTTCACTTAGTCTGATCAGGCACTCTTAAATGGTTTCAGGAAGACAGAGAGAGAGAGAGAGAGAAAATCAGTGAAACGGCAGACAGGGGAGTACAGGAGAAACTGATTTGGAGTGTTTAAAAACTGACAAATAGCTGGTATTTTCAGTTTCTGGCTGTTTGGAATACTTGCTGAACTTATTGGCTTGCAACAAAGAAGAAATTCACAGATACTTTTCTGGGAATGTAAGTGAAACAATGATTGAAATTTCAATTTAGAAAAGTCCATGGGCTTGGTGCAAGGTTTTTCTGTTATGTCCCTATATGGCAGGACTTATTTTATCCTATTGGTTAGCACTTTTCACATTCATAGGTACTAGCCAGTCAGGATGTAGGAATTTCTCAATCTGTTTTATGATGAAAATGATACCAGTTCTCCAGAATATAAGTTATGATGACAGTCTGAGGCATAGTCTTGTATTTAAAGGATGTCAGGGTTACCTCACTATTTTTGTTTTACTTACTCTATGTAGGTAATTGGCAAAACCAGTCAAACAAATTTTAAGGATGGACTTAAATTTCTAGTCTGCATATAGTTATTCTTTATAATATATGCACAACTGTCATTACATATAATAGGTTGACAAGTGAATTTATATTGACAAAATGTACTTTGCGGCAGTCATGAGATCCCACAGCATTTTAAAACATGCTGGTGAAGTAATATTTATCATGGGGCTATGCAACAGCAAAGTATTCACATGTAGAGGGCACATGTATCTTGGTAGGAAGGGATATTTTAGTTATGTATTGGCATAATTGTTCACTTTCTCACTGGACATTGTTAGAGCTACCTGTCCCAATAACCATACAGATGCTAATACCTAACACTTTTATCGGCTACTGTACAACACAAGATGTACCACAGAACTATAACTTGTTCATACTTCTCTGTATGAATATAATTATATATAATTCCTAATTGTGTACCCTCTGTATTGTCTCTTTTGCCCAAGGCATGATGTTTGCCCAAAGCATGACTGAAACATAGAAACATATCCATTTGATGTTGCCTAAGGCATGAAGAAATCAGGGTCGTGGATGTGGCCTACCTTGATTTCAGGAAAGCTTTGATTTGGTGCTGCACATGAGGCTATTGCACAATAGAAACTGCCTGGGGTTGGGGGGCTAGTAATAAGGTGGGTGCAGAACTGGTTGGAGGCAGAATACAGCGGTATTGGTCAACAGGAGCCCTTGGGGAGACAGGGGTCATCAGGGGCTTCCAAAGGTTGATATTAGGACCATTGCTCTTTAACATCTTGTAGGAGACATAGCAGAGGGTCTGGAAGGAGAGTGATTCTATTTGCAGACAATGCAAGGTCTGCAATAGAGTGGATGCATAGGAGGGGTTGAGATGATGCGTAGGGATCTGGGGAAGCTAGAGGAATGATCCAGGAGTGGCAGCTTTCATTCAATACTGCAAAGTGTAGGATCATGCACATGAGGCAGAAAAACTGGAAAGCAGAGTACATAATAGAGGGTAGGCCCTGGAGGTAACCAGGAGGAAAGGGACCTTGGCATTATCATTTCACAGGACCTGAAGGTGTCAAAGCAGTGTGGATGGGCAGTGGCAAGATCAGCAGGATGTTGGGTTGCATAGGGAGGGATCACCAGCAGGAGGAGAGAGAAACATGATTCTCTTGTACACCCAGCTGGTCAGGCCACATCTCCAGTATGGGGTAAAGTTCGGAGGCCATATCTAAGGAAGGAGGTGGAGATGGTGGAGCAAGTTCAGAGAAGGGTGACCAAGATGGTGAGGGGGCTCGGACACTTACCATACAAGGTGAGACTGCAGGACCTAAACATGTACTCTCTGGAGCAGAGGAGAGAGAGAGGTGACATGATTGAGACACTTAAATATTTAAAGGGTATCAGTAAAGTGCAGGTGGAGAGTCTCTTCAATGCAAAGGAGAGGCCTAGGATGAGGGGTCATGAATTCCAAATCAAAGGGGACAGTTTAGGAAACATTAGGAAGTACTTCTTCACTGAGAGTGTAGTAGACAGCTGGAATGGATGCAGAGGGAGGTGGTGGAAGAGAGGATGATGGGGGATTCAAAGGGGCTTGGGACAGGCACAGAGCTGCTGGCTAAGAGGGAGGGTTAACAGAACAGGCCTAGTTGATATCTAGCAAACTGGGCAGACTTGGCAGACCTGTTGGTCCTTTTCTGCCATCACATTCCTATGTTCCTACAGTATGTTCCTATGAAATGGGATGTATGGCCCAGCCCACCTCCTGGTAACTTACAGTAATAAAATAAAAAAAAAAATTAAAAAGAACATATGAGTGGTTTTATTGGAATTGGTTAATTACCATATGAATACTTAACATGTTATGTTAGACTACAGATTACAGAAATGATACCTGCAGATACCTAGTGCATTATTGTGACATATGAATTGTAATATTCATTGTATGTGTTGCTTTTCATCTAACATTACTTTTGTTTACAGTGCCATACTGGAGGTCCAAGTATGGCAGTGTAACACTATCCAGTTGCAGTAAGTCATTCATTTCACTGCTCCCTGAGTCACAGCAATGTAGGGGACATGTTCAGAGTGCGGCGGTGTAAGCAACAACGTAGATTAGCTGCACTGCTTGCTCCATCATTAGGTGGCAGTCTTTGAATGCACTAGACTGATGAGGGCATGAATGGAACCCCACCCATTGAACTCCATGATGCACATCACAAGTGCATCTGCACAACCCCTCTCATTGCTGATACAAGTTACACTGAGAGGGTTGTGCCAGATACTGTGATGTGCAGTGAAAAGTGAAGCTAGACAGAAAGCAGGCTGAAGGTAAGATTGGGTGGCTGTGCAAACACATTGATTGACATGATTAGCTGAAAGTGAAAGTAGTGAAAAGTTGATATGAAGTAAATAAGGTGACATGGTAAACAGAGTTCTCTGTTTTTATGGCACATCTTTTAGCATGTCTTTATTAAGACATCATTTGTATAGCACATTAACTGATCTGCATCGCTGAAAACTTATTTCAAATAACAACTACAGTAATAATTTTTGCAATCAGTGTTACATCCTGGATTGTAAAAGTGCTCAAGTCAGCAAACAAAAAAAGAAAGAGGCTGCATAAAATGTATTGTCCATATATATTGTTAATGTTACATTAGGCTTGATGGGTCAAATTTTCAAAAGTCATAAAATGGGCAAAAATCCTAGTTATGCTGGATGGGATTTTTAAAAACATAAACCTCTTAGTTATGTTGGGGGGCATTTTCAAAACACAACATGAGGCTATTTTCAAAAGTTGGACTTATCTGCAGAATTTGTAGTTGTTTTATGGTATTTTTTTCCAGTTTATGGATAAAAATGACAAGCATGGATGAAAATGATAGACCAGTTTTACACTCTAACTAAAATTGTGTTCACACATTTACAATATATGTGAGCATTGCAAACTGGACATAACCAAGTCAGAGATTTGAAAATTGGACTTAGCTACATCCTAGTTTGAAAACTGGACATGGGGTAATGTTGCTAACATCCAGAGTTTTACAATAGAAAATTGCATTTAGACATACAGTGGAGCCTAATTCAGGATGCAATGCATTACATTGCAGTAAGTAACATGATATAAAATACTGCATGTCAAAAGAGCTTAAATGCCATTGACTTACACTGTTCCCTGCAGCATACTGTAGCATTTTGCATTCATACCAAGGTATTGCATTGCATCCTAGGTGGGGCCATTCCAGGTTTTTAAAAACCTTCCCTAATAAATCTAAGTACTGAGCTACAGTAAAATTCTCATATTTGTGCTATTTATACACTATATAGTGATGCATTTTATGCAACATGGTATGTTTGTTGCATGCAACTACATTGCAATTGCAATGCAGTTACAGTGTAGTTACACTGTATCTACAGTATAGTTAAGCAACACTTAACATGTAAACCACTATAATACGGGAAGGACCAGTAGCACTGGTACCTGCATTATAGCTGAAATTCAATTACTGAGAATTCATTAGAATTTACAGTATATCTCAGTTGCATTAATATACTGCATCCCATGTCCCTTGTGTCCAGAAATAAATAATCAATAGAGTAGCTTTAACATTCTATAGTCAGTTTCTGGAATGGTGTTTCATTACCCTGAGTCACACCTGGAAGCGAGCTTTGGCTCAGTGTGCCTTTCCCAGTTATCAACTTTAAATAAATAAATGAAGCTATTACAGATCTAAAATTACTGCTGGCTGATTTTTATCAGGTTATTTATGTATTCTCAGTGGCAGATGTGAATGTGCAACAATGGATTTAATTTACAGATGGAAATGGCATGTCCTCAAAACCACGTTATTAAGATAATTGCTTTTAATTTGGTTTGGAACATTTAACCACTTCAGATTTGGAGATGCAAATTTTCTCACTTATTGCCAGTATTTTAACCACATGGTTCAAGTGGTCTGCATTTGTAATCAAGACTTTTTAGAGTACCCAGTCAGGTACTAGCAATATTCACCCAGATTGACTGTCTAAAATGTAGTGCCTAGAGAGGCTTAAAAGTTATGACAAACATTTTGACCTCACTGTCTTTCTGACTTCTGTTCAGATATAGCATCAGACAGCAGCAGTATCAATTCTGAGCACAAACATTACTTTAGTAAGTAGAACCTAAGTACTGTAATTGAAAGTGAGGGGTTGCAGTACAGCATAAACATTTTAATCTTGTTCCATTATTGAGACTGCTCATTTATCCACTCAAGAATAGCAAAATTTAATGTGTGAGAAAATCCCTCAGCTTCCCAATTCAGTAAGGGATGCTAGCAGACATTAGAATCTACTGAATTTTATTACTTAACTAGAAAGTTAATTTTAGAGATCAAGAACAATCTATTATCAACAACCAATTGTTCTGTAAAAGCATGATTGGAAGTATTATTGCCTGTTGTAAATCTACAGTAGTTAATAAACAGACTTAGGCCCCATGCAAAAAGCCCGTGCACCACATGTAAGCAATGCATAGGCTCCAATATGACAGCACACATCATTGCTGGGATCCAGGGAGGCCCCCACAGTATACACAACTTCCTCTGGCCCTGTGTGCTGTCTTTCACCAAATCCCAGATGTTTTTGTGTAACTACTAGCATTGGTTGGCTAGGGGCAAAGGTGTGGCTTTTCTCAGCCATAGCCTGTAGCAAGCACAGTGCCACTTGCATGTGGTCATAGACAGCTGTGGAGTTTTGTAAGTTGCAACAGGGGACCCTGCCTTAATGCAATACATGCCTTCTGATGTGGCATTAGGTGGTAGTGTGTGCACTCACTGAATTTTGCTGGCCTGTATCCAGTTTGCTTCATTTCAATGGAGTATTGGGCAGCTCAGGGAGAGCAAGTATTAGTTTTGTTCCTATTTCAAACAGATTACACTTCTGGTTATGTGTTTGCCATATCCTATAATCCTATAAAGGTACATTGCTGGGGACTCATTCTGTAACCACACTAGTTTTCTGATTGGATGCCCCATGCCTGAAATGACTCATCCCCATTGGCCATACTCATCCCTTTGAGTAGCTCTGAAGGTATATGGCAGGGGCAGAGACAGTGCATGCAGAAAGCACTCCAGCATAACCATAATGTGTAGAGCTGTTCTGGTCAGTTATGCATGAACTGTGAATATGATAGCTCAACAGAACACACCTTCAAACTGAAGCATGCTGGCTCCTGGTTGTACCAGGGAAGCAGCTGACCTTGTATTTTGGCAAGACTTAGCAGTCAATGCAAGGATGACTGTTGGGAGGTCTCCATTCAAGAGAGGTACCATGAGGGTCATAAGGCCTGGAGGACAGTACAAAGGGTTGCAAGACACTCAGATGATGAAAAACCAAAGAAAAGAATGGAAAACACCCAGTCCAGCCTTAACTATACAGTAGATTACAGGACAAGGTAGAATGTCATACAGTATGTCAAGTTGTCTATGGCATTAGGGTGCCAGGGCATAGAGAACGTCCCAATAAGCCTCCAGACCAAAGGAGCAAGAATCCCAGATGGGACAGACTAAAACATCTGAGCCCAGAGGCTAGGCCGTGGATCCTTCTGGTTGGTCTTTGGATCCAAAGTGCATAAGTTTTGCCATGGCAGCACAGCATTTTGACAAAGTGGCATCTGTCTGAGGCTCAAAATGTTTAACTGCCACCTGTAAGGCATGGGATACTCAAGACCTGTGATTGGCCAAGATGGACTCAGTCCTTGTAATGTATGTCCTTGTTTGAGGAACAGTAAAATCACATAGTGTACTACTTCATGTCTTTGCATATTTAGTTTTGAATAAGTTGCTGTGATGTATAAGTTCCTTGTTACCCAAATCCCAGTAAATATATACATTTTGTTGCAATCAATTTGACGCATCATCTGGGTGATTACACATACATAACAGATTTCAAAATGACTTTAGATAATAAATTCAAACCTATGAAGTCATGGAATTGCACCAATGCATATTTCCATCTAGGAGAGGCTTCATCAGAATGTACTCATAGGTCTGCTGCAGGTTAATAGGTGCATCATTAATGTGGTGTTGATTTTAAAAAGCCCATTTGTTGTTTGTGTGAAATGTGTTTGTATGTCTAACCACCTATAGAAATGATACATTGCATTTAAATTACTTTTAGATGTCAGTAGTTATTAGAAAAAATAAACATACAGGACCAGATGCTCCTGCTGCAACCAGAAGTTCTGAAATTTGAAAGCTTATGTGCATAGATTCATTTGTGTCTTTTCGTATAGGAAAGACCTCTTAAATGAATGTCTGATGAAGTAATAAACATGTAAACAATAAAACAACTTGTACAGAAAGGTATACTATAATTGGTTTCAGGACTGTTTATTTATTTATTTATGTGAAAATTGGTGACTGGGAAAGGCACAATGAGCTGAGGATCATTTCTTGGTGCAACCTGGAGGAAGGAAAACAGATGGAACAGTAATACATAATACATTGCATTATATGATACAGAAATAAAGTGCAGGCACAAATTACATGTGTGCAAACATTTCATGGTACATACTGCTAACAAATTAAAGTGCGACTTAATGGATAAGAGTCACCCAAAATTCATGAGCAAGATATAGCATGGAATATGTTCACCAAACAACAAATGTAGTTCACTAGGGACAAGAATGGTCAGTGAGAAACCAAAATCCTGTGTAACCAGTGTCAAACAAGGAAAGTCTCCAACAGGAAGCAGGTGCAGATGGGGTGTTTCAGCAGGTGCCTGAAGGAGCCAGAGGAGGTGGAATGGTAGAAGAATGAGGAGCTGGTTCAAAAGTGTTGAAAAGCAATAGGACAAGGTGGATAGCCAGGCAGAGGAACAGGGGTGAAGAGTGAAGAAGGTTCACTGGTCACTGCAGTGGAGAGAGCATGGAGCAGGGGTAACTGGGGAGGAGAGGAGGATGAGAGATAGGGAAAGGAACCAAACCAGTATTTGGAGATAAAGAAGAAACAGTGGGACTGGTGACATAATGGTAGGGGAAGATGGAAAGGTTGGAGTAGAGAGGACAATGGTGAGTACGATGAGAGTTTGTCATGAAGTGCAAAAGGCATTGCAGAGGGTGTCCAGTCATGCTAGAGAAGTTGAGGAATAGCACCGTAGACCATGTTGGCATAGTCGAAACTGGAAGTACTACTATATAAGAATGAATTCACTGCCCTTAAATTTTACTGTTTTGTCTGGTTTGACATTTTCATGGCAGTTTAATTTAGCTGAATTGCAAGAACAAGCTAACTTGTCAACTGCAGTATATATTTTCACTAGGATATAATTTTCACTGGATTTTCAAAATAGTGAATATAGCTAACATCTTATTCCAGCGAAAACAATGTTGTATACAGTATTTTGGTGACCAACTCACAGTAGACCAGGGAAGGAAGGCAGTCTATACTACTGTACATGTCATTCAACTTAGGCCAGAGTTTCACATGGATAGTATTGATGTGGGATGAGGTGTTAAGCTTGCTGTCAAGTTACATGGCAAGGTGTTTGAAAGATTGCACTGCTTCAAGAGGGGAGCCATCCAGTGTGCAGAAGACCAGAAGTCTTGAGGGCATGGTCAATTTCTTGCTGGTACCAAAGGTCCAGGACACTGCTTTGGTGTTGACCCAGAGATGGTTGCAGTGGAACCAGCACAGTACATTGTGAAAATCTTGCTGAAGCAGGTCTTTCTCAGATGCGTGAAAGGCCCAGAGGTGAAGATGATTGTGTCATCTGCACACATGTATATATGCAAGTTGGCACAGGTGGATGGGGTGTCATTTAGAAAAACGGAAAACAGGATAGGTCCTGGGATGGAGCCTGCAGGGACCCCAGCATGGATGAGAAAGGGTGATGATAATGTGCCTCCAACCTGTACCTGCCTACTGAGAGAATAGTCTGACTACTGAAAGAATAGTTCCCTTAAAACATAGAATTTGAATTTGACGCAGATAAGGACCGCTTGGCCCACCCATTCTGCCCATTTCCTACCTAATGGATAAGCTGCAGATCCTAGTTAACCAGCAGCCTACTTCTTCCTACCCCACCCCCTAGAATTGCCTTATGACTGTCCCATGCATGTTTGAATTCCATCACTGTTTTTGACTCCACAACCTCCTCAGGAAGGCCGTTCCATGCATCCACAACCTCTCTGTGAAAAAATACTTCCCTTAAATTACCTCTGAGCCGCCCCCATCTTCAAATTGTGCTCCCTTGTTCTTGCACACCTCTTTTTGAAAGATGCTACCTTCTTGTACTTTGTTGATTCCCTTGAGGTACTTGAAAGTTTCTATCATGCCCCCCTCCTTTCCTCGAGGCTATGCATATTAAGTTCCTTAAGTCTGTCTTCATATGTCTTCTGGTGCAGACCCTGGACCATTTTAGTTGCCCTCCTCTGGACAGCTTCCATCCTGTCTATGTCTTTGCGAATTAGGTCTCCAGAACTGCATGCAGTACTCCAGATGAGGTCTCACCAGCTTTCTGTACAGAGGATAATAACTTCCTGTTTTCTACTGGTGATGCCTCTCCCTATGCATCCCAGTATCCCCAGCCCTCCTTGCTGCCCTCTCACATTGCTTTCCACCTTTAGGTCATCTGATATGACTATCCCCAGGTCCCTTTCCATTTTGTTGTTGTTAGTATCTCACCCTCCATTGTGTACTCTTCCCTAGGTTTTGTTTCCCAGGTGCATTACCTTGCACTTCTTAGCATTGAATTTAAGCTGCCATACATCTGACCATTCCTCTAACCTTGCCAAGTCCTTCTCATCCTTTCCTCCCCACCTTGTGCATCAACTCTGTTGCAGATCTTTGTGTCATCTGCAAAGAGACATGCTTTCTTCAGTCCCTCTGCAATGTGCTTATAAAGACATTGAAGAGGACCGATCCTAATACTGAACCCTGCAGTGCCCCTAGTAATCTCCCCTTCTTCAGAGTGGACTCCATTTACTATTACTCTCTGTGTCCTATTCTCCAGTCAATTCTTTACCCAGGCTATCATCTTGAAACCCACTCCCAGGCTGGCTAACTTGTATATTAATCTTTTGTGTGGGACTGTGTCAAATGCCTTGCTAAAAGTCTAGGTAGGCCATGTCCACAGCCTCCCTGATCTACTACTTTGGTCACCCAGTCAAAAGCTATCAGATTTGTCTGGCATGACCTTCCCAATGTGAATCCATGCTGCCTTGGGTCCTGTGCCCCTCTGGCCTCTAGATACTGACAATTCTTTCCTTCAGAAGTGATTCCATCATTTTCCCTACCACTGAAGTTAAACTAACAGGTCTGTAGTTTCCTGCTTCTGCCTTGCTCCCATTTTTGTGAAGGGAATCACATCTGCCCTCCTCCAGTCCTCGGGTACCACCCCATCCTCCCATGATTTGTTAAAGAGGGTAGTCAGTGGTGTCACTAGTTCTATCCTTAGTTCTTTTAGAATTCTGGGATGAATCCCATCAGGCCCCATTGCTTTGTCCACCTTCAGTTTTAAGAGTTCTTTCAGAACCCTTTCTTCTGTAAATGGGCTGGTATCAACTTCTGTATCAGATTGTTTCTACTGTTTGTTTTATGTACCTCCCCTCTTCCTTTGTAAATACTGAGCAAAAATATTTGTTTAGTATCTCTGCCTTTTCACAGTCACCCTCTGACCACCCTCCCTCCCCTTTATTAAGCCTCACTATCCCTCCTTGGTCTTCCTTCGCTCCTGATGTACCTATAAAAGGTTTTATCCCCTTCTTAACCGAGTTAGCTATCTTTTCCTCAGTTTGGGCCTTTGCTGTTCTGACTGCCTTCCCAGCTTCCTTTTGCTTTAACTGATATAGTTCTCTGTCCTGCTCCTTCTGTGATTCCTTGTACTTTCTGATACTTTCTTTTTCTCTTAAACCTTCACTGACACTTCCTTTGAGAACCATAGTGGTTTCTTACATCATTTCATTTGTTTTATTTGCTTCACACAAAGGCTTGTTACCTCTGTGATGGCAGTTTTATTATTCCCATTGTTCTTCCACCTCCTTCCTGCCCATTTGCTAGTGCATTCCTTAGGCACTCACTCATTTTAGCAAAGTCAGCCCTCCTAAAGTCCAGTACTTTTGCCTTTGTATGGCTTGACTCTATTGCTGTGTTTATTGTGAACCATATTGTTCGATGGTCGCTAGTTCCCAGATGGCTACCCACTTACATCTGTGATCTCTCTTCATCTCCTTTCCATAAATAAGTATTTTTGCTGTGCACCAGTTTTGCGAATCCAAACGATTTTACAAATCCTCTTAAAGGAATAGCTGATAAAAGAATAATCCTGATAAGGAATAAATATGACATGAATTTAGACTATGAGTTTAATAGGTGCCAAGTCTTAATAACACACACTTTGTATATTTCCAGTGATTGAATCCTTTATGCAAGGATGTTAGCACTGTACTAGTGAACATGGTAAGGAATATTTATATGGCTTAGAAGTGATGTCTGAAGAGGAAAAGATGTGATGATTCTAGATGGCTTTCACTGTAACATTCAGAGGAGTCTTTGAATGAACATCAACTACAAGAATTACTGTATGTGGTACTGTAAGTTATTTATTATTTATTTACTTTTGTTGACTGGAAAAGCAGGGGTTAGGCAGTTCTGCCTATTTTAAGCCTCATCTGGTTGGGGTGGGATACACATGCAAACTGACCTATTGAATTGAGTTAAAATGATGGTAGTATTTTAGTGAGTGGGTGAAATTTGACAAGGACACCCAGGAAATTCCTTTCTTTTAGTGAAGTGCCAAGGATTTTAACCTTCACCTGAGCAATCACCAGAACAGGAGGCAGATGAGACCTCAGTTTGAAATCTCATTCAAAAGACAATACCTCAGGAGCAACACTCCCTTCTTGCTGCAGTACAGTGTCAATATTTACCCCAAGTTCCTGGTGTGAGGCTAGAACCAACAATCTTCCAATCTTCCAGCCTCAGAGGTAAGTATGAAACTTGCTGAGCCACTGACACTAAAAATGTACCTGCCAGGTCTACTTAGATTAATTGCAATGGTCAGTCAGGCCATATCTAATACTGTACTGAAGACATGGTTAACCATAAACCCTTTAAAGTTTTTTCCAGTCTGATCAGTTTGGGAATAATCTTTAGCTGTGTTATTTTTTCACTTTTTCTACCTGGATGACAAAGCTGAGAAGCAATACTTCATTTTCAGCTGAGTCTTGCTTTTACCTATTTGTTATGGCTGGAGTGGACAGAAGCACTGACAGGTTAATCAACTTGCTGAAAGCCACAGCATATATATAAAAACACTCTGGTGGAATCTAATCCTTGGTCTGTTGGGTATCCTATTTCAAATGCCTGTGCTCTTCTTCTTAGTAGACCATGTGTCTCCTGCAAAAGTACTATCAATAAAGTTGAAATCACAATATCCTTTCTTCAGTTTTAATTCCTCAGAATAGCTCCAATGACATCAAAATCTTATTTAAAATGTCTCCCTTTTTAAGACATTTTCCTTTATAGATGGGAGGACTGAAGGCCTTTAAAGATATGTTAGTCTGTGAAACAACTGAGTGTTTGCCATGGGTGTGAACAGATTTTGTTGATAGAATAAACATTCAGACACATATATGCAATCCACTTTGACAGTTTGTTTTCATGTCCCCAGTGTATAATGCTACTTCCTTCATTTTGTATGACTGCTGAAGGGCAGGGTGTCATTTCTGAGAAAAGTTTGAAACACAGTATTTAGACAAAATTCATCTCCTGCTTTATATATTGTCTACTTTTTGTTCCTTTTGTTCTTTGTTATTGTACAGGAAATAGCTCCTTGTGCTCAAGTTTATTTCCTTTAGTTACTCAATTCTTTGCTGAACTCATAATCCTCTGCATGCAACATCACAGTCTGTTGCTGTGAAATGATTATGATGTCACAAACAGTGGACTGTGCCTGCAGTAGATTACACAACTGCAGTAAATCAACTATATGGTACAAGGTTCAGTTTTCATGAAACAAACTCTAATGAAGAATAAAAACAAGGAAAATACAGCAAGTATATCAAACATATTCTGAATTGTGTCCAAATGCAATATTTTCAATTTTTCCCAAAGTAATGTTTTTTTTTAGGATCACATTGCAAGCTAGTAACCATTATTAGATTTAATAGTACAAACATTTATTACTATGTAATACTGAAGTTAAATAATTGAAAAAATAAATCCTATGTGAAGAGAGATACCAATACTGCAGAGACATTTTACTCTGCTCCTTTACATGACAATTGGCACAACCTGCATAAGTAATGCAATTACAGTACTATATTGTCTTTTCCAAATATATTAAGGAGCCACATACAAAACACCAACTCTGAAACCGCCTTTGTTATGATGAGTCCTTCAGTACTATACCAGAGGTTATCACACCTAACAGTGATGATCAAATATACAATGAGAAACTGCTCTTCACTTGGTATTTCAAAATCTAGACTGAATGAAACTCTGCTATTCAAATATCTAAATCATGTATTTAAACATACTATACAAAATATACAAATACATTTTATACAAGATAGTTAATCTCTAATTAGTTATGTGGAAATCACCTAAAACGTTACAACTTGTATAAATATCTTTATTTTGTTCTTTGAATTTGAATTTCATTATTACTCTTTGTGAAGAAATAATTATGTGACCGTATGCAATGCAGCCAGCCTTTAAAACCTTATCAAAGATGTGTTATTAAAAACAAGATATATAACCAAATAAAATGAATTATCATGCTACTGCCACTTAACCCACTCCAATAGCTGTTAGCAGCCACCTTAACATTTTAAGTTGTGGGTAAAGAAACACCTTCATTACAGCTGGCAGTCTTGAACACAACCCTTTTCCTGAACTGAAAATAATTCAAATACAAAATTTCTGGGAGGAGGGATTACAAAGAACCCCATAAATGGAACAGTAATTAGCAATATAATTCACTCAATGCAACTTTGACACTGACCTAAATTGAATAAAACAGCTGTAATGCATGCCACCAGAAGCACTGGGAAAAGTTACAGCAAATGTGATGCTGTAAAGCAAATCTAGAAATGGAAACCAGTATTGATCCTTGCCCACTTTGGGGAACCTAACAATTAAATTATTCTTTAGGAATCACCCATGCAGTAAGTTGCATTGCTATTGTTTCTAATTGTCTGAAAATATAATGTTTCATCATGCCCCTGATTTTTTATTTACTTCCAGTGCGGATGCAGCACACTATATCAGTAGTTTGTTGCACTCTTATGGTTTCAGGCAGCAAACCCTCATCACAACCTTTGAAGCACTCCGAGGAAATCCCAGTGGAATCTGGATTGATTGGCAACCCTAACATCCTTAATTTAAAATCATTCTGATACTGGATGTGTAGGTAAAATAAATTAGTTAAATTATTATGGAATACAGATCAGAACAGTATGCTCTAGAAACATTTTAAAATCCCATTGCAATCATTTACAATTCTAAGAGAAAACCTGTTTCCATTACAATTTCAATGTAATGATGAATTTAGAAATAAATACGAGCCATAGGATTTGGGAAAATTGAAAGGTGAATGCTGGAATAACGAAATGTAAGTTTGTGTTAGGAGCTTTGCCTCTCAAGTCAAACAAATCAGTCTACTATGAAAGAAGCCCAGTAGGTTCTTCTCATCTCTTCCAAAGCAGCAGCTCTGTGAGGGCTGGCTGATGAGTTTCTCCATTCCACTACATAAATCTTTAATTTTTTTTTTTTTTGCTGCCTTCCTTATCCTGACCCCGACAGTATTCCATAAATATTTAGGTAGCTTTCACCTAGCTTGCTCCTGGTTATGAATACTGATGACAGCTGTAGTGAATAAAAAAGAGATGATGTGATGGAGTTGTGGACAAGCTGTGAATATTGAACCTCTGCCTATCAGGCTTAATGCATGGCAAAGCTAAAGGAGTCATTACTGGCACACAAAACATGTCCCACTATTTAATGAGTTGTACTTTTCTGTGTTGTGATAGTATAAGACAATATATCTGCCTTGCTGAACATCGGGTTGTAACCACAGGTGAAATCAATAGCCAGCCATAGCCTTAGGCTTGGAACAGAAAATAGGAATGACATGCATATAGATGCTCTCTTGCTTTTGATAAGTCAAAGAATTTCCAAGTTATACAACCAGTACCCTTGACAGTTTACAAAAATATTAATAGCTTGCAATGGTTACAAAGTATGTCTAAAATGCAGTTTTATGGGCAAAATGTTATCAATGTTCTCATTTAAACAATTACTTTTTTGTGGTTATATTGTTACATTTGCCATATGAATTTTATAAAACAACAATTTTTGGCATATTGTGATGTTATGTTCTGTATTAGCCTAAGCTGTGTTACTAAACCCAGAAGGGGAAGGAAACATATTCAATTCAGTGCTTTACAGTAACTGGTAATTGCTATTTTTCTTTTAAACTTAAGATTGTAGGCTTTTAGTGACACTGTACTTTTTTTGTTGTCTTTACTTAGAATTGTTTTGGGCTGTTGACAATTTAAAATGTAGTGGTGGTGTATTTCTTTGCTGTCTTTAATTGCTGCAAATTTAGTCTTGGCTTGTCTGACTTGCCCTGTAGTTTTGGTGATAGGTGTTAATTGTCTGGCCTCTGACCTCAGCTACATCATAACTGGAGGTGGGGCTTAGTCAGAGTTGAGGGTAACAAGTGAGTTTTATTTTCTCAGAAGAAGCCAGAAGGGAAGGAAACATATTCAATTCAGTGCTTTACAGTAACTGGTAATTGCTATTTTTCTTTTAAACTTAGATTGTGGGCTTTTAGTGACACTGTACTTTCTTTGTTGTCTTTACTTAAAATTGTTTTTGGGCTGTTGAAAATTTAAAACGTAGTGGTGATGTATTTCTTTGCTGTCTTTAATTGCTGCAAATTTTCACACCTCCCTCCCGTTCCCCAACTCTTAATTATTTGCCCTGTTAAATCTGATTGACAGGAGCTAAACATGGGGTATAGTAAGGGGTGTGGAGTAGGAGGGCATAAGGGTGAAGAAGACCACCCTCAGCGACAAGTGTTTTGATTCATTTATTTCTTGGTTTATTTTCTTTTGAAAAAAACGTATCTGAGGATCAGTGGCAGGATGTTTAGGGCAGTAAATTAATAAAAGGAACTAGGAGAGCTTCAGTAGCAGACAAGTAGTGGAATAGCAGTATAATTGCAGTATAATGTGGGTAGTGGTGCAATGCAGTGGCTGTGGAGCAGCCATATTCAGGCAGACCTTCTGGACACTGAGGTGCTGCCCTATCTGCATGCATCTCTCTGGACTGTGGGATGATGTAGCCAGACTCAGAGCAGATGTAAACTGGGTCAGGAGTACCATCACCCCTATCCAGAGACCACCCAGTCCAATGCAACTGCCTCAAAGGATGCCGAGAATGAGGAGCACTTGGATGACAGTGGGCTCAGGGAGGGTTAGAGCAGTCAGGCAGAGGCACATCCCAGATCCTATTCCACTCAACAACTCATATGCCACACTGGCAAACAGGTACAACCAAATAGAGGTACCCAGAGAAGTGGAAGGAAAGGATGTGGAGGTTAGCCAGGAGGTGACCTCAGTGGGAAAGCAGTGAATCACAGAGGAGGAGGAAGTGAATCCTGGTGGGGACTCCATCATAGGAGGGATCCAGCTAGGAACACAGGAGGGGAGGACAGGAGGTGAGGTGCCTATAGGTGCCACGGCATGGATGGATGGAAGGAAGATCCTGGGGATCACTGGGAAGGCAAGATGGGAGGGTGGAGCTGGATGTCATTATCCACCTAGGTACTTATTGCCTGGCAAATGGGGAGCCAAAGGAAGTTCAGGAAGAGTTTAGGAAATTGGGAGGATCTCAAGCAAGTAGCTACTTCGTCACTTTCTCAGAAGTACTACCTACGAGAGGCAAGGAGAGCATAGGGTGCATACACCAGGAACTTTAACTCATGGTTGAAGAACTGGTGCTGTGAGGAAGGGTTTGGATTTATTGGTGACTGGGACCCACCTGGAGGATGGAGGTTTGTTCAGCCTGACGGCCTGCATCCATCCTGGAGAATCCAAGCACTCAATGATAAGTTTAAATGCTACATTGACAAGCATTTAAACAAGAAAGGGGGTGGCAGGCCAGCAAGGAGGGTACCTACTTGCTCACCCCCACAGCTAGCAGTGGAACCAGCGAACCAGAGGAGTGGCTATCTCTACAAAGCAGTGTGGAAAAGATGGAGATTAGTGCCCAGAGGTGGATAGGCAGAAACGGGCAAAATTCAGCAGAAGGGCAGACAACAAGGAGAACCAGGGATAAAGGACAACCAAGGAAGGGGCTGGAGTACAACAGCGAAACAGTCTAGGAGGTCAAATCATGGAAAGCCATGTGTGCAAATGCCAGAGCCTTAGCAACAAGATGGAAGATCTGGAGGCTGTCATGGTGCAGTCAGACATGGACATTGTGGCCATCACTGAAACCTGGTGTAATGATAACCACGACTGGGAGATGGCCATACCTGGCTACAACATATTCAGAAGAGACAGGGCAGGCAGGAAGGAGGAGGAGGTGGCACTGTATGTGAAAATGACATAAGGGCCACAGAGATCCAGGAGGAACAAAATGGGGGAGAGATACTGTGGGTTAAGCTGGAAAGGAAAATGGGGCCAGCCATCTGCACAGGTGTGGTCTATAGACCACCAGCCCAGGAGGAAGAAACAGATAGGGAGATGCTAGCCATCCAAAGGATGGCAGACAAGAAGTGAGGTAGTACTGGTTGGAGACTTCAATATTACAGATGTGGACTGGAGCATCCCAGCAGCAGCATCAACTAGAGCAGATTTATCCAGGACTCCTTCAGAGGTGCCTTCCTCAAGCAACTGGTCATGGAACCAACTCTGCAGAAGGCAATACTGGACCTTGTGCTCACAAACAGGGACAGTGTGATGGGAGTAACAGTGGGGAGCACCTGGGAACAGTGACCACCAGTCACTGTGGCTTGAAATCACAGAAAAAGCAGAACCAAACCACACAAAACATGTATCCTGGATTTTGGGGGCAGACATTGGGAAAATGGGGAGATACTTGAAAGAGGCATTAAGGGGAATAGGGCAGGAATCAGATCAGGGGTTGAGGAACAGTGGGCAGTATTTAAAATGGGGATTACAAAAGCAACAGAATTATACATTAAGCAGGTTAGCAAGAGGAAAAGGAAGAGGAGACCATTATGGTTTTCCAAAGAGGTAGCAAAGAAAGTGAAAGCCAAAGAGACTGCATTCAGGCAATACAAAAGACACAGGCAGAAGGGATAGGAGAAGTACCAGGAGAAGCAAAGGGAGGCAGGGAGGTCAATAAGGAAGCCAAAGGTCAGACAGAAGAACACATTGCAAAATCAGTGGTTAGAGGGGACAAAGCTTTTACAGGTACATAAGTGAAAAAAGGAAGGCA
Organism: Neoceratodus forsteri; assembly: GCA_016271365.2. NCBI lineage: Eukaryota > Metazoa > Chordata > Ceratodontiformes > Ceratodontidae > Neoceratodus > Neoceratodus forsteri. The sequence goes on from CM028135.1 coordinate 676,588,842, forward strand.
AAGGGAGGATAGTGAGACTGAAGGGGAGGATGGGGCCGTGTGGAGGATGAAAACAGTAAAGTGACAAACTGAACAGGTATTTCTGCTCAGTTTTACTGGGGAAGAGGAGGTAATGGGTCTGAAGGAGTACAAGGGTGAGAATGGTGCAGAAATGGACACAAGTCCCTTTACATGAGAAAGGGTCCTGAAGGAACTGGAAGTAATAAGCATTGATAAAGCAATGGGGCCAGATGGGGTGCACCCAGGGTCCTTAAAGAACTAAGAGAGGTGGTGGCTGAACCTCTGGCTATCCTGTTTAGCCAATCACTGGAAACAGGGAGGTACCCAAAGACTGGAGGATAGCAGATATAGTCCCTTATACAAAAGTGGAACAAAGAGGAAGTGGGGAATGACAGACCAGTCAGCCTCACCTCAGTAGTGGGGAATCATGGAAGCACTACTGGAGGAGATTGGTGGAACATCTGGTTGTCAATGGACTACAGGACCCAAGGCAGCATGGTTTCACCAGGGGAGGTCATGTCAGACCTTTGTTGAATTTTTGACTGGGTGACTAGGGAGGTGGATCAGGGAGGGCAGTGGACATGGCTCATCTGGACTTCAGCAAGGCCTTTGACACTGTGCCACATAGAAGACTATTATACAAACTGGGGAATATGAGTGTGGGCAGGACAGTAGTGTGGTGGGTAGGTAACTGGCTGGGTGGCAGGACACAAAGGGTGGTGGTAAATGGCTGTCACTCCACAGAGAAAGAGTGGCCAGTGGGGTACCACAGGGATCAGTGCTGGGACCGGTCCTATTCAACATCTTCATCAGTGACATTACACAGGACCTAGAAGCAGAATTTCACTGTTCACTGATGACACAAAGCTCTTTAACAGAGTAAACACACCAGAGGGTGTAGTCAGAATGAGAAGGACCTGCAGAAACTTGAAGAATGGTCAGGGTTTGGCAGTTGAAATTCAATGCAAAGAAGTGCAAGACAATGCATATGGGGCACAAAACCTGGCACAATATATCAGTTGGGAGTGAGGATACAGCATGCACCAAGCAGGAAAGAGATCTTGGGGTTATCATCTCTGATGACCTCAAGGTGAGGAAACAGTGTGATAAGGCAGCAGGTAAAGCAAATAGGATGCTGGGAATCATAGGCAGGGCATCACCAGCAGGAAAAGGGAGGTCATAATTCAACTATACAAGACACTAGTGAGGCCACACCTGGAGTACAGTGTACAGTTCTGGAGACCTTACCTACGTGAGGACATACACAGGATAGAGAAGGTTCAGAGGAGGGCAACAAAGATGGTGTATGGATTGCATCACAAGTCCTATGAGGACAGATTGAAGGAACTGAACATGTACTCCCTGGAGCAGAGGAGGAGAGAGGAATATGATAGAGACATACAAGTATCTTACAGGGAGGAACAGGGTGCAGGACTACACTATTTTAAGCAAAAAGATGTTCCAGGACTAGAGGGCATCGGATGAAGTTGGAGGAGGATGATTCAGAGAAAGCGTGAGGAAGAATTTCTTCACAGAATGGGTTGTGGACAAGTGGAACACCCTGCCTGAGGAAGTGGTGGGGGCTGAAACAATCACAGGATTTAAGAATGCATGGGATAGACATAAAGGAATTCTGGAGGTCAGGGTAAGAGGCAACAGACTTCTAGAAACATAAACTGAACTTACAAGCTCAAGTGGGCAGACTGGGTGGGCCATGGCCCTTATTTGCTGACACTGTCTATGTATCTATGTAAACTAGATGCACAATTATTTCATAGTATGCCTAAAATGCCACCTTTGTGGACATAGTCATTAATGTTCACCATCAAAACAGCACATTTTTGAGCAGTGCTTCTATTAACTTATAAAAATCCATTTATGGAAAACACATTGTGTATACATTACTTTTATATCACTCTAAACATTGCTTACAAATGTAGTTTACATCCAAATCTGAAACATCCGCAGTTGGTTGGAAAGTCTCTGGGACGGTATATACTGTATGATATTATTTTTTGAACCTGTATAACTGCCTTTCCAGAACTTTACAGAAATGGAGACTTTGCCTCAGTGACTAAATAAAGAAATTAATTAATAACCAGGTCAAGAATTTTAAGAAGTAAGTAATCTTGCTATTAGAGTAAGGAGGCAGTTGACTAAGGAGCTAGAATGTCACTACAAGAACACTTTTGACTCAGCAAGAGAGTCAGTGCCTATTGGGATTAAGCAAACAGATGCTTTATAAGAAGTGTTGGGTCTCAAATAGGGTAAAAGAAAAGTTACTGTGCTTCTCTGAGTTGGTAGAAGAGGACTGTTTCATCTTGGATGTTTGCTAAGTCAGGAGAAGAGCTGATAATTGATGGGTGTGGCTTAGGCAGAAATAAACCAGATATCTGCAGTTAGACTTCCTGCTGCTAGCTTTTGGCAGAGAGCAATCTTGCTATCAGAGCAAGGAGGTAGCTGATTAAGGAGCTAGAACTTTACTACTAGAACACTTCTGACTCAGCAACAGAGTCATAACCTGGTGAGATTAAGCAAACAGATACTTTGGTGGAAGTGTAGAGTCTCAGAGTAAAAGAGTTTGAGTGCTTCTCAAAGTTGGGGCAAGGGCTGTATCATCTTGGCAGTTTGCAAAGTCAGGAGGAGGTTGTTAATTGAGGGTGTGGCTTAGGCAGAAGCAACCAGGTGCCTGCAGTCAGACTTCCTTACTGCTAGCTTTTGGCAGAGAGCAATATTTCTATCAGAGGAAGAAGGCAGCTGACTAAGGAGCTAGAACATTACTACTAGAACACTTCTGACTCAACAAAAGAGTCAGTCTGCTGGAATTAAGCAAATATAGTAGATACTTTATTAGAAGTGTAGGGTCTCAATTAGGGTAAAACAAAAGCAAAACAAAAAAGAGTTTGCTTCTCTGAGTTGAGGAAAGGGACTGTATAATCTTGGCAACTTGCACAGTCAGAAGGAGAGCTGTTAATTGGTGAGTGTGGCTTAGCGGGCATAAGCAAGTGTGTGCAGTTAGACTTCCCTGCTGTTAGCTTTTGGCAGAGAGCAATCTTGCTTTCAGAGCAAGGACACAGCTGATTAAGGAGCTAGAACTTACTACTAGAACACTCTGACTCAGCAACAGAGTCAGAGCCTGTTGCGATTAAACAAACAGGTACTTTGGGTAGAAGTGCATGGTCTCAATTATGGTAAAAAAGAGTATGTATGCTTCTCAGAGTTGGGGGAAGGGGACTGTATCATCTTGGCAGTTTGTAAAGTCAGGAGGAGAGCTGTTAATTGGGGGTGTGGTTTAGGCAGAAGTAAACGAGATGTCTGAAGTTAGACTTCCTGCTACTAACTTTTGACAGAGAGCAATCTTGCTATCAGAGCAAGGAGGCAGCTGACAAGGAGCTAGAACTTTAACCTAGAACACTTCCGACTCAGCAAGAGAGTCAGAGCCTCTTGAGATTAAGCAAACATATACTTTATTAGAAATGTGGGTCTCAATTACATTAAAAAGAAAACTAAACAAAAAGAGTTAGTGCTCTTCTCTGAGTCGAGGGAAGGGACTGTATCCTCTTGGCAGTTTGCTAAGTCAGGAGGAGAGCGCTACACTGGGGTCTGGCTAGGCAGAAATAAACCAGGTGTCTGCAGTTAGACTTCCTGCTATTAGCTTTTGCAGAGAGCACTATTGCTATCAGAGTAAGAAGACAGCTAAATAAGGAGCTAGAACTTTACTACTAGAACACTTCTATGTCAGAATGAGAGCCAGAGTGTTATGGGATTAAGCAAAGAGATGCTCTATATAGAAGTGTAGGGTCTCAGTAAGGGTGAAAAAAAGAGTTAGTGTGCTTGTCTGAGTTGGGGAAAGGGGCTGTATCATCTTGGCAGTTTGCTAAGTCAGAAGGAGAGCTATTAACTGGGTTGTGTGGCTTTGGCAGAAGTAAACCAGGTTGTGACAGGGTGACTCCTGTCATAGTGGACACCCAGGATAATTGAAACCCCTTCCCAAGCAGTTTATATGTTTTTATAATGTCCAACATGCTGGTTGGCTGGTTATAAATTAAGTGCTGAAGTGCTTATATGGCTTTCTGTGTATATAACCTAAAACAAAACTAAGAGGAAGTTTTAATAGATGAATTACAAAGTTTGTGTCTGCTTTTCTAGATGTTAGCAGCCTCTTCTAAGATATATTTTACAGCAGACAGCATATGGTAATATGACCCTGAAGGAGAGTTTAGGAGAGCATAGAATGTTCTGACCTTGGCTCTGACCTTTCCAATGTTGTAAACAAGTTATTCTGTTCTCCAGGTGGCTGCCAAATAACTGTCCTGTATGGAGCAACAGTGGCCCCTAGTGGTTAGTTTTATGTTATGTGTGCTGCTAATCAAAAGGCAGTGGAAAAATTTGTCCAGCTTCTAGTCAGCTTATAAAAGCCCTACCTCAGTGCTGAGAGAGGCTAGATAGGGAGGTCAGTTGAATACTGACTGAGGAAGGTGAAAGATCCTGGTAGTGTGTGCTTCACACAGTTGGGCTGAAAAAAAGCCTTAAAGACTGTTGAAACTAAACAGTTGTTTGACTTATCATTTGCTTTCTGTAAATTTTAATTGATAAAAATAAAATGATACATACAATCTTGCATTTTTGATGCACCTGACTTGTGGTCTGCCTGAAGTTGAGTTATCCTAAACCCACACCTGGTGACACAGGTGTCTGCAGTTAAGCTTCCTGCTGCTAGCTTTTGTAGAGAGCAATCTTGCTATCAGAGCAAGGAGGCAGCTAAGGGCTACAACTTCATCTACTAGAACACTTCTGACTCAGCAAGAGAGCTTGTTACATGTTGGTATTGCTCTCCCCACCCTCCCTCCATCCTTCACCTTTAGCCAGTTCTACTTGTATAGCCACTGGTTTGACTGACAACAGGAGCTTCCTGTTTTGGAGCAGGAGGAGGAGAAGGATCACCAAGACACATAAGATTCGCCATCCTTGAAGGAAAAAGTAGCTCCCTCCCTCCAGCTGATGGAAGTCTGACTGAGCAAGGAAGAAGGAGACTATTGAGGAATGCAGGAAGTTCTGTCCCTGAACAGGAAGGGCAGAAGCAGTAATGGCACAAAGGCAGTAGGAAAGTAGGGAGAAAAAAATAAACTGTGGAAGAAAAAGTAAATTATATAAAACAACAGGAGAGGGGCCAAAATAAGACATGAAGGGATTGATGAAGTGCAGTGGCTGTGGGGCAGCAGTCTTCCGGGAGATGTTCTCTGGGCAGAGGAAGGAGGTTGCTTGTCTCCAGGCCAAGTTGGCCAGGATTCAGCAGACTTTTCTTCTTCCTGGAACCACCAGTCTGCTGCCACTGCCTCAAAGGTTCCCTAGGTGGAGGAGTGGCTAGACTACTTTGGGCTCAGAGAGGGTGAGGGTGGTGGGTAGAGGCACATCCCTCCTATGGTAAAAGTCCTCAACTTCAGGCTGCACTGGCAGGGTGGGACTGTCCTAAGGAGGCACCTTCAATGGAGACCAAGGAAGATGTGGGTGTCTTCCATGGTAGAGACCCCTGGGGGCAGGCAGAGGACCCAGAGGAGGAGGAGGAACTCCTGGGGGGATTCCATTGTTGGGGTGTAGACATGGAGCGGATGGAGTGGGAAAGAGGAAGGTTAAGCTTACATGGTGCCATAGCTTGGAGGGATGGAAAGCACATCCAGAGAATTGCTGGGGCAGCAGGTAGAGAATGAGAGCTAGACATCATTGTCCACCTGGGGACAAATGATCTGGGTGGTGATGAGGTTAGGTAGTGCAGTAGGACTTCCAGGAGCTGGGAGGGTCTTAGACAAGTGGCACACACTGTAACCTTTTCAGAAGTGCTACCAGTCAATGACAAAATGGAAGGCAGGGCACTAAGCACCACGAGAGTCAATGCATGGTTGAAGGTTTGGTGCAGAGCAGAGGGCTTCAGCTTCACTGAGGACTGAGGTCCCACCTGGAGGAATGCAGGCCTATACAAATGGGATGGACTGCATCTATCCAGGTGGGGACCCAAGATCCTAGTGAGAGAATTAAATGCTTCATTGGCAAGCCTTTAAACTAGCCGGGGAGCGATAGTAGGCAGGAAGAAGCTAATTGCCCCTCTCCAACAGGATGAAGCAGCCTTTAAGAAGGACCCTCCCAAGATTGGGAAATTGACACTAAAACCTAAAACTGAGATAGGTTGAATGGCAGAGATAAGGAAGAATGGAAGTAAAACAGGAGAGGAAGGAGGAAGACATGTGGATAGGAGGGAGCTACTAGAAGTGAAGGTTGCAAAACTTGAAGGCCATGTGTACGAATGCCCACAGCCTGGGAAATAAAATCCCAGATCTAGTGGCCTTGATGGCAGATGCAGACCTGGACATTGTTGCTGTTAATGAGACATAGTACATGGGAACCATGAATGGGATATAGCCATACCAGGTTACATTCTATTTAGAAAAGACAGGGTGGGGAAAAAAAGGGTGGAGGGTTGGCTGTCTACGCTAGGGGAGGAAATTAAAGTAACTGATGTTCAGAGAATGCAGGATGAAGCGGAACCACTGTGGGTCACCCTGAGACAGGAAATGGCTTTGCCATATGTGCAGGTGTAATCTACAGAACTCCAACACAAGGGAGGAGAGGAATGGAGTACTAGTGGAAGACATCCACAAAATGACAGCCAAAGGTGAAGTGCTGCTGGTGGTAGACTTCAATTTGCACGATGTGGATTGAGCACCCAGGCTGTAGCCACAGTCAAGAGCAGAGGCATCCTGGATGCCCTGCTGAGAGGGTGACACAAGCAGCTTGTGGTGGAATCCACCAGAGAATGAGCAATATTGATTTTTAAACAACAAGTGGGAAATAACGCTCAGTTTCTTCTGTGGGATCCGACGTGCTCCGAAAATCTTTTCACAAATTATTCTTGTAGACCCCATATATATATTCAATGCTGACTATTTCATCCTTTAAAAATATTTTATTTTGCCCTACGTTTTGCTCCATTTTTGGAGCTTACTCACAGGGTATTTTAGTTTGAATTCTGCTAAACAGAAAAACATTTTCTATAGTAAAATATTTGTTGCAATGCATTCATTGTAAATTCTTCACAATCTATATGCATAAGTTTCAAGTTTACCTAATCATTGAAAACTCATTTACTACTTCATGTTCATTCATTTCCATGTGCATATTTCATCTGTAAAATATATAGTTCATTTAAATATAACCTCGAACTTCTGAACAAGTTTCTCCTTAGTAATGCTTTTAGCACAGAAAACATAAATAAAAACACAACCCATTTACTTCTGGAATAATCCCTGACTCCAATAGCCAGCAAGTACCTTTCAGTGACGTTCGGATGTTTTAAAACTGCATGTCAGTTTAAACACTTCTTGTCTACTTATGTTTCTCAGATATGTTCCGTTATTGTCCTTGAAATAATTTAAACAGGAGAAAAAGCTCCTTAAATAAATATCTTAACTGCGCTATGGAGAGTTGCTATACCTACTTTGTGATGTCCTTTAACTTATTTTACTTTTTAATCAGTACTGCCAGTATGGTTCAGGGTCTCATAGACTTATTATTTTATCTAAAGACTCTATACATCAACGCAGCTTCATAGTGAAAATAACAGCACTCCAAGGATATCGGGGAGGGGAAAAGCAGACATAAAAATATCAAATTAAAGGCTTTATTCCTTTCATATTTCCATATATTTCAGTCACTAAATGGTGCTATTATTTAATTTATTACTTGTTTTTGACTTTTAAAGATCTTATAATCTGTCATATCTATTCTACCTCCATTTCTACAATTCTCTCCTACATGCAGGACTGCCAGTTGGCCTCAGATTCATACCAATATCTGGATCCAAAGTTCTGAACTTGAATATCCATCTCATTTCTCTACTTTCTAGAATTTTGTTTATAATCACCACCACGCACTGGTGGAGTACTATTCAAACCTCCAAATCACAGGAAACAGCACTATGGTTCTCTTTATTAAAATGTTGTGCTACTGGAGATCTCTCATCATTGTGCTAATGTCTCCTTTGTGTTCTAGTATCGGACTTTTAATGCTCTTTTCATTTGTCCAACATATAATCAATCACAGGGACATTGTATAACATAAACTACACCTTTCGTGGTACAGTCTATGTGGTCCTTAATTTCAAATTCCTGGTCTCTGAAAGGATGTTTGAATATGTTTTCTTGCTTGTATGTCCACATACTGAACACCTTCCACAAGGTTACATCCCTGGATGTAATGGTCCAATAATAACTGCTTACCCTTCACTCCTGGATTTTAAACTGGGATTTAACCAGTGTATCTTTTAGGTTTTTAACCCTCCTAGCCACTATAATCAGTTTGTTTTGTAGCCCTGCAATGTTGGGGTTATCAATAGAAACTAAGTGTCAGTTTTGTAATAATTTTCTGAATGTTTGCCATTTTATGATTGTATCTCACCCAAGTATTACCCTGTCTGTGGCTTCCTTTCTTGGTCTCTTCCCAATAATGTATCGCTTTTTTGTTCTTAATCCTACACTCTGCTCTAAAACATGTATCCCTATGATAATTTCTTTCTTTAAATCTTTCAAACATGTCCTTCTTATTTTTTCAAAATTCCATCAGTGCTACAATTCCTTCACACCCTAACTAATTGGGAGTAAGGTATACTCTCCTTTAGTTGTCTCTCATGATAGCTATTGCCAAGTAACAATGTATTTCTATTTGTATTTTTCCTGTATATGGTTGTTTCAGATCTATGTCCCTCCTTCGTAATTGTTAAATCCAAATATGCTATCTCTTTTTGCTATATTGCATCACAAATTTTAAATTCTGTTTCTTCATTCATCAATGTATTAAAATCACATAATTCCTTCTCACTTTCACTCCATAGGCAGAGTACATCATCAATGTATCTATACCATTATGTTTAAATCTGAACTGGGCCTTGTGGATGTTCCATTAGGAACCCCAGATCTTTGAATATATCCTGAAGCGAGGTGCAGGTTGTAGGATTCTCCTCATCTACCGTCCACCAGGTGAGGTGGCGAATTCACAGGAGATTGCAGACTTCATTGTCGACCTTATGTTGAGGTTTCCCAGATTAATACTTCTGGGCAACTTCAACGCTTAGGTGACGATGAACTCTCTCATTTTGGTCAAAGTCTCCTCCAGTTGATGAATACACTGGGCCTGACACAGGTTGTTACCACTCTACCCATATTGGAGGTCATTCACTAGATCTGGTCTTTCTCTTGGGTATGGAGATCACTGACTTGGGGGTGGAACCAGTCAGTTGGTTGGACCATTACACCACAAGGTTCAGTTTCAGGGCCCTCTAATAGGTCCCCTCTGGAGATGGTCCAATACCGCCCTTTAAAGGTGTTGGCCCCAGTGACCTTACAGCAGTGCTGGACCCATCGAGTTTGTCGGGTGAATGCATGAGTCCAGATGATCTTGTACTTGCCTATAATAAGGCTGTGGGAGATGCACTGGACAAAATTGCTCCTGTTCATGTTCGGCCTCTCACTATCCTTCCAAGGAGTCCATGGTTTGATGGCTTCCTTGAAGGAATTAAGGAAAGTAGTCCAAGGCTTGGAGAGAGCCTGGATGAAGTCGGGCCTCGATGTCGATAGGCTTAGATTGTTAGCCCATTATGATGGCTACCAATCAGAAATCACTGTAAGAAGGCAGAATTCCTGTCCAGAGAGATTTCTGCTGCAAAGAATCGACCGGCTCAGCTTTTCGGACTGTGGACAGGCTGTGCAATCCAGTCTGTCTTCAGCCTAGAGAAGCTTTTCTCCAACTTAGATGTGAGGCTCGCTTCTTTGCAGATAAGGTTGCCGACATCAGGTCCGCATCGGTCCGAACTCTCCTTCTCGGGGTCACGGGCAACCGCTGTACTTAATCCTCGGCCCATATGTTGGAGTTTCACCACCGGAATTCGCTGACATTGTGAAGATCATCCAATCAATGCGTCCAACTAGTTGTAGTTTGGATCCGGGTCCTACACCTCTGTTAGTAGGTTGTGTAAAGTCATCTACCCAATCCTGCTGACATTGTCTGGAAATCCTTGGAGGGGTTTTCCTAATCCCCTCAAGGAGGCAGTAGTCCATCCACTCCTTAAAAAATCCTCCCTAGACCCAGACTGTCTAGCCAACTACTGGCCTATCTCTAACCTGCCATTTGTTGGTAAGGTTATTGAAAAGGCAGTTGCACTGCAATTGGATGAATATCTCACCTCTCATAATGTCTATGATACTCTCCAATCTGGCTTCAGGAAAAGGCATAGTACTGAGACTGCCCTTGTTCGGGTATTGAGTGACCTCCTAATGGCCAGAGATCAGAAGGCTTATACCATTCTGGTCCTTCTTGATCTTTCTGCTGCATTTGACACTGTAGACCATGAGGTGCTATTGAGCTGACTGCGTGGTTTTGTGGTCTGTCTGGTACAGTCCACGAATGGTTCCGTTCTTACCTCACTGGTAGGTCTCAGAGAGTCATCACCGAATTTATTCCTCTGACGCCTTCTCCCTACCATGTGGGTACCTCAGGGTTCCATTTTAGCTCCCATGTTGTTTGCAGTGTATATGCTGCCATTAGGAGAAATCATCAGGAGATACAGCTTGAGTTTTCACTGCTATGCAGATGATACTCAGTTGTATTTATCCTTTCTCCCGATCAGAGTGATGCACTCTCCGTACTAACAACTGTCTGGATGAAATCAGAATTTGGATGAGTTCGAGTTGGTTGAAGCTTAATCCGGATAAGACCGATGTATTGGTTGTGGGCCCAGGTCATCCTGGGAGGGGTTTGGTGTGGCACATCCATCAGGCTTATCACTTGGTAGGTACCGCTCTCTAGCTCTCGACAGGTGATAATCTGGGCGTTATTTTTGAGGCATGGTCTGACCCTGAAATCTCAGGTGTCAGCTGTTGTCAAATCCTCTTTTATCATCTGAGGAATATCGCCCAGGTGAAATATCTGATTCCCAGGAGGACCTTCCGACCTTGGTTCACGCCTTTGTTACTACCCGTTTGGACTACTGTAATTCCCTATACCTAGGGTTTCAGGATTGATATCCACCGCCTGCAGCTGGTGCAGAACGCTGCAGCCAGGCTTTTGACTGGGACCCAAGAACCAGTCACACCGCCTGTGCTTCTCGCCAACTGCACTGGCTGCCTGTGCGGTGGCGAATCACCTTAAGGTTGGTTTACTAACCTTAAAGCCCTCACACGATCAGGACCCAGTTACCTGAAAGATCTTCTGATTCCCTTATTGCCCTCTCCGCCCTCCGCTCCGCCAATGAGGATTGCTAGAGATTCCCAGGGTTTATTTAAGTTATCAGGATCTCATGCTTTGCCTTTTCAGCTCCTACCCTGTGGAATTCTCTACCTCATTGGTTGAGAGAATGCCCGACCATTGACAGTTTTAAAATTGCTTAAAAACATATCTTTTTAACTTGGCTTTTTCTTTATAGTTTGATTGTTTAATGTTGATTTTCTGTTTTATTACTATGTACAGCGCCTTGATTTTGAAAGGCTTTATAAATAAACCACGAATTGAATTGAATTGAATACCAAAGCCTTTATTTATCATAAAATCTGTTTTATTCAGCATTTAATACCCTAGTTAGTTCAAAATCATGCATGAATGAATTGGCATATGCTGGAACCATTGTGCTGCACATTGCTGTTCTGCGATCTTGTTGATAAAAAATTCCATTAAATTCATAATAATTGTTGCTTAATATAAACATAGCCAAATCTTGTAATAATTATGTTCTTGGTTTCATTTCATTTTTCTATTTAACATCTTACCATACTTTCCACCCTTACATCATGGGAATGGAGTATACAGATCTGCCATGGCAAAAGTTACCAGGAAGTGATCCTCCACGTATACCCCTTTCTGAGTATCCCTGTAATTTTTAATAATGGCTGAGGTGCCTTCACATAGGTAGAAGTGTTTTCTACCACTGGTTGTAAGTAAAATTAACATATTTTGAAATGGGCTCTATACGGAATCTATGCCCAACACTATTGGTCTACCGGGACATTATGACATTCTTATGCACCTTAGGAGACTGTAGAAGGTAGGCTTATTGGATGCTGTTTTATTAGCATATCTGCCTCCCATTCTTCCATCCATTTCATGTCTAGAAATTCATTTAGCATCTCCTTAATTCTCACTTTCAAGTCCTGAGTTGGGTCCCTATTAAGCACCTGATAGTTCTTCCTATCATTCAATAGTGTAAAACACATATCTTTATAGTGTTCTTTATTCTGCAGTACAATCCCACCTCCCTTGTCTGCTAGTTTTATTATTATTTTCTCATCATTCTTTAATCCCTCTAATGTTTTCTTTTGTCCAAATGTCAATTTTTAAACTTAGGAAATATACTATCCTTTTCTCTGAACAAATCCATAATCTGTTTCACAACAACTTTATAAAAGCTGAATGGGTCATGTGATGGCAGCCTAATGAGCAACAGCTAGCTCCTACTGCTCTGCATTCCTACTGGGTATTTCCACTGCAAACCAACTTTTCTAAATTGAATTCTACCTCTGCAAGAGTTTTATACTACTCCTACAGCTATGAGAGAAAAAATACTTAAAAGAAGTAGGCATACATGCACAAAGTGCCTCTGTGGCACTCACCTCCTCCTCCTACTTCAGAGAAAGACAAAGGCCGTGAAATGGCTTAAACAACAACAGGCGCTAGTAGTAAAACTTCAGTGGGGTCATCAGGTTCTTACAGAGGAACGATTCCTAGAGATAATGCACATGCTCAGAGTTTCATTGCGGCCATATCTTAGAATTACATCAGGTGCACCTCGATGGACTCTTGGCAGTATGAGTCTCTGACTCAGAGGCAGAACTTATTTCTCTGGAAAAGAAGAAGATAAAGCTGAGATAGATTGTAGCAGTGCGGTGAAAAGGCTTTGAAAAATGGAGGAGAAGCTAGAGGATCCTGAGTGAGAAACCGACTGAAACAAGCCCGATTATTCTAGGATCCCCAAAAGGGAAGAAGGCAATGCCACGATTCTATTTTACAAAAGCTTTGTGAAAGATAGCTGGACCACTGCCAAATGGCACTTTCTATACCATTGTAAAAGCTCATGAGTGCTACATCCTGTGCCACCCCCAGTTTACCTCCTAGACCGCTAATTTTCAAATTGCTCAATTTTCTTGATATATAACACATCTTGCCCAAATCAAAATCCTGTAAGAGGTGCAATGGGAGGGTCAGAAAATTTGTGTCACAAAGACCTACCTCAGTCAATTAGAATGAAGAGACAGGAGCTGCATCCTCTTGTTTCTAAACTAACTGTGGCTGGGAAACAGTTTTGGGTTCGATACAGCCATTCTGCAGGTGAGAATCAATGATCAGTGGTATGCCTTTGACACACAGGACCATGCACAACTTGAGCGTAGAGACTATTGCCTGATTTGTTTAAATGAATGGCCATGTATTTGGTAGTTAAAGTGAACTCTTTGGCATGCTAATTTGGTATGGTTAAAAGACCTGAACAAATGTTGTGGAGATTTCTACCAATCGTAGTAGACTCTCAGAGATCAGTCGGATCCAGGGATTTTCTTCCCATACAAATTTACACTGTGCTTAATGCACTTGAAAGCCTTTGACTGTTCTTGTGGTTAGAGTGGATAATTTACCAACATATATCCAATCGATTGGACATGGTGTGGGATCTTCACTTGTTTATTCCATCTTATTTGTTTCACTTACATTTCTGTATAAGAGGACTTTATACACTTTTCTACCCTTTGATGGGTCTCTAATGATTTAGATCATCGATTTATTGCATTCCTTTTTACCCTTTTTTACTTGCTTGATTTTTATTTGTCCCATCCTATGGTTGTCTTTCGATGCTGAACATCATTTATATGCCTTGATTTTTGCCAAAGTTATTAATGGTATCATCAAACAATGTTACTCCTGGGTGGATCATTTCCTAGTTATCTTTAACTTTAATAATTCTTGGATGTAACAATGTTAATTATTGTATTGCTATTCCGGGAGAATGTGGGAATAGGGGTGGGGAAAGTTGTATCACAGGGTGCAAATTAACATCACCTGACAGTATATTTAGTCAGTACAGTTGGTAGAACTGGGGTACTTCTTAATATTTTTATGTGTGATTTGAAGATTAATCAGGGTGTTAATAGTTAATGGGAAAGTTAGTAACACAATTAGGGGCATGCCAAATTTCATTTTTTTAGATTATAGTTCGTTACTGGTTATTTGTCTGGAGCAAAGCCTCTCAGATTGATTTCCTTGGTACTGTTTCATCTTGATATACAATAATGGGGGTCCATATAATATTACAACCTGGAATATCAAAGTGCCAGAGACAGGTGTAAATGACAAGTGATTTTAAGACATCTATCTCACCTTCATGTTGGAATTGTGTGCCTACAAGAATGCATCTAAGGAGAAGACACATCTATCCTCTGTAGAAATTGAGTATGGAAGTCTATGGAGCTGGTATTTCTACCAGTCAAGGGAGGTTGCCATACTAATTGACAAAACAGTCCTTTCAAATCGGTGCAAGAAATTTGGGACATAAAAGGCAGATATGTTTTATTGCACAGTGTGCTTCAGTCCCAGCCCATCCTGTTGGGATCTATTTATGGCCCAAATATAGATTCACCCCATTTTTCCTACCTCTCCTTAACCTGGTCACCTCTTTTACGCATGAGGCTATACTCATGGAGGGGACTGAACTTAATGCTACAACTCCACTTGGATAGATCTGACACCAAAATAGTTGTACTTTCTCCAGCTCAAAGGGCCTGAAAGACCTTATAAACAGAGCAGGGTTGGTGGATATATGGAGAATACTACACCCACAGAGAAATCTTATACTTTTTCTTTTCCCCACCGTACCTGTTCTAGGCTTGATTATTTTCTGATTAGCTCTTTCCTCCTTCCAGGAATACTTGACAGCATATACATGGTATAGTAATTTCAGATCATTCGTCTGTTTCTCTTTCCTACCTGTTAGGCCCTGGTATATGAAGGACTCCTTGTGGTGTCTAAATAATCAATTACTTAAATTTCCAACCACCCTATTACATGTTAAGGACTTTGTTTCCAATTCCTTAAAACCAACAAAGGTTCAGTTGCAAGGCTTGATATTGTGTGGGTAGCCTTTAAATGTGCATTGCTCTGTGAATGTATTCACCCGCCTCCAAAAGGGCCCGACAGTTTAAAACTAAAATTGATGGTTTGCTGCTTGACATTAAATTCACCAAAAGAAACATTAGCCGTTACTCCTTGAGGAGGATTGGGCTAAGTTACATACTTTAAATGCTTAATTTTATGATTTGATGTCTCAGAAAGTGGAATTAGTGCTGAAGAGAACCACACTTAAATATTTAGAGTCAATTGAAAGGGTGGGCAAATTGCTCACTATCCGAATTAAACAGGCAGAAATGACTAGTTGTATACCTTGTTTACAAACAACACATACTGGCCCCATAATCATCCATCCTCAACAAATTGCTGCTATCTTTAAATCATACTTCAGGATTTATACTCTGTTTCAGAAGGACATTGTTACTCAGGGTGAAATAAATAATTATCTAGGTCTAACTGATCTCCCAAAACTTCCTGCTGCTCTGATGGCTCCATGGGTATGTCCATTCAAGTTATAGAAGTGGAAAACATGATCCGCCAACTCCCTTTAGACAAATCCCAGGCCCTGATGGGCTCACAAACAATATAAGTCTTGCTCTGCAGACTTGACCTCTTTGACTGAAGTATACAATTACTGTTTTTTAATGGATTCTCAGAACATTTCCAAGAAGCTATTAATACCCTTATACCTAAACCTGGCAGAGATCCCCAATGCCAGAAAACAACTGTCCTATATCACTCTCAAATACCGATGTTAAGATACTGGCAAAGTCCTTGCTAACAGGTTAAGTCCCTTATGAGTATTTTAATTGGCCCTGAACAAAGTCGGTTTTATGGCTGGTAGATATTCAGTGACCATATCCGTCGCTTATTACATCTACTCTTCCTGTCTAATCATTCAGATATACCTGCCACTTGATCTCACTAGGTGCCAAAAGGCATTTGACCGAGTCTCCTGGGACTTTTATTCACATGGACAGACTCGGTCTCCCTAATAGCTTTATTAATTGGGTGCAACTTCTTTATAATGCACCTACAGCCTGTGTCTGGTGTAATGGTCTCCTATCTGATTCCTCCCATTTCAACATGGCACCAGACAAGGCTGTCCCCATCCCTCTACTTTTCAATATGTGCTTAGAACCTTTCATCCAGAAATTAATCTCTTCACGGGTCTCCAGGGTACCTCCCATCATCTTATTTCTGCTTACACAGATGACCTATTATTACACCTAGAAAATCCATCCTGTGGTGTTCCTGCCCTGCTTAGAGAAATTAGCCTTTTTTCCAGAGTTTCTTTTACAAGCTTACCCCTCCAAAATGGAAGTTTTCCCAATGAACAGGAAATCCTCACTATCTGATATTGAGGGATCAGATTTTGTCTGGAATCAAAGTCCTTGATGTATTTAGGCATGAAGATTTTTAGAAAAATTCCACCTATAATAAAAGAAACTTTCACTGCTTTAATGATGATTCTTAGGACAGATTTGGCAAGATGAGGCTCATTACCAATTTCACTGTGGGTAGAATAGCCACTATTAAAATGAATGTTTTAGCTGGCATTCTTTACCCTCTAAATATGTTGGCTATTTACCTTCCAAATCACTGGTTTGCCAATCTGCAAACCTTAGTTAATCAGTGCCTATGGAAAGAAAAGAAGGTCCGGTGAGCATACTTTAAGCTCACTGCACTGAAGCTTCTAAGGAGGCCTTTCTTTCTTCTTCTTTACCTACCACTGTGCTACTCATATAAGCAAACTTGCCCATTGGATTTTGACACCTGACCAAAGGATACCTGGGCTCTCAAACCCTTTGGTTGAACATTGAGACAGTTTTGGCAGAAACCCATCATTATAATTTACCTGCATATTATACTCCTCCTTGGCTACTACTATGGCCCTTAGAAATACACCCATTGGTTGGTCCCTTAAGGTGTTATTTCAGCTACAAAGTATTGGAATGTTAATTGGTACAAATCTTAGAACAACCCCTATTTGGTAACCCACATTTTCTAATTGCTCAAGCTCCTATCTCCCCTCTTTTTGGGCCATAATTTGAAATTGTGTGACCTGGCTCCTGAAGGTAAAATCCTTTCCTTCTTACAGTTTGCCACACCTTTAATATACATGAGGTAAAGCCCTCCAAATACTGATAAATTCAACAGGTTATCATGTCTTTCTTTGGTCAAACTGCTCATACTCTTCTCCTACTATTGAACTTTATCCAGTACTTCTGGTGGCAAATCAACCCCATGCAATATCTATGGTATATAAAGAATTACAAACCCTCTATCACTGCTTACCTAAAGGTGTCTGTTATTACTGGGTGAATAAGTTATCTTTACCCACAGAAGTGCTAGTCTGGTGCTTTAACTGGTGCAACATATATAGATTTATCAAACAAGATAGACTTCAGTTGATGCAATACATAATCTGTATTTTCCCTGACAGATTGTATGAAATGGGAAAGCTTCCATCTCCTGTGCCAAAGATGTAAGGAATCCCAGGTGACCTTTACCATATGTTATGGTTCTGTTCAAAAGTTTCATCATTTTGGCATAATATTCAAAACACTTCAGATCCATTACTTGGTTTGCAATCTTTATTTACACCTGAAATTTGTCTTCTTAAAAGTTTCCCTCAGGAACTATTAAGTGTAGAAAAGCCCATATAGCAGTGACTAAATTAATTATTTATTATTAATTAATTATTATGAGGCACTGGAAAGATGAGCTCATTGCCATCGGTGTTAGAAAGGCATAGAGAGTTTTATTAGCCTACAACTGGAAAAGCATTTAGCTATGTTCACTAATAGAAATCAAGCTTAGATGGGGTCTGCTGTAAGCTTTACTTATAGTATGGAAACCCTAGATTACTACAGATTTAGTCTGTATGTATACACAGCTTATTGATGTAGATATAATTTCTTTATTTTGGCATGGAGAGTGACTGTGGGTGATAATAGATAGGGTGGGTTATGGGGGTATTGTAACAATTTTATTCTAAAATGGTTTGATTGAGGACTGGTATCCACAATATTGTTTTCTCCATGAGTAATGTCTCCTCGGTCTTTATAAGCTATCCATGGATCTATTGCATTGTTACTAAACTTGAATAAAGTATATTGAATTAAAAAAAACTTTACAAAAGCTTTCAATGCCATTATTCCTTCCAGAGGGTGCTGAGAATGTGGATTTTACTCCCAATGCTTGTTTCAACTGTTTTGTTTTTCTTACCTGCCTGATCCTATGTAAACATACTTTTTGATCTTAATGTTCAAAAAACTTCTGTAAATCTACTTCTAATTCAAATCTATCCACGGTTGGGTGGGTGCAAAGATAACCCCAGTCCCAAAATTTTGATTTCTTCATGTGTTAAAATCTTATTGATCAGGTTGAAAATTGGAATTATTTGTTGTGATCCAATATTTGCCCTTGTACTTGTTCCATGTAACTGATTCTTACTTGCTTTCCACCTGTCCCTCCTCTTCCTTGTCCCCTCCTGCCTCCCCAAACACTGAGTATTCCTATTATACCCTTGTGTGTTTCTTAGTTCATATCTTGGTTCTTATATTTGTATATATAGCATGCATGGGATAGTCATAAGGCAATTCTGGGGGTGGGGTAGGAAGAAGTAGGCTGCTGGTTAACTAGGATCTGCAGCTTATCCAGTAGGTAGAAATGTGCAGACTGGGTGGGCCAGCGTCCTTATCTACCATCAAATTCTATGTTTCTATGTTTATATGTGACCATGAGGTGCTAGGTTGTTGAGAATCCTTGCTGAGGCACTTTGTGGTTCCTTTGATGTTTCATATGATTTTCTAGTGTAACTACTGTCACTTTGAGTCCCACTATCTGAAAAATACATATGTTTTCTTCTCTCAAACTGATTATAGGTATATACTTTATTATCTCTATAATCACTTGTATCTCAAATTATTTTTTATTTTTGTTGTTTAAGTCTTCTTCATACTTATTCAGTTTTCTTTTATCTCCTCCAGGTTTTTTATAAATTTGTCTGCTTCTATTTTTAATTTCAACATATCTTATACTTGTTTTGTCTCAACTGCTAGCTTCTTTCTTTCCTCAATTATAGCCTCTATCAAGACATACATAAAATCTTTACTAGCCTAATTTTGAATACCGTCCCATTTCAGAGTTAACTTTACTGTGTTGATTCCTATATTTGGTTCAATTGCTATCCTCAGTCCCTGGGTATACAATGATACTCAAGGTACTGAGTAATTGTTAAACCATTTCATTCTGGGCATATTTTTAAAGAGTAAATTCTCAATCTTGTGAGCTAAGTTCTTTGGGATTCCCCATCTGTGTTGTGAGGTCCACCCCCTCGCATAGTCTGAAAAAGTTTATTTTTTCTTCCTCAGAAAATGAGGTAAAATGTAATGTATTCTGGAAACTACCCCTATGTCTTCAAAGGCCTGCAGATCTGTACCCTCCATTGTTATATCTATTTATTCTTTCAATGGTAAGGTAAACAACTATGCTTGAACAACTTCAATTGTTTTAAAACAATTCTTTATTCTTTAGTTATGTCTAATTAACAAAGTCTTTAGTCATTTAACATCCACAAGCATCTACTATCCCTGTATAATCGAGTCTCACAACAATTTTTTAAAAAGTGGAAATAATGCTCAATTTCTTCTGTAGGGATCGAGATGCTCTCAAAATCTTCTCACAAATTATTCTTGCAGACCTCATATATAAATTCAATGCTGACTCTTTGGTCCTTTAAAAGTATTTTATTTTGCCCCTAAGTTTGGCTTCTCTTGAGCTTGCTCAAGGGTATTTACTTTGAATTCTGTTAAACAGAAAAACAAATTATTATAGTAAAATATTTGTTGCAATACATTCATTGTAAAGTCCTCACAATCTTTATGCATAAGTTTCAAGTTTACCTAATCATTGAAAACTCCTTTACTACTTCATGTTGGAGGGGCAACTGTAGCCCCTCTCTACAAAAGTGGGAATAGGGAGGAGGCTGGCAACTACAGACCAGTCAGCCTGACCTCAGTGGTGGGAGAAATTAATGAAATCACCACTAAAGGAAAGGATTGTGACAGTTTTGAATCCAGTAGAACACAGGATCCAGGCAGCAAGGATTCACAGAAGGAGGTCTTGTCAAACAAATCTGATAGATTTCATTGACTAGGTGACCAGGGAGGCAGATGGGGAGGTCAGCGGATGTAGCCTACATTGATTTTAGCAAGGCCTTCAACACGAATGACTAGCCCTGGGTTCTCCACTAAAGTTATTAATTTCTGACCATAAATAAAACTGATCCATTCTGAACTGATATTCTGGGGAGGATTCCTCAAGGTGAAATGCCTGTGCTTTGTTGTCTGTGATACTCAGGGCCCTGGTGTTCTGGGGCAGAATTTTCTGATTTCTCGTGCAGGGCTGCTTGACTTCTGTGGCAGCATTTTCTCATTTCTGCAGCATGATTTATTCATTTCTCTGGCAGAATTCAGTCCTGTCATTGGCTAAATATGATGTGATGTCATCAATGACATCATATGCTGAGCATAAAGGAGGGGCTTCAAGATAAACGAGGTGGGAAGAAAGCCTGACACTATGGAAAAACATTATATTTATATGAAAATTCACCAAAACAAAGATTTCTGCAGCACTATATATATTCTGTGGCATGATGCAAATTCTGCGGTAAATTCCACAACCATAGAACTGCAGAATTCCAGGGCCTTCGTGATACTTAACAAAATAGGGTGGCAGTTCTTCAAGAATGGCTTTCTTTGCCTTTTGTGTTCTATTGGCTTGAACCTTTTTCCTAAAACTAGGACATTACTCTCTGACAGCACCCATCAGCCACCTATTCAATCTGTCCTTCACTCAAGGGGTCCTTCCCTCCTCTTGGAAAATAACACACATAGTCCCTCTTTTAAAATCTGGTAACCCATGCAAACTTAATAATTACCAGCCAATATCACTGTTACCCATTTTATCGAAATTACTTGAAAAACTAGTTAACATACAGCTAAGAGCATATGGAAACCTTCAACATTCTCAAGCTATTACTATCAGGCTTCAGATTAAAACATAGCATGGTATCCTTCTTGGCTAAGGTGACAAGCAGTTGGCAAACTGCACAAGCTAAAAATCACATCAGCGTAGTCTTCCTGGACCTGAGCAAGGCATTCAATACTGTAGACCATAATATATTATTACACAAGTAAAATGACATGGGTCTCAATGCCATCACCATGCAGTGGTTCTCATGCTACCATACAGGTAGACAACAACAGGTTAAAGCTCCAAGGTGACCTTTTCCTTAAAACCTTGAAGAGAGGAGTACCACAGGGATGTATTCTGGGGCCTTTATTATTTGTAACTTATGTCAATGACATTGATTCTAAAACCAGGACAGCAAATGTCCACCCTTGCCAATAATACAGTACTATATGTCACTCGGTCTACCCTTGAGCTTGCTTGTTCAGAGCTGCAGCAAGAATTTAACCTGCCTCAACAAAATCTCTTTCACAAAATTATTGCTTAACATGAAAAACTAAAGTCATGTTTCTCTCCCCCAAGCCCATATGTAACTGCAATCTCCCCTATTTCCAAGTATCAGATCATGACTCTTCAGGGGGATCGCTTGAGGTAGTGGACAAATTCAAATATTTGTGGTTCTGCTAGATTGACAGCCTCATTCACTACACATATTGAGGAACTGTCAAAAAATAAGTTAAAGGCTAGGTCTGTTCTTCAGGATCAAGTATTTGCTTAACCTGGAAATAAAGAAAAGACTAGTCCAGACCACATTTCTTCCCTTGTATATTATGTAGACTTTCTCTACAGTCACTGTTCCAATGTTGCCTTACCTAAACTGGATACATTGTACCACAGAATGCTAAACTTCATTACCAATGCCCTTTCAGAACTCACCACTGTTCCTTCTATGCACAACTGACTGGCCTTGGTTCACACCAGGAGGTTAAAAATGCCTCCCTATGGGCTTATAGAGCCATTACAAATAAACTCCCTCCCTGTATCTCAGATCTGCTCAAATGTACACCAGGTGTATATTCACTCAGAAGATATTCATATTTATTGCTTAACATATCTAGGATAAGAACTCGTTATGGTGCATCGCCACTCAGTCATGCTCTCCTGCCATGTGGAATACCCTCCAAAACTCCTTAAAACTTACACAAATTGTTGGTCTGCATACCTTTCAGATCCTTGCTGAGGCATTTGTTGCAGGAAAATTGTAACTGTTTTTCTTAATCACACACCATGATTTATTGAGGAACCTTTTCCTGTGTTCCACTGTCCATACAGCACTTAATGTTTTTACTCAGCCTGTTGTAGTCCATACAGCACTTTGTGTCTTTACTCAGTCTGTTGTAGGTCATGTGTTCTATTCTCCTCCCTTCTTCCTTGCTTCCAAAAATTATATTTCAAGGACTTTAATGCACATATCTTACTGTACTGCTATTTTGTTGTACACCTAGATCTATGTATGAATGTATTTGTATTTGCCAGTACCACTTGTATAACCATAATGTCCATTGTATTGCACTTATATTGTATTGTATGCATTTGTATTGCCTTATTCTGTTGTGTCCATTCAGGACCACCTTGTAAACAATCCTGCTCAATGGTGTTATTCCTGGTAAAATAAAAAAATGAGTTGAATTCAAACAGAAAAAAGAGAAATTGTACAGTGGAAAATATTAATTGATGAAATCATCTGGCTGACTTTACAAAAGGGTTAAACATGGATGTGAGTGAATGCTGCATCTGTATCCATCAGACTGCATCAGTGCAACTCTGCTGCTATTTTCAAAAGATGCATTCATTTGCAACAATAGGTCATGATTTGTAGTCAAAACAACACAGATACAATTTGCTTCCATTTGTCCACAGTTGTGTCTTTTTGGTGCATTACTATTAAGTACAGTTAGACCACCTAATAGATGATCTGACAGTTTGTTTCCATTTTTCCTTTGAAAATAGCAGTAGGTGGCTCTTGAACAGCTCCTTTTGAAAATCCTGCTGATAGTCTCTGGCGGCTTGTAATAGGGTAGGTGTGTGGCTAGCTATGGAATTTTAGCTAGGAAAATAAATTTCCTAAACTCCCTGTAACCCTTTTCCTGAGATACAAGGAGCTCCAACGTTGCCTGGAAAATGGAGCAGCTAGACAGCGTGGGTTTTCTAGACTGGTGTAGAGATTTATAGCATGACGTTATACAGAAATATATAGTAGTGTCAGTAAGGATGCAAAGAAATACTACAGAATATTGCAGTAAACAAGACACCTATTGCAGTATGCTGCAATATTGTGTTGAATCCTGGCTGGCACCACTGTACATCCTCTGAATTAGGATGCAACTTTCCCTACTGTCATGTTTTTATAATTCCAGTCATTCTGGCCTTAGCTTGTGTTTCTATAGTCAAAGTAAGAGGCGTGGTAGTTTTCCACCCTCTTTTAATATCTGTTATATTTAAGTTCAGCTTTCCTGCCCAGTAAAAATTAAATATATGAGTTTGACTGTATAAGCATATGTGCTGGGGAACTGGATACACCATCCTGCCATGACAGCTGTTTAGTGGACAGTTGGGGTTCCATCTCCTTCAGCTCTTTCTCCTGGCCTATGTCTTGACAAAGCATATACAATAATGTAGTCTTTGTAGAACCTCCAAAGGTATTGCACAGTGTCATCTTTCAGGATCAACAGCAGGATCTAGTTTTCTTGGATTCTGTGCAGCATATTGCAGGAACTCAGTGTAATCCAATTGAAATGAGCCCCGTTTATCATGCAGTGAACTGTGAAATCTCACAATGTGTTCTTGATTCCACTTGATGGTACCAAAAATCCTTTTTGCCTACTCAGTAGAAATATTACAGCAGAAGAACTGAAAGGTTCTTTCTTTGGACATGTTTTGGAAACAATCAATCTTGTCTTCACCTTATAGTGTGAGCCTCTTTTTTGTATAAGAATATACTATTGAGTATTCACAATATACAATGTCATAGAGGAAAAAACAACGAGAACTATTGCTAACATACCAGAATAAATCAGCCATACAATTATATACATCACAAAAGGACAAAACAAATAAGCCACTCATTCATTGAAAGGTCTCAGCAGGGCTCATTCATCATGAAAGATCTCAGTCCAGCTGCTGGCCATGGAGCTGCGTGGAGGGCTGTGCCAGTGGCCCGGTGGGGTCCTGGATGGCAGGATGCAGGGTGGGGGTCACTGCCAGACAGGGGTGGGACCACTAGACACTGTCACAAACCCACTCAGCAGGTCAGGACCTCTACTCCCAAAGTGCCAACCTCTGAGTGCAGTCTTGTGAACAAATTTAACAGAACAAGATAACCCTCTTGTCTGTTTTGTGAGTTCAGATCAACCTTTGGTCTCAAGTCTTGGAGGATTCAAACTGTGAACCTCTTGCTAGCATACCTAATGCACAGGCTCAGATATTTCTGTCTCCTGGGGCCATATATCTTTGCCTACAGTCACCTAACCAGGTATACAGAGATGAACCCTTAAAACTTTAATAAAGACCTCAGATTTAAAATGCTTCTCTTTCCAGTTTGGTACCACAATTCAGGCTTATGCCTTATGTCTGTTATAACCACATATACTTTTCTTACAAATAAAAGAAATTAAATGACAGACCAAGTATGCTCTAAAAGAATTTTACTAAACTATATAAAATATGCAAAACACAAATACAGAACTGTTATATCACAAGACATACAAATCTTTTAAAAGAACAAAGGTTTAAACAGTGCAAATTCCTACAACAATATTTAGATTTGTCTAGCTTTCTAAATACCTGTTTTAAAGTGCTTGCAGATGTTTCATTTTCAGAGTCTAGATAAAAGTGTCTAAGTAAAACAGAATATTCCTACAGCAAACTGTATTCGCCAACCCCTTTTGTGTGAGGTCATCTAGCTCCTCCTCTGTCAGATTGTATATAAAAATATATATCTTATTCAAAAACAGGATGTCTTTTCAAAGTATTGAATTCTGCAGCTTCAACACAATTCATGTCTTTCAAATGACACTTCATTTACCTTTCTAACCACTTGGTATGGTCCTGCCCACTCAGCTTGCAGCTTGTTTTGCTGGACCAGAATAAGGACCTGACCCACCATGTTCGAGCAAGCTCTGGCTCTGCAGTCATACCACACTTTTGTTTCTGTTGAGCAACTGCTAGGTTGCTCTAGCCTGTCCCATAAGCTCCTTCAGCCTTTCCCTAAACCTAAAATGTAATACACAAAGGGAGTTCCCTGGTTGGTGTGCTTGCCTTCCCAGTCTTCCTGGATCAAGTCTAGGGACCCACGTACCCGAGCGTCCATATAAAGAGTCCGAAGGAGGAAAATCCTATTGACACTTGGGCACCTCCTGTGTGCAAACAACAGGTGGGCAAGGTATTTCTCCCAGTCCTCCCATGCTGTTCAGCAACGCCCATAGCATTGACTTAGGGTATCATTGCATCTTTCCGCAAGCCCATTGGCCTGTGAGTTATAAGGTGTTGTGCATCTCTGCACCACCCCACACTTCTCCCACTATCATTTCATCAGGTCTGACATGAAGGAACCCCTTGATCGGTGATTACCTCCTGCAGAAACCCAACACGGGAGAAAATCCCAAGTATGGCATCTGAAACTTTGTCCGTCCTCAGTGAGGCTAGGGCAGCTGCCTCTGGGTACCTGGCGGCATAATCCACCACAGTCAGGATGAATCTCTTCCCTGAGGGCTGGGGTATTTAAAGGCCCCACAATATCCATTCCTACCCTCTGGAATGGCTCCTCCACTATGGGCAATGGGATCAGGGCAGCTTGGGTTTTCTTGCCCACCCTCCTATTTCCTGACACCAGTGCCAAAACCTGCAATACTCCATCACCTGCTGGGTGAAGTTAGGCCAGTAGAAATTTGGGCTAACCACTGTGTAGTGCACATGATTCCCAAGGGAATATCATGTGCAATTTTGACAACTGCTCATGATACCCTGGGGAATGACAAGCTGCCTTCCTAGCATCCCTCCCTCTGTCTGCACTGCCTGACTATACATAAGTCCATTTTTCCAATAAACCTTATTTTGGCCATCACCTCCTGTGCTCTGTCAGAGTCTGCCCAAGCCCTCAGCTTCTCTAAACTAGGGTCACTTCTCTGAGCAGCTGCAAACCCTCACAGTCCCAAGACATGGGACAGGTCCCCTTCAGTTACTAAACTAGGGTCCCTAGCACTAGCATCAGGGCACTCAGGATCACTGTCAATCCCACCCTCTGACAATGGGTCACCCCTCCATCTTCAGAGTAACCTTCCATAGCTGTGTGGTCACTTGCTTCTGGGAAATTTCTACCCTTTTTATCAGTCTTCATATCAGGATACAGGGCTGGGAACCAGCCTCCCAGTGGTTCCACAGTGGCCTCCGTGGGGTTCAGGGACTACAATTTCCCTTGCCACTTGGCTATGGGTAACTGCACATACTATCCCTGTTGGAGATTGTTACCCAGGATCACATCCACTGCTAATGTTTTGGCTACAGTCACCTGTTGCACAGTTTCCCTGTTTCACCACAGTCCAGGAGAACACTGTCCAGTGGCAATGTTTTCTCTTCACCAGTGAACCCTTGGACAGTAATGTATTTATTGGGAATAAGCTGACCAGGCTGAACCAGATCCCCTTTACTAACATCAGGGATGCCTTTGTCCCTTAACCCTTGTGTCTGCACACCATTTACCATAACTGGGTGCATGTGTTCCCTCATGTTCACTAGCATGCTTCCAGGGTCACACAAACAACCCACTTCTTTTCTAGCACCCTGTTGTGTATTATTGCTCAACTTTTGGGACACTGTCTGGCAATATGCCCAGTTTCTTTACACAACCAACATTCATTTCTTCTCTCAGAGAAATCTTTCTCTGAAACCTGGGGCTAACTGGTTTGGTGGAGGAAGTAAGGGTTTTAGCTGCCCTGAAGGTGCGCTTTTCCCTTTCTGCACTGCCATGCCCATCCCATTCACTCTCAGAGCAGGTCTGCTCTTGGCATAGCAGGTCCAAGAGTTCAGCAGCCTCTTGCACTATTTTGGGATCTCTGTCCTCTAGCCAGGTTTTTAGCTCTGCTGGTCAAGCCCAATAAAACTGTTCTAATAAAATCATTTTTTCAATTTTACCAACAGAGTTTGCCTCAATTCCTTCCCACCAACATTTTAAAACTGACATTGTTTCCTGGCTAGCCCTCATAGCTCATATCAGGGCTTCTCCTGAGCTTCAGAATTTAGCTTTGTATGATTCAGCAGTTAATTCAAACATTTTAACAGTGCTGCTTTTAGTTTGCTGTAATTATTACTGTCCTCATTGTCCATTTGACCCAATGAATCCCAAGCTTTCCCAGTAAGTAGCGGGGATAGCTGGAAGCTTTCACAACTCTCTAGGAATTTTAGCCTGAATACAAACTTTTTCAAAACAGTTTAAAAAGTATCTATATCCTTCCTCTTTTAAATTTGGCTATTAATTTGGAGTTCAATTTGTAACCAGTCCTGCAGTCCCAGTTAAACTCAAGCCACTTATCTGCTCTTGTGCCACTGGTTGAGTTGTAGCTTCTCCAGTTCGTGTTGCCTCTGGTGCTCCTCTCTTTTCTCCTCTGCAGCTCGCTGCTGCTCACACTCCTCACGGTCTGCATCTCAGCGTTCTTGTTCTCTCTTCTCCTCAGCAGCTTGCAGGCTTATGCTCCTCATAGTCTACCTCCCTCTGTTCTTGCTCTGCCTCCAGTTCCATCCTGCACAACTCAATTTACAGCCTGAGTATCTCTGGACTCAGGATACTGATACTCAGGATGCTGTGGCCCTTCACTGACAGTGGCTCTGCTGTCATCCTTACTGGATCTGGACACAGCACTGGCCGCTAGTCCTGCCACACTAGAGGTATGGTCCCTTTCAGTCACGGTCTGTGACTTGCTGCTCTGGGTATCTGCTACCATCAGGGCCTCTATGAGGTTCTGCTTTTTGGCTGTCACCTCGAACAGGACTCTTCTGTCCCCACAGAACTGCTTCAAGTAATCTACAGTGTGCCTGCTGTAGTCAGAATCCATCTTCTTCCCTGACTACGGCTACTCTGACTTGCACTTTAGGAAAAAAATAAAACAGGTAGGAACTTGACCATACGCTAAGTGATATATATTCTGTTTTCCTTTTAAAATAAAACTCTGCCTTTTTCTTTCTTTGCAGGAGATCTTACGGTCTCAAGCTGACACAGAACAATAAAAGCGTGTGATACCAAAATTATGTCACGCCAATCAATCTGTCACAAACCAACTCAGCAGGTCAGGCTCTCTACTCCCAAAGTGGCAATCTCCGAGCATAGTCTTGTGAACAGTTTAACAGAACAAGGTAACCCTCTTGTCTGTTTTGTGAGTTCCAATCAACCTTTGGTCTCAAGTCTTAGAGGATTCAAACTCTGAACCTCTTGCTGTGTACTCAATGCACAGGCTCAGATAGTTCTGTCTTCAGGGGCCAGATATCTTTGCCTATAGGCACCTAACCAGGTATACAGAGATGAACCCTAAAAACTTTAATAAAGACCTCAGATTTAAAATGCTTCTCTTTCCATTTTGGTACCACCATTCAAGTGTATGCCTTATGTCTGTTATAACCATATATACTTTTCTTACAAATAAAAGAAATTCAAAGACAGACCAAGTATGCTCTAAAAAGAATTTTACTAAAATAGATAAAAATATGTAAATACACAAAATACAGAATTGTTATATCATAAGACATACAAATCTTTTAAAAGAACAAGGTTTAAACAGTGCAAATTCAACAACTATTTAGATTTGTCTAGCTCTCTAAATACCTGTTTAAAGTGCTCACAGTTGTTTTATTGTCAGAGTCTAGATAAAATGTCTAAGTAAAATAGAATATTCCTACAGCAAACTGTATTTGCCAACCCTTTGTGAGGTCATCTAGCTCCTCCTCTGTCAGATTATATATTGAAAATATATATCTTATACAAAACAGGATGTATTTTCAAAGTATTGAATTCTGCAACTTCAGCATAATTCATGTCCTTCAAATGACACTTTGTTGATCTCATAATAAGCTTCCTCCATCCAGGACATGAAAGCATCTTTATGATTTCACACTTCTATGTAATAACCAGGGTATTCCCTCCAACGTCATAAATGGTTATGATTTAGCAACTACAGCTGTAATTAACTCAGACAAACAAGAGATCCTTGATTAAGGCCTTCCATGGAACACCTAGTATCTAAAACTGTGTGTGTTATCTCACATGCTGTTTTCAGCATTTTCTCATGGCTTTCATCTTTCAGCTGAAGCCGGGGGAGGAGAATGAGTGAAGTCATTCTAAGATCACCATTTTTTCAGCAGAGACAGTCAGTAATACATTTTATATTTAAAAAATGATACAGCACTCAGAACTGGCTGTCCACGTCACAGACACCAGGAAGTTTTTTATTAAATGATTAATGTTGGAGGTCAGTGTGTGGTTACTAATAAAGGAAGCATGCTGGGGTGAAACTTGATGAGGGGAATTATTCATATTGTGTCTGGTATTGGCCGGGGGTAGGTCCATTAGTAACCAGGAATCATTGGCCAGGGCTAGGGGAGAAACGCTTTTAGTTATTTTAAATAGTCAGTAAATTTCAAATGAGGAATTCTGCTCTACAGGTGGTGAAATTTCACCCACAGGTGGTAAAATTCCACATTTTGCAGATGAAAGTACATATTTTGCCAACAGAATTTCACATTTCACACCTGTGAAATATTTCACAGAATGAAATTTCCAAATTTTGCCCATCCATACAGACATGAGGCTTCCATAATTAGGTACAGGTAGAAGAATTGGGTCCATCAATACAGAATGAGTGGGAGGGGCAACTATGTAACAGCATACTAAGGGTGGTGCTGTAGAAGGGACTGGGTTTCAGAGTAACAAAGTCTGGGATTAACACTATGAGCAGTGGCATTTGAGATACTGGGAAGAAAGTTTTGCCACCTTTCCACCACTAAATGTCCCTGACTGTGTTCCTATTTAGGAGGGAAAAGAGGGTGCCATGAGGAGGTGGCAGTATGTAAAGTAGGACATAAGGGTCTCAGAGGATGTATCTGTCATGGAGGAGAGAGAAAAGGTTGAGTCACTATGGCTCCAAATCACAGATATTGGAAACATATGGGACAGAAGTGATCTATTGGTCACAACAATAGTGCAGACAAAGATGAAGAGCTGGAAGTGGAAATAAGGAAATCAGTGATACTTAGTCAATATCGCTGCCAACAACAGAGCAAGACCCCGCTGTGTAAAGCATGGAATCATTTAGAGTGACAGTGTTATAATAGTGGTAGTGAATTACCGCTACCCCATCACTGACCACAGAGTGGAGGAAGAGCTGAAGAAGCCTCAGGTGCTATGCTTAGCTGAGCTGCTCCTGTGGTGGAGTGGCTAAGGCACAAGCACCTGGAGCAATGGAGACCTGGGAACCAGAGTTTGGTTCCCTGTCTCCCAATATTTTATGGCACAGAAACAAAGTTTCCTCCTCCAGAGTTACACCATATCCCCGAGGTCCAGAAACCCCTGGAGTTGATTATAATAAAAAAGTCTGGCTATTTTCTATGGTGGGAACTTATTTAGTTACAGTCAGTGTTTTTACCGATGTTATTTCAGGGATGGCATTTTGCTTGTGGCATTGTTTCCTGCACTGTTTTTGTTCACGGGTTTGACCACACCAAAACAGAACATCACAGTAGAACTATACTCATTGAAGATTTCAATAACCTAACCTAGACTAGGACATTCTAATGGCAGAACACCAGTAGTGTCAGAGTTTTGAAGGTAACACAGGACTGCTTTCTCATACACTGGGTAAGAGAAGCAGCTGGGGAAGGTCATTTGGACATGATAAGGTCAACCAGAGCGTTACCAGGGCTAACTCAGCTTAGGGCCCAGTCATACAGGGCAACCACAATGATATCATACTGGACATAGAATCTTAGGAACAGAAATCTAGCACTCTGGATCTAGATTTTCAGAAGGCTGACTTTGACATAATGAAAGAAATAAAGATTAGCTAAAGGAATATTCAAAATATAGGGATCAGACGATAGGTGGGTAATAACTGAGCAGGCCCAAAAGTACGTAACATATAAGGGGTTTTGGAGGGGTTATCTGACACTGACACTGGGCAACTGCTGTTAAAACATCAAAAAGGCTTTATTTTATATTTTTTATTTGTGATTGAGAAGTCTATCATACACGAAAATAAAATTGTTTGGGGCTTGTTTTTGTGTTGCAAGCAGAGACAAACTTGCTGGGTAGTTTTTCATTCCTGACTGGCGTGAAAAAGTAAATCACAAATGAAAAAAAAATGCATTTTTCAGCTATATTGTGACAGCTCAAGGGATCAAGCCTTTGTTCACAGTGGAGCCAAGAAAAAGGTGCTATCCAAGGGGCCAACTCAGCCCCAGTCATTAAACAAAATCACAAGAAGGAAAGCACTTTATGGAACATCTGCATTTTGAATCCTCTGTGGAGTGCTTTCCTTTTGTGGTTTTGTTTTATATTTTCATAGTGAATGTGCATTCACAGGTTTTGTGGTTTTAAATATTTTTAACGTTATAATTCAGATAATGTTCCTTGTAAAATAAAAGAAAAGGTGGAACTTACTTTTCAAGTTTTAAATCTTTGTAGTTTTTTTTGTTTGTTTGTTTTCTTGCTATTTGTGGGCAAAAATAACTAAATTTGGGATATTTACATAATTTCACAAATAATACCTTTTTGAACCATTGAGCCAGTGATCACCAAACTTTCCAGAATATTAGCCTCTAGTACTGGCACTGTGCATAAAAGATTGACAGTCTGAATTACTAAGACTGCTGAGATATAAGCTATCAAACCCTCCATTTTTGACACAAGTACTATCTCAGCCCTAACATACAGACACTGATGTGCCTGGATAATATAACAAACAGCAAGGAATGAAAAGGAAAGCAGCTAGTAACTAGAGCAGGGCTAAGAGAAGTAAGATAGAAAAACAATATAAGAGAGTGGAGGAAGGGTGATAGTCTAGTGAGGAGTGTTTCAGAGATCAGGCAGGCAAACAGAAGAGGCAAGCTAGTCCACAGAAGATTTGCAGTGAGGGGTCCAAAAGAGCAGGAATAGAACAGTAAATAAAGTAGGAGGAAGTGATGAAAGGAGAAGAAGGAGGAGAAGATCTGTAGGGAGAAGAAGTGAGCCGGTAATGAGGATCAGTGAGAGATGACAGGCATCCATTGCTGTGACAGAAAAAGAGAGCAATTATAGGAAGGAGGAAATTTAAAGCAAAGGAGCAAAATGAATGTAAATGGGGTCCAATCTGGCCAGGGTGGTTTTAGAGGCTGTACTATAAACCACATCCACACAGTCAAACACCAGTTGAATCATTCTGAGAATAAGCTTGCAACTGACCGAACATGGGGTAGTGATGGGCAAAAGTGGCCCCAATTCGCTCCGCAGTGATTCGTGGAGTGAAGGTGAATCGCCAGAATGCTCCATAATCTGAGCGGAGTAGCGTTATAATGGGTAACATGAAGTCCATTGAAAACAATGACTTTGCATTACTCTCCTTCCACTTCACCTCACTTTGCCTTGTTTTAAGCTCCAAAGGCAAATTTTGCAGTGATTCATGGGATTTCGGGTCACATGGGCTCTAGATTGTTCTGCACAGCCTCAGTTTGAGGTAGTGTGTGTAAGAAGCTGTAGGAGACAATCTGCTCTGAGAGCTCTCTGCGATTCAAACATTCAAAAGCTGTTATAAAAGTCTTTTGAGTCATTTTATTGGTGAAACTTTAGTTCATCAATTATAGGAAACCCTCCTGGGCTCATATCATCTAACGTTTATTGTCTGTGTATGGATTTTGAATGTTAATGTACAACATTCAGTCTGTGTACTGAGAGACAGTGGAAGTGTGCTTTGGGGAGGGTGTATCTGTGGTGTACGTAGATTAACTTGGAGAAAAGACAGTGCTTTCTGTTTTGGTGATATTTTCTTGTATAACTGTGTTAATGTACAAACAGTAATATTTTCAATATTTCTTGCCACTTTTAGCTGATTGTTGTGCTGCAGCAGTGAATAATTTTAGTTTGTTTAAAATATGTGGTTATGTTACTAAAGTTTTCAATTTGCTATGCATTACTTAGTGTTTGTGTGAGTATGTGTGTGGCGTGTCATCAAATCAAGACCCTTTCATTATGACACATAATAATTTCAGCATTGTGAAGCTGCTATCAACTACAACTGTGTGAGTTTTGTACTTCTTTGTGGTATCTTTACTGGTACTAGTAATAGTGACTGTTACTGCCACAGTGCATAATTTTAGTTTGTTTAAAATATGTGATTATGTTACTGAAGTTTTCAATTTGCTATCGTTACTTAGTGTGTGTGTATGAGTATGTGTGTGGCGTGTGTTCATCAAATCAGACACTTTTATTGTGCCACTTAATTTCAGCAATGTGAACTTGCTATCCACTGCAGCTCTGTGATTGTTGTACTTTGTGGTATCTTTACTGGTACTAGTACTAGTGACTGTTACTGCAGCTGTGCAGTACACTGCCCCCAACAGCCCACCCCAACTGGCAAAGGTATTCTTTTCAGATTTGAATTTCTGATGGTGAGTACTGGTTAGGTGTTGTGCCTTTGTGTCTACATCTCTTCAGCACACAGTCAATCTTAATCTGTCTGTGCATTTGCATCTCTTTAGGACTCAATCTCCATCTGTAAGTTAAGTCACAGTTGTTTCTTTGGCTTCCTTCAGAGTACTGGACATGTGTGATGCTTAATTCTGCATGAACATTGTACTCATTAATATGCGGTTTTAAGTCAGGACCATCATCACGAGTCACTCGTGACACAAATCACGTTCTTCATCATCATGGTCACAAATGCAGTCACAAATCACGATTCACGATCATTCATGTTCTGAATCCACAGCATTAATTTTTTCTAGTTACTTGGATGTATTGTAAACCTGTTTTGTAGTATCTCTCCAGGCTTCACCACCCCACCATTGTACTCATTGATATGTGTTTTAAGTCTGGGAGTTTTAAGCCACAGCTCATCGGGGAAGTACAGCCGTAGGCATTCATGTTCCCAATACAGTTTCATATTGGTTATCTCACACCATCGAAACAAAATCACATTCTTGTTATCACGGTCACAAATGCAGTCACAAATCATGATTCATGATCATTCCGCTTCTGAATCACAACATTAATTTTTTTCTAGTTACTTGGATGTATGGGTCTAAATTAAAGTTTAAATCTCCTTCTCACTCTGATCTCAAAGTATCAGCAGTCACAAAACACACTACTCTCTCCGTATGCAGGAGAAAGTAAAAGTGTCTGCTTGTATGACTCACTTTCTTCCTGCCTAGCTAAAGAGCATGTGACTTACAGTACTGTAAGCCATGGGATGTGTGGAGGCTGCCAAATCTGAAACACCAAGTGGATCACTTAGAATCATAATGAAGAACACAAAGTCCATTAAAAACAATGACTTCACCTTACTTAGCATTGCCATTCTCGCTGTGTAAGTGATAGACAACAAAGGCAGAGCGAGCACTTTGCATTGCCCACCCACATAGTAGAGTGGCAACGCCAAGAGCCCACTTTATGCTCATCACCGGGCGGAATTTAAATTTGCTGCATCTCTACATGGGAGACAGGATTTGTTTCCATCCAGTGCACCAAGCTTAGGGCAACATTTTAAATTAATAGCATTGATATTTGAAGAGACAGATAGGGTTTCATCCAGCCGTATTATATGAGTGTAGGCAACTTTCTACAGAAAAAATCTACTCACTCTTTAGGCTTATGTTTTTGACCTTGTTAGAACCCCTCTGGTCTTATTTGGTGGAGTGCAAGATGCCCATGTGATGAGCCACTGTCTGTGAACTCCTTTGTTTTGGAACTTTTAAGTATGTTTTTCTGTCTGGCAGTATAAGTTTATGTATTGAGAAGTCTGCCAGTTAGTTAGTTTGTTTTATATTAGTTAAATTGGGCTAAAGTGAATGAGTTTAGTTATTGTAGGTTTTATGTAATTTTATATAATTCATCTGCAGTTTACAGAAGAAAGTCCTTTTTTACCTGATTGATTTTATAGACACAGGTACCAAAGGACTAGCCCCCACCAACCCCATTCTCCAACCACCCCAGGTGGTCTAACACTATAGTGGTATGCCAAGCCACCTACTTAAAGATACAGGAACAGTTAGGCAGCACAGCACAAGCAATAGCCTAGATGGTATATAGGCAGAAGTACAAAGGTGCAGCTAGCAACTAGGTCCTGAAGGGCACATATAAGAGGAGAACAGAGAAAAGCTATAAATCACTACAGAAGAAAGAGATAGGGAGAGAGAGAGAGAGAGAGAAAAAGGTTAACACGCAGAACAGGGAAGAGGGTTAGGAGACAGCAGATAACAATTAGGAGACATAAGCAGGCAGGAGAGTGAGGATGGTAACAGTCATGATGGGAGTGATGCAGTGTAGTGGTTGTGAAGCAGCAGTCTTCAGGAAGACATTCTGGAGGCTGCGACTGCCCTTACTGCAGGCATCTCTCTGGGCTGAGGGAGGAGGTTGCCTGTCTCTGCACAGAGTGGGCCAGGTTACAAGTAGCATCCACCCACACCCAGAGAGACCACCAGGTCCACATCATGAACCTCATAGATGACCAGAAAGAAGTGTGACCCAGGGAGTGTGAGGGGATTCAGAAGCACATTCCCAACTGGTCCAGCTGCATAACTCCTACACTGTTTTGGAAGAACAGGAATGCCCCACACAGACACCCTCACCTGGGACCAGGGAGGATGGTCAGCACCTCCAAGCCAGAGCCCCAGGAAGGGAGACAGGGGACCACGGAGGAGGGGAAGCTGCTCCTAGTTGGAGACTCTGTTGTTCAGGATGTGAAGTTAGGACACCTAGCAGGGGGAGAGGGGTCAAGTTCATTCCAGGAAGTGCTGCATGGAGGATAGGAAGCAAATCCATAAGATCACTAGGGTGATAGCTAGGAGGGAGGAGCTGGATGTCATTGTCCACCTGGGGACCAATGATCTGGTGGCGAGAAGAGTGGAGTTAGTGAGAGTCCAGAAGTATTTCATGAAGCTGGGGGACCTGAAACAGGTAGCATGTTCTGTCTCATTCTTGGAGGTGCTACCTGTCCAAGGCACAGGAGAGGATAGGGCACTCCACATCAAGCCTTCAACACCTGGTTGAAGGATTGGTGTGGAAGGAGGAGTTTTTCTTCATAGGGGACTGGGACCCACCAGGGCAGATCTGAGCTTATATCAGGAGGATGGCCTGCATCTGTCCAGGAAGGGACCTCACTCCTTGGTGAGAAGTTGCAATGCTTCAGCAGAGAACTGTAGTAGAGTAGTAGAGAACTGGCCGGGGGAGTCAGGAGGACAGGTGGCTTAGGATCACCTCACATGGTAGGATGCAAAACACAAGTTGACAACAGGAACAACTGAAGTGAGCAGGAGGAGCAAGCAGGCAAAATGTGTAAAAGGGGGAACAGAGGGGAGCAGGAACACATGAACAAGAAAACCAGGGTGGAAACAGACAAGGAGAGAGAATAAGAACAGAGGGGCAGGGTATAAACATAAAAGGTCATGCTCACAGTCTTGGAAATAAGGTTCCAGACCTGGAAGCCTTGATGACGGATGCAGACCTTGACATAGCAGCAATAACAGAGACACGGTACTCTGCAAATCATATCTGGAATGTTAATGTACCAGGCTATATACTGTTCAGAAGTGACAGGGAAGACAGAAAGGAGGTGGCAGTAGCCCTGTACATTAGAGAAGGCATAAAGACTATCGAAGTACAGGGAAGAAGGGGAGCCGAGGCAATGTGGGTCACCCTTGAACCATGGAGTGGCACAGCAATATGTACTGGTGATCTACAGACCTCCAGCACAGAGGGAGGAAGTGGACAAGGGTACTAATAAAGGAATAGCAGCCCTGGAGAAGGGAGAGGCAATGGAAGGAGTGGAACAACAGTGGGGAAACTAAAAGAGCCATAGTCGAAGTAACTAACCAATGCCTTAGGATAGTGGCCAAAGGAAACGAAGAAGGAAAACACTATGGTTCTCTAAAGAGGTAGCAGACAAAATAAGGGCTAAAAGAGCAAGTTTCAGGAAGTATAAGGGAACCAAAAGGGAGGAGGACAGGGAGGTGTGCTTGAAAGTCTAAGGGAAGCAGGAAGGCTGTTAGAGAGCCAAGGCACAGACAGAGGAGCATTTATCATGGACAGTGAAAAAGGGACAAGACATTCTATAGGTACATCAGTGATAGAAGAAAAAACAGGTGGGGACTGTGAGGTTCAAAGGGAAGGAGGGAGAGTGTAAGGAGGAATCTAGACAAAGCAGAAATACTGAACAAATACTTCTGTTCAGTATTCACTAAGGAGGAGAGGGTCAAGGACCACAGTTTGGGAGAAGGGACAATGGGGAGGAGGCGGACACTAGTCCATTCACAGTGCAGTGAGTTCTAGAGGAACGCAAAGCTGAAGGTGGATAAAGCCATGGGGACAGACCACATACACCCAAGGATATTAAAGTAGCTGAGAAGGAATTAGCAGCGCCTCTAGCCACCCTGTTCACAGAGTCACTTAACACAGGCATGGTTCCAGAGGACTGGAGGAGGACGATGTAGTCACACTGCACAAAAGTGGCAGTAGGGAGGAAGCAGGAACTACAGGCAAGTCAGCCTCATCTCAGTGGTGGGAAGATCATGGAGACCCTGCTGAAAGAAAGGATAGTGGCAAACCTGGAATCCAATGGTGCCCAGGATCTGATGCAACACTGATTCACAGCAGGAAGGTCTTGTCAACAAATCTGATACATTTCTTTGATTGGGTGACAAGGAAGTGAATCAGAGAGGGCTGTAGACATTGCCTACCTAGTTTCCTGCAAAGCCTTTGATACCATCCACACAGAGGGATGGTTAACAAGATGAGTTGTCTGACCATGGGGCATAAGGTGATACATTAGGTTAGAAACTGGCTGATGGACAGAAGACATAGGTGGTTGTAAATGGGATCCAATCTAGGGAGAGAGGTGACCAACAGAGTACCAGAGGGATCAGTACTGGGACCAATCCTGTTCAATGTCTTCATGTAGTGACATTGCAGAGTGGCTGGAAGGAAAGCTCTACCTATTAGCAGATGACACCAAGATCTGCAACAGAGTGGATACTCCATAGGGGTGCAGAAAATGAAGAGGGACCTGGAGAAGCTTGAAAGATGGTCAAGGTATGGCAACTGAGGTTCAATTAAAAAGTGCAAGATAATGCACCTGGGTAGGGGAACCCTGGGAGAGCTACAAATGGGGAGGTGCTGACTGTCACCAAAGAGAAAAGGGACCTATGGGTTATCATACTTGATAATCTTAAGGCATCAAAAGCAGTGCAAAGGCTACAGGGAGGGCCAGTGGCATGCTGGGGTGCATAGGCAGAGGCATTACTAGCAGGAGACAGGAGGTGTCGATGCATTATATAAAACACTGGTAGGCCTTACCTGGAGTACTGCATGAAGTACTGGAGACCACATGCATAAGGACATAGACAGGGTGGAGACTATCCAGAGAAGGGCAACAAAGATGGTGCATGGCTTGCATCACAAAACATATGAGGAGAGACTAAGAGTCCTCAATATGTACTCACTGTAGGACAGGAGAGAATGGGGACATGATAGAAACTTTCAAATACTTCAAGAGCATAAACAGTGTGCAGGTGGGGATCTTTTCCAGTGTAGAAAAGATATCAGAACGAGGGGACACAATATAAAATTGGAGGTGGATACTATAGATTAAGAGGTAATGTGAGGAAGTTGTTCTACACAGAGCTGGTGGTGGAAGCTTGGAACAGTCTACCACAAGAGGTGGGAGGGGCAAGCACAGTGGAGGATTTAAACATGCTTAGGACAGGCACAAGGTACATTGGGTGGGGAAGGAGGATGAAAAGCTATTGATCACTTAGGGTCAGTGACTGAATACAAATGAGGCTTATGGGCAGATTAGATGGGCCTAGCAGTCCTTATCTGCTGACAATTTCTATGTATCTACATATCTATGAAACTAGCTTTTACTGTTTTCAGCTGCAGTCCATGAAGTTCATTCTTCAGCCTTTGTGCATGTCATGCTGTTGCAGCCATGGATATCTAAACTGCTTTTGTCTTTTATTTTAAGAGTTATAACATCAAGGAATTATTGCACTGCTTTTAAATTTACTGTAACTCAGCTCACCCTGAATTTATGCTATCCAGATCAGGGCCCTGTTATTTACTGGAATTTATGTTAGGACTATCAGGCTGGTTGTTGCTTCACTTTGTTGGATATAGCCAAAAACATTGATGCAATGGATTCTCAGCAAGCTGTTGACGAGAGGTGGCTTGATATCCTGTGATGACAGTGACTGAAAATGAGCGACTGCCAAAGTGGCAACTCATTTTCAGCAATATCATCAAGCACTACCCTGCAAGGGTAGCGACTTGCCAGAGAAAAGCGTATGCAGAAAGAGTGACCAGAAGGGGGATAGTGAAGGAAAGGGAGGATAAGGGAAGTGTCCATTGAGGACTGCTGTGCCCACTGCAACCTAGCTAGTCCTGTGGCATGGTAATGAGGGTGTCTAGCTCTGGTTGAGCAGATATGGGGTTCGGGCTGGGGACTGGAAGGTTACAATTTCACCGCTGCCTTCCGGTGCAGCATTTAATTTTCCCCAAATGTTGGCTGTTACCCTTCCCTGACATGTGCCCTCCTGAGTTAGTAATCTTTATTCAGGAAGTAACACCCCCGGCAAAACACTCTTTCTTTTGCTAGATGTCGGCTGCCAGCCAGTATGGTATCCCATGGGTGGGCGCATGAGGAAGGCACCTTCCATAATGGCGAGTCATTCCCCACGAAATCCCTCACGGTGATGGGAGGGTTGGGCAACCGGATGGGAGGTGGGTGAAATGGGTGACAGGATGTGGCTATATGTATGTGCCTGGGGGAGTGAGCATGGTGAGACGTGGGCTGGGGGCAGAGGAGCTGTACAGGGTGGCACTGTGGTGGGTTTCTGAGCTGCATCGTGGCAACAGGGATTGACCTGCAGTTGGGGTGGGTGAGGTACTGGGTTCAGGTCTGGAAGCTGGTGCAATTTTATTGCCTGGCCTGAACCTTTAATTTTATGAGTTTCACCCTCCAACATGCACCCTCCTGGAGTTGAGAATCCTTTAGTAGGGGAATGCGGGGCAAACAGAAAACCTTAAATATATGTCCCGGCACCATTGTCCTGTGTACCATGGGTGTCATAGTGCCAAAATGTTTTGGCACTCTGACTGCATGATATTATGATCTCCTTTAGGCTTTCGCCATTATCACATAGAAATGACAAATATATATCACCGATTTGCTTTTCAGTGACATACACTCGTTATAATAGCGATCGCTGTTTTGCAATTGCTAATATAACACGGAACCAGTGGCTAGAGTGGTGAGCCTGGGGTCCTGTGTTTCATGTTTGGAATGCTGTGAGAGAGCTTTCCCAGTTACAGACTGAGACCAGCACCCTGCATTTCACCTCTCTTGCTGCTTCTGACCTGTGAGTGTTTACCAGGGAGTTTCTATTGGAGGTGACTGTTTCCAACCTTTCCATTTACATCTCCAAGGAAGAGTTAGCTGAGAAGTGAACTGAGGGCTGGTGATAGGAGCACCACGTTGAGGCTTTTGTTTTCCCTGTCTTTGCTTGTACCCCATTCCATGGTGGTAGTAATTGGTAGCTAACATATTACTAACAACTCCTTACATTTAAACCAGTGTGTGTGGGAAACTGGTTGGTGATACCTATTGGCTGTATCCATGCTATGATACTGTGACAGAGGCTGATGTTGGGATTTTGAACATCATTGCTGGACTTGGCTTTTATTTCATTTCATTTTTAGGCAGTTGTGTTCTCTGGTGGCAGTAGATGGACAGGGAACTTTGTTGATGGTTATATGACATTTCATAAGGATTTGTTTTGGAGAATAATGCCAGAGATAATCAAGGGACTGATTAGAGGTTTTTAGTTATTTTTATTGTACTTATTTTGTTTATTTAAATATATGTATAGGGGTTGTATGAGAGTGAGTAAAGAGTGTGTATTGAATTTGAGAGAAATGTAGTGTGAAGGCAGAGTGAGGGTGGGTTTTAATTTTTCCTTGGGTTTGTGTAATTATTTTATAATGTGTACAGGTTCTTTTATTAAGTCTTACTCTTCTGATGAGCTTAGAAGTCTGTTTCCCTTTTGGGAATGGCTTCCTGAGGATGTAATTAGGAAAGCAGATACTTTGAAATCTACAGAAATAGTAGACAGAGTAAAAGGGGAAAGGTGGGTAGGGCCAGGAGGGAAATAGAACCAGGAGACCTGTGGAGAGAGCTTCGATCCTGGTTTCTGTTCCCTCAGAGGCTGCTTGATGCTGAGACTAAAGCAGCAATACCACTCTGATGAGGGCATTCTTAATGAATGTCAGATCGATAGAATATGAAACTGCCATTTTGATGGATTTGATGTTCTCCTGCAGCTCCGACCTGATATGTGTGACTGAGACCTGGCTGGGAAACAATGCTGGTATTTATATTTTCAAACTAGTCTCACCAGGTTACTCAGACACACACTGCCCTTGTTTGGAACAGAGGGTTGGGCAGTGTCCATAATTTATTGAGGTAATTTGAGAGGTATGGCAGTCCCAGTGGTGGAGCAGGTTTCCTTTGAGTGTGTGGGCATAATGTGCTGGTGACCTGAATTGTAAGATCCTCCTTGTATACCCTGCCAGATGATGGAGTACGGAGACTTTGGAGGAGTTATCAGATTTGCTGTCTGCTCACTTGAAGGAGTCCCAGTACCAGGATCTATGACACCAGTTCGACAACTACGTTGTCGACAGGCTCCATGTCGACTGATTTGCGGTCGGCGAGAACCACACACACATCAGTATTTTTCTTCTGGCAGGTTGCCCCAGACCGCCTCCCACATGGGAGGCTCTGCCTCTGCCCCCCATACTAACAGATTCCAACTCCAAGTCAGATTTGGTTCAGGAAGGGGTGCAGGATGGGGAAAAGTGTTGCCGGTTCAGGGTGGATTCTCTATAGCAACATGTCGATGTTGTCGGCATCGATGTATGTCGCTGTAGAAGTGTTGATGTGCGGAGGCACACCCCAAGACTATTGGTGTTTGGAAGAGTCTACTGCTGGGTAGATGACAAGGATGATAATATCACTCTTGAGCTCCTCCAACTGATGGAATTGCTGTGAATCACTTAGCATATTTGGGCTGCCACACATGTGGGGGCTACACACTAGACCATATGTTCACTGTTTGGATAATGGCCAACAATGACATGATTGATCACGTGGTTTGGTCAGACCATTTGCCATATCTTTTGAGTTGATGGCCACTGGTATTTGCCTACCCTTCAGAAATGATCCACAGTAAAACCTGGAGAATATTCAAACCTGAAGTTTTGGGAAACTGTGGACATTTCAGTGTTTTGCCACTTCCACTAAATCCACATTTTGGAGAGCCTGGATCTCCCTAGTTTTGGAGGAGGCAAATTATAGGCTAGAACAGGTTGTTTGCAGTCTAGTGATTACATTTGTCCAGGACCTGACTCTTGCATGTCTGGTATTAGCAGTGGTCAGGGGTAATTCTGTCATTTAAAGAGTGTAGCAGGATTATGACACTACCTCACCTGGGATGATTTCCTAACACTAATGTATGCCTTTGTCCTCTCCACCATGACTATTGCAATTTTCTCTACCGGGGCCTTCCTGTAGGTCAGATCTGCCATCTTCAGCTGATGCAGAATGGTACTGCCAGATGTATTACATCTGTAAAAGCAATGACCATGTCACTCCGGTGCTGTGCTTTCTGCATTGGCTTCCTGTAAGATGGCGGATTGACATCAAGATTTTCTTTCTAACTTGAAGGACCTAAATGGACTGGGACCCCAGTAACTTCTTTATGACCTGTGCCTCCTCTCTTCTTGCAGCTCTTCCTCCTATAACTCACTCGCCCTCTAATGTACCCCCACTCACAATCCTGTACCATCTCACAATTCACCTTTAAACTGGTCCTCTCGATGACACCCTATGAGTTCTACTTGCCCTGAATCAAACAAAGGTAAGAGCCCTGATGGTCTTGACCTCAAACTTCTTCACTCTCTGCCCATGCTATTGCTCTACCCTGACCCTTCTCCTGAGCCTCTCCTTCATGCACATCTGTACCTAAGATTTGGAAGTCTGTTACTGTGGTCCCTCTTCCCAAAGGGGCAACTCCTCCAATCCTATCAATGTCTGTCCTATTTTCCTTCTACCAATCCTGGCTAAGGTTCAAGAGCACCTCATGCTGGAGCAACTATCCAACTTCCTTGACTCCTCCTCCTCCTTCTTCACCTCTTTCCATTCTGGCTTCTAAAATAAACACTCCACAACTACATCCCTACTCCGGCTCACTGACATCATCCTCACAGGGATGTACCAGGGATGCATCACTTCTGCATCTTTGTCAGCCTGGCCAAAGTCTTTGAGACTGTCACCCACACCTTCTCCTCCACAAGCTGTAAGCAGCTGCCCTCTCAGATGCAGCCACCTACTGGTCTGGTCCTACCTCACTGGCTGGTCCCAATTTGTCAGAGTCAGCAATTCTACTTTCCCCTCTCACAATCAACACTGGGTA
This sequence comes from Neoceratodus forsteri, assembly GCA_016271365.2. Classification (NCBI taxonomy): domain Eukaryota; kingdom Metazoa; phylum Chordata; order Ceratodontiformes; family Ceratodontidae; genus Neoceratodus; species Neoceratodus forsteri. Next base: position 676,632,729 of record CM028135.1, read on the forward strand.
CCCCAAGGCTCAGTAGTTGGTCCTATACTATTTTCTATATTCCTAAATGATCTCCCTAACACCTGCCCATCTTCAAGCATACACATGTATGCTGATGACATCATGTTATTCTCATCTGGGAGCTCCCATGCTGAAATTACTACCAATCTGCAGCTGGACATTTACAATGTCCAATGCTGATTAGTGCTAACCAACTCTCTCTAAATGTCAAAAAAAAAGACTTATGACCTTTGGCACTGGACAAAACTGTCCAGAAATGACTCCACCCAATGTTTTAACACACTAACAGGTGTTAAACTGGATGACGTTCCTGGGCTATGGCTAGACAGAAATCTAGACTTCAGTGTACATGTAGATGCCATTCACAAAAAACTCCTCCTTAAGCTTGGTGCCCTGTACAGACACCGTAGTTACCTGCCCATGCAAGCCAGATGTGAAATTATACAAAGATGATTCTCCTGTCTTCAACTTTGGAGATATCATCTACAACTCTGCACTAAAACCACCCTAGCCAGACTGGACACCCTCTTCAATTCCTTCTGCTGCTTTGTCCTTGGCTGTCACCCTCTCACCCACCACTGCTTTCTCTATACCTCACTCTCCTTCCCATCCCTCACTGCCAGGTGCCTGTCCCATACTGCCAACTTACTAAGCAAGTTCTGGTTCGGCATTCTGCCATCTTACCTGACCTCCCTCTTATCAATCCCCACCAGCTACGCACTTTGATCCTCAACTCACAGAACGCCGCCCTCCCATTGCAGCATACCTCATCTGTTCACAACACCTTCTCATATTTATTTCCCAGCTCCTGAACTCTCTCCTCCTCAAACTTCCGCTCACCCATTATCACCGATCCCTTGCATTTCTCCTTCAGAAACATTCAGCACACCACTGCAATTACAACTCACCCCTGCATATATTCCCTATTTAAGTTGCTACTCTGCAAATGCAGCACCACCCCACATTCTCTTCTCTAGTTCATTTAGTTCATTCCTTCCCCTACCACTCTAGCATCCCACCACCCTTACCACTAATTTGTACCATCCCTTCTCTCCCTCCATCCCCCTTACTCCTCATCTCTCCCCTTGCCCATTCTACATTCCTCCACCAGCTCCCCAACTCCTTGCAGGGTTCTCTGCATCCTGAAGGAGAAGGTCTCGCTGCCCTCCCTCAATCGTCCCTAAACTCTCCCACTAATTGCCACCCTCCCACCCTACCCCCTTCCTCCTGTACTTTCATCTGCCAGCTCCGCATCCCCTAGCAGGGTTCTCTACATCCTGAAGGGAAAAGGCACCCTCTCACCAATTTTACCCCAACTCTTCCTTAACTGCCCACCCACCTCATACTATTCAATTAACCCCCTAGTCCTTTTTCCCACTTTCCTCCCCTTCCTCCTGTCTTTTCTATTATTACTCCCTTGTCCCCTTGCAGGGTTTCAGCACCCTGGGGGTGAAGGCTTTGGCTTATCTCCTTCCTCCCTCTCCCCACACACCCACCTTAATACCTTGCATACTAGGCTAATTCAGCTAGCACTTGGCTACTATCTTCCCAACAAAGCACTTACTTCCTAAGGCCTCCTCACACTCTCAGAGTACTAACATTGTAATCTGCATCCAGTTACTCCACTGCTCTTTTGTTATTGTTACCTGCCATAAGTCTACTGTCATATCCAAAAATGTTTGCTGCTCTGCTCTCCATGAGTCTTTAACATAACTTATGTTCATGTTTTTATTACCCTGGTCTGTAACAGAAATGTGTTTTGATCTGTATGCTGCACTTGTACTTAATTATTTACTGCCTGGTCATTGCCTGTAATGTCTATGATTCTTTTCTCTGTTTCTTGCAAATGTTGTCTCAATCTTCTTCCAATGTAACACCACCCCCAGGACGCTTCTGGAAATGAGCTGTTAATAGTTCATGTTTGCTTTCTGGTAGAATCACTTCTAAATAAATAAATAAAAAGCTAGTGAGCTTCTTTGCAACTCACCCTGATGTTCATGGGTTACATTCCAATATTATCAGCATACTGACCATTCCAAAGTCAAGGTTACTATCAGCTGGAGATAGAGTATGTTCAATGGTAGCCCTTTCCTATGGAAGGATTACCAGCTGAAATTGGCACTACCCCTCTGTCACCATTTTAAAGAATAAATTTATGGCTTGTCAGTTCTGTCAAGCTTTTGTAGGAGACTGAACTTGCTGTTTTATTGATAGTGATCTACACTGTAAAGTTGATTTATAATTGGTTTATTTGTATTTGATGTATTTATGCTATACATATGAAAGCATCTTGGTTTTCAGAAGACATTTTAAAATAAAATTATCTATCTATTTCTATATCTATTTCTCTATGCATGACACTTTTCTAGTCTTTATTCTATATGCATCTGCATCATAAGAAACATAGAAACATAGGCTTTGAATGCAGATAACCCCAGGTCCATCTTGTAAATAAGCTTGTCTCAATGGTGTTTCGCCTGGTAAAATAAAGATGTTGATTGATTGATTGATTGATTGATTGATAAGGACCACTTGGCCCACTAGTCTGCCCATTTTCCTACCTACTGGATAGCTGCAGATCCTAGTTAACCAACAGCCTGTTTCTTCCTACACCCCACAAGAATTGCCTTATGTCTGTCACATGCATGCTTGAATTCCCCACTGTTTTGACCCAACTTCCTCAGGAGGCCATTTCATCCGTCCATCACCCTTTCTGAGAAAAATACATCCTCACATTACCCCTGAGCCATCCCCTCTATCTTCAAATTGTGTCCCTTGTTTTGCACATCTCTTTTCTGAAAGATGCTACCTTTTTGGCTTTGTTGATTCCTTGGGGTACTTAAAAGTTTCTATAATATCCCCCCTCTCCTCCTTTCTGCAAGGGTATACATATTAAGCTCCTTTAGTCTCTCCTGATATGGCTTCTGTTGCAGACCCTGCACCATTTTAGTTGCCCTGCTCTGGACATTCTCCATCCTGTCTATGTCCTTGCAGAGATGGAGGCCCCAGAACTGGACACAGTACTCCAGATGGGGTCTCACCAACTGTCTGTACAGAGTGATAACTTCCTGTTTTCTAGTGGTGATGCCTCTCCTTTACGTCCCAGTATCCCCAGCCATCCCTACTGCCATACCCTGCATATAATTTTTTTGTTTATTTATCAAGTCTAGGATTACAAATACCTTTGAGCCATGGCTTTTACAGAGGTTCCACATCAGATAATAATGTGTATTGCTAATGCATTTACTATTGTATGCTAGATGGTCATGCTATTGTTTTTACTGCTGTAACTGCCCCGAACCTCTTTGAAAATAGGTGTTACACCTCACCAAAGCTGTACACCTATACACTGTTTCTAAATAAATATATTTCTCTTGGCAGCATGGCACAGTAAAATCTGAACATGACTGTTTATGTGAAAAAATGTCTATAGTCATAATGTTTTCTAACAGAAAACTTAAACGAAGGTACATTTATTAATGTCCTTACTGTTTCATGTTTTGCAAGCAAGTAATACTGGTTTCTCAAAGCACAGTTATCTTTTCTATTTTTGAAAATGTGTTCTCAGATAAATCCACTCTATTAAAGTACACCTATTACTTCAATTATTGTAAAAAAGCAACAGGTTGATTTGAAAACAGTAGAAAATCACTTCTTGCATGCACATTCTGTGAACAGGGTCCACTATATGTATCATATAATGGCTGCTTTAAACTGCCTAGTGAAACATTAGATTATACCATGTCTGTTTTAATACTTAGTGAAGTTGTCTGGTGTTGCAAATCCACATCATTCTCATACACCCTAATGTGAGTATAGTAACCTTACATTTCTATTTTAGATTGCTCCTCAGTGGTGGACTTGATTCAAAGTGGTGTTCTCACCTGCCACCATATCAAGTTGCACCCTCTTAGCCACGATACTTGTTATTGTTCTGGATGAAATACAGTGCTTGTACAGTAATTATTAAACATCAACCCCCCAACTCTCATATGTTAGTGCTTCCATACACAGTAGTGTCACTGTCAGGTAAGTCAATTTCGCCACTGCCCTGGAAGTACCAAAAACAGATATGTAATTCATAATCACATAGTAATTTAAAATGCCAGTGTACTACTAAAAAGTATTCAACTGTTTCTTCTTACATCAGAATATTTTTTTCATTATTATTTTTCTTTTAGCTAATTAGCAGGTTTGTACTTTTATATTTATTTATTTATATATTGGCTCACAATACCTTAGAACTAGAGGCACTTTTACAAAGGTTCCATGTTGGAAAAACATAGAAGTAGAATTTAATATAAAAACAATAATTTTGACTTACAATTTGAATAACAGCAAATAGATATAATTGAGGCAGGGTAGACACAGTCATGTTGGTACATTAAGAGAAATAGCCTAAGTGCACCAAAACATGATAAAAACAAGTTAGACCAGGGAAATGAACACAGTGGCGTGGAGACAAATTCATACATTCTCGGATAACATAACCATATAAGGATCATGATAATAGAAAGCTAAGCCAGAAGTATGACAATGCAGTAGAAAACTATGCTGCCTAAGGTCAGCATTGTTAGAGGGCAGGGGTGAGGTGTACAGGATGATGGGAAGGGAAGTGATGGACACATATAAGGGGACCTGTGTACCAGTGTACCTGACAATAGTTGGTGTAATGTGTGAAACATTACCTGGAGATTTACATCTAGTTTTATTACTTCACCTCTTTGTGGCATCACTGGGTGTGACATTACAAGTGACCAAGGAAAGTCACTGACCTGCTGCAAGATTAGTCACTTGCGGTGTCAGAAGGAATGAGGTCACAATGCTGATGCGGTATCAAGAGGAACAGAGCTAGATATACCAGTCTCCAGATACAGTACTACACTTCCCATCACACAAAATACTAGCAGAGAGAAAACCTTCAATGAGCAAATGGAAAAGAAAAATATTCAAAAGTCAAAATACCAGCTGGCTATTTTATTTTTTTGCCTTTTTTTGTGTTACTAACTCTTTAGGGTTGAACAGGTATCTAGGTCCCTCATGTCTCCCCTTCCATAACTTCACTCATAGGGATGAGTAAGTATGCTATGCATAACTGTACTTCTTTTATTGTGACACCATACACATTCTACTCCCAGGATATGCTGCAGTTCCCAGGGTAAGCAAAAATGTGTCCAAGCTTACTTTGAAGGCCTCTACTGTCTTCATGACCACTGTCTCCCAATGGAGTTTTCATATGCAGTAGGAATGGCAAACCATACCTGCCATTAAGCATAATTAAAAGCAGATGAATTTCAAAATTATAACAACCCTGTTCCTTCTTACCTTGTCTGTCTTTGCCACCTTATCCAGTAACTAACAAGATACACTTATGTAATTAGAAATGGATTTAATTAATAATAGTAGTATTCAAATGTCTTTGTTTTTTTCATTGTGTTGACCAGGTAAGATACACGGGTACCAATGGCACTTTACAGGTATGACCCAGTGTAAAAAAGTACAGTACACAATAGTACAGTATACATACAGATAAGATACAATACGAACCAAAACTAGAACGTATAAGTAAGATATAATTATAGCATAAAACTGAATTCTGGCAGAAACGCATAGTACATAATACAATATAACCAAAAATTTCAACACATAGATAAAGACAACTATAAAATACAGCAGAATTCAGGCAGAACACATGCAGTTATTCAGTGTTAAGAAATGATTCTTCAGTTCTTTAGAAAATGAAGCGAAACTAGTTACCAGTCTTGCCAGCATTCTTTTTGGAATTAGCATTAATCTTTCAAAGACTAACATCCATTTAAAGACCCCCATACCCAATGAGTGGGCTTCTCCAAATGCCTTTAAGTGCAAAACAAGAAGCATTTACTTTCTTTTCTAATGTAATCTGAGTTCATCTGGTTAATCCTGTGTTCTCTCCATTCCAAAGTAATGTAAGCAGTATTTCCAAACTGGATCTGTCCACCTGTATTTTCAGAGTAGATTCTGTCCACATTGTAAGACCATCTATTAGATGATCTGTCAGTTTGGATGTGAAATACAGATCTTGCACCAACCTGAGCAACCATCAAACCGTTGACTCTGTCCCAGCCATGCTATTATGGTCTTGGCATCCACCATCTAATCTGGCAGACTGTTCCATGGCACACCACCTTTCCATAAAATAGAACATCCCCACATCCCTAGTAAACATTCTCCTGTCAGTTTCCACCTGTGACCTTAGGCTCTTAACTTCATATTCATGCTAAATAGTTCCTCGCTGTTCACCTTGTTCATTCCCTTCAGTAACTTCAATGCCTCTATCACATCTCCCTCTTGTCTGGTGTCCAGTAAGTACATTTCTGGTGCCCTAATGATCTTCATAAGATCTTCCTTGCTGTCTCTGAATCATTTTGCCACCCTGCATTGCACTGTCTCCAGCCTGTCCCTGTCCTTCCTTTAGTGTATTCCCAGTGCAGCCTCATCAGTGATGTATATAGAGCGTAGTAGTACCTCTTTTTCCTGTCTTGTACATAATTGAATTTTCCACAGGCAAACCTCATTGCTGACTTCAGCCATGGTTTATTATGGGATGCCAAGGGATGGCAGTGTTTACATTATGATGTGGGGAGCATCATATTAACCTCATGCACTCAGGTTGCTCTGAAGTAAAGCAGTACACACGAACATACCCTACTGTGGAAATGCAGAAAGCAGGAGATTTCTCTAGAAATATCACAGAAATTTCAGGAAATATCTGATCAAGTCTTTGGCTGTGACTGTATGACCATACAAAAGTGGCAGCAGAAACAGACCACTTAAGTCTACCAGTCTGCTTGAGTGTGCAGCTGTCATATGAATTTACCAGAGCTGCCACCCTCCCTTCCACATAGAGATTTCTTCCTGACCCTCTCTTTTCACTCACTTTTGCTGTCACCTCTTAGCTGAAACAGTTTGGCTTTTGATCCTGGCTTTCCTGCTCTGTGCCTTGGTACACATGTTACTGGCCTCAATCAGACCCTTCTTTAAAATGGACCATTTCTGCTCACTTCCATCTCCTCACTGATTTGGAAAGATGTCCTCTAGGATTTCACCCATCTTTCCAAAGTCAGCCTCCTAAAGTCCACTGCCCTTGTCTTAGTCCTGGCTATTCTTTTGCCTAGATTTAGGTATAACCAAACCGTGCAGTGGTCACTGCCTGCAAGAGGATATTTCACCTTTATTTCCTGGACATACTAACAATTGGACAGAACTAGGTCCAGTATGGCTTCACCCTGGTGAGCTCCATGACTCCCTGCACCAGGAAACTATCCTGGAAAGCCTTCAGAAGGATCTGTTTCCTGCAGCAGGAGGTAACTGGAGTCCTCCAGTCCACTCCAGGTAAGTTGAAATCACTTGTTATGACTATGTTTCCGCTACTAGATATCATTCTAATCTGCTCCCCAATATTCTGTCCAACTCCTCGTCCTGCAAAGTGGTCTGCATACCACTCCCATTCTAACCTTTCTCCCATTGGTGGTCTGAAGATGAACCCACAAGGCTTTTAAACTTACAGAACCCTCAGCATACTCCTCCCTGGGGCATGTTATCCCTTTACTCACTAAAAAGCTACTCATCCCTCTCCCTATCTCTCTGACCTTCCTGTAAATTCCATACCCATGGATCACGAGGTCCAAATCATGGTTTTGGGTGGCCCATGTCTCTGCATTGTCTGCTATGTCGACCTCTCCCTCAGCCACCAGTGCCTGAAGATCCATCATCTTGTTTGCCAGGCTTCTTGCATTTAATGACACCATCTTTCCCTATGACTTCTACACCATTACTACTGGTCAGCACTTTTCATCTCCCTCTCCTCACCCCTGCACTTCACTCTTACTTCATTCTGATGATTTAATAGGAGGAGGAGGCCTGTTGATGTCCTGCACCTGGTGACTATGGTTTCAGCACACCTATTGTCCCACTCCCATCAGTTTAAATTAAGTTTTGTTGACATGTATTCCTCCAGCTTTTCCTTTAAGACCCTGGAAATCTCTATTTAAATGTTGCCTATCTGGTGCATATAGGTCCTTATTATCCCAAGTCCCACCCCAACCTCCTACCACCTGTGCCTATTTGACTCACAGCACCTCCTTAACTATTAAATTCTTCGATTCTCTGTTTCCTTATGGTACTGGCCATAGGAACTGGGAGCACTTCAGACTTTCATGCTTTGCTGCATATTTCCCTACCTCCCTTAACCTCTTCTGTACCACTGCTACCCCACATTTTACAAGGTCATTTGTACCCAGGTGTACTATAATGTGAGATTTTCATGCACTTGCCCTACACACTTAGTAACAAAAGACCCCACCCTCCCACCTTCATGCCTGGCATACACTCCAGCAACCCACAGCTAGACCTTGCTCCCATACCTCCCTATCTCACACCCATCACTATTAAATCTCCTGCAAAATGACGCACTCACCTTTTCCATTCCCACCACATTCTGCATTCCCTGCTGCACAAGTCCCCTGTTACTTTCATGTCCCTCCGACCTCTCCTTCTCCACATGTGCAGCTTCCCCTGTCACTTTGCATCTCCTCTGTGTTGCACCTCCTTGACCCACCTTCTTCTGTCTCTCCAAACTCCCACCTGAGCTACTTTTCTCAACCCCCATGTGGCCATCCTCCCACTCACTCCTGCTCTCCACCCTCATACCTCCCCTTCCTTCCCTCTCACCCTTTACCACTACCTTTGACTCTATGTTTTCTCAATCCTCTACCTCCCCACCTGCCCTCTGCTCTTCTAAACTTGCCAGTACTGTGTTCCTGTTCGAAGAGGGCCCCCCATATCAGGACATACCTCTATTCTTCCTCCCTGTTCTTTTCCTCCTTTCCTCCTTGTGCTGTTTCCTTTACCCACCTACCCTTACTCCTTACTTTCTGCCAAACCCTTTGCTCCATTTCTGCAGGGTCCTTGAGGAGAAGATGTCCCTGGACACTATGGCATCCTCCCTGTGTCCATCCTGTGCCTACCATCCATTTGGCACAGAGCTTCCATTACTTGCACCTTCAACCACTGTTCTTACCCCTAGCCCTGCCCTCCCCATTTCTGAACTCCCATCTTTTCCACCTTATCACTTCCCTAAGTTGTCCACAGTTTCTGCACACTGGACAGCCCCTGCTCTCCACATTGTTTCCAGAAAGACTGTGGCCCCACATCCATTGCAGCCAACCACCATCCCTTCCCCACACTGTGCCCTGTATCTTCCTCCACCACCTCTTCCATGCTTCCCAGCTGTTCTTTTGTCTATGCCAGCACCTAGGTTCATACATCCTCCTGGTTAGCCTATACTGGCCTTACTATGATACTGTGTTTTTTCCTGTTATTATTTCCCCAATAGGCAAACCTTACATTGAGTTTTGCTGCAATCCCTCTCCTACTGACTGCCTCCTTGCTAGATAGGCTAACTATGTAGTCCTTACTATGTTCCCTATTCTTATTTCACAAATCAGCTATCCTAGATAGGGTTTTGCTGCAATCCACTTTTCAGCTTTCCCTGTGCTAGCTAGGCATATACTTAGCACACACTATGCCTTAATAGACTCTGCCTCCTTTCTCCTGCTGTGTATGCACCTACTGTGCCCTGATCAGCATGGAATGTAGCCTGCTGTCCTGCCTACAGATGCCACTTCATCACAGACACCACACTTCTGCTTCGTGGCACTCATGCTTTGGGATCACTCACATGAGGGGTCACTTGGCCCCTTGCAATTTATATGACTGCAGCCTCCTATTGCTGGTATGTGTCACATGTCTACTAGCTTGTATATGATTACAGTCCCTCCCTCACCCTCACTCACTCAGCATCCTCCTCTTCCCAGTACTTCAGGCAGTTTTAAAACATTGTTGTCCCCAACCACACACAGTAAAATGCACAGCAAAAGAAACCACATTTCCCTTCACTATGTCCACTCCTCTTCCTACTCAGCAGCTACCTTTCACTGAGGACATACTCCTGTAATGGTGCATATAAAGCCCTGAATTATAGCCTCCTGATTGGCTGGGCTGTGTCACAAACAATAGTAAGGATATTTGCTTTGTAATTTAAGTACAAATGGGTGCAGGGGCCACATTAAGTATGGGTCTGCTCAAACAAGAGAGTTTCCTTTAATCCCAAATACAGTAAATCATAGGAAAAACATATATACCCATTATAATAAGATAAACTTTGCTTTTTCTTTTCATAGATAATTCCTGATGAAGACATATGGTCTGAACATTGATTCTAGTCGCCACTGACTTGACTCAATTGCACGGTACTATTTGGCTTATTAATAAATAGATTTATATTTAATTCCAGAGTTTCAGTCTTACTGTGGAATGGTACACCTTTATAACTGTGCCCAGCAATTCCTTTTGCCTTTTGCATTTAATGTTATCTCTTTGTTTTGTTTTCCAGCCTCATGCTGACGAAGCACCATGTTTTTGTTCTTCTGTGTTCTCTTTGTTTTGTTTTTTAATTCTCTTTATACTCTCTCTCTGGAACTCGGACTCTCTCCAGTGGAACACCCAACCAGCCTTATCCTGCCTGTCTGAAGTACCCAGCCTTACTTTTCACTGGTGGAGGGGAACTCCACTCTGCACACCTTGGTCCACTGGCCTCCCAGATCTAAGGCCCACAGGCAGGACCGCCAACCCTCTTGGTGACCTTTCTGTAATTTAGTGGGTTGACCAGGCAGTATAGGGAGCACCAGAGGCAGGCAGGCTAGAGGACCTGACATTGGGCATGTAGGCTGACCACTCAACCCACCTTCGCCTACCAAGGCCAGGGTATTTTTCCTTGTTTTGCTTTGCCAAAAGGCTCAGATGAGCAATGCATCCAATGCATATGTGTGTACTTCCTACCATGCAAGCAGGATCATGCTGCAGCCATCCCCGCAACACAGGATCCTCATGTTGCTGTACCCCAGTCTCCACCAGGAGTCACTAAGTCTGGGTTTGAGATCCTCTCCTTCCAGGAGAAGAGAGCAGTCCTCCAGATGCTCAATCCTGTCCTTCACCTGCAGACCCTCAACGACCTTAGCTCACTTCAAGCCTGGGTCACCGGGCGTGGTAGGCTTGCTTTCCAGCATCTCAAACTTCAGTGCTACTGGCTGGCTTATGTGCTCTTTATTAATGTTTTTAAATGATCATTATCATATTATACTGCAGTTCCATACAGGACTTGAACATTTTGAGTAATCGGTGGTTTATGCAGAGGCTATTATATTTGTTTAAATTCTTTGTATATTATGCCACAGATCTGGCAGAATCAAATATCACATTGAAAGAAAAATGATAATTTTGTTAGACAAGAAGAAATAGACAGCCAAAAGTGAAAGAATTTTGTTCACCCTGTTGAAGAAACAAACCGGAGTGATTACAGTGGAAGGCAAGCAGTGTAGCCCAGTGCTTGAAGCGGTCAATTGTAAATCAAGGAATCCACATTTGCATGTCACCATGGGTTTACTGGGTAACCACACACAAGTTTTCATAACCACTCAGTTCTTCTGATTTCTCAGCACAATGGGGGAGAGAGAGACAGAGAGACAAAGAGACAGAGAGACAAAGAGACAGAAAGAGCGAGAGAAAGTTCAGCTGGAAGCCTAAAATACTATATGACATATCTGGATTTGACACCTCATCAGTTCTGTACAAATATCTTGTCCAACATTGGTGGCATGTTCTCTAGCTCTCAATCTGGCCACCTCATTGCCAATGTACATGTACACTTTTTACATTGTTTCTGTCTCTGAAAGTCATTACCAGTACTATGATTTCATTGTACATCTTCATGAACCTATTGCTATCACTTTGTCATTATAATTTCACTTCCTGTTGCAACCCCTCCTCCTAGTCACACCTGAGAATGAGCACTGGCTCATTATGCCTATCCCGTCACTAAATTTTAAATAAATAATTACGATGTTGGTATAGTGCTACCGTCCAAGATAAAGTAACTTTATTACTGTTTTACAGTGATATTTTGCAGAATCCTAAACAACCACAATGTAATCCAATGCATTTATCCAACTGGTCACACAAGAAAGTGTGATAAAGTGTGAAATGAAAGTGCAGCAGTACCTATAGTTTTTATACCCATGTAAGTGTACTAGACAATAATACACTTATTTTCAGTCACAAATTCAGAGAATATTATTACAGGCACAATGTAGTACAATAAATACAGTAGACAATCATTACCAAGGTATACAGTATCACAGTGCAAATCAGTGGCAGAGCCAGGTTTAGGAGCCGGGGGCAAGTCAGTCATTTTGGGTGCCAAGATGGTAGCGATCGAAAGTGATCATTTCAACCAAACCTTGGGAACTGCTAAGAAGCCTGCCTCCGAGGAACAAAGAGGGTGGGAGGTCTGATGAGGAAACTGAAGGTTAAACAGGGTGTTAGGGCCCAGCCCATGTAGGGCTTTATAGGTCAGCAAGCTTACCTTGAAGGAAATCTGTCACCTCACCAACAGCCAGTGCAGATCACATGAAACTGGATTCATATGACAGGACCTAATACCTAAAGAAGAAGCTTCAGCTGTGTTGGAGTCTCAAATAACACTTTTACTGCAGCTGTTCCCCATATGTTTTCATGATTTGTTAGTCTTCCCAGATTGCAGAAAAGAAATCTCAGTTCACCAGTTTGCTGTCTTTCTCAGAAATAAGATATCGGACACAAATTGCCACCCTACATGACACCTTCACCCTTTTTTCAAGAGCGACTCTCATAAAAATGAATGGCTTGCTGGGAAAACTGTTACCTTTCCCATGCTGCTTTTAATGACTTGCATGCACTTTAAAAGGATGAGCTCATTTGTGCACTTTGCCTGCTAAGAGTTCCATTTTAGACAGTAGCCAAGAAGGGCTTCCATCTACATATAATGAACTGCATCCCTGCAGTCTGTTTCTTATTGTTGCTTTGTGGGACAGATGTGCATCCTTTTCTCTCAGTCCCCCTGATTGTTGGTCTGACATGGCTAATACATCCTTGGGGCAAGAGAGTGGCAGGCCTTTCAGAGAGTGCTAATGCTAGTCCAGGATTGTTTTTGTGTGGGTAGTGTGTGTATTTGTTTGTGGGGGGCGTTGCTGTACATTCTGTACTCTCCCAGGAAAAGAGCACTTCATGAAGACCCCTCCACACACACATACACACACACAAACCAGTCGGGAATCTAGGTTTGAACCCACATCTCCCACGCCTCTGGACTGACTCCCATATAGCATTTCTACTGTTGTGCACCTGCTAAATGGAGACAACAGAGTAGAACTGCAGGCAGAGACAGTAAGGTACTCTGAGATGGATTCTGAGAATCATTCTAGGGAGGCTCTGGGTCAAATATAGACTGAATTAAGCTTGAGTTTTAAAATGATACCAAAACAGTGCCTTTACTGATTATACTGTTCCTGAAACCCTCCCATGGAAGTGTAGCACAAAGGGAGATGTGCTGAATAATAAAATTAATGACACTAAAATGTGAAGTTTAATACAGTTTCATCAAGTTTTTTTCAGTTTGCCAAAATCAGGAAGCATTTTAGCAATGCGGCGCTGATGGGAGCATAAGACTGCAGGAATGTGCATAATGATGATGTCATCATAGCAAGGTATCTTATCCATAATACTGAATCTCTATGGAGCCTTTTATATAGCGTCTAAGATTAGCACTATGTGTGCAAAGGTTACACATAGTAGCGCTAATCTTAGACATAATGCAAAAGGCTCCATTGGGATTCAGTATTATGGAACAGATCGCTTGCTAAGATGACATCATCATATCGCATTTTCCAGCAGTCATAGGCTGCAGTCAGCACAGTGCTGCTCAAATGCTTCCTGATTGCAATGAAGTGAAACAATCTTGCTGAAACTATATTAAACTTCAAATTTTAGGGTAATTAATTTTAATAGTCAGCACATCTCCTTTTCCATTACACTTCCATAGGAGGGTTTCAGGAACAGTACAGCCAGTAAAGATGCTGTTTAGGCTATCCTATAACTGTTACTAAAATTCTATTAACTAGAAACATTTATGCAGATGTGTGCTCACTGGTAAAATGTGACAGCTCTTGTCTTTTCCAATAGCTGAGTACAGAGTCAACTTGACAATAGTAATAAATTAAACCTTTGAAGGAAGTATTAGATCTTGTCCTTGTGAGTCTGATAACAGTTAAGCAAATGAACCTTGAAGATAGTCCTGTGGGATTTTGCAGCTGATAACAGGAAACCACACAGTCTAAACACTGTGGTAAGAACTTTTATTTATTTAGCTTTTGTTGACTGGGTAAGTGCACTAGACAAATCCTGCCTATTTTCAGGCACGACCGGGGAGGGGATACAGATGAATGCCAACTAACCTTGAACCAGATTAAGCTGTTGGTGGTATTTTTACTGAATGAGGAAATTTGGCCAGGACACCGGGAAATTCCCTACTCTTTTCGATAAGTGCCATGGGATCTTTAACATCCACCTGAACTACCACCAATCCAGGCAGATGGGACCTCGGTTTAACGTCTCATCTGAAAGACGGCACCTCAGAAGTGCAGCACCCCTCTCATGCTGCACTACAGTGTCAGTACTGGGATATTAACCCAAGTGCCAGATGTGGGAACTGAACCCACAGCCCTCTGATCTCCGGCTTCAGAGGCGAGTGTTACCTACTGAGCCACTGACACTGCAAACTTGAATCCCTTTAAAATCATTAAATCTTCCCAGTGTGGAAAAATTAGCATTTCTGTGGCATTCATTTTCAAAGCAGGTTGCCAGAGTTCATTGAGCAGTCCTCACATCATTGGGCATTAAACAGCACAGAACTAGAATCTATGAAACCTCTCAAAGTTCTGTCGTCCTAAGCTGCCCTGACCTGAAACCAGTAGACTGTTCCTTTTAACATCAGGTCTGCTTACATAAGACCTCAGCTTTTCTGGGGCACCTGGTGGCCTGACTTGCCCCAAAACAGTTCTGTAACCTTTGGCTGGCAGCTGGTGATTCCACCACTTTCATGGGGGCAAAAGGCAAGTTCCATGGCTGATTCCTCTGCTTCTCTGAGGCTGGCGCTGAGTGGCGGGCACCCACCATGCAGTCAATTCTCCTGTCCTGAATCTCAGGTGACCGTGATGTGTCCTGCTCCTGCAGCTGATTACTTGGGGCTTGGGATCTAGGGCGCCAGGCAGGACTGCCGCCTGCCACAGGTGGAAGCCAGCCAGGGAAGTACCTAACTTGTTAGTTTAGTTTACAGCTCGAGGGGCTAAACTCAGAGGCAAAATGGTCCGGGGTGGTGCTGGGCCCTTCCTGCCCCCAGCTCTGCCATTGGTGCAAATACTGAAACGAAGTTGAAGGAGGCACAGTACAATGTTTTGAGGCCCAGAAACATTGTATGAATGTAGAGTATCAGGAGAAGGTATAATGTGCATAGGAATAAATAAGCAGATAGGCAAATAAAGCAGACAATTTTCAGTGCAAATGCTTGCACTGCACAATAGGCAGCATAGCCCACCCAAGTGCAGAAATGCAGGTAACCAAAGATGATGTAATAAGCAATAAGACATGAGGGTGTGTGCATTAGACAGCTTTAATGCATGGCCATGGATGTAGTAATACATGAGGACACAGGATTATAAAATTGGCTTTTAATATGGCAGAAAAAATTACAAATAAAATGTTTAAATGTGTGTACAAAAATAGTTTTGCTTAATTTTTCATAAAGTAATCCTTCAGTCACTATGAAGTTATTGTTTTTTTAATTAGGATATTAGTCCTATTGTAACCACCATAGCTGTAGTTTGTAATGTGTATGATGCTGAAGTCTTGGGCCCATTTTTCCACCACCACCTCACACATGTATCCTCAGATACAAAAGTGAATAGTATTATTTTATTAACCACTTTTTCCTAATAGAAGAATGGGAACATGTAGCCATCAAAGTGAAAGCACCAGCACAGGAATGAACAAGTGATTGTTTCAGCAGGAGCAGTTTACATGAGAATGGGTGGCTGTGATCTTGAGATGGATGTATAGTACTTAATAAACAATTTGCAAATCAAGCATAAGTACTGGTAGATGGGAAGATATTTTGGATGAGGAGATTTTGTAATTTTTGAGTGACTGGGAGCATGCTGGGAAACTGTAGATGTGACTGACTGCTGTGTAAGTGAGTGAATAGCAGCAGCTGCCTCAGTGTGCCTCAGCCTGCACATGAAAGTGGAGATTTGTGACAGGAAGCTGAGCAGGTGATTACAATCTCTTGGTAGGACTGTAGTGTATTTTTTAACATAAACAATTTGAGAAGAAAACATGAGGGAGAATGTGTTTATTTGAAAGGCTTGGAGTGAGCACAGAGACAATGGGAATGGAAAAAACTGGATTCAGATACAGAGTGGCTGAACTGATGAGCAGCAGTTGGGCTGATGGTCAGGCTGAGCAACATTCATGAAGGGAACAGACAAGTAAACACTGCCTTTTTAATACTGTTCAATTTAAATGTGAGGCCTCCCTTCAATGTATGTGTATTAACTTGCAGACTGGTTGTGAGATACTGATCAAGTGAGTTTGGGGCACAAGCACAGTCAGGATCTTGGCTCAAACTGCAGAGCAGATCGAACATCTGTGGGCTAAGCAAGGGGAAATGGTGGCTATCATTTTTTTATTTCACTTGCTCACAGATTTCTTTCCCTGTTTTGTGTCCTGTTGATCAGCTCTTGTTTTTCACTGTGCATTAGATACTTCTAATGAACAGCTAATGACCAATCAGGATGCAGAGTTTTCCTTCTCATTTTATTACAGAGGTCAACTAATTCAAAGTGAATAATTTAAGTATGGCATAAAAATGCAGTGAACTTGGAAGCAGGTATATGAGTTCAAGCCTTTAGATGGAAATAAAACTTTTGAAACAGGCATTGCAGGAGTTCAACTGGAAGGGAGTTCCAGTAATTTGGTGCAAAGTGAGAAAGCCTGAATCCTCACATTGGTAGCACATCTAGGAAAACTTGATGGGGCAAGTCACCAGATTAAAGAGGGTAAGCCAGTGCAGAGGGTTAGAAAAAGGCAGCTAGAGAGGGAGGAGTAACCCAGTCCTAATTATTGTGTCCATTACTGCACCTGTGGCAAAAGAATGACAAGCCTTAGGAGATAACCAGTTTAACCTGGTGTAGAGCAGGCAGTGATGAGTAAGTCTGTTTGAAGCAAGGGTAACGCAACAGATCCCATTGCA
The DNA here is from genome assembly GCA_016271365.2 of Neoceratodus forsteri. NCBI lineage: Eukaryota > Metazoa > Chordata > Ceratodontiformes > Ceratodontidae > Neoceratodus > Neoceratodus forsteri. The sequence continues at coordinate 676,649,950 of CM028135.1, forward strand.
GGTGTCAGCTCATTTGTTGAGATTTCCTTTGGAGGTGTAGGAGTAGGTGATGGAGCCATTGCTAAGTCTTTGAAGAAGATTGCCATGGCAATGGCAATTCAGGTGGCTGGGGTAAGGGTGTCTTTGTTTCTATGTGCCAGGCCAAGTTTGACAGTAACAATTTTGCAGGTATTAGAAATGAAAAGTGAGAAATCCAGAGAAGGCCAAGAGTTATACAAAGATTCTTGAAAGAATTAATATTCTCAAGCTGGGTACTTTCTATAATATACTGGAGACAGCCATGCATTATAGGTACTTTTTAAGCTTGGGAGTAGATCCAAATAACAGGAGTGAGATTTATCAGCACTGAGCCATTATTTATTTTTGGAGAAGCAGGAGTACACTAGTTGGAAATCAGAGTTTAGGTTGGAGTTAATGTTGACCAGGTTTCTGGAGCTGGTATAGATCACCAAGCCATCATCATAAAGCAGAGAGCAGGAAACAGTGATGAGAAGGTGCCATTTACAAAGATAGAGGAGAGAAGGGACCCAAACAGAACCTTGAGGAACACCAGCATTTATAGTAGTGAGGTCTGATTCAGTTTTATTAAATTTGACAAACTGTTTTCAGTCCTTGAGGTAGCTGTCAAACCAGGAAACAACCTTTGAGGAGATGCCCTGAGACTGCATCTTTACTTTGAATAAAAGGTGGTCCACTAACTCAAAGGCCTTTGTATAAGTGATAAACATATATCCAGTGAAAATATCTTTATCCATGGCAACCTTCATATCATTAGTGAAATGAAGATGTTCCATGGTGGTATTATGGCCTTTTCTAAAGCCATGATGAGCATCAAAGAACAGATTATGCTCTGGAAGATAATTAGTAGTTTGAACAAGAACTAGTTCCTCTAGCATTTTCTCTGGGAAGAGAGGATGGCGATAAGGTGATAATGTAAGATAGATTTGGGGTTGAGTTTCTTGTAAATTTGGCCAATTTTAACAATTTTCCAAACCTCAGGTACAAGTCCAATTGGCACAGATAGATTATACATTCTGGTGTGTGGGTCTTCATTCTGATGCATGGCATTGTAGGTATGCTTTCAAGTAAAAGAATAAGTATATGTAATCACTAGCAAGGGCAGACAACCCTGTAGTTGCAGCAATGACTACTACCCTAAAATTTTCAAAGAAATCACAAACATATTTGGTTCAGTTAACCAGGCAACCCAATTTGTTTTGTGGAGGTCCTTTCCATGCTGGGCATCTCTGTTTACTAAACACACTGCAATTGTCACTGCTGTAGGGCTACTCACTTTAAGAGACTCTCAAACTGCTTACAGGCCAGGACTTGCATTTGTAAAACGTCTCTTAGAGGCATTCTCCTTGACAGCTGACCTCTAGCACTCCCAAGATGGTGCAAAACAGGGAAACCTACTAGATAACAAAGTCTGATAATGAAGATAGTCCTTCCCATAAAGCAGTTCTTGAAAGAAGTATTGCTGAACTCTTTACTAAAGGGTGAAATTCCTTCTGGGGAATAAAAGAGATCCCATTTATCCACCATTTAAGATGACTGAGCTGTATGACTCACATTGATTCACTGGAATCCAAGCCCACTGATTACCTCACATAGCATATGTTTGACAGACCCTGCCTTTTCCCAGGCACTTGGCCTAAATTAATTCCTGAGTTTGTTCAACATTCAATGGCTTTACATGTCTCACCTTCAACTGCATCAGGGCCCTGAGGCTCACCCACTGAACCCTGCCACTATAATAATTGTCAGGATTATGTCAGAGAGAGAGGGTAGGGTGGTCAAGCACCACTTAATTCCATTGCCCACTGATATTTCAAGTAAGGGTAATTATTTATGGACACTGAATTAACCAAGGTAAGAGTACTATTGTTAGTAAAACCCCAGTTTTAAATTATATTTATTAAAAGTGACATGTGTGCATTTGTTTTTAATCATACTGCCCTATGATACGATGATGATGAAAAGGAAGGCAGAAAAGCCCAATTGAATTGATGGTCAGTAAAGCAGTCCATAAGAAAGTGGTTGCCAGGATAGCTCCCAGCATGGAAATTGCCTGCTCTCTTATTTTGTATCAGAAACAGAGAATTGGCTTTCTTCCCAGATATTTTGCATAAAGCAAATAACCCTAAAACTTGGATCTTTCAGGTTTTCAGCTACGCCATCTTTGATCAACGCTATAGGGGCTACTCCTTCACAACTCCCAAAAGTATCTTTCCTTATGGATTTAAGTCCTTGGCAGGCCTCCCTCAGGCAGTATCCAAAATATACAGTACCCTGTTTGAATATATTTTCCCTGAGAATTTTGGCCCCTCTTCTTATTGGTCCCCTCTTTTCCCTGACAAAATTCTTAACTGGTCCTGTTATGGCAAAATTGCCATAAATTCCTTTTCCAGGACAGACTTAGACTTATGCAGTTTCTCATATTACGTAATCTTTACTATGCCCCAAAAATTTACTAAACTGGGGTGTGCACCATCTTCTACTTCACTAGATGCCTACAAGAAGGGGGTAACCTGCTCCACATTTTTTGACCTGCCCAAAATAGCCCACTGTGGACCTTAATCAAGAATAAGTCAGATCCTCTTCTAGGTTTGTCAGAATTATTTTCTTCCAACATATGCATACTAGGAGTTTCTCTCTATTTCAGTACTTGCCTGTAAATATCATATAGCATTGATCTCTTTTCTGTGAACAAAAACTGGCATTAAAGCACTGGAAAGATAACATAGACATCTCCTATACAGAATGGTTACAAGAGCTCTTAGTAAATCTGAGATAGAGAGAACCATTGCTAGCCTTCATAATAGAATTAAAAAATGTAATTGAATATGGGGTCCATTGCAATCCCTATACTCTTGTAACCTCTTGTCAGAGTTACACCTTCCGTGCAAGCTTTAGCTTCATCATAGTGCTCTGTGTGGGTGGTTGGGAGAGGGAGGGAAGGAGGGGTGGGATAAGTGGGAGAGGATAGATCGGTATCTGTATGATTGAAATATTGTACCTGTCTGTCATGCTATAGATCTATTCTCTGTATTGGAAAAACTTCAATAAACTTTAAATTGCAAAAAAAAAAAGAAAGTGGTTGCTATAGTTTTTGTGAAGCAGTGTTATGCTATAAATGTTAATAGGCAGTATCAGATTGTTAAGAAATCAAGATGATTCCTTTCATCAAAATAATAAACAAGTAATATAATTATACACAAATATGAAAATAAAATTGCTAGTTAGAATGAATTGAGAAAACAAAACACAATGAATACAGTCACTGACCTTCAGTTTGTAAGAAGCAGACAGATGGACAAAAACAGATGCGATTCCAAATGAAAATATTTGTCAGAAAACTGCAGCAGTCATATAATGTAAGATGATAATATAATAATAATAATAACATTTATTTATAGGGTTCCTTATCTATAACCAAGGTACCTTACAATTTAAAACAGCAAAACAATTTAAAACGAACAACATCAATAAAATTAGCATAAAAGTAACAGTACACTAAAAGAAAATAGAAAACTCAATTGCTGTATGCCTTGTGCCACAAAAAGTTTCTAAAGATTGTTTAAATCCTCCACAGTTGTGCACTCCTGTAGCCGACAGGGTAGATAATTACAAAGGGTGGGTGCTGCAAACATGAAAGCTCTCACCTCAGATGATTTTAAACATACCCTTGGAATCTAGCAACCCTCATCAGCCGAGCAAAGTGATCGTCCAGGGCAATAAGGAGCCAGGAGCTCTTTCAGGTAATCTGGGCCCAGTCTGTGGGCTTTAAAAGTCAGCAAGCTGACTTTGAAGGTGATCCACCACTGTACTGGCAGCCAGTGCAGTTCACATCAGCACCAGCGAATATGACACGATCAAGTAGATCCAGTCAAAAGCCAGGCCACTGTGTTCTGCACTAGCTGTAAGCAATGGATTTCTACCCCAGGAAGCCCTAAGTAAGGGAGAGTTGCAGTAATCTAGTGCGAGGACAAAAGGCATGGACCAACGTGAGGAAGGTTGTCAGATGGAACCAGATTCCTAACCCTAGCGATATTCCTAAGATGATAAAGGAAGATTTGACGACAGCTGACACCTGCAAATGCAGGGTCAGCCCTCGTCAAAAATTCGCTCAGAGGTTGAGAGTGAAATGCCACAGAGAAAAATTCCTGAGGATGAACCAACCCCAACCACCCTATCTGGTGACCCAGGTCCACAACCAGCCCCTCAGTTTTTTCCGAGTTCAACTTCAGCCAGCTGGAATCCATCCACTCCTGAATTTCTTTCAGACAGTTATTAAAGTTATTATTCCAAACTGCTGTTTAAATAAATAAATAAAGAACGAGACATCTCCAACCTGGTTGGGTGCGAAGAAAGTAGAGCTGGGTATCATCAGGATAGCAGTGAAACCTCAGCCCATGCCTTCTTACAATATCTCTGAGGGGTAGCATGTACACAGAAACAACATGGGAGAAAGCACAGAACCCTAAGGTACCCCACACAACAGAGAAGTAGGGCCTGAAGAAAAAAAACAGACACCATTCTCTGTGTTTCTACCAATAAGAACATGTAAACCACCTGAGGACTGTTCCTGACAGTCCACAGATGTACCTCAGATGACCCAGCAATACCCCATGTTCTACAGTGCCAAATGCTGATGAGAGATCCAAAAGAACCAAGATGGAGTGGCTCTTCTGATCTCTAGCCATCAGGAGATCACTGAGCACCTGAACCAGTGCTGTCTCTGTACTATGTCTCTTTCAAAAACGTGAAATCAAATTTGTTTGGGTTTGGGAGTTACAGAGGTTTAAAATACAAACCAATGGACTATAACTCTTGTTCTGATTGTCCAGGAAAAGGAGGTAGGAAATGGGCCAGAAATAAGTGGGAAAAACAGGAAGGGTACAGAAATGGATACAAGTCCCTTTCTGAAGGAAGAGCGAAGGGTACAGAATGGATACAAGTCCTTTCCAGAGGAAAAGGTCCTAAGGGAACTGGAAGCAGTAAGAGCTCGATAAGGATATGGGACCAAATGGGATGCACCCCAGGGTGCTGAGGGATCTGAGAGAAGTAGTGGTGGAACTTCTGACAACCCTGTTCAACCAGTCACTGGAAACAGGAGAGGTGCCCAATAAGTGGAGGAGAGCTGATGTAGCCCCTGTATGCAAAAGTGGAACTAGGAAGGAAGCAGGGAACTACAGACCAGTCAACCTAACCTCAGTAATGGGAAAGATCATGGAAACACTACTGAAGGAAAGAATAGTGGAACACCTGGTTGCCAATGGTCTACAGAATCCAAAACAACATGGTTTTACTGGAGGAGGTTGTACCAGACTAACTTCATTGAATTCTTCAACTGGGTGACCATAGAGGTGGATTGGGGCACAGTATGTGGCCTACCTGGACATCAGCAATGTCTTTGACACTGTGCCACATAGAAGACTGTTAAGCAAGCTGGGAAACACGAAAGTGGTAAGTTGGTTTTATGGTGTGAAGGAATTGGCTGGATAATAGGACACAAGGGTGGTGGTAAATGGCATTCACTCTGCAGAGTGTAGGGTGACCAGCGGGGTACAACAGGGATCAGTGCTGGGTCCTGTCCTCTTAAATGTCTTAATCAGGAACATTGCAGAAGACCTAGAAACAGGGGTCAACTGTACTTTTTTGCACTAGCCAGCAGGGCAAGTTGATTCAAAATTGCACTAGCCCATGGATGGCTGCACTAGCCCTTAATTATAATGGTAAATTTTGATCACTTATACAGGAAACAATGCAAGCCAAGAAATACTCTGATTATTGCACATTTATCATGCTCCCACATTGCTTCCAACTCCCAGCAGGAAAAAGACTGTAATGTCATCACACACAGTGAGCCCCCAATTGTTTTGTACCATGGCCTTCTCTCTTCCTCTTTCTGCCTCCTCCCTCACCAAACCAGAGGATATCACAGCAGCAAATGTTCAATCAAGCAGTGCTAACTCTGCACACACAACTGCTGACATCATAATGCACCTCACCACTGTCACCACCACCCGAGGGCAATGTACAGAGTCAGGCAGAGAAAGACCCTCTCAGCCCCCACTCAGTAGTTAACTGAAGACCTGCACTTTGAAAGTTTTGCACAGTCTCAAGTGAGCCAGGAGAACATGTAAGATTTATTTTGAGGTGGGGGCTACACAAATTTAAGGGGCTTGGGAAATAGAAAACTATGACATTTTTATTTTTAAAAGTATTAATTTTAGTATGCTCTGTCTCAACAATTACAGATTGTTCTTTAACACTGTAGTGGAGGCAAGCACAGTGGTGGGGTTTAAGCACACCTGGGACAGGCACAAGGAAGCTTGAGAGGGGAGGGAGTGATGAAAAGCCATTGCTCACATAGAGTCAGTGGCCACATACAATGTATAGGGCCTATGGGCAGACTGGATGGTCCTTATTTGCCAACAATTTTATGTTTGTATGTCCTTTCATCATCCCAGGGAAATAGTGCACAGGCATAATGCTATCCTATCTCTATTTCTATATAGGAAGATCTATGTACCACAGGAATGCCTATTTTAAGCTTTCAAATTATGTATTTTATTAAGGTTTATTTTTGCACCATACATGATCCAAAGCTTTGTTTTATGGATGAAAGGACATGCAGGGTGGGATAAGGGTGGGAGTGTTTGAATGGTGATGGCTGGCATGGTGCATTTAGAAGAGCTGGGGACCCCTACACTTGCCAGTAATGGCAGCTATGGATCTGTGGATGGTCATTTCAGAGTCTGGTCTACAGTGGTGTTCAGGAAAGAACAGAGTTAAGAGATTTAAAGGAGACAGGGCAGTTATGGTGAGGCTGGGATAAAACCCACTACCTTCAGGGCCAATCCTGTATACCTCCTTGCATTTTGTCACTGAAATGTTGGATACAGACACTCAAAATGTAGGGACATGAGGGGCACTGGTCTTAATAATAAGGGACAAATTGCTAGAGACACATTCAGAAAACTGGAAGCTAGTAACTTAGCAGCACTCTACCCTTGATCACAAGTTGGACACTAGCTGAAAGTCCTAACAGTGGAGTGATAATGATTCACATTGAGTCTTTGTGGGATCCCTCTTGAACTGCCAGATAATTGCAGCTCTTAATAAGCTGTTAATCACACCAGGCCATCTGGAACACTGAGAGATGAGGACTAGAGCCTGTTAAAAGTAGAGACTTTTAACTTCATTAACAGCCAAGAAAATCCACACTAGTCAAAACGGACAAGTAGAGAGTTAGCTGCACTAGCCCTGGTCAATTTGCACTAGGGTTTGGCCTAGTAAAACAATGTTAAGATCGATCCCTGCATAGAAAGTAAAATTTACCAGTTTGCTGATGACACCAAGCTCTGCAACAGGGTGGACATCCCAGAGGGTGTGGATAGAATGAGAGAGATCTGCAGAAGCTTGAGGACTGGTCAAGGGATTGTCAGTTGGAATTCAATGCTAAAAGTGCAAGATAATGCACATGGGGCACAGAAACTCAGAAATAACATATAAACTGGAGGGGAGGTAATAGAATGTTCAAAGCAGGAAAGGGAGCTAAGGGTTATCATCTCTGATTACCTCAAGGTAGGTAGGCAGTGCGACAAGGTGGCAGGAAAAGCAAACAGATTGTTTGGATGCATAGGCAGGGTAATCACTAGAGATGCAGTGAATTTAAAATTCACTGGTGAAGTGAACGCTGGTGGACACTTTGCATTGCTACTCCACTACGCAGAGGCAATGCAAAGTGCTCCTTCGCTTGTCATTACCACTTCATAAGGCAGAATGGCAATGCTAAGTAAGGTGAAGTCATTGTTTTTAATGGACTTCAATTCCTCATTAGATTCTAAGTGATCCACTTGGTGTTTCAGATTTGGCAGCCCCCACACATCACATGGCTTACAGTACTGTAAGTCACATGCTCTTTAGCTAGGCAGGAAGAAAGTGAGTCAGACAAGCAGATACTTTTACTTTCTCCTGTGCAGATGGAGAGAGTAGTGTGTTTTGTGACTGCTGATACTTTTAGATCAGAGCGAGGAGGAGATTTAAACTTTGATTTAGACTCAACAGCTTTTTAAAAGCTAAATTTTTTGTCTTTTCTGTACTTTTTTACTTAATTTGTTCTTTCTGTAAATTTAATTTTTCTTACCTTTATAAGTAGTTAGTTGTTTGTCTGTGTGTGTGTGTTGTGTGACAGTGTGAGTAGTGATTGCTCAGACTGAGGGAGCTCAGTAGGAGAGATGGGCCAGGGTGAGGGAATATCTGGGACGGGGCTGCTTGGAGAGCGTGGTAGTGGTAAGCATCATACCATGTGCATGTGTGGAGGACATGGCGCCCATTCCTGTTGGACCACTCAAAACTTGTGAGTGCCTCCAAGCAGGGACCAGCACCACCTCCTGTCCTGACTCTGAGGCAGTTGAACCACCAGCACCAGGACCTCTGAGCAGGATGTGCCTGTTCCCCAGGCCCAGGTGTGGATCCCATCCCCATTCAGCACCGTGACCAGCAGGCTTACAATACAACCAAGTAACTATTAAATAAAATTTATGTTGTGATTCATGACGGATCGTAAATTGTGATTTGTGACTGCATTTGTGTCCGTGATGATGAAGAAACGTGAATGCCTATGGCTGTACTCTCCAGGCCCCAATAAGCTGTAGCTTAAAACTCCCAGACTTAAAAACACGTATCAATGAGTACAATGGTGGAGTGATGAAGCCTGGAGAGATACTACAAACAGGCTTACAATACATCCAAGTAACTAGAAAAAAAATTAATGTGATTTGTAACATGAATGATCATGAATCGTGTTTTGTGACTGCATTTGTGACCGTGATGATGAAGAAATGTGAATGCTTACCACCTACTGCTGTACTTCCTGATGAGCTGTAGCTTAAAACTCCCAGACTTAAAAACATGTATCAATGAGTACAGTGGTGGGGTGGTGAAGCCTGGAGAATACTACAAAACAGGCTTACAATACATCCAAGTAACTAGAAAAAATGTAATGTGATTCGTAATGTGAATGATTGTGAATCGTGATTTATGACTGCATTTGTGACTGTGATGATGAAGAATGTGATTTGTATCACGAGTGACTCGTGACGATGGTCCTGACTTAAAATGCATATTAATGAGTACAATGTTCATGCAGAATTAAGCACCACACCTGTCCAGTATGCTGAAGGAAGCCAAAGAAACAACTGTGACTTAAGTTACAGATGGAGATTGGGCCCTAAAGAGATGCAAATGCACAGACAGATTAAGATTGCGCTGTGCACTGAAGAGATGCAAACACAAAGGCACAACACCTAGCCAGTGCTCACCATCAGAAATTCAAATCTGGAAAATAATACCTTTACGGTTGGGGTGGGCCATGCGGGGGCAGTGTACTGTACTGCTGCAGTAACAGTCACTAGTACTAGTACCAGTACCAGTAAAGATACCACAAAGAAGTACAAAATCACACAGCTGCAGTGGACAGCAGCTTCACATTGCTAAGATTATTATCTGGCACAATAAAAGGTGTCTAATTTGATGACACGATCACACACATACTCACACACAAACACTAAGTAATGCATAGCAAATTGAAAACTTCAGTAATATAACCACATATTTTAAACAAACTAAAATTATTCACTGCTGCACCACAACAATCAGCAAAAATATTCAAAATATTACTGTGTGTACATTAACACAGTTAAACAAGAAAATATCACCAAAACAGAAAGCACTGTCTTTTTCTCCAACTTAATCTACCTACACCACAGATACACCTCCCCAAAGCACACTTCCACTGTCTCTCAGTACACAGACTGAATGTTGTACATTAACATTCAAAATCCATACACAAACAATAAACGCTTGATGATATGAGCACAGGAGGGTTTCCTATAATCGATGAACTAAAGTTTCAGCAAAAAATTACTCAAAAGGCTTTTTAACAGCTTTTTGAAGGTTTGAATTGCAGAAAGCTCTGAAAGAAGATTATCTCCAACAGCTTCACACACACACTACCCCAAACTGAGGCTGTGCAGAACAATCTAGAGCCCATGTGACCTGAAATCCCATGAAACACTGCAAAATTCACCTTTGAGTTAAAACAGCAAAGTACATTGTTTTCAATGTACTTCACCTTAAGAATTGGTGGAGTAGTGGTTTGGGAAAGGCGAAGTAATGCAAAGTCATTGTTTTTCAATGGACTTCGCGTTACCCTATTTGCAATACAGTACTCCTTTCTATGCTATGGAGCACTCCACTAATTCACCTTCACTGCAGATCACTTTGTGGAGCTTAATTGGGGCTACTTCGCCCACCACTAGTAATCACCAGCAAGAAAAGGGGATGATAATACCTCTGTATAGGTCATTGATGAGGCCACATCTCAAGTACCTACATATGCATATAGATAGGGTGGAAGTGGTTCAGAGGAGGGCAACCAAGATGATGCAGGATTGCATCACTGAATCCTACAGGAATTGGTTGAAGGACTTAAATATGTACTCCTGGAGGAAAGGAGGGATGGGAGGATATGACTAAGATATTTAAGTACCTCACATGGAAGAATAAAGTTCAGAAAATGCAATTTTAAGAGAAAATGATGCTTAAGCACAAGGTGACATAGGATGAAACTGGAGGGAGGGAGATTCAGAGGAATGTGAATAAGCATATCTTCTCAGAGAGGTGGTGGACAAATGGAACAGTCTGCCAGAGGAGGTGGTGTGAGCAGAAATGATTACAGGATTCAAGAATGTCTGGGATAGGCATAGGGGATACTGATAGTAGGAGGAGGGTACAACCTAGTTCCAGGAAAGCTTGAATAAGCACAGTTGCTGGCATTAATGGGCATACTAGGTGGGCCAAAGGCCCTTATCTGCCAACAACTTCTATGCATCTATGTATCTATGCCCAACAGGAGCCACATGTAACATATCCTATAAATGGTTCACTGGGAGATTTACCTTAAAAGTTTTGAGATGGCAGTTATTAACTTGCATAGAAAATCCATTGCTTAACAATAGAAGACAAAGCTCAATCATGAACATTAATACAGTAGCATTTGCTCATTTACTGTATATTGACTATTATCAACCTAAAATATACTGGAACTAAAATCCAACTATACATTAATAATTAGCAATATATCTCATTTTGCCTGTTGAGATTTTTATAAATCAAACTATATATAATAAGTCATATATAATTTACCATGTTATTCTAGTGAAATTTGCTATGGCATGCTAGTTCAGTTGCCCTTTAAATATTATGCATTTTACAAGAAATATTCAATACACTAAAGGCTAAACGTCAGAGAAGCCACAGTCATTCAAGGCTTATGTACCTCAACAAATATTGACATTTTCTAAATGACTCTGCTTGCTTATTAAATTCCATTTTAACATCACTACAACCCTCTTTCCTCATCTTTGCCTTCTTTTTCATTTCTATGGCACTAAAGGAAGCTTAGATAGCCTTTCTTCACCACAGCTGCAAGATGGAATAAACTTGCCTAATTAAATTTTTCTCATTATTCTTCCATGCGTAGTAAAATAATAATAATTAAAAAATATTCTTGTAAATGGTAATTTCAAATATTCTGACTGTTCAATTTAAAAAGTTTAGAAAATTTTTTTTAATTACTAAATGAGCCAGCAATTAAAATGCCTATTATGTGCTTATTGTATACTAGTAATCTTGATGAGGCTCCAAAACAGAAAAGCATTTATCAGGAAACTATAAGATAGATAGATAGATAGATAGATAGATAGATAGATAGATAGATACTGTAGGTCTTTTATTTGATCAGCAAACATTCATACATACAAAAAAAGGTTTCATCATGCAATAAATATTAGGAAATATAAATACTGTAAGTCCATAAATAAACAGAGGCTGCAAATAGTGTATAAGTAGAGTCAGATAAGGTATTTTTGCATTTCAATAAATTCATTTAACTATAGGGTGAAATCAAATCTCAACTAGGTTATGTTGTCAAGTATTCTGCTGTGAGTATCTCAAGGACAATGTATTATACTATCACACAGTTACCAGTTACTTAGGTCCACAAAAATAACTTTTTCTCGAATGAGCAGTGATTATAATACATCCTAGGATTATGGTTTTCAACTGTCTTCCAAAATATTTTTAGGATTAAAGATGTCTATGTGCTGGCCCAGTGGTGTAGAGGGTTGAGGTGCTTCATGTGCCTTATCACTCCAATGTCAGCTACCTGGGTTTGGGAATGAGCTCAGGCCATGGGGGATCAGCCGGGGAGAGGGCTGAGAGAGGATCAATCAGCTGACAGGCAGCTCTACTCTCCCAGATTTGGAAGTAAGCTCTTCCCAGCTTTTGGCTGCCACTGAATGGAGCTCAGTGGTAGTGGTGAGCAAATGGGGTTCTGGAGCTAGGCTGGGTGGATGGATGGAGTCATCAGTTCCAGAGTGTATGCGCACTTCAACATGCATGCATATCTGTATTGCTGAGTCCCCAGGATGTAAGGGAGAAATGGGAAAACATTGGTGGTCACAGGCTCCATGAACACTGCCTGCCCACCCTCACTCCACACTGCCACTGGTCTGCCAATCCACAAATCTGGACAGCGGGTCTCCAAATGGGGAGGATGGCCCTTCCTTCCGAGGCCCCACCTTATGGGGCAATCCATGGGGATGCTTGCTGGACCAGAGAAGCACGTTGCCAGGTGAGTGAGACAGGAATGGGGCTGAAAGCTGCCTGTGACACGCCCATGGATAAAAACCTTGATGGAAAAAATGTCTATGTGACAAATTTCTATGTATTTGACAAGACAAAGGTCTGTATTTAACTGCTATCAGATTAATGTGTTAAAATGGTCAATATCATCACATCACGCAATGGAGTGTGCAGTTTGGGGATATACAGGCACTGCTGTTGTTCATGATGATGCAAGAAGCTTTCAGCTGAGTACTCCTCTGCACACACCAGCCATATGCCTATATTTTGCAACAAAATAGCATCTGGTCATGTGTTATAAAATGGTCTAGTATTATCAATTTTGAGAGAAAATGCTGCACCATGTGTTCATGAGTATTGTAAATAAAATCATGTCAAGTGTTCTGGTTTATCCAACTGGAGAGCAGTATTTCAGGTGGTCAGATTGATCCATTTTGTAAAAGTTGTTCTCTGAGTTTCTTATTAAAGTTTAATTTGACAATCTCTCATTCAACCACATATTTGCTGTTCAACCTACCACCAGCCATTCACTTACTTAAGCATCTGTTTCAGAAGCAAAATATGAAATACTTTTCACTTAAATCTATTATGTAGGCATATTGGGGCTCTAGTGTTAGTAAAGTAAAAGATTCTTAATTAAAAGAACAAAAGATGAAGTGACATTATTGTGTGATATCTCAGTCATTCAGAAAACAAAATCCTACACTCATTACAGTAAAGCTGGCTTGGCAAGTGATATATTTTGAATGCATATGATTAGAAACAGCTTAAATGCCTTTAACATTTTCAATGAATTTAAACAGTTTTATATGTTCTTTGCCTGTGTGAGTGATTAAATGGAATGCCCATTCATAGTTTGAATGGACTATATAAACTGACTAGAACTGGTTTTGTGAGTCTGGGAGTTTGCTTGGTTTTGTGTTTGCATGTTTAATTCAGCATTCATTCTGTTTAAGGAATACTGAATGTATTACTTCTTGTAGCAGCCTGAATCAGTTTATGACATGGTAAGTTATGGTATGTCATGCATGAGAGTGAGTGCATGTCTTAATGTGGCTAGACATCTGTGGCTAGATGTTGTAGTACAGAGTCTTGTCAATCTAGAAATCTCTAGTCACTCAAAGGAGATGGCCAGGAAGGGAAAAGGCTAGCTTTAAGGAGGTACAGGGAAACATGGGGGGACTGTATCTGGAAAAGCAGAGGGAAAAAGCAGAGGGAGGTGGGAAAGCAATCAGGAGTGCAAAGATGCAAACAGAGGAAAAATAGCCCAATCAATTAGGAAGGAGACAAAACCTTTTGTACATTAGTGAAAAAAGAAGACCGGGGTGGATTGTCAGATTAAAAGGGGAGGAGGGGTGAGGAGGACCTAGAAAAAGCAACAATCCTGTACAAATATTTTGTTCAGCACTGACAGAAGAAGGGAAGGAGAAGAACCACATTGGCAATAGGAGCACGAATGGGAGAGAGGAGGACACCAGTCTGTTTACAGAGGACAGAGTCCTACAGAAACTCAAGAATCTGAAAGAGGGAAAGGCTAAAGGGCTGATTGGGATACATCCCAGAATATTAAAAGAACTTGGAGAGGTGCTGGCAGCACTACTAACAGTCTTATTCAACAAGTCGATAGAGACAGGGTGATTCCAGGGACTGGAGGAGGGGGATGTAGTCCTCTCCACGAAAGTGGGAACAGAGAGGAGACTAGCAACTACAGGCCAATCAGCCTGACCTCAGTGGTGGGGAAGTTAATGAGTCACTGCTAAAGAAAGGATTATAATATTTCTTGAATCTAGTGAAGCACAGGATCTGAGGCAGCATGGATTCTGAACGAGAAAGTCTTGTCAAACAAATCTGATAGATTTCTTTGACTGGGTAACTAGGGAGTAGATCAGGGAGGGCAGTGGATGTGGCCTATTAGCTTTCAGCAAGGCCTTTGACACCATCCCACATAGGAGGCTGATAAATAAATTTGACAGCCTGAGAGTAAGCCCAAGTTTGCAAACTGGGTCAGAAACTGGTTGTGTGTCAGTACACAGAGGGTGGTCATAAATGGCATTTAATCTGAGGGGGTAACCAGATGGGTACCACAGGGATCCATGTTGGGGCCAGTCCTCTTAATGTCTCATAAGCGACATGGCAGAGAGGCTGGAGGTGAAGACATACCACTTTGCAGATGACACAAAGATCTGAAACAGGACTGACACTGTGGGGGATGAGAAAGGACCAAACATGCTTGAGGAGGGTTGAGACTGTGGCAGCTAAGATTCAATGCAAAGAAGTACAAACTCATGCATTTGGGGCACAGAAATCCAAGGGAGGAGTACAAGATGGGGGAGAGGTACTGACAGCCGCCAATCAAGAAAGGGACCTGGGGTAATCATATATGATGTCCTAAAGGTAACCAAACAATGTAAGAATGCTATGAGGAGAGCCAATGGGATGCTTAGGTGCATAAGGAAATGTATTACCAGCAGAAAAAGGATATGGTTATGCCACTGTTCGGATCACTAGTGAGACCTCATCTGAGTACTATGTCCAGTTCTGGAGGAAACATCTCTGAAGGGCATAGATAAAATAGAGCACCAGAGAAGGGCAACAAAAATGGTGCAATGACTGCACCAAGAGTCATATGAGGAAAGACTAGAGGACCTCAATATGTATTCCCTTGAGAACAGGAGAGATGGGGATATGATAGAGACATTCAAGTACCTCAGGGGTATAAACAAGGTACAGGAGGGTAGCATCTTTCAGAACAGAAGGTGTACAAGAACAAGAGGGCATGATATGAGACTAGAGGGTGGTTGGCTCTGTGGCAACATAAGGAAGTACTTTTTCACAGAAAGAGCAGTAGATGCATGGAACAGCCTCCTCTGGAAGTGGTAGAGGCAAAATTGGTAGAAGAATCAATAATGCATTGATAGACAAAAGAGTACTCAATAGAGATGAGAGGGTAAGCTGCAGATCAACCAAGATCTGTGGTATTGCATTAGGTAGGAAAAGTGGCAGACTGTTCTCATCTGTCACCTTCTATGTTTCTATGTCTTTATAAATGAGCACAAATGTCCTCAACACTCATTGGCTGAAAACAGTTTTTCAGCCACGCCATTGTCAGGACATAACCTGCACAACTGGCGCTACTTGTGCCAACCTGAGCCCCACAGCAGAAAGGTATCACTATGCCACTGTCACTAGCCATTAGAAACCTACTCCAGTAAGCACTGTCACTCTAGAAAGATGACCATGCTTGTCTGATGTAAAACATGTATCCTCCCAACTCACACACAAGCAAACTCTCTTTTTGTCTTGTAAGTGACACAATGATATGATGCCAATAAAGGGTTTTAAAATGAAAGTCTGCTCTGTAGTGGTTCAGTTGGAAAAGCAAACCACAATGAATGGACCATAGCGGTGCCACCACTAAAGTTTTAAAACCACAGCAGAGACACACTCCTCCATTATGTGCTTTAATGGTTGTTTCAAAACCACAGCAGAGACTCACTGCTCCATTGCCACGAAATGTTTAGAATCATACCAGAGATCTAACTCCTCCATTATGTGCTTTAATGACCAATATAGCAAAACATGAGCCACTCAGTATGGTTTACTCCCAAGGGACACGCTCTCAAAAAGCCAGTGGCATGCAGAAATCACAGAATGGTCTTCAGTCTTGGTAAAGCACACATACAATATCAATTCAAAAACAAAACTAATAGTAAATAAAATAGTCTGTCTCTGTGTGGTGGTGGGTTGAAACACTCCTGAAAGTATTTTAATAGGGGAACTATTTTTCACTAGTTCAGCCATTGAAACCTTTTTTTTATATTTTTCACATTTTGTTTTAATAATTACTTGGGGCCCATTTATAAGTGCAATAAGAAACTCTGACTTATGGCCTGATAAGAGCACTTCCAGTGATTCTTTAATACCCAGTACCATTCCCAAATCTGATATTTTGCTTTGTTACCCTGGACTGGTTACATCAAAGGAATTGACACCAGTATCAGCAGTATGCATGTACTGCTTTGAAAGTCAGAATTAACAAACTGACTTTAAGTGCAGCTCAAACCTTGTGTCAAAGTGTGTTACTTATAGTACTTTAATCAATATATCTAACAAAAGAAGAGAAAAGAACAATTGTATGGTTAACATTATGAAAAGTAAACAATGATCAAATGTAAAATTTATCAGATATAGTCTTAACTGTTCTGCTCTTTTTAAATATCCCTTTGGGAGGAATTTGTTTAGTTTATTGCCATATTAAGTAAATGGCAAATTTAGCAGTTAATGCAACAGAAATAATCTGAGAACCAGCAGAGGAAGGTTTGTAAAAAATTAGAGCTGTATCCTATTCTAATTGCATCATTTATTCTGCAATACAGACTGAAAAACAACATTATTTGTTAACTGAAAAATCTGTTCTACTTTTTAAATTGATTAATAGCCTTTTAAGTATATGTGAACTATACAACAATTATGAACTCCAAGCAGCACTTATGCTGATGAACTTTCTGATCAAAATGAATAGCTTTCTGAATTTATTATCCTGGCTAAAAATAACCTTCTGGAATACTGGTTTTAAAACACAGTGGTGCATCCCATTTTCATAGATCACATATCAGCTGTACAACAGTTTCATCAGGACTGGTACATGGTAATTATGCATTTCTATATTATGTCCACATGGTAGCATCTGCCAGTAGGGTTGAATTAGTGTTTGTGTCACAAATGTTTTTAACAGTTCATGTCTCAGATGTCTTGTCCTCTAGGACTGCTGAATCGGTGTGCACAGTCTCAGTCCTATGTGATAATGTTTTGGTAAATCTCATGAAAATTGAGTTTGTGGTTCGTAAGTCACTGGTTTTGGATTTATGTAAAATTTCCAATTTTTGTGTTCTTTCTTTGCTTAAAAACAAGGCAGAGTTACATTATGAAACTTACGGCTGCATTTGAGTTTGTTCCAAAGATGTGCCTTGGGGTTTTAAAACAAATGTTTATTTGATTTTAAGTTACAATTGGATCACTTGTAAAAAACAACTAAAAAGCAACTGGATTTTTGTGGGTCAAAGTTCAACATACCCAAGAATTTTAATAAGCTGCAAACACAGAAAATTCTTAACTGTAGATGTTGATAGTTGTGTTGTTTCTCAGAAAACAGCCTCATTATGCATATGCACTGACTTAAAAATGAATTAGACTTACAGTAGAATTTTAATTAGAAAAAAATGTGATGGCCTACAGAAACTCAAATGCAATGTCTGCATAACACATAAACACAGGAGCCAAAAACACAGAGAAGAAAACTATGAGAACACAAATGAAAATTTTGAAAAACATGCTGGTTTGAGGGTTTAATGAGTTATTTGTAAAAATGTGAAAACATCACAAAGAATGCATGTGATAACTATCACAAAGAATACTTTAAGTCCCACATGAATAAAATATTTAAAGTCCCAAAACTTAAAAAACATCAAGAACAGAGCTGATAGAAACAGTGAATACATTTACTACTAAAATTAAAGTAATATGTAACAAAATATTTAAAGTCAAAAACATTTACATACTGTAGCTATGACTCCTCTACCACTGTAATAATCTGTTACTTTGTGCAAAACCAACAGGGCCCTGTGCAAAGCAAGTAATCACTCATGTCTTACTTCACACTAGTCCTGCATAAAGCAAGTTATGACTCCACCAGTACTTCATCCAAGGCCAACATGGCCCTGCATAAAAGCAAGTTATTACCAATCTGCAAGTCACAACTTAGAGTATACTGTATACTATTTGACACGTGACCGTGGCCTCTGTGAACCAAGGTATGACAAAGTTAGAATACATTGGGCATGCTTGAAACAAGCTACCACTCATCTCCTTTTTCATGTAGGGCCCACAGGGCCCTGTATGAAGTAATTTATGCCACTGAAATGTATGTTTTAAAAAATAATTAAATGCATTTAAACAGCTAGGGTAATGCATATATTTGGGTTACAAAGACATCAAAGGGAGAGAAAATTACTGCATATTAGTGTTTTAACCCTACCACCAACTGCCCTCCATTTCTTACTCTTATGACCCAAGCCCAAGCACTGGATCTTGAACCATGGCCATGGGTCTGCTCCTTCATTCTACAAGTTTAGGACAATGTCCCACACGTTCAGAACTTTACACCAAGGTTGTAAGCAACAGATCTTGGGCCATGCATCATGGGTCAACTATGTACCATGTGTAAGCTGCAGATCTACAGTTTTTCCCCATTGGTCTACTATTTCAAGCTTACATCTGAAGTCATGCCCCACAGCTCTCACTTTATGTATGTGATGCAGGATCCTGCACTAATCAAGATACATGTCCTGGGCAGCATCCCATGGGTCTGCTCCTCAGAAAAAGGGCCTGCAGGTTTGTAACCATACATCACTGATCTGACACTTCAACCCTACAGCCAGCTGACAAATTTAAGACTCGCCTCATGCATTTCCTGCTTCACTTAGGCCCCAAAGGTTTGAGACTATATACCACAGTTATGTTTCCTTAACCCTACAAAGGCATAGGTCTGGGTCCCTGCTTTTAACCCAGTTTCTTCTCATATGACCCTGCATTAAATATGACACCTATCAGGAACTAATGATACACTTCAGACCATTAACTTGAAATAGGAGAACAATGGGGCATGGCCTCAAACCTCGTTGCATGCTTTGGGTTAATAGTGTAGGGATGGAGAAGTGGTGGGTATTAGGGTTGAAAACACTAAAGACACATTTCCATTTATGTAGCTTTATAAATATAATATGGGCAATGACATACTTTTTGCAATGAGTATTATACATGTGGAAATAATGAAACTCTCAGACACAAAATTATGTAAGCAATAAAGGAACAAATACAGCATGTAAAGAAATGAAATGCTTTAAAATGACGTGAAAAAGCAATGCTTTCATTTCTGTGTCTCAAAGAGTCTTCTTGTTGAAGAGAATGGCATTTAGTTGTATAGCTTTATTTTCAGAGAAAGAGCTGTCACAGTGCATGAGCCTTGCACAGCATAAATATAAGCATTCTTGCTCAATCATGATTATGGTAATAGCCAAGATAATATTTAAACAATAAGGCATGACAGGGTGTGTTATGGTGGGATAAATGCCCACTTCTGTGAGTTGAAGCATGAGGTGAAGCCGAGTGCATCCATGACCCAACAAGGGTTGTTAGACCACCATAACACACCTCTGAAGTGTCTTATTGTGATTATGAAATATGTCTATTTTACTCAACTGAATGCAGTTTAAAAATATATGTATTTTTGTATTATTATTATTATTATTATTATTTTAAAACATTCTTACTATTTGAATTAGGCTTTAGATCACAAAACAATACAATTTGGACAAAGCATCAACTTTAGTCTGTCAAAGATGGTGCTAACGCTGCATATAAGCATCAATTTAGTAAGGCAAAGGGACGGTAGGCAGTGGTTTCAGATGTTAGTGTAGTGTTGGGAGACAGTAAGCCTCGCTTAGGATTTCCAAAGGCTGCCAGTTGGATTGGAGTGCAAAATTAGTATTGGGTGTTGTGCAGACTAGACCATATTAGCCACCATATCATTTTAACAGGCTGCTGGTCAGATGGGGGGGAGCAAAGGACAACTGTCATTAATTAGGGGTCCTTTTTTTTATTCAAAATAAAAAAAAGAAAGCTAGTATTTTGCAGTTCTTTTCAACCTGGTGGGTCTGTAATAAGGAGCTGCATAACAGCCATGGTGAAAGGAAAACAGGAAAAAGTTTATAACAGCACTGTTGGTGAACAGAAGCTGGAGAATGTGGAGACCGAGCTGGGTGACTAGTATCAGGGCCAGAGATAGTTCCGTGTGAGATGAGTAGCTATGGGTCTTTTGGGAATTCACCTCAGCTACGAGTATGTGGGTATTTCTTAAAGTGCTGAATCCTGATTACCAGGAGCTACTGTCAGCTAGGCTGTTGTGCTGGGACAATGGCCCAGCTGAAAGTGCCTCTCACTAATTAGGAGCCAGCATTCTTTTAACTCATTTCCTAATGTGTGTCAAATGTCCCAGGGAGACACTCTTACTAGTGCAAGGATGGTATCCATGTAGTTATTTAGGTGTGAACAGCAATGCAAATCTATGATGTTCCGAGGCAAATTATTCAAGTTAAAGAACATACAGCATACAGTACTCTATACTATAAATCCATAAAGCAGCACATAAAACACAATTTAGACAAAGAACCCAGGTTTGGTATAGCACAATGCATCCATAAACCATCTTATGACTGTCATCTTCTAGTATACACTAATACATTTCAAACTGTCTTAAATTTAATGTTATATAAGAAATGTCTTCCACTTGACACTGTCAGTAAACAATAGAATTCAGCACTGTACTTTGTATACTAAATTTGATTTGTTCCTCTTAGATGCAAAAGGAACTTATACACCTGACAGTCTGGTGGACAAGCTGGTCTGAAAAGAAGCTTCTAAGATGCCTATTTGATCTTCTGCAGAGCAAGACTGAAATGCTCACCATAAGGTCCAATGGGAAAGCTCTGCTAAAATAAAGAGATCACTCCCAAATGTAGAATGTAAAGCCTTTCCCAATATGTGTTCACTCTTTGAATAAAATACCTATAATACTGAAATGCATTGAAAACCACTTGCTATTTAAGACAAAGCTAAAACAACACTGCAGACTTAGTGTAAATTGTTTGTATGTACTAGTACTTAACCTATATTGTTTGCACTTCCTTTCTGTATCATTTGGACATATTGCTGAATGTTAATTGAGGACATAGACTATTACATATAGATGAACACCAATAGTTCATCTAATCTGTCTGGATGACATGGCAAACTCATGGTATGACTATTGAAGTGTCTTGTTGATTCTATTGTATGTATGGTGATGTGAAGGAGTATTGAGATTTTGTATATAAATTGTTATAAATGTGTAACCTGAATGTATGTATGTACAGGACAACTTTGAAAATAGGTCCTCGGACCTAAAGTTATATCCTGTCTAAAAATAAAATTTTACTACTATTACTACATCTACTGTAGCTCATTCAGTGAGTATAAATCACATCTTATACATTTCTTTATGTTGTAGGGTTGTACTGGTGTGTGAATAATATCAAAAGTATCCAACACCCCAAAAAAAATCAGCAACCTTTGAGCAGATTCTGGGTGAGGATACACTGGATGCTGTTTGTTTCTAATAATGATGGTTGTATGAGTTTTGTTAAATAAGGTGTTATTCTCCTTTGTCAAGTATTTGAGTCATGCCTGAAAATAGGCTGTGTAAGCCTAATGCACTAACCTGGTCAACAAAACATAAATAACTAATTATTTTTCATTTACCTCATAAAATAAGAAGCATCTGTTGCTGAAGATCTGTGTTGCTATGACAACTGAATAGTTTGCTCGAAGAGACATTATTTGCAATAAAAGAGAATCTAATGTGCAAATAAAAGAGCTCTTCTGATAGGCAGAATTGCTTTATGGATCTATAATCTCAAAGACAATATATAGTTTTAGTTGTTGTAGGCCATGTATTTAAAAAAAAGAAGTCTAGGCTGAGTTAGAATAAATGAACTTCCCATCAAAATGCTATGCTTTAATAAAATAAACAACGACTAGGAAAGCAGGTTTGAGTATATTCTATCCTTTTCAGTCTGATGTCCCTGAAAATTCTAGAAATCAGCTATCATACCGCTTTTATATTTGTTTTGTATATTTTATAAATGAAGTTCAATCTAAGAAAAAGTTGTACATAGGCTGAAAACATTATGTACAGTTGCACTATCTACAGTGTTTTTTGTTTTTTATTTAAACACCAATAACAGTTATGGAGAAATTATAGCATCAGAGCTTACTGTCCAGCATAAAATCCATATTTTCCCAAAGTACCTCTGCTGCTGTTTGAAATGGTTTATAATTGGTGTATCAGTAGGTAGCCCTACTGAAACCTAAACCCAATGTGGGCCCCATTTAAAAACTCAAATCTAGACAACTGCATAACCACTGTTAGGATGGTGTGGCAGTGTTTTGTTACTACCAGAAATGAGTACTGCTACTTTTATGGCTTCACATGACATTCACAGTTTGATAAATGACCCAATGATCTGAAATGTATTTATGGATGGATGAATTTATTTATTTAGTTAGTTGTTTGTTTATTTATTTTTATCAGGTAAAGGCACTAGATAAAGAAATGACTATTTTCAAGCACCACCCAGATGACTGTATAATGAGTAATACAGTGACACATTACGTGATAATAATACAGGGGCACAATACAATTACATTAAGTGCATGAGTACCAAAAAGAACATGACTGCAGAGCATGGATATTAGAAAATACAGTATATATATATTATGGTAGCACGGTAGTGCTACCATAGTTAGGTTGAGGAGCCATTTCCATGTTAAACCCCAAACTTTGTGCCTTAATAACTTTGCAAACCATTTGATGGATTTGCCTGAAATTTGGAATTTGTGATCAAGAACCATAGGCCTTGGGATCTGCCAAGTTTTGTACTGATCGGATATACAGCTGCGGAGTTATTATGTGATCTGTCGCACATTTACGCTTTTCTGGAATTCTGTGGTTGCGCCTACAGGTCGTACGGTTTATGTGACTGGCCCAAAATCTTCAGGGAACGTGCAGCCATGGTCTCCAATGTGCCTTTTGAAGATTTCGAAAAATATTAAACGGTTCAAAAGTTATTCAAAACAGTTTCCATTATAAGTCAATGGGAAAAGTTAACAAAAGTTCAACACTTTCAAAATGCATTTTACTTTCGCAAATGGGCCTGTTACTTTCGCAAATAGGCCATTTTGTTTTCAGTTGGTGATCAGAAAATGGTTGCATTTAAATTTGGGACCTCTAGCAACCTAATTTTTTTGTATTCACCTAGTCGGGCCATGAGGATGCTTGCCATGTCTTTATTTTGTGGTAAACACCCCAGAAATATGTTTTTCAAATTTCTGGAAAAATCACGTTCATAAATTAGTACATCTCACAAAGTTCGCATAAATTTTTCGAAGCTTTAAAATTGGCAGTAATTTTCTAGTCTGTGGAAAATGACAGCAATTCTTTGGCACTGCACTGCAAAATAACCGTTGGGAGTTTTGGGCTAACATTTGAGGAACACAGCCGACATCTCACAGATGTCCTTTCAGTGTTGTATTGAAAAAATATTACACGGCGGCAAAGTTATGGCACTCAAAGTTGACAGTTTTTCCCATAGGATAACATTACGGTGCCCAAAGCATTACAGGAATCCTTTGGCACCCTGCTGCAAAATAACGGTTTGGTCTTTTTTCCTGAAATTTGAGGAAGACAGCCAACAGTACACAGATGTGCCTTTCAGTAGTTTGCAGAAAATATCACATGGCGGCAAAGTTACGGCACTCCAAAATTGACGGTTTTTCCCATAGGATAACATTACGGGCCCTACACTTAAGAGAAATCATTTGGAGCCCTGCTGCAAAATAACGGTTTGGTCTTTTGTCCTGAAATTTGAGAGAAGACAGCCAACAGCCCAAAGATGTGCCTTTCAGTAGTTTGGTGAAAAACATTACAGGGAGGCAAAGTTATGGCGCTCGAACTTTTCTTTTTGTCCCATAGGATAACATTACGGTGTTCGCGCTTTCAGGCCCGTATCTCGGAAACGGTGCGTGAGATACGGACTTTCGTCGAAAATTCTTAGCCCCTGAAGGGCTAAGATCCAAATTAGCCAGGACAGTTGTAAATAATATGACTTTAAATTTTTTTCTACGCTTGTACGGTTCCTGAAATATAATGTATTTAGTATTCCAAGATCTCATTTTCATGCCTGATACTCATTATTTTGCATACATTATTTGTACTCACTGTCTTTCTCAATGCAGGTTTTGGGAAAACCAGCCTGTGCGCTTACATTACTGTTACTGTTGCCCTTTCTGCTTATGGATCCGCATCGTTTCACTTACTACTGACGCCCGTCGCCTCATATGTGCGTATCCTTTGCGCTTACTATGCTATGCTTGTTATTTTTGCCATTTCTGTCTACAGTACTGTTTATCTTACTGTTTCACTTTACATCACCATGCCCATTGACATTTCTGTTTGCAGGCACTATGTTACTATGTGACAACACATCACGTGGCAGACCATTCTGTTCACGCCTACCACATGTGCACTTACCCTTTCGTTCTCATTCAGGTTGTGTTACCATGTGCGCCACTGTTAGCATTTCTGTTTGCGCTGCTGTCCCTGTTAGTATGCCACAACACATCATGTGGTGGGACTGCAGGGCCGCCTCCCGCTAACGCATTATGTGCTCTTTGCGCTGCATTACATTCACTATTTCTCGCTATCATTCTCAAAAGAAGGAATTAGAGTAAAATTATTTAATGCATTAGTTAGTTGTTTCACGCGACAGTGAGGAAATTAGTAAGTTGAAAACCCTTGAACCCCCCCACCCCCAATCGGCATTAAAAGCGTATTGGGATCATGGGTCCTAACTCTCACCCATTCTCCTATACTTCTGCTGCTTTACACATGTCATGGGGTGAGAGTTAGGGCTGACGATCCTAATGCGCACCCTAATGCCGGTTGGGGGTGGGCGGGGTCCAAGGGGGTTTTCAACCCTAACAGCGAATTTCCACTTTTGTCACTGTGGAACAACCCTAACTAATGCATTAAATGGAGTTTTTTGCTCTAATATATATATATATATATATATATATATATATATATATATATAGTGCTACCATAATTAGGGTTGAGGAGCCATTTCTATGTTAAACCTCAAATGTTTGCACCTTAATAACTTTATAACTGTTTGATGGATTTGCTGAAATTTGAATACATAATCAAGAACCATAGGCCTTGGGATCTGCCAAGTTTCGTAGTGGTCTGATACACAGCTGTGGAGTTATTAAGTGATCTGTGCATGCATTTATGCTTTTTCTGAATTCTATGGTCACATGTACAGGTTGCAGTTATGTCGTGACCAGCCCGAAATCTTCAGGAACATGCGGCCGAGGTCCCGATGTGCCTTTCAAAGATTTGGTGAAAAATATTAAACGGTTCAAAAGTTATTCAAAAACAATTTCTCATTATAAGTCAATAGGAAAGTTAACAAAAGTTTGACAGTGTCGCAAATGCATTTTTACTTTCAAATGGCCCTGTTACTTTCGTCAAATCTGCCATTTTGTTTTCAGTTGGTGATCAGAAAATGGTTGGCATTTAAATTTGGGACCCTCTAGCAACCTAATTATTTTTGTATTCACCTAGTCGGACCCTGAGGATGCTAGCATGTTTTATTTTGGGGTAAAACACCCCAAAAATATGTTTTTCAAATTTCTAGAAAGTGCTTTCTACAAATTACTTTTGTGCTCATGAAAGTGTCAAACGTTTTTATGAAAGCTTTCGAAATTGCGACGGTAGTTTCTAGTCTGTGGGACAGTGACAGCAATTTTTGGCACTGCGGCTGCAAAAGAACGGTTGGGAGTTTGGGGCTGATATTTGAGGGAACACAGCCGACATCTCACAGATGTGCCTTTCAGTGTTTTGGTGAAAATATTACACGGCAGCAAAGTTACGGTACTCCAAAGTTGATGGGTTTTCCATAGAATAACATTACGGCGCTCGATGCATTACAGGAATCCTTTGGCAGCCTTCTGCAAAATAACGGTTTGGTCTTTTTCCTGAAATTTGAGGGAAGACAGCCAACAGCCTACAGATGTGCCTTTCAGTAGTTTGGTGAACAAATATTACAGGAAGGCAAAGTTATGGCACTCTGAACCTCTCTTTTTTCCCATAGGATAACATTACGGCGTTCACTTGCCAGGGCCCGTATCTCGGAAACGGTGTGAGATACAGGCTTTTTGTTGAAAATGCTTAGCCCTATAATGGGGCTAAGTACAAAATTAGCCAGGACAGTTGTAAATCATATGACTTTAAACTTTTTTCTACGCAGACGGTTCCTGAGATATAACCTGTTTAGTATTCTAAGTCCTCATTTTCTCTCCGATACCCATTATTATGCATACATTCTTTGTACTCACTGTCTTTCTCTATGCAGGTTTGGGAAAACCAGCCTGTGCGCTTTCATTACTGTTACTGTTGCCCTTTCCACTTGTGGTTCCGCACTGCTTTACTTACTGCTGACGCTCATGCCACCATGTGCGTTATCCTTTGTGTTTTCTACTTGCGCTATGCTTCCATTATTTTTGCCATTTGTGTCTCACAGTACTGTTTCTCTTTCTGTTTTACTTTGCATCACCATGCCCATGGAAATTTCTGTTTGCAGGCACCATGTTACTATGTGACAACACATCACATGGCAGACCACTACCGCTTCACGCCACCGTGTGTGTTACCTTTCTGTTCTCATTCGCTGTTGTGTTACCATATGCGCCACTGTTAGTGCTTCTGTTTTGTTGCTGTTGGGCCCTGCGCCTCCTGCCGCTGCATTACATGGTGGGAGCGTAGGGCCTATGTGCTTATCCTTTGTGTTTTCATTTGCGCTATGCTTCTGTTATTTTTGCCATTTGTGTCTACTGTACTGCTTCTCTTCTGTTTCACTTTGCGTCATCATGCCCACTGACATTTACATTTGCAGGCACCATGTTACTATGTGACAACACATCACATGGCAGACAGTTCTGTCTATGCCACCGTGTGCTACCTTTCTGTTCTCATTCAGCGCTTGTGTTACCATGTGCGCCACTATTAGGCTTCTGTTTGCATTGCTGTTCCTGTTACTATGCCACAAGACATCATGTGGCAGGGCTGGGCCCAAGAGGCCCCTCCTCCGTCCACAGACATGGAGGTGCGGGGCCCAGAGGGCCTCATGCTCTGCCGCTGCATTACATTAACTATTTCTCATATCATTCTCAAAAGAAGGGAAATTAGAGGAAAAAACTTGTTTAATGTATTAGTTAGGGTTGTTCCACAATGACAAAAGTGAGGAAATTCGCTGTTAGGGTTGAAAACCCTAACTCCAAATTCACCCCCCAGCACCCACACACACACACACACACACACATATGCAAGTATGGGGAGGACCAAGTCAACACAACCAATGACAGACTTCCAGCAGCAGGTGACAGTAATAACAAACAATTGTCTAAATGTACTATGAGACATCCCCACCCACCTGACCAGGTACTGCATGCTCAGTGGAGATCAACAGCAAAACTGAGGCCATGTACACAAACGTACACATCCCTGATTGCAGCTGCACACAATGTACCACACTTAGTAGTTGCATGGTTTTACCTACCGATGCCCCACACCAGACCACATCACATGTGGTGGGCCACCTGAGCAATAGAGTTGAGCAAAACCAAGGAGTTGTACAGGTATAATATCTCTGATTATAACAAGGATTGGAGAAATGCAGCTTTCTAATGGACTGTAAACATTGTAACAGCCTTATGTTTAGTTTTTATTAAGATACATGTATAGCCTAACCATATGATGAACATGGTTTAATGTTGTTTAAAAACAGTTTTATTATGATAGCAATAAGTCACTCCCAGGTATTATGTTAATGGTCAGTTTATCACTGTCTAGCGACATGTGGCACTTTCGCTACGCCTCATTCAACATTAAACCACTACAGGGTGATTAACAGACCATTTAACATAACTGTTGGTCATGCCTTATTGCTTAATTGTCTTTGTGAGTAGATACTCTCCTCTGCTAGGCACTGCAGCAGCTTTGCAATACAGTGTCCACCCAGTTACACCATACACTGTCTAGTTACTGGAGAATGGCTGTGAACATGAACTCATGAAAATTAACAGTGTAACTTGATCATTACAGTCATCAAACCTTAGTGTGATTATAACTGACAGAGTCAGTGATAGAGAATAACCCTGCTGTCCTAGTACACTTATCCCATTGTGAGTTAAATCAATACTGAAAGACATTTTGTTTATATCTACACTATACCTACTTGATTCCTGTTGTACCACAATTAACATAGTTATCACTTTGATAGCATCAGTGACAGAAGTGTGGAACCCAAACACTAGGCATACAGCCTGAGTATGAAACGACTGTTAAACAATTACACTGTGTCCATAAGTGGCATAGATCACTCATTGCAACAATAGTAAATGTATCACTGTTTGAATAAGTTAGTCATCACAGATGCAATGAGATTGTCTTTCTCAGGTACAACATACTCAGTAAGTGCCTACAGAAAATCTATCCTATAGACATCTCCGATACAGGTATGTCATTGTTGGCTCAGTAGTGCGATGATATTTAGAAGTTGCTTGGCCTGATCCATGCAATTACACTGTTTCTTACAAAGAATACTTACTGCATCTTTAGTATTGAAACACACTGAAGGTCTATGTATGTACATCAGCAGTACACCTTCATCAGTAAGAATGCATCTGATACTGGCAGTACGAATTTCACAGCGTTGAACAGGCAATGCTTTTCCATAATGCTTACATCAGCCTCTCTATCTTGAGTAAACAGTTGCAGTAAATGTACAACTATATAAATCACATACTAAATGTAACACTACTTTTATCCTGAGCATGCTAGTGTCTTGTAGTTAGTTTATGTACTTCTCTTAATTAATGTATACTCACTAGTGTTAAAACCTTTCTACAATTGTCATCATGCACCTTCAGCATTTATATTGACTAACAGCACAGTACCAGTTGTGGTGTGGTGTGGGCATCGGAGGTAAGGCCATGCAACTACTAAGTGTTGTACGCTGTGTGCAGCTGCAATCAGGGATGTGTACGTTTGGTGCATATGGCCTCAGTTTTGCTGTTGATCTCCACTGAGCATGCAGTACCTGGTCAGGTGGGTGGGATGTCTCGTAGTACATTTAGACAATTGTTTGTTATTTCTGTCACCTGCTGCTGGATGTCTGTCATTGGTTGTGTTGACTTGGTCTCCTCCATACTTGCATGTGTGTGTGTGTGCGTGCTGGGGGTTGAATTGAGTTAGGGTTTTCAACCTAAGCGAATTTCCTCACTTTTGTCGCTGTGGAACAACCCTAACTAATGCATTAAACGGAGTTTTTGCCTCTAATATATATATATATAGTGAGGAAATACATTACATTCAAGAAAATTGGATGGCATAAAGGACCATCTCAGTAGAAGTTTCAAACAGTTCCACACAGGCAGCTACAACAAGAAACAGGAACAAGATTAGGTGTTAACTAAGTGCCTATGGTAGCCACTGTGAGCTAGACTTCAGAATGCAGAATTCGCTAGGTTAGTTTTCAAAAGTGGCCTTATCAGTGGATCTTAGTGGGTAGGTGTTGCAAGAAGGCAGAAGAAATGAGGCAAGGGACACTGTCAGCTCATTATGAAGGACATTGTGAATTACACCACCCAGTAGGTTCCATTGGGATTAAGGGAGCCAGCCAAGCTTAGAATGAAGAGTGCAGTGGTGGAAATGGAGGTCTGGGACCAAAGTAAAGCAGCATACATTATTTTCACACTTTGCTCTTATCTCAAATCACTTCTGTCCTCTCCTCCTTCTTCCTCCTACCCTCTCCATAACAATAGTTCCCATTCTCTCTCCATTCCTTCTAGGAAATTTACTGTTGGTCAATCTGCTTTTCTTACTGCTTTTCTAAACTTTGGTCCTCCCTTTCCCTTTCAGTTTGATCTGCCTCTTCCTTCCTCCAAAGTCTCATCTTTATGACTTTATCTTTCCTGCAACTGTCTATGACCTGACTAAACTACAGGAGTGGTCGGAAACTTGGCAGATTGGGTTTGATGCCAAGAAGTGCAAAGTGCTACACTGGAGCTAAGAACTAGAGGAGGATCTATTTGCTGTGATGGGTACAGCTGGAGAGCACAGAGGAAGAAAATGACCTGGGGTGATTATAACAGGAATATAAACAACTCAGCTCAGTGCAGGAAGGCAGTAGTGAAAGTCAACAAATGCTGGGCCCATGTACAGGGGAATCTCCTCTAGAGGTAGTGTGGTGATCCATCCTCTGTACAGGTCACTGGTCAGGCCACACCTGGAATATTGCATACAGTACTGGTGTCTGTTCCTGAAAAGGACATCAAGTTGTTGGAGGGGAGCAGTGCAGACCGAATAAGATGATCCAGGGTTTGGAAGGAAATCCTATAAGGAAAGGTTGAACTTGTTTAACATGTATTCCTGGAGGAAAGCAGGGATAGGGGAGATATGATTGAGACCTTTAAGTACCTGAAGGGGATAAACAAGACTAATACATGATAGATGTTCCAGATCAGAAGAGGAGAGATACGAGAGAGCATCAACTAAGGTTGGAGGGGAAATTCAAGAGGGAAATAAGGAGACATTTTTTCACTGAACGGTGGTAGGCAAGTGGAACACTCTACCTGAGGAGGTGGTTTCCTGTAGGACAGTTGGCTGTATCAAGAGGAGATGGGACAGAGTTGGGGGTTACTGTGAGGAGGGAGGAAAGAGTGGGTAGCTGAAAGTTGAGGGACTAGCTGCACAATCGAGCACACCCATAGACCATGAGGCCTGTTTCTGTTGGCATGTTCATATGGTCGTATGTTCATATGACAATTTCTTTTCATTCCCCTTACTAGTTTTGCCTTGTTTATGCTTTTCCACTATTTTCCCTTCTTTACATCTAAGAGTGAGTTTTACTTAGATTCATTTACTATTTGCCTCTAATGTTTTTGGCTATGTTTCTCATATCACTTTACTACTGTATTTGACTTCTTATTGTTAGTATTTTTATTGTTTGGCTATCTCCTGCTCCCTTTCCTCAGGATGCATCTGGAAATGAGCTGTTATCAGTTCAGTATGTCTTTCCTGGTTAAACTTTTAAATAAATAAATAGTATATCAGTTCCCATTTCCTTAAAATAGTCTTGCCTGTAGCAAGTACACAAGTATCCAGTACACACGTCTGGGGAAGAGGATCGATAAGAATGGCAAGCCAAGCCTTGGAAGTAAGGCTATGACTAATCTTATATGATAACTCCATTACACAATTTTAGTGTTGACAGTTTTGCAAAGGTGTGCTACATACAGGGAGAAATCAAAGAATGGGTCTAATATCACCCCAGAAATTGAATGAATGCACTGAGGTGAGGAAGTTCTATCACTACAGAAGATCTAAAGAGGAGATGGACAGATTCTTAATTCAGTTGATGATCCAAAAGCATAGCTTGGGGTTTGCTGCTATTCAGTAGTAATTTATAATGAACCAGATGATTTTGGACAGCCTGCAGATCAGTGAGAGATGTTGTTAGAACTTAGAAACCAAAGAAGATCATTGGCATAATAAACCACTGAGCTACAGTATGGGACAGACTGCAGTGGATATTGTCAATATGTAATGAAAAAGGTGATGTCCAAGGATCCATCCTCGTGAAGTTCTTATGTGGTTGGTACTGGTTCAGAGGAGGACAACCAGAATGTAACTCTCTGTTACTTATTATGCAAATAATTATTAAACCAAGGGTGAGCAGTAGCAGGGATGCCTAGGTTGACAAGCTTGGAAGAGAGCAAGGTCAACAAGACTGATGGCTTTACCAAAATCAATAAAGACAGCACATGTAAGGCCTCCTATTTCTGTTGCCATGATAATATTATAGTTATGCCCTTTGGGTTATTTTTAAATATTTATTAATTTAGTTTTCTTGACCAGGAAAGGAGGACTAGATAATTCTGCTTATTATCAGCCTCTGCCTGGGGGCGGGGGTAGAGGTGGAAGCAAACTGAAACTGAACCACACAAAGCTGTTGGTGGTGTTTTTAGTGAATGTCATGTATGTTATAATTTGTAGCTGGATAATGTGTTAAACCCAGCATTAAGATAAATCTGTACCTTGACGGAATTTTTAATTGAGTTTCCAACTGAATTTCTGAAATTCTGCCTAAACCAACTGAATTTCATAAGAAGCAGAATTCTGAAATCTGAAAGTACTTTGCAGCTGTTTATTTAAACCTCTTATGGTAATTAACAATCTGTCTCCATTGTGCAAGTGCTCAGTTGGAGTTGTAATGTTTCAGCAACACTAGGGCTTAACTGAAGCTTGCATCTGAAGATCAATGAGTATGCATCCTTGGAAGCAGTTTCTCTCAGCTGCATTTTAAAACTAGAAAAGAGCCCCAAACCATTTAGTTAGGTTATAGTAAGACAAGGGAGGGTAGGGGTAAGGATATGCTGATGCTAATGTTGACTTTATATTTGATGAATGTACCAACATTCTACACTTTTAACATTGATTTGGCCAACCCAAATGTTTGGTCCACTTTGGATCACTTCAACCTTCAGCCAAATATAACCATTCCAGGTGGTCAGGCTAGTTCTATAAATAACTATTCCTTTGCCCACCTAGCCACTTTATGCCCTCTTCTTCTCTAGATACTTTTGAGTAAAAGCAATTCAGCTCATGACACTGTGCCAGTTGCTGACTGAATTGGTTTTACCAAAAATAAAACATGACTGGAGAAAGGCAGAAGAGTTGGAAGAAGATGGGACTGAGTAGTGTCAGTGAAGAGTGGGTGTGACAGGTGTATCTTACCCCACTGGCATTCTATTATACTCGATACCAGAAACCTGTAGAGTTTTTGGGCAAAGTGTCAAAGCAGAATGGAATACAGTGGGTCTGAATCAAAGTCAAACCAAAGTTTCCAATTTTCACACTTGCTCCCCATTAGGTAATGGTTTATTTTAACAGCTATGTTCTGGGAGAGGAGAGAGAGTTCTTTAATTAAATCAGCAAGCTTTATAATTAACATTATTAAAAGCAGGGGAGGATAAATGTTAAATCATTTATATTTAGGCAAAGTGAGGGAGTTATTTTTAAGCAGAATTAAGCTCTGTAGGCATGCAACAGCTGGTCATGGAGAAGAGCAGACTTCAGAGCTTGGCAGGATGCTGGAGGACTGTTCCTGTATGGATGAAAGATATTTACCCAAAATGCATTTTTTTAAATACACAATGTTTTCAATAATATGATAAGTGAGGCAACACATTAGTCATGTTCAAATATTGTATACAAACTTCTCAAGTAGTTTAAAGGGACCTGGCTTCACTTTGAGCCTCACAACCACTTGAAATGTATGTGTATATGTCCTTATTCTGTCATGAACTATTTCACACTGAATTATCCAACACAGTCCAACAGAGCTGCAACATGTCAGATTCACTGGGCCCTGCTTTGAGCCTACTGTACTCCCAGGAGGATGAAGACCAGGAAGAACAGATTACTTCCTCATGGTCACACAGCAAGCCTTTGAGTATTGTGGAATGCAAACCTGTGTTTCCTGGTTTACGCTGCAGTGTTCGAATCATTATTATACATCATGTAAGTGATTTGAGCCAATGAACATGCAAAGCCACTGCATCACTCATCCTCTGTACAGTGGTCTTGCATGCATGAACATTGCAAGTAAAGTGTTTTATATCATAGCCAGGGAGGACAGCTGAAAAACTTTCGAAAGGTGAAGAAAATACTCCACCTAACTGAAATGAGTTGTAATGAAAATAGAGCCTCTCAGGGTGTCTCATACAGTAGAAGAGACTCCTTTCATAAGGTTTGGGAGACAGAACCGTTTTGCTTTTCAGTCCTCTCACCCAAACTCTATACCATAAGAGACATCCTTGGCAGCCCTATTTACTTATGGACCATACTGCTTTCATCAAACTTTTCATAAAATATTGAATAGTGATACTTGTGAATTTTACATTTACAGTTGTTTATTTGTTAATTTAAAAATACGAAGATTAAAGCAACCTACCCATCTTTCAAACATTCAGAATGTTGAACTATGTATAAATAAAAGATAAAACAGTTGTCTTTACTGTACTGTTATGTATATGTGTATGTATGTCTATATATATATATATATATATATATATATATATATATATTCATATATATATATATATATATACACAAACACACACACACAGTGGCATCCCCAGGATGAGACAATTCTGCAGCAGACCTACTGAATAAAGCAATGTAATTTCAATGGGCGATTAGTCCCTTTTGTCATTCAGGAAAATGTGACACTGTCAGGATGAAGTGAATACCATAGTTTCTTGCATGATGAAATAGACTAATGTCATTGAAATGCTATTCAGTAGGTCTCTGCTTCTACTAGAGTGCTTTAAAAGTGGGTTTATCATGGGGGATGCCACTGTATATAAATACATATACATATATATACACAACACATGTTTTGGGATAGTCTGCCAGATAAATACTACTATCTTAGTTGGACAGTGGAGATATCAATGATATTTCCATGTTCCTAAATGTCATGGTGAGATCTCCATGTTTCTATACGTCATAGAAAACCTAAAAGACAACTTTCACTTTCTCTGGTTTAATCTGCGGTCACCAAGTGCTCTCACTAACCCTAAATTATGTGTTCCCAGATGTTCCAAAATCAGCCATCCTCTCCTGAAATACAAAACTAAACTGTCTTTTATCATTAATTAAGTTTCCTTTGAGCTTGCCAGTAAAACATGCCACTGACTCAAAGCGGGACAGTTTGGGACAGAGGAACAGTTTCACTATGCTCCTTCTTATCTCTCCACGGTCCATTTTAAACCCCCAGAAAAATGTTCAAACCCAGAATAATGAGCCTCACACAGGAAAAGAAAAGTAACAACAATAGCAGGCAGAACTCATTTGCTGCAGTTTCTCTACAATAAAAAGCAACTTACAGTACAGTGACATGGCGACTTTACCTAGGACTGGAATCTTGGCTTGCAGCATGTCTTTCTCTTGTGACTATTCCCCAGTTCACCACTTCTAGCAGATAACCCTGTCTTAAAAAACAAAAAAAACTCCATATTTTATCATTAAAAGCTGCCAACTATATAGACACCATAGCAATGGAGTCAGCAGTTTCAGAAAAATAAACACAAGCACGAGTGTCCGTTGCTATAGCAACACTCCGCTATGCTTTCATTCCTTCAGTAAACCTGCAACTCACTCGTGCTCTCTCCTCATTCTGCTGTTGATACACTGTTTTCAGAAAAGCTCAACTAAGTTTACAAAAAGCCATTATATTTCTAATGTTTCACAGGGAGACTGTTTATCTTAATTCACTGGCAGGTCCTGTTTCACTGTGGTGAAACCGTTTGGTCACGCTTACAAATTTAGATCAACAAATGTGAAACAGCTCCAGCAAGACCAGAAGAACATAGCAGCATCAACCAGATAAGATTTTTTTGTAAAATAACACTTTCTAAAAGCAACAGATATTATTTATGCATATACAAAGCATTGCACTTGATCATGCTACAAATATAGAGCATAAACAGTGAAACTGCATGGTGCAAGAATAAAATGCATGGCAGGATCAACACATAATTTTTTTTTCATTCAACAATTTCTTTACTAATATGCAAGCATCAAAGATGCTTGGGGAGAGGAACAAAAACACTTGGAGGGGTCCTGTCTGACAAATAAGATATGTGAAGAATTATGTTAAGTGGAGGATGTAGCAAGTTGTCTGGGAGCCCATGGCCCAGAACATATATGAGAAGTTAGGGACAGAACATATATGGGGGTTGTGTTGGGGAACCAAAATATATGTTTTATAAACAGAACATGACATGGCCTGACTGAAGATATCATGTATCTTCACTCGAGGCCAATGACATCAAGATATCTCACTGGCCGCCACTGTGAGATGTCATGATATCATTGGCCTCTCGTGAAGATAAATATGATATCTTCAGTCAGGCCATGTCATATCCTATATATATATATATATATATATATATATATGTAAATGTGTATATATGTGTCTCTCTCTCTCTCTCTCTCTCTATATATATATATATATACACATATACAATAGGGGTGAGCATGTAACATTGACAATAAAAACACGTATTCTCACTGCAGTGGAATAACTCTGTGATGATATAGACACTGTGGGTTTATTTCCTGATAAACTCACAGTGTCTACATCACCAGCAAATATACTCACCATATGTCACCAGAGTGAGACTGTCTGCACTGCAGCCTGCATTTAATAGCCTCACAGTTTCTCTTTCTCACTGAATCCTGCAACTAAATCAATTAGCATTGTAAAAGATAATCGACTGTGTCCCATAGTTATTCTGACAATCCTAGCACACTGCTTGCTGCTCTAATCTTCAAACCAGCCTCCTTCATAAACCAGTTTTCTCTTTCTGAGTGCTGACTGCAACAGTTTCTTTGTCTCAGTGAAGCCTGCAACTTACTGAATAAACAGTCTGTTTCTCACTCCTCACTGCAGGTAACACAATTATCATTGCAAATCAGATGCACCTGTTTCTCATAGTGTCTAACAGTCTCAGCCCATTCAGAAACACTTACACACACTTAGACCACACACAAACAGTGCTGTCAGTATAGCCTAGAGTTTAGAGTAACAAGCAATGAACAAACTTTCTACATCCAGCAGCCCAGACCAGTGTTTGATTCTTACAACTTCCATTTCAATACTGTGTGACTCTGAACAAATCACTTAACTGCCCAGTACTCCCAGGTCCCCCTAAAAACTTACCCAATTACAAAATAAAGTAAACAGGGAGAGAACACAGAAAAAATGTTCCTAAATGATACTAGTCCTATTGTATAATCGCACACATGATGTGGCTTGTGGAATATGGCAAACATTTCTTCGTGCAGAGTGAACTGCAATAATATCACTGCACTCATGCAAATAGTTTCCATATTCCATGTTGCCCATCATGTATCCTATATATATACATATATATATATATATATATATACACACACACATATATGCAGATGACTACATTTCTGAAAAATACCCAGTCAGATAATTAGCTCATTATTATTTTACATGGCTTTCTTTTACCAATTTTTGTAAACTTTCACTTTATCAGTTGTATACCTTGTGCTTTCAAAAGATTTTATAACATTTGTGCTTGACACACAATATACAGTATATAGAATAGTGTATGAATAAGATGACAGAGATAGAGAGTCACTGATGAAGCTCACCAGAGTGAAGTGCCAGGGCACTTGATCACTAGCCACAAAACACCCTGTGTACCATCAGTATCTTTACTTTTGGCAATGATGCTCAGAAATTTGATTGATACATGGCACTGTTCATGGCCTCCTCTCTTTTTGAGCATAGCTACTTATTAGTGTGGTGTGTATCGTTTTACTGCTGACCCAAGGCTGCACCCATACCCTTGCATGACCTGAGCATGAATCTACCCTGTTCTCAGACAGAGAGAGAGAAAGCACTTACTCTCATATCAGCAGCAGAGAAAGCAAACAGCCACTGTGGTAAGACAGGCAAGCTGAACAACAACAACCTTATCCAGAGTGCCATAAACAATGTTTGGCCAGTTGGGCTTAGTGGGACTAATCACAGTAGTATTAGTAACCCTCCCAGAGCCCAGAGAACCACCCAATCAAACCCAATGAGAGCCAGCAGCAGCACCAACAGGGCTGGTACTGACTCCATAAAGAATAAAAGTTTTCTTTCAATTAAACAAAATCTCAGGCAGCATGGGGGAGGCAGATATATGCTAAGATATGCACAGGAGGTGGGATAAGGGACAAGGCAAGGCAAGCCCTGACTAACAGTGTCAGAAAAAAAAACTACAGCTACAGAGTCCATGAGGCACAAGTGGAGGACTAAGGACACCACTGTAGGCATTACATGAATGCCACACTATGATATTAGCATGCTGCAGTCCATCCCAGATACTGGCTACCAATTTACAGGGTGTGGGCAGAGCCCCATAACAAACAAAAACAAAATATCAATTGTTTTGTTAGGAATGGGAGGGCTCCATGCCCACAGCCACTAATTTCTTTATTTTGTTAAATGGGTAGCAGTCAGTTCTCTCTGCTGCGATTGCTACTGGTAGCACAGTAGCATGGCATAGCATAGTACAGTACAGTGCATGCATTTACTAACCGCATATGGTATGATCACAGAACTAAAAGACACTCTATTGGTTTTATGAGTAGTGCAGGACTGGTTGTGTAACAGTGTGTTAAACAACTAGTGATGTCCTAGTCCTGTACTTATGCTGGCCATGGTAAGACAGATGTCCTAAGTTTAAAAAATGCATCCAGCTAAGGCAGTAGGGGAAACTATTTTATGTCATATTAAGACAATGATTTTATTATTTGAATTTATTAGTTTTAATTTTGAAATGCATATAAGATACCAAGTGTTGTTTTATAAGCACAATAAGACACTTGAGGCATATGCATTAAACAGCTCTAATGCCCTTCCAGGGGTTGAAAGCATGAGGCCATACAACACTCCTGGTCACATGTTAGAACTATCTAATGTACATCCTGTCATGTCTTATTGCTTACTTATTTGGTAAGTTTAGTGATAGCTGCTCGTCCAGGTTCTGAGACACAGGAGAACAAAATAAGAAAGATATGTTTCTTTTGGCCTTTTCTTCTCACATCTAGAGCAAAATGGTTTGAAATTTGGTTCCAATATTTTCAGGGTGCAAGCGGTTTATCCCAACAAGGTGCCTTTCAAAGACTTTGTGTAAAACATTGACTGGTTTTTGATTTTACGGTTTTAAAAATTTGGCTTGAGCATAGATTGAGTAAGCACCTTAATGTTAAACCCTGGTTTTGTACCTTAATAACTTTGGCACCATTCAACAAAATTGCATGAAATTTTACATGCACAATCAGTCTTTAGGATATGGCAAGTTTTCTGATGCCCGCTTGTCTGGATTATGAGATCCAGGAAGTGTACAAACATTAAAAAATGCATTTTGGCTGGCCTTTGTTTTCATCTAGATCAAAGAGTTTGAAATTATGTTCCAAAATTTTCAGGGTGGAAGAAGCTCTGCCCATGAAGGTGTCTTTCAAAGATTTCGTGAAAAAATATTAATCAGTTCCTGAGTTATAAGGTTTCAAACATTTTGCTTCTGAGCATGCCCACTAGGTTTATAGGACATCTGGTTCATAATATATGTGCTTTAGAGCATGTATAGTAGGGGTTGAGCAGACTGTTTAATGTTAACCACAGATTTTGCACCTCAGTAACTTTGATATCAATTGATGCAAATTGCACAGAATTTTGCATGTGTAATCTATGTGACAACCTCTTAAAATATGGCAAGTTTTGTGATGGACACTTATCCAGATTTCATGATTCAGAACATTAAAAGCCTTTAAAATGCACTTGTGTTCCATTTTGTGCTTTCATGGGGCAAAGACAGTTTGTAATTTTTCTAAAACTTTCATGGTAGAAATGGATTGGTCAAAGGGTACTTCTTCAAAGGTTTGAGAAAAATATCAATAGTTTCTCTGATACAAGAGAAGAATTTTACTTTCAGGAGGTGTTTTATTTTAACAAAAAATTTACTGTCACGAGCACTGGCATCTTGTTTTTGTTTTAGTGAAAAAATTATAAACTCAGCACTACTATAGATAAAAACACTCAGCACATAAAACCCAAGTGCAATATGCAAGACAACAGATTTATATAGAAGAAAAAAAATAATGATAACAATAGCCAGCAGAGTAATGCTACAAAGCATCAAGATGTTACAGATTAAATTGCTATATGTTTTCATTTGTATTCAGGGGTCCAGGCACTGTGCTTGCAGACCAGCTTAATAAATTCAGTCTATATTTGTTATATTAGCCAACATATCAATCAGGCATCATGGATGATAGAAATGCATTCTTTTGTGGTTTTTAGGTTTGATTTCTATGTCTCTTATCCATTAGTCCTTCTTTCATTACTCAGCACTCAAAACTGCTAATAAACTGGTAAACCAAAAATATGCTGTTATATTCTAAATGTTAGTATGTGGACAGAGCTGGCTTGTCCTGTTTCCCAGTTCTTTGCATTCCTCATGGCAGTCTATTAGATGGCAAGAGTTTTCAACCTGCATTGTATTGATTTTGAGAATTTGCAAGTTACTCAGTTTCAGAATCTAGTGGAATGACAGTCTCAACATCACTAACTGCTAGATTTGTTATGAATGAAACAGCCCAAACTGTTACTTTACTACATAAAATCTGAAAGAAATTTGGTGGTGCTATTGTAGTAGCTTCAATTATATTTCTAAAGTTTCCTTAAAAGTTTCATTAGGCATATTCAGTATTTCATTAGTATCTGTAATAAGAATTCTGTAAACACTGTAGGCAAGCATACTGCCACGTAAGTGCATCTTTGAAATCTATATCCAACTTTTGTTGAAGATCTAATTCAACAGGATTAAACATGCATTTTCAGAATTTGTACCACAGGAGAGCTTCACAGCACAACAGCTGGCATGAGAAATCTGAAAGTAATCTAATTGTCTGAGTTTATGAGTCTTAAATCTGTGAGCACCCTGCCACTCAAACAGATAAAATTGACAGAGCTGGACAAAGGAGATGTGTAACTTACACAATAAGGAGGTAAAACCATTTTCTTTTTGGTTTGTTTTGTTTCACAAAATAGGAGTGGTGTAGCAGAGGGATCTTTTATCCAATATTAAAATGCTTCCAAGGTCATCTGTCTGAGACAGCATAATCCTCTTCATACCAACAAAGTAAACTGTTAGCAAAGAAATATGGCTCCAGGTGTTAGATAAGCACCAGCAGCAGCAGCAGGTGATGTTTGACAAGGAGGCTGTGGTTTGGTAGCTGGAATAATGGACAATGTGCTGGAGATCCTGGCTGCATTTTCAATGAATTTCAGCACAATGTTGCACCATCTGCACTATTTCTGAAATGACTGTCACTCCACATAAAATATGGTCTAAGTTAATTTCTGCAAGTGTCACATGTTGCTCATCAAAATGGCCCATGCAACAAAAATATAAAGTATGAACCAGTTCTTTTGCCATAAAGTGAGTAAGGTGTTACAAATGTATCAACATGTTTGAAAATAGCCTACAATTATTTTAGGTCATTTGCAGTGCTACAGCTCATATAGAACAACTGCCACAGGCCCATCATCCAAACCTTTGAAAAGCCAACCCATTATGTTCATGTCCTGCTGCTACCACATGTGCCTGTGAGACCTTAAATAAGGCACTTGACCTCCTATGCTTCAATCCCTCTCAGTTACAAACCTGGGTGGAAGCAAGAAATAACGGTAAATGAGATCTATCTAAGGTGGAATCTGGATGAACTAACTATAAAATAAAAAGACAAACTAAAAAAAATATTTAAATGCTATGCCAAGTTTCAAAGTGCAGTAAATTTTCATTGTATTCAAAGTAGAGCTGTGCAGACTATAAAATTCCACCTTAGAATGCCCACAGAATGACCATTCTGATTCTGCAGAATTTGCCAAATTTAAATTCCAGTTATTTCACTATACGTTTAGAAGTTTGTATCCAATTAACACCAAATCTGGAATGCAAACAGAACACTATGAGAGACAAAATGTGCTAAATTTCAGATTCATAGATTAAAAGTGGGCAGAGGTATGGGTGTACAAACATTTAATTAAAATAAAATTTGGAGTTATTTTGAGATAATCCTCCTGAAGTCTGGAACCCTCATCCTTTTGTGGTTTGCTTCCATCACAATCCTTATATTGAACAAGTTCTACCTAATCTTGGCACTGCATTTAGGGTGCTGCATCAAGAAAGTGCCAGATTTTGGCAACTGTCATTTAGAGTGACCTGTGTCCCTCACCTCCCTCCAAAACTAAATATACCAACTCTGGGGTGCACCTCAGAGAGGGGCACAGTGAAGTCACCTAATGACAGTCGCTTGAAATCTGGTGCTGTTCCAATGTACTGTCCTAAATGCAGCACCCTCAGCAGCTGATTATTGGTTGAATCACACTATACAGTGATCACTGGTTCCCAGGTGGCATCCTACCTTGACATCTGCAGCACTGTCCTGTTACTGAGCACCAGCTCCAATATTGCCCCATCATGACTGGGTTCTCTGACTAGTTGCTTGAGAAATGCCCAATACAGGAGTTCCTCATTCATGAAACTATTTAAAGCCCTTCCTGAAAAGTGTATCTTTGGAGAAAATACTATTTTAAAAGAAAATATTCATCTAGTCTGTCAAATGGATGTGTGTTCTGATAGTTGTGCTTTAGCCCTGCCTTTACGTGTCTACTGATGAACTCCCACAATTCCATAGTTTCTTTTTATTTTGCTTTCCATTGACAAGATAAACATATTCCAATCACTCTTGATGGGAATTTAGGAAGGTAAACAACATGTAAACAACATTCAAAAGACTTTATATAGTCTGTTATATAATTCATTTCAGGTGACTGTAATGCATCTATATGCAATTTCATATCAATAAATGTTTTTCAAAATATTTATCCACCCTATATTTTGGTAGTAGTGTGTATTTTATTATTCCAGGTTGAAAATAATGATCGATGACATTTGTTAATATTAAAGTGAATTTTATTTTCATGTCTTTTGTGCTCCTTAAGCCACTTAAGGAGCTGATAAATGCATCCTGGCTTCAGTGATTTACTCACCAATGAGAGAGCTGTTAAAACATATCATCTGATGTACAGTAGTTGCAACATGGCAAGGCCATCAGTCATACCAATGGTGTATCAGGCTATCAAGCATTTTGACTGGCAGTTCAACAGAACAATGCAATGACACAGCCTCCTTTTCTGGGTGTCAGTTCTTCATTTCATATGAATTTTAGTGCAGCTGTTGCTTCTTTTTTTCCTGTATTGCATGACACACTCATTTACTTTGCACTGTGC
Source organism: Neoceratodus forsteri (assembly GCA_016271365.2). NCBI lineage: Eukaryota > Metazoa > Chordata > Ceratodontiformes > Ceratodontidae > Neoceratodus > Neoceratodus forsteri. Next base: position 676,693,329 of record CM028135.1, read on the forward strand.
GACTCCTCCATAGGGTACCCTGAATTTTGCCAGTTAAGGAAAAGATCAGCAAAGGAAGGGAAAAAGAGGATGTAAAAGGAGTTGGAGAAGAAAATTATACAGTATAAGAATGACATATATAATAAAACACCTATTCAACAAAAGGAATGCTAGGAAGCTTATATGCTGGACAGAATTTATTCAATGCTTATCCCAATTCTATGTACTCCTGAATCTAACTAATGCAGACCCACCATTTGGTTTTAATTCAAAGTGCAGATTAGCCAAAAGATGTATTTGATTTATACAACAGTACTCCCTGTAGCCATTTCTTCTGCAAGAAGATCCTGGTACCTACAAGGACTCTATCTAAATGGGGCCTCATAGGAAAAAGTGAAGCATGGAAGGAATGTGAAATTCTTACCAGTGGTGGTCACTGCTTTTCACATGAAATAATCTTTAACATTGGCGTGTATTTCTTAAACCTTCATTCCAGTGTGGGTGAGGAAAAACTGCACGGTCTAGATGGTGGAGGTAGATTCAGTGGGCAAATTCAAAAGAGCTTGGGACAACTACATAGGGCTAAATAAAAGTGGAATGGTATGGAATAAAGGATGAAAGATGAACTAGACAGAGATGCAGAAGTATTTGGGCAGACTGGATGGGTCAGAGGGTCCTCTTCTGCCAGCAAATTTCTATGTTTCTATCTAGATGTCAAAAGGATGCCAGGTTTGGAATGTCTTTGTTTTAGAGCCTTTCCTATCAGTAGGTCATAGACCCTGCCTCCCTAGGTACTGCCTTGAGTCTGAAATTTATATCACCCACTAATAGCACTCATCACTAGAAGAAAAATATTCAGTGTAGCAATGATGTTTTCTTCTAGAGGGTGTAATAGTGAGTTATACAAACTTCCTCCTCCCTCTATAACCTTACTGTTGAAGTTTTCTCAGATGAAATCAGTCAAATATTACTCAAATATGTATATCTTTCTGGAGCATTTTATTTTAAAATTTCAAACTCTGCAGTTTTAAATTTATTATATAGTAATTACAATTCATTATTGTGTTTACATTTTACATTATCAAGGCACTGTACAATTTACATTACCCAAGACACTGTAATTTCAATTGTAATGCAACAATATAAACTATTTTTCTCCATTGACTGTAACTGAGCCAATGTAATAAACTGATTATTCTGAACTAATAAATAAATACATACTACATGCATGCATAAATAAATAAGTAAATAAATAAATAATATCATAGGTTAGTTAGGTGGTCACTGGTCTCTTCTGATTTCTAACTATAAATCTGTTGCTAGGATGCCAGGGAGCATGACCAAATTCAGGAGTTTAAACTCTAACATTTTAATGTTCTATCACCAGGAAAAACAAGCAGTGAGTTGAAGTAATTTATATGATTCACTAATATACCCTTCAGAAGAAACATCATTACTACAGTAAGTCATTGTTTTCTTTCTTGCTGTATGTATGTACTTCCTGGTGTCTAGTAATTCCTCCTTCCCTCTCCCTTACCGTGTTGTTACTACAGTACCTGTTGTCTAGTGGTAGCCCTTTCTATCTTGCCACCCTATGACACAGATCCCTAGTGCCTAGTTGTATCCCCTGTCCCTTTCATAGACCCCATCCATGTGAAAGATGGCATCTAATGGCAACCTATCCATGACCCAATTTGTGTCATACCTGTTGTATAATGTTACCTCTTACCACTCCACAGTCCATATTACCTCTCTGTGGAGTCTAGCCCTTCCTCTCCATCTTCCTTACCTGATCTATGAGCTCCCTGGCATCTAGCAGTACTCCCTTTGTTTTCTCTGGCCCAGTCCATGTGGTATGTGGTGTGTAGCATTGCACCCTCCTTCAGATGTTTCTGTAATCATGATAGAAATACTTCCAGTTTTACCATCACTACTATATACAATGTTACCTAGTGTCACTTTACCCCAATACCTTGCTAAAGTATGTATTACTTTTTATATGCACCTCACCATTAGTTTGCACTAGTGATTTAATTTGAAACTTATTGTCTGTTGTTTTCTGCCTCCTATACCTCCCACCTCAAGTTGCTCCTGCTCAGTGTGCCTTTCCTGGACAACAATTTAAATAAATAAAATAGTATGGTCATTGAGACTTATTGCTCAACACAAATGGCCACTGAGATGTCTGAAGGCAGCACAGCACAATGGAGCTTTATATCCCCTTCTCATCTGAGTCACAAGGGACAGGGTGCTCTAGTATTCAGCAGTAAATTTGAACAACCAGGTTTGAATCCTAGCACCAGTAATTCATTGTGTTACACTGAGCTATCCTTGACTACCCTGTGTGTAAAATATAAATGATATTTTGAGTTAAACAACAGGGTGGATCCAGAGCCATATAGATGGAGAGCTCAAGTTAGATAAAAAATAAAAATAATAAGCTAGGGTCTGGTGGGCTTTAGGCCCCCAGAAATTTTTTACATTTTGGTGCATTCTGGCACATTTTGAGGGTATTTCTAAAGCAGTTTCTACCATTTCCTCCATTCCCCATGCTTTATGAGTTGCACCCTAGCACCATCCCAAGAATCTCCACAGTCCACATGACAGTATGTTGCTCAAAATACCCTCCCACCCCAAAATAAAACAAAATACCAAAAGACTATAGCTGGGCAGCAGCATATCCAAAACACGTAAAATGAAAAAGTTGAAAGAGACTTGGTGATAGACAAATTGCAGACAAATTAAATGACAATCCAAGTAAGCAAATTCACAAATGCCACTCACTCAAGCACATTTTGACATTACCATAAAGTCAACCCATCCCAGTTTGTCCTGCAGACATTAACCTACTCCCAACCTTACCTCAGTAAAAAATAATTACAATAACTATAGCAATATCCGAACAAAGTCACTTTGGTATCTGGTTTCTGAAAACATAATTTTAAGTTTGCTTGCTATTTTTGCAAAATAGATTTTATTCTACAGAGCAACTTATTCCAAAGAAAATCAATTTTAAATAAATATAATATTTTTATTGTTTTAAAACTTCTTTTACTGGGATAACGCATGGTATGAAGCATCTCATTTTATGATAGGCCCAAGAAGTCAGTAGCAGACAGCAGAACACAGTTTTAAAACAAATATAAAATGCATTTTTTATTAGCAACAGAACTTGCTTGGGTACATCACAACTTGCACCCCTCCCCATTCAACACATATAACTATATAAACTAAATATTGATTCTATCACGTTTTCTCCAGTTTTGTAACTGCCTGTGTCAATGTGCCAAACAAAGTCTTATGACTTTGTTGCTAATTTTGCTCTCCAAGCATGCAGAAACTCCTGCACATGCCATAACATACAGCAGAACACCTTAAAACCCCTATGTCTATTAATTCCCACTGTGCTCATTCACCCTGTACTACCACGACTGAAAAGACCACACAGATTAGACATACAATACATGCTGAGGTTTTATCTCGGTTCAAAGGCCTCATGTACCAGTTTCTGCATCTCCTGGTTCATGCTGTTGCTGAGACCAGACCTGCCCCAGCATTAGTTTTGTACCATTCCTAGCATTCTACTGGAGGGCACTACCCTCCATCTCCTCTCCTGTGAATCCACACCAGAATCAATTTGCCATATGGACAAAACCAGCAGTGACCTTAAACTATTTTATTGTCATGAATTTAAGCTCCCCAATCTAGAAATTAATAACACTAGTACTACATTTATTACACACCAAGTTTGATGGAACACTAATGTCCTGTCCCATCACAGCAGCCACCTGCCACTCACCATAGTTTGAGACAGTGAAAGTCTATTTTTAAAAGCAAGAAGTACCTGGTTAAATGAAGACTTGATCCATTTTCAGCAGGCTGAAGTCTATGTGCCCCATTTTGAGTACTCTCTCCAGTCACATGGCCACCAAACTCTTTCTCTCTAGACAGCACCCACTGACCCCATGACTCCTAATGAGCAGAGCTCTCAGCTAAAGCTTGCTTCAACTACTGGAAGATGACCTGAACCTCACTCCAACTCCTTGTTCTGATTTACTAAGGTCACACTGACCCCACCTTACTGGACAGCTGCAGCCTGAAATTCAGGGCTCTGTTCTTCACTTGTGGGCTCCACTCACTCTTTGTCTGCTCCTCAGTAATCCACTTGCTCCTCTCTTGCACCAACATTAATCTTCTGAGTGAAGGAATTACAGCTCACTCTTGTTTTAGCAGCCCAGACATTCAAAGAAGGCACCCTTGCTAGCCACATCCACTACTGGACACAACAGTAAATCAGGAGCAGTGAGCACCAGGCAACTTAGTTGAGATCTGTATTGTTAAGGTCCACTCTGCTTTGCTGCAGCTGTACCCCCTCATGCATGCCTCCCCATGAATGAACAAAGGAGCTGCACCAAGCCTGTAAAAGTAGAGAACGAATGCTCAGGCTCACTAGGCAAGACCAGCTGCTGCCACAGTGCTGGGACCTGACCACATGGTGCAGGGTGAAAGTTAGTAAGAAATTCATGCTGGAGACTGGCTTTTCTGGAGGGGGAATCAACTATGTAATGCAGGTGGGGTGGTTGTTTACTGCACTAACAGGACACTGGAGGAAAGATGAGATCCATATGACTCGGGCGGCTTCTTATGGAGGTATAAGTGCATGCGATTAAGAATGCAGCACAGTGTGTTACTAATGGATGAGCTCTATGATGGGGGAGTTATAGAACCTTAGCCCCTCAAATCCTCCATGAACAAGCACATACATTTTTTATGCTATGGTAGTTTAGCATTTCAGTCTAGAAAACAGCAAAGTATTTTACCATTTCATGTCAAAAGCTTTGTCTAGCCACAATCTATCTGTAAAACACATTATCGTGTTATCAGCACTTTCTTTCAGGGTGAAAGATATGCCCCCAGAAGGATAGCTCTCTTTAGTCTTTTCACTGCATCAGAGAAACATTAGCTTGAAAGAACTGCAGATTCAATTTCACTGTACTTCAATGTCTTAACTTAACACAGAGGCATATCTGAGAATGTAATATTACTGTGGGAATTAAAAACAATATAACTGTGTAAACAGTTTATGATAGAATTAAATATTTTACATTATCTTATAGGTCACAAACCCTACCTACCACCTGAACAGATGGAGACAGACAACATGCTTTGAAGAAAATGGTCACAGACATGTATTTATTAAACAGAATGTAACAAACAGTTACAGCTAAATCAGTGTGATGTGTGCAGCAAGATAGTCATGGCAAGTCATTCATTAAGCCAGTCATTGTCTGACCATCACAATGGCCATTGCCTTGCTCCCCAGGGAGCCAATTGAATGGGTACCAGCCACTAGGAGGGAACCAGCTCTGGGGCATGAGGGATGACTTGGGTGGAGTTTTGATGCATCCCTTTCTTGTCAGAAGGTGCTGCATCCCATAGGTAAAGCTCAAAGAGGTTGTCCCTTCACCTGGCCCTGGCACAGGTACCACAAGCTGTCTGGGCCTCACTCTAAACAGCCTCATTCTCTACCAAATGTATGTGCCTGAACTCTGTCACCAACCCTAAGAGTACTGCCCTCTTGGGAACACCTCCCTGCTTATCTCACTAGTCCTGTCCCTAGTGGGTGTCATTCTACCACACTAACCTGCCCACTCAGGTGTCAGTCTGTGCTATTCCCACAGACAATGCCCCTCATGCTGCAATTTTCAAAAAATGTGGTATCAAAATCAAGTCAAATGCAAACAGTTCATGCTTCTGCATAAATGCCTAATGTTTCTTGTGACAACTCTTCTAGATTCAATTGTCTTTCTGATTTTCCTATTAAGGAAAAGATCATTTGTGTTCCTTTATTGGTGTTTTCTCAGATTTTTCATGATGAGAGATTATAAATGAACTAAGGTTGTGTAAGAGAGACAGATAAAAGAGCTGTGAATTGTGCAGGCTTCAAATTTACTGAGATACTGGTTCTCAAGGTCAGTTCAGGGAATTTCATGATGCTTAAATTAAATAATTTATGTAGCAACATACTTTTTTTATTTTAATGTGTCAAAAATTTGATGGAAAAAACTGGGACACTGTCAGTTGAAATGAATATTACAACCCCACTTTAAAATTTCAGTTTTATTAGATCTGAGTCATGCTTCACATCATGATAAAAGGAGCTTGCAAGAGAAAGTCTAGCTCACAACTTAGGTAGTATATAAATTAAAAGAAAAAAGTGAATACCCACCTTCAAAATGAATAACATTATTTTAATGCCAAATTACATTAGTGCAGGGCCTGTTATGCAAGAAGAGTTTCTTTTCTTACATTATGTTCTGCTTAACTCAAATCAGCCTCCACCAGCCTAGACCACAACTGTCAGATACTGACATTTTCAAATAATTTTCTGAGGGTGTCCATTCTACAAGATTTGAAGCACAGCAAAGCTATTCATGACTATTCTGCTAAACTGAATGTCTGATGATAGTTTTTGCTGTGCTATGCAGTTATATATTTGGCTTTTGTGTCTTATTTTATTTTGTACCTTTAGTATATTTTAATGATGCCTGCACTTGGGTGCTGGCCATGTTTTTGTTTCATAGAAGCATGTGTTTTCCCTGCAGAATCCACTGGAAGTTGAGTGAAGCTAAGTAGCTTGAATTGAACCGGCACATGATGCCGTTGGTGTTCTGGCAAAGCAGTTTCAAGACAGCATCTCGTATAGTATAATGCTGCCTCCTGGACAGTCTAATATGCATGCAACCTCCATATATCTAGAATGCCTCTAGCTAAAAGTTATGTTTCTACAAAAAATAAAAATAAAAGTACCACACTTGGAGGATATGTTTTCTGTTCTTTTTCTCAGAGGGAGCTACGCAAGGACAGATTCTCTGACCCAGACAAATAGAAAATAGAGAATGAAATACATACTAGTTGAGCAGGCTTGAACCATGAACATGGATCTACTGGTTGTCTTGATTTGAATCTATGCTGGTGAAATGGCATCTGCAGCTCACAGAGTTTAGCTCAACAGTTGGTAGTAGAAGTGGCTATATTAGACTAGTCTGTTGTAGTCATGGCTCTGTTGTGGTCTTGTATAACCTGAAAGTCAGTGTGTTAAAGTAGAAAAGATCCTGCTGCCTAGGGCTGCAAAGTATTAGTTTGGATACTAAAAGGATAGGGGCTGCAAAGTATTAGTTTGGATATAAAGGATATTAAACACAGTGACTAGCTTAGAAAAACTACAATACCTTAACTCTTGAATCAAAAAGCAGCAGTTGAAGTGTTGATTTTAAAATCTTTTAGAAGTATTTCTTTGGGTTGTTTTAACTAGTGAGACTGCATAGTTCACAGCTGTAAATCACTATTACATGGAAAAGATTCTGACCCCTTTTCTATAAAACTTGTATGTAAGAACTAGCAGTAGCAAATGAGACTAAGTTGTGTTTTGGTGTAATTAGTTTTTTGTTGTTACTAAATGCCTTTATATTTTTAAGGAAAGTGTACGCACACTTTGTTCACTTTTTGAATCCTTTATACACATCATTCTTGGTGTTCCACACTTTACTGGCTATAAAGGGTTAATAGGGTTATGTAGGTTTTTAGTAGATCAAAGTGATTGTTCTTCTACTTAGAAACCAGTAACGCGGCACTCCCTGAAACCCTATTGCTTTCAAGATTTAATTTTGCAGGTTTTTGGTCACCTGTTCACTAGGTTATGTTTAAAGAGCCAGACACCATTAGAAAACTTGAAAAAATGTGAGATTTAGACACAGTTCAGTATATACTATATATTTTATATAATTCTTTCCCTTTTCTTTTCTACCAAGGACAGTTGTATAAAAGAGGATTACGTAAGCAATAATACCTAACAGGGTGGGTGGTATTGGGCAATACTGGACCACCTAGGGGGTGTAATGAGGCCTGACACCACAGGCAAAGGGCCTTATAGCCCTGAAGGTCTGCTATTGCCCATACCACCCATCCTTGAGGGTATTATTGCGCTAAGAAAATGGTTACATGGAGTAACTTTATAGAATTAGAAAAAAATAAATTCTATAAAAAATGACTACAAATGTATTTTTGTCTTTTTATTTGATGAAGTGGTCCATGTATCTACTGTATTAGCCAGTAGAGGGATGTGCAGTAGTTGCTGCATATTTTCTGGACTTACCCCACACACACACACACACTTTTAGATTGCAATCTGTTCACAAGTAAGGAAGTGAGAAGTGGCAATGTTTCTTTTATATTTTCTTTTGGGGAGTTTAAAGCAGAAATTTATGTTGAGGCATTCTGTTCTGGACTCTGACAGTGTTGTTGCACTTGGTTGATGGATTGGCATGTAAGTGTGCCTGCTGCTGTGGCGAGAGGTTCTAGTGATGCACTTACTGTCAAAGATTTTTAATCTCCAACAGCCAGATTATGACAGGGTTAGGGACAGCTAGGGAAATGATTTTAGAAGGGAGAGATTGCTACAGGGCATGACAGCGCAGTCAGGAGAGTGGTATCTGTGTAAATGACTGCTACTCAGCTGTGAGAAGTGATTAATTGTTTTTAAAGTCAGAGGCAAAGATTTATGTTGAGTAGCAGGGTTGAAACATCAACAATTAGTTTTTTTTTATTTAAATCTCCAAGTTACAGCTGGATAATGATAGTGTTAGGGACAGCAGGGAAACTGTTTTAGAAGGGAGAGATTGGTATACAGCATGAGAGTGCAGTCGGAGAGTGCTGCCGCCTTTGTAAATGACTGCGGCTGTCAGAAATTAAAAATTGTCTCTCTCTGAATGTAAAAATACATTCTGGATTGTGCTTCTTTATTTCTTTTTTACATGAATAACAGCCAACTTTGAGAGGGCAGGGTAGAAAGTGGGTGTACCAGGTGGCTAAGTGAGAGATAACAATGTGGCGGCAGCTAGTACTTTTAAACTGTATGGGCACAAGGAATCAGGATACCTAACTGGGAAAGTGGTGGGTCATGGGAGGAGAGAGCTGATGTAAATTAAAAAATTACTGACAAAAATTTAGAAAAAATAAGCACAACAGAGGATAATGTGCAGTTTTACCAGGCAGTTGGGACTGAACTATGGAGCTTTGGGAGACCCTATCTCTTGCTAAGCAAGTCAAAAAATGGCAGTGATTTTAAATTGAAGTTACCTGGTTTTAGCCAATTAGACTATAAAGTGGACACACTAAGATACTTTAGTGTGTGAGGGGCACTATAGGCTGGTACTCTTTTGTTTCCTGGGCATCTATTGAAAGTTAATGTACCTCCCTGGCAGAGGAACTAGCCAATCTGGATGCCAGGAAATAAAAGCCAATTTTCTAATGTCTCTTAGACTTTCTCTCTGCATTTTTTGCTTGCCTACACCTGACATCATAATCCCCTGTCTATGGAAGCATAATGTAGTTATCTTCACAGCAACAGATAGTGATATCACAGACAGAACTGTGATGTCAGGTGTAGGCAAGTGGCCAGAAGAGATAGGGCATTGAACATGCAAATGTCCTTAGCAATAAAGAAGTAAGGGTGAGAATTATGGAAAGAATATTAAATATAAAATAAATTGTGACTAAATAGTACATTTTTTCAAAGTTGTCACAATGACATCAGGGCTCTTTAAGATGCAGTTACCTACCCTCTGCACAATCATTTTTGGCCAATTGACTTTGAATCAACAAGGTGAGCACCAGCCTGTAGCACTTGCATTTTAGTGTGCTGAACTCTTGTAGTTTGAGTTTATCAAGTTTAGGTTCACAGAATGAATTTAAGTATTACTACTACTTTGGGCAGTTTTCTTGTTATTTAGTGATGTATTAACTGTATGCAATAGCAAGGAGATTCCTATATATTTTCACTGAATTCCTTTGTTGTAGTATTGTATCTCTCATAGACTGCACATGCTTTCTTGTTGCCACTGCTTCTCCAGCTGTGGTTTATCTTGTTTCAACCAGGGAGATCACTATTTTCAGAAATGATGGAAAGAGTTTGATTATGAAAACATAAGTCTCCGGTCTGTTAGATTATATATAGATATCTTTACCAAAGTATTTGCTGTTTTTGTGTTACATATATTTCTTTTAAAATTTAAGCTAAATATTTTATTTAGCAATACCTGTTTAAAGGAGGCTTTTGTCCTGATATATCAGTTTAAGGGGTAGAGCTGCCCTTACTTGTTTAGAGTACATAGAAATTATACTTTAATAGTTGTATGTTATTTTACAGGGCTTACTTCCTAGAAAGCACTTAGAATCAGCAACTCCAGTATTTTATAGGACTAATTTCCTAGAAGACCTTTTGAATCAGCAACACCAGTGGATCTATACACATTTTACCACGCATGGAAACAAGACAAGTTAAGTCTTGACATTATACAGACTTTTGTATTTTTGAAGATACAGTTTATAAGAGGTTTTTTTATCTCATTTTATCATTTTATTACATAGTTTAATATGGAAATAAGGTACAAGAAAACTATTCCTGTTCCAGTAAATTCCTAAAAACAAAATAAATCAAAGAAAAGGAAGAGGGTGGAGGTGAGAAAAGATCACTAGCTATATTCTGTTTGATAGATAAAAAGAGGTACTAAGGATCATGTGCATTGCTCCCCTTAGCTTCATCCCCATTATGTCCCCTGGGGAGACATCTTCCTTAGTAAGTCTAATTTAGTCCTCAGGAAGGTCCCCTAGAACATCCTTTATTAAAAGAAATTCAGGCCATGGAAGAAAGGGAGGGACATTGATATTGCTGCAAACCCTCAGTTTGGAAAGGAGAGTCAGGGCACTGCAGAGGCACAACAGCAGAAGAAGGAAAATCTACAGAATATTATGCCTCAAGATGATCAAACGATCCCCAAGAATATCATCATAGTTGAAACTCAAATAAACAATAATATTGAACAGATGCAGGGAAATTTACAGTGTCATTAAAAAAGCATAGATAAAAAATGTATGCAAGAATCTTTGTAGTAGATCCTAGTTCTCCCATTAGCATTAAGTGAAACTTTGTAGTGGATTTTGAAGCTTCACTGCTTCCTTACACTAACAGACCACCTTTAGACCCACAATCTCAATACTCCCAGACATTCCACCTTTATGAAATGACTCAAAATTCATGTAAGTAAAAATAACAATGAAAGAAAACAAGGACTCTGAACCTGGCACTGACCATTTAATTACAACTGATGTACCAGACAAGGAACTACAGGATATATCACATAAAGAAAGCATAAAGGATATTAAGGAAGAAATGGTTGTTAATAATCAACGCCAAATGAAAATGATAATGCTACTCAAAGGGTTCTGCTAAGTAAAGATCCAGAATCTGCTCCACAACAATCAATATTGGAACATGACAGTTGCACGGAAGTCAATCTAGGAGACAAAAGCAAAAATCTAATAAAAGTAAAAATTAATGGCTAGTTAAAACATAATAGAAAAGACAGCTATTAAGAAAGTGAAGGAAATGCTAAATTGGTGGAAGAGCTAAACCTAATAAGAAAATGAAGGGAAGAAGAATCTTAACGAGACAGAAAAATTTGAGACAGTTAAAGGTCAAGGAATATCATAGAAGACAGGCTATGTTTAAATGTGCCCTCAGATAATATACAGAGAAAAATTCTTACAATACCAGAAAATGGCATGGTAAAGAAATATAGGAAATTGAGGTGGATGGTCAGAGTCATGGCTAGGTTTAAATTCAAAATCCAGAAACAGCTAAATGAAAGATTCTAGGAAACAACCACTATGTCAAGAATTACTAAAGAAACACAAAACCAAGAAAGCTGAAAGAATGAAAATATAAACAGGTGATAGGCTGGAGGAAGGAAGCCTTGAGTGATGGTGATTAAATCTTGCCAACTGCTTATTTTCAGTTCAATGGCAACTGAGCAAGATTCAGCTTGCCATGGTCAATACTGCACAGTCAAACCGCAGCAAGACAAAGCCACATGGTGTCACACTGGCAAAGTGCCATAGCTGCACAATCAAGAAATGACACTGGACTGGTGGTCCAAGGTGGCATGGTATTGAATAATATAACTGCACTTCCCTCAAAGTGCACTCAGGTGGAGAACTGTGGCAGTGTGGTGTTGGGATAGTAATTTGTTTGTGCACTGTATTTGCTGCAGATGTGTGTGACCTGCACAACTTTGCCTTTGCAGCTTTATGACCATGTTAGAAGTTGACCATGGTGAGATGACTCTCACTCAGTTGCTGTGGAACCCTTATTTCAAGGGTCATCCTAAAGCTAAAACTTTAATCTGTACTGCACTGAAAATGCTAGTTTATAATTTATTTCAGTTACAGACTGGTAGTCTCTGTATATATTGCATATTAGTTGTATTGTTGGATGTATTTAATGTTTCCTTATTCCCTAAATGTGTATTTTATGTTACTACTGCATCTTTCATTTTTTCCCTTTCTTGAATTACCCAGGTCCACTATGGAAATATGTTCTCCTCAATAGTGTTTCACCTGGTTAAATAAAGATGATTGACTGATTCATTGATTTATGTAAGGGGTTTTTGGTTGTAAATTTGCATGGACAGATGTTTCAACTGTTATATCTGTGATAATAATGGATGGATTTGTTTGGTCTCACAAAATGGATAGATGGTTGATTTTTAATGCTGAAAGGCAGTTTGAGGAAAGGGGAGTTTGTGTGCAGTCTATAACTAATGATGATGCACTTTTGTATAATAAAAGAACTCAGCAATCTACTCATCAAAGTAAACAAATGGGATCTGAAATCCAAGTAGAAAAGAAAACTTAAATGAAACGGGATGAAAAAATATATATCAATGAAGATTAACCAATTGTTGGGTCCCAGTGGAATGAGAATGCTCCCTTGCCACATAACAACCTTCTCTACCAGGAAATTGCAAAGTATTTGAGGAAGGCTGCAAAAGGAGAAAAGATAAGTAACAACTTAATCCCAGTGGAGATAGAGGGTGAGCTTCAGTTTCAGAGTTTGAGAAAGAGGATGAACATTCAGTTTCAGAGTTCAAAGAAATAGAAGACAATCTTTCCTAAGACCTCTTAATTCTAAAATTTAGGGAAACAACAGATATAATTTGCTTGAGCTAGATGCTTCTAATGGACTAGAGACACTTCCTGTTATTACCTTGAATTAAAATGGTACAGTATTTCAACAGATAGTACCCTATGAAAATGTTGTGTTGGAACATTGCTGGAGTAGAGGCTAAGCTTAAGGACACAGGATATACAGAATTTATTAAAAGATTTCCAATAATATTGCTACAAGAAACTTGGTTATTAGAAACATATAACTATATAATAGAAGGTTTGCAAGATTGAGGACTGAAGTGTCAAAAAAACATTTACATTTGGGAGAGCTTCTTGTGGACTGTGCACTCTGTTTAATATAAACCTTAGGTTGAACACTATATGTAGATACAGTGATAATGATCTTTTAATGTACTGATCCATAGAATTCTCATTCTACCCTGTGTATTCTCATTAATATGTATCCCTCCCCACTACAAGAAATCTCCTACTGATATTTATCTTGCAAAATTAAAAGATAAAATAATTATGCTGCTGACAGATTTCCTAGGGGTAACTATTTTGATAGGGGTTGACTTTAATATAAGAGTTACAAATATTTCTGAAGCTCAAGGGAATAGCTGGAACCTGGATGATGCACTAAATATTCCTAAAGAGAATCATTGGGCAAAAAATAAAAATAACAATAAACAGGGAACTAAGCTTCTGGATATGTTAAAAAACTAAATATGTGAATAGTGAATGGGAAATTTCCTGGAGATTTTACAAGAAATGTGACCTTCCCAACTGCCATAGGGGAAGTGTGCATGACTTATATTGTAGATATCTTCCATTTTCACTGGATAAAAATGTGGCAATTATAAGAGTATGGATAGTGCCCACCTCCCACAGTCCTAAAAATACCTCAGACCTTGAAAAAAGGCAGAGAAAATATACATGCAAAGAGGGATGCAGACCAACATATAGAAAATCCATAATCAAAAAACAAAATCATTAAGTGAACACCATATATGTATGAGAATGTGAATGGTATATTAGACACATCTGAACTAAAAGAAACCAAAGAAAGAATGTATAGATGCTGTAGGAGAACAAAAGACTGATGGCTCTACTGCCTTAAAGGCTCTCTTTCTGGTCACAAAATAGAGTCTACCACAAGAAAACAGTTAAAAAACCTGGTATAAGACACCCAACACACAAATTTCATAGGAAGGCTAAATGGGTTGCCCTGGAATGCTATAAGCAATGTAACAAATTGATGGCACAATGGAGAAAATGTAGTCCACACTTTTGATGATAGAGAAGCACTGAAACCTCAGAAAATAATATAGATTAGTCATTGGTAAAAAATCATATAACTATATGATATGGGATAACCTACACTATGCAATAAAATTAAAATAAATATTTCTGGGCATGATTGCTTTTAGAATGCATAAACAAAGATTCGGTCTTGGGGCAATTTTTTGGGTAAAATGTTTTTATTGAAAATGTTTTATGGCAAATTCAAACAGCAATTCATCAGGGCAATTATATTATAAGTACATCTTTCTTCAAGACTACACTGTTATAACCAAGATACCAAATAATTAACATTTTAAGTTAGGGGCCAGAAGGACTGAAAAAGGAAAAAGTAGAACTTAGCATCTAAACTTGCATACAGTAGCTAGATCCCCAGATCTGACATGCAGTCTCCCCATCATGATACAAAGCAGCCCTCATGTGGGAAAGGTGCCCATTTCCAGAACCAACACAAGAAGGATTCACAAGGACTTGAACACCTCTTTCCTGATCATTTGCCAGATACTGGCCATTTTCTATTCATAAACATTCTAGCACGTTATTAGACCTCTGGGAAATGCTAGGCTAGAAAGGGTCCATCTTGTTTTGGGCTATAGTTTTTTTGTTGTTGTTTGTTTTGTTTTGCTGTGATAAGAGACAGTCTGCACAGATGCTGCTTCCTAGAGATCTGAACTGGTGTGTCTGATCCCAGTAGTAGCTCTTCTGCTGAGATTGAGAGGTTAGTGCCCAAGACCTACTCCATTATCCTGGGGATCGTCCACCAGAAACTTTTATTTTTGGACACATTAATGCCACATGTAGAAATGTATCCTTTTCCACTTTATATTTAAGACAAGTGAGATCAAAATCCAGCTTCACCTTACGAAGCTACTCAGAGTGTACTAGGTCCTGTGAAGACAATTGTACTGTACTTGTCTTAATGTATTATGCCTAGCTCCATATTGATGTGATGGATTGCCTTCTGCCATGCTGCCTCAGATATGGGTTGCAGCAACTCTGCTGCCCACTATTCCTTAACTGAAGACAGGAAATCAGGGCATTCCCTTTTGAGGCAGTTATTAATCCAGAGGAATAAATAATTTTAAGAAAATGTTTAAGCTCACTGAAGTACCTACTAAACAATTGGTTCTTAAAGCCTTTAATGTTACTACTGCCTTGAAAGGAATTGCCCTATTTGGTATAATTCACTCCCAAGAAGTTAATAATGCTATAATAGCTCAGAATTTAAAATAAAACAAAGCTCTGGGAGTAGACAATATGGCTGCAGAAATATACCAGCTGGATAGTGAGTAGTGGACAGAACTGTTTACTCCTATTTAATTACAATGTAGAATATGAAGTTATTCCCATTTATTGGCTAGTAGGGTTAATTGTTACCATACATAAAAGGGCCCAAAATAGCCCTCCAGAATTAATGGGTCAATATCCCTCCTCTGCATTTGCCTGAAAATATTTACAAGGTTAATTCTCTAGCAATGGATAAAGGAATATAATATTCTATCTGATTTCCAAGTAGGCTTCAGGAAAGAAAGGAGCACAATTAATTTAATACTATCAGTAAAATACATCATTGAAAAAATATGTCAACATAAAAAGGAACATGTATGCCACCTTCATTGATATTAAAGCCACATTTGAAAGTATAAGTAGGGAGATTCGATTGTTTATTCTGAAATAAAAAGGTATAAATGAAAACTACTTTAAGTGATTAAGTTGTTCCACAGAAATATAAAAGCATGTATCCGAGTACAAAAAATGGAGCTTTAACAGATGTTACAGAGGTGCAATGTGGAGTCAACCTAGGCTGCCTATTGGTGCCTATACTTTGTAATATCTATAATCATGTATTAGTAACTGAATTTTAAGGTACAAACACATTTATTAAGGCAATTAACAGTATTCCATTTAAAATCATGCTGGATGTGGACAAAACAGTAATACTTTCTGAAATGTCTCTGCTTGAAAAAGGAAATGCAAAACAACAATGGTTGCACTAAGAAAGCTATAACTTAATTTAAATGTTACCAAAACTAAGAGTTTGGTCTTTGGGTATAAAAAATTGAAAACTGTGATATCTATAATGAGTCTTTCTCATAAGTTACATACTTCTTCTTGAAGTCTGGTTTAATACACATCTTTCTTGGAAAACACATATTGACTTTAATATCTTTGTACAATCTGTCTGTCAGAAAATGAGATATACAGATGTTCTCACCAAAATTCAAGATTCTGTGGAGTGTCCTTTATGCAAGTAAATAAAAATACTTATTATTTTATGGAAACACACAGCAGAAGAAGACAATCTACAAATTAGGATTTGAAATCTTAATTAATTCTGGGAGAGGTCGTGGTCCTTTAGATGACTTCCATCCCATTGTATGTGATGGAAACAACCCACTTACTGTATCTCATTCTTTTGAGTTCATTAAGTTGAGAAAAGAAATGGAAAATGGCTACCACCAGTTATTAAACTAATGGGACAGCAAGGTTAAAGGAAAAAAATACAAGTCTGCTTTTTGCTGAAACAGAACCCTTGCAATCTCTATTAGGTAATTTTGGCCTCGGGCTGTTCAAATATTAAATACTAATTCAAGAATATAATTTTATTTATTTATTTATTGATTGATTTAAAATCGTAACCAGGAAAAGCACGTAGCCAAGGCTCATTTCCAGGTGTGACCCAGGGAAGGGTAACATGAACAAACAATGGAATACAAAACAGCAAAACAGCAGTGAAGTAGCAGAAAGAATTTAGGATTGTATCCAGTCTAGCAAGGAAAGTGGCTGGAGCAGTGCCATAGACAACATCAGTATAATCAATAACAGGAGGGATCATTTTAGATACCAAATCACGGTGGGTGGGGAGAGGTAGACCATTTTGTGCCGATATAAGACTGCAAGCTGTGGTTGGAGTTTGGTACAGATGGCGCTATGTGGGTTGTGAAATCAAAGTGGTTATCCAGCCAGATAATAGTTAATTATAAAGGATTTCATGCATCTGTATTATCAAAATAAATGTGTATGCATCTATTACAATCATGTTTTCAAGATTTTTATGTACATATAATTCTGAGTCTCTTTTAATGTAACAACATTTTTAATGCACACTTTGTAACAAGAAACTTGACTTGACTATTCATAATTATTCTGCTACTTTCTACTGGAGTTCCACTAGCACTGTGGTGTGACCACAACATATGAATAGTGGATGATTGACCATCCACAACAAGGCTGTGTTTCATCGAGGGGTCGATGGTGTCACAGAAACCTCGAGTGAAGCTGAGGTTTCTGTGATGCCATCGACTCGATGGAACATGGGTGCTAGGATGGTCAACCATCCACTATTTTATATAGTATATGGTTCCTCAATGTTCACATTCCCACATTAAAACTCGTCATTTTGTCATTCTTGCAGTTCCCTACCTAAAGCTGCAGTCCCTCCGTGATGCAGTCCTGCCGCAGAAGTAGCGTTCTCCCGACTCGCTGAAAATCCCACTCTGCTTTGGCATCGGTAACTGTGCCACTAGATTTAAACACATAAAAATAATGAAAACTGACAGTTTGGGCACACGGACATGACAATATAGTCCGTGTCCAAACTGTACTTGTGAGCTGCTTGCCTGACCGCCGCTAAGTGAACGCCATTTTCTAGCCGTTTTGAATCCCCCTGTAACTCAACCAATCAGGTGGTAGGGCAAGTCAGAAAAGTTGTTGTACTATCGATGTGACGTCAAACGATAGTACAACTTTCTGTTCTTTGAACTGTCCTACAACAAGAATTTGAAAGCCACTGCTTTCTAGTCACAATAAGCCATAACCATATACTATATATTTTTACTATGCCTTCTGTTTCTATTTACTTAGTAATACTGACCACTGTTTCAAGCACAGTAAAGCATCATAAGTATTTGATAAACTGATATTCCGTTTGCATTATGGTTCCCAACTCCGTCTTGTACCCCAGATCTGAGACTAAGCGAATGTCTGTACCTGCTATAAATATAATCGCATCCCCTCTGTAATCTCTGCATTAATGGGATCACCTATGCCACAGC
This sequence comes from Neoceratodus forsteri, assembly GCA_016271365.2. Lineage (NCBI taxonomy): Eukaryota > Metazoa > Chordata > Ceratodontiformes > Ceratodontidae > Neoceratodus > Neoceratodus forsteri. The sequence continues at coordinate 676,711,673 of CM028135.1, forward strand.
AACATATAACAGCAAGATGTAAATTACAGCGCCAGCAATTTACCAGCAGCAAGTGCAGTGCACTGATATTCTGCTGTCAGGAATTCTAGTGCCTTACCCAAGGACTAAACTGAGATAACAGCACAGCAACCTGCACATAGTAGTGGGACACCAAGAAAAGATCTACAGCATTAGAAAGCAATGGAAATGCATATCATTCCCTAAAACAGGGCCTTTGCCACACACACCAGAAATTATTATAACAAACTCACATCCTAGAAAGGTGGTGAGATGGAACAAAAACCCAGCGCTGTCACTTCTACATTCAGCATACCGAGTGGCAAAACTTAAGACAGCCTTAGAATCCTGCTGCAATATCCTGGCAATGTAATTACAGTGCCAATAATGAGTTGGCACATTAACAGGCTACTGTATCGATGTGTTCAGTGCACTGACCTGTACACATCTACTGTACATTACTGTCTTGCACTACAATTTATCCAAATGGTGCCCTTTTCAAACTACTGGACTACCATGAAAATGAGGTGTTGCTTCCCATTGGGGACATTCCATCATCTGTATAATACAAGGTTCATATAAATAAATAATAAACATTCATGTCACACACACATACAGTCACAGATACACACACACACACACATATCCAATCTGTAGAATGTTACAATAGAGCTATCTTCTTTTGTGTAGTAGCTGGTTAAATTTTGAGGCAAGACCATAAGGCTGTCTTTTCAAACGATGGTCAGGATTCACATAACAGGACTGAAATTGCTATAGCTTGTATCTTGATTTGGACTTAGAAATAATGTACTGAATCCATAATGTAAGTCTGATTAAGACTAAATCAAAACTGACAGGCTTGTATCCATAGTGACTGGAGGTTCCTCATTTTGGAAGCATATGTGTATCCCAAAAAGGGGACAAGAGTATGGGATACCCTCTCACTATACATGCACACTGTTTATCAGTCCATGGCCTGTCATTAAAATGTGTTCAACATCCACCACCCATGTTCTACTCAGTCACTAAGCCCACTCACATCAGACCCTTGGCCCTCAAATACTGTTTTTCAAACTTTACCGTCACATCCCTACAACTCATAGAGTTAATGCAGCAATGCAGTCCCACAAGCAGCTCCACCTTATGTCCCTCATCATGCACTATCCATCACTTTTAACAGGGATGATATTGCCTTGCCATTTCTGCTCCAGCTAACTTTTGACAGAGTTACAGAACAGCAGTGGTGGAGCTATTGGACAGATCAATAGTGTCAGTCCATAACTGAATGGTATAGAGTACAGAGGTATGTCAACCCTGTTAAAGAGTTATAGCCAGGGCACAGTGAGATACATAAAATGGGTGCTGCTTGGGGTCCATGAATCTGGGTGGCTTTAGTAAGTGGGTAGGATGCAGGTGGGAGACTGAATCCAGTGTCTCTCTTGTATAAAGCATGAGTGGGCTTGTCAAGATGAGGGATGTAGGAGTGGATATTCACAATATGTTACTGGAGGACCAAGGATCAAGCCTGCAGAAGAACTGCATAGTGCAGAATGCAGTAAGTGTCTATGCACCCTTAGCACAAAAGGAGCATTTATATAGTGCTTTTCATACACATTGTATCCAAAAGCACTTTGCCAGCAAAGAGGTACTGGTAGTGATGTGACAATAAAAGTGTAGTGGCAGTCATTCTGCACATCAACACAAACAGCCTTGGACATTTGCATGAATTAGTTTTATGGAAAGGAGAATGTTGGCTAGGCCACTAGGAAATTCCCTACTCTCCTGCAGGGGACTTGCTACTGTCAGTCTCAGGCTGGTGACTGAGGAGAATGGTCATCAGTTGTGGTCGGAGCCATGGCCTGAGTCTCCATTTGTGATTATGGAAGAGCCTTATGAGTAGATTGTCAAGCTGTGGGTGATGCTAAAAGGAGAATCAGGATGTTTCTGCTGGTGACTTTATAAATTCTGGTGTTTCTGAAATAGCACAAATACCTGGAAATTTGTAACCTATAATAGAGCCTTCTGTTGAGTTCAGGGTGTGAGGCATCAACTGGGAGTGTGTAGCTGATTTAGCTTCTCCAGAAACTTCTGCAAAGTCTTCCCTGTCAGCTGCAGCCTCCAACTCTGTCAAAACGTGGGTATTGCCTCAGCTGTCTTGGGCTGATGTCGTTGCCACCACGGCAGAAAGAATGCATACGTCATTTCTGCTGCCCAACACAGATGCTCCTTCGAGTCAGTGAGCTGGTAAAGGGATGATTCTTTACTCCACTCTGGCTGGATTCTGAGGATGAAAAATAGATCCAGCCTGGATGTCTTTTTGCAGGGTGAGCTTTTAGAACCTTGTCTTTCTGGACAACCACCTATGGTACCCGAGCATTTGCCTGATAATAACACTATTTCAGCTTCTCCTACTGTTGCTACTGGAGGCCCGGCTGGGGACCTGAGGCACTGTTGCATGATACTACAAGGTCTGATAGTGTCCTCAATCTCCTAGGCAGGAGAGGAGATGAACTGTCCCTACCTTTTTGGACTTTTTAAAACAATAAAGAGGACCAGGTGCCTCAAAGAAATGCGGTCCAACTGCACTACAGGGATGGGCTACAGGACCATCCTGCTAGATAATATGTTGCAAAAAACTCTTAAAAGACTCTATGGGATTTGCAGCCTATGATATTTATGCCTTGATTAATATCAGAGGCGAGGACACTTTGATATTAGCTTCAAAGCTTTTACTGGACTTGATGCTTTTTGGAGGAAATAGGAAACTTTAAAGCATTTATCATTATGGGTTCCTTTTTGGGCCATTCCTTACTAAACCCCTCTATAAAATGGTTAACCTTCATCTAGGGCTTCCTGGGGTTGAAATTGCAGCTTGTAGCTGATGCAGAATGCAGCAGCCTGGCTTTTGACTGGTACCTCTCAGTCCAGCCATATTTCATCGGTGCTGGGAGGACTGTACTGGATGCCAGTGCAGTGGTGGATCACATTTAAAGTCAGTCTTCTGACTTATAAAGCCATACATGGACTTGGCCCTGACTACCTGAAAGAGCTCCTGTTCCCTTATTGCCCTGGGCATCACTCTGCTCAGCTGGTGAGGGGTTGCTAGAGATCCCGAGGGTGTCTTTGAAATCTTCTGGGGCTCATACATTTATGTATGCAGACCCTACCCTCTGAATTCTCTACCCTGCCAGTTATGGGAGGCATGACCATGGAGGGATTCAAAAGGCCCTAAAATGTATCTGTGGAAGCATGCATTTGGAGTGTGATTATACTTATCTGGTTGCTGTTTTTATTATAATATGTGAAACTTTAATGTTTTACTCTGTACAGCGCCTTGATTTTTGAAAGGCGCCATAAAAATAAAGTTTTATTATTATTATTTATTTTTAACATCATGTTTAGGAATGAGGGAGTTAATGTTGGAGATATTTATTTCTGATTAGAAAAATATGTCAAGTTTTGGGTCCTCCTTCTGCAATCATTGATTCAGAGGGCATCTGGATGGGGAGCTGGTGTTTTAAAGTTAAATTGCTGATGCTGGGGATGAAATCCAGCATATCCCTAATAGTTTCTTTCTGAGGAAGGACAGAGGGGTGGTGTTTTATCCAGGACAACCTAAGGTGTACTACAAGTGTGGTAGTAGCAGACATTTAAGTAGCACTTGAGACAGGGTTATTTGTGCCCTTGTGGGGACTATGATCACACTAATGCTGTTTGCAGAAGTGTTTATAAATGTAATCTTTGCGAGGAACATGGCCATGCCTATCATCAGTGTCCCTGGGCTGGACTGAACAGACATGGAGGTCTTAATAAAGATAATCTGGTGTCTGAAGCACAGGAAAGATAGGCCTCCTAGGTCAGACCCTCCATGCCAACCCCATCCCCACCCCCAGCACCCTGGATGAAGGTATGGATAGACATGAAACTGGCCAGGGGATTCTGCTTCTGAGACCAGTGCAGGTAGTCATTCTGGAACCCCTAGCAAGTCTGGAGAAGGGAGTGTTGGGTCTATTATGCCTCCCCCTCTGCTGGTATTGGGGTTCCTTCAAAACATGTCACTAGATTGTCTAATAAGGTTTCTGTCTCTGCTGCCCTCTGCCTACCAAAAACTCCTTTGAAGTATTACAGGAGATTGATGGAGGTCTGTATTCTGATACTTCTTCCTTTTTGGGAGCTGTATCTGAAATGGAGTGTGAGGAGGATTTGGCAGGGCCTAAGGAAACGAAAAGAAAAAGGGGAAAAAATGGAAAAACAGATAAAGAACTTATTTAACTTTCTTTTAACATTTTGACCTACTGGCATCTTTATACTTGGTCTCTTGCAACACCTGTAGCATTAAAATGTTAAAAGATGGCTGGCTCGGTTTAGTTTTCTTCAAACATTGCGATCAGACATAATTCATTTGCAAGAGACCAGGTTTAATTCTGTTCTTGATATTACACAGTCCAAACGTTTATGGCCCTGGGGTCCTTCTTTTGGTAATTTGGGAGGATATGGCAGATGGGTTGTTTATTCTTTTGAAAGCCTGAAATACGTGTGCATCATTTTGTAGACCTGGTACCAGGCACAGCCATGATACTTGACTGTACTTTTAATGTTTTTTCCTCAGGCTTATAAATACGTATGCACCTCAAAGTAAAAGTCCCAGACTTGATTTGTTTAATTAGATTAAACCTTTTCTTTTGCTAAAAATTGATAATCTGGGGGGTGACATGAACTGTAGTTTGGATGTTAAAATTAAGGATAATATGCAACAGAAAATTTATTGTGATTTTCATGTTTTAAAGGGTATACTAGAAACAGTTATGTTGCATGATGCTTATAGGTCTTTATACAAAGAGTGTGAAGCTACGTATCAGAGACATGCTTTCTCCACTAGAACTGATTATTTTTTATTTCAAAACTTTTACATGCTTTAAAATGACTGTGTCTCTTAACAAGTTTATGGATCATAATATTTTACACTGTACCCTTGGTATGGGAATATTCCACCTAGTTTTCCTTCAGTTCCAATGTGATGGAAGTTAAATTCCTCTTTATTGCTACAATCTGAAATTAAACTACAGGTAGAAAGATACCTCCTGTTTAGGAAGTCAGTCGCAGATCTGTTTAAGGATTGGGGTACTTGGTTGATGGACACCAAATCTGACATTAAGACCCTCTTTTGAAATTGGGAAATGTACCTGCAATAAGGATATTTTGTACCTAGGAAATAGGGATCACTTGTATAAATTAATGTCTCTTCCTAATGTTTGTAACTGCAGAATCAAGTCATAGATAGATCTTATTAAGGAGAAAATGAGGGCATACCATTTTCTAGGGCAGCATCATTAACCACTGAATTTAAATTTAGGACTAATGCTCAACCTTTTTCTGATCCCTTTGAAGCTTGCAAATTTAAAATGGGGCATAAAGTGATGGAAGGTTTATTTGATGCTGCTAGGGTTTTAAGCATATGGAGGCTGAGCTATTAGATATTTTAAATGATGTGCTGGATAACTCTTTGGGGATGGCTTATCTTCCTGGGTTTACATGGGATTAGGTACTGACCTGTCCTACCCCTATGTTATTGGGGAAGACCTTTCATGATATTGACCCTATTACCCTTTCAGAAGTTTTGGATGCCATCTCTCTTATGAGATGGTGTTTCACCTAGGAAGGATGGTCTGACTAATAAATATTTTAAAACATTTAAGGATGCCCTTGGTGGGATTTTGGTGGACACATATAATGACATGATGACTTCAGGGAGGGTCTGTTTGAGGTTCACAAATGCCACTATGATTTATTTATTTAATGGGGTGATAGGAAATATCTCATGAATTGGAGGTCAATCAGTCTCCTGAACACTGATTACAAGATCTTATCATATGTTATATGTAAAAGAATGCAGAAGGCAGCTAAGGAGCTTATACACCGGTACAAATGTGTTCTGTCCCTGGGAGAAATATGCAGCTTAATTTATGATTATTAAGGGATGCTTTTAAATATGGAAAGCAGGGTAAGTTGAGAGGATTTGTACTGGCACATGATCAGGCTAAAGCCATTGATAATGTCTCTCATGGTTTCTATTTGAGGTCCTGTTTCAGGATAGGATTCCTTCTATTTTACAAACTGGATCAAACTTTTATATAGCCAGGCCATTACTGGCTCTTCTGTTAATAATTCTTGGGAGAACCTGTGGTGTTATGGAGAGGGTCAGACAGGGGTGTCCACTCAGCTCCTTGATATATAATTTTGTCTTGCTCCCCTTCACGAGTAATTTTGGTGACACTGATATTTTGGGTTTATCACCTGATAAGGCAATATCTGCTCAGAAACTCTGCTTATGCAGACAATGCCTGCCACTTGGTCACAGATGTTCAATCTGGACTTAAGGCTTTGCAGCATTTTGAGGATTTTGCTCAAATTTCAGGAGCTGGTTTAAATTATGATAAGAGCAAGGCACTACAAATTGGTGCTGGGCATAAGATTGTTACTATAGCGGACATAAGGGTAGTGGAGCAACACCTTAAAAATATTGGGGCTTTTGGGGAAAGGGGATGGGCATTCCTTAACTGGGATGATAAGCTTCATGTAGGGGGACAGAAGGTGTCTAGGTGGAAATCCTGGGCTTTTGGAAAATTGAAGAGGGTTCAAATTATTAAGAAGTTTTACTTCCTCTATTTTTATATATAGCCCATGTTTTCCTGTTCCTGTGCTTTAAAAAACAAGACTTTTAGTGTTTTTTCCAAATGTTCTGGAAGCAGGTTAAATCCTGTGAAAAGGATTTCACATACCTTCCTGTTAAACAGAGCAGATTAGGGATGGTAAATCCTGTAGTGTTTTTCATTCTTTTTTATTTTTCATCCCTCAGTCAACCTATGGGGGCCTTAACCTTTGGGATCCATGGACTAGGGGTCTTTTTAGGTTTTGTGGCTAATTGGATAATGGAGGTTCCTAAATTACAGGGGACTGTTTCAGCTCCAGGTTTTGCATTGCCTACCATTAAGAAATTGAGACTGTGGGATTTCAGTAAAACTGCTTATTTTAATGTTCAGTGGATAGCTTTGTATGGCAAGATTATGGATAAGGTCCAGTCCCCTAGAGTAGATTTTCCTAGCTGTCTTCCCACTAAGCTGGAGTCTGCTTTAAAACTTTTATGGGATAAAGAATTCACAGCATATGTGGGATGTACAGTGCTTGAGCTATCATGGAAGATTAGGGGTTAAAGGCAACTGGAAGCACACGCCTTTAACTGATAGAATGTGTTTGAGACCAAATGTGGGAAACAAGAGGAAACACTGGAACATTTTTATGTTCTTTGTTTCTTTGCACAGAAATTCTGGGCAGATTGCTCACTCAGATGGAACTGGGGTATTATTAAGCTATCCAGTATGAGTGCTTGATTTTAGGGAATACACAGGTTTTTATAGAAGAGGCCAGGAGAGACAGCCAGAAAGGTACAGGACAGCCGCTACAATCGGAAGGTGACCGTGCCAGCTGGGCCTTGCTTCTGATTAGTGCGCCTCCCCATTGACTTTGCTTTGCTTGCACCTCCAAAACTGGCCGGGATTACTGCTCTTTCAATGTAAAATTCTCCAAAAGAGCTGTTTTACCTTTTATTATTGTATAATTTTGTGAAATGCCTTCTTGCTTGCTGATTTTGTGATTACAGTCCTTTGGTGGGACTTTGCTGCTACACACAGGCGCCTAACCCCCAGTCTTTGTTGTGCAAATCTTTTAGCACCACTTGCAGATTGCTGCAATCTAGTGCTTTTTCTGACTGCCCTCTCCTCTGTCCCTCCTTTCCAGCCGGCCCTGCCTCGAGTACCCAGAGACTGTAGGGGCTCCGAGCAAGCAGCGGGCGGGCGGTGACCACAAGAGCAGAGAAGGAACCAGGAGGCCAGGAGAGACAGCCAGAAAGGTACAGGAAAGCCGCAAAATTTTTGCCCGCCACCCTCCCCATCCTGGGTGTTTCTTTTATACACCTTCCCACGAATCTCTTATCTCCGCCCATAGCTAACTCCTAGCCAATTCCCAAGCTCCTTTCTTCACACCACCTTTAGTATTTTTAACCCCTAGCTACCCTCCACCATGCTGCTGTTCCTCCTAATGCTGCTTTGCCTCTCACCTTCCTCGTATCCAGAGAAGGAAACTGAAGCAGCCCACACCCTGGTGATTAGGGGCGGCTACTCAAGCTTGCCCCTCTGCTATCCCCAATGGATGTCCCTCAATTCCTCAAGTATATACTACTGCTTCTGCACTATAATCCTTGGGGTATCCTACAAAAGGCTCACAACCAGTTCTGTACTCCACAAGCCCCTGCTCCATTATTGGCACTATAATGACCCCTATACCTGTCCATTAAGGTGGTACTTTATGACAAAAGTTATAATCATGCAGCAGGATCATCATCCTCTATACACTGGATCCCAAGCAAGAAGAGAAAATCTCTGATTACTCTTACTCTATCACTTGGTGCCCTCATTAAACTAATTTTCTTTCTGCTGATCTGTGTTGGCACTGTTGAAATCAATCCTGGACCCACAAAGCTCTATCTCCCCAGCTGAATTAGCCTCCATAAAGGCCCTAAGTTTTCTTCATATCAATGTCTGCAGCCTCCTAAAAAGTTCTCACTAATACAGGCCTGCTGTACACACACCTTACCTGACTTTCTGGTAATCTCCGAAACATGGCTCAAATCTGCAACAAATGATAGTGAAATAAATCTTCCTAACTATCAGCTCTTCAGATCTGACCGTCCATCCAGGGGCGGTGGGTAGTCATCTACGCAAAGCAAATATCTCTGCATCCTGCCTCAATATTACATCACAGCTGAAGGAATTCAAATGTTTATCACTTAAAATAACCCTTCCCAACATGTCATCTTTTCAATTGATTGGCTGCTATAGGCCCCCTCAGCAGGCCTCAAGCTCCTATCCCACCTGGGATCTATACTTAAACTAGGCCCTGAAGACACCATTATTTTAGGTGACCTGAATTTAAATTGACTAGCCAATGCATCTGCACCCCTAGTAACCTTTTGTGACACTTATGGATTCACTCAATTAATCAAAGAACCAACAAGGATTAATCCAAAGAACAAATTCAACAGCACACTACTGGACATTATGTTGGTTAATAAGCCTCGTCTGTATTCTCATGCTGGAGTGCTATTCAGTGACATAGTGATCACTGTCCCATAGCTGGCATAAGATCAACAATCAAGCCACCCAACCCTGCAAAATTTCTCCCAAGAAGGTCTAAAAGAACCTTAATATCACAGGATATCTTCATGATCTGTGCCATACCACACGTTGGCAAGAATTTATCTTACAGCTTCAATAGAGACAGCTCTACAGGTCTTAAACGACATTATCATAAGTGCCCTCAATATACATGCACCCTCACCAGTGTCAGAACCAAGCTCAAATCTTGTCGCTGGTTCTCTGCTGACCTTAATCTGCACTGCTTGCCAGAGACAAACTCTGGAAAAGGGCAAGAAAGACCAAGGATCCAAAATGACTGGCTTCAATTCAGAAAAGCCAGAAACTCCTGCACAAAACAAGTGAGAAATGCCAAGGCTGCCTTCTACACAGGTGAATTGGATGCTCCTACCACAACCCTTCCAGATTCTGGGGTACCATAAAGGGGATCCTAGGTCAAGTTTCTACCCCTGTCTTACCACCCAAAGTGCACCTAAATAGTGTGGAAATCACTGACAAGCAAGAAATCTTGAATGCCTTCAACAATCATTTCACTACAGCTGGCCTAGCTTTGATTCCTCGCCTGCAAATCTAATGAGGTCATCATTAAACTTCCAATCTACTGAGGGACAAAAGGCTGCTTCCACATTCTCCTTTAGCCAATACTCTTAAAAGAAGTAGAGGACCTACTATTCCAATTAGATACAACTAAAAGCGCAGGTGCAGACTCTCTGGATCCCTACTTTCTAAAAATAGCATTGCACGCCTTAGCTGCCCCCTACTCACCTTTCAATTTGTCCCTAGCCACTGGTTCTATTCTCTCAATATGGAAGATAGCTCAAGTGTTTCCCCTATTTAAGGCAGGTGATCCCATGGACCTCAACAATTATAGGCCCATATCCATCTTACCAGTACTGTCCAAAATGCTTGAAAAGTTAGTGAACATCCACTTAAGTGCCTACCTTGATACCAATAATCTCCTTAACCCAGCTCAATCTGGGTTTAGATCCATGCACAGCACCATCTCTGCCTTAGCAAAAGTTACAAATGACTGGCAGACTGACTTAGATAAAAGAGTAACATCTGTGCTGTGTTTCTAGATCTAAGCAAAGCCTTTGACACTGAGGACCATGAACTACTAATCTCCTCTCTGAATTCCATAGGCCTTGACTCACTCTCTCTTAAATGGTTCAGATGCTATCTCTCCGGAAGATTACAACAGGTAAAAATGAAGGTGACCATCTACCTCTAAACCACTCCTAAGAGGTGTTACCACAAGGTTCCATCTTGGGCCCATCCTCTTGCCATTTACATCAACAATATTGACTCCAATCTCTCACAATCTAGTATTCACCTCTTTGCAGATGATACTGTCCTATATGTCAGTAATCCTTCACCATCAAAAGCCTGTGAACTTTACAATCTGAGTTCTCCTCCTGCAGCACAAATTACTAGAAAAGAAACTACTATTAAATGCCAAGAAATGAAAGATGTTCTTTGCCACCAAGAGCTTCTCTTCCACTGTCCCATCATTCACCCTCCCCAATTATCTACCATCCTTGGTGAAAATATGGAATATGTGGACAAATTCAAATATCTTGGAGTCTGGATTGACAATAAACTTGACTATACTAGCCACACTGAAGAGCTCCTGAAAAGCTTAGACAGAGACTTGGCTCTTTTTATAGGATCAAACACTACCTGACCAGAGACTCCAAACAAAGATTAATCCTGGCATCATTCCTATCCTCATTGATTACGCTGACTTCTTTATGGTCACTGATCCCTCTCCCATTTAAATAAATTGGACACCTTGTATCATAGAGCTCTTAGATTCATTACAGATCTTCCTTCAGCACCCATCATTGCTCTCTACAATGCAGTCAGTTGGACATCCCTACACCATAGAAGAAATAAAAATGCTGCTGTCTGGATTTACAAAGCTCTGACAAACAAACTCCCATCTACATTTCAGATTGTTTCAACCAGATCATATCCAGGCCTCGCCTAAGGATCAATAAACTCATCATGCTGAAGTTTCCTATTACCTGCACCCGGTATGGAAGGACTGCAAACAGCTATTCCTAGCACTTATCTGGAATTTCTTCAAAAGACCTTGAAATTGGATACCCTCATTCCATTAACATCCTTCAAAAAGCTGTACACTAGTCTCTTCCCAGAATCATGCAATTGCTTCCATAAGGCCTAGTCCTCTCACAACCCCTCTTTTCCCCTACCCTTTTTGCACTGCCCCTATTTTTGTTTTCTAGTTTTTCTCCAACCTACTTTGTACAAAATGATCCCCATAGTCCCATCACCCTAGCTTTATCCCTCCAGTACTGTTTGTTTCTTTCATTTTAGTATTACCAAGATCCAATGTCACATTGCCTTGTACATATGTAAATATTTGTATACCTGTTTCATTTATAAATCTTGTATTTGTACTCAATCAGTACCTTGTTTTTGTGTAAAACTGTAACCTTATATTGTTAAGACCAATCAGGTCCATCTTGTAAATGAGCTTTGCTCAATGATGTTCGCCTAAATAAATAACTGATTTTGATTGATTGATTTTTGATATTATTAAGTACTTTAAATGCTATTTTTGCCTGTCTTAATTATCATCTGTGGCAGGCTCAGTGTAAATTTTCTTTACAGCACATAACTACTCCAACATCTGTACTGTTAGCAAATATTGAAGTTTTTGAATCAACTTAAACAGAAAGAAAATGTGAGTTTTAGAGGAAGTTTGCTGATTTATGGAGACATGTGTTTTGACTGGGGTAATTTCTTGTGATTTCGGGGTACAGTATTAGGTTTCTGTTTTTTTGAGCTTGTATAACCTGTATTTTTTTCTGTTTTGTTTTCTATGTTTCTGGGGACCTTTATTTTTGATGGATAGATTCCTAAATATTTTTCTTTTCATTTAAAATGAGTTTGGCTTTGGATTTTCAACTGATGTTATGTATTTTTTTGCTAATAAAAAAACTCCCCAACTCTTGCAAAATGTAGCTTTGGGTCTTTCACTGCCACTCAGACAATCACCAGTACAGCACCAGAGATGGCAGATGGGTCCTCAGTTTAATATCTGATATGAAGGGTGGCATACCCCAGCAGTACAGCATCCGCTTAGTACCACATTAGTGTGCTGCTTAGGCAAAATAACCAGCATTAAACTGTGCATCTGTGACTTCACTTCAGTGCAAATCAGCACGGATGAAAATCCCATTGTTGAGGACATTGCAGTCATCTGCATCTACAGTAAAATCTGGATGCAGGACACTTCCTGCATCCAAATTCTGGACACAGAGAATTGAAGACACAGCAGGCCAAGCAGTCAGATGCAGGGTGAGTTGTGAATACTGGTTCAGGAAGTTTGGGAGTGAACCCAGCCTTGCTTCAATCTTGCTTCTTTGTAAATCTTGCCCCACAGTTGAAGAGATAAAGTGTGAGCAATGCTAATAATCATTATGAAATGTTTTATAAAATCTTGAAATTTAATTGGTTCTGGGACAACTTAAACCATACTGACATATCATACAACAGTGCAGGTAAAGTTCTGGCAATCTAATCACCCTAAAATTAATGCACTTTGGTAAACCAATTGTTTTCCATTACAGATAAAGCCAATACATTTTCCTAAAGATCTGCCCAAGACCCATCAGCTGCTATTTTGAAAGGTGAAATGCATCCATACCTACTGGGCCATATATTAGATGGTCTATCAGTGCCCAAAGTTTGCATCCAAACTGGACACAATAGCATTCAAACAGGATGCAACATACAATTGCCTCTGTTTTCTGCCACAAATCATGACTTTCATCGTAAACAGACACTACTACTACTAAAAATAGCAGCAAGCTGCCTAGATGCAAAGAAATGGATGCAGGCAGATGCAAGCACAGCATGTATTTGCATCTGCATCCAAACCTTTGAAATTCCCCAAATATCTTTAAAGTACCCCACTGCACATACTGTCCTTGTCTTCACATTAAAAAGATGTGGATTGGAGCCTTCCAGCTGCAGCTTCAACAAGGAGCAGGGCCATTCTTTACCATACACAAGGGGCCTTTCTCAGGAAGCTAGTCAACAAACCAATTAGGGATAGGGCAGTGCTGGACCTTGGTGCTTGAAAGCAGGGACAACATACAGATATCACGGTGGCAGTGCCTTAGATACCAGTGATCACTGTACAGTCTGGTTTATCATTAAAATGAGAGAAGAGGCAAATCACTTGAGGATAAGGGTCCTGGACTTTAGGAGGGCAGATTTTTAATGAAATGGGATACTGCCTCATAAAGTGCCTAATAGGGATGGAATGCCAAGAATGAGTCGATGAATAGTTGCAAAACTAAAGGAGGGCATAATTAAGGCAACCAGCCTCTCATGAAGAAAGTGTGTAAAAGCAAAAGTAAAAGCGACTGTTATGGTACTCTAGGGAAGTGGCCATGGTGGTAAAGGAAAAGGGTGGCATTCAGGACATGTTGGGAACACAGAGGGAAGAAGACGGGAGGTGTACCAGGTAAAACAGAGGGAAGCAGGTAACACAGTGAGATAAGCAAAGACAGACATAGGAAAGGATAGCAAATGGGTTGCAAATGGGATAAGACTTTCTGCAGGTACTTAAGTGAGAAGAGGGAAGCAAAGGGAGGGTTGGTGAGGATATGAAGGGTGACAGAGGGAGACTATGTAGAAGAAGACAAAAAGAAAAGCACATCCTGAATGGGTACTTCTGCTCAGTCTTTACAGTAGACAGATCAGGAGGGTGGATAACTAGTGATCAGCAGAAACAAAGGGCTGGGGGGACAGACTCATGACCATTTCTAGAAGAAAGAATCCTAAAGGACTTGCAGCTCAAAATGTTGACAAGGCTATGGGACCAGACAGGATACATCAAGGTACTGAAAGAACTCAGGGAGGTGCTAGCTGCCTCCCTGGTGACCTTATTCAACACTTCATTGAAATCAGTCATGGTTCTGGAGGACTGGAGTAGAGCAGATTTGGTCCCTCGACATAAGGACAGCAACAGGAAAGAGGCTTGTAACTATAAACTGGTGAGCCTCACCTTAGTGGTGGGGAAATAAATGGAAACACTGTTAAAGGAAAGATTGGTAAAGTATCTTGAATCCAATGTGCTACAACCCAAAGGCAATGGGGAGGGGAGGTTATGCATGATGAAGCTGATTGAGTTCCTTGAGTGGGTGACCAGAGACTAGATCAGGGGAGGGTAGTGGCCATGGCCTTATCTGGTTTTAGCAAGGTCTTAGACACTGTGCTATACAGGAGACAGATTAAGAAATTGAGCGACCATCGCTGGATCCATACAGTGAATTAGGTTAGAAACTGGTTACTGGATAGGCAACAGAGGGTGGTGGTTAAAGGCACTCACTTTAATGATAGTAGATTGACCAGCAGGGAGCCACAAGCCTCAGTACTGGGACTGGTCCTCTTCAATGTCTTCGTAAACAACATTGCAGATGAACTGGAAGGGAAGGTATGCCATTTTGAAGATGATATCAAAATCTGTAATAGGGTGAACAATAAGGAAAAGGTGTAAAGAATGTATAGAGATCCTGGGAAACCTGATGAGTGATCAAAGTCATGGCAGTTGGGGTTCATTGCCAAAAGTGTAAAGTCATGCACCTAGGTCATAGGAACCCATGGAACCGAGTATAAGATGGGAGAAGTTACTTTCAGTCACTCAGATGGAAAGGGACCTTAAGGTCACTATATCGGATGTCCTCAAAGTGGCACAACAGCATGACAAACCATTGGGTAAAGTCAGTGTGATGCTGGTATGCATAGAAAGAGGTATCTCAAGGAGGAGGGAGGTGGTGTTGCCACTATATCGCTCACTGATGAGATCACACTTGGAATATCATGTCCAGTTCTGGAGGCAATCCAGAGGAGAGAAACTAAAATGGTGCAGGGGTTGCACCAAAAGCCCTGCAGGGGACAATAAGGGTTCTCAACATGTGCACCTTTGAATGCAGGAGAGTAAGACAGGACATACTACATCTACACAAGTACTTCCAAGGGTGCACAGGTGCAGAGGGGAGTCTCTTTCAAATGAAAAAGAGCACCAGAACCAGATAGCATGTGATGAAGCTGCTGTGGGGAGTTTAGGAAGTAAACAAGGAAATACTAGTTCACTGAAAAGTGGTTGATGCTTGAAATACAGTACCAGCAGAAGTGGTGCAGGCAAATACAGTAGTGGATTAAAGCAGGTGCAGGCTGCACATAGGGAGTATTAGGAAATGGGCAGGAGGAGGAGGCTTGCCAGAGATCAGCTAGGTCTGCAGAAGACAGACTGGCAGGGCAATGAAGACAGACTGGGTCAGCCAAGTGATCCTTTTCTGCTAATAAATTCTGTGTTTCTATGTTTCTAAAAGGAATAACTAATCCAAATACTATAAGCACCTAAATTCACTAACAAAATTTGACTGTTTAAAACAAATGAAAAACCTGTCAAGTTCCTCTGCCTGTAGCAATGTCTTAGATCCAGAAACACCCCAAGTAAGTAACTGAGTGGAACTGAAGTCAGGACATAATCAGGCATCTTGGGTAACCTGTTTAGCTGCATTGAAGTCAGGCCCCACTTGTGTAAGCTGCTGACTGCCAGCAAGTGAGGTCCAGACTAGCAAAGGTTGTTTATTTATTATTACATGATCTGGGGCAACTGGGGATGGGGACGGCACTACATGAAGTGAGAGTGGGTTTGAATTTTGCAAGTACAGTAAAATCTGCACACAGCCTTGGAAAATAGCATGAACCAGTTTTACAGCAAGGGAATGTTGCTCAGGACAATAGGGAAAATCCCTATTCTTGCAAAAGTGCCTTGGATTCTTTTACTTCAGCCTGGACAACCACCAGAACACCACCAGAAATGGGCAGGAAGAATCTTGGTTGAACATCTCATCCAAAGGACAGCACACTCCAAAAGTACAGTATCCCCTAGTACCACACTCAGTGCCAGAATTTATGACATGAGCCAAATCCCAGAGAGGGACTAGAACTCCATGATCTTCTGACCCAGAGGTCAGAAATGCAGCCAACTAAGCTTGCCACGACATGGCTGGAAACAGGAGCAGGCAAGTTCTTTAACTCTGGGACTTGTTTTGGTGGATGGATATTTTTAAAATTATCATTGCAAAGCATTTAATATTTTATTTGTTCATCTACTTAAAAATATTGTTCTAATTTTGCAGTCTCAATTAGGCACTCCACAGTATGTGTTCCTATGAGATAATTGTACTTCTTGGGGGCTATAACACTGGCTTTGGCTTGTCTTTCACAATGCACCCCAGAGGTAACACTATTCCACAGGAGTGAGCACCCTGCTGTGTCTTCTTGCTTGAGAATCTTGTATTTACCATTATGATTGCAAGACTGTCTGGTTAGTAGTATATTTGTGAGATTTGAGAGTAAAATCTGACCAACACAAGGATCTGGGATCTACATGGAGTCGTGTTTTTGTAGGAAATTGAGCCATCCACAGAGAAATTGTCTCCAGAGACCAGCATTGGTTATGAGAAAATATAGTAATTCAGCTACTAGTAGGAAATACTACTGGAAAACTGATATGAAGTTACAAAATCAACCTGGGAGTACTGCAAATAAGCATTTGCAACCTAAGCTGGATAGCTTTAGTTATTTTGCATAAACTTTTAATTCTAGAATACTGTTAAAATAAGCAATAAACTACTCATTGAAATTGCACCATGGTTGACTTACTGTAGACATTATAATATGTGAAATTTGTGTTAGAACTAATAATTGTAAGAATTGTGATATTGAATGTTATTTCAGAAAATAATATAGACCTCTGACACTTATATACAAAAGCTGTCTATTTTCTTAACAAACTGCAAATCCTTTAGAGATATGTACTAATTCAAATTTAAAACTAGAAGTTAATTAACTTGTGTTTTAAAAGTACATTTTAAACAGTCCCTGATATGAAAGTCATTGAATTAATTGGTTTTCAATAGTATGCAATTTCAGGTATGAATCAAAAACAGAAAAAGCTGAAAGTATCTACAGTACAAAAGAGAAATTAATTTGGAACACAAAGAGTAAAATAGTATCAGTAGTGTAGGTCATAGTGCTGTGTCACTCTCTCAAGGATGGGTTTATATTAAGGTCTGGTTCCACACACATATTAGATACAGAGTGAATAATCCAGAGATAATAGGCAAATCTACCCTGAGGACTTATCAAACTGGCCAAAGAAAATAGTCTGACAGAGGTTAAGTGTGGAGTGACACAGAAAGAAAACATTGTTTGTCATTTGGGAAGTGGGCCTGGCAGAGATTGACTGCTTCTGCTGCAGAGTTCTGGCATAGAACTCAAGATACTAAGGGCACTATACCCTAAGGAATGCTCCTATTCATAAAGAGGTGGTGCAGACCACATATTTTGCATGTCAAGTGAGTGAGGTTATCAGTTTCATTCATTTGAAACTTGAATTGCAAACAGCTGTAAAACAAAATAACAAAGAAATGCAACATGAAGCATTGTTAAGACAAGTACAGTAAACAATTCTAACTCAACAGAGTATTATTTAAAAGTAATATAAAATCACACGTACCTCACATAAAGCAAAGCATCATGGGCTGTATATGCAAATCACCACAAAATATTATGCTGGTTCAACTTTAAACAGAAATGCATGGTGCCGAAAGGCCTCTCACAAGTCTGCAAAGGGTGCCAACAGAAGACACAGACATGTGTTTCATCCTACCAGGACTCATCAGTGTGCCTTGTCTATATGACACCCCAGTGGAATGAACCAGCTACCCTAAGTTGGTCTATCTGGGTTAGGTCATAGTGAGCCCAATAAAAACAAAAACAAGCTGAAAACAAAGAACCTTAGTGCGCAAACACTTTGTTTTTCAGATTATTTAAAAGTGTTACTGATTATACTTGGGGATAAAAGGCAGATACTAACTCTATGGCTTACCTGTAGTATTTTAGGAAATTGAACATTTTATTCTATTTTTATAATATTTAATATGATTTTGAATGATTATATTATTTAGTTTGATATGAACAAGGAAGGTTGCTCTACTGATGAGCAAAGAGAACACTTTCACTGTAGAATACCTTATTCATTTAACTGTACTGGGTGAGATTTTAATGAGACTAGCACCTGCCCTGTGTGTGCAAGAATCACGCTAATTTAAATCTCAGCATTTCTAAAACATGTTTCTTAATTAGTTATTATTAGACCTTTAAATAAACTAAAATGTATGTTTTCAGAACTGCAAAAGTTCCGACACTTGAGTGTTACTTGAACAATCATTTTAAATGCTGAGGATTGTAATGTAATTACATTGCAAGCAGTCATTTACAGTCAATACAAACAGAAATGCCAGTTTCAAAGTAGCTTATTGTATGATATATAAAATGTCAGACATGAACATGAAATGGCTAGAAAATCCCTGCTGCAAATTTTACTATGATGTATCCTCTCCTCAATTAAAGATATTTTACATTCATTTTATTTAATGTCATTTGAAGATAGCATCTTGCTTCCAGTAGTTATAAAAATACTTAATATCTTGTACCTGGATATACGGTATGTGCACATAAAAGAAATAGACTCTTAGGAAGTATCACTGGTCTCAGCCATAACTAAATACAGATTATGTACAGGGTAACATGCTACTGGCAAAATGTATCAGATACATTTTAAGAAATAATTATAAACTAAATTGGAATTAGAAATATATAAATGTTCATACTGTGTTAATCCTAAATCTCAACTAGCACATCAACCTAATTATAGCTTTGACATCCATCTTCCTAGCTTGACCGCAATTTAGTTGTTATCAAAAGAAATTGCAGAGGAAATAAAAAAGAAAATGAATTTCTGTAAATTAACACCTTGACTTGCAAGAGATAAACATATTCACTCATTCATTCAGCTGAAATATTATTTTTCATTTTATTCCAAACAAAGAGTAATCTCACCTTTCAGTTATGTATATCAACTCTATAGGAACCAAAAATACTTGTATGGTTCAAACCTTTCACTCAGTGAGAACACTGCATTTCTGATTTATTTCTTTTGTAGAGGATTCATTTCCTCTATAATTTCAGATGAACATCTTAACAGGATTATTATTTTAGATTTTCAAAAACAAAAGAAAACACTGATCAACAGACATGCAGTGGTGCCAGTATGTAAACTGCAACTGAGGAAAACCAACCATGCCCAAGCAAATATAAAGGCTCTCAACTAGAAGCTGGTGTTTAAATAGTATTTACTGAAGTGCTCCTTCCAGTATACTGTTATAGGGTGCAAGCAGAAAAAAATCTGCTTATACTTTGTAGCGGTTTGTTGCATGGGGCACTTCAATAAATATTATCTAAGCACTAGGCTCTAATTGAGAATGTGTACTGGTTGTGTTGGCATATGCACAGTTTCCTTCTGATATTCTTAGACTGGTCAAAATGCTATGGATTTTATGCAGCCTATTAATATTTTCATTCAGTAATAGAGATGCAGTGAATTTAATTTTGCCAGTTAGGTAGTTAACTTTGTACTACATGTAGCTTTGTGAAGATCTGGCTTCCTGAGGATTTTTTTCAAAGCATGATATCATTTGTGCTACAAATAAAAAGCTGATTTTTAAAACAGAAACCACCCACTTCCCCAGCTCACATTACAACTCATCCTGCACACTGGCCCCAGGCACACCACACCCACAGTATATAATATCATAGGACCCCAGTTCACTTAGCTTGTCCCTGTTTCCCCACTTCTACTGTTCTTGCCTGCAGACAAGAAGACCATGGTACTCACAACGAAATTATGCCTAAAGTTGGTATCAAAGTGTAGTACTGATAGATGCCACACTATTGTATGTGGTATTTAATGGTTAAGATATTAAACCACATTTCTGATGGGTGAGACAGAAACAAGAGACTTACATGCAGAATAAATACTGACCTACTGAGTGGATTTATTCAGTTGCTCACATGCAGAGATAAGCATATTGCAATGTATGTAGTTGCCTTCAAAGTAAGGTACTACATGGCAAGTCCTCCAAAAGCACATATCACCCTTCTAGCCATGTACCATTTTCAAGGTGACTACTTAATTTACCGCATCTTGTTGCAGAAAAAATCAAAAATTAGTATTCCTGTGAGGCTGATAATGCATGCCAAATATGGACTTTGTGTGTCTCAGTTTGGAATACAGTATCTGATATCTCTTCTGTGCACAGGCTGTGGTTAAGATATGATGCATTTTATATTGTGTGCACAGCTAGCTGTGAAATTTTATTTCAGGTAGGTACCAGGTAGAAATCAAGGTTCTTATTGTACTGTTTAAAATCTAGTAGGTAGAAACCCTGAAGTCTTGTCTGCCATAATCTATATTTATAAACCAGGTTCAAATTATATCATCCATGGCTTCTAAATAACATTACTTAATGCATAATGGTTGTCATGTTTGCTGCATAGTGTGTATACACTACCAGTATGTACTGTGCCTCATTACTTTGTACACTGCTTGAAGGCACACTGGAAATAGAATATAATTTTTTAAAGGTACATTGCAATCACAAAACAGCTCAACGTGCTTTTACATAGCAATAACTTGGAGATAAGAATGCAGGTAGGAAGGGAAGAAGAAAGTATAGTAGGAGAGAGGAAGGAGGAAGGAAAGGACGTTTTATTTGAGGCGCTAAATTTATACATACTAATTCTTAAAGTGCTTTACAATTTATGAACAGTTGTCATTAACTACATACCTCTGCAAAGAAGTTGAATGAGGCTGATGTAGAACAAGGCAATAGTAAAATGGTTAGGTACATAGAATAAAAGATTGATTTAGGAGGAGGTTAACCACCAGAGAATAAAGTGACTTGCCCAAGAATACACCTGGAAGAAGTGGTGCTGGAGGGCTTCAAACTTGTGTCTACAGGTTCATAACGCTTTGCTTTTACCACTGTGCTACACTGCATCAGGTAGTATACCGACTGCATGTTGGCAAACTAGGCAGTCAAATATACCCTTTGTGGAGGGAGTTCAGAAGAAGACTCAAACACACAGGAATATGGTGCAAGGCACCCAAATGGGTGTTGTTTTATTAGAAGGCTATTTAAAATATTTTACTTCATGATATTGTCAGAATGTTAATATGAAAAAATAAAATATAAGCTTTAAACAGTCTTGCAGGAAACCTCTTCATCTAGCCTCTGCAGTTGGACCTTGGGAGCCATTATTACCTAACCAACTAATGAAACCATTCACCAACAATTTCAGGTAGGACAGCCCATTTGTACTGTGTATCTTGCTGCCCACTTCACCAGGATTCTATCAGGTGCTGCTACACAGAGGTGCCTGAAAATGCTGACCCCTGCAAAATCTGTCAATAACATCCCAGATTCTCAAGAAACCCAATATGCACCTCTGGAGTCACAGTCACTGCCAAGGGCTACTTTTATCCTTCTACTCTTTTCAGTGTTTAACATGTGTCTCTCAACTGGTTTGTGCTATTCTCACCTTATGGCCCTCCATGACACTGACTCTACACCCACTGGCTCCTATCTTGCAGACTTCACACCACCCAGCAACTACTCCTCCTTGCTCTTTAGCTTGAGGTAAATTGAATTCAAGATGTCTCAGCAGCTGTTTATATGCTAACAGATCATTAGGTGACCTGTCAGTCACATTTGAATTTCAGCTTATTATAAGTATAAAATGCCTAAAAACAATGAATGATTACAGACAAAGAAGGGAGACATACTTAAATGCTACTCCCTATTTGTAATATGAAAGGACAAGTGAAAACATAAGAAAAGACAAGGGCTGGATTTGCAAAACATCATGGGAGTAAGTCTCACTCCACAACTCAGGTGTGGACTGAAATCTCTGAAATTGTGGAGATTTGTATTCACAGTCAATTGCAGCCATGGAAGACATTAGGCCTGGTCCCACCTGGTGTAATATTTTCTGCAGCTGCAGGGGAAAAACACCCACAAGCTGTTCATAAATCACAGAGCCAGTCATAAACCGGCTCCACCTTGTGAATATTGCAGCTATGGAAAACTGTGGCTCCGCAAGTAGCAACCCACTTGCTCTGAGTTTTCTAGCTGTGGGATTTTAGTGCTTTGTGAATCTGTCCCAGGGGCTAGATTCACAAAGTGAATGGGACAAGTCCGCAGCTGCAGAGATTTGTATTCAAAGTCCACCGCAGCTACGGAGATGTTACGCTTGGTCCAACCAGCCGCAACATTTTTCCACACCTTAGGGAAAACACCCACAAGCTGTAAACTAACTCCACCTTTTTAGATAGCAGCTGCAGGAAAACTGCAGCTCCTCAAGTTGCAATCCACTTGTTCCAGGTTTTTCCTGCAGCTGCAGGATTTTGGGGCATTGTGAAGCAGGCCCAAAACCTTTAATAAGTCCCACTTCATGTGTTAGGGCCTGCCTCTTCTGATGATCTCTCGACCTTTCTATAAAAGAAGATGTATTGAGGCCAAGCTGCCCATCCCCAAGGAATTCAGGTAAAAACATGACTTCAGCCAGCTCAGGACCCAAATACTTATTGTAAACTTCCAGGTAACAGAAACCATTTTAAATACAAACAAGAAGGTACTTCTCACACAGAGAAATACTTTTCATGGGCAAGCATTCTGCAAAAAGGAGAACAACTCTGAAATAATCAGACATAGTTTTATCTCTTCTTTTCTTTTATACATGCTTCGAGCTTGTTTGCTCTTTTTGTTCAATATTGATAACTAGTAGTTGTGTTTTATGTTGAATATCTTATAGGGCTTAACTTGGGAACCTGTCTGTATTAACTAGTTGTTTAAAGTGTGTCTTTACATCGTTACTGCATTATTGGAGGGGTTAAACATAGGAAATGCAGACAAGCAAACTGCCGACAGCCAACAGATGAAGAAATCAAAATGGTCATAACTAAACCACCTGCAGAAAACAAAAACAAATGTGGAGAAAAGTTAAGTATGATAAAGGGTTATCCTTAGAAAGCCTTTAGGAGGAATCCTAGTTCCTATTCCATGTACAGTACCTTCATTTTTTTTCTTTCTCTTAATTGGGGGAGGGGTTTCAGATCTGCAGAAAAAATGCAGGAATTTTAAAAGAAACCATACCATTCAGCCTTGCATTTACTCTGAAAGAACTTTAGCTTACCGACAACTTGAAGTGGCTAGCTATTAGGGTACTATAGAGTGGACAAAATCACTCATGGAATAACGCTGCTGTAGGAAGTGAAAATGACTCTACAGCCACAGAGGTTGTTTCATCGCATGGTAAGAAAAGCTACCCCTGTCACTGTAGGCTGCTATGACAGAACATGAAGGTCACTGCCGGGCAGTGCCTGGCTGAGCTGCTCCCATGATGGAGTGGCTAGAGCACCTGCCTCTGACGGCATCAGAAACCTATGGGGCTATGGTTTAGATCTCCCAGGTCCCATTGTAATGCGACTTTAAAAAAAAATTCTTCACAGTCCAAGATTTCCTCTCTTCCCGAAATCCACGACTCCCCAGAGTTGATCATCATAATAAGTCGGGGTGTGGGGCAAAGCCCTCTGCAAAAGAAAGAGTGTTGCTGTTGTTTGAATGCGTGCACTCTTGTTGTTTCAGTTGGGATTTTGTCCTGGCTCTGTTACAGTGCACAATGTTGCATCTGTGCCCTTCTGTTGTGCGGATATATCCTTGACATTATGACCCCATGCTGCTATAAGCAATGAGTCTCCAGCCCATGTCTGTATTAACTGCAAGGTGCAGCTTTAATAGAGCGGGTAAAGAAAATAATCTAAAGCATACCCATGGTTGATCAGGCCAGAGGTAGCAAAGATAGAAAAGAAGATAGGCAAGAAGGCAGACCCTGTGCACAGAACAGAAATGGAAAAGTTAAGTATGGTAGCCATTTTATGGAGCCAGTGTCCTCTTATTTTTAGATCTAGACACTTCTTTATTTATCAGATGCCTTGGGGAGGGGGATTAAAAAAGGAAACGGGTAGGGTCTCACCTTATCAACCCTTAAAATATTACGCACAGATTTATAGAATCATACAGTAGAACAGCCCCATAACTAGGCAGGCTTGTGTAAATGGACATATAGGTGACATCTGATTGATTTATTTATTTGCTTTTGTTAACTGGGTAAGCACTAGACAGCCAAGTGCCTATTTTCAGGTGCGACCCGAGAGATTACAAGGTACATACATGAACATCGGGCAAAAACAAGTGAAGGATTACATTACAGAGAATTAGCACACAGGGACAATACTAAGCAACAGTACCAGCAGGGATTTACATTGCAGGCAGTAGGAAGAAGTACAGTGAAGTTTCATCATTCCAGGCAGCAATGCTGTAAGGCTTGCAGTTAGGCAAAGAGGAATAACATTGGGATAGAGGGGCCCTGAGCAAGATAAGGGAGTGCACAGTAATAACGCTCACCCTGTTGGGCAGGTGGGCCTAAGTGGTCTATTTTTCTAGTAAACTGTGAGTACAGGAGGTGTCTAGCACAGATGTACTCTACCTAAGTCATATTGTTACGGTAGCATCTCAGTTTGTTGGGGCCACAGGCTGAGAGGGTTTGTCTAGTGCAGAGACAGGTGGAGGACGTTTTGAGAAAGCTCCAGAGGAGGCTTTAAAGCTCTGGTGGGAGGGAGAGGAGCGAGTGCTTGATGGAAGAGAGTTACAAACCCTGGGCACATACACACGTAAGGCTCAGTCACCCATTTGTGTGCGAAGTTTTTGGTACCAGGAGGCAGTGAGAGTCACTGGATCTCAGGTTGTAGGAGGAAGTAGTTAGAACGAGGGACTCTGCAAGTTTAAGAGGGTGGCAGTTCTGACAATACTGTCTATGAAGTTGCCCGTGACATAGGAGCAGTGAGTTTCCTGGGGGAGCCATTCAAGCTGGGGTAGAGCTCACAGCGATGAGTGAGGCGGGGGCTGAGAGCGCAAATGGCATATGTTGTTGCACGCTGAGTCCCACTTACTAGACTAGTTTTAGCAACTTGAGCAAAGGTGACTAGTCCAGCAGAGCATAGGTAGGAGGACTCCCTGGCTAAGGTGAGACGGGCAACTGGAGTGAGACAACTTTTGCTCTGTAAGCATGTCCCAACTTGCAGTCTGAGGCCTTACATGAATTGTGTATGTGCATGTTCATATCCAGTTGCGGGTCAAGAGTCACCCCAGGTACTTGACCTGAGTCTGCAACTAGCAGTGGGACCCATCAGCCCCAGAAATCTGTAGTGAATCTGGGGCAGCTTTTAACTTGGCTGCTGAGCCAAAGAGCATGGCCTGTGTCTCTGCAGGTTAATCATAAGTTTATGGTCCTGCAACCAAGTTTGGATTTGGTCAAGTCCGAGTTTAGTTTGGTGTTGATGGTAGAGATGTCCTGGGAACTGGACATGATGACTAGGTCTATCTGCGTACAGCACTGAGGACCCAAGAGCCGAGGGTCGAGGTAGCTCATTTACGAAAGAGAGAGAGAGAATAGTAGAGGCCCCAGGACAGAGCCCTGGGGACTCAGTAGTTTACCTGGGCAGGCTCAGACAGGGCCTTGTTGAACTTGGTGTACTGCTGCCTGCCCATGAGATAATTACTGATCCAGGCAAGGGCGGGGAGGAGAAGCCAAGTGGTAGGAGAGAGGAGCACAGTAGTGAGTGGTCTACCCGATCAAAGCTTTTGAGAGATCAACAAAGATGGCCCTGGTCAGTTCGCCTCAGTCAGCAGCGGACCTGATCCCAGAGGTAACAACTGCTAGGGCTGTGAAGGTGCTATGCCCCTTTCTGAACCCATGCTGTGCAGGGAGAGTAGGTTGTGGGTCCGTAGGTAATGGTGACCTGAGAGGCGACTACCTTTTCCAGAAGTTTGCTGATCGCTGATAAGATTGCTGTGGGGCGTAGTTCTTAAGGTCTTTTGGGTCCTCTTACTTGGGCACAGGATGACTTTAGCCATCTTCCAGATGTCTGGGACTATACCTGAGGTACATTTTGATCTTACTGTGTTTTTATCTAGCATGCTTTACTGAGAGAGAAAGGTCTGCCAGAACAACAGGGTAAAATTCATTTCAAAAAGTGTCATAGGATTTCTAGCCACCCCAGCAAGCACCAAAAGTAGAAATGGGGGCATTGACTGAAATGGAATGTGTACTATGAAAAAACGAAATCTTATTCCACTCTGCCCAGCCCTCTCAATCACCTCACAAGGCCATCCAGGTCTGATTTTGTTTTAATCATATAGGAGTGCTCCATATGACTGGGAAGTACCAAGTCCAAGAAGTCATTGTTCCTTCTATGATATCATTGCCTTACAGCTTCCATTTCTACACTATCTTATTGTCTAATCTGTATATATACCTCCATTAGTCTTTAATGCATTATTTGCAAAATATTTCTTCCATTGGAGCAGCACCCTCAAATAGTATTTACAGAGTTTCCACTCTGAGCATATCACCCTTGCATTACAGACTGTGCACTGGCTGCATTGTAAGGTGGCACGTCATCTTCAAGATAGGGCTGTTAAATACAAATCCCTGCATGATCTGATCCTGGGCTACCTATATGACTGCCTGTGTCCTCATACTCCTGGTCACCCTCGTCACCCTCTGAAGGCTTCTCATTCACATCTAAAGCAGTCATGGCCTTTGTGGTTTTGTGACCACCCACTGCTATGGAACTCTACTTCAGTGTTTGAGGGAGGCCCACTTAGTGGAACATTTTAAAAGGGCATGAGGTTTCACCCGTTTAATCTGGCTTTTGTGGACTAATTTACAAGGTACCAAACAGGGACCAGGACTAAACTATAAATTCAATCATTTTACATTTAGATATTCAAGCAATGGGTTTCTGCTAAAATTTGTTTTGGATTAATTAAAGAAACTGCATATTGTTGTTTATGTATTATTTTGATTTTATGTAAGGTGGCTTTGACACTGCGGAATGGGGTTCCAGACAAATAAACTACTTAGCATTTCTGTACACTGCATTTACAATTAAATCTGCATTTATTGAACATTTTATCCTCATGCTCCAACCCACTTTGCAGATGATGACTGATTACGAGAGGTGGGCAAAGCATAGTGAATTCCAGCTTGCATTGAGCCTAGTGCCTGGTTCTGGCTTTGTTTGAGCTGTATTACTAATTCAAAGTCAAACCAAGTCAGTCATGATCAAAATGAGTATTTCTAAGAGCCTCAGCAGGTAGTGCAGTGGTAAGAACATTCAACTATTCTCATGCAGTCAGTAAGGAACATTGTCAGGTATCACAGAGCACTATTTACAGGAATTGCAGCAGTTATGGCTTGGCATATGCCTTGGCACATAGAGTCAACCCAGACCATTGGCTCACCTCTGGCTTGCCTCTAGGAGAAATATTCCTGACTTGCCCTCTCTAGGATTACCCTGGACACCTACTGTATATTAATGAGATAGTAAGGACAAGCTCTGGTGTAGTAATGAATACAGATTTTGAATACCCTGATAATGGGGTACTTGGTATCCCATATCCAAATACTGAGTATTTCATTAATTGAGGTATTCAGGCATAACCAGTGATTAAGTTAGACATTTTAGATAGGAGAACTCTCACAACTAGATTTCTAGGTGGTGAAACTGTTATTTTTTAGGTTGCAGAAATCTCCAATAGTAGTAAGTGGAGAAAGATGACAGAGGTGGTGGAACTGTCATGCAGTTTTTAAGAGGTGGTGGAAATGACTTCCTGCTCAATTTAACCCCTGGGCATAACATTACTTACAGCAAACCCTATATCTCCCAAGGTAATCAGGGATAGTCCAATGGTCACCTCCCTCCCTACCTTCCCTGCTTCATCCTTCCATAGTCTTATTTAAAAAAATGTTGTCACTAACCCATATTGCACTTTCCCCAGTAACCTAATACAGTCATCTGACAGTATAAGACTGTTGAAGAAGCCAAGCTACTGCCTGGGGGTTGACCTACTGTAATTAGGATCTGTTTTATCATTGTCTGCCAGAATTGTAGATCAAGGGTCAGGAGAGGTGTCCCTCTTAAAAAATGGCATGTTAGGCCATGAGGGCAGTCTAAGAAGGGAATATTTTAAATGACACTAGGCTATATTCCATACATGTTATCTTTAGTGTTAGCACCAGTTTACGTTGCTTTACATCACACAGTTCAGCAGTCTTCCAGGTAGGTTAATAGGGCAATGCTGAGTCAGATTAGTAAGGCAACATAAAGTGGTATGAATAATGTTCCTCAATATTGGCCACCGTCTGATCATGGTACAGCTCTAGGAATATGTCATAGAAACATAGACATTATCAGTAGAAAAGACATTTGGTCCATCCAATCCACCCATGGATCCCTATCTAACTCTGGAATCTGATTGTCACCCTGGGCATTAGCCCTCTTTCCTCCCAAGTCTCCTCCTGCTACTATCACCCTGAGTAACAACAATAGCCTTAATTCTGTCTCAACTGTGCTTGAAACCATTTATGGTTTTGTTCATACCACCTCAGCTGGCAGACTGTTCCAAGGCTCCACCACCCTCTGAGTAAAGTTATACTTCCTCAAATCACTCTTATACCTTCCTGCTTTCAGTTTCCAGTCATGCCCATGTGATTGTGAATTTGTACTTATGCTAAATCACTCTGCCCTACTGGCCCTGTATAATCCTGGTCACCCTTCATTGCACCACCTCTAACCTGTTCTTATTCTTCTGGAGGTGAGGACTCCAGTAGTGGGTGCAGTACTTCATATGCAGCCCTACCACTAACCTATAAAGAAGTGATACAGTATTACCTCTTTCCTTCTACTGTCTATACCCCTACCGATGCATCCTGACATTCCTATTTGCCTTACTAATGGTCTTACTGCATTGACTTGATTGTTTGAGGGTGTCACTAATGATGACTTCTAGGTCCCTTTCCTCAGTTGTAATGTTCAGCTGAACCTCTTCCATCCAGTACTTAGTCCTGCAGTTCTTGCTCCCAAGGTGCATCACTTTCCAATTTTTGTTGTTGAAATTCAATTGCAAGACCACAGATTACCTCTCAACATATGCAGATCACTCTGTATCACTTAATCTCCTCATTGCTGTCCACCCTCCCACAGAGCTTTGTGTCATCTGCAAAGAGACACAACCTGCCCTGGACTCCAGTATCACTGATGAACATATTGAAGAGGTTGGGCCCCAGGACAGATCCCTATGGCACCTTACCAGTGGTCTCCTTCCTTCTAAATTTACACCTTTGTCACACCCTCTTCAGCTTCCCCTTAGTCAACTTCCTACCCATCGTACTCTCCATTTTCTTCAGCAGTGACTTTTGAGGTACTGAATCAAAGGCTTTGCTGAAATCAAAATAGAGTAGATCTACTGCATAGCCCCATCCAAAGCCTTTGTCAACCAGTCAAATAAACTATTAGCTTCATCTGACAAGACCTCCCTACCATAAACTCATGTTGCTTACTTTCCTGGAGGCCATTGCTCTCCTGGTAGTGCACAAGGTCCTCCTTGACTAGTGACTCTTTCTGTTTACCCACAACTGGGGTTAGACTGACAAATCTGTAATTCCCTGCCTGCTCCTGATCCCTGCCCTCCCTTGTGGAGAGGAACCATGTCCACACCCTCCAGTTCTTCTGAAGTACCCTCACTATAGTGAGCTACTGAATAACTCTCCCAGGGCTTCAGTAAGTTCACCAGCTCTATAAGCACCCTCAGATAACATCCCAACTGTTCCCTGGCCCTTATCTAGCTTGATGGCTGCTAGACCTTTCTGGACCCTTTCACTGGTGAAAACTGGCTGCCTCATCGCTAGGACCCCTTTAAAAGATGCCACTCTATGATAAGGG
This sequence comes from Neoceratodus forsteri, assembly GCA_016271365.2. Lineage (NCBI taxonomy): Eukaryota > Metazoa > Chordata > Ceratodontiformes > Ceratodontidae > Neoceratodus > Neoceratodus forsteri. The sequence continues at coordinate 676,741,679 of CM028135.1, forward strand.
TCCACTGTCCTGCCTGGTGAAGACAGAGAAAAAGTAGTAATTTAGGATGGCTGCTTTTGCTCATCCTCCTCCTCCTCTAATAACATACCTCATAACAATAGCCTAGCAATTTCACTCCATTTCCTTTTTTCCTAATATATCTGAATAATTTCTTCCTCACTCTCAACCCTTCAGCAATGCACACTTGTCTGCCTTAGCTTTCCTAGCTGCCCTTATTCTTCATTGGTATTCTCCTATTCTTCCTCCCCTGCTTTTCATTGTACTTTATGAAGGTCCCTTTGGCATTCCTTCTACTCTGACCCTATATAGGGTATGTTTACAATTCCCCAAGGGTGGGAAAATAGTCTTGTCCAACTTACTGGAGAGATTGACCTCTCTCTCCCACAAGGGACCTTATCTTGGTTGGGGACTTGATCCTCAATTGGCTTTTCTGACCAGCAGTTCACATACGTTGAACTCCTTAAGCAAATTAACCTATCTCAAATCATCTCCTCCCCAACTCTACTAAATGCCATATCCTCCAACCACACCCTCCTTGATAGGTGCCTAACAAACAGAGAAAATATGATCCAATCAGCGGGATGTTGTCTGATCATTAGTGACTATTCCCCACATACTGCACATGGTCTTTCCATAGCCCCATACCCTACCCAAGCTTATATCATTCAGAGACATCTCAAAATTTGACATGACCAAACTTTGCACTGATATTTTTGGGGTTAACTGGTCCACCCTCTCCTAGATAACCAATGTTGATTCATCCCTTGGTTTCCTCACGGCTGCCCTGTCTTCAATACAGGACAAACACTTTCTGGTCATCACATGTTGTATTATGGGTGGGAACTCTAGATGTCTCAGTAAAGAACTGCTGTCACTCATGAGGTAGTGAGACACAGCTTGGGTCACTTTTAAATCATCTCTGTACCCCACTAAATGGAATAACTATCGGAGACTCAGGAATCTCTGTAAGTGAGAATCCAAACTACTTAAAAGCCTCCTTTTTAAGACCCAGCACACCTGCAACCTTGGGGACCCCATTGATTCTGGTCCTCTGTAAACTCCTTCATGAAGTCTTGCCCTTAACTTAACTTGCTCACAGATGCACTACTCCGACTGAGCCTTCATTAGTTGCAGATGTCTTAAACAACAAATTTGCAAATATGGACACTTATCTTGTGAACCTCCCACCTAAATCCACTAACCCCATGACAAGAATAGGGTCCCAGGAGGACAGGTTGCCCTCCATTCTATTTTAAAGCCATGTTGACCTTGGAAGTTTGATGTCTTCTCCTGGCAGTGCTTGGAGTGATGGACTATGTCCTAGGTTCCTAAAGTTGATAGTTGATTTGATACACAAACCTCTTTCTATCCTTTTCAACCTATCCCTGTCCACCACATCTATTCCCTACTTTAGAAACAAGCCAGAGTTGTTCCCTCTTTAAGTCAGGGGACCCCAAACTCCCAAAAACTATAGACCAGTGTCTATATTGTCCCACATGAGAAGGTCCTTGAGAAAATAGTATTTTCTCAAATCTCAGACTGTCTTTCAAAATGCAGTGTATTATGTGCTAACCAGCATGGTTTTCAGAAGGACATATACCATTATGTGGGTGATGCAATTAGGGAACTACAATTAGGGCAATGGGAGAAGGTCATGAGTGACATGTGGGTACTGGATTTAGCAGTGCCCTGCACTCATGACTGTTTTCACCATTGACACTGTTCTTCTCTGGTCCTCATACCCAGACCCAGAGTAGGTATTGGGGAGTATGGAGGTGAGGGGGCAAAGCCCTGGCAAAAACAACTGTTCTCCCCTGCTCTCCCTTGTCACACTGCTTGTTGTGGTGGAATGTACGGGCATGGTAGTTGCAGGTGACATTTTCTGGAACCCAAATTTACGGTTACCAGATTCATGTCACCTTGACATGGGTGGACCTCGAAGGTTATAGCACTACCACTGCACTGGCCCATTTTGAAGACCGTATACTTAGGGAAGCAGATAATGGTTAGCTCACCAGGGCAATCTTTGTCAATCTATCTAAGGCTTTGACTTTGTAGATCATCACATCCTCTTCCATAAACTTTATTCCTATGGCTTTTCCCCAAGTACCTTGAATTGGTTCTGAAATTACCTCTGAAACATTTCCAAATGGTCTATATTTAAGAGGTCTTATCCAGCCCACTACAAGTATATAGTGGGGTCCCACAATGGTCCATCCTCAGGCCCATCCTCTTTTCAGTCTGTTAACCACTCACTTGATGATCACTCAGGCTGTCCTGAGAACATGTATGCAGATGATATTATCTTATTCAGGAGTGGCAATAGCCCTGTTAAGCTACCCCTACCCCTATCCCTATCCCTATCCAATGATTTCTCCTCCAGGCTTTGATGGGTTACAGACCTATCATCAATGCAAAGAAAATGAAAACCATGTTATTTGGCTGAAAGTCTGTCTTGCCAGATGCACCATGGGTGCCTCATCCTTCCTTTGTATTCTGGCCCCAGATGGAGCCCCCTCAAAATGTCACTTCCTTTAAGTAACTGGGGATTACTCTCGACCCTTCCCTCTCCTCCTCTAAACATATAGGGCTAGTCATGAAAAGGGTTACCTGGCAACTGGGTGTTTGCTACTGACTGAAACATCTCATGACTCCTGGAGTGAGACTAGCTATAGGCCAGGGCACACTCCTACCTCTTCTTGACTGCTGCCTCCCATCATTTCCCTAACCTTGTCCAGTCACCTATCTCACCTTAACACTGCCTTTAATAACATCTGCAGATTTGTCATTCTAGCCCCTTATAACACCCACCATTGCATGCTCTATTCATCGCATAGGTTGCTCTTCCCTCAGGCACATAGGGATTTCCTCAGGGGCTCCCTAATATTCATGTCCCTCATGATGGCACTAATTTCCCATTACTCAGACTTCTAAGTATCAAACAGGGCTCAAGAAACCTGAGGTCCTCCACCAATGCCTTCTCACCTGTTCTGGGTCTAACACTGACATGGGGCAGAAAGCTTTCTCTAGCACCACCCTTAGGCTGTGGAATGCCCTCCCAGCTGTACTGCACAGATTAGGGCCCCCGATATTCAAGGCTTACTATAAAATCTCTCTGCTATCATCCATGGCTTGCTTCTGTAACTCCTTATCTCTGCCACCTCAGCTCCCTTGGCAGGCTCCTCACCCATGAATTGGTGAGTGCCAGCTGACTGGTGGGACTGTTGTTCCCCAAATATGCTTATTCTATGCTGCAATCTCTTATGACTTATGGTCTCACTGTAGTAGCTGAACCTTGCTCATTGTACCAATTGTATATAGTAATTTGTCCTCTCATGTATTTGTTAACTGCTCATGTTATGAATATGTCTCTTAAATTGTTTATTCTTGATATTCACTGTAAATTATCTTTGTACCTGTATATTGTAAATATTCCTGTATCTCTGCTCTTATCATGTACTGTATGTGCCATCTAGATGGCCAGGGTCATACCTGAAAATGGTCCCTGGGACCAGTGTGCTTACCCGTTATCAAAAAGAAATAAATAAGTAAATAAATAAAAAATAAATAAATAAAATGAACCACATTGGTTGCTTGGACCTGTTTCTCATGGTTACTGTTTTCAGGCTATCTCTGATGCCTTGAGAATGGCCCTTTATTGTCTCCCATCTCTCCTCCACCCTTCTATGAAATCTACCATACTAACTTGTCCTAAACCAACTCCCTCAATCTGTTTAAGTCTGCCTCCTAAAATCAATGATCTAATCTTTGGATTGGGGTTTACAGGTCCCCATGGCTAGCTCAAACCAAACAGTTATAGTCATTGTTCTCTAGTGGCTTTCCTACCTGCACCACTCCTACCATCTCCGAGTTGCTTGAGCACCACATCAAGGACGCCAGCCTGCCTGGTGTGTCCTCTAGCTGACTGTACTATCAGACTGTCTTTGAATGTATTCCACAAGGCCTGCCTTCTGGTGTTCCTTGCAGCCAGAACCTCTCAATCAGTGAGCCAAAAGCTTTATTGTTCAGCAATATGCCATTAAGGCTGAAGAAATATACATGATAATACAGAAATACAATAAATATCAAAAATTATAGCATGTAGACCTACAATATAACATATTCTGAGGTCCATAACATTAATATAACAAAATGACTAGATAATAAAACATCATAAACTGTCTGTGTTAGCCAGAATACTTTCAAATTAAATGGAAGGATACGTTTGTGATAAATACATATAAACAGAAAAAAATTATATTGACTTGTCCTATAAAAGAAGAACCATCTGGGACATAAAATGCAAACAACTTTGTTGGAAACTACTAAGTCTTAATATAATTATTGAATCACCAAGGCAGGACATTAGCTAATGCAGAAACTGCATGTAATCCAATTTATGGAATTCTCAATCATAAAAGAGGTCCCAGTAAACTTAAAACTGACCTTTAATCAGGTATCTTTAAAAATAAATATAGGTAGTTAAAAGAAAACTGCACCTCATATCTTCTAAATGTTATTTGTTTCCATGTCAACAGACAACTCTTTTCATGTAGCTGTTAAAGATGTCTGCAACTACTTCAGTTAGTTTTCACACTTCATACTAAGCCTGTCACTGTCCTGGGAGGGTCAATTTTGTGGTTGTTGAAATTCATTGTCCTGAAGAGCTGCATTAGTATATGAGAATGTGATGCATAATCAACCTTTAAACTCCCCATCATGCCTGTCTGCTTAAGTAGTTTTAAAAGAAACAAGCTGCAAGAAGGTTGAAATACCATTTACCTTCAATGAGTTTTACAAGCTTTCTCAGTTGTAATGCAGGTCTTCCCTTTAAACTCCATTCGGTTTATGAGTTTCCAGAGAGTTTTTGCAGGGTATTTGTTATTTCAGCATAGAGATACAGGATATAAATGGTTGATCTGACATCATGTTCTCATATGCTATTGCAGTTCTCATGGACAATGAGATTTCAACAACCACAACATTGACCCTCCCAGGACAGTGACAGGGAGTAGTATGAAGTATAAAACCTGACAGAAGCAGTTGCATACATCTTTAACAGCTACATGAAAAGTGTGGTCTGTTGACATGGAAACAAATAACATTTAGAAGACATGAGGGTGGAGTTTCTTTAACAACTTTACTTTGAAAGTTTAGTACTGAGAAGCACCACCATGATACAGCAAAGATTTATTCTTCTTAATACTCTTAATATAAAAGTAGTTTGCCAGTTAACTGGTAATAAACACATCATTTACTGAAACCCACAGGATCATCACGGACTCAGCAAAGACCCGAAAATATCCAATTTATCCATGTAGCCCTTAACTTACTGTAACATGTACATTGAAAAACACATGATATAAATTTCTATACTCCAACTACACATAGGTAGGGGGTATCGCTGGCATTTGGAATATGAGCAAATCTGGTATAGAGTAACTGCTTGAGAATATGTTAAACTTATAGTGCATATAAGCACTTTTTAGGACTGGGAATGTGATCTAGATAGATTGTATAACCATATGACATCACTTCTGAGTGCCATGGAAAAATCTAGATTTTGAAATATTAACTAAGTCTAGTTGTTGATTAACTATTCTAATCTTGTTCTTTTGTTAGTTTTATACTTAAGGTTGATGGCAATCCCTCTTAAATGATTCAAAAGATACAAATGACATATTCCTTCAAAGAGAGTGTACATGTGCTAACCAGGGAGACATTCTACACCTAGTTGCCATCAGCTATATTTTCATCTAAACCTAAATATAATAAACTGTCAGAAGTAGCTCTAGTACATTGTATCAAATACCCTAAGACCAATGAATCAGCCAAATTTTATAACTATAAAACCAAGTTCTGCTCTAATGTAAGCAGTAGATATGGACTTATTCAAACCAAGGTATGATTTAAAAGCTGGATTGAAAACTTTCCATCTTTGCAACTTTGTATGGGGCCTATATGTCCACTCTATATAAGGCCTGTGGATTTAGTTTGAAGAAATGGCTTCCTCAGAGGTTTGATACTATGACCACTGTATTTGTAATTAAACTTTTCAAGCCTAAGAGTGTTCTTTTAATGTTGTCTGGGTATTTACAAAATGAAAGTACCATGAGCCTTTGGAAGAGACACATAGACCAAGACAAACATTATTTACTTTCAGTGGTAATAGTCTAATCTCCCAATTTATCTTAGAATAAATGTCCCCTAACAAAATGACCACCTGACTTGTTTTGTTGATAGCCAAGGAAAGTTTATGAGATACCCTGGCCAAACAGTCTAATTTCTTTTAAAGACCACACTGAGACAAGGAAAAAAGAACTAAGTCATCAGCATATGCCAGTGCAGGTATTTCCACGGATCCTATTTTCAGTCAGTCAGAAACAACTAGAAAGATCTTCCAAATGCAATCCATATAAATGTTAAAAAAATGCTGTTGTTTTTTAAAGTATCCTGTTTCCATTAGCAGATTATAAAGATCTACCACTAGAGGGACCGTAGAGCTTTCATTTGTGGTGCAACTGTATTATAGCAGTATAGTCTTCTCTTCCTCTAACTTTTAGTATAGTCTTTCTTTCCCTAACTTTATAAGAGTTTCTCAAATGATGTTTCACCTGATAAAATGTTTGATTTTTCTTATACTTTCCTGCTCAATCCACTACATATCTTTTCTCACCATGCCTCTAGACTCACTCTGACAACTCTCTCTATGCTCTCTATCCTCTCTCTTCCTCTTCTCCTCCACCCCCTGCCCCCCATTGTTACCTGCCACACTCACTTCACTCTTCAATTCGCTTTTACCTCATCTCCCTCTTCAGACCTGGGAACACTACCCTTCCTCCCTACAGCCTCACTCTTAACAATTCCTATTTACTGCGTGACTACTACATATTCTTTGCTTCCAGCCTCCCTCCTTCTCTCCTCACCCCTTATCTCCAGTTGAGCCTGCTCTGTACATTGGAATAAGAGTGTAAAGATTCACTACATTATCATTGCACTCCTGCTCCTATCTTCCAGAGACATAAATCCTAACCCTGACCTTGCCTTCCAAGCTCCTTGGCACCCCATCCACTGCTCCAGGAACTTCCCATCAAGCCTCACTGCTCTTCCCATGGTCTGAAAATTCTTCAGCTAAATATATGCAGCCTTCCCCTAAAGTCGATCTCCTCCAGCCTCTGGTTACTTCACTTGATCCTGATATTATCATCCTGTCTGAACCCTGGCTCAACAATAAAATATGTGACCCTTCTCTCTTCATCCTGGGCTATACTATATCTCAACAACATTGGTCAGGGAGAGGCAGAGGAGTGGTTGTCTCTGTCTTCTCATCTATCCAATTCACCACCATTCTTTCTGCATCTGTCCCAAAAGCATTGAGGTGCTTATCTTACAGCTATCCTCCTTTCTCCATCCCTATATTTGTGACAGATACTGTACCTATTGACACCCAGGCCTCCACTCTTCTGTTGTTACATACCTCATCAGTTTGATAGTATCCCACACCTCCTCAGGTGAAGTATGTATTATTCGTGACTTCAGCTTAAACTGGCTATCCCCACCATGAACAAGTACAAAATGAAATTGATGCCCATAACTTATCACAGCTCATCCTTGATCCAACTCGGATGAACTATAAAATAAATAACCACCCTTAATTGACTGGGCCCTCACTTACACCCTCATAGGATCATTAAATCTGGTGTATTATCAGATGCCCTTAGTTACCACTCTCATGACCTTTCTGGTATGTAAAATTATAGAATCATGGCCTCCTCCTTAAACCTTAATGACTCACTCATATAAATCTCTGAACGTAGTTCCCTCCTCCATGACCTAGCTCATACAAACTGGGCCCTTATAGCCTCAGCAAACTTGACAGATGAAGCCACAGAAGGTTTTAAAGGTAAATGTCTTGACATTTGGAATCAGCATACCCCACTTGATGTGTCAGAGTCCATAGGAGCTACCTTCCATGGATCTCCACCTGAACTCATAGCTTGTCAAAGAGCTCAGGACCAAACTTGAAGCTACATAAAGTCTCAAAGCTCCCTAAAGACTATGATGTATATCGTTCTCTTCACAACAAGTGCACAAAAGCCACTCATTTGGCTAAAGCAGACTACTTTAGCTCAACCTTTCAATCCAACATAAACAATCCCTCTAAATTCTGGTAAGTCATCCACTCATTCTTCACCTCCTTCCTCTCCCTCCCTCCCCTTCTCAATATAAACAACACCCTTATTACTGATCTCCTCAGTGCTGCTACTGAATTTAATTCATGCTTCACCTCTTGTGCCTCTGCTCTCCTATCCTCCTTACCATCTACTAGGCCAGGTGCCCCTCACCTCACCATGCACACTGCTCCAACCTACGTGTTTCTCTTTCACCATAATTTCCTTTCTGACACCTTGATGCCTTAAACCCATCCAAAGGAAGTTCACCTGATGGCTTGGACCTCAAGCTGCTATATTCAGCTATGGCTATCGCTGCCCCACTGTCTGACCTCTTCAACCTCTCATTCAAAATAGGAGCCATCCCACCTATTTAAAAGCATGCCATTGTTCTTCCTACTGAAGGGTGGTGATCCTTCCTCCCTGAGGAACTACCATCCCATATCCTCTTTCTACTCTTGCAAACTGCAAGAACACTTGGTTCTTGCCCAACTCTTTATCTCTAACTCCAACTTTTTCACCCTTTCTGATCTGGTTATCAGAAAACTACTTCACCACCACCTCCTGAGTAGGCTTACTGAATCCATCCTCTCGGGATGGACAGTGGTCAAACCATGTCTGCCATTCTTGTTGACACCTACTACTAAACTCCCTTTCCTCAGCAGGTCTGACTGACACATCCACTAACTGGTTCAGAGCCTACCTTGTAGGCCAGACCCAGTCAGTCAGAATCACTGACTCCACATCTCCCCTCCCTATCAACACTGGTGTCCCTCAAGGGTCTGTGTTTGGCCCTATACTTTTCTCCATATTTCTTAACTACCTACCATCTGTCTGTACATCAACCTCAATATATATGTACACAAATGACACAGTCCTCTACACCTCCAGACAGTCCCCACTTACATCACCAGTAATACCTTTTGAAAAAAAGCTGCACTGCTGTATAAAGTTTTGAGAGTCAGGTGTTTTATGCCCATTAAATAATACCCACATACTGTATCTGCAGACAGTGATGCGTAATACTGTATATGGTCACAGTTGGCTAAAAGGTTTGAATGGTATTTAAAGTAATGCACTGCAAAAGAAAACTAAGAGGCTAAGGGAGGCTACATTGCTGCCCCATCTGCATGCACCTCTCTGGCTGAGGGAGGAGGTTGCCAGACTCAAGGCAGAGTTTGCTTGGGTTCATGGATCTACTCCCCACCCAGGAACCACCTAGTCTTTCACTGTTACCTCAAAGAATGGCAAGAAGGAGGAGTGGCTGGACAATGGTGGGCTCAGGGAGGGTAAGGGTGGTGAAGCACAGGTACATCCCCATCCAGTACCACTAAAACTCCTACACCACACTGGCTGGGCAGAAATGTCCCACAGAGCCACCCAAAGTGGTGACCAGGGTGATTGTGGGGTCCTCCATAGTGGAGACCCCAAAGAGGTGGCAGGGGACCCCAGAGGAAGAGGAAGCAAACCTGATGGGGACTCTATAGTGGGGATACAGTTTTGGGCAGGTAGGGATGAGGAGAAGCAGGTTAGGTGCCTTCCCGTGCCATGGCTCAAAGGGATGGAAAGAGGATTCAAAAGATCCCTGGCACAGCAGGAAGGGACTGAGAGCTGGACATCATTGTCCATCTGGGCACCAATTACCTGGCTAGGGATGAGTCAGAAATAGAACAGGAAGAGTTCAGGGAATTGGGGAGGGGTCTTAGGCATCAGCATGATCTGTGACCATCCCAGAGGTGCTACCTGTCTACAATAGGGGAAGGACAAGGTTCTCCACACCAGGAACCTCAATGCATGGTTGAAGGAATGCTGCAGAGAGGAGGATTTGTAGCATAAGATATGAGTGCTGGGGATCAGGCACCTAAATAGCAGTGACCCAACCCGGTGCATGTCTCCAGGGCTACCGAGAGTAGGGTGGCCAGATGAGGGATCAGTGAATATAGTGATGGGATGTCACTTACGATTATGTGGGGGAGCAAGCATGCACAGAGGGTTGGGAGGGAATGAGGGGTGGTGTCATAGTGGGTTGTGGAGCTGACCCCATGGTTTGATGGGTGGGTTGGTGGCATTGGTCTGCAGGGTACTGGGTTTGGGTCCAGGCATTGGTGTGTTTTGTTGCACCCAACCCAAACCCTTTTTAATGTTTTCACCCCTCTAACATGCACCCCTTGGAGTTGAGAATCCTTGAAGGGAGTGTGGGGGATGAAGCTTCCTTGAGGGGTGGAGGGGAACAGCCCCTGCATAAAAACATTAAAAAATAAGTCTTGGTGCCATTTTGTTGTGCGCTAGATATCAGAGTGCTGGAAATAAATTTCCAGCACTCTGACTTCATGATAATGGAGATCGCTTTTAGGCTTTGCCATTGTCACATAAACCCAGGAATTTAAATGCATTAGGGAATGCCCCACCTGGAGGGATAAAGGCCTGTACATGGGCGATGGCCTGCATCCATCTTGGGGGTGGCTGTAGTCCTAATTGAATGGTTTAAATGCTACATTGGTGTGCATATAAACTGGCTGGTGGGGAAGGGATGAGGAAGGAGACATAAACTGCCCCCAATAGGCTTACAAGGTCAGTAGTAGGAATACAGAGGAGGGAAATCCCAAGGGAACCAATTAACCTAAGAATCCAGGGAGTGGAAGGAAATGGAGATAGAAAGAAGAACAGTGGAGGAAATAAGGGAGGACAGATGGGAAAAATGAAGGGTGGCAGAACAATCTGGAGAGCCATGTGTGCAAATGCTCTAAGTCTGGGCAATAAGATTACAGACCTAGAGGCCATCATGGCAGAAGCAGACTGGACATAGTCACAATTAATGAGTCTTTGTGCAATGAAAACCAGGACTGAGATGTAGCCATACCAGGTTATACTTTATTCAGAAGGACTGATAAATAAAAAGGGAAAGAGTGATTCTTTATATGAAGGAAAACATAAAAGCTACAGAAATACAGGGGGAGCAGAGGTACTGTGGATCACTCTGAAAACACAGAAAGGGGCAGCTATTAACAGAAGAGAGATCTACAGACCTTCAGCACAAGGGGGAAGGTGGGTAAGGTTGTTGGAAGCAATCTGAAGGTTGGCAAGCAAGGGGAGGTACTGCCAAGGAGGACTTTGATCTACTGCATATGGATTGGAGCCCCAGCTGCAGCAACAGTTAGAAGTAGGGACTTCCTGGACTCCTATAGGGGCATTCCTCAGGCAACTAATTAAAGAACTCACCAGGGCAAATATTCTGGACCTGGTACTCAACAAATGGGGACAGTGTTGCTGAAATAATGATAGGTAGCCAGCTGGGGACCAGTGATCATTGTACGGTGTGGTTCAATATAACAAATGGGCCAGAACCAACCACATAAAATGATAGTCCTGAACTTCAGGAGGGCCTATTTTAATAAACTGGGAGAATATCTCAGGGAAGCCGAGCAGGGATAGGGAAACTGGGTGGAGTCAAGGTACAGTGGGAAAAATAAGGAGGGAATTGAGAAGGCAGCAAACCTCTGTGTTAGGCAAGTTCACAAGGGCAAGAGAAAAAGAGACCACTATGGTCTCTAAAGAAGTAGAGGAGAAAGTAAGGGCAAAAAGTTAGCATTTAGAAGATACAAGATGACACAGATGGAGGAGGATAGGAAGAGATATCAGGAGAAGCAAAGAGAAGCAGAGAAAGCAGTGGTAGCAAAAGGCACAAACAGAGGAGAATATTGCCAAGTCAGTGAAAAGGGTGATAAAATGTTCTTTAGGTACATAAATGAAAAGAGGAAGACCAAAGGAGGGATAGTAAGGCTGAAAGGGAAGGAGGGGTTTGTGGAAGAAGACCAAAAAGCAGACATATTGAAGAAATACTTTTGTTCAGTATTTACATAGGAAGGTGTAGGAGACAAGCCACAGATAAGGAACAAGGGCATAAAAGGAAGGAAGGTGGAAACTAGTGCTTTTACAGAGGGAAGAGTACTCAAAGAACTAGCATGAATAAAACTAAGGCAATGGGTCTTGATGAGTAGACTCTAGGATACTGAAGGAGCTTAAACAGGTGCTGCCTGCACCTCTGACAGCCCTGTCCAACCTACTACTGTATATGGGGACTGGAGGAGAGAAGATGTGATCCCATTTCATAAAAGTGGTAATAGGGAGGAGGCAGGAAATTACAAACCTGTCAGCCTGATGTCAGTGGTGGTTAAAGTAATGGAATCACTACTGGAAGCAAGGATTGGGAAAACCTTGTGACCAGCGGATTACAGGATCCAAGGCAGCATGGTTTCATGGAGGAGAGATTGTCAGACAAACCTAATTGAGTTAATTGACTGAGTGACAAGGAAAGTGGATCAGGGCAGAGTGGTGGATGTGGCCCATATGGTTTTCAGTAAGGCCTTCAATAACATTCCACCATCAAGACGGGTGAGACAGCTGAGCAGCCTAGCAGTAGGTCCAAAAGTAGTAAATGGGTAAGAAGTTGGCAAAAGCAACAGCAGTCAGAGGATGGTGGTAAATGGTGTTCACCTGAAGAAGGCAAGGTGACCAGCAGGGTGCCACAGGGGTCAGTACTGGCCTGATCCACTTCAATGTCTTTATTAGTGACATTGCAAGAGAGGTGCAGGGAAAATATGCCTGATTGTGAGTGACACAAAATCTGCATCAGAGTGGATGTACTGGCTGGGGAGCGGGATGAGGAATGATCTGAAAAGCTGGAAGACTGGTCAAGGGTTTGGCAACTGGGTTTCAATACAATAAAGTGCAAATCGTGCACATGGGGCACCGAAACCTGGGGATGATGTATCAATTGGGCAGGGAGGTATTGGCAACCACATAACAGAAAAGGTACCTTGGGTAATCATTTCTGATGACTGGAAGATAGCTAGACAGTGCAGTAAGGCAGTGGGAAAGCTAGCAGGATTCTCATGTGCATAGGGATGGGTATCACCAACAGAAAGAGGGAGGTAGTGTTACCCTGTATAGATCGATGGTGAGGCCCCATCTTAAGTATTGTGTCCAGTTCTAGAGGCCCCATCTTTGAAGGACATAGATAGGTTAAGGGTGGTACAGAAGAAGGCAACCAAAATGGTGCGGGCCTGCATCTAAAAACCCTATGAGGAAAGACTAAAGGAATTAAATATTTTGTCTCTAGAGGAAAGGAGGGAAAGGGGGACATGATAGAAACATTCAAATACATCACAGGTATTAACAAGGTACATGAAGGTAGCATTTACATAGAAAAGATGCTCAAGGACAAGGGGTTACACTATGAAGTTGAAGGGGAAACCCAGAGGAGATATGAGGAAATATTTATTCACGGACAGGTTGGTGGACGATAAAACAGCCTCCAGAAGAGGTGGTGGGTAGCTAAAAGGGTAATATGATTCAGGAATGCATGGGTAGACACAAGGACATTAGAAATAATGCAAGGGGAGGACTAGAGATCAAGTAGGGTCTGTGATAGTACAGTAGGTAGGGCAAATAGGGCAGATTAGGTGGGCAGAGGTACTTATCTGCTGACAACTTCTATGTTTTATATAAAAATCAGGTTGTCATTTACCATGCTCTCCCTTTGTAGTGTTAGATCACCAGTCAAAGGAAAACAGTGAAAAGGCCTCATGTAAAGCAAAAGGAATTATGATAACCTAAATCTCATTTAAATGTGTGACATGTTAAACCTTTTTATTTTGAGATGTGTATTCTTTTCCTTTTTCTGGAGCTGTCTAACATCAAGAAGCTGAAGATGTATATTGAGTACTTAATTATGTTTACATCACTTTTTGTAGGCATCAAAGCTTGGCACCTGGTGTATTTGCTGTACTGAATTTTTATGTTCAAAAAAGGCATGATCAACCAGTTAGGAGCTTTTGAAAAGAGAATCACTTTACTGAAACAGTTATAGGCTCACCAAGACAAACAAAATATGAACTGGCTCTGTAGCTCTGAGCACTGGGGATCGTACTGGTATGCGGGCAATTGGGTTCACACCAGAAAACTAGGACATTAGGAAATGGAGGCCAGTAGGAAAGGTTTAAAGAATCTGTCAGGACACTGTACTTGGGGAAGTGAGCTTAGAGGTTCCTGTGGTGGTGTGGTGGAGGTCCTGTTGATGATGTGGTGACCACGTACTGTCAAGTACTCCCAGGCCAGCCACAAACATATGTGTGCATGTGTGGGAAAGGACAGGGAACAGATGCAGAAATGATGCACAACCAAGTGAGATGGAAGCCTCAGAGTTATCAAATGACATCTGAACCACTGGCACAATACCAAGACCCCTCCAGTGAGTGCTCCTCCTCCTCATAGACTTCTAAGGAGACCAGCAGCAGGGATGAGCTGGTCCTATGAGGTGTCGGGGGTAATGAAGATCTATATGGCATGCAGGTGACAGCAAGGTGAGTCTGGTAACTTCTGTGCGCTGTTCAAAGGAGAAAAAGTGGACATAAGGAGCAACAAAAAATTAAACATTGCCCTAATCTCAGTTCCATTTTTTTTGTGGACCACGGAATGATGTTCAAAGAGGCACTCAGTTGTGGCCACCCAAACATTTCTATATTTAAAACCACACTTATGCACCAGAGGAGTTATCCTACCCAGCTTATAAGTGTGAATACAAATGAGCCTTTCTAGTTACAGGTGGCAGGTTCAGTACTGCTTATACCTGTTCATATTTCCAGCTTTTGGTCATGGTAGGACTGCATTTTTGACAAATGGAAAAGGGAATTGCAGGATTGATCAATGAAACATATTATTCTGAATGATTCAGTTAAGTTTCAAGAATGACTGACAGCTGTAATTAAAAGCAAAGAGGAAGTTATGTAACAGATGTTGCAGTCAATCAAATGTGAAAAGTGGAAGGTCAATCTGAATGACACTATCCAGAAATTGATATTAAAATTCAAGCATATAAAATTAAGAAGTTCCTTCTTGATGAAGGCGACAACCTTATTGATTGTGTTCTTGACTGAATAGTTTTCACAATAATAAGAAAGTACCCAAATCAATTTTTTTAAAAATCAGCATCTACGCCATCAGTAGGGCTACTGGAAAATTGCACCTGCAATTTTTTGCAGAATCTGCAATTTTCACCATTCTCTGCAAAACTGACATGTTTCACAATTTCTTGCAATTTTTGAGTTTTTATATTGTACTGTGAAAAGTATTAATAGTTTTAATAAAATACCTCAAATCTATTGACAATTTTGCATGAAGACTTGGGTTTGGCTGAAACAATGCAGTGCAAGGTAGGACAAGGGTTTTATATGGCACAGATTTCTTTTGAATCCTTGTCTTTCTGGTTTCAAAATCCACTGGCTAAGCATAAGTACACTTAAACACTTACATTTGTTTTGTGTTGAAGCAGCCTATCAGAAAAGTTTTTGTTGCCACAGAGACTGAAACAAAAGATGGAGAAAAGGTTAAAATTATTCCATTTGCTTAAATGGGGTGCTATGAAGCCTTTTGTAAGTGGCAGGGCAAGTTTTTCCTTGTAAGCATATTTCATTAAGACTAGTTTTGATTCAAACAGCTGAGGATTTTGGATGGCCCTGTCAATTTTAACTTTGAATAAGCTAGTTGCTATCAGTGATCTCACTCTTAACAACTACCCCCTAGATGCTCACATGCAAAGACTACAATAAAACCTGACTAAAGTCTAAAACAAGCTTATACAACACAAAATGTATATGAACATTTATCTTTAACTAAACAAAATCATTGCAGCCAGAGTAAAACAAAGGTAAATTACAGGGTACCCTGACTACTGTATGATGCAGCAAAATATATTGGTATTTCTTTATATTTTTGGTAATCGGATAAGGCCAATAGGCCCAAGTGCCTATTTTCTGGTACAACCCAGGAGCACTGAGGAGGTTAAGTGACTTGCTCAGAATCACACAGTATGCAAGTGGAGGTTGTGGAAATAAAACCCAGGTCTGCTAGATGTCGTCAGCTCATTCACAGTTTGTTACTCTAACCTCTAGATTATACTACCAGCCCTAATAACCCACAGATTTAATGTTTAAATATGTGATTAAAAATAGTGTACAGAACCTACAGTACAAAATATGACCATTAAACACTTTCACAACATTTTACTAAAACTCAATTATTCACCACTCTATCTGCTTATTTTTTCTTGTACCAAAGTGGGTGAATAACTGACAGGGCACTGTAAACAGCTGTTGATTATGTTTATTATTCTATAGCCAGAAACAAAAAAACATATTTCTTCTGGCTTTATTTAATATTGAATTGCTGTGGCTCACTTTACAGAATATATTTTGCACTGTATGAGGCAGATGCTTTTAAATTTTGGAAGATAGGCAACGCTATATTAGCTTATCAGTTTAGTATTCTTTTGGAACACAAACTTTTATTTATATTTTAAACATATTCAGGTGTCAGTGTATTCATTTAGCTATTTATACTGACTAATATATGCTGCAGAAAACATTAAATGATTTATTGTGAAGCACTTAGGATGTATAGTAGAACCCTCATAATTCCCGCAACTTTTGCAAAATGCTGCACAACTTTGGGTAACATTTTCCACAATTTTCCAGTTGCCCTGGTCATCAGGAGCCTACTCTGGAAACACCTAAAGCGAGTCTGCCACCAAATGTTCCAAAGAATGATTTTCCACAGCCCAAGCTAAAGTTGTTAATGAGGCACAGCCCTTATCTCATACAGTTCAGAATAACAAGAGGAGAACAAGGAGGGACAAAAGGCAAACAGAGTTGAAGGATGCAACAGAGTCAGTTAGAACAATGACCTCTATTATAGGAAGAACATACAAAACTAACTGAAATTATAAAATAGGAAGAAACAATCCTGCTTTCTGATTGCTTATTACATATGCATGAAATCTGTTTGCACAGGTAATAACAAGTTCCCAAAAGCAGGACCGTATTACTCAAACAAAATCACTGTGCCATTAGAATACACAAGTTTGAAATGTCACCATTATACAGTAAAACCTTCAACTGGGTCCTAAAAATAAAACTACCTTAAACAAAAATAAAACAAATTAACTGTCATTTTCCTGATCATCACACTCTCCTTACACACATAAACAAATTAGAAACATTAAGTATTGTTTCTAGTTTTCATTACAACTGTTTCTTTGCTGACAATGAACCCCCCTTCTGTCTTTACCTGCTCATCAGGGAAATCTTCAGTTTGCCCTGACAGTGAGATAATTTAGTTTCTCGCTCCAGAAGAGGCCTATGTTTTGTGTGCATGTGTGTGTGTATGTATTCAGTATGTTAGAGAAAAACATTCTGCCAGTGGAATGGAGCAGAATTTTGCATCCCTGTACTCCATGGTAAACATTCCATGATACACATTCTATATCTTGAGTGTGGGGAAAACAAAGAAAAGAAAACTGGATGAAGAAAGTAAGCAATGATACTTTATGAACAAAGAGAAAAGGTAGGAAACAAGTATTTTTGTTCTTTAGAGTGATGCCCTTTACTTTGTTGTTTAAGTTTTAATATAGCATTAGATCAGGGTTACATGGATTGACAGAGAGAAGAGAGAGTTGGCATTTAGTAAAGTGGCTGCACTTCCTCGATGCCCTCCCTTTCACTAAGCAAAAATAAAAATCAGAAACAAAGGTTTTATTTTCTAAATTGTGAGCTGTCAATGCAAGAGGGGCAGGTCAGACAGCTCTCCTGGTACATTAAACCTGAAACAACAAAGCAAAGGAGCATCACCCAAAGAACAAACAAACAAACAAAATATATATATATATATATATATATATATACACACACACGACTCTCAATAAATTCTACCACGGCATTATATGGACATATCTGTGTGTGTGGGGGAACAGTCACCATTAGTCATGCTCTCAATAAAAAAAAATACATTTATGGATGCTGCCAAAGGACAAAAAGCCCAATAGAAAACCAGGTGGAAGGACTGTTTTATCATAAATTCATCAAATTATAGCCTTTTTCATAGAAAACCTATTTATCTCATTTTAGAAATGATTTTAAAAATGTAGCTATTTTTTAGTGCAATAAGACAGTCTGGAATTGTGCATGGAACAGGTTTTATCACACTTCAGGGCTGAAGGCACTAGGCCTGCAGCCTCGCACCTCATTATGCCTGTGGGTGTGCAGTAAAATCTGTTCCATGCACAACCCATTGTGTCTTATTGCTTACTTAACTACATGGTGCTCAACCTTTCCAGCTCTCATCCATCTGAGGTAAAATACAGCATCCTGAATCAGGGATTTGATTTTGTTGAACAAACACAATTAATGTTTTCAACAGTGTTATCGACCTCCATAAGTTTGCCAGACTTCAGAATTTAAAGGTTTTTTTCTTGCATCAAACCCCAGTGCCTTCATTTGTTGTTGGAGTGCAAGGTGTATTGTATTGTTGATTTTCTTATCCTTTGTATTACTTGAACATTTTTCAATAGAAAGGTTCTTGTTAAGAAAAAGCTTTTTTTGTTTCTTGGAGAGTGCTATATGTGCTATTCTCATACAGATGTTACTAATCATGAATTGAACAACATGAGAACCCATAATGAACTAAATGGACAGGATGAGAGGACATCTAAACCAAAGGAGGAAGGGTCATACCTTTCAGACTTTAACCCTATGTTCACAGTAACAGAAATGCCAGATTTCAAAGAGAGTGAGGGGGCAAAATCCTGACAGCCCTAGAAATCAGTGACAGTTGAGAAGTACTGTATGCATAATGTTGCAGTACTGAAAACTCAGGAAAAACAGCAGCAAAAACACAACACAGTAGTACATTTGAAATGATTTTACATAATAAAGAGGATTTTATTATACCTGTAACTTACATATATAGTATAGAGCTTCAATATGGCAGCAAAATAAAATGCTTTTGTATTTTGCAGATGATCTTTAAAGTGTATATTGGAAGCCCTGTGGCGGCATACATTTTGTAGACAAGAAGGGGTGCTGTGATAGTGTAATAGGCCTAGCGGTGTGCATTGTGGCTGTTTGGAACAAATTACTCATGCTGACAGGAATGCATTGAACCATAGAAAGTCATTTTGAATTTTGCTTTTGACTTAGTTTAAAAAGAGAGTTTAATATTTTTTCACAATATACTGTAACAAGTTACTTGTAAGCATAAACAATTTCTTCTTACCAGTTCCACTGTATGCTACTAGTGTTGGTGAGTCTATGACATCATTGCAACACTGATTCTACTAGCAAATGGCTATCTTAATGGAGCTCCAAATCATTATATAAAATGTTTGTGCGCCCCATATACAAACAGTTAGTACCACTCCAACTGTGCTTTGTGCAGCTGTAAGTCAGTTAGGATGCTTGTGCCAGACATAAGACAACTTTGTACAACACTGACTTGTTAATATGGAAGCGCAAATAAAGACCAGGGACTTAATTTTCAAGTGCCTGACCTGGCCCAGGTACAAAGTGCCTATGCTCAGCTCTCTGGTGTGAGAAATGTCCTGCACCTGTGAAAATGCTATTTTCAGCATTTTAGGTGCATGGTAGCACTTTTCTTTTTTTCTGTAGTTGCATGAGAAGCGTTATATTTGGCAATACCTAGCATTGATTTTTCCTGCAGCTGCAGAAAAAGTTATGAACATGCTGCTGTAAACTATGGAGAATATTTAAAAAGGCATGCGCCTTGACAGTTGCGGTTTGTGGAAAAACTGTGGTTTAGCAAGGAAATCCTACTTTGTGTAACTTTTTTTCCACCAGGCACAATGTTTCCACTTTTTAAAAATCTGGTCCCAGGAACACATGCGAATGAATGGTTGATATGCATAAAGCAAGCAATGGCATATTTGACAGTTTTTAGAAGTGCTAATAGGCTGCTGGCACAAGACTAGTTCATGTTTTTTAAAATCTAGGAACCTCCTGCTCTCAGTACAGACACCAAACGCATGTCATTCCTACCACTCCTGGTTCCCCTTATATGTTATGCCTGGCTCTAGAGGTTTAGCCTTCCTCAACTAATCTAGTCATGAAATATAAATTAATCCCTGGCTCTAGAGGTACCCCTCTCTTCCCATTCCCTCTGGTGGTCCCTCCTGCCAGTTCCAATGTCAAACTCTCTGGAGACACCCCAGACCCCACTGGTGCCTTCCAACCCCAGCACAGTCCAATTGATGGTGGCTGAAAAAACCCACCACCATTATCCTTCATGGCCAGCCACCGCCTATCACACTCAAGTCCTTTATTGATATACAAGCAAATATAAATATATAGTACATACTGGGGTAGAGAGGATTTTCAAAGCTTATGTCCAGGTGCAGTTTGCCCTTGCAGAACTGTGGACATAAGCCACATTGCCCTAATGTCCAATTTTCAAAGCTGTAGCACAACTGAGTCCAGATTTGAAAAACTCTGACTTAGCTCTAGCCAGTTGACAAAGTTCTGACAGAAATGTGCCTGAACACAGGTTTCAGTCTGAAGGTAACCTGGTCTAGCACTTATATCTGATTATATAAATGTCTAGCTTGTTTTTTATCCAAAACTGGTTGTAAAAGTACCTTAATACAGTTAAAATACTTATGTTCAACTTTTGAAAATAGCTCCAACAAGCTAGAACATGGCCAGAACATATATGAGCAGTTTGAAGTTTAGTTTGTTTATTTTCATTTGAATAGATTAAGGTACTAGAAAAAGCTTGTTTTCAGGACTGTCCTATGTACAAACAAATGGAGTTACAATAAAGAAACTGACAAATACACACTAATGCAATAAAATCAAAATAAAATCAAAATAAAATCATTCTTTATTTATAAAAAGGCACTTTTCTAAAACCAAGGCACCTGTACAACATCTAATTAACACACATCAATAAAAAATACAAAAAGAATAAAACTAATAATAAATAAATACAACAGTGGCATTAAAAATCAGGAAATTCTAGGCTAAAAAGGTAGGTTTTCAGGGCCTCCTTAAAACTTTGGATGGTCAGGCAATCTTGTACCTGACGAGGTAGAGAATTTCACAGGGTCAGGGCCATAAAACTAATGCTCTTGCCCCAGATGTCTGCAACAGACCCTGGGAATCTCTAGCAATCCTCGTTGGTGGATCGAGAGGGCAGAGGGACAGTAGGGGTGAAGAAGATCTTGCAAGCAACCTGGTCCCTGGTTGTGTAGGGTGGCCCCTTTGTCTGACACCCCAATGGTGAAACATAGAAAATTACCACTACAGAGACAGTCATTTTAATGGTCCGTTTCTGTGTTTAGCTTTCCATCAGTGACCTGCCCCTCCGGACCAACTCTGACCTGGAGTTGAGAATCCTAAAGTCTGGGAGGTGCAGGGCACGGCCCGCACATGGGGGTGTGGTGGGTGAAGCCCCGACAGAAAAACACTGGGCTGGGTGGCACAATACCTGTGTCAGTATTGTGCCATCACTTGTGCAGGTGGTCGACAGGATTACTGTCAACCAGATTTGGTGCTTCAGGTCATGTAGAGCCTTAAAGGTCAGCAAATTGACCTTGAAGGTGATCCACCACAGAACTGGGAGCCAGTGCAGTCCTCAGAGCACAGGTGTTATATGACTGGTCCTAGAGGTACCAGTCAATAGCCTGGCTGCGGCATTCTGTACCAGCTGGAGGTGGCAGATATCAACCCCAGTAGCCCAAGGTAGAGGGATTGCAGTGGTCAAGGTGGGAGGTAATGAAGGTGTGGATCAAAGTTGGAAGATCATAAGGGGAACCAGGTGTTTTACTCGGGTGATATTCCTCAGATGGTAAAAAGAGGTTTTGACAGCTGCCGACACCTGTGATTTAAGGGTCAAGCTGTCACCAAACATTAATTTCAGGTTCTGAACCTGGTCTGAGGTAGTTAGCTGGACACCTCCAAGCCAAAGACCTGAGGGTGAACCTGCCAACAAACCCACCTCCCTATGGCCTGGGTCCACAACCAACACCTCAAGTTTTTTCTGGGTTTAACCACAGCCAGCTCACATTCATCAAGTCCTGGATCTTGGCAAGACAGCTGTTAAGGAGTGAAACAGCATCATCCTGGCTGGCACAAGGATATGTACAGTTGAGTATCATCTGCATAGCAGTGAAAACTCAAGTCCTACTGTCTAATAATCACTCAACAGCAGCATGTACACCGTGAACAACATGGGTGCCAAGATGGAGCCCTGGGGCACCCCACAGGATTGGGAGAATGGAGCTGAGGAAAAGTCCAAGACACCACCCTCTGAGTCTTACCTTCGAGGAAAGATGGAAATCATCTGAGGACCATCTCAGAAAGTCCACAAATGAACCACAGGCACTCCAACAGCACACCATGGTCTACAGTGTCAATGCCACAGAGAGATCTAGAAGGACCAAGATGGAATGGGTCTTCTGATCTCTTGCTATTAGGAGGTCATTTAGTACCCGGACAAGGGCTGTCTCAGTACTATGTCTCTTCCTAAATCCAGACTGAGAAAATCATAGACATTGTGGCTGGTCAAATGGTTATCCAGCCATGATGCAACCACCTTCTCAATAACCTTACACACAAAGGGCAAGTTAGATACAGGTCTGTAGTTAGCCAGACAGTCCGGGTCCAAGGAGGGCTTTTTAAGGAAGGGTCGAACCACAGCCTTCTCAGGGATCCAAAAGATCCCTCTCCAAGGACATCCAGACTATCTCAGCAAGGAGAGAGCTGATTTTATCCACACAACCTACCAAAAGGCACATAGGGCCCGGGTCCAAACTACAGTCACTCAGATGCAAAGACTGGATGACCATCACAACATCATTGATTGTGGGCTGGCCAAAGCCGCACCACACAAACTGGGCATCAGACATCTCCTGCGACCACCAAAACTCCCATTAGAGAGGGTCAGACAGATCTCGGACCTGATTGTGGCAGCCTTATCTGCAAAGAATCAAGCAATCTCCTCACACCGTTCTTGTGAAAGCAGTTCCAGGCTGAAGACAGATTGGATTGCATAATCTGTTCACAGTCTGGAAAAGCTGGGCTGGCAAATTCTGAATGGCAGCAATTTTCTGGACAGGAATTCTGCCTCTTATGGATAATTGCTGATTGATAAACCACATAGTGGTAATCAAATTAAGTCTGTCACCCTCAACACCTGATTTAAACCAGCACCTCTCTAGCCTTTGTTCCACTCTCCTCAACTTCCTCAGAGCCTCATCAAACCAAGGAGACCTTGGGCATCGAGTGAGGGTGAACATGAACAGGAGCAATGGAATCCATGGCCTCTATCACCCCTTATTATAGGTAAGTGCCAAGTACCCTGGATCCAAGCATTCACTTGGTACACCGATAGATCCAGCACTGCCATCAGGCCATTAGAGAAAACACCCTTCAAAGGGCGGTACTGGACCATCTCTGTGAGGGCAGGCCTACTGGGGGGCCAGGAACTGAACCCAATGGTGTGATGGTCAGACCACCCGACTGGTTCCACCACCAAACTGGATATCTCCATTCCCATGAAGAACACCAAGTCCAATGAATGACCCTGATATGAGTTGAGGAGGAAATAACCTGTGTGAAGCCCAGTGAAATAATTAAGTGGAGGAAGTCCTGACCAAATTGAGAGTTCATCAACCCAGACATTGAAGTCCCCAGGATCAACCATCTGGAGGATCTTAATGTCAGGTTGACAATGAAGTCCACAACTTCCCAGGAAAACATTCCCATCTCCTTGTGGATGGTAGATGTGAAGGATCATGCACCCCACATCTTCACCCAGGATACATTCAAAGGAGTTGGTGGTCCCCACTGGTACCTCCATCAGATTCAGTTCTGATCTAAAACAGATGGCAACACCCCACCCCACAAGCCATACTCAGGCAGTGTATCACATAGATTGTGAGGCCATAGTCCACCAGCAATAAGACTGAAGAGGTAATGTCTAGGTGAAGTGCTTCAGGTGGCAGGCAGTCTTTATGTCTGTACAGGAGACCAATGTGGGTGTTGGTGGCGGAGGTAAGGATTTTTGTATCTTTGTGGAATGAGAGGAACAGTCAAATGTAATATCTAGATACTTATACTTTTGGACCTGTTCCAGTGGGATGAGAAAGGTGGAAGTATTTCAGGGGAAATCCTTTGATCTGTTTGGCATTGGGCATAGAGCATCATCTTAGTTTTTTAATGTTGACCACCAATCTGTGTTCAGCAAACCAGTGCTCAATCTGAGATAAGGAGTTTTGTAAGGTACGCTGGAGAGAGAGAGAGACAATCAGAATGTGCAGCATAAAGAACAGCATCATCTACATAGAGGAGAAGGTTGCCAGGGCAGGATTTAGGCAGGGCATTGAGGTAAATGCTGAATAGCAGGGGACCCAAGATAGATCTCTGGGGAACTCCTGAGCATACAGGCAACATAGTAGATATGGTATTATTAATTTTAACACATTAGGTTCTAGATGAAAGATAGTTGGAGAACCATGAGAGTGGACAATGAGAGACCCCAATTTGTTGTAATGTGTTAAGAAGGAGGGTGAGAAACCATGTCGAAGGCTCTTGAGAGGTCAATAAACACGGCCCCTGTGAGGTGCCCCTTGTTAAGCCTGGAGTGCAGGAAGTTAGCAATTCTGTGAGGGCAGTCAGAGTGCTATGACCAACTCTGAAACCATGTTGCTCCCCACATAAGAGGTTGTTTGTGAGGAGGTAGTCAGTGAGCTGATTGGCAGTGATCTTTTCAAAGGCTTTAGAGAGTGGGGTGGGAGAATGAGATGGGCCAGTAGTTGTTTGGGAGGGAGCTGTCACACATTTCAATATTGGTGTTATCATTGCCATTTTCCATGAGGTTGGGAACTGGCCCAGGCACAGGGACAGATATAGAAGGTCTGTGAGTAGGGAGATAACTGAGTCTAACACAAGGTTTAGGATATGCATATTGAAGGCATTTTTGCAGTAATTGGAGCTCTGGAGGGCTTTGGACAGGTAGGCTTTTTGCTTCTGTAGGAGTAATGACTTGGAGTCTCAAGGGGGGTGGAGGAGCTCAGGTGGTGGGTAGGCTGAATTGATCAAGAAAGTTGCTAGGGAGGACTGAGCTGAGGTCTGAGAAGGTGGAGTTGAGGCAGTTAGCTATGTGAAGTGTGTCTGTGGTGGTAATACCGTTCACACTAAGTTGTGGGGGGTGGGATTTACCATTAAGCTCCTTGATGTTGTCCCAGAACTTTCTTGTGCTACCCCAGGAGGTGGCTAGGGTGGTTCTGTAGTGCTCCACCTTGGCCTTGCAGATTGCCCAGGTACACTTTTGCAAGCAGCATTATAGGCCTGCCTATCACTTAGCAAACTGGAGGCAGTGGCATGATGCCTGATGTTGTCATGCATTTTGAACTGTTGTAGGAGTTCTGGGGTGATCCAGGGGCACTACATTTCTTAGTGGTCACTTTGAAAGTCAGTGCAAAAGCATCACAGGTGGTATTAAAGGTAGTGGTGAAGTAGTGCAATGCATCATCTATGTGCTGGGCCTGGAAACAGGGACCAGTCCCAGTTAATTAGATATTGTTTGAGTTTGGCTATGCCTCCCAGATCTAGTCGACAATTAAAGTGATATTTGGTGGTGGTTTAGGTAGCTGACAGAACCAGCTGAAGATGATTGGGAGTGGTCACTAAGGCATTGGGTAGGACACCCAGGTTGGTAATATGGTGGGGGCCATTAGTGAGCAGGATATCTAGTAGGGTGTGGGTTCCATTAGTGAGTTGACCCTGGTAGGCTGGGATACCAGTTGGGTCATATCTAATGCAGCAAAGGTATATTGGGCATGTGTTGATTAGAGATGCAGCAAATTTAAATTCGCCGGTGAAGTGAATGCAGTGGGCACTTTGCTTTGCTGGGCAATGCAAAGTTCTCACTCCGACTTGTCATTACCACTTAGCGTTAAGGCAGAATGGCAATGCAAAGTAAGGCAAAGTCTTTGTTTTTAATGGACTTCGCATTCCTCATTATGATTCTAAGTGATCCACTTGGTGTTTCAGATTTGGCAGCCCCCCACATCACATGGCTTACAGTACTGTAAGTCACATGCTCTTTAGCTAGGCAGGAAGAAAGTGAGTCATACAAGTAGACACTTTTACTTTCTCCTGTGCAGACGGAGAGAGTAGTGTGTTTTGTGACTGCTGATACTTTTAGATTAAAGTCAGGAGGAGATTTAAACTTTGATTTAGACCCAACAGCTTTTTAAAAGCTACATTTTTTTCATTTCTGTTCTTTTTTACTTAATTTGTTCTTTCAGTCAATTTTATTTTTCTTACCTTTATAAGTAGTTAGTTGTTTGTCTGTGTCTGTGTGACTGTGTGTGTTTGTTGTGTGACAGTGTGAGTAGTGATTGCTCGGACTGAGGGAGCTCAGTGGAGAGAGATGGACCAGGGCAAGGGAATGTCTGGGAGGGGCAGCTCTGGGAAAGCGTGATAGTGGTAAGCGTTGTACCATGCGCATGTGTGGAGGGCATGGGCACTCATTCTCTGTTGGACCACTCAAAACTTATGAGTGCCCCCCAGAAGCAGGACCAGAACAATGAGAGGGTGAGTGCTGTGAGCAGCTGCTGGATCACATAGAGGACATCAGTTGCAAATTATGTCCATGATGGAACTGCTGCTGGATCACCATGGGACCCACATTAGTTTTTTCCTCACACCATGTGCCTCCAACACCTTCCTTGCTGTGTTATAAAATGTATTCCTTCACCATCCCCAACCCTTGTATGTAATTATGCCCTTTTTCTGTTGTCTTCTGTATGCTTGACACTTTGTATTCTGAGCAGTGCAAGTATACGAGTGCTAAACTGCATGTGTGCAGTCAGTCTTCTTTCCAGTCTGTGTATGTACTGCAGACACTGTCCAACTCCTGACTTAAAACAAACATGAATGAGTACAATGGTAGGGCGGTGAAGCCTGGAGAGATACTCACAAAACAGGCTTACAATACATCCAAGTAACTAGAAAAAAATTAATGTTGTGATTCGTAACATGAAGGATCGTAAATTGTGATTTGTGACTGCATTTGTGACCATGATGATGAAGAATGTGATTTGTATCATGAGTGACTCGTGGTGATGGTCCTGACTTAAAAGCATATTAATGAGTACAATGTTCATGCAGAATTAAGCACCACACCTGTCCAGTACTCTGAGCGAGAGCCAAGGAAGCAACTGTGACTTAAATTACAGATGGAGATTGGGCCTAAAGAGATGCAAATGCACAGACAGATTAAGATTGTGCTGTGCTCGAAGAGATGCAGACACAAAGGCACAACACCTAACCAGTGCTCACCATCAGAAATTAAAATCTGGAAAGAATACCTTTAGCCGATTGGGGTGGGCTGTGGGGTGGGGCAGTATACTGTACTGCTTCAGTAACAGTCACTAGTACTAGTACCAGTAAAGATACCACAAAAGTACAAAAATCACACAGCTGCAGTGGATAACAGCTTCACAATGCTGAAATTATTATGTGGCACAATAAAGGTGTCTGATTTGATGACACGCATACACACATACTCACACACACACACTAAGTAATGCATAGCAAATTGAAAACTTAAATAATACAACCACATATTTTAAACAAACTAAAATTGTGCACTGCTGCACCACAACATTCAGCAAAAAATGGCAAGAACTATTGAAAATATTTCTGTGTACATTAATACAGTTATACAAGAAAAATATCACCAAAACAGAAAGCACTGTCTTTTTTCAAGTTAATCTACCTACACCACAGATACGCCCCTCCCCAAAGCACACTTCCACTGTCTCTCAGTACACAGACTGAATGTTGTACATTAACATTCAAAATCCATACACAAACAATAACGCTCGATGATATGAACACGAGGGTTTCCTATAATCGATGAACTAAAGTTTCAGCAAAAGCACTCAAAAGGCTTTAACAGCTTTTTGAAGGTTTGAACGCAGAGAGCTTTCAGAGCAGATTGTCTCCTACAGCTTCCTCACACAATACCCCAAACTGAGGCTGTGCAGAACAATCTAGAGCCCATGTGACCTGAAATCCCATGAATCACTGCAAAATCAGCCTTTGGAGCTTAAAACAAGGCAAAGTGAGATGAAGTGGAAGGTGGAGTAACACAAAGTCATTGTTTTAATGGACTGTCGTTACTCATATAACATAAAGTACTCCGCTTCAAGTTGTGAGCACTCATGAATTCACCTTCACTCCACGAATCACTTCACGGAGTGAATTGGGGCCACTTCATCCATCACTAGTGTTGATGAGCTTGCCAGCCAATTTATGTTGAGATCCCCAACTAGGATTTGTTCCATTTTGTGAGGGTGGCTGGCTAGGAAGTCAGAGAGCACTTTACAGACACAGGATTGGCTGTGGGGTGGGATGTAGGTGAAGGTGAGGTAAGGAGCATGGTTTTGGTCAGGTGAGGTTTTATTGAGAGGGCTTGGGTACCATGGTCTAGAGAGTGCAAGCAGGGCTTGGTAATGCAGTGAGTCATTTACATAGAAGGTGCAGCCACCACTTCTCTTGCCGTTATGATCAAGCCTAATGAGAGAGTAGCCAGGAATAGAGACTAATGAGTCTGGGGTGTTGTCTGACAGCCAGGTTTCTGTTGAAGCCAGAATGTCTGGTTGGTGCTGTGCCATCCAACATTGCAGGGGTGCAGTTTTTTAGGCAGGCTGCAGATATTCATAGCGACTATTCAAAGCCCCATGGGTGACCACTGCTGGACCAGGATTGGGGTGAACATTGCCAGATAGTATAAGAAGCAAGTGGAATATCCTGACAAGGACCATGAATTGGTGGCATTTTGCCAGGTAGCGGCAGCTGGCAAGCTTAGAAGGTGATGAGCAGGAATGGGAAGCTGCATGAGGGCTGGGATGGCCAGGTGGAGGAACAGACATGGAGGGCTCAAGGCACAAAGAGATGGGGAGGGGTAGAGGGAGGACTGCAGGGGGCTATGGGAGAGACTGGGTGATGGAGTGGCTATGAGGGTGAGGTGCTCCCCAGCAGCAAAGGTGTGTACATGCCAGAGGCAACTGTGGATTTGTTGCTGAGCAGGGTAAACGTGGTTAGCAATAGTAGTATAGCTAGTTTATGTGGGTGGGTGTTGTGGGGAGTAGAGTTGTGGTAGATTTGACCATGGACAGGTATGAGTAGGTCTTGCTGACACCTAACATTGGGGCAGACACAGTGGTGCAGTGGTAGGGTTGCTGCCTTTGGAGTGAAAGGTGCCTGGTTGGAACCCGATTTGGATTCCTCTTTGTATGCCTAGTGATAGCCTGGGAGACTGTGCAAGAGACACTACAGAGAGGGGCAAAAAGCAGAGAATTTAGGTATGAATGACACAGGACAGAAGTGTTAGGGGAGAAGTGGGAAGAAGATTGCAGCCTACATCTTATTGCTCTCTAGTGGCTTTACAGTATAATCTGCAAATGGAAAAAGTTAAAATACACTTTAAACTGAAGAAATTCATCACTGAGTATCAAAACAGACCAGATATCAGAGGCAGTACTGGTTTAGGGGAAAAAAGGTTAAATAAACTGGCTGATGGTAGTGACATGCTCCAGTCAGGAGGAATTTAGAAATGCCTGGCAGGATGTGGGGAACCAGACAAAGAGCTCATGTTCTCACGGACAGTCAGTAGGCATGTAGACCCCCATCTGAGTGCTGTTAGCACAAAGGAATATAAGACGACACCTGCTAGCAAAGGCTTGGGGAGTGTGGCAGCAGGCTCTTCTCACCATGGAGGCATGTAGACCCCCTATCTGAGGGAGCTGTTAGCCCAAAGGGCTATGAGAGGATGCCTGCTTGCATCCTGGCTGGCTCCAATGCAAATAACTGAAAGGGTTTGTCTGTGGTTCAATGGGCTGAAGCAACCAACCATGCCCCCTGCATGATCTAATTAAAACTATCCTTCCTGCTTCACTCAGAAGCATTTTCTATTGCAGCTGAAGCTCTGTTGAGTCTCTGTTTTCCATTTGTACTGGCATTTTA
The DNA here is from genome assembly GCA_016271365.2 of Neoceratodus forsteri. NCBI lineage: Eukaryota > Metazoa > Chordata > Ceratodontiformes > Ceratodontidae > Neoceratodus > Neoceratodus forsteri. Next base: position 676,771,734 of record CM028135.1, read on the forward strand.
CTCATTTATGCTGGCTTTCTGCCTGTTTGTGCTTCTCCTGTCCTTTACTTTCCTCTGGCTGCACTCTTTGCTTCTCTCCCTTGTTCCTCCTCCCTGCTCCATCCTATTTCTGTTGCCCATGCCTGCATCAGGCCCCACTGTCTGCTAATCTGTAGCTGCTCCCACAGCTTTTGTTTCTAGCTCCCCTCCTTCCATGTTTCTACATTCCTTTTGGGGTTTCCTAGATTTTCCTGTTGCTGCTTGCTTGTCACTTGCCATTGGTCATTTTACATTCTCACTACGTTTTATCTTCTTAATCCTGCAACAAGCTGAAATAAATTGCAAACCATCCACCTTAAAAGCAAAGCTCATGAAGTGTTCTCTGATCCCCATAGCTGCTCAAAGCTCTGTGCTGCTTTCCTCTTCTGGGTTGGTGATGTGATATCACAGCTTTTCAAATGTTCATTTGTAAAACTCATGAAACTAAACTGGCAGAACTATGCTGATTGCTGAGCCTATGCACAAGCTGTATTCCTTGCTCTAACCTGTACATTGACATCCTACTTCCTCTTAACAATAATTGCAATAGGAATGAAAGCAGTCAAACTGAGTGGGAAATGGGGAATGCGTAATGCAAGGCAAAAAATAATGAGATGTAAATATAGGATAAAGTCACAGGGTGCAGTGTGTTCTGAGAATTTAACACACACCGAGTTGTTGGATGGCACATAAACCCCAAGGGCGAAGCCCTAGGGATTTATGGCAGTCATCCAACAACTAGGTGTGTGTTAATTTGAGTTAAACAACACTGCACCCTATATTTTGCTTTATACAATTACTGCATTGTGTTTATTTTTCACAGAGGAAGTGCAATCACTTATGTATGGAGCCTAGAGTAGTCTGGATTGCGGATGTAAAATTTTGGGGATTTATTATATGCATCACTCAATGCGTAATACCTACTCAGGTATTATGTTATTTAATACACAGCTTTTTCAATGGAAAAAACACACCCAGTAATTATCTGAACTATAAATTTTTAAACTGATGATTCCCTGCCCATTAACAGTTTAATATTTTTCACATTTGAACAGGCAAGCAGTTCTGGATTTGTAATTGAATGCATCTTTCTTTCTCTATTGACTTTCCTTATGGAAGTGGTGTTGTTTCTCCCGTGTTCTGAGTAAATAACTTCTGCTGCATTTTACTCATATCAAAACAGTACATATCTAAATGTTATGTGTCAAGCTTATGAATCAAACCATAAACATAATGAAAATAAGGCTAATTCTGAATTTCACAAATACTTTGGTTTTAGTATGTCTCATATTTAATCTACTGATGGTAAAGTCATTAACTACCACTCTGTCATGGTGACTGCTTGTGACATCCCTATTATTCTCATGGCTGGGTTGTAGAGGAGCATTGTGATTTCCGGTAGTTGAAAGCATAAGCTGTATGAATTTAACCCTGCTCCTTGGTAATCTAAATAATTCATGTTCCATTTCTTATGGACAGCCTATGTACTATGCTTGTCACATCATATTATGACATACCATTCTATCTCTGACATTAAATGCATGTATCAAAGAATGGAAAGAATAAGAATGTTCAAAATGTGCAATATAAAAATTATAAGCTTGCTTGACCTATGTGTGTATCTAAAAAGGCCTCAGAACTGAAACGCCCTATGTATCGTATTGTCCTAGATTTCAATTGATTTAGCGGTGGCCTGTGAATCCACCAAAATTGTCAATCATCCTGTGTACCATATTGTTTTGTCCAAAACAAACATTTCTGTAAAGAGAAACTGGTGGCCATGACCCACCACCATTGTCAATCTGTCCTGTGTACTATATTGTCCCAGATTTCTGTTTGGTTTAGCTGGTGGCCTGTGAATCCACCCATGTTGTAAATTTGTCCTGTGTACTGTATTGTTTTGTCCAAAAATAAAACACAAACATTTCTGTAAAGAGAAACTGGTGGCCCTGACCCACCACCATTGTCAGCCTGTCCGTGTATTGTCCTAGATTTAGGTTTGGTTTAATGAGTGGCCTGTGAATCCACCAATGTTGTCAATCTGTCCTGTGTACTGTATTGGTTTTGTCCAAAAACAAAAATCTCTATAAAGAGAGACTGGTGATCCATAACTCACCATCATTCTCAGTCTGTCCTGTATTGTTCTAGATTTCAATTGGTTTAGCTGTTTGCCTGTGAATCCTAAAACACAGAGAAATTCTGTAAGAGAGGAACTGGTGGCTCGCTCACCACCATTGTCAATCTTACCGTTATTCTATAACGTCTTGTCAGTCCTGTCCTGTCTTCTGTACTGTCACGTCACTAAACAAACATCCCAAGCTTGGAGGAAGGTGACCTAGAGCTTGATCCCCAGAGGTTTCCTCCTCAAATGGGGATTTTCCTCTCCTCTGCTCCTAAGGTCATAATATCTAGTTACTTGAATAGCACATTCATTAGATTGCTTAGGTAGGTTTACGCTGTTGGATGGAGATGGCTGGTGACCTTCTTTGCCATTTCCTCACTCCTTACAAAGCCATGGCCACTTCCTGTCTTATTATTCAGGCCTAGGTGAAGGTCAGTACACATTACCCCTTGTCTCCTGCTGACCAACATGAAATGTCCTAAATACATGATACCTACTTGTTAAACCTTCAGCAATGTTTTCTGCTCTACACTCTTTTGGTGCTCCTTCATAAGGTACCTTTAGCCTAAGGAATCCTTCCTGTGGCATCTCTAGAGGTAGAACACTCCTCCAGGGTTCCTTGTCTTCAGTATCCCTACAGGGTGGTATTCCTGATGAAGAGAGGGTGAATGGCCATAAAGGTATATTCAACAAGCTGCATAAACACAACACTACACCAAGTTGTGTTGTACATTACACTGAAAGACTTTGCCTGTTGTTCACTGGGCTGAAGCAACCAGCCACACCCACTGTCTGGCCTATTTAAAACCATCCTTCCTGCTTCATTCAGAAGCATTTTTCATTTCCCACCATCCTCCCTCCTGCTCCAGTAGCTTGCCTGTTTCCTTGGGGCTCCTTCATAAGGTATCTTTAGCCAATGGGAATCTTTCCCAAGGCACCTCTAGAGTGGAACCCTCTTCCAGGGTTCCTTGCCTTTGGCACTCCTACAGAGTGGTACTCTAAGGAACAGAAAGAGGTGAGCAGCCAAGTAGGTTTATTCAACAAGTTGCATAAACACAACACTACACCAAGTTGTGTTACCACATTGAAGCAACAGTTTATAAGTCGCAATTTAACAGCTCAAGTAGCTGTGAAATGGCTTCCACTTTGCAGCAGTGAACAGCCCCCCTCCCACTGCATCATGAGCCAGCTTGGTTTCCAGGTCACACACAGTATGAAACTGGCTTACTGATGTCATTAAGGGTCTTCTTCTAATACTGAAACTGATAGGATTTGTTGGAAGAAAGTGACTTTCTTCATGACAGTTCATCTTTTATGATTGGTTGAGTGCTACAGCCTATTTTTGTAATTTAAGTGGTGTGAAACATATGAGGACATATTAACTGAGCTCAATATGTATACCCTAGAGCAAAGGAGGAAGAGGTGATATGATTGAACATTCAAACACCTTAAGGGCATTAGCAAGGTGAAAGAGACTAACATGTTTCAATATAAAAAATAGCAGGACAAGAGGGCACAGCATGAGATTAGAGGGAGGCCGATTAAGGGGAATGTGAGGATGTTCTTTTCACAGAAAGGTTGGTGGATGCATGGAATGGCCTACCTCAGGAAGTGGTGGATATGAATACAGTGCAGGGCTTCAAACAGGCATGGGATAGGCATAAGAGAGCAATACAGATGAGTATGAATAAATAGGCCATTGACAGAGCAAAGGCCAATGGCACATTCATGAGGTAGAAAAAATGGGCAGACTGGATGGGCCTTGCAGTCCTTATCTGCCATCAACTTCTATGTTTCTATGTTGATTTGCTCACAGATTGAAAAAAAGTGTATGCATCCATAGCAGACCTTTCTAAACAATACTTCTTCAAAGTGCATGACTAAAAGTATACATGTTTCACCTGAGTACTGTATGCAAGGGGTAATGTCAGTAAAGGCACCATCAACTGAGTGAAGGAATATGGAGGATCATTATGGTTAAGGAATGAACTGACATGCCAGAAACATGGAGCAAAGGATAACCCTAGACAAACATCACAAGGATTATGAACAGCCAGAGTTGTCAAAGCTCAGTGTTGCAGCCACTGACATATTCAGATATTTCCTGAAATCTCTGTGATATTCCTAGAAAATTCCTGCCTGCAGTTGCACTGTAGGGCCACCAGAGATTTCCTTTTCACATATTGCGAAATATCTGAAAAAAATCTATATAAATTGATAACTACAACTGTCAGCTAAATAGGTGGTATGAAATCAGCTGAAAAGTAAATAGTTTTCCTCCCAGTTTAGCCCACAACACTTTCACTTGTTGTGGAAAATAATTAAGTTATATACAGTAGTTTGCAAAGGCTTTATTTAACCTTTATTATAAAGTAGCATGAGGCAGTCTAGAAAGTGTCAATATCACACTAGTAAAAAAAAACTACTGATTATTAATTGCACACACTGCATATTTCATGACTATATACGCTACTAGTCAGAAATTTGGAAATATAAAGACATTAAACTCAATCTTTCTGCCTAATTTGATACTGACATTCTCAGAACCTCCACTGTCTCCCAATTCCTATTGGATTTAATATGTGATTGCCCTCGCATCCACAAATCTTCTAAGGACTTGCCCTACCTACATTACTAAACTTATCCCACCTTATGTTACACCTTGCTTCTACCTTTCCATTTGGGATCCATATGGTTTGCCGACATCCATTTGCCAGACAAAAAGTTGCCCAGCACCAGTTTACCGACAGGTATCTTGTCCCGACAATTTTAATCCCTTATTCCCGACAGAGCTAACATTCTCCGACACCAGAGCAAGAGGGCATTTACCAATAGCAGCAAGTTGGTTATTGATTCCCCAACATATGTAAACAATTCCGTATTTTACAGGTGTGTGGTTGTCTGTTCTACCACCTAAACGACACAGTACAAATCATCAACTGCAAGCGGCCAACAAAAGTCATCTGCACCCTGCACATAAAAACATTTTGGAACATCAAAATCAACAGGAATCAAATCTGAATTTACCTACCTGACTGGCAGCCATATTGCTTGATGTATGAGTCATACATGTTTAGGGTCAAGTATGCATATATCTTTATCCATCTTCCCTGAATTTGTGCAAAGCAAGGCAATCTTTATTAAGTTGTGCAAAATGTGCAAATTAATGAAAAGTTAAAAGTCAGAGTTCTTCACTTGCCTGCCTCTCACAGCACCATATTATGGCTATTCCCTCACAAAGTCTTTGCCACTCAATTACTCTCTGTCAGCCACAATGTTACTTATTTTTTCTTCTCGTTTCATGTATTTTTCTTCAGGGGTAATTTTGGCACACCACTGTTTATTTTTCTATAGTTGAATCGGTCACCATCTGTTCATTTCTCAGTTTGCCTATGAACCTAATAAGCCCAATGTGTGAACTCCCAATTAAGGTGCCAAGTCGTCAATGCCATGCTTTGATGTTATTCTGAGCCTGAGGCATAGCATGCAAGGTCTGATCGTAGACCAACCAGAACTGTGAGGGGCACAGTGGGGTTGCTCTAATAGTTGTGTTATTGTGCATTCCACATCTTATTCATCCATAAATGTAGTTATCCTTGAACCACTCCTGCATAGCAGCACTAGAATGTTACGTATCGTTTTAATTTTGGCATGGACAGTAGGTATGTCCTCTGAGGCAAAAATGCCAGGGCCACTAACTGACACATTAACAAGCTGAACTCTAGTTCTGCCCCATACATGGATACCAACCCACAATGCTAGATCTTTCACCAGACTATTTGGCCCAGATGGAACAAGCAACTCTTATTCTCCTCTCCTGTAAATTCAGCCTTTGATACATTGATTGCAGCCTGTTCAAAATCTGTAATGATGTATTTGGGTGACAGTCTATGTCGTACTCATCTGCAGCGTCTTGCAGGTCCTGGAAAAGTTGCAGGTAACACTCCTGTGACTTAGAAGACATAAGGCCATAAACTAGGGGCACAATCCTACAAGTGTCAACTTTTCTGACTAGGCGTGTATTGAATAAAGCTGCCTAAAAGTGATGGCACAGTGCAAAATGTGCCATCCATCAACCAGTAGTCTGCAAGACTAAATTTTTCAATATTTTCTTTGTGCTAAATAGTAACACTTTTCAGTCTCACATTGACTCTGATTAGAATTGTTGCTCATTTACAGCACACAGTTCAGGATGAATGTTGACCTCCTCCAGAGTGTGTGGTTCGGATGGCATGTTCTCCCTTCTGGCCCCATTACCAGCTGAGACAAGGACTTCTGACTGGGCATGTTGTGCCTCCCTCGGCTGAAACTTTAGAAAGCTTGATCTGGATAAGCTGGGCTGGAGTGTCATAGTGCTGACAGCTCTTTCCTTTAATGATGCTACTGCAGTAGCTACCTGGCAGTCATTGTCATCTGGTGAGTGAGTGTGTGCTGCTGTGCTTCTAAGGTGATGAAGCCCTTCAACCAGAACAGTTGAGGCCCTATTGTGACATCCACCAGATTTTCTGTGTTGCAGCATCAATAAAATAAGTCCCCACTGCAGCGTTCTTTCACATAAAGATAGCCTTCTCACAGCTTATTGTGTCCTCTTTTGGATGGAACAACTTGGCAGACTTCTGATGCAATAGTGGCCATCGCAACAAACAAAGCAGAATGTGGTTCCTTTCAGACAAAACAAGATGCACTACAATGCTGCTGCCATTTATGTAATTAATTGAGACTGATGACAATACATTGTAATTTCAGGTAATTACAAGATTGGCATCAGAATATAATTACCTGTAATTACTGAAATGTGGCAAATTCAAAACAAGGAAGGATCGCTGCACTTTGTAATGGGAAATACTGTAAGGATCTCCATTTATTTGACATGTCTTATATGCCTTTCACAACCTTTTAATGCAAGTCAGTAGAATGTCTGTTGGTGTTTTCAATGCGATAGTCTGGTAGTTGGATAAACAGAACTTGGGAAAATATTGAGTTGGATAAATGTAATTTGGGCAAACCAGTGCGGAAACTATGCATCAGGAAACTTAACGGTCGGGCAATCATACCAGACCCTCTGTTTCATGCCTGGGCGTCCAGTGTTACCACAATACCACTCCCTGGCATGTTCAAGCACTCTATGTAGTCCATTGACACCTAACTGTATGCAATACAATCCCCCGATTCTATCCCTGATTGCCCAGTGTCACCTCATGGTCTACTAATGTGGTGCCACAGTCTCCTGGTAAAGTGTTAATCATCATATATAGAACCAGTCTGTTGCCTAACCCTGTCTACTATGTCTTCTACATGTGCCTGAGTTATCAATGCAGTTTTCCCCAGTTACCCATACAGTCCACAGCACCTCTGGGATGGAACCCTCCTCCAGGGTTCCTTGTCTTCACCCTCCCTATGGGTGGTATTCCCAGGAACAGAGAGGAGAGTGGCCAAAGGTTTATTCAACAAGTTGCATAAGCACAACACTGCACTAAGTTGTGTAAGTACATTGAATTGAATGGATTTGATGTGGTTCAATGGGCTGCAGCAACCAGCCATGTCCCCTGCCTAATCTATTTAAAACTGTCCTTCCTGCATCACTCAGAAGCATTTTTCTTTGCCCACCATCCATCCCTCCTCCTTCAGTAGCTCACCTCTCTATCCTCAGGGCTCCTTCCTAAGGTACCTTTAGCCTAAGGAAATCATTCCCATAGCACCTCTAGGGTGGAATCTCCTCAGGTTCCTTGCCTTTGGCATCCCTACAGGGTGATATTCTCAAGGAACAGAATGGCAAATGGCTACAAGGTTTACTCAACAAGTTGCATAAGCACAACATTACACCAAGTTGTGTAAGCACATTGAAGCAACAATTTATAAGGTGCAGTAGTGCCATGTATCAGCTTAAGAGGTCATGGAATGGCTTCTGCTTTTGCAGCAGTGAACAGCCTGCCCTCCCCCACTACATCTTGAACCAGCTCAGATTCCAGGGTGACACCCAGGGCTTGGCACCAGCTTGTAGCACTGGGGAACAGGGGAGAAATGAAGCAGCAGCAATTAATATTCAGTAGCAGCAGATAAATAAGCAACCATTTTTAAAGTGCAGTATTGCAGTACAGCAGCTCGACAGGCTCTGTGGTAGCTTCTTCTTTCATAGTGGTGAGCAAGCCACCCACACAGTGTCAAGAGCAAGCTGAATTTCCAGGAAGCACCCAGGAGTTGGTACTAGCTCATAATGTTGGGGACAGGGCAGAAACTGATGCAGTAGCAATTAAGTTTCAGAAGCAGCAGGTCAGTAAGCGGCAGTTTGTAGGTACAATACTGCTGCTCCTCAACTGGGCTGTTTCTAACATTTACATAACTATGAGTTGTATCCATTTTATGACTTTGGAAACTCCCAGCCTAGACACAGCATCCATTTTATGACTTCTGAAAAACTCCACCCAGTGTAATTAGAAATTTGCCCATTTTGTGAGTTTTGAAATTACTACCCCAGTTGTCTTTTCAAAAACATGTTGTGCTCTCTTGCCATATTTTCTACATTCAGTCCCTTGTTGATCTACATCACTTGCTGTCTTCATTTCTGGCTGGCACAGCATTCTGATGACATCTTCTGCTTTTTGTATTAGTTCTGAAGGAATGGGCTGTAAGAAAACTATTTGCCCAACTATGTGAAGGTCACCATGCTTTGTTCGTGGCCCTGCAGTTCCATTTGCTTGGTGATCCCCACCTTCCATGCATAGTTGCAAAGTGATGTGTGACCATACCATGAAGACTTGGTACTCCATACCTGCACAACACAATATGATCATATGAACATATGAAGAAGCCAGCAGAAGAAGGCCATTTGATCTATCAAGTCTTCTTGTACTGCAGGGTCCACAGCATGAGCTAATGTCCCTGCCTCCCTCCCACTCCTTTCATCCTCCTAGCCATGATCCTTACCTTCCCCATGCCTATCCAGCCTCTCTTAAAGCTGCCCATTGTCTTCAATGAGATGACTTCTTCCAGCAGCACATTCTAAGTGTCCACCACCCTCTCTGTGAAGAAGTGCTTCCTGACCTCCTCCTAAACCTCCCACCCTCCAGTTTAAGACTGTGCCCCTCATGTTATGGTTGCCACTTAGCTTAAAGAGATTCTCCTTATCAAACTTATTATCCCTTTCAAGTACTTGAAAGTCCCAATCATATATCCTCTCTCTCTCCTTTCTTCCAGGAGTACATGTCCAGTGCCCTCAACCTCTCCTCGTATACCTTACCCTGCTGACCTGCTATCATCATTTGTAGTCATCCTCTGGACCTTCTCCAGCAGGTTAATGTCCTTTGAGGTGTAGGCACCAGTACTGAACTCCATACTCTAGATGCAGCCTAATCAGTGACCTGTACAAGGGCAGTATAACCTTCTCTCTCCTACTAATGACCTCCTAGATATGCATCCCAGCATCTTGTTTGCCTTTTCTGCTGCTTTCTTGCATTGTGTGGAGTGCTTCATGTCACTAGTGATCATCACTCCAAGGTCTTTCTCCTGTAAAAGCACAAGTGGACACACTCTTGACCTCCGCCTCATAAATCAGGGACAAGGCTTAAAACAAATAGGGACAAAGGTTTAAAATCAGGGACACACCTTATAAATTTGTGATATCAACTCAGGAAGCTGGTAGAATAAGTGGCTTAGTGTAAAATGCATTTTCTAAGGAAGAACATGTCAGTAACATTGATGTTTGACGTATTTTATGCTTACAACCCACACTGTTTGGTCACAGAAACACAATTTTAAGGAGGGACAGAGTAAAATTTTGAGGTAAAATCAGGGACGTCCCTGAAAATCAGGGACAGTTGAGAGGTATGCAGGTGGAGAGACTGGAACATTTTTATCCTTCATGAATAGTACCTGTCCCTTAGTGATTGTGTACGGGGCCCTGTGTTTTTGTCTTGCTAAGGAATAAAACTAAGAACTGTTAGAATGATAAATACCTCATTGGCTTCATATGTCTCAACAAACCTATGGACTTAAATATTTGGTATCTGTATTTTTCTCCAGACCACGCCCATCAAGCAAAAGCTTCAATTCCAGTGCAAGAAATAATGTCAGTGCAAATCCTTGTGTGGGCAAGCTGAGAAAGATTTCAGATCAACACGAGTTTGAAAGCCTGCTTTATTCATTGTTCCACTTTGGGCTGAGAATGATAAACTACAGGCATGTGTTTCATCTTGTTGAGTCTCCTCATTTGAACTATTCTTCTTGTGAAAACTTGTCAGCTTGTCACATACAAGGATTTGCATAACCATGAAATACAAAACTGCACATACCCCAATAATGCAAAATATCATGGGAAATATATGCAAAGCACCATGAAAGAATTTGGTTCTGCTTTTAACAGGAGTGTATAGTGCCAAATGGTCTCTCAGACAGTCTTCAAAGTCTGAAACAGACGAGCTTTGCACACAAATGATGGCTTGAACTTGGTCTGAAGTTTTGACTACATGCATGTGATTTGGAAAGACACAGAGAAACCAAGCCAGTTAGATATTCATTCTGTCATTTAACTCTTTTAAGCCCTACACCCTGTTTCTGTTGTAAGCTGCCTCTGGTACCACCACAAAGTATACAAATGTCTGTACCGATGGGATTTATTTGATTACAAGAATACGTTTAAAATGTATTGGCACAAAGCAGTACAGAGACACAACCTTGTTCACTATGGGCTCCTACTTTAGCCCAATTATACAGCTGGGAAGTCTTAAGCAGAGAGGTCAAGTGTAGCTAACCACAGGACCACAGTGCCTTTATAGGTGCTTCAAAGTTTTTGAGTATAGGACCTGCAAGTTGCAGTACAGTGTTTTCTCAGCAAAGTTCACGAGATTCTTCAATGACTTAAGCTTTTTTAGCATCAAAAAGCCTACATACTCTGAGATCAAGTCTAACAAAAAGCTTACATTTCTCCACTTCTGCCATCAAAATGGTCTAAAACTCTAGAACACATACTGTACACTGTGAAGGTGAATCTTTCACAGGAAAGAGTACATAAAGATAATGAGACGCAGACAAGGAACACTTCTCTAAACCTTCCTCTGGGAAACACCCTACAAGTGTGTTTCTGTTAACAAATGAGATAACGCTTCAACTTCAGGCCAATAAAATACTACGAATAGGCAATTAAACTTTCTGCCTTTTAAAACACAACTACAATAGCAAGCATAAAAGTTGCCAGTTAGTTCCTCAAAGCTCTCCTCATTACAATTCACAGCACTTGTTTGCCTTTTTTCTTTCAATACCTGATGCAGAAAAAGCTGTTCACTCTGTTTAAAATTCTTGGGCTGATTCCAAAGAATTCTGTTTAATCCTATTCTGTTTCTTACTCCTTGCCTTTATTTTCATCACATTTCCCAGACATCGGAAAGGACTGATTGAATTTGTTATAAAATAACCATCAACCTGATTTTAACATTTAAGTCCTCTCTACTATATGTTGTGAATTATTTTGCTCCTACAGACAGAATGTATTCTATTACTGTTAAACAATAGTTTCTGTAATTACTTGAACAGCTATTTTTGAGAAAGGTTTTAAAAGAAAAATTTTTTCTCCCCAACATTTTCTTTGCAGGTGATTCTGTTTACATGTGCTGAAATAACCTGGTAAAGCATGCTGAGAAGCCCCATTACTAAGCATGTGGAGCATGAAAATGGCTTACTGATGCCATTAAGAGCCTTCTTCTAATATTGAAACTGATGGGATTTGTTGGCAGAAAGTGACTCTCTTTATGACAGTTCATCTTTTATGATCAGTTGAGTGCTACAGCCTATTTTTTTGTAATTTAAGTGCTGTTGGTTTGCTCATAGATTGAAAAAAGTCTATGCATCCATAGCAGACCTTTCTAAATAATATCTCTTCAATCAAAGTGCATGACCAAAAGTATACATTCTACACAATCCTAGCAGATTCACTTAGTGATCATTCCCTATTATTTGCCATTAGGCCAATAAGGCCTCTAAGCCCCCTCCCACAAATTCATAACGAATCATACACTTAAGCGGGGCAACTAAATGCCCTCAAGACCTTCCTTAACCATATAGATTAGTCCTTCTTCAACTCTGCCTTAGATATTACCTATCACTAAGTTTACTGAAGTGTGCGACATCTATGTCCCAATTAGAAAGCGGACAGTGAAGGAGTCTACAATTGTGGATCTCCCTGCTTACCAAATCTCATGCCACCATGGATCATCCCTGGCATACAGCCAAGGCTACAGGCCAACAGGCTGACCTTTAGAAATACAAAATGACCAGAAATGCCTGTACCCGTGACATTAGACTCACTTAATCACAATATTACAAGGATTGCCTTACTAATTCCTGGGAGATGGCAGGAAGTTCTGGGAAAATCTTAAAACCTTACTGGAAAAATAACAAGACATCTCCTCTATGCTACTTGTGAATGGGGTAATCACCCAGGATCCCTGCACCATCGTAACACCTTCAGTGATGCTTCATTGACCTCAGCAGCATACTGCTACCTGACCTCCTGATCCATCTGATGTCAATGTGCATGGATCAGTGACTCTACCTAATGAGCCCCAGTTGAGACCTCCACCCTTTTACCTTAAAGCAATCGCCATCCCTGAAGCCAGAAAATATCTCATGCAGGCACTAGGAAAATCCCAACATAGCAGTGACACACTGGATCGTAAGATTCTTGCTCTGGCCCTGGATAATGCTTCAGCTGCTAACACATCTCATGGACCTATCTCTCCAGCTGGGTCAATTCCCTCGATTTGGAAAGCTGCAGTGGTCACCCTGTCTTTAAAAGTGGGGACAGAGCACTTCTTTCAAACTACTGCCCAGTATCAATACTGCCTCCATCTCTAAGGCATAAGAAAGAATAGTTTCTGACTAACTGGTTGAGTACCTGGAAAAGTATGGAACATAGTGCCCCAACAGTACAGGTTCAAAAGGGGTACAGCACCTCCATTGCCCTCTTGGAGTACTCTAGTGTCCTGCATGGGGCCCTTGACAGTAGTCAGATATCTAGACAATTTATATTACCCTAAGGCTTTTGACACTGTCAATCGTAATACACTTCTCTCCTTAATCAGCTCCTTTGGACTCTCCATGGAAGTTGTTGGATGGTTTCAGAGCTACTTTTACAATAGGTCCCAATGTGTAAAAATAGATAGCGCACTCTCCAATAGTCATCCAGTTCTCTGGGTGTCCCTCAGGGGTCAGTTTTTGGCCCTCTTTAATTTAGCCTTGTTATTAACAAGCTACCTTCAGTCTGCAAAGAGCAAATTCTTCTTTATGCTGATGATGCTGTCATCGCTCCAAAAGCCCAGGCCCACTCCAACTTCAGTCAAACTTCAAACTGATCTTCACTGTGGCAGAAGCTTGGTTTTCTAAATATAAGCTTCTAATGAACTACAAAAATTAGGTTATGCTGTTTGCAAACCCTCATAATAAGCCTAAGAGCTTTGAAATGACAATTCTGAATAGCCTATGCACCCTATTGAGCAAGCACAAACCTTCAGATATCTAGAAATCACTCTGGACAGTGCTTGATCCTTTGCTCAACAAATAGATCAAATTGTTAACATTGTCAATCCTAGAATTGGTCTACTATACAGGCACCATCATTGCCTGACAAGAAGCATTGTCACTCACCATAAAATGCTCCATTCTGTCCATTATCAACTATGGGTTAGTAGTCTATGGGGCAGCCCCTGACACTACCCTCAAAGGATTAGAACTGCCATTAATAAATCCTGCAGGCTTCTTCTTGGCTCCAATAGACTAACACACATATGTGTCCTTTTTCCACAGTCCAGTTGGCTTACTCTGCAAGGTAGAATACGATATCAAGTGTGTCTTCTAGGAAAAACTAGCCTTGGCCTAACTCTACCTGCAATCTAGAACTTCCTTTCCACTGTCCCAACTCCCAACATACAAGAAGCACCACCAGACAATCACTCCATGTCCCATTTTTCGATACCTCACAAGCACAAAGAACTTTTGCTTATTGGCCCCCTATGGCTAACAAACTCCCCTGAATATAATTAGTGAGCCCAAGCTTGGCTCTATAAAGACAACTCCACCAATACCTCACTTGTCTTAGAATTTGTGATTGCTATCCCTGATTCCTGTCCTTGATCCCTCCTGCCTGTTATGCCCTCTGCACTTGTCCCCACCCTTCCCCAACCTATCTCTCAAGGATCCTGACAAAGAGTACTTATCCTGATTTTCTCTTGAGCTTGACAAATAAATATTTATTTCTGCTTAAATAACTTATTTGTTGTTACATTGTAATCTAAATGTATGTTATCCTTGTATTCTTTGTTCGAACACTGGTGCCCTGTAACACTGCACTTTTACTGTTCCCAGTGTTCCAGTCTTGTATCATATGTTATGATAAATAAATACATGCTTTGCCTAGTACTGTGCACAAGTAGTAATGTCAGCAAAGTGCACCATCAACTGAGGGAAGGAGTATGGAGGACCATTAGGGTTAAGAGAATGAATGGTCATGCCAGAAACATGGCAAAGATAGCCCTACCGAAATATCACAAGGACTGTGAACAACTAGAATTGCCTAAGCTCAGTGTTTAGTATCGCCCTATCATTGCATTTTGATTTTGAAACTTATATCGTGTGTGCTTGTAATCACCCAGGGCACTCACTACACAAACACAGCATGGTATATAGTACTCGCCCCTCTGCAAGCGGGGTGAGCAAGAGAAGTGAATGTGTGGCTACACACACACAGAGCGTCTTGAGAAACATGCAAGTCTGCGCATGTCTAGTGTGTCCAGTGTGAACAGTGGGACCTGTGGATTAGAGCTGATGTTAAACTGATTAAACAATTGAAGTTTTGGTTGCCTTTTAGGGACAGTAAGTGCTATTGTTTATCAGTTGCTATACCATTAGTATCTGAGTCACTTGGTTCTTGACACCTTTCTGATTTCGTACTGTATTTTTGTTCTATTCATTTAAGATGGAGTGCCCCTCCCCAGACCTAATCATGAAACTATTACTACAACTGATGGGCTTAAGGGTTTACAATGCATATACTGTCTTATGTATGCAATCATGATGAAAGGTTGTCCCACCCAGCCCTTTTTGTGTAAAAATGCATTGAGATCAAGAAATTACAGCTCAAAATTAACACATTTAACTCTAGATTAGCAACTTTAGAAGTTAGACAACTGCAAATGCACAACAGGTTTTAAAACTTTAGTGATCCTTCCCAGGTGGTTAGTTTTACAACTCCTTCACTTTCTACAATTTCCCCAACCTCAGATACCATATACACTTCTCCCACTGCACATCAGGCCACTGCATTAAAGAACCATTTGACCCTCCAGAAAATTAGCAAGGGAAGATGATATGTTAAATCATGATGATAATGACAACGATGATGCCTGGTATACTGTACAAAGTTCTAGAGCTTGCAAAGGGTGAGAAAGACACAACTTTAAAATATCTGATTACAAAACAGATTTGACCCCTTTTGTTGATACTGATAGTTCTGGCTCTGATGACTTCAGTCAGGCTAATGATATTGTGGTAAACCCTATTGGTCCATTGCCTAGTACATTAATGCTTATTACTGAAGGACCACTCCCAGTCTGCTCAAATTGAATTAATCTATCTACATTTAGTGAACCATTAATAGACTTATCTAAAGAATGACCCCTCCCTCCTTAATCAATATCAATTTACCTGACCTAAACAAACTTATGTACTGGGTGATTCCATCACTAAACACTTGGATAGGTCCATTTGCAACCAGATAAGGCTAACAGAACATGTTCAAGTTTCAGTGGTGCTAAGATTGCCGATCTAACTGGTATGTTATACAATATTCTTAAGGATAGCAGGATCAATCCCTTACAATAATACATGTAAGACTAATAATATTTACGGACAGCTGGACGGTGGTGCTGAGATTGAGGTGCTGGACACCACACCTCGTGCCACACCAGTGACCTGGGTTCGGATATGGACTTGGGCCACTGGGGGTTGGCAAAGGAGGAAGGATCCAGCATCCCATGGCTGATCTCCATCCTCTGGGGAGGGTTGGAGCACTGCAGTGTACTATGGCGGCTACTGGTGGAGGCCAGTAGCACTACAAGCTGAGCAGCAGAGTGGGGGAGGCGTGATGGGCATCACCACATATGTGCTTGCACGCCATTGCACGTCCGGCTCTTTCAGGCAAATAAAACCAGACAAAAATGGCGGGCATGATCTGAGTGGCTGATGGCGGTGCCCTATACCCCTGTACCGAGAAGATCCTGAATTCAAGCGATGTGAGAAATTAATGGCCAGCTCTGAGGGGTGCCAGACTGGGCCCAGGAAGTGTGGGTGTCGGCGGCCAGGGGATCGTGAGGATCCGCTCCGTGGGAGGAGAAGAAATAGAGATGTGATAAAAAATAATAATATTTACCATGACTCCATACAGGACATTAAGGAATCCTTTGTGGCTATGACTAACAAACTTGTTGAACTTGGGTGTGACATCTGTTGGTACAAAATTCTCCTATTCCCACTTTTCTTTATCACCTAACCATAAAATTAAGAGCATTAACGAATAGCTGTGCAAGTGATGTTTGCAACAAGGCATCACCTGTGTTACCCACTGGGAAGATTATAATAGTGTAAATGAATTGTTTTGTGTGGATGGGCTACATCTTAGTAGACAGGGCAATGGTCTTTTGGGACAAAAATTCTTATCAGTCATACACAAACATTTAAACTAAATAAGGGGTTGGGATGGGGACTTCTCACTTACCTAAGAAATCTCTTATTAACCAGTAAATGTAGTAGTCATCTTTTACAGTTTCTGAGCTTTAAAGCCAGATGTCTGACTCATAAATTTGATGATTTAAAAATAAAGGCTCATTCTGAGAATACTGACATAATCTCTATCTGTGAAACTTGGGAGCTGATAAGGCATCCTGGGAAGCTATTATCCCCAGCTACACTACATAAAATCTAAACAGGTTGCATAAAAAGGAGGAGGTGTTGCCTTATTCATTAATAACCAAATTAAATCTATTGATGTTTCTAGTTGCGATAAAAACATGACAAATACACGAGTCCATCTGGGTAAAACTGTTTCTATCTGTCAATGGGTTTTTGATTTTGGGCTCTTGCTATCACCCTGCAATTCTCCGGCACATATCCTGGATGCTATACTCTGTGAAATAGATCAAGCGAGCTCTTTAGGGAATATTATTGTCACTGGTGACTTTAATCTGGGTAACATTGATTGTCATACTCACACTGCAGTTGGCAGAAATGGCAAACTTTTGTCTACCTGATTAAACTTAAATCTAAAACAGAATGTACTCCCCAGAGGTGATAAAATTTGTGATCTAGTGATTTGCAATGAAGTCTTGGCTATTGATAATGTCAAAGTTAGTGACTTCATTGGTAAAAGTGACCATAATATCATCCTTTTACAATTCATAAAGAAAGTGTATACCATTCTAATCCACGGTGGTATATTTGTATGACAGGGCTGATCTTCAGTCAATCAATAATTATATGAGTAAAATTAATTGGGATACACTTTTCTTTAACCTATCCCTGAACAATGCTGGGATACTTTTAAACATACAATTTGTCATATTAGAGACTTATTCATTCAATCTAATCCAAAATTCTCACTCACAGATGAGTCCCTAAATGGATGAACAACTCCATCAAAAATTAATTAGACTTAAAGGAAAAATATAACATCTACCTAAAAAACAAGTCCAGCTCCAACTGGAACTCATTTAGAAAAGTACAAATAAGGTGTAAAACTATGATTAAAAGAGCCAAAAGTAGATGAGAATATAATTTGGCCATAAATGCTAAAAATCAGAGGGTAAGCATTTTTTTCATATATTAACTCCTTAAAAAACCTAGCTGCCAGGTTGGCACCTTACTTGAAAATAATCATCTTATTTATGATGCCACCTCTATGGCAGATTTATTCAACATCAAATTTTGTAATGTCTTCTCTGGCATCCCCACAACACCACATGCTATGACACGGCAAACATGGATTTGCCTATCATTTTAGTGCTGATAATATTAAAACCAAGCTGTTGTCTTAAAGGAAAATACAGTCCTGGCCCAGACAACATTGCAAGTCACCTTTATTTTGCTAGTCGATTCTCTTGCCAATCCCTAAAAACAATGTTCAACTTTTCCTGGCCAAAATTATGTCCCTAATGATTGGAAGGAGGCATATGTTATACCTATTCATAAGAAGGGTGAAAAAAATAATTGGGAGAATTACAGGTCCATCAATTTGACCTCGTCAACATGTAAACTCTTTGAAAGTTTTGTTAAAGACATCATCACTTCCACCTTCGATAATCATGACTCTGAGCAACATGGGTTCAAGAGTGGAAGAAGTTGCCTGACAATCTAGTATGCTTTTATGAACACATTAGCACTATGCTAGATAAACAAACACCTTGTGACATTGTTTTTATTGATTTTAGTAAGGCATTTGATGTCGTGCCCCATTGGGCCTTGATCCAAAATTACATAACCTTAAAATCAATACTTTAATTATTAGGTGGATTAAGAACTGGCTTAATATTCAGACCTAACAGGTTGTCATTAGTGGTATCAAATCCAGCAAAGGGTTGGTGAGCAGTGGAGTGCCTCAGGGTTCTGTCCTGGGCCCTTGCCTCTTCAAGCATTTATTGCCGCTCACAACTGACTGTTTCTCCATAACAACTAAATGTGCTGATGATGTTAAAATAGGGCGATCATGTGCTAATCCTTCACATGTTAAAGATATACAACATGATCTTGACATCATTACTAACTGGGTAATAACTTGGAGGATGAAGCTGAACCCCTCAAAGTGCAAGGTTATGCATCTGGTGCCAACAATTTGCATAATACTTACACATTAGCAGGTTCAGTATATGCAAAACTACTGACGAAAGGGATCTGGGGATTATTATTTCAGGTGATATGTCATATAATAAACATCTACATGAAGCTATCTACAAAACTAATAGAGTTATGTGGTCTATCTTTAGAAATATTAGAGCCAGGGCCCCTGAGGTAATGGTGCCTTTGTTTAGGGCATGTGCTAGGCCACACTTGGAGTATGCCTCTCAACTCTGGTGCCCGTATTGAAAATCAGATTGTAATTCTCTTGAAAAGGTTCAAAGGAAATATGCAAAATGCACATCTGGACCTCATATAGTACCATATGGCAACATATTGCAGTTCTTCAATTTAATGCCACTCTACTTGTCACCTTAGGGGTGATCTCTTACTGCTTTATGACATAATTGAAGACCATTATTTAATGTGTGAACTGGGGTTGAATTTCAAAGATCATTAACATGACACTTGAGGCCATCCACTTCAACTGATTGGTAAAACATTTCCTCCTCCAACCAAAAATATTTCTTCACTGTAAGAATTATAGGGCCATGGAATAAACTACCATTGAATGTTGTCATAAGTGAAACCAAGAGTATTTTTAAGTGCCAACTTGACAAATTACTAATTTCAGTCTGTGTTTTTTCCTATTATTCTCTGGCTTAAGTATAAGTGCAATATTGGCCTATGGCCTCCTGGCTCTTTCTTCTACTGTAGTAGTATGAACCATAGTAGTATGCAGCCACTGACCTGTTCAGATATTTCCTGAAATTTCTGTGTTATCACTATAGAATTCCTGCCTGTCTGCAGTTGCACTGTAAGGCCACCAGAGATTTCCTTTACACACATTGTGAGATATCTGAAAATAGCTATGCAAATTGATAACAACTGTCAGTTAAATAGGGGCATAAAATTAGCTAATAAGGAAATAGATTTCCTCCCAGTTTGGCTCACAACACATTCACTTTCTTATAGAAAATAATTGAACTTATAAACAGTAGTTTGCAACGGCTTTATTTCACCTTTGTTATGAAGTAGCATGAGGCAGTCTAGAAATATAGAATAATGCATGGGGAAGTGTGTTAATGAGGATTTTATGCACACCTGAAGTGTGTGATACCTCATAAACCCGAGAACTAAGCTCAAGGGGTTTACAAGGCATCACAAACAAAGGTGTGCATAAAAATCAACTAGACACACACTTCCCTATGTTTTATTTTATAATAACTGGTTCCTTTCATTCTTTGTCAGACATGTGCTTGCTGAATGTCGGTCCTGGTTTTTCTAAGAATGTTTATTTTTCTTGCTGCTCTATGAATTGTTGTCTTTCTAGGTCGCTACATTGCTGAAACAGTGATGAATATGCCATTTTAGGTGGGTAGACAGACATTAGTAGACCACTGGTTATTTTTTGTTTCTGGGAGAAATGTGTCTTTCTTCAGCCACACATAAGTTAGATTCCCATTCAATGGTTTCATTGAGGTTAGTGCAATCAAGTTGACAGCATGAGGAGCCAGTAGCACTAGCATAAGAGTGACTTTTGAATTTTTACAAAGGTGCTTAATCAAACTCTGTTATGCATCGGTGATTTTACACATACTGTATGTGTATAATCAAACTCCATTATACATGAGTGATTATACACATAAGTGTATAATCAAACTCTGTTATACATGGCCATGTAAAATCACCCATGTATGACAGACTTTGACAACTTCTGCACACAGCTGATAATCATCACTAACCAGCTATTAGTGTCACTATCCCACTAGCAAAAAAAGTTCTGATTATTAATTGCACACACTGAATATTTCATGACTATATGAGCTACAAGTCAGAAATTTGGAAATGTAAAGACATTAAACCCAACTTTCTACCTAATTTTAGATTGACATTCTCAGAGACCTCCACTGTCTCCCAGTTTTTATAGGATTTAATATATGATTGCCTCTTCATCTACAAATCTTCTAAGGACTTGCCCCTACTTAATATACAATTGCCCTCTCATCTACAAATCTTCTAAGGACTTGCCCAATCTACCTTACTAAACTTATCCCACCTTATTTTATATGTTGCTTCCACCTTTCTATTTCACTCCTGTGTGACAAATGTTACCACAATACCACTTCCGGCATGTTCCAAGCACCCCTAGAGTCCATTGACACCTAATTATTACTGTACACAGTGCAATTCCCAGCACTTCCCCTCCAGTTCTATCCCTGATTACCCAGTGTCACCTCATTTTCTACCAATGTGGTGCCACAGTCTTTGATGCAGTGTTAATCACCAAATGCAGAACTGGTCTGTTGCCTAAACCAGTCTGCTATGTCTTCTGCATGTCCCCTGGTTACCAATGCAGTTTTACAGTTACCCATACAGTCCCCACCCATGGTACTCCTGATGCTCAGAGGTCATTCCTCAGTCTCCTGGCCCATCCATTTAATACCACCTCTATCCAGATGTCCAAATTTCATATAGTTATCATTTGCTCTTAAGCAGATGGTTATTCCAGGAGAGTACTGCAGTCTGATTCTGGTTGAGATTACCACAATGCTATGAAAATGGCCTTTGCTGGCCTTCAGCAGTGTTGTCATACTCCAGAACCTATGTGTTTGCAAACTACTGTATGTTGTGTGCAATTGGAATGAATTTGTGACCTTGTTTGGCAAGCATAGAAACTAAACTTTGTGAAAACATTTGCCAGTGGTTGAACTGAGAATGTGCACACAAGACTGAATTTGGACCACACACTGAATTCCAAAATTGCATCTTATTGAGGTTATCTTATGTAAATAAATTATTCACTCTTTAGTGTATGCATATTTTAGAAATGTATACTCCTTTACAAAATATAATCTCTAAAGCATAAAATATCCAGCAGTAAAATTAAGTTCCATAAATAGATTGGGGAATACCCAAGATACAATTGCTACTCCTTTTAGTGGTCATTTAGTTATAGTTATTGTTCTTTTTCACAGGCAGTGTAATGATCAAGGAAAGCCCAAATGATCTGTTTGCACCAAAAGATAGTAAGTACCAAAGTAATATTAACAACATACTGTGTAATAATTATTTTGTCTGCCATGTGCAATAGTTGCAGGCAGTATGTGCAGCCCATTGACTGGTAGTTCACACCTATAATATACACAAGGTTCATAGGAATGGTGACATCAGCTATAGGAGAGTGTGAAATGCACTTTTCCAAGGATCTCTTAAAATTGTTAAATTTGCTAAACAACCTACTGTATGTAAAACATAAATGGGGGCAGAAGAGAGCAGTGGTCACAGAAAGTAACAACAAATTACAGCTATTCTGACTCTAACAATGCAGAAATAAACTTATTACAATTTAAATTTTTTTTGGAACTTAACTCTGCTGATGGACTGTATACCATAGTCAAATGCTGGCAAGATGAAATGACCAAAGATACAGGCACAGCCACCTCTTGAAACAGCAGTCACAGCAACCAGCAGGCCAGAACAACAGCGGCCTCCAGCAGCAGCTGGAGGATGAAGAGGCACCAGTGATGCAGGCTATCCTAATGACTGAAAAGGCAAGGTAGCACTCAGAGTTTGAATCAAAAATGCAGTAACAGCATGTAGCATTCAAAATGAAGTCATTTATTACCCACAAATGAACATAGCTCAAGCACAAGGAGGTGTCTTAACTGCAGACCCAGCGCTTCAACTCAACACAAGTCGTCTTCAGGGAATGCTACATGCTGTTACTGCATTTTTGATTCAAGTTCAAGTGCTACCTTGCTTTTGACTGTTGAACTTGCGTGGGACAGGCGCCCCATTTGATTAGCACTAACCCACTATTTGCTGGTTGCCGTTTTCTCTGTTTGGATTTTTCTATCCTAATGACTGTAAGGGCAACTGATCAAAAAGCAGAGGTCATACTGGTACAACTTCCAACACACTTTAAACATATAGGCCCTGAACACATCAGGCTAGTTAAAAGCGTTTTAGGTGCTTAAAACAATTTAACTAAGCGCAAACACGACACCATCCGCATTTAAGCACGGTTTCAAGCGTGTTAGAAACCATGCTTAAACCCTGCTGTGAGCTAGTCTCAAGTCCGTTTTTAAAAATGCTTTTATGAGAGAAAGCGTGTTACCCTGTAGTGTGGACAGGCATCTGCATATTGCTCCTCCAGGAGGCGTGCTAAGGGTCGTGAAGAACCCATTTTAAAAAACGTTACTGGAGGCAGATGCACATGGAGTCATCTGTGGTATAACTGAGTTAAAACTCGATTGAAGACTGATCTGGACGGGCTGCTGTGGTGAGTTTAAAAATATTTTTAAACATTTTTAAACGGTGCAAATCTTCAGCTCTAATGTGTACAGGGCCATAGATAGCGAACAGGAGAAAACAAATAGGGCAGATTAGAGAGCCACCAAAGCGTTGGAAGATACATTGTAATAATAGAAGAAAGCCTGACTTTTTTTCCAGTTTAACTTCGTAACTGAATTTTCAATATCACACAAAAACAACATAAGACCATATGTATGCATTAGACAACTTATTCATTTATTTATTTAAATCTGTTAACCAGATAAGGATCATCGTTCCTTTTTTAGTATCAGCCTAGACCAAGGCATTCATTACAAAAAACAACAGTATACAACAACTTCTACAAATACCCAGTACAGTACAAAGGTCAAAAACAGTTACAAGTTTGAGATTCAATCAAATAATGATGTTCTAAGTTTAAATAAACTGAATGAAGTGATAGGATGCAGAGAAACAGGCATGGAATTCAAAAATCAGGAGCAGACATGCAAAAGGCCTTAGAGTCCATTTTAGTTTAACACATGGGGTAAATAATTGAACACACTCTGAGGATTACAAGGTAGTTTTTGAATTCACAGTGTTTACTAAGCCCACAACAGGAAACAATGCAGATGTATAAATCACCTTATAAAATAAGCAACAGAAAATATTTAATTCAACACCTTGGAGAAAGCCAACTCAATTCTAAATAGAGCAAACAAAGATGAGCATGAATAGGAAAAAACAAACAGAAAAACAAATGTTATGATAAACTATATGACATTTTGAAATTACATTTGTCTGGTATTGAGGAACAATAGCTTTATGTGTATTTATTAAAATAACTTTTAAACTTGTAGACTGCTTCTAGTCTTTGGTTAATGCCCTTACATAACCTCACTATATGCTCAAAATAAGTTAAGAAAGGGTCCGAATGGACTCAAATACTTAAACAGATGAACCTGCTCAATATGAAAACTATACATATCACAGACAAGAAATGGTTATGGAGCCAAAATTATAGACTTTGGGTTTGAAGAACTTAACAGCAGCTTATTGGGCCCTATGCCCTATTGTGCAGAAGCGGCTACATGCCATGCATCAGTGGTGCATAGCAACTCTACACCCATGTGCCTGGGGCACCGAATTCAACAATTGGGCATGCAGACCCTTGTACCCAATCCCCTGGATGTGAGGGAGCAACATGCCAGGGCAGGTGGGGCAAGTCGGGGTTGTGTCCACACTCCACACCATTCACAGAGGTGCAGAGGCGGGGCACGGGGCACACCTTATGCTGGGTAACACCCAGCCATAAGGGATATGCACCCCTAGAATGCTGCCACTGGTAGCGGTGCTGCCATGGGCAACTGCAGATCACACCATATGCTGACCTAGCCCACAGATCATCAAGGATGGCTGGGCTGGCCAACCAGGCACCCTCCTGCCCAAGCTGGTGGCACACATGGTGCCCACTACTGTCTTCCATGCCCCATGGGTGCGAGGGATCCATTCACAGACCAGGGCCAGGCATCCCATTAGATGTGCACCCAGTCAGTGAAATGTCCTCCGCACATCTGCGCACGGGAGTGGGACCTCAGACAGGTGGCAGCTGGTAGTGAATACCAGCGGTGTGCACCTGTCCACAGGTGCAGAACTCCACGGGTGGGTAACATGCCGCCAGTGCATATTACCCACCTATTCATGCATAGAAGCCATTATTTTTAAGCCAAGTACTAACTGCACAAAAACAGATCTCAGAAACTTAGTAATCTCAAGGGAACACCTAGAGCTTTTAAAATAATCAAATTGTTTGCATATAAAATACTCTTAACAATTTGTGCAGACTTCTGGGACTGAATTTATAAATAAACAAGATTTGAGGATACCAAAATGGACCCATGAGGAACCACATGTGTAACAGACTTAGAAGATGACATTATAAGCCCAGTACCAACTGTCTGTACATGATTTGAAAGATAACTACTGATCCAGGACACAACATTCAGTGAGATTCCCAGGGTTTCCAGTTTATAGGAAAGCAATTTATGATCACTAATATCAAATTCTTTGGTCAGGTCTTTGGTCCATTTTCCATACCATGAAGGACCATGTCCTTGAACCTGACCAAGGCAGTACCTGTACCTCTCTCCTTCCAAAAATCATGTTGCTGCTTACAAAGTAAGTTACATTTTCTGAGTACTGCGTTGAACATATCATACATCTATACCAAAGTTTATACATATATTGTATGTTACATTAACATAGCATTTAGTCTCGATAATTGGCAATAAGTCTTTGTGTGTACCTTAGTCCTTATAAAATGTATCATTGTGTTGTCTAACACTTCATGATGTGAAGTTAAATAAGAATTAATTATAGCTGATTATAAAACAGAGAAAGAGATCCCAAATTTTATTTAGTACTTTCAACTTATTCAGTAATGTGTAGCTAAGTCTTTTGTTGTTAGCTGTTGTTCCAAGGGAATCAAACCATCAAAACCCAACTTTAAAGTATCATCTAGTGACATTATAAAAAATATGCAGTGGATGATTGTAAGACTTGTGGGGCTCTTAGAATACATGAAGGCCAGGACATTAAATGCTTTATGTAACTGGTTGGTGAAAACATTGAATTTGTAGTCAGTCATTGATGTTAAGACTGCATACTATGTAAAGCAGATCTAAATGGGCAAATTCTAAGTTTGCTCATGCAGTAATCATTATCAACACTATGGCTATGAGGGACCAGACTCTGTAGACAGCCCAAGGTGTAGCTCAATTCAAGAGAACTTGCTAAAGTATGATTTTCCCAGATCTTAGTTTTACCACCAGTTCCCATTAAAACAAGTTCATGCATTATATCAACCAAACATGTGGGATTGTGCACTCATTTTGTTCCCCACAGGACTCTGTATCCAGTACTGTTATAAGGTATTCAAGTACTCCCATGCAAAGAGTTAGGAAAATGAGACATGAAGACAGCCAAGGGAGTTCATGTCCTGATGAAGGAAAACTTGGAGGAAAGCAAATTAGATCTCTGACTTTGGACACTTCATTTTGATGCTTCTACCAAGCAGTCCTGAAAGTAAGACTTTTAAAGACATTGCAATATAAAAACAGAAAGATTCTACAGTTTTTTGTGCCTCAGTGGGGTTATGGTTCAATTGAGAAGGAGTGTTAACATAGGGAGTGAGCATGTTGGATCTTCAGTTTTAGGGTCAGCATGGACTTTCACACAATTCCCATTGTGTCAGGCTCATTACTGACGCTGACACATTACTCGGCCCCGATCCTTAGCTTTTCCATCAGAGGTCATAGGCTGACAGGTCTACATGATGGGAGTCTTCCTAGAAGAGTCTGTGTGCAGCTGTCTTCAGGTTTAATTGAATTTGAGGTTCAGGCTGCAGTTTAGCTTGTTCAGCACAGTAGTCTAATTTTCAGTGATAAATTACTTGGGCCAAGTTACCTACAGTATGCTTATGTCTACAAAACCTGATGGTTTGATCACTTTACATACAGATTTTTATATCCTTTATTAGTGGGTGGGAGGACACAGTTACCTGTTTCAATAATTTGTTGATTTAGTGGACAAGGGTTGCATGAATTTAACCTCCATAAATAAACATAGTAGCAAGAGATAATAGCAACTTTCACTAGATATATAGATACATAGACACTGTTGGAAAATAAGGGTCTATGGCTCACCAATCTGCCCATTTAGCGTGTAAGTTCCTTTACATTTTCTAGAAGTCTGTTGCCCTTACCCTGATCTCCAGGAATCCCTTATGTCTATCCCATGCATTCTTAAATCCCATGATTGTTTCAGCCACCATCACTTCCTCTAGCAGGGTGTTCCACTTGTCCACCACCCTTTCTGTGAAGAAATTCTTCCTCATGTTTCCTCTGAATCACCCTCCCTCTAACTTCATCCCATGCCCTCTAGTCCTGGCCCACTAGTTGTAATTTAAACTGGTATGGTTGTGTAAATTAATAATATAATTTTATTATTCCATGTTTGACTTCTGCTGGCTGATAGGATTCTAATAATGGCATGTCTCTATGTATTTCACCAAAGTAACATTTTACCAGAAAGAAGGCATACCTCACCAAAATATGTAATGATTTCAGAAATGTACTGTATGTGACTTCTGAGGTTATAATAATGTACTGTGTACTTTAAAAAACAAAACAATACAAGTTTAAAAACATGTCTTG
Organism: Neoceratodus forsteri; assembly: GCA_016271365.2. NCBI lineage: Eukaryota > Metazoa > Chordata > Ceratodontiformes > Ceratodontidae > Neoceratodus > Neoceratodus forsteri. Next base: position 676,799,232 of record CM028135.1, read on the forward strand.
AAGCTGTAATATTACTGTGCAGCTCTCTGATATTCTTTTTTTTTTATATATTCTCTTTTCGCCCCTTCTCACCGGTGCTTCCTCACCTTCAGGAGTCTCCCTGACCTTGTATGTCCCTGCTCGTCTGTCAGCTTGGTGCAGTCATCCACCCATGCTGCCTTGGTTTGACCCCCAGGTGGAGTGCGGGTGGGGCTCCCTTCTTCTGCCCGAGCATCTGTGTTTCGTCAGGAACCGTCGCCCATGCTGGCAGGGCCCCTGAGATTGGGGCCTGAGCTCCGTCTACAGGGAGCACTGATGGGTATTTTCCTGCTATTTCATCCATCCCATGGTGTCTGCATGCAAGGAGAGCCTAGGAATGACACACGTCTGGCGATGCTAGTTCCGCCCCGGCAGACATCCTTCCTCCCTGCTACATACGGTCTTCACTGCACCTCCACCGTGCTCACCCAGGTGGCGGTATCGCAGCGCTGGACCGCATCCCACCCACCGGAGGAGGAGCAGCCTCTGGGTGCTTGATCCTCCTCCCCAGCCGGCCCTCCAGCTGCCCGAGTCCATTCCCGATCCGGGATGCTGGTGCCGTGAGTAACCCTACCACTGCACCAGTGGGTCTGTTCTCTGATATTCTTGATATTTTTTATTTTGGTAACTGGGTAAGGCCCACTAGACACAAGTGCCTGTTTTCAGAGGTGACCAGGGAGAATTGGAGTGGTTAAGTGACTTGCTCAGAGTCACACAGTATGCAAGTGCAGGTTGTGGGAATCAAACCATGGCTTCTGGATATACCAAGCTAATTCACAGCTCATTGTGATTGGTTGACCATCCATGGCACTCCAGTCCTTACCTCATGGGTTTTAGCCCACCTGATAGGCTAGTGATGCACATGACCTAGGATCAAATTTCTAGACCACAGGTCCCAAGCCCCTGCTCTCCAGTTCAAATCACGCATCTGATCAGGCTACAAGCACTCCAGGAGTCCCTGTAATTGAGCCAGGAAAAGGGTAGGCCTGTGTTTCCACAGGAAAGAAAATAAAAATATAGTGATAATTTACATAGCATCTGAGCCTGCCTAAGACAGCCTTTGTTATCAGTTTATACTGTCTGAAGTTTCAAACAAAAGAAACTAGGTAGAGTATTTCTTTGTTATGCAGTGCAATGGCAGAGGCTGGTCTTTTAGGGCCAGCCTAGGCTTTGTGTTTGTTGCTTGGTGTATCCAGCTTTTGGGACATTAGATTATGAGATTGGAAGAAATGACTTCTAGATTTCTAGATTTCTTTATTGCATCCTGCCGTTTGGTTAATATTAACTAGTTAGAAGTGTTTAATGCATCCTGCCGTTTTCCTTATGTTGCTGTTGTGGTGTGAGAGACCTTTTTGGGGATTAGTTGACTCAGGCATTCTCTGTTCCCCTCTGCTACATCTGCCTAGCTCACCATGAGCAGCACTTGTGCCCCAATTCTAGGCTAGCTAAGCATGGCGTAGCCCCTCCTACCCCTTCCTCGCTCCTCTCTCTCACTGCCTGAAGGAGAGAGAACATCAGGAATCCTTCGCTGTCTCAGCTGGTCGCCACCTTTCATGGCGGCTCATTTGCATGTGAGCTGCACAATGCAGCTGCGCACGCAGGCATCTGGTGCGTTGCGTCTAGAGATCAGCTTGGCCTCACCTCACCTCTATTTTTCTTCTCTCGCTCCTCTCCCTCTCGGTCTCCCGACTATCACATTCTGCCCAGTGGTATCGGGGTGCCTGATTTTGAATATCAGCCAGCGGGGAGAGAGAGAAGAATAAAAGGTGCTAAGAATAAGAGGTGCTCCTTTCATCACTTTTTCATCATTTTTCCAAAGGAGAATATGAATGAGGAGAATACCTCTGGGGATCATACACCGAGGTCTCCATAATCCGTAGTCTGCAGCAGGGGAATCTTCTTGCTTACCAGGCAGTATTGTGCAGAGGTTTAAGTCTCTAAGCTAGAAACAGAGAGACCTGGGTTTGAATCCTACAGTTCCCTTGCATTACTGTATGACCCTAAACATATCAAGATCTGAGGTGCTTCAACAGAGTACAAGGGAATAAAGGTGACTCTTGTCATGACCCTTAGTGGGATACCCTCCCAAGCAGAAACCACGAGGTGCCTTGGCCTCAAGAATTCAGATCTACCCTGATGCCAGGGGCATCCGAGAATAGCCTGTGCCCCTCTCTCAGTGGCCGGCCTAATCGAGCCCTCAGTCCAACAGGTCTAGGCCCCTTTCCCAGCGGCCTACCTATCTTTTGGCTCCCTCTTTGCACCTCAGGGCACCTCCCTACAGCGGCCCTGTCAGCATCAGGATGGATTACACCTTCACCTCTAGTCAGGCACCATCTTGAAATCAGGGCCACCATTTTGTCAAACCAGGCCAACCTCCATAGGCTGCTAGCCTTTCCTTAGGCCGGGCGATGCAGTCGCTCACTTGAGGGCTTTGCAGCACTGAAATTCACCCCTGAGAGGCTCTCACGCCTCATAGAGAACTCCTAGTGTTTTTGGCAGAGAAAGTACCTGCCTCGTTTGCTGGTGCATCCAGTCTTCCCGAAACCCACCACTTCTGTGATCCTAATGATCCTGCCACATTTTTGTCATCCCTCTCCATAGATAGTGAGGGCAAGGAAATTCAATCTGATGCCCCATAACGAGGGACCTCTAGACAGTATAGCACAGTGGTTTCAGGCTCTGAGCTGCAAATCTGGCAACATCCAGCAGACCAGACCTGGGTTTGAATCCCACAGCTTCCACTTGCATACTATGTGACCTGAGCAAGTCAAATGCCCGCGCCTCCATGATGAGGATAATATATCTCTGGTGGCCATCTCGGCTGCAGCGTTTGTGTGTGGTTTTTCCCATCACTCTTAATATAGCTCCCTAAGGGAAGTGATCCTGCAGCATTATGGTTTCCTTACTATATAAGGTTTGGCCTTAGCGGTGTTTTGGCTAAGAGATGAGACAGCAAGTTTAAGGACATGTGAGCGTGTGGCTAAGTGCTTGCCTCTTACAATTGGGGAAAAAGGGAGATCTACTTGCGAGCTCATTTTCGCTTGCCTCTCAAGCCAAGCACTTGCCCCTTACAATTGGAAAAATGGAGATCTCCTTTGCAAGCTCATTTTCACTTGCCTCTCAAGCTAGGGAGCAGTTTACGCTACAAGGCCTCTGGCCTTCTGCTGAGACTCTCACGTGGTGCTCCTCCCCCTCCCCTGGCCCATGGTATCAGCGTCTTGGTTGGACTTGCTTTTCACTGGGAGGCGTCCCCATGAATCAGTACAGCTATTCTTCACAGAATCCCCATTTAAGGGATCCTTTTCATTCAGGAACATTTTACTCATCTCCCCATGCTCCTTTCGGCCGCATGGTTCTCGCGACCTACTTCCGGCTCCCAGGCCTAGCGTTCGGGGGTTGGATGCCTTCTCTTCCCAATCAATGTAAAGAAGGTAGCTCAGGAGAGAAAAGCTGGACTGCGGGATATACTGAGTCCTGCTACGATCTCTCAGCGGTTCACCCCTTCAAAGGCTCGTGGCCACTTGATACTTATTCTCTCAGTGCATGGCCCAGGAAAAACCAAGCGCTAGTTTTTCTTAAAAAAAAAAAAATCCTTCAAAGTAGAGGAATAGCCACAGAAGGATTAGGGAACTACCTCAAGTAGAATGCTGGGAGTGAGGCGCTATACATATTATTTTTCTGGGAAAATATACAACATGACTGGCATACTGCATAGTGGGGATGAAAACAAAACCTAGAGGCTCTGAGCCACAAACAGGAGCACTGGTTCAAATAATGTTCCTATGCAGGCCTACAAAGCCTACTGGCTCATCCTCCCCACCCCTAACCTCTAGGCTATACTGCCAGCCCCTCAGTCACCAGTCAGTAAAGAACAATGATGTTACCTGAAAATATTTCAGCATTTCTAAAGTAAAGTTCTTGCCTGCCAATAATTTTTGTTTCTTTCTTGGCTGCCCCATAGTATAGCATATAGACCAGAGTTACAGTTTGAACAGTGTAATTTATGTCATCATGTTTCAACAACTTTGCAGTCCATTATGAAGCACAGCAATGAGTAAATTATATAAATTATTGATTGGGAAGGGAAAGGAAGGAAGGGTTTTAGATCATGCTTTCATACATACTGTATCTAAAAGTGGTGTACAAGTCATAAAGGTTTGCATCAGCTTTTTACAAAATGTTTGCAGATCTATTAAGCCCTTGGTTACAGTGTATGGTGGAAGAGTTGGAAGGAAGTAATGGCCAACTTCCCAAGTCTATGATAGAGGCAAAAATAGTTTTAATACTTAAGGAGAGAAAATCCTAATAGAATGGACAGCTATAGGCCTCTAGCTTTATTAAATGTGAATTATAAAATAATAGCTAAATTAATTGTAAACAGAATAAAAGCAAAGCTAGCTGATAGACCCTGATCAATCTGGGTTTTCAGAGGAAAGAAACCCTTTTCAGGCAACTAGAAAAGTGCATGCTTTAATTCATTATGCAAGACAAAACAAACAAATTAGTCATGCAATAGCAATAGATATTGCCAAGGTATCCAGTTTATTGGACAGGGAGTTTATGTTTAAATGTTTAGACGGATGGAGTGTATCTAATAACCTTCTTGTGTGGATCAGAAAACTATATGATAAAACTGTTAAATATGAATTGATAGCAAATTTTGCAATAGATTTTTGAAATGACAAATGGAGTCTGACAAGGTTGTCCCTGTCACCAGTTCTTTTCATTCTTTGCTTGGAGCCCTTCTTGAACTATATAAGAAGAAATCAGGAATTCAAGATATTACAATAGGAAAAACCAGATCATGTTTAGCGCTCTCACATGAGTATGTATTATACTTATGAGAAATATAAATGATGGGATGCCTATATTCCTTAAGGAGGTGGATGTATACACATCATTATCTGTAATTAAATAAGTCAAAATTAATAGTTATGTCACTTGGGGTCCGGGGTGGGGAAGGATCAAGCATCCACAGATAGCTCTCCTTGCTCAGGAGGGGGTTGACAAGCCACACTGCTTGCCTGACACCCAGCTGTGGCTTGGTGCCAGCACTTGCATGCCACCATGCACAGGAAAGGACCCCACATTCAGAACATCTGTGCATCTCCACAGAGGTGGAGCTTGGACAGTGCATCCATTGCACATCCATGGGCCGGGGAGAAAATAGGAGGAACCCCCAATGGCACTAGGATGGCGATGCCTCCCAACACACACACACAGGCTATGAACGCTGGCTGGACAAAACTGAAGGTCCTGTGGCAGAGGACCAAAGATGAAGGTGAGTCCCAGAGGAGCTCGGTGATGGGGCTGGGGTGTCAGTTAGATGGGGCTGCCGAGGCAAAACCAGGAGATAAAATGTATATAAAAAAAAGTCAATAGTTATCAATCAATCAAAATCTTTATTTTGCCATGCAGAACATCATTGAGATAAGCTCATTTACAAGATGGACCTGGGGCAAAACAATTGCCAACAGGGTTAAGACATCACAGGTTGACTGAATATACATAACAATTACATATAATAATAATAACATGATAACATATAACCATCTCATGTGACAAGATACTTGCACCTGAACATAGCAATAGGTTCAACAGGAGGTAGTGGCATTTAAATACAATTGCATGGATACAGATATATGGCGTAAGGTAATGAGCTAAAGTTTATACAGTAAACATCATTGCAGGAGTCATAGTGAGCAGGAGTGGTGGTTCCTTTAGCATCAAAGTGTGAAGAAGACTTAGATGTAAAGTCCTTTGACAAGTACTGTAGGCATGGCCTGGCAAGTTGGGTGGGAAGGGGGGGAGTATAGGGATAGGGGAAGGTTGAACATGATAGCCTAGGGAGGAAGGACTGTTTGAAGAGAGAACACTACAGATGCCACAGGTAATGGTTGGGGTTTAAGTCCAATATTTGAAGCAAAGACAGAGCGTGATGTTGGGACCTTGATTTGGACAATGACAGAAGGGAGGACTCAAAAGCGCCTCAGGCAATGGTTGAGGTTTAAGTCCAGAATTTAAAGCAGTAACAAATCATGATGTTAAGACCTTGACTTGAGACAATGACAGACCTCAGAGAAGGTCCTAAGGAATAAGGATTTGAAGAGGAAGAATGTGACTGTAGTAGTGAGCCTTAAGGTTTTCTGGATCTTATTCCAGAGCGTAGGAAGAGTGAAGCTTATTGAGGCTCTACCAAAGCACGTTTTAACTTTAGGAATAGCCAAAGATAAGATGGTAAGACTTCTGAAAGAATAGGCATTAGGGACGCAGGGAGTTAGGCAGCTTGTGAGGTACTGAGGTAATTTATAAGTGATTGTCATATGTCCATAGAATAGCATTCTTTGGCCTCCTGAAGCTAAAGGGAGCTCCAGCCTATGGAAGAATAGAGGATGCAGTGGTACATGTCATAAGGAGCATCTGAAATGAACCAAAGGGCTCTATGGTATAGGGTATCAAGCTTGGAGAGAGCTGTACTAGTACTATGGCCATATAAGAAGTCTGCATAGTCTAGGAGGCAAGAAGGTAGATTGGACTAGGAGTTCTCTAGCCTCCTGGGTTAGTGAGTGCTTGATCCTGAGGAAAATGCCAAGCCTTTGATGCAGCTTCTTAGTGAGTTCATCAATGTGATCAATGAAGGACAATTTGTAGTCAATCCAGACCCCCAGGTATTTGAATTTTCTACAAATTCCAAGGCTTCTCCTAAAGGGTGCTTATGTGAGGAACCTTATCTGTTTTGTTTTTTTTTTTTAGATGAGGGACCAGTGGAGAGAAAATCATGGCCTTTGTTTTCTGGCATTGAGCAGGAGTTTTAAGTTGAGTAGATTTTTTGGAGGATGTCAAAATCATTCTGGAGGTACAAAATGGCTTGATACAGAGTTGATCTGTCAATGTATAGCACTGTATCATCAGCAAGAGATGAATACTGCCGACTTTAGGCCAGTGTCAATTTGATTAATGTAAATGAGAAGTGGACCAAGTATGGATACTTGGGGAACACCTCTAAGGAGATATGTTTTTGGTGATAGATCTCCTTCAGCCTTGACCTGCTGCTCTCTTTCCACAGGATAGTTTGTAAGCCAACTTAGGGCGGGTTATCTACCCCAACTTTCTTCAGGGTCACCAGAAGTAAATTATGATCCACTGTGTTGAAAGCCTTGCTAAGGTCCAGAAACAAAGCACATATGTATTGTCTGTTATCAAGTGTGAACTACCAGTCATTTATAACCTTAGCAAGGGCAGTGGAGGTACTATGCATGGGATGGAAACCAGATTGAATTGGGTTTAGTAGATTAAAACTTTTCAGATGAGATCTGAACTGTTCATTACTACCTTCTCCAATGGTTTTGACAAGGTCGGGAGCAAGGAGATTGGCGGTAATTATTTCGGTCACAGGGTCCCCTGATTTGAACAGAGGGATGATATGGGCTGTCTTCAGACCTTGGGGAGCCAGATTGAGAGACAAATTGAAAGGTGGGAAATAGGGGAGCCAAAAATATAGTAGGCCAACTTTAGGAAGAAAGGCTCAATCATATCCGTGTCACACATTTTCTTAGTATCAGGTTGAAGAAGGAAATCAACCTGTTTGATGGTGACCTGACAGAAGGAGAAAGAGTGATAAGGGTAAATAGATTCTGGATCATGGCAATCAGATGACTGACTAAGGAACTGTGCCCTGATGGTATTTGCTGGGGAGGTATCAAAAGCCATTCCTGCTGTGGCAAAGTGATTGTTAAGGAGGTCAAGGATCTCATTTTATCTGTACTGTGGGTACCACCAGTTGAAATATTGTTGAGATGGCCATTACAGGGAGAATTATACCTGGATCAGCTTACATTAGATAATTTTCTGATTAAAAATAACTTTAAGTATCTAGGAATATATATTTTTAACAATCAGTCCAACATCATTAAGAACAATTTTGGTGCAGCTAAGAGAAAATCAAGATGTTATTGGATAATTGGCATAACTATCCTTGTCTTTGTGGGATAAAATTGAAACAAGTGGGGTTGCCAATAAAAGGAACTGAAGTGTCAGGTGGCCTCCCAGAGGAAATGTCAAGGTTGGGAACTAGAGAAGGAGGGATGGGTGAAGCAGATAAGGATAGGGAGGGGAAGGGGAGGAGATTGGGAAGGAGGCGGAGCCAGATGACATCAGCAGGTGCTAGGTGATGCAGATGAGGCAAGTATGAGGTGATTGGTCAGGGGTGGAGCTTGGTCAAGGGTCATTAGGGATACATAAAGGGGTTTATAAGGCAGTGCACAGGGAGCTCTCACTCTTTCTGCTAAGATTTTCATTGAGTGGTTTAGCACATTCGGTTGGCAACTCAGGTAAAAATTGATACACCATAAGGTAAGGTGTTCTAAATTTTTTCACTGGTCTAGTCAAGCTGGAGAGGAGACTTAAGTTCAAGCAGAATAGGATTGTAAGTGATGTGGAAGCTTTTGTTGGTATATTGCTGAATTGTTTTGTTATTGAATTATCTGCCTGTTGGCTGGTCTGGCTTGGCCAGAGAGATGAGCAGAAGTATGAGCCTGCCACACTGCATGGCATTTTGTGAGATTGTTTGGTCTTTGAATACATGATAGAATCTCGGGTTAAGGAAACACATTCCTGCAACAGATTTTAAAATTTTGATGGGGCAGGAGTGATTTTACTAGTGCCTAGCAATTACATGGAGGTAAGGGCCAAAGGTGTCAGGTGACCATGTGGCATTGGGGTGAAGGATTGTTCACCCTGTTCAGTTAGCTGGGCTGCTAGGGTAGAGGTTGAGGGGCTGAGGTGGGTTGCTCAATTCTGTATTATGTACTGAGGATCAGAGAGAGCCGCATGTGGAAACTGAGCAAACAGGCTGCCAGAGGACCATGTGGTCACGGATTGGTGTGTCCACAAGGGCACAGGAGACTAGTGAGCCATCCAGCAGAACTGGGGTGGCCACCACATCCAGGGATAGATTCTAAACTGAAGAAGAAGCCAGATGTGAGTGTGGTGCAAGTTGCAACTGAGCATGCTATGCAGGAGAAAGGGGCTAATGGGAGTAAGAACAATTGGGACCACTCAGTTGCTTGGTTGGAAAATGGAGGCTAGTAGGGGCCAGTTTGGGAGATGGGATGCAGCGCAGTGGTTTTCTAGCAGGGAGGTAGTCAGGTGGGCGAAGGACCTGCTTGCTAGTCATGCAGTGGCAGCAATGAGAGGGTTGTGCAATAGAGACTTCAGGGCAGTGGTCCAATAAGAGGCTGCATGGTTCATGGCCAAGTGGCACCTAAGATGGGGACTGCGAGTGCAGCCATATGGATTTGTGAGATGGTGGCTACAGACAGTGGCCACAGCTATGTCCCAGGGAGGGACTTGGGGATGTCTATGGGAGGGAAGGAGGGAAGCAGCTCTCGAGGGTCTCCAGCAGGGGGACAGCATGAATTAGGCTGCCTGGGGCAATGCATCTGGGTGGGTCTGGTAAAGGGAGGGGTGACCCGAGGCCACAGGGAACTAGGGAAGGCCTCGGCCTACCAGAAGATATTAGCTACAAAGGCATGTATAAAAAAAGAAGGTAAGGAAAGCAAGGGAGAAGCAAGGTGCCTAGTTGCAGACAGCAGAGGGCCCTAATGGAGGACTGAGCCACCCACAAGGACAGAGGGTAATGTATGGCATGGACAGGCCAGAGGGGAATAGCAGATGGGACAACAAAGGAAGGGCCAGGGGATCAAAAATTTTTTAAATAAGCGGAAGCTAATTTAACAAGTGCAGAAGGTAATATCAACAGTCAAGTGTAGAGGATAGTTGGCTGGGTCATCAATATGGAAAGTGGTTTGAGAGAAAGAAGCAAGAACCGTCACACAGCAAGGCCACATGGCTAGGGCCTGAAACCAGCCATGAAGGATGTGGGGAAGTTGGGGTAAATGGGCAGTGGGGCAGGAGATAAATGGGCAGGCCTCAGGGCCAGGCTGACAGGGATGGTGGGCCTCAGGTTGCCAGTGTACACAAGGAGAGTGAGGAGCGCTCAGCAGCAGGGCATGGGACAAAGCCAGCAGGAGGAGACACATTTCCTGGCATCATGGGTCCTCCCCATCTGCAAAGGTAGTGTCAGTGAAAAAAGCAGGAGGGTGTAAGACAGGAAGGAGGAATGGGGAAGGAAGAATTGCCAAAGCCACGACCGAGGCTGGGGTCCCATGGGACCACCTCCCCCAAATAAAAAAAAAGTAAGCAACACAGAGAAGGGAGGCCAGGGATAGGCCAAGGGCAGAAAGGCAAAAGATGTAATGAATGTGTGTTATGTTACAGCTGAACCGTAATGGCACCAAGAAGGACTCCAGTTCCAGTGACCAGCACTCAGCTCAGACAGGTGGCAGCAGTCCTCATTTGAAAAATTCAGGAGCTTATTGAGACTGCACAGAAGAGAGAGAGGAAGAGGAGAGGAGGCTTCCAGAAGAGGAAGGAGCCTGCCAGGCATTTTAGGTGATGTGGGAGAGAAGGGCATGGAGAAGTTGAAAAGGTTCTGAAAGATTTGAAAGGAAAAATGGTGATAAGGTAGGGGTGGGGAATGGATAAGGGAGAACAGAAAGTATATGATGGCCTGCCAGGCTTTACCCTGTGGGATCATGTGCCACGATCCTTAAAGGAGAAAATTTGGAAGGGAGAATATGTGGACATTTTTTTCCTGGTGGACAAGGAGACAGTCAAAAATACGAGAACAGAGAGCGATAGTGGTAATGGGACATAAGAGGAGGAAATTATGTATCATGGTAAGAACATTGATACATAACAAGCTGGCTTCCTTATCTTCAATGCTATACTCTTGGAGAAGCAGACAGAGCTAGGGATTCCCTTGTTGACCTAAATGGCAATAATAAGGGGCACTTAAAAGCTAAAATGGGATACGGTTGGTTAAAGTATGATGAGATGTTCTGCCAGAGGATGGCGGCTAAAGAGAGTTCTGGTGGAGACTGTACACATTTGGAACTGTGGGTCAGAACTCTGTGCAGTCAGGAGGGGTGCAGAGACCAATAAGAAGAGCACTGTGAGCCGGTGGCCAAAACATGCTGGGGTTACAACAAGCCTCGTGCACTTGGGCTAACTTACAAATTTAAGCACATTTGCTCTATGTGTGAAAGGCAGCACCAGGTGTCTAGATGTAGATCCAATGGAGAGGAGGAGGCTGAACAGTACAATGGGCAGCCCTTTCAGGTGGGGGTATAGGGGAGGACATGGAGCATCATCCCATGGTGGAAGGGACCAGGAGTCAGCAACAAGGATCCTTCAATTCCAATTATGGTTGGAATTAAGGATGAGCCAATAGGAGCAGGGAGCTGGGGTTTTTCTTTGGCAGTGACACCTATTTTTGGGAGAGTAGTGGAAGAATGCATGAGGGACTATCTAAATGGGGGGTTAAAGCAGGGCTTCAGGAGGATTTTGAAATTGGGTACCAGGGAGAGTGCAAGAAGATGACAGCTAGGAACCTGGGGTCTGTCAAGTGGAAGGAGGGCATGGTACAGCAGAAAATTTAAAGAAGTATGAACAGGGCAGGTTAAAGGGCCTTTAAAATTTTGGGTCTTTCCATTGGGGTGGTGACCAAGAAACAGCTAGAGGAATTACGGCTCATACATCATTTATCCTACCCTGAGGGGCCTTGGTGAATGATAGTATTCCAGAGGACCTGTGGGTTGTGTCTTCTATTTCACTTGACTAGACCAGGCAGTTATTTTAATAAAGGCAGCCAAGGGGCATGGCTGGCAAAGATAGAGCGAGAGTCTGCCTTAGGCTACTGCCAGTTAGGCTAGAGGATTGGGACCTACTGGGGTTCCAATTCAAGAGAGGGTACTACTTCAGTAAAGCCATATCCATGGGGTGTTCTGTGGCATGGTCCATGTTTGAGGCATTTAGCTCCTGGGTAGAGTGGGTTTTGTGCAGAGGCATGGGAAAATGGGCATTATTCTCTACAGCAGACTGGCGCTGGAGTCCCAGGTGTCGATCCATTGTTCATTCAGTTTCTATCATCTGAGGAATATCACCATGATAAAGCCCCTAGTTCTGCCCTTGACCTCCTCACCTTGGTTCATGCCTTCATGACATCTAGCTTGACTACTGTGATGTGCTCTATCTTAGGGTCTGTGGTGGTACCCTCCATCGGCTGCAGCTGGTGCAGAATGCAGCTACCAGATTGTTGACTGGGCAGTGGAAGTACTGTCACATCACTCCAGTGCTGCATGAGCTGCACTCGCTGCCGGTCAGGTGGAGGATCCTCTTTAAGGTGGGCTTGCTCACCTTTAAGACCCCTAGCTATCCTGGGCCCTGGTTACCTGAAGGACCTTCTTGCACCAGCTATCTCAGGTCCACTCCCTCCGCTACTCTTCTAGGAGCCTCCTTGCAAATCCAGGAAAAAGCTAAAACAGCAGGTGACAGATTGTTTAGTGTTGCCACCCCTGTCCTGTAGAATTTGCTGTCTCCAGCTGTGAGAGAGGCCCCTTCAGTTGAGGTCTTTAAAGCCCACCTCAAGGCTTTCCTTTATAATCAAGGCTTCCTGGACTTTGATTTATAACTACGTAACATATGATTTTGTGCTTATACCTGTCCCTGACTATGTATGTAATCTGAGTACTTATTGCTGAGTATATTACTTAAATATTTTTAATAGCAAGGTTAAATGTAGAATATTTATCATCAGATTTTATATTGTAGTATTATTTTATATATTATATATGTCATTTTTGTGTATTTTACATTGTTGGTGTTATTTATATTTGATTTGATTGTTCAGTGCCCATAGCCTCCAGGATGGGAGTCTTTTTAAATGAAATTTGCCTTACCTTGCCTTGCCACAGGAGGGTGGTTCACTATTTTGATGATTTTTAACTCATTGGTAGTAGTCAGCAGGAAGCAAATAGAATGTTGGAAGACTTCAGAGACATGTGTCATAAGATACGGATATCCTTAGCACAGGAGAAGAAAGAGGGCCCAGCTAGGAAACTTGAATTTTGGGGATAGAGGTGGACACCAAACAGGAATGTTTTGGCTGCCAAAGGACAAGGTGGACAGGCACAGGGGCCTGCTGAGACAGGTGAAAGGGAGGAGGAGGGTGCCACTGGCATTGTTCTGCAACTGCTGGGTACCTTAACTTGCCTGCAAGGCTATAGCACTCAGTTGGGCATTCACATGGAGGTTGGCAGAAGCCACAGGGAGGCCAAGCCCCCAACACTGGGTGGACATAGGTAAGGGAATCTGGCAGGATTTAGAGGTTTGGGAAACAGTCATGTCACCATATAACAGGGTGACATTCTGGCAGGATGAATGGATGTATAATACAGACATGGAACTGTACACAGATGCTTCTGGATCACAGGATATGGGGCCCTACTACAAGGGGCTTGGATGTCAGAGGCATGGCTGGAGAACTGGTGGGATGCCGGACTATTGAAGGACATCACATTCCTGGAAATGTTTCCAATTTGGGTGGTTTTGATGGTGTGAGGGAAGGTGATGTGGGACATGTAGACTTTATTTTGGTGGAACAATAAAGGAGTGGCAGAGGTTATTAACAGATAAAGGGGCCATGGACACAGTAACCAGGGGTATTAAGGCAGCTGGTTCTGGTGGAACTTGGAATCAATCTGTCCTTTAAAGTGAGGCATGTAAAAGGGATTAAGAATGAAATCGCTGACAGTCTTTCCCTTCTTCAGTTGTACGGGTTCCAGGCCTTGGCCCATCGAGCAGCTGTCCAGAGAACCTAGGTACCAGATCAACTATGGGAGATTGGGTGGCGAGTGCCTGAATGTTATACCAGAACTCCTGGTCAGCCAACACCTTGAAAGCATATGAAGGTGTGTGGGGGACTTTCCAGGAGTTCAGGAGCAAGAGGCCTTGGAGGTAAGTATGCCCATGACTGAGGACCAGGTAATGCACTACATGCTAAGTAAGTGGGAAGGGGGTGGTGCATTCCACAATGGGGTGTAGCTGGCAGGGATAGGATGGGTATGCACTTCCAGAGGCTGGTCTGACCTGACCAGGGCCAAAGTGTCAGACTCATGCTAATAGGATGGCAGAGCAGCAGGGTGCATCAGGCAGACATCAAGAAGCCCATTACAGGTTTGGTGAGGGTGAGACTGCTGGAATCTTAAAAGCACGTGTGCACATTGGCAAAAGAGACATGCTTCTTTAGGACAATCTTTACACTTATAGCTAGTGGGGCTTTTCAGGTGTGGAAATGGTAGCTAAATGCAAAGGGGACACAGAAGGAGGGGTTGCAGGCTGAGGATATATCTTTCCAAAGAACAATTTGGTGATGTGGCTCAAGAGATCAAAGATGGACAAGTTTGGTAGGAAGAAGGAAGTAGTGATCCCCAAGGACTAGTGGGCAACAGGTGTGCAGTGAGGGCAATAGAGAATACAGTAACATCCGGGTAAAAGGACAGAACTTGGTTTAGACATGGGAGCAGGTCACTGGTAATGGTTATCAGGTAGGTGGGGTGCTCAAGAAAGGAATGAGTTTCCTGGGGAGTACCCCAAACAGCTGCCCACATTTCTTCAGGATAGGTGCAGCTTCAGGAGGGCAGAGCAATGGGGTTTAGAGGAGGAAATCAAGAGTGTGGGAAGATGGAGATCTGGCTGTTACAAAAGATATGTCAGAAATGAATTGAACTGTTTTATATACCTAGCACGTATGCAGGGAGGCATGTGAGTATTGTGGGGCACTCATTTGTTTACTGGTCTGAAAAACATGTGGCTGCAATGCCAGGACAGAGACAGCTGAGGCAGGAGCTGGAGTGAATGAAACTGTACTGGAAAGGGGTCGGGGTATGAGATGAGCCCAGTTGTTATCATTGCCTGAAGAATTGAGATTAAAGTGGAAAAGGACTGCAATGCTAATAATCCATTTGTGGGGAATGATTTATGTGAAACTCCTTGGGGGTGATATTTCAGGCCTATCAAAGCTGACTTGGAGGTGGTGAAGGGCTGGTGGCCACAGCTAGAGATTGGGTGAACAGAGGTTACATCTAGAAGTGTGTGGAGGCATGCATAGGATATCAGATCAGTAGAGAAGGCCAGGAACAGACTGAACATGGGTGGCATGTTTAATTACTGAGATGGGAGGTTTATATCCCACATAGAGAGTTTCTTTTGACACCCTGGGGCTATATAGATTGGATGGGGTGCACCTGTCAGAGGTTGGCATGTCCTTTTTCTGATGCTCTGCTAGAGCTGGTGGACAAATGGGAGAAAGACAGACTGAATTATTAACCATCAAGGAGGCAAGTCCATCATCCAATGTGAGGTTGGAGGTGGGCTAGTGGAAAGGAGAAAGGAGGGAGGGTGGAGGGCAGTAGCCAGGATAAATGGGGCAGGTTACAGGGGAGGAGGGTAGGGCAACACGGGCTGGGGTCAGTAGCACCCAGGCGTGGAGTAAGAGGGTGGGGGAGGGTGAAGTAGAAGTACTAGAAGTCGGGTCATTGCATCCAGACCTAGGAAAGAAAGAAGTGAAAGCAGGTTGGTGATGGTATGGGGTGATGGATCAGGCATCCAGATCCCGACAAGAAGGAAGGATGAGCAGAATGATGGAGAGGTTGGACGTGAACCGGATGGACCAAGGAAATGAAAGATAGACTAATTCTTGATGGAACATTTGATTGTAAACAATGTGTTATTGAAGGATTTGAAATAAATGTAAATTAAAATGCATCAATAAATGTGCTGACAGTCAAGCATCCAAAACTGAGTAGGTGTGGATCATTTCCAAAGGAGGTTCAGCTGATAAGTGGGGTTGCCAATAAAGGCAACCTGAATTGTCAGGTGGCATCCCAGAGAAATGTCAATGTTGTGAACTAGAGTGGGAGGGATGGGTGAAGCAGATAAGTGGGTGGAAAAAGGAAGGAGGCAGAACCAGATGACATTAGAAAGTACTAGATAATGCAGGTGATGCAGGTATTGGAGTGATTGGCCAAGGGAGGAACTTGGTCAGGGTACTTAGGGGTCCAAGAAAGGGTTTATAAGGCAGTGCACAGGAACTCTCCTCTTTCTGCTAAGATTTTGTTAACCCTCCTCACACCCTGAGGTTTAGGCAGGTGAAAGGAGATAGAAAGAGGTCAGGCACGGAGCTCTAGGGTTTGGGCTGCAGAAGGGTAGCAGCTCAGCTGGTGAGAGCCAGAAGGCACTGGTTGGATGACAACCTAGTTAAATGGGCAAGGAAACTGCTATGAGGGACCAGTGGAGGACAAAGTCTTGGGTGGCCAACTTGGAGTTGGCAAGTGGCCTGGTCAAAGAACTGGACTGTGAGAGAAAGGGATAAAGGAGGGAGGGGTGGATGGCAGTTGCTGAGTTAAAGGCGGGGCAGGTTATGGGTGGAGGAGGACAGCATGGGCTGGGGTCAGTAGCACCTGAATGTGAAGTAAGAGGGTGGGGGAGGGAGATAGAAGTTCTAGGGGTTGGGTCATTGCATCTGGACCTAGAAAAGGAAAGGAAGTGAAAGCAAGTTGGTGATGGTATGGGGTGTCGGATCAGGCATCTGGGTTCCGAGAGAGAAGGAAGGATGAGTGGAAGGACAGTGAGGTTGGACATGAACCAGAAGGACCAAGGAAATGAAAGATGGACTAATTGTTGATGGAACATTTGATTGTAAACAATGTGGTATTCAAGGATTTGAAAAGTATTAATTAAGATGTATCAATAAATGCGTTACGATCGAGCACCCAAAACTGAGTAGATGTGGATCATTTCCAAAGGAGGTTCAGCTGACAACTGAGATGGTGGCCTTACTCCACCTCATCTTTACAATTCAAACTATGATTGGAACTCCTCCCTTGCCAGGGTTCAATGATATTAAAAATTTTCAATTTTTTATGGAGTAGAGGAAAACACAGAATTACTAGGAACAACTTATTACTCCTAGGAAAGCAGGGGATCTAGTTGTCCCAATCCCTTGATGTACAGAGTAGCCCATCAATTAAAATATGGTGGCAGTGGGACTTTCATTTATAATCAAGCTTACCGTGGGAGATATTATTTTGAAACAATTATACACTTGACAACACTGAAGGTCTACTATCAAACAAAGATGCATATTCCTCAACTGTTCTGTGCCATGGCTAATAAATTAAGATATGCATCTTTGAAACTGCTTGAAAAAAGTCTTTACCTTAGTTACATTAAAATATTTGGTCTGGTAAAGTTAAGTGGTGGGAGAGTGAGAGGGATTATAAATAAATAAAAAACTGAAGTTCACTTGTTAGAAAATGGAAAATTGTGCACATTTACTAAGTTTAAAGCACTGTGGGCATGACAGGAGTGAACTTCTTAACTTACTTTAAAGTTAAGATACATCTTTACATTTATTAAAAAGTGCAAATTATACAGTAAATTATATTTTGGAAGCCCTAATTCAGGAGCAAGAAGGAATAATTAACCTTGGCGATTAGAAACTATTGCAAAGGATCTTTAATTTACTATTAACTGGAAATAAAGATCTTTGGAGTAAAACTAAAGTAAAATGGAACAAAGAAGCCCAACATATATTTCCTCCATTAGTGGAAAAATATACATTTAAAGATAAATAAAGATTCCTATATGCAAAAATAAAACAATCCAAAAAGAAAATAGTGGGATAGGGCCTATTATATGCTACAGGTATTGGGGAAGTTTGCTAATCAGGAAACCAGCAGTGTTAGCACCTTTGTGGGACTATTGGAACCCTACCTAACTGCTTTTGGAAATGCCAAAATATTTCTTCCTGAGTGCATAAACTGGAACTATATTATCCAAGGTACTAAATTTTAGATTTCTCCCTCTATATCACTTATGCAGTTTAATGATATAGGAATGTTGAGGTTACAAAATGAACATAAGGTATTACGAGTAGGCACCGTGGCAACAAAGAGGTTAATCCTGGAAAAATGGAATGCACCACAGATGGGACAGCTAAACAGATAAATGGCGATTTTGGTACGAGAAGCAATGTTATTTGAGAAACTTTGGGATACTATAAATAATGAGGTTAATTTAGAAGAACCAACTTGGGCAGAAATAGCTAGAATACTAATGCAGTTACAAGTTCTTTGAAATTATAGAGCAGCAGTCTCCATGGTGGTGGGGGGTATGGGGTGAATTACATATATTTTTCTCTTTGGTTGTAGTAATGAACACATGGAACTATGTACTCAGTATTTATTGTTATCACGATCTGTGATACTAGATGTATATGAAAATTTCTTTCATGTTTAAAAGAAACAAAAACTATTATATAAAATGAAGTTTTGCATCAGCCACTAGGCAAGCAGGGAAGGTACAGTGAGACAGAGCAAAGTAAAGAGGAAAAAAAGTTACTGTAAGCAGAGAGAGAGAGAGAGTTAGTTTGAACAACTCAGGTAACACAGTGACAAAAGACATATGAAGAAAGACTAAAGGAGCTTGACATGTATACCCTTGAGGAAAGAAGGAGAGGAACATGATAGAAACTTTCAAGTACCTCAAGGAATTAACAAAGTCCAAGAGGGTAGCATCTTCCAGAAAAAGAGATGTGCAAGAATGAGGGGCACAATTTGAAGATAGAGGGGGACGGCTCAGAGGTAATGTGAGGAAGTATTTTTCACTGAGAGGGTTGTGGATGCATGGAACAGCCTCCTGAGGAGTGGAGTCAAGAACAGTGGGAGAATTCAAGAATGCATGGGACAGGCAGAAGGCAGTCCTAGTGGGGGGTAGGAGGAAGTAAGCTGTTGATTAACTAGGTTCTACAGCTTATCTGTTAGAGTTGGAAAATGGGCAGACTAGGTGGGCCAAGCGGTCCTTATCTGCCGTCAAATTCTATGTTTCTATGTTTCTAGTGCATAAGCAGTGGTTGGATTCCAGCCTAGTTTGTTACATTCACAGTGCAGTTTTTTGCCCCTCGCTACACTGTATGCAGTGGATTGGTAACATTAACTCTAGTATGTAAATGTTCATTTTATCATATAAATGAGTATGTGCAAATTATGCTTTACTTTTAAAAATAAACCACTGCATACAGTGCTACCCACCAGGATTAGGTGCTTATATCACAGGTTCTGCTGTGATATCTTTCAAGAATAGTTGAAGGGAATCATTGTAATCCAATAGCAAGTATTGCAATCTGTCAAACAGGAAATAGTGACATCTCACACGAGGCTTGATCTTGGTAGTGGGCACTGTAGTCAAATTCACAATAAGTACACTGCTGTGCACTACAATGATTCAGATAGGTTTAACTGCTCTTTATCATTTTTAATTCTGAAACACATACAAGTGTTTCATTCAACCAAAGTCCCTGGAAACATCCAAAGTCCTGTCTTCAAAGGGAATGCTTGGAACTGAGTGCTCACAGTCATCCCTCAGCATCAACAGCTGTTTGTGACTCTGCAAGGTATGCTCCACAGGGGCACTGATTCCATCTGTATAGTTGCAAAAGTGCTTATAACCATGCAGGTATTGAGGCAGGGATGGTGAATTGCCCTTGCACAGATAGTTGGCAGTCCTGCATAGCTGGCTGCAGCTCCTGTGACCTCCTACAACTTCTACAGGAATACAACTTCAGATTTGCTACCAAAAACAAACTTCAGCAACAGAACACGTTATTTGTTTTGAGAAGGGACTTTTATTTAATTTTTGATAGGGTGAGTACTCTGGGTCATAGGCCCATTTTTCAGACATAACCTGAAGACATGCTACAAAAGTACAACTTCTGTTACAGACATGAACTCAAGAGAGAGTACCACTGAACTACCAGGGAGGGGTCAATAGAGGAGAGGAGAGGAGAGGAAGGGGAGCCACTGGACAACTGAGGCGTGAGATCATTGGGTCATGGGTGACTTCATAGATTGGTCCACTGGGCCTAAACAGATGCAGGGGCTCAGGAGACATCTGGGTCATTAACCAGCAGAGTCAAATCATTGCAGTGTATCAGGCAGATGACATTATGTCATGCAATAACTCATTAGAAGTCTGTAACCAACAAATTAGTAGGACCAAATCCCATTTGAACCCTCTAAAATTTGGCTGAACAATTTACATTGTGAAGCTGTTGCACCTTCTTGTTTGTATAGCCAGTGAGGATGGAAGTGCAATAGAACAACCAGTTTTCCTCAGGTCTGTGCTGTCACCTGGATCTAGGTGATAATCCCACATGAAAAAACATTACAGCATACAATGCCACAACCAAAATCTCAAAAACAAATAAAAGTAGGCAAAAACATTGACTGGCACAAATCCTGACACAACACAAGAACTCATAGAAAACATCAGGGATTTTTGTTTTGTGGAGAACTCTGCTCAACCACAGCCCTGGACAAGGGGCATCTCCCCATGCCCCCAGAATTAATATCATCAACTCTGAAGGGTGTGGACCTCAGTGATGGGGAGAAACTTGGGAGGGAAATACTTTATAAAAAAAAAGTCCAATACCAGGAGATGGGGAACCAAACCCTGGTCTCCAGGTCTCCTCCACTGGTGCTAGTTCCTTAGCCACTCCACCATGGGGAGCGGCTTGGCCAGGCACCACACCTTCAACTACTTCATCCCTTCCCATCTGTACGTACAGCGATGGGGGTCCATGACAATTCACTCCCAGCAAGTTGCTCCTTGTCATTTCCTCCTGTCATTTAGCTTCCATGTCAACTTACTCTTTCACATTTCTGCTCCCGTTAATTCAGTCCCAGTATAATTTGCTCCATGACAGCTTCAGATATGCCGTTTTGTCAGATTGAATTGAAATCTTAGTATAAAGTATCATAGACTGATATTCTGTGTCTGCCACCTGCAATTCGACTGCTACCACTCCTATGAAAGTACATCTAGTGTTGGTGCTTCTGTCATGGAAATCTCAAGGAAGCAAGAGAAGGAGCTTTACTTAGGACACATTGCATTTAGTAAAGCTCTTAGAGCACCATCCTGGAGGGCAAGTGAGACCTTAAGGGCTTCAGATGCTCCAGCCAAACTCTGAAAGGCTACAGTTTAGCACAGTGCCTCAGAGCTGAGGAATGTCATGTGGAAGTTTTTATAGCATGGATTTAATTTCTTTTATGCCAGATTGACAAGTTAAAGCAACACCAGCTGTTGTGACCACTGCTGCCAGAGAGTTTCTGATAGGATTTTATGATTCAAAACTTTCAGTGAAAATTTCACCCAGGCTGCAGAAAAAGTATAACATTTGTTAGCCCATAGTTGTAGAATGAATTCTAGTTGACTACAGGTGAAATAAGAAATGTAAAAACTTTGGCTACAGAGGGCAAATTCTAGCTGTCGTCCCATCAGATGCCATGCATGTACACAAATGAAATGTTTTCAAATAATATGTGCTTATAAGCGGCTGTGAACTTCCCCTCCCCACCACGCACATGCCAGCCTCTCCTCCAGATATCCTATAAAGACAGAAATGAGGACCACTGGCTTGGCATCAGTGACCATGGTCACAGGATACAGACTATGAAGCAAGGATCCATCACTCAGCTCATATAAAACACACACATTTGAAAATGTATATCAAAAGTACAGAGTGACCACCAAAACAGTATAATAAACAGTATTATAAATACTTTATTATGGACTGATTGGATTGAAAAACCACACAGGAAATATTAAATTACACAATGGAATAAGGTAATTTGAACATTGTCTCTATTTAGATAGAAATAGCGAATTTTAGCACCTGTGCTGTTGGGAGAGTTAATTATACCAGTACTGGCAGTGAACTGACAGGAGCAGAAATGTGAAGAAGCAAGCTGATGAGGAAGCTAATTGATGGGAGTGAAATGCCCGGGAGCAAATTCACAGGAGCTAATTGTTGTGCTCCCATGACAGGGGTAGTATTTCCATAATGCTATTACGCCTCCTGTCACTGTAAATCCTTTCAAGCAATATTATTGCTGCAATATCTTAACAGGATTCCTGGCACCACTAGTGACTCTGGATGGGACCCTTATATTTTAATTTGGCAACTTTTTAAAGTCTAACATGACAAGTTTTAAAGATGTACTAAACTGTAATGGACTAACAAACTTCAAAATTTAACTCCAGATTGTAGTGACAGGGACAAAGATTGTGTATAGTAAAAAGAGTGGTGTTACAATGAGGCAACAGTAAACTTCTTTGTGAACCACCCTTTATAACTGAGACTTGACTTCTACAGCGAAAGAGCAAATTTAGTGTGATGAAAATGAATAAATAGGATTTTCTCAGACATGATGTAAGCTTAGAAAGCTTAGAAACTTTAGGTTTAGCAGTACTGCACTTCAGTTTTCATCACATGCCTGTTATTCATTCAAAATACGTGTTTGAAAATTATTTTATCTAGAAATGGGTGCCAGACTTATTATACTTATGAGTGACTAACATCACTCTATAAAGAATAATAAAGTTAGCATACATCACTTAGAATGCTGTGCATCTATGCAAACCTGCAAAGCAGCAAACAGAATACCATTTTCAGATGACTTTTAAAACTGGTCCAGTTTGTAATGTCTCAGAACACAAAACAGTAAGGAACTCAAAGGTGACAAACTATCATCAAAGTGCAAGAATAGGAAGCACATCTTTCCAAACTTTTGTGAGGAAACATGCCTGTGCGACTAATGAAACAGTGCACACTGCTGTTCAGGTAGTATATGATATTCCCTTGCTTACTATCTCAGTGGCAAAACTCTGCAGTGTGTGTGAAATAAATGATCTCTTGAGTGGGTGCAGTGGAGGCAACAACAAGAGCCGTAGCAGTGAATTTATTATGCAGCTCTTCTTTTTCCCAAATGGCTATCCTTACTAAGGGATGTAATGGTTTAAGGAGGTTGCTCTGGTCACTAGCAAACAAACAAATGTCATAACTAGCAACTACAGAGATCATTTACAACATTCTAAATATATTTGAAGTTTATCACATTCTGTTATTTATCATAACAAACTACTACTGTAGATGAAAACTGAATCATCCTTCCTTATGCAGATAAGGCCTGCTGCATGTTGTATTTGCTTGTGCTGGGTTCTGCCATTTAAGAAAATGCTGCAGCATAGTGCAGTAAAAACCTGTCTTTTGTTTTCTTTTGTTTTGTTAACTGATTTCTGCAGCACCTGTGGCAAAGCTGCCAAAGGAAAAACAACAGCAAATGTGAACATGGTGCCCAACTCTAAGTGAACTGTATGGGTCTATGTTCTCATTTCCATGTAACTGCATGTAGGCAGTACCACAAAACAGGATGTGGGCTGTGTTATAATAAATATTCAGTTGGCTGTGTGGCATGAACCATAGCCAACTGCCTTCAATACTAAAGGTGGGGTGTTAATACAGCACAAACCTTGGAGTGTGCCATTCAGCTTATAAAATGGGTATTAGAAATAAAAAAGTTTACAGTTTTAAATTAAAATTTAAAATGTTTTGTTGGTTCAAGCATCAGGCATATGAATTTAATGATGCCATGTGTTCAGCTGCTGAAAGTAGTGCCAAAGTGTGGGTTGTTGTAATATAAACACACTGCTTTTCGGCAGCAACAATCAATCACATTACAGCACATTCCTAACCAATTTTGTAATATGTAATAACAGATGGAATAATGTTTTATGGAAAATACAGTGCAAGCAGTTCTGCTGATGATAGGTGTGATTGTTTTGTGCTGCCAAAGGAACCCCATAACTGGTAACATGTTAGTAGTTAACCATAACAATATTTCTGTGCCTTGGTAAACATTGCAAATTGCACACCTTATATGCTAGAAACCTTTCTTACATCTCTTTATCTACCATATTGCTTGTCACTAGTGTGTTCAGCTCCTACCAGCATGTTGTGCAAATACTCAATGGTGTGTAATGGCAGGATCAGTACAATGGGGTCCTGCTGAGGTTAGCTCCACGGTTCATCTAATTGATAATTAAATGCTGGCAAGATATTTGAAAATAGCACAGGCAAATGCATATGCCATCAATCATCCTTGCATTTGAAGTAGCTTAACAGATAAAGCTGCATGTATGGTGGACTGCTTGTATGCTGTTATCCTTAAAAAATCTTATACAGTTTTTCAAGCATTACTACATCCTGATAAGAAGTGGTTTTACAGGGCAGATGGTGCATTTTATGGTTTCAAACTGTAAGCATGTCACACTTGAGTCTAATCTCCTAAACTTCATTGAAGCTGAGCACAAAACTGTTCCCTATCTATAAAAGAGGTGCTCCTATCAATAAAGCAGTTTAAATGTAGTCATCAGAGTGCCCATTTTTCATCCATACAAACATACATGCAAACACAAATATTCATACTTGGAATGTAAAAACAAACAAAAAGCCCTATTCTCAAGCATAATGGACCACGGAAAAGTACTGAAACAACCCGTTTGTGATAATACCTTGCCTGGAATCCTGCTCCATGCTCAGAGAGGTTGCAGACCATTCCTGTGCAATTGTATAATAGTTTGTGAATGTGTGTGGAAGGGGTAGAGCCTCCATGCAAATGCCCACATGACCATTCACAAAGCCAAGTGATCATTCCTTTTGCAGGTGCTGTAGTTTTCCAACACACTTGCCTAAAACTAATCAGCACAGGTGGTACGGGTGTCAAAATGCTACACACACAGTGTCTGCATCATGGGGTCATGGAGATTTTAATAGACCAGCACAGAGAATGGACATGAGTAGGAGAATAGGGTAGGGATAGGGATTCACTTGATGGCAGGTAGCCTATTGTTGCTGAGGTTAAGGAAAGAGGACACTGGACCACCAAGAGGACCAGGATACAGTTTTGGAACAACTGGCCCAGACACAGGACATTCAGTAAGTGTTAAACATGTGGGAGACTAATGCAGTGCATGGTGCAGGGGCTATGGAGATTGTACATGGCATAGTGCCATGTGACTGGCACTATGCCATACACAAAAGTCCATCTGCATTACATATCAGGCAGTAACATTTGTGTATTCTAACATCAGCTGACCTTAGTTTGCATTTCAACATAGTTGCAAGGGACCCACCATAACTGTGCAGTTCTTTTGTGCATAGCTGCAGCATGTAATGGTGCAATGCAGAGCAGTGTTCACCCCAATTTGCCCTTCTGCATGTTGCAACTGAAAACCAAGAACAAGATTTTTTAATCAGGAAAACAAAAGTGAAAATGAAATCATCAAAACATTTGAATACCCTCACCATTAAGATAAACATACTGTATAAACACCACTTCTAATCCTTCTTTCCCACATTGAGAGAGGTGCCGTCCCACACTTTATGAAAAGAGTTAAAAATCATATTAATTCATCGTTAAATGGGCAGCTTTTGAGAACATGAAAGAACAAATTTCCAGTGTTCCATGTCTCTAGTTCTAGATATATGCAGTATGTGTCCCACATTTTCTGTTTGTTTCATGTTATAAGAGGCAGTGTCCAACATTTGGGAGGATGAAAGGTTTAACCAGGAAAATTTGTTTAACCAGGAGAGGTACACTAAGCCAAAGCTTGTTTCCGGGTGCAACCTGGGAGTGCAAGGAAGTTAAGTGACTTGCTTAGGGTCACACAGTATGCAAGTGAGGGCTGTGGGATTCAAACCCAGGTCTCCAGGTTTGTAGTTCAGTGTCCTTAACCACTACTGTAAACTGCCTCCTGCAGGTTTAAAGGTATGTGTATGTGCATCCTCATGTGTTATCACTATAAGTGTGAGTGTGTGTGTGTGTGCACAAATATACAAGCGTTGAATCATAAGTAGCTGGGAACTACAGTATTAGACTATACTTTTTTTGTAACTTGTTGTTCTCCTTACCTGACTAATCAGGACCTCTTTTAGCTGGTCCCATAACTCCCATTCATGGGTCAACCCATTATTAACGGTGTTAGTAGTTATGGTGCCTTGCTTCCTGCTCTCAGCTGACAACTCATGGCCCAGGCAAAATTTGTGGTGACTGATTCCCTACATCTAGCTGTTGGAGTATAAAAGGAGGTGGTGAGGAGCATTAGCATTTGGAGGGCCTGTACTGGATCTTGAGGGAGTGGGATGGTATCATCTGTCTAGAAGGATCCCCCGGGAGATAACACATTCTGGCATGCACAGTACTCTTCCACTCTGCCTCATCCATACTGTTCAGTTCCAGCTGGCATGGCTATGTTCCTCTCAGACACTAGGAGAGAACTTACAGAAGGACAAGGCTCCTTCCCACTCCACCCCATTTATTTGTACTTGTTCGACTATATTGCACTTGTTGGACTTCATTCCACTAGAACTTGCTTATTATATTTGTTATGTTATCCTTGTAATCTCTGTCACTGATGTGGAATCTTTGTAAACAGCACTTGTGCTTAAAGGTATAGTCCAGAACTTTCAATAAATAAATAAATCCTGGGGAATACTGCATCTACCTCCCATAAGCATGAAGCCAGCTTTTCAGCATTCCAAAACTGTGCATCTGTTCAAGGTTCTGTTGATGTCATTAATGATATAACCAGAACACTGTTATGAAATACAAAGCTTATTTACAGCTGCCTTTTTTAAACATGAATCAAGAAAAATAAAATGCGATGAAATAAATTGTAATAATAATTTAAAATGAACAACTGTCCTGTATTGAAAATGTTTAACATTCAACAAAATTGAGACATTTTCCAAATCTGTTTGTTTCTTAGCTACAACCAGCTATAGTACTGCTATATTTTAATTTAGTTTGGTGATTATATCAGAAAACATTATTGCAGAAAAGCAGAGCTTACAACACCTACCACTGAAATATGCCCTTTTAAAGTCAGAACTGTATATATGACCTTTTTATGCTGTAGTGTGGTATTCCTTTAATTACAATGCCTAAGAATGTGTTATATATTAAATATGGTTCTTCAAAAGGTTACACATTTCCTTCAAATCATATCTTGTTTGGGTGTCTTGAGTGTTGGCACTAGAGATTCTGTTATATTTAAATTTAAAGGTACACAGCTGCTGATTGTCCCACTTACATATCACTGCAAGTACCTGCTGCTAAGATTTTTCAATTCTAAACTATTGACATGTGTCTTAATCACCACTGTGCCCACTGAGGTATCCATCTGTAGTCCACAGTGGAAACAATGTACAAGAAAATGTAAATTCCATGTAATTACATTTTAGTGGAGACAATGAAATATAAGTAAAATATTGACAAAACAGTCAGTTGTTCCTTGGGTATACTTACTATGTCTTGTGTTTAATACAGCAGAAACCTTTGAATTTGGACATATTGGTGGCAAACAAATCTTCCTCTTTATTGCTGGGCTTTCTCTCTTAACTGAAATCGTTTGCCATTATTTCTAGGGGATTCTTTCTTGTAGGAGCTGTCCCATTTAACCAGTGCATCCCTACCATATTAACAGCCCTCCTGTTAAGTGGTCATTACTGTAATTATGAAAACTGAAGTTATTATTTTTTTCCTTTTGGTGTATTATTAATTAAGGTCTCTTACAACAGATAAGAAGTAGTTCCTGCTCTGGGAAGTTGTGGAATTGCTTCTAATTGCCTCAATTTCTGTATTCTGAAGACGTTTGCTACAATAGTTGGGCTTCTTTGCAAGGATCAGTGAACAATCTTCTCACTCCCTGTCTTAGGATATCTGACAATACCAGATAAATGTTTTGATTCTGAGTATGTTGGCTTCCTAATATGACTTGTATATTATAGTATGTTGTAACTTCACGGGCTCTGATGCATGACACAGTTCATAAGTGTGCTGTTTTCCTGATCTGAATTTTCTTCACTAACAAATGTAACTTTGCAAATATAATGTACTTATCAGGCTATATTCTTGCTGTTCTTTTTGCACTTAAAGAAAAAGGTGAAATGCAAGTTGGCATGGAGCAACAGTTGTTTAGCAAAGAATGTTCATACTTTATAACATAATAGTAAACATTCCTTCTTTGCATTACTATTTATATTACTGTATTCTATTATTGCAAATTATACCATGGACATACAGTAAGTGAACAGCCAATGAAATGGTCACACTGACAGTTTACCACCAGTGTAAATCCTCTGATAATCAATGGCTGTTGATGAGCAAATACTCCAAATCATCTGCAGCATACTGTAGGAATACATACAATAAAAATAAAATAACAAAGCAACCTCTTTAAAAGTTGCATTTTATCATAGTAAAAAATTAACCTTGGTATAATCACAATAAGCCACTTGGAGGATGTGGGTTGTCAGGATTTACCATGGCTGGTGAGGATTTACCCATTCAGCTATACCTCATGGGCAAACCACTCCAGCCGTGGTAAATCCCCCAATAACCCACATAATTACTTTTGACATTAGCAAGACACAAATTTCATAGCGTTTAGAATGTTAGGACATTCTATTATTGATTTATTAATTCATTTGTTCACTGGATAGGCTTACTGTTCCTTTTACAGTAGTAACCTGGGTGTTAATCCAACAATGTTAATGCAGATGGTTATAATGCTGAATAAAGTATTCACAAAATACATAAGGATACAGTGTGGATTCAAAACATTCATGATATTAAAGCTATACAGTACAAATACCATTTCCCCAGTATTTTGGCAGAATCTTATATTTGAATTCCAAATATTTGGGTATTTGGCATTCATTAGTCAGTATTCGGCATTCGGCTTGGGTGTCGGGGAGGAACAAATATAAATAACTATCCCTCACCTGGTTGCCAGGGCTAATCTCTTGTTCCCAAACCCAGCCCATTTCAAGTATTCCACACCAACCTCTCCCTTTTCCAGTGCCCTGAGACAGTGCCAGTGTTAGAAATTTAAATTGTCAACTATGCCAGGAGCCAACAGTGTCTTTTTAAGATCACCTCCCTGTATCGAGACTCAGGTCTTTTACATAAGTTTTCATTCCAGTCCCCCCTTAGCTTGATTAGAGAACTAGTAGCAATTCATCCATTTCAGGACAGTCAGTCCCCCTTCCTTTCACCACATCCCTCCCCAGTCCCTCCTCCTCCAAGATATGCCAGTATCACTGTCAATGGGTGAGCAGTATCTCTCACAAAATAAATTCCCCATAAGTACCATTTTTAACCAGTTACTCTCCCTCTCTGGACCTGGAATTTAATGTGTTGACCTGCACAATCTATCACTCCAGCTCCTATCTCTTTTGTCTGCTATCAAAGCTTCTCCTTAAATGCTACAGCTCCATTTGGGTGTGCAGTCAGTACATTCCAATGTCTTCTAATTATTTTATTATTTTTATTTCTTCATGGCTGTCTGAAAATGTTGTTTCTAATGCCAAGTTTTCTTTTCATCACTGTCTCTATATTTAGGAGTAATGTATCCCTTGGCTGCTCCAAAACTCTTGTCTCTGCTCTATCAGATATATTCTCATTATAACCTCTTTCTCTAAAAGTCACTTTCTTAGATGAGTTCTAGAGTTTCCCAAATCCACCAGATCTGTAGTGTTTCATTTTATCCTCATAAACTTTGCAGACAGCCAGCACACTGGCATGGTGGTAGAGCTACTGCCAGTCATGCTAGTTACCTGGATTTGTGAGCAGACCAGGTTGCTGGGGATCAGCAGTGCATGACAGGATACAGCATTTGCTGGCCTGCTGTTTCTCCCGGGGAGGAGAGCTTGCCACTCCACCATTGACTGTCACCAGCTAGAGGTATGATGGTAGTGCAGGCAGGATGATGAGAATGAGGAAGGCTTCCAGTTTGATGCTGCAGGTATGCCACTACATTGAATATGCTGACATCCATGCTGAAGCATGGACTGGGCACCTTGGCAGAAAATGTGAAAATCAACTTAGTAAGCAATGAAGCCCAGCGTACTAGCCCTTGAACCACATGGCCACTCCAGGAAGCTGACCCTGATATCTGGATTAGAGTCTCAGGGGAGAGGCCCTCCCCATGTCCTGCCATGGTGGCAATCCATGGGGAGTACTTGGGTTAGGTGGATCCCAGGGGAGGCTGTTGCAAGTCAGAGGATGCAGGGCCAGGGATGGCAGTCCCCTACTTAGGCCAGGGAGGATAAAATCTGTATGGAAAAAGCTAAACTATCCAGATGGGATATTTTCTCTTAATTTACTAAGATGAAAATGAAACACTTCAGTAAATTATTACAGTCTGTCTCCGTATGATACAGGCATAGAGGTTAAAACCCTTTTCCACACATTTTATTGGTAAGACTAGAGGAAAATCTCTCTCAAGCTTGACTCAAATGTAAATTGCAAAAACTAGTACATCTCCTGGATAAGTCTGAAATGCTTTCAGCCTCCCTCTTGTACTATTCAAATGATAAATATGTCATCAGTAAATGTCTTCCAGAGATTTATCTCCAAAAAATGGATTTTCTCTGAATTACAGTATGTATTGTATGAAATACTTGACAAACAGCCATTGTGAGGTTACAATAATGATGGACTATAGGCAACCTGACTGCTGTCCTTGATGTTTTAGGAAGTACTTATTTGAAAACTAAAATGGTTTCCTGACTCAGAATCTTTTCTGTGTTTGTTGATGGCACTGTTGGGTACCTACAACAGCCCCTCATTTGAAATTCAATATGGGCCACAGCTCCTTCACCTACTTAGCCCCTGTCGCAAAACTTACTCCCCCTCATCAAAGCCTCTTAAGCTTTGCATTCCTTCAAATTGCCCTTGAGGAACACCTACTTGTTTTAGCTAGATTCAAATGCTGACTTCCACTTCCTGTTGATGATTGATGGCTATCCTAAAGGTTAGAATAAGAAGCTGTGCATGAGCTTGGTACATCCAGCAGATCTAAGTTTGATTTCCACAACCTCTTGTGGTACTGTGTGACTCTGAGCAAGTCACTTAACCTACCCAGTACTCCCAGGTCACCCCTGAAAACAGGCACTTGTGCCTAGTGGGTCTTACCTGATTACCAAGACTAAAATAAAAATAAATAAAAAATAAAATCAATAAAACTAGTGATGAACCCATTTCCTGTTGTAGTAGTAGTCTTTATTTTTTTGTGGCACTCTTCCCTGGATGCTCAGGGTGCCATTAAAAAAGCATAAATTATAAAATACCCAGATATACAAACTCTAATCAATCCATAAAAACATACACAGTAATCATAAAACAAGTTATGACTAGCTACTAAGCTACTAAACTCTAACTAATCCCCAAATGCTTGCCTAAATAAAAGGTTTTCAGACCATGTTTAAAAGCCTCTCTCAGAGTTCTGAGCAATGAATTCCAGAGAATCAGGCAGCTACCTCAAATGACCAGTCTCCAGATGATTTTAATCTCACCTTGGAACTACCAGGAGGCCTTCTTCAGCAAAGCAGTGTGAACAACCCTGGCTGTAAGGGTGCAGGAGCTCTAACAGGTAGCCAGGCCAGTTGGCTGCTCCTTATTCAACATAAAAGTATACTGCTTGTCCTACCCTTTGAAACCTTTTAAAGGGTTGTTCACTACAAATTATGTGTACACTGATTAATTTGGTAAATCTTGTAAACTGAATTATTGTTGTAGCCTGTCTTCATAGGGCTGCAGTGGGTGGACCAGCAGACCTCTTTCTTTCAAAATGGACTCCTGCATTCCTTGCATTCTTTGTAAATGAGAAACATGCCAGACTTAAACCACAATTGCCTCTGCATCTATGTCTGGAGCACTCCGCTCACACTACATTATTTTTTTGCTTGATCGGTAGTGCTGATTGGGACGCTGGGAGAGTGGGCACATCCAGTGTCACTCGTATGTTTCTGGGGAGTTGTGGGTACTGAGAGGAAGGGTGGGGTAGGGGGATATCTATAGTTTAAACTGTTTATTTTCAGTGGTCATGGCAGAACACTGTACACTCCTTCATAACAAAGATGGCCGCCACACTCCACATGAGTTGTTCCAGAGACTGAAGGGTGGCACAAATGATGCCACTACACAGAGGTGGTTGTAAACACATGCCTGGAAATTAATGACTAGTCAACCTGACCTTAATAATTGGTAAAATGCTGGAAGCCATTATTCAGGAAAGGTTGATGGAATTCTGAATGCTAATGGAATGCAAGAAAGAAGACAGCATGGGTTAGGGGAAGGAGATTTTGTCAGACAAGTCTAATAGATGTTTTTCAATTTGATGACAAAGGCTATTAATAAGGATTATGAACCTGAACTTTGGCATAGCCTTTAACACCATTCTACACAGAAGGTTTCTTAAGAAACTAGTTGATTTGTGTATGAAAGAAACTGACTAACTGGATTTGTAATTGGCTGGGGTGAGGACATAAATAGAAGTTCTACAACAGTATTTCTGAAATGGGAGCTCTCAGAGGTGAGGGAGGTGATCAGTGGGTTCCTATCCTTACTTTTGACATGGGGCATGGGAGGACATTCATGGAGACTCTGTCTTTCACAGATGACAGACAAATCTGTGTGGGGTGGGACAAGGAGAAAGGAATAAAGATAATAAAGGAAGATTTTGGAAGGTTGCAGACATGGTTCAGGGATGCTCTGAGGATGACTAATGTCAATACATAAGTGTGTGGACTCCATCTGTATGGGGATGGCATGACCAATGAGCATGGTTTGTTCCTCAGTTGTTGTTTTTCTGGTGCTGTGGTTTCAACATTTCTAGAAGTTTAAATGTCTTTCTAAAACCAAAGCTGCAAGTTTTAGCTCTCATAGGGAGCCTGTTTAAATATTTGCGTATTGGCTTGTTAGCTTATGTTACTTCTCAGAATATGCTGCATTTCCAAAGTTACTACATGTGAATGAGCCAGTCTTTTCAGGATTTTACTGAATTTTGATACACAATAAAGTTTATATGGAAGTGAGACTATGGTCGTAGCTGAGAAATCCTGATCTGCATTCCAAAAAGTGGAATCATTGTGCTGTATACTTGCATGATACTCAAGGTATGTGCATACAATTATTTATGTAAGCAATAATACCCGACAGGGTGGGTGGTATTGGGAATATTCGGACCGCCCAGGGGCGTAATGAGGCCCGACACGCGAGGTGGAGGGCCTTATAGCCTGGAAGGTCCGGTATTCCCCAAACCGCCTACCGTGGAGGGTATCTTTCACATAGAAAATGATCACTGTGAAAAAACATATGTTTAATAAAAAAGTTAAGGAAAAGTTATTTTAAAGTAACTTTTGTTATAAAATAGTTCCTCCACCTAAGAATTTTCTTTAGTGGCAGTATTAGTAGCATATATACATCATTAAAGGGCACTGCAGCTATTGTTTTAAAAGCAGTACTCTCTATCTTTCAGCCCCTGCATTTGTATATGCTGCCATGGTGACTTTAGGTCAGAGACAACAAGAGCAGCCTTCATAATCACAGAACTCCATTTATTTTATTTATTTTGAGATGAAAGCATTTTTCCCTAGTTTATTTTATATAAATTTAAATCAGCGAGCTGCCACCCCTTACATGAGAAATGTATGGCGCAACTCTGAACTTTTGTGCATGCGCGAAGCATTTCAGAAAGCAATGACTGGGAAAACAAAACAAATTAAGGTACCAGGCTGTGTAGAACAAAAAATCCCACAGATTTGTATGTTTCGTTGTTTTCGTGGTTCGAGCACAGTTAGAGGCAAGGTGATCGGGAGAAGCTTTTGCCACTAGCGTGGAGCACATGACGTACAAGCGCTACTGATTTTAAACAAACTAAAAACTAACAATTCTTTTCTGATGGCTGAAAACTGTTTTCGTTTTCATCGAAGGGATGGTTTAGTGTGGGAGCAGGGATACAGAGCCAGCCTGCTAACTTGCTGACATGAATCTCGCTAAGTGAGATGAGAAACATGGTGGCTAGGGAGTTTGAAAGTTCAGGGTGCCCAATAATTATTTTAGTAATGGGCACCCCAATTGGTACTTTCTTTTTAGTGGGCTCTATCGAAATACCTGTCCATTAGTTCAGCATCTCTAGCCAATCAGGATGCTAGGTTTTCTCACCCATTTTCTAATAACTATTAGTGTGAGCCGAAATCTTCGTGTTTTTGATACTAGAGGAAGATTCGGGAGGTTGCAGACATGATCCAGTAGTGGTAGGTGAAACTCAATACCAAAAAGTGCAATGTCATGAATATAGGATCTAAGAACTCAAGAATAGATTGCAGTATACAGTATATAGAACCAACAGCAAAGGGAGATCTTAACGATTGTACATCTATTTCTATGTTACAAGAAAACTGAAATGATTTATTCAATTGGGCTATGAAACATAAACTTAATTTTAATATTGCCAAATGTAAAGTTATGCATTTTGGATTTAACAACAGATGTGCTAACTATTATCTGAACAACTTTTTACTGAACAAAGTAACTACTGAAAAGACCTGGAAATTTTTATCACTAATAACCTAAAATTTTCCGAACACATTCAAAAACTTCCCAAAAATGTCATAGATTAATAACTTGCCTATTTAAAAATATTAAATCTAGAGAACGGAAGTCTTACTTCCTATTTACTGCAGTATAGTAAGATCAAATCTAGATTACTGTGCCTCTTTCTCCACTCCAACCTTGGTAAAGGACAAGATACTAGTTGAAAAATACAGAGAAGATTTACCAGACAAGTGAATAATTGTATAACTTTATCATATAACAGTACATTACAAAATTGGAACTTTATTTCTTGCAATATCGTTCTTTAAGAGGGGATTTATGCCTAATCTATAAAGCTTCCAGGGACAATTCTCTGGCTGAAACAATTTGCTTAGAATGGTATAAGAAAAGAAATAACACCAGATCCCATAAACTACAATTAAAATCAGTTACAAATAGGTCTACTAGTCGATATCAATATTTTACCCAGAGAACAGTGCAGACTTGGAATTCGCTGCCTCTTGAAGTAATATACAGTAGTTCCTTCCAGTTATTCAAAAAAATCTTGACATTTTTATGGGTAATAAAAATATGAATTCCATCCAGGTTAGGGATGGCGAGTTCATTATGGGCTAGTCCTCAAACTGTATATATACCTATGAAGATCTAGTAATCATATTATCTGATAGTCTTAAAACAACAGTATATTGTATTAAAGTAAGGCCATTAATATCTTGGAATGCATGGGTAGGGGGATCACAGATGGTGCATGGAGGTTATATTATCCTTGTATAAATACCTGGTGAGATCACATTTGGAATACTGTGTACAGCTCTGGAATCCACACCTATGGAAGGATAGGAAAAAGGTAGAATAATTTTAGAGAACTCACCACGATGGCTCATGGGCAGCTGCATAAATCATACACAGAAACACTTGAGGACCATGGGATGTACTCATTGGAAGCCAGGAGAGAGGGTGGGATATGATAAAACATACCAATTTC
The DNA here is from genome assembly GCA_016271365.2 of Neoceratodus forsteri. Taxonomy (NCBI): domain Eukaryota; kingdom Metazoa; phylum Chordata; order Ceratodontiformes; family Ceratodontidae; genus Neoceratodus; species Neoceratodus forsteri. Next base: position 676,834,437 of record CM028135.1, read on the forward strand.
TACAAGAATACACAAAGTAGTCTGCAGAAAACTGTTTATCCCAAGTGCAAGAGGAAACATGGAAGAAGCTGATGGGGCAAGGGTTGCAGATTTAGAAAGGATGTCATGGAATACTTTTTGACAGAAAGGGTGGTAGACAAGTGGAGAGTGGATTTTCCAATGAGGTGGCATATGCAATGACGGTAGTGGGTTTCAAGAGTAGTTAGGATAGGCAGACTGGTTTGGTGGAGAATACCGGGGAGTGATGAGTGACCACTAGGGCACACAGACTTATGGGTAAGGTAGTAAGTAGTACATACCAGATAGACCTTCTTCTGCCAACAATTTTGAAGTTTCCATGACATTATTTTTCTAACACTGGACCTTTCCACCTCATCCTCTGTGGCCTGAAGGGTCTGTCTGGGTCTTTGTTACTGCTGTGGTAGTGCTAAACTGCCCAGGGCTCAAAGACCTAAAAACAATCACACTGCCACAGCAACAAAAAGGGCCATGTGATTCAGCTCACATACAGCAGAGGGAAAGCAAAGTTCTTCACCAAAGTCTAAATAATCTTTGCATTCAATCTTACATAGCCACAACAGCTCTTGTGACCTTATACTGTACTTGATGGGGGAGGGAGGAATTCAGTAACAAGACAAAAATCAGAAAATTAAATCAAAGGAGACTCCACCAGTTGTTCATGTCAGGAAATAAATGATAGAATACCAGAAATGTTACTGTAAAAGAAATCCTGCAGTCAAAGGGACAGAAAAGTAAAATAGTACCAGGTATGCTATAAACCTACTGAAGTACTAAAGGTTTCAGGTCACAATATGCCTTTGTTTTATCTGCTACCTTGGGGGCAACCTTGTTGTGGAGTTTTCTGCCCTGTCACAAATAGGACTTACCTTTCTCTATTTTAAGGACACAAACTGTGGGACGGCATCCAGCTACCTCAGGGACTCCTTCCATATCTCCTACATATGCATGGCTTAATAGGGCTGAGGTGGGCCCAGCACATAGAGTAATGTGAGCAGCATCACTACTCATGCTGCAAGTCTCTGGTTCAGTACTGGGCCCATGGGAGTCTACAGTATGTCTGATTTTGCAAGCCTCTTGTATCAATGAATCTCTGACTACAGAGTGCCCCACAATTCATAAATTAAGATGTTTTCTTCTTTTTATTTCACTTACTGTGCATTGCTAAAACATTGTTGTCTTAATTCTGTTACACTCAGTAGTTAACGTCCTATGACCTGTGTCATCCTTAATTTTATGAAGTTATTTAGTGGGTCTAATGACTCAACTCAGTGGTGCCCAAACATATGAGGCTCTTACTGCAAGTCAGTATACCAATGTTTCTAGCCAGCAGAGCAATACACTAGACCAGAATAATAAAATAGGTATGTTGGCTTACTTCCACTGATATCGTTTAATTATATAACACTGTATTTAGAACACACAGCATACAATTGGTTGAAAAGCAGATTGGCAAAACTTTTAGCAGGTTGTTACTAAAGAATATGTTTTCTTTAATTAAACATAGAAACCTAGAATCTGATGACAGAAGGAGCCTGATGATCCATCACGCCCACTCATATTTGTTACTACCTTACCCCACAAACTAATGTTGTGGTGGGTTTATCCTGCTTACTCTCCTTAAAGTAGCAAATTTATATATCTATCTATCTATCTATCTATCTATCTATCTATCTATCTATCTATATCTATATATATATATATATACACATTGTACTGAACCTTGTTCTGTACACATTTACTTTTCTGAAATTATTAAGTAATGACCTGCAGAACTAGGCAGAGATTCTCTAGGCTCCACCCTTAACTGTCTTTCCATACCCTTGATGAGACAATATTAGAGATACCACTTCATTCATACCTTGGAGTTTGTTTGGATCAACATCTCATCTTCTCTGGCCACATTGATGCCATCCTGAAAAATTGCACCCCAAGCTTGGTGCCGTATTCAGGAATGATGATTGCATCCTTCTACAGCACAACATGAACTAGTCCAGAAGATGATTCCTCCCATTTTTGACTACTGTGATGTAGTCTATGGTGCCACTCCCAAATCCTCCCTAACAGATTGGATACTCTATTTAACTCCTTCTCTCGATTTGCCCTTGATGCTCCATTACTTACTCATCACTGTGACCTCTTCTACACCATTTCCCTTCCCCCGCTTGCCAACAGGCGCCTACCCATTGTGCCAAACTCACTTCTAAATTTTGGTTAGAGAACTTTCTCCTACCTCTCATGCTTGCTCTCTTCCCCACCTCCCTCCCATTCCCTCAGATCCTCTGTCACTTGTACCTTGTTGGTCCTTGTTATACCACTCTATCAGTCAGTCAGAATTTACCCATCGTTTCCCACAACCCTGAACTCCTCCCAAAAATGCACTCCTCCTTCTCCACCCTTGCCCTCCACCTTAAATAACTTTCTTTCATCTAACTGCTCCTACTTTAACCTCCTTAACTGTTCTCCTATGCCTCTGCTCCTCTCCATGACTCACATCACCTATTAAACCTTCCACCCCTACCCTGCATCTCAGCACACTCTCTCCCCTTCACCACTATGTACTATGTTCCTCAGATATGCAACATGTAATTAAAAGCATATTTCACAGGTATGATATATTTAATTGTATGTTATGTTACAAATGTGACTGAATAATTATTTATATTTTTAACTGTCTTGTTACAAATGTAATTGAATGTTTAATTTCTTGTATATTTTAAATGTTAAACTGTATGTCTAATTCTGCATCCAATTGTACCTCCCTCTCATACACAGGAGACGTCGACTTGTTGTTTGGTGTGCCTTTACTGGTGAAACATTTCAATAAATAAATAACTAAATACATTTTGCTTAGAACTTGAAGACCAGAAAAGGAACACTGAGCTGGTATCATTTCCAAGTGTGTCCTGAGGGGCGGTATCAGCAGGGACAGGAAGAACATGACTTGATACAATTAAGTAAATAGAACTACAATGACACTAAAGTATGCATAAAACAAAATGGTGCAATAAATTTGCACATGATACCAAAATGAAAATAGGATCTCTAGCCAATTCTGAATCAGATTACAGAAATATCCAATTTAACCTCAACAATATTGTAGCATGGACAGAAACCTGGAATGAAATTGTCAGTAACTGTGTTAATTGCTCAGTAGGCTGCCTTTAAGCCCAGACGACTGGAAGGTTGTAGGCTCTAGCCCACACCAAGAACTTGGGGAAATCACAATACTAATACTAGAGCAGCATAAAAGGGTGTTGCACCTGAGGTACCGCTCTTTCAGAGGAGATGTTAAACCAAGGTCCTGTCTGCTTGCTCTGGTGACTGTTCAGGTGGATGTTAAGCAGCACTGCAATGAAAAATATTTTTCAGAAACACCTTCACACTACAGTTAATAAAAATATTGGCATACCTGTCAAATCTCATTTCTTGGGACCTCCTATGCTGGTTTTGGTTGTTTTTCTCAGTCCTATCCCTTGCCAGTTTTACAACACTATTTCAACGCCAAATGTGGTGGCCATCTTTTTTCTTGAGAAAAAAACTACAGTAAAACATTTATAAAATGCTACTGTTTTGGTGGAACTAGAAAATTTCACAATCAAATAAAACTGGACAATGTCTGGAATCTTTACAGTGAAAAATAGATAGGAGTAAATATTTTGCCCAATTTCATTGCACTGCTGTTTTCAAGATTCCATGGCACTGTTCAGAAAGAGTAAGGTATTCCTTGGAAATTTTCTCCCATTCACTAAACCAAAAAATAGCACCAATATCTTAACCTAATTCAATATTCCAGTTTGCATCTGTATCTCTCTCCTTCCCCATGACAAGGCTAAACATTAGCAGAACTACCTAGCCCTCATTTCCCAGTCAACACAAATGTAATTAACCAATTAAGTAATTACATGTTATAAAATGCATCTGGGCAAACATAATATTGGACACAACTACTACATTAACAATACTAAAATCATTATAGCCACTGACAAAAAATCTAGGAATTACAATTTCTAATACCCTTGAATCATCTGCCCACTGTAGTAATATTACAGCCAAAACTAATAGAATCATAGGTTGCATCAAGCACCACTTCACCTCTAGAAATACAAAGGAAATGTCATAGGAACCTGAATAGATCCCAACTAGATTATAGCTCACCTGTCTGGAATCCACTTTAAACAAAGATAAAATTATGGTAGAAAAATAAAAAAGAGCAACCATAAATATTTGGAACATTTTAAGACCTATGATATGAAGAATGACTTAAAACATTGGGACATTAATCACTCAAGAATAGTATGAAAAGGGGTATTTATAAATCATGTGCAATATAATTAATGAATGATGATGTACTGAGAAATAGCATTGGATTTCATATCAGACATGAAAACCAGGCCTAAGAAAGCAAAAGCAAACAGAACAAGAATTAAAGAAACATACAAAACCAAGGCCAGGCAATACTTTTTTTACAAATCATATAAATTAAGAGGCTCAGTGCCTTCTTACAAGACTAGTGCCAGAGGTTTAGTGTCTTTCACTCTGATGTGTCTAGCACATTCATGTCCCAGTAAGTGAGTGAAACAGGGGTAACTTGTATTTTAGGCATTGGCAAGCAAAAGCAGAAGGAAGCTGGGGACTTTGAAGGTTGACAAAGGTAAGGCACCTATTGCTGCAGTGTAATAGTCACTGCTGGGAAGTACAGAAGGTAAAAGGTAGGCTAAAACTGGGACTAAGAGCCTCACCCTATCCAGAGTAGGAGCATAAGACATTTAAAGAAGGCCAGAGGACTACAGTAGAAACAAGCTAAACAAGCATTTGTCAATGCCGAATGTTGATTGATTTGGTCTGTTGAGCTCGCTCAGTGGCTCTCTGTCACTGGCTCAGTCTGTTTGTCCCAGTGCTGCAGGCTGCTCTTTTGTACTGTGCTGCTGCTTGCATTGGCACTTTGTTCTGCTGAGGAAGAAATCTCAGCTGTCCCGACAGAGCTCCATTGAGGTGGCTCACTCCTCTCTCTCACTTACTCATTCTGTTTCTCCTGACACTGTAGGCTGCCCTTTGTATTGGGGTCCTGCCTGTGTTGGTGGCTTTTCTGCCCACAAAGAAATCCACAGCTGTCCCGACAGAGCTCCATTGAGGTGCTCCACTCCCCGTCTCTCTCACTCATTGTGGTTCTCCTGGTGCTGCAGGCTGCCCTTTTGTACTGGGCTCCTGCCTCTGTTGGTGCCTTCTTCTGCCCACAAAGAAATCTGCAGCAGTTCCGACAAAGCTCCGTTGAGATCGCTTACTCTCTTCTCTCACTCCCTCATTCCGTTTCTGCCAGTGCTGCAGGCTACCTTTTTACTGGGCTCCTGCCTGTGTTGCTGCTTCTTATGTCCACAAAGAAATTTGCAGCAGTTACAATACTAGCTCCATTGAGCTCGCTCACTCACTCATTCTGGTTTTCCTGCCACTGCAGGCTGCCCTTTGTACTGGGCCCCTGCATGCATTGCTGCCTTTTTGCCCACAAACAAATCTACTGAAGTCCCAATAGAGCTCCATTGAGCTCACTGACTTCTCCCTCACTCGCCGTTTCTGTGTCTCCTGGCGCCACAGGCTGCCCTTTTGTACTGGGCTCCTGCCTGCATTGGTGGCTTTTCTGGCCAGAAAGAAATCTGAAGAAGTCCCGACACAGTTCCATTGAGGCTCGCTCACTCCCCTCTGTCACCCACATTCTGTTTCTGCCAGTGCTGCAAGCTGGCCTTTGTACTGGCTCCTGCCTGCGTTGCAGCATTTTCTGCCCACAAAGAAATCCACAGCAGTCACAATAGAGCTCCACTGAGCTCACTCACTACCGCTCTGTCACTCACACGTTCTGTTTCTCTTGGCGCTGCAGACTGCACTTTTGTATGGGGCACTGGCTGGCATCGGCACCTTTGTCTGTCCATAAAGAAATCTGCAGCAGTCCCAACAGATCTCTGTTGAGGTCACTCAGTCTCTCTCTCTCTCATGTGCTCACTCTGTTTGTCCTGGTGCTGCAAGCTGCCCTTTGTACAGGCTCCTGCCTGCATTGGTGCCTTTTTCTGCCCACAAAGAAATCCACAGCAGTCCTGATAGAGCTCCGTTGAGCTCACTAAGTCCCCTGTCTCACTCACTCATACTGTTTCTCCACCGCTGCAGGCTGGCCTTTGTACTGGGCCCTGCCTGCATTGATGCTTTTTTGCCCACAAAGAACTCCACAGCAGTCCTGACAGCGCTTTGGTGAGTTCTCTCACTCCCCTCCCTCACTAGCTTCCTTGTTCTGTTTCTCCCAGTGCTGCAGGCTGCCCTTTTGTACTCGGCTCTTGTGCTGGGGCCTTTGTCTGCCCACAAACAATCCAGCAGTCCTAACAGAGCTCAGTTGAGCTCTGTCACTCCCCTCTCACTCGTCAGTCTTAATCTGTCCCAAACACTGATTTCCCAGAGTGACCATGCTATTCTCCGGCAGGAGTGCAAAACATATTTTAGCCAGGATGTGAAAAATGACAGCTGTAGTGTTCATAAGGAGGTGTGAAAATGCCACTGTTGAAAATGTGGCATGACAATAATACAAAATTCTTGAGTTACAAGGGTGCATGAAACAGTTCAACACATGCTTGTAATACAGTCATGTTATGGAGTTTTGTCACCAATTTTGAACATAGGGATTTTGGGACCTCTGCTCATGAACAGTGCCACTGCCATTTTCTTAATCTGTCCTGAACACTGATTTCCCACAGTGACCACATTATTCTGCATTGGAACTGTGAAAACACACATTGGTCAGGATGTGAAAAATGACAGCTGTGCACTTATAAGGAGGTGTGAAAAAATGCCACTGTTGAAAATCTGGTGTGACAATATTACAAATCTCGAAGTTACAAGAGTGCATGTAAAATTAGCAATGCACCTTGTAACACAGTCAGTTGATGGGCTATCATTACCATTTTCCAACATTGGCATTTTAGGACCACTAGCTCATGAACAGTATCATTGTCATTTTCTTAATCTTCCCAAACAGTGATTTCCCACAGCGACCGCTCTATTCTGCACCGGAAGTACGAAAACACATTTCAGCCAGGATGGGAAAATGACAGCTGTATTATTCATAAGTAGGTCTTGGAAAATGGTAATGTTGAAAATCTGGAGTGAAAATAATATAAATTTGTGAAGGTTATGGCGTGCATGCCAACTGCGCAATGCACGCTCATAACAAGTCACTTTATGAAGTATCATTACCAAATTTTCAACATAGGCATTTTAGGACCTGTACTCATGAACAGTGTCACTGTCATTTTCTTAATTTGTCCTGAACACTGATTTCCACAGCGACCACGCTTATTCTGTGTCAGAAGTGCAAAAACACATTTGGCCAGCTGTACTGCACACAAGGAGGTGTGACAAAATGCCAATGTTGAAAAATCTAGCTTGAAAATATTGCAGATTCACAAAGTTGTAAGCGTGCGTAGCAACTGTGCAACACGCACATCAAAACAGTCATTTTTGGATTTTTCTGCAATTTAACATAGGCTTTTTGAGAGCCCACCATGAACACTGGCACTGTCATTTCGTTAATTGGTCCGAAGGGTGATTCTGTGCAGTGAGCATGAAACCACCATTCAGGGATGATTAACATCATTACAGTTCAAGAATTCATGAGGAGGGGTCCCAAAACCCCATGTTGAAAATTTGGTGAAAAATACTCAAAAATGCCCCAGATATGACTTAAAGTTGAAAAACTTACTTATTACATTATACAGCTTACCGGCATTTCCTCAGTTCATGGTCAGCTTTAAAGAGTGCAGACATATTTCCTGGTCACAAAAGATCATCGTGCCGAGCTCTGGAGGTAAGTATGGGGTATGAGTGGTGGTGCGGGGAGACAAGTGCATGATGGGTGGAGTGGAGTGCGGAGTTGTGGGAGGGGTCAGGAGACTCGATGGACAGTTTCCTTTTTCATGAAAAACAAAAAAATTGCAGGACCATTTTAACTCTACAGGGGCATGTGGCATGCTGGGTGGCTCCCCAGCATGCCACAGAAGTCTTGCTTTGGGGGCAGCTGTAGCCAATGGGATTAGAGCACCCTGTTGGCAAACAACAAAAGGGCATGTGGATGCTGGGGTGGGCTCCCAGCGTACCATCAGAGTCTTGCTTTTGGGGCAACTGCCGCCAATGGAGGATTGAGCACCCCATCAGCAAACAACAAAGGGTGGGAATTTCTTTCTGCTGATGGGGATTGGGCACCCCATGAGCAAACAACAAAAGGGGTGAATTTCTTCTGCCGATGGGGATTGGGCACCTGTCTACAGACAATAAAACCAGGAGGGGGGGTTACATTATGCCAATGGGGAGAGGGCTCCCCTTTCAGCAAATAAACATGGTGGGGTAAATTGTTTGTGAATACAGCAGCAAGCCACCGCCATGTTCACAAAACAATATCAGGGATCCTACATCCCGCCCTGCAATGATGGGTCGCCCCCTCATTGCAGTGGGTGGCTGACGCTGCAATGATGAGGCAGCCTCTGATTGCAGCGGCTGATTTTTAGAACTGTGGCACGCTAGCTGAACTACCGTCAGCAGCAGCGAGCACCACAGCATTGGGGATGGGAACAGAACCTTTGCAGCCTGTGGGGGCATTGGCACAATAGTGCCATGCCCCACAACCTGCTTGTGGAGAAAGCTGCCGAAAGCATGCTCTTATGCATGCGGCAATCAACATAAAAAGGGAAAACTAGAAACACTCTATCAAGAGTAAGGGCATAAAAGTATTTTGAAGCAACACAGGAGAAAAGAAGATGAGAATGCTGTGAGTGGTGCAGTACAGAGGCTGTGGGATGGGAGTTTCAGAGAGACCTTATGGAGACTGCAGTTCTACCCATCTTTATGCATATCTCTGGGTTGAAGGAGGATGTCACTGAACTCCAGGCTGAGCTTGATAGGATGCAGGGGTCTGCTTCCCCCCCAGAGGCCACCAAGTCTGCCATTGTTGCCTCAGAGGAGGACAGGGAGGAAGAGCAGTTAGACTATGGAGGGCTCTGGAAGGGTGAGGTTGTGGGACAGAGGCACATTCCTCAACTGGTACCATTATGTTATTCTTACACCACCTAGTTGGGTGAGACTGCCAGGAAGACGATCTGTAGTAGTGACCAGGGGATGTGGGATCCCTCTGTAGTGGAGACGCCAAGGAGGGTATTAGAGGACCCTAAAGGAAAGAAAAGCAACTTCTGGTGGGGGACTTGATTGTGAGGGGATAGACTTAGGAATAGGAGGGGGATGACAGCTTAGGTGCTTACATTGCACCATAGACCAAAGGGATGGGAAATGGAGCCCAAGGATCACTAGGGCAGCAGGACCGGAGGGAAGCTAGATATCATGGTCCCTGAGGACTGATGACCTGGCTAGGGATGGGGATGGGCTGGTGCAGGGGTTAGAGGCTGGTGGTACTCAGTAGCTTTCACTGAGCTGATGCCTTCCATGACAGAGGGCAGAGATGGATCTCTGCACTAGGAGTTCAACCTATTTCTGAAATTAAAGGTGCAGAGATGAGAGGTTTGGCTATACTGGGACTGGGGACACACCTGGGAGGATAATGGCCTATACAGGGGTCATGGCTTCATCCATCCAGGTGGGGATCCACAGTCCTCAGTAGTAGCCTAAAAGTTACTTCACATAACCATTTAAACTAGAAAGGGTGGGTGGTAGAATGAATCAGGAAAGCAGAAACTGCCCCCCCACAGGCTTGGTGCAGTGAGTAGGAGAAGCTGAAAGGGAAATGAACATCCCAGGATGCAAATTAATAAAGGAAAACAAGGTGATAGTGACAAGTGGAAGGGAAGTGCAAAAAAGACATGGGTGAAAGAGAGGAGGGCAACAAGGAAACCAGGGGCAACAAGCACAGTAGAAACAAAATCTGGATGGCCATTTTTATGATTGCTAGAAGTCTAAGCAAGAAGATTGTGGACCAAGAGGCCATCATGGTAGAGGCCAGCCTGGATATTGTGGCTGCATTTTGTCATGTTGTGATTGAAAACCCTGACTGGGACATGACCCTGCCAGGCTATAATCCATTCAGGGAAGGACAGAGTGGGAATGAAAGGAGGTGTGTGGTGCTTTCTGGACAGGAAAGCATAAAAGTAAGGGAGATACAGGGATACAGGAGGAGACAAACTACTGTTGGTCACCCTGGAAACAAGGAATGGAGCTTACTATTCACACTGGAAATGATCTACTGATCTCCAGCATGGGGGTGGAAATTAAATAAAGTACTGGTGGAAGCCATTGACAGGACGGTAGAAAAGGAGGAACTGTTGATGGGGATTTCTAACCCCACCGAATGTAGACTGGAGCATCCCCACAGTGGCTTCAGCTAGATGCAGGAAACATCCTGGACTCTCTACATGGGGCACTACTCAGGCAACTTTCTTAGTGAACCCACTTGTGATGGCAGTAATACTGGACCTAGTACTTGCTAACAGGGATAATGTTGCAGGGATCAAGGTGGGAGCCACCGGGGACCAGTGATCACCGGACAGTGTGGTTCAATATAAGGATGGTTGTAGAATTGAATCATGCAAGGGTCAAGGTAATAACAACAACAAAATCAAAAGAGACCTAGGAGTAATATATCAGATGACCTAAAGGTGGGCAAGCAATGTGAGAAGGCAGTAAGGAGGGCTGGAGGGATACTGGGATGCATAGGGAGAGGCATCAGCAGAAACAGGAAGTTGTTATCCCTCTCTACAGACAGTTAGTGAGACCCCATCTGAGTACTGTGTGCAATTCTGGAGACCCCATCTCCACAAAGACATAGACAGAGTGGAAGCTGTTTCAGAAAAGGGCAACCAAAATAGTGCAAGATCTGCACCAGAAGACATAATGAGGAGAGACTAAGCAGCTTAATATGTATACCCCTTGAGGAAAGGAGGAGAGGGGGGACATGATAGAAACCCCTCAAGCCATCTCAAGGGAATTAACAAGGTACAAGAGGGGTAGTATCTTCAGGAAGAAGAGATGGGCAAGAACAAGGGGGCACAATTTGAAGATGGGGGACCTGCTTAGGAGGTAATGTTAGAAAGTATTTTTCACAGAGAGAGTTGTGATGCATTGAACAGCCTTCCTGAGGAGGTTGTGGAGTCATTTAACAGTGGAGAATTCAGAATGCATGGGACAGGCATAAGGCAATTCTAGTGGGGGCAGGAGGAAGTAAGCTGTTGATTAACTAGAATCTGCAGCCATCCATCGAGGGAAATGGGCAGACTGGGTGGGCTAAGCTGTCCTTGTCTGCCGCCAAATTCTATGTTTCTATGTTTCAAGGTCCTGGACTTCAGAAGGGCAGATTTTATGAAGATGGGTGAATGCCTCAGGATGACCTGGGAAGGGATGGCCTGGGTGAGGTGGAGAAACCATGGGCAAAGCTAAAATGGAGCATAGTAAAGGCAACAAACCTCTGCATCAAACAATTGTGCAAAAGCAAGAGGAGAGACTGCTATGGTTCTTGAACAAGATGGCTGAAAATGTAAAACCTAAAAAGTTGCATTCAAAGGCACAAGGAGATGTAGAGGGAGGAGGACAGGAGGTGTGTCAGGGAAACAGAAAGAGGCAGGTAAAGCAGTAGGAGCAAGAAACGTGCAAAAGGAAGAGATTGCCCAGAGCAGCAAAAAAAGGAACAAGGCATTTTTTAGGTATGTACTGTAAGTGAAAAGAGGAATGCAAAAGAGGGGATTGCAAGGATAAAAAATAAGTGGGGAACTGTGCTGAGGGGACTTGCAAAAAGCAGGCATCCTGAAAAATACTTTTGTACAGTTTTCACAGAGGAAGGAGAAGGGGAGGGGTCACAAAAAAATAACAGAAGCTTTGGAGTGAGGGAGGTATGCATTAGAGTGAAGCAGGTACACACTAGTCATTTTTCAGAGGGAAAGTCCTGAAGAGACTCAATAATCTAAAGGTAGACAAAGCAATGGGGCCAGGCAGTGTACATCCAAGGGTATTGAGGGAGCTGAAGGAGGCACTGGCTGCACCTCTGACAGTCCTGTTTAATAGTCTACTGGAAACAGAACTTATTCTGGTTGACTGGAGGAGGGCAGATGTAGTCCCACTTCACAAAGTGATAGCAGGAGGACTTTGGCAATTATTTGAAATATGTTTTACCACATTGTTAAAAATAATTCAATTTTAATTTTGCATGCTGTACCTGCACTCAATTCCCCTATCCCCAGGACATATCTGGAAATGAGCAGTGTATTGCTCTGTATACTTTCCTGGTGAAACACTTGAATAAATAAAACATAAATTGAACAGTCAGCCTGACATGGGTGATTGAAAAGTTAATTGAATCACTGCAAAAGGAAAATATTGTGGAATATCTTGAATCCAATGGGTTATAAGACCCAAGGCAGCATATGTTTATGAGGAGGGCCATATCAAATGAGCCTGATAGATTTTTTGGGTGAAAAGGAATTAGAACAGGGAGGAGAGGTGGACATGGACTACTGAGATTTCAGTAGGTTTTCACCATTGTTCCACACATGAGACTAGTAAGTAAGCTAGGGAAGTTTAGAGTAGGATCAAATGGTGGTCAACTGGCTAAGAAATTGGTTAGAAGGTAGGTGACAGAGGGTGCTGGTAAATGAAATTCACTCCAAGGAGGAAAGGGTGACTGGCAGGGTGCATCAGGGATCAGTGCTGCAACAAGTCCTCTTTAATGTCTTTATAAGTGACATTGCAGATTAGCTGGAAGGGAAGATCTGCCTCCTTGTGGATGACACCAAAATCTGGAATAGGTGGACACTCCAGGGAGGTTGGAAAGGATGAGCAGAGACCTGAGAAAACTAGAAAAGTGGTCAAGGGTATGCAGCTGGGTTTCAATGCAAAAATTGCAAAATAATGTACTTAGGGCATGGAATCCCAGGGGAACAAACTGGGTGGAGCAGTATTAACAACAACCAAGCAGGAAAGAGACCAGGCAGTAATTATATCTGATGACCTAAAGGTGGCCAGACAGTGTGACAAGGCAGTCAGGAAGGCTAGTAGGATTCTGGAGTGCATAGGTAGGGGTATCACCAGTAGGAAAAGGGAGGTGGTGTTTTCTCTGTATAGCTCACTTGTAAGACCCCATCTAGAGTACTTGTCCATTTCTGGAGACCACATTTCTGCAATGATGTAGACAGAGTAGAGGCAGTCCAGAGGAGAGCAACTAAAATGGTGCAGGGTCTACATCAAAAGCCCTATGAGGAGAGCTAAAGGATCTCAATATGTACACCCTGGAAGAAAGGAGGGGAGGAGATATGATATTGACCTTTAAAATACCTCAGGGGTCAATAAGGTACAGGAGGGAATTAATTTTAAGAAAAAGGTGCTTAAGATCAAGAAAATATGCTATAAAGCTAGAGGGTAGATTCAGAAGGATGTGATGAAGTACTTCTTCACAGAAAGAGTGGTGGATTCCTGGAACAGCCTTCAAGCAGATGTGCTGGAGTGAAAACAGTGGTGGGGATAAAGAATGTATGGGATAGGCACTCAACGCATCATAATGGAAAGGAAGGGGGAGGAGGAGAAATAGCTATGGATCAAGTGGGGTCTGCGGAATAATGTAGGTAGGAAAAATGGCATACTAAGTGGGAAAGCTGCCCTTATCAGCTGTCACATTGTATGTTTCTATGTAATCTGGGTAACAACCTCCATAACAAATTATTGTAGTAAAGACAGGAATGTATTTAAATCCCCAGACTAATTTTGCATGGTATGGAGTTAAAGTATTAGATTTAGATCAGGAATCCTACTGGATCATTACTGGTTTCCTTCTGACTGTAAACCCATAGTAACCCCAACATAATAAAAAACAGAGTATATATATATATATATATATATATATATATATATATATATATAATGCTAATATTAATGATCGTCAAAACACTGGTGAAAAATGTCTATAGAACATGGTATCATGCTGCAGCTGCGCAATAAGAGTCTTAAACTTATTTGTAATATCAAGGGAGTGTTTGTCTCTCAAAATATAATGTTCTTTTTCTAATTGTCTTTAGAGAATGCAGAATAGGGAACCATGTTGCAAGTGGATTGAGATATTTAGTTAAAATTACTTCTCAGTGGGCCGCCATGTGTGCTGAGGTTGAGACACTGGATGCCACACCTCATGCCACACTGATGACCAAGGTTCAGGGAATAAGCTCAGGTTGTCGGGGGTCGGCAGGGAGGACTGGGATTGAGTGTTGGGAGACAGCTCTCCTAGTCCTGGGGTGGATGGGGACTTTACACCATGCTGGGTGACTCCTGTGGATGCCTGGAGGTACCACAGGCAGCAGTGTAACAGAGGGTTGATCATGGCGGACGCCTGCACGTACATGCACAGATATCATCGCATGTCCATGGTCCCAATGAGAAAAGAACAAGGAAAAATCGCTTTGCATATCGAGGCAGCTTGATAGCCACAGCACTGCCGGCCGACGATGCCTGGAGGCATGTGCCGGTACTGTCCTCGCCGGCAAGGAGGGCTATGGGGGGGACCCTTCACAGGTGTAGTTGGTGTCTACAGCTGGGCATGCAACTTTAGGGTCAGGGCGGAGTAGAGCAGTGGCTGGATGTAAAAGCAGGACCGTGGCTGCAGTAGGACAAATGTTAAATGTTAAAAAATTACTTCTCAGTGGAATATTCATACCTCAAAAGTAATACGTTTAACCTTCTGAGACCTGTTTTTAAAGTGGATATTATACAGCCCAACAAACGGTAATATTCTATGCCTTTTCATATTATACTATTTAGTGAATAAACATTACAGTTAGAGCTGTAAATAATTAATAATAAATGAGATATACAAGGGGTACAATTAAAGATACATTTGCCTAGTTTTCAGACTTATAATACAATACAATAGCCCCTAGATTCATGAAATGCAATTAATGCAATATCCAGAAAAATGAGATTGTAATCTCACATCTACATTAGGTGTATTCTCCTTATGAATTTCATAACTAAGGTGAATCTGGTACACTGAAACACAACTGTCCTAGCTTTCATTTTATTGTCAACAAACTGCAATTTTTGATTTTATAATGGGGACTGTAATATATAATGCATTCTACTTGGAACATTGAACATCTATCTAGTTGTGGCATGATATAAATACATTTCAGAACATTTGGTTTACAGAAATGCATTACTTTTGTGACAGAAGGGTTGACCTAGTACTTGTGCAGTAATAAAAAAATGACCTTTATTACATGTGTATGGAAAAGAAGGCAGTTCATTAAGCAATAAGGCAAAACAGTGGGGTATTGAGGGATTTATTTATGCCTTGTGTGGTGTGTCACGAGGCACAGCCGAGTGACTTAACCACACAAGAAGTAGGTAAATCACCCAATAACTCACACCTTGAGTGCCTTATTGTAATTATACATTGATCCAAGTGTAAACTATATTTAAAATGTATTTAATTATGTTTTTTATAAATGCCATTCTCAGCCATGGTTATGCAGGATTTATCCACAGTCATGTGACATGTTTTGACCAATGAAGTTATAGGATTTTCACACACCATTGTATAATGTCCATTTTGCATTTCCATGTCCTGTGCTGTTTTAAATTAAGACTTTCTCATCAACCATAAATAATGGTAGTATGTAGGCACTCTGACTCACAGTAGTACCCCAAGCATTGCATAGTACTACTATTATCATCTGCCATTGACATTATTTTGGACACTGGCTAGATTTTTAAAGCATCTGGATAAACAATGTGCTGGCTCCAGCAATTTTGAAAGCATTGTTTTCTGAAAGATGCCAGCACAGAATTTCAAGGGACATCATTTTATAACTACAATACAGTAAAAAGAAATGTAAAATTAACTGCAGTGATGTTTTATTCTTTTGGTATTACTTGTGAAGTTGAAATGTACATTGTAATACTGTTTATTTTGGTTCTATGCCATAGGGTGAGTGTGCATCGCTGAAAATAAAATGGTGATGTACTCACAAGAAGAATAACAGGCATACAGATAACTTAGAATGTGGGGGCTGCACACCTGCACCCCCAGGGAGCTCTCACCCCACCCCACTAACTAATTATTCTCAACCCAAGGTGCATGGGAGGAAGTGAAACTGTGAAAACAAAACACATTGCCAACATAAAACTGTACTTCACCTCCCCAGTCCCAAACCCTGCCCCTCCCCACTATAGCCAAGCCAGCCTCACCACCATGCCACCCTGTCAACTCAGCAGTCTTCTGCTACACTGCCTCCCACATACCTTCCTCCTCTTCCATTCCCTGTAGTGGTTCCGGTCACCTTCATTTTTCACACTCTGTCGCTACCCTTCAGGGTAGCTCACAACACAGACACTGAGACTGAATCGCTCATATTTGAGTCACTTAACTCAGTCACCCTTTTCATGGTATACCATGTATTTCTATTCCCAGGCATGGCTGAAGTGTTGAAGAGAGGGGCTTTATGACCTAGTCCACTGTACATAGCTAACTCAAAAATATATTAAAAATACATTCTGACAATGTCCCTTAGTAAATTATATAGCAGTTGAATTGTACTTAAGACTCATTTACTAGACATGTAAATCATAAAAATATTTACTGCACACACAAGACAGTGGAGAAGGTTACTGCTCCTGTGAGCCACCAACATTTCATGAGAGACTTCATCCAGAATTAAAACTCCATTTCAGATCACCTATTATTTATTTCATTTATTTGTAATTTTTAACAATAAAGGCACACTAAGATACTATAGCTTGTTTCCAGGTCTGACTTGTGATGGGTTGATCAGACCTTTCTTATTGACAGGAGAATATTGGCCATAACCCTGGAGAAACTCTCCTACTCTTCTTCATTCTAAAAGTACCATGGAACTTTTACTTCCATTTAGACAGTGATCAGAGATGGACAGAAGGGACCTCAGTTTAATGTCTCATCTGAATGATGGCACCTGACCAGTGCAGCCCCCACACACACACACACACAAACACTTTTCTGTCAGCTTGGAACACAAAGGAAGTTGCCTTTTGAAAGGTGTATGCAGTGTTTAGACAATCAAAAGATAGAATCAGTAAGAAATATAAGTGGCAACAAGAATATTCCCATCTGAGACTTCATCACAGTCTAAAATACAGTACACATTTAATATATACTGTATTCTGAATGCAAAGTACAGTATTTTTTAAGACTTTGAAAAAAAAACATGGAGAAAAAACTTTAGGAATTGTGTCTGCACCTGCTCAAACTTCTGCTCAAAAGTCACCTTCTGAACCCTGTCTATACATTTTCCAGGGTCTATGGCTGCAGAGCTGTTCTCCTGAAAAAATTAATTCCAAATTATAAAAGAAGGATCTGTTTCATACAGTCACCTAACACAATTCTTTTAGCTTTTGACAAAAAATAGAACTTTAGATTTCTCATACAGATACTGTGGACTTGGAGTTCAAAGATACAAAATCTGAAGTGCAAAGACATTTAAAGTGAGTTACAGAAAGATGTCACCACAGGAAACAAAGAATCTAGCTAATGCACCTTTAACAAGCACAACATTATGGGTGATTCTAACTTTGCAAAGAAAAGTACAGACATTGTTGAATACTTTATGATTTTAAAATTTTTGGCTAGTGGGGATTCCAAACTCCTATGATGCAGCCTATAAATCATTATAAGAACTGCTAAAATATTTGTTTGTCTCAGTTTTGAAACTCTCAGAAGGCAATCTACCTTTCATAACTAGAGCATTCAGTATCCCGACTAGAAGATCATGTACTGCAACTAGGACTGATGAGCAAAACAAAAATACATCTCTTCCTGGGTTGTCTGAGGTAAAGAAGACAGCTAGAACAGCTGATTCAGATGTGAGTTTTGCTCTCCTCTACCCGACTTAACTGAGGTGTTTATTCAAACACAAACCTCTGCCAATATTTTCCAATACACGTCTGGACTCAGAATTATTATTTTGTTTTCTGTTGTGTTTGACATAGATAGAGGACTAATTATTTTAACCACAGTACAAGAAAAATTGGTGCTTTAAAATTTAAACAAATAAATGTTGACATATTTACCCTGACACAGCACCTGCTACTCAACTGAGAGTGAAGCAGAGAAACTTGATGAGTTACTACTAAAATATTATTACCAGCAAAAGGCTGTTTTACATTGGTTCAGACCGGCATCACTTCTTAAAAAGATTGAGAATTATATATTGTATATATTGAAGAAGAAAGTTCAAACAAAAGATCAAAAGAGGAAGGAAGAAGAGGACAGAGAAACAGAATCTATCAAGTAAGACATAGGGATGGAATAAGTAACATGGATACTAATGGATACTAATTCAATACAGCATTTGAAGGATTAAATTAACTTTTGTTTATGGTTTATAATTTGCAGAGTCAAAAGAATTAGAATTGTTGTTTTTTTTATATCAAGCGGATCTAACATTTTGGATTAATTAACTTGGAAAAAATTTAATTGAAACTTAGACTTGTAGAAGATATACCTAACTGTTGGCTAAAATAGCTATATTTATTACTTATTTAAATGCATAGATGAATATATGGAACATTATGAATGTTATGTATTCATAACATACATATATTTAATAATTATTTTGATTTTCATAGAGCTTCATATGGCATAAGTACATTTTGGATCACTCATCCTCTTCTGAAAGGACTTTACAAATGTTTTACAGAACTGATGATATTTCAGTTTGTACAACATTTATTTCTAATAAGACAACTTAACATGCTGTCATACAATATTTTTATATTGTTTACAAATATTTTCCTTTGATTTCTGTAAAATGATCAACATGCTATGGATGAAAAGAATCACATAGATGAGTGATAATGAGTCTAGTTCTTCCAATAATAGACTATGGTTTTGTTATTTATTCTGCTGCTTGCAGAGTGAACTTCTAAGAATGAAATGCTTCTGAATAAGGCATGTATGTTTACACTAGGCACCCTAATAAGCAGCACAACCAGACCACTCTATGGTGAATGAGTGGATCTACAGCATACAGTATGTAGTCATTCATTTGTAGAGGAAGAAGCTAGTCTTGAACACTCAAATTCAAAAATTAATAAGAACATAGATACATAGACAGTGTCGGCGAATGAGGCCTATGGCGGCACAGTCTACCCATTGAGCTTGTAAGTTCAGTTTGTTTTCCTAGAAGTCTGTCCCTTACCCTGACCTCTAGAATTCCTTTATATCCCTTCCATGCATTCTTAAATCCGTGATTATTTTCAGCCTACCACTTCCTCTGGCAGGGTGTTCCACTTATCCACCACCGTTCTGTGAAGAAATTCTTTCTCATGTTTCCTCTGAATCGTCCTCCTCCAACTTCATCCCATGCTCTCTAGTCCTGAAAACATCTTTTCGCTTAAAATAGTGTTTTTCTGCACCCTGTTCCTCCCTGTAAGATACTTGTATGTCTCTATCATATCCCTCTCTCCCTCCTCTCCTCCAGGGAGTACATGTTCAGTTCCTTCAACCTGTCTTCATAGGACTTGTGAGTGCAACCCATGCACCATCTTTGTTGCCTCCTCTGAACCTTCTCTACCCTGTCTATGTCCTTACGTAGGTATGGTCTCCAGAACTGTACACTGTACTCCAGGTGGGGCCTCACTAGTGTCTTGTATGAGCGGAATTATGACCTCCTTTTCCTGCTGGTGATGCCCCTGCCTATACATCCCAGCATCCTATTTGCTTTACCTGATGCCTTGTCACACTGTTTCCTTACCTTGAGGTCATCAGAGATGACAAATCAAAGATCCTTTCCTGCTTGGTGCATGCTATATCCTCACCCCCCAACTGATATATTGTGCCAGGGTTTTTGTGCCCCATATGCATCATCTTGCACTTCTTTGCATTAATTTCAACTCAAAACCTTTGACTCATTCTTCAAGTTTCTGCAGGTCCCTCTCATTCTGTCTACACCCTCTGGTGTGTCTCCCTCTGTTACAGAGCTTTGTGTCATCAGCGAACAGTGAAATTCTGCCTTCCATATCCTGTGCAATGTCACTGATGAAGATGTAAGAATAGACCGGTCCCAGCACTGATCCCTGTGGTACCCTCACTGGTCACTCTTCCCTCTGTGGAGTGACGGCCATTTACCACCACCCTCTGTGTCCTGCCACCCAGCCAGTTACCTACCCACCACACTACTGTCCTGCCCACACCCATATTCCCCAGTTTGTGTAATGATCTTCTGTGGCACAGTGTCAAAGGCCTTGCTGAGTCCAGATAGGCCATGTCCACTGCCCTCCCTGATCCACCTCCCTAGTCACCCAGTCAAAATTCAATGGGGTTGGTCTGACATGACCTCCCCTGGTGAAACCATGCTGCCCTGGGTCCTGTGGTCCATTTACAACCAGATGTTCCACCAATCTCTCCTTCAGTAGTGCTTCCATGATCTTTCCCACTACCGAGGGTGAGCTGACTGGTCTGTAGTTCCCTGCTTCCTCTTTGTTCCCACTTTTGTATAAGGGGACTACATCTGCTGTCCTCCAGTCTTTGGGTGCCTCCCTGTTTCCAGTGATTGGCTGAACAGGATGCCAAGGTTCAGCCACCACCTCTCTTAGTTCTTTAGGGACCTGGGGTTGCACCCCATCTGGCCCCATTGCTTTATCAGCTCTTATTACTTCCAGTTCATTGGGACCCCTTTCGTGTAAAGGGACTTGTGTCCATTCTGCACCATTCTCTTATGTACTCCCTTCAGACCCATAGCCCCTCTTCCTTAGTAAAGACTGAGCAGAAATACCTGTTCAATATGTCAGCACTGTTGTCATCCTCCCGCGGCTCCATCCTCCCCCTTCAGTCTCACTATCCCTCCTTTGTCCTTCTTTTTCCTTATGTGGCCTGTAAAAGGTTTGTCCCCTTAACCACTGATTTTGCAATGTGTTCTTCTGTCTGAGCTTTGGCTTCCCTTACTGACTTCCCTGCCTCCCTTTGTTTCTCCTGGTACTTCTCTATCCCTTCTGCCTGTGTCTTTTTGTATTGCCTGGATGCAATCTTTTTGGCTTTCACTTTCTTTGCTACCTCTTTGGAAAACCATAATGGTCTCCTCTTTCTTTTCCTCTTGCTAACCTGCTTCAATGCACATAATTCTGTTGTTCTTATAATCCCCATTTTAAATGCCTGTCACTGTTCCTCAATGTCCTGTCCCATTCCCATTAATGCCTCTTTCAAGTATCTCCCCATTTTCCCAAAGTCTGCCCCTAAAAT
Organism: Neoceratodus forsteri; assembly: GCA_016271365.2. Classification (NCBI taxonomy): domain Eukaryota; kingdom Metazoa; phylum Chordata; order Ceratodontiformes; family Ceratodontidae; genus Neoceratodus; species Neoceratodus forsteri. The sequence continues at coordinate 676,855,681 of CM028135.1, forward strand.
CCAGGATACGTGTTTTTGTGTGGTTTGGTTCTGCTCTTTCTGTGATTTCAAACCACAATGACTGGTGGTCACTGTTACCCAGGTGCTCCCCACTGTTACCCCATCACACTGTCCCTGTTTGTGAGCACAAGGTCCAGTATTGCCTTCTGCCGAGTTGGTTCCATGACCAGTTGCCTGGAGGAAGGCACCCTGAAGGAGTCCAGGATAAATCTGCTCCTAGTCGATGCTGCTGCTGGGATGCTCCAGTCCACGTCTGGTATATTGAAGTCTCCAACCAGTACTACCTCACCTTGTCTTGCCATCCTTTGGATGGCTAGCATCAACTCCCTATCTGTTTCTTCCTCCTGGGCTGGTGGTCTATAGACCACACCTGTGTGGATAAGCTGGCCCCATTTTCCTTTCAGCTAACCCACAGTATCTCTCCCCCATTTGTGTTCCTCCTGGATCTGTGTGGCCCTTATGTCATTTTCACATACAGTGCCACCTCCTCCTCCTTCCTGCCTGCTCTGTCTCTTCTGAAGAGTGTTGTAGCCAGGTATGGCCATCTCCCAGTCATGGTTATCATTACACCAGGTTTCAGTGATGGCCACAATGTCCAGGTCTGACTGTACCCATGACAGCCTCCAGATCTTCCATCTTGTTGCCTAAGGCTCCTGGCATTTGACACACATGGCTTTCCATGATTTGACCTCCTAGACTGCTTCACTGTTCTACTCCAGCCCCTTCCTTGGTTGTCATTTATCCCTGGTTCTCCTTGCTGTCTGCCCTTCTGCTGAATTTTGCCCCTATTCTGCTTATCCACCTTTTGGACACTAATCTCCATCTTTTGCACACTGCTTTGCAGAGATAGCCCTCCTCTGGTTCACTGGTTCCATTACTAGCTGTGGGGGTGAGCAAGTAGGTATCATCCTTGCTGGCCTGCCACCCCCTTTGCTAGTTTAAATGCTTGTCAATGTAGCATTTAAACTTATCATTGAGTGCTTGGATTCCCCTCCAGGATGGATGCAGGCCATCAGGCTTGAACAAACCTCCATCCCTCCAGATGGGTCCCAGTCACCAATGAATCCAAACCCTTCTTCACAGCACCAGTTCTTCAACCATGAGTTAAAGTTCCTGGTGCATGCACTCCTATGCTCTCCCTTGCATCCACAGGTAGTACTTTGAGAAGTGACAGAAGTAGCTACTTGCTTGAGACCCCTCCCAGTTTCCTAAACTCTTCCTGAACTTCCTTTGGCTCCCCATTTGCCAAGTCATTAGTACCTAGGTGGATAATGACATCCAGCTCACCCTCCTGTCTTGCCTTCCCAGTGATCCCCAGTATCTTCCTTCCATCCCTCCATGCCGTGGCACCTGGTAGGCACCTCACCTCCCTGTCCTCCCCTCCTGTGTTCCTAGCTGGATCCCTCTTATGATGGAGTCCCCACCAGGATTCGCTTCCTCCTCCTCCCTGGGTCCACTGCTTTCCCACTGAGGTCACCTCCTTCCTAACCTCCACATCCTTTCCTTCCACTTCCCTGGGTACCTCTGTTTGGTTGTCCTCATTTGCCAGTGTGGCATATGAGTTCTTGAGAGGAATAGGATCTGGGATGTGCCTCTGCCTGACTGCTCTAACCCTCCCTGAGCCCACTGTCATCCAAGTGCTCCTCGTTCTCGGCATCCTTTGAGGCAGCTGCATTGGACTGGGTGGTTCCTGGACAGGGGTGATGGTACTCCTGACCCAGTTTACTTCCGCTCTGAGTCTGCTACCTCATCCCACAGTCCCAAGAGATGCATGCAGATAGGGCAGCACCTCAGTGTCCAGAAGGTCTGCCTGAATATGGCTGCCCCACAGCCACTGCATTGCACCACTCCCACATTATACTGCAATTCCACTCTTATCTGCTACTGAAGCTCTTCAGTTCTCTTTTATTTATTTACAGTACTAAAAATCCTGTAACTGATCCTCAGATATATATTTTTTAAGGAAAAGAAACCAATAAATAAATAAATGAGTCAAAAAACTTGTCGTGCTGAGGGTGGTCTTCTCCCTTATGCCCTCCTACTCACACCTCTTACTATACCCTGTGTTTAGCTCCTGTCAATCAGATTTATCAGGGCATATAATTAAGAGTTGGGGAAGGGTGGGAGGGGAAAATTTGCAGCAATTAAAGACAGCACAGAATTACACCACCACTATTTTTAAATTTTCAACAGCCCAAAACAATTATAAGTAAAGACAACACAGAAAGAAAGTATAGTGTCACTACAAGCCTACAATCTAAGTTTAAAGAAAAATACCAGTTACCAGTTACTCTGAAGCACTGAATTGAATATGTTTCCTTCCTTCACCTTCTGGCTTCTTCTGAGAAGATGAACTTCTGTTTGCTGCTTTAACTGTGACTAAGCCCCACCTCCAGTTATCACGTAGCTGAGGTCAGAGGCCAGACAATTAACACCTTCACCCAGCTACAGGACAGTCAGACAAGCCAAGATAAAATTTGCAGCAATTAAAGACAGCACAGAATTACACCACCACTATTTTTAAATTTTCAACAGCCCAAAACAATTATAAGTAAAGACAACACAGAAAGAAAGTATAGTGTCACTACAAGCCTACAATCTAAGTTTAAAAGAAAAATACCAGTTACCAGTTACTCTGAAGCACTGAATTGAATATGTTTCAGTAAGTAAGCAATTCTTCCAATGATGTAACTTTATTTAAGTTTAATGGTCTATGTAATCAGTATAGTGTTATGCTTGTGCAACTGTGTTTGTCATGTTTTAACTTCATTGCATTCTCTGTTCCATGGAATTATCACCTTTGGGGTACCAAAGACAAGGAACCCCTGAAGAGGGTTCCACCCTAGAGGTGCCATGGGAAGGTTGCCTTGTCTAACGGTACCTTAAAGAAACCCCCAAAAAGAACATTAGAATTGATTGTTGACCATTAGAGAAGCAGACTGACAGCAACAGGCAGCTTAATGAAACATAAATGAGATGCACAGATTAGCAAAATAGCAAGAATAAAATGGATTGCATGAATGACAGCAAGGGGCTTCCAAAGGAGAGAGGGAACAGCAAGTACAGTATAAATCACATTAAACTGTTCCTCCAATGAGTTATTTTCACATTTCTGACTGGAGTTGCTTAAAGTGTTTCTGTATCCAGCGCAAAGCCCTGCAAAACTGTTTCTGAAGAGTTAAAACTCCAGTTGGCATTGCATTGTCACTGGACTGCAGATGCATTAAATTGGGTTGCAAAACATTTTAAAAATATAACTCTTAAGTTGGTTAAGCATTAAAAACTTGTGCAATATGAGTTGACAATTCACTGTCAACTGTAAAAACAATGTTAAACCAACTCATTGGTGAGACAGTTTAATGTGACTTGTACTATAGGGTCACCTTTCCCTCCATCTATCAGTGGAAACTATCTAAGTGAACTAGGGAATGCTATGGAAAACTAACTATTATGAGCTTTGGCTCAGGAGAGAAAAAACTCCCTTGAGGAGGAAATCCTGGAGATCCAAGGCCTAGGGTTGCTTTCTCTCCAGGCTTGGTGTATTTTATTTAGTGACAGCTTGGCTGCTGCAATTTGAAATTCAGTTCAAGAGGGGTGGAAAATGTTCCAATTTGGAAAAAGGCTTTCACTCTATCACTCAAACAGGAATATCATGAAGAGTTGCAAGGGTTCTCTGCAACAAGCTCCTCCAAGGTGGGAGGAGGAGAGCAACAACTGCTGAGACACTCAGCTGGCCTACCAATCTAAAAACAAACCAGGTGAACCAGAAGCTGTCATAGGCAGAATAGTTAGAAGGCACCACCAAAGCAATCAGCTAGCTAAAGGAGACCCTTTTAGTTAAGGCCCCACCTTTTAGCTGAGTCTTAATTTCTACATCAGAAGATGCTGCCAATGCACCTGAATGTCTAAAGCTCTGCCCATAGTGAGGACATTCCCACTATGGGCCAGGAAAAATACCCTGCCCTGAGTTTCACACATACAAGATGTGGACTTCAGGGTGCAGAGTGAGACCATCGGCTGCAGGACAAGCCCTGAGCTAGTCAGCTGAGAGCAACCTCAGTGCCATAATTGATGAGCTTGGTTGGCTAGTCTCCTTTAGCAATACAGCAGGCAGAACATTGGTAATGCAGGGAGTAACAGGCAATGTGCAGCATGAGAAACAGATAGTATGCAGCAGTATGATAAGTATTAAGAATTGAACAAACAGTTCAGGCTAACCTGGTCCCTTATCCAGTGTGAGGTGCTTACCTGGTAAGGCTATAGGACAAGTTATGCAAGTAAAGAGTAAGGAATACAAGCCAACCAGTCCAATAATGAATGCCAATTAAAGGTGACATAAAACTCAGAGGATTTTATTAGTGAAGGCAGTATTCAAACATGAGGTATTTGAACCACAGGGCCATGAGTCTCCACTATAACCCCCATCCTCCACCATAGGGAAAACAAAGAAGCCATGGTAAAGAGCCATGACCTACATGTGGATTTTTAACACTAGTTTACAACAGCTGTAGCTGAGCTGACCTCCAGAGTGTAATGAAGCATTGTACAAAAGTAGTTAACAGCTTCCAGTAATAATTAATTATAGCTTCAAGTAGTAGATGAGCTGAACAATTGAACAAACATAGGAATTACAGGCATAGGCAATAATGCACTGAAAACATCAGTAATAATTATTTGGTATGATTTCATTTAAGCAGGTTTGAATTCCATGGAGAAAATATTATAGAATTACAGTAGACTCAGGTTTGATTCCCACTGAGTGCACATAAACACATTTGAGCAGATTTAAATCCTCCAAAGGGTTGTATGAAAATGATGGCATAGGGAATGAAAAGGATAGAAAATAATGAAATGCTGAGTAAGGAAGCAGTAAATAAATCTTACAGGAAAGCAAGGCTGCTGAGGTAAAACTAGTCTTGCACAAATGGAGCATGTTAGGCTTGCTGGAACACAACAACAGAACACACTGTGAGAAGACTGAGAAAGCCAGCCAGGTGTAAACAATTAGGAACTCAAAAGTGCTGAAAGAAATGGTAACAACAGCAGACAGCATGAAAATAACAATGAAACTGAGTAGAAAAGCACATGACAACAATGTGACAGATGGAGAACTGTAGTTGCATAGAGGAGCTAAATGCATACCAAGAAAGCACATACTGTACAAGCAAGAGAAACACAGGAGGCTGTGAAATGGGTGGAAGTGCAGCAGCAGTGAGAAGTTGGAATGGGAGCTAAAACATACAACCTTTGCAAGAAAATTGAGGGTGGAAGGCAGCTGGGAGAAAAGGAGCCTGAGCACAGGCACAGGATTAACTACAGCACACACCAGGGCAACTAGAAACCCCAAAAGAAAGACAAAACTAAAAAACACAAACACAGAAAATAAGCTCTGAGAAAGCACACATTGGCCAGAGGCAAAACAAATACAAACCAAAGCAGGAGAAACACACACACAAAATCCAACAAGCAATAGATGGGAGGGCAAGGCCCCAGCAGGCCCTAACGTGAGAAGACAGACCAACAGAGCTCTGACCAGCAAAGAAAATGCTTCAAAGGGAGGCTGGAAGAAACTGCTTATATAACTCAGAAAGGAGATATGGCTGGTTGCTTACTCACTGAACCACAGGCATAGCCTTTTCAGTAGAAGCATTTTAAAATGCACCCTCATATACAACGCCAAAAACTTCAATGTTTCAAACCACACTGGCTGTTTGTCAAGAAGTAACTACAGTACAGGTGTTGTGAATAAAACCCACAGTAGGATTCCCTGACCAACGGTGATCACCTGACCCATTTAATTTTTTATTCAGATACCAATGTTTATTTAAAAGAAATTATACTGACACATATCAAAATACATCCACCAGTGTATCTTATAATAGCTTAAGAAACCCAACAATGGATTGGGGGAGGGAAAGAAGGACAGAGGGTGGAGGGAAGGGAAAAAGGATAAAATGGATAACATAGAATATATGTACTATATAATGTTGCCTAAGCTGCTTTTGTAACATGTTGTTTTACACATCAATAGCCTTTAAATGTATGACATCAAGACAGATGGTAAGCGGACATTTTCATTTAAGACTGGGTAGGAATGCACCTGTAGAATAACTGCTAATAAGTTTCTCTGTGCAGTAACTGTGTATTCACATTTCCCTCTTGGATCTAATGTTACTTTCCCAATCCCACAAATTTGAACTTATGTGCTGAGCCCTCTCTCCTAATATGCAGTGCCAGAGGATTAGTCTGGTGTCTCTCCACATGCCTGTTATTTATTTTATTTATTTATTTATTTGGTAACAAGCTCTTGCAACTGGGGAGCTGGAGATTAGAGAGCACATGTAACAGTGAGTGCACACAATAGTTTACTGATCCTGGTGGTAGTGGAGGGGGGAGAAGGAATATCACGAGAATGGAGGGTCGGAGGTGAAGATGTTTGGTGCCCTGGGTGATCTCAGTACACAGCACATATTTAGGATGTACACAACCCTAGGAAATTGACTGGTTGGCCTGGAAGCAAGGATTGTTTGTCTTCAGCTTTGAGTCCTTTCAGTTCCATTTTTATAGCCCTTGAATGAGACTTCTGTTAATTTGTAACCAGATTTAAAACAGTGATCCTGGAGATGATTGCCGCTGTAGAGTAACGTGTTAGGCAAATGTTGGGATGATTGGGCTATTTTATTATCCAACATACCTAAAATGAGAATGGCAAGGTTATTTAGTCCCTGTTAAAATTAGCATTTTCTCTTTGGTTTTGGGGAGACAGAGGACCCAAAATGATATGCAGTGGCAATGGTTGGATCCCGATGGAGATTTCTCCATGGAGAGGAGGACTTGATGACTAAGAAGCAGTAAGAAGGATGATTGGAAGCATGGCTAGCTTGGCGACTTTAAGTGCTGATAGGCTAATATTACTTAGTAAATATATGCCAACGTTGTCAAGGGACGGGTTACTGGAATTGCTCAGAGAAAAGTTTTGAAGTTATTGTGACTTAGAGGAGCAATCCTTCTCTGATTTTGTCTTTACAGGTGCTTCTTTTGAGTCAGTAAGGGAAAGTGGAGGAGTGCTCTGGATCATGAAAAGGCCTCTGAAAATATATAATTGATTCCTTTAGTAGGAGACTGGGAAAACTCTCTTGAAAATTACTGCCCATACAGCACATCAATACAAATGTTAATAGGCAGGAGCAATTAGTGTCTACCTTGGTCACCGGATCTGTGAGTATGTACTTCTGGGGATAAAGGAAAGGATTTCATCCACACAAAGTTTCCTGTGTGGTCTACTTTGAACAATCATTGGTTGGACAAGGTGGAACATTACAATTTATGATGTCCGGAGTATAATGGATGCTTTTTGTCCCTGTGGTATTGTAGGCCCCCTTGAACTTTGTTTAAGAAAGGTGAGCTGGGACTCTAAATTAAAACTACTGCTGTACACCTCTGTAAAAAGGAGATGCTGTTGTGTGAGAAAATAATTTTATGAGGTATGATATAACTTATTCGGACTTCAGGATTTATTTATTTGGAGCTGTATTTTGAAACTTTTTCGAGTGACTCTAGATTAACTGACCTTCTAAAATAGTGTCCTATGCAAACTTATTTTTAAATTATATTTTGAAATGTTTATAAATTGTTTAAATGTTTAAGTGTTCAGGATCACTAATATAGTATGTTTTTGGTTGTTTGGTATAAAGTAAGTTTTAGAAATTGTTAAATTGGAGACTGGAACATTACCTGGGAACTTTTATTGCATGAAAGGGGGTGCTGCCTATCTTAATTGAAATCCTAAACTGATGGAATTGATAGATAAAACAGTCAACTGTCTGGTAAATGGTAACTGAACATTGGTCCCTGGTCCTAATATTCATGATACTGGTAAAACAATAATGAGTATGACAGAACTCAGGTGGGACAGTATAGTTAGCTCATGTTAGTATAACCTAGGACATGATCATGAGACTATCAGTACTGGTATGGCAACTGAATAACAAGTTCAGGTCTCCAACTATATTTTGGGCATAATGAGACCCAATTGACCTTGTAGCCTAAGATAAAGGCTTTCCTCCTGAAAGGGAGCTAATATATGGGTCTAAAATGTCCTAATTGGTGAGGAACTGGAGATATATTTTTGTTGTTTTGGCTATCCCTTTAGGCTGAAGGTCTGGACTGATGGAGTCCCTAAGTGGTGCTAGGGATGGGTTATGGTGCCTGGAACCTCTGAGTATAATCAGAAAATTATCTGTTGTCTGGTAATGATGTTTTAACTGGAGTGTTTTTGGATATTGCTGTTTCCTCACAAAGTCCTTGCTGTTTTTGGATGTTGTTCTATGAAGTGGATGTAAATCTAAAGGATGGACTGCAGATTTGTCACTGGATTATAACCTGGTCTCTGATTTAGGGAAAGATTCAATAAGTGCTTACTCCAATGTAACCCCACTCTTAACTGTAATAACTACTTGGTGAAATGGATAGTTTTAGTTTTATATTGTATGAAATTTTATAAGAAAATTTATTGTATCTTATGATCTGCTGGATGATTGTAAAATGTGTTGTTCTGTGTTTTAGTAATGACTTTGTATTGAACAAATTAAACTATTTGGTAACTGGGCTGGTGCACCTGATTTGAAGCCCTTTTTCAGGCATGGCCTGGCCAGAAACTGGCACAAACAGCATAAAAATACATTGAGAGAACAGCATGGATCATACAGGGAACATAACATGTGAGGTCAGGCTAACAGAGAAAATATACTGAATATATAACATAGAATATAATTTATTGCACTGAGATGTTCCCTATTCATTGTTTAAGGGGTCTCAAAGTCAGTTCCCATTGTAGACCCCCCCACACACACACACACTCAGCCATGTATACAACCAGTGCTGTAGAGCATGTAATAAATTGTCTGGTCCCATATTGTGTGTTACTGTTAGGGCTTGAAAATTTATTCTTTTTGCTAACATGAGTACAGAAACTGCAGTGACCAGATGGAAACATCCCATTAGAAGATAATTATTTTTGGTACAAGACTTGTCTTGTAGTGGCTGTGTACCAAAAAATCTGCCAGGTTTTGCTCTTCTGTATTCCATTCTGGGACTCACAGTGGTTACAATTCTAATAATTTGTCTGCTTGGAGAACATTCAGTGTCTCTCACAATGTTTTGCTATGGCACATTCCTGTGGGAAGAATGTCACAATGTTTAGTCTCATGGCACTATTGTCTTTAACATTTACACTTACATTCCCAAATGTCTCTCTATATTTCTAACCCTGGCTTCCCTTTGGCAATGGACTGGGACTAAGACCCCTCTGTGTGAATATCTCCCTTAGCTGTTGTGTTTTTGTCTCAAAGTCATTGTTTTGGGAACAGTTCATCTTCACTTGAATATATTGACCAACTGGAATATTATCAATCAGTGGGTATGGGTGACAGCTAGTAAAAGTAAAATAGAATTTGTATCTGTTGGCTCTGAACAAATCTGTTTGTAGCCTGTGATCCTGATCCACACATATTCACAGATCTAGATCATTAATCTCTTGCTCACTACTAGCTACAGTAAATTTCAGATTTAGGTTGCTGTTCTGTAAGTATCCCACAAAATCATGCAGTTGTCTTCTGTCCCCTTTCAGATTAAGAATATGTCATCAATGTTTTATTTTATTTTATTTTATTTATTTCAATCTAGATTACAATACCTTTGAGCTGAAGCTTTTTACAAGGTTCCACATCAGCGTGTGCAACAGTTATCATTTTAGTTACAACATATAGTCATTGACTTTACAGACATGTAATAACCTGTACAAAGACTCAATAAAGTGTTAATACAAATGCATAAGGCTAAAGTGGATTCTCCTGCTCTGAATAGATGACCTTGTTCTCCCACAAGCCCAGATATTTGTTAACATAACTGGGGCAACATGTTGCCCCATTGCATACTCTTGATCTGTTTAAATGTTTTTCCATAAAAGTAAAACAACAGGATTTAAGTACTTCTTATAAGGTCCAGTGTTAGTCCAATTTGTTCTGTATGCATCTGTGTCCTGGATGTAAAGCCTCCTCCAAGGCTATCAACTCTCTCTCATGTAGGATGTTCCTATATAATTATATTATATCTACAGTAACTAATTTTCAACTGGGAGTTATTTGTGCATTTTCCAGTAGTTCAACATATGGGTGGTATCCCTAATGTAGGATGGAAAAGAGGCAGTGACCTTTTGATTTAGGAGTCTTCATATTTCACCAAGGCTCCACAAAGAAGTAGATGCTGGACACAGTTGACCTGCCTGATGGATTCCTGGGCATGTGGAGAACAAGGTAATCAATTTGGAGCAACAGAATCCATTCTTTAGCCTTATACATTTGTATAAGAACTTTATCAATGACATATTCTTAATCTGAAGTGGACAGAAAGGACAATTGCATTATTCTGTGGATACTTACAGAACAGCAACCCAAATCTGAAATTTACTGTAGCTAGCGGTGAGCAAGAGATTAATTATTGAGATCTGCAAATATGTGGATCAGGATCACAGGCTACAAACAGATTTGTTCAAGAATCCAACAGATAAACATTCTATTTTACATTTCATGAGCTGTTACCCAAGCCCACTGATTGATAATATTATAGCTGGTCAAAATATTCGAGTGAGGAGGAACTGTTCTCTAAACTGTGATTTTAAGACAAGAACACAAGAGCTAAGGAGAGGATTCACACAAGAGGGTTATAGTCCCCAGTTCATTGCAAAGGGAAGCCAGGGTTAGAAATATGAGAGATATTTGGAAATGACAATTTAAATGTTGGAGACAATAGAGACATGAGACTAAATTTTGTGATCACATTCTCCCCACAGACATATGTCTTCAAAAAATAGCGTAAGAGACACTGCCACATTCTCCAAGCACAGAAATGATTAGAATCTGTAACCATTATGTGTGCCAGAATGGTATACAGAAGAGACAAAAGCTGGCAGGATTCCCTGGTACACAGCCACTACAAGATAAGTGTTGTACCAAAAAATAATACTCTTTCTGATGGGATATTTTCCATGTGGTAACTGCAACTTGTACATATTATAGCAAAGAATCAATTTCAAGTTCTAAACAGTAACACAATATGAAATCAGACAAGTTATCACATGCACTACAGAAGGTTGTATACATGACTCTGTGTGTGTGTGTGTGTGTGTGTGTGTGTAGAGGTTCTACACTGGGAAAACATTGAGACCCTTTAAACAATTAATAGGGAACGTCTTTGTGGAGAAGGGAGGAGGTGTGGCTCTATACTTGAGGACAATATCAGAGATATGGAGGGAAGAGGGGTAGTGGCAACTGAATTTCTGTGGGTCACACTGAGAAAAGGACAGGGATTCCATAAGGCTAGGATGATATAGACCACCTATGCAGGGGAAAGAAGAGCACAGGCAAATTGTGCAATCAAAAGGATGGTCTCAAAGGAGAAAAACATCTGGTGGGGACCTAAACCTCCCAGTTGTGGATTGGTCCATCCCAGAGGCCACCTTGGCTAGAAGGAGAATTTCTGGAGATTTTGCAGGAGCATTTCTGCAGTAATTGGTCAGGGATCCAATGAGAGGCAACAACCTGCTGGATGTGGTCTTATCAAATGGGGAGAGTGTGTAGAAGGTGGAGGTGGAAGAGAGACACTGGGCAACAGTGATCATAAGGCAGTTAGGTTCATGGTTAGAGCAGGGAGAGGGAGGTAAGACCATGATGAAAAATGTTGGACTTCAAGAGCACTGACTTTGATAGGATGAGACAGCTAGTGAGGGAAGACATGGTATGGAGGATAGAAGATGTGGAGGAACTATGGGGCTTTATAAAGACCAGGTGCAGAAAGCAATGGAGATGTGCATAAGGCAGATAAGGAAGGGCACAGAAGGAGGAGACCACTTTGGTTCAGAAGGGATGTGGTAGGGTAGTAGGGGACAGGATGGAAGGCTTTCAGGAAATATAAGTGAATGCAGAAAGAAGTGGACAGGAAAGCCTATAAGGAAAAGAGGAGGCTAGTAGAGAAGGAAATAAGGAGGCCAAGGCAGAAGCAGAGGAGAGAACAGTGAAATGTGCCAAAAAGGTGACAAAACATTTTTACATATGTGGGGGACAGGAGGAAGGCTAACAGGGGATTGCAAGGTTGAGGGGAGAGTGTGGGACACAATTCAAAGAGGACGGTGAAAAGCAGAAGAGCTAAACAGGTATTTGCTCAGTTTTATGGAGGAGGGGAGGGTAGGGGCTAGAAGTTAGGGAGGGGCACAAAGGGGTATACCCAAGTTCTTTTGGGTAGAGAGAGTTAGGAAGGAATTAGGCAGGTTGTTGGTGGATAAGGTCATGGGACCAGATGGGCTGCACCCAAGGGTAATCCAGTAGTTGGAGGGAGAGTTTGTAGACCTGTCTGACCTGCTGATGAGGCTGTTCAACCTGTCTCTGGATTTGGGAAGGTGCTGGAGGACTGCAGGAGTGTGAATCATAGTGCCACTGCATAAAGGGAGGCATCAGGGAGATGAAAGAGAACTACCACTCAGTCAGCCTCACCTCAGTAGTGGGAAGGTCATTGAGGCACTCATTAAGGAGGCCTACCTAGGGATAATGGGATACTAGATGATAGACAGCATGGCTTTATGAAAGGAAGGACATGCCAGACAAATCTAATTTAATTCTTTGATGGGTGACACAGGTAATCGAATATGGAGGTGGTGGACACGCCTATCTGTTTTTGTTACAAGACCTTCGACACTGCTCCATACAGGAGGTTAGTGAACAAGCTGGAAAGTGTAGGAGTGGGTGATAAATAAACAGGTGGGTAGAAAACTAGTTGGCAGATAGAAGCCAGAGAGTGGTGGTTAATGGGGTTTATTCTGGGATGGGGTGGGTGATGAGTGGGTATCCAGGGGTCAGTACTGAGTCCCTCCTTTTCAACATGTACATTAGTGACATAGTGGAGGGACTGAGAGGATGGGTTGGCCTTTTGCAGACAATACAAAGATCTGCAATAGGGTGGACACTGCAGGGGTGGTGAGGACATGAGACAAGACTTGGGGACATTAGAAGGATGGGCAGAGACTTGGCAGCTAAATTTAAAATGTCAAAAGTGCCATGATGTACCTGGGGCACAAGAAACTGAAAGAAGGATACAGCTGAGGGGGGAGGATATTAGGTTATGGAGCAGGAGAAGGATTTAGGAGTAATAGTATCTAGTAACCTCAAGGTGTGAAACCAATACAGCAGGACAGTGGGAAAGCAAATGGGATGTTGGTGTGTCTTGGTGGGAGCATCACGAGCAGAAGAAGAGAGGTACCGATGCCCCTCTACAAAGCCATGGTGAGGACACACCTGGATTATGGAGTCCAGTTCTGGAGCCACATCTGCATAAGGACATAGACAAGTTAGAGGGGGTTCAGAGAAGGGTGACTAAGATGGTGCAGGTATGCAGGGGAAACTGTACAAGCAGAGATGCAGGAATTGAGGCTGTACTCATTGGAAACAGGAAGGAAAGAGGGTCATGATTGAAACTTTCAAACATGTCAAGAGGATTAACAACGTGAAGGCAGGGAGTCTATTCCTTAGGAAGGATGGTGAGGTGACTAGGGGCATAGTTTGAGACTACAGGATGGAGATTCCAGAGGCAATGTGAGGGACAGTTCTACATAGAGAGGAGGTGGAGGCATGGAACAGGCTGGAGGCTGTGGTGGGGGATGGAACAGTGTTGGAGTTCAAGATTGCATGGGACAGACATAAGGGCTGTGTGGAATGGAAAGGGGCCACCAGAAGGGGTGGAAAAAATAAAGGGATGGGAAAGGGAAGACTAGATGGGCTAAGGGTCTTTTTTGCCATCAAGATTCTATGATTCTATGATTTGGAGACACACAGACAAATGCTCTGGCAATGCATATTAAGAGAGAGGCTTAGTACACAAGTTCAAATTTGTGGGATTAGAGAAAGTAACATTAGGTCTGGGAAGGAAATGTGAATAAACAGTTACTGCAGAGAGAAAAATATTGGCAGTGTATACTACAGGCACATTCCCACTCAGGCTTAAATGAAAGTTTCAATTACGACCTTATTTGATGTCATGAATTTAAAGCAATCGATATGTAAAACAACATGCTGCAAATCACTTAGGCAATATTAAATGGTACATGTATTCTATATTATCTGTTTTATTCTTTTCCCATCCCCTGCCATCTGTCCTTTAACCCCTCCCCAATCTATTGTTGATTGTTTTAAACAATTATAAACCTTTCTACCCACTACCTCTCTCCTGTTCTTGCTACCTGTCAGCTTAACTCCCTGCTCTCTATTTTCACACTGCTGTGAACTTAGTTGTTTTATTCTTGCTAGTCTGCTAGCAAAATGTTTACAAGATGTACTGTTTATAACAATAATATCCACAACGTTCATCTACAGTTTATTCTCACTCATATCCTTTGTTTTTTTTAGATGTGTACTTCTGCAGACTTATACTTGTATGATGTTCTAAACAGGCAATTTGTAACCAGCCTGCCTGATGCTTACCTGTTGTACCTTATGTGTCAAATGTAAAATGAATTTGTACATTGTGTCTATATATATTCAAGATTGTGTGTATTTTCCTGCATGTTCCTCTGCCCTGGATTGCACAAGGAAAGAGTCTCAGCTCAGCAGTGTGCCTCTCCCAGTTGCTAACTTTAAATAAAATGTACTGTTGGAAGTATTTTGATAAGTGTCAAAAAAAAATATGTATATATATATATATATTATTTCTACAATGACTTTTAAATCAGTGTTGGTACATGAATTTAATTTTTTTTTTAAATGTGTCAGATCCATTGGTCAAGTGATCCCTACTGGGGTATCAATTTATGACACACTTTGAAATATTGTTGTGTGTGTGTGTGTGTGTGCTAACATTTTTCTGCTTAAATAAAGTTACATCCTGGCAGAACTGCTGACTTTCTGTTGATTTTGGAGTTGAGTGTTCAAGACTGGCTTCTCCTTCTACAAATACTTGCCTAATGAGACCAATTCTTTCATGCTGTATAGTATGACAAATTGAATACTACTAGAACTTAGTAGTTTGCAAATATATTGCAATCTGGAAAATGTTTAATGTATCTATGAATGATGTCTTAATTAATCTGTTTGAAGGGTTTGAGTATACTAATATTTCTCATGTGACAAGGTGCCAGGGTAGTTTTAGTGTGGCACACCCCTTTTTTTCTATTTAATATGCTTTTGTATGAGCTCACCTTGAGCCTCATCCTCACCCAAGGACTTACCTCACTTGCTGACGATGCCCCCGGCTTAACCCCTCGGGCAGGGCCACCACACCAGCTTGAAGCCACACAATGACAGGAGAAGGATGCTGGCAGAGGCACCTAGTGGCATTGCCTCCTGGCTTATTATGAGGGCAGGGCATGGGGTCAGTCCAGAGACAGCAGGTGATTGGATAGGTTGATTTGCCTGGGAGAGCTGTGGCAGAATTTGGAACCAGGGAAGTCGGTGTCATAGATGGTGGCCACTATTTTTCCCCATTATTAGGATCCCAGTAGGAAGCATGGCATGCAATGATGCAGTGACACAGAGCATCAGCATCTAGCACACCTCACAGAAGCCAGGCACCAGTCACAACAGAGCCCTCCAGCCTCCGCTAAGGGTCCATAACAGGACACTCAACCCCACTCCCACTTGAGAAGGAGAACTGCCACTCAGATGCTCGATCTCTCTCACTCTGCTAGCCCTCTGACTTCCAAGTCGATTCCCAAACCTGGGCCATTGACATTGCAAGCGGATGACATGCCACTGTGCCAACAAGCCAACTAGTGTGGCACTCTCTTAAGGAAGTCAAAACTGGTCATGCATCTCCACTTTTAGAGCATTCCACCTTCTAACTAGCATAGTATGTCACTGCTTTGAAAAGGATAGGTTATGACTTAATGTATTTATATTTACACTAGAACACAAGTCACTTATTGTTGTTCCTTCATATGGTTAACAGTGAACTTTATTATTGCTTCTTGTTAAGTGTCTTTCTTTTGCCTAAGGGCAGCTATGAAAACATGCACTTGATGCAAATCCACTCTCTTTCGTTACATACGTGACATGCATCCATAAATAAATAAATAAGGTTCTGAGACCTGGAACTGGTGGATGCCTCCAAGAGTAAGTGTGTGTGTGTGTGTGTGTGTGTGTGTGTGTGTGTGTGTGGTGGGGATGGGGTTGTGAATACAGTTATTATACAGGAAACATTCTGGACTCAACATTTTAAAGCCATGGATCCCAAATTCAGGCTAAATAAGGAAATCAGCTGGAAAGCTATGCAACTTTATCTGTGACCATTTTTCACTAACTATATAAGATTCAAGTCTGCTACCTATCTTTCAACATCCTCGCCATTATGCCAACCTCTGTGGCCCTTCTTATAGCCAACATTGTTTTCTGTTTGAACATGAGGTAAGATTTTGGTTTCCCATTGCTCAGCTTTTCAAGTGAAATTTCATAAATCACTTTTTGTAGATACACAGGGATGTCCTACTATACTCATATGTATGCCTCCCAAATCCTCCCCACCTCTTTCATTTGTTATTTATTATCAGGTTTAGTGTATGTATACCTCTTGCAATTTGGCTGTTTAGAACATTTATTATTAATCTTATACTCATTGGCCATGATCATATATTGGAAAGTGTACTGTGTCATACAGTCCTTAAATTTTTATCAAGATTAGAAGAAGAGCTGTGCCAAATGTGAAATTCCAGATGTGGAATTTGTGCAAACTTACAATTGTCTGAAATGCTTTCAGAATTTCTTTTGAATTCTACTGAATTCCTAAAAGCATTTCTATGTAAAGCACAGAAGAACTTTCCATGGATTACATAAACAGCAGAATAATTTTCTGCTTAGTATGGAAAAGAATCCTTGGTTTATGTAAACCACAAATTAGCAATCTGTGGAAAACATTCTGCTTTCAAAATATTAGAATTCCCTAGCAACAGAAATTATTAGAACCAGGCAGAACTTTTGAAACTCCCACAGAATTCCATTCTTTGGCATTTTAAAATTTAATAGAGATAAAAGTAAGCCCATCATTTTAGTGAAAGAAAACATGGGTAGTGTTGACTGATTAAACAAAATTGATAAGCAGATCTCCTCTAGTCCCATCTAGTGGGACAACTTCCAATGAAGTCTATGGATATGTAGCTGCTGCCCCTTAGTGAAGGGTTAGGAAATGAACATGCCATGCACATTCCTGTTGCGGACATCATGCATGAAAATACTGTATATAATTAAATACTTTCTAATCTACTACATTTGTTCTCCTTGTCAGCACACCATTTAAGTTGTGCTTCAGCTCAATGGTTTTCTTTGAAATGTTTATATCAAAAATAGTAATAATACTGACTGTGCACCTGCATGTGTCATTATGCAGATGATGCCACAACTAACTATATGCCCTCCATCACTTTGTTTAACATTTTTTCAGCAATATGAAAGAGCAGCAAAGCAGAGACTATATCACACTTGTGGTACTGTAAATCCTTTTTTTCTGCCAACAGTATAAACAAGGCAGTGAGCAGGGCCTTGGACCAAATTGCTACTGTTAGTGTCGCCACTCACTCAGCGCGTAGACTCCATAGTTTGATGAGTCTTTGAAGGAGCTGAGGAGAGTGGGGCGAAGGCTAGAGAGGGCCTGGGAAATCTTGCCTGGATGCTGACAAACTTAGATTGATGGATCATTATGTTATCTATCAATCGGCAATAACTCTGTAAGAAGGCAGAATTCCTGTCCAGGGAGATTGCTGCCTGTGCGAAACCGACTAGCTCAACTTTTCGGACTGTTGACAGATTGTGCAATCCACTCTGTCTACAGTCTGGAAGAGATTTTCACAAATAAAGTGTGATGAGCTTGCTCAATTTTCGCTGATAAGATTGCCAGCATTAGGTCGGATATCGGTCAGGCTCACTCTTCGAGGGTTTGCAGTGATCGTGGGGAAACAAACACCTGTGTCACCTGGTTTGACTTTGGTAGGCCGAATTATGGACATTGTGAGGATTGTCCAGATTGTACATCCAACCAGTTGTAGTTTGGATCCGGGCCCTACGCCCTACAATTATTGGGTTGCATAGATATTATCTGTCCGACCATTGCTGAAATTGTCTGAAAATCTTTGGAGCAGGTGATCTTTCCTGAACCTTAAAGGAGGCGGTTGTTCGACCACCCTAAAAACCTTCATTAAATCCGGACTGCCCAGCTAACTACAGACCTGTCTCTAACCTGCCCTTTTGGGCAAGGTTATTGAAAAGGTGGTTGCACTGCAACTGGATGACCACCTTACAAATCACAATGTCTATGATACTCTTCAATCAGGATTTAGGAAAGACATAGTACTGAAACTGCTCTTGTCCGGGTTCTAAATGATCTCCTGATAGCGAGAGATCGAAAGGCTCATACTATTCTAGTCCTTCTTGATTCTCTGCAGCATTTGACACTGTGGACCATGGTGTGCTTTTGAACGCCTGCAGTTTTATTGTGGACTGTCTGGTACGGTTCTGCAATGGTTTCAATCTTTTCTCACAGGGCGGAGATAGAGGGTTATCACTGGAATTTATTCCTCTGACGCTGTCTCTTTGCCCTGTGGGGTTCCGCAGGGTTCCATCTTGGCACCCATGTTGTTCACTCGTCTATATGCTGCCATTGGGAGACATTATTAGGCAATATGGTTTGTTTCACTGCTATGCAGATGATACCCAGCTATATTTGTCCTTTAGTCCCGGACATGAAGATACAGTCTCTATACTTAACAACTGTCTATCCGAGATCAAGGATTGGAATAGTGCCAGCTGGCTAAGGTTAAACCCGGTTAAGACTGAGGTGTTGGTAGTGGACCCAGGTCGCCTTGAGGTGGGTTGTAGGGCTGGACTCCTTCGGGCGATGGATCGATGGTGCCCAGCTCTCAACCTCAGACCGGTGCGTAACCTGGCGTTATTATTGATGACAGTTTGACCCTGAAATTTCAGGTGTCTTCTGCTGTCAAATCTTCCTTTACCATCTTAGGAATATCACTTGGGTGAAACACCTTGTTCCTCCGGCTGACCTTCTGACATTGGTCCATGCCTTTGTTACTTCGCCTTGATTACTGCAATGCCCTGTACCTAGGGCTGGAGGTTGATATCCACCACTTGCAGCTAGTGCAGAACGCAGCAGCCAGGCTTCTGACTGGGACATCTATGAGAAGTCACATTACGCCTGTGCTGCACAAACTGCACTGGCTGCCGGTTCAGTGGTGGATCACCTTTAAGGTCGGGTTACTGACCTATAAAGCCTTACATGAACAGGGACCACGGTATCTTCAAGATCTCCTTGTTCCCTACTGTCCCTCTCACTCGCTCCGCTCCGCTCGGCAGGGATTGCTAGAGGTTCCCAGGGTTCGCTTAAAACATCTGGAGCACGGCATTTTCTTATGCTGCCCCTACCCTGTGGAATTCTCTACCTCGTCGGATACGGTTGCCTGACCGTTGAGAGCTTTAGTTAGAATTAAAACTTATTTATTTCAAAAGGCATATGGGGAGTGATTTACTGTATTTTATTGTGATTATATTGTTATTGTTGTTGTTTGTGTTATATGTATGTATTTTAATTGTTTTATTTGTACAGCGCTTGGCATTGAAAAGCACTTAAAAATAAATTTTACTTACTTACTTACTTACTTACTACATATTTTCAGCACTTTATATAGTTGGCTCTCCAACAGTTTGCACCTTGATACCAAATTTTCTTTCAAATTTATGTTTAACACTCCAGGCATACAACCATCCTTCAAGATGTAAGTACCTAAAATAAAATATTACTTTTGATTTGTGCTATGTGGGACACTTTGTATTGCACTATAATACCAAGGTTTTAAATTCACCCAGTTTATAATACTATAGTTGTAATCTTATTTTGTGACAAATTTTGCTATGTGTCTTTTGACCCAGGATTAATCAGAGCTCAACAGAGACCTTGTGAAACATTTTGTTTGCAAGAGAGTGAGAAATTAGGTAGAGTACATAAAGAATTGATTATAGTCATTTTGATACTACAGTTGCCATATTGAAATGATGACTACTATTCTGTTTGGAATGCTGATCATAAGGTATTTCTGAGCAGTTCTTTTTCTTTTCTATGCTGTAATCATCATGTCCTTACACCTCCAGAATGCCACCCCATTTTGATGAAGGAATAAAGGGAGGCTTCAAGAGGTATACACTATGGAAACAAAAAGGAGGAAGAAAAGGAGATGCACCAGGTGAAACAGAGAAGCAGGAAAGGCAGTGAGAAGAGCAAAAGAATAGGCAGAGAATAGGATAACCAGAGGAGTATCTAAAGGGATAAAACTTTCTTCAGGTACATAATTGAGAAGAGGAACACAAGGAAGGAACATTTGTTTTATTGTTATTGATTTATTTGTAATTTTTGACTAGGAAATGCATACTAAACTGTAACAGCTTCTTTCCAGGTTTGTCCTGGGATCCATGGACCTGTTTTATTAATGGGGCGTGTTATCCATGACACTGGGTAAACTCCTACTCTCCAGGATGGATATACTCTGTCATCCTGGCACTTTGCCAGGATGGTGGCCATCGATTACTGGGAGGAATGGATAGAGGATGAGGCAGGGAGCAGGTCTCTTCTCTGCCTTAGCCAATCGAACAGGCCATTTCTGCACAAAAATTATTATGGAAATGGAAATAGACAACCAGAGTGCTGAACAAATGGATAACACAAAACAGTGAGCTGAGAAGGAGGTAATTTTGAAAGTAAATGGACAAACAAAAATAGCTTCACCCTTAAAAGAGAAAGGTGAAGGAGATTCACCACATTTAACAGAAGATGTTAATGAAGCTGCTCCATGAATTCAGAAATGATCAGGATGGAAGAGCAAAAATACTTGCAAATATGACAGGTTCTACAGCCATGGTTGAAAAACCTTCACAAAGTGGTGGAAAGTCCAAAGGAACTACCTGTCAACAGTAATCAGCTGCATGCCAGTGACACAGCTACATCAATTAGTGAGACATGTCAGGAATGGCACATATGAGCACATCATGGCTCCGCCTAAGACCATCTTGGGGCAAGGAGAAGGAAAAAAAACAAAAGGAGAATGGTCAGTAGCAGAGGCACTACGAGTGGCAGGTTGGGATCAGACAAAGAAGGGCTGGGTGTTTGAATCTTCCTTTGTAAGAATGCTGACATAAGAGGACTTACAAACAGAAGATATTGTACAAACATTAACTGCAAATGATAAAATGGCATTACAAGTAGGAAGTAACCTAAATGGTAAAGCTAATTCACTGGAGCCTCCTCCAGAAAATGCATCTAATGCAGAACCCTAAGTTACATTTAATGTTTAAACAGAATAATCCTCAAAACCCAAATGCCAGAGACAAGGAATATAGTGACTTTAGCTGCCATAAATTCTGAGGCTAGAGGAAAGGCAACAAGTGGAAAAACTAATACTGCTGATACCCCACGGACATCTAATGAGCAGATTAATATCCAGAGAACTAGGAGATGATATTCAACTCTATTTCATAGACTGGTGCTACCAGCTAGAAGGCAGTGCAGCTAAGATACAACAGGGTTATGGAGGAATCACCAGACAGAATGTTTGTGGCCACGTATCGGGAAATTAATTTTGTTGTGAGTTTTAAAACAATGGCTGGGTTAGAACATTTTGGGGTAAGATACAACAGTCTAAAAAATCTCCATTATGGCCACCTTTACAGCAATACCTTTGACAAAACCAGCTTTGAAAACATCACGGTTCTGTTCAGAAATGAGGAGTCAGTGTCAATGATCTTATATATCGATTAAAACAAAGCATGATCTTAGGAGAACCTGAAGCAATCTTTGACTCTGAGCATTAGAACTGGGGGTGGAATGTAAAGATATGGTTGAAAACAGGTAAAATTGAATAAAATCGCTTGCCTAATAGTTTTTCTTAGGAAGGGACAGACGGTCTTGTTTTATCAAGGCCAATCTAAAGTGTGATGTAAATGCAGATCACAGTCTCATCTCAGCAGTATATGTGATAAGGTTAGATGTTCACTATGTAATGAGATTGACATGCAAGCATGCAATGTGAGACTGAAGGGAGATGTAATCTTGTGAGGAGACAGGGCACAATTTTTCCAAGCACAAATGGACTGCTCACAATCAACCCAGACAAGCAGATGGTGGCAGAGCAGAGGTTTCATGTTACACTAGCACAGAGGAAAAGTGTAAAGGAGAAAAGAAACAAGGAGACAGGCAGCTAGGAGAGAAGAACAAAAGAGATGGGGATGAGTCTCATGGGGCCCCAACCCAGCCCCAGCCAAAGAAATGGAGCCCCAGATCCCCTCCCCACTGAGGAGGCTGAAGCCCAGCTACTTGAAGTACATCACAAATGATAGAGTAGAACATACCTTAGATTACATGGATGAGGACACTATCATAGAACAAAGAGAGAGATTCAGAAATAGAAAACATGGCAAAATCAGAAGGAAATATTGCAAACTGACATGCCTCCCCAATTCAACACCAGGGAGACATATACTGAGGTCAAGAATGAGACAGTCAGGACGTTTTCCCATCCCCAAACTTTCCAAAACAGAGAAGATAGCTTTACAGAACAAATTTGATGTCCTACATTGCACCTCGAAAGATTCTGTTGATGGTATGGATACATCTTCCCTAACATCATCTCTGCTGGAAATGTCCACTGATTCAGAGGTCAAACAGACACAGGGCCACACCAAAGAAAGGCAAAAGAAAACAAAACATAGTGAGGGGATAACAAGGAAAGGCAGGCCTAGGTGACCATAGCACCACACATGTAAATGGACCCACCTCTAACCATCAGCATCTTAAATGCATTGGTGATCTGGAGTGATTTGTGTACTTTTATGGCTCTGTGCAGTCTGATTAAATGAAAAGTAAAAGCAAAACGTTTACTCCTGCTGGCTAGACCTGACATGCATAGAGAAAACAAAAATATTGAATTAGAATTATTTAGTGGAGGACAGAACATCAGGCTCCTATCTCTAGTACTTGCTGAATCAGTGGTCCCGGATGCATCACTGTCACATGGGGCAGGAAGCATTGTAGGAAAAAGCAGAGAAATAAACTTTGCTTAGATGGAGATCACCAGGGCCATAAATGATCATATAACTAGCAGGCTAATTTATAAAAAAACTCAATGGTAAACAAAGGAAAGAACACACCAGCACAACATGTAGAAATCAAAACTCAGACAACATATGCAGATTTTGACTGCACTACTTTATGTCAATTCATCTGCTAGGTACTTTACCAGTTTTATTTGATCAGACTCCTACTGTGGTTTACCTTTTCAGGTGACAGAACAACTCTGGGAGTTCCCATTTCTCCACCTTGATAAAGGACAAAAAAAAGAAGAGGATCACACTTGTACCTGTCCCATGCCACCAGTAAGAAACAGAACCGAAACAAAAATAATTAAAAAAAACAGTTGTTGAACTGACTATAATTGTACTCAAAAGATAAAGCTGTTATTAGCAATTCAACACCTAAAAATGTTAAACAGCATGGATGGAAACTCTTATTTTTGCCTCAAACAAGGCTTTCTCCAGTGGGCTGCAGTAACCAATTACTTGTGCAAATGTTTTAAAATTGTAGACATCTGATATAAAGGATAGCAACTACTTTCATTGAATGACAAGTGCAACAGATGTCATAATAGAAAGTGTATGATATGCAGTGTAGCATCCAAAAATACAGTTGCAAGATTTAATGATCTGTTTAACTCTTTCAGCTAGTAAAGTGCTCCTTTAACTCTTCTCTCTCTCTCTCTCTCTCTCTCACCTTCTCTCCCTCCATGGTAGGTAGGCCACTCACCCACTGCATCCTTCATATTTCCAAACTCTGATAAGGCCAAATTACCTGCTGCCTCAACTCTCTCCTTGACTACTCTCTCTAACTACTCCTTCAGACCTACTAGCTGTCCATCTTTTTCTTCCTACCATATAATCTCAGCACATCAAGCCACTTTCTCCTAAAGGCTTCCTCTTTTCTAGTTTAACCTTCCCATTTTCTCTTCCTCTCCTCTCCTCCCTGAAGCCCCTGTTCTGCAAGTACATTTCCCACTCCTATTTTTGCATATACTTCCTCCCTGTATCTGGGCAGGAACCCTGCTTCTGAGGCAGCACTTTACTGCTACATTTTTTTCTCTCTGTAAGTAAGTCTCTTCCCCAATATATTTACTATTCTAACTCCATGCCACCATGGCTCACTAATCTCATGAAATAATTAAAACATGTTTAAAAATATGTAAGACAATGTTAAGATTCACTCCTGTCTCTTTTGCTGAAATACAAATCTGTGGTGTTACCTGGAATCTAGCCATTGATCCTTTGTTTGTTAAGCCATCACACGTACAGTGTACCACCTGAGTACACTGGAGTGAATTGCAGTCTATGTAATGCTGAGGTTATGTCACAGACGAAGCAGGCAACCCAGTTTATCTGGTTTTGAATCCAGGGCAATTCATTTTAAGTAAAACATAAGAAGAGCAGTTTATTTGCCTTGGAAGCAATGTTTGTTACCCAGACCTTCCTTCACACTTGTTTCTCTTTCTTTTTCTTCTCCCTTCCATGCTGTCTTCAATTCTCACTGTGCTGCCCCATTCCTTCAAAACACTATGCCCTTCTGAACTGTCATCAGTCTTCCTTCTCAGCATTTATATGATTATTTATGTAGTAGCAATCTCCCAAATATGCTTTGCAAAAGCAGAAAAAGCAAGGGCTAAAAAGCAAGTTTCAGGAAGTATAGGGATCCCAAAGGGAGGATGACAGGGAGGTGTACATTGAATGTCTAAGGCAGGGGTTCTCAAATGGGAGGCCAGCCTCCTGGGGAGGCCCCAACCTGTTCAGGGAGGCTCAAGCAAGTCTTGAAACAGTATTATATTTTCAATTTTGAACTTTATGGATTTTGTGTGAAGGATAAGTCAAACAGAAAGAGGATGATAGTAGGTGAATTTATGTATTTATTCACAAGTATGTGACCAGGGAAGGTACTGTACACTGAGCCAAGGCTTATTTCAGGTATACCCAGGGAAGGGTAGTGAGATAATATAATTCAAAATGTAACTGCAGCATACTCAAGCAGTACAAAATGAATACAAGTGGAAACAAATTAAGAACAATAAACTAACAATGTGAGGAACAGTTGATCAATTAGACTGGCAGCAGAACTGTCCAAATACAAGAGTTAACCATATAGGTACTAGGAATAAGAGCAGGAGGGAGCAAAATGATCCCTGAGAAGTTGTTTAAGAGCAGGGGAGAGGCAGAGGTTGGCAGGAAGGTTATTCCAGATACAGGGAAACAGAAAAAGCAGTCTGACCCATAAAGGTATGGCAGTAAGGGTAACAATGGTTCGAGAGTCAAAATATTGGAGCAGGTAGGTTGTCCTGTTGGGAGGGGGTACAATAAGCTTAACATGAGAGCTAGCTGGCGCAAAGAGGTTTCAATGTATTTTGATGTACTGTGAAAAGTAGGCTATTTTTCTTTATAGGAGGCCCAAAATATTTCAGTATTTTGGGGAGGCTCAAGATCATTTCCATGGCTTAGGGAGGCTCACTATGACAAAAGTTTGAGAACTGTTGGTCTAAGGAAGCAGGGAGGCTGCTAGAGAGCCAAGACACAGACACAGAAGAGTTTAGCATGGACTGTGAAAAAGGGACAAGACATTCTATAGGTAGATCAGTGATAGAAGAAAAATGGGGGAGGATTGTGAGGCTCAAAGGGAGGAGGGAGAGTGTAAGGAGGGGATCTAGATAAAGCAGAAATACTGAACAAATACTTCTGTTCAGTATTCACTAAGGAGGAGAAGGTCAAGGACCATAGTTTGGGAGAAGAGGCAATGGGGAGGGGAGAAGTAGACACCACTCCATTCACAGTGGAGATAGTTCTGCAGGAACTCACAAAGCTGAAGGTGGATAAAGCCATGGGGCCAGACCACACACACATGAGAATATTAAGGAGCCGAGAAAGAAACTAACAGCACCTCTGGCCACTCTGTTCACAGAGTCACTAAACACAGGCATGATTCCAGAGGACTGGAGGAGGGTCCATGTAGTTGAACTGTACAAAAGTGGCAGTAGGGAGGAAATGGGAACTACAGGCCAGTCAGCCTCACCTCATTGGTGGGAAAGATCATGGAGATGCTGAAAGAAAGAATAGTGGCATACCTGGAATCCAATCATGCCCAGAATCTGCAACAACATGGATTCACAGCAGAAAGGTCTTGTCAAACAAATCTGATAGATTTCTTTGATTGGGTGACTAAGGAAGTGAATCAGAGAGGGGCAGTAGACATTGCCTACCTAGATTTCAGCAAAGCCTTTGATACCATCCCACACAGAAGGCTGGTTAACAAGATGAGTAGTCTGGGCATGGAGCATATGGTGATACATTGGGTTAGAAACTGGCTGATGGACAGAAGACAGAGGGTGGTGGTAAAGGGGATCCTATCTAGGGAGAGATAGGTGACCAGCAGAGTACCACAGGGATAAATACTGGGACCAGTACTGGTCAATGTCTTCATTAGTCACATTGCAGAGGGCTGAAAGGAAAGGTCTGCCTATCTGTAGATGACACCAAGATATGCAACACAGTGGATACTCCAGAAGGTGCAGAAAATGACAGGGAACTGAAGAAGCTTGAAAGATGGTCAGAGGTGTGACAACTGAGGTTCAGTTAAAGAGTGTAAGATAATGAACCTGGGTAGGGGACCTGGGAAAGCTACAGAATGGTGGGGTGCTGACTCTCACCAAAGAGGAAAAGGACCTAGAGGTTATCATATCTGATGACCTTAAGGTATCAAAGCAGTGTGCAAAGGCTGCAGAGAGGGCCAGTGGCATGCTGGGATGCATAGACAGAGGCATTACTAGCAGGAGACAAGAGGTGTTGATGCCATTGATTAAAACATTGGTAAGGCCTCACCTGGAGTATTGCATGCAGTATTGGAGACCACACATGTGTAAGGACATAGACAGGATGGAGGCTATCCAGAGAAGGGTGTCAAGATGGTGCATGGCATCACAAAACATATGAGGAGAGACTGAGTCCTCAATATGTACTCATTGAAGGAGAGGAGAGAAAGGGGGACATGATAGACACTTTCAAGTACCTCAAGGGCATAAACAATGTGCAGGTGGAGGATCTTTTCCAATGTAAAAAGATATCAGAATGAGGGACACAATATGAAATTGAGGGTAGATTAAGAGGTAACGTGAGGAAGTTTTTCTACACAGAGGGTGGGTGGATACTTGAACAGTCTGCCACAACAGGTGGTGGGGCAAGCACAGTGGAGGGTTTAAATATGCCTGGAACAGGCACAAGAGAACTTTGAGTGGGAGGGAGTGATGAAAAGCCATTGATCACTTAGGGTCTGTGACTGCATACAAGTTTAGGGCTTATGGGCAGACTAGGTGGGACTAGTGGTCCTCATCTGCCATCAAGTTCTGTGTATTTATGTAAGCTATGCATCTTTGTATTTAATATTATTATGAATATAACTGTTCAACTTATTCATCATAGTATTTACGCTGTCAAGTATTTTATAACCAATGCATCTTGTAGATTATTTTGTCTTTGAGGTTTCCTATATATCCCATTGTCCCTTTCTGCAGGACACACCGGAAATTAGTTGTCAGATTAGTGTGCCATCGTGGACAAATATTTTAATTAAAATAAAATGAATAAAAGTATGTTTTCAGATATTATATACACAGATACAATGCCCAGAATTTGTATTTGAGGTTTTCTACAGTTACGTAGCAGTGTTTCAAAAGAGAATGAAACAACATTTAAAAGTCTAGATGAAACAACACAGCTAAAATGTGTTTTAACAAGCATTTCTCACTGGTTGCTTGCATACTGTTTACAAGTCAGAGCAAAAGTATATTGAGGCTGTACTGCTAGATCTTTCTTACCTCCAGTAGCCATTGTTTTGGGGTCTTTGGTTCCACCAGGCTAAGAGGTAAAGAAATGAAATAATATTGTACAAAATAAAGAATGCCCATATATGATCCCAGTTTCTTCAGGCCTGTAACTTTATTTTTATGACATTTTGACCCAAAATACTCAACATAGTTTTTTCATCACCCCATGTTATGATCAAGACAAGTAGAAATTTTGAATTCTCACTGAAAGGTCATCGTGGAGTGACTGCAAAACATGTTTCAGAGGGTATTCAAAAATGATACATATCATATTCATGAGATGTGGTAACACAAGGGCTATGTTGATGATCTGGGGACAAAATCTGCAAAATAGCCTGAACCAAAAGTGCTTGACAGTTGTAAAAATTTGACTTATACTTTTTATTCTATTTTAGATTGTCCTCTATCTTCAGACTTACATGATAACTCTTTTCCCATTTTGAGTCTGCTTGTCCACTTTTACTGCAGCAATAATAGAAAGAGTACTCCTTTTAATATGGCTCAGACCAGATTTTCATTGGTATTCTCTGCTGATTTTGAACACCCATTGTTTACTATCACTTTCCATGTGACTGTAATGAACTAGCATGCAGCAGGCACTGCTTCCTGACCTTGTGGAACAACAGGTCCAAAATAAACAGCTGAGAAAAACCTGATCCAATGCATACTTAAAGGAGCACACTTTTTATTATTTCAAATGTGACAAAAGTAAAATAGCAGACGCGTTACTGAGAAAGAAGGATACCATGCAAGTCAGGAGGAATCAGACAATCTAAACTAAAATAAAAGAAAATATTTTAAGCATCACTTTATTTAGCTAAAAGTCATTTGCACAGCTACACAAAGTTAGGAAGGAGTACAGGAAAATGATTGGAGCAACCTGCATACAATGCACTAAACTAAGTCACTAATGGGATTGTTATGCAAATCAAATCTTTGCTTTTAAAAGGCATGTTGTAGTTAGCACTAATTAGAGGGACACTTTCAAACAGTCCAGAAATGACTTCTGAGGCTTGGAATGAATGGAATAGCATTGATGTATGTTAATGTGTGTCAGTCCTTACTACAATAGGATGTTTGTGGGAATGGGTGTTGGGGAAATATATTTTGCATGATCTAATGTGCACATTTGGTTGGGGTATTGTACCATAAGTGTAGAGCTGGGCAGAGTGTAGAATTCAGCCAGTGGAATTCAGGCAGGATGGCAAATCCACTTGAAATGTTTTTCTAGAAACATAGAAACATAGAGGTAGACGGCAGATAAGGACCTAAGACCTATCCAGTCTGCCCATTTCTTTTCTACCCTATAAATGTGCCATTGGCCTTTTCTCTGTCAGTGGCCTATCTATTCATACTCTTCTGTATTACCCTTATGCCTACCCCATGCCTTTCTGAAGCCCTGCACTGTATTCATAGCCACCAATTCCTGAGGTAGGCCATTCCATGCATCCACCACTCTTTCTGTGAAAATAATTTCCTCACATCCCCCTTAATCACCCTCCCTCTAATCTCATGCTGTGTCCTCTTGCCCTGCCATTTTCTTATATTTAAACATGTTAGACTCTCTCATCTTGTTAATGCCCTTAAGGTGTTTGAATGTTTCGATCATATCACCTCTCTCCTCCTTTGCTCTAGGGTATACATATTGAGCTCTGTTAATCTGTCCTCACATGTCTTCTGATGCAGTCCCTGCACCATTTGGGTTGCCCTACTCTGGACTGCCTCAGTTTGGTTAATGTCCTTGTGAAGGTGTGGCCTCCAGTACTGCATGTGGTACTGCAAATGGGGCTTAACCAGTGTCTTGTAAAGAGGGATTATTACATCCCTCTTACAACTTGTGATACCCTTACTAATACACCCTAACATCCCCAAGCCTTACTCTACTGCTTTAGAGGTCTGCTTGGGTGATTTCAGGTCATGGGTGATGATGATGCCCAAGTCTCTTTCTTCCTTTATGACTGCCAGCAACTGCCCTCTCAGCCTATAGGTGGCTTCAGGGTTTCTCTTCCTTATGTGCATGATCTTGCACTTTTGCATTAAATCCAGTTGCCACTCTTCTGACCATTTTGCTAGTTTATCCAGATCTCTTCTCATTCTGCCCACCCCATCTGGATCATCTACTCTGATGCAGATCTTGGTGTCATCTGCAAACAGACAAGCCTTACCCTCCAGTCCATCTGCAATGTCACTAATGAAGATATTGAAGAGGACTGGCCCCAGGACTGATCCCTGAGGTACCCTACTTGTGACTTGCATCTCTTCTGACTGTATACCATTTACCTCCACTCTCTGTTTTCTGCCCATCAACCAGTTTGTCACCCAGTTGACCAACTCTGACCCACACCGAGCCTACCCAGCTTATTTATCAATCTTCTATGTGGAACAGTGTCAAAAGCTTTGCTGAAGTCAAGGTAGGTGACATTAACTGTTCCCCTTGGTCCACCACTCTGTTTACCCACTCAAAGAAATCTATGAGATTAGTTTGACAGGACCTTCCTTTGTAAATCCATGCTGTCTTGATCCTGTGCCCCTATGGATTCCAGGTGTTGCACTATCCTTTCCTTAAGGAGTGCCTCTATAATCTTGCCCACTACTGAGGTAAGACTGACTGGTCTGTAGTTCCCTGCCTCCTCCCTGCTACCACTCTTGTGGAGCAGGATCACATGAGCCCTTCTCCAGTCTTCTGGGACCTCTCCTGTGCTCAGAGACTCACTAAACAGTTTTGCTAATGGCTCTGCTAGTTCCACCCTTAGCTTGTTAAGTACCCTGGGATGTATGCCATCAGGTCCCATTGCCTTGTCCACCCTGGGCTAGTGAGCTCTTGTAGGACCCTTTCTTTTGTAGAGGAGTGGTGCTCACCTCCCTCCCCCCTGTCCATGGTGCTGGGCTGTGGGCCCTGCCCTACCTTCTAGTCAGTAA
Source organism: Neoceratodus forsteri (assembly GCA_016271365.2). Lineage (NCBI taxonomy): Eukaryota > Metazoa > Chordata > Ceratodontiformes > Ceratodontidae > Neoceratodus > Neoceratodus forsteri. The sequence goes on from CM028135.1 coordinate 676,886,594, forward strand.
ATACGGAGCAAAGTATCTATTTAGGATAAATGCTTTCACATGGTCCTCTTCCTCACATGCCCCTTTTCTCCTTTGAGCTTAGCAATACCCCTCTGGACTTTCTCCTTTCACTAATGTATGTATAGAAAGTCTTGTCACCTTCTTTACTGTTCGTGCTAGTGTTTCTCAGTTTGGGGCTTTGCCTGCCTTACTGCCTTCCCTGCTTCCCTTAGGGCAGTTTGGTATGCCTTCTTATCTTTATATCACTGTGTTCCTTATATTTCCTGATGGCCAGCCTTTTGGCTCTGACCTTTTCTGCTACTGTATTTGAAAACCAAAGTGGTTTCCTTCTTATTTTGCACTTCCTTTTCTGCTCAACACAATGGGATGTTGTCAGTATTGCATCCTTAATGCTTGCCCACTTTGCCTGTACCCCTCACCTGTGTTTCTTTTGCCTGGCTAGCTTAACTCTGTTGCCCATCTTATCAAAGTCAGCTCCTCTGAAGTCCCATATTTTGCCTTGGAATGGGATGATTTAGATGGAGTGGCCAAATTGAACAATACCAAGTGATGGTCACTGGCCCTAGGTGACTTTCTACCTGGAGATCTGTGATCCCTTCCTGTTAGTCATTCCTAGATCTAGGATAGCCCTGTCTTTGTGGGTTGTTGTACCAGTTGTTTGAGGCCCTCCCTGCAGGGAATCCACCATGTGTCTAGCTCTGCAGATGTTCCTGTTGGTATTGACCAATCTGTATCCGGCATGTTGAAGTCTCCCATTATCAGAACCTCCCTTTAGCTGTCATGTTTTGTATATCTTCTAACGTTGTGTCTATGTCCTCCCCGGTCTGGGGCCTGTAGACAACCCCAGTTCTTATGGCTGTCCCATTTCCTGTTTCCAGGGTGACCCACAGTTCTTCTGGCTCCATGTGTATTCTGAATTTTTGTAGCTTTGATATTTTCATTGACATACAGGACCACTCCACCCCTTTTTGCACCTTGGTCTCTTCTGAACAGTACATAGCCAGGTACTGAAGTCTCCCAATTGTGGTTGCTGGTAAACCACATCTCAGTAATTGCTACTATGTCCAGTTTAGCCTTCTGACATTATTGCCTACAGGTCTGGGATTTATTTCCCAGGCTGTGAGCATTTGTGTACATGATTTTCCATTGGCCAGATTTTGGTGTGTTAGTTGTTGGGTGAGGTTTGGCATTTCCCTGTCGTCGTATGGGGAGATGGACCTTTCTTACCTGGTGATGCAAATGAACTGCAAACATGCTGAATCCCTATTTGACCACTAGCTGAGGGAAGGGGTGTTCTTCCCATTCGAACGTGCATGGGGTGCTGTACCCACTCCCCATTTGCTAGTTTAAATATTCTGCAAAGGCATCAAACTTCTGCCCCAATACACTGACTCCTCCTTAGTCAGATGCAGGCCATCAAATTTAAAGAACTTTTGCTCCCAGAACTGTTGCCAGTTCCCTAAAATCTGTGTCTGTTTTCCTGGCACCAGCCCCTGAGCCACATGTTTAGCTCCCCTATCTCCCTTCTCTGGACCTTCCATCCATCTGCCCCCTCTCCCAGACTGGCAGGATCTCAGAGAAGGAGATGTCAGAAGAAATGGATGATAGTTTGTCACCCAGCCTGGTCAGGTGTTCCTTGGTCTCCACAACTGACTGGCTGGCAAGATCATTAGTCCCTATGTGTACCAGGATGTCAATGTTTTCTTCTGCTTTGTGAACAATTTTAGCAATGTGGTCAGTGTCTCCACGCTGATGTACCTGGAAGACATCTGACCATTACCCTGGCTGGAGATGGGTCTCAACTCCTGAATCATGGAGTCTCCTATGATCAGAAGTTTTTGGATTTCCTTTGCTTTTTTGTTTTGGTTCCTGATTTGGGTGAGTTTTGTTGTGCTAGCTCCTGTGCTGCAGTGTCCTGCTCTGCAGTGTCCTCTGCCCTTTGTTTGATTTTGGAGATGAGGCAGATACCTGTTTGTAGTGTTTATATGGTTTTGGAGGTAATATGTTGAAGAGCACAGAGTTATGGGGTACCCAATTTGCCCTCCTAACCACCTGTCAACCTCCTTGACCAACTACCCTCTGCAGTCTAATTTCTGAATTTCTATTTTAATTCATCAGAATTCCAAAGAGCATTTATGCAAACTGTGGAATAATATTTGGTAGATTACATGATCAGCAGAATATTAGTCCACAATTTGCAGGAAATTAATCCACTCTTTACATAAACTGAGAAATCAGATCCCATTGTAAACAATCCTCTTTCAACATTTTAGAATTCTGCTTCTATGAATTCCACAAAGTTAAGCAGAATTTCTGAAATCCCACAAAAGTCTGTCAGAAGTGGACTTCAAAAATTCTCCACTACTCTACATACAATAGAGCCATCTAACTTTGTACCAAAACAGCAAATACATCAAAGGAATATGCTGCACACCAAACACATCACAGTAGTACAGGTATATCTGTTCCAGTGCTATTAAGTGCTGTGTTGTATTGTAGCTCCAAAAGACATCTGTTCACATTGGGCTCTAGGTCTGTGTAACAGCAGTGCCCAGCCTCTGGACAATTCAAGGAAAAGCCCTGTCAATGATATTTAAAGGCTGCATAACAATCAGGTAATGACTGATTAGGGCCTTGAATAAGGAATGAGATTATTTTCATAGAGATATTCTAATAAAGCAATGTAATCCAATAGTGTGGACAAGTCTGGAATGCTACAACTGAAACGTTGCTCCTTTTTTACATCATATGTCTTCAGTGCCAGACTTTTCTGTAGTCAGCAGGGTGTTGTGCTTTTGTACTGTGTAAACCTGTTAGTGTCTTGTTTTGCACTTTGAATGTATATTCAGTCATTGTTTGGGCATTCACAGTGTGTGTTGTGTACTCCAAAGTGTGCTTTGCACTTATGTAAATACACCAACTTTTGTGGACTGTGAATCATGCACTTGGCATTAAGGAAAGGACTTTTGTGCACTGCAAAGTTTCACTTTTGAATAGCGAGTCCCATTTTCATACAAGTGTCCTTTGTATGACAGAATATGGGAAGGTAAATATGGAAAATGAATTAAATAAAAGCTGAATTGGGTTGGATTATTATAGTTAAAGTAGTTGACTGAATACTGGAAAAATCACTTTAGTATTGACAAAACTATTATATATGTTATATATATGCTAAGGGAAGAGAACATGTTTACATTCAAAGTATTATTCCATATATTTGTGTTGTGATGCAATGTTCATCTTCATGTAAGTAGCAAGCAAATGAATGTAATTTAATTAATTTGTGAAATATATCAACAGCTAATGGCAGCTGCAATAGGATAATTCAGCGTTTCTTCTCTTCAGTATTTTTCAGATCTGTTTATGATTAACTATGGAATAGCTATAAATGCATAAATGAGTTTGGGTAAAATGTGGTATCACTTTCTACATGAAGTTTACTAACGTGTTATACCTTGTCAATTGAATGCAACTGAACTTTAATTTGTATGCCTCCCTTTCTGTAAATGCCATTTAGCTAGTATACTAGTACCCATTTTTTATTGCACCATGGAACCCCTTAAGAGCAAACTATTTGATGCACTGGTTTATGGTTGAAATTAGGACTGATCTGTTGCCATGGTCATTACTACATTCTTTAGAAAATATTCCAGTTCTGGAACTAGAATGTAGTTTCTGGGGCGTGATCCATGGAATAAAGGACAAAGATTAATTCTCATATAGTACCTTCAGCACTTGGCAATGTTGATACAGTGCAGTAGAGACATCAGCAAGATGAAGATTGATGCTGTACCACATCGAACTCAGTGCTCAATGCTGTTCTTTGATCATTAGTTAAAGGAGAACAATCCACACAGAGGGTCCCAGACTCAGTGTGGCTCTGGTCCCAATATGCACTTTGTGGGCAAAAACATTTTGGTTTTCTGTAGAATAGCAGATTGTATCAGACTCAGTTTGCATTTTAGGCTGACATCTTCTTTTATTACAAAATCGTAGAATCTCCTGGAAGCTGACATCAGAGCAATAGGCAGCAGTTGAGATGACTGAATAGCCTGCAGTACATGTTAGAGCTTTTATAATCTCTGACCAGATGTTTTCCAGGCCTACTTATCTCCAGGGCTAACTAAAGTCCTCTGTCACTGCACTTAGCCCAGGAAGGACAGCATGACCAGAAAACAAAAGATCAAGGCTACAGTAATATAAACTCTAAAATGCACTGCAGGCTATTAAGTCCCTACTGCTTCCTTCTGCTCTGATGTCAGCTGCAGGAGATTCTGGATTTGTAGTAACAGAAGATGTCAGCCTACAACTAAGCAAAATTAGTCTGATACAATGTACTATACTACAGTAAACAGTAAGTAAACAAAAATATTTTTGCACACAAAGTGCACATTGGGACTAGAGATGCTGCAAGAGTTTTGCCATGGCGTGAAGTTCCAGCGAAACTGTGGAATTCACTTTCGCGAATTACTTTGCAAAGTTCTCACTTTGCAACTTCACTAATGTCACCTAGAAGTGGCAAAGTTAGGCAAAGTTAGACAAATTTAAGTCAATTTGTCTAGAACAAGGCAACTTCACCTGTAAATATTTTGTGAAGTGACACTTCACACTCTGTGAATTTCGTCAAGTTCGCAAATTAATTTACTAAGTGAATTTTATCTCTTATCCACTTCACCCATCTCTAATTGGGACCAGATCCACACTTGAGTGTGGGCCCTTCATGCTAGATGTTCCCCTTTAAAGATGGTTTTCCAATACTCTAACTTAACAACCTCAATTGACTGTACTTTGTTTTGATAATTTATGGTTTATACTTAGTCTCTGATTGTTGAAGAAAATGATATACAGGTATAGATTCTTGCCTCCAAAAGGAACTCTTGAACTTCTAAATGAAGGAAAATCAGGTTGCCCGTGTTAACTGTACTGCTACTATGATTCTGTCATGAAGCATAAGTGATGACTCCTTTCTGGTGACTCAGCATTCTTTAACTCCATCTAACTATACCTTTTTCATGTCTGAAATTATGTGATGCACTGTGCATTCTGAAGCACCAGAAAGTAAGGTAAAAGAGATTCAGCATCATTTATTATCTAGGTTTCCACATAGCTCAGATTTAATAAACTGATGACAGTTCAGGGTCTACCTTACTGGCAGTCATTATAAGCCCTCCTTTCTCTCCTTAGTCTTCCATGAATATTCACAAACTGTTTCTTCTGAAAGGATATATTCCCATATCCACATTCAATAATTGATAATGAATTTAACAGCATAATTATTTCTACAAATATAAAATCTCAATTATGACACACTGCTGAAGCTGAGGATAAGGTAATTTTCCTTTAGAGGGTCAATGCTTTCTTTGAAATGCCTAACAGTAAAAGGGCAGGAAATATTTCATCAGAAAATGAAAACATAAACAGCACAACATTCCATCAGGATGCCAACATTTACATTGAATAAAAGCTGTGGCATGAACTTTCTAGTTTTGCTTTTTGTGCTTATTAATCACATGTTAAAACCTATACTAGGCCTTGAATACATATTTTCATTAAGAAGGTTATATGTCACTTAGCAGTGATATTCCTTATTAACCTTACATAGATCAAAGCGTGAATGATCAAAGAACTGTTGCCAACAGTGTAAGAATAAAAGGATTCTTACAAAGGCATCACACCTCTTTGTAATACAGCCATAAATACCTCCTTGTTCAGATGAAGAAAAGTACTTCAGAAGAAGATTAATTGTGTGCCTGAGAATTGTGGAAAAGGGATAATAAGACATATACAAGATAAAGATGAAAAGTAATTAACCTATTTGCCCCATTTCTCAGTCTGTAGTTATAACAGTTCTATTTATGGGTTTGTTAGCTTACAATTATGTAAACATTTCTAATACAGTACTTATTACAGAGCACTAATATGCCCACCTTGGGCGTGGCCATTTCTTTCTACTCACATCAAAGAAGATCTGATTTAGTCTTTCTTTACATGACATATTTGGTGGGACAACCCTTTTAAATCTTTCTTTTTACTCACACAATCTAAGGGACATTACAGCTTAAGCCAGTCAAGAAAATGAACAAAGAAGCTTAACATATATTAAATTCAATAGCAACTGGGCATGTACTCAACTGTCACCATCACGAGTTAGCATATTCTCAATTTTCCTAAATGCTTATTGGAACTAAATCTGGCATATTTCTGATGCTCAGTATGCATGGAGATATGTTCTTCAGTTTTGTAGCAGAATCAGTGCCACAGCAGTCCTAAAACTATTTTTGATGACTCATGACAATAGCAATTTTAATAGTTTTTCTGGGCTGTGTAACCATTAGGAGATAATAACTCCATTAGAATGAATTCTAGTTCAGAAATGAAACAATCTGCAAACCTAGTTCTATTTTCCTCTTGAAACATGTAACACTTGTAGTTTTCTAAATTGGGAACTGGCACAAATTACTGCAAATAAATTTAGACAGTAATCTGTCCATTTGCCTTTGATAATGCTAAACTGCTGACAATCAAGCTTATGTTCTAAATGCCAATAATTTTATATCTGTATTTATTAGGTAAATATGGTCATACTCTAGGGCAGGTCCTACATCACTATGATATGGATATTACCTGCTCTGCTGGTGATCTCAGTTATCATTCAAAGCTCTGAATGCCACTACAGGTTGACAAGAAGGGTGGGACAAAACACCCCATAAGTCAATCTCTTCTTCCACATGGGATGGAAGTAAATCTCTGTTGTAGCACTGACTTTTACACCCCAGGATGGAAAGGAAAGGAATTTGGTTTTATATAGTGCCTTTTATGGAAGCACAGAAAAATAGGGAAAGAAAGAAAAGGACTTTTTGGCCAATCCAGTCTGTCAAGCCCTATCTATGGTTGGATATGAGGGCCACAGTGGTCATTCTCTCCTTTCTCTTGCCTCAGTTATTTTTCCTTATGACAGTACCTGTTCCATGTGTCTGCTCCAGCCATGTTTGAACCCCGCCACTGATTTCTTAGAGATGGCTTCCCTTGGTAGTTTGCTCTACCTATCTACTACTCTATTCAGAAAGAAATATCATGAGCTCTTTGTTACCCTGCCCCAAGCTACCTTCTTTGAATGGCCCTGATGCCTGTGTTTCTATTCAGTATGAACAACATTCTGCCATTTGTCTTACTTATACCATGACAGTATTTGTACATCTCTATGAGGATCCCTCCTCTTCATTTTTACCTCTGGTGTGTTCATGTTGAGGTCATCCAGTCTCTTCATGTACATTCACAAAATCATTTTGGTTACCCTCCTCAGCACCACATCCACCCTCTCCTGTTCTTCCTCAAGTGTCGGTTCCAAAAGTGCGGAAAGTACTCTAGGTGAGGTTGAACCAAAGATCTGCACAGGTGATAATCACCTCTCTCCTCCCATGCTGATCCCCCTTCCAATGCATCCCAGCATCTCATTATCATTCCCTACTGCCATTTTGTACAGTGTCTTTTCTTAAATTTGTCCATATATTTATATTACCCTAAAATCCTCTTCTCAGATATTCCACTCTGTCACTCCCCATCATATGTTCTGTTTTATGGTTCTTGGACGCTGTATGCATTACCTTACACTTCTTTGCAGTACATTTCAGCTTTCATAACCTAGGCCATTTTTCTAGTTTTGCATATCTTCCCATATGGTTCTTACAATCTCATCACTGCCTACTACTTTTGCAAAGATCTTTGTTTCATCTGCAAGAGGCAAATAATTCCATTGATCTCTTGTCAATCACAAATGAAGATGTTAAAGAGGATGAGTCCAAAGACTGGTCTCTTCAGGATTGGTCCATGTTGGACCCAACTGGTGACCCCTGAACCCTGAGTGTTCTCCACAAAATACAACTGTTTAGATTCAACACTTACCTAATTTACGTTGCCCATTATGTAACCCTATTCCCCATCACAAGGTCACTTAGCATCTTACCCAACCATCCATGTGTCATTCAATCAATCAAATGTTATTGTTCAACACATTAGGGCTTTACTATTTATAAAACTACATAGAATGCACAATAAATAGTACAAAAGCATGCACTAAATGCATATAAATAATGTCATTCTATCAGTTATGCTTCTGTACAATAGATTCCTAAGGCAGTGCTAAAATATCTTCTTATATCAAAGTGCAGCCACTCTTGCTAGTACAGGAAAATGTCTAAGTCTAAAACTGCTATGTCAGAACTAAGCGTGCTAATTCTTTGTTTAGTTTTATTTTTCCTCACTTTGCTTATTTGAAAAAGAAATTAGCAACTCTAGTTATAGACCAATTATCCTGATTGATAAGGAGTATCTGTGTAAGTAATTGTTTATCAAGATTTGCCCAGTCCTCAACAAATGCCACCAGCCAAAACTTCCTTTCCTTATTGTACCACCTGCAGCCCCAGAAGACATGCAACAGGTCTTTCTTGATTACAAAAACATTTTTCGAGTTGCTGGATGTTTTCTGTCTGGCTACTCGAACATTACTTTAAAACACTCAATCCTATATCTTGTGAAAGTTTTCCTTAGTATAGAGTAGGTTAAGGCTGTTAAATAATGTTTATATACATGGGTGTCATCATAGGAAGCATACCATAGAGATATTTTGGAATGTTGGATCAAAATATTATCGCTGCTAATCAATAATTAGCTATTTTAGTTTTAATATAACTTTCAAGTTTTAAGCCAGGTGTTATGTTTCGCTCCACATAACCATTTTGTGTAGCCAGATCATACCTTTCCAGCAGCTTCATAGTTCTTTTCAGCCAACAGTCCTTTACACAATCTATCCTTATCCAATCCCTCTGTTCAGAGGCATTGGGCAGGAAGTCTGTCCTTTGATAGCCTAGAAACCTTTAACCAGTAGGTAATTTTCTTAGAATCAATTGCTGATGTTAAATCTAAAAGACCTGTTTCTACCCTCATGTGCTGTGCTGGGAAGGATGGGGAATACCCAATGTTTTCTCAACAACTTGTGAACTGGAATGATTATATTATTTGGGTTCTTTGTGTCCCAAATCTCTGATCTATATAAATTTTCACATACTATTTTGTTTTAATTATAGTTATAAGTGGTTCTACTGAGTGACCTCCATACATACAGGTGAATTTATTTAGTGCTACAGTAAAGACATTTTTGCACAGTCTCATACAGTTTTCTTAGGTTTCTATTCAGGTAGCTGTTTGGGTACATGTAAGTCCCAAATGGATATATTATTGAACATACTCCAGATCAGTCCCTCCTATTTTGAATTTTGAGGCCTTTGCCCTCGGTTAAAATGTCATGACTTACGATTTCTTGATATTGACTTTAAGTTTCAGAGTTTTTGTGTATTTGTTCAATAAATCCATTTTTTCTATGGCCTGTTGTTGTTAGTGAGAAAACAATTAGGTTGTCTGCATAGGTCAGGGCAGGTACTGTTACATTACTGATTTTAGGTGGTCAGGTCAGATCTGCAATTTTTCTTAGTATACCATCAATATAGGGGCAAAACAGGGTGGGGGCAAGGACACAGCCTTGTCTTACTTCTGTGTTAGTGGGGATTATAGCTGAAAGTTGTGCATTTGGCCTAACCTAATACTGGTCCATGCATTTGTGTATATGTTAAAATCACATTCACCAATGCTATATTAATTCCTTTATCCAACAGTATAGATCATAGAATCGCTCTATCAGTGGCATCGAATGCAGCAGAGAAATTTATATGGGTCACATAAAGGTGCTGCTTCCTTAAACAAGCATTTTTCTATTAAATAATACAGAATGAAACAATTGCCAATGGTGCAGTATAGAAACATAGATTTTGATGGCGAGATAAGGACGCTTGGCCCATCTAATCTGCCCATTCTCTACCTACTGATAAACTGCAGATCTTAGTTAACCAACAGCCTATTTCTTCCTACCCTCCACAAGAATTGCCTTATGTCTGTCCCATGCATTCTTGAATACTCCCACAGTTTTAGACCTCACAACCTCCTCAGGAAGGTGGTTCCATGTGTTCACCACCCTCTCTGTGAAAAAATATTTCCTCACAGTGCCTCTGAGGCCATCCCCCTCTATCTTGTAATTGTGTCCACTTGTTCTTGCATCATCTTTTTCTAAAAGATACTACCCTCGGACTTTGTTGATTCCACTGAGGTACTTAAAGTTTCTATCATGTCACCCCCTCCCTCCTTTCCTCAAGGGTATACATATTAAGCTCCTTTAGCGTCTCTCCTCGTATGGCTTCTCTTGTAGATCCTGCACCATTTTAGTAGCCCTCCTCTGGACTGCCTCTATCCTGTCTATGTCCTTGCGGAGATGGGGTCTCCAGAACTGGATGCAGTACTCCAGATAGGGTCTCACCAACTGTCTACAGGGATAACAACTTCCTGTTTTCTGCTGGTGATGCCTCTTCTGATACATCCCAGTATCCCCAAAGCCCTCCTACTTCCTTCTCACATTGCTTGCCAACCTTAAGATCATCTGATATGATTACCCCAGTTTCTATCATTTTTGTTGTTGTAACTTCCTCCTCCCATTGTGTACTCTTCCCTGGGTTTTAGTTTCCCAGGTGCACTATTTACTTCTTTACATTGAATTCAAGCTGCCATACTTCAACCATTCCTCCAACCTTGCCAAATCCCTTCTCATCCTTTCCACACCCCTTGTGTATCAACCCTGTTGCAGATCTTTGTGTCATCTGCAAAGAGGCATACTTTTCCTTCAGTCCCTCTGTAATATCAGTTATAAAGATATTAAAAGGACTGGACCAAGCACTGACACTGCATTACCCAACTAGTAGCCCCCTTTCCCTCAGAGGACTCCTGTTTACTATTACTGTCTGTGTTCTATTGTCCAGCCAATGTTCTACCCAGGCTACCACCCTGTAAGCCACTCCCAGGCTGGCTAATTTGTTTATTAATCTTTTGTGTGGGACTGTGTCAAATGCCTTGCTAAAGTCTACAGTAGGTAGGCTATCTTCACAGACCCTCCCTGGTCTACTACTTTGGTCACCCAGTCAAGAAATCTATTAGATTCATCTGACATGACCTTCCTGTGGGTGAGCCCATGCTGCCTTTTGGTCCTGTGCCCACTGGCCTCTAGGTACACAACAATTCTTTCCTTCCAAGTGATTCCATCATTTCCCTATCATGGAGGTCAAACTGACAGGTCTGTAGTTTCCTGCCTCTGTCTTGCTCCCACTTTTCTGAAGTGGAATCACATCCACCCTCTTCCAGTCCTCAGGTACCACCATCCTCCCATGAATTGTTAAAAGGGTAGTCAGTGTTATTACTAGTTCTCCCTTAAATTCTTTTTAGGAATTCTGGGTGAATCCTGTCAGGCCCCATTGCTTTGTCCACCTTTAGTTTTAGGAGTTCTTTCAGACCCTTTCTTCTATGAAAGGACTGGGATCAACCCTCCTATCCAGAGTGCTTCAATTAATTGGGTTGGGTGCCTCCTCCCCTCCTCTTTTTGTGAATAATGAGCAAGTATTAGTTCACGATCCCTGCTTTTTCACTGTTCCTCTCTGCCCACCCACTGTCCATTTTATTCAGCCTCATTGTCCCTCCTTTGTCTTTCTACACTCCCTAAGTGTACCTATAAAGGTTTTATCCCCTTCTTAACCGAGTTGGCTACCTTTTCCTCAGTTTGGACCTTTGCTATTCCTATTTGCTATTGCAGTAGTTTGCCCTAAAGCATGCTAGTAATTCAGTTAGACCTCCTAGGGATTCAGTCTGTTGTTTTAGCCTTTCTAGTAAGATTTTTGAAAAGATGTTTAGATTTTTATTATGCAGGATGATTGGATGGTATATTGCATGGTCCTAAGTACTGCCTTTTGTGAATGAGCACTACCTCTGAACCTCTCCAAGAATCTGTGATTCTCTAACATGAACACTGAACAGAAATATTAGTTCAGTACAGTATATCCACCTTTCCTTTGTCATCTTCCTCTTACTGCTCCTGTTTTCTCAGTCTGACTACATTCTCTTTGGATTTGTGTTTTCTCAATAAAACAAGTGTTTTGTCTATGTTCTTCATTCATTTTGCTACACTCAGTTTAGTGTTCGATTATGTACTCTTGACTGTGTTATACTTCTCCCTGTCATCCTTCATCTGACTAGTTTTATACTAAGCCTTCACTTTCTCCTTCATTGAGCTCTTGTCAATGTCACAAATGAAGATGTTAAACAGACCAGTTCTAAGACTGGTCTCTTCAGGACTGGTCCATGCAGGATCCCACTGGTGACCCCTGATCCCTGAGTACTTCCCACTGAAGACATCTGTTTGAGGTTCAGCACTTACCCAATTTTGTAACCAATCATGTACCTATTCCCATCACAAGGTCACTTGACTGTAATCAAACATCAATGTGGACACAGTTGAAGGTTTTGCTGAAGCCAATATACAGTGTGTCCACTGTTGACTCATGCCCCTGCCTTCAAAACTAATCAAAGATAATGATCAGGTTCATCTAACACAACCTCCTTCATGCTGCATAATGCCATTAAGTCCATTTGGTTCAAGTAACCCCACAAGCCTCTTTTATAATGGTGACCAGTAACTTCCTCAATACAGACATCAGGCTGACTGGTCTATAGTTTCCTGGTTCACCATACTTCACTCTGCTACATAAACACCACATCTGCTATCCTCCAATCCCTTGGCACCTCCCCCATTAACAATAAGCTGTTAAAGAGATGTGACAGTGGTGTAGCCAGGATGGACACAATCTCATTTAGCCCTCCTGGATGTAGCCCTCAATTGATCAACCTTTGTACATTTTGCCCTTTCATTAATTGTCCATCTGTAATCAGTTCTATACTGATACCTAGCTCCCTTCCTTTCTAGCTGTAATGACACATGCAGACAGTAGCCCATTATTCTCTAACATGAACACTGAACAGAAATACTGGTTCAGTACAGTACATCCACCTTTCCTTTGTCGTCTTCCTCATACTGCTCCTCTTTTCTCAGTATGACTACATTCCCTTTAGATTTGTGTTTTCTCAATAAAACAAATGTATTTGCCTATGTTCTTCATTCACTTTGCTATACTCAATTTAATGTTTGATTATGTACTCTCGACTGTGTTATATCTTCACTGTTATCCTTCATCTTACTAGTTTTATACTTTTGCTTTATTTTCTCCTTTATTGCCTCCCCCCAACTCTTGTGTACCACAATGATTTATTTCATCATTTACTCTTTCCCACAAACCCATACAGAGACATATGGCCTCTAATACCCTATTTTTATTAAGTCCATTTTGCCCACCCCAACAGCTGCTCCATCCTCTAGTTTTTCCTTCAGCAGCTTCTGTCAGACTAACATCCACACTACTGAAGTCCAGACCATTTGGGACTATTTTCTAACAGCCTCTAATCTGACTGTGAGCAACATGAACTAGTGATTGTTATTTAGTGGCCTACCAGTCACCAAATTTAATAAATAAATAAAATTTAACAGTAGGTCCTGATCTGTTGACTCCCCAATACTATCCCTGTTTGTGAGTACCAAATACAAGTATGTGTCCCTCCTTATGGGTTCCTCTACACTATGTATCAGAAAAAACTCCTCAATGCATCTATCAGATAATAGTCCCTTGCACTTACAGTACTGTCAAGATACATTCCAGTCCACATCTGGCATGTTGAATCTCCTATTAGCAGCACCCTCTGCTCTGCTGCCCTTCAAATCTCATCCCCAATTCCTTATCAGTTGCCTCCTTATGAGATGGTGGCCTACTAGCACTCCAACACTGATTTTCCTCCACCACTCATGACTACATGCACCTACACTGTTTCCATACCTTTGCCCTGCCCTACATCCTGGACATCTGTGGCTTAGCCTTCCTTACATATTATGCCACTACTCCCCTTTCCTGTTCCCATCTTCCTGAATATTGTATCACCTGTAAAGGTCAGGCCCTCAGTCATGACTGGGTGTTACCCATGACTGTGATGACCACTCAGATCCAACCGACTTTAGCTGTTATTCCCGTAAGTCACAAGTCCGACTCCCTCAGCTCCTTGGTATTTGCAAACACAGCCCTTCAGGCACTCTGCTTCCACTGTCTCTCACAATTTATTCATACTAATCTTCTCCCTCCCTCTTCCTTGTCCCAGACTCAGGCATCCCCACCCTCTTCAATACTCCCACTCTTTTCCAATTTCTTTTATGCTTTTGTGACTTCAGTTGTTTTTGTCTTGTTGACATCTTTTGCTAGTTTGGAAAGCCTGATCAGCCTGCCTCAGTTGTGTCAGTGCAATTATCTCCGACTGTTAGTCTCCCCTCTCTTAATTTAATATGCCTTGATGTGATGTGCAAACCTACATCCCAACACTGTGGGACCCTCTTTCTTTGAGTGTATGCTCCTCTGCTAAACAACTTCCAGTCCCTCCATGTTATTCTCAAGTTATCTAGGAGTGAAAAATCTCTCACTCTTTTACAATATTTCAGCCATGCATTGAACTACCATATCCTAAACAGCATTCTTGCATTATAATATGATCATCAGTAGCAACGAAGAACTTTACTTTCCTCTTCTTTCTCTTAGTGTCCTGCATGGGGTGTAGAACCTCTCCATTACTTATTCTGTCCTCCTTTCCTCCATATCAGTAATACCTACTGTATGTGTACCTCCACTTCTAGCTTTGCTCCCTCCTTCCCAATCAGTTCCCTCATCTGGCCCAGATTCCATCCACCTTGGCCCCAGGATAACAGTGGGCTGACTCCTGTCAGTCTGGAAATGTGAACCACTATCTTCCCTATCCCATTGATACGTAGATATATGAAGTTGATAGCAGATAAGGATGGTATGGCCCACCTAGAGTGCCACTTTTCCTACTTAATGCATTACTGCTGACCCTAGTTGATCTGCCACTTACCCTCTCTTCCCTATTGCAAAATTACTCTTATGTCATCCCATGTGTTCTTGATTCTCCTACACATTTTTGCCCCACCACCTCCTCAGGAGGCTGTTTCCAAACATCCACTACTCTTTCTGTGAAAAGTATTTCCTCATGTTGCCCTAGAGCCTACCACCCCATCCTCATTCCATGCCCTCTTGTACTTGTACACCACCTTTTCTGGTGCTTCCCTCCTATACCTTGTTTATATCTGATGTGCTTGAATGCCTCTATCATATCCCCTCTCTCCTCTCCTCTGGGGAATACATACTGAGGTCCTCTAGTCTTTCCTTATATAACTCTTGGTGCAGTCCTTGCACCATTTTGTTACCCTTCACTGGACTGCCTCAATTTTGTCTATGTCCTTACAGAGATGTGACCTCCAGAACTGGACACAGTACTCAGATGAGGTCTCACTATTTATCTGTACAGTGGCATAACCTCATCCTTTTCTGCTGGTGATACCTCTCCTATGCCCTAGCATCCCATTGGCTCTCCCACAGCCTTCTCACATTGTTTGTTACCTTTAGGTCATCAGATATGATTACCCCAAGGTTCCATTTTGATTAGTGGCCATCAGTACATTTCTCCCCCACCATCGTGTTGTCCTCCTTGGATTTCTGTCACCAAATCCATGATTTTGTACTTCTTTGCATTGAATCTTGGCTGCCACATTCTTGACCACTCCTCAAGCATGTTTAAGTCCTTTCTCATTTCTTCATCCACCCTGGAGTGTTGACCCTGCTGCAGATCTTAGTGCTATCTGCAAGAGGCATTTCTTCCACTCCAACTCCTCTGCAATGACAACTGAAGACATTAAAGAGGACTGGCCCCACCACGGATCCCTATGGCACCTGCTGTCACTCCTCCTCCTCAGATTGAATGCCATTTACCACTGTCCTCTTATGTCCTGTCAATCAACCAGATTCTGACCCAGGTTTCTCACTTTGGTCCCACTCCCAGGCTGCACAACTTTTTTATCAGCCTCCTATGGTAGTGTCAAAGGCCTTGCTGAAATCTAGGTATTCCATATCCCTGCCCCTCCTGATCTATCTCCTGATCACCCTGTCAAAGAAATCTAATGGATTTGTTTGGCAGAGACCTTCTTCTGTGAATCCATGCTACCTTGGATCCTGTGTTCTGCTGGATTCAAGAAATATCCAATCCTTTCCTTTAGGAGTGACTCTATTAATTTTCCACCACCAAAGTCAGGCTGACTGGCCTGTACTTGCCAGCCTTCTCCGTTTCCACTTTTTGTAGAGAGGACTACATTTGCCCTCTTCTAGTCTGCTGTAACCACCCATGTCTCCATTGATTTGTTGAATAGGGCAGTTAGTGGTGCTTCCAGCACCTAAGTTCTTTAATGTTCTTGGATGTATCCCATCTGGCCCCATAGGCTTGTCCTTTTCAGATTCTTGAGTTCCTTTAGGACACTTTCCTCCGTAAACAGGCTGGTGTCCATCTCTCTTCCACTGGTACTCCTATTGCCCAATAGTGGTGCTTCTCCTTCCCCTTCTTCTGTGAATACTGAACAAAAATATTTGTTCAGGATTGTTTCTATTCTAGGTCCCTTCTGCCCCTCTTCCCATTTAACCTCACAATCCCACCCTTGATCTTTTCTTCTACTAATGTACACTGAAAAGGTATTGCCTCCTTTCTTAATTGCCTGGACTATTTCTTCCTCCATTTGCCTTTGCTTTCCTGACTGCTTCCCCTCCCTCTGCTTTTTCAGATACAGTTCCCTGTCTTCCCCATGCTGTGTTTCCTTGTACTTCTGAAAGCTAACCTTTTCTCTTACTTTCCCAGCCATGTCCTTTGAGAACCATAGTGTTTTTTTACTTTCTTTTGTTTTGCTTAGTTGCATAACACAAAGGCTTGTTGCCTTGCTGTGGCTCCCTTAAGGCTAGCCCACTGGTTCTGTACATCCCTCCTTCTTCTTCCCCTGCCAGGGCTTCTTTGAGGCATTCCCCATCTTAGTGAAGTCAATCCATCTGAAATCCAGGACCCTTGCTTTCATGTGGTTTGCTCCTCCATTGTTCTCACATTGAACCACACGTCGATGTTCACTGACCCCAGGTGGCTACCCACCATTATATTGGTGACTCTGTCCTCATTGGTGAGTACCAGGTCCCATATTGCTCCTTTTCTGGAGGGTTCTGCCACAAGCTGCTTGAGGCATGCCCCTGCAGGGCATCCAGGATACCTCTGCTCCTGGCTGTGGTTGCAACCTGGGTGCTCTAGTCCACATCAGGCAAACTGAAGTGTTCCACCAGCAGCAGTTCACCTTTGGCTGTCGTTTTGTGGATGGCTTTCACTTGTCCCCATTCATCTCCTCCCTTGTGCTGAAGATCTTTAGATCATGCCAGTGCAAACAGCTGTAGCATTTCCTGTCTCAGGGTGACACAGAGTGCTTCCACTCCATCCTGCATTCCCTGAACTTCAGTTGCTTTAATTCCCTCCATGATACAGATAGCCACACTTCCTCTTTTTCCTCACCCTGTCTTTTCTAGAGTGTAACCTGGTATGGCTATATCCCATTCATGTTTCCATGTGGACCATGTCTCAGTAACAGCGACAATGTCCAGGTCTGCCTCTGCCATCTAGGCCACTAGGTCCGGATTTTATTTTCCAGGCTGCAGACATTCTGCACATGGCCTTCAAGTTTTGCAACCTAACATAAAAACATAGAAACTGACTGCAGATAAGGACCACCAGACCCATCCAGTCTGCCCATATACCCTACCTTTATTTAGCTACCACTGACCCTACTTGGTCACTGGCTGCTGCTCTCCTTCCCCCTCTAGGGTTCCCTTATGTCTATCCCATGCATATTTAAATCACCCAACTGTGCTTGCCCCACCACCACCTGGGAAGGCTATTCTAAGCATCCATCACCCTTTCTGTGAAAAGTACTTTCTCACATTGCCTCTTAGTCTACCCCTTCCAGTCTCATGGCATGCCCACTTGTTGTTTGAGTGTTGTTTTAGAGCAGCTTCTCTTCTGAAGATGCTGCCCTCCTGTGCCTTAATAGTCCCCTCAAGATATTTGAAGTTCTTCATCATATCTCCCTCCCTCCTCTCTTCCAGGGTGTACATATTAAGTTACTCCTCTCTCTCCTTGAATGACCTGTAGAGCAGGTCTGCATCATTGTTGCTCTTTTTGAACTGCCTCCACCCTGTCTATGTCCTTCTGGAGACATGGCCTCTAGAACTGGATGCAGTATTTCAAATGAGGTCTCACCAATGATCTGTACAGTGGAATTATAACCTCTTTTCTTCTGCTGGTGATACCTTTCCTTATGCACCCCAGCATCCCACTGGCTCTCCCCACTGCCTTGGCACATTGTTTGGCCACCTTTAGGTCATCATATGTAGAGACCCCCAGATCTCTTCCTGTTTTGTGGCCACTAATATCCCCCTCCCCACCATGTAACTCACCCCTGGGTTCCTTGCCCCAAGTGCTTGACTTTGCACTTCTTCACATTGAATCATAGCTTCCACACTTTGGACCATTCTTTCATTTTAGCTAGATCCCTCCTCATTCTGTCCACTCATCCCTAGACTATTGTAGATCTGTGTGTCATCTGCAAGAGGCACACCTTCTCCTCCAGCCCCTCTGCAGTGTCACTGATGTAGATATTAAACAGCACTGTTCCAAGAACTGATCCCTGTAGCACCATGCTGGTCACCCTCTTGAACTCAAATTTAGCCTTGTTTACTACCACCCTCTGTATTCTTTTCTTCAGCCAATTTCCAACCCAGTTCACTACTTTGTGTCCTAGTCCCAGGCTGCCCAGCCTGTTCACAAGCCTCCTATGTGGAAAGCTGTTGAACACCTTGCTGAAGTCAAGGTAGGTCACAACCAACACTCCCTCTGATCCACCACCCTAGTGACCCAGTCAAAAAATCAATCAGATTAGTTTGACATGACTTTCCTGCCATGAATCCATGCTGCCTCGAGATCTTGTGCTCCACTTGATTCAAGGTGCTCTACTATCCTTTCCTTTTGCAGAGATTCCATAATTTTACCCACCACGAGGACAGGCTGACAGGTCTGTGGTTTCCAGCCTCCTTCCTGCTCCAATTTTTGTGGAAGGACCATCAACCCTTCATCAGTCCTCTGGAACCCCCATTTCCAGTGACTTATTGAATAGGCTGCCAGTGGTACTGCCAGTACCTTCCCAACTAATTTAGTATTCTATGGTGTATCTCATCTGATCCCATTGCCTCATCTATCCTCAGATTTGTAAGTTCTTCTAGGGCGCTCTCCTTTTTGAATGGACTGTTGTCCACCTCCTTCCCATCCTGATTCTTAGCTGTGGTCCCTATCCTTCTTCTTCCTCTATGAAAACTGAACAGAAATATTTGTTCAGGATTGATGCTTTATCCTGGTCTCCTCCTCCTACTCCTTTCTCTCCTTTTAGCCTTATAATCCTTCCATGGTCCTTCTCTTTTGCTAATGTATCTATAGAAGGTCTTGTCCCTTTTAAAAATTCTTGAGCTATTTTTCCCTGTCCTTGCCTTGGCACTCTGACTGTCTTCCTGCCTCCCTCAGCTTTTCTAGATATATTGCCTTTTCCTCCTCATTTTCAGTCTCCTTATATTTCCTGAAAGCTAACTTTGCCCCTACTTTCCTGCCACCTCCTACAAGAACCATAGAGGTTTTCTTTCCTTTGCCTTTGTCTATTTACAAATACAAAGGTTTGTTGCCTCCACTATGGCTCCTTTTAGATGGGCCCATTGTCCCTCGATTCTCCTCTTTCTCTCCCTCATCTAGGGCCTCCTGAGACATACCCCCATCCTGATAAGTCTGCCCTCCTGAAGTCCTGAACCCTTGCCTTCATGTGGCATGTCCCTGTTATAGTTTTCACATTTAACCACACTGTGCAATGGTCACTGGATCCCAAGTGTTCTCCTACCCAGACATCTGTGATTCTGTTGCCGTTGGTTGGTACCAGGTCCAAAATCACTTCCTCCTGAGTTGGCTCAAGAACCAGCTGCTTTAGACATGTCCTTGCAGGAGTCAGGATGTCTCTGCCCAGCTGCTGCAGCTGCTTGGGTGCCCCAATCAACTTCTGGCAGGTTGGAGTCAACCATCGGTAATGCCATGGATGGCTTCAAGTAGATCCTGTCCATTTCCTCCTTTGTGCTATGGGTCTGTATATTACTTCTGTGTGAATGGCTGTGCCATTGCCTGCCTCAGGATAACCCACAGTGCCTCTGCCTCCCCTGCATTCTTTGCACCTCTGTCACCTTTATACCCTCCTGGATGTATGAGCCACCCCTCCTCCCTTTACCCTCCCTGTCCATCCTGAATAAAGTATACCCTGGTATAGCTGTGTCCCAGTCATTGTGCCCATTGTACCATGACTCTGTAACAACTATAGTATCCACGTCAGCCTCTGATACCATGTCTGTCAGATCAGGTTTTGTTACCCAGGCTGCTGGCATTTGTGAACATGGCCTTTATTTGCTGCAAACACTCCTCCTGATATTTCTCCATATTCACCTTGTTTCTCCTGTCCCCTACTTCTGCTGATGTCAGTGTTTACTGGCAATTGTGTCCTTATTGTCCTCCATGTTGGCTACATTACACATGTACAGCAACTTCCACTTCTAGTAGCTCCCTCCTATCCCCATGTCTTCATTCTTCCCTCCTGTTTTTCTACAATTCTTCCTTATCTCTGCTATTCTGCCTATCTTGGTTTTAGGTTTAATGTTGATTTCCCAACCCTAGGATCCTCCCCTACTGACTGCTTCATCCTGTAGAGGAGGGCAGCAGTTAACTACTTCCTGACTACTTTTGCCTCCCTTGGCTAATTTAAATGTTTGCCAATGAAGCATTTAAAACTCTCACTGAGGATCTTGGTTTCACTTGGGATAGATGCAGTCCATCCCTCTTGTATGGCCTGCATTCCTCCATGTGGGACCCCAGGCCCCAGTGAAACCAAAGCCTCTGCTCTACCAGTCCTTCCAACCATGCTTTGAATCTCTTGGTGTGGAATGCCCTGTCCTCCCATTTGTCACAGACTGGTAGCACCTCCAAAAATGTTATAGTGCATGCCACTTGACTATGACCCCTCCCAGGCTTCCTGAAGTCCCTTCTGCACTACCCTAAGCTCAATGCCAGCCAGATCATTTTGCCCTCAAGGTGGACAATGATGCTCTAGCTCCCACTCCCATCCTGCTGCCTCAGCAATTTTCTAAATAAGCTTTCTATCCCCGCAGTCCATGGCACTGGGTAGGCACTTAATCTCCCTCTCTTCCACTCCATCCACATAAATCTACACCCTAAAATAGAATCCCCGACCAGATGTTTCTTCCTCCTCCTCCTCCTCCTCGGGTCCTCTGCTTCCCCGCTGGGGTCTCCACCATGGAGGACCCCATCCTCCTTGGTCTCCACTGTGGGTGCTTCCTTGGGCAGTCTCACCCCTGCCAGCACAGGATAGGAGTTATGATATGGAACCATGAGGAGGTTTGCTTCTGCCCTACTGTCCTCATCCTTCCTGAACCCATGATAGTCCAGCCACTCCTCCACCTAGGCAGCCTTTGAGGCAGTGGGGATGGACTCTTTGGTCCCTGGATGAAGGAGGAATTCCCTAATTCTGGCCAACTTGGCATGGAGATAACACCTTCTCTCAGCCCAGAGAGGTGCCTGGAGATGGGACAGCACCACATCCTCCAGAACATCTGCTGGAATACTGCTTCCCCACATCCATTGCACTGCACTACTCCCATCATGTCTTATATAGCCCCTTTGTTTGCTTTGTATGCTTACTCTCTCCTCCCTCTGTTTTTTTTCTCCTACTTTCCTACTGCCATTTTGCCTTTACTAGCTCCCACCCTTTCTGTTGTGGGACAGGAAGTTCCTATACTTCTCATTAGTATCCTTCTTCATTGCTCTTCATAGCTCAAAGTCAGACCTCCAGCAGGTAAAGGAGGGATAGCTACTCTTTTCCTTGAAGGATGGTGAGTCTTATGTGTCTCAATGAGCCCTTCCTTCCTGCTTCCCAAACAGGAAGTTCCTGTTTTCAGTCAAATCCAGTGCCTATAAAAGTAGAACTGACAAAGGGTGGGTGGGAGGACAATACCATTGTAGTCTCTGACTCTTTGCTGAGTCAGAAGTATTCATGTAGTAAAGTTCAGCTCCTTAGTCAGCTGCCTTCTTCCTCTGATAGCAAGACTGCTCTCTGCAAAAGCTAGCAACAGGGAGTCTAAATGCAGACACCTGGTTTACTTCTGCCTAAGCTACCCCCCAATTTACAGCTCTCCTTCTCACCTAGCTAGCTGCAAAGATGATAACAATTCCCTTTCCCCAGCTCCAACAAGCACACTATTGTTCTTTTTTAACCTTATAGGATCTGACTCGCTTGCTGAGTCAGAAGTGTTCTAGTAGTAAAGTTCTAGCTCCTTAGTCAGCTGCCTCCTTGCTCTGAAAGCAAGACTGCTCTCTGCCAAAGGTTAGCAGCAGGGAGGTCTAAATGCATTGAATCCCAGGTCCCCAGTAACCCATGCCTTCCTCTGTTCCTTCGTTGTTTCTGCTATAGTTCATCACTAAGAGATGATACCTAATTTTTGGCATTGTAGGCCCTCCACTCTGTGTGGGATAACTGGGATTTTCCTCTAACAGAGGTAGATACGTATTTGAGGTGGGCACACAATCTTCCACTGTTATCCATCTTCTTTCCCTCCCGCTTTCCCCTCCTTTACCTCTCCCCAGTACCAGTCATGCATCTCTACTTGCCGAGGGGTCTTTTGTAGTAGTGGAGTATAGTAGTCCTACTGACCCACTGGCTTTGTCTTTCAAGTAGTGTATCAAATCATTACCAGCATCAAGCTCTGTCCTCAGTCATAGAACCTCCTAAAATAAAGACAGTGGGCATATTTCCAGAGCAACATCTGGGTCACCACTGTCCTTCACTGCACCCATAGCCCCTAGATGTGGTCCCTGTGTGTCTTGTGTACCATAGTAGTTGTATTGAATAACTCTGTGGCCTTACAATTGAATGGATTTAGGCTGACTTCCCAATCACCTTGCAACCAGATAGCATTTTGTGAATTGCTCTGTGAAAACTGTATCATAAAGCACTGTACAATCCAGGAGAAGGAGGGAATCAAAGTCAGTGCTGTTTTTCAAACACATGGAAATTTAAAGAGTGTACAGAGGATTAAAGGAGAGATTATATAGGGAGGTTCAGTGACTTGCAGAGTGGTTTCAGTGTGACCAGGTCTGTGTAAAAGAAACAACATGAAGTATCTGCTCTAAAGAACCCTTTGGACATATAAATAATTTGGAGTGATAACTCACTCACCACATACGTCTCACTATAATATGTTTATCTGAATGTCCATATAGTGTCAGTGCTGCCAACAACAACTAAGTCAATGTTTGGAGGATTCATTATCCTTTTCTTCAGTTGCTGTACCATATGGCTTCTTTTTAATGTCTGTGGTTTGTCTGAATTCTAATAAGTATCTTTCTCTCGTGTAAATTTTCATTGTTGGCATTCCTAAGGAACCTGATCTTGGATGCTATCCAAACCAAAGCTGAGGTCTGGTGCAGCATAGCATCCTACCTGCCAACTAGCAGGTTCAGTGACTTGCCCAGACCATACAGTTGGAATGTTGTGGTTGAGAGATTCAAACCCATGACTTCAGGTTGTGTTATGACCCAGTTTTACCTACCCAAACTCAAACTTGGAAGCCAAATGTGTGAGAGGTAATCTGATACATCTTACACTAGCTCAAGAGCAAACCTTAATTCCAGTTATAGATCTTCACATAAATCCCACAACATTGTGAGAGTCACAGGACAAGCAGATAACAAGAAACCTGTTCTGTACTATTCCATAGGTTTTATTTTAAGCAACAGACTTGAAAAGAAAAATGTGGCATATAAGCAATTAGCAAGCAATTTAGCAACAGACTCTTTCAAATACGTTTGTACCAGTGTACTCTCATTAGGAGAATGTAACATTGCTGACAGTCTTTGGCATTCTGAGGAGGGGTGCTGTAAAATATGTTCTTTGAACAGTTCCTTTAGTTGCTACCCATAGTAAAAGAGTCCCAGTATCAGCTTGGGATGTAAGCAATCCAGATGGTGACAGTTTATACAATTCTTAGCAACATGCACACATTTGCAACTCACTAACCTACAGCCTCCCAGGTGTAATCTAACTCCCAGACATTTTAATCTCTTGCCAAAGATGACAAGTTAGCAAGGGAGTTTATTTGATAAAGGCTTATAGTCACTGACCAACACGTGTTTTTACCTGCTGTGTGTGTGTGGGGGATGCTTCATGCCTTCTCCCTTTGATGGTTTGATCCCATGGTAGAAGTTTTGAGCTGGTGGGAGTCTAGTTCCTGAACAATTTGTTGCATCATAATTTTGAGGTATGGTAGATGGCACAGGATTCTGTATGTTGTTGTCTTTCTCATGTGGTCCCATAAATATGAGTTGTTGCAGAAACAGTGTTTATTTACAGATGACATTATAATGGTATCAGATGTTAAGAAATATCACATCTATTGATAGCATTAGATGCTGAAATACAATATTGATGGCATTGTTGTTGTGATATACCACATCTCATGATGACACGAGATGTTCAGAATACCATTGTTGATGGCATTGTTGGATGTTAAGCAATACCCAGTGGGTCACATTATTTCTTGGGCAGAGTAGGTGGGTCAAAAGGTCCTTATCTGCCAATAACTTCTATGTTTCAATGTTTCTATAACTCTCTAAGAAATAGTCATATTTTATATAGTACATTTACACAGCAAACATTTATGGTGTTACGTCATTAGGCATTAGGACAGCTAAGCTGAATTTGCTTACATCATGGCTAGGAACATTTGATAAATATGCTTTCATCTAAGCCAACGATCCTGCTCTAATTTACTACATTTCAATACATATAGGTTTTGTAACAAGAAATGCTAGGGAGCACTTGTGTTTCAAAAAACCTCAATTGAGAAAATTTGATAGTGCTTATGACACACTTGTTCACACATATTCAATGCCACTTATCTGGTCTGTTCCAAAACAAGGTTTCAAATAACACTGAATCGTACAGAAGCATAGAAAAAACTACATAGCCATTTCAGGCTTGTTTTAGTAGAGATAATGAACCAGTCCATAATTCAAGTCCAAACTTGACCTTAAAATGTGTGACCCTGTATTGCCCACATATGCCCTCTCCTGGAATTGTTACAATGATAGTCTTCTTCACAATTGCAGCCAACTACAATCAACACACACTTGATATTAACCACTTGTATTGCTGTGAAAAATCAGACAGTTTCAAAATTGCAACATGTAATATGCAATATGTAACACTTGATGGCACTTTAATCATCTTGAATTTCCTCTGTAGCGTTTCCTGACTGACCCGTAAAGACAGTTGACATGAAAGTTTCAGGCTTGTTGTAATAATGCAGGAGATACCTTACTAGGCCTATCACTAGCAATTTCATCTAGGATAAATCACAAAGGAATCATTTCTGTATTTAACATTAACATTGTGTGACAGAAAACAAACAAGATGAAAATAACTTATTTTTTCTGTGTACTCTGTGCACATTTTTTTCTACTTAAGGGCTTTGCTAACTTACACTGCAACTGCTACCTTGTTTACACAATTAACATTGAACTATACTTACAAGGGTGTCTATGTGACATATCTCATGGTGTACCTGCTACTCACCTGGGGCTAAGTAGCCAAGAAGCTTAAACAAACCTTGACTGTTGCTTTTTACAACAGTGAACAGCTCACTAACTCTGGACCTTAGTTCCAGAGCTAACTTTGTTTAGCACATTGTCAACTGTTGTAATATCTGTTGTAACATCTGTACACTTGTCAGTAAAGTGATAGTGGTAGATGAAGAACTATGAAGTTATGCAACCACTTTGTAGTGGTTCTGGGATTCAGGGGTTCTGGGGTTCAGGAAAGCCTGAATCAATACTCCCTTGAGGATAGAGGCCCTCTAGACATATCTCAAGATCTGACTATTTCATTTCTTCTGGCAGCATGAACTTCCAGTCAGAGGGCAACTGCATTTGCTCATTGTGGGCTACTTTACAATCCAGATGCCATGTAAGACATGCATGGCTATGAAGTATCTTAGCTTCTGCTGGCTTGGCAGACTCTGCTCAATGGAGGACATGAGCCATTGGGATGGTGTAACCTTCTTATAGTTGGAAGGCTATGCCTGTGGTTCAATTGGGTGAGCAACCAGCCACGCACCCTTCCTGACCTATAAAAGCAGTTTCTCCCAGCCTCCTTCTCAAGCATTTTTCTTTGCAGCTGGACGCTCTGCCTGATCTCCCCTGGGCTTTGTCTCCACTTCCCTTTCTGCTGTATTTGTCTCCTACCTTTCCTTGTGCTTGGATTTCTGCTGGATGCTCGGCCGTGTTTGTGCTTCTCCTACTCTAGGTCGGTATTTGCCTCTGGCTTCAGCCTGTCTGTGCTTCCCTTTCAGTTGTTTGTTTCTGCTCCTTTCAGCTCCTGTGTTTGTTTGCTTTTGTTTGTATCTTTAGGACTTTTACAGTTTCTCTTGTGTCCCATTTATTTTTCATACTTAGCAATCCTTCAGTTTACTTACAATTGTTATCTATATGCTTCAGCTCAAACTGTTGTTTTCCTGCCTCTGCTGCCTCCTTGCTTTTCTACCTTAAATGTTTGCACCTGGTCCAGACTTCATCCTGCTCCCAGCTGTACTATGTTTGTTACTCAGCACTCCTTGCTGTGCTAGGTTTGTTTCTCAGTAGATCTGCTCAATTCATTTAGTACTGGTATTCAGTGTGCTCTGCTCAGTTCATTCAATGTTTACTCAGTCAGGCAGCTACTATTCCCAAACTTCAATTTTTGTGCTGCTCTAGTATATTCATGTTGCTATATTACTATACCTACATGGCTTATGGCTGCAGGCATTTTAACAGTGTGTATTTCTAAATTTAATTATTCTGAACCTTTCAGTCATTGTTTTCCTTCAACTTGTTCACATTACTTAGGCAGCTGCTATCAAAAGGCTCTGCCCTTAACTAGGACCTTGCCTGTAAAAGTGCATCTATTTTGGGGGTCCTACCTACCAACATTACAGTTTCAGTTTTATCTCATGGTGCTCAGCTTGTGGCTTTCCTGTTGTTCCCACAGCGGAGGACTGTGATGTCACAGTAGGGGCAACGTGGCTCCAAGTAGCAGAAACATGCTTTTATGTAAGCAATATCATTTTGCTTTGCACCTTTGCCATGTTTTCAGTTATCCATGCATAAATACATTTATCTCACAGCCTATATGGTGATATTTGATTGCATTTCATTACTGTGTTGCAAATACTTACTGCCTTGCAAGTGTTCCTTACTGAAATAACCTAACTCTGACTTAATGGCATTTAAGATAGTCTTGCCAATCATATTAATTCACTGTTCATGCTGAAACCATAGCAATCATCTGCTAAATCTCAACAATTCATTTATGCTAAACCTCACTGATTCAATCACTGGCATCACAGCCTCTCCCTACCTAAACACCTACCTTCTATAGCAGCAATAATTTGGCTTCCTTAATGGAACTGATTGGCTTGCTTTCCACTGGCTGCTACTACAATCACATGGCTCACACTGCAGCCTCCTACCTCTCCCAGGCCACTGACTGTGCCCGGCCTCCCCATCACTAACCTGCTAACTGATCTACAGTTGCTGACTTCACCCAGCCTCTTCATGAATAATCTTTTAAATAATCTACAGCCACCAACTTCATCTGGCTTCATCCTATCTAGCACATTGAAGTTGATTCATGCCTCACTCATAAATTGAGCATGCCAACCATGACCATTACCTTTTCTGGCTAAGGGCTTGCCCTGCAGCTAATTGTCACACTCTGCAACCATAAAGTCCACATCTTGAGCATGTGAAACTTGGGGTGGGGTCCTTCTCATCTGGCCCATAGTGGGAATGTCCTCCCTCCAGGCAGAGCTTCAGTCGTCTAACACATCGGTGCACATCTTGATACAGAATTTAAAACTTCAGCTGAGATGGGTGGGGCCTCATCAGTCAGGCCCTTTTAGCTTGCTAACCAGGTTCAGAAGCACCTTCTAAGCTGTTCTCCTATGACTGCCTCTGGTTCAAATGGTTTGTTCTTAGATCAGTAGGCTGACTGAGTGCCTCAGTGGTCATCACTCTCTTCCTCTCACCTTGAAGGTGGTACCACATCAGTGGATCCCATGTTGCAGGGGTATCTCACAACCCTTTGAGGTGTTCCTAATAGAGGGATAGAGTAAGAGTTGTTCCCCAAATTGGAATATTTTCCACCCCTGGACTGGCCTTCTAAATTGCAGCAGCAGAGCTGTCACTAATAAAAATACCCATAAGCCCACAGGGAAGGCAATGTAGGCCATGGATCCCCAGAGGTTTCCTCCTTTATAAAGGGGTTTCTCCTCTCCTACATGCTAAAGGTCATAATATGTAGTTAGTTGTTAACAGCATATTTCCTAGTTTCCTTAGGTAGGTTCTGCTGTTGGATGGAGATGGATGGTGGCACTACTCTCCATTCCCTCTCTCCTTAGGAAGCCCTTATGTCATCAATGCAATCCATTTTATCAGTGCAATCCTGACAACCGTTGCATCTTCTTTGTGATTCTTCAGCTGTCTTGTTTCTGTCAGTCTGCTTCTCAACCTCATAGTCAACATTTACTGCTTAATGCTCTTTTAGGAGCTCCTTCCTAAGGTACCTTTGGGGGAATCTTTCCCATGGTGCCTCCAGGGGTGGAACCCTTTTGAGAGTTCCTTGCTTTCAATACACCTACAGGGTGGTAATTCCCTGTGGAATAGAGCATGCGAAAGGCCAAACAGTTATCATGGTTGCACAAACATAACACTACTCTGGTTGCATAGGCCCATTGAATTGGAAGGCTATGCCTGTGGTTTAATGGGGTGAACAACCAGACATGCCCCTTCCTAAGCTATATAAGCAGTTCCTCCAAGCCTCCTTCTGAAGCATTTTTTTTGCCCCACCATCATCCCTCCTCCTCCCATGGCATGCCATCTCTCCTAGGGGGCTCATTCCTAAGCTACCTTTAGCCAAGGGAGTCTTTCCTGTGGCACCTCTGGGGTGGAACCCTCTTTGAGGGTTTCTTTTCTGTCCCCCTACAGGGTACTAATTCCCATGGAATACAGAGTGCAAATGGCCAAATTGTTATCACAGTTGCACAAGCATAGCACTACTCTGGTTGCATAGGCCTACTGAATCTATGATCAACCTCCATTTACCTGTGTGTTTACTTGTCCTTCTCAGAAGAGCACAGGTTTTCGTGTACCACTTGTGAATAGTTAGGAAACTATGGGGTTGCTGCATATAGCTTATCTGAGAATGGAAAAGATATTAACCTTTTCCCATTAATTGTTTTTTGCCACAGTTTAGGATATCCATATATGCCCTATCTGACATTCCCTGTTTAACTGGGGATAGCTAGTGGTCTGTGGTTACTTTCAGTGAGATTTTTTATTTACTTTTCATTCAAAATGTACTGCAATCATTGACCCAGTAGTATCTGAGAGTGGTAAGAATTTTGTGAAAGGCATGGTTGTGAAAAACCCTGTTGCCTCGGATGTATTCTAGATAGTAAACCCTGCTGTGGAATATTGGGGGAAGGGAATTAGGAAGGTGATATCTGCCACCATATACAAATTGAGTATGGCCCTTAATATTTTTTGCCTTGTGCCAGGGTTGTTCGCCAGGAAAAAGAAGGTTGCTACCTGTAATACCTGTGAATGACCCTAATTCTAGGACTAGAGTGGTCCAGACTAAAAAAAATACATGGTGGAATAAAAGAGTACCTTGAAGCTAACACATATCACTTATTACCTGTTTCCTAAAAGGAAATTCCAAGCTTTACTTTGGTTAAAAACATCATCATGGTCACTTGCCACCTGGCATGCCTTGGGTATAGTAGGTTTTATCCTCATTAATACCTAGTACAACTTAGGGAAGAGGTCACCTTTCAGGTTTGTGTAACCTTCTCAAGTGCATATTTATGAAGACATTTCTTCACCTGAGTGCCTATTTTCAGGTGAACAGGTTCACCACTCCTCTTGATCACTTATAGCGTGCATCATGATTACACTGCAATTAGCAAAACTCGAAAGCCTTAACAATTACTTTTCATTACTCTGACATTCATATACAAGGCACAACCTTAAGAAAAATTCTTTGGGAAGTCATAACTATATTACATCTGTGTGCTATCATTCCAATTCCTATGCACCTGATTAGTTATTAGATTCTTGCTAACTTAAAACAGATTTCTAGAAATGTGGAGTATTATACCCTTGCAAGAATTCCAGTTTACTTTCACAAAGACACTAGGTTCTATGCAATGATCAAGAAAATTGGATGAACACAGTCTCCTTAAACTTGACTTTTAATTGCTGAACCAATTTGTACATTTGTATTTGTGTGTGGGGGGGCTACAGTGTTCAATCCCTAGACCTTCCCAATTGTATTCCATAAACTACATTTTTTCCTTTTCTCTAAATATGTGATTGAAAATATATGAAAAAACCATTTTCTTCCAGGCTGCAAAATCCTAATAGTGGAAGAATTTCATCCCACCCTCCTGTTTCATCTGAACTCCAGAAAGAAACTTTGGAAACAAATGTTTGCGTGTGGGCGGGGCCTTGCAGTTTCTGAATAAAGCCAATGTCACTTTAACAATTAACATCTGAACATTTGTTGATTAAAATAACATTTATCTCTCTCACAACTGTTTTCAAAACAGTCACAGTGCTTGAAGGCCATATCTGGCAGCCTTGTTGCTTACACACAGACAGAAAGAAAAACAAAATCTCAGCTCAAATTCAATTTAAATTTGTGGTATACCATGGTTCAGGTCATATCTTAAGATCAGATTGTGTATCTAACTTGCCCGCTTTTGCTGCACAATTTATGTGAAAGATCCCATGCCCTCTTTGGGCAGTCTAAAATGTGAGAGATCCTATGCCCAGCACTCTAACCACTAGACCAAACTACTTCCCTTATGAAGCATAGATGTTTGCAGGCCAGAATGGAAGGCTTGGAGAAGCACTTGGCGTCAGTGGAGCATCTTCCTCTGCAAGGAAGGGAGGTGGTGGGTTGGGAAGAACAGCAAAGAAAATGGGGTGGGTGTCTTAAACAGTCCAAAAAGGCTGCTTACACCATAGTGCTCAGTGACCCACAGTAAACACAGTTCATGTAGACAGTTCAGCATTCCCCTTTAAGAAATGTACAGGATACCTTTCTGAGACTTAAGTCATTTATTTATAAAAGTTGCAAATGAAAAACAAGCACATCAGGCCTTGTGGAGAAACCAACATATGACAATTTCAATTATATAGTGTTGCTTTTTAGAACATCTTTTTAAATGTCGAATTACACTGTTTTGTGGTGTTAATAAAGGTCTTGCATGTTGTTTTGACTGGAGGAGGTATATAAGTTGCCCACTGGATGAAGCAGCTTGCTTAGAAAATACAAAATCACACATGCTCATCTAGCCTTAGGAAACCTTGGGAGTGGTCAATCAACCTACGAGGGATTGTTCCTCTGGGTCTGGAGATATTGGCTGCACATTATGGATAGTGAGTTGTGGTTCCTCCAGCATGTTTGTGACAGGTTAATAGATACCCAAAGTGACAGTGTTACTTTTCCCAAGTGGAATTCTATAAATATAGAATATAAAAATATACTGTACTCCGTTTTTTTGTCCCAAGGGCTAAAAATTAAAGTGTAAAAATAATTAGATCACTTTTGTTCATTGTCAACAGTTTTATTAGTAGAACAGACCCTTGGCAGATAAATACTTTTCTTGCAGTTATTGGTTAATCGGCCTGGTTGAGGAAAGCCCTTTTCAATTAACTGAGCTAATGGAGGTGCTCATTGAAATGAACTGGTAGAACACAATGCTTTAAACAAGAAATGTTCTAAATCTGGACATACCTCTTCACATACTTATTAATTACATTTTATAAAATGTATAGGAAAAATACTGCATCTTGATTGGTTGAAACGGTTTGGAACTTTGCTTTACAGGGTGAAAACTACAAGTCCTGGAACCCTTCCAGGAACCAGGACTAAGTACAGTCAAATATCCATGCATGACAGAAAGTTTTCAAAACATTTTTTGGGACTGTCATATTAATAAAGCAAACAATCTTAACACCACTTATTTCCCATAACTTTAAAAACAACACTGTACACCATTTATATAGCTCCCCACGTAACAAAGTAGCTATCCAAAGAAACATTTAAAATCAGATGCTAACCTTTTGGAGGCAGCATAGCATAGTGGTTAAGGGCACTGAGCTACAAACCTGGAAACCTGGGTCTGAATCAATCAGCCTCCACTTGTATACTGTGCGACTCTAAGCAAGTCACTTAACTTACTTGTGCTCCCAGGCTGCACCTGGAAACAGGCTTTGGTTTAGTGTGCCTTTCCTGGTTAAACAATTTTCCCTTTCCTTCCCTTTCCTTTTGCATCTTCTTTTCTCACTCTTGTTTTTCTGAGCTTTAATCCTCTGTCACCCTTGATCATTACCCTGACTCCTTCACTACACTTCTAGGCTACTAAGTGTTTAAAGAAACAGACATATAATTTTAAATACATTTCATAAGAATTGCCAACATAAGCTTGAATATTAAATACATTTTATCAGAATGTTAGCATAAGCTTGCATGGACACAACAGTGCCATATAGTGGCACAAATCTGCAGAAGGGACTATTCTTTATTTTTACTTAAAACATTTTAAAATATCATGTGTTTTGTTTTATACATAATATTTGTTTGTTTTAAAATTTATTAATATCTTCTTTTTTATTTTTTTTTCTATGACCCCTTTTATATGCACAATAAGATTTTCCAGGGTTTTACCTGCAATGGGTTAATGCACAACAAGGTGGTGAATGCACTCAGAATGATCACCTTGTGCCTCACTATGCACGTGAGCATGCATTAAACTATGACAACCAACACCCTGTCATATCTTATTTCTTACCTAAGTGGTGCATATATGGTGTCTAGCTATAACATGTGTAACCCCTATTACCGAGGTTACAAGAATCCCAGATTAAATCTAGTGGCAGGCAGGGACAGACAGCTAGTGAAACTCCAGTTAAATGGATTTCACTACGTCTTGCTCTGTTTTCAGTCTCTGCTGAGCTGGAGCTATGACATAATTTAGAACTGTCACAGCTGCATAAGCCACACTGGAATGTTGCAGCTAGGGGAAGTTAGGATAGAATGTTGGGGAATTTGAAGTCAGTTCAGTAGTAGTTCAGTAGTGGGCTCAGTAGAGTAAAGGGTGTGCTGCTGCTGCAGGCCTCATAGCCCTTAGCTCAACAAAGAGCTCTTTTTTTGTTAAGAGGTATGTTCTCACCTGAAGAGGAACACAAGAAGAGCCAAGTGATGTGTAGAGACTGCTTCCAGTGGCTCAGGGCCCCATCCCTGCAGGGATGGGGAATATTCAGCCTACTTCAGGGCAATCCCTGGTCCGGCTAGGGGAAGAAGAAGTTGCCTAAATCTAAGTTTTGCTGAGGCACCAGAAGTTTTGGATGAGATTTCTTTGAAGAAGAAAAAGCCTGTGGGGCACCTGCAACCAAGGGGTGAGTCTGCTCTGATAAAGGGCCAAAGTGTTTTCACCTGAGACAAGATGAAGTTAAGTGACTGTTACTGTGGGGTCAGGAAAAGATAGCCTAGTACAGTTTTGAACATTGTGGGAATTGAACTGCTTAACTCTGTGGGGTCTAGAGGAATGGACACAGCCATTATTTAAGTATGTTTCAAGTTCAACACAGTGGGATGGAAGACCAGTAGATTAAATGTGACATACATTTAAAGAGAATCTACACAGTAAAGTGTTTTCAGAGGATGAGGTGTTAAAGTCCAGAGAAATGGCCTGGTATGAATTATGGGAGCAAGAGATGAGACCCCCATCAGTAGTAACCAAATGCACCTCTACAGGCTTGCTTTGGGACACCTGTTGCTTTCTCTCAGGCACTTAGCCAGTGCCTGAGGAAAAGTACCAAAGTGGGATTGATGAAGAAGATTACCTTATGGAGCCAGAGAGTGCTCAGGGGTGGTATGGGAGCCACCAGTAAATCGCCATGATTTATGGAAAGTGGTCCGAAGGGCTGGCATGAAGCCTAGCCAAGGAAGGAAGGTAGTCCAGAGGGCTGGCAAGGGAGCTGAGCCAGGAAACTGAAAAGAGTTGAGTTAGGGCCAAATGGCCAGAGTGTTTCAAAATATGAGGGTTTCAGTGTAAAGAGGATGTGTTCTGATCTCCATAAATCTGCATTACCAGGAGTGTAGCCCATGGTGGTCCATCTATGCTTTGTTATTCTGTTGGATGTGAATAAAGCCACACTTTAGAATCCCAATTTCTGGTATTGGATATTACAGTTATTGCTTCCTGTGTCTGGAGTTATTTGGGGCCCCTGTGCACAGTAGCCAAACCTAATCACCACGCCGAGTGACACCTTTCTCCCCAAGTTTCAACTGTAAAATGGAGGCACCCATCATAGGACCCAGGCCCTCAACCTGTTCACTAGCTACACAGGCAGGGGTAGTAGCTCACTTAGTTTAGCGTTGACTGGGGTTACACATGGCTTTATGTAGGTTCTGCCTATTTATTTATTTATTTATTAGCTTTTGGTAACTGGGTAAGTGCACTGGGCAACAGACCTGCCTATTTTCAGGCCACGACCCAGGAGAGCACTGGACATTAGTTACAATATGCAGAAATGCACAGACATAATATAGGTGTACAGGAGCAAAACAAGATATACATTGGGTAGCACAGCAATAGTTACATAAGGGTGCATTTTAGGCATAGATCATAATAAGGATGTAAAATAAAGCAATTAGGGTAACCATAAGACAGCTGAGGACAGTAAAGACATCAAGGTTCATAGCCACCTAGACAAGCTGTTGCATGGGAGAACATTAGTGTAGTACTCAGGGTCAGACCCGACAGCCTGCAGTGGGACAAAGCAAATTAAGAGCATTTGCATTGGCCAGAGGCTAGGAGGTGGGTGAACAGCGAGTTTTTGAATTCTCGATGGGAGGCTGAAGTTTTCACCATAAGGGGAGTGAGTTCCAGAATTTGGGAGCAAATGGGCAAATGCCTGTTCACCCATTTTGTCATGCAAGGTCTAGTGGAGAGCATGGGGGCAGAGGAAGACCTGAGGTACGGTGTGAGGCAGGAGTCAGGAGGTTGGCAAGATAGAAAGGGCAAGGAGGTCTAGACAGGAGTCGATAAAGCAGCCCAGGAGTAGGCTCGAATATCCTTAGGTGACAGTCAATTTAAGCCAGCGTAAAGGAGACAATGATGGGTAAGACGTGAAGCAGTTAAGGCGAATCTACAGATGTTGTTGCAGACAGTGTCCCATTTGTGGAGTGTAGCAGAGTTTGCAGCAAAGAGGAGGGGCAGAGCATATTGAGCTGGTGTAAGAGAATACTTCCAACAGAAAGTCTAGCGGAAGGAGTGAGGGAGGCACACGCGATAAGCTCCACCAATTTTAGCATTGCCAGCACGGCACACCATATTGACGTGTTGAGACAGGTCAAGTGTGGGATCCAAAGTGACCCCAAGGTACTTGAAGGACTCAGTGTTTGAGATGAGGAAGCCATCAAGGCATTGAACCCGGAGCCTGTTTGCAGGGGCAGACAGTTTCTTAGAGGATCTGAATAGCATAGCACAGGTTTTTTCTAGGTTCAGGACTTGGTGGTTGCTAGAGCCAGGTCTGCAGGGTGGAAGTCATTAGTGAGAGGAGTTGATGGCAGCAACCGATTTTGACCCAGAGTAGAGAACAAGGTCATCTGTGTACATAAGAGTGCAGCTATGCCAGGACATGGTGGGAATATCATTTAGGAAGAGGGAGAAGAGTAGAGGTCCAAGAGTGGATCCTGGGGAACTCCACGGAGATGTCTGGGGGAGGAAGGGCCTTGTGAAATGCTACCGCCTGAGTCCGATTGTCAAGATAGCTATGGAACCAGGAGAGGGCTTGGTCAGATGCTCCAATGGATTGGAGCTTCTTTAGCAAGAGAGGATGGTGTACCATGTCGAAGGCTTTAGACAGGTCGATCAAGACGGCCCCAGTGAGTAGGCCACGGTCCATATTATTTCTGATGTCATTTGTAAGTTGTGCAAGTGCGGAGGTGGTACTGTGACCAGGCCGGAAACCATGTTGGCACGGGGTTTAAAGATTAAACATGTCAAGGTGAGCACCAAGCTGGCGGTGGACTATTTTTTCAAGCAGCTTACTGAGAGTGGGCAGAAGAGACATAGGCGGTAGTTGGACATGAGTTTGACATCGCCCTTTTGTGTATAGGGATGGTTCTGGCAGTTTTCCAGGTGGATGGGACAGTAGACATACGAATCGAGAGGTTAAAAGCCAGGTGATAGGTCTGGTCAGCCAAGGTGCATACTGTTTAAGTATGCAAGGATGGATGCCCTCGGCCCTTGACCCCGCATGCTGGAAGGGAGTTAAGTAGCTTGCGAACTTCAAGGTATGTGGCTGGAGCCAGAACAAAGGGAGAGGTGGGAGGGTGAGGAAGGAGAAGAGGACAGTCAGGTTGTGGGCTAGTTAGAGTAGTGACTGGTGGAGAAGAAAAAGGGCATTGAAGGCGTTGGCAATGGTGTCATGGTTGGTGCAGTGAACACCTTGAATGTTCATGTCAGCTGGATTCTGTTGTTTGTCGTTGCCGAGAATGTCCTTAATTTTGGACCAGTACCTGCAACGGATTTGTAGAGGATGTAATTAGTAGGTTCCTATAGTAGGTGCTTTTTGGTACACGAATTTGTCTTTGCAGTTGTTACGTAATGCACAATAGTCTTCAAAGTCTGCACAGAGGTGGAGATCTTCCACCTGGACCAAAGTTTGTCCCTAGATTTGAGAAGTTGAAGCAGGTGGGCGTGTTAGCCACTTGGTTACTTCCCTTCCATCCTACGTGTGGTGACGGATGTGAAGGTTTTGAAGAGAGAGGAGGATGGAGTTGAAATATTCTGTGGCTATGTTAATGTCCTCTGTTTGGTAGAGAGGACAAGTCAAACTGGTTAGTCAGTTAAGAAGTCCTCATGACTTAGGCAGGAGAGTTTAGGAAAGGTTACAGTTTTAGCAGGGAGGGAGGAATGACAGTGTTCCAGACACAGTAGATGGGATAGTGGTCACTAATTGTGTCAGGTAGCACACTGGCTGAGGCAGCATATTCCATCCTGTTAATAAGTATCCAGTCAAGGAGGGTGGCACAGTTGCCCCATAAAACAATGTTCAGAAACATTTCTCACTCTACAAAACAGAAGTCATCAGGCATGAAACAAGAAATGTGAGAAATGTAATACCCATAAGCTGCTGGCATTCATTCAACCAGCGAATAATGTTTATGTTATGTGCCTAAACAGAAATTTATAAAGATGCAGGCCAAAGAGGAATCAGTCTTTCAGTTCTTTGGAACTAGCAATACAGTGTTTGTAGGTAGCATTGGTAAGTCACTAATTTTTAAAATTGACTCCCGAGTTCCAGGCTTGTTTACAGTTTAAACTTGCCAATCTTCCTTAGCCTACATTACATGACATGGCCACTGACATACTGTAACAACAAAATTACATCTATGGAGCAAGAGTGGTTTATTTACTCCATGAGATCATCAGGATTGACTTTAAAGAGACACTATCGACCTGCTTTGAATCATATTATTTCTAACTTGAAAATTCACATTTCAAAATGCTTAACTTCTATCTAATATACAGTGATAATGCTGGTTGTCTTATTTGCTTCCTTTCTTAGTAGAACTGAAATGTATGCTAATGGTGCAATTACACTCAACCCTGTTTTGTTTCAAATCCTTGATCTACTCTTATTTCAACTGCCTGAATATAAGGAACACCCCAAACAATGGAGCCACTCATTATTCAATTGTCTCATTTCCACCTACTGCATCATGAGTAACTAGACTGTGTTTGGGTGTTCCCAAGTCCAGGAAAGATGCAGTGGAGTCGATCAGGACTGTAAACAAACATGTTTTCATGTGGCAACACCAGTAATGTGGACAGATTGTTTGTCACTTTAAAAGAAAAACGGAATCAGTCAAACTACCAGCTACATCAGCCATCTCGCAGAATGTAATGTGATCAATCATAACGTGTTTTTCAACTACAGACACTTTGAGGCCTAATCGGTTGACAGTGTTCCTTTAATAGACTGGTGCACTTTTGTGTTAATATGCCCAAAACTAACAGATATATAAAAAGTATTTAAAGACAAGTGTAACTGGCTCTCAGGCTTCAAGTTACTATGGGGTCCCTCATCCTGGTAGGAGAGGGCAATGAGGGTTCATTTGTATGTCTCCATGGGACTGTGGCTGCTGAAGGGGTGTAGTGGCATACTAAACCTTTAGTAATTATAACTTTAATGCCAACACAAGATATGGCATTCTGACTCAGTCAGCTTTGGTGTTTATTAGGTAAGTGCTTCTAGGCTGCTCCCCATATGGAGGCAGCACAGCATATCAATGATGTGAACTGAGGCATTTGTTACACCTGAAGCTCAGACACTGATCCATTTCTACTGTGTCTCACCCCAGTCCAGGCTCCCCATAAGACAATCATTGTGATCACATAGAATCCCATCTTCAAATTTAAGAGAGACATGAGGAAATACTACTTCAATGAAAGAGTGGTGGTTGCTTGGAACAGCCTCCCATGAGAGGTATTAGAAGCAAAAACTGTGGAGGGTTTCAGACATGCATGGGATAGACATAAGGGAATGCTAGTAAATAAAACAAAAGTGGAAAGTCATCGGACACTAGTGAGGGTCTACTAGGACAGATAGGCTGAAAAGAAAGCTATGCAGACTGGGTGGGCTAAGAGGTCTTTTTCTGCTGAACAATTCTATGATCTATGTTAATCCTCTAATATGCTCATACTCCTTTACTTTCTTTTAGGAGGATCCATTAGTGGGTCTTGAGCAATTAATTCATGATTCTGCCTCTTTCCTCATTCAACTCAGTCCCAGGGCTATTTAAATATAGCTCTCCTAAACAGATTGTCCATTTGAGATCCCCTACTATATGTGGGTATCCTTGTTCATGCACCATACTATTCCCTTCAGGCTCACCTTTCTGGGTGTACCTTTTCATTAGTGATAAGTATTCTTTTCATGTTAACCTATGTGGGTATCCTTTTGTCCACCATACTATTCTCGTCAGGTCAACCTATGTGGGCAATGCTATACTGATGCCCTGGATGTGGCATAATGTGGTGTAAGGATGCAACCAGATATGTGCCTAAGTGAGAGGGGAGGTGCACCAAATCTGTGGGCAAGAGTCAGGCTGAAGCAAGGCTGTTGGGGAACTGTAAAATAAAAACAACAGTGAGTGGATCTAGTTCACTACATGGCCTTGCTATTTGTTGATAAGGTGCAGTAGTTGAAGTAATGAAATGTGGGGACTAGAAGAGTAGAACAAACAGATCTGGCAGGGTGAAAGAGGGAAGTAGTTGATTTTTGAAAATGAAATTCCAAGATCTGTACATGAATATGTTTTGTATGTGGGAACACTGGCACCAGGATTTTCTTAAAGATTGCACACAAAATATAGTTTCAGCTCTGTGATATACAACTCATGTGCACCTTTCCCAAATAAGGAGATACCTGTAAGAGTGCAGAATCTCTCAGACTTCCTACTACTGCAGTGGACTAGCACCAAGAAAGTTGTATGAGGCAAATATGTCAGTTCAAAATATCTTTAATTGCTGCTAAAAGCTCCACAGTTCATTGTAAATCAATGGCAAAAGGTATGCATTTGTACTATTTACACTTCAATAGAGGACTCATATTTTACCATCAGGCTGGGGTGAATTACATAATCCCTTCAGTAAAGTGCACAACGATGCAAGGTTAGCAACAAAGGTCTCTTAGACATACAGTAATGACTGTTTCTTATACAAGTCTTGCAAACATAGGAGCCTCATAGTAATATGAAACATCTGCATCATAAAATTCCAGAAGAATAGCATTTCAAGTAATAGCCAGGAAAAGGTGATGTTAACAGCTTTCAAAAGTGTTAAGTTTTATGTATAATTAAAGTTTGATGTGCAAACAAGGACATCTTCTACAATCAAATTCAGCAGTCCTCTATGAAATGTCCTACTTTAAATAAAATAAATCTCTGTGAAATATTGTCTCATCGACATATACTGTATACAGTGCAGTAGCAGGAGCCACTTATTTTATCCAGTTACATATATAAAACAAATGTTTGGATCCTCACTAGAGAAGCATTCTGCATAATTCAAAATTAAAGATATCTGCTTAGAGGGACATACCTCATGCTCACCTACATTCAGTATATCTGGTTTGCTGCAAATTCACATACTGCCCACAAAGTCCCTCAGATGCATATCCACATCTAATAAGCATTGACAAAACATTCATAATAATGCATATGCTTGTTCAGCAGTAGAACACAGTCCTTTGATCAATTTTGTAGAAAGACTATTTTATACAGCCTAAGATGCCAAACGGCCACACCATTAGTGACTGATCAATAGCTTGGAATGGTAATTCCTGCACCAGTTAGCAGAACATAATGGATGATGACATTCTGAATCAAATTCTTCTGGTCTGATGAAGGGTTTTATCTGAAACATTATCAGGCATTGCACTGTATATTATAATAATTATATTAATCATATGGGTAACACAGTATCACAGCCTATTAAGTTGCAAGATTCATCCTACCCATGTTATGAAACATAATACTGTATATAGGTATGTTTTCATCAACCTACATAGGTATTTTCATGGAACTGGATATGATCAATCTTTCATTATGTCCATTCCTCTTCAGCTGTAACAGTTATATCCTGTTAAGTTATTCTTCTTCAGAACAACACATTCAATTTCCACCTGAAATCTGCAACAAATATTATTAGATTGCCTCCCAGGGCAATCAATCCTGAACTCCCTACCACCCTCTCTAAAAGCAATGCTTTCTTAATTGTGTTTAACCTTTCCATCCTTTAGCCTTGCCCCCTTGTACCCTTTCCCCGGCTTCAAACAAACAGCCTATGTGAAACTGCTTCTCAGTTCAGTTCTTTATTTAAACACTTGAATCATATTCCCTCACCCATCTCTCCTACAGAAAGAACAGGTTTACTACTAGTATGTTTATACTATATCCTTCCAATGCCATTTGCCTGTTCATCATTGCTATGGTCCTCTGACTCTTAAAACTGGACGCAGTACTCCATGTTTGCTTTACCAGTGCCTTCTACCATGGTAATAACATTTCTCTTGATTCTAGTTCCTCTTGATGTATCCAAGCATCTGGTTGGCCTTCTAAACTTCTGCCGATTCTGTTTCCACTGTTTCAGAGAATTGCATGCTTTGACCCCAAAACCTCTTTCCTGCTCTGTTACATACATTTTACCCTATTTATTAAATAGGTTTAACCACTGATTTTGACTTCAGAGTATTATAACTTTGCATTTATCTGCATTAGACTGCATGCACCATTTATCCATCCAGTCCCTAGTCTCTCGGGTCCCTTAATAACCTAGTACCATGCTTCTAACTGTTAATGTGGATGGCTATTTGGTACTCTAACATGCCATCTCTTCATTAAATAGTCCATAAATATGTTCAGTAACAGTGTTCCCAGCACTCACCTATGGTGTATTATACTCCACTGCTTACCTGTCTCCAATTTAAAAAATAATAATTTACTACTACCTCAGAACTGTTGTTTCATCATTTTCCTATCCATTTCAGAATCCCACCTCCTAGTCATCTTTCCAGTTATGAAAACCTTTATTTCAAATCTAAGTAGGACATGTCAAATGCTTCACTCTTATCCACCCTCCTAGTCAGCATATCCAATTGGTCTGATGAGACTTCCAGCATGAGACCTTTTCTGACTCTTATTTATTAGCTGACATTCATTCATATACATATTGCTGTTGTGCTTGATAGATGGTCTCTAAAATATTACCAGGAATCCACAGCATGCTTACCAATCTATAATTCCTTGGCTTTCCTTCACTTTGATTATTTAAGCATGCTCCATTTCTTTCCAGCCCTTATCTGGTCTGCCTACCCGGCCCCATCACCCTTGATCTCCAGGTAATTACCCAATCTTCAGTCCCCAATGACATACCTCAATTGTGTAGCTTTGGGGTTCCATAATCTCTCCAGTGATTCTCCTTGGAGATCCAGATCCTGTGTAGACAAGTGTTAAGGTTGGAGGCACAGAGCCAGCAGGGGCAGACCTTCACCTACATTTATTGGGGTTGATGCAATATTTCTGTCCCTGCTTCTAGGCAGCATGTGCAGTGTGTGGGAGTGTCTCAGATGCATGCATTGTGTTCCAGCCAGGAAATATGTATTCCCAGTCCATCAGCAGGAGCTGTTGCAATGCTAGAATATGCTGCCTTCTTTTCCTAGCTGGCATCCACTGCCATCATCAGCATATTCCAGACTGGCCATCTACACACTGGCTCTAATGCATGATCTCAGAGTTGGATTGCCAGCATGGAACCCTGATATGCTTTTTGTTGGGCTATCAGGCGCCCCATATTCACATTTGTCTTAAAGTGTGGGATCACATTTGCCTTTTCCAGAGATATGCTACTTCCCTTCTTCTCAGACAGACTGCTAATGGTGCTGTGAGCTCATTCTTCAGTTTTCTCAGTTTCCTTGGTACACAGTGGTAGCCAGAGCTTCATGCATTCAAGAAATCTTTGGATATATACAGATACCTGTATATCAGAGGAAATCAGATTAAAATGAGTGAGGAATTACTGTGAATTATCTAGATATATCTAGACATTATGAGACTTATCTTTGGCTTCAACCATAGATTATCCATCCCCAGAGCTTTGCTAAGCCTTAAACTTCATTAAACAGACTGCTAGACAGGCAGAGAGATAGACAGCTAGACCTTTATTTATAGTGAGGAAATAGTCTCCAAAGACCCTCCTACAGGGCAAGGTAAGCAATAGAGAAAGTGTTGGATAATCTGGGGAAGTCTGATGGATGTGGGCAGCATCAGTGATAGGACAAAAATAATGTGAAAAAAAAGAAAAGTGTCTTCCCTGACAATATACTTATTCTAGAAACCATAAGAAGCCCTTAAACCTCTGAACAAACACAGCACACATGAGTGCAGGCCATTAATAGACTAGAGATGTACTTGAGGTGCAAACGTCAAGGCTTGAAATTGATGTGAGAGCCCACCGGTGGATTTCAGTGCTTCATTACCACTCAAGTTCAAGTGTTATCATTACATCCCCGCATTCTTCCTCCTATCTCTACATCAATAGTTATCTCACCAGTTGCACACCAGTCTGAATTATGGAAAGGTGCAAGACTTAGATCATAAAACAGATTTTACTCTCCTACTATAGTATTTGGTCTAAGTACAATGTTGCCAATAAAAGTAGAGGTGGGTATAGAGTACAACTATAAAATAATGTTTTCCAATTTCCTTTTTATCAAAGGCTATGCCTGCAGTTCAATGGATGAGAGCAACTAGCTATCCCCTTGCCTGAGCTATGTAAGTCAGCTTTCTGCAGTCTCATTCAGATACATTCTTTGTTTTACCTGCAGCTGAAGGCTCGGGTGGAGCTCTGCCCTCCC
The DNA here is from genome assembly GCA_016271365.2 of Neoceratodus forsteri. Classification (NCBI taxonomy): domain Eukaryota; kingdom Metazoa; phylum Chordata; order Ceratodontiformes; family Ceratodontidae; genus Neoceratodus; species Neoceratodus forsteri. Next base: position 676,930,172 of record CM028135.1, read on the forward strand.
CGTGTTTGTCTACTGCTTCATTTTGTGCTTTTATGATTTCTGCTTGCTTTATGTCTCCTCCTTCCTAGGTCAGTACAGTATTTTGATCCAGCCTCCTGGCTGCGGTTTGTGCCTCTCTGTCTGCTGTTTTGTGCTGCCTCCTGTTTTCAGGTTCAGTGTTTTTTCTCTGCTATGTTTATTTTGGGTGCTCCTGGTCTTCCCTAGCACCTTGCCTTTGCTCATTTAATTTGTCTTGTGCTCCTTCAAACTCTCATGTTTGCTGTCTTTTTGTACCATAGTCTCCTTCATTCATTCTCTCTTCTTAGCTACACTGTTGTTTGTACCATTTGCAGTCTCTATATTCCTCTCAGCTCTTTATTTGCTTATACCTGGCTTGTAGTTTAATAACTATTCCCTTTGGGTTCAGTGGTTTCATTACTTACTCCAGCAGTACTGCTTCCTAGTTTGATCCCCATGTTACTGTATTCCCTACCAGTACTAATTGTTGTTTTCCATTGCTACAGCATGCCTCCTTGCCATACTCAATGCTACCAATTGCAGTTGTACTCCATCTCATGCTGTCTTGCTATATCCATGCTATCTCCCTGTCCTCAGTGCAAACAGATGCACCCCACTTCATGCAGTCTCATACTCAGTGCTATCATGTTGCATGCCCACTTATGCTTTCTATTGCTGTTCTCAATTCTATCAGTTGCACAACCAATCCTGCACTCCACAGTTGCATCCTGCCTCTCTACCTAGCATGGTTGTGCCCTTGAGTCTGCATCTTGAGGGTGGGTCCCTCACCAGGGGCAGTGTCCTTCTCTTCTACCATTAGGGGTGAGAAGGTAATCTCTCTCTTGGGGAAGTCTTTGGCCATGCAGACAGTCTCAATGGCACCACTTGATGTAGCATTTAAGACTTTAGCTGCTGGAGAGTGGAGCCTCCAAGTCCCAGGGGCTCCTTTAGTGGCTGACAGAGTCAGAAGTACCTTTGAAAGTTAGTCTCCCTACAGCCACCTATGGTTCACCTGGTATCCCTTCTGTACCATCCTCGTCCTTCCTGCCCTCAAGGGTGAAGTCTGTTCAGTCCCCTATTCTCGCCCCTCCAGGGCTCTGCCATGCCCCTCCTGGTTTACTTCTCTCCTAGTCTTCACTTGAAGACCAGGTGATTTTCTTTAGTGTCCATTGTTCTCCCCTCCTCCTCAGCTGGAGGTGGGTCCTACTAGGGTCCCCTTTAGCTACAGAGATCTCTACTCACAGCACCCCTATAGCTTTTCCATCAGAAGGATAGAGTAGAGCCTTTTCTCTACAAATATCCCTGAACTGGGTCTCTAAATTGCAACAGTGAGCCATCATAAATTCATCTCAAGCCTGGAGAGAAGGTGACCAGGCCTTAGATCTCCAGAGATTCCCCTCATAGGTTTTTCCTCTCCTCCATGATGAAGCTCATAAAGGTTAGGTAATCCATCAAGCAGTTTATCTATAGCAGTACTTTTGATCCAGGTAGATTTCCACTGTTGAGTTGGGGTTGAATGATGGCCTTCTTCCTTCTTTGCCATTCCCCTCTTATAAAGTCATGCCCCTTCTACTATCAATACCAAAATCATCAGTCATTGCACAATTGTCCTATGTCTGTTACACATCATCACTATTCTGTTAATTCATGCTCATCCAGTTTTTGCGTTCACCACTTCTGCTAGACTTTTGGGGGCTCCATCCTAAGGTACCTTTAGCCTAAAGGAATTATCTTCCTGCAGCACCTCCTCAAGAGGGTTCCTTTGCCTTCATGGTATCACAACAGGGTGTTAGTTCCCATGGGACAGAAAGTACAAACAACCAAAGTATTTATCACAGTCCACAACATAAGCATTCAAATACTATCAGTCTATCAATTAAGTTTCACAAGCATATACTTATCACTAAGTTGTATACACACATTTTAAATCAAAGGCTATGATTTCAGTTCAATGGGTGGGAGCAACTAGCCGTGCCCCTGCCTGAGCTATTGAAGTCAGCTTCCTGTAGTTTCATTCATATTCATTCATTCTTTGCCCCACCATCCTTCCTTCCTCCTTTCCCAGTGACATGCCTCTCCCTGGGGCTCTTCCTAAGGTACTACATTTAGCCTAAAGGAATTATGTTCCTGTGGCACCTCTAGGGGTAGAACCTCCTCAAGAGAGTTCCTTTATCTTCATGGTACCATGACAGGTGGTAGTTCCCCATGGGGCAGAGAGTGTGAATGCATAGTATCTATTTATCATAGTCAACAACATAAGCATTCAAATACTGTCAGTCTATCAATTTTGTTGCACAAGCATACTGTATACTCATTACTAAGTTGCGTTCACACATTGAAACCTTAGAAAAAATATTCTTCTCCTGCTTCACTTGAATGTGTTTGATATAAAATAGAATAGATATACATGCAGTCCTTTGTGACTCTGTTCTTCAGTTTTACATGAAACATATCTAATGCAGTCAACAAGAATGTTGCTCTGAATGAAATTAGTGATGGATAGAAAAATGTATGTGCTTGCTTCCATGTACCTATTGTAAAAATATTATGATATTCTCTTTCTAGACAGATGTATTGTTTTTAACTTACATTATAAATGAGACAGCTCCCAGGGGCTATTCAAGACTTGTTTGACAAGTTTACTTTTTCTTGCTCTCTTATTAGACTTGACAGAACTAGTTCTCAAAAGATTAGAACCCTTTAAGAACCCAGGAGTATGAGTTCTAATTTTAAACTAGAACACCCATAGGTTCTAATTATTATGGGTTCTAAATATTAAATAAAATGTTATTTTGTTTAGACATTTCATAAAGCAAGAGATGCCAGTCTGAAAACAGACCATTTATAGAAAATGACCATCTAAAATGTTTTAGACCTGCATACTGTATGAGAATGTGCTGCTCATATACCAATATAGTGTATATAGCTGTGCCAAACTACATCTGTTATGACTTGTAGCATTTGAATTTTAAGGGATCTGGCCAGGAATGTTGTGGAAAAATATTGTGGTGCACAACAAAGCAGGTAAAATCATCACCTGTAATGTTGGCATATAAAGACATTGCTGACCCAAACCTCATGGGCAGTGCAATATAAGAATAAGCTTGGTGACCACCAAGTCCACCATCCCATCCACTGAATAATGGCCCCAGGAACTGTAATGGCAGCCAGCCCTACTGTGATGGCCAGTTCCCCCAACATTCTCATTCATTCAGTTCAGTCAGGTGGCCAACCATGGCAGTGAGTGGAGGGCTGTGCTGGCTCCGACCGTTGTTGGGGTGTGTTGGGGGTACAGAGTTGTGAGGATCTACTCTGCCGTGGTGGGGGTTCACTGAGACACCAGGAATAAGTAAAATTCACTGTGTCATGGGACACAGATAAGTGATCGGTGGCAGTGGCGGGTTGGGGACTGGCTATCACACTGGGCTGGCTGCTGTTACTGTTCCTGGAGCCATCATTCAGTAGAAGGGATAGGGGTCTTAGTGGTCACAAGGCCAATTCTTCAATTGCACTGCCCATGAGGTTTGGGTCAGCGATGTCTTTACATGCCGACATTACAGGTGGCGATGTTTTCTTACTCTTTGATAGATATACAATATTTTTCTCATGATGTTCCTGGCTGGATCCCATTTGAAGCTGCACAATGTTTCTCATGCTTTTCTGAATGTGCAGTGAAATAATATTATCCGTGTGCTGAGGAGGTGAGGGCAGGCCTTTTTGGTTTATTTTCTCATTTCAGTATCTTCTTCTGTTCTTTCTCCTCAGTCATATACACAAAACAGTCTGAGTTCTCAAAGATTTGATCCCTAGAACTATCTGTAAAGCTTTTGAGCAAAACCAGAACCCAGAACCTCAATGGGTTCTCACAACCCTATCTTTACACACTTATTCATTATTCTGTTACATTCTGCTTTCTTACAAATAATTCCTTGTGTTTTACTTTTGCATAGCTTTTAATCTCAGACTAACAATTCCAGTAAGGAACAAGAGTTCACTCAAGGTACATTGCAGATGACAAAACAAATATTTATTTTTTGTATTTATAATTTAATTGGTTTATAGGAACATAGAGAATGATGGCAGGAAAAGACCCTTGGTCCATCAGTCTGCCTGAGTTCTATACTTAGACCTGTGACCTCACTGTCTCTCAGGGCCCCAGTTCCTGCTGCCGGAGCAACCACTATACCTTTCATTCTTTTCCAACCATGTTTGAAGCCACCAATGCTTTTGCACCTAACAGTCTGGCTGGTAGACTGTTCCATACAGCTCCACCACCCTTTCTGTACAATAATACTCCCACATGTTCCTCCTGAGCTTCCCTCCTGTTAATTTCACTCATGTCCACCTTACCACAAGCTAGTATTCAAGGTAAATAGTTCCTGCATTTTACTTTGTTAATTCCTTTTAGGAACTTGAAGGTTTCTATCATATCTCCCCTCTCCCTTCTGGTCTTGAGCAAGTACATGTTCAGTACCTTGAGGTGCTCCTCAAAGGACAAGCCTTGCTAGCCCTGAATCATTTTCATCACCCTACATTGCACCATGTCCAGCCTATCCTATCTTTCCTGCCATGTAAACTCCTGAACTGGGCACAGTACTCTAGGTGTGGCTTCACTAAGGATCTGTATATGGGAAGTATTACCTCTTTCCTTCATCTATGAATACCCCTCCCAATACAACCGCACATCCTACTCACTTTGCTATATACTTTGTTGCACTGACTCGATTGTTTGAGAGAGCCACTGAAGATAACTCAAGGTCCTGCTCCTCAGCCATAGTGCTAAGTCTCACCCACCAATCCAGCACACTCTCCTGGGTTTCTTGTTCCCTATGTGCATTACCTTGCACTTCATGGCACTAATTTCAATGACAAACCTAGGCCACCCTTTATCTTTAGTAAGTCCATATGCATTTCCTGTTTCCCTCACTATCCACCCTCCCACAGATCTTAGTGTCATCCGCAAAGAGACTGTTCTACATTCCCTCACTAATGGTGCTGATGAAGACATTGAAGAAGACTGGACTCAGGACAGATTAGATCCCTGTAGGCACCCTGCTCATGATCTCCCTCTCTTCTGATTTGACCCAGTTGATCACAACCTCTGCTGTCTCCCCTTTAACCAGTTACCTATTCAGTTTAATATGACCTTAGCCACACCCAGCTTTTCTATCATCATCAGCAAGCATATGTGAGAGCACTGAGTTGAAAGCCTTGCTGACGTTAAAGTAGATCAAATCCACAGCATGTCCCTATCCAATTTCCTCATCAACAAGTCAAAGAAAACTACCAGGTTAGTCTGACAAGACCTCCTGTCACAAATCCATGCTGGTATGTTGCAAAATATTGAATACAGTATTCATAAGCAAATTCATATTAGTTTAGCAAGCAAATGTTAAATTCAAATACTCTAATTGTTGATTTTTAGAATATTAGCCTGATATTGCTTAATTTTGGGACTTGATAGTACAAAAGAGGTCTATTTAGAGAACTTTGCTTGTTCTGTCATGAGATGTAGTAGCAGCACATCTAACCATTTTACCATGTGAACCTATGCTATTTTGTAAATCAGCTCATGATCCATGACACCTGTGACATCATTCATGATGTTACCTTTCCTGATGTCATTGTGTCACAGACTACTGATAAAATATTAGGCATATTACTTTAAGCCTATAATTAATTATGTACATATCTACTGTATATAACTGCAGAAAAGTGTGTGTGTATATATATATATATATATATATATATATATATATATATATATATATATATACCGTGCTACCATAGTTAGGGTTGAGGAGACACTTACATGTTAAACCAAAATTTTGCACCTTAATAACTTTGCAACCGTTTGACAGATTTGCCTGAAATTTGGAATACACAATCAAGATCCATATGCCTTGGGATCTGCCAATTTACATACCGGTTGGATACACGGCTACAAGTTATTAAGCATGATCTGCGTGCTTTACGCTTTTTCTGTAATTCTACGGTCACGCCTACAGGTCGCATGGTTTTCGTGACTGGCCTGAAATCTTCAGGAACGTGTGGCCAGGGTCCCCGATGTGCCTTTTGAAAATTTCGTGAAAAAATATTAAACTGTTCAAAAGTTATTCAAAAACAAGTTCCCATTTTAAGTCAATGGGAAAAGTTAAAAAAAGTTCAACACTTTCACAAATGCATTTTACTGTCGTAAATGGCCCTTTACTGTTACAAATCTGCCATTTTGTTTCATTTAGTGATCAGAAAAATGCTTGGCATTTAAAATTGAGACCCTATCAACCTAATTCTTTTTGTATTCACCTAGGCAGGGCCCTGAGGATGCTAGCCATGTCTTTATTTTGGGGTAAAACACCCCAGAAATATGTTTTTCAGATTTCTGAAAAAAGTACTTTAACAAAGTAATTATAGCACTCACGAAAGTGTAGCAAGTGCATGAAAGCTTTTCTCAAATCACGACACTGCTGGACACTATGCCCAAAATAACAGTAATTCTTTGGCATCCGCTGCAAAAGAACGGTTTGGAGTTTTGGACTGAAATTTGGAGGAACACAGCCGACATCTCAAAGATGTGCCTTTCAGTGTGTTGTTGAAAAAATATTACATGGCAGCAAAGTTACAGTACTCCAAAGTTGGCGCTTTTTCCCGTAGGATAGCATTCTGACATCTGACGCATTACATGTCGTTTGGCCTCCTGCTGCAAAATAACGGTTTGGTCTTTTGGGCTGAAATTTGTAGGAAACAGCCAACATCCCACAGATGTGCCTTTCAGTTGTTTGGTGAAAAAATATTACAGGAGGCAAAGTTATGGCACTCTGAACTTCTGTTTTCTTCCCTTAGGATAACATTCTGACGTCGCTGCGTCTTTCAGGGCCCGTATCACAGCGGTGCGAGATACGGACTTTAAATCAAAACAATTCTTAGCCCCTTCTGGGGGCTAAAACAAAACAACCAGGAAACTGATAATTCATATGACTTTAAAATTTTTTCCTATGTCGATGCGGTTACTGAGATATAAGCAATTTAATATTCCAAGTCCTCATTTTTGTGTTCTAAGAGTCATTATTTTGCATACATTCTTTGTACTCACTGTCTTTCTCTATGCAGTTTTGGGAAAACCAGCCTGTGCGCTTACATTACTGTTACCATTACCATTTCCTCTTGCGGTTCCATACCGTTTCACTTATCGCTCAACACACATACCATGGGTACCCTTTGCGTTTTCATTTCTTGGTTGTGTTTGCGTTGTTTTTAACATTTTCATCTACAGTACTGTTTCTCTTTCTGTTTCGCTTTGCATCACCATCGCATTACGATTTGCGTTTGTGGGCACAATGTTACTATGTGACAAGACATCACAATGGTGGGAGCGCGCTCCGCTGCACGATACATTCACTATTTCTCATTATCATTCTCAAAGAAGGAAATTAGAGGCAAAAACTCAGTTTAATGCATCAGTTAGGGTTGTTCCACAGCAACAAAGTGAGGAAATTCGGTGTTAGGGTTGAAAACCCTAACTCGATTCACCCCAGCAACACACACACACACACACACACACACATATGCAAGTACAGGAGGACCGGCAACATGACCAATGACAGACAACCAGCAGCAGGTGACAGAAATAACAAACAATTGTCTAAATGTACTACAAGACATCCCCACCCACCTGAACAGGTACTGCATGCTCAGTGGAGATCAACAGCAAAACTGAGGCTATGTACACCAAATGTACACATCCCTGATTGCAGCTGCACACAACGTACCACACTTAGTAGTTGCATGGCCTTACCTACCAATGCCCCACACCACACCACAACTGGTACTGTGCCGTTAGTCAATATAAATGCTGTAGGTGCATGATCACAGTTGTACAAAGGTTTTAACACTAGTGAGTATACATTATTTAAGAGAACTACATAAATTAACTACAAGACACAGCCATGCTCAAGATAAAAATAGTGTTGCATTTAGTATGTGATTTACATAGTAGTACATTTACTGCAACTGTTTACTCAAGATAGAGAGGCTGATGTAAACATATGGAAAAGCATTGCCTGTTCAATGCTGTGAAATTCGTACTGCCAGTATCAGATGCATTCTTACTGATGAAGGTGTACTGCAGATGTACATACATATACCTTCAGTGTGTTTGAATACTAAAGATGCAGTAAGTATTCTTTGTAAGAAACAGTGTAATTGCTTGGATCAGGCCAAGCAACTTCTAAATATCATAGCACTACTGAGCCAACAATGATGTAGCTGTATCAGAGATGTCTATAGGATAGATTTTCCTGTAGGCACTTACTGAGTATGTTGTACCTGATAAAGACAATGTCATTGCATCTATGATGACTAACTTATTGAAATAGTGATACATTTACTATTGTTGCAATGAGTGATCTATGCCACTTATGGACACAGCCTAATTTTTTAACAGTTGTTTCATATTCAGGCTGTATGCCTAGTGTTTGGTTTTGCCACACTTCTGTCACTGATGCTATCAAAGTGATAACTATGTTAATTGTGCTGCAACAGGAATCAAGTAGGTATAGTGTAGATATAAATAGAATGTTTTAGTATTGATTTAACTCACAATGGGATAAGTGTACTAGGACGGCAGGGGTTATTCTTTATCACTGACTCTGTCAGTTATAATCACACTAAGGTTTCGATGACTGTAATGATTGAGTTACACTGTTAATCTTCATGAGTTCATATTCACAGCCATTCTCCAGTAACTAGACAGTGGATGGTGTAACTGGGTGGGACACTGTGTTCAAAGCTCCTGCAGTGCCTAGCAGAGGAGAGTATCTACACATGAAGGTAATTAAGCAATAAGGCATGACCAACGGTTATGTTAAATGGTCTGTTAATCACCTCTAGGGGTTTAATGTTGAATGAGGCGTGGCGAGTGCCACATGTCGCTAGACAGTGATAAACTGACCATTAACATAATACCTGGGAGTGGCTTATTGCTATCATAATAAAACTGTTTTTTAAACAACATTAAACCATGTTCATCATATGGTTAGGCTCTACATGTATGTTAATAAAAACTAAACATAAGGCTGTTAGAATGTTTACAGCCAATTAGAAAGCTGCATTTCTCAAACCCTTTTATAATCAGATATATTATACCTGTACAACTCCTTGGTTTTGCTCAACTGTATTGCTCAGGTGGCCCACCACATGTGGTGTGGTGTGGGGCATCGTTGGTAAGGCCATGCAACTATTAAGTGTGGTACGTTGTGCAGCTGCAATCAGGGATGTGTACGTTTGGTGTACATGGCCTCAGTTTTGCTGTTTATCTCCACTGAGCATGCAGTACCTGGTCAGGTGGGTGGGGATGTCTTGTAGTACATTTAGACAATTGTTTGTTATTTCTGTCACCTGCTGTTGGTTGTCTGTCATTGGTCGTGTTGCCTTGGTCCTCCCCATACTTGCATATGTGTGTGTGTGTGTGTGTGTGGTGCTGGGGGTTGAATTCAGAGTTAAGGTTTTCAACTAACACTGAATTCCTGGCTTTGTTGCTGTGGAACAACCTTAACTGATGCATTAAATGGAGTATTTTGCCTCTAATATATATATATATATACATACACACACACACACACAGTGGCGTCCCCAGGATAAAATACAATTCTACAGCATTTTGTAGCACTCTGCAGAATGATGTGGAAGACCTACTGAATAAAGCAATGTAATTTCAGATGTGGTCCCTTTGTCATTCAGGAAAATGTGACACTGACAGGATGAAGTGAATGCCAGAGTTTCCTGCATGACAAAGGGACTAATTGCCATTTAAATTACATTGCTTTATTCAGTAGTCTGCTGCAGCATACTGCAGAATGCGTTAAAATGTGTTTCATCCTGGGGATGCCACTGTATGTATGTGTGTGTGTGTGTGTGTATATATATATATAAATATATATATATATATACACACATATATATATATAGTAGCACATTAAGGTAGTGCTATGTTAGTTGAGTAGCACGCTTTTCAGGTTAAAAGGGTCAAACTTTGCACCTTAATAACTTTGCTACTGTTCAATGGATTTGCCTGAAATGTGGCAGGCATGGGGCATAACCATACGTCTTGGGATCTACCAACTTTTGTAATGCTCTCGGCTATACAGCTGCGGAGTTATTAAACAACATCCCTGTGCGTATTTCAATTTTTTGCTAATTCTTTGCTCACACCTACAGGTTACACAGTTTGCATGACTGGTCCAAAAACTTCAGAGAATGTGCGGCCAGGGTCCCAACATGCCTTATGAAGATTTCATGAAAAATATTGAACAGTTCAAAGTTATTCAAAAAAATTTCCCATTATAAGTCAATGGGAAAAGTTAACAAAAGTTCTACACTTCCACAAATGCACTTTTAGTGGCAAATGGCCCTAGCAGTGTCATAAATCCACCATTTTGTTTTCAATTAGTGATCAGAAAAATGTTTGTCTTTTAAATTTGGGACCCTCTAGCAACACAATTATTTTTGTGTTCACCTAGTCAGAACCCTGAGGATGCTAGCCATGTCTTTATTTTGAGGTAAAGCACCCTAGAAATATGTTTTTCAAATTTCTGGAAAAAGTAGTGTGCAAAGTAAGTGTCAGCACTCGACACTTTCACAAATGCTTGCAAAAGCTTTCACAAATCATGACACTACTTTTCAGACTATGGCTAAAATGACAGCAGTTCTTTGTCACCCTGCTGCAAAAAGAAAGGTTTGGTCTTTTGAGCTGAAAATTGGAGGAATGCAGCCAACATCTCCCAGATTTCCTTTCTGTGGTTTGGTGAAAAATATTGCATGGCTGCAAAGTTACGGTACTCTGAAGTTGGCATTTTTTTCCCATATGCTAACATGGTGGCGTGACGCTATGCCTTTCAGGGCTCAGATCTCAAAATGATGCATGATACAGATTTTTTTGCTGCGAGTATCTGGGCTATGCAATAGTAAATACCTAGTCAAGAAAATCATGATTTTTGTAAAATTTAATTTTTTTCGTGCGGTTGCTGAAATTTGCAATTTAGTACTTCAATGCTCGTTTTAAGCTTGATGCCCATTGCAATGCATACATTATTTCTGTTTCTCTATGCAACTGTTCAGGAAAAACAGGGTATGCACTTCCATTACTGTTACACTTTCTGTTTCAACTTGCATTTTGTTCCCATTTGCATTACTGTTCCTGTGTACACCACCGTGTGTTACCTTTGCTTTGTTGATTTACACTTGTGTTTTTGTTACTGTTACCATTTGTGTTTCCACCTTGTGTTTGCATTGGTGTTCCTGTTAGTATATCCACAAGACTTCACTTGGTGGGAAGCTCCTGCCGCTGCATTACATTAACTATTTCTCATCATCATTCTCAAAAGGGAAATTAGAGGCAACAACTCTGTTTAATGCATCAGTTAGGGTTGTTCCACAGCGACAAAAGTGAAGAAATTCAGTGTTAGGGTTGAAACCCCTTGGACCCCTCCTGCCCACCCCCAGAACTGGCACTGTGGTGCATGTTGAGTCATCAGTCCTCAATTCGCACCCAATTATCCTATTCCTCAGCTTCTTTACACATGTGATGGGGTGAGAGTTGGGCTGACCACCCCAAGATGCACCCGATGCTGGTTCTGAGGGGTGGGCTGGAAAAGGAGTCAAGGGACTCAACCTAACACCAAATTCCTCACCTTGGTGCTGTGGAACAACTCTAACTGATGACTAAACTGAGTTTTTGTGTCCTATATATATCTATATCTATATCTATATCCATATCTATATCTATATCTATATCTATATCTATATCTATATCTATATCTATATCTATATCTATGGGATACAAAGACAAAAACTCAGGAAATGTAGCATTAGGGTTTTCAACTCTTACTCTCAATCCCTCCACCAAGCTATAGGTCCCATATCATGGCTCATGGGTTTGCTGCTTCAAGCTACTGCTCTGGGACCATGCCCAAGGTGTAACATACTATAGGTGTCTTATTGAAGTATTACCATATGCAAAGGAGTAGACTGGTTGGGCATGACCCAGACCGCTACCTTGGTTTGTAGAGTAAAGGGTAAACCTGTTGTGCTTAGTCCCAAGCCCGCAGACCATGAGCTGATCATTAGACTAGTTGGGCACAATCCCAGGCCTGTAGCTTGCTTTGTAAGGCACAGCATGCCCTTGTGAAGCAACAAACCCAAGGGATACAGCCTAGATGTAGCTTTGTTCGAGCAGAAGTGATACAAGCCTTACATGATGCAGCAGACACATGGAACATGGTTCCAGATCTGTAGCTTGCTTTGTGCATGGCCCTGTGGCTCTTTTGTCAGGCAACAGTTCCATGAACACAGCCCTGCACCTGTATCTTGCTTTATGCTGGGCTCTGCAGGCCCTACACAAAACAGCAGATCCATGGGGCTTAGCCACAGAGCTGTAGCTTGAAGCAACAGACCTATGGGACATGACCCCAAACCTCTAGCTTACAATAATAGTGCATAGCTCCAGACATTTGAGGCATGGTCCCAGACCTGTTTCAAGCAGCTGACTCTTGGCCCTGGACCTTCAACATAGCCTAGGGTCATGAGGGTAGGGTTAGAGGTTGGACATTAAGGTTGAAAACCCTAACACCACATTTGTTGACTGATAATGGATTCTCATTCTCACTGACCCCATCCCACCCACATCATGTCATGGAATTACACCACCCACTTTCCCCACCCAGTGATCCCAATGTCAAATTACAGTAAACCCCCATCCAAACCCACTCTCTAGCCCATAACCACCCTCCTCTCCTAGCTGAAAGATACACACACGAAACAAAGAACTGCTGGCAGTATAGCTTAGAGGATAGAATAATGATCTGTGAATGAGCTTGGTACATGCAGAAGTCCTGGGTTTGATTCCCACAACCTCCACTTGCATACTCTGTGTTTCTGAGCAAGTCACTTAACCACTACAGTGCTCCTGGGTTGCCCTGAAAACAGGCACTTGTACCTAGTGAGTCTTACCTGGTTACAAAAGAATAAAGAAACAAGAAAATCATCTGACACTGGAGCAAAGAGATGTCCTCTTCAGTCATTAGTGTTCTGCAATAAAATGAATGAACAATGATGCTCTCACGTATAGTAACACCAGATTGAATGTTTGTCAGTCAATCAGGTGTTACCACAAGTGAAGATGTCATCATTCATTCATTCTATTGCAGGGCACTGATGTGGAAGAAAGTGATACACTCACTCAAATGCTGAATACATTTTCTATTTTTCCAGGTGTATGTATCCTTTAAATTTGGGACTGGGGAGGAGTAAGAGAGGTGGTAGGAGGTGGGTAGGGTGGGGGTTCACTGTGATTTGACTTGGGAGGACAAGCACAGGGTGGTGGGTAGGTGGATAATGTGGTTTGTGTGATTTGGCCTAATGGAGGAAGGGATAAGAATGAACATTAAGGATCTGACTATTACTTGTTTTCTGTATGCTAGAGGTTGGCAGGGTGAGATTCTTCATTTTTATAGTCTGGGTGGTAGAGAGGAATGGAGTCACTTGCTCAGTCAGTCATGGATTAAAGATAAAAGTTGTTTTAAACAAAAAAAGCTTCGAAACAAATTTGGAGTGAAGACAAGTAACTAGTCAAGCTACACATAATATAAAGTTTCCAACTTTGAACAACCTTACTAGTATAGTTTCATTTGCTGCATCTTGAATCATGCCCAAGGAACCAGTTCTCTGCCTCATGCTCTAATCTCTATATAGCATCCATATGGAACTGCTACCCTCTTCTCCACACACTGGGACAACTGATATGGAGTTACATCCCAATAAAGTATATAGTGTGCTTATGCTCAGCCTCTGGTAAGGGACAACAGGTGGATAATGAGAAAACTGAATGAATCTGGTGGGTGTGGTGAAAGGTGAAATTCAATTTGTGGACGGTTTTGCTGCATTTTCTTACCTTTGTTCTAGTTCCCTCCAAATTAGGGTTTTAAACATCTTAGTCAGGCTATGAGACAGATAACATTAAACCTACAGTATTGTGCAACCAGTTAACATCCTGTTAGCACCGGAGCTGTTAAGGCTTTGCATAGGAAATGTCTTCATCACTGAAATCGGGTAGTATGCTGGTTTCTACTGAGCTTGGAATGAACTGCCTGAATATACTTTCAACTGTAAGTCACAATCTGCAGCAGATAGGGAAAAACAAATCTACTACATGTCAGCTCACTGTAATCATATAAATAGAATGAGTTTCTAACTGGTGGCAAAATATGTTTATGGTAAACTATGCTGTAGGGCAGCTGAGCATACCAGTCTGCCAGTGCAGTCCTGCACTACACAAGCACACCTATGGTAATTGCGTGCCTGTGCATGTATATTAGCTGACAGGCATCAGAAGCCCTTCTGACGTCTGTCAACATTCTTTCACTGCAAACTCCTCCTTTGGTCCATCCAAGTGCAGTCACAGTCACCGAGGCATCCAAAGTGAAATCCGTCACTGACTTTGCGAGTTGACATGCTGCATTTTCTTACCTTTGTTCTAGTTCCTCCAAATTAGGGGTTCAAACATCTTAGTCAGGCTATGGGACAGTTAACATTAAACCTGCAGTAGTGTGCAACCAGTTAACATCCTGTTAGCACTAGTGTTGTTAAGGCTTTGCATAGGAACATACCTCTCAAATGTCACACATTACAAGGTATGTCACTCATTTGCCCTCAGAAATTCTTTGTCCCACATGGAAAGGTGATATTCCATATTTCCCACTGAGACTTTAAAGCAGAAATTCATAATACTGTATTATGTTCAGTTATCATTAAACATTAGGAACACAAGTGCACTGATAGCCATTGTGTTCTGAGCTTTACAGTGCCATGTTTGATGATGTGTCACACATTTGATCATTTGTCACATATCTTGTCACACATTTCTGTGGAAGAAAGGTTGAGGAGTATGCAAAGGAAATGTCTTAATCACTGAAATCTGGTAGTAAGCTGGTTTCTGCTGAGCTTGGAATTAACTGCCTGAATATACTTTCAACTGAAAGTCAAAATCTGCAGCAGATGGGGAAAAAAACAAACCTACTACATGTCAGCTCACTGCAATCATGTGAACAGAATGAGTTTCTAACTAGTGGCAAAATATGTTTACGATAAACTATACTTTAGGGTGGCTGAGCATACCAGTCTACCAGTGCAGTCCTGCACTACATAAGACACCCTATGGTAATTGTGTGCCTGTGCATATATATTAGCTGACAGGCATCAAGCCCTTCTGACATCTGTCAACATTCTTTTACTGCAGACTCCTCCCTTTGGTCCATCTGGTGCAGTCACACAGTCATGAGGTATCAAAGTAAAATCATGTCACTGGCTTTGCCAGTTGACATGCTGTAACCCATTCTTCCATACTGCACTGGGATGCTAACATCGTAAGCAGTAGTGCTGCTGTGTGGAATTTTCAAGTTCTGTTGGCACTTGAATTCCATGACATTTAGAAATTCTATCTAATTCAGTAGAATTTTCTGTCTGAAGTGGAATTGAAATTCTGAAAGCAGAGTGTTAGCTATGGAATCATATTCCACAGTTTATGTAAACTAGAGATTCATTTTTTCAAACCACAGAATAATATTCCACATATTACTTAATCCATGGACTATTATTCCATAGTTTATATAAAATGCTTTTAGAATTCTGCAGAATTAAAGGAAATTCAAAAGTATTTTATTTGCAAATTGCCAATTTGCAGGAATTTTACAAGTGGAATTGTACATTCCTCACAGCTGTAATGGAACCTTACCATCAGGCTGCCTTGCAGCAAGATTTTGAAAGTTGCTAGCTCACCTCCACTGGCCAAGTTATAGAACACAGTTGTTGATACTGATACCAAATTAAATATGGAGCACCTTGTAATGCAATGGCCACACTAAACTATACTTAACTGTGGAAGCAGTATAAGCATGATGGTTTAAGGCTCTAAGCTGCAAATCTGGTGACCTCCAGCAAACCAGACCTGTGTTTGAATCCCACAGCTTCCACTTACATACTGTGACCCTGACCAAGTCATTTAATTTTCCCTGTGCTTCGGGCTGCACCTGTAAAAAAGCTTTCAGCTTAGTGTGCTACTCCTGGTTAAACAACTAAAAAAAACAACTGCCTGTCTATGGCCCAGCAGCATGCACATATGTGATATTGCAGGCATAGTAAATGAGCTTTGAAAGGTTATCATACATAGAAGGCATGCCAAAATGTCAACATTTAGTGTTCCAATTTCCTTTATTATGGAGCACAGTTGGAGTGATACTGAAAAGCATAAAATAGCAGCTTTTAGTGATAAGGAGCTGCTGGGCCACATAAGTACAGGAAAAAGCTGCATAAAATTCCTAAGCCTCACATTGAGACAGCTTGATAGATAGATAGATAGATAGATAGATAGATAGATAGATAGATAGATAGATAGATAGATAGATACACTGTATAGACACATACATCAGTGCCAGCCAGGATGCAACATGGTAATGTTGCTGTATATCTAAAATGTTGCAGTATGCTGCAAGGAATAGTGTAATTCAATTGCAATTAAGTGCTTTTTTTAATGCTGTTGGTCATGGCTGGCTCCACTATATATATCACCTATATGTAACACAACACAAAGATAATGCATTTTATCTTAACATGTGACATACTGAAGCTGATCTCTAGATAGCATACTATCTAGAAGTCAACTACATCACAACCATATTATCTTGAACACTATGATTTTGGTTAACTGCCTGGGACTACTGAACTAATGAGAGAGCAGTTAATAGTGCTTGATGATATCAGACTAGAAATACAGTATGTAGTGTTTTAACTGTGAATTGTAATCAAGGTAGTGAAATAAAAAAAATGTTTTAGCTCCCAAATAATCTAATGTTAAAGATTTAGATCTGAAAACATTTGATATGTACACAATGTTATTTCTGCTCACAATTTCTCAAACTAACTTCTCCTTTGCAAATTCTGAAGTTCCCCAAAGGCATAAAAACAAAACTTAACATATTAATTGTTACATAGTATATAGTAGAGCACTGTTCTGTATAGAATTCCATCCTTCAAAATGCTGTTGTACCACAGTTCAAAGGTCATGGACTCTGACTGTTCCTTCTGTGGTACAACAGCATTCTAAACCTCTAGAGACAGCACAAGTCAATTTATTCTGAAAATGAAAGAAGAACCATACACACATTTCACATAATACATACACTATTAAAAATACAGGATGGGCAACTTTATGCACAACCAGTGTGTTCTGTCACCTCAGGTTATGATTCCCACAGACCTCTCGAGCTTGGTCTCAAAGTAAAAGTGATCAGAATCCTCTGTGGCAGAACATAAAGACAGTGGTATGTGACCATATATAACAAAGCTGTGTTTATAGAGAGGATGTGATGATGTCAAACAGACATCAAGAGCAAAGCTTGACAGATCTGTATGACTCCATCACATCCCCAGGATGGAAACACAGTCTTAGTTCTGCATGGTCACCCATACACAATTTTATATATTATATGGTTACAAAATAGAACAGCCAAGTGATCAAGTATGTGGCAGCTTTAATTCAACATAAAAAGACAATTGGTGAGGCTGCATCTGGAATACTATGTTCAGTTTTGTAGACCATATCTCTGAAAGGACATAGACAGAATGGAGGCAGTCCAAAGAAGAGCAATGATAATGGTGAAAGGAATACATCAGAAACCATACAAGCAAAGACTGGAAGACCTCAATATGTATACCCTGGAGGAAAGGAGGGAGAAGTGAGACATGATAGAGACTTTCAAGTACCTCAAGGGGATCAACAAGGTTCAGGAGGGCAGCATCTTTCAGAAAAGAGATGTGCAAGAACAAGAGAGCACAATATGAAGCTAGGGGAGACTCAGGAAACATGAAGAAGTATTTTTCACAGAGAGAGTGGTGGAGGCATGGAACAGACTCCTGCAGAGTCATAGGGGCAAAAATGATAGGTAAATTCAAGAATGCATGGGATAGACGAAGGCAACCCTAGTGGTAGGAAAGAGAAGGTAAGCTGCAAATCAGTTAGAATCTGGAGTTTATGTAGGTAGGAAATGGGCATACTAGGTGGCCCAGGCAGGTCATAGCTGCTGTCAAATTCTATGTTTCAATGTTTCAGTTGTTTTAGTGTGCCTCAGGCTAGGAGACATTATTATCAGGCTCTTACCATCTATACTTAGTGCTCCCACTTGCTGTGGTCTCTACGCTCTCTGAAACCATCGGTCTTGAGTCTCTTTCATTCTGTTCCTTGAATAGCAGTCAGACTGTTTTTTAAGGTGATGAATAGGTACACTTTAACACCTATGTTTGTCCCTGAGTAAACTCAGGTGTGAATTAGCATGGACACGTGCTGCTAAATAACATCACCATTTTCCCATTAATTATTTTTAAAAGCCATGTTTTCAATCAATCTGGTGGGATGTCAAGGCAGAAAAGTTGTTTTGGTGTTCTTGTGACATCAGAATGATACCACAACAATATTTCATGACCTTTGAACTGTACTACAACAAGAAAATTATGTGTATGGAAATTCATACACAATAGAGAATAACCATATACTATATACTGGTTGTGCATAGTTGCAATTCGAGTATTCTCTATGTTTTAATCAGACTCTCTCTCTCTCTGTATTTTTGAATCTATAATTTTTTATGTGTGAGGCTGAACAATATCATAGTAATATTTTATGTTGGTTACAGTAATTTATTTGTAATTTTAAATGGTTAACTTACAAATGTGTTGAACATTTTGATGAAGGATGATGCCAGGATATGAAAAAGAGTAAGGTCTCAACTATTGGAGTCACCTTGGCAAGGTGCTGACCTTAACCATTAGATACCATTGAAATCCATTTGACCAAAGACTCCTTAAATGACTTCTAGATGCATCTGTGGATAAGTGGGATACAATATTTATTTTGTTTTTAAAGGAAAACGTGCAGAATTTGCTCTGTCCTAAGAAGAAAATCCCCGAAATGTTTAAACACATAAGGTACTTAAACATTATACATGAAAATGTTAAAGATTTCAGTAAAGAGATATTGAGAGAGATTAAGTCAAACTGTTTCAACATAATTACATTCAGCAATGAACTGTCCATAATACTTAGCTAGACTATTCTTATTAACATGTCTATATTAATTACTACTATAACAGATTTATGGCATGTGTGTTATGTCATTCTGTACTAGCTAGCCATTTTGAGCATTATGACAAGCACAGTAAGTGATATTGTTTATAACTTCTATGTGTCTAAGAAATGTTAGCTTTGTTTTTCCTATGTTGCAACAACATGGTTTCCTCCAAAACATGTTATGCAAGTGTGTGGAGTTCATCCTAAGTTAAGGTTTTCAATTAATGCATAAATTACCAGTTAGAATTTTAGAAAAATCACTGTCACCAACTTAAAACATAGCTGTGATATTGTACAGTATTCTGGGTAAAGAAATCTATATTTCAAAAATGCAGGGAGTTGTTATTAAACCATTAAAATTCTTATGGTCAGCTATTACATACTAAAGTAAAAGTCATTATAAAGATCTTAAATTTAATATCATATCCTGCATGAAATGAAATGGAGGATGACGTTATCCAGTAATGATGGGGTCATGAATTTTTATTGCATCATAATTAGACCTCAGCAGAAAAAGTGTAGGAAGCCAAGATTGCACTCATAACTGGATTTTGATCTATAATTTGATCATCCTCAGTCTCTTTACCTTACAACCACTTTTGTTCAATTTTGCATGGAAGTGATCTGAAACCCTTATTTATGTGCTATGTTTCATCATTATCAACCAAATGAAATCAATCTGGAAAAGCTGTAAATTGATCGAAAAACTAGGGTCAGTATTTAACTCACAAGTGACCACTGCAAGAGTTGCATTGCAATAGTAATATCACCAGAAGCTGCTAAGTGTAGTATCACATTGAAGTGGCACTACTGACAGCCAAAAACCTAACAGCCGCTCCTGACCGACATTATCAAATCACCTCAAGTCTCTCCTGGTCACTGAAAAAATGCTCAACTGTTTGATTTTATCAATGTGTCTCTAGGTACAAATGTCAATGTCAACACATACATCACTATTTTATGTCTCCACATGTTCTCCCAATCTAAGAAAAATGTCCAGTGAGATGCATTACCTTTTTAATGCCGAAGCACATCATGCCTCTTCCTGACTGTCTATATGTGGCAACACCTCCTGACCTTCCGATAATGTTAAAAACAAATACTGTACTTTTTATATGTTTCTTGGTATTTTGCAGTAATTTAATTTATAATAGCAATACAGCCCGCTATGACAGGCCTTACTTTGTCAGTCTTTACTTTAAGAGGGTAAGCACCAAGGCATATGCCTGTATGGCCTGTCTCTTATTAAAGAGCAGGTCAGATTCTTAGTTAGTCACCTGCTCTAGCTAAAATAGGACATACTTGAATATGTTCCACGATACACTCAATCTCTGCACATGAGTGCTTTTGATGGAGGAATCTAGGAATCTAAATCACAATAATTAGAACCCCTTAACTTTTTAAGGAACAATTATCCTACAACAGAATGGAAGTAATGTAGATTGTTGCAAACAGAAACAAGTCATCTACCTGCTAAATTCTCTCAAAATTGACAATTCTGAATAAGGCCTATCTGTGGAGTGCAAATCACTTGTATGATTTCATCCAATTAGTGCTCAGGACCACAGTACCTCTCACCCTGTGCATAGTTGTTGCTTCACTCAACAATGTTAAGTGCATCATTCCACTTCAGAGATGGGGAGGAGCATTGCATTCCTTAAAATAAACACATGGGGCCTGATTCTAGTACACATACACCGGTGTAACAGCAGCTACTTCAAGTAGAATGGCTAAGTAGAACTTAAGCCAGCAATTGCAACTTGCACGAATCTACAAAAGTGGCCTGCGACATTCGCAGGCCGCTTGTGCCGAACAGCAGTTACGCTTGGCAGTTGTGCCATTAACCCACTGTGACATGACGCTAGAGGGTTTACAGCAGCAATGCACCCTATTCCAGAAGGGCAGCAACAAAGACCCCAATGTCGGGATTCTACAAGAAACCCCTGGAGGACAACCGGCATCATAAGTTATACTGCAATTAGCTGGTGTAACTTACATATGTCTTCCGAGGGTCTGTAGAACCCAGTCCATGTGCCCCCCATGCCCTGATCTCCCTGTTGTTGCCCCAATGTGCACCACACAGAACCAGATCTAGACTTGGGGCACGATCTTGCCACATCCCCCACTGTAAATGCCCCGTACAGTAAGTGCCCTGCAGGTTGCTCACCTCAACCTCCTGAGTAATACTTGCCCCACAGGGCTGCCCACACCCTCAGCCCCCTGGCTCCTCCATTGTAAAATGCTCCACAGGATGGCGCTGTCATCCCCTCACCCGTGCCCCGACCCCCAAGTCGCTGGCATAAATGTAGCACACATCTGATAAGCCCTGGTAGTCTAGTGGCCCTCCACCCCAGTCATGCCAGTCCACCCAGCACCCCCACCCATCCCCAGCCAGTGACTGGCACAGCCCACCTCTCACCACCATGGCCCAGCCACCGACTCAGTTCAGTATGGTGCATACTGTAAAAAGCACTCAGAAATAATTTCTGGGTGTGTCTGTTCAATAGCAGCTTATACTGGACTCAGTCGGACTGGCCATGTCATGAAATGAGCTGGCCATACTGCTGGAGTGATGGTTGGAGGTGCTAGATGGGCTGGCATGGCTAGAGTGGATCTCAGGGAAGGAAAATAAAGCAATGAAAGAATACAAAGTAGTACTAAATTACACTGTAATTACAGTACAATGTACACAATGCCACATGGCAGAACTGTGGGTATCATATCAGCAGAAGGTAGCACAAACATATGTACAGCAGCATAAGGTGATCCTAATTTAATGTTTTGCATGAAACAATAGTGCAGAGTCAAATTGCATTGAGGGCTCTATATGGCACGTTGGGGGCTGGGGGATGGGGTGCCCTGCAGGGCAGTTAATGTAGGTTTCAGGGGGCAGGGGTGGACAGCCCTGTGGGCACCTCCTGTGGCTAGCTGGAGAAGGGGGACAGTTGTGTACTGCACTGCAGCTTGCCACATGCTTACCAGGTGCGCCCAGTTCAGCATGCTTGGCTGCATGTTGCAAGTTGCAGAACTTAGCTGCAGAGACCCTGCCCTTCTAGAATAGGATGCAGGGTCAATGTCGACAGTTGCAGGTGGCACAAGTTGCGTTTGGTGGCAACTTGCTCCACCCTTCTAGAATCAGACCCATGGAATGTTAAATATGCTATAAATTAGGGTTACTTAGAATAGGACAATTCTGATCTGATTTCTGGATTTAAGATTTTAAGAACTTCTGAATCTTATCTGGATTCCATTTCACATCCTAAAGAACCAACAAATTGGATTTAGGATTCAGAATTGAAGTCCTAAATACAAAACGCTTATGTAAAAATAGGTTTTAGGATTTAGTTTTAGATTTTGGAGTCCTGCCCCTACGATCGTGCACTATTCATCCTCTGCCCTTCACGCTGTCCGCCTTTTCCCCCCACTCTAGTACACAACATACATGCACTGTAGGGTACTGGGTATTGTGTGGAGAGGTGGGAGGAGGGTGTGGGACTGTGAACAGTGGAGGATGAATGAAGGGTCTGGGGCAAAATGGAACCAGAGCGTGGTCCGCCATGTCTGGTTTCATTACCCAAGGGCACTAAAATGGTGGTAGACAGATGGTCTGAGTGGCCTGAGAGGTTCATATAACTTGGGTAGTGACCCAGAGGCCCTTGTAATGGCTTCTAATTCAGTCATTATGGAAGCACTGGATGTCATTGCTCCTGTCCGTGTTCGTCCTCTCTATCTTCACCCTCAATCCCAATGGTTTGATGGGACTCTGAGGATATGTGGCAACAAGGACAGAAGGTTACATTGCTGGTGGAAATCCACCCTCGATGCCGACCACCTTAGATTTATGGACCATTATCATATCCATCAATCTGCAATCACCTGTAAGAAAGCAGAGTTCTTGTCCGGGGAGATTGCAGCTGCTCAAAATCAACCAGCTCAGCTATTCCAAACTGTGGACAGACTGTGCAACCCAGCCTGTTGACAAGTCCAGAAAGCTTTTCACAAGAAGAGTGCAATGAACTTGCTCTAATTTTTGCTAATGAGGTGCTCGACATCAGGTCAGTGCTCCATCCAGCACACTCTATGGGTGTTGCCGTGGATCAAAGCAGGGTCGCTCATCCTCGGCTTTTTGGAGTACATTTGTCTGACCTTCTTTCATGGATGTCATGCGGATCATCCAGAGTGTGCATCCTATATGCTGTAGTTTGGATCCAGGACCTACCTCCCTGATTCTGGGTTGTATTGATTCTATCAGTCCCGTCCTAGCTCAGATAGTCTGGTACTCCTTGGAGACAGGTGAGTTTCCAAGCTCACTGAAAGAGGCAGTGGTGGCACCACCACCAAAGAAAGCTTCTTTAGACCCAGACTGCCTTGCAAACTACAGACCTATCTCTAACTTTCCTTTTAGGGAAGGTGATTGAGAAAGTAGTGGCCACTCAGCTGGAGGACCATCCTTGACATCTATGAACCTCTCCAGTCTGGATATTGAAAGAGGCATAGTACTGAGACAACACTGGTTCAGGTGCTCAATGATCTCCTGATGGCTAGAGATAGGAGGAGCCATTCCATTCTGGTCCTTCTAGATTTCTCATCAGTGTTTGACGCTGTGGACCATGGGGTTCTTCTTAATTGACTAGAGGTTCATCTGCGGTCTGTCAGGTACAGTCCTCAGGTGGTTTACATCATTTCTCATGAGAAGATCTCAGAGCGTGGTGTCAGGCCTTTATTCCTCGGACCCAGTTTCTCTATCATGTCGGGTCCCTCAGGGCTCAGTGCTGTCCCCATGTTGTTCACAGTGTATTTCCTGCTCCTCGGAGACATTGTAAGAAAGTATAGGCTGAGGTTTCACTTCTATACTGATGATACCCAGCTCTACCTTTCTTTTGCACCCTGACCAGGAAAGAGCTGTCTCGGTCTTTAATAGCTGCCTCACTGAAATCCAGGAGTGGATGGATGACAGCTGGCTGAAGTTGAACTCTGATAAGACTGAGGTATTGGTTGTGGACCTGGGTCACGGATATGGGGGCTGGGTGGGAGCTCACCCTCTGGACCTTTTCTTGGGGCGTGCCACTCTGACCTCTGAATGGGTGCGGAATCTGGGGGTAATTTTGATTAAAGACTGACCCTGCATTTGCAGGTGTCAGCTGTCATCAAATCCTCATTCTACCGTCTGAGGAATTTCTCCAGGATTAAGCATCTTGTTCCATCCGGTGACCTTCCTCTCTGATCCACGCCTTTGTGTCCTTGTGTTTGGACTATTGCAACTCTCTGTACCTAGGGCTTCCAGGGTGGAAATCCATTGCCTGCAGCTGGTGCAGAATGCGGCAACCCAGCTTTTAACAGGATCATCACAGTCCTGTCATATTTCACCGTGCTGCATGGACTGCACTGGCTGCCAGTTAAGTGGCGGATCACCTTTAAAGTCGGTCTTCTGACTTTTAAAGCCCTACATGAACTGGGCCTGGACTATCTGAAAGAGCTTTTGGTTCCTCACTGCCCTTGGTGATTGCTCCACTCAGCTGATGAGGGTTACTAGAGATTCAAGGGTGTGCCTGAACTCTTCTGAGGTGAGGGCATTTATGTATGCCACTCCCACCCTTTGGAATTCTCTACCCTGTCAGTTACGTGAGTGCATGACTGTGGAGAGTTTAAGCAAGCACTAAAAACTTATCTGTGGAACCAAGCTTTTAGCAATTAACTAAAGATGCCCTCTGGAATTCTCTACCCTGTCAGTTACATGAGTGCATGACCGTGGAGAGGTTTAAGCAAGCACTAAAAACTTATCTGTGGAACCAAGCTTTTAGTAATTAACTAAAGATGCTATCAGTTTGATTTTACTGACTGTTATTGAGATGTTTGTCTGTTGACGTTCTGATTTTAATTATTGTTAAGGAACCTTGGTTTTGAAAGGCACCATACAAATAAAGTTTATTATTATTATTATTTTGAACTGCAAATCCATTTTTATAATACAAGTGTGGTAAGGATTACTAAAAATGGTATAATTCAAATTCCATTCCTATGGGTAAGCAGGGTTAAACAAGGGTGTCTACTAACTCCAATACTGTACATTTTGTATATATAGACACTCTAGCAGAGATGCTAGAACTAATGTATACCATTTCTCCAAAGATTCATGATAAAGAGATTCATCTGCTAATGTATGCAGACAATAGCTTATTGTGTTCCTTACTCTGTTAAGTCTTAAAAGAGCTATTGATACTACTCAGTTACACCTACAGAAGTTGGAACTCACGTTAAACATAGTAAAATCTAAGATCCTAGCTTTTGGGGAAAAAAGAAGTTTTGATAGGATCTCTGTGGCTATCCCTCTGGATGTAACGACTTGCCATAAATATTTCAGTATCTATTTTGATTCTGCTAATTCTTGGAAAAATCACATCACTATTGTTAAGAAACAAAGTATCTTAGCCTTTAAAGCCATCATAAGATTTGGGTATAATTTCATAAGTAATTTGTTCACAGTGTTGAAATAGACATTTGAGGCAGAGTTTGTTAATGGCATTATGTATGGGGCAGAACACTGGGCTTTAAGAGCTCCTGACATAGTTGTCTACTTCTGTGGATCCTAACTCCTTGAGACATGTTTTTTAATAAGGTTGTTGTTATTCTGTCATTTTACAGTTTGTGTCCTCACTTCTGACTGCAATGGCCATGCCACACACTCCTCTGTATAGTTTTCCGTGGTTTTGCCTTTGCTGCCAGACTACATCATAAGTGATGTCATTTGTAGGTGAGCATTCCCTGAACTGCGACCAAGTGCTGAATGAAGAGACCCTTCAGGCTCTGAGCTCATTTCGGTCCCGTCAACAGAGAC
The DNA here is from genome assembly GCA_016271365.2 of Neoceratodus forsteri. NCBI lineage: Eukaryota > Metazoa > Chordata > Ceratodontiformes > Ceratodontidae > Neoceratodus > Neoceratodus forsteri. Next base: position 676,956,174 of record CM028135.1, read on the forward strand.
ACATTACTTCATTCCAGTTCAGGTTGTAAACAAAAAAAAAAAAAACAACACAGAGATAAATGAAAACAAATCAGGGCAAACACGTGCAGTTTGTGAATGCTCCTTCTACTTCAGTCTGAAAAAAACAAACTGAGCACTTCAATTGTATGCTGACATGCTCCACTACCCTTCTTCTAATATGTGCTATTGGTAACAAAAAAAAAGTACCTTACCTAGAAAGTGTTTCCTTGAGTTGAATGTCTGTCCTAACGCTTACTGAAAGCAGGAGTCTGAAGCTCAGCAACTGGTTTTCCTGTCAGCTGACAAGACAGAGATGCCCGTGGAGATTCACAAAGCAATCACAAGAAGTGCTGCTGCACTTCAAACTCCTGCCTAAGTGACAGGGACAGACATTAGCCTGGAAGGAAACACTGTCTGGCAAGGTACTTTTTTGTTACCAATAGTACATATTGAAGAATGATAGCGATGAGAAATAATCAGTAAGTCCCAGTAAAAGAGGGGAGAGTCCTCCTTTGTATAGCCAAATAACCTCTCAGCCACTAAGCGTGTTACACCTATATCAGATGCCTACCTTAAATTCTTATTGGTTAATCTCCTCCCTAGGCAATAACAAAATAATCACCATCAGCACCATCTATCTCCCTGGCACCCCCCATGAACTTGATGTTTTTCTTAACCTTAGGAACTCACTTCCCAATGGATGGGAATGGATAATCCTTGGTGATTTTAATCTAAACTGGCAGTCCCCACAGTCCAGCATTGCCAAGGAATTCATTATCAGCCATGGCCTCCACCAGTTTATCACCTCCACCACTCACACTAACTATAGGACTGGGTATGAATCCATTCTTGATTGGATTCTAGTTTCTAACCCTTCCTATGTCATTTCTTCAGGGGTCCTACTGGATTCCATTAGTGGCCACTGCACAGTGTGCTGTTGCTGGTCAGCAAAGACACCCATGTGAGAACACATATTCATCCATACTTGACAGCTCAAAAATCTTAACCATGTTGAATTCTCCAACACTGCCCTTGTCACAGACTGGTCCTTCACTGAATCCATAACAAACATTGACTCCACCCATGAAATCTTCAGCACCAATTTCCTTGCCTTATGTGACTCCCTCATCCCCCAGAAAAAAAATTGGAGCTAAGGGTCACAATCATGAATGGATCACTTCTGACCTACTTAATTTCATAAGGAAAAGGGACCAGGTGTGATCAAAATACAGAAGACATAAGCTTCCCCACTCCTACTACAGTACAAAACTCTTCAGAACAGTTGTAAATCAGCAGTCCTGGTGGGTAAAATTACCTTTCTCACTGAAAAACAGCAAAGCTCAAGAGGCATCCCTAAGCACACCTGGAACATTCCTAATGATCTTATCGGAAGATGACAAAACAATGAGCAAATTAGCCTCATCGCCGGGGGACAGGAAATCATGGATCCCCAGGACATAGCTCACTTTTTAATAACTGCTTTGGTGATTTGGACAAATATAAGCCACACCTAACTCTTGCACTCCAACCTCCCCCCCAACTAGCCCCAACCCCCTCTTCTATTTTCATTGCCCCTACCCAGAAGTGGTTGAACTCATTAAAATAAATGATCCCAGGCCTAATACTGGGCAAGACAACATTGACTACAGGATCCTCAAACTGGTATGGGAATCTGTAGCTGTTCCTCTCACAAACATTCTCAACCACTCCCTCTGCTCCGGATTGTTTCCTCTAAAATGGAAATGCACTATCAACAAACCCCTACATAAACCCAGACCCAAAGATACGGTTTCCAACTACAGACCAATCTCCCTCCTGGTTTCCCTCTCCAAAATCATTGAAAAAAAAATCATCTATAAGCAAACCATAGAATTTCTCAAAAAACACAGCCTGCAGACTGAGGCCAAACACAGATTTTCGGCCAGTCACAACACCAAAATGGCCCTGATAAAATTCACCAACTTTATTGATAGAGTCATCGATGAAGGCCTTTACTCTGGCTTAATTTTTCTGGACCTCACAAAAGCCTTCAACCTCATCGACCACAATTTTCTACTCTCCAGTCTATCTTGTCTGCATTTCTCCTCTGGCATCACTAACTGGTTTCACAACTATCTAAGCCACAGGTCACATCAGATTGTGATAAAAGGTGCCCTCTGTAACTCCTGCCCCATTAAATATGGAGTATCCCAGGAATCATCCTTGGTCCCCTTCTTTTCTCCATTGTGGTAAACTCCCTTTCCAAAATTTGCATAAACACTGAGCTCATACTTTATGACCACGATGCAGCTCTCTTCTGCAAGGACAAAGACCCCATTTCCCTACTTAATAAGCTATAGCATGACTTCCTTAGGCTCCATTCTTGACTCACATCCAAGGGGCATGTACTTAAGGTGATGAAAACCAAAGCCATGGTCTTCTCCAGCCGCCCAAAACCACTTTCCTTTGATTTCTCCCTGCTTGATAATGATGGCAACCTCATTGAGAGAGTTGATTAATTCAAATACCTAAGACTACACCTCAACTGACACCTAAATTTTGACTCCCACTTTAATCAGATGATTAAAAAAAACATCAATGGCTGGTCATGTTATACAGGGTAAAACTTTTCGGTACCCATGAATCCAAGACCCTCCAAGCTTCCAGTTTCCTACTTCCAATTTTTGACTATAGCGCTCTAATCTTTTTCCCATCCCTCTCCCAGAGAAATTTCAACAGGCTCCAGAGCACCTACCACAATGTTATCCATTTGGTCTCTGGCCTCCCAAGACTCACCCACCACTGTGACCAATATAGACTCACTAACTCCCCCCCCTTAAGGACAAACTCATTGGCAAAAATTGTACCTTTATTCACAAACTTTCCTTGGGACTCCTCCTCCACAGCATTGATTCTCTCTTCCCTATGTCAGTCCCCTCTCAGACCACAAGGTGGTCCATCACCCTCTCCTTCTCCCTCCCTTTCTGTCAAACCACCCATGGCCAGAACACCCTCTCCTACAAGGGAACCAAACTATTCAACAATCTCCCCCATACATTTATCCAGTGCCCCACTGCATCCTCCTTAAAGCACAACTTTAGGAAACACTTTTCTGTTTCCTTCACTTGCAACTGCCCTCAATCTTGAATGTCCCTCTCTTGTTGCTCTTCTTTCTGTCCTATTAAAACAGCTGCTTATTGCCCCCTTTCCCTTGGGAAGGATCACTCATGTCCCTAGGTCTTTAGAAATTGTATATCACAATGCAGCTTAGCACTTTATGCCAATTCCAATTGCTGCACTTACTTTGTATCTTTGTAAGTATCTTGTTTGTTTTCAGATTTAATGTAATCTGTGTTATTGTTCACCTGTACAGTATTTCCCTTGTACTTTTTATCCCTCATGTTATGTTTTGCCCCAAACTGGATGCTTGTGAAAACAGGAAACTTTTGCTCACATGCCTTTCCAGTATAATCAATAAACTAAACTAAACTCAACTCAGCTCTGTCTTGGTCAGTTCCCCTCGCAGTGGCAAGCAGCAGTGGTGACCCCAATCCATAAGAGTGGAGACAGAGCCCTTCACTCCAACTACAATCCAATTTCTATCCTCCCACCTCACACCAAAGCCCTTGAATGTATAGTTGTGGATCAGCTGTCAGAGTATCTGGCCAAATATAACATCCTATGCCCAGAGTAGCATGGCTTTAGAAAAGGGCACAGTGCCACCTCTGCTCTCCTGGAGTATACCAGCTACATCCACAAAGCTCTTGACCATGGTCACTTAGTGGGGTCAGTTTACATTAATCTCATTAAGGTATTCAACACATCAATCACACTCTCCTTCTTGAGTCTCTCTGTGCCATTGGTATCTCTGCTTGTACAGTGGTTTGGTTTAAAGACCACCTAGAGGATAGACACCAACAAGTAAAATTCTGTGCTGCTCTGTCTTCTAGTCAATCTGTCCACTCAGGAGTTCCACCCAGCTCCATCTTGGGCCCCCTACTATTCAGCATTCTTCTTAACTCCCTCCCTCAAGTGTGCTCCAGTAATCTTCTCCTATATGCAGATGATGTGGTGTTATGCTCTAGCCATTTGGAACCATTCTCACTAGCTAGAAGCTCGCAATATAACTTTGAAACAGTAGAAACCTGGTTCATCCAGCATAAACTGATTATGAATTATAAAAAAATGAAGTTCATGCTCTTCACTAGCCTCTATAATAAACATAAAATCTGCCCCACTAACCATCTTCAACAACCTCAAGATACCTATCGAGCAAGTTCACTCCTTTAACTATCTCAGTGTAACTCTCAATAGTGCTCTGTCTTTCACAGAACATGTTAGCACAGAGTCCAAGGTGGTTAACTCCAGATTAGGGATCCTTTATAGGCACAGGTGCAGTATGACCCAAGAAGCACTCCAAACAGATGTCACCAGCTTGATACTCTCAGTGGTTGACTATGGCTTAGACATTTATGGCTCTGACTCTGATATGACACTTGAAAGAGTACATAGTGCCCTCAATAAATCTGTCTGCCTGGTCTCAGGTGCCCACAGACACACCCATACGTGTAATTTATATACCATGACCAAGTGGTTGCACCTCAAAGGCAGGATCACATATCATACCTGCTTGTACATTTTTCTTTCCCTGTTGCCCCTTCTCCTATTATGACCCCTCCCTGTCACCTCACTACCCCATACACATCTTCTTCCTTCATTCCCTAGCTGGTGCCATACAATTGTCCCTCTGCAGACAGATGTGCCCCCATGCACCTCTCATGTACTTCTTCTATCAGTTTAAAGTCTCAAGAATAACACCCGTTGTCACTTCTACCTTGCTCCATCTCACTTATTTTGTGGCATTAGTAACTGTTTCCATTTACTCTGCTCTGACAAGGGCATCTGATTGTCTACACTCTCTGGCTCTTGGTCCCCTAGGTACCCAGTGATTGAACTAACTGCAGCAATGCCATTGCCTAGAATGTTCATTTTATATTGCTTGTTATGTGATACTTTTGACTGTTTCCAAGCTCCTATGCTTGACAAGGTCATCCCCTATTGACTGCTCCTTCTAGCACTTTAAACCATTAAATTGCACATATGGGTACATCTGTGGCAACTGTGTGTTGTGTCTTTACTAAAATGTCTCTTAGATTATTAACCTTTGTAACTGTAACATGTAAGCATAATAGATATGTTAATTAGTTCACTGTTTGCATTGTACTGCTCAGTCTAATGTGGAACCTCAGTTAAAGAGTCTCTGACTCATAGGTATTTTGATCCAAAAATTTAATAAAATAAAAAAAATAAATTAAACTGGATACCCAATCTCCACAAGGACATAGACAGGATGGAAGTTGTCCAGAGGAGGGCAACTAAAATGGTGCAGGGTCTGCACTGGAAGACATATGAAGAGAGACTAAAGGAGCTGAATATGTATAGCCTCGAGGAAAGGAGGGAGAGGGGGGACATGATAGAAACTTTCAAGTTCCTCAAGGAATCAACAAAGTCAAGAGGGTAGCATCTTTCAACAAAGAGGTGCAAGAACAAGAGGCACAATTTGAAGATGAGGGTGGCTCAGAGGTAATGTAAGGAGTATTTTTCACAGAGAGGGTTGTGGATGCATGGAACGGCCTTCCAGAGGAGGTTGAGGAGTCAAAAACAGTGGTTGAATTTAAGCATGCATGGGACAGTCATAAGGCAATTCTAGGGGTTGGGGGTAGAAAGATGTAGGTTGCTGGTTAACTAAGATCTGCAGCTTATCCATTAGGTAGGGAAATGGGCAGACTGGGTTGGGCCAAGCAGTCCTTATCTGCCATCAAATTCTATGTTTCTATACTAAACTAAACTAGTTTATCTAACAGCCTGCTGTCATTCTCTATAGGCTGCAGGGTCATGAAGACATTGAAGATGATTTCTCAGGATATCTTTACCCTTAGAAAAATCCCAATTTAATTAATTACTTCCTCATGTCCTCAGAATGTATTTTCAATATTCCAGTGCAGACGACACTATGATCTTTCTTCAAGCTGCAATGCATGGCTATGCTTAAAACTCATTTGACCTCTTCTGCAGGCAGGTAATTGCTTTTCCTGCATAAGCATTGTGGTTCTGCAATGACCCTCCAACTCAACTACTACTTATACCATGGACACCTTATGAATGCTTCCTTTTTCTTACTCTACCTAGCCTTTTCCTTTCTGCTCAATTATATTTTAGGTATATGGTTAGGCTAAATTTATGGATATGGCTCAAATAAAATTTTCAAACAATTCATGATTTTTACAAAATTCATGAAATTTGTCTTTAAGTACTGATGTTGTTTTTTGCATTTTGGCTGTTTATAACATGTCTGCCCTTTAGGCAAGAGATTAGATAGCTGCTTCACAGTCTTCTATTTAGGGGATATGAATCTGCCAACCTTGATAACATTGTATTCTTTTGTTTTACAGTTACATGGCCTTAAAATTTCACACTTGATGAATTCCATTAAAAGTGTATGAATCTTTTGCTGCCTGTAACTCCCTTTAAAACTAGAGATCTGAATCTTAAAACATGTATCCATGCTGTATTGAGAATCCAATGTGCCTGAGTTGGTGAACTTTTGATAAGTAATTTTAAAATTAAATGAAAATAACTGAAAATTAAAATTTGGCAAAATGTTATCTTTTTTAATATAGTTCTGGCTGAACTGCATAGAGTGTAAAAGCAAAGATCTGTCCAATGAATTGAAGCTTCAGCTCCCACAAGGGCCACAAATAAGCTTGTGTAAGGAAACTGGAGCTGTGTTAAACGATTCCCACCTGGAGTATTGTGTCCAGTTCAGTATCCAGTGATGTGGAACTCAAATTAAGTGACTCACTTTTGAGCCACTCAATTTGAGCACCTTTCAGGACAGCAACCTGTAGGGAAAAGCACTTGTAGGGAATAGCATGTAGAAGGCAACAGAATACCGATGAAAGAGTGAGGTGGCTGTAGGGAGCGTTAGATAGATTTAGTTATGAACAGTGGTTGGAGAGGGCAGCGTCAAGCTGCTCGCATGGCATAGTGGTTGGAGTCCTGGTCTGCAATGCCAGTGAACCCAGGTCTGGGTATGGGTTTCCTATTTTGTTTTTGTAGTTTGGGGGGGTTGTAAGTGTTTTTTTTCCTTTTCCCAATGTCCATTCCTCAACATTGATCCCCCCACAGAGGTTGCTTCATGTTTTCCACCTCCCCACTTGTATCTCCCCAAGTTCTGCCACCTCACATTTACCTCCTCCCCGACATGCACCCCTCTGGAGTTGAGAATCTAAACATAGGGGGGCACAGCCACCTGCATAGAAATTTAGTTAAAGTTGTTCTGTGTTACATGTTGCTGTTTTTGTATTCGGTGAGGAGTGTACATCACCATTTTGATTTTCGGTGGTGTACACTCACTGTAATGGTTGTCACTGTTTTTCAGTTACCCTTATGACATGGAACTGCCCAGTTCTGTTAACTGCACCTCAGAGAGGACATAGACAGGGTGGAGGCAGTTCAGAGGAAGACATCTAAAATGGTGCAGGGCTTGTATCATAAGTCCAATGAAAAGAGATTAAGGGATCTCAACATGTACACTATGGAAGAGAAGAGTGGTGGAGGGGACATGATAGAGACCTACAAGTACCTCACAAGAGTGAACAGGGTGCAGGAATGGAGTCTCTTTGAAATGAGAAAGACCACCAGGACCAGAGGGTATTCGATGAAGTGGGAGGGAAGGGGGAATTTAAGAGGGATGTGAGCAAGTATTATTCCACTGAAAGGGTAGTGGATGCCTGTAACAGGATTTCAGTGGAAGCAGTGGAGATGAATACAGTAGAGGGCTCCAAGCATGAATGGGATATATGAAGGGGAATATTAGTAAATAGGCATGGAAGAGGGAGGATTGCCAGACACAACTTAGGGTCTGCAAAGACAGACTAGGCAGAGACAACCTGGGCAGACTGGATGGGACAAGGACCTTTTTTCTGCCAACAAATACAATGTTTCTATGACACAGAATATTTCTTGGAACATTTGTGAAATTTTATAGAAGCAGAACTGGAATTTTGTCAGAATTCCACTGATGAAAGCTACATTTAATTCAGCCCTAAGGTAGATAGCTTAGGAGTGGGAAGCATGCTCACAAGGTGGTTAGAACACTGGTTGTAGAGGAGGACACAGAGGATTGTACTGAATGGGGAGCACTCAAAGGAAGAAAGGATGTTGTGTGGGGTTCCACAGGGGTCTGTGTTGGGACCCATGCTCTTCAATATATATATTGGGGACATCACAGAGGGTCTTTAGGGGAAATTGTGTCTGTTTGTGGATGACATGAAGATATGCAGCAATAGGGCTGATACAGCAGAAGAGGTGGAGGATATGAGGGAGGATTTGGTTATGCTGGAGGTGTGGTCAGAAAGGTGGCAGCTGCAGTTCAATATAAAGAAGTGCAAAATTATGCACATAGGGCAAAATAATCCAAAGGCAAAGTACCAGCTTGGGGGGGGGGTCCTGGATGTTGCAGAACAGGAAAGAGACATGTGGATCACTATATCAGACAACCTGGAAATCCGGAGTCAGTGTGACAGAGCTGCAGGAAAGGCACTCAGAATGCTGGCATGCACAGGGAAGGGATTCACAAGCAGGAGGGAGGTGATCCTACCACTATACAAAACCATGGTCAGACCACACATGGAATATGGGGTGCAGTTCCAGAGGCCATACTGGCACGAAGACAAGGACAGGCCGGAAAGAGTCCAGAGAAGAGCAACCAAGATGGTGAGGGGGCTGCAGGGGAAGTCTTATGAGAAGAGGCTGGAAGAACTGGGTCTGTACACACTGGAGAAGAGGAGGGAGAGGTGAGATATGGTGGAGATATTCAAGTATTTGAAGGGTATAAACAAGGTGAGGTTAGACAGCATCTTCAGAATGAGCAAGAACAATTCCACTAGAGGGCATACCTACAAACTGAAGGGGGGACAATTCAGATGGGAAATCTGGGGGAGGTTCTTCACCAAGAGGGTGATAGGCCATGGAACAGTTTGCTGGAATGGGTGGTGGGGGTGGATATGGTAGACAGCTTCAAAAGAGCCTGGTACAGATACATGGGCCTAACGGGCAGGGGGCAGGCTGGTAAAGGAAAGAGGGGTCTTATTGGGGGGCGTTACGGGCAGACTGGATGGGCTGTGGGGTCCTTTTCTGCTGACAGTTTCTATGATTCTATGATTCTATTGGCAGCTTGTTTTAATTGTTTTAAGCTAGGAACATTAATTTTGTATTTGCATTTTATTAAAAAACTTAATTTAGTGAGAGCAGTACAATACAGTTTTTGTGTTTTAGATTCCATGCATATAACCAGATTGCAGTTCACTGTTGATCTATAGTCACCTACTACAAACAGTTGATTTGTGACTTGGATATTGTAACTGTTTTTATTTTCACATCTGAAAAATGTGTTACAGCTGTGAGAGAGGAAAGCATAGCTAGTACACAAAGTCAGTTCTGCAGCTGCAACACTTTCACTTAGTCTGATCAGGCACTCTTAAATGGTTTCAGGAAGACAGAGAGAGAGAGAGAGAGAGAGAAAATCAGTGAAACGGCAGACAGGGGGAGTACAGGAGAAACTGATTTGGCAGTGTTTAAAAAACTGACAAAATAGCTGGTATTTTCAGTTTCTGGCGCTGTTTGGAATACTTGCTGAACTTATTGGCTTGCAACAAAGAAGAAATTCACAGATACTTTTCTGGGAATGTAAGTGAAACAATGATTGAAATTTCAATTTAGAAAAGTCCATGGGCTTGGTGCAAGGATTTTTTCTGTTATGTGCCCTATATGGCAGGACTTATTTTATCCTATTGGTTAGCACTTTTCACATTCATAGGTACTAGCCAGTCAGGATGTAGGAATTTCTCAATCTGTTTTATGATGAAAATGATACCAGTTCTCCAGAATATAAGTTATGATGACAGTCTGAGGGCATAGTCTTGTATTTAAAGGATGTCAGGGTTACCTCACTATTTTTGTTTTACTTACTCTATGTAGGTAATTGGCAAAACCAGTCAAACAAATTTTAAGGATGGACTTAAATTTCTAGTCTGCATATAGTTATTCTTTATAATATATGCACAACTGTCATTTACATATAATAGGTTGACAAGAGTGAATTTATATTGACAAAAATGTACTTTGCCGGCAGTCATGAGATCCCACAGCATTTTAAAACATGCTGGTGAAGTAATATTTATCATGGGGCTATGCAACAGCAAAGTATTCACATGTAGAGGGCACATGTATCTTGGTAGGAAGGGATATTTTAGTTATGTATTGGCATAATTGTTCACTTTCTCACTGGACATTGTTAGAGCTACCTGTCCCAATAACCATACAGATGCTAATACCCAACACTTTTTATCTGGCTACTGTACCAACACAAGATGTACCACAGAACTATAACTTGTTCATACTTCTCTGTATGAATATAATTATATATAATTCCTAATTGTGTACCCTCTGTATTGTCTCTTTTGCCCAAGGCATGATGTTTGCCCAAAGCATGACTGAAACATAGAAACATATCCATTTGATGTTGCCTAAGGCATGAAGAAATCAGGGGTCGGTGGATGTGGCCTACCTTGATTTCAGGAAAGCTTTTGATTTGGTGCTGCACATGAGGCTATTGCACAATAGAAACTGCCTGGGGTTGGGGGGCTAGTAATAAGGTGGGTGCAGAACTGGTTGGAGGGCAGAATACAGCGGGTATTGGTCAACAGGGAGCCCTTGGGGGAGACAGGGGTCATCAGGGGGGCTTCCCAAAGGTTGATATTAGGACCATTGCTCTTTAACATCTTTGTAGGAGACATAGCAGAGGGTCTGGAAGGGAGAGTGATTCTATTTGCAGACAATGCAAAGGTCTGCAATAGAGTGGATGCATAGGAGGGGGTTGAGATGATGCGTAGGGATCTGGGGAAGCTAGAGGAATGATCCAGGGAGTGGCAGCTTTCATTCAATACTGCAAAGTGTAGGATCATGCACGTAGGCAGAAAAACTGGGAAAGCAGAGTACATAATAGAGGGTAGGCCCCTGGAGGTAACCAAGGAGGAAAGGGACCTTGGCATTATCATTTCACAGGACCTGAAGGTGTCAAAGCAGTGTGGATGGGCAGTGGCAAGATCCAGCAGGATGTTGGGTTGCATAGGGAGGGGGATCACCAGCAGGAGGAGAGAGGTCATGATTCTCTTGTACACCCAGCTGGTCAGGCCACATCTCCAGTATGGGGTAAAGTTCTGGAGGCCATATCTAAGGAAGGAGGTGGAGATGGTGGAGCAAGTTCAGAGAAGGGTGACCAAGATGGTGAGGGGGCTCGGACACTTACCATACAAGGTGAGACTGCAGGACCTAAACATGTACTCTCTGGAGCAGAGGAGAGAGAGAGGTGACATGATTGAGACACTTAAATATTTAAAGGGTATCAGTAAAGTGCAGGTGGAGAGTCTCTTCAATGCAAAGGAGAGGCCTAGGATGAGGGGTCATGAATTCCAAATCAAAGGGGGACAGTTTAGGGGAAACATTAGGAAGTACTTCTTCACTGAGAGTGTAGTAGACAGCTGGAATGGATGCAGAGGGAGGTGGTGGAAGAGAGGATGATGGGGGATTCAAAAGGGCTTGGGACAGGCACAGAGAGCTGCTGGCTAAGAGGGGAGGGTTAACAGAACAGGCCTAGTTGATATCTAGGCAAACTGGGCAGACTTGGCAGACCTGTTGGTCCTTTTCTGCCATCACATTCCTATGTTCCTACAGTATGTTCCTATGAAAATGGGATGTATGGCCCAGCCCACCTCCTGGTAACTTACAGTAATAAAATAAAAAAAATAAAATTAAAAGAACATATGAGTGGTTTTATTGGAATTGGTTAATTACCATATGAATACTTAACATGTTATGTTAGACTACAGATTACAGAAATGATACCTGCAGATACCTAGTGCATTATTGTGACATATGAATTGTAATATTCATTGTATGTGTTGCTTTTCATCTAACATTACTTTTGTTTACAGTGCCATACTGGAGGTCCAAGTATGGCAGTGTGAACACTTATCCAGTTGCAGTAAGTCATTCATTTCACTGCTCCCTGAGTCACAGCAATGTAGGGGACATGTTCTGGTGCGAGCGGTGTAAGCAACAACGTAGATTAGCTGCACTGCTTGCTCCATCATTAGGTGGCAGTCTTTTGAATGCACTAGACTGATGAGGGCATGAATGGAACCCCCACCCATTGAACTCATGATGCACATCACAAGTGCATCTGCACAACCCCTCTCATTGCTGATACAAGTTACACTGAGAGGGGTTGTGCAGATGCACTTGTGATGTGCAGTGAAGAGTGAAGCTAGACAGAAGCAGGCTGAAGGTAAGATTGGAGTGGCTGTGCAAACACATTGATTGACATGGTTAGCCTGAAAGTGAAAGTAGTGAAAAGTTGATATGAAGTAAATAAGGTGACATGGTAAACAGAGTTCTCTGTTTTTATGGCACATCTTTTTAGCATGTCTTTATTAAGACATCATTTGTATAGCACATTAACTGATCTGCATCGCTGAAAACTTATTTCAAATAACAACTACAGTAATAATTTTTTGCAATCAGTGTTACATCCTGGATTGTAAAAGTGCTCAAGTCAGCAAACAAAAAAAAGAAAGAGGCTGCATAAAATGTATTGTCCATATATATTGTTAATGTTACATTAGGCTTGATGGGTCAAATTTTCAAAAGTCATAAAATGGGCAAAAATCCTAGTTATGCTGGATGGGATTTTTAAAAAACATAAACCTCTTAGTTATGTTGGGGGGCATTTTCAAAAACACAACATGAGGCTATTTTCAAAAGTTGGACTTATCTGCAGAATTTGTAGCTGTTTTATGGTATTTTTTTTCCAGTTTATGGATAAAAAATGACAAGCATGGATGAAAATGATAGACCAGTTTTACACTCTAACTAAAAATTGTGTTCACACACATTTACAATATATGTGAGCATTGCAAACTGGACATAACCAAGTCAGAGAGATTTGAAAATTGGACTTAGCTACATCCTAGTTTGAAAACTGGACATGGGGTAATGTTGCTAACATCCAGAGTTTTACAATAGAAAATTGCATTTAGACATACAGTGGAGCCAACTAGGATGCAATGCATTACATTGCAGTAAGTAACATGATATAAAATACTGCATGTCAAAAGAGCTTAAATGCCATTGACTTACACTGTTCCCTGCAGCATACTGTAGCATTTTGCATTCATACCAAGGTATTGCATTGCATCCTAGGTGGGGCCATTCCAGGTTTTTAAAAACCCTGTCCCTAATAAATCTAAGTACTGAGCTACAGTAAAAATTCTCATATTTGTGCTATTTATACACTATATAGTGATGCATTTTATGCAACATGGTATGTTTGTTGCATGCAACTACATTGCAATTGCAATGCAGTTACAGTGTAGTTACACTGTATCTACAGTATAGTTAAGCAACACTTAACATGTAAACCACTATAAAATACGGAAGGACCAGTAGCACTGGTACCTGCATTATGGCTGAAATTCAATTACTGAGAATTCATTAGAATTTACAGTATATCTCAGTTTTGCATTAATATACTGCATCCCATGTCCCTTGTGTCCAGAAATAAATAATCAATAGAGTAGCTTTAACATTCTATAGTCAGTTTCTGGAATGGTGTTTCATTACCCTGAGTCACACCTGGAAACGAGCTTTGGCTCAGTGTGCCTTTCCCAGTTATCAACTTTTAAATAAATAAATGAAGCTATTACAGATCTAAAATTACTGCTGGCTGATTTTTATCAGGTTATTTATGTATTCTCAGTGGCAGATGTGAATGTGCAACAATGGATTTAATTTACAGATGGAGATGGCATGTCCTCAAAACCACGTTATTAAGATAATTGCTTTTAATTTGGTTTGGAACATTTTAACCACTTCAGATTTGGAGATGCACAATTTTTCTCACTTATTGCCAGTATTTTAACCACATGGTTCAAGTGGTCTGCATTTGTAAGCAAGACTTTTTAGAGTACCCAGTCAGGTACTAGCAATATTCACCCAGATTGACTGTCTAAAATGTAGTGCTCAGAGAGGCTTAAAAAAGTTATGACAAACATTTTGACCTCACTGTCTTTTCTGACTTCTGTTCAGATATAGCATCAGACAGCAGCAGTATCAATTCTGGAGCACAAACATTACTTTAGTAAGTAGAACCTAAGTACTGTAATTGAAAGTGAGGGGTTGCAGTACAGCATAAACATTTTAATCTTGTTCCATTATTGAGACTGCTCATTTATCCACTCAAGAATAGCAAAATTTAATGTGTGAGCAAATCCCTCAGCTTCCCAATTCAGTAAGGGATGCTAGCAGACATTAGGAATCTACTGAATTTTATTACTTAACTAGAAAGTTAATTTTAGAGATCAAGAACAATCTATTATCAACAACCAATTGTTCTGTAAAAGCATGATTGGAAGTATTATTGCCTGTTGTAAATCTACAGTAGTTAATAAACAGACTTAGGCCCCATGCAAAAAGCCCGTGCACCACATGTAAGCAATGCATAGGCTCCAATATGACAGCACACATCATTGCTGGGATCCAGGGAGGCCCCCACAGTATACACAACTTCCCTCTGGCCCTGTGTGCTGTCTTTCACCAAATCCCAGATGTTTTTGTGTAACTACTGTACGTGGTTGGCTAGGGCAAAGGTGTGGCTTTTTCTCAGCCATAGCCTGTAGCAAGCACAGTGCCACTTGCATGTGGTCATAGACAGCTGTGGAGTTTTGTAAGTTGCAACAGGGGGACCCTGCCTTAATGCAATACATGCCTTCTGATGTGGCATTAGGTGGTAGTGTGTGCACTCACTGAATTTTGCTGGCCTGTATCCAGTTTGCTTCATTTCAATGGAGTATTGGGCAGCTCAGGGAGAGCAAGTATTAGTTTTGTTCCTATTTCAAACAGATTACACTTCTGGTTATGTGTTTGCCATATCCTATAATCCTATAAAGGTACATTGCTGGGGACTCATTCTGTAACCACACTAGTTTTCTGATTGGATGCCCCATGCCTGAAATGACTCATCCCCATTGGCCATACTCATCCCCTTTGAGTAGCTCTGAAGGTATATAGGCAGGGGGCAGAGACAGTGCATGCAGAAAGCACTCAGCATAACCATAATGTGTAGAGCTGTTCTGGTCAGTTATGCATGAACTGTGAATATGATAGCGTCAACAGAACACACCTTCAAACTGAAGCATGCTGGCTCCTGGTTGTACCAGGAAGCAGCTGACCTTGTATTTTTGGCAAGACTTAGCAGTCAATGCAAGGATGACTGTTGGGGGGGGTCTCCATTCAAGAGAGGTACCATGAGGGTCATAAGGCCTGGAGGACAGTACAAAGGGGTTGCAAGACACTCAGATGATGAAAAAACCAAAGAAAAGAATGGAAAAAACACCCAGTCCAGCCTTAACTATACAGTAGATTACAGGACAAGGTAGAATGTCATACAGTATGTCAAGTTGTCTATGGCATTAGGGTGCCAGGGCATAGAGGAAACGTCCCAATAAGCCTCCAGACCAAAGGGAGCAAGAATCCCAGATGGGACAGACTAAAAACATCTGAGCCCAGAGGCTAGGCCGTGGATCCTTCTGGTTGGTCTTTGGATCCAAAGTGCATAAGTTTTTGCCATGGCAGCACAGCATTTTGACAAAAGTGGCATCTGTCTGAGGGCTCAAAATGTTTAACTGCCACCTGTAAGGCATGGGATACTCAAGACCTGTGATTGGCCAAGATGGACTCCAGTCCTTGTAATGTATGTCCTTGTTTGAGGAACAGTAAAAATCACATAGTGTACTACTTCATGTCTTTGCATATTAGTTTTGAATAAGTTGCTGTGATGTATAAGTTCCTTGTTACCCAAATCCCAGTAAATATATACATTTTGTTGCAATCCAATTTGACGCATCATCTGAGGGTGATTACACATACATAACAGATTTCAAAAATGACTTTAGATAATAAATTCAAACCTATGAAGTCACGTGAATTGCACCAATGCATATTTCCATCTAGGAGAGGCTTCATCAGAATGTACTCATAGGTCTGCGCAGGTTAATAGGTGCATCATTAATGTGGTGTTGATTTTAACAAAGCCCATTTGTTGTTTGTGTGAAATGTGTTTGTATGTCTAACCACCTATAGAAATGATACATTGCATTTAAATTACTTTTAGATGTCAGTAGTTATTAGAAAAAAATAAACATACAGGACCAGATGCTCCCTGCTGCAACCAGAAGTTCTGAAATTTGAAAGCTTATGTGCATAGATTCATTTGTGTCTTTTCGGTATAGGAAAGACCTCTTAAATGAATGTCTGATGAAGTAATAAACATGTAAAACAATAAAACAACTTGTACAGAAAGGTATACTATAATTGGTTTCAGGACTGTTTATTTATTTATTTATGTGAAAATTGGTGACTGGGAAAGGCACAATGAGCTGAGGATCATTTCTTGGTGCAACCTGGAGGAAGGAAAACAGATGGAACAGTAATACATAATACATTGCATTATATGATACAGAAATAAAGTGCAGGCACAAATTACATGTGTGCAAACATTTCGCAGGTACATGCTGCTAACAAATTAAAGTGCGACTTAATGGATAAGAGTCACCCAAAATTCATGAGCAAGATATAGCATGGAATATGTTCACCAAACAACAAATGTAGTTCACTAGGGACAAGAATGGTCAGTGAGAAACCAAAATCCTGTGTAACCAGTGTCAAACAAGGAAAGTCTCCAACAGGAAGCAGGTGCAGATGGGGGTGTTTCAGCAGGTGCCTGAAGGAGCCAGAGGAGGTGGAATGGTAGAAGAATGAGGGAGCTGGTTCAAAAGTGTTGAAAAGCAATAGGACAAGGTGGATAGCCAGGCAGAGGAACAGGGGTGAAGAGTGAAGAAGGTTCACTGGTCACTGCAGTGGAGAGAGCATGGAGCAGGGGTAACTGGGGAGGGAGAGGAGGATGAGAGATAGGAGGAAAGGAACCAAACCAGTATTTGGAGATAAAGAAGAAACAGTGGGACTGGTGACATAATGGTAGGGGGGAAGATGGAAAGGTTGGAGTAGAGAGGACAATGGTGAGTACGATGAGGAGTTTGTCATGAAGTGCAAAAGGCATTGCAGAGGGTGTCCAGTCATGCTAGAGAAGTTGAGGAATAGCACCGTAGACCATGTTGGCATAGTCGAAACTGGAAGTACTACTATATAAGAATGAATTCACTGCCCTTAAATTTTACTGTTTTGTCTGGTTTGACATTTTCATGGCAGTTTAATTTAGCTGAATTGCAAGAACAAGCTAACTTGTCAACTGCAGTATATATTTTCACTAGGATATAATTTTCACTGGATTTTCAAAATAGTGAATATAGCTAACATCTTATTCCAGCGAAAACAATGTTGTATACAGTATTTTGGTGACCAACTCACAGTAGACCAGGGAAGGAAGGCAGTCTATACTACTGTACATGTCATTCAACTTAGGCCAGAGTTTCACATGGATAGTATTGATGTGGGATGAGGTGTTAAGCTTGCTGTCAAGTTACATGGCAAGGTGTTTGAAAGATTGCACTGCTTCAAGAGGGGAGCCATCCAGTGTGCAGAAGACCAGAAGTCTTGAGGGCATGGTCAATTTCTTGCTGGTACCAAAGGTCCAGGACACTGCTTTTTTTGGTGTTGACCCAGAGATGGTTGCAGTGGAACCAGCACAGTACATTGTGAAAATCTTGCTGAAGCAGGTCTTTCTCAGATGCGGGTGAAAGGCCCAGAGGTGAAGATGATTGTGTCATCTGCACACATGTATATATGCAAGTTGGCACAGGTGGATGGGGTGTCATTTAGAAAAACGGAAAACAGGATAGGTCCTGGGATGGAGCCCTGCAGGGACCCCAGCATGGATGAGAAAGGGTGATGATAATGTGCCTCCAACCTGTACCTGCCTACTGAGAGAATAGTCTGACTACTGAAAGAATAGTTCCCTTAAAACATAGAATTTGAATTTGACGGCAGATAAGGACCGCTTGGCCCACCCATTCTGCCCATTTCCCTACCTAATGGATAAGCTGCAGATCCTAGTTAACCAGCAGCCTACTTCTTCCTACCCCCACCCCCTAGAATTGCCTTATGACTGTCCCATGCATGTTTGAATTCCATCACTGTTTTTGACTCCACAACCTCCTCAGGAAGGCCGTTCCATGCATCCACAACCCTCTCTGTGAAAAAATACTTCCTTAAATTACCTCTGAGCCGCCCCCATCTTCAAATTGTGCCCCCTTGTTCTTGCACACCTCTTTTTTTGAAAGATGCTACCTTCTTGTACTTTGTTGATTCCCTTGAGGTACTTGAAAGTTTCTATCATGCCCCCCCCCTCCTTTCCTCGAGGCTATGCATATTAAGTTCCTTAAGTCTGTCTTCATATGTCTTCTGGTGCAGACCCTGGACCATTTTAGTTGCCCTCCTCTGGACAGCTTCCATCCTGTCTATGTCTTTGCGGAGATTAGGTCTCCAGAACTGCATGCAGTACTCCAGATGAGGTCTCACCAGCTTTCTGTACAGAAGGATAATAACTTCCTGTTTTCTACTGGTGATGCCTCTCCCTATGCATCCCAGTATCCCCCCAGCCCTCCTTGCTGCCCTCTCACATTGCTTTCCCACCTTTAGGTCATCTGATATGACTATCCCCAGGTCCCTTTCCATTTTTGTTGTTGTTAGTATCTCACCCTCCATTGTGTACTCTTCCCTAGGTTTTGTTTCCCAGGTGCATTACCTTGCACTTCTTAGCATTGAATTTAAGCTGCCATACATCTGACCATTCCTCTAACCTTGCCAAGTCCTTCTCATCCTTTCCTCCCCACCTTGTGCATCAACTCTGTTGCAGATCTTTGTGTCATCTGCAAAGAGACATGCTTTCTTCAGTCCCTCTGCAATGTGCTTATAAAGACATTGAAGAGGACCGATCCTAATACTGAACCCTGCAGTGCCCCTAGTAATCTCCCCTTCTTCAGAGTGGACTCCATTTACTATTACTCTCTGTGTCCTATTCTCCAGTCAATTCTTTACCCAGGCTATCATCTTGAAACCCACTCCCAGGCTGGCTAACTTGTATATTAATCTTTTGTGTGGGACTGTGTCAAATGCCTTGCTAAAAGTCTAGGTAGGCCATGTCCACAGCCTCCCTGATCTACTACTTTGGTCACCCAGTCAAAAGCTATCAGATTTGTCTGGCATGACCTTCCCAATGTGAATCCATGCTGCCTTGGGTCCTGTGCCCCTCTGGCCTCTAGATACTCGACAATTCTTTCCTTCAGAAGTGATTCCATCATTTTCCCTACCACTGAAGTTAAACTAACAGGTCTGTAGTTTCCTGCTTCTGCCTTGCTCCCATTTTTGTGAAGGGGAATCACATCTGCCCTCCTCCAGTCCTCGGGTACCACCCCATCCTCCCATGATTTGTTAAAGAGGGTAGTCAGTGGTGTCACTAGTTCTATCCTTAGTTCTTTTAGAATTCTGGGATGAATCCCATCAGGCCCCATTGCTTTGTCCACCTTCAGTTTTAAGAGTTCTTTCAGAACCCTTTCTTCTGTAAATGGGCTGGTATCAACTTCTGTATCCAGATTGTTTCTACTGTTTGTTTTATGTACCTCCCCCTCTTCCTTTGTAAATACTGAGCAAAAATATTTGTTTAGTATCTCTGCCTTTTCACAGTCACCCTCTGACCACCCTCCCTCCCCTTTATTAAGCCTCACTATCCCTCCCTTGGTCTTCCTTCGCTCCCTGATGTACCTATAAAAGGTTTTATCCCCCTTCTTAACCGAGTTGGCTATCTTTTCCTCAGTTTGGGCCTTTGCTGTTCTGACTGCCTTCCCAGCTTCCTTTTGCTTTAACTGATATAGTTCTCTGTCCTGCTCCTTCTGTGATTCCTTGTACTTTCTGATACTTTCTTTTTCTCTTAAACCTTCACTGACACTTCCTTTGAGAACCATAGTGGTTTCTTACATCATTTCATTTGTTTTATTTGCTTCACACAAAGGCTTGTTACCTCTGTGATGGCAGTTTTATTATTCCCATTGTTCTTCCACCTCCTTCCTGCCCATTTGCTAGTGCATTCCTTAGGCACTCACTCATTTTAGCAAAGTCAGCCCTCCTAAAGTCCAGTACTTTTGCCTTTGTATGGCTTGACTCTATTGCTGTGTTTATTGTGAACCATATTGTTCGATGGTCGCTAGTTCCCAGATGGCTACCCACTTCTACATCTGTGATCCTCTCTTCATCTCCTTTTCCATAAATAAGTATTTTTGCTGTGCACCAGTTTTGCGAATCCAAACGATTTTACAAATCCTCTTAAAGGAATAGCTGATAAAAGAATAATCCTGATAAGGGAATAAATATGACATGAATTTAGACTATGAGTTTAATAGGTGCCAAGTCTTAATAACACACACTTTGTATATTTCCAGTGATTGAATCCTTTATGCAAGGATGTTAGCACTGTACTAGTGAACATGGTAAGGAATATTTATATGGCTTAGAAGTGATGTCTGAAGAGGGAAAAGATGTGATGATTCTAGATGGCTTTCACTGTAACATTCAGAGGAGTCTTTGAATGAACATCAACTACAAGAATTACTGTATGTGGTACTGTAAGTTATTTATTATTTATTTACTTTTGTTGACTGGAAAAGCAGGGGTTAGGCAGTTCTGCCTATTTTAAGCCTCATCTGGTTGGGGTGGGATACACATGCAAACTGACCTATTGAATTGAGTTAAAATGATGGTAGTATTTTAGTGAGTGGGTGAAATTTGACAAGGACACCCAGGAAATTCCCTTTCTCTTTTTAGTGAAGTGCCATAGGATTTTTAACCTTCACCTGAGCAATCACCAGAACAGGAGGCAGATGAGACCTCAGTTTGAAATCTCATTCAAAAGACAATACCTCAGGGGAGCAACACTCCCTTCTTGCTGCAGTACAGTGTCAATATTTACCCCAAGTTCCTGGTGTGAGGCTAGAACCAACAATCTTCCAATCTTCCAGCCTCAGAGGTAAGTATGAAACTTGCTGAGCCACTGACACTAAAAATGTACCTGCCAGGTCTACTTAGATTAATTGCAATGGTCAGTCAGGCCATATCTAATACTGTACTGAAGACATGGTTAACCATAAACCCTTTAAAGTTTTTTTCCAGTCTGATCAGTTTGGGAATAATCTTTAGCTGTGTTATTTTTTTTCACTTTTTCTACCTGGATGACAAAGCTGAGAAGCAATACTTCATTTTCAGCTGAGTCTTGCTTTTACCTATTTGTTATGGCTGAGTGGACAGAAGCACTGACAGGTTAATCAACTTGCTGAAAGCCACATAGCATATATAAAAAAAAACACTCTGGTGGAATCTAATCCTTGGTCTGTTGGGTATCCTATTTCAAATGCCTGTGCTCTTCTTCTTAGTAGACCATGTGTCTCCTGCAAAAGTACTATCAATAAAGTTGAAATCACAATATCCTTTCTTCAGTTTTTAATTCCTCAGAATAGCTCCAATGACATCAAAATCTTATTTAAAAATGTCTCCCTTTTTAAGACATTTTTCCTTTATAGATGGGAGGACTGAAGGCCTTTAAAGATATGTTAGTCTGTGAAACAACTGAGTGTTTGCCATGGGTGTGAACAGATTTTTGTTGATAGAATAAACATTCAGACACATATATGCAATCCACTTTGACAGTTTGTTTTCATGTCCCCAGTGTATAATGCTACTTCCTTCATTTTGTATGACTGCTGAAGGGCAGGGTGTCATTTCTGAGAAAAGTTTGAAACACAGTATTTAGACAAAATTCATCTCCTGCTTTATATATTGTCTACTTTTTTGTTCCTTTTGTTCTTTGTTATTGTACAGGGGAAATAGCTCCTTGTGCTCAAGTTTATTTCCTTTAGTTACTCAATTCTTTGCTGAACTCATAATCCTCTGCATGCAACATCACAGTCTGTTGCTGTGAAATGATTATGATGTCACAAACAGTGGACTGTGCCTGCAGTAGATTACACAACTGCAGTAAATCAACTATATGGTACAAGGTTCAGTTTTCATGAAACAAATCCCCTAATGAAGAATAAAAACAAGGAAAATACAGCAAGTATATCAAACATATTCTGAATTGTGTCCAAATGCAATATTTTCAATTTTTTCCCCAAAGTAATGTTTTTTTTTTTTAGGATCACATTGCAAGCTAGTAACCATTATTAGATTTAATAGTACAAACATTTATTACTATGTAATACTGAAGTTAAATAATTGAAAAAATAAATCCTATGTGAAGAGAGATACCAATACTGCAGAGACATTTTACTCTGCTCCTTTACATGACAATTGGCACAACCTGCATAAGTAATGCAATTACAGTACTATATTGTCTTTTCCAAATATATTAAGGAGCCACATACAAAACACCAACTCTGAAACCGCCTTTGTTATGATGAGTCCTTCAGTACTATACCAGAGGTTATCACACCTAACAGTGATGATCAAAATATACAATGAGAAACTGCTCTTCACTTGGTATTTCAAAATCTAGACTGAATGAAACTCTGCTATTCAAATATCTAAATCATGTATTTAAACATACTATACAAAATATACAAATACATTTTATACAAGATAGTTAATCTCTAATTAGTTATGTGGAAATCACCTAAAACGTTACAACTTGTATAAATATCTTTATTTTGTTCTTTGAATTTGAATTTCATTATTACTCTTTGTGAAGAAATAATTATGTGACCGTATGCAATGCAGCCAGCCTTTAAAACCTTATCAAAGATGTGTTATTAAAAACAAGATATATAACCAAATAAAATGAATTATCATGCTACTGCCACTTAACCCACTCCAATAGCTGTTAGCAGCCACCTTAACATTTTAAGTTGTGGGTAAAGAAACACCTTCATTACAGCTGGCAGTCTTGAACACAACCCTTTTCCTGAACTGAAAATAATTCAAATACAAAATTTCTGGGAGGAGGGGATTACAAAGAACCCCATAAATGGAACAGTAATTAGCAATGTAATTCACTCAATGCAACTTTGACACTGACCTAAATTGAATAAAACAGCTGTAATGCATGCCACCAGAAGCACTGGGAAAAGTTACAGCAAATGTGATGCTGTAAAGCAAATCTAGAAATGGAAACCAGTATTGATCCTTGCCCACTTTGGGGAACCTAACAATTAAATTATTCTTTAGGAATCACCCATGCAGTAAGTTGCATTGCTATTGTTTCTAATTGTCTGAAAATATAATGTTTCACATCATGCCCCTGATTTTTTTATTTACTTCCAGTGCGGATGCAGCACACTATATCAGTAGTTTGTTGCACTCTTATGGTTTCAGGCAGCAAACCCTCATCACAACCTTTGAAGCACTCCGAGGAAATCCCAGTGGAATCTGGATTGATTGGCAACCCTAACATCCTTAATTTAAAAATCATTCTGATACTGGATGTGTAGGTAAAATAAATTGGTTAAATTATTATGGAATACAGATCAGAACAGTATGCTCTAGAAACATTTTAAAATCCCATTGCAATCATTTTACAATTCTAAGAGAAAACCTGTTTCCATTACAATTTCAATGTAATGATGAATTTAGAAATAAATACGAGCCATAGGATTTGGGAAAATTGAAAGGTGAATGCTGGAATAACGAAATGTAAGTTTGTGTTAGGAGCTTTGCCTCTCAAGTCAAACAAATCAGTCTACTATGAAAGAAGCCCCAGTAGGTTCTTCTCATCTCTTCCAAAGCAGCAGCTCTGTGAGGGCTGGCTGATGAGTTTCTCCATTCCACTACATAAATCTTTAATTTTTTTTTTTTTTGCTGCCTTCCTTATCCTGACCCCGACAGTATTCCATAAATATTTAGGTAGCTTTCACCTAGCTTGCTCCCTGGTTATGAATACTGATGACAGCTGTAGTGAATAAAAAAAGAGATGATGTGATGGAGTTGTGGACAAGCTGTGAATATTGAACCTCTGCCTATCAGGCTTAATGCATGGCAAAGCTAAAGGAGTCATTACTGGCACACAAAAACATGTCCCACTATTTAATGAGTTGTACTTTTCTGTGTTGTGATAGTATAAGACAATATATCTGCCTTGCTGAACATCGGGGTTGTAACCACAGGTGAAATCAATAGCCAGCCATAGCCTTAGGCTTGGAACAGAAAATAGGAATGACATGCATATAGATGCTCTCTTGCTTTTGATAAGTCAAAGAATTTCCAAGTTATACAACCAGTACCCTTGACAGTTTACAAAAATATTAATAGCTTGCAATGGTTACAAAGTATGTCTAAAATGTCAGTTTTATGGGCAAAATGTTATCAATGTTCTCATTTAAACAATTACTTTTTTTGTGGTTATATTGTTACATTTGCCATATGAATTTTATAAAACAACAATTTTTGGCATATTGTGATGTTATGTTCTGTATTAGCCTAAGCTGTGTTACTAAACCCAGAAGGGGAAGGAAACATATTCAATTCAGTGCTTTACAGTAACTGGTAATTGCTATTTTTCTTTTAAACTTAAGATTGTGGGCTTTTAGTGACACTGTACTTTCTTTTGTTGTCTTTACTTAGAATTGTTTTTGGGCTGTTGACAATTTAAAATGTAGTGGTGGTGTATTTCTTTGCTGTCTTTAATTGCTGCAAATTTAGTCTTGGCTTGTCTGACTTGCCCTGTAGTTTTGGTGATGGGTGTTAATTGTCTGGCCTCTGACCTCAGCTACATCATAACTGGAGGTGGGGCTTAGTCAGAGTTGAGGTAGCAAGTGAGTTTTATTTTCTCAGAAGAAGCCAGAAGGGGAAGGAAACATATTCAATTCAGTGCTTTACAGTAACTGGTAATTGCTATTTTTCTTTTAAACTTAGATTGTGGGCTTTTAGTGACACTGTACTTTCTTTGTTGTCTTTACTTAAAATTGTTTTTGGGCTGTTGAAAATTTAAAACGTAGTGGTGATGTATTTCTTTGCTGTCTTTAATTGCTGCAAATTTTCACACCCCTCCCTCCCGTTCCCCAACTCTTAATTATTTGCCCTGTTAAATCTGATTGACAGGAGCTAAACATGGGGTATAGTAAGGGGTGTGGAGTAGGAGGGGCATAAGGGTGAAGAAGACCACCCTCAGCACGACAAGTGTTTTGATTCATTTATTTCTTGGTTTATTTTCTTTTTTGAAAAGAAACGTATCTGAGGATCAGTGGCAGGATGTTTAGGGCAGTAAATTAATAAAAAGGGAACTAGGAGAGCTTCAGTAGCAGACAAGTAGTGGAATAGCAGTATAATTGCAGTATAATGTGGGTAGTGGTGCAATGCAGTGGCTGTGGAGCAGCCATATTCAGGCAGACCTTCTGGACACTGAGGTGCTGCCCTATCTGCATGCATCTCTCTGGACTGTGGGATGATGTAGCCAGACTCAGAGCAGATGTAAACTGGGTCAGGAGTACCATCACCCCTATCCAGAGACCACCCAGTCCAATGCAACTGCCTCAAAGGATGCCGAGAATGAGGAGCACTTGGATGACAGTGGGCTCAGGGAGGGTTAGAGCAGTCAGGCAGAGGCACATCCCAGATCCTATTCCACTCAACAACTCATATGCCACACTGGCAAACAGGTACAACCAAATAGAGGTACCCAGAGAAGTGGAAGGAAAGGATGTGGAGGTTAGCCAAGGAGGTGACCTCAGTGGGGAAAGCAGTGAATCACAGAGGAGGAGGAAGTGAATCCTGGTGGGGGACTCCATCATAGGAGGGATCCAGCTAGGAACACAGGAGGGGGAGGACAGGGAGGTGAGGTGCCTATTAGGTGCCACGGCATGGATGGATGGAAGGAAGATCCTGGGGATCACTGGGAAGGCAAGATGGGAGGGTGAGCTGGATGTCATTATCCACCTAGGTACTTATTGCCTGGCAAATGGGGAGCCAAAGGAAGTTCAGGAAGAGTTTAGGAAATTGGGAAGGGATCTCAAGCAAGTAGCTACTTCGTCACTTTCTCAGAAGTACTACCTACGAGAGGCAAGGAGAGCATAGGGTGCATACACCAGGAACTTTAACTCATGGTTGAAGAACTGGTGCTGTGAGGAAGGGTTTGGATTTATTGGTGACTGGGACCCACCTGGAGGATGGAGGTTTGTTCAGCCTGACGGCCTGCATCCATCCTGGAGAATCCAAGCACTCAATGATAAGTTTAAATGCTACATTGACAAGCATTTAAACAAGAAAGGGGGGGTGGCAGGCCAGCAAGGAGGGTACCTACTTGCTCACCCCCACAGCTAGCAGTGGAACCAGCGAACCAGAGGAGTGGCTATCTCTACAAAGCAGTGTGGAAAAGATGGAGATTAGTGCCCAAGAGGTGGATAGGCAGAAAACGGGCAAAATTCAGCAGAAGGGCAGACAACAAGGAGAACCAGGGATAAAGGACAACCAAGGAAGGGGCTGGAGTACAACAGCGAAACAGTCTAGGGAGGTCAAATCATGGAAAGCCATGTGTGCAAATGCCAGGAGCCTTAGCAACAAGATGGAAGATCTGGAGGCTGTCATGGTGCAGTCAGACATGGACATTGTGGCCATCACTGAAACCTGGTGTAATGATAACCACGACTGGGAGATGGCCATACCTGGCTACAACATATTCAGAAGAGACAGGGCAGGCAGGAAGGAGGAGGAGGTGGCACTGTATGTGAAAATGACATAAGGGCCACAGAGATCCAGGAGGAACAAAATGGGGGAGAGATACTGTGGGTTAAGCTGGAAAGGAAAATGGGGCCAGCCATCTGCACAGGTGTGGTCTATAGACCACCAGCCCAGGAGGAAGAAACAGATAGGGAGATGCTAGCCATCCAAAGGATGGCAGACAAGAAGTGAGGTAGTACTGGTTGGAGACTTCAATATTACAGATGTGGACTGGAGCATCCCAGCAGCAGCATCAACTAGAGCAGATTTATCCAGGACTCCTTCAGAGGTGCCTTCCTCAAGCAACTGGTCATGGAACCAACTCTGCAGAAGGCAATACTGGACCTTGTGCTCACAAACAGGGACAGTGTGATGGGGTAACAGTGGGGGAGCACCTGGGGAACAGTGACCACCAGTCACTGTGGCTTGAAATCACAGAAAAAGCAGAACCAAACCACACAAAAACATGTATCCTGGATTTTAGGGGGGCAGACATTGGGAAAATGGGGAGATACTTGAAAGAGGCATTAAGGGGAATAGGGCAGGAATCAGATCAGGGGTTGAGGAACAGTGGGCAGTATTTAAAATGGGGATTACAAAAGCAACAGAATTATGCATTAAGCAGGTTAGCAAGAGGAAAAGGAAGAGGAGACCATTATGGTTTTCCAAAGAGGTAGCAAAGAAAGTGAAAGCCAAAGAGACTGCATTCAGGCAATACAAAAAGACACAGGCAGAAGGGGATAGGGAGAAGTACCAGGAGAAGCAAAGGGAGGCAGGGAGGTCAATAAGGGAAGCCAAAGGTCAGACAGAAGAACACATTGCAAAATCAGTGGTTAGAGGGGACAAAAGCTTTTACAGGTACATAAGTGAAAAAAGGAAGGCAAAGGGAGGGATAGTGAGACTGAAGGGGGAGGATGGGGGCCGTGTGGAGGATGAAAACAGTAAAGTGACAAACTGAACAGGTATTTCTGCTCAGTTTTTACTGGGGAAGAGGAGGGTAATGGGTCTGAAGGAGTACAAGGGTGAGAATGGTGCAGAAATGGACACAAGTCCCTTTACATGAGAAAGGGTCCTGAAGGAACTGGAAGTAATAAGCATTGATAAAGCAATGGGGCCAGATGGGGTGCACCCCAGGGTCCTTAAAGAACTAAGAGAGGTGGTGGCTGAACCTCTGGCTATCCTGTTTAGCCAATCACTGGAAACAGGGGAGGTACCCAAAGACTGGAGGATAGCAGATATAGTCCCCTTATACAAAAGTGGGAACAAAGAGGAAGTGGGGAATGACAGACCAGTCAGCCTCACCTCAGTAGTGGGGAAGATCATGGAAGCACTACTGGAGGAGAGATTGGTGGAACATCTGGTTGTCAATGGACTACAGGACCCAAGGCAGCATGGTTTCACCAGGGGAGGTCATGTCAGACCTTTGTTGAATTTTTGACTGGGTGACTAGGGAGGTGGATCAGGGAGGGCAGTGGACATGGCTCATCTGGACTTCAGCAAGGCCTTTGACACTGTGCCACATAGAAGACTATTATACAAACTGGGGAATATGAGTGTGGGCAGGACAGTAGTGTGGTGGGTAGGTAACTGGCTGGGTGGCAGGACACAAAGGGTGGTGGTAAATGGCTGTCACTCCACAGAGAGAAGAGTGGCCAGTGGGGTACCACAGGGATCAGTGCTGGGACCGGTCCTATTCAACATCTTCATCAGTGACATTACACAGGACCTAGAAGAACAGAATTTCACTGTTCACTGATGACACAAAGCTCTTTAACAGAGTAAACACACCAGAGGGTGTAGTCAGAATGAGAAGGGACCTGCAGAAACTTGAAGAATGGTCAGGGGTTTGGCAGTTGAAATTCAATGCAAAGAAGTGCAAGACAATGCATATGGGGCACAAAAACCCTGGCACAATATATCAGTTGGGGGAGTGAGGATACAGCATGCACCAAGCAGGAAAGAGATCTTGGGGTTATCATCTCTGATGACCTCAAGGTAGGGAAACAGTGTGATAAGGCAGCAGGTAAAGCAAATAGGATGCTGGGAATCATAGGCAGGGGCATCACCAGCAGGAAAAGGGAGGTCATAATTCAACTATACAAGACACTAGTGAGGCCACACCTGGAGTACAGTGTACAGTTCTGGAGACCTTACCTACGTAAGGACATACACAGGATAGAGAAGGTTCAGAGGAGGGCAACAAAGATGGTGTATGGATTGCATCACAAGTCCTATGAGGACAGATTGAAGGAACTGAACATGTACTCCCTGGAGCAGAGGAGGGAGAGAGGGAATATGATAGAGACATACAAGTATCTTACAGGGAGGAACAGGGTGCAGGACTACACTATTTTTAAGCAAAAAAGATGTTCCAGGACTAGAGGGCATCGGATGAAGTTGGAGGGAGGATGATTCAGAGAAAACGTGAGGAAGAATTTCTTCACAGAATGGGTTGTGGACAAGTGGAACACCCTGCCTGAGGAAGTGGTGGGGGCTGAAACAATCACAGGATTTAAGAATGCATGGGATAGACATAAAGGAATTCTGGAGGTCAGGGGTAAGAGGCAACAGACTTCTAGGAAAACATAAACTGAACTTACAAGCTCAAGTGGGCAGACTGGGTGGGCCATAGGCCCTTATTTGCTGACACTGTCTATGTATCTATGTAAACTAGATGCACAATTATTTCATAGTATGCCTAAAATGCCACCTTTGTGGACATAGTCATTAATGTTCACCATCAAAACAGCACATTTTTGAGCAGTGCTTCTATTAACTTATATAAAATCCATTTATGGAAAAACACATTGTGTATACATTACTTTTATATCACTCTAAACATTGCTTACAAATGTAGTTTACATCCAAATCTGAAACATCCGCAGTTGGTTGGAAAGTCTCTGGGACGGTATATACTGTATGATATTATTTTTTGAACCTGTATAACTGCCTTTCCAGAACTTTACAGAAATGGAGACTTTGCCTCAGTGACTAAATAAAGAAATTAATTAATAACCAGGTCAAGAATTTTAAGAAGTAAGTAATCTTGCTATTAGAGTAAGGAGGCAGTTGACTAAGGAGCTAGAATGTCACTACAAGAACACTTTTGACTCAGCAAGAGAGTCAGTGCCTATTGGGATTAAGCAAACAGATGCTTTATAAGAAGTGTTGGGTCTCAAATAGGGTAAAAGAAAAGTTACTGTGCTTCTCTGAGTTGGTAGAAGAGGACTGTTTCATCTTGGATGTTTGCTAAGTCAGGAGAAGAGCTGATAATTGATGGGTGTGGCTTAGGCAGAAATAAACCAGATATCTGCAGTTAGACTTCCCCTGCTGCTAGCTTTTGGCAGAGAGCAATCTTGCTATCAGAGCAAGGAGGTAGCTGATTAAGGAGCTAGAACTTTACTACTAGAACACTTCTGACTCAGCAACAGAGTCATAACCTGGTGAGATTAAGCAAACAGATACTTTGGTGGAAGTGTAGAGTCTCAGAGTAAAAAGAGTTTGAGTGCTTCTCAAAGTTGGGGCAAGGGGGCTGTATCATCTTGGCAGTTTGCAAAGTCAGGAGGAGTGTTGTTAATTGAGGGTGTGGCTTAGGCAGAAGTAAAACCAGGTGCCTGCAGTCAGACTTCCCTACTGCTAGCTTTTGGCAGAGAGCAATATTTCTATCAGAGGAAGAAGGCAGCTGACTAAGGAGCTAGAACATTACTACTAGAACACTTCTGACTCAACAAGAGAGTCAGTCTGCTGGAATTAAGCAAATATAGTAGATACTTTATTAGAAGTGTAGGGTCTCAATTAGGGTAAAACAAAAGCAAAACAAAAAAAAGAGTTTGCTTCTCTGAGTTGAGGGAAAGGGACTGTATAATCTTGGCAACTTGCACAGTCAGAAGGAGAGCTGTTAATTGGTGAGTGTGGCTTAGGCAGAAGTAAACCAGGTGTGTGCAGTTAGACTTCCCTGCTGTTAGCTTTTGGCAGAGAGCAATCTTGCTTTCAGAGCAAGGACACAGCTGATTAAGGAGCTAGAACTTTACTACTAGAACACTTCTGACTCAGCAACAGAGTCAGAGCCTGTTGCGATTAAACAAACAGGTACTTTGGTAGAAGTGCATGGTCTCAATTATGGTAAAAAAAGAGTATGTATGCTTCTCAGAGTTGGGGGAAGGGGACTGTATCATCTTGGCAGTTTGTAAAGTCAGGAGGAGAGCTGTTAATTGGGGGTGTGGTTTAGGCAGAAGTAAACGAGATGTCTGAAGTTAGACTTCCCTGCTACTAACTTTTGACAGAGAGCAATCTTGCTATCAGAGCAAGGAGGCAGCTGACTAAGGAGCTAGAACTTTAACACTAGAACACTTCCGACTCAGCAAGAGAGTCAGAGCCTCTTGAGATTAAGCAAACATATACTTTATTAGAAATGTGGGGTCTCAATTACATTAAAAAAGAAAACTAAACAAAAAAAAGAGTTAGTGCTCTTCTCTGAGTCGAGGGAAGGGGACTGTATCCTCTTGGCAGTTTGCTAAGTCAGGAGGAGAGCTGTTAATTCGGGGGTCTGGCTTAGGCAGAAATAAACCAGGTGTCTGCAGTTAGACTTCCCTGCTATTAGCTTTTGGCAGAGAGCACTATTGCTATCAGAGTAAGAAGACAGCTAAATAAGGAGCTAGAACTTTACTACTAGAACACTTCTATGTCAGAATGAGAGCCAGAGTGTTATGGGATTAAGCAAAGAGATGCTCTATTAGAAGTGTAGGGTCTCAGTAAGGGTGAAAAAAAGAGTTAGTGTGCTTGTCTGAGTTGGGGAAAGGGGCTGTATCATCTTGGCAGTTTGCTAAGTCAGAAGGAGAGCTATTAACTGGGTTGTGTGGCTTTGGCAGAAGTAAACCAGGTTGTGACAGGGTGACTCCTGTCATAGTGGACACCCCAGGATAAATTGAAACCCCTTCCCCAAGCAGTTTATATGTTTTTTATAATGTCCAACATGCTGGTTGGCTGGTTATAAATTAAGTGCTGAAGTGCTTATATGGCTTTCTGTGTATATAACCTAAAACAAAACTAAGAGGGAAGTTTTAATAGATGAATTACAAAAGTTTGTGTCTGCTTTTTCTAGATGTTAGCAGCCCTCTTCTAAGATATATTTTACAGCAGACAGCATATGGTAATATGACCCTGAAGGAGAGTTTAGGAGAGCATAGAATGTTCTGACCTTGGCTCTGACCTTTCCAATGTTGTAAACAAGTTATTCTGTTCTCCAGGTGGCTGCCAAATAACTGTCCTGTATGGAGCAACAGTGGCCCCTAGTGGTTAGTTTTATGTTATGTGTGCTGCTAATCAAAAGGCAGTGGAAAAATTTGTCCAGCTTCTAGTCAGCTTATAAAAAGCCCTACCTCAGTGCTGAGAGAGGCTAGATAGGGAGGTCAGTTGAATACTGACTGAGGAAGGTGAAAGATCCCCTGGTAGTGTGTGCTTCCACACAGTTGGGCTGAAGAAAAAGCCTTAAAGACTGTTGAAACTAAACAGTTGTTTGACTTATCATTTTGCTTTCTGTAAATTTTAATTGATAAAAATAAAAATGATACATACAATCTTGCATTTTTTGATGCACCTGACTTGTGGTCTGCCTGAAGTTGAGTTATCCTAAACCCACACCTGGTGACACAGGTGTCTGCAGTTAGGCTTCCCTGCTGCTAGCTTTTGGTAGAGAGCAATCTTGCTATCAGAGCAAGGAGGCAGCTAAGGGGCTACAACTTTACTACTAGAACACTTCTGACTCAGCAAGAGAGCTTGTTACATGTTGGTATTGCCTCCCCACCCTCCCCTCCATCCTTCACCTTTAGCCAGTTCTACTTGTATAGCCACTGGGTTTGACTGACAACAGGAGCTTCCTGTTTTGGAGCAGGAGGAGGAGAAGGATCACCAAGACACATAAGATTCGCCATCCTTGAAGGAAAAAAGTAGCTCCCCCTCCCTCCAGCTGATGGAAGTCTGACTGAGCAAGGAAGAAGGAGACTATTGAGGAATGCAGGAAGTTCCTGTCCCTGAACAGGAAGGGCAGAAGCAGTAATGGCACAAAGGCAGTAGGAAAGTAGGGAGAAAAAAATAAACTGTGGAAGAAAAGAGTACGTATATAAAACAACAGGAGAGGGGCCACAAATAAGACATGAAGGGATTGATGAAGTGCAGTGGCTGTGGGGCAGCA
The DNA here is from genome assembly GCA_016271365.2 of Neoceratodus forsteri. Lineage (NCBI taxonomy): Eukaryota > Metazoa > Chordata > Ceratodontiformes > Ceratodontidae > Neoceratodus > Neoceratodus forsteri. Next base: position 676,989,172 of record CM028135.1, read on the forward strand.
GTCTTCCGGGAGATGTTCTCTCTGGGCAGAGGAAGGAGGTTGCTTGTCTCCAGGCCAAGTTGGCCAGGATTCAGCAGACTTTTTCTTCTTCCTGGAACCACCAAGTCTGCTGCCACTGCCTCAAAGGTTCCCTAGGTGGAGGAGTGGCTAGACTACTTTGGGCTCAGAGAGGGTGAGGGTGGTGGGTAGAGGCACATCCCTCCTATGGTAAAAGTCCTCAACTTCTAGGCTGCACTGGCAGGGTGGGACTGTCCTAAGGAGGCACCTTCAATGGAGACCAAGGAAGATGTGGGTGTCTTCCATGGTAGAGACCCCTGGGGGCAGGCAGAGGACCCAGAGGAGGAGGAGGAAGTAACTCCTGGCAGGGGATTCCATTGTTGGGGTGTAGACATGGGAGCGGATGGAGTGGGAAAGAGGAAGGTTAAGTGCTTACATGGTGCCATAGCTTGGAGGGATGGAAAGCACATCCAGAGAATTGCTGGGGCAGCAGGTAGAGAATGAGAGCTAGACATCATTGTCCACCTGGGGACAAATGATCTGGGTGGTGATGAGGTTAGGGTAGTGCAGTAGGACTTCCAGGAGCTGGGGAGGGTCTTAGACAAGTGGCACACACTGTAACCTTTTCAGAAGTGCTACCAGTCAATGACAAAATGGAAGGCAGGGCACTAAGCACCACGAGAGTCAATGCATGGTTGAAGGTTTGGTGCAGAGCAGAGGGCTTCAGCTTCACTGAGGACTGAGGTCCCACCTGGAGGAATGCAGGCCTATACAAATGGGATGGACTGCATCTATCCAGGTGGGGACCCAAGATCCCCTAGTGAGAGAATTAAATGCTTCATTGGCAAGCCTTTAAACTAGCCGGGGGGGGGAGCGATAGTAGGCAGGAAGAAGCTAATTGCCCCCCTCTCCAACAGGATGAAGCAGCCTTTAAGAAGGACCCTAAGATTGGGAAATTGACACTAAAACCTAAAACTGAGATAGGTTGAATGGCAGAGATAAGGAAGAATGGAAGTAAAAACAGGAGAGGAAGGGAGGGAAGACATGTGGATAGGAGGGGAGCTACTAGAAGTGAAGGTTGCAAAACTTGGGAAGGCCATGTGTACGAATGCCCACAGCCTGGGAAATAAAATCCCAGATCTAGTGGCCTTGATGGCAGATGCAGACCTGGACATTGTTGCTGTTAATGAGACATAGTACATGGGGAACCATGAATGGGATATAGCCATACCAGGTTACATTCTATTTAGAAAAGACAGGGTGGGGAAAAAAAGGGTGGAGGGTTGGCTGTCTACGTTGGGGAGGAAATTAAAGTAACTGATGTTCAGAGAATGCAGGATGAAGCGGAACCACTGTGGGTCACCCTGGAGACAGGAAATGGCTTTGCCATATGTGCAGGTGTAATCTACAGAACTCCAACACAAGGGGAGGAGAGGAATGGAGTACTAGTGGAAGACATCCACAAAATGACAGCCAAAGGTGAAGTGCTGCTGGTGGTAGACTTCAATTTGCACGATGTGGATTGGAGCACCCAGGCTGTAGCCACAGTCAAGAGCAGAGGCATCCTGGATGCCCTGCTGAGAGGGTGACACAAGCAGCTTGTGGTGGAATCCACCAGAGAATGAGCAATATTGATTTTTAAACAACAAGTGGGAAATAACGCTCAGTTTCTTCTGTGGGGATCCGACGTGCTCCCGAAAATCTTTTCACAAATTATTCTTGTAGACCCCATATATATATTCAATGCTGACTATTTCATCCTTTAAAAATATTTTATTTTGCCCCTACGTTTTGCTCCATTTTTGGAGCTTACTCACAGGGTATTTTAGTTTGAATTCTGCTAAACAGAAAAAACATTTTCTATAGTAAAATATTTGTTGCAATGCATTCATTGTAAATTCTTCACAATCTATATGCATAAGTTTCAAGTTTACCTAATCATTGAAAACTCATTTACTACTTCATGTTCATTCATTTCCATGTGCATATTTCATCTGTAAAATATATAGTTCATTTAAATATAACCTCGAACTTCTGAACAAGTTTCTCCTTAGTAATGCTTTTTAGCACAGAAAACATAAATAAAAAACACAACCCATTTACTTCTGGAATAATCCCTGACTCCAATAGCCAGCAAGTACCTTTCAGTGACGTTCGGATGTTTTAAAACTGCATGTCAGTTTAAACACTTCTTGTCTAGCTTATGTTTCTCAGATATGTTCCGTTATTGTCCTTGAAATAATTTAAACAGGAGAAAAAAGCTCCTTAAATAAAATATCTTAACTGCGCTTATGGAGAGTTGCTATACCCTACTTTGTGATGTCCTTTAACTTATTTTACTTTTAATCAGTACTGCCAGTATGGTTCAGGGTCTCATAGACTTATTATTTTATCTAAAGACTCTATACATCAACGCAGCTTCATAGTGAAAAATAACAGCACTCCAAGGATATCGGGGGGAGGGGGAAAAGCAGACATAAAAATATCAAATTAAAGGCTTTATTCCTTTCATATTTCCATATATTTCAGTGCACTAAATGGTGCTATTATTTAATTTATTACTTGTTTTTTGACTTTTAAAGATCTTATAATCTGTCATATCTATTCTACCTCCATTTCTACAATTCTCTCCTACATGCAGGACTGCCAGTTGGCCTCCAGATTCATACCAATATCTGGATCCAAAGTTCTGAACTTGAATATCCATCTCATTTCTCTACTTTCTAGAATTTTGTTTATAATCACCACCACGCACTGGTGGAGGTACTATTTCCAAACCTCCAAATCACAGGGAAACAGCACTATGGTTCTCTTTATTAAAATGTTGTGCTACTGGAGATCTCTCATCATTGTGCCTAATGTCTCCTTTGTGTTCTAGTATGCGGACTTTTAATGCTCTTTTCATTTGTCCAACATATAATCAATCACAGGGACATTGTATAACATAAACTACACCTTTCGTGGTACAGTCTATGTGGTCCTTAATTTCAAATTCCTGGTCTCTGAAAGGATGTTTGAATATGTTTTCTTGCTTGTATGTCCACATACTGAACACCTTCCACAAGGTTACATCCCTGGATGTAATGGTCCTAATAATAACTGCTTACCCTTCACTCCTGGATTTTTAAACTGGGATTTAACCAGTGTATCTTTTAGGTTTTTAACCCTCCTAGCCACTATAATCAGTTTGTTTTGTAGCCCTGCAATGTTGGGGTTATCAATAGAAACTAAGTGTCAGTTTTGGTTAATAATTTTCTGAATGTTTGCCATTTTATGATTGTATCTCACCGCAAGTATTACCCTGTCTGTGGCTTCCTTTCTTGGTCTCTTCTCCAATAATGTATCGCTTTTTTTTGTTCTTAATCCTACACTCTGCTCTAAAACATGTATCCCTATGATAATTTCTTTCTTTAAATCTTTCAAACATGTCCTTCTTATTTTTTTCAAAATCTCCATCAGTGCTACAATTCCTTCACACCCTAACTAATTGGGAGTAAGGTATACTCTCCTTTAGTTGTCTCTCATGATAGCTATTGCCAAGTAACAATGTATTTCTATTTGTATTTTTCCTGTATATGGTTGTTTCAGATCTATGTCCCTCCTTCGTAATTGTTAAATCCAAATATGCTATCTCTTTTTTGCTATATTGCATCACAAATTTTAAATTCTGTTTCCATTCATTCATCAATGTATTAAAATCACATAATTCCTTCTCACTTTCACTCCATAGGCAGAGTACATCATCAATGTATCTATACCATTATGTTTAAATCTGAACTGGGCCTTGTGGATGTTCCATTGGGGAACCCCAGATCTTTTGAATATATCCTGGGCGAGGGTGCAGGTTGTGGGATTCTCCTCATCTACCGTCCACCAGGTGACGGTGGCGAATTCCTACAGGAGATTGCAGACTTCATTGTCGACCTTATGTTGAGGTTTCCCAGATTAATACTTCTGGGCAACTTCAACGCTTAGGTGACGATGAACTCTCTCATTTTGGTCAAAGTCTCCTCCAGTTGATGAATACACTGGGCCTGACACAGGTTGTTACCACTCTACCCATATTGGAGGTCATTCACTAGATCTGGTCTTTCTCTTGGGTATGGAGATCACTGACTTGGGGGTGGAACCAGTCAGTTGGTTGGACCATTACACCACAAGGTTCAGTTTCAGGGCCCTCTAATAGGTCTGCCCCTACGGAGATGGTCCAATACCGCCCTTTAAGGGGTGTTGGCCCCAGTGACCTTACAGCAGTGCTGGACCTATCGAGTTTGTCGGGTGAATGCATGAGTCCAGATGATCTTGTACTTGCCTATAATAAGGCTGTGGGAGATGCACTGGACAAAATTGCTCCTGTTCATGTTCGGCCTCTCACTATCCTTCCAAGGAGTCCATGGTTTGATGGCTCCTTGAAGGAATTAAGGTAAGTAGTCCGAAGGCTGGAGAGAGCCTGGCGGAAGTCGGGCCTCGATGTCGACAGGCTTAGATTGTTAGCCCATTATGATGGCTACCAATCAGAAATCACTGTAAGAAGGCAGAATTCCTGTCCAGAGAGATTTCTGCTGCAAAGAATCGACCGGCTCAGCTTTTCGGACTGTGGACAGGCTGTGCAATCCAGTCTGTCTTCAGCCTAGAGAAGCTTTTCTCCAACTTAGATGTGAGGCTCGCTTCTTTGCAGATAAGGTTGCCGACATCAGGTCCGCATCGGTCCGAACTCTCCTTCTCGGGGTCACGGGCAACCGCTGTACTTAATCCTCGGCCCATATGTTGGAGTTTCACCACCGGAATTCGCTGACATTGTGAAGATCATCCAATCAATGCGTCCAACTAGTTGTAGTTTGGATCCGGGTCCTACACCTCTGTTAGTAGGTTGTGTAAAAGTCATCTACCCAATCCTTGCTGACATTGTCTGGAAATCCTTGGAGGGGTTTTCCTAATCCCCTCAAGGAGGCAGTAGTCCATCCACTCCTTAAAAAATCCTCCCTGGACCCAGACTGTCTAGCTAACTACTGGCCTATCTCTAACCTGCCATTTGTTGGTAAGGTTATTGAAAAGGCAGTTGCACTGCAATTGGATGAATATCTCACCTCTCATAATGTCTATGATACTCTCCAATCTGGCTTCAGGAAAAGGCATAGTACTGAGACTGCCCTTGTTCGGGTATTGAGTGACCTCCTAATGGCCAGAGATCGAAAGGCTTATACCATTCTGGTCCTTCTTGATCTTTCTGCTGCATTTGACACTGTAGACCATGAGGTGCTATTGGAGCTGCTGCGGGTTTTTTGTGGTCTGTCTGGTACAGTCCACGAATGGTTCCGTTCTTACCTCACTGGTAGGTCTCAGAGAGTCGTCACCGGAATTTATTCCTCTGACGCCTTCTCCCTACCATGTGGGGTACCTCAGGGTTCCATTTTAGCTCCCATGTTGTTTGCAGTGTATATGCTGCCATTAGGAGAAATCATCAGGAGATACAGCTTGAGTTTTCACTGCTATGCAGATGATACTCAGTTGTATTTATCCTTTCTCCCCGATCAGAGTGATGCACTCTCCGTACTTAACAACTGTCTGGATGAAATCAGAATTTGGATGAGTTCGAGTTGGTTGAAGCTTAATCCGGATAAGACCGATGTATTGGTTGTGGGCCCAGGTCATCCTGGGAGGGGTTTGGGTGTGGCACATCCATCAGGCTTATCACTTGGTGGGGTACCGCTCTCTAGCTCTCGACAGGTGATAATCTGGGCGTTATTTTTGACGATGGTCTGACCCTGAAATCTCAGGTGTCAGCTGTTGTCAAATCCTCTTTTTATCATCTGAGGAATATCGCCCAGGTGAAATATCTGATTCCCCAGGAGGACCTTCCGACCTTGGTTCACGCCTTTGTTACTACCCGTTTGGACTACTGTAATTCCCTATACCTAGGGTTTCAAGGGATTGATATCCGCCGCCTGCAGCTGGTGCAGAACGCTGCAGCCAGGCTTTTGACTGGGACCCAAGAACCAGTCACACCGCCTGTGCTTCTCGCCAACTGCACTGGCTGCCTGTGCGGTGGCGAATCACCTTAAGGTTGGTTTACTAACCTTAAAGCCCTCACACGATCAGGACCCAGTTACCTGAAAGATCTTCTGATTCCCTTATTGCCCTCTCCGCCCTCCGCTCCGCCAATGAGGATTGCTAGAGATTCCCAGGGTTTATTTAAGTTATCAGGATCTCATGCTTTGCCTTTTCAGCTCCTACCCTGTGGAATTCTCTACCTCATTGGTTGAGAGAATGCCCGACCATTGACAGTTTTAAAATTGCTTTAAAAACATATCTTTTTAACTTGGCTTTTTCTTTATAGTTTGATTGTTTAATGTTGATTTCTGTTTTATTACTATGTACAGCGCCTTGATTTTGAAAGGCGCTTTATAAATAAACACGAATTGAATTGAATTGAATACCAGGCAACACATTTATCATAAAATCTGTTTTATTCAGCATTTAATACCCTAGTTAGTTCAAAATCATGCATGAATGAATTGGCATATGCTGGAACCATTGTGCTGCACATTGCTGTTCTGCGATCTTGTTGATAAAAAATTCCATTAAATTCATAATAATTGTTGCTTAATATAAACATAGCCAAATCTTGTAATAATTATGTTCTTGGTTTCATTTCATTTTTTCTATTTAACATCTTACCCATACTTTCCACCCTTACATCATGGGGAATGGAGTATACAGATCTGCCATGGCAAAAGTTACCAGGAAGTGATCCTCACGTATACCCCTTTCTGAGTATCCCTGTAATTTTTTAATAATGGCTGTGGTGCCTTACACATAGGTAGAAGTGTTTTCTACCACTGGTTGTAAGTAAAAATTAACATATTTTGAAATGGGCTCTAATACGGAATCTATGCCCAACACTATTGGTCTACCCGGGGACATTATGACATTCTTATGCACCTTAGGGAGACTGTAGAAGGTAGGGCTTATTGGATGCTGTTTTATTAGCATATCTGCCTCCCATTCTTCCATCCATTTCATGTCTAGAAATTCATTTAGCATCTCCTTAATTCTCACTTTCAAGTCCTGAGTTGGGTCCCTATTAAGCACCTGATAGTTCTTCCTATCATTCAATAGTGTAAAACACATATCTTTATAGTGTTCTTTATTCTGCAGTACAATCCCACCTCCCTTGTCTGCTAGTTTTATTATTATTTTCTCATCATTCTTTAATCCCTCTAATGTTTTCTTTTGTCCAAATGTCAATTTTTTAAACTTAGGAAATATACTATCCTTTTCTCTGAACAAATCCATAATCTGTTTCACAACAACTTTATAAAAGCTGAATGGGTCATGTGATGGCAGCCTAATGAGCAACAGCTAGCTCCTACTGCTCTGCATTCCTACTGGGTATTTCCACTGCAAACCAACTTTTCTAAATTGAATTCTACCTCTGCAAGAGTTTTATACTACTCCTACAGCTATGAGAGAGAAAAAATACTTAAAGAAATGGAGGCATACATGCACAAAGTGCCTCTGTGGCACTCACCTCCTCCTCCTACTTCAGAGAAAGACAAGGCCGTGAAATGGCTTAAACAACAGCAGGGCGCTAGTAGTAAAACTTCAGTGGGGTCATCGGTTCTTACAGAGGAACGATTCCTAGAGATAATGCACATGCTCCAGAGTTTCATTGCGGCCATATCTTAGGAATTACATCAGGTGCACTCCTCGATGGACTCCTTGGCAGTATGAGTCTCTGACTCAGAGGCAGAACTTATTTCTCTGGAAAAGAGGCAAGATAAAGCTGAGATAGATTGTAGCAGTGCGGTGAAAAGGCTTTGAAAAATGGAGGAGAAGCTAGAGGATCCTGAGTGCAGAAACCGACGAAACAAGCCGATTATTCTCGGGATCCCCAAAAGGGAAGAAGGCAATGCCACGATTCTATTTTTACAAAAGCTTTGTGAAAAGATAGCTGGACCACTGCCAAATGGCACTTTCTATACCATTGTAAAAGCTCATAGAGTGCTACATCCTGTGCCACCCCCCCCAGTTTACCTCCTAGACCGCTAATTTTCAAATTGCTCAATTTTCTTGATATGTAACACATCTTGGCCCAAATCAAAATCCTGTAAGAGGTGCAATGGGAGGGTCAGAAAATTTGTGTCACCAAAGACCTACCTCAGTCAATTAGAATGAAGAGACAGGAGCTGCATCCTCTTGTTTCTAAACTAACTGTGGCTGGGAAACAGTTTTGGGTTCGATACCCAGCCATTCTGCAGGTGAGAATCAATGATCAGTGGTATGCCTTTGACACACAGGACCATGCACAACTTGAACGTAAGAGACTATTGCCTGATTTGTTTAAATGAATGGGCCATGTATTTGGTAGTTAAAGTGAACTCTTTGGCATGCTAATTTGGTATGGTTAAAAGACCTGAACAAATGTTGTGGAGATTTCTACCAATCGCAGTAGACTCTCAGAGATCAGTCGGATCCAGGGATTTTCTTCCCATGCAAATTTACACTGTGCTTAATGCACTTGAAAGCCTTTGACTGTTCTTGTGGTTAAGAGTGGATAATTTACCAACATATATCCAATCGATTGGACATGGTGTGGGATCTTCACTTGTTTATTCCATCTTATTTGTTTCCACTTACATTTCTGTATAAGAGGACTTTATACACTTTTTCTACCCCTTTGATGGGTCTCTAATGATTTAGATCATCGATTTATTGCATTCCTTTTTACCCTTTTTTTTACTTGCTTGATTTTTATTTGTCCCATCCTATGGTTGTCTTTCGATGCTGAACATCATTTATATGCCTTGATTTTTTTGCCAAAGTTATTAATGGTATCATCAAACAATGTTACTCCTGGGTGGATCATTTCCTAGTTATCTTTAACTTTAATAATTCTTGGATGTAACAATGTTAATTATTGTATTGGCTATTCCGGGGAGAATGTGGGGGAATAGGGGGTGGGGAAAGTTGTATCACAGGGGTGCAAATTAACATCACCTGACAGTATATTTAGTCAGTACAGTTGGTAGAACTGGGGGTACTTGCTTAATATTTTTTATGTGTGATTTGAAGATTAATCAGGGTGTTAATAGTTAATGGGGAAAGTTAGTAACACAATTAGGGGGGCATGCCAAATTTCATTTTTTTTAGATTATAGTTCGTTACTGGTTATTTGTCTGGAGCAAAGCCTCTCAGATTGATTTCCCTTGGTACTGTTTCATCTTGATATACAATAATGGGGGGGTCCATATAATATTACAACCTGGAATATCCAAAGTGCCAGAGACAGGTGTAAATGACAAGTGATTTTAAGACATCTATCTCACCTTCATGTTGGAATTGTGTGCCTACAAGAAATGCATCTAAGGAGAGAAGACACATCTATCCTCTGTAGAAATTGAGTATGGGAAGTCTATGGAGCTGGTATTTCTACCAGTCAAGGGGGGGGGTTGCCATACTAATTGACAAAACAGTCCCTTTCAAATCGGTGCAAGAAATTTGGGACATAAAAGGCAGATATGTTTTATTGCACAGTGTGCTTCAGTCCCAGCCCATCCTGTTGGGATCTATTTATGGCCCAAATATAGATTCACCCCATTTTTCCTACCTCTCCTTAACCTGGTCACCTCTTTTACGCATGAGGCTATACTCATGGGAGGGGACTGGAACTTAATGCTACAACTCCACTTGGATAGATCTGACACCAAAATAGTTGTACTTTCTCCAGCTCAAAGGGCCCTGAAAGACCTTATAAACAGAGCAGGGTTGGTGGATATATGGAGAATACTACACCCCACAGAGAAATCTTATACTTTTTTTCTTTTCCCCACCGTACCTGTTCTAGGCTTGATTATTTTCTGATTAGCTCTTTCCTCCTTCCAGGAATACTTGACAGCCATATACATGGTATAGTAATTTCAGATCATTCGTCTGTTTCTCTTTCCTACCTGTTAGGCCCTGGTATATGAAGGGACTCCTTGTGGTGTCTAAATAATCAATTACTTAAATTTCCAACCACCCTATTACATGTTAAGGACTTTGTTTCCCAATTCCTTAAAACCAACAAAGGTTCAGTTGCAAGGCTTGATATTGTGTGGGTAGCCTTTAAATGTGCATTGCTCTGTGAATGTATTCACCCGCCTCCAAAAGGGCCCGACAGTTTAAAACTAAAATTGATGGTTTGCTGCTTGACATTAAATTCACCAAAAGAAACATTAGCCGTTACTCCCTTGAGGAGGATTGGGCTAAGTTACATACTTTAAATGCTTAATTTTATGATTTGATGTCTCAGAAAGTGGAATTAGTGCTGAAGAGAACCACACTTAAATATTTAGAGTCAATTGAAAGGGTGGGCAAATTGCTCACTATCCGAATTAAACAGGCAGAAATGACTAGTTGTATACCTTGTTTACAAACAACACATACTGGCCCCATAATCATCCATCCTCAACAAATTGCTGCTATCTTTAAATCATACTTTCAGGATTTATACTCTGTTTCCAGAGAGGACATTGTTACTCAGGGTGAAATAAATAATTATCTAGGTCTAACTGATCTCCCAAAACTTCCTGCTGCTCTGATGGCTCCCATGGGTATGTCCATTCAAGTTATAGAAGTGGAAAACATGATCCGCCAACTCCCTTTAGACAAATCCCCAGGCCCTGATGGGCTCACAAACAATATAAGTCTTGCTCTGCAGACTTGACCTCTTTTTTGACTGAAGTATACAATTACTGTTTTTTTAATGGATTCTCAGAACATTTCCAAGAAGCTATTAATACCCTTATACCTAAACCTGGCAGAGATCCCCAATGCCCAGAAAACAACTGTCCTATATCACTCTCAAATACCGATGTTAAGATACTGGCAAAAGTCCTTGCTAACAGGTTAAGTCCCCTTATGAGTATTTTAATTGGCCCTGAACAAGTCGGTTTTATGGCTGGTAGATATTCCAGTGACCATATCCGTCGCTTATTACATCTACTCTTCCTGTCTAATCATTCAGATATACCTGCCACTTTGATCTCACTAGGTGCCAAAAAGGCATTTGACCGAGTCTCCTGGGACTTTTTATTCACATTGGACAGACTCGGTCTCCCTAATAGCTTTATTAATTGGGTGCAACTTCTTTATAATGCACCTACAGCCTGTGTCTGGTGTAATGGTCTCCTATCTGATTCCCTCCCATTTCAACATGGCACCAGACAAGGCTGTCCCCATCCCCTCTACTTTTCAATATGTACTTAGAACCTTTCATCCAGAAATTAATCTCTTCACCGGGTCTCCAGGGTACCTCCCATCATCTTATTTCTGCTTACACAGATGACCTATTATTACACCTAGAAAATCCATCCTGTGGTGTTCCTGCCCTGCTTAGAGAAATTAGCCTTTTTTTCCAGAGTTTCTTTTTACAAGCTTAACCCCTCCAAAATGGAAGTTTTCCCAATGAACAGGAAATCCTCACTATCTGATATTGAGGGATCAGATTTTGTCTGGGAATCAAAGTCCTTGATGTATTTAGGCATGAAGATTTTTAGAAAAATTCCACCTATAATAAAAGAAACTTTCACTGCTTTAATGATGATTCTTAGGACAGATTTGGCAAGATGAGGCTCATTACCAATTTCACTGTGGGGTAGAATAGCCACTATTAAAATGAATGTTTTAGCTGGCATTCTTTACCCTCTAAATATGTTGGCTATTTACCTTCCAAATCACTGGTTTGCCAATCTGCAAACCTTAGTTAATCAGTGCCTATGGAAAGAAAAGAAGGTCCGGTGAGCATACTTTAAGCTCACTGCACTGAAGCTACAAGGAGGCCTTTCTCTTTCTTCCTTCTTTACCTACCACTGTGCTACTCATATAAGCAAACTTGCCCATTGGATTTTGACACCTGACCAAAGGATACCTGGGTCTCTCAAACCCCTTTGGTTGAACATTGAGACAGTTTTGGCAGAAACCCATCATTGTAATTTACCTGCATTATTATACTCCCCTCCTTGGCTACTACCTATGGCCCTTAGAAATACACCCATTGGTTGGTCCCTTAAGGTGTTATTTCAGCTACAAAAGTATTGGAATGTTAATTGGTACAAATCTTTAGAACAACCCCTATTTGGTAACCCACATTTTCTAATTGCTCAAGCTCCTATCTCCCCTCTTTTTTGGGCCCCCTTACATAATTTGAAATTGTGTGACCTGGCTCCTGAAGGTAAAATCCTTTCCTTCTTACAGTTTTGCCACACCTTTAATATACATGAGGTAAAGCCCTCCAAATACTGATAAATTCAACAGGTTATCATGTCTTTCTTTGGTCAAACTGCTCATACTCTTCTCCTACTATTGAACTTTATCCAGTACTTCTGGTGGCAAATCAACCCCATGCAATATCTATGGTATATAAGGAATTACAAACCCTCTATCACTGCTTACCTAAAGGTGTCTGTTATTACTGGGTGAATAAGTTATCTTTACCCACAGAAGTGCTAGTCTGGTGCTTTAACTGGTGCAACATATATAGATTTATCAAACAAGATAGACTTCAGTTGATGCAATACATAATCTGTATTTTTCCCCTGACAGATTGTATGAAATGGGAAAGCTTCCATCTCCTGTGCCAAAGATGTAAGGAATCCCCAGGTGACCTTTACCATATGTTATGGTTCTGTTCAAAAGTTTCATCATTTTGGCATAATATTCAAAACACTTCAGATCCATTACTTGGTTTGCAATCTTTATTTACACCTGAAATTTGTCTTCTTAAAAGTTTCCCCTCAGGAACTATTAAGTGTAGAAAAGCCCATATAGCAGTGACTAAATTAATTATTTATTATTAATTAATTATTATGAGGCACTGGAAAGATGGCTCATTGCCATCGGTGTTAGAAAGGCATAGAGAGGTTTTATTAGCCCTACAACTGGAAAAGCATTTAGCTATGTTCACTAATAGAAATCAAGCTTAGATGGGGTCTGCTGTAAGCTTTACTTATAGTATGGAAACCCTAGATTACTACAGATTTAGTCTGTATGTATACACAGCTTATTGATGTAGATATAATTTCTTTATTTTGGCATGGAGAGTGACTGTGGGAGTGATAATAGATAGGGTGGGTTATGGGGAGTATTGTAACAATTTTATTCTAAAATGGTTTGATTGAGGACTGGTATCCACAATATTGTTTTCTCCATGAGTAATGTCTCCTCGGTCTTTATAAGCTATCCATGGATCTATTGCATTGTTACTAAACTTGAATAAAGTATATTGAATTAAAAAAAAACTTTACAAAAGCTTTCAATGCCATTATTCCTTCCAGAGGGTGCTGAGAATGTGGATTTTACTCCCAATGCTTGTTTCAACTGTTTTGGTTTTTTCTTACCTGCCTGATCCTATGTAAACATACTTTTTTTGATCTTAATGTTCAAAAAAACTTCTGTAAATCTACTTCTAATTCAAATCTATCCACCGGTTGGGTGGGTGCAAAAGATAACCCCAGTCCCAAAATTTTGATTTCTTCATGTGTTAAAATCTTATTGATCAGGTTGAAAATTGGAATTATTTGTTGTGATCCAATATTTGCCCTTGTACTTGTTCCATGTAACTGATTCTTACTTGCTTTCCACCTGTCCCTCCTCTTCCTTGTCCCCTCCTGCCTCCCCCAAACACTGAGTATTCCTATTATACCCTTGTGTGTTTCTTAGTTCATATCTTGGTTCTTATATTTGTATATATAGCATGCATGGGATAGTCATAAGGCAATTCTGGGGGTTGGGGGTAGGAAGAAGTAGGCTGCTGGTTAACTAGGATCTGCAGCTTATCCAGTAGGTAGGGAAATGTGCAGACTGGGTGGGCCAAGCGGTCCTTATCTACCATCAAATTCTATGTTTCTATGTTTATATGTGACCATGAGGTGCTAGGTTGTTGAGAATCCCTTGCTGAGGCACTTTGTGGTTCCTTTGATGTTTCATATGATTTTCTAGTGTAACTACTGTCACTTTGAGTCCCACTATCTGAAAAATACATATGTTTTCTTCTCTCAAACTGATTATAGGTATATACTTTATTATCTCTATAATCACTTGTATCTCAAATTATTTTTTTTATTTTTTGTTGTTTAAGTCTTCTTCATACTTATTCAGTTTTCTTTTTATCTCCTCCAGGTTTTTTATAAATTTGTCTGCTTCTATTTTTAATTTCAACATATCTTATACTTGTTTTGTCTCAACTGCTAGCTTCTTTCTTTCCTCAATTATAGCCTCTATCAAGACATACATAAAATCTTTACTAGCCTAATTTTGAATACCGTCCCATTTCAGAGTTAACTTTACTGTGTTGATTCCTATATTTGGTTCAATTGCTATCCTCAGTCCCCTGGGTATACAATGATACTCAAGGTACTGAGTAATTGTTAAACCATTTCATTCTGGGCATGTATTTTTAAAGAGTAAATTCTCAATCTTGTGAGCTAAGTTCTTTGGGGATTCCCCCATCTGTGTTGTGAGGTCCAACCCCCCTCGCATAGTCTGAAAAAGTTTATTTTTTTCTTCCTCAGAAAATGAGGTAAAATGTAATGTATTCTGGAAACTACCCCCTATGTCTTCAAAGGCCTGCAGATCTGTACCCTCCATTGTTATATCTATTTATTCTTTCAATGGTAAGGTAAACAACTATGCTTGAACAACTTCAATTGTTTTTAAAACAATTCTTTATTCTTTAGTTATGTCTAATTAACAAAGTCTTTAGTCATTTAACATCCACAAGCATCTACTATCCCTGTATAATCGAGTCTCACAACAATTTTTTTAAAAAGTGGGAAATAATGCTCAATTTCTTCTGTAGGGATCCGAGATGCTCTCAAAAATCTTCTCACAAATTATTCTTGCAGACCTCATATATAAATTCAATGCTGACTCTTTGGTCCTTTAAAAGTATTTTATTTTGCCCCTAAGTTTGGCTTCACTCCTTGAGCTTGCTCAAGGGGTATTTTACTTTGAATTCTGTTAAACAGAAAAACAAATTATTATAGTAAAATATTTGTTGCAATACATTCATTGTAAAGTCCTCACAATCTTTATGCATAAGTTTCAAGTTTACCTAATCATTGAAAACTCCTTTACTACTTCATGTTGGAGGGGCAACTGTAGCCCCTCTCTACAAAAGTGGGAATAGGGAGGAGGCTGGCAACTACAGACCAGTCAGCCTGACCTCAGTGGTGGGGAAATTAATGAAATCACCACTAAAGGAAAGGATTGTGACAGTTTTTGAATCCAGTAGAACACAGGATCCAAGGCAGCAAGGATTCACAGAAGGGAGGTCTTGTCAAACAAATCTGATAGATTTCATTGACTAGGTGACCAGGGAGGCAGATGGGGAGGGTCAGCGGATGTAGCCTACATTGATTTTAGCAAGGCCTTCAACACCGAATGACTAGCCCTGGGTTCTCCACTAAAGTTATTAATTTCTGACCCTTAAATAAAACTGATCCATTCTGAACTGATATTCTGGGGGAGGATTCACTCAAGGTGAAATGCCTGTGCTTTGTTGTCTGTGATACTCAGGGCCCCTGGTGTTCTGCGGCAGAATTTTCTGATTTCTGCGGCAGGGCTGCTTGACTTCTGTGGCAGCATTTTCTCATTTCTGCAGCATGATTTATTCATTTCTCTGGCAGAATTCAGTCCTGTCATTGGCTAAATATGATGTGATGTCATCAATGACATCATATGCTGAGCATAAAGGAGGGGCTTCAAGATAAACGAGGTGGGAAAGAAAGCCTGACACTATGGAAAAACATTATATTTATATGAAAATTCACCAAAAACAAAGATTTCTGCAGCACTATATATATTCTGTGGCATGATGCAAATTCTGCGGTAAATTCCACAACCGCAGAACTGCAGAATTCCAGGGGCCTTCGTGATACTTAACAAAATAGGGTGGCAGTTCTTCAAGAATGGCTTTCTTTGCCTTTTGTGTTCTATTGGCTTGAACCTTTTTTCCTAAAACTAGGACATTACTCTCTGACAGCACCCATCAGCCACCTATTCAATCTGTCCTTCACTCAAGGGGTCCTTCCCTCCTCTTGGAAAATAACACACATAGTCCCTCTTTTAAAATCTGGTAACCCATGCAAACTTAATAATTACCAGCCAATATCACTGTTACCCATTTTATCGAAATTACTTGAAAAACTAGTTAACATACAGCTAAGAGAGCATATGGAAACCTTCAACATTCTCAAGCTATTACTATCAGGCTTCAGATTAAAACATAGCATGGTATCCTTCTTGGCTAAGGTGACAAACGATTGGCAAACTGCACTCGAAGCTAAAAATCACATCAGCGCAGTCTTCCTGGACCTGAGCAAGGCATTCAATACTGTAGACCATAATATATTATTACACAAGTAAAATGACATGGGTCTCAATGCCATCACCATGCAGTGGTTCTCATGCTACCATACAGGTAGACAACAACAGGTTAAAGCCCAAGGTGACCTTTTCCCCCTTAAAACCTTGAAGAGAGGAGTACCACAGGGATGTATTCTGGGGCCTTTATTATTTGTAACTTATGTCAATGACATTGATTCTAAAACCAGGACAGCAAATGTCCACCCCTTTGCCAATAATACAGTACTATATGTCACTCGGTCTACCCTTGAGCTTGCTTGTTCAGAGCTGCAGCAAGAATTTAACCTGCCTCAACAAAATCTCTTTCACGTAAAATTATTGCTTAACATGAAAAAACTAAAGTCATGTTTCTCTCCCCCCAAGCCCATATGTAACTGCAATCTCCCCTATTTCCAAGTATCAGATCATGACTCTTCAGGGGGGATCGCTTGAGGTAGTGGACAAATTCAAATATTTGTGGTTCTGGCTAGATTGACAGCTCTCATTCACTACACATATTGAGGAACTGTCAAAAAAATAAGTTAAAGGCTAGGTCTGTTCTTCAGGATCAAGTATTTGCTTAACCTGGAAATAAAGAAAAGACTAGTCCAGACCACATTTCTTCCCCTTGTATATTATGTAGACTTTCTCTACAGTCACTGTTCCAATGTTGCCTTACCTAAACTGGATACATTGTACCACAGAATGCTAAACTTCATTACCAATGCCCTTTCAGAACTCACCACTGTTCCTTCTATGCACAACTTGACTGGCCCTTGGTTCACACCAGGAGGTTAAAAAATGCCTCCCTATGGGCTTATAGAGCCATTACAAATAAACTCCCTCCCTGTATCTCAGATCTGCTCAAATGTACACCAGGTGTATATTCACTCAGAAGATATTCATATTTATTGCTTAACATATCTAGGATAAGAACTCGTTATGGTGCATCGCCACTCAGTCATGCTCTCCCTGCCATGTGGAATACCCTCCAAAACTCCTTAAAACTTACACAAATTGTTGGTCTGCATACCTTCAGATCCTTGCTGAGGCATTTGTTGCAGGAAAATTGTAACTGTTTTTCTTAATCACACACCATGATTTATTGAGGAACCTTTTCCTGTGTTCCACTGTCCATACAGCACTTAATGTTTTTACTCAGCCTGTTGTAGTCCATACAGCACTTTGTGTCTTTACTCAGTCTGTTGTAGGTCATGTGTTCTATTCTCCCTCCCTTCTTCCTTGCTTCCAAAAATTATATTTCAAGGACTTTAATGCACATATCTTACTGTACTGCTATTTTGTTGTACACCTAGATCTATGTATGAATGTATTTGTATTTGCCAGTACCACTTGTATAACCATAATGTCCATTGTATTGCACTTATATTGTATTGTATGCATTTGTATTGCCTTATTCTGTTGTGTCCATTCAGGACCACCTTGTAAACAATCCTGCTCAATGGTGTTATTCCTGGTAAAATAAAAAAAATGAGTTGAATTCAAAACAGAAAAAAGGAAATTGTACAGTGGAAAAATATTAATTGATGAAATCATCTGGCTGACTTTACAAAAGGGTTAAACATGGATGTGAGTGAATGCTGCATC
Organism: Neoceratodus forsteri; assembly: GCA_016271365.2. Lineage (NCBI taxonomy): Eukaryota > Metazoa > Chordata > Ceratodontiformes > Ceratodontidae > Neoceratodus > Neoceratodus forsteri. The sequence goes on from CM028135.1 coordinate 677,007,163, forward strand.
TGTATCCATCAGACTGCATCAGTGCAACTCTGCTGCTATTTTCAAAAGATGCATTCATTTGCAACAATAGGTCATGATTTGTAGTCAAAAAATGACACAGATACAATTTGCTTCCATTTGTCCACAGTTGTGTCTTTTTTGGTGCATTACTATTAAGTACAGTTAGACCACCTAATAGATGATCTGACAGTTTGTTTCCATTTTTCCTTTTGAAAATAGCAGTAGGTGGCTCTTGAACAGCTCCTTTTGAAAATCCTGCTGATAGTCTCTGGGCGCTTGTAATAGGGTAGGTGTGTGGCTAGCTATAGGAATTTTAGCTAGGAAAATAAATTTCCTAAACTCCCTGTAACCCTTTTCCTGAGATACAAGGGAGCTCCAACGTTGCCTGGAAAATGGAGAGCAGCTAGACAGCGTGGGTTTTCTAGACTGGTGTAGAGATTTATAGCATGACGTTATACAGAAATATATAGTAGTGTCAGTAAGGATGCAAAGAAATACTACAGAATATTGCAGTAAACAAGACACCTATTGCAGTATGCTGCAATATTGTGTTGAATCCTGGCTGGCACCACTGTACATCCTCTGAATTAGGATGCAACTTTCCCTACTGTCATGTTTTTTATAATTCCAGTCATTCTGGCCTTAGCTTGCTGTTTCTACAGTCAAAGTAAGAGGCGTGGTAGTTTTCCCACCCTCTTTTAATATCTGTTATATTTAAGTTCAGCTTTCCTGCCCAGTAAAGAATTAAATATATGAGTTTGACTGTATAAGCTTAATGTGCTGGGGAACTGGATACACCATCCTGCCATGACAGCTGTTTAGTGGACAGTTGGGGTTCCATCTCCTTCAGCTCTTTCTCCCTGGCCTATGTCTTGACAAAGCATATACAATAATGTAGTCTTTGTAGAACCTCCAAAGGTATTGCACAGTGTCATCTTTCAGGATCAACAGCAGGATCTAGTTTTTCTTGGATTCTGTGCAGCATATTGCAGGAACTCAGTGTAATCCAATTGAAATGAGCCCCGTTTATCATGCAGTGAACTGTGAAATCTCACAATGTGTTCTTGATTCCACTTGATGGTACCAAAAAATCCTTTTTGCCTACTCAGTAGAAATATTACAGCAGAAGAACTGAAAGGTTCTTTCTTTGGACATGTTTTGGAAACAATCAATCTTGTCTTCACCTTATAGTGTGAGCCTCTTTTTTTGTATAAGAATATACTATTGAGTATTCACAATATACAATGTCATAGAGGGAAAAAAACAACGAGAACTATTGCTAACATACCAGAATAAATCAGCCATACAATTATATACATCACAAAAAGGACAAAACAAATAAGCCACTCATTCATTGAAAGGTCTCAGCAGGGCTCATTCATCATGAAAGATCTCAGTCCAGCTGCTGGCCATGGAGCTGCGTGGAGGGCTGTGCCAGTGGCCCGGTGGGGTCCTGGATGGCAGGATGCAGGGTGGGGGTCACTGCCAGACAGGGGTGGGACCACTAGACACTGTCACAAACCCACTCAGCAGGTCAGGACCTCTACTCCCAAAGTGCCAACCTCTGAGTGCAGTCTTGTGAACAATTTAACAGAACAAGATAACCCTCTTGTCTGTTTTGTGAGTTCAGATCAACCTTTGGTCTCAAGTCTTGGAGGGATTCAAACTGTGAACCTCTTGCTAGCATACCTAATGCACAGGCTCAGATATTTCTGTCTCCTGGGGGCCATATATCTTTGCCTACAGTCACCTAACCAGGTATACAGAGATGAACCCTTAAAAACTTTAATAAAGACCTCAGATTTAAAATGCTTCTCTTTCCAGTTTGGTACCACAATTCAGGCTTATGCCTTATGTCTGTTATAACCACATATACTTTTCTTACAAATAAAAGAAATTAAATGACAGACCAAGTATGCTCTAAAAAGAATTTTACTAAACTATATAAAAATATGCAAAACACAAAATACAGAACTGTTATATCACAAGACATACAAATCTTTTAAAAGAACAAGGTTTAAACAGTGCAAATTCCTACAACAATATTTAGATTTGTCTAGCTTTCTAAATACCTGTTTTAAAGTGCTTGCAGATGTTTCATTTTCAGAGTCTAGATAAAAGTGTCTAAGTAAAACAGAATATTCCTACAGCAAACTGTATTCGCCAACCCCTTTTGTGTGAGGTCATCTAGCTCCTCCTCTGTCAGATTGTATATAAAAAATATATATCTTATTCAAAAACAGGATGTCTTTTCAAAGTATTGAATTCTGCAGCTTCAACACAATTCATGTCTTTCAAATGACACTTCATTTACCTTTCTAACCACTTGGTATGGTCCTGCCCACTCAGCTTGCAGCTTGTTTTGCTGGACCAGAATAAGGACCTGACCCACCATGTTCGAGCAAGCTCTGGCTCTGCAGTCATACCACACTTTTGTTTCTGTTGAGCAACTGCTAGGTTGCTCTAGCCTGTCCCCATAAGCTCCTTCAGCCTTTCCCTAAACCTAAAAATGTAATACACAAAGGGAGTTCCCTGGTTGGTGTGCTTGCCTTCCCAGTCTTCCTGGATCAAGTCTAGGGACCCACGTACCCGGCGTCCATATAAGAGTCCGAAGGAGGAAAATCCTATTGACACTTGGGCACCTCCCTGTGTGCAAACAACAGGTGGGCAAGGTATTTCTCCCAGTCCCTCCCATGCTGTTCAGCAAACGCCCATAGCATTGACTTTAGGGTATCATTGCATCTTTCCGCAAGCCCATTGGCCTGTGAGTTATAAGGTGTTGTGCATCTCTGCACCACCCCACACTTCTCCCACTATCATTTCATCAGGTCTGACATGAAGGAACCCCCTTGATCGGTGATTACCTCCTGCAGAAACCCAACACGGGAGAAAATCCCAAGTATGGCATCTGAAACTTTGTCCGTCCTCAGTGAGGCTAGGGCAACTGCCTCTGGGTACCTGGCGGCATAATCCACCACAGTCAGGATGAATCTCTTCCCTGAGGGCTGGGGTATTTAAAGGCTCCCACAATATCCATTCCTACCCTCTGGAATGGCTCCTCCACTATGGGCAATGGGATCAGGGCAGCTTGGGTTTTCTTGCCCACCCTCCCTATTTCCTGACACCAGTGCCAAAACCTGCAATACTCCATCACCTGCTGGGTGAAGTTAGGCCAGTAGAAATTTTGGGCTAACCACTGTGTAGTGCACATGATTCCCAAGGGAATATCATGTGCAATTTTGAGCAACTGCTCATGATACCCCTGGGGAATGACAAGCTGCCTTCCTAGCATCCCTCCCTCTGTCTGCACTGCCTGACTATATAAGTCCATTTTTCCAATAAACCTTATTTTGGCCATCACCTCCTGTGCTCTGTCAGAGTCTGCCCAAGCCCTCAGCTTCTCTAAACTAGGGTCACTTCTCTGAGCAGCTGCAAACCCTCACAGTCCCAAGACATGGGACAGGTCCCCTTCAGTTACTAAACTAGGGTCCCTAGCACTAGCATCAGGGCACTCAGGATCACTGTCAATCCCCACCCTCTGACAATGGGTCACCCCTCCATCTTCAGAGTAACCTTCCATAGCTGTGTGGTCACTTGCTTCTGGGAAATTTCTACCCCCTTTTTATCAGTCTTCATATCAGGATACACAGGCTGGGGAACCAGCCTCCCAGTGGTTTCCACAGTGGCCTCCGTGGGGTTCAGGGAACTACAATTTTCCCTTGCCACTTGGCTATGGGTAACTGCACATACTATCCCCTGTTGGAGATTGTTACCCAGGATCACATCCACTGCTAATGTTTTGGCTACAGTCACCTGTTGCACAGTTTCCCTGTTTCACCACAGTCCAGGAGAACACTGTCCAGTGGCAATGTTTCTCTTCACCAGTGAACCCTTGGACAGTAATGTATTTATTGGGAATAAGCTGACCAGGCTGAACCAGATCCCCTTTACTAACATCAGGGATGCCTTGTCCCTTAACCCTTGTGTCTGCACACCATTTACCATAACTGGGTGCATGTGTTCCTCATGTTCACTAGCATGCTTCCAGGGTCACACAAACAACCCACTTCTTTTCTAGCACCCTGTTGTGTATTATTGCTCAACTTTTGGGACACTGTCTGGCAATATGCCCAGTTTCTTTACACAACCAACATTCATTTCTTCTCTCAGAGAAATCTTTTCTCTGAAACCTGGGGCTAACTGGTTTCGGTGGAGGAAGTAAGGGTTTTAGCTGCCCTGAAGGTGCGCTTTTCCCTTTCTGCACTGCCATGCCCATCCCATTCACTCTCAGAGCAGGTCTGCTCTTGGCATAGCGGTCCAAGAGTTCAGCAGCCTCTTGCACTATTTTGGGATCTCTGTCCTCTAGCCAGGTTTTTAGCTCTGCTGGTCAAGCCCAATAAAACTGTTCTAATAAAATCATTTTTTCAATTTTACCAACAGAGTTTGCCTCAATTCCTTCCCACCAACATTTTAAAAACTGACATTGTTTCCTGGCTAGCCCCTCATAGCTCATATCAGGGCTTCTCCTGAGCTTCCAGAATTTAGCTTTGTATGATTCAGCAGTTAATTCAAACATTTTTAACAGTGCTGCTTTTAGTTTGCTGTAATTATTACTGTCCTCATTGTCCATTTGACCCAATGAATCCCAAGCTTTCCCAGTAAGTAGCGGGGATAGCTGGAAGCTTCACAACTCTCTAGGAATTTTAGCCTGAATACAAACTTTTTCAAAACAGTTTAAAAAAGTATCTATATCCTTCCTCTTTTTAAATTTGGCTATTAATTTGGAGTTCAATTTGTAACCCAGTCCTGCAGTCCCAGTTAAACTCAAGCCACTTATCTGCTCTTGTGCCACTGGTTGGAGTTGTAGCTTCTCCAGTTCGTGTTGCCTCTGGTGCTCCTCTCTTTTCTCCTCTGCAGCTCGCTGCTGCTCACACTCCTCACGGTCTGCATCTCAGCGTTCTTGTTCTCTCTTCTCCTCAGCAGCTTGCAGGCTATTATGCTCCTCATAGTCTACCTCCCTCTGTTCTTGCTCTGCCTCCAGTTCCATCCTGCACAACTCAATTTACAGCCTGAGTATCTCTGGACTCAGGATACTGATACTCAGGATGCTGTGGCCCTTCACTGACAGTGGCTCTGCTGTCATCCTTACTGGATCTGGACACAGCACTGGCCGCTAGTCCTGCCACACTAGAGGTATGGTCCCTTTCAGTCAGGTCTGTGACTTGCTGCTCTGGGTATCTGCTACCATCAGGGCCTCTATGAGGTTCTGCTTTTGGCTGTCACTCGAACAGGACTCTTCTGTCCCCACAGAACTGCTTCAAGTAATCTACAGTGTGCCTGCTGTAGTCAGAATCCATCTTCTTCCCTGACTACGGCTACTCTGACTTGCACTTTAGGAAAAAAAAATAAAACAGGTAGGAACTTGACCATACGCCAAGTGATATATAGTTCTGTTTTCCTTTTTAAAATAAAACTCTGCCTTTTTCTTTCTTTGCAGGAGATCTTACGGTCTCAAGCTGACACAGAACAATAAAAGCGTGTGATACCAAAATTATGTCACCGCAGCCAATCAATCTGTCACAAACCAACTCAGCAGGTCAGGCTCTCTACTCCCAAAGTGGCAATCTCCGAGCATAGTCTTGTGAACAGTTTAACAGAACAAGGTAACCCTCTTGTCTGTTTTGTGAGTTCCAATCAACCTTTGGTCTCAAGTCTTAGAGGGATTCAAACTCTGAACCTCTTGCTAGTGTACTCAATGCACAGGCTCAGATAGTTCTGTCTTCAGGGGGCCAGATATCTTTGCCTATAGGCACCTAACCAGGTATACAGAGATGAACCCCTAAAAACTTTAATAAAGACCTCAGATTTAAAATGCTTCTCTTTCCATTTTGGTACCACCATTCAAGTGTATGCCTTATGTCTGTTATAACCATATATACTTTTCTTACAAATAAAAGAAATTCAAAGACAGACCAAGTATGCTCTAAAAAGAATTTTACTAAAATAGATAAAAATATGTAAATACACAAAATACAGAATTGTTATATCATAAGACATACAAATCTTTTAAAAGAACAAGGTTTAAACAGTGCAAATTCCGACAACAATATTTAGATTTGTCTAGCTCTCTAAATACCTGTTTTAAAGTGCTCACAGTTGTTTTATTGTCAGAGTCTAGATAAAATGTCTAAGTAAAATAGAATATTCCTACAGCAAACTGTATTTGCCAACCCCTTTTGTGTGAGGTCATCTAGCTCCTCCTCTGTCAGATTATATATGAAAATATATATCTTATACAAAAACAGGATGTATTTTCAAAGTATTGAATTCTGCAACTTCAGCATAATTCATGTCCTTCAAATGACACTTTGTTGATCTCATAATAAGCTTCCTCCATCCAGGACATGAAAGCATCTTTATGATTTCACACTTCTATGTAATAACCAGGGTATTCCCTCCAACGTCATAAAATGGTTATGATTTAGCAACTACAGCTGTAATTAACTCAGACAAACAAGAGATCCTTGATTAAGGCCTTCCATGGAACACCTAGTATCTAAAACTGTGTGTGTTATCTCACATGCTGTTTTCAGCATTTTCTCATGGCTTTCATCTTTCAGCTGAAGCCGGGGGGGAGGGAGAATGAGTGAAGTCATTCTAAGATCACCATTTTTTCAGCAGAGACAGTCAGTAATACATTTTATATTTAAAAAATGATACAGCACTCAGAACTGGCTGTCCACCTACAGACACCAGGGGAAGTTTTTTATTAAATGATTAATGTTGGAGGTCAGTGTGTGGTTACTAATAAAGGAAGCATGCTGGGGTGAAACTTGATGAGGGGGAATTATTCATATTGTGTCTGGTATTGGCCGGGGGGGTAGGTCCATTAGTAACCAGGAATCATTGGCCAGGGCTAGGGGGAGAAACGCTTTTTAGTTATTTTTAAATAGTCAGTAAATTTCAAATGAGGAATTCTGCTCACAGGTGGTGAAATTTCACCCACAGGTGGTAAAATTCCACATTTTGCAGATGAAAGTACATATTTTGCCAACAGAATTTCACATTTCACACCTGTGAAATATTTCACAGAATGAAATTTCCAAATTTTGCCCATCCATACAGACATGAGGCTTCCATAATTAGGTACAGGTAGAAGAATTGGGTCCATCAATACAGAATGAGTGGGAGGGGGCAACTATGTAACAGCATACTAAGGGTGGTGCTGTAGAAGGGACTGGGTTTCCAGAGTAACCAAAGTCTGGGATTAACACTATGAGCAGTGGCATTTGAGATACTGGGAAGAAAGTTTTGCCACCTTTCCACCACTAAATGTCCCTGACTGTGTTCCTATTTAGGAGGGAAAAGAGGGTGCCATGAGAGGGAGTGGCAGTATGTAAAGTAGGACATAAGGGTCTCAGAGGATGTATCTGTCATGGAGGAGAGAAAAGGTTGAGTCACTATGGCTCCAAATCACAGATATTGGGGGAAACATATGGGACAGAAGTGATCTATTGGTCACAACAATAGTGCAGACAAAGATGAAGAGCTGGAAGTGGAAATAAGGAAATCAGTGATACTTAGTCAATATGCAGCTGCCAGCAACGCGTGGCAAGACCCCCGCTGTGTAAAGCATGGAATCATTTAGAGTGACAGTGTTATAATAGTGGTAGTGAATTACCGCTACCCCATCACTGACCACAGAGTGGAGGAAGAGCTGAAGAAGCCTCAGGTGCTATGCTTAGCTGAGCTGCTCCTGTGGTGGAGTGGCTAAGGCACAAGCACCTGGAGCAATGGAGACCTGGGAACCAGAGTTTGGTTCCCTGTCTCCCAATATTTTTTTTATGGCACAGAAACAAAGTTTCCCTCCTCCAGAGTTACACCATATCCCCGAGGTCCAGAAACCCCTGGAGTTGATTATAATAAAAAAAAAAGTCTGGCTATTTTCTATGGTGGGAACTTATTTAGTTACAGTCAGTGTTTTTACCGATGTTATTTCAGGGGATGGCATTTTGCTTGTGGCATTGTTTCCTGCACTGTTTTTGTTCACGGGGTTTGACCACACACCAAAACAGAACATCACAGTAGAACTATACTCATTGAAGATTTCAATAACCTAACCCTAGACTAGGACATTCTAATGGCAGAACACCAGTAGTGTCAGAAGTTTTTTGAAGGTAACACAGGACTGCTTTCTCATACACTGGGTAAGAGAAGCAGCTGGGGAAGGTCATTTTGGACATGATAAGGTCAACCAGAGCGTTACCAGGGCTAACTCAGCTTAGGGCCCAGTCATACAGGGCAACCACAATGATATCATACTGGACATAGAATCTTAGGAACAGAAATCTAGCACTCTGGATCTAGATTTTCAGAAGGCTGACTTTGACATAATGAAAGAAATAAAGATTAGCTAAAGGGAATATTCAAAATATAGGGATCAGACGATAGGTGGGTAATAACTGAACGGGCCCAAAAGTACGTAACATATAAGGGGGTTTTGGAGGGGGTTATCTGACACTGACACTGGGCAACTGCTGTTAAAAACATCAAAAAAGGCTTTATTTTATATTTTTTTATTTGTGATTGAGAAGTCTATCATACACGAAAATAAAAAAAATTGTTTGGGGCTTGTTTTTGTGTTGCAAGCAGAGGGCAAACTTGCTGGGTAGTTTTTCATTCCTGACTGACGAAAAAGTAAATCACAAATGAAAAAAAAATGCATTTTTCAGCTATATTGTGATGACTCCAAGGGATCAAGCCTTTGTTCACAGTGGAGCCAAGAAAAAGGTACTATCCAAGGGGCCAACTCAGCCCCCAGTCATTAAACAAAATCACAGAAGGAAAGCACTTTATGGAACATCTGCATTTTGAATCCTCTGTGGAGTGCTTTCCTTTTGTGGTTTTATTTTATGTTTTCATAGTGAATGTGCATTCACAGGTTTTGTGGTTTTAAATATTTTTAACGTTATAATTCAGATAATGTTCCTTGTAAAATAAAAGAAAAGGTGGAACTTACTTTTCAAGTTTTAAATCTTTGTAGTTTTTTTGTTTGTTTGTTTTTCTTGCTATTTGTGGCAAAAATAACTAAATTTGGGATATTTACATAATTTCACAAATAATACCTTTTGAACCATTGAGCCAGTGATCACCAAACTTTCCAGAATATTAGCCTCTAGTACTGGCACTGTGCATAAAAGATTGACAGTCTGAATTACTAAGACTGCTGAGATATAAGCTATCAAACCCTCCATTTTTGACACAAGTACTATCTCAGCCTAACATACAGACACTGATGTGCCTGGATAATATAACAAACAGCAAGGAATGAAAAGGAAAGCAGCTAGTAACTAGAGCAGGGCTAAGAGAAGTAAGATAGAAAAAACAATATAAGAGAGTGGAGGAAGGGTGATAGTCTAGTGAGGAGTGTTTCAGAGATCAGGCAGGCAAACAGAAGAGGCAAGCTAGTCCACAGAAGATTTGCAGTGAGGGGTCCAAAAAGAGCAGGAATAGAACAGTAAATAAAGTAGGAGGAAGTGATGAAAGGGGAGAAGAAGGAGGAGAAGATCTGTAGGGAGAGAAGGAAGTGAGCCGGTAATGAGGATCAGTGAGAGATGACAGGCATCCATTGCTGTGACAGAAAAGAGGGAGCAATTATAGGAAAGAGGAGGGAAATTTAAAGCAAAGGAGCAAAATGAATGTAAATGGGGTCCAATCTGGCCAGGGTGGTTTTAGAGGCTGTACTATAAACCACATCCACACAGTCAAACACCAGTTGAATCATTCTGAGAATAAGCTTGCAACTGACCAGACATGGGAGTAGTGATGGGCAAAGTGGCCCCAATTCGCTCCACGAAGTGATTCGTGGAGTGAAGGTGAATTCGCGGAATGCTCCGCAATGCGAAGCGGAGTACTTGGCGTTATAATGGGTAACATGAAGTCCATTGAAAACAATGACTTTGCATTACTCTGCCTTCCACTTCACCTCACTTTGCCTTGTTTTTAAGCTCCAAAGGCAAATTTTGCAGTGATTCATGGGATTTGGGTCACATGGGCTCTAGATTGTTCTGCACAGCCTCAGTTTGAGGTAGTGTGTGTAAGAAGCTGTAGGAGACAATCTGCTCTGAGAGCTCTCATGATTCAAACATTCAAAAGCTGTTATAAAAGTCTTTTGAGTCATTTTTATGGTGAAACTTTAGTTCATCAATTATAGGAAACCCTCCTGGGCTCATATCATCTAACGTTTATTGTCTGTGTATGGATTTTGAATGTTAATGTACAACATTCAGTCTGTGTACTGAGAGACAGTGGAAGTGTGCTTTGGGGAAGGGGTGTATCTGTGGTGTACGTAGATTAACTTGGAGAAAAAGACAGTGCTTTCTGTTTTGGTGATATTTTTCTTGTATAACTGTGTTAATGTACAAACAGTAATATTTTCAATATTTCTTGCCACTTTTTAGCTGATTGTTGTGCTGCAGCAGTGAATAATTTTAGTTTGTTTAAAATATGTGGTTATGTTACTAAAGTTTTCAATTTGCTATGCATTACTTAGTGTTTGTGTGAGTATGTGTGTGTCGCGTGTCATCAAATAAGACCCCTTTCATTATGACACATAATAATTTCAGCATTGTGAAGCTGCTATCAACTACAACTGTGTGAGTTTTGTACTTCTTTGTGGTATCTTTACTGGTACTAGTAATAGTGACTGTTACTGCCACAGTGCATAATTTTAGTTTGTTTAAAATATGTGATTATGTTACTGAAGTTTTCAATTTGCTATGCGTTACTTAGTGTGTGTGTATGAGTATGTGTGTGACGTGTGTCATCAAATCAGACACTTTTATTGTGCCACTTAATTTCAGCAATGTGAACTTGCTATCCACTGCAGCTCTGTGATTGTTGTACTTCTTTGTGGTATCTTTACTGGTACTAGTACTAGTGACTGTTACTGCAGCTGTGCAGTACACTGCCCCCCCAACAGCCCACCCCAACTGGCAAAGGTATTCTTTTCCAGATTTGAATTTCTGATGGTGAGTACTGGTTAGGTGTTGTGCCTTTGTGTCTACATCTCTTCAGCACACAGTGCAATCTTAATCTGTCTGTGCATTTGCATCTCTTTAGGACTCAATCTCCATCTGTAAGTTAAGTCACAGTTGTTTCTTTGGCTTCCCTTCAGACATGTGTGATGCTTAATTCTGCATGAACATTGTACTCATTAATATGCGGTTTTAAGTCAGGACCATCATCACGAGTCACTCGTGACACAAATCACGCTCTTCATCATGGTCACAAATGCAGTCACAAATCACGATTCACGATCATTCATGTTACGAATCACAGCATTAATTTTTTTCTAGTTACTTGATGTATTGTAAACCTGTTTTGTAGTATCTCCAGGCTTCACCACCCCACCATTGTACTCATTGATATGTGTTTTTAAGTCTGGGAGTTTTAAGCCACAGCTCATCGGGGAAGTACAGCCGTAGGCATTCATGTTCCCAATACAGTTTCATATTGGTTATCTCACACCATCGAAACAAAATCACATTCTTGTTATCACGGTCACAAATGCAGTCACAAATCATGATTCATGATCATTCACGTTACGAATCACAACATTAATTTTTTTTCTAGTTACTTGGATGTATGGGTCTAAATTAAAGTTTAAATCTCCTTCTCACTCTGATCTCAAAGTATCAGCAGTCACAAAACACACTACTCTCTCCGTATGCACAGGAGAAAGTAAAAGTGTCTGCTTGTATGACTCACTTTCTTCCTGCCTAGCTAAAGAGCATGTGACTTACAGTACTGTAAGCCATGGGATGTGTGGGGGCTGCCAAATCTGAAACACCAAGTGGATCACTTAGAATCATAATGAAGAACACAAAGTCCATTAAAAACAATGACTTCACCTTACTTAGCATTGCCATTCCGCCTTAACGCGAAGTGGTAATGACAAGGCAGAGCGAGCACTTTGCATTGCCCACTCCACATAGTAGAGTGGCAACGCGAAGAGCCCACTTTGCGTTCACTTCACCGGCGGAATTTAAATTTGCTGCATCTCTACATGGGAGACAGGATTTGTTTCCATCCAGTGCACCAAGCTTAGGGCAACATTTTAAATTAATAGCATTGATATTTGAAGAGACAGATAGGGTTTCATCCAGCCGTATTATGAGTGTAGGCAACTTTCTACAGAAAAAAATCTACTCACTCTTTAGGCTTATGTTTTTGACCTTGTTAGAACCCCTCTATGGTCTTATTTGGTGGAGTGCAAGATGCCCATGTGATGAGCCACTGTCTGTGAACTCCTTTGTTTTTGGAACTTTTAAGTATGTTTTTCTGTCTGGCAGTATAAGTTTATGTATTGAGAAGTCTGCCAGTTAGTTAGTTTGTTTTATATTAGTTAAATTGGGCTAAAGTGAATGAGTTTAGTTATTGTAGGTTTTATGTAATTTTATATAATTCATCTGCAGTTTACAGAAGAAAGTCCTTTTTTTTACCTGATTGATTTTATAGACACAGAGTACCAAAGGGACTAGCCCCCCCCCCACCAACCCATTCTCCAACCACCCCCAGGTGGTCTAACACTATAGTGGTAGCCAAGCCACCTACTTAAAGATACAGGAACAGTTAGGCAGCACAGCACAAGCAATAGCCTAGATGGTATATGGGCAGAAAGTACAAGGGTGCAGCTAGCAACTAGGTCCTGAAGGGCACATATAAGAGGAGAACAGAGAAAAGCTATAAATCACTACAGAAGAAGAGAGATAGGGAGAAAGAGAGAGAGAAAGAAGAAAAAGGTTAACGCAGAACAGGGAAGAGGGTTGGAGACAGCAGATAACAATTAGGAGACATAAGCAGGCAGGAGAGTGAGGATGGTAACAGTCATGATGGGAGTGATGCAGTGTAGTGGTTGTGAAGCAGCAGTCTTCAGGAAGACATTCTGGAGGCTGCGATACTGCCCTTACTGCAGGCATCTCTCTGGGCTGAGGGAGGAGGTTGCCTGTCTCTGCACAGAGTGGGCCAGGTTACAAGTAGCATCCACCCACACCCAGAGAGACCACCAGGTCCACATCATGAACCTCATAGATGACCAGAAAGAAGTGTGACTCAGGGAGTGTGAGGGGGGATTCAGAAGCACATTCCCCAACTGGTCCAGCTGCATAACTCCTACACTGTTTTGGAAGAACAGGAATGCCCCACACAGACACCCTCACCTGGGACCAGGGAGGATGGTCAGCACCTCCAAGCTAGAGCCCCAGGGAAGGGAGACAGGGGACCACGGAGGAGAAGCTGCTCCTAGTTGGAGACTCTGTTGTTCAGGATGTGAAGTTAGGACACCTAGCAGGGGAGAGGGGTCAAGTTCATTCCAGGAAGTGCTGCATGGAGGATAGGAAGCAAATCCATAAGATCACTAGGGTGATAGCTAGGAGGGAGGAGCTGGATGTCATTGTCCACCTGGGGACCAATGATCTGGTGGCGAGAAGAGTGGAGTTAGTGAGAGTCCAGAAGTATTTCATGAAGCTGGGGGACCTGAAACAGGTAGCATGTTCTGTCTCATTCTTGAGGTGCTACCTGTCCAAGGCACAGGAGAGGATGGGCACTCCACATCAAGCCTTCAACACCTGGTTGAAGGATGGTGTGGAAGGAGGATTTTTCTTCATAGGGGACTGGGGACCCACCAGGGCAGATCTGAGCTTATATCAGGAGGATGGCCTGCATCTGTCCAGGAAGGGACCTCACTCCTTGGTGAGAAGTTGCAATGCTTCAGCAGAGAACTGTAGTAGTGGTAGAGAACTGGCCGGGGAGTCAGGAGGACAGGTGGCTTAGGATCACCTCACATGGTAGGATGCAAAACACAAGTTGACAACAGGAACAACTGAAGTGAGCAGGAGGAGCAAGCAGGCAAAATGTGTAAAAGGGGAACAGAGGGGAGCAGGAACACATGAACAAGAAAACCAGGTTGGGGGAAACAGACAAGGGAGAGAGAATAAGAACAGAGGGGGGCAGGGTATAAAACATAAAAGGTCATGCTCACAGTCTTGGAAATAAGGTTCCAGACCTGGAAGCCTTGATGACGGATGCAGACCTTGACATAGCAGCAATAACAGAGACACGGTACTCTGCAAATCATATCTGGAATGTTAATGTACCAGGCTATATACTGTTCAGAAGTGACAGGGAAGACAGAAAAGGAGGTGGCAGTAGCCCTGTACATTAGAGAGGCGCATAAAGACTATCGAAGTACAGGGAAGAAGGGAGAGCCGAGGCAATGTGGGTCACCCTTGAACCATGGAGTGGCACAGCAATATGTACTGGGTGATCTACAGACCTCCAGCACAGAGGAGAAGTGGACAGGGTACTAATAAAGGAATGCAGCCCTGGAGAAGGGAGAGGCAATGGAAGGAGTGGAACAACAGTGGAAACTAAAAGGAGCCATAGTCGAAGTAACTAACCAATGCCTTAGGATAGTGGCCAAAGGAAACGAAGAAGGAAAACACTATGGTTCTCTAAAGAGGTAGCAGACAAAATAAGGGCTAAAAGAGCAAGTTTCAGGAAGTATAAGGGAACCAAAGAGGGGAGGACAGGGAGGTGTGCTTGAAAGTCTAAGGAAGCAGGGAAGGCTGTTAGAGAGCCAAGGCACAGACAGAGGAGCATTTATCATGGACAGTGAAAAAGGGACAAGACATTCTATAGGTACATCAGTGATAGAAGAAAAACAGGTGGGGACTGTGAGGTTCAAAGGGAAGGAGGGAGAGTGTAAGGAGGGGAATCTAGACAAAGCAGAAATACTGAACAAATACTTCTGTTCAGTATTCACTAAGGAGGGAGAGGGTCAAGGACCACAGTTTGGGAGAAGGGACAATGGGGGAGGAGAAGCGGACACTAGTCCATTCACAGTGCAGTGAGTTCTAGAGGAACTTGCAAAGCTGAAGGTGGATAAAGCCATGGGGACAGACCACATACACCCAAGGATATTAAAGTAGCTGAGAAGGGAATTAGCAGCGCCTCTAGCCACCCTGTTCACAGAGTCACTTAACACAGGCATGGTTCCAGAGGACTGGAGGAGGACGCATGTAGTCACACTGCACAAAAGTGGCAGTAGGGAGGAAGCAGGGAACTACAGGCAAGTCAGCCTCATCTCAGTGGTGGGAAGATCATGGAGACCCTGCTGAAAGAAAGGATAGTGGCAAACCTGGAATCCAATGGTGCCCAGGATCTGATGCAACACTGATTCACAGCAGGAAGGTCTTGTCAAACAAATCTGATACATTTCTTTGATTGGGTGACAAGGGAAGTGAATCAGAGAGGGGCTGTAGACATTGCCTACCTAGTTTCCTGCAAAGCCTTTGATACCATCCCACACAGAGGGATGGTTAACAAGATGAGTTGTCTGACCATGGGGCATAAGGTGATACATTAGGTTAGAAACTGGCTGATGGACAGAAGACATAGGGTGGTTGTAAATGGGATCCAATCTAGGGAGAGAGGTGACCAACCAGGTACCAGAGGGATCAGTACTGGGACAATCCTGTTCAATGTCTTCGTAAGTGACATTGCAGAGTGGCTGGAAGGAAAGCTCTACCTATTAGCAGATGACACCAAGATCTGCAACAGAGTGGATACTCCATAGGGGTGCAGAAAATGAAGAGGGACCTGGAGAAGCTTGAAAGATGGTCAAGGATTATGGCAACTGAGGTTCAATTAAAAAGAATTTAGGATAATGCACCTGGGTAGGGGGAACCCTGGGGAGAGCTACAAAATGGGGGGGAGGTGCTGACTGTCACCAAAGAGAAAAGGGACCTATGGGTTATCATACTTGATAATCTTAAGGTATCAAAGCAGTGTGCAAAGGCTACAGGGAGGGCCAGTGGCATGCTGGGGTGCATAGGCAGAGGCATTACTAGCAGGAGACAGGAGGTGTCGATGCCATTATATAAAACACTGGTAGGCCTTACCTGGAGTACTGCATGAAGTACTGGAGACCACACATGCATAAGGACATAGACAGGGTGGAGACTATCCAGAGAAGGGCAACAAAGATGGTGCATGGCTTGCATCACAAAACATATGAGGAGAGACTAAGAGTCCTCAATATGTACTCACTGTAGGACAGGAGAGAAATGGGGACATGATAGAAACTTTCAAATACTTCAAGAGCATAAACAGTGTGCAGGTGGGGGATCTTTTCCAGTGTAGAAAAGATATCAGAACGAGGGGACACAATATAAAATTGGAGGTGGATACTATAGATTAAGAGGTAATGTGAGGAAGTTGTTCTACACAGAGCTGGTGGTGGAAGCTTGGAACAGTCTACCACAAGAGGTGGTGGGGGCAAGCACAGTGGAGGGATTTAAACATGCTTAGGACAGGCACAAGGGTACATTGGGTGGGAAGGGAGTGATGAAAAGCTATTGATCACTTAGGGTCAGTGACTGAATACAAATGTAGGGCTTATGGGCAGATTAGATGGGCCTAGCAGTCCTTATCTGCTGACAATTTCTATGTATCTACATATCTATGAAACTAGCTTTTACTGTTTTCAGCTGCAGTCCATGAAGTTCATTCTTCAGCCTTTGTGCATGTCATGCTGTTGCAGCCATGGATATCTAAACTGCTTTTGTCTTTTATTTTAAGAGTTATAACATCAAGGAATTATTGCACTGCTTTTAAATTTACTGTAACTTCAGCTCACCCTGGAATTTATGCTATCCAGATCAGGGCCCTGTTATTTACTGGAATTTATGTTAGGACTATCAGGCTGGTTGCTGCTTCACTTTGTTGGATATAGCCAAAAAACATTGATGCAATGGATTCTCAGCAAGCTGTTGACGAGAGGTGGCTTGATATCCTGTGATGACAGTGACTGAAAATGAGCGACTGCTAAAGTGGCAACTCATTTTCAGCAATATCATCAAGCACTACCCTGCAAGGGTAGCGACTTGCCAGAGAAAAGCGTACTCAGAAAGAGTGACCAGAAGGGGGATAGTGAAGGAAAGGGAGGATAAGGGAAGTGTCCATTGAGGACTGCTGTGCCCACTGCAACCTAGCTAGTCCTGTGGCATGGTAATGAGGGTGTCTAGCTCTGGTTGAGCAGATATGGGGTTCGGGCTGGGGACTGGAAGGTTACAATTTCACAGCTGCCTTCCGGTGCAATTTAATTTTCCCCAAATGTTGACTGCTGCCCCTTCCTGACATGTGCCCTCCTGAGTTAGTAATCTTTATTCAGGAGGTAACACCCCCGGCAAAACACTCTTTCTTTTGCTAGATGTCGGCTGCCAGCCAGTATGGTATCCCATGGGTGGGCGCATGAGGAAGGGCACCTTCCATAATGGCGAGTCATTCCCACGAAATCCCTCACGGTGATGGGAGGGTTGGGCAACCGGATGGGAGGTGGGTGAAATGGGTGACAGGATGTGGCTATATGTATGTGCCTGGGGGAGTGAGCATGGTGAACGTGGGCTGGGGGGCAGAGGAGCTGTACAGGGTGGCACTGTGGTGGGTTTCTGAGCTGCATCGTGGCAACAGGGATTGACCTGCAGTTGGGGTGGGTGAGTACTGGGTTCAGGTCTGGAAGCTGGTGCAATTTTATGCGCCTGCCTGAACCTTTAATTTTATGAGTTTTCACCCCTCCAACATGCACCCCTCCTGGAGTTGAGAATCCTTTAGTAGGGGAATGCGGGGGGCAAACAGAAAACCTTAAAATATATGTCCCCGGCACCATTGTCCTGTGTACCAAGGGTGTCATAGTGCCAAAAATGTTTTTGGCACTCTGACTGCATGATATTGGTGATCTCCTTTAGGCTTTCGCCATTATCACATAGAAATGACAAATATATATCACCGATTTGCTTTTCAGTGACATACACTCGTTATAATAGCGATCGCTGTTTTGCAATTGCTAATATAACACGGAACCAGTGGCTAGAGTGGTGAGCCTGGGGGTCCTGTGTTTCATGTTTGGAATGCTGTGAGAGAGCTTTCCCAGTTACAGACTGAGACCAGCACCCTGCATTTCACCTCTTTGCTGCTTCTGACCTGTGAGTGTTTACCAGGGAGTTTCTATTGGAGGTGACTGTTTCCAACCTTTCCATTTACATCTCCAAGGAAGAGTTAGCTGAGAAGTGAACTGAGGGCTGGTGATAGGAGCACCACGTTGAGGCTTTTGTTTTCCCTGTCTTTGCTTGTACCCCATTCCATGGTGGTAGTAATTGGTAGCTAACATATTACTAACAACTCCTTACATTTAAACCAGTGTGTGGGAAACTGGTTGGTGCATACCTATTGGCTGTATCCATGCTATGATACTGTGACAGAGGCTGATGTTGGGATTTTGAACATCATTGCTGGACTTGGCTTTTATTTCATTTCATTTTTAGACGGTGTGTTCTCTGGTGGCAGTAGATGGACAGGGGAACTTTGTTGATGGTTATATGACATTTCATAAGGATTTGTTTTGGAGAATAATGCCAGAGATAATCAAGGGACTGATTAGAGGTTTTTACGTTATTTTTATTGTACTTATTTTGTTTATTTAAATATATGTGTATAGGGGTTGTATGAGAGTGAGTAAAGAGTGTGTATTGAATTTGAGAGAAATGTAGTGTGAAGGCAGAGTGAGGGTGGGTTTTTAATTTTTCCTTGGGTTTGTGTAATTATTTTATAATGTGTACAGGTTCTTTTATTAAGTCTTACTCTTCTGATGAGCTTAGAAGTCTGTTTCCCTTTTGGGAATGGCTTCCTGAGGATGTAATTAGGAAAAGCAGATACTTTGAAATCTACAGAAATAGTAGACAGAGTAAAAGGGGGAAAGGTGGGGTAGGGCCAGGAGGGGAAATAGAACCAGGAGACCTGTGGAGAGAGCTTCGATCCTGGTTTCTGTTCCCCTTCAGAGGCTGCTTGATGCTGAGACTCAAAGCAGCAATACCACTCTGATGAGGGCATTCTTAATGAATGTCAGATCGATAGAATATGAAACTGCCATTTTGATGGATTTGATGTTCTCCTGCAGCTCCGACCTGATATGTGTGACTGAGACCTGGCTGGGAAACAATGCTGGTATTTATATTTTCAAACTAGTCTCACCAGGTTACTCAGACACACACTGCCCTTGTTTGGAACAGAGGGGTTGGGCAGTGTCCATAATTTATTGAGGTAATTTGAGAGGTATGGCAGTCCCAGTGGTGGAGCAGGTTTCCTTTGAGTGTGTGGGCATAATGTGCTGGTGACCTGAATTGTAAGATCCTCCTTGTATACCCTGCCAGATGATGGAGTACGGAGACTTTGGAGGAGTTATCAGATTTGCTGTCTGCTCACTTGAAGGAGTCCCAGTACCAGGATCTATGACACCAGTTCGACAACTACGTTGTCGACAGGCTCCATGTCGACTGATTTGCGGTCGGCGAGAACCACACACACATCAGTATTTTTCTTCTGGCAGGTTGCCCCAGACCGCCTCCCACATGGGAGGCTCTGCCTCCCGCCCCCCATACTAACAGATTCCAACTCCAAGTCAGATTTGGTTCAGGAAGGGGGTGCAGGATGGGGAAAAAGTGTTGCCGGGTCCAGGGTGGACTTCTATAGCAACATGTCGATGTTGTCGGCATCGATGTATGTCGCTGTAGAAGTGTTGATGTCGGAGGCACACCCCAAGACTATTGGTGTTTGGAAGAGTCTACTGCTGGGTAGATGACAAGGATGATAATATCACTCTTGAGCTCCTCCAACTGATGGAATTGCTGTGAATCACTTAGCATATTTGGGCTGCCACACATGTGGGGGGCTACACACTAGACCATATGTTCACTGTTTGGATAATGGCCAACAATGACATGATTGATCACGTGGTTTGGTCAGACCATTTGCCATATCTTTTGAGTTGATGGCCCACTGGTATTTGCCTACCCCTTCAGAAATGATCCACAGTAAAACCTGGAGAATATTCAAACCTGAAGTTTTTGGGGAAACTGTGGACATTTCCGGTGTTTTTGCCACTTCCACTAAATCCACATTTTGGAGAGCCTGGATCTCCCTAGTTTTGGAGGAGGCAAATTATAGGCTAGACAGGTTGTTTGCAGTCTAGTGATTACATTTGTCCAGGACCTGACTCTTGCATGTCTGGTATTAGCAGTGGTCAGGAGTGAATTCTGTCATTTAAAGAGTGTAGCAGGATTATGACACTACCTCACCTGGGATGATTTCCTAACACTAATGTATGCCTTTGTCCTCTCCCACCATGACTATTGCAATTTTCTCTACCGGGGCCTTCCTGTAGGTCAGATCTGCCATCTTCAGCTGATGCAGAATGGTACTGCCAGATGTATTACATCTGTAAAAAGCAATGACCATGTCACTCCGGTGCTGTGCTTTCTGCATTGGCTTCCTGTAAGATGGCGGATTGACATCAAGATTTTCTTTCTAACTTTGAAGGACCTAAATGGACTGGGACCCCAGTAACTTCTTTATGACCTGTGCCTCCTCTCTTCTTGCAGCTCTTCCTCCTATAACTCACTCGCCCTCTAATGTACCCCCACACTCACAATCCTGTACCATCTCACAATTCACCTTTAAACTGGTCCTCTCTGATGACACCCTATGAGTTCTACTTGCCCTGAATCCAAACAAAGGTAAGAGCCCTGATGGTCTTGACCTCAAACTTCTTCACCTCTCTGCCCATGCTATTGCTCTACCCCTGACCCTTCTCCTGAGCCTCTCCTTCATGCACGCATCTGTACCTAAGATTTGGAAGTCTGTTACTGTGGTCCCTCTTCCCAAAGGGGGCAACTCCTCCAATCCTATCAATGTCTGTCCTATTTTCCTTCTACCAATCCTGGCTAAGGTTCAAGAGCACCTCATGCTGGAGCAACTATCCAACTTCCTTGACTCCTCCTCCTCCTTCTTCACCTCTTTCCATTCTGGCTTCTAAAATAAACACTCCACAACTACATCCCTACTCCGGCTCACTGACATCATCCTCACAGGGATGTACCAGGGATGCATCACTTCTGCATCTTTGTCAGCCTGGCCAAAGTCTTTGAGACTGTCACCCACACCCTTCTCCTCCACAAGCTGTAAGCAGCTGCCCTCTCAGATGCAGCCACCTACTGGTCTGGTCCTACCTCACTGGCTGGTCCCAATTTGTCAGAGTCGGCAATTCTACTTTTCCCCCTCTCACAATCAACACTGGTGTACCCCAAGGCTCAGTAGTTGGTCCTATACTATTTTCTATATTCCTAAATGATCTCCCTAACACCTGCCCATCTTCAAGCATACACATGTATGCTGATGACACCATGTTATTCTCATCTGGGAGCTCCCATGCTGAAATTACTACCAATCTGCAGCTGGACATTTACAATGTCCAATGCTGATTTAGTGCTAACCAACTCTCTCTAAATGTCAAAAAAAAAAGACTCTATGACCTTTGGCACTGGACAAAAACTGTCCAGAAATGACTCCACCCAATGTTTTAACACACTAACAGGTGTTAAACTGGATGACGTTCCTGGGCTATGGCTAGACAGAAATCTAGACTTCAGTGTACATGTAGATGCCATTCACAAAAAAACTCCTCCTTAAGCTTGGTGCCCTGTACAGACACCGTAGTTACCTGCCCATGCAAGCCAGATGTGAAATTATACAAAAGATGATTCTCCCTGTCTTCAACTTTGGAGATATCATCTACAACTCTGCACCTAAAACCACCCTAGCCAGACTGGACACCCTCTTCAATTCCTTCTGCTGCTTTGTCCTTGGCTGTCACCCCTCTCACCCACCACTGCTTTCTCTATACCTCACTCTCCTTCCCATCCCTCACTGCCAGGTGCCTGTCCCATACTGCCAACTTACTAAGCAAGTTCTGGTTCGGCATTCTGCCATCTTACCTGACCTCCCTCTTATCAATCCCCCCACCAGCTACGCACTTTGATCCTCAACTCACAGAACGCTCGCCCTCCCATTGCAGCATACCTCATCTGTTCACAACACCTTCTCATATTTATTTCCCAGCTCCTGGAACTCTCTCCTCCTCAAACTTCGCTCTACCCATTATCACCGATCCCTTGCATTTCTCCTTCAGAAACATTCAGCACACCACTGCAATTACAACTCACCCCCTGCATATATTCCCCTATTTAAGTTGCTACTCTGCAAATGCAGCACCACCCCCACATTCTCTTCTCTAGTTCATTTAGTTCATTCCTTCCCCTACCACTCTAGCATCCCACCACCCTTACCACTAATTTGTACCATCCTTCTCTCCCTCCATCCCCCTTACTCCTCATCTCTCCCCTTGCCCATTCTACATTCCTCCACCAGCTCCCCAACTCCTTGCAGGGTTCTTCTGCATCCTGAAGGAGAAGGTCCCGCTGCCCCACTCCTCAATCGTCCCTAAACTCTCCCACTAATTGCCACCCCCCACCCTACCCCCTTCCTCCTGTACTTTCATCTGCCAGCTCCGCATCCCCTAGCAGGGTTCTCTACATCCTGAAGGGGAAAAGGCACCCTCTCACCAATTTTACCCCAACTCTTCCTTAACTGCCCACCCACCTCATACTATTCAATTAACCCCCTAGTCCTTTTCCCACTTTCCTTCCCCCTTCCTCCCCTGTCTTTTCTATTATTACTCCCTTGTCCCCTTGCAGGGTTTTCAGCACCCTGGGGGTGAAGGCTTTGGCTTATCTCCTTCCCTCCCTCTCCCCCACACACCCACACCTTAATACCTTGCATACTAGGCTAATTCAGCTAGCACTTGGCTACTATCTTCCCAACTTAAGCACTTACTTCCTAAGGCCTCCTCACACTCTCAGAGTACTAACATTGTAATCTGCATCCAGTTACTCCACACTGCTCTTTTTTTGTTATTGTTACCTGCCATAAGTCTACTGTCATATCCAAAAATGTTTGCTGCTCTGCTCTCCATGAGTCTTTAACATAACTTATGTTCATGTTTTTATTACCCTGGTCTGTAACGAAAATGTGTTTTGATCTGTATGCTGCACTTGTACTTAATTATTTACTGCCTGGTCATTGCCTGTAATGTCTATGATTCTTTTTCTCTGTTTCTTGCAAATGTTGTCTCAATCTTCTTCCAATGTAACACCACCCCCCAGGACGCTTCTGGAAATGAGCTGTTAATAGTTCATGTGCTTTCCTGGTGAATCACTTCTAAATAAATAAATAAAAAGCTAGTGAGCTTCTTGCAACTCACCCTGATGTTCATGGGTTACATTCCAATATTATCAGCATACTGACCATTCCAAAGTCAAGGTTACTATCAGCTGGAGATAGAGTATGTTCAATGGTAGCCCCTTTCCTATGGAAGGGATTACCAGCTGAAATATTTTCCACCCCCTCTGTCACCATTTAAAGAATAAATTTATGGCTTGTCAGTTCTGTCAAGCTTTTGTAGGAGACTGAACTTGCTGTTTTATTGATAGTGATCTACACTGTAAGTTGATTTATAATTGGTTTATTTGTATTTGATGTATTTATGCTATACATATGTAAAGCATCTTGGTTTTCAGAAAGACATTTTAAAATAAAATTATCTATCTATTTCTATATCTATTTCTCTATGCATGACACTTTTCTAGTCTTTATTCTATATGCATCTGCATCATAAGAAACATAGAAACATAGGCTTTGAATGCAGATAACCCCAGGTCCATCTTGTAAATAAGCTTGTCTCAATGGTGTTTCGCCTGGTAAAATAAAGATGTTGATTGATTGATTGATTGATTGATTGATAAGGACCACTTGGCCCACCTAGTCTGCCCATTTTCCTACCTACTGGATAAGCTGCAGATCCTAGTTAACCAACAGCCTGTTTCTTCCTACACCCCACAAGAATTGCCTTATGTCTGTCACATGCATGCTTGAATTCCCCACTGTTTTGATTAACTTCCTCAGGAAGGCCATTTCATCCGTCCATCACCCTTTCTGAGAAAAATACATCCTCACATTACCCTGAGCCATCCCCTCTATCTTCAAATTGTGTCCCTTGTTTTGCATCTCTTTTTCTGAAAGATGCTACCCTTTTTGGCTTTGTTGATTCCTTGGGGTACTTAAAGTTTCTATATATCCCCCCTCTCCTCCTTTCTGCAAGGGTATACATATTAAGCTCCTTTAGTCTCTCCTGATATGGCTTCTGTTGCAGACCCTGCACCATTTTAGTTGCCCTGCTCTGGACATTCTCCATCCTGTCTATGTCCTTGCAGAGATGGGGCCCCCAGAACTGGACACAGTACTCCAGATGGGGTCTCACCAACTGTCTGTACAGAGTGATAACTTCCTGTTTTCTAGTGGTGATGCCTCTCCTTATACGTCCCAGTATCCCCCCAGCCATCCCTACTGCCATACCCTGCATATAATTTTTTTTATTTATTTATCAAGTCTAGGATTACAAATACCTTTGAGCCATGGCTTTTACAGAGGTTCCACATCAGATAATAATGTGTATTGCTAATGCATTTACTATTGTATGCTAGATGGTCATGCTATTGTTTTTACTGCTGTAACTGCCCCCCCCCCCGAACCTCTTTGAAAATAGGTGTTACACCTCACCAAAGCTGTACACCTATACACTGTTTCTAAATAAATATATTTCTCTTGGCAGCATGGCACAGTAAAATCTGAACATGACTGTTTATGTGAAAAAATGTCTATAGTCATAATGTTTTCTAACAGAAAACTTAAACGAAAGTACATTTATTAATGTCCTTACTGTTTCATGTTTTGCAAGCAAGTAATACTGGTTTCTCAAAGCACAGTTATCTTTTCTATTTTTGAAAATGTGTTCTCAGATAAATCCACTCTATTAAAGTACACCTATTACTTCAATTATTGTAAAAAAAAGCAACAGGTTGATTTGAAAACAGTAGAAAATCACTTCTTGCATGCACATTCTGTGAACAGGGTCCACTATATGTATCATATAATGGCTGCTTTAAACTGCCTAGTGAAACATTAGATTATACCATGTCTGTTTTAATACTTAGTGAAGTTGTCTGGTGTTGCAAATCCACATCATTCTCATACACCCTAATGTGAGTATAGTAACCTTACATTTCTATTTTTAGATTGCTCCTCAGTGGTGGACTTGATTCAAAGTGGTGTTCTCACCTGCCACCATATCAAGTTGCACCCTCTTAGCCACCGATACTTGTTATTGTTCTGGATGAAATACAGTGCTTGTACAGTAATTATTAAACATCAACCCCCCAACTCTCATATGTTAGTGCTTCCATACACAGTAGTGTCACTGTCAGGTAAGTCAATTTCGCCACTGCCCTGGAAGTACCAAAAAACAGATATGTAATTCATAATCACATAGTAATTTAAAATGCCAGTGTACTACCTAAAAAGTATTCAACTGTTTCTTCTTACATCAGAATATTTTTTTTTTCATTATTATTTTTTCTTTTAGCTAATTAGCAGGTTTGTACTTTTATATTTATTTATTTATATATTGGCTCACAATACCTTAGAACTAGAGGCACTTTTACAAAGGTTCCATGTTGGAAAAACATAGAAGTAGAATTTAATATAAAAACAATAATTTTGACTTACAATTTGAATAACAGCAAATAGATATAATTGAGGCAGGGTAGACACAGTCATGTTGGTACATTAAGAGAAATAGCCTAAGTGCACCAAAACATGATAAAAAACAAGTTAGACCAGGGGGAAATGAACACAGTGGCGTGGAGACAAATTCATACATTCTGCGGATAACATAACCATATAAGGATCATGATAATAGAAAGCTAAGCCAGAAGTATGACAATGCAGTAGAAAACTATGCTGCCTAAGGTCAGCATTGTTAGAGGGCAGGGGGTGAGGTGTACAGGATGATGGGAAGGGGGAAGTGATGGACACATATAAGGGGGACCTGTGTACCAGTGTACCTGACAATAGTTGGTGTAATGTGTGAAACATTACCTGGAGATTTACACATCTAGTTTTTATTACTTCACCTCTTTGTGGCATCACTGAGTGTGACATTACAAGTGACCAAGGAAAGTCACTGACCTGCTGCAAGATTAGTCACTTGCGGTGTCAGAAGGAATGAGGTCACAATGCTGATGCGGTATCAAGAGGAACAGAGCTAGATATACCAGTCTCCAGATACAGTACTACACTTCCCATCACACAAAATACTAGCAGAGAGAAAACCTTCAATGAGCAAATGGAAAAAGAAAAATATTCAAAAGTCAAAAATACCAGCTGGCTATTTTATTTTTTTGCCTTTTTTTTGTGTTACTAACTCTTTAGGGTTGAACAGGTATCTAGGTCCCTCATGTCTCCCCCTTCCCATAACTTCACTCATAGGGATGAGTAAGTATGCTATGCATAACTGTACTTCTTTTATTGTGACACCATACACATTCTACTCCCCAGGATATGCTGCAGTTCCCAGGGTAAGCAAAAATGTGTCCAAGCTTACTTTGAAGGCCTCTACTGTCTTCATGACCACTGTCTCCCAATGGAGTTTTCATATGCAGTAGGAATGGCAACCATACCTGCCATTAAGCATAATTAAAAGCAGATGAATTTCAAAAATTATAACAACCCTGTTCCTTCTTACCTTGTCTGTCTTTGCCACCTTATCCAGTAACTAACAAGATACACTTATGTAATTAGAAATGGATTTAATTAATAATAGTAGTATTCAAATGTCTTTGTTTTTTTTCATTGTGTTGACCAGGTAAGATACACGGGTACCAATGGCACTTTTACAGGTATGACCCAGTGTACAAAAGTACAGTACACAATAGTACAGTATACATACAGATAAGATACAATACGAACCAAAACTAGAACGTATAAGTAAGATATAATTATAGCATAAAACTGAATTCTGGCAGAAACGTACAGTACATAATACAATATAACCAAAAAAATTTCAACACATAGATAAAAGACAACTATAAAATACAGCAGAATTCAGGCAGAACACATGCAGTTATTCAGTGTTAAGAAATGATTCTTCAGTTCTTTAGAAAATGAAGCGAAACTAGTTACCAGTCTTGCCAGCATTCTTTTTGGAATTAGCATTAATCTTTCAAAGACTAACATCCATTTAAAGACCCCCATACCCAATGAGTGGGGCGTCTCCAAATGCCCTTTAAGTGCAAAACAAGAAGCATTTACTTTCTTTCTCTAATGTAATCTGAGTTCATCTGGTTAATCCTGTGTTCTCTCCATTCCAAAGTAATGTAACAGTATTTCCAAACTGGATCTGTCCACCTGTATTTTCAGAGTAGATTCTGTCCACATTGTAAGACCATCTATTAGATGATCTGTCAGTTTGGA
The DNA here is from genome assembly GCA_016271365.2 of Neoceratodus forsteri. Taxonomy (NCBI): domain Eukaryota; kingdom Metazoa; phylum Chordata; order Ceratodontiformes; family Ceratodontidae; genus Neoceratodus; species Neoceratodus forsteri. Next base: position 677,034,481 of record CM028135.1, read on the forward strand.
TGTGAAATACAGATCTTGCACCAACCTGAGCAACCATCAAACCGTTGACTCTGTCCCAGCCATGCTATTATGGTCTTGGCATCCACCATCTAATCTGGCAGACTGTTCCATGGCACCACCACCTTTCCATAAAATAGAACATCCCCACATCCCTAGTAAACATTCTCCCTGTCAGTTTCCACCTGTGACCTTAGGCTCTTAACTTCATATTCATGCTAAATAGTTCCCTGCTGTTCACCTTGTTCATTCCCTTCAGTAACTTCAATGCCTCTATCACATCTCCCCTCTTGTCTGGTGTCCAGTAAGTACATTTCTGGTGCCCTATGATGATCTTCATAAGATCTTCCTTGCTGTCTCTGAATCATTTTTGCCACCCTGCATTGCACTGTCTCCAGCCTGTCCCTGTCCTTCCTTTAGTGTATTCCCAGTGCAGCCTCATCAGTGATGTATATAGACGTAGTAGTACCTCTTTTTTCCTGTCTTGTACATAATTGAATTTTCCACAGGCAAACCTCATTGCTGACTTCAGCCATGGTTTATTATGGGATGCCAAGGGATGGCAGTGTTTACATTATGATGTGGGAGCATCATATTAACCTCATGCACTCAGGTTGCTCTGGAAATAGCGGTACATCAGACATACCCCTACTGTGGAAATGCAGAAAGCAGGAGATTTCTCTAGAAATATCACAGAAATTTCAGGAAATATCTGATCAAGTCTTTGGCTGTGACTGTATGACCATACAAAAGTGGCAGCAGAAACAGACCACTTAAGTCTACCCAGTCTGCTTGAGTGTGCAGCTGTCATATGAATTTACCAGAGCTGCCACCCTCCCCTTTCCACATAGAGATTTCTTCCCTGACCCTCTCTTTTCACTCACTTTTGCTGTCACCTCTTAGCTGAAACAGTTTGGCTTTTTGATCCTGGCTTTCCTGCTCTGTGCCTTGGTACACATGTTACTGGCCTCAATCAGACCCTTCTTTAAAATGGACCATTTCTGCTCCACTTCCATCTCCTCACTGATTTGGAAAGATGTCCCTCTAGGATTTCACCCATCTTTCCAAAGTCAGCCTTCCTAAAGTCCACTGCCCTTGTCTTAGTCCTGGCTATTCTTTTGCCTAGATTTAGGTATAACCAAACCGTGCAGTGGTCACTGCCTGCAAGAGGATATTTCACCTTTATTTCCTGGACATACTAACAATTGGACAGAACTAGGTCCAGTATGGCTTCACCCCTGGTAGGCTCCATGACTCCCTGCACCAGGAAACTATCCTGGAAAGCCTTCAGAAGGATCTGTTTCCTGCAGCAGGAGGTAACTGGAGTCCTCCAGTCCACTCCAGGTAAGTTGAAATCACTTGTTATGACTATGTTTCCGCTACTAGATATCATTCTAATCTGCTCCCCCAATATTCTGTCCAACTCCTCGTCCTGCAAAGTGGTCTGCATACCACTCCCATTCTAACCTTTCTCCCATTGGTGGTCTGAAGATGAACCCACAAGGCTTTAAGCTTACAGAACCCTCAGCATACTCCTCCCTGGGGCATGTTATCCCTTTACTCACTAAAAAAGCTACTCATCCCCCTCTCCCTATCTCTCTGACCTTCCTGTAAATTCTATACCCATGGATCACGAGGTCCAAATCATGGTTTTGGGTGGCCCATGTCTCTGCATTGTCTGCTATGTCGACCTCTCCCTCAGCCACCAGTGCCTGAAGATCCATCATCTTGTTTGCCAGGCTTCTTGCATTTAATGACACCATCTTTCCCTATGACTTCTGTACACCATTACTACTGGTCAGCACTTTTCATCTCCCCTCTCCCTCACCCCTGCACTTCACTCTTACTTCATTCTGATGATTTAATAGGGAGGGAGGGAGGCCTGTTGGTGTCCTGCACCTGGTGACTATGGTTTCAGCACACCCTATTGTCCCACTCCCCATCAGTTTAAATTAAGTTTTGTTGACATGTATTCCTCCAGCTTTTCCTTTAAGACCCTGGAAATCTCTATTTAAATGTTGCCTATCTGGTGCATATAGGTCCTTATTATCCCAAGTCCCACCCCAACCTCCTACCACCCTGTGCCTATTTGACTCACAGCACCTCCTTAACTATTAAATTCTTCGATTCTCTGTTTCCTTATGGTACTGGCCATAGGAACTGGGAGCACTTCAGACTTTCATGCTTTGCTGCATATTTCCCTACCTCCCTTAACCTCTTCTGTACCACTGCTACCCCACATTTTACAAGGTCATTTGTACCCAGGTGTACTATAATGTGAGATTTTCATGCACTTGCCCTACACACTTAGTAAAAAAGACCCCACCCTCCCACCTTTCATGCCTGGCATACACTCCAGCAACCCACAGCTAGACCTTGCTCCCATACCTCCCTATCTCACACCCATCACTATTAAATCTCCCTGCAAAATGACGCACTCACCTTTTTCCATTCCCACCACACATTCTGCATTCCCTGCTGCACAAGTCCCCCTGTTACTTTCATGTCCCTCCGAGACCTCTCCCTTCTCACATGTGCAGCTTCCCCTGTCACTTTGCATCTCCTCTGTGTTGCACCTCCTTTTGACCCACCTTCTTCTGTCTCTCCAAACTCCCCACCTGAGCTACTTTTCTCAACCCCCATGTGGCCATCCTCCCACTCACTCCTGCTCTCCACCCTCATACCTTCCCCCCTTCCTTCCCCTCTCACCCTTTACCACTACCTTTGGACTCTATGTTTTCTCAATCCTCTACCTCCCCACCTGCCCTCTGCTCTTCTAAACTTGCCAGTACTGTGTTCCTGTTCGAAGAGGGCCCCCCCCATATCAGGACATACCTCTATTCTTCCTCCCTGTTCTTTTCCTCCTTTCCTCCTTGTGCTGTTTCCTTTACCCACCTACCCTTACTCCTTACTTTCTGCCAAACCCTTTGCTCCATTTCTGCAGGGTCCTTGAGGAGAAGATGTCCCTGGACACTATGGCATCCTCCCTGTGTCCATCCTGTGCCTACCATCCATTTGGCACAGAGCTTCCATTACTTGCACCTTCAACCACTGTTCTTACCCCTAGCCCTGCCCTCCCCCATTTCTGAACTCCCATCTTTTCCACCTTATCACTTCCCTAAGTTGTCCACAGTTTCTGCACACTGGACAGCCCCCTGCTCTCCACATTGTTTCCAGAAAGACTGTGGCCCCACATCCATTGCAGCCAACCACCATCCCTTCCCCACACTGTGCCCTGTATCTTCCCTCGCACCACCTCTTCCATGCTTCCCAGCTGTTCTTTTGTCTATGCCAGCACCTAGGTTCATACATCCTCCCTGGTTAGCCTATACTGGCCTTACTATGATACTGTGTTTTTTTCCTGTTATTATTTCCCCAAATAGGCAAACCTTACATTGAGTTTTGCTGCAATCCCCTTCTCCTACTGACTGCCTCCCCTTGCTAGATAGGCTAACTTATGTAGTCCTTACTATGTTCCCTATTCTTATTTCACAAATCAGCTATCCTAGATAGGGTTTTGCTGCAATCCACTTTTCCAGCTTTCCCTGTGCTAGCTAGGCATATGTAGCACCCACTATGCCTTAATAGACTCTGCCTCCTTTCTCCTGCTGTGTATGCACCTACTGTGCCCTGATCAGCATGGAATGTAGCCTGCTGTCCTGCCTACAGATGCCACTTCATCACAGACACCACACTTCTGCTTCGTGGCACTCATGCTTTGGGATCACTCACATGAGGGGTCACTTGGCCCCTTGGGTAATTTATATGGACTGCAGCCTCCTTATTGGCTGGTATGTGTCACATGTCTACTAGCTTGTATATGATTACAGTCCCTCCCTCACCCTCACTCACTCAGCATCCTCCCTCTTCCCAGTACTTCAGGCAGTTTTTAAAACATTGTTGTCCCCAACCACACACAGTAAAATGCACAGCAAAAAAGAAACCACATTTCCCTTCACTATGTCCACTCCTCTTCCTACTCAGCAGCTACCTTTCACTGAGGACATACTCCTGTAATGGTGCATATAAAGCCCTGAATTATAGCCTCCTGATTGGCTGGGCTGTGTCACAAACAATAGTAAGGATATTTGCTTTGTAATTTAAGTACAAATGGGTGGCAGGGCCACACATTAGGTATGGGTCTGCTCAAACAAGAGAGTTTCCTTTAATCCCAAATACAGTAAATCATAGGAAAAACATATATACCCATTATAATAAGATAAACTTTGCTTTTTCTTTTCATAGATAATTCCTGATGAAGACATATGGTCTGAACATTGATTCTAGTCGCCACTGACTTGACTCAATTGCACGGTACTATTTGGCTTATTAATAAATAGATTTATATTTAATTCCAGAGTTTCAGTCTTACTGTGGAATGGTACACCTTTATAACTGTGCCCAGCAATTCCTTTGCCTTTTGCATTTAATGTTATCTCTTTGTTTTGTTTTTCCAGCCCTCATGCTGACGAAGCACCATGTTTTTTGTTCTTCTGTGTTCTCTTTGTTTTGTTTTTTTAATTCTCTTTATACTCCTTCTCTCTGGAACTCGGACTCTCTCCAGTGGAACACCCAACCAGCCTTATCCTGCCTGTCTGAAGTACCCAGCCTTACTTTTCACTGGTGGAGGGGGAACTCCACTCTGCACACCTTGGTCCACTGGCCCTCCCAGATCTAAGGCCCACAGGCAGGACCGCCAACTCCTCTTGGTGACCTTTCTGTAATTTAGTGGGTTGACCAGGCAGTATAGGGAGCACCAGAGGCAGGCAGGCTAGAGGACCTGACATTGGGCATGTAGGCTGACCACTCAACCCACCTTCGCCTACCAAGGCCAGGGTATTTTTCCTTGTTTTGCTTTGCCAAAAGGCTCAGATGAGCAATGCATCCAATGCATATGTGTGTACTTCCTACCATGCAAGCAGGATCGCCGCTGCAGCCATCCCCAGCAACACAGGATCCTCATGTTGCTGTACCCCCAGTCTCCACCAGGAGTCACTAAGTCTGGGTTTGGAGATCCCTCTCCCTTCCAGGAGAAGAGAGCAGTCCTCCAGATGCTCAATCCTGTCCTTCACCTGCAGACCCTCAACGACCTTAGCTCACTTCCAAGCCTGGGTCACCGGCGTGGTGCGAGGCTTGCTTTCCAGCATCTCAAACTTCAGTGCTACTGGGCTGGCTTATGTGCTCTTTATTAATGTTTTTAAATGATCATTATCATATTATACTGCAGTTCCATACAGGACTTGAACATTTTGAGTAATCGGTGGTTTATGCAGAGGCTATTATATTTGTTTAAATTCTTTGTATATTATGCCACAGATCTGGCAGAATCAAATATCACATTGAAAGAAAAATGATAATTTTGTTAGACAAGAAGAAATAGACAGCCAAAAAGTGAAAGAATTTTGTTCACCCTGTTGAAGAAACAAACCGGAGTGATTACAGTGGAAGGCAAGCAGTGTAGCCCAGTGCTTGAAGCGGTCAATTGTAAATCAAGGAATCCCACATTTGCATGTCACCATGGGTTTACTGGGTAACCACACACAAGTTTTCATAACCACTCAGTTCTTCTGATTTCTCAGCACAATGGGGGGGGGGAGAGAGAGACAGACAGAGAGACAAAGAGACAGAGAGACAAAGAGACAGAAAGAGCGAGAGAAAGTTCAGCTGGGAAGCCTAAAATACTATATGACATATCTGGATTTGACACCTCATCAGTTCTGTACAAATATCTTGTCCAACATTGGTGGCATGTTCTCTTAGCTCTCAATCTGGCCACCTCATTGCCAATGTACATGTACACTTTTTACATTGTTTCTGTCTCTGAAAGTCATTACCAGTACTATGATTTCATTGTACATCTTCATGAACCTATTGCTATCACTTTGTCATTATAATTTCACTTCCTGTTGCAACCCCTCCTCCTAGTCACACCTGAGAATGAGCACTGGCTCATTATGCCTATCCCGGTCACTAAATTTTAAATAAATAATTACGCATGTTGGTATAGTGCTACCGTCCAAGATAAAGTAACTTTATTACTGTTTTTTTACAGTGATATTTTGCAGAATCCTAAACAACCACAATGTAATCCAATGCATTTACTCCAACTGGTCACACAAGAAAGTGTGATAAAGTGTGAAATGAAAGTGCAGCAGTACCTATAGTTTTTTATACCCATGTAAGTGTACTAGACAATAATACACTTATTTTCAGTCACAAATTCAGAGAATATTATTACAGGCACAATGTAGTACAATAAATACAGTAGACAATCATTACCAAGGTATACAGTATCACAGTGCAAATCAGTGGCAGAGCCAGGTTTAGGAGCCCGGGGGGGCAAGTCAGTCATTTGGGGTGCCAAGATGGTAGCGATCGAAGTGATCATTTCAACCAAACCTTGGGAACTGCTAAGAAGCCTGCCGAGGAACAAAGAGGGTGGGAGGTCTGATGAGAAACTGAAGGTTAAACAGGGTGCTAGGGCCCAGCCCATGTAGGGCTTTATAGGTCAACAAGCTTACCTTGAAGGAAATCTGTCACCTCACCAACAGCCAGTGCAGATCACATGAAACTGGATTCATATGACAGGACCTAATACCTAAAGAAGAAGCTTCAGCTGTGTTGGAGTCTCAAATAACACTTTTACTGCAGCTGTTCCCCATATGTTTTCATGATTTGGTTAGTCTTCCCAGATTGCAGAAAAGAAATCTCAGTTCACCAGTTTGCTGTCTTTCTCAGAAATAAGATATCGGACACAAATTGCCACCCTACATGACACCTTCACCCTTTTTCACAGAAGCGACTCTCATAAAAAATGAATGGCTTGCTGGGAAAACTGTTACCTTTTCCCATGCTGCTTTTAATGACTTGCATGCACTTTAAAAGGATGAGCTCATTTTGTGCACTTTGCCTGCTAAGAGTTCCATTTTAGACAGTAGCCAAGAAGGGCTTCCATCTACTATAATGAACTGCATCCCTGCAGTCTGTTTCTTGTTGTTGCTTTGTGGGGACAGATGTGCATCCCTTTTCTTCTCAGTCCCCCCCTGATTGTTGGGTCTGACATGGCTAATACATCCTTGGGGCAAGAGAGTGGCAGGCCTTTCAGAGAGTGCTAATGCTAGTCCAGGATTGTTTTTGTGTGTGTATGTGTGTGTATTTGTTTGTGGGGGGGGGCGTTGCTGTACATTCTGTACTCTCCCCAGGAAAAGAGCACTTCATGAAGACCCCCTCCACACACACATACACACACACAAACCAGTCGGGAATCTAGGTTTGAACCCACATCTCCCACGCCTCTGGACTGACTCCCATATAGCATTTCTACTGTTGTGCACCTGCTAAATGGAGACAACAGAGTAGAACTGCAGGCAGAGACAGTAAGGTACTCTGAGATGGATTCTGAGAATCATTCTAGGGAGGCTCTGGGTCAAATATAGACTGAATTAAGCTTGAGTTTTAAATGATACCAAAACAGTGCCTTTACTGATTATACTGTTCCTGAAACCCTCCCATGGAAGTGTAGCACAAAGGGAGATGTGCTGAATAATAAAATTAATGACACTAAAATGTGAAGTTTAATACAGTTTCATCAAGTTTTTTTTTTCAGTTTGCCAAAATCAGGAAGCATTTTAGCAATGCGGCGCTGATGGGAGCATAAGACTGCAGGGAATGTGCATAATGATGATGTCATCATAGCAAGGTATCTTATCCATAATACTGAATCTCTATGGAGCCTTTTATATAGCGTCTAAGATTAGCACTATGTGTGTGCAAAGGTTACACATAGTAGCGCTAATCTTAGACATAATGCAAAAGGCTCCATTGGGATTCAGTATTATGGACTCGATGCCTTGCTAAGATGACATCATCATATCGCACATTTCCAGCAGTCATAGGCTGCAGTCAGCACAGTGCTGCTCAAATGCTTCCTGATTGCAATGAAGTGAAACAATCTTGCTGAAACTATATTAAACTTCAAATTTTAGGGTAATTAATTTTAATAGTCAGCACATCTCCTTTTCCATTACACTTCCATAGGAGGGTTTCAGGAACAGTACAGCCAGTAAAGATGCTGTTTAGGCTATCCTATAACTGTTACTAAAATTCTATTAACTAGAAACATTTATGCAGATGTGTGCTCACTGGTAAAAATGTGACAGCTCTTGTCTTTTTCCAATAGCTGAGTACAGAGTCAACTTGACAATAGTAATAAATTAAACCTTTGAAGGAAGTATTAGATCTTGTCCTTGTGAGTCTGATAACAGTTAAGCAAATGAACCTTGAAGATAGTCCTGTGGGATTTTTGCAGCTGATAACAGGAAACCACACAGTCTAAACACTGTGGTAAGAACTTTTTTATTTATTTAGCTTTTGTTGACTGGGTAAGTGCACTAGACAAATCCTGCCTATTTTCAGGCACGACCGAGGAGGGATACAGATGAATGCCAACTAACCTTGAACCAGATTAAGCTGTTGGTGGTATTTTTTACTGAAGAGGAAATTTGGCCAGGACACGGGAAATTCCCTACTCTTTCGATAAGTGCCATGGGATCTTTAACATCCACCTGAACTACCACCAATCCAGGCAGATGGGACCTCGGTTTAACGTCTCATCTGAAAGGCGGCACCTCAAAGTGCAGCACCCTCTCATGCTGCACTACAGTGTCAGTACTGGGATATTAACCAAGTGCCAGATGTGGGAACTGAACCCACAGCCCTCTGATCTCCGGCTTCAGAGGCGTGTGCTACCTACTGAGCCACTGACACTGCAAACTTGAATCCCTTTAAAATCATTAAATCTTCCCAGTGTGGAAAAATTAGCATTTCTGTGGCATTCATTTTCAAAGCAGGTTGCCAGAGTTCATTGAGCAGTCCTCACATCATTGGGCATTAAACAGCACAGAACTAGAATCTATGAAACCTCTCAAAGTTCTGTCGTCTAAGCTGCCCTGACCTGAAACCAGTAGACTGTTCCTTTTTAACATCAGGTCTGCCTTACATAAGACCTCAGCTTTTCTGGGGCACCTGGTGGCCTGACTTCCCCCAAAACAGTTCTTGTAACCTTTGGCTGGCAGCTGGTGATTCCACCACTTTCATGGGGGCAAAAGGCAAGTTCCATGGCTGATTCCTCTGCTTCTCTGAGGCTGGCGCTGAGTGGCGGGCACCCACCATGCAGTCAATTCCTCCTGTCCTGAATCTCAGGTGACCCGTGATGTGTCCTGCTCCCGGAGCTGATTACTTGGGGCTTGGGATCTAGGGGCGCCAGGCAGGACTGCCGCCTGCCACAGGTGGAAGCCAGCCAGGGAAGTACCTAACTTGTTAGTTTAGTTTACAGCTCGAGGGGGCGCAAACTCAGAGGCAAAATGGTCCGGGGTGGGTGCTGGCCCTTCCTGCCCCCCCAGCTCTGCCATTGGTGCAAATACTGAAACGAAGTTGAAGGGAGGCACAGTACAATGTTTTGAGGCCCAGAAACATTGTATGAATGTAGAGTATCAGGAGAAGGTATAATGTGCATAGGAATAAATAAGCAGATAGGCAAATAAAGCAGACAATTTTCAGTGCAATAGCTTGCACTGCACAATAAGCAGCATAGCCCACCCAAGTGCAGAAATGCAGGTAACCAAAGATGATGTAATAAGCAATAAGACATGAGGGTGTGTGCATTAGACAGCTTTAATGCATGGCCATGGATGTAGTAATACATGAGGACACAGGATTATAAAATTGGCTTTTTAATATGGCAGAAAAAAATTACAAATAAAATGTTTAAATGTGTGTACAAAAAATAGTTTTGCTTAATTTTTCATAAAGTAATCCTTCAGTCACTATGAAGTTATTGTTTTTTTTAATTAGGATATTAGTCCTATTGTAACCACCATAGCTGTAGTTTGTAATGTGTATGATGCTGAAGTCTTGGGCCCATTTTTCCCACCACCACCTCACACATGTATCCTCAGATACAAATATGTGAATAGTATTATTTTATTAACCACTTTTTTCCTAATAGAAGAATGGGAACATGTAGCCATCAAAGTGAAAGCACCAGCACAGGAATGAACAAGTGATTGTTTCAGCAGGAGCAGTTTACATGAGAATGGGTGGCTGTGATCTTGAGATGGATGTATAGTACTTAATAAACAATTTGCAAATCAAGCATAAGTACTGGTAGATGGGAAGATATTTTGGATGAGGGAGATTTTGTAATTTTTGAGTGACTGGGAGCATGCTGGGAAACTGTAGATGTGACTGACTGCTGTGTAAGTGAGTGAATAGCAGCAGCTGCCTCAGTGTGCCTCAGCCTGCACATGAAAGTGGAGATTTGTGACAGGAAGCTGAGCAGGTGATTACAATCTCTTGGTAGGACTGTAGTGTATTTTTTTTAAACATAAACAATTTGAGAAGAAAACATGAGGGAGAATGTGTTTATTTGAAAGGCTTGGAGTGAGCACAGAGACAATGGGAATGGAAAAAAACTGGATTCAGATACAGAGTGGCTGAACTGATGAGCAGCAGTTGGGCTGATGGTCGGGCTGAGCAACATTCACGAAGGGGAACAGACAAGTAAACACTGCCTTTTTTAATACTGTTCAATTTAAATGTGAGGCCTCCCTTCAATGTATGTGTATTAACTTGCAGACTGGTTGTGAGATACTGATCAAGTGAGTTTGGGGGGCACAAGCACAGTCAGGATCTTGGCTCAAACTGCAGAGCAGATCGAACATCTGTGGGCTAAGCAAGGGGGAAATGGTGGCTATCATTTTTTTTTATTTCACTTGCTCACAGATTTCTTTCCTGTTTTGTGTCCTGTTGATCAGCTCTTGTTTTTCACTGTGCATTAGATACTTCTAATGAACAGCTAATGACCAATCAGGATGCAGAGTTTTCCCTTCTCATTTTATTACAGAGGTCAACTAATTCAAAGTGAATAATTTAAGTATGGCATAAAAATGCAGTGAACTTGGAAGCAGGTATATGAGTTCAAGCCTTTAGATGGAAATAAAACTTTTTGAAACAGGCATTGCAGGAGTTCAACTGGAAGGGAGTTCCAGTAATTTGGTGCAAAGTGAGAGAAAGCCTGAATCCTCACATTGGTAGCACATCTAGGAAAACTTAGATGGGGCAAGTCACCAGATTAAAGAGGGTAAGCCAGTGCAGAGGGTTAGAAAAAGGCAGCTAGAGAGGGAGGAGTAACCCAGTCCTAATTATTGTGTCCATTACTGCACCTGTGGCAAAAGAATGACAAGCCTTAGGAGATAACCAGTTTAACCTGGTGTAGAGCAGGCAGTGATGAGTAAGTCTGTTTGAAGCAAGGGCAACGCAACAGATCCCATTGCAGGTGTCAGCTCATTTGTTGAGATTTCCTTTGGAGGTGTAGGAGTAGGTGATGGAGCCATTGCTAAGTCTTTGAAGAAGATTGCCATGGGCAATGGCAATTCAGGTGGCTGGGGTAAGGGTGTCTTTGTTTCTATGTGCCAGGCCAAGTTTGACAGTAACAATTTTGCAGGTATTAGAAATGAAAAGTGAGAAATCCAGAGAAGGGCCAAGAGTTATACAAAGATTCTTGAAAGAATTAATATTCTCAAGCTGGGTACTTTCTATAATATACTGGAGACAGCCATGCATTATAGGTACTTTTTAAGCTTGGGAGTAGATCCAAATAACAGGAGTGAGATTTATCAGCACTGAGCCATTATTTATTTTTGGAGAAGCAGGAGTACCTAGTTGGAAATCAGAGTTTAGGTTGGAGTTAATGTTGACCAGGTTTCTGGAGCTGGTATAGATCACCAAGCCATCATCATAAAGCAGGGAGAGCAGGGAAACAGTGATGAGAAGGTGCCATTTACAAAGATAGAGGAGAGAAGGGACCCAAACAGAACCTTGAGGAACACCAGCATTTATAGTAGTGAGGTCTGATTCAGTTTTATTAAATTTGACAAACTGTTTTCAGTCCTTGAGGTAGCTGTCAAACCAGGAAACAACCTTTGAGGAGATGCCCTGAGACTGCATCTTTACTTTGAATAAAAGGTGGTCCACTAACTCAAAGGCCTTTGTATAAGTGATAAACATATATCCAGTGAAAATATCTTTATCCATGGCAACCTTCATATCATTAGTGAAATGAAGATGTTCCATGGTGGTATTATAGCCTTTTCTAAAGCCATGATGAGCATCAAAGAACAGATTATGCTCTGGAAGATAATTAGTAGTTTGAACAAGAACTAGTTCCTCTAGCATTTTCTCTGGGAAGAGAGGATGGCGATAAGGTGATAATGTAAGATAGATTTGGGGTTGAGTTTCTTGTAAATTTGGCCAATTTAACAATTTTCCAAACCTCAGGTACAAGTCCAATTGGCACAGATAGATTATACATTCTGGTGTGTGGGTCTTCATTCTGATGCATGGCATTGTAGGTATGCTTTCCAAGTAAAAGAATAAGTATATGTAATCACTAGCAAGGGCAGACAACCCTGTAGTTGCAGCAATGACTACTACCCTAAAATTTTCAAAGAAATCACAAACATATTTGGTTCAGTTAACCAGGCAACCCAATTTGTTTTGTGGAGGTCCTTTCCATGCTGGGCACTCCCCTCTGTTTACTAAACACACTGCAATTGTCACTGCTGTAGGGCTACTCACTTTAAGAGACTCTCAAACTGCTTACAGGCCAGGACTTTGCATTTGTAAAAACGTCTCTTAGAGGCATTCTCCTTGACAGCTGACCTCTAGCACTCCCAAGATGGTGCAAAACAGGGAAAACCTACTAGATAACAAAGTCTGATAATGAAGATAGTCCTTCCCATAAAGCAGTTCTTGAAAGAAGTATTGCTGAACTCTTTACTAAAGGGTGGAATTCCTTCTGGGGGGAATAAAAAGGAGATCCCCATTTATCCACCATTTAAGATGACTGAGCTGTATGACTCCACATTGATTCACTGGAATCCAAGCCCACTGATTACCTCACATAGCATATGTTTGACAGACCCTGCCTTTTCCCAGGCACTTGGCCTAAATTAATTCCTGAGTTTGTTCAACATTCAATGGCTTTACATGTCTCACCTTCAACTGCATCAGGGCCCTGAGGCTCACCCACTGAATCCCTGCCACTATAATAATTGTCAGGATTATGTCAGAGAGGAGGTAGGGTGGTCAAGCACCACTAATTCCATTGCCCACTGATATTTCAAGTAAGGGTAATTATTTATGGACACTGAATTAACCAAGGTAAGAGTACTATTGTTAGTAAAACCCCAGTTTTTAAATTATATTTATTAAAAGTGACATGTGTGCATTGTTTTTTAATCATACTGCCCTATGATACGATGATGATGAAAAGGAAGGCAGAAAAGCCCAATTGAATTGATGGTCAGTAAAGCAGTCCATAAGAAAGTGGTTGCCAGGATAGCTCCCCCAGCATGGAAATTGCCAGCTCTCTTATTTTGTATCAGAAACAGAGAATTGGCTTTCTTCCCCAGATATTTTGCATAAAGCAAATAACCCTAAAACTTGGATCTTTCAGGTTTTTCAGCTACGTCATCTTTTGATCAACGCTATAGGGGCTACTCCTTCGCAACTCCCAAAAGTATCTTTCCTTATGGATTTAAGTCCCTTGGCAGGCCTCCCTCAGGCAGTATCCAAAATATACAGTACCCTGTTTGAATATATTTTCCCTGAGAATTTTGGCCCCTCTTCTTATTGGTCCCCTCTTTTCCCTGACAAAATTCTTAACTGGCCCCTGTTATGGCAAAATTGCCATAAATTCCTTTTCCAGGACAGACTTAGACTTATGCAGTTTCACATATTACGTAATCTTTACTATGCCCCCCAAAAATTTACTAAACTGGGGTGTGCACCATCTTCTACTTCACTAGATGCCTACAAGAAGGGGGTAACCTGCTCCACATTTTTTGGACCTGCCCGAAAATAGCCCCACTGTGGACCTTAATCAAGAATAAGTCAGATCCTCTTCTAGGTTTGTCAGAATTATTTTCTTCCAACATATGCATACTAGGGGATTTCTCTTCTATTTCAGTACTTGCCTGTAAATATCATATAGCATTGATCTCTTTTTCTGTGAACAAAAACTGGCATTAAAGCACTGGAAAGATAACATAGACATCTCCTATACAGAATGGTTACAAGAGCTCTTAGTAAATCTGAGATAAGAGAGAACCATTGCTAGCCTTCATAATAGAATTAAAAAATGTAATTGAATATGGGGTCCATTGCAATCCCTATACTCTTTGTAACCTCTTGTCAGAGTTACACTTTCCGTGCAAGCTTTAGCTTCATCATAGTGCTCTGTGGGTGGTTGGAGAGGGAGGGAAGGAGAGGTGGGATAAGTGGGAGGATAGATCGTGTATCTGTATGATTGAAATATTGTACCTGTCTGTCATGCTATAGATCTATTCTCTGTATTGGAAAAACTTCAATAAACTTTAAATTGCAAAAAAAAAAAAAAGAAAGTGGTTGCCATAGTTTTTGTGAAGCAGTGTTATGCTATAAATGTTAATAGGCAGTATCAGATTGTTAAGAAATCAAGATGATTCCCTTTCATCAAAATAATAAACAAGTAATATAATTATACACAAATATGAAAATAAAATTGCTAGTTAGAATGAATTGAGAAAACAAAACACAATGAATACAGTCACTGACCTTCAGTTTGTAAGAAGCAGACAGATGGACAAAAACAGATGCGATTCCAAATGAAAATATTTGTCAGAAAACTGCAGCAGTCATATAATGTAAGATGATAATATAATAATAATAATAACATTTATTTATAGGGTTCCTTATCTATAACCAAGGTACCTTACAATTTAAAACAGCAAAAACAATTTAAAAACGAACAACATCAATAAAATTAGCATAAAAGTAACAGTACACTAAAAGAAAATAGAAAAACTCAATTGCTGTATGCCTTGTGCCACAAAAAAGTTTCTAAAGATTGTTTAAATCCCTCCACAGTTGTGCACTCCTGTAGCCGACAGGGTAGATAATTACAAAGGGTGGGTGCTGCAAACATGAAAGCTCTCACCTCAGATGATTTTAAACATACCCTTGGAATCTCTAGCAACCCCTCATCAGCCGAGCAAAGTGATCGTCCAGGGCAATAAGGAGCCAGGAGCTCTTTCAGGTAATCTGGGCCCAGTCTGTGGGCTTTAAAGTCAGCAAGCTGACTTTGAAGGTGATCACCACTGTACTGGCAGCCAGTGCAGTTCCACATAGCACCAAGCGAAATATGACACGATCAGTAGATCCAGTCAAAAGCCAGGCCACTGTGTTCTGCACTAGCTGTAAGCAATGGATTTCTACCCCAGGAAGCCCTAAGTAAGGGAGAGTTGCAGTAATCTAAGTGCGAGGACAAAAAGGCATGGACCAACGTAGGAAGGTTGTCAGATGGAACCAGATTCCTAACCCTAGCGATATTCCTAAGATGATAAAAGGAAGATTTGACGACAGCTGACACCTGCAAATGCAGGGTCAGCCCCTCGTCAAAAATTCGTTCAGAGGTTGAGAGTGAAATGCCACAGAGAAAAATTCCTGAGGATGAACCAACCCCCAACCACCCTATCTGGTGACCCAGGTCCACAACCAGCCCCTCAGTTTTTTCCGAGTTCAACTTCAGCCAGCTGGAATCCATCCACTCCTGAATTTCTTTCAGACAGTTATTAAAGTTATTATTCCAAACTGCTGTTTAAATAAATAAATAAAGAACGAGACATCTCCAACCTGGTTGGGTGCGAAAGAAAGTAGAGCTGGGTATCATCAGGATAGCAGTGAAACCTCAGCCCATGCCTTCTTACAATATCTCTGAGGGGTAGCATGTACACCGCAAACAACATGGGAGAAAGCACAGAACCCTAAGGTACCCCACACAACAGAGAAGTAGGGCCTGAAGAAAAAAAAAACAGACACCATTCTCTGTGTTCTACCAATAGGAACAATGTAAACCACCTGAGGACTGTTCCTGACAGTCCACAGATGTACCTCAGATGACCCAGCAATACCCCATGTTCTACAGTGCCAAATGCTGATGAGAGATCCAAAAGAACCAAGATGGAGTGGCTCTTCTGATCTCTAGCCATCAGGAGATCACTGAGCACCTGAACCAGTGCTGTCTCTGTACTATGTCTCTTTCAAAACGTGAAATCAAATTTGTTTGGGTTTGGGAGTTACAGAGGTTTAAAATACAAACCAATGGACTATAACTCTTTGTTCTGATTGTCCAGGAAAAGGAGGTAGGAAATGGGCCAGAAATAAGTGGGAAAAACAGGAAGGGTACAGAAATGGATACAAGTCCCTTTCTGAAGGAAGAGCGGGAAGGGTACAGAAATGGATACAAGTCCCTTTCCAGAGGAAAAGGTCCTAAGGGAACTGGAAGCAGTAAGAGTCGATAAGGATATGGGACCAAATGGGATGCACCCCAGGGTGCTGAGGGATCTGAGAGAAGTAGTGGTGGAACTTCTGACAACCCTGTTCAACCAGTCACTGGAAACAGGAGAGGTGCCCAATAAGTGGAGGAGAGCTGATGTAGCCCCTGTATGCAAAAGTGGAACTAGGAAGGAAGCAGGGAACTACAGACCAGTCAACCTAACCTCAGTAATGGGAAAGATCATGGAAACACTACTGAAGGAAAGAATAGTGGAACACCTGGTTGCCAATGGTCTACAGAATCCAAAACAACATGGTTTTACTGAAGGGAGGTTGTACCAGACTAACTTCATTGAATTCTTCAACTGGGTGACCATAGAGGTGGATTGGGGGGGCACAGTATGTGGCCTACCTGGACATCAGCAATGTCTTTGACACTGTGCCACATAGAAGACTGTTAAGCAAGCTGGGAAACACGAAAGTGGTAAGTTGGTTTTATGGTGTGAAGGGAATTGGCTGGATAATAGGACACAAAGGGTGGTGGTAAATGGCATTCACTCTGCAGAGTGTAGGGTGACCAGCGGGGTACAACAGGGATCAGTGCTGGGTCCTGTCCTCTTAAATGTCTTAATCAGGAACATTGCAGAAGACCTAGAAACAGGGGTCAACCGTAACCTTTTTTTGCACTAGCCAGCAGGGCAAGTTGATTCAAAATTGCACTAGCCCATGGATGGCTGCACTAGCCCTTAATTATAATGGTAAATTTTGATCACTTATACAGGAAACAATGCAAGCCAAGAAATACTCTGATTATTGCACATTTATCATGCTCCCACATTGCTTCCAACTCCCCAGCAGGAAAAAAGACTGTAATGTCATCACACACAGTGAGCCCCCCCAATTGTTTTGTACCATGGCCTTCTCTCTTCCTCTTTCTGCCTCCTCCCCCTCACCAAACCAGAGGATATCACAGCAGCAAATGTTCAATCAAGCAGTGCTAACTCTGCACACACAACTGCTGACATCATAATGCACCTCACCACACTGTCACCACCACCCGCAGGGCAATGTACAGAGTCAGGCAGAGAAAGACCCTCTCAGCCCCCACTCAGTAGTTAACTGAAGACCTGCCACTGAAAGTTTTGTACAGTCTCAAGTGAGCCAGGAGAACATGTAAGATTTATTTTGAGGTGGGGGCTACACAAATTTAAGGGGCTTGGGAAATAGAAAACTATGACATTTTATTTTTAAAAGTATTAATTTTAGTATGCTCTGTCTCAACAATTACAGATTGTTCTTTAACACTGTAGTGGAGGCAAGCACAGTGGTGGGGTTAAGCACACCTGGGACAGGCACAAGGGAAGCTTTGAGAGGGGAGGGAGTGATGAAAAGCCATTGCTCACATAGAGTCAGTGGCCACATACAATGTATAGGGCCTATGGGCAGACTGGATGGTCCTTATTTGCCAACAATTTTATGTTTGTATGTCCTTTCATCATCCCAGGGAAATAGTGCACAGGCATAATGCTATCCTATCTCTTTTCTATATAGGAAGATCTATGTACCACAGGAATGCCTATTTTAAGCTTTCAAATTATGTATTTTATTAAGGTTTATTTTTGCACCATACATGATCCAAAGCTTTGTTTTTAGGATGAAAGGACATGCAGGGTGGGATAAGGGTGGGAGTGTTTGAATGGTGATGGCTGGCATGGTGCATTTAGAAGAGCTGGGGACCCCCTACACTTGCCAGTAATGGCAGCTATGGATCTGTGGATGGTCATTTCAGAGTCTGGTCTACAGTGGTGTTCAGGGAAAGAACAGAGTTAAGAGATTTAAAGGAGACAGGGCAGTTATGGTGAGGCTGGGATAAAACCCACTACCTTCAGGGCCAATCCTGTATACCTCCTTGCATTTTGTCACTGAAATGTTGGATACAGACACTCAAAATGTAGGGACATGAGGGGCACTGGTCTTAATAATAAGGGACAAATTGCTAGAGACACATTCAGAAAACTGGAAGCTAGTAACTTAGCAGCACTCTACCCTTGATCACAAGTTGGACACTAGCTGAAAGTCCTAACAGTGGAGTGATAATGATTCACATTGAGTCTTTTGTGGGATCCCCCTCTTGAACTGCCAGATAATTGCAGCTCTTAATAAGCTGTTAATCACACCAGGCCATCTGGAACACTGAGAGAGATGAGGACTAGAGCCTGTTAAAAGTAGAGACTTTTTTAACTTCATTAACAGCCAAGAAAATCCACACTAGTCAAAACGGACAAGTAGAGAGTTAGCTGCACTAGCCCTGGTCAATTTGCACTAGGGTTTGGCCTAGTAAAACAATGTTAAGATCGATCCCTGCATAGAAAGTAAAATTTACCAGTTTGCTGATGACACCAAGCTCTGCAACAGGGTGGACATCCCAGAGGGTGTGGATAGAATGAGGAGAGATCTGCAGAAGCTTGAGGACTGGTCAAGGGATTGTCAGTTGGAATTCAATGCTAAAAAGTGCAAGATAATGCACATGGGGCACAGAAACTCAGAAATAACATATAAACTGGAGGGGGAGGTAATAGAATGTTCAAAGCAGGAAAGGGAGCTAAGGGTTATCATCTCTGATTACCTCAAGGTAGGTAGGCAGTGCGACAAGGTGGCAGGAAAAGCAAACAGATTGTTTGGATGCATAGGCAGGGTAATCACTAGAGATGCAGTGAATTTAAAATTCACTGGTGAAGTGAACGCGAAGTGGACACTTTGCATTGCTACTCCACTACGCAGAGTGGGCAATGCAAAGTGCTCCCTTCGCTTTGTCATTACCACTTCACGTTAAGGCAGAATGGCAATGCGAAGTAAGGTGAAGTCATTGTTTTTAATGGACTTCGAATTCCTCATTAGGATTCTAAGTGATCCACTTGGTGTTTCAGATTTGGCAGCCCCCCCACACATCACATGGCTTACAGTACTGTAAGTCACATGCTCTTAGCTAGGCAGGAAGAAAGTGAGTCAGACAAGCAGATACTTTTACTTTCTCCTGTGCAGATGGAGAGAGTAGTGTGTTTTGTGACTGCTGATACTTTTAGATCAGAGCGAGGAGATTTAAACTTTGATTTAGACTCAACAGCTTTTTAAAAGCTAAATTTTTGTCTTTTCTGTACTCTTTTTTTACTTAATTTGTTCTTTCTGTAAATTTAATTTTTCTTACCTTTATAAGTAGTTAGTTGTTTGTCTGTGTGTGTGTGTGTTGTGTGACAGTGTGAGTAGTGATTGCTCAGACTGGGGAGCTCAATAGGAGAGATGGGCCAGGGTGAGGAATATCTGGGGACAGGGCTGCTTTGGGAGAGCGTGGTAGTGGTAAGCATCATACCATGTGCATGTGTGGAGGACATGGCGCCCATTCCTGTTGGACCACTCAAAACTTGTGAGTGCCCCAAGCAGGACCAGCACCACCTCCTGTCCTGACTCTGAGGCAGTTGAACCACCAGCACCAGGACCTCTGAGCAGGATGTGCCTGTTCCCCAGGCCCAGGTGTGGATCCCATCCCATTCAGCACCGTGACCAGCAGGCTTACAATACAACAAGTAACTATTAAATAAAATTTATGTTGTGATTCATGGCGTGATAAGTAAATTGTGATTTGTGACTGCATTTGTGTCCGTGATGATGAAGAAACGTGAATGCCTATGGCTGTACTTCTCAGGCCCCAATAAGCTGTAGCTTAAAACTCCAGACTTAAAAACACGTATCAATGAGTACAATGGTGGGGTGGTGAAGCCTGGAGAGATACTACAAAACAGGCTTACAATACATCCAAGTAACTAGAAAAAAAATTAATGTGATTTGTAACATGAATGATCATGAATCGTGTTTTGTGACTGCATTTGTGACCGTGATGATGAAGAAATGTGAATGCTTACCACCTACTGCTGTACTTCCTGATGAGCTGTGCTTAAAACTCCCAGACTTAAAAACATGTATCAATGAGTACAGTGGTGGGGTGGTGAAGCCTGGAGAGATACTACAAAACAGGCTTACAATACATCCAAGTAACTAGAAAAAAAATGTAATGTGATTCGTAATGTGAATGATTGTGAATCGTGATTTATGACTGCATTTGTGACTGTGATGATGAAGAATGTGATTTGTATCACGAGTGACTCGTGACGATGGTCCTGACTTAAAAATGCATATTAATGAGTACAATGTTCATGCAGAATTAAGCACCACACCTGTCCAGTATGCTGAAGGGAAGCCAAAGAAACAACTGTGACTTAAGTTACAGATGGAGATTGGGCCCTAAAGAGATGCAAATGCACAGACAGATTAAGATTGCGCTGTGCACTGAAGAGATGCAAACACAAAGGCACAACACCTAGCCAGTGCTCACCATCAGAAATTCAAATCTGGAAAATAATACCTTTACGGTTGGGGTGGGCCATGCGGGGGCAGTGTACTGTACTGCTGCAGTAACAGTCACTAGTACTAGTACCAGTACCAGTAAAGATACCACAAGAAGTACAAAATCACACAGCTGCAGTGGACAGCAGCTTCACATTGCTAAGATTATTATCTGGCACAATAAAAGGTGTCTAATTTGATGACACGCATCACACACATACTCACACACAAACACTAAGTAATGCATAGCAAATTGAAAACTTCAGTAATATAACCACATATTTTAAACAAACTAAAATTATTCACTGCTGCACCACAACAATCAGCAAAAAATATTCAAAATATTACTGTGTGTACATTAACACAGTTAAACAAGAAAAATATCACCAAAACAGAAAGCACTGTCTTTTTCTCCAACTTAATCTACCTACACCACAGATACACCCTTCCCCCAAAGCACACTTCCACTGTCTCTCAGTACACAGACTGAATGTTGTACATTAACATTCAAAATCCATACACAAACAATAAACGCTTGATGATATGGCACAGGAGGGTTTCCTATAATCGATGAACTAAAGTTTCAGCAAAAAATTACTCAAAGGCTTTTTAACAGCTTTTTGAAGGTTTGAATGCAGAAAGCTCTGAAGAAGATTATCTCAACAGCTTCCTACACACACACTACCCCAAACTGAGGCTGTGCAGAACAATCTAGAGCCCATGTGACCTGAAATCCCATGAAACACTGCAAAATTCACCTTTGGAGCTTAAAACAAGGCAAAGTACATTGTTTTCAATGTACTTCACCTTAAAATTGGTGGAGTAGTGGTTTGGGAAGAGAAGTAATGCAAAGTCATTGTTTTTCAATGGACTTCGCGTTACCCATTTGCAATACAAAGTACTCCTTTCTACGTTGCGGAGCACTCCACGAATTCACCTTCACTCCGCAGATCACTTTGTGGAGCGAATTGGGGCCACTTCGCCCACCACTAGTAATCACCAGCAAGAAAAGGGGGATGATAATACCTCTGTATAGGTCATTGATGAGGCCACATCTCAAGTACCTACATATGCATATAGATAGGGTGGAAGTGGTTCAGAGGAGGGCAACCAAGATGATGCAGGGATTGCATCACGAATCCTACAGGAATTGGTTGAAGGACTTAAATATGTACTCCCTGGAGGAAAGGAGGGATGGGAGGATATGACTAAGATATTTAAGTACCTCACATGGAAGAATAAAGTTCAGAAAAATGCAATTTTTAAGAGAAAATGATGCTTAAGCACAAGGTGACATAGGATGAAACTGGAGGGAGGGAGATTCAGAGGGAATGTGAATAAGCATATCTTCTCAGAGAGGGTGGTGGACAAATGGAACAGTCTGCCAGAGGAGGTGGTGTGAGCAGAAATGATTACAGGATTCAAGAATGTCTGGGATAGGCATAGGGGGATACTGATAGTAGGAGGAGGGGTACAACCTAGTTCCAGGAAAGCTTGAATAAGCACAGTTGCTGGCATTAATGGGCATACTAGGTGGGCCAAAGGCCCTTATCTGCCAACAACTTCTATGCATCTATGTATCTATGCCCAACAGGAGCCACATGTAACATATCCTATAAATGGTTCACTGGGAGATTTTACCTTAAAAGTTTTGAGATGGCAGTTATTAACTTGCATAGAAAATCCATTGCTTAACAATAGAAGACAAAGCTCAATCATGAACATTAATACAGTAGCATTTGCCTATTTACTGTATATTGACTATTATCAACCTAAAATATACTGGAACTAAAATCCAACTATACATTAATAATTAGCAATATATCTCATTTTGCCTGTTGAGATTTTTATAAATCAAACTATATATAATAAGTCATATATAATTTACCATGTTATTCTAGTGAAATTTGCTATGGCATGCTAGTTCAAGTTGCCCTTCTAAATATTATGCATTTTACAAGAAATATTCAATACACTAAAGGCTAAACGTCAGAGAAGCCACAGTCATTCAAGGCTTGTATGTACCTCAACAAATATTGACATTTTCTAAATGACTCTGCTTGCTTATTAAATTCCATTTTAACATCACTACAACCCTCTTTCCTCATCTTTGCCTTCTTTTTTTCATTTCTATGGCACTAAAGGAAGCTTAGATAAGCCTTTCTTCACCACAGCTGCAAGATGGAATAAACTTGCCTAATTAAGAATTTTTCCTTAATATTCTTCCATGCGTAGTAAAATAATAATAATTAAAAAAATATTCTTGTAAATGGTAATTTCCAAATATTCTGACTGTTCAATTTAAAAAAGTTTAGAAAATTTTTTTTAATTACTAAATGAGCCAGCAATTAAAATGCCTATTGTTAGTGCTTATTGTATACTAGTAATCTTGATGAGGCTCCAAAACAGAAAAGCATTTATCAGGAAACTATAAGATAGATAGATAGATAGATAGATAGATAGATAGATAGATAGATAGATACTGTAGGTCTTTTATTTGATCAGCAAACATTCATACATACAAAAAAAAAGGTTTCATCATGCAATAAATATTAGGAAATATAAATACTGTAAGTCCATAAATAAACAGAGGCTGCAAATAGTGTATAAGTAGAGTCAGATAAGGTATTTTTGCATTTCAATAAATTCATTTAACTATAGGGTGAAATCAAATCTCAACTAGGTTATGTTGTCAAGTATTCTGCTGTGAGTATCTCAAGGACAATGTATTATACTATCACACAGTTACCAGTTACTTAGGTCCACAAAAAATAACTTTTTCTCGAATGAGCAGTGATTATAATACATCCTAGGATTATGGTTTTCAACTGTCTTCCAAAATATTTTTAGGATTAAAAGATGTCTATGTGCTGGCCCAGTGGTGTAGAGGGTTGAGGTGCTTCATGTGCCTTATCACTCCAATGTCAGCTACCTGGGTTTGGGAATGAGCTCAGGCCATGGGGGATCAGCCGGGAGAGGGCTGAGAGATCAATCAGCTGACAGGCAGCTCTACTCTCCCAGATTTGGAAGTAAGCTCTTCCCAGCTTTTGGCTGCCACTGAATGGAGGCTCAGTGGTAGTGGTGAGCAAATGGGGGTTCTGGAGCTAGGCTGGGTGGATGGATGGAGTCATCAGTTCCAGAGTGTATGCGCACTTCAACATGCATGCATATCTGTATTGCTGAGTCCCCAGGATGTAAGGGGAGAAAATGGGAAAACATTGGTGGTCACAGGCTCCATGAACACTGCCTGCCCACCCTCACTCCACACTGCCACTGGTCTGCCAATCCACAAATCTGGACAGCGGGTCTCCAAATGGGGGGAGGATGGCCCTTCCTTCCAGGCCCCACCTTATGGGGCAATCCATGGGGGATGCTTGCTGGACCAAGGAAGCACGTTGCCAGGTGAGTGAGACAGGAATGGGGCTGAGAAAGCTGCCTGTGACACGCCCATGGATAAAAACCTTGATGGAAAAAAAATGTCTATGTGACAAATTTCTATGTATTTGACAAGACAAAGTCTGTATTTAACTGCTATCAGATTAATGTGTTAAAAATGGTCAATATCATCACATCACGCAATGGAGTGTGCAGTTTGGGGATATACAGGCACTGCTGTTGTTCATGATGATGCAAGAAGCTTTCAGCTGAGTACTCCTCTGCACACACCAGCCACATGCCTATATTTTGCAACAAATGTAGCATCTGGTCATGTGTTATAAAATGGTCTAGTATTATCAATTTTGGAGTAGAAAATGCTGCACCATGTGTTCATGAGTATTGTAAATAAAATCATGTCAAGTGTTCTGGTTTATCCAACTGGAGAGCAGTATTTCAGGTGGTCAGATTGATCCATTTTGTAAAAGTTGTTCTCTGGAGTTTCTTATTAAAGTTTAATTTGACAATCTCTCATTCAACCACATATTTGCTGTTCAACCCTACCACCAGCCATTCACTTACTTAAGCATCTGTTTTCAGAAGCAAAATATGAAATGTACTTTTCACTTAAATCTATTATGTAAGGCGTATTGGGGCTCTAGTGTTAGTAAAGTAAAAGATTCTTAATTAAAAGAACAAAAGATGAAGTGACTATTGTGTGATATCTCAGTCATTCAGAAAACAAAATCCTACACTCATTACAGTAAAGCTTTGGGCTTGGCAAGTGATATATTTTGAATGCATATGATTAGAAACAGCTTAAATGCCTTTAACATTTTCAATGAATTTAAACAGTTTTATATGTTCTTTGCCTGTGTGAGTGATTAAATGGAATGCCCATTCATAGTTTGAATGGACTATATAAACTGACTAGAACTGGTTTTGTGAGTCTGGGAGTTTGCTTGGTTTTGTGTTTGCATGTTTAATTCAGCATTCATTCTGTTTAAGGAATACTGAATGTATTACTTCTTGTAGCAGCCTGAATCAGTTTATGACATGGTAAGTTATGGTATGTCATGCATGAGAGTGAGCATGTCTTAATGTGGCTAGACATCTGTGGCTAGATGTTGTAGTACAGAGTCTTGTCAATCTAGAAATCTCTATCACTCAAAGGAGATGGCCAGGAAGGAAAAGGCTAGCTTAAGGAGGTACAGGGAAACATGGGGGGACTGTATCTGGAAAAGCAGAGGGGAAAAAAGCAGAGGGAGGTGGGGAAAGCAATCAGGAGTGCAAAGATGCAAACAGAGGAAAAAATAGCCCAATCAATTAGGAAGGGAGACAAAACCTTTTTCAGGTACATTAGTGAAAAAAAGAAGACCGGGGTGGGATTGTCAGATTAAAAGGGGAGGGAGGGGTGAGGAGGACCTAGAAAAAGCAACAATCCTGTACAAATATTTTGTTCAGCACTGACAGAAGAAGGGGAAGGAGAAGAACCGCTACTGGGCAATAGGAGCACGAATGGGAGAGAGGAGGACACCAGTCTGTTTACAGAGGACAGAGTCCTACAGAAACTCAAGAATCTGAAAGAGGGAAAGGCTAAAGGGCTGATTGGGATACATCCCAGAATATTAAAAGAACTTGGAGAGGTGCTGGCAGCACTACTAACAGTCTTATTCAACAAGTCGATAGAGACAGGGGTGATTCCAGGGGACTGGAGGAGGGGGGGATGTAGTCCCTCTCCACGAAAGTGGGAACAGAGAGGAGACTAGCAACTACAGGCCAATCAGCCTGACCTCAGTGGTGGGGAAGTTAATGGAGTCACTGCTAAAAGAAAGGATTATAATATTTCTTGAATCTAGTGAAGCACAGGATCTGAGGCAGCATGGATTCTGAACGAGAAAGTCTTGTCAAACAAATCTGATAGATTTCTTTGACTGGGTAACCAGGGAGGTAGATCAGGGAGGGGCAGTGGATGTGGCCTATTAGCTTTCAGCAAGGCCTTTGACACCATCCCACATAGGAGGCTGATAAATAAATTTGACAGCCTGAGAGTAAGCCCCAAGTTTGCAAACTGGGTCAGAAACTGGTTGTGTGTCAGTACACAGAGGGTGGTCATAAATGGCATTTAATCTGAGGGGGGGTAACCAGATGGGTACCACAGGGATCCATGCTGGGGCCAGTCCTCTTTAATGTCTTCATAAGCGACATGGCAGAGAGGCTGGAGGTGAAGACATACCACTTTGCAGATGACACAAAGATCTGAAACAGGACTGACACTCCGTGGGGGGGATGAGAAAGGACCTAAACATGCTTGAGGAGTGGTTGAGACTGTGGCAGCTAAGATTCAATGCAAAGAAGTACAAACTCATGCATTTGGGGCACAGAAATCCAAGGGAGGAGTACAAGATGGGGGGAGAGGTACTGACAGCCGCCAATCAAGAAAGGGACCTGGGGGTAATCATATATGATGTCCTAAAGGTAACCAAACAATGTAAGAATGCTATGAGGAGAGCCAATGGGATGCTAGGGTGCATAAGGAAATGTATTACCAGCAGAAAAAAGGATATGGTTATGCCACTGTTCGGATCACTAGTGAGACCTCATCTGGAGTACTATGTCCAGTTCTGGAGGAAACATCTCTGGAAGGGCATAGATAAAATAGAGGCATTCCAGAGAAGGGCAACAAAAATGGTGCAATGACTGCACCAAGAGTCATATGAGGAAAGACTAGAGGACCTCAATATATTCCCTTGAGAACAGGAGAGATGGGGATATGATAGAGACATTCAAGTACCTCAGGGGTATAAACAAGGTACAGGAGGGTAGCATCTTTCAGAACAGAAGGTGTACAAGAACAAGAGGGCATGATATGAGACTAGAGGGTGGTTGGCTCTGTGGCAACATAAGGAAGTACTTTTTCACAGAAAGAGCAGTAGATGCATGGAACAGCCTCCCTCTGGAAGTGGTAGAGGCAAAATTGGTAGAAGAATTCAATAATGCATTGGATAGACAAAAGAGTACTCTCACAATAGAGATGAGAGGGTAAGCTGCAGATCAACCAAGATCTGTGGTATTGCATTAGGTAGGGAAAAGTGGCAGACGGTTCTCATCTGCCGTCACCTTCTATGTTTCTATGTCTTTATAAAATGAGCACAAAATGTCCTCAACACTCATTGGCTGAAACAGTTTTTCAGCCACGTCATTGTCAGGACATAACCTTACAACTGGCGCTACTTGTGCCAACCTGAGCCCCACAGCAGAAAGGTATCACTATGCCACTGTCACTAGCCATTAGAAACCTACTCCAGTAAGCACTGTCACTCTAGAAAGATGACCATGCTTGTCTGATGTGAAAAACATGTATCCTCCCAACTCACACACAAGCAAACTCTCTTTTTGTCTTGTAAGTGCACACAATGATATGATGCCAATAAAGGGTTTTAAAATGAAAGTCTGCTCTGTAGTGGTTCAGTTGGAAAAGCAAACCACAATGAATGGACCATAGCGGGTGCCACCACTAAAGTTTTAAAACCACAGCAGAGACACACTCCTCCATTATGTGCTTTAATGGTTGTTTCAAAACCACAGCAGAGACTCACTGCTCCATTGCCACGAAATGTTTAGAATCATACCAGAGATCTAACTCCTCCATTATGTGCTTTAATGACCAATATAGCAAAACATGAGCCACTCAGTATGGTTACTCCCAAGGGACACGCTCTCAAAAAAGCCAGTGGCATGCAGAAATTCACACAGAATGGTCTCAGTCTTTGGTAAAGCACACAATACAATATCAATTCAAAAACAAAACTAATAGTAAATAAAATAGTCTGTCTCTGTGTAGGTGGTGGTGTGGAGCTGAAACACTCCTGAAAGTATTTTAATAGGGGAACTATTTTTCACTAGTTCAGCCATTGAAACCTTTTTTTTTTATATTTTTCACATTTTGGTTTTTAATAATTACTTGGGGGCCCATTTTATAAGTGCAATAAGAAACTCTGACTTATGGCCTGATAAGAGCACTTCCCAGTGATTCTTTAATACCCAGTACCATTCCCAAATCTGATATTTTGCTTTGTTACCCTGGACTGGTTACATCAAAGGAATTGACACCAGTATCAGCAGTATGCATGTACTGCTTTGGAAGTCAGAATTAACAAACTGACTTTAAGTGCAGCTCAAACCTTGTGTCAAAGTGTGTTACTTATAGTACTTTAATCAATATATCTAACAAAGAAGAGAAAAGAACAATTGTATGGTTAACATTATGAAAAGTAAACAATGATCAAATGTAAAATTTATCAGATATAGTCTTAACTGTTCTGCTCTTTTTAAATATCCCTTTGGGAGGAATTTGTTTAGTTTATTGCCATATTAAGTAAATGGCAAATTTAGCAGTTAATGCAACAGAAATAATCTGAGAACCAGCAGAGGAAGGTTTGTAAAAAATTAGAGCTGTATCCTATTCTAATTGCATCATTTATTCTGCAATACAGACTGAAAAACAACATTATTTGTTAACTGAAAAATCTGTTCTACTTTTTAAATTGATTAATAGCCTTTTAAGTATATGTGAACTATACAACAATTATGAACTCCAAGCAGCACTTATGCTGATGAACTTTCTGATCAAAATGAATAGCTTCTCTGAATTTATTATCCTGGCTAAAAAATAACCTTCTGGAATACTGGTTTTAAAACACAGTGGTGCATCCCATTTTCATAGATCACATATCAGCTGTACAACAGTTTCCATCAGGACTGGTACATGGTAATTATGCATTTCTATATTATGTCCACATGGTAGCATCTGCCAGTAGGGTTGAATTAGTGTTTGTGTCACAAATGTTTTTTAACAGTTCATGTCTCAGATGTCTTGTCCTCTAGGACTGCTGAATTCGGTGTGCACAGTCTCAGTCCTATGTGATAATGTTTTGGTAAATCTCATGAAAATTGAGTTTGTGGTTCGTAAGTCACTGGTTTGTGGATTTATGTAAAATTTCCAATTTTTGTGTTCTTTCTTTGCTTAAAAACAAGGCAGAGTTACATTATGAAACTTACGGCTGCATTTGAGTTTGTTCCAAAGATGTGCCTTGGGGTTTTAAAACAAATGTTTATTTGATTTTAAGTTACAATTGGATCACTTGTAAAAAAAAACAATTAAAAAAGCAACTGGATTTTTGTGGGTCAAAGTTCAACATACCCAAGAATTTTAATAAGCTGCAAACACAGAAAATTCTTAACTGTAGATGTTGATAGTTGTGTTGTTTCTCAGAAAACAGCCTCATTATGCATATGCACTGACTTAAAAAAATGAATTAGACTTACAGTAGAATTTTAATTAGAAAAAAAATGTGATGGCCTACAGAAACTCAAATGCAATGTCTGCATAACACATAAACACAGGAGCCAAAAAACACAGAGAAGAAAACTATGAGAACACAAATGAAAATTTTGAAAAACATGCTGGTTTGAGGGGTTTAATGAGTTATTTGTAAAAATGTGAAAACTATCACAAAGAATGCATGTGATAACTATCACAAAGAATACTTTAAGTCCCACATGAATAAAATATTTAAAGTCCCAAAACTTAAAAAAAAACATCAAGAACAGAGCTGACAGAAACAGTGAATACATTTACTACTAAAATTAAAGTAATATGTAACAAAATATTTAAAGTCAAAAACATTTACATACTGTAGCTATGACTCCTCTACCACTGTAATAATCTGTTACTTTGTGCAAAACCAACAGGGCCCTGTGCAAAGCAAGTAATCACTCATGTCTTACTTCACACTAGTCCTGCATAAAGCAAGTTATGACTCCACCAGTACTTCATCCAAGGCCAACATGGCCCTGCATAAAGCAAGTTATTACCAATCTGCAAGTCACAACTTAGAGTATACTGTATACTATTTGACACGTGACCCTGTGGGCTCTGTGTGAACCAAGGTATGACAAAGTTAGAATACATTGGGCATGCTTGAAGCAAGCTACCACTCATCTCCTTTTTCATGTAGGGCCCACAGGGCCCTGTATGAAGTAATTTATGCCACTGGAAATGTATGTTTTAAAAAATAATTAAATGCATTTTAAACAGCTAGGGTAATGCATATATTTGGGTTACAAAGACATCAAAGGAGAGAAAATTACTGCATATTAGTGTTTTAACCCTACCACCAACTGCCTCCTCCATTTCTTACTCTTATGACCCAAGCCCAAGCACTGGATCTTGAACCATGGCCATGGGTCTGCTCCTTCATTCTACAAGTTTAGGACAATGTCCCACACGTTCAGAACTTTACACCAAGGTTGTAAGCAACAGATCTTGGGCCATGCATCATGGGTCAACTATGTACCATGTGTGTAAGCTGCAGATCTACAGTTTTTCCCCATTGGTCTACTATTTCAAGCTACACATCTGAAGTCATGCCCACAGCTCTCACTTTATGTATGTGATGCAGGATCCTGCACTAATCAAGATACATGTCCTGGGCAGCATCCCATGGGTCTGCTCCTCAGAAAAAGGGCCTGCAGGTTTGTAACCATACATCACTGATCTGACACTTCAACCCTACAGCCAGCTGACAAATTTAAGACTGCGCCTCATGCATTTCCTGCTTCACTTAGGCCCCAAAGGTTTGAGACTATATACTCACAGTTATGTTTCCTTAACCCTACAAAGGCATAGGTCTGGGTCCCTGCTTTTAACCCAGTTTCTTCTCATATGACCCTGCATTAAATATGACACTATCAGGAACTAATGATACACTTCAGACCATTAACTTGAAATAGGAGAACAATGGGGCATGGCCTCAAACCCTGTTGCATGGCTTAATAGTGTAGGGATGGAGAAGTGGTGGGTATTAGGGTTGAAACACTAAAGACACATTTCCATTTATGTAGCTTTATAAATATAATATGGGCAATGACATACTTTTTGCAATGAGTATTATACATGTGGAAATAATGAAACTCTCAGACACAAAATTATGTAAGCAATAAAGGAACAAATACAGCATGTAAAGAAATGAAATGCTTTAAAATGACGTGAAAAAGCAATGCTTTCATTTCTGTGTCTCAAAGAGTCTTCTTTGTTGAAGAGAATGGCATTTAGTTGTATAGCTTTATTTTCAGAGAAAGAGCTGTCACAGTGCATGAGCCTTGCACAGCATAAATATAAGCATTCTTGCTCAATCATGATTATGGTAATAGCCAAGATAATATTTAAACAATAAGGCATGACAGGGAGTGTGTTATGGTGGGATAAATGCCCACTTCTGTGAGTTGAAGCATGAGGTGAAGCCGAGTGCATCCATGACCCAACAAGGTCTGTTAGACCACCATAACACACTCTCTGAAGTGTCTTATTGTGATTATGAAATATGTCTATTTTACTCAACTGAATGCAGTTTAAAAATATATGTATTTTGGGTATTATTATTATTATTATTATTATTTTAAAAACATTCTTACTATTTGAATTAAGGCTTTAGATCACAAAACAATACAATTTGGACAAAGCATCAACTTTAGTCTGTCAAAAGATGGTGCTAACGTTGCATATAAGCATCAATTTAGTAAGGCAAAGGGACGGTAGGCAGTGGTTTCAGATGTTAGTGTAGTGTTGGGAGACAGCAAGCCTCGCTAGGATTTCAAAGGCTGCCAGTTGGATTGGAGTGCAAAATTAGTATTGGGTGTTGGTGCAGACTAGACCATATTAGCCACCATATCATTTTAACAGGCTGCTGGTCAGATGGGGGGAGCAAAGGACAACTGTCACAATTAGGGGTCCTTTTTTTTATTCAAAATAAAAAAAAAGAAAGCTAGTATTTTGCAGTTCTTTTCAACCTGGTGGGTCTGTAATAAGGAGCTGCATAACAGCCATGGTGAAAGGAAAACAGGAAAAAAAGTTTATAACAGCACTGTTGGTGAACAGAAGCTGGAGAATGTGTGAGACCGTAGCCAGGTGACTAGTATCAGGGCTAAGATAGGGCCCTGTGTGAGATGAGTAGCCATGGGTCTTTTGGGAATTCACTCTCAGCTACGAGTATGTGGGTATTTCTAAAGTGCTGAATCCTGATTACCAGGAGCTACTGTCAGCCAGGCTGTTGTGCTGGGACAATGGCCCAGCTGAAAGTGCCTCTCGACTAATTAGGAGCCAGCATTCTTTTAACTCATTTCCTAATGTGTGTCAAAATGTCCCAGGGAGACACTCTTACTAGTGCAAGGATGGTATCATGTGTGTTATTTAGGTGTGAGAACAGCAATGCAAATCTATGATGTTCCGAGGCAAATTATTCAAGTTAAAGAACATACAGCATACAGTACTCTCTATACTATAAATCCATAAAGCAGCACATAAAACACAATTTAGACAAAGAACCCAGGTTTGGTATAGCACAATGCATCCATAAACCATCTTATGACTGTCATCTTCTAGTATACACTAATACATTTCAAACTGTCTTAAATTTAATGTTATGCATAAGAAATGTCTTCCACTTGACACTGTCAGTAAACAATAGAATTCAGCACTGTACTTTGTATACCAAATTCGATTTGTTCCTCTTAGATGCAAAAGGAACTTATACACCTGACAGTCTGGTGGACAAGCTGGTCTGAAAAGAAGCTTCTAAGATGCCTATTTGATCTTCTGCAGAGCAAGACTGAAATGCTCACCATAAGGTCCAATGGGAAAGCCTGCTAAAATAAAGAGATCACTCCCAAATGTAGAATGTAAAGCCTTTCCCAATATGTGTTCACTCTTTGGAATAAAATACCTATAATACTGAAATGCATTGAAAACCACTTGCTATTTAAGACAAAGCTAAAACAACACTGCAGACTTAGTGTAAATTGTTTGTATGTACTAGTACTTAACCTATATTGTTTGCACTTCCCTTTCTGTATCATTTGGACATATTGCTGAATGTTAATTGAGGACATAGACTATTACATATAGATGAACACCAATAGTTCATCTAATCTGTCTGGATGACATGGCAAACTCATGGTATGACTATTGAAGTGTCTTGTTGATTCTATTGTATGTATGGTGATGTGAAGGAGTATTGAGATTTTGTATATAAATTGTTATAAATGTGTAACCTGAATGTATGTATGTACAGGACAACTTTGAAAATAGGTCCTCGGACCTAAAGTTATATCCTGTCTAAAAATAAAATTTTACTACTATTACTACATCTACTGTAGCTCATTCAGTGAGTATAAATCACATCTTATACATTTCTTTTATGTTGTAGGGTTGTACTGGTGTGTGAATAATATCAAAAGTATCCAACACCCCAAAAAAAATCAGCAACCTTTGAGCAGATTCTGGGTGAGGATACACTGGATGCTGTTTGTTTCTAATAATGATGGTTGTATGAGTTTTGTTAAATAAGGTGTTATTCTCCTTTGTCAAGTATTTGAGTCATGCCTGAAAATAGGCTGTGTAAGCCTAATGCACTAACCTGGTCAACAAAAACATAAATAACTAATTATTTTTCATTTACCTCATAAAATAAGAAGCATCTGTTGCTGAAGATCTGTGGTTGCTATGACAACTGAATAGTTTGCTCAAGAGACATTATTTGCAATAAAAGAGAATCTAATGTGCAAATAAAAGAGCCCTTCTGATAGGCAGAATTGCTTTATGGATCTATAATCTCAAAGACAATATATAGTTTTAGTTGTTGTAGGCCATGTATTTAAAAAAAAAAGAAGTCTTAGGCTGGAGCTTAGAATAAATGAACTTCCCATCAAAATGCTATGCTTTAATAAAATAAACAACGTACTAGGAAAGCAGGTTTGAGTACATTCTATCCCTTTTCAGTCTGATGTCCCTGAAAATTCTAGAAATCAGCTATCATACCGCTTTTATATTTGTTTTGTATATTTTTTATAAATGAAGTTCAATCTAAGAAAAAAGTTGTACATAGGCCTGAAAACATTATGTACAGTTGCACTATCTACAGTGTTTTTTGTTTTTTTTTATTTAAACACCAATAACAGTTATGGAGAAGGTGCATAGCATCAGGCTTACTGTCCAGCATAAAATCCATATATTTTCCCAAAGTACCTCTGCTGCTGTTTGAAATGGTTTATAACTGGTGTATCAGTAGGTAGCCCTACTGAAACCTAAACCCAATGTGGGCCCCATTTAAAAACTCAAATCTAGACAACTGCATAACCACTGTTAGGATGGTGTGGCAGTGTTTTGTTACGTACCAGAAATGAGTACTGCTACTTTTATGGCTTCACATGACATTCACAGTTTGATAAATGACCCAATGATCTGGGAAATGTATTTATGGATGGATGAATTTATTTATTTAGTTAGTTGTTTGTTTATTTATTTTTTATCAGGTAAAGGCACTAGATAAAGAAATGACTATTTTCAAGCACCACCCAGATGACTGTATACGTAGTAATACAGTGACACATTACGTGATAATAATACAGGGGCACAATACAATTACATTAAGTGCATGAGTACCAAAAAGAACATGACTGCAGAGCATGATATTAGAAAATACAGTATATATATATATTATGGTAGCACGGTAGTGCTACCATAGTTAGGGTTGAGGAGCCATTTCCATGTTAAACCCCAAAACTTTGTACCTTAATAACTTTGCAACCATTTGATGGATTTGCCTGAAATTTGGAATTTGTGATCAAGAACCATAGGCCTTGGGATCTGCCAAGTTTTGTACTGATCGGATATACAGCTGCGGAGTTATTAAGTGTGATCTGTGCGCACATTTACGCTTTTCTGGAATTCTGTGGTTGCGCCTACAGGTCGTACGGTTTGCGTGACTGGCCCAAAATCTTCAGGGAACGTGCAGCCATGGTCTCCAATGTGCCTTTTGAAGATTTCGTGAAAAAATATTAAACGGTTCAAAAGTTATTCAAAAAACAGTTTCCCATTATAAGTCAATGGGAAAAGTTAACAAAAAGTTCAACACTTTCACAAATGCATTTTTACTTTCGCAAATGGGCCTGTTACTTTCGCAAATAGGCCATTTTGTTTTCAGTTGGTGATCAGAAAATGGTTGCATTTAAATTTGGGACCCTCTAGCAACCTAATTTTTTTGTATTCACCTAGTCGGGCCATGAGGATGCTTGCCATGTCTTTATTTTGTAGTAAACACCCCAGAAATATGTTTTTCAAATTTCTGGAAAAAACCGTTCATAAATTACTTCAGTGCTCACAAAGTGTCATGCAAATTTTTTGCAAGCTTTAGAAATTGGCAGTAATTTTCTAGTCTGTGGGAAAATGACAGCAATTCTTTGGCACTGCACTGCAAAATAACCGTTGGGAGTTTTGGGCTAACATTTGAAGGGAACACAGCCGACATCTCACAGATGTGCCTTTCAGTGTTGTATTGAAAAAATATTACACGGCGGCAAAGTTATGGCACTCCAAAGTTGACAGTTTTTCCCATAGGATAACATTACGGTGCCCAAAGCATTACAGGAATCCTTTGGCACCCTGCTGCAAAATAACGGTTTGGTCTTTTTTTCCTGAAATTTGAGGAAGACAGCCAACAGTACACAGATGTGCCTTTCAGTAGTTTGGTGAAAATATCACATGGCGGCAAAGTTACGGCACTCCAAAATTGACGGTTTTTCCCATAGGATAACATTACGGCTCGGCTACACTTAAGAGAAATCATTTGAGCCCTGCTGCAAAATAACGGTTTGGTCTTTTGTCCTGAAATTTGAGAGAAGACAGCCAACAGCCCAAAGATGTGCCTTTCAGTAGTTTGGTGAAAAACATTACAGGGAGGCAAAGTTATGGCGCTCGAACTTTTCTTTTGTCCCATAGGATAACATTACGGTGTTCAGGCTTTTTCAGGCCCGTATCTCGAAACGGTGCGTGAGATACGACTTTCGTCGAAAACTTCTTAGCCCCTGAAGGGGCTAAGATCCAAATTAGCCAGGACAGTTGTAAATAATATGACTTTAAATTTTTTTCTACGCTATGACGTTCCTGAAATATAATGTATTTAGTATTCCAAGATCTCATTTTCTAGCCGATACTCATTATTTTGCATACATTATTTGTACTCACTGTCTTTCTCAATGCAGGTTTGGGAAAACCAGCCTGTGCGCTTACATTACTGTTACTGTTGCCCTTTCTGCTTATGCGGATCCGCACCGTTTCACTTACCATTGGCGTCTCGCCACCATATCGCAGTATCCTTTGTGCTTTCATTTGCGCTTATGCTTCTGTTATTTTTTGCCATTTCTGTCTACAGTACTGTTTATCTTACTGTTTCACTTTACATCACCATGCCCATTGACATTTCTGTTTGCAGGCACCATGTTACTATGTGACAACACATCACGTGGCAGACCATTCTGTTCACGCCTACCACATGTGCACTTACCCTTTCGTTCTCATTCGTGCTTGTGTTACCATGTGCGCCACTGTTAGCATTTCTGTTTGCGTTGCTGTCCCTGTTAGTATGCCACAACACATCATGTGGCGGGACCGCGGGGCCGCTCCCGTCAACGCATTATGCAGCTCTTGCCGCTGCATTACATTCACTATTTCTCGCTATCATTCTCAAAAGAAGGAATTAGAGGCAAAAATTATTTAATGCATTAGTTAGTTGTTTCACGCGACAGTGAGGAAATTAGTGAAGTTGAAAACCCTTGAACCTCACCCACCCCCAATCGGCATTGAGAGCGCATTCGTCATGGGTCCTAACTCTCACCCCATTCTCCTATACTTCTGCTGCTTTACACATGTCATGGGGTGAGGTAGGGCTGGCCGGTCATCGCACTGTCTTGATTGAGGTGGCGAGGAATCAGGGTTCAACCAGATCCTGTGTGAGACAGCCAAATGGAGTTCTCTGTCTATATATATATATATATATATATAGATAACCATAATTAAGGTTGAGGAGCCATTTCTATGTTAAACCTCAAATGTTTGCACCTTAATAACTTTATAACCGTTTGATGGATTTGTGGAAATTTGAATACATAATCCAAGAACCATAGGCCTTGGGATCTGCAAGTTTCGTAGTGGTCGGATACACAGCTGTGGAGTTAATAAGTGTGATCTGTGCATGCATTTATACTTTTCACAGAATTCTATGGTCATGCATACAGGTTGCAAGGTCTGTGACCAGTCCGAAATCTTCAGGAACAGCGGTCGAGGTCCCATGTGCCTTTCAAAATTTGGTGAAAAATAATAAGCGGTTCAAAAGTTATTCAAAAACAATTTCCCATTATAAGTCAATAGGAAAAGATTAACAAAAAAGTTTGACAGTGTCATGCAAATGCATTTTACTTTCATAAATGGCCCTGTTGCTTGCATCAAATCTGCCATTTTGTTTTCAGTTGGTGATCAGAAAATGGTTGGCATTTAAATTTGGGACCCTCTAGCAACCTAATTATTTTGTATTCACCTAGTCGGACCCTGAGGATGCTAGCCATGCCTTTATTTTGGGTAAAACACCCCAAAAATATGTTTTCAAATTTCTGAAAAGTGCTTTCACAAATTACTTTTGTGCTCATGAAAGTGTCAAACGTTTTTGCGAAAGCTTTCGCAAATTGCGACGGTAGTTTCCTAGTCTGTGGGACAGTGACAGCAATTTTTGGCACTGCGGCTGCAAAAGAACGGTTGGGAGTTTGGGGCTGATATTTGGAGGGAACACAGCCGACATCTCACAGATGTGCCTTTCAGTGTTTTGGTGAAAAAATATTATACACGGCAGCAAGTTACGGTACTCCAAGTTGATGGGTTTTCCATAGAATAACATTCGGGCCGATGCATTACAGGAATCCTTTGGCAGCCTTCTGCAAAATAACGGTTTGGTCTTTTTCCTGAAATTTGGAGGAAGACAGCCAACAAGCCCACAGATGTGCCTTTCAGTAGTTTGGTGAACAAATATTACAGGAAGGCAAAGTTATGGCACTCTGAACCTCTTTTTTTTTCCCATAGGATAACATTACGGCGTTACGCCTTTCAGGGCCCGTATCTCGGAAGCGGTGTGAGATACAGGCTTTTGTTGGAAAATGCTTAGCCCCACAATGGGGCTAAGTACAAAATTACTGGGACAGTTGTAAATCATATGACTTTTAAACTTTTTTCACGCATACGCGGTTCCTGAGATATAACCTGTTTAGTATTCTAAGTCCTCATTTTCTGCTCCGATACCCATTATTATGCATACATTCTTTGTACTCACTGTCTTTCTCTGTACAGGTTTGGGAAAACCAGCCTGTAAAGCACATTACTGTTACTGTTGCCCTTTCCACTTGTGGTTCCGTACCCAGTTTCACTTACCGTTGACGTCTATGCCACCATATGCGTTATCCTTTGTGTTTTCATTTGCGCTTGCGTTTCCATTATTTTTTGCCATTTGTGTCTACAGTACTGTTTCTCTTTCTGTTTTACTTTGCATCACCATGCCCATGGAAATTTCTGTTTGCAGGCACCATGTTACTATGTGACAACACATCACATGGCAGACCACTACCGTCTACGCCACCGTGTGTGTTACCCTTTCTGTTCTCATTCGCGTTTGTG
This sequence comes from Neoceratodus forsteri, assembly GCA_016271365.2. Taxonomy (NCBI): domain Eukaryota; kingdom Metazoa; phylum Chordata; order Ceratodontiformes; family Ceratodontidae; genus Neoceratodus; species Neoceratodus forsteri. The sequence continues at coordinate 677,073,179 of CM028135.1, forward strand.
TTACCATGTGCGCCACTGTTAGTGCTTCTGTTTGCATTGCTGTTGGGCCCTGCGCTCCTGCCGCTGCATTACATGGTGGGAGCGTGGGGCCCTATGTGCGTTATCCTTTGTGTTTTCATTTGCGCTTGCGTTTCTGTTATTTTTTGCCATTTGTGTCTACTGTACTGCTTCTCTTTCTGTTTCACTTTGCGTCATCATGCCCACTGACATTTACATTTGCAGGCACCATGTTACTATGTGACAACACATCACATGGCAGACAGTTCCCGTCTATGCCACCGTGTGCGGTACCCTTTCTGTTCTCATTCACGCTTGTGTTACCATGTGCGCCACTATTAGGCTTCTGTTTGCATTGCTGTTCCTGTTACTATGCCACAAGACATCATGTGGAGGGCGTGACCAAAGGGCCCCTGCACTCCTCCACAGACATGGAGTGCGAGGGGCCCAGAGGGCCTCATGCTCTGCCGCTGCATTACATTAACTATTTCTCGTTATCATTCTCAAAAAGAAGGGAAATTAGAGGAAAAAACTCTGTTTAATGCATTAGTTAGGGTTGTTCCACAATGACAAAAGTGAGGAAATTCGCTGTTAGGGTTGAAAACCCTAACTCCAAATTCACCCCCCCAGCACCACACACACACACACACACACACACATATGCAAGTATGGGGGAGGACCAAGTCAACACAACCAATGACAGACTTCCAGCAGCAGGTGACAGTAATAACAAACAATTGTCTAAATGTACTATGAGACATCCCCACCCACCTGACCAGGTACTGCATGCTCAGTGGAGATCAACAGCAAAACTGAGGCCATGTACACCAAACGTACACATCCCTGATTGCAGCTGCACACAATGTACCACACTTAGTAGTTGCATGGTTTTACCTACCGATGCCCCACACCAGACCACATCACATGTGGTGGGCCACCTGAACAATAGAGTTGAGCAAAACCAAGGAGTTGTACAGGTATAATATCTCTGATTATAACAAGGATTGGAGAAATGCAGCTTTCTAATGGACTGTAAACATTGTAACAGCCTTATGTTTAGTTTTATTAAGATACATGTATAGCCTAACCATATGATGAACATGGTTTAATGTTGTTTAAAAACAGTTTTATTATGATAGCAATAAGTCACTCCAGGTATTATGTTAATGGTCAGTTATCACTGTCTAGCGACATGTGGCACTCGGCTACGCCTCATTCAACATTAAACCACTACAGGGTGATTAACAGACCATTTAACATAACTGTTGGTCATGCCTTATTGCTTAATTGTCTTTGTGAGTAGATACTCTCCCTCTGCTAGGCACTGCAGCAGCTTTGCAATACAGTGTCCCACCCAGTTACACCATACACTGTCTAGTTACTGGAGAATGGCTGTGAACATGAACTCATGAAAATTAACAGTGTAACTTGATCATTACAGTCATCCAAACCTTAGTGTGATTATAACTGACAGAGTCAGTGATAGAGAATAACCCTGCTGTCCTAGTACACTTATCCCATTGTGAGTTAAATCAATACTGAAAGACATTTTGTTTATATCTACACTATACCTACTTGATTCCTGTTGTACCACAATTAACATAGTTATCACTTTGATAGCATCAGTGACAGAAGTGTGGCAAACCCAAACACTAGGCATACAGCCTGAGTATGAAACGACTGTTAAACAATTACACTGTGTCCATAAGTGGCATAGATCACTCATTGCAACAATAGTAAATGTATCACTGTTTGAATAAGTTAGTCATCACAGATGCAATGAGATTGTCTTTCTCAGGTACAACATACTCAGTAAGTGCCTACAGGAAAATCTATCCTATAGACATCTCCGATACAGGTATGTCATTGTTGGCTCAGTAGTGCGATGATATTTAGAAGTTGCTTGGCCTGATCCATGCAATTACACTGTTTCTTACAAAGAATACTTACTGCATCTTTAGTATTGAAACACACTGAAGGTCTATGTATGTACATCAGCAGTACACCTTCATCAGTAAGAATGCATCTGATACTGGCAGTACGAATTTCTAGCGTTGAACAGGCAATGCTTTTCCATCATGCTTACATCAGCCTCTCTATCTTGAGTAAACAGTTGCAGTAAATGTACAACTATATAAATCACATACTAAATGTAACACTACTTTTATCCTGAGCATGCTAGTGTCTTGTAGTTAGTTTATGTACTTCTCTTAATTAATGTATACTCACTAGTGTTAAAACCTTTCTACAATTGTCATCATGCACCTTCAGCATTTATATTGACTAACAGCACAGTACCAGTTGTGGTGTGGTGTGGGGCATCGGGAGGTAAGGCCATGCAACTACTAAGTGTTGTACGTTGTGTGCAGCTGCAATCAGGGATGTGTACGTTTGGTGTACATGGCCTCAGTTTTGCTGTTGATCTCCACTGAGCATGCAGTACCTGGTCAGGTGGGTGGGATGTCTCGTAGTACATTTAGACAATTGTTTGTTATTTCTGTCACCTGCTGCTGGATGTCTGTCATTGGTTGTGTTGACTTGGTCCTCCTCCATACTTGCATGTGTGTGTGTGTGCGGCGCTGGGGGGGTTGAATTCGGAGTTAGGGTTTTCAACCCTAAGCGAATTTCCTCACTTTTGTCGCTGTGGAACAACCCTAACTAATGCATTAAACGGAGTTTTTTGCCTCTAATATATATATATATAGTGAGGAAATACATTACATTCAAGAAAATTGGATGGCATAAAGGACCATCTCAGTAGAAGTTTCAAACAGTTCCACACAGGCAGCTACAACAAGAAACAGGAACAAGATTAGGTGTTAACTAAGTGCCTATGGTAGCCACTGTGAGCTAGACTTCAGAATGCAGAATTCTTAGGTTAGTTTTCAAAGTGGCCTTATCAGTGGATCTTAGTGGGTAGGTGTTGCAAGAAGGCAGAAGAAATGAGGCAAGGGACACTGTCAGCTCATTATGAAGGACATTGTGAATTACACCACCCAGTAGGTTCCATTGGGATTAAGGAACCAGCCAAGCTTAGAATGAAGAGTGCAGTGGTGGAAATGGAGGTCTGGGACCAAAGTAAAGCAGCATACATTATTTTCACACTTTGCTCTTATCTCAAATCACTTCTGTCCTCTCCTCCTTCTTCCTCCTACCCTCTCCATAACAATAGTTCCCATTCTCTCTCCATTCCTTCTAGGAAATTTACTGTTGGTCAATCTGCTTTTTCTTACTGCTTTTCTAAACTTTGGTCCTCCCTTTCCCTTTCAGTTTGATCTGCCTCTTCTCCTTCCTTCCTAAAGTCTCATCTTTATGACTTTTATCTTTCCTGCAACTGTCTATGACCTGACTAAACTACAGGAGTGGTCGGAAACTTGGCAGATTGGGTTTGATGCCAAGAAGTGCAAAGTGCTACACTTCGGAGCTAAGAACTAGAGGAGGATCTATTTGCTGTGATGGGTACAGCTGGAGAGCACAGAGGAAGAAAATGACCTGGGGTGATTATAACAGGGAATATAAACAACTCAGCTCAGTGCAGGAAGGCAGTAGTGAAAGTCAACAAATGCTGGGCCGTATTGCAAGGGGAATCTCCTCTAGAGGTAGTGTGGTGATCCATCCTCTGTACAGGTCACTGGTCAGGCCACACCTGGAATATTGCATACAGTACTGGTGTCTGTTCCTGAAAAAGGACATCAAGTTGTTGGAGGGGGAGCAGTGCAGACCGAATAAGATGATCCAGGGTTTGGAAGGGAAATCCTATAAGGAAAGGTTGAACTTGTTTAACATGTATTCCTGGAGAAAGCAGGGATGGGGAGATATGATTGAGACCTTTAAGTACCTGAAGGGGATAAACAAGACTAATACATGATAGATGTTCCAGATCAGAAGAGGAGAGATACGAGAGAGCATCAACTAAGGTTGGAGGGGAAATTCAAGAGGGAAATAAGAGACATTTTTTCACTGAACGGGTGGTAGGCAAGTGGAACACTCTACCTGAGGAGGTGGTTTCCTGTAGGACAGTTGGCTGTATCAAGAGGAGATGGGACAGAGTTGGGGGGGTTACTGTGAGGAGGGAGGAAAGAGTGGGGTAGCTGAAAGTTGAGGGACTAGCTGCACAATCGAGCACACCCAATAGACCATGAGGCCTGTTTCTGTTGGCATGTTCATATGGTCGTATGTTCATATGACAATTTCTTTTCATTCCCCCTTTACTAGTTTTGCCTTGTTTATGCTTTTCCACTATTTTCCCCTTCTTTACATCTAAGAGTGAGTTTTTACTTAGATTCATTTACTATTTGCCTCTAATGTTTTTGGCTATGTTTCTCATATCACTTTACTACTGTATTTGACTTCTTATTGTTAGTATTTTTATTGTTTGGCTATCTCCTGCTCCCCTTTCCCTCAGGATGCATCTGGAAATGAGCTGTTATCAGTTCAGTATGTCTTTCCTGGTTAAACTTTTAAATAAATAAATAGTATATCAGTTCCCATTTCCTTAAAATAGTCTTGCCTGTAGCAGAGTACACAAGTATCCAGTACACACGTCTGGGGAAGAGGATCGACAAGCAATGGCAAGCCAAGCCTTGGAAGTAAGGCTATGACTAATCTTATATGATAACTCCATTACACAATTTTAGTGTTGACAGTTTTGCAAAGGTGTGCTACATACAGGGAGAAATCAAAGAATGGGTCTAATATCACCCCCAGAAATTGAATGAATGCACTGAGGTGAGGAAGGTTCTATCACTACAGAAGATCTAAAGAGGAGATGGACAGATTCTTAATTCAGTTGATGATCCAAAAAGCATAGCTTGGGGTTTGCTGCTATTCAGTAGTAATTTATAATGAACCAGATGATTTTGGACAGCCTGCAGATCAGTGGAGATGTTGTTAGAACTTAGAAACCAAAGAAGATCATTGGCATAATAAACCACTGAGCTACAGTATGGGACAGACTGCAGTGGATATTGTCAATATGTAATGAAAAGGTGATGTCAAGGATCCATCCTCGTGAAGCTCTTGCGGTGGTTGGTACTGGTTCAGAGGAGGACAACCAGAATGTAACTCTCTGTTACTTATTATGCAAATAATTATTAAACCAAGGGTGAGCAGTAGCAGGGATGCCTAGGTTGACAAGCTTGGAAGAGAGCAAGGTCAACAAGACTGATGGCTTTACCAAAATCAATAAAGACAGCACATGTAAGGCCTCCTATTTCTGTTGCCATGATAATATTATAGTTATGCCCTTTGGGTTATTTTTAAATATTTATTAATTTAGTTTTTCTTGACCAGGAAAGGAGGACTAGATAATTCTGCTTATTATCAGCCTCTGCCTGGGGGCGGGGGGGGGGTAGAGGTGGAAGCAAACTGAAACTGAACCACACAAAGCTGTTGGTGGTGTTTTTAGTGAATGTCATGTATGTTATAATTTGTAGCTGGATAATGTGTTAAACCCAGCATTAAGGATAAATCTGTACCTTGACGGAATTTTTAATTGAGTTTCCAACTGAATTTCTGAAATTCTGCCTAAACCAACTGAATTTCATAAGAAGCAGAATTCTGAAATCTGAAAGTACTTTGCAGCTGTTTATTTAAACCTCTTATGGTAATTAACAATCTGTCTCCATTGTGCAAGTGCTCAGTTGGAGTTGTAATGTTTCAGCAACACTAGGGCTTAACTGAAGCTTGCATCTGAAGATCAATGAGTATGCATCCTTGGGAAGCAGTTTCTCTCAGCTGCATTTTAAAACTAGAAAAGAGCCCCCAAACCATTTAGTTAGGTTATAGTAAGACAAGGGAGGGTAGGGGTAAGGATATGCTGATGCTAATGTTGACTTTATATTTGATGAATGTACCAACATTCTACACTTTTAACATTGATTTGGCCAACCCAAATGTTTGGTCCACTTTGGATCACTTCAACCTTCAGCCAAATATAACCATTCCAGGTGGTCAGGGCTAGTTCTATAAATAACCATTCCTTTGCCCACCCAGCCACTTTATGCCCTCTTCTTCTCTAGATACTTTTGAGTAAAAGCAATTCAGCTCATGACACTGTGCCAGTTGCTGACTGAATTGGTTTTACCAAAAAAATAAAACATGACTGGAGAAAAGGCAGAAGGGTGGAAGAAGATGGGACTGAGTAGTGTCAGTGAAGAGTGGGTGACGGCAGAGTGTATCTTACCCCACTGGCATTCTATTATACTCGATACCAGAAACCTGTAGAGTTTTTGGGCAAAGTGTCAAAGCAGAATGGAATACAGTGGGTCTGAATCAAAGTCAAACCAAAGTTTCCAATTTTCACACTTGCTCCCCATTAGGTAATGGTTTATTTTAAGCAGCTATGTTCTGGGAGAGGAGAGGAGAGTTCTTTAATTAAATCAGCAAGCTTTATAATTAACATTATTAAAAGCAGGGGGAGGATAAATGTTAAATCATTTATATTTAGGCAAAGTGAGGGAGTTATTTTTAAGCAGAATTAAGCTCTGTAGGCATGCAACAGCTGGTCATGGAGAAGAGCAGACTTCAGAAGCTTGGCAGGATGCTGGAGGACTGTTCCTGTATGGATGAAAGATATTTACCCAAAATGCATTTTTTTAAATACACAATGTTTTCAATAATATGATAAGTGAGGCAACACATTAGTCATGTTCAAATATTGTATACAAACTTCTCAAGTAGTTTAAAGGGACCTGGCTTCACTTTGAGCCTCACAACCACTTGAAATGTGTGTGTATATGTCCTTATTCTGTCATGAACTATTTCACACTGAATTATCCAACACAGTCCAACAGAGCTGCAACATGTCAGATTCACTGGGCCCTGCTTTGAGCCTACTGTACTCCCAGGAGGATGAAGACCAGGAAGAACAGATTACTTCCTCATGGTCACACAGCAAGCCTTTGAGTATTGTGGAATGCAAACCTGTGTATCCTGGTTTTACGCTGCAGTGTTCGAATCATTATTATACATCATGTAAGTGATTTGAGCCAATGAACATGCAAAGCCACTGCATCACTCATCCTCTGTACAGTGGTCTTGCATGCATGAACATTGCAAGTAAAGTGTTTTATATCATAGCCAGGGGAGGACAGCTGAAAAAAACTTTCGAAAGGTGAAGAAAATACTCCACCTAACTGAAATGAGTTGTAATGAAAATAGAGCCTCTCAGGGGTGTCTCATACAGTAGAAGAGACTCCTTTCATAAGGTTTGGGAGACAGAACCGTTTTGCTAGTCCTCTCACCCAAACTCTATACCATAAGAGACATCCTTGGCAGCCCTATTTACTTATGGACCATACTGCTTTCATCAAACTTTTCATAAAATATTGAATAGTGATACTTGTGAATTTTACATTTACAGTTGTTTATTTGTTAATTTAAAAATACGAAAGATTAAAGCAACCTACCCATCTTTCAAACATTCAGAATGTTGAACTATGTATAAATAAAAAAGATAAAACAGTTGTCTTTACTGTACTGTTATGTATATGTGTATGTATGTCTATATATATATATATATATATATATATATATATATATTCATATATATATATATATATATATATAACACAAACACACACACACAGTGGCATCCCCAGGATGAGCCAATTCTGCAGCAGACCTACTGAATAAAGCAATGTAATTTCAATGGCCGATTAGTCCCTTTTGTCATTCAGGAAAATGTGACACTGTCAGGATGAAGTGAATACCATAGTTTCTTGCATGATGAAATAGACTAATTGTCATTGAAATATGCTATTCAACAGGTCTCTGCTTACATACTAAGTGCTTTAAAAGTGGGTTTATCGGGGGATGCCACTGTATATAAATACATATACATATATACACAACACATGTTTTGGGATAGTCTGCCAGATAAATACTACTATCTTAGTTGGACAGTGGAGATATCAATGATATTTCCATGTTCCTAAATGTCATGGTGAGATCTCCATGTTCTATACGTCATAGAAAACCTAAAGACAACTTTCACTTTCTCTGGTTTAATCTACGGTCACCAAGTGCTCTCACTAACCCTAAATTATGTGTTCCCAGATGTTCAAAATCAGCCATCCTCTCCTGAAATACAAAACTAAACTGTCTTTTATCATTAATTAAGTTTCCTTTGAGCTTGCCAGTAAAACATGCCACTGACTCAAACGGGACAGTTTCGGGACAGAGGAACAGTTTCACTATGCTCCTTCTTATCTCTCCACGGTCCATTTTAAACCCCCAGAAAAATGTTCAAACCCAGAATAATGAGCCTCACACAGGAAAAAGAAAAGTAACAACAATAGCAGGCAGAACTCATTTTGCTGCAGTTTCTCTACAATAAAAAAAGCAACTTACAGTACAGTGACCGCAGCGACTTTACCTAGGACTGGAATCTTGGCTTGCAGCATGTCTTTCTCTTGTGACTATTCCCCAGTTCACCCACTTCTAGCAGATAACCCTGTCTTAAAAAACAAAAAAAACTCCATATTTTATCATTAAAAGCTGCCAACTATATAGACACCATAGCAATGGAGTCAGCAGTTTCAGAAAAATAAACACAAACACGGTGTCCGTTGCTATAACAACACTCTGCGCTTACATTCCCTTCAGTAAACCTGCAACTCACTCGTGCTCTCTCCTCATTCTGCTGTTGATACACTGTTTTCAGAAAAGCTCAACTAAGTTTACAAAAAGCCATTATATTTCTAATGTTTCACAGGGAGACTGTTTATCTTAATTCACTGGCAGGTCCTGTTTCACTGTGGTGAAACCGTTTGATCACGCTTCTAAATTTAGATCAACAAATGTGAAACAGCTCCAGCAAGACCAGAAGAACATAGCAGCATCAACCAGATAAGATTTTTTTTTTGTAAAATAACACTTTCTAAAAGCAACAGATATTATTTATGCATATACAAAGCATTGCACTTGATCATGCTACAAATATAGAGCATAAACAGTGAAACTGCATGGTGCAAGAATAAAAATGCATGGCAGGATCAACCACATAATTTTTTTTTTCATTCAACAATTTCTTTACCAATTATGCAAGCATCAAAGATGCTTGGGGGAAAGGAACAAAAACACTTGGAGGGGGTCCTGTCTGACAAATAAGATATGTGAAGAATTATGTTAAGTGGAGGATGTAGCAAGTTGTCTGGGGAGCCCATGGCCCAGAACATATATGAGAAGTTAGGGACAGAACATATATGGGGGTTGTGTTGGGGAACCAAAATATATGTTTTATAAACAGAACATGACATGGCCTGACTGAAGATATCATATTTATCTTCACTCGAGGCCAATGACATCAAGATATCTCACTCGTGGCTTCGCCACTCGTGAGATGTCATGATATCATTGGCCTCTCGTGAAGATAAATATGATATCTTCAGTCAGCATTCATATCTATATATATATATATATATATATATATATGTAAATGTGTATATATGTGTCTCTCTCTCTCTCTCTCTCTCTATATATATATATATATATAATACAATAGGGGTGAGCATGTAACATTGACAATAAAACACGTATTCTCACTGCAGTGGAATAACTCTGTGATGATATAGACACTGTGGGTTTATTTCCTGATAAACTCACAGTGTCTACATCACCAGCAAATATACTCACCATATGTCACCAGAGTGAGACTGTCTGCACTGCAGCCTGCATTTAATAGCCTCACAGTTTCTCTTTCTCACTGAATCCTGCAACTAAATCAATTAGCATTGTAAAAGATAATCGACTGTGTCCCATAGTTATTCTGACAATCCTAGCACACTGCTTGCTGCTCTAATCTTCAAACCAGCCTCCTTCATAAACCAGTTTTCTCTTTCTGAGTGCTGACTGCAACAGTTTCTTTGTCTCAGTGAAGCCTGCAACTTACTGAATAAACAGTCTGTTTCTCACTCCTCACTGCAGGTAACACAATTATCATTGCAAATCAGATGCACCTGTTTCTCATAGTGTCTAACAGTCTCAGCCCATTCAGAAACACTTACACACACTTAGACCACACACAAACAGTGCTGTCAGTATAGCCTAGAGTTTAGAGTAACAAGCAATGAACAAACTTTCTACATCCAGCAGCCCAGACCAGTGTTTGATTCTTACAACTTCCATTTCAATACTGTGTGACTCTGAACAAATCACTTAACTGCCCAGTACTCCCAGGTCCCCCCTAAAAACTTACCCAATTACCAAAATAAAGTAAACAGGGAGAGAACACAGAAAAAAATGTTCCTAAATGATACTAGTCCTATTGTATAAATCGCACACATGATGTGCGACTTGTGGAATATGGCAAACATTTGCACTCGTGCAGAGTGAACTGCAATAATATCACTGCACTCATGCAAATAGTTTCCATATTCCACAGTTGCCCATCATGTATCCCATATATATACATATATATATATATATATATATACACACACATATATGCAGATGACTACATTTCTGAAAAATACCCAGTCAGATAATTAGCTCATTATTATTTTACATGGCTTTCTTTTACCAATTTTTGTAAACTTTCACTTTATCAGTTGTATACCTTGTGCTTTCAAAAGATTTTATAACATTTGTGCTTGACACACAATATACAGTATATAGAATAGTGTATGAATAAGATGACAGAGATAGAGAGTCACTGATGAAGCTCACCAGAGTGAAGTGCCAGGGCACTTGATCACTAGCCACAAAACACCCCTGTGTACCATCAGTATCTTTACTTTTGGCAATGATGCTCAGAAATTTGATTGATACATGGCACTGTTCATGGCCTCCTTCGTTTGAGCATAGCTACTTATTAGTGTGGTGTGTGTATCGTTTGGTTTCGCTGACCCAAGGCTGCACCCATACCCTTGCATGACCTGAGCATGAATCTACCCTGTTCTCAGACAGAGAGAGAGAAAGCACTTACTCTCATATCAGCAGCAGAGAAAGCAAACAGCCACTGTGGTAAGACAGGCAAGCTGAACAACAACAACCTTATCCAGAGTGCCATAAACAATGTTTGCCAGTTGGGCTTAGTGGGACTAATCACAGTAGTATTAGTAACCTCCCAGAGCCCAGAGAACCACCCAATCAAACCCATGAGCCAGCAGCAGCACCAACAGGGCTGGTACTGACCTCCATAAAGAATAAAAAGTTTTCTCAATTAAACAAAATCTCAGGCAGCATGGGGGGGAGGCAGATATATGCTAAGATATGCACAGGGAGGTGGGATAAGGGACAAGGCAAGGCAAGCCCTGACTAACAGTGTCAGAAAAAAAAAACTACAGCTACAGAGTCCATGAGGCACAAGTGGAGGACTAAGGACACCACTGTAGGCATTACATGAATGCCACACTATGATATTAGCATGCTGCAGTCCATCCCAGATACTGGCTACCAATTTACAGGGTGTGGGGGCAGAGCCCCCCATAACAAACCAAAAAAACAAAATATCAATTGTTTTGTTAGGAATGGGAGGGGCTCCATGCCCACAGCCACTAATTTCTTTATTTTGTTAAATGGGTAGCAGGTCAGTTCTCTCTGCTGCGATTGCTACTGGTAGCACAGTAGCATGGCATAGCATAGTACAGTACAGTGCATGCATTTACTAACCGCATATGGTATGATCACAGAACTAAAAGACACTCTATTGGTTTTATGAGTAGTGCAGGACTGGTTGTGTAACAGTGTGTTAAACAACTAGTGATGTCCTTAGTCCTGTACTTATGCTGGCCATGGTAAGACAGATGTCCTAAGTTTAAAAAAATGCATCCAGCTAAGGCAGTAGGGGAAACTATTTTATGTCATATTAAGACAATGATTTTATTATTTGAATTTATTAGTTTTAATTTTGAAATGCATATAAGATACCAAGTGCTTTTTATAAGCACAATAAGACACTTGAGGGCATATGCATTAAACAGCTCTAATGCCCTTCCAGGGGTTGAAAGCATGAGGCCATACAACACTCCTGGTCACATGTTAGAACTATCTAATGTACATCCTGTCATGTCTTATTGCTTACTTATTTGGTAAGTTTAGTGATAGCTGCTCGTCCAGGTTCTGAGACACAGGGAGAACAAAAATAAGAAAGATATGTTTCTTTTTGGCCTTTTCTTCTCACATCTAGAGCAAAAATGGTTTGAAATTTGGTTCCAATATTTTCAGGGTGCAAGCGGTTTATCCCAACAAGGTGCCTTTCAAAGACTTTGTGTAAAAACATTGACTGGTTTTTGATTTTACGGTTTTAAAAATTTGGCTTCTGAGCATAGATTGAGTAAGCACCTTAATGTTAAACCCTGGTTTTTGTACCTTAATAACTTTGGCACCATTCAACAAAATTGCATGAAATTTTACATGCACAATCAGTCTTTAGGATATGGCAAGTTTTCTGATGCCCGCTTGTCTGGATTATGAGATCCAGGAAGTGTACAAACATTAAAAAATGCATTTTTTGGCTGGCCTTTGTTTTCATCTAGATCAAAAAGAGTTTGAAATTATGTTCCAAAATTTTCAGGGTGGAAGAAGCTCTGCCCATGAAGGTGTCTTTCAAAGATTTCGTGAAAAAAATATTAATCAGTTCCTGAGTTATAAGGTTTCAAACATTTTGCTTCTGAGCATGCCCACTAGGTTTATAGGACATCTGGTTCATAATATATGTGTGCTTTAGAGCATGTATAGTAGGGGTTGAGCAGACTGTTTAATGTTAACCACAGATTTTGCACCTCAGTAACTTTGGTATCAATTGATGCAAATTGCACAGAATTTTGCATGTGTAATCTATGTGACAACCTCTTAAAATATGGCAAGTTTTGTGATGGACACTTATCCAGATTTCATGATTCAGAACATTAAAAAGCCTTTAAAATGCACTTGTGTTCCATTTTGTGCTTTCATGTGGGGCAAAGACAGTTTGTAATTTTTTCTAAAACTTTCATGGTAGAAATGGATTGGTCAAAGGGTACCTCTTTCAAAGGTTTGAGAAAAAAATATCAATAGTTTCTCTGATACAAGAGAAGAATTTTACTTTCAGGAGGTGTTTTATTTTAACAAAAAAAATTTACTGTCACGAGCACTGGCATCTTGTTTTTTGTTTTAGTGAAAAAAATTATAAACTCAGCACTACTATAGATAAAAACACTCAGCACACATAAACCCAAGTGCAATATGCAAGACAACAGATTTATATAGAAGAAAAAAAAAATAATGATAACAATAGCCAGCAGAGTAATGCTACAAAGCATCAAGATGTTACAGATTAAATTGCTATATGTTTTTCATTTGTATTCAGGGGTCCAGGCACTCGTGCTTGCAGACCAGCTTAATAAATTCAGTCTATATTTGTTATATTAGCCAACATATCAATCAGGCATCATGGATGATAGAAATGCATTCTTTTTGTGGTTTTTAGGTTTGATTTCTATGTCTCTTATCCATTAGTCCTTCTTTCATTACTCAGCACTCAAAACTGCTAATAAACTGGTAAACCAAAAATATGCTGTTATATTCTAAATGTTAGTATGTGGACAGAGCTGGCTTGTCCTGTTTCCCAGTTCTTTGCATTCCTCATGGCAGTCTATTAGATGGCAAGAGTTTTCAACCTGCATTGTATTGATTTTGAGAATTTGCAAGTTACTCAGTTTCAGAATCTAGTGGAATGACAGTCTCAACATCACTAACTGCTAGATTTGTTATGAATGAAACAGCCACAAACTGTTACTTTACTACATAAAATCTGAAAGAAATTTGGTGGTGCTATTGTAGTAGCTTCAATTATATTTCTAAAGTTTCCTTAAAAGTTTCATTAGGCATATTCAGTATTTCATTAGTATCTGTAATAAGAATTCTGTAAACACTGTAGGCAAGCATACTGCCACGTAAGTGCATCTTTGAAATCTATATCCAACTTTTGTTGAAGATCTAATTCAACAGGATTAAACATGCATTTTTCAGAATTTGTACCACAGGAGAGCTTCACAGCACAACAGCTGGCATGAGAAATCTGAAAGTAATCTAATTGTCTGAGTTTATGAGTCTTAAATCTGTGAGCACCCTGCCACTCAAACAGATAAAAATTGACAGAGCTGGACAAAGGAGATGTGTAACTTACACAATAAGGAGGTAAAACCATTCTTCTTTTGGTTTGTTTTGTTTCACAAAATAAGAGTGGTGTAGCAGAGGATCTTTTATCCAATATTAAAATGCTTTCAAGGTCATCTGTCTGAGACAGCATAATCCTCTTCATACCAACAAAGTAAACTGTTGCAAAGAAATATGGCTCCAGGTGTTAGATAAGCACCAGCAGCAGCAGCAGGTGATGTTTGACAAGGAGGCTGTGGTTTGGTAGCTGGAATAATGGACAATGTGCTGGAGATCCTGGGCTGCATTTTCAATGAATTTCAGCACAATGTTACCATCTGCACTATTTCTGAAATGACTGTCACTCCACATAAAATATGGTCTAAGTTAATTTCGCAAGTGTCACATGTTGCTCATCAAAAATGGCCCATGCAACAAAAATATAAAGTATGAACCAGTTCTTTTTGCCATAAAGTGAGTAAGGTGTTACAAATGTATCAACATGTTTGAAAATAGCCTACAATTATTTTAGGTCATTTGCAGTGCTACAGCTCATATAGAACAACTGCCACAGGCCCATCATCCAAACCTTTGAAAAGCCAACCCATTATGTTCATGTCCTGCTGCTACCACATGTGCCCTATGAGACCTTAAATAAGGCACTTGACCTCCCTATGCTTCAATCCCTCTCAGTTACAAACCTGGGTGGAAGCAAGAAATAACGGTAAATGAGATCTATCTAAGGTGGGAATCCTGGATGAACTAACTATAAAATAAAAAAGACAAACTAAAAAAAAAAATATTTAAATGCTATGCCAAGTTTCAAAGTGCAGTAAATTTTCATTGTATTCAAAGTAGAGCTGTGCAGACTATAAAATTCCACCCGTAGAATGCCCACAGAATGACCATTCTGATTCTGCAGAATTTGCCAAATTTAAATTCCAGTTATTTCACTATACGTTTAGAAGTTTGTATCCAATTAACACCAAATCTGGAATGCAAACAGAACACGATGAGAGACAAATGTGTGCTAAATTTCAGATTCATAGATTAAAAGTGGGCAGAGGTATGGGTGTACAAACATTTAATTAAAATAAAATTTGGAGTTATTTTGAGATAATCCTCCTGAAGTCTGGAACCCTCATCCTTTTGTGGTTTGCTTCCATCACAATCCTTATATTGAACAAGTTCTACCTAATCTTGGCACTGCATTTAGGGTGCTGCATCAAGAAAGTGCCAGATTTTGGCAACTGTCATTTAGAGTGACCTGTGTGTCCCTCACCTCCCCTCCAAAACTAAATATACCAACTCTGGGGGGGGTGCACCTCAGAGAGGGGGCACAGTGAAGTCACTCTAATGACAGTCGCTGAAATCTGGTGCTGTTCCAATGTACTGTCCTAAATGCAGCACCCTAGCAGCTGATTATTGGTTGAATCACACTATACAGTGATCACTGGATCCCCAGGTGGCATCCTACCTTGACATCTGCAGCACTGTCCCTGTTACTGAGCACCAGCTCCAATATTGCCCCATCATGACTGGGTTCTCTGACTAGTTGCTTGAGAAATGCCCACTACAGGGAGTTCCTCATTCATGAAACTATTTAAAGCCCTTCCTGAAAAGTGTATCTTTTGGAAGAAAATACTATTTTAAAAGAAAATATTCATCTAGTCTGTCAAATGGATGTGTGTTCTGATAGTTGTGCTTTAGCCCTGCCTTTACGTGTCTACTGATGAACTCCCACAATTCCATAGTTTCTTTTTATTTTTGCTTTCCATTGACAAGATAAACATATTCCAATCACTCTTGATGGGAATTTAGGAAGGTAAACAACATGTAAACAACATTCAAAAGACTTTATATAGTCTGTTATATAATTCATTTCAGGTGACTGTAATGCATCTATATGCAATTTCATATCAATAAATGTTTTTTCAAAATATTTATCCACCCTATATTTTGGTAGTAGTGTGTATTTTATTATTCCAGGTTGAAAAATAATGATCGATGACATTTGTTAATATTAAAGTGAATTTTATTTTTCATGGCCTTTGTGCTCCTTAAGCCACTTAAGGAGCTGATAAATGCATCCTGGCTTCAGTGATTTACTCACCAATGAGAGAGCTGTTAAAACATATCATCTGATGTACAGTAGTTGCAACATGGCAAGGCCATCAGTCATACCCAATGGTGTATCAGGCTATCAAGCATTTTGACTGGCAGTTCAACAGAACAATGCAATGACACAGCCTCCTTTTCTGGGTGTCAGTTTTCTTCATTTCATATGAATTTTAGTGCAGCTGTTGCTTCTTTTTCCTGTATTGCATGACACACTCATTTACTTTGCACTGTGCGGGACTCCTCCATAGGGTACCCTGAATTTTGCCAGTTAAGGAAAAGATCAGCAAAGGAAGGGGAAAAAGAGGATGTAAAAGGAGTTGGAGAAGAAAATATTATACAGTATAAGAATGACATATATAATAAAACACCTATTCAACAAAAGGAATGCTAGGGAAGCTTATATGCTGGACAGAATTTATTCAATGCTTATCCCAATTCTATGTACTCCTGAATCTAACTAATGCAGACCCACCATTTGGTTTAATTCAAAGTGCAGATTAGCCAAAAAAGATGTATTTGATTTATACAACAGTACTCCCTGTAGCCATTTCTTCTGCAAGAAGATCCTGGTACCTACAAGGACTCTATCTAAATGGGGCCTCATAGGGAAAAAGTGAAGCATGGAAGGAATGTGAAATTCTTACCAGTGGTGGTCACTGCTTTTCACATGAAATAATCTTTAACATTACGTGTGTATTTCTTAAACCTTCATTCCAGTGTGGGTGAGGAAAAACTGCACGGTCTAGATGGTGGTGGAGGTAGATTCAGTGGGCAAATTCAAAAGAGCTTGGGACAACTACATAGGGCTAAATAAAAGTGGAATGGTATGGAATAAAGGATGAAAGATGAACTAGACAGAGATGCAGAAGTATTTGGGCAGACTGGATGGGTCAGAGGGTCCTCTTCTGCCAGCAAATTTCTATGTTTCTATCTAGATGTCAAAAGGGATGCCAGGTTTGGAATGTCTTTGTTTTAGAGCCTTTCCTATCAGTAGGTCATAGACCCTGCCTCCCTAGGTACTGCCTTGAGTCTGAAATTTATATCACTCCACTAATAGCACTCATCACTAGAAGAAAAAAATATTCAGTGTAGCAATGATGTTTCTTCTAGAGGGTGTAATAGTGAGTTATACAAACTTCCCTACCCCCCTCTATAACCTTACTGTTGAAGTTTTCTCAGATGAAATCAGTCAAATATTACTCAAATATGTATATCTTTCTGGAGCATTTTATTTTAAAATTTCAAACTCTGCAGTTTTTACAATTTATTATATAGTAATTACAATTCATTATTGTGTTTACATTTTACATTATCCAAGGCACTGTACAATTTACATTACCCAAGACACTGTAATTTCAATTGTAATGCAACAATATAAACTATTTTTCTCCATTGACTGTAACTGAGCCAATGTAATAAACTGATTATTCTGAACTAATAAATAAATACATACTACATGCATGCATAAATAAATAAGTAAATAAATAAATAATATCATAGGTTAGTTAGGTGGTCACTGGTCTCTTCTGATTTCTAACTATAAATCTGTTGCTAGGATGCCAGGGGAGCATGACCAAATTGCGGAGTTTAAACTCTAACATTTTAATGTTCTATCACCAGGAAAAAACAAGCAGTGAGTTGAAGTAATTTATATGATTCACTAATATACCCTTCAGAAGAAACATCATTACTACAGTAAGTCATTGTTTTCTTTCTTGCTGTATGTATGTACTTCCTGGTGTCTAGTAATTCCTCCTTCCCTCTCCCTTACCCGTGTTGTTACTACAGTACCTGTTGTCTAGTGGTAGCCCTTTCTATCTTGCCACCCTATGACACAGATCCCTAGTGCCTAGTTGTATCCCCTGTCCCTTTCATAGACCCCATCCATGTGAAAGATGGCATCTAATGCAACCTATCCATGACCCAATTTGTGTCATACCTGTTGTATAATGTTACCTCTTACCACCCACAGTCCATTACCTCTCTGTGGAGTCTAGCCCTTCCTCTCCATCTTCCTTACCTGATCTATGAGCTCCTGGCATCTAGCAGTACTCCCTTTGTTTTTCTCTGGCCCAGTCCATGTGGTATGTGGTGTGTAGCATTGCACCCTCCTTCAGATGTTTCTGTAATCATGATAGAAATACTTCCAGTTTTACTCATCACTACTATATACAATGTTACCTAGTGTCACTTTACCCCCAATACCTTGCTAAAGTATGTATTACTTTTTTATATGCACCTCACCATTAGTTTGCACTAGTGATTTAATTTGAAACTTATTGTCTGTTGTTTTCTGCCTCCTATACCTCCCACCTCCAAGTTGCTCCTGCTCAGTGTGCCTTTCCTGGACAACAATTTAAATAAATAAAATAGTATGGTCATTGAGACTTATTGCTCAACACAAATGGCCACTGAGATGTCTGAAGGCAGCACAGCACAATGGAGCTTTATATCCCCTTCTCATCTGAGTCACAAGGGGACAGGGTGCTCTAGTATTCAGCAGTAAATTTGAACAACCAGGTTTGAATCCTAGCACCAGTAATTCATTGTGTTACACTGAGCTACATCCTTGACCACCCTGTGTGTAAAATATAAATGATATTTTGAGTTAAACAACAGGGGTGGATCCAGGAGCCATATAGATGGAGAGCTCAAGTTAGATAAAAAATAAAAATAATAAGCCAGGGGTCTGGTGGGCGGCCTAGGCCCCCAGAAATTCTTTTACATTTTGGTGCATTCTGGCACATTTTGGAGGGTATTTCTAAAGCAGTTTCTACCCATTTCCTCCATTCCCCATGCTTTATGAGTTGCACCCTAGCACCATCCCAAGAATCTCCACAGTCCACATGACAGTATGTTGCTCAAAATACCCTCCCACCCCCAAAATAAAACAAAATACCAAAAGACTATAGCTGGGCAGCAGCATATCCAAAACACGTAAAAATGAAACAAGTTGAAAGAGACTTGGTGATAGACAAATTGCAGACAAATTAAATGACAATCCAAGTAAGCAAATTCACAAATGCCACTCACTCAAGCACATTTTGACATTACCATAAAGTCAACCCATCCCAGTTTGTCCTGCAGTACACATTAACCTACTCCCCAACCTTACCTCAGTAAAAAAATAATTACAATAACTATAGCAATATCCGAACAAAGTCACTTTGGTATCTGGTTTCTGAAAACATAATTTTAAGTTTGCTTGCTATTTTTGCAAAATAGATTTTATTCTACAGAGCAACTTATTCCAAAGAAAATCAATTTTTAAATAAATATAATATTTTTTATTGTTTTAAAACTTCTTTTACTGGGATAACCGCATGGTATGAAGCATCTCATTTTTATGATAGGCCCAAGAAGTCAGTAAGCAGACAGCAGAACACAGTTTTAAAACAAATATAAAAATGCATTTTTTTTATTAGCAACAGAACTTGCTTGGGTACATCACAACTTGCACCCCCTCCCCATTCAACACATATAACTATATAAACTAAATATTTGATTCTATCACGTTTTTCTCCAGTTTTGTAACTGCCTGTGTCAATGTGCCAAACAAAGTCTTATGACTTCTGTTGCTAATTTTGCTCTCCAAGCATGCAGAAACTCCTGCACATGCCATAACATACAGCAGAACACCTTAAAAACCCCTATGTCTATTAATTCCCACTGTGCTCATTCACCCTGTACTACCACGACTGAAAAGACCACACAGATTAGACATACAATACATGCTGAGTTTTTATCTCGGTTCAAAGGCCTCATGTACCAGTTTCTGCATCTCCTGGTTCATGCTGTTGCTGAGACCAGACCTGCCCCAGCATTAGTTTTGTACCATTCTAGCATTCTACTGGAGGGCACTACCTCCATCTCCTCTCCTGTGAATCCACACCAGAATCAATTTGCCATATAGGACAAAACCAGCAGTGACCTTAAACTATTTTATTGTCATGAATTTAAGCTCCCAATCTAGAAATTAATAACACTAGTACTACATTTATTACACACCAAGTTTGATGGAACACTAATGTCCTGTCCCATCACAGCAGCCACCTGCCACTCACCATAGTTTGAGACAGTGAAAGTCTATTTTTTAAAAGCAAGAAGTACCTGGTTAAATGAAGACTTGATCCATTTTCAGCAGGCTGAAGTCTATGTGCCCCATTTTGAGTACTCTCTCCAGTCACATGGCCACCAAACTCTTTCTCTCTAGACAGCACCCACTGACCCCATGACTCCTAATGAGCAGAGCTCTCAGCTAAAGCTTGCTTCAACTACTGGAAGATGACCTGAACCTCACTCCAACTCCTTGTTCTGATTTACTAAGGTCACACTGACCCCACCTTACTGGACAGCTGCAGCCTGAAATTCAGGGCTCTGTTCTTCACTTGTGGGCTCCACTCACTCTTTGTCTGCTCCTCAGTAATCCACTTGCTCCTCTCTTGCACCAACATTAATCTTCTGAGTGAAGGAATTACAGCTCACTCTTGTTTTAGCAGCCCAGACATTCAAAGAAGGCACCCCTTGCTAGCCACATCCACTACTGGACACAACAGTAAATCAGGAGCAGTGAGCACCAGGCAACTTAGTTGAGATCTGTATTGTTAAGGTCCACTCTGCTTTGCTGCAGCTGTACCCCCCCATGCATGACCTCCCCCTCGAATGAACAAAGGAGCTGCACCAAGCCTGTAAAAGTAGAGAACGAATGCTCAGGCTCACCAAGGCAAGACCAGCTGCTGCCACAGTGCTGGGACCTGACCACATGGTGCAGGGTGAAAGTTAGTAAGAAATTCATGCTGGAGACTGGCTTTTCTGGAGGGGGGGAATCAACTATGTAATGCAGGTGGGGGTGGTTGTTTACTGCACTAACAGGACACTGGAGGAAAGATGAGATCCATATGACTCGGGCGGCTTTCATGGAGGTATAAGTGCATGCCGATTAAGAATGCAGCACAGTGTGTTACTAATGGATGAGCTCTATGATGGGGGAGTTATAGAACCCTTAGCCCCCTCAAATCCTCCTATGAACAAGCACATACATTTTTTTTATGCTATGGTAGTTTAGCATTTCAGTCTAGAAAACAGCAAAGTATTTTACCATTTCATGTCAAAAGCTTTGTCTAGCCACAATCTATCTGTAAAACACATTATCGTGTTATCAGCACTTTCTTTCAGGGTGAAAGATATGCCCCCCAGAAGGATAGCTCTCTTTAGTCTTTTCACTGCATCAGAGAAACATTAGCTTGAAAGAACTGCAGATTCAATTTTCACTGTACTTCAATGTCTTAACTTAACACAGAGGCATATCTGAGAATGTAATATTACTGTGGGGAATTAAAAACAATATAACTGCGGTGTAAACAGTTTATGATAGAATTAAATATTTTACATTATCTTATAGGTCACAAACCCTACCTACCACCTGAACAGATGGAGACAGACAACATGCTTTGAAGAAAAATGGTCACAGACATGTATTTATTAAACAGAATGTAACAAACAGTTACAGCTAAATCAGTGTGATGTGTGCAGCAAGATAGTCATGGCAAGTCATTCATTAAGCCAGTCATTGTCATGACCATCACAATGGCCATTGCCTTGCCCCAAGGGAGCCAATTGCCAGCCACTAGGAGGGAACCAGCTCTGGGGCATGAGGGATGACTTGGTGGAGTTTTGATGCATCCCTTTCTTGTCAGAAGGTGCTGCATCCCATAGGTAAAGCTCAAAGAGGTTGTCCCTTCACCTGGCCCTGGCACAGGTACCACAAGCTGTCTGGGCCCTCACTTCTAAACAGCCTCATTCCCCTACCAAATGTATGTGCCTGAACTCTGTCACCAACCCTAAGAGTACTGCCCTCTTGGGAACACCTCCCTGCTTATCTCACTAGTCCTGTCCCTAGTGGGTGTCATTCTACCACACTAACCTGCCCACTCAGGTGTCAGTCTGTGCTATTCCCACAGACAATGCCCCTCATGCTGCAATTCTCTAAAAATGTGGTATCAAAATCAAGTCAAATGCAAACAGTTCATGCTTCGGCATAAATGCCTAATGTTTCTTGTGACAACTCTTCTAGATTCAATTGTCTTTTCTGATTTTCCTATTAAGGAAAAGATCATTTGTGTTCCTTTTATTGGTGTTTTCTCAGATTTTTCATGATGAGAGATTATAAATGAACTAAGGTTGTGTAAGAGAGACAGATAAAAGAGCTGTGAATTGTGCAGGCTTCAAATTTACTGAGATACTGGTTCTCAAGGTCAGTTCAGGGGAATTTCATGATGCTTAAATTAAATAATTTATGTAGCAACATACTTTTTTTTATTTTAATGTGTCAAAAATTCTGATGGAAAAAACTGGGACACTGTCAGTTGAAAATGAATATTACAACCCCACTTTAAAATTTCAGTTTTATTAGATCTGAGTCATGCTTCACATCATGATAAAAGGAGCTTGCAAGAGAAAGTCTAGCTCTCACAACTTAGGTAGTATATAAATTAAAAGAAAAAAAGTGAATACCCACCTTCAAAATGAATAACATTATTTTAATGCCAAATTACATTAGTGCAGGGCCTGTTATGCAAGAAGAGTTTCTTTCTCTTACATTATGTTCTGCTTAACTCAAATCAGCCTCCACCAGCCTAGACCACAACTGTCAGATACTGACATTTTCAAATAATTTTCTGAGGGTGTCCATTCTACAAGCATTTAGGGAAGCACAGCAAAAGCTATTCATGACTATTCTGCTAAACTGAATGTCTGATGATAGTTTTTGCTGTGCTATGCAGTTATATATTTGGCTTTTGTGTCTTATTTTATTTTGTACCTTTTAGTATATTTTTTAATGATGCCTGCACTTGGGGTGCTGTCATGTTTTTGTTTCATAGAAGCATGTGTTTTCCCTGCAGAATCCACTGGGAAGTTGAGTGAAGCTAAGTAGCTTGAATTGTAACCCGGTACATGATGCCGTGTGGTGTTCTGGCAAAGCAGTTTCAAGACAGCATCTCGTATAGTATAATGCTGCCTCCTGGACAGTCTAATATGCATGCAACCTCCATATATCTAGAATGCCTCTAGCTAAAAGTTATGTTTCTACAAAAAAATAAAAATAAAAGTACCACACTTGGAGGATATGTTTTCTGTTCTTTTTCTCAGAGGGAGCTACGCAAGGACAGATTCTCTGACCCAGACAAATAGAAAATAGAGAATGAAATACATACTAGTTGGCGAGGCTTGAACCATGAACATGGATCTACTGGCTTGTCTTGATTTGAATCTATGCTGGTGAAATGGCATCTGCAGCTCACAGAGTTTAGCTCAACAGTTGGTAGTAGAAGTGGCTATATTAGACTAGTCTGTTGTAGTCATGGCTCTGTTGTGGTCTTGTATAACCTGAAAGTCAGTGTGTTAAAGTAGAAAAAGATCCTGCTGCCTAGGGCTGCAAAGTATTAGTTTGGATACTAAAAGGATAGGGGCTGCAAAGTATTAGTTTGGATATAAAGGATATTAAACACAGTGACTAGCTTAGAAAACTACAATACCTTAACTCTTGAATCAAAAAGCAGCAGTTGAAGTGTTGATTTTAAAATCTTTTAGAAGTATTTCTTTGGGTTGTTTTAACTAGTGAGACTGCATAGTTCACAGCTGTAAATCACTATTACATGGAAAAAGATTCTGACCCCTTTTCTATAAAACTTGTATGTAAGAACTAGCAGTAGCAAATGAGACTAAGTTGTGTTTTGGTGTAATTAGTTTTTTTTGTTGTTACTAAATGCCTTTATATTTTTAAGGAAAGTGTACGTACACTTTGTTCACTTTTTGAATCCTTTATACACATCATTCTTGGTGTTCCACACTTTACTGGCTATAAAGGGTTAACAGGGTTATGTAGGTTTTTAGTAGATCAAAGTGATTGTTCTTCTACTTAGAAACCAGTAACGCGGCACTCCCTGAAACCCTATTGCTCTTCAAGATTTAATTTTTGCAGGTTTTTTTGGTCACCTGTTCACTAGGTTATGTTTAAAGAGCCAGACACCATTAGAAAAACTTGAAAAAAATGTGAGATTTAGACACAGTTCAGTTTATATACTATATATTTTATATAATTCTTTCCCTTTTTTCTTTTCTACCAAGGACAGTTGTATAAAAGAGGATTACGTAAGCAATAATACCTAACAGGGTGGGTGGTATTAGGCAATACTGGACCACCTAGGGGGTGTAATGAGGCCTGACACCACAGGCAAAGGGCCTTATAGCCCTGAAGGTCTGCTATTGCCCATACCACCCATCCTTGAGGGTATTATTGCGCTAAGAAAATATTACATTGAGTAACTTTATAGAATTAGAAAAAATAAATTCTATAAAAATGACTACAAATGTATTTTTGTCTTTTTATTTGATGAAGTGGTCCATGTATCTACTGTATTAGCCAGTAGAGGGATGTGCAGTAGTTGCTGCATATTTTCTGGACTTACCCCCACACACACACACACTTTTAGATTGCAATCTGTTCACAAGTAAGGAAGTGAGAAGTGGCAATGTTTCTTTTATATTTTCTTTTGGGGGAGTTTAAAGCAGAAATTTATGTTGAGGCATTCTGTTCTGGACTCTGACAGTGTTGTTGCACTTGGTTGATGGATCGGCATGTAAGTGTGCCTGCTGCTGTGGCGAGAGGTTCTAGTGATGCACTTACTGTCAAAGATTTTTAATCTCCAACAGCCAGATTATGACAGGGTTAGGGACAGCTAGGGAAATGATTTTAGAAGGAGAGATTGCTACAGGGCATGACAGCGCAGTCAGGAGAGTGGTATCTGTGTAAATGACTGCTACTCAGCTGTGAGAAGTGATTAATTGTTTTAAAGTCAGAGGCAAAGATTTATGTTGAGTAGCAGGGTTGAAACATCAACAATAATTAGTTTTTTTTATTTAAATCTCCAAGTTACAGCTGGATAATGATAGTGTTAGGGACAGCAGGGAAACTGTTTTAGAAGGGGAGAGATTGGTATACAGCATGAGAGTGCAGTCGGGAGAGTGCTGCCGTCTTTGTAAATGACTGCGGCTGTCAGAAATTAAAAATTGTCTCTCTCTGAATGTAAAAATACATTCTGGATTGCGTTTCTTTATTTCTTTTTTTACATGAATAACAGCCAACTTTGAGAGGGCAGGGTAGAAAGTGGGTGTACCAGGTGGCTAAGTGAGAGATAACAATGTGGCGGCAGCTAGTACTTTTAAACTGTATGGGCACAAGGAATCAGGATACCTAACTGGGAAAGTGGTGGGTCATGGGAGGAGAGAGCGATGTAAATTAAAAAAAATTACTGACAAAAATTTAGAAAAAAATAAGCACAACAGAGGATAATGTGCAGTTTTACCAGGCAGTTGGGACTGAACTATGGAGCTTTGGGGAGACCCTATCTCTTGCTAAGCAAGTCAAAAAAATGGCAGTGATTTTAAATTGAAGTTACCTGGTTTTAGCCAATTAGGACGCAAAGTGGACACTAAGATACTTTAGTGTGTGAGGGGGCACTATAGGCTGGTACTTTTTGTTTCCTGGGCATCTATTGAAAGTTAATGTACCCCCCTGGCAGAGGAACTAGCCAATCCGATGCCAGGAAATAAAAAGCCAATTTTCTAATGTCTCTTAGACTTTCTCTGCACTTTCTGCTTGCCTACACCTGACATCATAATCCCCTGTCTATGGAAGCATAATGTAGTTATCTTCACAGCAACAGATAGTGATATCACAGACAGAACTGTGATGTCAGGTGTAGGCAAGTGGTCAGAAGAGATAGGGCATTGAACATGCAAATGTCCTTAGCAATAAAGAAGTAAGGGTGAGAATTATGGAAAGAATATTAAATATAAAATAAATTGTGACTAAATAGTACATTTTTTCAAAGTTGTCACAATGACATCAGGGCTCTTTAAGATGCAGTTACCTACTCCCTCTGCAAACATTTTTTGGCCAATTGACTTTGAATCAACAAGGTGAGCACCAGCCTGTAGCACTTGCATTTTAGTGTGCTGAACTCTTGTAGTTTGAGTTTATCAAGTTTAGGTTCACAGAATGAATTTAAGTATTACTACTACTTTGGGCAGTTTTCTTGTTATTTAGTGATGTATTAACTGTATGCAATAGCAAGGGAGATTCCTATATATTTTTCACTGAATTCCTTTGTTGTAGTATTGTATCTCTCTATAGACTGCACATGCTTCTTGTTGCCACTGCTTCTCCAGCTGTGGTTTATCTTGTTTCAACCAGGGAGAGCATCGACTATTTTCAGAAATGATGGAAAGAGTTTGATTATGAAAACATAAGTCTCCGGGTCTGTTAGATTATATATAGATATCTTTACCAAAGTATTTGCTGTTTTTGTGTTACATATATTTCTTTAAAAATTTAAGCTAAATATTTTATTTAGCAATACCTGTTTAAAGGAGGCTTTGTCCTGATATATCAGTTTAAGGGGTAGAGCTGCCCTTACTTGTTTAGAGTACATAGAAATTATACTTTAATAGTTGTATGTTATTTTACAGGGCTTACTTCCTAGAAAGCACTTAGAATCAGCAACTCCAGTATTTTATAGGACTAATTTCCTAGAAGACCTTTTGAATCAGCAACACCAGTGGATCTATACACATTTTTACCACGCATGGAAACAAGACAAGTTAAGTCTTGACATTATACAGACTTTGTATTTTTGAAGATACAGTTTATAAGAGGTTTTTTTTATCTCATTTTATCATTTTATTACATAGTTTAATATGGAAATAAGGTACAAGAAAACTATTCCTGTTCCAGTAAATTCCTTAAAAAAACAAAATAAATCAAAGAAAAGGAAGAGGGTGGAGGTGAGAAAAAGATCACTAGCTATATTCTGTTTGATAGATAAAAAAGAGGTACTAAGGATTCAAAGTGCATTGCTCCCCCCTTAGCTTCATCCCCCATTATGTCCCCTGGGGAGACATCTTCCCTTAGTAAGTCTAATTTAGTCCTCAGGGAAGGTCCCCTAGAACATCCTTTATTAAAAGAAATTCAGGCCATGGAAGAAAGGGAGGGACATTGATATTGCTGCAACCCTCAGTTTGGAAAGGAGAGTCAGGGCACTGCAGAGGCACAACAGCAGAAGAAGGAAAATCTACAGAATATTATGCCTCAAGATGATCAAACGATCCCCAAGAATATCATCATAGTTGAAACTCAAATAAACAATAATATTGAACAGATGCAGGGAAATTTACAGTGTCATTAAAAAAAAGCATAGATAAAAAAATGTATGCAAGAATCTTTGGTAGTAGATCCTAGTTCTCCCATTAGCATTAAGTGAAACTTTGTAGTGGATTTTGAAGCTTCACTGCTTCCTTACACTAACAGACCACCTTTAGACCCACAATCTCAATACTCCCCAGACATTCCACCTTTATGAAATGACTCAAAATTCATGTAAGTAAAAAAATAACAATGAAAGAAAACAAGGACTCTGAACCTGGCACTGACCATTTAATTACAACTGATGTACCAGACAAGGAACTACAGGATATATCACATAAAGAAAGCATAAAGGATATTAAGGAAGAAATGGTTGTTAATAATCAACGTCAAATGAAAATGATAATGCTACTTCAAAGGGTTCTGCTAAGTAAAGATCCAGAATCTGCTCCACAACAATCAATATTGGAACATGACAGTTGCACGGAAGTCAATCTAGGAGACAAAAGCAAAAATCTAATAAAAGTAAAAATTAATGGCTAGTTAAAAACATAATAGAAAAGACAGCTATTAAGAAAGTGAAGGAAATGCTAAATTGGTGGAAGAGCTAAAACCTAATAAGAAAATGAAGGGGAAGAAGAATCTTAACGAGACAGAAAAATTTGAGACAGTTAAAGGTCAAGGAATATCTATAGAAGACAGGCTATGTTTAAATGTGCCCTCAGATAATACAGAGAAAATTCTTACAATACCAGAAAATGGCATGGTAAAGAAATATAGGAAATTGAGGTGGATGGTCAGAGTCATGGCTAGGTTTAAATTCAAAATCCAGAAACAGCTAAAATGAAAGATTCTAGGAAACAACCACTATGTCAAGAATTACGAAAGAAACACAAAACCAAGAAAGCTGAAAGAATGAAAATATAAACAGGTGATAGGCTGGAGGAAGGAAGCCTTGAGTGATGGTGATTAAATCTTGCCAACTGCTTATTTCAGTTCAATGGCAACTGAGCAAGATTCAGCTTGCCATGGTCAATACTGCACAGTCAAACCGCAGCAAGACAAAGCCACATGGTGTCACACTGGCAAAGTGCCATAGCTGCACAACCGCAAATGACACTGGACTGGTGGTCCAAGGTGGCATGGTATTGGAATAATATAACTGCACTTCCCTCAAAGTGCACTCAGGTGGAGAACTGTGGCAGTGTGGTGTTGGGATAGTAATTTGTTTGTGCACTGTATTTGCTGCAGATGTGTGTGACCTGCACAACTTTGCCTTGCAGCTTTATGACCATGCTGTAGCTGACCATGGTGAGATGACTCTCACTCAGTTGCTGTGGAACCCTTATTTCAAGGGTCATCCTAAAGCTAAAACTTTAATCTGTACTGCACTGAAAATGCTAGTTTATAATTTATTTCAGTTACAGACTGGTAGTCTCTGTATATATTGCATATTAGTTGTATTGTTGGATGTATTTAATGTTTCCTTATTCCCTAAATGTGTATTTTATGTTACTACTGCATCTTTCATTTTTTTTCCCCTTTCTTGAATTACCCAGGTCCACTATGGAAATATGTTCTCCTCAATAGTGTTTCACCTGGTTAAATAAAGATGATTGACTGATTCATTGATTTATGTAAGGGGGTTTTTGGTTGTAAATTTGCATGGACAGATGTTTCAACTGTTATATCTGTGAATAATAATGGATGGATTTGTTTGGTCTCACAAAATGGATAGATGGTTGATTTTTAATGCTGAAAGGCAGTTTGAGGAAAGGGGAGTTTGTGTGCAGTCTATAACTAATGATGATGCACTTTTGTATAATAAAAGAACTCAGCAATCTACTCATCAAAGTAAACAAATGGGATCTGGAAATCCAAGTAGAAAAGAAAACTTAAATGAAACGGGATGAAAAAAATATATATCAATGAAGATTAACCAATTGTTGGGTCCCAGTGGAATGAGAATGCTCCCTGCTGCCACATAACAACCTTCTCTACCAGGAAATTGCTAAAGTATTTGAGGAAGGCTGCAAAAAGGAGAAAAGATAAGTAACAACTTAATCCCAGTGGAGATAGAGGGTGAGCTTCAGTTTCAGAGTTTGAGAAAGAGGATGAACATTCAGTTTCAGAGTTCAAAGAAATAGAAGACAATCTTTCCTAAGACCTCTTAATTCTAAAATTTAGGGAAACAACAGATATAATTTGCTTGAGCTAGATGCTTCTAATGGACTAGAGACACTTCCTGTTATTACCTTGAATTAAAATGGTACAGTATTTCAACAGATAGTACCCCTATGAAAATGTTGTGTTGGAACATTGCTGGAGTAGAGGCTAAGCTTAAGGACACAGGATATACAGAATTTATTAAAAGATTTCCAATAATATTGCTACAAGAAACTTGGTTATTAGAAACATATAACTATATAATAGAAGGTTTGCAAGATTGAGGACTGAAGTGTCAAAAAACATTTACATTTGGGAGAGCTTCTTGTGGACTGTGCACTCTGTTTAATATAAACCTTAGGTTGAACACTATATGTAGATACAGTGATAATGATCTTTTAATGTACTGATCCATAGAATTCTCATTCTACCCTGTGTATTCTCATTAATATGTATCCCTCCCCACTACAAGAAATCTCCTACTGATATTTATCTTGCAAAATTAAAAGATAAAATAATTATGCTGCTGACAGATTTCCAGGGGTAACTATTTTGATAGGGGTTGACTTTAATATAAGAGTTACAAATATTTCTGAAGCTCAAGGGAATAGCTGGAACCTGGATGATGCACTAAATATTCCTAAAGAGAATCATTGGGCAAAAAATAAAAATAACAATAAACAGGGAACTAAGCTTCTGGATATGTTAAAAACTAAATATGTGAATAGTGAATGGGAAATTTCCTGAGATTTTACAAGAAATGTGACCTTCCCAACTGCCATAGGGGGAAGTGTGCATGACTTCTATATTGTAGATATCTTCCATTTTCACTGGATAAAAAATGTGGCAATTATAAGAGTATGGGATAGTGCCCACCTCCCACAGTCCTAAAAATACCTCAGACCTTGAAAAAAAGGCAGAGAAAATATACATGCAAAGAGGGATGCAGACCAACATATGAAAATCCATAATCAAAAACAAAATCATTAAGTGAACACCATATATGTATGAGAATGTGAATGGTATATTAGACACATCTGAACTAAAAGAAACCAAAGAAAGAATGTATAGATGCTGTAGGAGAACAAAAGACTGATGGCTCTACTGCCTTAAAGGCTCTCTTTCTGGTCACAAAAATAGAGTCTACCACAAGAAAACAGTTAAAAAAACCTGGTATAAGACACCCAACACACAAATTTCATAGGAAGGCTAAATGGGTTGCCCTGGAATGCTATAAGCAATGTAACAAATTGATGGCACAATGGAGAAAAATGTAGTCCACACTTTTTGATGATAGAGAAGCACTGAAACCTCAGAAAATAATATAGATTAGTCATTGGTAAAAAAAATCATATAACTATATGATATGGGATAACCTACACTATGCAATAAAATTAAAATAAATATTTCTGGGGCATGATTGCTTTTAGAATGCATAAACAAAGATTCGGTCTTGGGGCAATTTTTTTGGGTAAAATGTTTTTATTGAAAAATGTTTTATGGCAAATTCAAACAGCAATTCATCAGGGCAATTATATTATAAGTACATCTTTCTTCAAGACTACACTGTTATAACCAAGATACCAAATAATTAACATTTTAAGTTAGGGCCAGAAGGACTGAAAAAGGAAAAAAAGTAGAACTTAGCATCTAAACTTGCATACAGTAGCTAGATCCCCAGATCTGACATGCAGTCTCCCCATCATGATACAAAGCAGCCCTCATGTGGGAAAGGTGCCCATTTCCAGAACCAACACAAGAAGGATTCACAAGGACTTGAACACCTCTTTCCTGATCATTTGCCAGATACTGGCCATTTTCTATTCATAAACATTCTAGCACGTTATTAGACCTCTGGGAAATGCTAGGCTAGAAAGGGTCCATCTTGTTTTGGGCTATAGTTTTTTGTTGTTGTTTGTTTTGTTTTGCTGTGATAAGAGACAGTCTGCACAGATGCTGCTTCCTAGAGATCTGAACTGGTGTGTCTGATCCCAGTAGTAGCTCTTCTGCTGAGATTGAGAGGTTAGTGCCCAAGACCTACTCCATTATCCTGGGGATCGTCCACCAGAAACTTTTTATTTTTGGACACATTAATGCCACATGTAGAAATGTATCCTTTTCCACTTTATATTTAAGACAAGTGAGATCAAAATCCAGCTTCACCTTACGAAGCTACTCAGAGTGTACTAGGTCCTGTGAAGACAATTGTACTGTACTTGTCTTAATGTATTATGCCTAGCTCCATATTGGATGTGATGGATTGCCTTCTGCCATGCTGCCTCAGATATGGGTTGCAGCAACTCTGCTGCCCACTATTCCTTAACTGAAGACAGGAAATCAGGGCATTCCCCCTTTTTGAGGCAGTTATTAATCCAGAGGACTGGCTAAATAATTTTAAGAAAATGTTTAAGCTCACTGAAGTACCTACTAAACAATTGGTTCTTAAAGCCTTTAATGTTACTACTGCCTTGAAAGGGAATTGCCCTATTTGGTATAATTCACTCCCCAAGAAGTTAATAATGCTATAATAGCTCAGAATTTAAAATAAAACAAAGCTCTGGGAGTAGACAATATGGCTGCAGAAATATACCAGCTGGATAGTGAGTAGTGGACAGAACTGTTTACTCCTATTTAATTACAATGTAGAATATGAAGTTATTCCCATTTATTGGCTAGTAGGGTTAATTGTTACCATACATAAAAAGGGCCCCAAAATAGCCCTCCAGAATTAATGGGTCAATATCCCTCCTCTGCATTTGCCTGAAAATATTTACAAGGTTAATTCTCTAGCAATGGATAAAGGAATATAATATTCTATCTGATTTCCAAGTAGGCTTCAGGAAAGAAAGGAGCACAATTAATTTAATACTATCAGTAAAATACATCATTGAAAAAATATGTCAACATAAAAAAGGAACATGTATAGCCACCTTCATTGATATTAAAGCCACATTTGAAAGTATAAGTAGGGAGATTCGATTGTTTATTCTGAAATAAAAGGTATAAATGAAAACTACTTTAAGTGATTAAGTTGTTCCACAGAAATATAAAAGCATGTATCCAGTACAAAAAATGGAGCTTTAACAGATGTTACAGAGGTGCAATGTGGAGTCAACCTAGGCTGCCTATTGGTGCCTATACTTTGTAATATCTATAATCATGTATTAGTAACTGAATTTTAAGGTACAAACACATTTATTAAGGCAATTAATAGTATTCCATTTAAAATCATGCAGGATGTGGACAAAACAGTAATACTTTCTGAAATGTCTCTGGGCTTGAAAAAGGGAAATGCAAACAACAATGGTTGCACTAAGAAAGCTATAACTTAATTTAAATGTTACCAAAACTAAGAGTTTGGTCTTTGGGTATAAAAAAAATTGAAAAACTGTGATATCTATAATGAGTCTTTCTCATAAGTTACATACTTCTTCTTGAAGTCTGGTTTAATACACATCTTTCTTGGAAAACACATATTGACTTTAATATCTTTGTACAATCTGTCTGTCAGAAAATGGTCGATACAGATGTTCTCACAAAAATTCAAGATTCGTGGGAGTGTCCTTTATGCAAGTAAATAAAAATACTTATTATTTTATGGAAACACACAGCAGAAGAAGACAATCTACAAATTAGGATTTGAAATCCTAATTAATTCTGGGAGAGGTCGTGTGTCCTTTAGATGACTTCCATCCCATTGTATGTGATGGAAACAACCCACTTACTGTATCTCATTCTTTTTGAGTTCATTAAGTTGAGAAAAGAAATGGAAAAATGGCTACCACCAGTTATTAAACTAATGGGACAGCAAGGTTAAAGGAAAAAAATACAAGTCTGCTTTTTGCTGAAACAGAACCCTTGCAATCTCTATTAGGTAATTTTGGCTCTCGGGCTGTTCAAATATTAAATACTAATTCAAGAATATAATTTTTATTTATTTATTTATTGATTGATTTAAAATCGGTAACCAGGAAAAGCACGCTAAGCCAAGGCTCATTTCAAGGTGTGACCCATGGAAGGGGTAACATGAACAAACAATGGAATACAAAACAGCAAAACAGCAGTGAAGTAGCAGAAAGAATTTAGGATTGTATCCAGTCTAGCAAGGAAAGTGGCTGGAGCAGTGCCATAGACAACATCAGTATAATCAATAACAGGAGGGATCATTTTAGATACCAAATCACGGTGGGTGGGGAGAGGTAGACCATTTTGTGCCGATATAAGACTGCAAGCTGTGGTTGGAGTTTGGTACAGATGGCGCTTATGTGGGTTGTGAAATCAAAGTGGTTATCCAGCCAGATAATAGTTAATTATAAAGGATTTCATGCATCTGTATTATCAAAATAAATGTGTATGCATCTATTACAATCATGTTTTCAAGATTTTTATGTACATATAATTCTGAGTCTCTTTTTAATGTAACAACATTTTTAATGCACACTTTTGTAACAAGAAACTTGACTTGACTATTCATAATTATTCTGCTACTTTCTACTGGAGTTCCACTAGCACTGTGGTGTGACCACAACATATAGAATAGTGGATGATTGACCATCCACAACAAGGCTGTGTTTCCATCGAGGGAGTCGATGGTGTCACAGAAACCTCGAGAGTGAAGCTCGAGAGGTTTCTGTGATGCCATCGACTCCCGAGATGGAAACACGGCTTTCGTTGTGGATGGTCAACCATCCACTATTTTATATAGTATATGGTTCCTCAATGTTCACATTCCCACATTAAAACTCGTCATTTTGTCATTCTTGCAGTTCCCTACCTAAAGCTGCAGTCCTCCGTGATGCAGTCCTGCCGCAGAAGTTAGCGGTTCTCCCGACTCCTCGCTGAAAATCCCACTCTGCTTTGGCATCGGTAACTGTGCCACTAGATTTAAACACATAAAAATAATGAAAACTGACAGTTTGGGCACACGGACATGACAATATAGTCCGTGTCCAAACTGTACTTGTGAGCTGCTTGCCTGACCGCTCGCTAAGTGAAGCCGCCATTTTCTCTAGCGTTTTTTGAATCCCCACTGTAACTCAACCAATCAGGTGGTAGGGCAAGTCAGAAAAGTTGTTGTACTATCGATGTGACGTCAGAACGATAGTACAACTTTTTTGTCCTTTGAACTGTCCTACAACAAGAATTTGAAAGCCACTGCTTTCTAGTCACAATAAGCCATAACCATATACTATATATTTTTTACTATGCCTTCTGTTTCTATTTACTTAGTAATACTGACCACTGTTTCAAGCACAGTAAAGCATCATAAGTATTCTGATAAACTGATATTCCGTTTGCATTATGGTTCCCAACTCCGTCTTGTACCCCCAGATCTGAGACTAAGCGAATGTCTGTACCTGCTATAAATATAATCGCATCCCCCTCTGTAATCTCTGCATTAATGGGATCACCTATGCCACAGCAACATATAACAGCAAGATGTAAATTACAGCGCCAGCAATTTACCAGCAGCAAGTGCAGTGCACTGATATTCTGCTGTCAGGGAATTCTAGTGCCTTACCCAAGGACGAAACTGAGATAACAGCACAGCAACCTGCACATAGTAGTGGGACACCAAGAAAAGATCTACAGCATTAGAAAGCAATGGAAATGCATATCATTCCCCAAAACAGGGGGCCTTTGCCCCCACACACCACAGAAATTATTATAACAAACTCCACATCCTAGAAAGGTGGTGAGATGGAACAAAAACCCAGCGCTGTCACTTCTACATTCAGCATACCGAGTGGCAAAAACTTAAGACAGCCTTAGAATCCTGCTGCAATATCCTGGCAATGTAATTACAGTGCCAATAATGAGTTGGCACATTAACAGGCTACTGTATCGATGTGTTCAGTGCACTGACCTGTACACATCTACTGTACAATACTGTCTTGCACTACAATTTATCCAAATGGTGCCCTTTTCAAACTACTGGACTACCATGAAAATGAGGTGTTGCTTCCCATTGGGGACATTCCATCATCTGTATAATACAAGGTTCATATAAATAAATAATAAACATTCATGTCACACACACATACAGTCACAGATACACACACACACACACACATATCCAATCTGTAGAATGTTACAATAGAGCTATCTTCTTTTGTGTAGTAGCTGGTTAAATTTTTGAGGCAAGACCATAAGGCTGTCTTTTCAAACGTATGGTCAGGATTCACATAACAGGACTGAAATTGCTATAGCTTGTATCTTGATTTGGACTTAGAAATAATGTACTGAATCCATAATGTAAGTCTGATTTTAAGACTAAATCAAAACTGACAGGCTTGTATCCATAGTGACTGGAGGTTCCTCATTTTGGAAGCATATGTGTATCCCAAAAAGGGGACAAGAGTATGGGATACCCTCTCACTATACATGCACACTGTTTATCAGTCCATGGCCTGTCATTAAAATGTGTTCAACATCCACCACCCATGTTCTACTCAGTCACTAAGCCCACTCACATCAGACCCTTGGCCCTCAAATACTGTTTTTCAAACTTTACCGTCACATCCCTACAACTCATAGAGTTAATGCAGCAATGCAGTCCCACAAGCAGCTCCACCTTATGTCCCTCATCATGCACTATCCATCACTTTTTAACAGGGATGATATTGCCTTGCCATTTCTGCTCCAGCTAACTTTTGACAGAGTTACAGAACAGCAGTGGTGGAGCTATTGGACAGATCAATAGTGTCAGTCCATAACTGAATGGTATAGAGAGTACAGAGGTATGTCAACCCTGTTAAAGAGTTATAGCCAGGGCACAGTGAGATACATAAAATGGGTGCTGCTTGGGGTCCATGAATCTGGGTGGCTTTAGTAAGTGGGTAGGATGCAGGTGGGAGACTGAATCCAGTGTCTCTCTTGTATAAAGCATGGAGTGGGCTTGTCAAGATGAGGGATGTAGGGAGTGGATATTCACAATATGTTACTGGAGGACCAAGGATCAAGCCTGCAGAAGAACTGCATAGTGCAGAATGCAGTAAGTGTCTATGCACCCCTTAGCACAAAAAGGAGCATTTATATAGTGCTTTTCATACACATTGTATCCAAAAGCACTTTGCCAGCAAAGAGGTACTGGTAGTGATGTGACAATAAAAGTGTAGTGGCAGTCATTCTGCACATCAACACAAACAGCCTTGGACATTTGCATGAATTAGTTTTATGGAAAGGAGAATGTTGGCTAGGCCACTAGGGAAATTCCCCTACTCTCCTGCAGGGGGACTTGCTACTGTCAGTCTCAGGCTGGTGACTGAGGAGAATGGTCATCAGTTGTGGTCGGAGCCATGGCCTGAGTCTCCATTTGTGATTATGGAAGAGCCTTGCGAGTAGATTGCCGAAGCTGTGGGTGATGCTAAAAAGGAGAATCAGGATGTTTCTGCTGGTGACTTTATAAATTCTGGTGTTTCTGAAATAGCACAAATACCTGGAAATTTGTAACCTATAATAGAGCCTTCTGTTGAGTTCAGGGTGTGAGGCATCAACTGGGAGTGTGTAGCTGATTTAGCTTCTCCAGAAACTTCTGCAAAGTCTTCCCTGTCAGCTGCAGCCTCCAACTCTGTCAAAGCATGGTATTGCCTCAGCTGTCTTGGGCTGATGTCGTTGCCACTCACGGCAGAAAGAATGCATAATGCCATTTCTGCTGCCTGAACACAGATGCTCCTTCGAGTCAGTGAGCTGGTAAAGGGATGATTCTTTACTCCACTCTGGCTGGATTCTGAGGATGAAAAATAGATCCAGCCTGGATGTCTTTTTGCAGGGTGAGCTTTTAGAACCTTGTCTTTCTGGACAACCACCTATGGTACCCGAGCATTTGCCTGATAATAACACTATTTCAGCTTCTCCTACTGTTGCTACTGGAGGCCCGGCTGGGGACCTGAGGCACTGTTGCATGATACTACAAGGTCTGATGTGCTCCCTCAATCTCCTAGGCAGGAGAGGAGATGAACTGTCCCTACCTTTTGGACTTTTAAAAACAATAAAGAGGACCAGGTGCCTCAAAGAAATGCGGTCCAACTGCACTACAGGGATGGGCTACGGACCATCCTGCTAGATAATATGTTGCAAAAAACTCTTAAAAGACTCTATGGGATTTGCAGCCTATGATATTTATGCCTTGATTAATATCAGAGCGAGGACACTTTGATATTAGCTTCAAAGCTTTTACTGGACTTGATGCTTTTGGAGGAAATAGGAAACTTTAAAGCATTTATCATTATGGGTTCCTTTTTGGGCCATTCCCCTTACTAAACCCCCTCTATAAAATGGTTAACCTTCATCTAGGGCTTCCTGGGGTTGAAATCTGCAGCTTGTAGCTGATGCAGAATGCAGCAGCCTGGCTTTTGACTGGTACCTCTCAGTCCAGCCATATTTCATCGGTGCTGGGAGGACTGTACTGGATGCCAGTGCAGTGGTGGATCACATTTAAAGTCAGTCTTCTGACTTATAAAGCCATACATGGACTTGGCCCTGACTACCTGAAAGAGCTCCTGTTCCCTTATTGCCCTGGGCGATCACTCTGCTCAGCTGGTGAGGGGTTGCTAGAGATCCCGAGGGTGTCTTTGAAATCTTCTGGGGCTCATACATTTATGTATGCAGACCCTACCCTCTGGAATTCTCTACCCTGCCAGTTATGGGAGTGCATGACCATGGAGGGATTCAAAAAGGCCCTAAAAATGTATCTGTGGAAGCATGCATTTGGAGTGTGATTATACTTATCTGGTTGCTGTTTTTATTATAATATGTGAAACTTTAATGTTTTACTCTGTACAATGATTTTTTGAAAAGCGCCATAAAAATAAAGTTTTATTATTATTATTTTTTAACATCATGTTTAGGAATGAGGGAGTTAATGTTGGAGATATTTATTTCTGATTAGAAAAATATGTCAAGTTTTGGGTCCTCCTTCTGCAATCATTGATTCAGAGGGCATCTGGATGGGGAGCTGGTGTTTTAAAGTTAAATTGCTGATGCTGGGGGATGAAATCCAGCATATCCCTAATAGTTTCTTTCTGAGGAAGGACAGAGGGGTGGTGTTTTATCCAGGACAACCTAAGGTGTACTACAAGTGTGGTAGTAGCAGACATTTAAGTAGCACTTGAGACAGGGTTATTTGTGCCCTTTGTGGGGACTATGATCACACTAATGCTGTTTGCAGAAGTGTTTATAAATGTAATCTTTGCGAGGAACATGGCCATGCCTATCATCAGTGTCCCTGGGCTGGACTGAACAGACATGGAGGTCTTAATAAAGATAATCTGGTGTCTGAAGCACAGGAAAGATAGGCCTCCTAGGTCAGACCCTCCATGCCAACCCCCATCCCCACCCCCAGCACCCCTGGATGAAGGTATGGATAGACATGAAACTGGCCAGGGGATTCTGCTTCTGAGACCAGTGCAGGTAGTCATTCTGGAACCCCTAGCAAGTCTGGAGAAGGAGTGTTGGGTCTATTATGCCTCCCCCTCTGCTGGTATTGGGGTTCCTTCAAAACATGTCACTAGATTGTCTAATAAGGTTTCTGTCTCTGCTCCCTCTGCCTACCAAAAACTCCTTTGAAGTATTACAGGAGATTGATGGAGGTCTGTATTCTGATACTTCTTCCTTTTGGGAGCTGTATCTGAAATGGAGTGTGAGGAGGATTTGGCAGGGCCTAAGGAAACGAAAAGAAAAAGGGAAAAATGGAAAAACAGATAAAGAACTTATTTAACTTTCTTTTAACATTTTGACCTACTGGCATCTTATACTTGGTCTCTTGCAACACCTGTAGCATTAAAATGTTAAAAGATGGCTGGCTCGGTTTAGTTTTCTTCAAACATTGCGATCAGACATAATTCATTTGCAAGAGACCAGGTTTAATTCTGTTCTTGATATTACACAGTCCAAACGTTTATGGCCCTGGGGTCCTTCTTTTTGGTAATTTGGGGAGGATATGGCAGATGGGTTGTTTATTCTTTTTTGAAAGCCTGAAGTACGTGTGCATCATTTTGTAGACCTGGTACCAGGCACAGCCATGATACTTGACTGTACTTTTAATGTTTTTTTCCTCAGGCTTATAAATACGTATGCACCTCAAAGTAAAGTCCCAGACTTGATTGTTTAATTAGATTAAACCTTTTCTTTTGCTAAAAATTGATAATCTGGGGGGTGACATGAACTGTAGTTTGGATGTTAAAATTAAGGATAATATGCAACAGAAAATTTATTGTGATTTTCATGTTTTAAAGGGTATACTAGAAACAGTTATGTTGCATGATGCTTATAGGTCTTTATACAAAGAGTGTGAACTACGTATCAGAGACATGCTTTCTCCACTAGAACTGATTATTTTTTATTTCAAAACTTTACATGCTTTAAAATGACTGTGTCTCTTAACAAGTTTATGGATCATAATATTTTACACTGTACCCTTGGTATGGGGAATATTCCACCTAGTTTTCCTTCAGTTCCAATGTGATGGAAGTTAAATTCCTCTTTATTGCTACAATCTGAAATTAAACTACAGGTAGAAAGATACCTCCTGTTTAGGAAGTCAGTCGCAGATCTATTTAAGGATTGGGGTACTTGGTTGATGGACACCAAATCTGACATTAAGACCCTCTTTTTGAAATTGGGAAAATGTACCTGCAATAAGGATATTTTGTACCTAGGAAATAGGGATCACTTGTATAAATTAATGTCTCTTCCTAATGTTTGTAACTGCAGAATCAAGTCATAGATAGATCTTATTAAGGAGAAAATGAGGGCATACCATTTTTCTAGGGCAGCATCATTAACCACTGAATTTAAATTTAGGACTAATGCTCAACCTTTTTCTGATCCCTTTGAAGCTTGCAAATTTAAAATGGGGCATAAAGTGATGGAAGGTTTATTTGATGCTGCTAGGGTTTTAAGCATATGGAGGCTGAGCTATTAGATATTTTAAATGATGTGCTGGATAACTCTTTGGGGATGGCTTATCTTCCTGGGTTTACATGGGATTAGGTACTGACCTGTCCTACCCCTATGTTATTGGGGAAGACCTTTCATGATATTGATGACCCTATTACCCTTTCAGAAGTTTTGGATGCCATCTCTCTCTTATGAGATGGTGTTTCACCTAGGAAGGATGGTCTGACTAATAAATATTTTAAAACATTTAAGGATGCCCTTGGTGGGATTTTGGTGGACACATATAATGACATGATGACTTCAGGGAGGGTCTGTTTGAGGTTCACAAATGCCACTATGATTTATTTATTTAATGGGGGTGATAGGAAATATCTCATGAATTGGAGGTCAATCAGTCTCCTGAACACTGATTACAAGATCTTATCATATGTTATATATATTAGAGATAATGAAAATAAATCAGGGTAATCAGAAGTTTAGAATGTTTCTTTCTATTTTTAGTCTGAAAAACTGAAAGATTACTAGAGAAAGTTTTATTGTTTCATTCTTCTTCTAATATGTGTTATTGGTAACAAAAGTATTTTTTGTTTAGAAAGTGTTTTTCGTGAATGTCTGTCCCTAACGCTTACTGAAAGCAGGAGTCTGAAGCTCAGCAACTGGTTTTCCTGTCAGCTGACAAGACAGAGATGCCCGTGGAGATTCACAAAGCAATCACAAGAAGTGCTGCTGCCACTTCAAACTCCTGCCTAAGTGACAGGGACAGACATTCGCCTGAAGGAAACACTTTCTGGGCAAGGTACTTTTTTTTTTGTTACCAATAGTACATATTAGAAGAAGGGTAGTGGGAGCAGATGTCAGTGCATACAATTGAAGTGCTCTGTTTTTTTTTTTTTTAGACTGAAGTAGAAGGAGCATTCACAAACTGCACTTGTTTGCCCCGATTTGTTTTCATTTATCTCTGTGTTTTTTTGGTTTTTTTTTACAACCTGAACTGGAATGAAGTAATGTATCCTGTTGGGCGGGGACCGAAATAAGCTCAGAGCCTGAAGGGTCTCTTCATTCAGCACTCGGTCGCTGTTCAGGGAATGCTCACCTATAAATGACATCACTTGCGATGTAGTCTGGCAGCCAAAGGCAAACCATGAGAAAACTATACAGGGAGTGTGTGGCATGGCCATTGCAGTCAGAAGTCGGGACACAAACTGTAAATGACAAAATAACAACAACCTTATTAAAAAAACATGTCTCAAGGAGTTAGGATCCACAGAAAAAGACAACTATGTCAGGAGCTCTTTAACTAATATTGGTTAACATTTAGAACTGATACAAAGTATGTGCTACAAACAAATTTTAAACTTGCAGAGAGATTTCCCTACAACTCTGTTAAAGAGTGAACTGAAATTAAAATCAGTTACAGCACTAGCCCTTATCAGAGCAATTACTTGGTAGGGGAAAACTGTCTCTCTAAAGGAGGATAGAACATTATACAAGTGCTGGCTGGATAGCCTAAATAATAGAACCCCTACTTCATGGTTTTGCAAATTGAATAGCACACTTCAAAGAATGGTGTTGATAGATATTTGGGACCCCTATGCCATGGTTACCAGTAGCAGCTTTGTTTCTATTGCCAGTCAAAGGATATCAGGTTGTTTTCTTCAAGAGGAAGTCACCAAATTAACTGACATTCCAATGGCTAAAATGTTTGGTAAATTGAAAGTTCCAGGGAAAAATGACAAATACTTACAATTCTGTAAACAAGAAGGCCATAGAAATGCACTTTTCAAGTTCAGGTGTGAGTCATTATTCAAAAAAAGATGACCACTGACAGGGTCCTTTAATGTTTATGCTTAAAGCTTTGTAAATGTATTACTGATGTACCTTATGTACAAACTGTTATGCATTTAACTTTTGGATGGGTCCTAACTGAGAAGTTGAGGAT
This sequence comes from Neoceratodus forsteri, assembly GCA_016271365.2. Lineage (NCBI taxonomy): Eukaryota > Metazoa > Chordata > Ceratodontiformes > Ceratodontidae > Neoceratodus > Neoceratodus forsteri. Next base: position 677,115,583 of record CM028135.1, read on the forward strand.
AAAATGGCTTTTCCCCATATCGTTATCTGTTACATCAATATTTGATACTGAGTCAAAGTTGCGGCTGCTGGAAAGTATCTACTTTTGTGACAATGATAGTCATATTTATTCTGCTGCCTATTTTGGTTTTCATGCCCTAACAATTTTATAGTATCTATGCCAAATACATATTTTACACTTGTGTCAAAGTTTATATTATTGGATAGTTTAATTTTAATTTTTTCAAATGTATGTGAGAAACTATTGTTTTATGCATACAGATATCAATAAACTGAACTGAGCTAACTGCAAATCGAAAAATCTTAAATTCAAAAAACCAGATTAGAATTTTACAAATCTGATTTTGTTCAGAGGATTCTGAGCAACCCTACTATAAATCAATGAAAAAACAGAGCCGCTACTCGGTATGTGGTGCACAAAGTACCAGTTAAATCGAGAAATCATAAACTCTGGCACACAGTGACACCAGGATAAATGCATCTATAAAAAAGCAGGTAGTCTTTTATTTTAAATCCAGCATACCCTCATAGCAAAAACATGGAGCAAAAAAATTCAACATTTCACGTAGATGCACTTGCGCTTTGATATAGCGCAGGTGCATCTGCGTGAAACGTTGAACTTTTTTACTCCTTGTTTTTGCTGTGAGGGTATGCTGGATTTAAAATAAAAGACTATCTGCTTTTTTATAGATGTGTTCATCTTGGTGTCAGTGTGTCTCCTACTATTAATCACTCCAGCTAGCTCTAATGGTATATAATAATTGTATACAGAGGAGCCAGCTATGATCACAACGCAGCAACTTGCAGTAAACTACATGTTACAAAATACTGCATCACAAAAAGACTTACTTGCCATTGAATTGCACTGTTCCCTGCAGTATATTGCAGCATTTTGTGATACACTCCAGCATTACTCTATCATATCCTGACTGCCTGCGGCCTTGTGACCGAACCATACCAGGCGTTAGTAAATCCCATCATAACCCACAGCCTGTCATAGTTTATTGTTTAAACAATCCTATAGTTAAGCCTGTATTTTAAATAGATGAAATACAATACAATCTGGTCCTATGTCTTTTCAATACAGTACACTATGTCAAGGTTATTATGGTAAATATGTTTACAATTAGAGAATACAATTTTTTTCAGTTGTCCTCCACAGAATTTACCATTCAATTTGTTCCAGTATCCATGCATTTTATATAAAACCTTTGATGAGGATTGGTGGACCTTATGAGTCAATTGTTTATGATATCACAATACAGTACTTGCCACATGACAGTGATGTCACACACAGATGATATCAGAGGTATCCTGTTGACAAATAGAGTTTTTTTGAATACTGCAGTTGTTGATACATTAATAAAAAATCTGGAGGACAATAAAGAAGAATCCAACTTCTATAAATGTGTAAACAATAAAATAATGCATGACACAGCATGCAGTGATAGCTATTACCACATGCCCGAGGGAAGTTGTAAGGCTTGGGACAAACGTTACTTCATCCACCTGGGAAATGCAATACAATGTGTCTCACTGCACACCCTCAGTTGGGTCATTATTCTTATAAAATGGCTAGCTTGGGCATAACAATGCCTGGGCAAAACATTTAACAACTTAAAAACAATATACAACTGACAATGGGAATGCAACTGCTAATCTGATTGACAATCAAGTGTAAAGTAAACAAACCTTACAGCAGAGTCATGCAATATGGTGCAGCCATCAATGACCAGCCTTTTCTCACTGCCATTTTACAAAGCAATTTTAAAAATCTTATTTTAGTTGATGTTAAAGAATGGAATTTCAAAAATTGGTTAGATGTGCACCCTTGTTCTAATATAATTGTACAACTTGCAAAAAAACCTTTCTGCTGCAGTTGCTAAAACGTGCTTCCACTTAAATTATAGAAAAAGAGATGCACACATCATTGTGTTTGCCATAAAACAGGTACAACTGTCACAAATGTTTCAGAATATTTGAAAATAGCATTCCAAGGTTTGGTGTACTTATTTTTATGACCGCCCAACTCAGAATTATGAATCGGGCCTGCATCAAGCTTTTTAAAAATCCAGCCCCTACTCTTTAATGCCCCTATTCTCCATATCCAATGAATCCTGTTAGTAGAGAACATGGAGGATCCACTTAGGTTTTCCACATACAAGGGTTGTATGTGATCAGCTTTTTATATTCACAAATGCTATGCACAGGCACTATTGCAGCCCTTACACATTACATGGGGGAGTAGCTAGAAAGAGTCATAGCTCCTAGTCCCACTTATATGTTGTCATGGTCCATAAAAAGTAATAGGCCCTGCAGAACCAGGAAGGCATCATGCAGAACAAATGGTCACTATGCAGTGTGGGTAATGAATAAAAAATTACTGGGGAACCCATCACCTTTGATGTAGGATCAGACATAACTGGTAGGGTTCAAGGGACATGTTTCCTTATTATTGGTTCCATTTATACACCTTCTTTAGTCAGTTTTATGCATTTTGGGGGAGCTACAAGTTACACAGAAGCAATCTTCCCCATTTTCTCCTAGAAATAAATCAGTCATTTACTGTTATTTCAGTCCAGGAACTGAGTTCTTCTGGGTCCCCACATTTACACTACTGCCGATGTTCAATACATGAGTGTGCATAGATGTCCTAACATAGAAGAGGCAGCATACGGGGAAAGGCTTTGGAGTCACAAACAAACTGCAAGCAAGGTTAATGAGTGCTGAGTTGGCTCTTTCCTAGGTCTCATCCAAATTGGAAGCTGGCAGTTTGCAAGCAAAAACATGGTTTGTAAATACTGTACTTGCAAAGGCAAGACAGAAGTGCATGCTAATGAACGATGGTCATGAATACAGGTCCTCACCAGTGACTGGGTTTGAAAACAAGTCCAGAATGCTTCAGGGACAGTGGAGGTGGAAGCAGTTTGAGAATCCCAGAGGATGCTTTGCTCAAACTTATACAGTGATAAAGTGATTCTAATGGGATTTGAGCATATGCCTTCAAATATTAAAGTTTTTTGTTAGCCCCTAGACCACAAAGCCAAAACTCACATCCCACTTCTCATACATACTCAGCACTGGAGCATGTACATAGCAACAATATCTCTCACAACACATTACGCTGTAAATGTGACTTCAGTGCAAGTAATTAATGCAGGAATAGTATATTGGGTCATATTACTCCATGACCTTTGGCACAAGCCAGCATCTGGCCAAACCTTGAATGTCTCACACCTGGCAGAACTTCCCTCCTTCAAATACATTCCTGGGAGTTTGGGTGGACTTTCATCTTGACTTCATATGGTACCATCACAGAAAACTACTTCCGAAGTGATGTTTACTCTACACAAGAAGGTTTGAATTCCTCTTTCTTCCTGCCAGATGATTATAGTCAAAATCATTATCTAGGCATTTGACTACAGGGAAGTTGTGTAGAGTAACTTCTCCTAAACCACTATGGCCAGACCAGACCCCTCTTCCTGCTACTTTCCTCCAAATTATCCACATCATATCTGCAACTGTACCCTCTACTTCTGATCTTGCCTTTCCCTTATTTGAGTAGAGGCACCTTTCTCATTGTATCTTCATTATTTCCAAATTCTGGTTTGGTACCCTTTCCTGCTACCTTAACTCTATCCACACCTGCTCTCCTCTTACTCTTCATACTCTGCATTCCACAACCTGTCGGTCCTTCTCCCTTCCCACCCAAAAAATGTTTATGGTGAAAGCTGCTGTTCCCTTCTTCAGACTCCTTCTCCGGTCCCTCCTTCCCCTTCCCTCTGCTCTAAACAGCCTACGCCATTACTCACATCTGCTCCTTCATCAAACTCCCTCCCTCCCTCTCCTGGCTATCACATTTTCCCAATTCTTTTTGCCTTCTTGTCCCCTTCTAGCTTCTTACTAAGTCTACATCCCTCTGAGAATTTCAATGGTTAATTTACTTGCAGTCCTTCTTGTCTTTTCTCAGTAGCAACCTGGCCCCATATCCCAGTATGCAGTTTGTATTTCCTCATAGTATTGTGACTCTATTTTGACCTGCATTTTGAATCTTATAACCCTGCTACAGTATATAACCTGTACTGTAACTGTTACTTTATTCTAAATGCATTACCTGTATTTTTATCATAACAGGTGCCTGAACCAGGTACAGCATATTATTTCATAGCTTGCTGTTCTTTTGTTTACCCTTCAACCTCTCCCTAGGGCATACTTGGAAATGAGCTGCTCACAGCTCAATGAGCTCTCATGGCCAAATATTTAAAAATAATAAAACAAAATAGAAATTAGTAATAGCTGAATATCAACCATCATAGGTTTGCCTCCTTCTATTTGTGCACCTAGAAATTATAGCAACTTTCCAAACCACTTTCTAAACCTCAGGTATGTGTGCCATGGTACCATGGAGAGAGGTCTGTGGCTAACCAATAGGTGATTATGCTAGCAGAAGCTGGGGGACCTTAGCCAATCATGCTTCACAGCTTTGATCAGTCTGGTCTGTTAAAGGTGTGTATGAGAAATGATGGTTCTGTCTTGCACATAACCACGGTTGTGTTTCCATCATTACATTCATCACAAGGATATGAAAACTATACACTTGTAATTGCATCAAATAACCTTTTTTGTTTTTGAGTGGCACTTAGACTATAGGGTGATCTAAATTGGCAAATTATACTGGCGTTATATATCACAGCAGTCTATATGTATGACAGCAGCTACATTCTCTTCAGCAATATTGAAGTGCCTTTTCCTGACTGCAGGGGACCATTTTAAATGCTGTTCTCAAATGCAGCAAGCAATTTCACATTCAGAAGGATCTTAAACATTTCTTTGGTATGTGATGAATATGGGGCATTCTTGGGCACCTTATAAAAAAATGATGTGTTTTAAGCACACCCTCCACCCATACTGCGCTAAGTTTTGTCTTCTACAGTTGAGATCTGCATCACTCTTTACTAGACTATAGACTAAATTCCTCACAGTTACATAATTTTATGGGGAAGTTATGCTTCAGTTACCATATGTAAAAGGCACTTTACTAGAGAAGAAACATGATGCTATCACCATAGGTGCATATCACCGATTGATGTACTTTGTATTCTCAAATTATTTACTTAAGGCTACCATCAGTTAGGTAAAACTATATAAAACTAGTTAGAAGAAGCAGTAACTAGGAAGGTTTGCAAGAACATGTTAACAATACACAAAGTCAGAGTTCATTTTTTTTGACTGAACATTGCATTTTTGACCCTTCAGAACACAAAAACAGCCATACTGTGTACTGTACACTTAGAAGATCCCTAGTGTTCTTTAAATCCACTATGCCAGGGAACTCTGCTTTAAGTAAAGCAGCAACATCTTAACTTGCAACTGTATTTTTTTTATAAATATAGATACATATTTTTTTTAAACTCCATTGAAATAGCAAGATAAAATGCTATGCTGGCCATTTCTTCCACAAGTTACTGCTACACTAAACTGCTTCCAGTCCAGGCCACTGTTCAGACCATTTAACATAATGATGCTATCAATGAAAATGTCTGGAGACAGATACAGTATATACAAGTAGTCAGTGCTGTCACAGTTGAGAGGTGCATATTGGTCCTGTATTGCACAACCATCAATACCTGCATACACAGAACCCTAACTACACTGTTGGGGGAGGAGTCTCACCTGGCAGTTAAGTCCCAATGCAAATATTATTGACAGATATTAGTGGCTGCAAACAGGGGTTTTGCCCACTAACATGCTGGAATGTGGCACTTACTGAGATGTGGACATTACAAAGCACCAGTCACATGGTGCCTTGCCAAGCCCAGAGCCCCTGTTTATAGGCATTTCCTCCTCAGTTTCTCAACCTAGATTGTACTTTAAGGCTTACTTATAAGCCATTGGTCAATTAATTTTCTATTCTCACAATGGTCATCCCTTGAGGTCTAGTTGCCCTCCATCTGCTCTACAAAATTTGCTTTGTCCCTTTTTCCAGTGGAACCCCCTCTTTTGCCTCATTCTGCCATGTAATTTTGTTTTATGGTACCTCATCAGTCTTAGCTCCTCAATCATCCTACCTGGCCTTGTCATATCCATGTACCACCCTGTAGAACTTCAGCAGTTCTTCAGTAATGGTGGCACTCTGGCATGCAGTAAGTGGACTGGGGAGCCGACAGGTGCGCAACAGATAATTTGCACGCATACTGACTGAGAATATGTAAAATTAATGGACGTAGAAGTCTTTAAGAATTTTAACTAATTAGCCACCTGATTTTTAAAACAAATTCTGGCCAGAGCCAATAGGGTTGCATGGAAGGAATTTAGGGTAAAACTATTGAAAGAGCCTGTGTTAGCAAAATCTAATGCAGGCTCATAAATTTGTTGTTTTGTAATATTTGTACGCCAAATTTTCAACATAGCCTTGTTATGACCATGCCTCATGAAGAAGGGCAGAGAAAATGTTCAGCTCCTGGCACAAAGGTGATTTTGTACAGGGACTGAGAAATCAACTGTCCGGATGCAAAAACACATTTTGGTCCAGAGCTGAAAAATGACAGCTGTCATATTCATAAGGTGAAGTAAAGAAATGGCTATGCTGAAAATCTGGGGTAGAAATATTAAATATTAGAAAACTTAAGAGCCTGTATTTGCAAAATTCAACATAGCCGCATAACTTTTTTTTTTTTAAAGAGCAGCCAACCCCTTCAGGAAAACTTTAACAAAGCATAATATTAAGACCCAGTTCAGCTTTTATTTCACATTAGTTCAGTATTTTTCCTCACTATTATTTATTACTTGGGTCATTTGCATAAAAACATGATCTTTTCTCCTGAATAATTTATCTGTTCCTGTTGCTTTTTTTTTTTAAACTCAAGATTATTAAGAAAGTTTCTTGTTTTTCTCTACTGTCACATTACAGGTCTCATTGTAAATACATTTCTTTTTCCTTTTAGATTACTACCATCAGTACACAGATTGACAACACTCAGAGTCCATGTCCAAGATTTGTATTTCATTCAATGTCCACTCAAGTCCATGTTCTCTTCCATAAAAAGGAATAGATGGAGTAAATAAAGATTAAAAAAAAGAGTACTCGTGTGTGTGTGTGTGTGTGTATGTCTGTTTTATCACATCCCTCCTACTATATGAAAGTGAGTTCAAGTACAATCATGACCCTTAACTGAGCAAGCAAACTGTTGGGCTATAACAATGTGGCTGTTGGTACTTTCTCCAGAGGGGAGAAGGGGAAAAAAAAGGAAAAGCAGGACACAGAAACAAGAACAACAAGGGGGGAGGGACAAAGGCTTAACCCTACCCTCATCACCTCTCCTTACCTCATATCAAAAGATGGGCAGAAAATCATGCACCGGGAGAGGGACACCCATTCACAATCTTCAGGGGCCCCCCATTATGACCTAGGAGACCCATTGCCTAGTCTTTTGCCAATACTGCCTCCCACGCTATCCATCTATTCCAAATACTTTGGAAGGACTCTGTCCAGAGATGTAGACTGCCTGTAACAGATTCCATGTCCATGATTTGATTTACCATATTTATCCACTCTTTCCAATTTGGGGGTTCAGCCATCAGTCAGTGAGCAGTTATACATTTCAGTGCTGCTGCCACCAATGCAAGAGCCAGCTTCCTCTCTGATGGGGGAGGCCTACCAGGTTAGGAATGCCAAGCACCCAATCAGTGGGCTGCAATACCACTCTTGTTAAAAGAATTTCTTGTATAGAAGCTCCCAACCCTCTCCAAAAGAGCGACAGCTCCAGGTGGCTCCAAAAGATATGCCAGTGTGAGCCAATTTGACCACATTGTCTCCAACACTGGTCAGAGTTGGTGGCTTGGAAATATTTGGCTATACAGTAGTGGGGGGTCTGAAAAATCTAACCATCATCCGCCAACAGAATTCTCTTCAAGTTTGTGAGGAGGTTACCCTCCAACCCAGCCTCAGTCTCTTAAGCCAGTCAACCCTCTTAATTTGACCATAGGTCTCCCTCTCCCAGGCCTGTCTGATGCTCTCTAGAGGGCTGAGGTCCTTCAGCTTCAGCAGATCATGAACTCTCAAGATGCCTTAAACCTTTGTGCCTGAGGTGGATATGTCCTTGATAAAAACCTCCCATAAGGCCCCACTTTAGGGGGGCCAAGTTGGCCTCCAATCCTATGAAATGTCTGACCTGCAAATATCTATAAAAGTCATATTTCTGCAGAACAAATCTTTCCTTCATCTGCTGGAAAGACATGCAGTTACCCTCCCCCCCAGGAACTGGGCAAAGTAGGACAGACCCCTACCCACCCATCTTCCATACCCTGAGTTTAGTCTATGGGAAAGGAAGTGTGCCTGGTGTCTATAGAAAAACAAAGGACCCACAGCCCCTGAGATCCCCAGACTTCTACCTGCCCCTCTGAGGATTCTCAATGTATGTTGGGTCCAAGGATTCCTAGATACGGTGGGAACTGATTCCCCAGGAATCATAAGGGTTAATGAAAAAAGAGGAAGACCCAAACTGCCTGCCTCATCCATCTGGTACCATCCTGAGTCTGTTCTCTTTTGGGCCCATGTCTCCGCCACCTGCAGCTGATATGACACATAGTATATACAAATGTCAGGCATCCCCAGGCCTCCCTGAACTTTTGTAAAAACAAAAGTGGCCTGTGATATCTTAGGCCTGCCCCCCAAAAAATAACCTTATAAATCCCATTAAACATCTCCTTCCAGTACACTGGAGGAATAGGAAGAGGGAGATTAGTGAACAAGAAAAGGCATCTTGGTAAAAGATTCATTTTACTAGTGTCTATTCTGCAGATGGTGGATAATGGTAATAACTACCATCTAGCCAGATCCCCCTTAGCTAGTGATCACATCTTGTTATAGTTAACCTTGAATAATTTTGAAATGTCCACCATGATCTAGATTCCCAAACACCTAATTTGGTTATTTCTAGCCTAGCTAAATGGAAATGAGGCCAAGAATTCTGGTGTACGCCTGCCTGACAGTCTCAGACCTTTGGACTTAGAATAGTTAATCTTGTACCCTGAGATCGCCCCAAATTACTGAAGTGACCCAAAAAGAAAATAGAGTCATTGGCATACAATGCCAGTTTCTGTTCCCTCCCCACTACCGTAATCCCCTCAATTTCATCATCCCTATGGACTGCCACAGCCAGTGGTTCTAGCCCAATTGGAAATAAAAGTGGGGACAAGGGGCAACCCTATTGGGTGCTACTTTCCGAAGGAAAAGACCTCAAGCTCACTCCAGTCACCTTGACCTGGGCCTACGGAGAAGCATATAAACTAGAGACAATTTTTAAAATGTTGGAGCCAAATCTCATTATCTCCATAGTCTTTTTGAGAAATTGCCAATTGACTCTTTTGAATGCCTTCTCGGCATCCATTGCTATTGCAATTCAAAATTCCATCTCCCCCATTGTGAAGAAACTATATTCAGAAGTCTCCTAATGTTATCTGATAAAAATCTTCCTGCCACAAAGCCCGTCTGGTCAGGGTGAACTATCTGTTGCACTACTGATTGTAAACAACACGACAGCACACCAGTGAATATTTTCATATCAACTTTCAGTAAATAAATTGGACAATATGAGGAGCAGAGCTTGGAGTTCTTCCATTCCTTATGCAGTACTGTTATTCATGCTAACCTCCATCAGGAAGAGAGTCTCACCTCCCTCCTGTACATGTTGAAAGTAATCCAGCATCAGGGAAAGTAGCTCCAAGCCAAAGCTTTTATAAAATTCCAAGGGTAAGCCATCTAACCCAGGAAACTTTCCCAATTTCATGCTATTTATCATCATCTGAATGTCCATTTCCCCAATTTACCTTTCCAACAAGGCACTTCCTCTCCCAATACTTAGAAGCTCCAGACCCTCCAAAAATGTTTGCAATTTCTCCTCATAAGAGGCCAGGTGGTCCTGCGAATACAGATTTGCATAGAACTCTGCAAAGGTTTCTGCTATCCCTAGTGGATCCACTACCTTAGTTCCTCCCCCACCACCCCCCATATTTGGGTGACTGCTCTTGAGGTAATCTGCTTTCTAAGAGCCACTGCCAAAAGGTGTCCAGCTCTATTTCCCTCTCATAGTATCTCTGATTCATACAACTCAGGAGACCCTCCACCTGCTTAGCTAACAGGGACTCCAGGATCCTCTTTGTGGCCAGCCACAAACTCTTATCCTCAGGGTACAGGGTTAACTTGTATCTGAAATCTGCCTCACTGAGTTCGACATTAATCTCTCACTAGATTTGGAGCCTCTGCTGTTTCTGCCTTGAGCTATAAGCAATTATGGCCCCCCTCAGCACTGCTTTTAGTGCGTCCCATCTCATCGAAGATGAAGTATCCTCCTTGGGATACTGAGTCTTGATTTAGTAACCCAATGTTCAGGCACCACACTGGTTTTCTGGGGGAAGGGGAGACAACCAGACCCATCAGAACTGGAGCATGGTCTGACCAGGTCATTGGGAGCCCCTAACACTGTTGGACATTACTCCTATGTTCTTCAGATATAAAACACATGTATATTCCAGAGAAACTGTTATGTCTATGTGACAAAAAAGTATAATCATCTCTGTCTGAATGTTTAAAGTGCCAAGTGTCCACTAGGCCAACCTCCCCCAACAACTTCTTCAGGAAACCTACCAAATGTGGTCTTAACCCACCTCCCACTCTCCCCTTTCTGTCCCTATGTGGCTGCACTACCAAATTAAAATCCCACCCCCATAATATAAATTGCCTCTGTGTCAGAGATTGCTCCCAACATTATTTTTTAAAGGAAACTCTGATTCTCCTTATGATCATTTGGGGCATAAATATTCAGCAGTATACATTTTTGTCCCTAATATTGTGCCTTGATTTTAATGGATCTCCCCCTTGGGCCCAGTTCCACCCCATCACTTTGATCAGTGCATTCTTCCTTATCAGGATAGCTGTGCCCCTCCTATGTGTGTGCTCCAGCCAGTGGGAGGCATAAACCTTCCCCACCCATGATCTCTTGAGTTTACCATGCTCCCTCTCCAACAAATGTGTCTCCTGCAAATATACAATTTTCGGTTTATGCCCGCCCAACTCTTGCAGTATTCTAGATCTTTTTATTGGGCTACTCAGTCCTTTAACATTATATGTAATTAAGGTTAAAGCCATATCTGCCCCCTAATTATTTGCATATTCCCCTTCTTTCTCTTAACCTGTCATCCTAATCTTCTTTGAATCCCCCCTCCTGCCCCCTGCCAATCCTTCCCACCAGCACTGCCACTTTCATCTCCAGTATAGCCCAATATAAACATCTTAAACTCCATAACTAGTAACCTTTGTAAACTCTGAAGTGTTTTGAACCAAGAGAACAAAAAAAAGAGAAAAGATAACTGTGTCCCTTCTAATAGTGCCACCTGCTTCCCCCCTTCTGATCATGAAGGAGGATGGAGTGGTTAGCGCCACCGCCCCTACAAGAGGGCTCTGCTCTGACCACTTGTAGCAAAGATGGAGCATCACTGTCTCAGCATGGTCCCCTAAAGAGAAAGGAAAGGAAAGCAAAAGACTGAAAAGAAAAATTTGTCTTTAGCTTCTCCCTTCCTCATACCCCCCCAACCCAGAGCCCCTCAGAAGAAAAACATTTTTTCTCCAGGTGTTTATCCTTGAAAACAAGGGGCTTGCATCATTACACTGATCTTCATTTCCCCCACTTCTTATCGGCTGGAGTAATTACCCTACCTGCTGCCCAAAAGACAGCCTTCCCCAGCTCTTCAGTAAGAATGCATCACTCTTGTGTTTTTACTTTCCAATTCCCCGGACCAAAACAGACCTTACTGGCCCTTAAAACCCAGACATATCACCTTTCCCCCTCTTCCCCTTCTACTGTTTTCCAGGTTATCTAATCCCATGTAATTTTTAAATTAAATTTCAACTCCCCGGGGCTGTGGCCCACTATAGCCCTCAGCATCATTCCCAGGTGTAGTAAATACATCCATTTTGTCCAAGAATTTATTGATTTAAGTGCAAGAGGTATTCTCTGCTTGAGAGCTCATTGCCTCTGTTGCACACCCCTGAATTATTTGCTTCTGCTTATTTCTCTTCCTTCCTCCAGCTTCTCCACTCTGTGGAAGAGGATGAGTAGAGCCTTGGCCTGCTCCAACCAGATCTTGCAAGTGGTTGAGAAAGTGCTGTAGGTCCATCTCTCCAGTGATCTGCTTCCTTCTGTTCCTGGCTATTTCCACTGGGTACCACCACCTCTGATCCAGTTCCTTAATTGTACTGGTCCAGCATCTTGTCTATGTGTTTGTCCCACTTGGTTAGAATTTCTTTAGCATCAGACAAAGTCAAAAATAAATGAACCCGCTTATCTGTGGTGACTCTCAGAGTAGCAGGGTAATCAAATCTAGCCTTTACAACCTTCTCCTAAAGCCTCCTCATGACAGGTAGTATTTTGCATCATCTAGCCATAGTAATAGAGGCATAATCATGCTCATAAAAAAGCTTTGTGTCCCCAAAGACAACTTCTTTCTTCCCCCATGCTTTCTGCAGAATATCTGTTTTTGTATGATAGTCCAAGAAGGCAATAATAACTGAGCATGGCCTTGCTTTCAGGTCCATAGGTCAGGGACCCAGGGAGCGACGCGAGCATATGATATGCAGCTTATAGTCCGTACACAGGCCCAGCACCTCGTGCAGCAAACTCTCCATAAAGGCGACCATCTTGCCTGACTCTGTTCCCTCAGGCAGCCCATGGATTCTTATATTTATCCTCCTGGATCAGTTCTCAAGGACCTCAAGTTTTTGCTGGAACCACATTTCTCTGTCATGTAACTGTAAGAACGCTCTGTTGTGGAGATCCATTGTGGAAGAGATCTCCGTTGTCTGTCTTTCGAGCTTGGTTATCTGCACTTGCTGGACCTGCTGGGCCTTCCGGAGCTCACATAAGTCCTCTTAAAAATTCCCATTTTTTTTGCTCAACCCCCATAACTCTCTGCATAGTTGCCTGGAAGTAATCGTAATGTCCTCCTCCTCATTGGAACTGGTTTCTGGGGTGGGGAGCATGTCCCTGAGTCTCTGTCACTTGGGGTCTCCTAGTCTAGGCCTGTCATTCCACTGCGCCAGTTGGCCAGTCATAAAGGGTTTATCACCAGTGGTGCTGCAAACTCTTTCAGCCTGCTTCTGATATTTGCCATTAATGCTTCCAATCTTCTATTTTTTGCTAATTTAGCCAGATTGCTTTAGTTGGATGGGGTTGGGTTACCTGGGGACTCTGATGAGCTCAGGAGAATCAGACCACCATGCTCAGTGACATCACTGGAAGTCTATTCCTGTTGCTTTCTCCCTACCTGAGATCATAATGCACTACTTGTGACATCACAGTTACTCCCATGGCAACAGACTGTGATGTCACAAAAGAGGATTCTGTCTTGAAATAGGGAGTAAGCTTTAAAGGTAGAAGAGCTCTAAGGTATTAAGATCATGTATTCTTGCAAAATTCCACTGTTGTAAATAATAGAGAGCACAAATCTATAGAAGGTATATGGAATTAAGGCTGAATTGTACCTCAGTCTTATGTTTTCCAAAGTTTTCTTTGGGGCATCAGCAGCTCTTTAAATATTTTTACACCAAATTTAGAACATAGCCTTCTTAAGACCCTGCGTCATGAACAAGGGCAGAGAAAATGTTCAACTCATGTCCAAAAGATGATGTTGTGCAGGGGTTGCAAAATCACCTTTTAGGATGTAAAAAAAAAAACATTTTCACCAGGATTTGAAAGATGAGAGCTGTCACATTTATGAGATGCTGTAAAGCTATACCTACGTTGTAAATTTGTGGTAACAATATTGAAACTTACTAAAGTTACGAGTTTGCATTTGCAAAAGTCAATGTAGGTTCATAACTTGGTTGTTTTTAAACATTTTTACACTCAGTTTTCAACATAGCAATCTTATTACCCCACCTCATGAACAATGGCCAGAGAAAATGTTCAACTCCTGGCTGAAAGGGGATTTCTTGCAGGGACCATGAAATCACCTTTTGGGGTGTTAAATAAAACATTTTGGCCAGAATTTGAAAAATGCTGTAAAGATATGGCTATGTTGTGAATTAGGAGGAAACGTATTGAAAATTACCAAAGTTACAGGCCTGCGTTTACAGCAACATCAAAGCTCCCCTCCATGTAATATTCTTGCGCCTTTAAAATGTCATTTAAATGTAACTTGAAGTTCAGTTAGAAAATGTCAAAAAAAGACTCCCTTAAACTAAATGACTGCTTCATTTTCAGTGTTTTGCTGTGGTTTTCTGTCCCAGATTCATTACCGAAGAAGACAGTGTTGCACAATTATTTTATTCCCTTTACAAAGTTGACTCTGGAAGTCTTAAGGTCAGTATTTTGATACAGAATACTTCAATTCAGACTTCCAGAGTCAGTTTGTAAAGGGAGCAAATTATGCAACACTGCCTTCCGCACTAATGATTCTGGGACAGAAAGCCACAGCAAAACATTGAAAATGAAGCAGGCATTTAGTTTGAGCCCTTGAGACAAACTTTTTTTTGTACATTTTCTAACTGAACTTCAACTTAGTTTAAATGACATTTACAGTATATTTAAAAGTATGGCATCTGATCCACACCACATTTGAATTATCTAGTTTAGGATAAAAACATTTAAAATCTTGAGACTGGCAAGGCAGCATACAAGCCAATCAAATGTAGCTCAGTAGTGCTTCAAAATGATGATTGCAATGGGCAAAGCTGAATATTTATCTGCCAGCTGATCTGCCTTTCGTTCTGTGACACAGTACAACTCTGAACAAAATGGGAACAAAATTAAACCAAACTTTTACAAGCACATAATGATTGGAACCCTTTTTCCCATTCAATTTTTATGGGGCTATTTCAAGCAAACTGCAACAATTTCAGTTTAATTTTATTATAGAACATATTACACTCAAAACCAATTAACCAAAGAACATCTAACATCTAGATCTATAGTGCACCCTTACCCTTCCTTCAGATGTCTTCAGATAATGGATTTCATATTTAACAATTCAGCAAATTCATGTTTAGCAGACCCTTCAGCTATATAAAACATCACGTACAGTAATAACCACTCCAATTTTTTTTACCAAGAATATATTCTATTCATTTAGGACATTTACCTGTATTTCAGCTACATGATTAGATTGAGTGGGTTAATTTTCAGCTACATTGTGTTGTGACTTTTTCAATCTGTTTATCTCCCAGCACATATGTGTATTCATTTTTTATTTATTTTATTTAAACATTTGGAAATCAGGAAAGGCACTGAGCCAAGGTTCATTTCCAGGTGCAGCCTGAGGATGACAGTAGTGCAGTATAGCCTAGATGTTACTAATGAGCTATGAAAATAAATTTTGTACATCCTGCAGACCTGTATTTGATTTCCACAATGTCCACTTCCATGCATACTGTGTGACTTTCTCTGAGCAAGTCACAATCGACAACAACCTCCATAGTGCTCCTGCGGGCCTTACCTGGTTACCAAATGAAAATAAATAAATAAATAAATTAGTTAAAAAATAAAACATCAAGCAACAGAAACAGGCAATCTGTGCAGCATGCAGAGCCTGGGGTCAGGTGAAGCAAGTCAAACAATCAGAATTGAAAGGCAGAAGAGAGTTGCTGCAGAGGGTGTGAAACATATAATGTTACTGCTGTCTTAGGCAGCATTTCAGGTCATCCAGAGAAAGAGAGCCAGAAATCACAAAAACCAAACTGGCAACAGAGACACATCCCTGTCATTGACTGCATGGGAGCATGGGAGTGGGAATGGGAGTGGGGGAGAGAGAGATAGAGAGAGAGAGAGAGACACATACAAATAGAGAACATTGCAAGCATTCTCAAATAGATGTGCTGCTCTCTCTCTCTATCTCACTGTCACAGCAGTGTCTGTGTCATGCGCTGTTACAGGACCTACAGGTCCCATTGTTCCCTGTTTACTTTCAGATCACCTGTCCCCCTGTCTCTACTGTAGCATCACAGCTAGGGAAAGATGCTTTGGCGGACATGGCACTCTCTACCCATCACCCCATGGAACACTCACCAGTTAGCTGGCCTGCTCCATACAACAGCCCTCTCTCTCTTGAGCTCTGTCCCTCACTCTGAATGACCAAGGTGAACACTCTGTCTTGGTGACTGTGTCCTGGGAAGTCCTTCAATGCTGATGTACTGCACAGGGCAACAGAGCTACAGAGAGAGAGAGAGAGAGAGACACACACACTGTCGGAATTCTGCACGCCTGACTCTTGCTCAGCTCAGCGCTCTCTCCCCCACTTGTCTCTGTCTGCATCCCTAGTCTGATGTGACAACTCACCACCTGCCCCTCACTCTCATTACTGTTTGACCCACTAGGACAGTTTAGCAATGAGGTCTGCTCATACGTCAAAATCTTGTGTGTCTCACTCTCTCTCTCCAATCACTGCCAGAAGTCAGGGGAAGTGCATGAGAAGATGGCTGTGACAGCCACTTCTCCCTATCTCTTTGTCTCAGTCTCTCCACAGTGCTTCTGTCTTCTACACTATGGAGAGGTATTCTGAAACTCTTGCTTGTCCGGGGTCGGAAGGGAATCATGCTGACCTTACTGCTGTCACTCCAATGCAACATTAAAGTATGTGGCACTAACAAGTTAGGGACTTAGTGTAAAACACTTGCTCATCAGGGAGGGGGATGGGGAAAGGAAGGGGGGATTGTGCTGACCATATTGCTGTCACTCCAATCTGACATGAAGGTATGTGGCACTTTTCATAATCATGCTGATTTTTGCAAGCAGCAACACCTCATATTCTACTTAACAAAACTATTGCAATGTGTGCTGTAATGTTGTAGGCTCAAAGTTATCATCTCACTCTTGGTCCCGATGACTGCCATTCAATTCCTCATTCTGCAGCACATAGCACGTTCCAATGGCTCTTCACTGAGTCACTTCATGATACTACGTAGAGCGACTGTACCAGTCGGGTGAAGCATTTCTCCCAACCCATGTTATAACAGCCTATAGAGAGTGTTTCACAGATACAGAGGTGACTCTGTTGTCACTCCAACATGTTGTTCTGTCCAAATGAATGTGGGAGTCCTTTTCTCATAGCAAGAGGTCTGCAGAGCTCCACCCACTGCAGCCCTAAAAAGGATCATACCTCTCTATTACATGCCAAGAACCTTCACAAGATAAAAAATGATTGACTCCATATCTTAGACACAATTTCCAAATAAAATAATTGCACAAAGCAAGGCAATTATGAGATGGAGGCAACAATCCTCACAGAAAGATGGTTGCTATAAGGATACAGAGACATTGTAATACAGGAAGCCAGAAGAAAGTGTATAAGTCTACCAAGGGCAATGATTCTGCAATCATCATTAAAGGCCACAGAAAAGGATAGAGTGGCTAAGAACAGTACTGTACTTTTCCAGACACATTTCAGCAGATTAAGAATATTTTAATTCTCAGTTGGAATGTTTTTCATGATCCTAGACAGGAACAGGAAACACTCAAGGGCAAACCACTTACTGTGGCCAGAAAGGATGGAAGTCTTAAAGACCACCTAACTCTGAAAAACAGCCAAACAGTTTTTCACAGAGTAAATGTGCTATGTAACTGAGACAACTTTTTGCACAGTAATTTCATTAGCACAATATGTGACTAAATAAACCTCTTACTTCTAATCTTTAACAGTTTGAACTGACTAAAACTGAGGTAAACAAAATATATGAGATTAATAGTTTTATTCCCATTTAATGAGATACTACCAGGCTGTTGTAGAAACATTAATTCTGTACAAGAAAATATTTTTTATGTCAGACAGTATTCTAACCACAGTAAAGTTACAGTAATAAAAAAAATCAGCAAAGAATACTATTCTTTTCAATTGCTGACACATTATCTGGGACATGATGTAGATATTAGAGACACTGGGCTCGATTCTCAAAGGGGGCATAGATTGTTGCAAGCTATGCCAGGCAGCAGTTTGCAGCAAAGCCCCATGTGCCAGACACCCCGTGCCTGATTCTCTATCAGGCAGGGTCCTATGGCTTACAGCAGCCATGGTCAGGTGCTAAACAGAGGGCACACCAGGAAGGTGTGCCGTAAGCCTAGGGGCTAGTCTGTGCCACTTGCCTGGTGCTATAGTGATCCCCCACCCTGGATCCCCACTGTCACCAAAAGTAAATAATTTTTCAGAATTCCTTCCTGGTGGTCTAGTGCCCCTCCCACCCTGATCCCCACTGTCACCACAAATTCCTCCCTGGTGGTCTCGTGCCCCCCAACCCAATCCCTGCTGTTGCAGAAAATTGAATAATATTTAAGAATTCCCCACCTGGTGGTCTAGTGGCCCCCACTCCAATCCCCACTGTTGATTAATATAAAATAATATTTAAAAAGTCCCCTCCTGGTGGTCTACTGGCCCCCACCTCAATCCCCACTGTCATTGAAAGGTAGAAAATAGTTCAGAATTCCCTTCCTGGTGGTCTAATAGGCCTCCATCCCAATCCCCCCCATCACTGAGAACTGAATAATATTTAATAATTCCCCTTCTGGTGGTCTAGTGTCACCCCACCCCAATCCCTCTGCAACCCAAAATGCAGCCGAGCAACCAACACAGTCCACCCCTCACCTCCACGGCTGGCTGCTGGACTGAACTGTCACTGAATGCCTACTGTATAGTGTACATGCTCATGAATAATGATGAGCACATACACTATACAGTAGGGACTAACTGACAGTTCAATCTGGCGGTCAGCTGTGGAGGTGAGAGGTGGGCTGTGCCAGTCGCCAGCTATGTTTTCGGTTGGAGAGGGATTGGGTGCGGGCCACTAGATCACCAGGAGGGGAATTCTTAGATATTATTCAATTCTCAATGACAGTATGGATTGGGGTGGAGGGCCACTAGACAACCAGGAAGGGAATTCTTAAATATTATTTAATTTTTGGCAACAGCAGGAATCAGGGTTGGGGGGGAAATAGACCACCAGTAGGGGAATGCTTAAATATTATTTAATTTTTGGTGACAGCGAGGATTGGGTTGGGAGCCAAAAGACCACCAGGAGGAAAATACTGCAATATTATTTAATTGTTGGCAACAGTGGGGATCGTGGTGGGGGCCACTAGACCACCAGAAGGGGTATTCTTAAATATTATTTAAATATTCAGCAACAGTGGGGATCAGGGTGGGGAAGGGGACACTAGACCACCAGGAAATAGAATTGTTTCACTAATAGTAAGTCGGGGATCGGGGCTTAGGAGGGGGTCCACTGCACACTGATGCACTGTGTCAAACTCTCCCAGATGGATATTTCTAAGTGCCCGTAAACCAGCCCTGGCTGTTCTAGTGGTACTTAGAAATTCTCCCTCAGGGTGAGTTTTGAGATACAGACATTCAGGGATGTGGCAGCCTGCATCTGCCGTATGTCACCTTGCCCCTTGTCACAATCCATTTGGGGGCTCACAGGAGGTATAAGCCTGGTTTGGGGCAGCCTTTGTGAATAGTTCCTGGTGCATCTTTTAGGGCAAGGGGCACTTTGCACCATTCTTTGTGGCGCGAGCCCCTTGCTCCCTGCTGTTAGCATTGAGAATCAGGCCCATTGTTTAGAGTGTTCAGGCAAAAGGTTTAACTTCTGTTTTAGCACAACGTTTATGGTTTACATAGAAACATAGAAACACAGAGGTTGATGGCAGATGAGGACCGCAAGGTCCATCCGGTCTGCCCATTTCTTTTTCTACCTTATAAATGTGACATCGGTCTTTGCTTTATCAGTGGCCTATCTATTCATACTCATCTGTATTGCTCCCTTATGCCTATCCCATGCCTGTTTGAAGCCTTGCACTGTATTCATAGCCACCACTTCCTGAGGTAGGCCGTTCCATGCATCCACCACTCTTTCTGTGAAAAATAATTTCCTGACATTCCCCCTTAATTGGCCTCCCTCTAATCTCATGCTGTGTCCTCTTGTCCTGCTATTTTTCTTATATTTAAACATTAGACTCTTTCACCTTGTTAATACCCTTAAGGTGTTTGAATGTTTCGATCATATCACCTCTCTCCCTCTTTTGCTCTTATGCGCTTCATACTGATAACAGTTTGTTTTTTAAATATAAGCTAATTTTTCCTGCTTATGAAAGTTTATTTTTATGCATTATTTTTTCAGTCTGTCACACCCTGAAAGGATCACTAGTGGATGGAAAATGTAATAGAGACACTAATATATGATATTGTATAGTAGTACACTCTCCAATATGACAAAAGGGATTAACTTCAATTGAAATGGCATTGCTTCCTGCAGTACCTGTGCTACAGAATTCTGAAGCACTGGGTTTCATCCTTGTAACCATCACTGTATCTCAATCATTTTTTGAGATGATATAAAATGTATACTGCAAAGTTGATAATAAGTATTTTCAGGGGCTACTGAGACAATTAAAGTAATTAAAATAAGTATACATTACGAAAAATGATGGAATGCAGACCTTCCCTATTAATTAATTTATATGAGCTTCATACCGATACAGTTTGTTTTTTAAATATAAGCTAATTTTTCCTGCTTATGGAAGTTTATTTTTGTGCATTATTTTTTCAGTCTGTCACACCCTGAAAGGAAGGAAGAGGTTTAAAACTATGAAAGGATGATGGGTCTGCTAGACACTTTACATGACAAACATTGAATGCCAGTAAAACCTTTGGAATCTCATGCTGGGTGACTGAATAATTTCTCAAACTAGGCTGATAGAGGTTCACAGGTGTTGCTGAAGCAGACTCCTCCAACTTCTTTCCCTATTATTAGGTTGAGGGCCACTTTGAGATTTCTGCCCAATTAGAACCATCCATGCTGGTGTTTTTTTTTGTATGAGTGTGATGTGAACATCAGTAAATTAGAACCTGTATTGACACCATCACAACTCATCGCTTATCATTTTCTTCCTATGATCTACAGAGGCACATAACTAGGTAGACTTTACAGTGGTGCTCATCATTTGACTCCCTCAAGCCTAGTCTTGTCAAGTAGTGCTTCAAGTGAAAATCCATCCAGAACAGCCAAGTCTTTCACTTTGTCCATGCTTGTCTTTTTACAATTTGCCAGCTGACCACTATGGCATGCAGACTAGAGAACTTGTCCAGGCAGACATGCACAACACTAATTCCATACAGCATCACTTGCTTTCTCTTTAAGAACCCAGCAAAAGGTGGCATATATATCTATATATTATTTGCAAAAAACAATGTCACTGTACCGGTTAAGGCTCAACTTAATGCACCAAAACTAGCGAAATGTTGCATTAAGGTTTCCAACCTTACCTCTCCACCCCCACCTCCCAAGCAACAAAAGAAAGACAATATTAGGGTTTTGGATCTCCTGTGTTTTGGCAAATCAGTGGCGGGGTTCCATGTAAAACAGGTGCATGTAACCCACCCCATGCGCACACCTGGAAACAGCGCAGTGTATCTTTCTTTGATAAAATGAAAAATAAGCAACAGAACAAGCTGCTAACCTCTCACTGACTAACCCCTAACCTGCCTTCTTTCCAAAATGCTGTTGCTAGGACAATTCATGGCCTTCTGTAGCTGTCCACATAACACCAATCACTAACCCCAATCACTAACCTACCCTAACTTCCCTGTCCCTCTTCAGAGTGTTTGCCACCCTTACTCCTCTCACAACCCAGCACCATTAAGCCACAAAGTACTCACATGAGACAAAGGCCACCTTCCCCTCTTGCCCCCAAATCTGTGCATAATTATGACTAATGAGTTGTCTATATTTGCTATGCAGCTAGTCATAATTCTCCAGTGTAATATTGGTATGCATTAGTGTGCACCAATTTGACCTATGTTAATGTACCTCATGGTAATGCACTGAATTTTAAAGAGGAACATTTATGAACAGTATCCCACATGCTGAACATCCATAAAAGATATTTTAAATAGGTATTGGGCTTACCAGCTGGCAGCAGTCCAGAGATATCAATGACATAGTCCACCCTATGTTGATACAACACAGCCACCACTTGTGAAGCCTTGTGATGTCATGCATGATGAAGTTGTGTCTAACTAACTAAATTGTAGCCATGCACAGCTTGACCCTCCATTACATCACATGGTTCAACAAACAGTGACTGTGTATTCTCAACATATGGCAAGCTTAGTCATTGATATCTCATGGACATTAAAACTATGAGGAACACTGTCCAGAAATATTCCCTTTGAAGCTGACTCATCATTACAGCAGCAGGGTTACCATTTACAGTATGAAGCCAATGACCCTGGTTCCTGAATATGCCCATGGCATTTGAGGCCTGCCAGATGGAGGATGACTGAGCATTGTAGAGGGGGCAGTCTTCTCTGAGGAGACATAGAGGGTTGCTTATGCAATTCGCTGTATTACCATCCAGCTAGGTGTCACCAAGTTGGTGTGAAACTGGAGACACTAGAAAGGATGGGAGAAAATTGCCTGACACTTGTTGTGATGGCATGCTTCAAAAGCATGGCAGCATTCTGTTTTTCTGGCCAGCAGTGTCCTAAGGGAACATGGGAAACAAAAGAAAAAAAATAAAACATGGAAGTAATCTAACTCTGCAGGATGAAGAATGTATGGTATATCCTGGTGTTGTATAGCCTGCTTGTTGCCTCTTATTGACCACAAAAGGACATAATAATGCCCTTTAAATGATTGGTCACATGTATTTATGATGGAGCTGTGTGTTTGCCATGGGGCTGTGACAGAGGGTGACTCAGTGACAAAGGGGGGCATAAACAGTAAGAAAAATGTTTCCTTTTTTAGGGCATATTTTATCCTCTCTGCACTCCTGGCCCCTTTCTGTACTCAGTCACCCAGCCCCATCACCCACCATCCCAAGGATTTAATATACCTGGGCTAAAGTACCCCTCTCCACACCCACACACACTCAAACATATAGATTTCCCCTGAGGTGGGGACAGGAGGAGGAGGCCTATCCCATTCCTGGTACTGCCAGTGATGTGGGGAATGCCGTAACTAGACCATCATCCTGCCAGCAGCCCTATTCTTTCTACCATTGTTTTTTCTCTCACCCCACCTCCCCAGACATCAGGTGCGCCCACTACTGGCTTTGTCACACACCTGATATCCACTGTGGAGGAGCAAGTTCCCTTGACTACCACAAGGGTAGCCAGAATAGCAGCACCTGAAGCCCTCCCTTGCCATGCTGAGAGTGCTGCTACATGACATTGCTTCCCCAGCCTTTGACCTGCCTGACCTTGCCACCAAGTTTACTCCCTAGCCCAGGTCACCAATGCCAGAGCATGTCATACTACCAGCTAGGCCATTTGGTGGCATCCAAAATGTTTCCCTTTAAGTACTTTGTAGCAAGGACCCCCATGACAAAGAGATTTTGCATCTCAGGGGGCCATCTCGTCATCTGTATTATGCAAATTTAGAATAAATAAACTCATTCCATTTAAACTACAATATAGATATTAGGGAATAGCAGCTTTTAGCCACTATTGATAATCTGGGATGAATTCAGCTGTTTATTTATTGTAGACCAAAAGTCTGTTTTACCCACTACTAGTTCGCAAAGTAATTCATGATTTTTTTTTACACCAGGAGAGACACATTAAGCTGAAAGCTTGTCTACAGGTGCGACCTGGGAGCACAAGGAAGTTAAGTGATTTGCTCAGGGTTGCACAGTATGTGGGATTCTAACCCAGGTCTCCAGGTTTGCAGCTCAGAGCCTTAAACCACTGTGCTATACTGCCTGATCTAAAGTTAAGGTGTTCTATATCATATCTTAAATAGTCTTAATAATATTATAGCCTCGTGTGGATATTTCATCATCAAAAAGAGGGATTTCAGCTGGATCTCAAACAGAACACATGCTTAACATCAGAACTAAATTCTTTTTTTGTTTTTGTTTGTTTTTTCATTTTTTAAAAAAGGTTCTGCAGGATTGTAAATAGACCCTTCAAAGCAGACACAGAAGATATAAGAAGGAAAATAGTAGCAGATTTTAAGACCCAGCTGAAATTTTGTGATACAAATACAAGGCAATTTGTTTCTCACAGTTAAACAAACATAAATAGTTTGCAAGTTTTAAACTTATGAAAGTTATTTTAGGGTTTTGGGGGACTTCTAATGGTATGCCTCAGAGTTATAAACCTAGAAGGTCTTAAAAGAGGGACAGTGAGGCGGATCAAAGGGGACTGGACTTACTGTAGGCTAATATATGAGGGGGCAACGGTGAAAACTGAGTTAAAATATACACCTCCCTCATAGTCATAGTCATGCTTTCTACTTGCATCAAGTCTCCTAATTTAACCTCCTGTTATCAAACAGTAACTATAATTTCTATGTCACAAATGCCATATCCAGCATACTGTATGAGATCTTGGGTTTATCAAACTACATTGTATGGATGTACTCAATATTTTGGATCCATAACATCCCCGCTGAGATGCCATATCTTATTTACAGAGGGATTCTTACTATTTAATTTTGCAAGTGGAAGGGATTGAATCACACTGTGATCATTTAAGTGACTTGTGCAAGGTCATACAGCATGTTAGGGGTGTTGGTAACTTTTAGACCAGGATCTCTTGAGTCACAGTGCTGCACGCTTATTAACTGCATTGCAGATTACTTTCCATCTATTTACCATACTAGGCTCTCTGTGAAGGTCATGACTAGAACTGAGGAATTTATATAGATACAAGCTCAAAGCCTGACCCCTGTCAGATAACACAACAGGAGAGTTAGAGAAGTTAGAATTTTCCTGTATACTACTATGGAAAATATTAAACAATTCAGGACAGCAAGAGATGTTTGAGAGATGGCAGAAAAGGACATTTTACCTCCAGTCCCCGCAACCAACAGTGTATTGTACCTACTGCATGTTGACATGGAGGATGACAGAGAAAATAATTTTAATCATATGTGTACAAACTATTATTGTGATAAAAATGATCACTTACATTATTTTGTCTATGTGTATACAATAAATTTTCTCCCAGCATGATAAAACTGTTTATAATTTTCCATTTAAATGTTTTTCCAATATTTCTTATATTGGTAAATTTACAATTATTTTTCCCTAATATTTATTCAAGATGCCTCTGTACATAATCCTTACTATTTTGATGTATCATAGCACCATAATTTGGCAATGGGGGGGGTCACAGGCACTGAAGCCATGTCTTCCACATTCCTGCCTAGATAAGGAGTGAAGAGCAATACAGCTCAACGCTCTGCCCCATAGAGGGCAAGCAAATCACCTCCTTGATATATTCAGTCAGATGGTCCAGTAAGCCAATGTTGCCCCGTAGGTTAAACATGGTTATATTGCTAACCACTGAGCTTGCAAATACAGTACATACCAGTTTTTTTCAAAGTTTACACCTGAAACTACAATCCCCATGCTTATTTAACATCCCTATCATGAAAGTCATAATGACATAGTTAAGAAGTGCCATTCTTTTAGATATTTGTACCTTTCTGCACAACTAAGTGATAATGATTTTAGTCTAAAACTCAATGAAACCTTTAAGAGCAATGCTTTAGATTCCTTTACTGAATTACGCCCATAATATGGATGTAAAAGGTTTCATCAATGTATTTAATTTTGTAAATGTCTGAAATCTAAGTAAGCATTTAAGGGATAAAATATTGACACGTGAATCAGCAAACTTTTAAACTGTTTTCCACAAGCCATCATTGTTTTTTAAAGATACAGACAAATGGATAACTAGTTTAGTTTAAAAAATAAAACATTTTGCTCTAACAAGCTTCATTAATATACAGTGGGCATTATTGACCCAACTGCAATGCGAATGCAGCTCCTCTAATTTAAAATCATTACAGCTAAGTGGGGTTTCTGGGACTGTTTGTTTCCATAATTTTTTTCTAATTTGCCAGGCCTGCTCTTTAAAGCTGGACATAAAACTCCCTCTCTCTGATTTATGAAGAAAGTAATTCACTTTACAAAGAACTAATCAGAAGAAAGATTCATGCATCAGGGTGCTGTACATGTAAGTGTGCATTTCAGATGTATTTAATTCAATCTAGTTTTATGCTGAAACAATTACAGCAGGCTTTAATTTGGTCAGCATATACCACTAACTACTGTAGCAAGGAGACTTTTTCACTCAATGCAGCACTATCTAGTGATAATTACAAATTTCTCATTAGAATTAGCCCCTTGGGCTCTATGTTCCTTGACACATTCCATGGGCTATGTTATCTGTTGCAGAAATGTCTGAAATAGTGATCACCTTACTGTGTATCTGCCCCTTAGAAGCATTATCAATGTAAATTATTGCCTTCAGATTGACCCTAGAAAGACTCAGGCACAGGAGGGTTTGTACAAAAGGGAGACCAAGGCTGGGCATATGGCCTCAGAAAATTTAGACCTAAATGAATGCAATATGTAGTGCCCTCACTGTCTAGTCTCATAAATATGGTTATCAGATCTATGTCCTTAGTAAGAGGTATTCAGCAATATGTTTCTCACTAGTCTTCTGATTATGTGACTACTGAGAAATACATTTCTCACTAGTATCCTGATCATGTGACCAGTGAGAAATATGTTTCTCACTAGTCATGTGATCTGGAGACATAGAGTTAAACGGAACTTATAGATAGTTAAACACTCCTGGAAGCGTCTAGTAGAAATACATTTTACTTAGCAAAACATATTCAGAAATATGTTTCATAGAAACATAGAAACATAGAATTTGATGGCAGATAAGGACCGCTTGGCCCACTCAGTTTCTCAATAGTCCCCTGATCATGTGACTAGTGGGAACTCTGTTTTTCACTAGTCACATGATCAGGGGATCATAAAGTTATACATTTGAAATTATAGATATTTAAGCCTTCCTGGAAGTGTTCATCATAGTTCTAATAAAAATTCAACTCCAGAGTGGTAATTAAATTGCAATGGCTGCAGCATATGTACCTTTGTGCAATATTATCCACAAAAAGTTAGGTTGCAGAGACACAAGCAGAAGTATTTTGTACAATTCCATTCAAATCAAGTTTCTAGCACTTACTGCTATAGAACTCTAGCATATCAAGCTGAAGTCGAAGATATGCTAGGGTGTGCTGAGTCTAAGAACAGATAATGGAACAGATAATGGAAACCACACAAAGGAAAGATGGTGCAAAAACAGCAATGCATCAGGTTCCAGGAAAAGGATGTTAGCACATGTCCTCCACTTTTACAACAATGGCTGACCACAATTCTGGGGATTTGAATAGCACTCACAATGGATTAAACCTAAATCTTTATCAAAGGATCTTTGATAAAGCATTAGATTTAATGCAAAATGCTGCAGAATGGGCAACATGACCTGGATGCTTATGCTGAACAGCCATTGTCAGTGATATTGGAACATTTTTAATTGTTTGCACTGTAATTTGCACTAAATAAAATTTTTTCTGCACTGCAGAAATCACTGCAGTGGTAGTGAATGATTGTTGTGAAAGTGGAGAATGAGTGCTGACATCCCTTTACTGAGTCTGCTGATATTTCTGGGGGGGAGGGGCAGTTTATTGACTTTATGGTTGTTTCTCTATATAGAGTTTGGCCACAGTACACCTATATGTTTAGTACAGGGTATACTCACCTATGTATTTACCATTACATCCCTGTTAGCGCATGTTTGTTGACTTCATTGATCTCAGGTTTTGACTTATATGGTCTTTCTGGCTAATATACAAGGAAAAATATTCAAGAGATAAACCCATGTCCTTTCAGTTGGTGACTCATTCCTTATCTGTCAAAAAATCAGTTACTTCAGTATACACAGTACTATCTATTCAGCTAGCATGTTTATATATGTGCCTTAACTCTAATTATATTAGCCAATGACATTTAATCTGTAACAGTTCATTGCCGTTTACCAAATTAATTTACTACCCACGTGTTAAACCTTGTTACTGTTACTCTTGCTGCTGTTACTATCCCGCAAGACCCCTTGTAAACAAGATATTACATTTCAAAAGGGCATATCCTGGTGAACATACTATAACAAGATTAGGCTGACGCCACCAAAGCCTGCATTTTGTAAAATTACTTATGCACCAACTGCATCAGATATATGACTAACAAGACCTGTGTTAAAATATTGGGATTATTTAGCACTGGATCAAATTTACACTCACTAGACCACATCTCTGTGGTTTAGCATGTGTCATTGTTGGGGCCATTTGCATGTATATTGGACTTGCTTGGGTCGAAACATAGGGATACCACGATGGCCATTGGCCAGTCTATCCATGCATGAGTTTGTGCAGTTCCCAGTACTGCACAATTCTGCTCTCAAGTTGAATGTAGAAAACCTAGTGGCACTTGTGACAGAGGTCTTGCCCCCCCCTTTCAGTAAATATAGTATTCATCTCTTAGGGATAATCTGGAGTGTGCATCCCTTCTTGTGTGTAGTCTTGTTCAGTGTGCTGTTGAATGTCCTGTTTGTTGGGCTGGCCACCCATTTTGTATGTTTCACTGTTCTGTGTTTTTTCCCTTTTATGTACTCTCTAGATTCCCCTTTAAGTAAAATACCCCTTTCAAAAACATTAAAATAAGTAAGCAGTGCTTTATTAAAAGTTAAAACGTTAAAACAGATGAATTAATTGTATTTCTTTGTTTTTAAATAGCTTGGTATGGAGAAATGTGTTGAATTAATGCTACCAAACAAAACGCGGCTTCTGTTGTCTGAGAGCCGCTGTGCAGGGCTTTCTTACACTGAACCTGCGCACATTACAAGGAACCCATAGCGGACCTCTGGAAATATTGTCCGCTTAAATAAAATTAAAAGAACTGCTGTGTTTGTGGGTTTCGCTCCATATTTTAAGCGCCAAACTATTGACAGGCTAAATAAGTAACTAGCGATAGTGCGGAGCGCCGGTAATTCCTTCGCGAATGCTCGCTCTATCGCAAAGGAATTCCTTTATGAAAATGGAGCTCTACATACAATAAATAAGCTGAATAAGTTGTGCTGCAATTACAGTGAGCGTCTGGACCTAGAGATATAATTTGGTTACCCCTTTCCCTGTTACCTTATTCGCCACAGTAAACGAGGGCTCCTGTCTCTTCCTGCACAGATGTTGTACTAAGAGCCGGCCAGCCAGACACACTCTGATGTTATACTGCTCCAGAAGGGGTGGACCCTCCGTTTCTCTTCTAAATGAGTTGGAACTAATAAAAGGAGAACATAATAGCTTTTTCAAGGAGCTGAAAAGTTAAAGTTCTTTATAAAAATATTGGTATGGAAAAATAAAATGTATTAACACTTTTGTTTTCTTAAAGATGTATTATGCTAATATTAGGGGTGGAGTTAATGGGTCACATGACTGTAAGGTCTATAAATATTGTCTTCCTTTGAAAGCAGTCAGAAAAACTAAGGATGTTGATCTGGTAACATCCTGACCTCGAGTTAGCTTCTTCTAGCTCTGGTACCTGACGTACTACTATGATGTAACTATATTTTCTTTTAGTCATTTCAAGTTCGCTGTAAAATAAATTTTCGCTTATTTTCTGCTAATATTGTCTGAGTGCCTTGTCTTTATCCCACACCATCTCACAGCACTGAGCAACCATGCAGTTCTTTTCTTCTTGACCCATTACCACTGAAGGCATTGAGCAGAGAAAACCAGGGTACCAGGGACAACACCATCTAGTCAACATGAGAGGCCATACTTGCTACTGTCAGATGTAAGATGAAATGTCACCATAACTACAACAGGAAATGGGGCCAGCATCTAGTGTTGCCACCTCCATGTCCTCTCAACAATGGGCACCTGTCTGTGCCCTAAGACTGTGATAGAATGGAATTAAGCTTTATTCTATGCAAAACTGCTGCCAAATCCTCCCAGGTCAACAGGTGTAGTCACTCTGTGTGGCATGCAATAGATCATCCCAGAATAGGAAAGAGCATCTGTCAGATCGCTTGTCCTATTTCTGCCACTCACAATCAGGACCATGGACTCAGGTTTTAGCCCACAGTGACCTGAATGGAAGAAACTTGAATTAACAGCAAAGAAATGTTAATTTGTATATGGCTATCCTTGGGTTTATATCAATATTCCTAGATCTATTTGAGCATCTATTGCTTAACATCACTTTTCTTGTGACTAACATGAACTAGCATAAACAATCTGTTGCTCCCTAACCTTATGAAACAGTCAGTGCTTAAAAACAGTTGAGGATAAAAGTAGCAATGGTTCAGAAAGACATTAAGCTGCCAAACATATAAAAGACATATGGCATCTCAGTTAGGCTGTCACGTGTAAATAAGGCTAAGCAGAGTTAAGCTTAGTCTTTAGTCTGCATGGATACTTTCAATGAACACCAGCTGTTGCAGGAAGTGGTGTTGGTAGCACTGCAAGGAGACTGTCCTTTTTTGTTAAAAGTAACCATACTGATGCCCCAGCATGATTTTAAGGAGACACCGTGCTATTGTGAGATCATGCCTTTCAGATAAAAGATTAAACTGAGGTCTTCTCAAGCTTTGTTGGTGGTTGTTGAGGTGAATGTTAATCCCATGGCATGTTTGGAAATGAGTAAGGGAGTTTCATAGCTATCCTGGCAAACTATTTCCATTTAGTGGAACTACCAGCAGCTTAGTTTATTTCAACATCAGTTAATACTTACTATATCCCCCACAGGATGAGAATGAAAACAAGAACTATTGTCCTTTGCACCCTTTCTTGATCAACAAAAAACAAATAGATAAGCAAAATAAAATACATGCCAAGCACTTTGAGATACAGTATGTGAAAAACACTACATAAATGTAAATCCTGTACCATTTTACAATCCATGCACTACCTGTATTTGCAAATTGCTTCATGAAGATCTTTGGGAAGCAACCTTCTAAGTAGGAAGACCTGGGTGCAGCTAAACCCACATTGAACTGGCTAGGCAACAGAGGGTGGTGGTCAATGGGGTTAAATCAGAAGAGAAGAGAGAGAGGTTATAAACCGCAATTTTAAGGGAATAAAAATTAAGGGACAGCAATGTAAATGGAGTGCAGATGCAGATGTCAAGTTGATTTTATTAAAAGCTCTAAATAATTCAATTACAACATTGCTAGATATTATCAACAACTTTTCTTTGATTTCAGGGTACAACTTAAATCAACAAAAAAGAATGTTTATTCAATTATCCAACCAGTAGGAGCTAGAAGAAAATAGGAAGATGAATTTATTTTAAAGAGTAACACAGTTTAAGTATCTCAGCATTTTCCTAACAATTTTCACAAATCCATACAGATTAATTATAATAGAGCCAAGAAAAATACAGTAGAAACTTCAACTTTGGCAGAATCTTTCCATTTCATTAGGAGGTCAGATTCAAGTTACCAAGATGATGGTACTTTTCCATTTCATTTATGTCTTGCAAGCCTCATATGGCACACCTATCGCTAAATGATTCCAGGAGATGAAAAAAATATTCTCAACATTTTTTGGGAGGGGAGTGGATCCTGTATTGTTTGGTCTAGGTTGGTTATTCCTATTAAAGAGAGAGGTCTCAGTTCTTCAGACCCTTTGCTATACATTAAAGCTCAAAGTATTGCTAATATGTGGGACTGGACCTTTTGGCAAAATAAGGAAATAATAATTTTACAGGATCTTTTGAGTCAGGATGGCTACAATGTTATGATAGAAGAGACCCTATTGATCACTAATTGGAAAAACTGTAATAAATACAAAATGTTCAGTTCAATTTTCAGATATGCTAAACAAACAATTAAGGCATTAGGGGAGTCAGATATTCAGTGGTTACAGGTACCATTACAGGTAAAGATTGATGTGCAGTGAAGTGGGTGAAACCTGAAAGGACAACACCCAGAATCACACAGAGAAAAGAACAAAACTGAAATGGCAATAAATATTTCATCCCTTCCCTGAGTTGATACAGTCTCAGAATTTGTTATATTAGTAAGTGGGGTGCGGGGGCCGAATACCCCTGCAAGAAAAAAAGTGTCACCATTTCGGGTTTTGCCCAGAAGCTTTTGCAATTCCAAGTTTGCTTTTATAATTTTGCCCTTATCACATAAAACCATACAGAATAGTACCTTCCAAATTAATAGGCAAATCTGGAGTATTATGAATAAAAATCATATACTTACATGGAAACAATCATTAAGTGGGAACAACAAAATTCCATTATTTCATGAATTTCCCCAGATTATTGTAAATCAAAACATTATTCATTTAATACATTATAAACAAGTATATGATAATATGTGGGTGTACATTAAGAAACACAAAATTCAGGAAAATTACGTCAATGTACACATTAATAAAAAATCAAAACTTTTAACCTCTTCAAAGAACAGAAACTAAGTTTTATGTTGTACTTTCTAAATTATCCAATCTCAAAAAAAAAAATTAGCAGACATGGGAAAAGGAGATTGAATTCCAGATTCAGGAAGATAAATGGAAAAATATGGAGACTGAAGTTAATAAAAACCTTGTTTCAGAAATAAATAGGTCCATTCAGCATAAAATAATTGGCAAGCATATATAACCACCACATATAATATCCAAAATAAACCCTACATATAGCAATTCTTTTGGCATGGTTGTGGGGGCATTGGCACCTTATATCATAACCTCTGGAAGGGCTCGATAATACTAAATTGGTGGGAGACTACAACAGCCAACATTCTGGATATAATACAACAACATGTGTTGCACCAACCAGACATATGGTTACTACATAGCCTTGACAAATTACATTTGGCATCTGAACAGAAAAAATGCTTATATTTGGGTTCCATCACCACAAAAATAATGATACTTAAATATTGGTATTCCCGAGACCTTCCAGAATTAATAGATAAAGAGTGGGGCGGTACAAGTTAAAAGAATCTACTAGCTTTGAAAAAATAGTATGTGTGATAGGGAATGCAGACAATGAACAAAATCCATCTTGGAGGGAACTGATAATTATGCTCCCACCATTAATGTCTATTTAATATGATACATTTATTTCTGATAAGGAAAATGTGCTAGAGATATCATTGTCCTGGGGGGAAAAGGAAGAATAATTTATCACTGTATAAATTGTATTATGAATCAATAGGAAATATTTGTACTGTATGATATGTATGTGACAAAAGCACCATAGATGTAGGATAGTAGATTATGCACATGTAATATTCTGTTGCAATAAAAAATTATTAAAAAAATAAATGAAAGAAAAGAGGGAGGTTATGAGCGGGGTTCCAGAGGGATCTGTCCTGGGTGCAGTCCTCTTCAACATGTTCATTAGTGAAATTGAAGAAGGACTCCAGGGCAGGTTGTGTCTCTTCATAGATGACACAAAACAATGTGGGAGGGTGGATAGTTATGAGGGAATAAGAGAAATGCAGAGAAACCTACAAAAGCTAGAGGGGTGATCAAAAGTCTAGAAGTTAAAATTTAATATCAAAAAGTGCAAGGTAGTACACCTAGGGAATAAGAACCCCAAGATGGAGTTCTGGATGGGAGGGGAGAGACTTAGCATTACAGCTGAGGAATGGGATCTGAGAGTTATCTGCAGCTGACTTAAGCTATCAAGTCAGTTCAAGAAGGCCTATAGCAAGGCTAACAGGATGCTGGGATGTATCAGGAGGGATGTTGATAGCAGAAAAAAAAAAGGTAATACTTCCCCTCTACAGATTCCTGGTGAGGCCTCACCTAGAGTACTGCACTCAGTTCTGGAGTCTTCACCTCAGAAAGGATAAGGATAGGTTAGAGACAGTGCAGTGCAGAGTAACAAAAATGATTCATGATCGGCAGGGCAGCTCCTATGAGAAATGCCTCAAGGCACTAAATATGTACTCACTAGAGACCAGAAGAGAGAGGGAAGATATGATAGAAACCTTCAGGTTCCTAATAGTAATTAACAAAGTGAACTGCAGGGAACTATTTAGCCTGAATACCAACTCGCAGTCACATGGACAAGAGATGAAATTAACAAAAGGGAGGTTCAGGAGGGACGTGAAGAAGTACTACTTTACAGATAGGGTGGTGGAACCATGGAATAGTCTGTTGGATGAGGTAGTGCATGTGAAAACAGTCAGGGGATTCAACCAGGGCTGGGATAGAAAGAAGGGAATAGTGGTTGCCTGGGGCGACAGGACCAAGGAGGAGAATGGGGAGAGAATGGGGAGGGTTAGTACCCTGGAGGAACGGTAGGTTTCAGGGATTATAGGAAACTTGGGTAGACTGAATGGACCTCTAGTCTTTTTCTGCCGTCATTATCTATGTTTCTGTGGTTTCCACATTTTATTTAGCTAAGACACAAACAGGAAACATGTGGGCTATCTTCTTCTGGCTCCAATGAGTCATACTACAATATGAATATTCACACAGATACATGAGCTAATATATGATAGACAGTACCTATATGAATTGAGCACAAATATTCAGACTGTTGGAGGTGTAAATGCTAACAAGAATTCACTACATGTCTCTGTCTTGCTAATAGATAGATAGATAGACAGATAGATAGACAGACACACAGACATGCAGACATATTGATAGATTTTATTTATATCTTTGGTGACCGGGTAGGTGCACTGATCCAGAGGACTGTTTTCAGTCATGACCTGGGACACAAGGTGGCAGAAAAAAGGTACAGGTACAAACAGCCAATTACAAGATATAGTACGTGCACACCCAAAAGCTGGCGGTGAGGGTGGTGAAAGAGAAAGAGTGGTAATGCAATGATAATGTGCAGACAGAGTAGACAGGTATGCTATATCAGTATGTACATAAGCATAGCCAAAATACAGATGGTGCAAGACACAAGCAGTAATGGTATATAGGTACATGGACCAATTCAAGTACAAGTGTGAAAAAACAGTTGCTGTAATAAAAATTCAAATAGAAAAACAAGCATTTGTCAATGCCAAATGTTTGCTTGTTAGCATTAGCACTGAAAGTGCAGGAGTTAGATAGATGTAGAATAGGAATGGCAGTGAAGTACTGCAGTGACGCCAACCCCAACCCCACCCTACAGAAAGGACAGGCATTGGGGTGTGCCTTTGGATCATCGTTCATAACGCCCATGCCATTTCACCACACCCTATCCTGCAGACACTGACAAGTGCTGAGGCGTGCCTTGGAGTGTTCAGGCTTTATGCTCACCCCTTTCCTCAGGAAATATGCTGAAATGGGTGCAGTATAGGAGAATGGAGTGAACTTCGGGGCTGAAGAGTCCAAGGCACACCTCAATGCCTGTCACTGGCTGCAGGGTAGGGGTGGGGTTGGAATGCATGAGCATTACCGTCGACAATCCCACGTCACACCCCTGTCACCTGTCAGTTCCTACAGGGTAGGGTGTTATGGTCAGAAACCTTAATGTCCTGAGTGTTTCTTTGTATTTTCACTCCAAGTTTTCAACATGGGCTTTTTGTGACCCACCCTATGAACAGTGACACTATCAGTTCTTTAGTTGAAAGGTGATTATGCATAGCAACTGTGTCATTTGGAGCCACAGGTGTGAAAACACATTTTGAACAGGATGTGAAAAATGACAGCTGTACTGTTCATGAGGATATGTAAAAAAATGGTAATGTTGAAAATCTGGAGTGAAAATATAACAAAACTGGTGAAGTCACGACCGTGCATAGTAATTTTGCAATACACACTCATAATGGAATTAATACACACTCATAATGGAATTATTTTGGGGATTTCTTTACACCAGATTTTCAACATAGGCATTTTGGGACCTCCACTCATGAACAGTGGCACTGTGATTTTCTTAATCTGTCCTGAACATTGATTTCGCACAGCTACTGTGCCCATTGTGTGCCACAGGTGCAAAAACATGTTTAAGGCAGAATGTGAAAAATAACAGCTGTAGCCAAACCCGCACCCCACGGGAGGAGAAGATGTCTGTGGAAAATCCATCGGCTCTCCGAGACATCACCCAACTCCTCCGCAAGGAGGTAGTGGTCAGTCACCAATCTCCCTGTTAACTCAGGGTTCATTTCCAGATGCTTCCTGGTCCCGAAATGGACAGGGTGCTGGCTCTCCATTCTAGATCTGCACGATCTGAACAAGTTTCTCAGGTCTGCACCTTCAGGATAGTAACACTGTCTCAGATCATACTATCTCTCAAACAGAACATATGGTTTTGCTCTCTGGATCTGCAGGATGCATTCCTTCACCTCCTGATCTGTCCATCACACTGAAGGGTCCTCCGATTCCAGGCAGAAGGAACCCTCTACGAGTTCCAAGCCATGCCGTTTGGCCTGTTATTGGCCCCCAGGGTCTTCACCAAATGCATTGCAGTGGTGGCAGCCTGTCTGTGGTGCTGGGTCAGGGTGTACCCCTGTCTCGATGATTGACTTATAGTAGGTCCCTCCAGGCAGGAGGTGGAGAGGTCCATGTACCAGGCCCCCCCCAGACCTGCATTGACCTTGGCTTCCTGGTCAAGCGAGGCCAAGTCGAAACGTGCCCAGCCATGGGTGATCTGCTTCATCTGGGCTAGGCTCAACACTTGCTGCTGTCAGGCCTCCCAAGACAGGGCGGAGGTTCTCTCCTCCTTTTCCCAATCATTTCTGGCTGGGCACTTGTGCCCTGCCTGGGACTTCTGTGACTTCTGGACTACATGGCGGCCTGCACCTCCATGGTCCAATGGACCCAGTGGCATATGCGCCACCTTCAGTGGGAGCTGGCCAGCCAGTGGACTCAGTGATTAGGTCATTTCGAACAGCAGGTCACTGTGACCCAGAAGATCTGGGAGGAGGAGTAGCTCTTTACAAAAGGGAAGGAATAAAAGCAACAGGACAAAAGGGTAAACAAGGAGAAGAAGAAGCACTGTGGGTAAATTTGGAGACAGGCAATGGCACCACAATCCGCATAGGGGTTGTATACAGACCCCCTTCTCAGGGGGAGGAAATGGACAAGGAAATGATAGAAAATATACTTAGAATGGCAGAAAAAGGGGAGATATTGCTGATGGGTGATCTGAATATGCCAGATGTTAACTGGAGTGCAGTTGCAGCTGCCACTTCGAAGAGTGGAGTTATTCTAGATGCCCTACAGGGGGCATGCCTAGACAACTAGTACTGGAGCCCACTTGAGAGGGAGCAATATTAGACTTGATTCTCTCAAATGGAGATGGAGGAGATCACAGATGTAGAAGTGGGTAGCCATCTGGGAACTAGACCATCGAACAGTATGGTTCTACAAACACAGCAATAGAGTCAAGCCATACAAAGACAAAAGTACTGGACTTTAGGAGGGCTGACTTTGCCAAAATGGGTGAGTGCCTAAGGAATGCACTAGCAAATGGGCAGGAAGGAGGGGTGAAGAACAATGGGGAATAATAAAACTGCCATCACAGAGGTAACGAGCCTTTGTGTGAAGCAAATAAACAAAACAAAACGATGTAAGAAACCACTATGGTTCTCAAAGGAAGTGGCAGTGAAGGTTCAAGAGAAAAAAAAAGCATTCAGGAAGTACAAGGAATCACAGAAGGAGCAGGGCAGAGAACTGTATCAGCCAAAGCAAAAGGAGGCTGGGAAGGCAGTCAGAATAGAAAAGGCCCAAACCGAGGAAAAGATAGCCAACTCAGTTAAGAAGGGGGATAAAACCTTTTATAGGTACATCTGGGAGTGAAGGAAGACCAAGGAGGGATAGTGAGAGCTTAATAAAGGGGAGGGAGGGTGGGCAAAGGAGACTGTGAAAAGGCAGAGATACTAAACAGATATTTTTGCTCAGTATTTACAAATGAAGAGAGGAGGAACATAAAACAAACAGTAGAAACACTCTGGATACAGAAGTTGATACCAGCCCATTTACAGAAGAAAGGGTTCTGAAAGAACTCTTAAAACTGAAGGTGGACAAAGCAATGGGGCCTGATGGAATTCATCCCAGAATTCTAAAAGAACTAAGGTAGAACTAGTGACACCACTGACTACCCTCTTTAACAAATCATGGGAGGATGGGGTGGTACCCGAGGACTGGAGGAGGGCAGATGTGATTCCCCTTCACAAAAGTGGGAGCAAGGCAGAAGCAGGAAACTACAGACCTGTTAGTTTAACCTCAGTGATAGGGAAAATGATGGAATCACTTCTGAAGGAAAGAATTGTCGAGTATCTAGAGGCCAGAGGGGCACAGGACCCTAGGCAGCATGGATTCACAGCGGGAAGGTCATGCCAGACGAATCTGATAGATTTCTTTGACTGGGTGACCAAAGTAGTAGATCAGGAGGGGCTGTGGACATGGCCTACCTAGACTTTAGCAAGGCATTTGACACAGTCCCACACAAAAGATTAATATACAAGTTAGCCAGCCTTGGAGTGGGTCCCAAGATGACAGCCTGGGTAAAGAATTGGCTGGAGAATAGGACACAGAGTAATAGTAAATGGAGTCCACTCTGAAGAAAGGAGGGTTACTAGTGGGGTACTGCAGGGTTCAGTATTAGGACCGGTCCTCTTCAATGTCTTTATAAGTGACATTGCAGAAGGACTGGAAGGAAAAGTATGTCTCTTTGCAGATGACACAAAACTCTGCAACAGAGTTGATGCACAGGGTTGGGTGGAAAGGATGAGAAGGGACTTGGCAAGGTTAGAGGAATGGTCAAATGTATGGCAGCTTAGATTCAATGCTAAGAAGTACAAGGTAATGCACCTGGGAAACAAAAACCCAGGGGAAGAGTACACAATGGGGGGTGAGATACTAACAACAAAAAAATGGAAAGGGACCTGGGGGTGGTCATATCAGATGACCTAAAGGTGGGCAAGCAATGTGAGAGGGCAGCAGGGAGGGCTGGGGGGATACTGGGATGCATAGGAAGAGGCATCACCAGTAGAAAACAGGAAGTTGTTATTCCTCTGTACAGACAGCTGGTGAGACCCCATCTGGAGTACTGTGTGCAGTTCTGGAGACTCAATCTCCGCAAAGACATAGACAGGATGGAAGCTGTCCAGAGGAGGGCAACTAAAATGGTGCAGGGTCTGCACCGGAAGACACATGAAGAGAGACGAAAGGAGCTTAATATGTATAGCCCCGAGGAAAGGAGGGAGAGGGGGGACATAATAGAAACGCTCAAGTAGCTCAAGGGAATCAACAAAGTCCAAGAGGGTAGCATCTTTCAAAAAAAGTGCAAGAACAAGAGGGCACAATTTGAAGATAGAGGGGGGTGGCTCAGAGGTAATTTAAGGAGTATTTTTCACAGAGAGGGTTGTGGATGCATGGAACAGCCTTCCGGAGGAGGTTGTGGGGTCAAAATCAGTGGTGGAATTCAAGCATGCATGGGACAGGCATAAGGCAATTCTAGGGGGTGGGGGTAGGAAGCAGTAGGCTGCTGGTTAACTAGGATCTGCAGCTTATCCAGTAGGTAGGGAAATGGGCAGACTGGGTGGGCCAAGCGGTCCTTATCTGCCGTCAAATTCTATGTTTCTATGTTTCATCAGGTGGTGTACAAAAATGACAATGTTGAAAATCTAGAGTAAAAAGGAAAAAAACTGGCACAGTTACAAGCGTGCATAGAAACTGTGCAATGCACGGTGGTAACGCAGTCATTTTGGGGAATTTATTCACCAAATTTGCAACATGGGCTTTTTGAGACCTCACCTTATGAACACTGTCATTGTGATTTTCTTAATCTGTCCCAAACATTGATCATGCACAGCAACCGGGCACTGAGTGCCACATGTACAAAAACACATCTTGGGCCAGATGTGAAAAATGACAGCTGTACCGTTCATAAGGAGGTGTGGAAAAATGGCAATGTTGAAAATCTGGAGTGAAAATATTAAAAATTCTCAAAGTTACGAGCATGTGTGGGAACTGTACAATGCATGCTCGTAACATAGTCATTTTTGGGACTTTTTTCACCAAATTTGCCACATAGGCTTTTTTGGGAGCCCATCTCATGAACAGTGACACTGTTGTTTAGTTAATCAATCCCAGAAGGTGCTTCCGCACAGTGATTGCGTTCATGAGGTGGGGTCCCAAGGACTCCATGTTGAAAATTTAGTGCTAAAAGTCACAAAATTTGCAGAGATACCCACCTAAGTTGAAAACCCCCCATTTATGCCATTATACAGCTTATCGGCATTTCTTCAGTTCGTGGTTGGCGTTGAAGAGTGCAGACATGTTCCAACTCCACCAAAGATTGTCGAACCGGAAAACTTCACTGGATGGTTTTCTTGTTTTACAGGTACATTTGACATACTTGGGTGGGCTCCCAGCATGCCACCTGTATTTTTGTGGAGGGGAGACTGGAGCAGATTGGGATTGGGTACCCTGTTGGCAAAGAAAAAGGATCTGTGTTTGGAGGGGGCATGATGACGAGGGAGATTGGGCATCCCTCTCAGCAGACAAATTATGGGGGGACATTATGCCAACAGGGAGCGGGCTCCCCATTGGCAAATGAACTGGGGAGGGGCCATGCCGACAGGGGGATTGGGTACTCCCCACATTGGCTTTCCTGGGACTGTGTGAGATGGACGGCAACAGCCGTCACCATGTTTATTGAAACGTAACACCAGACAAAGCATGCCCTGCAATGAGGGAGCACTCCATCATTGAAGCTGTGAAACTGTTTCAAGTTGGTGGTATGCTTCTGAGCTGCTGTCATAGACAGCGAGCTCATTTAGTGGTGCCACAGACACAAGCCCCCAAAAGCAGTGGCTGTGTTGGCCACAACAAAACTGCACCTCCACAACCTGCTTCTCCAGCAAGCTGTCACAGCATGGTTCTTGTGCATGCGCACAAGCAAACACAACAATCACAGTTCATAATATCAAAGGGGCAAGACAAGAGGAAGGGGGCAGGGTTAGGCTTAGGGGTGGGGCAAGAAGGAGAGAGGTGGGAAAGGGGGCATGCTAGTGGGGGCAGGAGGTGGGTATAAGTGCTGTAGGGCATCAGGTGAAAGCCTGAGTGCTACTAGATAGATAGTATACATATACATACTTGTGACCCTTAAAACAGGATTCTCCATCTGTTTGAAGTAATCCTTACACTGTTGAACTGCTGCTCCAGGGAGGGGAAAGGGGAGTCTTCAAAGCCGTGAAATTGTTAGTGTAATATATTGTCAAGACAATAGCAGATTTAGGGCAAAGGGGAAATTGTTTAACCAGGAAAGGCACACTAAGCTGAAGCTTGTTTCAAGGTGTGATCTGGGAGTACAAGGAAGTTAAGTGAC
The DNA here is from genome assembly GCA_016271365.2 of Neoceratodus forsteri. NCBI lineage: Eukaryota > Metazoa > Chordata > Ceratodontiformes > Ceratodontidae > Neoceratodus > Neoceratodus forsteri. Next base: position 677,156,720 of record CM028135.1, read on the forward strand.
TTGCTCAAGGTCACACAGTATGCTAGTGGGGGCTTTGGGATTTAAACTGGGGTCTCCAGGTTTATATCCTGTTGCCCTAAACTACAGCACTATATTGCCTCCTTTAAGTCTCATTACTTTGAGCCGTAGTATGCCAGAGAAGCATTTTGGAAAAAAAAAAACAGTATTTAGGTCTCATAACACACTGTATAAAAAGAGGCGATTTGAACTTTCTTTTTTTAGTATGTCTAAACCACACTTGCTCATTCTAATGGCTTTAATTCAACAGAAATATTTTGGGAATGGAAATCTTTGGGGGGGTAGCCTGAACAGGAAATGGGATGTAGTATACTAGTGAGGTAGTTTGGATGAAAAGCAGTGAATTAGCTATTCAAAGGTAATCTTAACAAAAGCAGGGTACAATTTCACAATGGTAACAGCAGATTGTATCTACAGCAGACACCTGGAATTTCCAGTGACAGACATTAGCCAAATACTTCTCACAGGTGAATGAGGACTCATTTTACCACAAGCTGAATCCTCTACACAATGGACAACTTCTATTATTTAAACTAACTGGGATCACAAAAGGAGATGTGGCTCGACTGTTTTATGCTCTTAGGGAGTGAAATAAGGTAAATGTGTTACTTAAATGCTGACTAGAAGGAAGAAGAACAATATGTAGGATGCATAAACTGTACAAAAACACATATACATTCCAATTTGGCTGTTTGTTTTTTTTATAAACAATCATGTAATACACTGCCTCAGATGTAGCACATGTTGTCATGAGTATGCCAGTCTATGTGGGAGGATATGCTGAATAGGAAATGTCTCAATTGGTACAACATTCTGAGGACCGTATCACTATCCATACCATACTATATACAATAAAAGGTGACCTTTTTTCCTACTGAAACCAAAAGAAATAAGATGGGAGCACCAAACTGTTATACTGTGACCACTGCTAGGAAGTCTGTTCTAATGCCAGTCTTTTTTTTTATCAGTATTTTATGTATTGAAATGTTGTTTTAATACTGGGATTGTTTTCTTTTTCTTTATTTGCTTATGAATTTTGCAATAAACTACTACTGCTGCTATTATTTTGCACCAGCCATGTTGAATCTAATCACAATTTACAGTAGGTCCCTTTTACAACACACTATAGGGACCTGAGACAATAAATATCTCTCTGCATTATTGTTTTCAGGTTATTACAAGAACAGTGTACAATTGAGTTCTATGTTATAAAGGTGAGCGTCAAAAAGTGATCATACTTATGGCGAGTGCACATCACTAAAATTCAACTTCGGCGATGTACAACCCCAGCGACAGAGAAAATGGTGCAAAGAATAGTCATTTTACTTTATCCCCCACCCCCATGAAACCTACCTATCTCTCTACTATTAGATTCTCAACTCCAGGGGCTGCATGTCAGGGGTGCAACAGTGGGAAAATAAATTCACCTACATGGGCTGGGCGCAACAAAACATACCTGCGCCTGGACCCAAACCCTGCATCCCAGCCACCCCAGGCCAGCACCCACCCCACCACACCCTGGAGCCAGCTCAGTGGCTGACCGCGGCACCACCCTTAACAAACCCTCCCACCCCTTGCTTGGTGCACCCCCCCACACGCATGTACGTGTAGTGACAACCCGTCACAATTCACAAACCCTCCCCATCCGGTCACCCTCCCTACTCCCTCACCGTCTGGGTATGCTCCGAAAGTGGGTTGCCTTTTCAGTAGGTACCCACTTGCGACATGCCCAGATCACAGGATACCGTGCAATTTCAATATAGTTCAACCAAACTGTAACCATAGCAATCACCTGGAATTTCCAATGCCAGACTTTAGGCAAGGACTTGCTGCCAATCTATTTTTACCACAAGCTGGCTCCCATATAGAATGAACAAAATGTTTTGCTTCAACTCATTGGAACACCCTGTAGAAGCTTTTGCATGTTTAACAATTTGTTATGCTAACTGTAAGTGGAAGAAGGTGAAGTTAAACACTGATAAAAAGGAAAAAAAATAAGATCTGTAGTCTTAATAAATAATACAAGAAGACAGGTAGTTTCTAATCTGGGTGGTTTCTATGAACATGCACACAGTACAAGGCCTCAAATCCAGCACAGGGCATCATGGGTATACAAATCCATGAGGGGATATTAAGCTGAATAGGAACTAGCTCAATGGCTGCAACATTCTGCAGACCTTGTCACTATACACACCACATCATATGCACACTGAAAGGTAAGCTTTCCTCCTACTGAAACCCACAGCAATGAGTGTGGTATACTGGAGTGTTTTGTGCGTGTGCGTGCGTGTGTGTGTGTGTGTGTGCACTTTGTAAATCAGTAAGTAGGATGCATAAACAATAATTAAATACAGATCATTTCCAAACTGTTTCTGTAAAACTCTTCAAGCAACAAACACTTGTATTCTAAAACCTAAAGGTCAGTGAAAATCATCATGGGGAAGCAAATCCTTGTCTGTGGAGGTGATGTAAGTTTGATATATGTCTCAGATAAATGTGTAATGCACCTCCAAATTGGGCCTACCTTATTGCCTGTTCTTCTGCCATTTGCCTCCTGGTGCCTGCAGGTTCACACCGATTGTCCCCGAGGTTGCATCACCACAGACCATATCCCATTTAGTTCCCAGAGGTCCCTGAGAGCCCCTTACTTTGTCGTTGCACTCTTTGGGCAATCAAAGTGTCCTGCAGAGCCACCAGCCATTTTCTCTCTTGCTTCACGGCTGGTAGGAGAGCGTGCGCATGCGCAGAGGTGCTCCGGTAACTGACCATGATCGTGGTCCCAAAAAATGGTCTTCCATAGATGCCAGCCCCTGGAGAAGCCCCAGTGGGGGCCAGTGACCAGAGCAAGGGCCAAGAAAGCCAGTTTTACTTAATAAATAAAGAATGCTAAGAGCGCTATGAACCAGAGTTAATGAATATTAAAATAGGGCCCTCATGACTATTTATGAAGTGTCTGTTTGCTGCAGAGAGTCTGTACATTTCAGCAGCAGTGACAGGTGCAGGGGTACAACAAAATGTTAAATTGGAGCAACATGCATCAGGGCAGAACAGGGACTAATAAATAGTGGGGCTATATAAATAAAAATGCAATTGTACTGTCTGGCCCAGAATGTTTAGTGTTGGGACTCTCATGAACTTCCTGTCTGCTGCTTAGGGGAAGTGTATTTTGGCAGCAGTGACAGGCTAAGGACTGCACTAAAATGCTCAAGCATGGCAGCATCTAAGAGGGCACTAAAGGGACTACGGAACTGTGGGGCGACAAAGTAAATTTCTTGGCTGCACCAGAACTTTTGTTGTGGGACTGTGAAGGACTGCAAGGTGACTGTATTTCTAGCAGCCATTTCTGCAGCCCAGCAGCCAAATGGAAAGCCAGGATTTCTGTGCAAGGATTGTTGGGACTTTGCCAGAGACTTATGGAACTTTGCCAAGTGCTTTCAGGGGAAAGGCAGGGACCTAATTCAGGCACCAAACAGGGAGCCTATTGAGCATGGAAGGAGGCTAATGAATATTCATTTTTGGGACTGACAAGCAGATTCAGCCAATTATAGTGAGACACACAAGTAGCAAGCAAGCAAGCAAATTTTATTTGTAAAAGACATTTTTCTAAAGTTCAAAGTGCCTGTACAATACAACACTATAAAATATTTAAAAACAGTTTATAATTAATATAGAAAAATATATTTATAAAACCATTTATGTCCTCATAAATGCAGTCGAAAAAAGATGCATTTTAAGAGATTTTTTAAATTCCTCCATGGTCAAGCTTTCACGTATCTGACGAGGCAGAGAGTTCCACAGGGTTGGTGAAATAAAGTCAAAGGATCTTCCTCCAAAGGTCTTCGGGTGCACCCAGGGAACTTCTAGCAATCCCTTGCCAGAGGATTGGAGTGAGTGAGATGTGCAGTAGGGAGAAAGGAGGTATTTCAGGTACTGGGGTCCTAGTTCGTATCAGGCTTAATTTTTTTTTTTAAATTTTTTTATTTACTGTACTTTTTGTATCCCCTAATGTCTGGACTTTCTGCCTCGGTCCCAGTCCTCACTGCCCTCCACTCCCATATGGCCAAGACTCCCCGGTTGCCCCTATGGCTAATCCCCCCAGGGTGGGGCTGCAGCACCGGCCAAGACGCCGTGGACATAAGTCAGGTCTGGGGAGCCAGCTGGGAGCTGATGTAGGCGCGGTGAAGTGGGCGTCATGGAGACGCTGGCAATGGTGTTTTTTTCCCCCTCTGAGCTTGGGGGTGGGGATGTGCAATGATGACCTACCTCTGCCCTGCCCTCCCTGACATCCAGACACAGGCTGCTTGTGGTGCCCCTAGCCTCTGCCAGGAGTCCCTCATGCACCGGATATTCTCCCTGCCCTTCCCCCAGAGAAGGAGAGCAGTCCATGAGATGCTCCATCCTTCTCCCCCGGCCAGCACTCCGACAACCTGGGTCCATTTCCAAACCCGGGTTGCCGGTGTCATAAGTGGAAATCCAACCACTGCACCGATGGGCCGGCTGTATAAGGCTTTATATGTCAGCAATGCGACCTTAAAAGGGATATGCCATTCAATAGGCAGCACAGGTGTTATATGACTGGATCTAGGGGTTCCAGTTAACAACAACCTGGTCACCGTGTTCTGCACTAGCTGCAAGCGGTGAATATCCACTCCCGGTAGCCCCAGGTAAAGGGCATTACAGTAGTCCAACCGGGCGGTAACAAAGGCGTGGTCTAATGTTTGCAGATCTTTGGACAAAACCAGATGCTTCACCCTAGCAATGTTTCGAAGGTGCAGTGTCAGTGGCTCAGTAGGTAGCACACTCGCCTCTGAGGCCGGGAGATCAGAGGGCTATGGGTTCAGTTCCCACGTCTGGCACTTGGGTTAATATCCCAGTACTGACACTGTAGTGCAGCACGAGAGGGGTGCTGCACTTCTGAGGTGCCATCTTTCAGATGAGATGTTAAACCGAGGTCCCATCTGCCTGGATTGGTGGTAGTTCAGGTGGATGTTAAAGATCCCATGGCACTTATCGAAAAGAGTAGGGGAATTTCCCCGGTGTCCTGGCCAAATTTCCCTCATTCACTATAAATAGCATCAACAGCTTAATCTGGTTCAAAGTCAGTTGGCATTCATCTGTATCCCCCTCCCCCGGGTCGTGCCTGAAAATAGGCAGGATTTGTCTAGTGCACTTACCCGGTCAACAAAACTAACTAAACTAAACTAAATAAATGCAGACTTGACTACGGTTGACACCTGAGATTTCAGAGTCAGACCTTTGTCGAATACCACCCTTAGATTGTGCACCTGGCTTGAGGCCCTGAGCAGGCCACCACCAAGTAGTAAGCTGGATGGCATTCCTGCCCATGACCCAACCATCCTCAGATCCAGGTCCGTGACCAACACCTCAGTTTTCTCCAGGTTTAACCTCAGTCTGTCAGCACATCCAGTTCTGTATCTCCTGCAGGCGGTAATTAAACACCAAGACAGTATCATAATCCTGGGCGGGTGCAAAGGACATGTACAGATCAGTGGACTCAGCCAATCAGGAGCTCCAGAAGGATTCCATGAAAGACAGTATTTTCAGGCTGAGCTCAGTCTTTGAGCAGGAGCCCCTCCACAGGGAGAGGGGCTCTGGCCCCAGCTAAACAAAATGGTCCTAGTTCAGTTTATTGCAAGTCCCTCTGTGAGGGGGGGGCTTCTACCTCTGCCAGCAGCAAATGTCATCAGCCTGGGAGTAGCCAGAGATTGTCTTCCAGGGCTAGCATCTGCCTTTCCATGTTTTGGGGAACATGTTGGTGAAACCTGAACCAGTTGTGAGAGAGCTGCATGCATATTCCACCTCAGCAGTGAGGGTGCTGATGACGTATGAAAACCCTCAGAGAGAAGAAAACCTTTCTGCATTTATCTAAGTGAGTAAACTTCTGCTTACAAGTGCAAGTTAATAAAAGAACAGTTTTGGGAAGAGAAGTCCAGCAGGCCTAGAAATGCCTATCTTCTGACTGCACCCTGTATCTGTCTAGCACTGAGAAAGGGTGGACATCTGTTGCAAGTGACCAGAGAAGGCTCCAGTATTTGAGAATGTAAATGTGACTGTTCTGCAAGTGCCTACAGGACTATAAGGGGAGTACCCAGTGTCTGTGACTCTTCCTGACATTACCTTTGAGGACAGTACCTGTCCAAGTTGGAGGTTCCAATGCCAAAAAAGCCACAAGGGACTGTGTTTAATTGTGTCTTAAGTTTAAGAGAAGCTGCCTGTGACCATCTGTATTGCCAAGTAAAGCTAACAAATGATTGGGACCCACACCTCTAGCTCCATCTGTGATGCAAAAGAAAAAGAGATTTTGTCTAAAAAAGACTGTGTAAACTTTGGGTCAGCACTAGCCTTAGGGGAAGTCACCCATGCTTGAAAGGCGGTGTCCTGTGATCCACTTTGGAAGCCATGACCTATGCTCTGGCTGTTGCACTCTGCTGGAAAGAATGTAGATGCTTGTCCCTAAAATCACTGGAAATGCGCCATTGGTATTAAGGCTCTGACCTGACTAGCAAAAGGTCCTTGTCTGCCACTCTGGGCACATAACTAACCATTTGTGACTACTCAAAGCAACTTCTAAATATATAAATGTGCTACTGATAATTGTGCTCAATGCAATGCAGCGATCTTCGATCAGCCATGGAGACAGCCTGGTAATGTGCCACCTAGGGCACTGCCATATGCACTTCCCCTGAAGGACATAGCCTAGACATGGGATTTGAAGCATGCTAGACCGGTCCCGGCCTGGTCTGATCCAGAAGGTGATTTCAGCCCAAAGAGGGGCACTGCTAAAGAAGCTAAAGATGCTTTCCATATGCAAATGCTATAAGATCCTGCAGTCAGAAAGGAAGTTACCTGGCTGTAAGCCTTTGCCCAGCATCTCCACCTCCAGAGTCAGAGCCCACCTGCTGCAATCACCCAAATATATCTTGTACAGCCTGATTTGACCTTGCCTATGATGACTACCAAACTGTGAGTATACAGGGACTATGCCCTATGCAAATCTGGAGGGACTTGTAAATAGTTTAATGTTGTTGCCAAGCCAAGTTAGGCAGCTAAAGTAAAACCTTTTCAAATAAACAAGTTTCAAGTGCTATAATCTACAGTCAGAAATGTGCCTCAGGATTAAAAGTAAAGTTAATCTACTTATTTTCTTCAAGGGACCCAACAGCCAGCCAACACAGCTGCACTGTTCAACAGGCCTGCACCTTTAAGAATTGTAGTACTGGGTACCAAGAAAAGGTTTGAGAATTGCAGGGTTCTAATTTATTCTGGAACGGGTAACAGTGTGGGCAAGGGGCATGTGTTTTCTAAATGTCTAATGCAGCTAGCTAGATAGCCAGAAAGAAACTGAATACATCAGAGGTTCATGGGTGCCACTGTGATTACAGGTTAAATCTAAATGCAAAATGATTATTGTGAGTTTAAGTAAACCAGACCCAATCAAACTAATTAACTGTAAGTATCTTAACCTCTGCATCCATTTACCCCATCCTAACCCTCACCCTTTGTAAATAAGTTGGCGTTACAGTTTTTGCATAACCTTTGTGTTTGAGCATATTACTAGAGAGAGTCAATAATTACCAAATGTTTAAAATGTGGAGTTTTGAATGGTGGGTTATGTTAGGGGTGGCACTATGGTGTTATGGGTGGTTACAGCATCCCAGAGGGTTGTACCAGGACTTATTCCAGCTAAGCCACATATACTCTGAGTTTAGGCACTACACATTTATGTTATCTTGGGAAAAGAACCAGTTTTAAAGTAAAGTAGGAACCCAGGCCCCTCAGCCTTGTTTAGGCCTGCAAGGCAGACGTAGTATAGTCCTCTTGTTGTCCGGTGCCAGGGTTACAAATGGAATTATATGCTTTTCTAAAGTCCATTCCCAAACAGAATTTTATCAAAGAATCAGTAATGCTAAAAGATGGTGAAGCTTTTTTTTCTCTCACACTGTTATCCCTTTCTTTTTTATTTCTTTCCACTGTTCCATCTCTCAGATTGTAAAACTGTACTTTGCATTATCTCATTAGATAAGTAACAACTCCACAAGGAACCACAGTGAGCAATCAGTTTATGTAACATCTGACAGTCTCACAAAATATTAAAACAGTTTACACAACAGTCACTCTGACTAAATCAGCCAGTCCATTACAGACCAATGTACAGAATGAGCCACCTATTAGGGGTCAGACATAACGTACCTATGAAGCAGTGTAAGAACGAGCCAGTCTGGAAGATGACTGGTAGGTAGGATGCTTAAATAATATATGAAACAGATACTATAGATACTGTAGTTTCATTTTGTTTTTATAAATCTCTTCAAGCCACATACATGCAATCTCAAGCCCAGAGCATAGTGAAAAGCCCCAAGGGTATACAAATCCTTGTAAGTAAAGTAAGCAGGATAGGACATTTCTCAACTGATACTACATCCTGTTGACTATGCCGCTTTGCAGACTTCATCACAGCCAGCTCACACACACTAAACTGCATCATCAGTTTTTCAGAAAATTAAAAAAAGATTATGCACAACGGCAAGAGGCAATCAAAGTACTAATAATTATGAGAGGCATCACACTATCCCAAGCAGATGCAGAACTGCATGACAAATGAGATATGGTGTTTCAGGTAAGCTATATTTAAGGGTCAGGAGTAAGTCTGATCAGCCCAAAAGAAAGCCAGTCAGCAATCAGCTTGAGTGACCACTGACATCCCCACAGAAAATGAGGAAAATGCAGAACAATACACTGTTATATTCAGTTAAGGAGCCAGTTCACCATGAATCACTATATGGAAGCTTTTTTGAGTCAACTACCTAGGAAACACACTAGAGAGAGTGCAGTGGTAGATCTGGTGGTGAGTAACAGGAACAGCATTGGGGAGGTCACGATAAGGGAATCTCTGCAGAACAGCAACCAGCAAACAGTGTGGGTCCACATCAGGACTAAGGTAGAGAACAACCACACAAATATGAGTGTTGGACTTCAAAGTCTGGACTTCCAGGTCATGCAGGAGCTGATTAAGGACAAACTGGGAGGGGAGAGTCTGACTGGGATGTGGAACAGAAATGAAGCAGATCACAGAAGGGATATTGCTGGTGTCTAGTCCGTGTATCAGGAAAGATAGCAAGAGCAAACACAGAAGGAAACCTCCATGGCTTTTAAAGGAGGAGGGGTTGAAGTGAGGGGAAAAGAAGGTGTCCTTCAAAGATTATAAGGTAATAAAGGGGGGGTAAAGGTAGGAAGAGTGAAGCTTGAGTGGTCTCTGATGTAATGGAATCCCATTTCAGTAAAGTAACAGAGTCCTTTTTTTAATAATACATGGAATTTTTTCTGATGATACAGGTTTCTTTCTTACTTTCTAGGGTCCCAGTTTTGTTTTTACTGACTTTCTTTCTTTACTTTCTTACTCACTATGATCATTCCTCTGTTCAGTCACTTCATGTACGAAACAGCCATATCACTGCATACATGTACCTGTCCTACTCACTGACTGACTGACTGACTCACTCACTCACTCACTCAGTCACCCACTATGACTACATTTGAGGTCAACAGGGCAATGACACATTTCTTCTAGAAGGCACCCACCCCCCAACTGTCAATCTGGGTCACTATGGCAACCCACATGGCCCTGTCACTCTCTTTTGGCTACAATGGTTATTTTTTTTTTAATTTTATATTTCACCATCACTGATTAGCTCACTCTTGGTCAGACCAGACTGCTCTTCATGCTTGAATTCTGTAGGTGACTTGTTAGTTAACTCTTTCATTCATTAGCACAATTACAAGTTACAATAAGATTCAAAGCATGATACAACTGATCTGACATTGGCTTGATGGTATTATGACTTCTTGGTGTGAGAGTGACAGTATAATGGCTTTTGACTTCTGCTGAGCCTTTGGAGAAATAAAAATGATGACCATGTTTTACTAATATTTTGTATTATATTTGGTGGGACATTTTTAATAAGGGAGGGAAAAACTTACACTTCCCTTTAAGGATGGGGGCTAGAAGGGATGAAAGAGATACAAACAATGTCAGAATGGGATTCAGAAGACAAGAAAAAGGTGGTGGCAGTAGAGAAATGGAGCCTAAATACATGGATAAGAGGAACTAGGGCCTGAAGAGATTAGTTTGCCTATTTGATAGGGATAGCTCCAGTTTAAAAACATGGGTGTCCTGTGTAATAGATGTTTTGGAGGCCCACTTGAACTATGTAAAATATATGGCAGTCCAAGGACCCACTCTACCTCCATAAGCTGTTTAGTTTTGGATAGCTCAGAAATTATGTTTAGCATATCCTGGTTTTAAATTAAGTTTTATATCAACAAACTGCCCCCCAAAACAATTCACATCAGCAGGACATAAGTCATGATCACAGAGAGGCAGAGCATGTTATGCATGTACAGTACATCTTAGTTTATTTACATACAGATTAAATCATATTTGTCAGCTCCTTGAGTTAACTTGAATTGTAATGTGTAATATACCTATTTAATATGCAATGATAGACACTAGACAGCATGTCAGCCTTTCCCTCATGTCCTCAGCTGCTGCCTGGAGCTGTCGCTTACCTTTCCCTTACCTTCCAGCGTGCATTCATGACAGGCAACGGTGCAATCATTGGCAAGCACTTTAGTCATCACATTATGCATTATTCAATTAATGAAAAATGCTCTTTGCATGCAACTGCTGCTGCCTGTTGTCTTCTACTATACCTGATTTAGTTCAATGTGCTGCCACTAGCCCAGATAGTCTAGAACACATTCAGTGGTAGCCAAAGATTTGCCCACCATAAATCGTTTGACACATCTGGATATATAACAGGAAATCCCATTCAAATGCATGGGATCACCTATGAAATATCCAGCTATACTTACCACTGAGGTGTCACTGAAGCAATTTGCATTGACTGCAATGTGATCCTGCCTCATTCTACCTAAGTATACCAAGGTATACAATACCTCAGTACTGAGAAACTGTTCTATGACTACCACTTTATCTAAGCAGTCTGAGCCAGCCTAGGCCTGCTGGCTGCCTTTACTGACTTCCTCTTACACAGCTCCCAAAATGTATGCACCCCACAGCTGTGCTCACTGCTAGACAATAATTTGTTTGCTTAGTTAGTTAGTAAGTTATTCAGTCGTTTATTTTTTTATATTAAATATTTTGACCTGGAAAGGCACACTGAGCTTATACTGAGCTTATTTCCAGGTTACTTTCTTCTGAGTCCTCTGTTCTCTTCTCTTTTCCAATCTGCTTCCTGTCCAACAGAGAGAGAGTGACAATAAAGGTGGAGCAGCCTGAAGACAGTCTTTCAATCTACTTGATTCCTCAGATAGTTTTGCTTCTCTCTGAGCTACCACCAGTGCCAGAAGGTATTGCATAATCTTAGCTGCATCAGCGGTTGTACTGGGACCTCTTAGAAAAAAATTTGAACAAGGGCTTGCCTGCCTTCTTAAGGCTTGAGTCAATACCACCAGTAACTGCACAGGGTAGTGGATGGCATCCAGAAACTCTTACGATCCTGCCCTGCTAGTCCAAATGAGGCTGAGTGGACACTAATGATGCCCATGTTATGAGATAGTCACCTAAGTCTCATGGCACCCACCAAATGCCTAGTATCAATACACTTTTTGCTGTCATATCACTGCCAGCTACCACCTTCTAGATAACTTGCCTAGGGCACCACAAACCCAATGTATCATGTACAATGGAGCCAGTGGAACCAATATTACTTAATAATAATAATAATACTACTTTTATTTATTATGCGCCTTTCAAATATCGAGGCACAATACAGTAAGATAAAAATACAGAAATCAACATTATAAAACCAAACAGAAACAAATCAATGAACAGTAAAACCATAAGCTTTTTCCCACAGGAAGGATCTCAAAGCCTGTTTAAAACTCCCCACAGTAGTGCACTCCCTAATCCGACTGGGTAGAGAATTCCAAAGGGAAGGGGCCACAAACATAAAAGCACAGGCTCCAGCAGATTTTAAAATTACCCTTGGAATCTCTAGCAACCCCTCGTTGGCTGAGCAGAGCGATCTCACAGGTTGGTAAGGGATCAGTTCTTTCAGGTAATCAGGGCCCAGATCATGCAGGGCTTTAAAAGTCAGTAATCAGACTTTGAAGGTGATCCGCCACTAAACTGGCAGCCAGTGCAGTTCCCGCAGCACCAGTGTAATATGGGAAGATCTAGGAGTACCCATCAACACCCAAGCTGCAGAATTCTGCACCAGCTGCAAGCGGTGGATATCAACCCCCGGAAGCCCAAAGTAAAGCGAGTTGCAGTAGTCTAGGCGCAAGGTCACGAAGGCATGGATTAAAGTTGGCAGATCACTAGACGGAACAAGGTACTTGATCCTAGTGATGTTTCTTAGATGGCAGAAAGATGACTTAACCACCGCTGACACCTGGGACTGAAGAGTCAGCCCTGCATCTAATATCACCTCGCAGGTCTCGCACCCATTCAGAGACCTGTAGCTCGACATCCCCAAAAAACAGTCCAGATGGGTAGCCGGTCCCAGGTCCCCCTATCCGGCAATCCGGATCCAATACCAACACCTCCATCTTCCCAGAGTTCAACTTCAGCCAGCTGAACCTCATCCAGTCCTAGATTTCATTGAAGCAGCTGTTGAATACCGAGATCGCTCCTTCCTGGTCAGGTGCAAATGACAGGTATAGCTGGGTATCATCCGCATAACAATGAAACCTCAGCCCATACCATCTCACAATGTCTCAGAGGGGAAGCATGTACACCGCAAACAACATGGGGGACAATAAAGAGCCCTGAGGAACCCCACAAAATAGAGAGATTGGATCAGAGGGAAAAAAAACCTGAAACCACCCTCTGAGTTCTTCCAGTGAGGTATGAAATGAACCATCTGAGAACAATCCCAGAAAGCCCACAAATACATCTCAGGTGCTCAAGTAGGACCCCATGGTCAACGGTGTCAAATGCTGATGACAGATCTAATAGTACCAAAATGGACCGTTTTCTCTGGTCTCTCACCATCAGGAGATCATTGAGCACCCGAACCAACGCAGTCTCGGTACTGTGCCTCTTTTGAAAACCTGATTGGAGGGGTCCGTAGATGCTATGGATGGTCAAGTAGTTCTCCAACTGGGCCGCCACTACTTTCTCAATCACCTTCCCCACAAAGGGGAGGTTCGAGATAGGCCTGTAATTGGCAAGACAGTCTGGGTCCAAAGAAGCTTTCTTCAACAAGGGTGTCACCACTGCCTCTTTCAAGGAACAGAGATATTCACCCGAGTCAAGGGAGCACCAGACTATCTGTGCTAGAACCAGGAGAATGGACTCCACACACCCAAAAATTAGGGAAGTAGGGCCTGGATCTAAACTACAGCAGGCAGGGCGCAACCCTTGGACAATCCGCATAACATCCATGATTTCTGGGCAGTCGACGGTACTCCAGGAAAATGAAGGGGTGGTGACCATGTCCTGACCAATAGCAACCCACATAGAATGTGTCAAATGGATCTCTGACCTAATGTCAGACACCTTATCAGCAAAGAACCAAGCAAGCTCATCACACTGTAATTGTAAAAATGCTCTATGGAGCTGTAGACAGGTTGGGTTGCACAATCTGTCCACAGTTCTGAACAGCTGAGCTGGTCAGTTCTGAGCGGCTGAAATTTCCCTGGACAGGAACTCTGCCTTCTTACGAAAAATTTCTGACTGATAGAATTGATAGTGTTCTAAGAGTCTAAGGTGGTCGGCATCGAGGCCAGATTTCCACCAACAACGTTCTAACTTGCGTCCAAGTTGCCACAACTCCCTCAAGGCCCCATCAAACCATGGAGCCCGAGGATGAAGGGAGAGAGGACACACACGAACTGGAGCAACAGAATCCAGGGCAGAGGTGATGGCATTATCATAGGCAACAACCAATGCCTCTGGATCACTGCAATGCACAGGGAATTGTGATGGGTCAAGGACCACAGCAAGGCCATTGGAAGAAATATTCCACAAAGGGCGGTACTTGACCATCTCCACAGGGGTCCACCTACAAGATGGGGTGCAAAAATTGAATCTCACAGTGTAGTGATCAGACCAACCGACTGGTTCCACCCCCACGTCAGAAGCCTCGAACCTCAGGAGGAAGGCCAAATCAAGAGAATGGGCACCTTTGTGTGTACCAGTGGTAAACAGGCCCAGTGAGTCTATTAACTGGAGGAAGTGTTGTCCAAATTGTGAGAGTTCGTCGTCGATCCAGGCATTAGAGTCACCCAGGACCATCAGCCTGGGAGACTCAAAGGCCATGTCGACAACGAAATCCACTACTTCCTTAAGGAATTGCTTCCCATCTCCAGGTGGATGGTATATGAGAGCAATTCAATAGCCCACACCTGCTACAACAGCACATTCAAACAACACAAAGTTTTTTACTGCCTGTGACCTCCTGGCAGAAGTCATGGTCAACTGTTTCTTGCCGCACACACCAGCCCAACTCAGCATCAACACTGGGCATCATGGCTGGGGCTAACCACTTAAAAGTCCAACATTCTATGAGGGGTATGTATGACTGATCACCCTGCACAGCTAGGCTATCTGCAACAGTTTGAGACATATGTAAAAGAGACAGATGCAAAGTTGCACCTGGAGTGGATCAGACTAAAAACAATATTGTGAAGTAGGCTAAAGAGGACTCCTATTATCCTTCTGGAAAGCAAAACAACAAAGCAGTAAAAAAAGGTATGTGGCACATGAGCATGTACAAGAACTCTGCTTCCCACCTGCCAAAACCAAGATTCACTCAGAGAAAACAATGCAGGTTTGGGAGTCAGGGTGGACTCCCAAAACTTGGGTCCCTGTGCAAATGCACACTTTGAACAATGCTTAATCTGGGCCTGAACAGTATCTGAAATATATTAAATAGCTGTCATTTAAAAGAAAAGGGGAGAAATGAGATACAGCATAAAGGGAAGCAGAAAAAAAATTAAGGGAAAATATGAAAGATAAGGAAAAAGAAATCAAATGTAAATGATAAGGATCCTATAGGAACATCAAAATGAGTAACACAGTTTTTGCAACAGAAGTTGGAAAGCAAAAAGAGAGGAGTGATATTGCACTACGGCTTTACAGATACAGTAGTTGTAGTACTTCAAGCCACAGATTGGGAGGGGGCAAATTTTTCTTGGAAAACAAGAATTCTCCTGCAAGCTGTTAACAGAGTGAGGAAGAACAAAAGAGGTGATGCCAATTCAGAGCCACTAAGTGTGCAGGCACAAAACATGGTCAAGCGGGCACTTCACTCTGACCACAAAACAAACAGCTATCCACAAATGGCCAGCATAATCATCAGGGGGGAAGTAGCCACCTGACAACTAAGATAGAATGCAAGCAAAGGTTGCCAGATATTAATGGGTGCAACAGAGTCAGTTAATAGCAGTGATGTGACACCCAAAGCTGTTGTAAATGGCACAGGGCTAATTGCAAAGGATGTTGACACAGTCGCTACACCTAACTCAATCCTCCCACCCCTGACTCGTACCTTCAGGTCTGCCTGTTGGCTGACATGGATATTGGCCTTTTAGAAACATAGACTTTGATGGCAGATAAGGACCGCCTGGCCCACCTAGTCTGACCATTTCCCTACCTACTGGATAAGCTGCAGATCCTAGTTAACCAACAGCCTATTTCTTCCTACCCCCTGCAAGAATTGCTTTATGTCTGTCCCATGCATTCTTGAATTCCACCACTTTTTTTGACCCCACAACCTCCTCCAAAAGGCCATTCCAGGTGTCCACCTGTGAAAAAAATACTTCTTCACATTGCCCCTGAGCAGTCCCCCCTCTATCTTCAAATTGTGTCCCCTTGTTCTTGCACATCTCTTTTTCTGAAAGATGCTACCCTCTTGGACTTTGTTGATTCCCTTGAGGTACTTAAAGTTTTCTATCATGTCCCCCCTCCCTTTCCTCAAGGGTACACATATTAAGCTCCTTTAGTCTCTCTTTGTATGACTCTTGTTGCAGACCCTGCACCATTTTAGTTACCCTCCTCTGGACTGCCTCCATCCTGTCTATGTCTTTGTAGAGATGGGGTCTCCAGAACTGCATGCAGTACTCCAAATGGGGTCTCACCAACTGTCTGTACAGAGGGATAACAACTTCCTGTTTTCTACTGGTGATGCCTCTCCCTATACATACCAGTAACCCCCCAGTCAACCCTACTGCCTTCTCACATTGCTTACTAACCTTTAGGTCATCTGATATGACTACCCCCAGGTCCCTTTCCATTTTTGTTGTTGTTACTACCTCCCCACCCATTGTGTACTCTTCCCCTGGGTTTTTGTTTCCCAGGTGCATTACTTTGCACTTCTTTGCATTGAATCTAAGCTGCTATACTTCTGACTGTTCCTCCAACCTTGCCAAGTCCCTTCTCACCCTTTCCTCCCCGCCTTGTGTATCAACCCGGTTGGAGATCTTTGTGTCGTCTGCAAAGAGGCATACTTTTCCTTCCAGTCCCTCTGCAATGTCACTTATAAAGACATTAAAAAGGACCGGACTCAGTACTAAATCCTACGGTACCCAACTAGTAACCCCCCCCTTTCTTCGGAGTGAACTCCATCTGCTATTACCTTCTGTGTCCCGTTGTCCAGCCAATGTTTTACCCAGGCTACTACCCTGGGACCCCCCTCCCAGGCTGGCTAATTTGTTTATTAATCTGTTGTGTGGGACTGTGTCAAATGCCTTGCTAAAGTCTAGGTAGACCATGTCCACAGCCCCTCCCAGGTCTACTACTTTGGTCACCGAGTCAAAGAAATCGATTAGATTCATCTGACATGACCTTCCTACTGTGAATCCATGCTGCCTTGGGTCCTGTGCCCCACTGGCCTCTAGGTACTCAACAATTCTTCCTTCAGAAGTGATTCCATCGTTTTCCTCTAACACTGAGGTCAAACTGACAGGTCTGTAGTTTCTAGCCTCTGTCTTGCTTCCATTTTTGTGAAGGGGAATCACATCAGCCCTCCTCCAGTCCTCAAGTACCACACCCTCCTCCCATGATTTGTTAAAAAGGATAGTCAGTGGTGTCACTAGTTCTGCCCTTAATTCTTTTAGAATTCTGGGATGAATCTTGTCAGGCCCCAATGCTTTGTCCACCTTCAGTTTTAGGAGTTTTTCCAGAACTCTTTCTTCTGTAAAAGGACTGGTATCGACCCCCCTATCCAGAGTGTTTCTATTGATTGGAATAGGTACCTCCTCCTCCACCTCTTCTTTTGTGAATACTGAGCAGAAGTATTCATTCAGTATCCCTGCTTTTTCACTGTCCCTCTCTGCCCACCCACCCTTCCTCCCCTTTATTCAGCCTCACTATCCCTCCCTTTGTCTTTCTTCGCTCCTAATGTACCTATAAAAGTTTTTATCCTTCTTCTTAACCAAGTTGGCTATCTTTTCCTCAGTTTGGGCCTTTGCTATTCTGACTGCATTCCCCGCTTCCTTTGCTTTAATTGGTACAGTTCTCTGTCCTACTCCTTTTGTGTTTCCTTATACTTCCTGAATGCTATCTTTCTGGTGTCTCCTCTGATCCTCATGGTGGTCCACTGGGCCCCTTCTATTACTCCAGTACAAATGTCAGCCTCTGGTGTTCAGTGAATCCCCATTCCCTTTCCCCAGTCCCCCGATAATGCACCTGTCATTGCAGTCCATATGCAATCACTGTCCCATGCCATTCCTCTGTGTCTGCCTCAATCCTTAGTAATAACTTTTAGATGATAACTTTAGCAGTTCTACATTAGGTGTTGTTGCTACAAATGTGTAAACATTATACAAGGATCTCTGTTCTGTGTGACTAGCCCATCAGGGCATTTACAGGGAAAACCCCAACCCTTCCTTTATTGACACAAAAAAATTCTGGACCACATAGAGCTGTGACCCTGTCTATGGATAACATTGGGGGGGGGTCACAGGAAAAGGATCATTGAAAAATTGATGGCACAATGATTTTGCAACTGTCCTTTGAGACAGTTAATCATTCCAATGCAGTCCTGCGACAATAAGGGAGGTTAAACAGGAGACATGAAGCAAAGGAGTGCTACAAAGGGATATCCTTTAAATATCAATTCTGTTGCATTTAAAGCACCAAAATGACATCATAATGCAACAAATCACAACAATTTTTCCAAATGTTGGCGTCTGTTCCCAGTCAATATATTAAATGGTTCAAGAAAATCCAAAATGTAAGAAACAATGAAAGAGACAAAACCAAGGAAGAGGAAGAGAGCACTACGTGAACCTGAACAGCAGCCAGAGAGTGACATTCAAATAAGGCAAGAGATGTTTTCTATATCCCTTGGGAAAGACCAAAGTAGGAAAAATTACTAAACAGATATTCATCTGTTAACTGTAATTACAGAACAAGTCTTCTTTGGCCTATCAATAAAAGCTTTAAAAGAATGATTGAATTAGAAAGACAATACTAGTTTGGTTGGCAGCAATTGCAAACTCCTGTGCTTAATGCATTTCAAGCTGTTTTAAATTGTATACATTTATAATGACTATTAACAATTGCAATGCACTGTTCATTGATTAGAGATGGATCAGCACCAGAGCCAGGATTCTGTTAAGATGTGGTATGTATCAACAGAGACTTCCTGTGTCAGCAAGGAAATGCTATGTTCAATATATACCATAGGATCATGGTAAACTGATTATTTTAACTGAATTATTTATCTTGTATACCTTAAAGCATGTTTCACTGAAAAGTCATCCTTTGCATATATTATTGCACATCAACCTTATATATTTATCAGATCTTTTCTTTTACCATACTTCGAAGCCATTATAATATGCATTCCACAAAGTTAAGTTTATAACAAATATATTCCTTTATCAATCATTTGTTTAATAAAATCTCTGTGTATATAGGGCATAAGGAAACATATAAAGCTGTGCACAATAAAATAATCATTTATCTGGTAAAGTGTGTCTGAATAGGAGACCAAGATCTTAAAAGGGATTATAACCAGTAAATATCTATACATCTAAACACATCTCGATGTAAAACACAGGGGAATAAACTGCTTATTATCACTGTTTTGATTGTTTCCGAACTGCCTATAGGCCCAATATTTAAAGCAGGCTGCTCCACACATTGGCTGGCATGGAATGAATAAATAATTTCTTGTCACTTCTGCTCCTCTATTCCTATAATTGTCCAAATACCTTCTGCCCCATCATGGTCAAACAACATCTGAAAGACCACAGAAGCAGATATGAGAAGGAAAATAAAACTGGACAGTGACTTTACAACTGGAAGATCCCTGATAGAACCCTAGGGTGTGCTGATAGAGCATACCCAGTAGAAATATATTCCAAGGGACTACATTTTTAAAAATAATTAAGAATCAAAACATACAATTCATTAGCATAACAAAGTCTTATATTATATATCTTCAATTAATGTAAAATATCAATGTTTCAGCTTCAGAAACAGTGCATACCATAGCTACAGCCCCCAGGAAAGAACAATTTATACCCTAATTGTCCTCTATAGCTGTTGAGGATAGGTCTTTCTGTCTTACCCTAGCCAGTTGAATTCCCTGAGAATGTGCCTACAGACACACTGCTTTTTGCTTTGTGGTTGCTTAAGTCAGGTGTTTTTAAGAATTCCACTGCCTCCAGCATTTCTACACAAGGCTGCTTATGCAGCACAGGGGGGAGGTGGCTCTGGCACAGCATCCAATGCATGACATAATATTGGTACAAAAACCCATACTGGTCAATTATAACCTTTTAGTGTCTTCATGTATTTCATTACTTCAGTATCTTAACTTGGTTGGAGCTTTATTTAAAGGCCAGTTGTACATTTCTGATTTATGAGCCATAGCATGGAATGTTAATTGAATTAGAACAGTAATATACTGCAGCCTAAATACAATTGTCCCACAACTCCATCATTTTTAACAGGCTTTGAGTTCTGCTGTGGTCATCAAATATTGAATTGCAGCCAGTTATTGTTTGGTGTGTGTATGGAAGAGTATTTCTCTCAAGCTTTTTGGTAAACTTGTGGTCACTGTGGTCAAGATGTTTGCAATTTCTTATATTTTTCCTAGTTCACCAGTCACTGTTACAAAATCATGCAAGTCCACTGAACTGCCGGTCACCATGTTGATGAGAGATTGGCTCAACATATATAGAGATGCTATCCATAATGTTCTGTCATCACAAAGGTTTTGTTAAACCACTATCAGGGAAAATCATCTGAAAAAGTAAGGAGAAAATGGAAAATTTCAATTAAGCATTATGGTACAACTGGGGGTTGGTTTTCCAGTAGTTAATCCAACCCCAAGATGTGTAATAAGGCCCTGAGTCATCGCTGAGTTCCTCATGCACCAGAGGGTTGGATTAACTTCTGGCAAACTAACTGTCAGGAGTACCTTAATCCTATTAAAAAATGTACATTATACAGTACATATATATATATATATATATTTATAAAATGGGTAGGGAAATTGCTGCTCTATTATTGGAGCATGAGCATCACATGACCGTGTGTATATCAGAGCACAACAGCACACCTGCACTTTTACCCCCCTTAAAAACTATTTTACCATTTTATAAGATAGATAACCCACTCTAGGATGTGTGGTCGCGCTCTGATATACTACGCCTTGGGTGGTTGATGCATTCGACCTGCGACCTTGTGCATACGCGCACAAGGAGTGTGTATATCAAGCTTGACTACACACCTAAGTGGAGTTATCTCTGCTCTCTACATACATATTCATGGCAAAAACTGTATTTAATGCATCAGTTAGGTTAAAGTGACAAAAGTGAGAAATGAAATGTTAGGGTTGAGTCCTTAACCCCCCACATAATCCACATACTCATCCTCCACAAACTGACAGACACCAGGGTGTGCCATGAGGTCGTCAGGCCCAACTCTCACCCCATTCCATGCATAAGCAGGTTGACATGATACAATAAAGGAGAATGGGGTGATAGTTAGGCCTCATGACCCCATGGCACACCCTGGTGTCTTTCATTCTGTGGAGGATGGGTGTGTGGGTTATGTGGGGGGGGTTAGGGGCTCAACCCTAATGTTTCATTTCCTCACATTTGTTGCTTTAACCCTAACTGATGCATTAAATGCAGTTTTTTGCCATGAATTGCCATACTTTTTGGAAAAGTGTAATATAACTAGTAAAAAAAATATATAGGTGGGAGCGGCCCCACTTATGCACAGCTAAAGAGCCATACATCAGCCCTCTAGGGCAAGGAACCCTTGCAACACAAATCTGACAATATCTCATTAACCATGCAATCCATGGAAAAAAATTCTGCTGCAGGCTAACTCTATGGTTTAAAATCTTGTTCCAGCAGCACAGATCACCTCAAGGTGATCTAAGCAACCAGTAGCGAAAACTCTGTACCTTACTTCATTTCTGAGATAAGGGCTCCAAAAGGTGTGACAGACCCAGCAATGTAATCATATGGGGAAAATCTCAACTTCGTGATGGCATATCTATAGAACCATTAAATTTCACAACACCTGGACAGCATAGTTCACACCTGCAGGGCATCCCCTCAACACCCTGTAAATTTCAAGTAAAAAGACCAAACTGTTAATGAGCTATGCAATTCTAAAGTCTTTACACCTTTAAAAATTATTCATTCATGAAATATCAAAATCCTGGGCTGCCAGATCAATTCTAGTCCATGAGCTAGCAAAATTCTAGCCTGCAGGACTAGGATTTTCTTTTGTGAAGTAGCAAAATCCTTGACCATGTGACAATCTTAGGTCACAAAATATACATATACATTTTTGAGTGAACTAATCATGCTCAGAACTCAACAATTAAAAATGTAATAACCATTGAACAGATTAATATTTGTTTACCAAACCAATACTGAATTATTCCCTGACCCCAACTCTTTCTACATTCCAAATTTCAGGCCAAAAGACCACACAGTGTGGTCACAGCACCATGGGCAAAATATGCATCAAAACTGGCGAAAAGTGCATTTTTGGCATTTCGCTGCACAAAAAACATATGTCTGACTGAAACACAACTTGGAAAATCAAGATATCTACCATACCAGACTGTACCTTCCAAATTTTGTGCAAATCCATTGAACAGTTGCAAAGTTATTAACGTACAAAATTTGAGATTTAACATTAAAGTGCCTACCCAGCCCTAACTATAGGAGCGCGACCGCAGCCATGTAAACTTTTTTTTACAGTTAAACTAAGCTTGTAGAGATTTTTTAACCAGTCATCCTTCGCTGTTTATGAAAATATAGTCCTGTTTTATATCACCTCTATCTTTTTGATTGGTGTGTAACTTGTTTGAAAATATTCTTCTCAAATGCAGGACTGTCACATAAGCACAAGACAAAACTAAATCAGGAAATGCATATTTAAATGCTTTACTGATACTCATAGTTACCATCATGTCAACCCCCCAAATTGTCCAAGACTTTCCAATGATAGTAAATTGTCCCCATCCTAACATAACAGTTAGAAAGAAACGGGAATATTTAACTGCAAGCACCATTTGTAAACAAAACATATATTCATCATTTGAAGTCAGACACACTTATCAGGTTACTGTACATGAAAACTCAGCACCCTTTTCCCAAAACTATCAGTCTCTTATAAACAGGTGCCAAAAAAATCATTCACACTATCCCAGCTGCCATATTAGCCCATATCCCATTTTCTATGCTGAACTGAAAGAAGGCAAACTGGTCAGCTGATTGCCAGCTTTCATTTCAGCATGGAAAATGTAATGTGTGGTTCTTTTTTCATATTACTCACAAGCAGCAGCCTGTTTTAGAAATAATTTGTATAAGTGTGTGTGGACATGGGGGGTTAATATGGCAGGTGGAAAGGTAAGAGTATGTGAAATATCTTAAGCTACTTTACAGATTATATTTTCACAGTTCCAGGAAGGATGGGGTAAATTATGATGTCAGTGGACAAGCATGTCTAAGGCATGTTTTTAAAGGAAATTATTTTTACACTAATAATGTGTGCAGGTATACAAAATGGTTTCCTTTTCACTGTCAGGAAGGTGGAGGTGATGATGGGACCACTATATTATTACAGGAATGACTAGAACAGTTTCTGTTCAGGAAGGAGCTAACAAGAGACTTAAGTTTCTGTTAGGGGAGGAGGTAACAAGATACTTCATTTGGGACCAGTAATTCATCTAAAATGAATTTGCTTGTTTTTACTGGTATGCTTATTTGGCAGTTCCCATATATAACTAAACATACAGTGTTTAAAGGCATTGTTTAAAACAAAAACATGCTTGGGTAGGGTTGGCAAAGATTCTGACTAATAGAATAGATAATTGCTATCAAATTTAAATGACTGCCAGACAGTTTTGTTTTAGAATGCTTGAGCTTTTAGGTGGATATTTTTGTTCACATTCAAGAGTCTGAATCTCCAATACCTTCTTGTGATGAAGGTTCAACCTCAGGTTTTCTAACAGAAAATATAGGTGCTTAGAATTTAAATAACCCAATCAGATTATGAGGGTTTGCTTGTCCTTTCTATAATTTGCTTTATGTAGGAATGAGTAAGCATGTTATGATTCAAAGCCTCACCCCCCCCCCCCCACTAACACTACCAGAGTGAGCTGAAATGAATTCAGATAGATTTGTGCTCTAAACTCCAAGACAGGTCACTTGTAGATTGAAAGCTGCCTCAAATTAGCTAGGATCATCCCAGGTCAAAGTCCTAGAGATCTAGATCAAAATCTAATCCAAGTCAGAAGTGCCTCAACCACAGTGTTGAAAGTGGTTCAAAAAAGAAATGCAAAAATTGTGCATATGGAAGGAAAACCAAACAATTCTCAGAGGGTCCAGTCAGTGCATGAGTCCCAGAATTTTGTTTTTAAGAAATGTCTCGATTTGGTGTTTTTTTAAGGAACATCGAACACAAATGTTTATAAAAAATTATAAGCATTTTTAATTACATTTTATTAATTTCTTATCAAAGAGGCTGGTATAGGGTTGATCATGGAATGTAAGCAATGTATTTATCAATACACAGGTCCATGTGGACAGCTGTGTGGCTGGAAGAATTACAAGTTCCCATAGAGCATGGGCATTTCTTTTCATCAGTCAGCAGTTACAGCTGTTGTTTTCTACAATGTGCAGCATCAGTATGTTTGATCATACTGAACATACCAAAAAAATGGTTCATTCAACATCTGTTATTTATTTTTGCCTGTCTTGTACTATAATATTTAATTCAGCTCAGTGGACAGAAGTATAAAATGAGATTTTTTTTACAGCAGATCCTCTCTGTTTGTGCATCACATGCCTCCCACCCATTCTCCCATTTGATGCACAGTTGTTGGTTAGTTCATTGGAAGCATGGGCAGTGGTAGACTTCCACTGAAAGTAGCCAAGACTATATGCCCTGTGCATTGCAAGCCTTAATTAATGTACACCTCAGTCACTCAGCACTACAAAGTACCAGTTAGTTGTTTTGTGGTGCTATGTAATGCTGAATGCTAAACTCTGTAGCACTGGAGATGTGATACTTTCAGAAGGGGGGAGGGATGGAGGAGGGTGAGATGGAGAGAGAGACAATTACTGATAACTTAAACCTACTGAAAAGTCAAAAAAATGAAAACATGACTATACTACATAATTTATATAGCATTTTCAAGTTTTCGTCTAATGTGAGGACATTTATTCTGTACAGCACAGGGGCCTCCTCCAGTTTGGTGCACTCATGTTACATCTTGCTGATCTTGCCACTGGGGACTGTGCTTAGTCATTTTGGAGTTGTTCTCAATTAATAAGAATGTTGTCATTTTATTACCCAGTTTATAAAACTGTATCTTATGTAATCTTATGTAGGGTTTCTGTCTTTCTACCAGGGATGTTTGAAGAGCCGCATCAGAGTTATGTAATCTTATGTAGGTTTCCTGCCTTTCTACCAGGAATGTTTGAAGATCCATATCAGCCTGTACCCAGCAATGAATAAAACCAGTCATTGAACTTGAGATTCCAAGGAGAAATAACACGCATTACATAATGCAAAAAAGATTTCATCAACCATCATGATCCCTGGAGGAGTGTTCTTCAAGTTTTCTTGTCATTCTGGCAGCACTGTGGGCCAGCTACTTCTCACAAAGAAGCCACAACTGCATAAGGTTCTGGATTCCACTGAAAAGTAGATGATCACAGGTTGAAATGAAAATCTGCTACACAATGTGATTAACAGATAGTCAATTTCACAACCTCTTCTACATTCAGCATTGCTTGATGACAGTGTACTAACAGCTAGTAATAAGGGTTTCAGCTTGCCAGGCAGGCAAAGACCATGCACTCTTTGTACTCTATGTATGTAAGTACTATATCCTTTTTGAGAAGTAGGAACCTGTTTGTGAGTTTTCAACCTCAGATTCTCCATATTTTTCATACCCCAATGGCCTGTTGTCTAGATTGAGTACTTTAAGCAGAGCTACAAGTATAGTACTTTGTATTGATCTTCTCTGTACTCTCAAATGGCACCACCACATCTGTTACCAATTAAAGTGAGAAGTCAACTTTCCAGATTATCAATCAGACATTGAAAAAACTGTAAATGATTAAACTCTGGAGGTTTATACAAAGTGCCAAGTGTAATGCCATAACACTCACCAGATTATACAACAGTTTTAGCTTTCACAACAGTATCACTCAGACACTCAATGCACAAGCATGCAATATATCTTTGCAAGGGAAGATTCCGTCTAGACAGTAACATTGTTCATTCTTGCAGTATCTCGGAAAAATCCTTCTATTTCTTTAGTGTATTCATCATGATGGCAAGATTCAGCAGGAAACTAACAGAAGGTAGAGTCTCAGCTAGACCACCTAGGCCACTAAATTATGTTTTTCCCTGGACTGACAGTAGTCATCTGAAGCTGCTTTTGTGAAGTGGGCAAATGGAGAAGAATAACTGATCCATACATAATGCACAATACAGAAACTAGATGTCACCCACTTATATCAAGAATCCTGCCCATTTTCTTTATCTCTTTGTAAACATATGAGACAGCCTCTGCAATTTCCTTCTTTGTTTTGGGAGACTGACTGTGCAATGTATGCAATGAATCCATAAAACAATGAAACTATTTAATATCAGAACAGGCATGTACAACATCACTACAGTGAGCTCCAACCTATGATTTAGACAGTGCCACACAATTAGGCCTGGAAAATCATTGAAAAGCACATGAACAACACCAGAAATGGCACCCATTATTACACTAGCCTAGTGGTGTGTGGAGTTTTCAAATTCTGCAAAACAGAATTTCACAGAATGTTTGTGATTCCACAGAATTTAATCAGAAGCTGAATGGCAGAATTCAATGGAGGAATAATGTGGAATGGGTTT
This sequence comes from Neoceratodus forsteri, assembly GCA_016271365.2. NCBI lineage: Eukaryota > Metazoa > Chordata > Ceratodontiformes > Ceratodontidae > Neoceratodus > Neoceratodus forsteri. The sequence continues at coordinate 677,183,130 of CM028135.1, forward strand.
TCTGCTACATTTTCATGGAATTTTCAGTGTGCTTACCTGGTAAATAATGTGAAAATGAAATTAATTAAATTCTGCAGCTCTCATTATTTTCCACAAAAATGGTTGCGGAATAATTTTCAGTGGAAAAATGCTGTTTTGTGGAATATTATTCTGCGGATCACAGCAGGCAGAATTCCACAGAGGAACCAGTAAATTCTGATGGAAATTCCACTGGTGGAATGATTATTCTGTGCTAATTCTGTCAGCAGAATTCCACATCCTGCTCAGCACTACTCTAGACCCAAGTTAACTGAAACCAATCAAACATGTTTTCAAAAAAGACTCTTAAAATCAGGATTTTTTTTAAAGTGTCAATAATTGCACAATTTGTAGTCCACGCATTTGCACTGAGTACTTCAACCAAATCCAGAACAATAGTTGTGAGTTGCACAGAAACATTCAGCCTTGCTTTAATGTAGATAATAAGAATGCATTTATTATTAACTAGTGGACTAATCAACAAACAGAGATCTTGGTCTGTTGTAACACAATCTGGAGCGTAACCCATGTGTGCATTTCTGATGCAATAAGAGATGTAATATCAACACAACTCAGCTGAGAAAGTAATGCGCTCTAATATCAAGACCATTAGCAATCTAAAGATCACTCAAGCTAGAATAATCTAAATAAAGCCCTTCAGACTTTGTGGTGTAGTATGTTGTTCTAAAGATCTGGTTGGTTGTTTCAAGTGCAGATAGATGTTGTTCACCAATAATAGTTTTAATTAAATGATAGTTTGCCTGTTGTAAGATGTTATTTGTGATTTTATATGCCCTACCTCTCACACCCACCACATGCAAATTCCTCCTCATTCTGACTCCCAGTAGTGCTTGCTCCATCCTCCTCCACTTATTCTTTCTTACAGCACACAGCTCACTGATAGCCGAGCAGCCCGATTTCACACATGCACAAGACTCTGAGGCATAGAGCAGATTTGCACATGCATGAGCACAGTTGAGAACATTTTAACAACAGAAATCAGAGCACTTCATAAACTAAAGCATCAGAAAAACATTCTGGTTTCAGATAAATGAATAGAAATCCATTCTGAACCATTCCAGATCACGTTCATTGCTCCTCACCTGTCTCTGATTTTTTATCTATTAGAGAATTCTGTCAGCTCAATTTCCAAAGGGTTGTAACAAGCCCTTCACTAAATACTTTCACCTTTGATGCAACAGCACCTGATTTTGGTAGGTTAGGTGCAGTTATGACACTTTACCTGATTTATAGCAGCTAGCTCAAACTCATTGGCACAAGCCCCATAAAAAAGGGTCCCTGGGATCGCTGCAAGCTAGACAAGAAAAAGTTGGTCTAACTTGCGGCAACTGGTGCGTGAGAATCTGTATTGTCAGCAGGGTGACTGCCACAAGCCCCATGTGCCATATCCTCAGCAACTCAGGGAAAATCACGCCGTTTGTGTTTTTTAAAACTTGAAAATGATAGAGGCTAGAGTTTTGCCAAAGCTGTGGTACCATGTCATTTTACGTCAGCTCTAGGATTTACAGCTCTTTTATATGATGTACTTTATTTTTACCATCTGTACCCATTTTCAGACATTTGTGGGACAACTGTCATATAGTGTGTCAAAAGTGGTTCAATATGTTTTGAAAAGCTGGAACAAATATGTGGCTTTTGTATTTGTTCCCATACAGCAAAAAAAAAAAAAAAAAAACACAGCAGAAAAATTACTATGTTAGGCCCTTGGAATTCCACTTGCATGAGATATTACCTGAAAATTCTTAAATTGCAACTCCAAATAACTGAAAGTAAAGGTGGGAAAACAGTAAGGATGCAAAAGTGCAAAAGGTGTGTTACCTTTACTAAGAAAATATGAACTGTTTCAGAACCAGAAACATGTCATTTCCTGAATGTCAAGATTTGTAAGAAACTGAACTCACTAACATTAAGATAAAAGATAGTGGGTCTAAAAATACTGCAGTGTCTCTTACTCAAGTCATCATCAGATAATCACACATAATATCAAGAAAAAATAAATGCTGCATTCTACTGCAAAACTTAGTCAACTGTTGGTCATAAGGAATAGATCTTAAAAATCTTAGGTGTCATTTGCACAGATGCATACGGTAGTACCTCACAGAAAAAAATCATGGCGCAAGTAGCACAATATAGAGTCCAAAAAGTGTAAAGGAACTGGATAGTAATGGCTGACAGGTAGTAAGTAGGTCTGTGTGAGTAATGAATAATAATTGCTGAATACTATAAGTAATGGGCAAAGTGTCATTCAGGAATGAATAAGGATTGGGATCCACTTTTCAGGAGATTTGTACTCAGGAATGTTTAAACAATGTTAAAAAAATAAATCCTTCTAGTTCTCCCCAGGGAATCAGGGTAAGTCAGATGGCTACACCACAGTCTGATCCCACACTGACTCCTCCAGTCTTTCCAATACAGTGAGCAATTTACAAATCCTTTGCTGTCAATTTTCCAGCCCCTTCTCACCTACCAGCACAGTCTTTTGATACTCTCCCTAGCCCAACTCCACTGTCACCCACATAATGACATACTATATATGTTACGGAATCCCCTCCCAAACCCACAGCATGGTGCCATCTTTCATTTTACTATGAAATTGGGAATCAATTGACAGCCCTCAGTTTGTTTGGAGTGTGGCAGGGAAGGAAGTCTATGTACCACTGAGTGATGCTAGGCAGATTGATTTCTGTCAAGTTTCCTTCCATAATATGAGACAACCCTCTGCCTTCTCTTCCTGTCTACGCCATCCAGGTACAGAGCAAGGCTCATACAATTGCCAGTGAAGTAAAACCTGACATACTGATGGCCATTCATTCTCTCCTTCAGGAGTTAAAGGTGGTCACTGATGTAAAACTTGGCAAGGTTTCTCCAAGCTGGATGCTGTTGCTGAAAAACTAACTGCTGTCAGAGTACAGGTAGAGGGAAATTCTGAGTAAATAGCACTCCTAGAGAAAGAAACAAATGAATTAAAAAAAACAAGGCATCATCTTCTGAAGCTGTTAAATATGTGTCAGTGAATTACTATGTGTTAATAACATACAATTAGAGAGATGTTTGTATTTGGGTAATGCTAAATACTTCCTTATGACCATGGCAGGTTGCTAGGGGCATTGACAAATCTATTACCTGTACTTCAAAAGTCAGAGACTGGATAAAGATTCAAACCTTAGCCCACTTTCTCCAGAACTCCCCTGTAATTGTGTATATAATTGACCAAGACTCTGCTACAACTCTGCAACTGCCCTGTGATAGTAAACCTACTGCTTCTTTTGCCACTAAAACCCTGACTCATTCAGATGTGCCCTGCAGTTGATGCCGAATGTTTCATGTTTGTACACCTTCACACTAACTATGTAGCCTGTTAAAACTGTGATGCTTGTATTCATCTTGCTCTATATGCTGTTATCTTGTTATGTCTGTGTTATCCTACCTGACCTGGATACTTTTGAAAAAGGTAGTTGTGCTCAAAGGTCTTCAACACAGTACATGCATACATACATAACTAACTAACTAAATACAGTTTGCACCAAGTCTTTAGTTTTTCCCTTGCTTCCAGTCTGAGTAGTCAGTACAGCCTGGACTCAACTTGTGAAAAACAGCCACCTGAGAGTTTGAACTCTGGCCCAGCTGTGACTATAACACTAGAAAAGGCAAACCAAGTTCATTTATAAAGCAAAATTTGCCAAAGCTCAGAGCACTGTACATAATTTAAAATTATAAATATAACCAAACCCAAACAAACTCTAACTTCAGTGGCAGAAAAAGATCTAATTTTCCAGAAAGCTAGGGAGAAAATATGTATCATGTTTTAGAACTCTCAACTAACTTTTCCCTCTGACTAAGTAAAAGAGATACAACAGAGAAGAAAAACATTGATCAACATTAAATCTGATCTGATGGATCTTGGGGGTCAGGTTTACTTATGTCTTCCTACTTGACTGGAATTTTTACTGGCTGGTAAAGCATGTATCTTTTTGGATAAAGCAGCAGTGTCTCCTTTTTTAATTTCATAAAGCACCAAGGAACAATGGGAGGAGACTGAAGAAATAGCAGAATTTGAAATCTATTCTCATGGTAGTTAACAGTATTGTGTCTTACTAAACCTACAGTATGTCTGTTATAGGTAAGGCAAGTTAGATAAGGCAACATTTATTTATATGGCACCCAATCCTGGAGGCTCTGGGCACCTTACATAAAAACAGACAAGGTAGTGCAACTAAAATAATAATAATAATAATGCTTTATTTATTTAGCACAATTCTAAAAATCAAAGCACTACACATACTTAAACCCATCAAAGTACAAAACAATTCAGCTTAAAAATGATTTACAATATAATTTAGATACTTCAATTAAAATTATCCCAAAATCCCATATTAAATACTAAATGCCTGCTTAAACAAATATGTTTTCAGGCCTGTTTTAAAGCTCTCCATGGTCCCACACTCTTTAATCTGATGAGGTAGAGAGTTCTACAGGGATGGGGCACCAAACATAAAAGCCTGGGACTCAGATGTTTTCAACCGGCACCCTGGGAACCTCTAACAAACCCTCATCAGTTGAGTGGAGAGGATGGCCAGGGCTGTAAATAGTCAGGAGCTCCTGCAGGTAGCTCGGACCCAGTCCATGCAGGCTTTATAGGTCAGAAGACTAACCTTGAAGGTGATCCACCACTGTATCGGCAGCCACCACAGACTGCACAGCACAGGAGTAATATGATTTGAATGAGAGGTTCCAGTCAACAGTCATGCCACAGCATTCTGCTCCAGCTGCAAGTGATGGATATCAACCCCTGGAAGCCCCAGGTTGAGGGAGTTGCAGTAGTCCAGGCATGAAGTCACAAAGGTGTGGATTGATGTAGACAAATCACCGGTGGGAACAAGGTGCTTAATTCTGGCAATGTTCCTAAGATGATAAAAGAAAGACTTGATGACTGATGACACCTGTGCATGCAGTGCCACCCATCATCAAGAACCACCCACAGATCGCGCAGCTGTTCAGAGGAAGATAGGCGTACACCCTTAAACCAAAGCCCAGAGGGGAAACCCACTACTGACTTCTTTATCCGGTGACCCAGATCCACCAACAATACCTCAATCTTTCTGGAATTCAATTTCAACCAACTGGATTTCATCCAGTGATGGATTTCCACCAGACAGCTGTTAAACATTGAGACTGCACCATTCTTGTTGGATGCAAAAGACAGATAGAGCTGTGTATCATCAGCATAGCAGTGAAACCTCAGCCCATATCATCTTACAATGTCTCCGAGGGGCAGCATATACACTGCAAACAACACAGGGGACAGCACCAAGCTTTGAGGGACCCCACATGGCAAAGAGAATGAAGCAGAGGGAAAAAACAACACCACCACCCTCTGAGATCTGCTAGCTAGGAAAGATTGAAACCATCTGAGAACAGGACCAGCCAGGCCACATATAACCCTCAGGTGCTCGAACAGCACCCCATGGTCTACAGTGTCAAATGCTGAGGTGAGGTCAAGAAGCACCAAGATGGAACAGCGCTTCTGATCTCTCACCATCAGGAGATCATTGAACACCCAAGCCAGAGTGGTCTCAGTGCTATGTCTTTTCCGGAAACCAGACTGGAAAAGATCCTCGATGTCGTGGATGGTAAGATGGTTTTCTAATTGCAGCACAACCACTTTCTCAATCACCTTCCCAACAAAGGAAAGGTTAGAGATAGGTCTGTAGTTAACACATCAGTTAGGGTCCAAAGCAGCTTTCTTAAGGAGCGGTGTCACCACTGCCTCCTTCAGGGAGCTAGGGAACTCACCCTCTAATCTAAGGAGCACCACACAATCTTTGCAAGGATTGGGCCAATGGACTCCATAACCCCCTGTAATAGGTGTGTAGGACCTGGATCCAAACTACAGTATGTTGGCCACAAATTCTGGACAATCTGCACAATGTCCATGACCTCTGGCCAGTTGAAAGACATCCAAGGAAAGTGAGGTGTAGTGACCATTCATCGACCACTATCAACCTCCACAGAGAGTGCTGGAAGGATCTTGGCCTGATGTCAGCCACCTTATCCACAAAGAATTGAGTGAATTCATCACACTTAACTTGTGAAAAAGCACCTTGAATCTGTAGACAGGTCGGGTTGCACAAACTGTCCACAGTTCGAAGGAGCTGAGCTGGTCGATTCTGACCAGCAGCAATCTCACCAGACAGAAACTCTGCCTTCTTACATGTAACCGCTGATTGATAGCTTTGATAATGATCTCTCAATCTAAGGTGGTCAGCCTCAAGAGTTGATTTCCACCAGCAATGCTCTAGCCTTCATTCTACTCGTCTCAGCTCCCTCAAGGTCCCATCGGATCAAGGGGGACAAGGGTGGAGAGAGATAGAGAGAGAGAAAGAGGGTGAATGCGGACTGGGGTGATAAAATCCAGAGCTTCAGAGATAGCCTTATCATAGGCTTGAACTAGACTCTCTGGATCCTCACCTACCCCTAAGAATCCTGATAGGCCTAATAACACCAGTAGGCCTCTCGGGTCATATCCTTCAATGGGCGATATCTGACCATCTCCACAGGGGCAGACCTTTATGGGGGAGCCTGGAAATTGAACCTCACTGTGTGGTGATCAGACCATATGACTGGTTCCATCACCAAGTTGGAGGTCTCGATCCCCAGGAGGAAGACCAGATCAAGTGAGTGATCATGACTATGAGTAGCAGAGGAAACTACCTGTGTGAACCCCAACGAATTCATACATTGTAGGAAGTCTTGACCAAACTGTGAATTCATCATCGACCCAGGCATTAAAGTTGCCCAGGGCCATCAACCTGGGTGACTCAAACACCATATCGATGATGAAGTCTGCTCCTTCCCGTGGTGGACAGTAGATGAGAAGGATCCTGCAGCCCACACCTGCTACTATGGTAAACTCAAATGATCTGACTTCTTCAACTGGCACACCAGTAAGGCCCAATTCTGATATAAAACAAAAGGCTACACCCCCACCCCTGTGGTTCGATCTCAAATGGTGTATGACCAAGAACCTGACCTGGACTGCCGCCTCTAAGATGGAACCCACATTGTCATCAAGCCAGGTCTTGGTGATGCAAGCTAGGTCTACTGTCCCAACAAGATCAGCAATAACTGCTGTCTTGTTCCTAATAGACCTGGCATTGTATAACACCACTCAAGTCAGACAGAATTCTGGGGCCAGCCAAGCTATCAATTACAGACATAAATACATTAAAATACAACATACATACATAATACAACATTCATAATACATATTTAAGATCAATAAATACAGTCTTAAAAACCTAAAACAGCTCTGATTAGTCCAGGTAGGACAGCTTGAAGAGATGGGTCTTTAGATCCCTTAGAAAAGTCTTCACAATCAGGACCTTCTTAACAAAGATGGGAAGCAAGTTCAAATGGGCTGGTCCAGCAACCTCAAAAGCTTGACCACCAGCTGGTTTTAATCTGGCCCTCAGAACAGCAATGAGGCCCAAGGTAGAGGAGCAGAGGGAATGGACTGAGGTGGCAGGTGTCAGGAGACCAGCCAGGTAGCCAGAACCCAGTCCATATAGGACCTTGTAGGTGAGCAAGCCCACCTTGAAGATGATCCTTCACCTGACAGGCAGCCATTGCAGAATTCGCAGGACCAGGGTCACATGACATGACCTAGACAGGTCAGTAACCTGGCTGTTGCATTCTGCACCAACTGCAGCTGGTGGAGGATCCTTCCACTGACTCCGAAGTACAGAGCATCAAAGTAATCAAGCCTGGATGTAACAAAGGTGTGTACCAGTGATGGCAGGTCCTCAGGTAGAACTAGGGATTTAATCCTGGTGACATTCTTTAAGTGGTAAAAATCACTTTGGACCACTGATGACACCTGTGCATCAAGTGTCAATCTGATATCCAGGAAGATGCCAAGATTTCTCACCCTAGAAGAAGCCATCAATGGAGTGGATCCCATGACCAATCCTGTCACCACTATGGAGGCACTCCCATCATGCTCACAACCTTGCTCAGTCACTAGGACCTCTGTCTTATTGGGATTTAGTTGTAACCAGTTGGAGGACATCCAGTCATTGATCTCAGCCAGGCAGTTGTTTAGCACTTCCATGGCATCATGTGTTCCGGGGCAAAGGACATATACAGTTGGGTACCATCTGTATAGCAATGAAAACCCAAACTGTAATGCCTAATGAGCTCACCCAGGGGTAACATGTACACCATGAATAACACTGACGACAAGATCAAACCTTAATGAACTCCACATGGCAGGAGCTTCAGGGCAGAGGAGAAATTCCCCATCACCACTGATTGCTTCCTGCCAAAGAGACAGGACACAAACCAGTTGATGACCGTACCAGTCAGTCCACAGTATTCTCTAAGGTGATCAAGAAGCACAGAGTGAACCACGGCATCAAATGCTAAAGAAAGACTGAGGAGAATAAGAATTGACCTGTCTCCTCTATCTCTTGCCCTGAGGAACTCATTTTGCACCCTGACTAATGCTATTTCAGTGCTATGCCTAGGCCTGAAACCAGACTAGAATGGCTCATAGATGTCAAAGGCCATGCGGTCATAGGTCCCAGGAAGCAATAACTAGCTGCACTGTGTATTGATTATTAGATAGGAATTTATTTGCTCTTACTTATATTATTTAGACAAAATGATAACATGATTTATTACTTTTCTAAGATGTCTCAATATTTGAATGTACAAAAATAATTTTGTTCTGTTTTCTTAAAGGAACACTGTCAGCTTATTTACATTTCTACAGCCTATACTTTTTACTGCCTTGCTGGCATTATTAATGGCTACAAGACAGATATATATCTTTCCATCTATATATATATATAGCTATATCTATATCTATCTATCTATATATATATATATATATATATATATATATATATGTGTGTGTATATATACTGCAATACAACTCACACTTTGGATTTTCAATGCAGTGTTATTAAAAACACCTTGCTCTTTCCACACTGAAACAGTTGTGCCACCAGGAAGATCACCACCAGCCATCAAACTACTGTACTAGAAAATAAATTATGTTATCACTTCCCCACAAAAGTGAATTTTACATCTTCCCAAATTCTGTATTCCTCACTTCACTTCATCTTGTATTTGTAAAGGCATCAGCAACTTTGGCCATTTATATGATTGACTCCAGAACGAGTGTGGTCTTAAACTGTCAAGAAAACTCAAAGAATAGCAGGCTATCTCATTGACTGCACTTCTATATGGCTGTGAGACCTGGATACTCTATAGGTGTCATGTAAAGGATCTTGAATCTTTCCATATGCGCCACTTAAGCCAAATTCTCTGCATTAAATGAAAGGACAAAATATCCAACACTGAAGTTCTGCAGTAAGCTCAAACAATCATTCTTGAAGTGCAACTTTTCAAGGCTCAACTTAGATGGACAGGTCATGTGCTCTGTATGGATGACACAAGACTGCCAAGACTTATCCTTCATGGAGAGGAAGTTTGGTAAATGCTCTGTGGGCAGACAGAGGAAGCACTGCAGCCATACACTGAAACACTCACTGACTAAATGTAAAATTAGTGTCAATGACTGGGAGGTAATGGCCAAGACAGCTAAGACAGATCACCATGGAGATCCACTGTTCATGATGGAGTCATAACATTTGAAAGTCAATCTGAGATGGCAGCTGAAGAGGACAGAAAAGCAAGGAAAGCTACTTCTCAACATCAATCAGCTGCTGTATTGAGCCTCACATGCCCTATATGTGAACATATATGTGCAGCATGCATCAGACTCATCAGCCAAATGCAAAACCACAATTTAACCAACTAACTTGATCTCCTCCAAGGCAGTTATTGTTGACCCAGACACGACAGCCAAGAAGATTCCTCACTTCCCCCACTTTATTATATTCCCTCTCACTTCCCAGATCCCTATGTTTTTATCTTTTAACTATAACTCCTACCTTCACCACTGAGCTGCTAAACCAACACCCATAAGAAGTGTGAATTACAAAATGTTATTCAGTAAAGCTCCATAATCACCACCTGGCTGCTTCATACCTTGCCCTCGTTTCTGTGACACAGTCCTTTGTGTGATACACTTAAAAACAAATACCTTGTCCTTTCAGCTTCTGGATATGTCATCTGTCACCAATGTGAACTTTATCATTTTCACTCACTAACAGCCAGACATACTGTACTGTTACATTCAGTCACTGGACTATATTTGAGGCAACACTTCCCAGTAGCACTTATGAGTAACTGAAGCACGGCATTTGGAAGCTGCAGTGCACTGAGCTGCTAGCAAGCAGCAATGTGAAATGCCAATGATAGCATCTCTCATGGAGGGATGGTCAAGATATACTGTGGGTACTGTACATAGGAAGTTCATTACCAGAAAAAGATTCATGGGGCCTGATTCTCAAAAGCTTATGCCTGGTGTCAGTTGACATGCCAAAATAAATTGGGCAAGTAGCAAATTACGCCAGCATCTGCGACATATGGTATTCTGCAAAGCAGCCTGCAACATGTTGCAAGCTGCTTGTGCCAAAGTGGACATATGCCCCCAGTTATGGCCTAAACCCCCTGCAACATGGTGCTAGGGGGGTTTATGGCAGCAGTTGCACCCTATTCTGGAAGGGCAGCAACAAAGTCCCCAAGGTTGCTATTTTCAAACAACTCCAAGAGGATATCCACCAAAGTACAGTTACACCAGCTTTTGGCTGGTGTAAGTGTACTTACACCCTCTGGGGGATATGCAGATCTGCCACCGGGCCAGCTCCCAAGATATGTGCCCCCCATACCCCAATCCACAACTTGTTAGTGGGAAAGCCAGATCTAATCATGCCCCCCATGCCCCACTCCAAATGCATATTGCCTCTTCTGGGCTAGGTCATGCCCCCAGACTCCCAATAATGAAAAAAGAGCACCTCAAGGCTTATGCATGCCCCCAATCCCCAAAAATGCACAAAAAGCCCCACAGGACTAAGTCATGCCCCCCATCCTCAGTCCCTAATAGTAATGCACTAAAACACTGATCCTGTTCTCCTTGGTAGTCTAGTGGCCCTCACCATGCAGTGCGGTCCACTCTGCCCCCCCATCTGTATTCATTTGGTGACTGGCACAGCCCACCTCTCACCACCATGGCCAACCACTTACTGAGCTCTGTATGAGCACATAGTACTGTAAATAGTATGTGCTCAATGAATTAACCATTCATTCATTGAGCACATACTATTTGCAGTAGTACGTGCTCATACAGAGCTCAGTCGGCAGCTGGCCATGGTCGAGAGGTGGGCTGTGCCAGTCACTGACTGAATATGAGTCGGGGGTACAGGGTGGACTGGCCCTGACAGGTGGGGGGATGGGGGCCACTAGACTACCAGGGAGAATGGTATCTGTGTTTTAGTGCACTACTATTGCTGATCCAGGATGGGGGAACATGACCTAGCCCTACGGGGCTTTTTGGGGGGATCAGGGGGCATGTGCAAGCCCTGCAGGGCTCTTTCTGCATTATTGGGGGTCAGGGGCATGATCTAGCCCAGCAGAGCTTTCAAATCAATATTGAGGGTTGGGGTCATGAGCAAGCTCTGGCTTTTATGATGTTCTTGAATGTGTGGGGGGTGAGCACCTGAGCTGATGACTTCCAGGGTTGCAGCTTGGGACGAGCCCTTCAGGTACGCCCTCCATTTGGTGTACCTGTGGAATCGTCTGAAGTCGCAGGACTTAGCCAGGGAACCCTGCCCCTTTCAGAATTGGGCACAGGATCCTTGGCATAATGGGGGCTGGTGCAACTTGCCTTTGGTGGTGATTTATGCCATCCTTGTACAATCAGGCCCCTGGTCTGTCCAGTCTGCCCTTATGTGTTTTTATTAGGTGATAGGTCATGTCTGGTGAAATTTATGCAGTTAGGTGATGACTGTGTTTTTTGTTTTAATAAAGTCATAGAAATTCATGGGTTAGAGCTTGATTTACAGAGTTTGTGCAGCCCTGGTGCAAATGCAGAGGGCTGTGAAAGCCATGGAGTCCCCCTGCACACAGGATTCACATCTTTGAGGCACCTCATGGCATCTATGTACATCCTTGCCTGCATTCCCCCTTCACACTTGACTGCCATCCATGTGTGCCACATTGTAACTAGCCAGGTCAGGGACTGGGCAAGTGGGATGGTGATGCACCTGTGCCTAGTCCACAGCACTATGAAGGCAAAGTGTGTAGTTGTCAGAGGGAAAACATGCTGCATGGCCCAAAGGGCTAATTTAGTGCCTTTGCACCACCCCACCTGGCCATTCTGAAGTATCCTTGGTCCAATCAGCTATCTCTCCACTGAGCCCTGGCCTCAGAAGCATCATTATGGACCCCAGGATTTCATTAACTCTAGCTGGTGAACTTTGTAGAAAAGTATAGTTTCCATTGAGGATATTGCAGCCGATGGAGAACTGACACAGGTATGCCATATCTCTTGCTATGCAGTGCAGTGTATCCACTAGAGTGCTGACACGGGAATCCAACTGGATACCTTGAGATCTCAGCCACAATGCCCCCAGTGCCACCCACAGCCCCTCATGGGGCTGCAGATTGCGACCATCCCCAGGGTGGATGGCTATGTGGTCAGGATATACTCATGTTGAATATATTCCAGCCACTTTGTGCATCAGGCCTTTAGTGTTGTGGAAAATATAAACTCATGGGGAGGGGGATCAGCAAATGATCAGTAGGTGTTATATTTATAGTATATGGAATTTAAAAAGGGGCTTCACTCTGAGGATTGCCAGCTGGAGGATGAAGGTAGTCGGTACTATGTAAAATTTATACATTTTAATAAGGAGTGGGTAATGGGGAGTGGGAGAGGGAGGTTCAGTGATAAACTAAATATAATAGGGACTTTTCGATCAAATGAAGACTATACTTTATGGTTTTCTTAAATTTTATTATTTTATAAACAACTATTTTTACATTGTTTGTTAACCTACTTCATAAGTACAATAAGACACTCAAGGTTGGGGCTGTACTGCAGTAACCACACTTCCAGGTCACTGAAGCACTTACATGGAAACATAAAATTTGACAACAGATAAGGACAACTTGACCCACCTATTCTGACCATTTTTCCCCTACCTACAGTACCACCACAGATGCTACTTGATTGTCGGCTCTTTCTCCCCCTTCTTTTCCACTAAGATTCCCTTATTTCTAACCTATGCATTCATGAACCCCACTACTGTTTTCATCCCCACCACCTCCACTGGAAGACTGTTCTAGGAATCCACCACTCTTTATGTGAAAAAGTAGTTCTTCGTATCTCTCCTGAATTTACCCCCTTGAGTTTCATAGCATGTCCCCTTGTTATTGAACATCTTTTTTTTGTGAAAAACACTCCCCTTCTGTACCTTCTTTACTCCTGTGAGGTACTTAAAGGTCTCTATCATATCCCCACCCAACCTCCTCTCTTCCAGGGTGTACATATTGAGTCCCCTTAATATCTCCTGAAAGGGCTTCTGATACAGGACACACATAGAAAACAAACAAACAAAAGAAAAGCATCAGAGAGTGGTGGGGCTGCCAGTAAACACACAACCAGGAGAAAAAAGCAAACCAGTGCCACTCAACAGTGCATCAAATGAACAGAAAGCCACTTAATGTGCAAGGCAGAAGTTTGCATTTTAGGTATTTTTCAGGTTAATTGTCCCTTATCACTTTCTCAGAAACTCTGGGTTTTAGCGGCAGGTTTAGCTGCCAAGAGAATAATTCTTAAAGATTGGAACAATCCTCTGGCCCCAAACATTAAGGAGTGGTTTAACATGATGGCCTTCACTGCTGATAATGAAAGGGTTAGTCATGCCATCTTGGATAAAAAAAAACAGAGGTTTGAGGACATCTGGGGCCCTTTTCTTTGAATAAATAAGCAGGCTGTTAGAAATAGAACATTTTTTACTACCTTAGTTCTTTATTGTGGTATATAATAATAATATTTTTTTATATTGCGCCTTTCAAATGTCAAGGCACTTTCCAATAAAATGAGATACAGTACAAAACACAAAACAACGATACAGAAAATATTATAAAAACACACACAACAAATTATTAAGCAATCACACCATAAGCTCTTTCCCATAAAAAGGATTTGAGAGCCTGTTTAAAACTCCCCACGGTCGTACACTCCCTTATCTGATGGGGTAGAGAATTCCAAAGGGAAGGGGCTGCAAACATAAAAGCCCGGGCCCCAGCTGATTTTAATATTACCCTTGGAATATCTAGCAACCTCTCATTGGCTGAGCAGAGTGATCTCACAAGGCGGCAAGGGATCAGGAGTTCTTTCAGATAATCAGGGCCCAGATCATGCAGGGCTTTAAATGTCAGTAATCCAACTTTGAAGGTGATCAGCCACTGAACTGGCAGCCAGTGCAGTTCCCACAGCACCGGTGTAATATGAGAAGATCTAGAAGTACCCATCAGTATTCAGGCTGCGGAATTCTGCACTAGCTAAAGGCGGTGGATATCAAGCCCCGGAAGCCCAAGGTAAACGAGTTGCAGTAGTCCAGGCGTGATTAATTAAGAACGATTCAAGTTTGATCTTGGTTACGCAAACTGTGTAGGGCTAATAAGATCTCAGTATTGAGTAATTTATTTATATTCTATTTTGCCTTACTTTTACTGATGTTTGATTTTGTTTAACAAAAATGTACAGCAATTGGTTTCTGTAGTACATGTATTATATTTCTTTGAAACTTGAATAAAAAATATTATGGTATAAAAAACTAAACATGCAAAGAAATCTGCATATTTAGGGATTTTTTTGTTCCTTTGATGCAGCATTGGTGAGTGGCACCGGTTTGCTTTTTTCTTCTGATGCAGACCCTCCACCATTTTAGTTACCTCCTTCTGGACTACCCCCACCCTGTCTATGTCCTTCCAGAGATGTGGTCTCCAGAACTGTACACAGTACTCTAGGTGGGATCTCACCAGTGATCTGCACAGGTGCAACACCACCTCCCACTTTCTGTTGGTGATATCCTTCTCTATGCACTTCAGCATCCCAATAGCCTTCCTAGTTGCCTTGTTGCACTTCCTGGTCATCTTTAGGTCATTGGATATGATTACACCCAGGCCTCTTTCCCAGTTGGTGTGCCTCATTATGTCTCAACCCATTTTGTACTTCACCCTGGTTTCTGTGCCCTAAGTACTGTACATGATTTTATACTTTTTCACATAGAAACTAAGCTGCCATACCCTTGACTGCTCTTTGAGTTTTCTCAGGTCTGCAGTCATTCTTAATACCTTCTTTGAGTGTCCAGCTTACTGCAGATTTTGTTGTCATCCCCAAAGAGGTAGCCCTTCCATCTCCTCAGCAGTATCACTTTTAAAGACATTAAAGAGGACCAGTCCCAGTGCTGATACTTAAGACGCCCTGCTGGTCACCCTCACTTCTCCAGACTGAACTTTTACCACCACCCTCTGTCACCTTTCCTCTAACCAGTTTCTTACCCAGTTTGCCACCTTTGGATCCAACTCTAAGTTGCCCGGCTTCCTTATTAATCTCCTATGTGGAACAGTGTTGAAAGCCTTACTGAAATATTAGTAGGCCGCTTTCAGCACTCCACCCTAATTTAATTCACTCATCACCCAAGTCAAATAAATCTATCAGATTCATTTGACATGCCCTCCCACAGTGAATCCATGCTGCCTCAGGTGTTATAACCCACCCACTGGATTCAAGATATTGCACAGTCCTTTCCTTCAGCAGTGATTCCATTAAGTTTCCTACCACTGATGTCACTTGGCTGCACCTGAAGCCTTATAATGACCCTTGGAATATGATTTTTGCAATACAACCCATACCATGTCCAGATTTGTGCGTGTGTGTGTGTGTGATATTCACACCCACAAAAACATACAGTTACTATAGTCTGCCCTGCACTGGAAACCTCCAGTTTTTAATTTTAAATAACAGCCTCATCAATTCATGTCTACAAGCACCCATGTCTTACTACATTGGGTCAGAGGTCTTCAGTGACTGTTCTGGTAGGTTCAATATAGCAGAGAAACAGTGGTATTTCTTTTTTACTGTAATTGTTAAAACAGCTAATTTTGTGCTGCCAGCTAATATAGGATGTTCATGAATGAACAGTGTAGAATTTCCATATGCTCATGAATTAATTTAAAATTCTGCATGTCAGATGAAAGAATAAATCCTTGTTTTTGCCTTAACCTTTTTATGGTTCCTCATGCTTAGTTAAGGAACTGTGGGACACTGATAAGAAGAAACTAGTAGTGTAATCACAGCTCCAGACATCTTTCTCGCTAAATAAATTGACTAACATCAAAACATCCAGCAGCATAAGCTGGCAATACATTTTTAATCATCTACAATAGCTATAGCTTTTTGGCTGATAGACATAAGTTATAAGATTTGCTTCCTGTTCAGATTCAATTCTCTGCACATTACATCCCTATTCAATATTGATCTTTGTCAAGTAAGGAAGGAATTACTTTAGCAGTTAAAGAGTGCAATGAGATTCTTCCTCAGAGTATGATTGGTATTGAATGGTATTATACTTTTCTGCACTAGGCCCATTTTGATTCAGCACCTTTTAAAGGTTATTACTTGGGAAAGTGTGTGAATTAAATGGGAGTGGAGTCTGAACTATCCTTTCACCTACCATAGTTACTTCACCCAGGGCTGGGATTGGTAGGCTACTGTTAAAGCCTACACTACAGCTGCACCTGTCATTTGCATAAACAGAAGACTTCAGCCTCCAGTACTTCCATCTGGTACCTTTCATAAGCACTAACCTTCACTAAAAGATTTTTCCAAAAGAAAATGGCATAAAATTATTTTATTATTCAGTTGTCTTATAGACTGTAAATTACTATTGGAATGACTGTTCATTCTACTAATTCAACTGTTTTAATGATTGAAAATGGATTGGGAAGTCTTGTACATTTAAATGTTACTTCAGATTTTCATATCTGAAACATTTCATTTGTGAGCAGAAGTCAGTGTGAATCCCCACACCACTGCCAATGCCTTCAACTCCCTATTTACCAAGATTCCTAATGTTTCCCCTCTCACACACCATGGCTCTCAACCTCCTCCTTATGTTCCTCCTGACACAACACCTGCTTTGACTCTCTCCCATCACATGTCTTGAAGTTTTAAAGTTACTAAGATCCATTCCCTCTCATGGCAGTGCCAGGCCTGATGGGTTGGAACCCAAGATCCTGAAACTTGCTGCCCTCTCCTAGCTACTCCAGTAACTCAGCTGTTTAACCTATCCATTTGCACCTCCACGGTGTCTTTGGCATGGAAATCTGTTAGGATAATTCCAGTGTTCAAGAAAGGTGACCCCAGAATCCTGTCTAATAATCGACCAATTGTACTTCTGCCTATGCTCAACAAGATTTTTGAGAAACTTATCTACCTCCAGATATCAGCTCACTTACTCCAGCAAAGTCTTTAGTCCCTTGTTCAGCATGGTTTCAGGGCTGGACATAGTACCACCACTGCTCTAACCCATTTTACTAGCAAGGTCAAATCGAATATGGACAGAGGCCTTCTTATAGGAGCTGTGTTCATTGACCTCACCAAAGACTTTGACTTGGTGAATCACCCCCTGCTCTTGGATAAACTGCACTCCCTTAGTGCCTCTGGATTCACACTGTCCTGGATCCACAGCTACCTTGACAACAGGTCTCAATCTGTCTCCTTCGGCAAGGTTCTCTAATCTCTTGCTCTCATCTCCTGCCGAGTCCCTCAAGGCTCCATTCCTGGGCCCTTGCTCTTATCTATATTTGTTAATGATATTCCCACCCTCTATTCCCCACTGTCAGTCCATTATGTATGCTGATGACCTGGTTCTCTATGCTGCTTTTAGTTCCAATGATGACCTCAATGCCCATTTCACATCAGCATTCACCCAACTCCTATCTTGGTTCTCCTCCTACTCTCTAATACTCAATTTACCTAACTCCCAGGCTATGCTCTTTGGGACCTCTAGGAAAGTACATGCTGTGCCCCCCAAACTCTATGTACTTTGTTATGATGGGTCAGCAATATCAACCACCAACTCCTTTAAATTCCTGGGAGTGACGCTTGATCCCATACTGGACTTCTCCTCTCACATAAATGAGGTATATAAATCTGTTAACTTCAAGATTGGTGTAACCTATCATGTACATCACTCCCTAACCTCTGCTGGCAGGATCTCTGTAGCCAAGGGGGTCCTGCTCCTCAGGCTTCTGTATGCTTTGCCCATCTTTTCCCAGGCCAATGCTGGTGCTCTTTGCAAGTGGAACGCCACCTACAACAACATTTGCAGATTTGCCCTATTCGCCACTGTGCCTTATGCACCATTGTCTGCTCTACTCTGCCTTGCACTGGCTGTCACCCAGTTCCCATCACTCCTACTCACTAGGATGCTTCACTGACTCTTTGACTAGATATCCCCAACATGACTCTTTAGGGGTTATGTTTTCCCCCGTGCATCACTCCCATCCTCTGAGGTCCTCAGATGCTCAGCTACTCTCTGTCCTGTTCTGCTCAACTAAAATGGGGGTACAAGCTTGCTCTCATTTTGCTCCCAATATCTGGAATTCCCTGCCTCCCACTTAAAGTGCTCTTTATCTCATGCCACCTTTAAAACTGCACTTTGTTCTCACCTTCATATGCTTGATACTTGTGACCATAACTAACCATGCCTGACCTTCTGCTCTTACTTTTGCTTCCCTGGACTACTGTTTCCTTTTGCTCCAAGCATATCACTGGGCTTGCCCACAATTAACTTCTCATCCCTGCATTGATAGATCTGCTTGTTATGTACACTCTTCCAACTATCCCTGAGTAGAAACTGTTCAGAAGCTGCCTTGTCCTGATTGTATTCTACCTGTGACTGTTTGTAAGATTTTACTCATTCCTGCATGGATGGATCTGTTTGTTATGTATACTCTTCCAACTATCCCTGCATGGATACCTGTTTGAAAGCTGTCTTGTTCTAGTTGTATGCTACCTGTGTCTGTTTGTAAGATTTTATTTTGTACTGTCCTGGGTCATACCTGAAAATAGGCAGGGCTATTGCCTAATGTACTTACCCAGTCATCAAAAGCTAATAAATAAATGTTGAGTTCATTTGTTTTGTAATATTGCTATAAAAGACATACAAGTTCTTGAATCCTCATCAGTTTTTCACACTTACCTCTGAGGCTTGAGGATCAGAACGCTGTGGGTTCTAGCACCACACCAGAAACCTGGGGTGAATTCCAATAATGATACCGCAGTGCAGCATGGGGGTGCTGCACTCCTGCGGTACTATCTTTCAGATGAGACACTAAACCAAGGTCCTGATTACTTGTTCTGGTGGCTGTTCAGATGGACATTAAAGATCCCTTGGCATTTCTCAAATAAGAGTAGGGATGTTTTTTATTATTAAGAAAAATAAATATTTAAAGCAGTTAATCATTGATGCAATGCATGTTAATGAGAAAAGAAGACTTAGAAGAAACAAAACAAGAAAACAAAACTAAATCTCAACCCCGGCCTTTTCCAAACAGCATTACAGCATGTAACAGTGGTTACCATCATCCTGAGACACCTCTACAATCAAAAATATCAACAAAATATAATAAACAATCCAGTCGGAAAAGGGTACATTCTTCCACAAAGAGTAGGGGAAGTCCTCTGGTGCCATGGCCAAATTTCCCCTTTCACTTAAAAACTCACCAATAGCTTAACCTGATTCAATATGTCAGCTTGCATCTGTACCCCCCCGACAATGCAGAAAATAGGCAGAATTGCCTAGTCCACGTTTTCAGATGAACACTAAAATAAATAAATAAAAAACATTGTGGTTGACTAAGCAGCAGAGCAAAAATTATAAAAAGAGAGAGCTATCCCTCCTTCCTAAATTATATAAACAAAATGCAAAGCAAAACGACACAAAGACAAAAAATAAACATGTCAGCATTTACTATGCCCCTTTTGTAAAGGCAATATCTTTTTTTCTTAAGAAATGTAGGCCACCTATTAGCATTTCTAGTGTCTGATAACATTGTTAAAAAAAATTGTTGACATTGAAGTCTGTGTAATCCCTAAATTTGTTGACTGTAGTTTTACAGTTGTTACAGCTCAGGCTTTATATGAGTAGATGGGCAGCAGATGGTAGCAGTCAGCTGTTGGATACCAATTGACATCACAATAGCTGAACCTTCCACCTCTTCTTTTTTGACCAGGACTGCTATGCATCATGGCCTTTCTTCTTAGTCTAGTACATTGCAGGAGCAGTACTTGCTACCATTGATTTCTTAAAAAGATTTAGACTGATTCATTCATTGCAGCCATTTAACATGGTTGAAGTTACTATAGCAACCAAATTATACAATACAACAAACATTAAAACAAATATACTTTTTCAAATACATCTTCTATCAACATTAATACGGATTAATAAAAATTCTGACAGATAATTTGAAGTGGTAGGAAATGTGATCCAAGCTATAGCAGCTGAAGTTAAATGAGAAGAAGAGCAAAGTCATGCACATTGGAGAAAAGAACCTGAAAACTGAATGCAGGATGGTGGGGTGGAGAAGGGAGGAGTGGGATCGGGGGGGTATCGTATCTGATAATCTGAAACATTCTAAACAGTACAATTAGGTGATGAGCAAGGCAAATAAAATGTTGGGCTGCATTGACTGGGGAGTAACAACAGGCAGAGGGAAGTGATACTGTCCCTGTACAGATCGCTAGTAAGGCTGTATGCAGAGTATTGCATGCAGTTCTGGAATCCACACCTAGAGAAAGGTAAAAAATAAGGTTGAGGCAGTACAAAGAACAGCCACCAAGATAATGTAGGAGCAACAAGGAAGTCCTCTATGGAAAGCTATAGGACATGAACATGACTCACTGGCAGCAGGGCTGGCTTTAGGGTTTTGGGGGCCCCCAGCAGATTAATGAAGTCATGGAGGCCCCCCACTTGGCCAACCATCACCCCATATGTTTGACTGTAACCAATACACACATCATTTTATTGTATTTTCAGTACTAGTGGCATCTTAAAAAAATGTAGAGAGAGTCTGCAGTGTCAGTGCATACTGTTAATTTTCTCACATCCATTGTTACCCATCTGCCTCTTATTGCCTAGGTCATAGCTCAGTAAGGCTTTTCATGAAGTCATGATCCCACATCAAAATCTGCACAGTCCTTTGTTGCTGTTTTAAGATGATAATAAGAAAAAAAGATTTAAAATAATTAAGGTAAACTGTTCTAGTCGGGGCCCCACCAGCGATTGCAGGGTTTGCTGGTGCCTAAAACTGGCCATGCTCACTGGAGGCCAAGAGGGGGATATGACAGAAACTTTTACATTTCTGCAAGGTATTAGCAAAGTTGACTGCAGTGCTCTATTTACTTCCAGTGAAAATACAAATATGTGGGTTAGCACAAGGACACTGATTGGGGATGTGAGGAAGTACTTTTTCACAGAGAGAGTGGAAAAAATGTGGAACAGAATGCTTGTGGTAGTCTATGCAAAAATAGTGATGGTTCATGCAGAAATTAGATAGACGCAATTTTTTAGTAAGGGTTGATGTGAAGAGGAAAAACAAGGGAGGGGGAGAAAAGTGACCATTAGGGGTCTCAGTCTCAGTGATTAGGTAGGGCATAGGGCAGAATCTATAGAATAACCATCATGTTTCTGCCTACAACGTAATATTACTATATTCCTATTAATATTCTATGACTACTTTGATGTGCCTGCCATCGCTAGCACCACCTTTCCACCCCCATCACTACTTCCATCCCCTGCCCCTCAACCTTTCCCTCTCTCCCCTGAGTAGGCCCTCCTGCTCCCTCCACACACCTAGCACCCTCTTCCTCAGCCTCAAATCTAGCTAGCTCCCTCCGATCCCTACTGCTACACTGATATTACACTCTCCTACTGCACATTGCACTTGGGCTCCTCCCCTTCACTCCCTTTTTCCTTTTTTTCTTTAGGACTTAGCAACCTCTTGTTTGCTGACAACTGACTGGTTTCACCATTGGGCACTGTAAATTGTCTGTTTTCCTGTGACCTGTACTCTGTTTGATATATAATCCTGTTTGTTTACCTTTGTATTTCTACAATCCTTTGTATAATTTTTACCTCTCTGTTGTACTGAAATGTCCTGACATGGAACCTATGTAAAGAGCTCTGAGTTCAAATGGTTTTCAGAGTACTGAAATAAATAAATAAATTTAGGCTGGGATCAGCAAATCTGGTCCTTGTAATCAAAGATCAAAGAGACACAGGAACAGGCTGGGCTACCAGTGGAATTCACTTAAGCTAGAAGTAGCTAAATGCTCCTTTGTAAGAGTTACAACGAATTAATTTGCATTGTATTTTCAGCTGGACATGATTTTTCTGCCATGTAGAAAATGTACATGAAAAATGCTTTCTCAGAAACCTTGTAACTCCCATTGAATGTGACAATGCTTTTTTTTTATTTTTCACGAAAATGCTAGAAAATATTCAACTTTTTCCATAAAACACTTACATAGAAACAAATTCTTTCCCCAAGCGTGTATACCATTTGTTCTCATTTAAAATATGTTTCTATTTAAAGTATTTCAATTGTAAGATAAAATACTGTAGCAATTTACATTTATATGGCCCTTTTCATACATTCTGTATATCAAAATGCTTTAAAAAGCAATGAATTACATAGAGAACTAAGATGCAGTAATTGCCTACTTACAAAATTTCTCAATGCAATCTTTCTCATCTTGCTAGGGTAACTTCTCTATACTCAATGAAATTACTTGTGGCTTTATTATAGGCTCTCATACACTATCTCAAAGATAAAAGGATTGTACATTTACTGTACTTGTTGAGCAGTGACTATATGCATGCACCATAAACATGGTAGACATGCTCCAGCAACATTTCATGCACAGTTGACACCAATTTCGGTAGCACCTGTTTTATTGCCAAAGAGAGGTCCCAGACATTTTGCTTGTCTCCATTCTTCAAACAGTGACCTAAGACAATACTGTGAAGTGCCAGAAGGGACCTTGTGCCTTCACCCCAATGCATCATCGTATAGCTAGTTTTATAAATGAAATGGGAACATAGATTTATTTATTTATTTTGAAATGTTTCACCAGGAAAGGCACACTGAGCAATAACAGCTCATTTCCAGATGCATCCTGGGGGAAAGGGGAAAAGGGAATATAATACAGAATATAGAATACAGCTGCAAAATAAAAATATGCAAAAAGTTAAGACTGTACATAAACCAAAACATTTAGGCAATACCAGATATTTTGTGGGCCAGGCAAGTGGCACTTGCCATCAGACATAGACACACTACATACACAATAATAAAACTTGCTGTATACACACATATGAAATACTTTGGATATTTACAATTCAGGTAGTTAGTGAGAATTTTGTAGAAATAGAGGGAGGGGGAAGTAAGAGTGTTTAGACAGTAGGAATGGGCCTTTAACCCTCTGGGATGCACACTCCAAAAGGGGATTAGCCAGGAAGAGGGGGGGACAAGGAGGGATAAAGTAGGGGACAGAATAGAAGTGAGAAGCTAGTAGGGATAGAAGGAGTGGGGAGTTGGGTGGATTAAGAGTAGGAATGTGCCTTCACCCCTCTGGGATGCACACCCCACAAGATGATTAGCCAGGAAGAAGAGGGACAAAGAGGGATAGAGAAGGGGGAAAATAGGCACATAGGATGTTGGGTAGGATTAAATTGAGGAAAGCGTGGGGGGATATGGGAAGGTAGGGGTGGAATGAAATTGAGAAAAGGAAAGAATTGAGGAGGAAGGGTGAGATGTGGACAGGCAAGCCTTAATTAACAGGAGCAGAATCCCAAGGGTATGAGGAATACTTGATGTAAATCAAGTTAGTGCTACAGGCTAAGGTCAAGCCTAAGGACGGGTAGAAGGGGGTAAAGAACAGAAGAAGGGGGGAGAGATAAAAATGACATGGAAGAGGG
Source organism: Neoceratodus forsteri (assembly GCA_016271365.2). Lineage (NCBI taxonomy): Eukaryota > Metazoa > Chordata > Ceratodontiformes > Ceratodontidae > Neoceratodus > Neoceratodus forsteri. The sequence goes on from CM028135.1 coordinate 677,207,138, forward strand.
TCAAGTACAATTGCAGGATGGGGAGATGTAGTGTCAAAGAAGATAGGATAATGAATAAGTAGATGGAGCAGAACAGACATCTAAGGGGAGGGAGTTCCAAATGTTTGGGAAGTGATAGATGAAGGCTTCTCTTCCTGAAGTGGAAATAAAGGAAAGGAAGAAGAGGGTCCTGGGGGGGGATTTGAAAAGGGGGGTAGGTGGTGGTAGGGTGGATGGAGAGGAGGTCATTTAGGTAGAGTAGCAGGGAGCCAGGCTAGAACTTCCCAATTAAAGAGGCAATATGGGCAAGGTGTCTGGCCACAAGAGAGGGAAGAAGAGAGAGATAGAGGTGTAGAGATCACAGTGGTGTGTACATGGTGGACAGGCAAGAGCAAAGCGACAGAAGGAATTGAATAGAGTGTCCAATCTGGTAAGGGTGATTTTCAGGGCAATGCTATAGACAACATCCCCAAAGTAAAAACTGGGAGGATCATCTTCTGGACAATCCCCTCGACTGGCAAGCTGCAGAAGGCAGCTACGGTGTTTATGCAGGGCTCCTAATTTGGGAAGGAGCTTTTTGTGGATGGCGTCCACATGACCAGTGAAGTCAAGATCCCTGTTGAGCCAGAGTCCAAGGTATTTAAAGGAGGAGACATCCTCTAGTAAGGAACCCTCAAGAGTATGGAAAGAAAGGGTGGCAGGAAGCCTGGCAAGTTTTTGCCTGGTGCCAAAGTTCATAGAGACTGTATTTTTGGCATTTAGTGACAGCTGATTTGTGCAAAACCAGCGCTGGACATTATTGAAATCCAGTTGAAGGCTGATCACCACATCTGAAGGGGAGGTATCAGAAGCATACAAACAGTATCATCCAAATACCTGTGGATGTCTGCAGCTGAGCAGGCAGGAGATAAGTCATTTAAAAATACTGAGAAGAGTATCAGACCAAGTACCAAACCTTGGGGGATACCAACGTTTATGGGGAGAAGGGGGAGAGGGAGTTGCCAATCCTGACTGATTGGGATCTACCCATAAGATAGGAATGGAACCAATGAGTGACGGTCTCAGACAGACCAGCTACAGAAAGTTTGTTGAGGAGCAGGGAGTGGGCAACAGTGCCAAAGGCTTTGTCCAGGTCCACAAAGATGGCAGAGATAATGTGTCCCTGATCTATGCCCAAGAGAATGGAGTCAGTGAGCCAGAGAAGGAAGGTCATGGTGGAGTGTGCCTTATGGAAACCAGACTGGAAGGGGCTGAACAGGGAGGAGGAGTCCAGGAAAGGAGAAAGCTGAGCCAGTACCAGGTGCTCTTGAAGTTTTGCAAGGATTGGGAGCAAAGATATCAGGCAAAAGTTACCTGGGTTTGAGGAGTTACTCCCTTTGTGAAGAGGGATGACATTGGCAAGCTTCCAGGTGACTGGGACAGTGGCAGAAGTGAAGGAGAGGTTCAGAAGAGTTGACAGTGGGAGAGCAGTAGTGTGAGATGATTGGTGCAGGAGCTTAGGATCAAGTCCATCTGGGCATTTGCCCTTGTAAGGGTTAAGAGATAGAAGAGCTTGTAGGGTGTTGATGGGGGAGACTGGAATGAAGGAGATACAAGGGGAAGAGGAAATCGGTGTGGGTGAAACTGGCAAGGGAGGAGCTGAGGGAGGTAGGGATGTTAAAAGGGTTAAAACACATGGTGAAAAAGGTGTTGAATTCAGCAGTTACAGTGAGGAGGCAGAGATGGTGATATAACCTACCTTTAGGACTGGGACAGGAGATTGGGGGGGGGGATAGAGCATGAACTACCTGCCAGAATTTAAATGGATTGTTGAGGTTTTCTTGGAAGGTGGAAGTGAAATAATATGGTTTGGCAAGATGAATAGCCTTGATGTAGGTATTATGGAGAGTTCAACATCTAAGCAAGTCATTAAGAACACCTGATACTTTGTTAGTAATCCATGCCAGGTCATGAGCACACTGACAGGCCAGCATGCTGGTCCCAAGCATTTAGGAACTGCATTTTAAAATAACTCAATGCTGAGTCAACGGAGGAGGCATATGCAATGGGAGACCAGTTGGTTCCATCAAGTTCCTCATGAAGGGAGGATAGGTCAAGTGACCTAAAGGAACAGAGATAGAGGATATTTGTGGGGCTTTGAGATGATGGATTGTTTTTCAATTAAGAATGTTATTAAAGTTTTTACAGTACAGAAGGTAGATCCATCACATAACAGAGAAGTGCAGCTGAACAATCATAAACATGTAAGATCTATCCTCTCCCCCTTCCCCACCACTCCCCTGTCCCAAAACGCCGCCCCACCACCCTGCACAAAGCAGTATGCTGAAACCTTAGTCTATGAAGAGCACTGTAACTCTGACAGTGGATTACAAAGAGTATAAAGTTTGCAATGGGCCCCATATTCTGTTGAACTTTTTAAGTCTGTGGTAAAGACTGGCTATGGATCTTTCTGTTCTCAAATTTTCCAGAAGCTCCTGTAACCATTCCATGTAGGAAATCTCTAACCTGTCTTTCCAATGCTTTAGCACCAGCTTTTTAACAGATGATGAAATCAGCGCTATATGGTATTTACGGATAGGTACGGGTTTAGAGGAGTAATCTCCTAATATGCATAAATCTGGAGAAAACAAGTCAGTCAGACCTAAAAGGGGATCAGCTCTACTCTTGATCATGACCCATAATAGAGATATTTTTGGACAGGTCCAAAAAATATCAAAGAGATTGCCTTTGCTTTGTAAGCATCGAGTGCAGGTAGGAGAGGGTACTCACCCCAATTTAGCAAGTTATTGAGGGGAATAGTAAAGGTTATGCAGTATATTAAACTGCATAAGTCTGAGTCTGTCCTGAGAAAGAAATTTGTGGCAGTTTTGCCATAATAAAGGCCAGCTGAACCTTTTGTCAGGAAAATGGGGGGACCAATAAGAAATAGGGACAAAGCTCTATGGACAGATCCAGTGAAAAAGAATGCCATAAATCTTGGAGACTGCTTGGGGAAGGCCTGCTATGGTATCTAATTCTGTGAGAAAAGAGAACTTTGGAGGTTGTGGGGGAATAGCTTCTATGGCCTTGATCAAGAGATGACACAACTGGAAAATTTGGAAAATCCGGTTGTTAGGAGCATGTGCTTCATGCAAAATTTCAGTGGAGGAGAGGCAGTTCCCTCTTACAGACACAATACATGAGAGCGAACAGTTTTCAAATTGAGGGAGCCACCCATTGGTAAGAAGTTTACCTTCTATTTTAATATTTGGATTATACAGCAATGTTTGGGTGATGTTTCTTTTGTGGTTGTATTTTAGAAAAGAGTATAACTGGAAATGGACTCTTATCGATGTTACAGTGAGGGAACTTGTAGTTGAGAGGGAAATGATTTCAGTTTAGTGCATAAAAGTGTTGCTGGGGAAATACCCTGTTATTTAATCAATTTCAGCTCAATGTTAAGCCAGACAGGGTCCTGAGGTGGTTCAGTAATCATCCATTTAAGATATTTACTGGCATGGCTTGCCCAATAGTATAGGCCTATGTGGGGTAGTCTCAATCCATCCTTCAATTTAGGGGTGGCTAATTTATGGAACGCCAACCTTGTTTTTTTGCCAGCCCATATAAAGTCAGTAATGAGACTATGGACTTTCCTGAACCATGCTAGGGGAAGCCATATATTCAGAAGATTAAGAGGGTAGAAGAGGCTAGAGAAGACATTCATTTTAACCAGATTAATTCTACCCCAATGGGAAATGCGGAGGAGGGACCACCTTTTCAAATCCTGACTGATCATGTGAACAAGGGAATCTAAATTTAGTTGTTGAAGGTGAGCTGGATTCCTTGTAAGGATAATGCCTAAATATTGGAAGGTGTCAGACCTCCAGGAGAGTCCATGGTCGAAAATAGAAAAATGTATGTGTTCTGTAATTAAGGGAAAAGACTACTGATTTTTCCACATTTAACTTATAGTTAGATACTTCACTGAATTCTGCAATAATTGTAAGCATGGATGAAATAGACTCTACTGGGTGGGAAAGTTGAAGAAGCAGGTCATCCGCATAAGTGGAAACCTTGTCTATTTGATCTTGAGTAGTAATGCCATGGACCTCCTGTGAGTCTGTCAGCCTGTGTATCAGGGGTTCTAAATATAGATTGAAGAGAAAAGGAGATATGGGACAGCCCTGCTTCGTGCCCAAGTAGAGAGGGAACAATTCAGATATTACACCATTACTGGATATCTGGGCAGTTGGAAATTTGTACAGGGAACCATCCAGCTTAGAAATTCAGGAGGAAAACTGAAGGCTTTTATGGTGTGCAGTAAGCAACACCAGTTGACCCTATCAAAGGCCTTCTCAGCATCCAGGGATACCAAGACTACTGGGAAGTTGGCATTCCTGGATGCCGAGAAGACATGGGCCAGAGTACATAAATGGTCCACTGAAGACCTCCCTTTCATGAAGCCAAATTGCTCTGATACTACAAGGAATGGGGAGGACCTTGTTCACACATTCCGCCAGGCTTTTGGACAGAATTTTTATGTCCTGATTTAGGAGCGAAATCAGTCTGTAGTTTGACACTAATTCTGGGCTCTTATCAGGCTTTGGAAGAAGCACTATAAGTGCTTCAAACAGGGACTACTCTGTATCAGCTCCTGAAAGTATATGATGAAAAAGAGGTAAAAGGGCGGGGGATAGTTGCTTCACAAATATCTTGTAAAAATTATACGAGAACATCTGGTTCAGGGGTTTTGTCAGAGAGAATATCTTTAATGATTCTCTCCAATTCAACCTGAGAAATGGGAATAGTTAAGGGGGCTTGTTGGTCTGCTGGGAGAGAGGGCAAGTGCAAGTCGGATAAATATTTATCCAGCTCAGGTTCAGATGGTGGGTTCACCATAGGACCATATAGATGAGCATAATACTGAGTGAACTCTTCGACGATGTCCCCTGTGACTGTTTTTAGAGTGTCATCTTCCAGAGAGCAAATTGATGCAATTAAACATGAGGTGTCCTGTTGTTTAATTCTAAGGGCCAACATATGACCATCTTTTTCTCCCTGGTCAGTGTATGAAGCTTTGGTTTTCAGAATTGTAAATTCAGCTGTCTTTCTCTCTCTCTCTCTCTCTCTCTCTCTCTCTCTCTCTCTCATTCTCTCAGTAATTCAAGGTAATCATTTTTGGTTTTCACTAGGTCCAGTCTATGCTGTTCAGGAGATTGAGGAGAGAGTTTAGATTCCAGCTATCGAATATGAGATAGAAGAGTCAGCATTTGATTATCCCAGTGTTTCTTTCTATGGGTAGCTAGGCTAATTAGTATCCCTCATAGAAGGGCCTTCAGGGCATACCAAACCATATCCAGTTTGCTGGTAGGGGTACAGTTAATGGAAAGAAAGAGTGCTATTTGGTCCAAGATATATGAGACTGTCTTGGAGTCTTGTAGTATTTAGTTGTTAATATTCCATTGCCCCCATTTTTAGGGAGGAATGAGAAGGTTACTTGACAAAGAACCACTGCATGGTCTGATGGAGGACCTGAGTGAATTGAGGAATCAAGGATCCCGGGAAGAAGGGACTAGGAAAGGAGAAGGTAGTCAATGCATGAGTAGGTTCCAAGCACTAGAAAGCAAAAAGTATATTCTCTATCAGATGGATGAAGGACTCTCCAGATGTCGCAAAAACCTGCCTGATCAATCAGGTCTCGGAGTGCCCTTTGAGCTGGGAAAAGACCCTTACGAGAAGAGCCTGACATGTCCATACATGGGTCAAAGGTTAGGTTCTCCACCTATTATCATTGGCATGGTCAGGAAAGGGATCAATTTATTAAGAAACTGCATGAAAAATTCAGGGGAGTCGGTCTTTGGCCCATATAAGCTACCCAAAAGGACCTCTAAAGTATGAAGCATTCCATGAACCAGGAGAAATCTGCCTTGTGGGTCACATATGGTTTGGATCAGGGTGAATGGAATGGATTTATTTATTAGAACCAGGACCCCATAACTTGAGTGTTTCCTACAGCTGAGAAGACATGTCCTATTTGCTGTCTCCTTATTTGACCAGACTCTGCATTTAATAAATGAGATTTCTGTATAAACATTAGGTCTTCTTTCATTAGCCCTACATGTTTCAATATTTTGTATTGTTTTATCCTTTGTCTAATCCCCTTTACATTCCATGTAGTGATCCTTACTTCCCTAGCCATGTTCCTTGCTTAGGATAGCTAATAAACAGTCTGTCAGATCCAAAGAAAGATACAGATATGACACTACTATGTACACACTCTCTGTGTGTCCCACTCCCCTCCCCAACTACAACCCCCTGCCCCTTCCCCTCAACCTACCATTATTAGAATAAAAAACACACATAACAGTAATCCCCTTCCCTCTCGCCCTCCCCCTGCTATCATAGTCCATGATATACAGTCCACCAAGCCAAGTCCCTTCCACAGCACCCAACCCAATCCAATACAACATTAACATATTTGTGATTTATACATATAACTACTTATTTAAACCCATACCTAATTCTAAAATTGTAACTACAAGATAACTGGATAAAACCCTGAAACAGAAAAAAACAAATTAACAGTCTTTGGTATAGTATCTACCAATAATCTTTAAACCCTGAGGCTACAAACATGCTGAAAACAAAAAAAGGGGGGTACAATTGGTAAAGAAAATGAGGTGATATAACAATAGCAATCAGGGTGTTCCCTAGTAGCCTGATTGTAATGCTGACCCTATAAAAAGGAAAAGGAAAATGATAAGCATTCCCCTCTTAAACCCCAAGGGGATTGCCTGCATTCAATAAGCCCTGTAGAAGCTTGCAGCAAACAAATACAAAACATAGGGCAGTGTCTATCAGCATTCAGTAATTAAGTATATAATACAGTGTTGGAAAGCCTCAGGAAATGGTCAAAAAGTTAAGTTTGTGGGAAATAGGCAGCTTTTCTCTAAAGCCAGTAGTGTAACTGAGATAAGACCTTAATGCTAATCGGGAAGCAGAGTGTGGTGACCTCTAATGTCCAAGAACATACAGCACCTCATTTGAGAAGGCTTCTGTTGCACCACAAATATGCGAGCACTGCAAAGGATAATTACATGCTGTAACAGAGAGAAGAGTCTAGGAAGGCCTGCTAGCACTACTGCCGATGCGGGGAATAAGTCCAAGCTAGAAGTGCTTTTGTGTTTAAAAATTGGAAATAACTACTGACACGCTGAGTACTTCCAGGTTGAGCCCCAGTAATCCTATTATTTATAGGCATAATGGGTCAGGTGCCAACTTCCATATTATGAGCCTTTACCAATTTTGGCAAGTCAGAAGGGAAAGACAAATTCTTTCTTACCACCACAATCACATATAGGCAGCACACATCTTGTTAGCCACTACAAAATGTTCATGGGTCTCTGAACAGATCAGAAAAAGCAGTCTTAAGACCAGCTGTTGCAGCTTTCACATCCTCATAAGTGGCCCATGAGCCTGAGATTAGAACTTGGAGCCTGGCTGGGTACCCCATTCAAAACTTGACCCCCACAGCTATTAGCTTAATAACAAGTTGGTGGAAAGTGGTTCTTTGTTGTCGTACAGAGAGTGGGAGGTCTTGTGCCACTTGAATCATTACTCCTTCCCATTTTAGCTCTTGCACTTCTCTAACTTTTGAGATGAAGTGTTGGCACTCTTGAAAGTTCAAGAACCTAAATATAAAGGTGCATGGTGGGACTCCTGGGGCTGGAGGTGGACGAAGGGCTCACTGGGCCCTTTCTATGATGTATTTACAGCTGAAGGGGGATGGACCAGCAACCTTTTCAAAGAACCTTTGGGTGAATGTTATAGAATCAGGTCCTTCCTCCTTCTCTGGAAGCCCGATCAGTACTGCATTGTTACTGCGGCTGTGCCTTCTGGGTCCTTAACCTTATTTTCTAATTTAGTAATCCTTTGATGGGTCACTACCAGATCAGCATTGAATTTAACTTGGTTGCGCTCTGTGGAGTGGATCCAAGCTTCATTGTCAGACGTGTGAGTGGTTACATCCTCCAAAGTTTGGGCAAGTACCTTAAATTCTCCCATAATTTGCTGTAGTTCTTCCTGAAAGGGTTTGAATTCCTCGAGAAAATGAGCAAGTGTAAGGGGCTCCATGTCAGGGTTAGAAGACAGTGCTGATGAGGCCTTGGGTTTCTTTGGGGCCTTTTTGGGCATGGAGGGTGGAGTGTGTTTTGGCAGCATTTTCCTAATTTCAACCGCTATAAATTGCTCCGGAGAGTAGCTGTGGTTAGCAGTGGTAATCAGGTTTCAATTCAGTCTCACACACCGCTAAAAAACATATATTTTTTTAAATTAAATATGCTTTATTCATTTTATACCATTACAGTACAACTTAACAGGCATACAAAAAAAACATATTTTTAATATAAAATAGATGGCTGGATAGCTGGATCTAGAAGGGAAAGCTGTTAGCTGGTGCTCTGCATCAAGTGATCTCTGAGGTGACAGATTTTACGCACGCAGAAGACCAAGTGGTGATCACTGAGTGCATACAGCAGGATTCCTGATGTAACTACCCAGTATGAGTCTGACACCAGAAACCAGTCTAGCAGAGTATGCTTAGCTGACTTGTGGTTTAAATGGGTTGGCTTGGTAATTAGTTGTTTTGGATTCAGGAAAGACATGTGGTTACACAATTTGCATTGGGTGCTAGACAGTCAATTTATGTTGAAATCCCAGAGAATGAAGAGTTCACCTGTTGAGGAGTGAGTAATGAGAATAGAGATGAGATCAGAGATAGAGGGTGAAGGGAGACTAGGCAGCATTAAACACCACCCAGAAAGATAGGTTGGGGGCAGGGAAGGGATAGATTTAGTAACAGAAGCTCATAGACAGATGGGGAGGAGGTTGAGAGGCAGACAGAATACCAGATGGTTAAAGAGATGTAAATGGCTACTCCCCCACCCCTGGTTGACCAATCCTGTCGAGTAAAGAAATAACCAGGTATGGTGATGGCAGTGTTGGAGATTTTAGAGAAGAGCCAAGATTCAGTGATGTTCAGTACACTTGGTTTCAAGCTAATCATAAGAATTTGGAGTAGATCAATCTTTGGGAGGAGGCTCCTAATGTTGAGGTGGACTATTTTAAAACCTTTGGGTAAGTCAAGGGGGAGGATAAGATGACCCAGTATTGGATTTAGTGTCCCCTGCTGATAGGAGTAATAACATGATGAGTAGCTTAGAGGGGAAAAATATGCATCTCTGAGGAAAAAAAGGACTTTTGAGGATAAGAAGAAAGGGTATAGTTAAATGCAGAGCTGTGTGAAGATTGGATGGAATGAAATGACACTAAGTAGATGCCAGGTGAGTGGACTATGGATGATCCCAGGTGCCAGGGTGAGTGGAGAAGGGGAAAGAGACATGAAGATGGCAGAGTTGGGGAGGAGTAGAGAGGGCAGGGGACTGTCGCTGATAGGGCAGGAAAGGTAGTGGGAGGGGTGGAGGTTGGGGTGAAGAAGAGGGGGAAGGTGGTGAAGACAAGGAAGAGCATAGCAGGAGGCATGGGGAAAGAGACAGAAAGGTAGAAATAGTGAAAGATAGAGGAGTGGCAATGGATTAATTGAGAGAAAAGGTGGAGGGAGGTAAGGGAGAGGAAGAAAATTATTGGAGAGTATAGATGATGGAGAGGTGAGGGAAAGAGCAGATGAGAAAAGAGTATACAGGTTTGGCAATTAGGCAGAGAAATAGTGTCAAATTTAAACTCAGAGGATTAACTAACAGATGGCAGTATACATCAATAAAGCAGAGATAGAGTGTCAGAAATATACTGCACAGTGGAGTAGCAAATAGGTGGGGTGGAGAAAATGGAGAAAGTAAGACAGAAAAACTATAGAGGACTGGCAGTAAAGCAGAGATATAGTGTCAGATTTATACTGCACAGTGGCTTACAACAGAGCACTGCTTGAAATGCTCAACAACAACCAAGAATGCAGGTATCAGCCTTAGTAAGCAGGAAAACTTAAATCAGAAACATACTGTAGAAGTACTGAGGAGAAGCCCATGACACTACAGGTTGAACTACTGTACAGGGGAGTAAAATCCTGAAAAATATAAGAATATCAATATTGGCAGGATTACTAGACTTTTAAAGGTGAAAATAGAATAAACCCCAGTAATTGCATAGCAATGGTTTAGGCAGGTGCAAGCAGGGATTAGCCTTAGCTTAAATCTGCTTAATGTGGGTAGGAGCCCCCAGAATACTTAAGCAACCCCCGAGCTAAGCAGTGACTGGCCAGTATTGTCATGGGTAGGAACCCCCAAAAATAGAGAACAACCCATTAGCTGAGCAGAGAGTAGCCGGCATTAGCAGAGAATAGTATAACAGTCCACAGCAAGGTGAGAAGCTGACATAAATGTTTAAAATAGAATTAGACCATGAGCAGACACCATTGTATAACCCTATCTTGAACCTATCCAGTTACTTGTCAGCCGAAATCTGTTATTAACTGGATATGGGCTCACTAATATAATAATACTTTACTAACAGGTATCTCTTAACTGGTACAATTATATTAAACTGAAAAGAAACAGTAATTAGCCAGTTGATAAACAAGATAATGTACAGCAATAAACAACACCTGACCCATTGGTTGTCAATGCTCCTCCCTCCCACTTCCTGCAGACCAAGGACAGAGACTCTTGGTGGAGTTTATATTAAACAGATTAAGTATTTAATAGGTGATGAGGGCAGAGTGAGTGGGAGGGCCAAAGTAGTCTGTCTCTCTTTGCCAGAAGCAGGAGTGATCCCCTGCAGATGTAAAATAAAGAACAAGTAATCCATTTGACTTCGGTGTTGGGGATGTCAAACAGACAGAGAACCGAGCTCTCAGACCCCCGATCGCTGATCCTGATGCCTCGACTTCTAGAGTGATCACTGAACTGCTGGTTCAGCAGCAGTAATGGTCGTTAGATTTTTTTAAAAGTGGTGCCTGTATCAAGCACCCAATAATTGGTTAAAAGATCCAGATTAACTCCCCTGGACAGTAGCAGGAGTGATCACAAAGTCAATAGTCCAAATAGTCTGTCTCCCCTTGCCACAAGCAGCAGCGAGCCCTTGCAGATGTAAAATAAAAACCAATTAATCCTTTTGACTCCATACATGCCAGCAATATAAGGTTTTGCTGATCAGAGCCCTTTAAAAATGCTCAACTTCATTTTTCTACCTTTGTTTTTTTGAGATTGAGCTTACTTGGAAACAATCAATACAGCTGGCTTCAAACTAGAAGCATCATAAGGCAATTAAGTGTTCTATTACAGTGATTTTATACATTTTTAAGGGAGAAACAGTCACCTGTAGTATCTGGAAGAGTCAGTATCACAAACTGAGAACAGTTAATGTTGCTCTGTTTTTTGTATAGTGTTATCAGTACTGGCCAGTGTCTGATAGATACTGATAATCATGATTAGATTTAAAGAATAAACAGATATTGAATTTAACAATAGTAAAGCTTCATAATGGCTTTTGTTAATTATCGGTGCCCACACATGAGTTTTCTGTACAAAACATGAGAAAACTGAGTTCACTTTGAATGATGGTTTTTGTCTTGTGGGATTAATGGTGGCCACTTACAGAGATACTGTAGTCAGTATGGGGGGTGCTGATTGTTTCTAAGGCTTCACCTGCCAGATGACAACAAAGTGTAATCTGAATCAGCTGTAAAAACATGTGCTCGCTTCACTTTAAGCCAGAGGTAAAATATACAACTCTAACTGCCTTGATGATTGTGGTGGAGGCAAGGAGAATATAGTGAAAAGGGGACACATGGCCATATCAAACATTATGCAGCTAAAATGCATACATTAGTGCTGGATATATTTAATACATTTTTTTTTATTTTGAATAGCAACATAAAAGAATAGTCAGGCTGAAAGTAACCTCAGTGTGCTGTAGAAATGATTTTTTTCATGTGTTGAATTTTCCGGCTGCATAATACTGGTGCCAACAAAATTACTGCTCAATCCAGAAACCTTGTATGCTACCTTACATTTTCAATTTCCTGAATTTATAAGAAAAATGCACACATAACTGACATAATCTGCAAGGTGTTTCTTACTAGAACCATTATAAGGTAATCAAATATTTAATTACAGTGATTTTATTGAAAGGTTATGCCTGTGGTTCAATAGGTAAGCAACCAGCCCTTTCTGAGCTATATAAGCTGTTGCTCCCAGCTTCCTCCTTAAACATTTTTTCTTTGCCAGCTGGAGGCTCTCTTGGTATGTCTTCTCACTGGGGCATGCTGTGGCATTTGCCTGGTGCCTGCTGGGCTTTGCCCCCACCCTCATCCCTCTAGTTGCTTCATGCTCTGGACTCTGCTTGGTTTCTGCTAAAAGTGTTCATGTGTTTCTCCTGCTTTGGTTAGTATTTGTTTTGCTTTCGGCTGCTGTGTGCCTCCTTGTGTGTTTGTTTTTCTGCTTACCTGTGCTCATGTTTTTGGTTTGCTTTTTCTTTTTGGGGCTTTCTGATATTCCTCAGCATATTCTTGTCCTTTGTTTGCACTTTGTGTCTCCTGTGCCTGTGCTCTGGCCCCTACCAAATTTTAGTTTTCCTGCATTGGTTATTGTTTGTTTCAGCTCCCAGTGCAGTTTCTGCCTGCTGTGCTTCACTGGTTGCTTGCACCAGGTCCTGGCTCTGTTGCTCAGCTAGCTGCTTTGTTCTGTTCTCCCTTAAACTGCTGTGTTTTGTGCAAGGCCTAGTTTACCTCAGCTGCCTTGTGTTCCTATAAGGTTTCTATCCCACTTCCTTGCCTCGATATTTTATTATTTACTCCACTTTTCTTTCTAAAAGCCCTCAGTATTCCTACAGTACTTTTGGGGATTTGAATCTGCTATAACATACTTATCAGCACTCAGTGTGACCCAAACCTGCCTCTCCTGCAATTCTATATTGCTTTCTTCATGTGATTCAAGCCTGCTTAAATGCAATAGTACCAAACAATTACTACTGTTGTTTTTCTGTGTATAATTAACGGGGTGTTTATTATGGCAAACACGCGCCTGGTTTCCCTCACTCTGTGCATGCCCAGCCACAGCCGCCGTTCTTTCACACCGCTGTAGACCGGACCGCGGCTCTGACTTGGTGGTAAAGTAAAACCTCTCAAAAACAATTGAAACAAACAGCTAAACAAATTATTTTTTAGTGCATCCAATCCTAGCAACTGAAAAAAAAACTAGCTTTTTTTCTAACAGCCACATCCGACTGCTGACCCTGCCAAAACCCGGTCGGACAGTGGTTGCAAAGAGACATCTTCTATTTATTTTACATAATTGCTGTGGTGGAAAAAAATGAAACCCAACCATTATATAAAATAAAATATGGTCTAGTGTGTAAACTCAAATTTTGCACCCCCATCCAATCGGTGTTGAATGCTGAGATAAACCACTCGAGCTTTGCTCTCGGTGTTTATGTGGCATCCAGCACCTCAGAGGGGAGTGTAAAATTCTTGTTACATACAACACAGCGTACTTTATCCTATACATTATTGCCAATGCCTACTATGTCTGTGCTTGTTCAATTGTTCAATTGTTCAGCTCAGCTACTGTTGCAAGCTATAACTAATTATTGCCCAGTTTTGACTACTTCCTTCTGGTACTGAGAATACTTCAGCTCTGAATACTTCATTCTGGTGTTGAGAATACTCAGTTTTGAATACTTCTTTCTGGTATTGAAAATACCCCAATTTTGAATACTTTCTTGTGGTATTGAGGATACACCAGTTTTGAATCCTTCTTTCTGGTACTGAGAATACCCCAGTTTTGAATACTTTTTTTTTGTATTAAAAATACCTCAGTTTTGAATACTACTTTCTGGTATTCAGCATACCCCAGTTTGGCATTCCTTTTTTTGGTATGGAGAATACAATTAATTCTGCATTTCTCCCTGCATTCTGCCTGCTGCTCAGTTGCTCCTGGTAATGCTGGTTCATGCTTCCATATGCTGCATTTATTTTTTTTTGTGGGGGGTCCTACCCTATCAATGTTTTGTTTGCTGTTCAGTCCTATTATGCTCAACTTGTGGCTTCCCTGTTATTCCCATGGCAGTAGACTGTGTTGTCACAGTGGGGCATTATGGTTTCAAGCAGCAGAAGCATGCTTTTACATAAACTATCATTTAGCCTGCTCCTTTGCCTGAGCAGCTTTTCAGTCAAACAGGCCTAAATACTTTAACCTCAAAACCACATGGCCTCAAGATATCCATTACATTTCATTAATGCATTACAAATGCTCCTTATTGAACTAACCTAACTCAGCCTTAATGGCATTTAAAGTATTCATGCTAATCTTAATAATAATAAATAAAACGTTATTTATTAAGCACCTTTCAAGCACCAACACGCTGTACAAATGAACAATAAAATCAGAAAAATATATATATATAAAATCAGAATAATAACAAAGACCTCAAGCCATAAAAACTTGACTCCACAGATGGGTCTTAAAGAGCCCCTGACACCATTTGAAAACCTTGGAAAAAATTTGAGATTTAGACAGTTCTGTTTATATTTCTTGTATTTTCTATAATTATTTACCTTTTTTCTTTATTACCGAGGACAGCTATATGAAAGAGGCTTATTGTCCCTTGGAATTTATCTGCTCTTTCTGTTTTCCTACATTTGACATCATAATCTGGGTTGCACCTGGAAACGAGCTTATAGTCATGGTGCTTTTCCCTGTTACCAACTTTTAAATAAATAAAATAAATAATACCCCTTTATGGCATCGTAATTATCCCCACCGCAACAGACTGTAATGTCATAAACAGAACTGTGATGTGATATGTAGGAAAGCAGCCAGAACAGATAGGGCAGTGATCCTGTTTACATGCAGATGTCCTTAGTATTAAAGAAGTATGAGAAATACATAAATAATATTAAAATATAAGCTTACTTGTGCTAAATATTACCTTTTCTCAAAGCTGTGACAACGGTGTCAGGGGCTCTTTAAGTTCCCGCTTAAAACTCTCCACAGTCATGCATTCCCGAGGTTGGCAAGGCAGAGAATTCCAGAGGGTTGGGGCTATAAACATAAAAGCCTGAGCCCCAGAAGATTTTAAAATAACCCTCAGAACCTCCAGCAACCCCTCGTCAGCTGAATGGAGCTGTTGTACAGGGCTATAGAGAATCAGAAGCTCTTTCAAGTAGTCGGGGCCAAGTCTATGCAGGGCTTTGAAGGTCAAAAGACCTACTTTAAAGGTGATCTGCCACTGTATCGACAGCCAGTGCAGATCGTACAAAACAGGGGTAATGTGTGTCCTTCTTGATACCCCTGTCAACAACCTAGCAACAGCATTCTGCACCAGCTGCAAGCAGTGGATATCAACCCCAGGAATCCCCAGGCACAGGGAGTTGCAGTACTCGAGGTGAGAGGTCATGAAGGCATGGACCAACACAGGTAGATCACCAGATGGAACAAGGTGCTTCACCCCGGCAATGTTCCTAAGATGGTAAAATGCAGACTTAACGACTGCTGACACCTGATAATGAAGGGTCAGCTCATTATCGAGTACCACTCCCAGTTTACGCACCCGTTCAGAGGCAAGGATCTGATCTCCCCCCCAGGAATAAAACAGAAGGTTGATCAGACCTCAGCCCCTCTATCCTGTGACCTGGGTCCACAACCATAACCTCGGTCTTACCTGCGTTCAACTTTAACCAGCCCAAATTCATCCAATCATGGATTTCAGTGAGGCAGCTATTAAATAGCAAGAAAACACTAGCCTGATCAGGAGCAAAAGACGGGTAGAGCTGGGTATCATCAGCATAACAGTGAATCCTCAGCCCATTCCATCTTACAATGTCTCCAAGGGGCAGCATATACACTGCAAATAACATGGGGGGAAGCACTGAGCCCTGGGGAACACCACACTGCAGAGAGAAAGGGTCAGAGGAAAAAATCCCTGACACAACTCTTTGTGTTCTCCCAGATAGGAAAAATGTAAACCATCTGAGTACTGTACCCGACAGTCCACAGATGGACCTCAGGTGCTCGAGCAAAACCCCATGGTCTACAGTGTCAAAAGCTGAAGAGAGATCAAGGAGAACCAAGATTGAATGGTTTCTCTGATCTCTCACCATAAAGAGATCATTGAGCACCCGAACCAGAGCAGTCTCAGTACTATGCCTCTTATGAAAAACAGACTGGAGAGGTTCATAGATATTATGGATGGTCAAATGGTCCTCCAGCTGGTTTGTCACTACCTTCTCAATAACCTTCCCAATAAAGGGCAGGTTAGTGATAGATCTGTAGTTGGTTTGGCAAAAATATCTGGGTCCAAAGAAGCTTTCTTCAAAAGGGCAGTCACCACCACTTCCTTCAGGGAGCTAGGGAACTCACCCAATTCAAGGGAGCACCAGATTATTTGAGCCAGAAATGGACCCATGATCTCAACACAACCCAAAATCAGGGAGGTTGGACCCAGATCTAAACTACAGAATTTAGGATGCATCCCCTGGACAATCCGCATAACATTCTCAAACTTCAGCAGGTCAAAGGAATTCCAGGAGGCTCGGGGTACCGTGACCAAATGCTGACTAACAGCATCCCCCATAGAGTGTGTCTGGCGGATCTCTGTTCTGATGTCAGCTACCTTATTCGCAAAGAATTGAGCGATCTCATCACATTCCTTTTGTGAAAAAGTTAGACGGAGCTGAAGACAGGCTGGGTTGCACAGCCTGTCCACAGTTCTGAAAAGCTGAGCCGGTCGATTCTGAGCAATAGCGATCTCCCTGGACAGGTATTTTGCCTTCTTACAAGAGATCTCTGACTGGTAGTGCTGATAATGCCCCTCCAAACTAAGGCAGTCAACTTCTAGAGCAGATTTCCACCAACAACGCTGTAACCATCGTCCTAGACATCGCAACTCCCTCAAGGACCAATCAACCCCTGGGGCCCGAGGGCGGAGAGGGAGGGGATGAACATGAACAGGAGCAATTGAGTCAAGAGCTGAGAAAATGGCCTGATTGTACTCCAGAACCATCAACTCTGGACTCATGCTGGCAACAGGAAACTCTGAGAGGTTCATCACCATCATCAGGTCTTCAGGGCACACATCCCATAAAGGGCAGTATCGAACCATCTCCACAGGGGCAGACCTATGAAGGGGAGAACAAAAATTGAAGCCCACGGTGTAATGATCAGACCAACTGACAGGTTCCACCACCAAATCAGAGGCCTCAATCCCCAGGAGGAAAACCAAATCCAAAGAGTGACCATGATTACGAGTAGCTGAAGAAACAATCCATGTGAAGCCCAGCGATATCATCAGCTGGAGGAAGTGTTGACCAAAAGATGAGAATTCGTCATTGACCCAAGCATTGAAGTTGCCCAGAACCATCAATCTGGGTGCCATATCAATGACAAAGTTTGCCACTTCCTGCAGGAATCACCTCTCATCCCCTGGTGAATGGTAGATGAGGGCTGTCCTGCAACCCACACCAGCTACTACAGTACACTCAAAGGATTCAGCCTCATCCACTGGTACACCCATGAGTCCCAACCCGGTCTTGAAACAGACCGCTACTCCCCCCCCCGCCGAGATCCAATCTTGGGCAGTGAATCACCGAGTACCAGGCTGGAACTGCTGCCTCCAAAATGGGGCCAGCATTTCCATCCAGCCAGGTCTCAGTGATGCAGGCCAGATCAGCTGTTCCAACAAAGTCAGCAATAACAGCAGACTTGTTTTTAACAGATCTGGCATTGCAGAACACCACCGGAGTTGGACAAGGCTCCTGAGCCGTCCTGAATACTTGCCCATCAGAACAGATGGTGCCCTTGTGTATGGGGACTAGACATGGAACGTCATGTTCCAGGCTCCATTTTGCCCCAGGGCATCTTCTGGACCTAAGCAGCCCTATATGAGAGGTCCATTCATTCACCCTCCAGTGTCTGCACCCCCTCCGCCCTACCAACCCCAATCCCTCCTACGTACAATACCAAGTGCCCGACAGCACTGGTAGATGGAAAATGGGTGGGGGAGAAAGGGCAGAGGGCACAGAGATCAGAGGACAAGTAATGCATGGCCGGGGGACTAACCAACACATACTACAAGCAGGAAACAAACTAAGTACCAAACACCTCAATAAAAATCCTAATTACCTCATAAATAAATTACCCTAAGTTACAAATAAACTAAAACCCACCCATAATTACACCTTACTCAAAACACAACTATAATAGCATAATATAATAAACAAATAATGCTACTAAAACTTCCCCACACCAGGACCCTCTCACAGCTCTGAGGAGAGAAAAAGGAAATTAACCAAAAAATATCAAATAAAATAATACAATTCAAGACTAATTTTTGTACCAAAGGTCCTCTCACTACCAGTAGGACAAAAAGACTCAAAAACAAAAATATAAATGGTCCATTTGCAGTTTAGGCACTCTCACTGCCGATGATGATTCATTTTGCACAGAATCGAAGTATATAAGGATAGTGAGGCCATCTCACCACACATACTTTCCTCATAAGATGAAAACAAGGTCCGGTAAAAAGTCAAATGGCACTCTGATAACCAAAATCAAAATCCAGACTACTCCAACTTGTACATCCAAAGAACAATGACATACAGTCTCAGTGCAAGTCCATAGGTGGAAGTAAAGAAGTCTCAAATAAGGCCGAGAATATACACAGGCCATGCCACAAGGAGTGGGGGCTCCCCCCACACACACCCTTGAACTGCCTAATCAAGCTCTATTATACTACCCGGGACCTGCAGCTTCAGATACCCCAAGGTCGGACTAACAAGGCTGACCCTGAAGTAGCTTAGAAGCTCCTCAGTAACCCCTAACTCCCTAGGGAGAAAATGAGAACAGCTCCTGCTCGGTCCCAGGCAGCACAACCCAAGGTCACCCAGGCACAAATGGGGGGGTAAGAGCCTCCCACAACTCAAACCACTGCTATGGCCCTGCTTCCCCCAAGCAAAACTGAACACTCAGATAAATGAAAAAACAGTTTAAACAAAAAATAAAGTCCCAGGGGAAAGAACACCGATCAATGAATCAGGTCCCACCACTCACAGTACTGTAAAACACCACCAACTGTCCTTTCGGCCAAAGTTCTTGCAATACTCTCACAGCAAAAGTACCTAGCTCTTCCCCAGACAACGCTGTAAAATCCTCCAACAATACATCCAAGATGCAAAGACCAAGCACCAGGCAATGACAGCCAGCAAATCCATGGGTCCAGTGCAATCAAAAATCCAGGTGACCAAGAGCAAACCCAGGAGATAGGCCACCCAACTCCTCAGATCTACACTATCCTCAGCGCTATGCCCGGTTAGGATACAGCTCCCCGTGAGGCAACTCACTTCACTGCACTGAGGGAGATGCCGGGACAATGACCAGCAACAAGCGGTAAATGACCGCAAGAAAAACATAGGATACAGCTCCCAGCGAGACAACTTACTTCACGCACTAAGGAAGATGCCAGGACAACGACCGACAGCAGGTGGTAAATAAAGCAACAATAAAACTACAATGTTAAATGTTTTAAAAACTAAAAGCTCAATAAATAAAGGCAAAAAGGGCAAATTCAAATGGAATAAAACTACGAGGTAATGGAGGCTGGTCCAGCGTGACCGCCACCTTGGTCAATATTCTTAATTCACGCTTCATGCTGACACCATACAAATCAGCTGCTTTGTGTAAACTATATGATTTTGCTCCTTTATCCTATCAAGAGTTTCTGTGTACACTTCATGCCTTGACCAGCAAGACACCTTTATTTTAATCGCTTGTCCTACCTGGCTAATAAAGAACTACCAAAATTCCTAAGCTTGCATTCCATCAGTTACAGTAGCTTCTCCTCCAGAGTCAGGAGGCATTCCTTTTTCCTGCAGAGAGGAAGTTTTCCATTCTTAAAACATCACTAAACAAAAATTCCCAAGCGGGAAGGTGACCAAGGCCTTGGATCCCCAGAGATTTCCTCCTCAAAGAGTTTCTTTTCTCTCCTCCATGCCAAAAGTCATAATACTTAGTTAGGTTTAGTAGTATTTCCTAGTTTACTCAAGCATGTTCTGCTATTAGATGGAGGCGGATGGTGACCCCACTAGCCATCCCCTCTCTTCTTAGGAAACCCCTGCTATCATCAGCATAATCCATTTATCCATGCTGTTCTACTAACTTGTACTTCTCATCAATGTTCTATCAAGCTGCTTCTTGCTTCAGTCTGCTTCTTTACCTTATCATCAATGATCACTGCTAACATTCTTTTGGGGTTCCTTCCTAAGGTACCTTTAGTCAAGGGAACCTTCCCATGGCATCTCTAGGGGTCAGACCCTCTTCCAGGGTTCCTTGCCTTTGGTACCCCTACAGAGTGGTAATTACTCATGGAATAGAGAGTGCGAACAGCCACAACAGAGTAACTCAGTTGCACAAGCATAACACTATTTTGATTGCGTAGGCCATTGAATCAATTATATGAGGGGGTGGTTGTTCCTTGTAGTATGTGGAAGAATCAATATTGCAAAAAGAGAACAGTTAATCTTGCCTCTATTTTTTCATATGCTGTTTTTTAGAACTGGGACAGTATCTGATAGGCACCTATAATCATGATTTGATTTAAAAGAAAATGAACAGATATCCAGTTTACTAATAGTACATCTTTATAATGGCTTTTATTAATTGTTTACATGTGTTGCTGCCCATAGAACTAGATAACCCAGAATGCATATATGACATTACTAAGTATTCCTCATAACCTTATGTATTGTTGTCAAAAACTCAGTCACAAAATAGTATACTTTAGATAATTCAGTTTACCCTGATCTTCATGCATGGCAATAACTAGTGAATGCTATGTGAACATCTGAAGACAGCAGAAGAATGATTTCAGATCTTTATAATGGTGTGACAGAGTTACATGTAATTTTAAATAAAAAATAACTATTTATTGGGGAGTCACATGGCAAAAAATGTTTCATCTCATGCTGCTCATAATTGGATTGTATAGCTTGGTGAGATATTTCCATTTCTAACATTAGAAAAACTGAAATGGAGATGTAAATACAATGGCCCGGATATTCAAAAGAATTGAGCCATGCGCAACAGGAATGCACCAGCACAAGTACAGAAATGCGCCACTGTGCAATATTCAGTGGGAGGAGACTATGCAGCACAATAAGCAATGCACCAGAGTGCAATAGTAATGCATGCATGCACAACCATAGGGGGCGGAACCATGAATAACATGAGCAATGCAATATTCAACAGCACGCGCCATGCGCAATAGGGGAGCTAGCGGAAGTTGGGCGACAGCGGAAATGATCCAAAATAAAAGGGAGCAAGAGAGGGGCTCAAGAATGCAAAAGGGAAGCCACAGGTGGGAGCATGGTGACAGACACAGGGGCAGTATAGAGGGTAGCAGTGAGCAGGACTGGGCAGGACAGGGCCCACCAGAACTGAGCCAGAAACAAGGTAGAAGCGGGAAGCCTGTGCCACTGTGCAAGAAAGTCAGTGGAGTGCCACATTGGACTGAGGGCAGTGGCAGGAGGCGGGACAGCCACAGCCAAAGGCCGGAGGTGTACCCGGTGCAGGGGGAGCATCAGAAACGGACAGCAAGGGGAACGGGATAACAGGTGCTGGGGGGGTAACACCAGCCAGGGACATGGCCAGCACCACCTTCCAGATGGAGGTGGTAATGAGAGGTGTGAGAAGGCAGGCAGCAGGGGGGCACGGCCGTGGAAGGGCCAGTTGGCGGTACACCCAGAACAGGCAGTACCAAGCCCGCACCAGCTTCGAACACTACTCTGACACAGAGATTGTGGGCCGATACCACCTGAACCGGGCCATCCTGAGGCAGCTCCGTGAGCTGTGCAGTGATGAGATGCAGGCACCCACATGACGGAGCCATGCTCTGCCAGTGGAGATGAAGGTGACAGCCATCATGTGCCTGCTCACCACAGGCACCTTCCAGAGACCAACAGGGGACATGACAGTCATAACACAGTCAGCCTCGTCATGCCTAGTCACACAATTCCTCAGCGCACTGCTGCCACTTGCTGCAGAGTACATCCATTTCCCCAGCACACAGGCGGCATGCACAGCACACATACAAGAGTTCTACAGGGTAGCACGGTTGACTGGCATGCTCGGGACCACTGACTGCACCCATGTGGCCATCCACACGCCAGTTGGCCTGGGCGGAGTGTCATACATCAATTGGAAGGGGTATGCAAGCATCAACTGCCAGATGGTGTGTGATGCCAGGGAGCAAATTACCAATGTCTGTGCCACGCACCCTGGAGAAGCACACGATGCCTTCATCTGGCACCAGTCCACACTGTGTCACAGGTCTGAGAGTGGGGACATCCCCACTGGCCATCTAATGGGTGAGTATGCATATCACGCAGGATGACATGAGCAGATGTGGGGGAGGTGCATAGTCAGAGGTGCCATGGGTACCGGCCTTGTTGGCCCATGGCAAAGCGATGCAGACCACCATACTAATGTCCACCCTCTACACACAGGTGACAGTGGCTACCCACTACGTCCCTGACTGCTCACACCATACCGGCACCCCATGACCCCATCGCAGCTAAGGTACAATGAGGCACATGCCACGACATGGAATGTCATCGAGTGGGAGTTCGGGATGCTGAAGGCATGCTTCCAGTGCCTGGACACATCTGGTGGTGCCCTACAGTATAGCCCCTTGAAGGCCTGTGGGCTATTCCTGGCCTGCTGTATCCTGCACAACATGGCCACCAACTGTGGGTTAGCTGTAGAGGTCAAAGAGGGGGACAGTGGTGGGGACAATGAGGACGCCAGTCCAGCCGGTGGTGGGCAGCCACCCCCTGGGCAAAGAGACCCCCGCCTGATCAGGATGTCACAGCTGCACAGGGACACCATTACAGAAGAGCACTTTGGTCAACACAGGTACGTCATGGGGCCCTGCCCAACCACCAGTGGCAAGGGCGCCGCCCACAGACAGGCAGGGCAGAACACCGGGGCGGCCAGCGGTAAAGGAATGGGTCTGAGTGTGGCACCGGACACGGCGTCAGGGATCGGCAGGGCCGAACATGACACACACACACACACACACACACACACAAACACACAAGTCATGCACAAGGGGTAGACGGCATGCCAACCCCAATTGCCACCCCTACCCCCACACAGGTCCACACACGATCATGCCCAGTGGCCATCACTGTGCATACCCCAGACACTGGGCACCATTGCATACTGGCGGACAGCACAACGTAAGCATCATCATGCACATCCCACAGTGGCCAGCAGCTGGGAGGGTGTGCACAGGGATCGTGTGTGTGCAGGGCTGGGTCCCTCACCTGTGCATTGCACGATGCACACTACACTGCACATAGGGTACGGCAGACAGTGGCCATGGTGGGAGACAGGTCAGTCACGTGGCACAGTGCCATGGCTGCCACGGATGCATGGGTGGCCCCGCCGAGACCTGCCAGCCATGCCAGGCTGACCATTGGCCTCATGGGGTGGCACCGACAGTCCTCCAGAGGTAACGCTGCATTAATGCAACCATGTTCGTGCAGGGGTCTGCAGCCCACCGAACGTGCCCACGCCAGGTGTGCTCGGTATGCCCACAGCTGAACCTGGTGTTGACATAGCAGGTGTCGCATGGCGCCAGGAATGGGGGGGTGGACATGACACTGCGCGGCGTCTGCGGTGGATGGGCACTGAACTGGATGCCCAATGTGGCCATGACAGCTGTCAATGCATTGGTCTGCCCGTCAATGGCAGCAGTCACATCCGCCTTCTGCCGGGCCATCTCTGCCAGGAACATGGTCTCTGCTGCACTGCTCCTCTGCCTGGTGCATAACTGCACTGAGTGCATCCACCGCCATCACAAGTCGCATCTGCTGATCTACTGAAGCCTGGAGTAGATGGCTGTGCTCATCAAAGTGGTCATCCACCAGTCCAGCATGCTGTCCCTCATGGTGTTCCTGGCCCTGCTGGCCAGCACCCCTTGATGATGGGTGCTACACACCAGAGCCATGCCGGGGCACATCCACACGCGGTGCACTGCCACCGCCCCCGACACTGTCCCCCCATCACCATTGGCTGACTGTTGGCACTGCCCCTCCGGCCGCCGATCACCAGGGCTCACCAGCACTGTCTCAGAGGCTGCAACAGCCCCACCACCCTGGATGCCCACCAGTGCTGCCCCACTGGGGCATATGGGCACAGGCTGAGACTATGTTGTTACGCAGGCCTCCACGGCGGCATCACCCACAGCAACGCCCATGCCATTGCCTGATGTGGGACCATCCTGTGTCCCACACATATCACTGTCCAGGACATGTGGTCCATCATCATCGGTGCTGGATCCAGCACCAATCCGTGTCCCAGCATGCTGGAGACCATGGGCGCTGTCACACTGGGACACAGGCAGGACCTTGTCTGCATCTGCACCACCATCATCAATCCAGACAGACATGCAGGTATGCACTGGTCTGATCCCTCGGACACCTGTGGAGGTCGATCGGTGTTCCTGTGTGTCCAGGGTATCACCCTCGGTGGACACACCCACCACGGCTGATCCATGTAGTTGCTTAGGAGCTGCAAGGGAACACATTAGCGTTAGTGGCTCCGCCCTGCTGTGTGGCATTCCCTCCACCACCCACACAGTGACAGCAGAGGACCTACCATGCAGTGATGGGCTGCCGCCCATTTGGAAGCCACAACCAGGAATGCCCTCAATGGCACAATGCCGCATGCTGCCGGCCACCCAATCCTCCTGTGGCGTCAGGTGTGGCACATCCGGCTGGCCTCCAGCGGTGGCAGCACATGCAGCCCTGATGGCAGCCACCTTATCTTTGATCCTCCTTCTTTCCGTGCCGACCTTCTTCTTACACTCCTGCACGGACCACTGGTGGTTGCCATTCTGAAGGAAAGAATTGTTGAGTATCTAGAGGTCAGAGGGGCTCAGGACCCAAGGCAGCATGGATTCACAGTGGGAAGGTCATGCCAGACAAATCTGATAGATTTCTTTGAATGGGTGACCAAAGTAGTAGATCAGGGAGGGCTGTGGACATGGCCTACCTAGACTTTAGCAAGGCATTTGACACAGTCCCACACAAAGATTAATATACAAGTTAGCCAGCCTGGGAGTGGTCCCAAGATGACAGCCTGGGTAAAGAATTGGCTGGAGAATAGGACACAGAGAGTAATAGTAAATGGAGTCCACTCTGAAGAAAGGGGTTACTAGTGGGTACCGCAGGGTTCAGTATTAGACTGTCCTCTTCAATGTCTTTATAAGCGACATTGCAGAGGGACTGGAAGGAAAAGTATGTCTCTTTGCAGATGACACAAAGATCTGCAACAGAGTTGATGCACAAGGTGGGGTGGAAAGGATGAGAAGGGACTTGGCAAGGTTAGAGGAATGGTCAAATGTAGGGCAGCTTAGATTCAATAATAAGAAGTGCAAGGTAGTGCACCTGGGAAACAAAAACCCAGGGGAAGAGTACACAATGGGGGGTGAGATACTAACAACAACAAAAATGGAAAGGGACCTGGGGGTAGTCATATCAGATGACCTAAAGGTGGGCAAGCAATGTGAGAGGGCTGCAAGGAGGGCTGGGGGGATACTGGGATGCATAGGTAGAGGCATCACCAATAGAAAACAGGAAGTTATTATCCCTCTGTACAGACAGTTGGTGAGACCCCATCTGGAGTACTGCGTGCAGTTCTGGAGACCCAATCTCTGCAAAGACATAGACAGGATGGAGGCTGTCCAGAGGAGGGCAACTAAAATGGTGCAGGGTCTGCACAGGAAGACAGATGAAGAGAGACTTAAGTAGCTGAATATGTATAGCCTCAAGGAAAGGAGGGAGAAGGGGGACATGATAGAAACGTTCAAGTACCTCAAGGGAATCAACAAAGTCCAAGAGGGTAGCATCTTTCACAAAAAGAGGTGTGCAAGAACAAGGGGGCACAATTTGAAGATAGAAAGGGGCGGCTAGAGGTAATTTAGCTGAAGTATTTTTTCACAGAGAGGGTTGTGGATGCATGGAATGGCCTTCCAGAGGAGGTTGTGGAGTCAAAAAAAAAGTGGCAGAATTCAAGCATGCATGGGACAGTCATAAGGCAATTCTAGGAGGTGGGGGTAGGAAGAAGTAGGATGCTGGTTAACTAGGATCTGCAGCTTATCCATTAGGTAGGGAAATGAGCAGACTGGGTGGGCCAAGCGGTCCCTATCTGTCGTCAAAATCTATGTTTCTATGTTTCTATGTTCTATGCTGGTTCACAGCATTCGCCACCTCACTCCATGCTGCAGCATGGGCCTGTGGCGTTCCCCGCTGTCCACTGAGTAGCAGTTCCCTGTCGTGATATGCCTTGAACAGGGCACCTCATTCAGCCCGGGTGTAGTTGGGCCTCCTCTTTCTCCCCTTCCCTGTTCCTCCTCTTCTTCACGTTCGGTCATGATCGAGCCTGTGGGAATGACAGGTGTTACCTTTGACTGTGCAGTCCCATTCAGCCCTCACAAACCACAGTTCCCACATCCCAACAGCATGCAACCCACCACAATAGACTGCAATACCAAACTATGTCCTCTGCAGCCCCATGTCACATTTATACAACACAATGCAGCAACTGAGGTGAGGCACAACTGTAAGTGGATGTTAATGCAGTGGTTGCGCTGTGGAATGGCTGATGAGCTGATTTGCATATGCTGGCTGAATATTGCGCTGTTGCATCTTGCGCAATGTTGTCGCGTGTGCTCAGGCTATGGCGCAGCACTGTGATGTGCGCAATCGGCACCGCACAGCACATGCCCGGGGTGCTGACTCCAATGCGTG
The DNA here is from genome assembly GCA_016271365.2 of Neoceratodus forsteri. Classification (NCBI taxonomy): domain Eukaryota; kingdom Metazoa; phylum Chordata; order Ceratodontiformes; family Ceratodontidae; genus Neoceratodus; species Neoceratodus forsteri. Next base: position 677,233,914 of record CM028135.1, read on the forward strand.
TGGCACTGCTGACGTGCTAAGCGAGGGAGGCAGTGCAGGGTATGGCCACCACTGTCCCTGTGGCGCCATGCCCTGGTGCGCCATAGGCACCATGGAGCCACAGCACGGTAGGCCACTGCAGGGCATCACACACAAGCACCCTACCATGCTACATGCAGGGCATCCCAATAGCACTGTGGTGCTCCATGCGTGGACAGACCCCAGACCCTGTGGTCAACCTTTGCTCACTAGGTGCCATGTGTCCATATGGGTGCACCCCATCACGCAGTTCAGTGACAGCACGATGGGGACTGGCAGCGCAGTACCACGCTGCCTCCGCACGTGGGGCATGTGCACTACAGAGCACCATTTTGATAGTGATACACACTGCAGGATGGCATGAAAGAGAGCACAGCAGTGGAACACTATAGAACTGGCCAACCTGGTGGCCATAGTTGAGCCTCATGCTGGGGCCCTGTTTGGTCAGGATCCCCTCTCCAGGCCATGCAGTGCTGTGTGGGAGGAGGTGGCTGACAGCCTGGAGGAGTCAACCTGGATTGCCAGGTCTGCTAAGCAGTGTTGTCATAGTATGGCGACCTATGGTGGAGGGACCCTGACAGACTGGGGCATCTGAAGGCACGCGCCCAGCAAGGTGCGTGCCCGGCGAGACACCGTGCCATGGCCAGGTAGGTGCTCCATCCATACACTGGTAGTGTCCATTCATCTGGGTATCATGGTGTGCATGTGTCCACCCTGCAGGGGGTGGGGGCCGTCTAGTGGGGGTGGTGGTGGGGGTGCGTCATGGCTGGGCTGTGTGGGCACGCACACACCGGGGCGGGGCTTTGCTACTGGTTTGTACTGATGTTTCCCTCTCCATGTTTACACCCTAGGCCTGGAGATGCACCCTAGGGTGAGGCAGGCCCGTTTCCAGCAGGAGCAGGACAGAGTGGGTGTGCCGCAGATGCAGTAGGGATGAGGTGGAGGAGCCATGGTCCAGCAGCACCTAGCTGGCCTGGATGCAGGTGAGTGCCATTTTTCCCCTTACATATGTGCATGCTGGGTTGCAGGGGTGGTGGCGGGGCGTGGCCACCAGCACTTGGCCCCACTGCCGTGCACACCACACAGTGCACTCAGCACTGTTCTGTGGCACTGCATGTGTCAGTGGGCATCGCAGGTGGTCAGTGCATGCACTGGGTACATGGCTATGCCACTGCCTTCGCACCGCATAACCATGTCACTGTATGGCCACGGTGGTGCTGTGTGGGACATGGATGGTGGGTGTGTGCAGCATTCTGCATGGCTGTGGGTGCCTGGGTAGGTGGGTCATATGGGCACAGTCACTGTGGGTGGTCGCATGCCATCACAGGGGCATGGCCCATGGCTTTATGCTGTGCACAATGGGTGGGCTGCAGGGGTCTGGCCAGTCACGCGTAATGACTCTGCTCCCTTGTCCTAGGTGGACAATGCTGGACCGCACTTGAGAGGAGTGTGCAGGAGCTGCTGCAGCTCATGAGGGCCATCTTCAAGCTGCTATAGAGACTGGATCAGGGCAGAGGACGGTGGCACCGGAGAAGGCACAGAGACAGAAGTGGAGAGAGGGGTCGTTGCTAGACCCACTATGCCCCTGTTTTGTATTCCCCCCCCCAGACTAGCCCTCACATCCCTTCATCCCACTCCCAGTTGTTCACCCGTGCCCCATTCCCACCCCCACCTGGTTTGTGGCCCTTCCCCCCAGTGTAAATAGTTGTATATATGTTTTGCATTTCTTACACATCTTTATTATATACATTTTGTTATGACAACTGTGGTCTCTGATTTGCAGAGGGCTTATGGTGCTTGGCTGCAGGGGTGTGCATGGCATCAGGGGTGGTGCAGGCCTGGACATGTGTGTGTCCAGCAGGGACCCACCTATGGTGTGGGTGGGGGACTCGGTCCCTGTCTGTGCTATGTGTGTTGTTCCCTGTGCACTGGATGCCTGTGTGCAATGGTCCCTGGTGCATGCACTGTGTCCATGGTGCCCCTGTCAGTATGTCCATGGCCCATGCAGCTGATACCCTTGCATGTCTGTGGTATGCATGGTCTGCTGGCATGTCAGTGGTGGCTGTCCATGCTGGCCACCCTCTGGCCCCAGCACAATGGCGGCTTGCCTCCTGTCACCGGTATGGTGAATGTCTGCCTCAGGTGGCACTGCGGCCTATGCTGTTGTTGTCTCTGCTCCATGCTGTTGCTGGTGTCTGTTGCGGGGTCTGTGCTCTGATGTCTATCACTTGTGCTCAGGCTGCATGCTGGTGGCAGATGGCTTCATGGTGCACGCGCAGGATGGCTAGTACATCTGTGCCATGGTGGGGAGCAGGCCATGGGTACACAGCATCAGTGGTCGCACGCCAGTGGAATTTGTTGCCCCGCTATTGTGTCCCTGTGTTGGGGTGCTCTTGGGTCTGGGTGGGTGTTTGTCCATGCCCTGTGTTGCATCCTGTGTGGTGTATGCCTCCATTCACCACTGTGGGCATCTGTGCTAGCTGTTAGGGCCAGTACTGGGACAGGATGTGTGCTTGGGTGGGTGTGCAGGGTGCTGTCCTGCTGGTGGTGGGGTCCAGGGCAGGCCTTGTTGCATGCAGGGTCCCTCGGGTACCGACACAGGGTCAACCTTTCTGTTGTGCCACGGGGGGTGGGCAATGCAGGGCGGCATTGTGTCTGCAGTTGTTGTGTCGGTGGCTGGTGCTGCCTGCTGCGGGGTGCTACTAGGGTTGCCATGCATAGCTCCATGATGCACAGGGGTTGCATTGTCACAGTGGGGGTGGTGGCATGCATTCCGTGCCACGCACTGTTGGGCGCTGCTCCTGGGCAGGGTGTCTGGGGGTCACTGTGCAGGGTGTGCTCTGCATTCGTTGGATGGGGTGGCACTGGGTGGCTGGCCCTCCTTGTGTTGCGGTCATTGCTTGCCAGGGGGTGTGCTGGGGCACTGTGCCCCAGCTGTGGATTCGGTGCCGGTGTTCATGGGCTGGCAGTTCATCCAGCTCACAACAGGTCATGCAGTTCATGGGGCGCGGTGGGTGCTGTCTGGTCTGCTACATGCTCTTCTGCCCATGGCTTCCATGGGTGGTGCACCCCTGCATCCTATCCCTGCGCATCCCTGGTTGTGCTACTGCGCTACTACCCTGCTCCACTGCACATTCCTGGTTGTGCTACTATGCATCAGCTCTGTGCCACTGTACATCCCTGGTTGCACCATGGTGCAGTTGGCATGATATTCAGTTGTGTTGCACAAGCGCACCTTGGCCTGTGCTGTATTTGAATATCACGTGTGTTGCGCATGGGCGCACTGCACTTGCACCTGCTCCTGCTATTGTGTTACTTTGTGGCACAGTTTGAATATCGGGGCCCATGTGTTTATTTTGTTATAATATGTGAATAAAATAACTAGAATAATTTAGTCAATTAAGAATTACCTAAATTGCATTTTACTACATGGAAAATGGGACTGCAGGAGTCTTTTAAATTGATCATATTCAGTCTGTTATATTTAAATAACTTCAAAAAAGGTGTGAAAATTGAAAATTAAAACAGTGTATGTTTTTAATATTACCAGCAAAATTAGAAAATTTGGTAAATGTTTCTGGTTTTGAATCCAAGCAGATATTCTTACTTTTCATCTTCATGTTTCACTATAAGTGAAATACATATTTTTCCATTACAACTACTAACTTGATTGTGTAAGCTGCTTGGTAGAAATAAAAATAATGTTTTGCTAGTAGAGCATTATGCAATTTCACAGAATGTTTTTGAATTTCATGTAGCCTTCACGTTTCCTATAAGAATTTTCTTGCGCTAACATTTTAAGTTTCATTCATCCCTATACATAATTAAATATCAGTACAGTACAAATATGTATTTGTAAGTTTGTATGACAGGTTTTAATTTCTAACTTCATGTTATATCAGTGCTTTGACATTGTCTAACAAGGGTTTCTTTTGGATTCCAGCTGAATGAGTGGCTCACAGTAAGAGTGGAGCATCTGTCTCTTGCTTGTCTACAGGAGGGCATCCACAGAAAAACTGCAGCTCTACAGGAGACTCTGCCCCTGGAGGGATCTGATAAGACTCAGATGCTGTAGTCAGCAGTCCTGAAGAAAAAGGGGAACTCAGTAACTCCCTATCTGGGATACACCTAAGTGTCAACTGATCCTCAGCAACAGGGTAAGTTATCCCTAATGTTTGACACTATAGTGTAATAAATGCTATAAGACTGTGGTGTTGTATAGTATCTGCTGAAACAAATTAGAATTCCTGGCCACATACGTTTGTAATGTAAGAGTACAAGGGCTATGCTAGAGACATAGTACTGAGAGACAGTAAGCTTACTTACCCAAACTATCTGCTGTATATGGATAGGGGTACAAAGTAATACTCTTGGAAGGACAACCAGGTAGCAAAGTAGGACAGAAAAAAAGCAAATCTGGTTGTAGTTGAAAGACACTAGGCAGTTAAGGGAATACATGTTTTTATTGTGGAAGGTGCTCCAGCCATCATAATGGCTGTACATTTGTTTTCTTGCTCCGCTATATCATGTGCTTAAAACTGCCTTTTCCTACTCACTGTTGGAGCTATTTGCAGTCTGATGACTGCTCAAAACTTAATAAAGTTTAAAGAAATGACAGACATTGATGCTGAAACTTTGGATAAATTATTTTCCCCCAAAACAGGGAAACTAGCCTCGTAGTGGGGAGAGATCGCACCCAGATGGAAAATGGCTTCCCCAGCACTGTGACCTGAGCCACGTGCCAAGACAAAGACTGCTACAAAACCTTCACTGGCTTCTATTCAGGCTTTTCTATTGGAATTCCAAGGAGACACAAAGGCTGCATTAGTGACAAGTACAGAATTCACTAAGTGAAATAACTGATGTCAAACAATAGAAGCGAAAACTACCACTACAGATGAGAGAATGAATGGTGCCTAAGAGAATGCTGAAAATCTCTCAAAAAGAATCCTAACTGGAGAAAGAGCCATGAATGCTTCACTAAATGAGCAGCTTAATACAATTGCTAAACTAGAAAAAATTGAAAATGTTCTTTTAATGAAAAACCTCAGACTGATCGGTTTACCTGTTCATGTCTCAAACTTGGAGCTGAAGTTGGAGGTAGAAAAGATCCTCATGCTTGCATTTTCACCTGATCAGCTGGTACTCCTGGAGTCAGTTTTCAGATCTTTAACAAAGAAAGACCCTCTGAAAATTCCGAACTCTGAACTTTCTGCAAGCTATGTGATTTGTACTTTCGCAACTATCCCTCAGAGAAATAAAATGTTGCAAGCTGCAAGAATAAAGAAAGGTTTTCTTTGTGAACATGCTAACCTGCATTTATATCTTAACTTCTATTTAGCTACCCAAAGATGACAGAAGCATTTTCCCCTGATCAGATCTGAATTTGTAAATGCAGGGGTAACTGCAGTTTTGCAGTCTCCTGCTAAGTTAAAAATGACTTTTCAGGGTAAAGATAATTTCTTTACTGATGTTGATGCTGATGAAGCATTTTATGAAAAATATGTGGCTCTGCCTACAGATCTGGGTTCCTCTCAAGATGCTAAGGAAGAGGAATTAGCAGGCAATATGCAGTATATGCCTATGGCAACCTGAATTGTGAACCCTGTAACTGATATTAGTCTTTTCATGTTAAGCCTAAAATGAAAATACTTTCAGTGTTGATTTTCTTGTTTACCCTGAGATACTGTAGTTTTATCTTTGCCTGAGATAAATACTTTTCTTTATTTGAACCTTAAAGATAGGGATGTTTAAAACCTTGAGCAGGAAATAGATGTTGCATTTGTTTATTTCTTTTTAATCTCTCAATAATTAATTATGCTTTAATTATCTCCTTTCTGAAATTCTGTATGTGACATCTCTTTTGAGGCATGGTAATTATGTATTGTGTTTGTATGCATTAGAATTGTCTCTCTGAATAAAAAAAAATACAGTATAAAAAAGAAAGACAATACATGTTTTTTATCAGTGGACTGAGGTGTCACAGGTTCAGTATGGAGATGAGGTGCAGTGGAGAGCTAGTCAGTTGTGATGGGTTATACTCTGAAGCAGAGGGCATTGCCCCAACTACAGGACTTTTGCAGAGCTCCATGTTCAGCTGGTAGCAGCAAGAGAAGAGATTTCTTGGCTGCATCACTGGCTCGGCTGGAGCCATGCCCCACACCCCTACTCTGACAGAGACCCACTGCTCCAGGGGGGATGGAGAGTGGTGGGGAAGGATAAGGGGAAGGAAGTCAGGGGTAGCCACATGGTGGTTGACTAGCTCCACACTAACCAGATGGCAATTTGCTTTGCACTACTGCAGCAGACTAAGGTACACGATTCCACTGGGTGAGTGCTGAGTAATTAAGGAGTAATAGATAGGATGACTTGATGTCACCAGGGGGGGGGGACAAGCAGGACAAAGTCATTCAAGGGGAGTTCTAGAGGTCAGGAACTCAATGATCAGGGAATAGAGAGGTTGTGGTAGGAGGGGTTGGATAGAGGGGGGGTGATCTGGTGTCAGTCATCCTGGATATAGACAGGATAGGGAGGTTGGTGGAGACAGAAGTGGGGGTTGGGTTGCTGGCACACTTGGATACCAATGATCTGGCAAACCAGCCTGTGGATTATTGGTGAAGTTGAGCTTTCACAGACTGGGGGACAGATTGAAGGCACCCTCAGTTTCTCTTGCAATTCTGAGGTTCTCTCTGTGTGGAGTAGAGGGGACAAGATAGAATAAAGAGGGATGAGACTGAGGAGTTTAATTGGTGGTTAAATTGATGGTGTCAGGAGATGTGGTACCACTTTGTGGGGGCTGGGAATTTATGGGAAAGTTGGCTCTTCAATGGAGCAGGTCTTCATGTGACAAAAGAGGGGGCCAGTGCACTGGGGAAGAAGTTTGACATCTTCACTGGACAGTTGTACTGACTGTAGGAGAGACTGAGGCTAGGGGAATCATAGCGGTAGGAAAGAGGAAAGTGAACCTAATTAGTAACCCCCCTAATCTGGGAACCTGTAGCACCGCAGTGGGCAAAAAGAAGGTTGAGGCTCAAACTGGGCTAGGAGAAAGGACCAAAAAGTGATGGCTCACAAAACCTGTAGTCATCTTGAAAAACAAGAAGTTAAGAAGGCTAGGGAAGGATAAGAGAGAAAGACAAGTGAAAAGCAAAAGGGGATGAGGAGTTAGGTGGAAGGGAGTTTGCCTTAATGCCAGGAGTTTGGGTAATAAAATCTCCAAGATTTAGGCAATGATGGCAGACACTTTGATGAACCTCTTAGCCATCACAGAAACTTGGGCCATAGAAAATAATGACTGGGACCTGAAAGTCCCTGGTTACATAATATTTAGGAGGGATAGAGGAACTGCTAAAGGGAGGGCATAGCCATTTATGTCAGGAAAGGCACTGAAGCTGTGGAATATGGAAACATCATGGAAAGTAATGGGAAGACAGAGTTGCTGTTGGTGCAGCTAATGGTTGCCTCAGGCAAGAAACTATGGCTGGGGTTATGTATAGACTGCTAAAAAAGCGTAAGGGGGGGGAAGGCAGCTTGGGAAAGAACTAGGACAGGGAGTAGTAAAGTGAAAGATAGCAGTGGTGGGTGATTTGAATCTGTTGGATATTGATTGTGATGTTTCAGCTGCCAGGAGCACCAGACATCAGGCCCCACCCAAGGTAAAATACTGAAGAAATGCAAAATATGAAAACAGTGTAAGGTTATAACAGATCATTATGGGTTATTAGTACCAATAGTTTGTGGTGCATTACATGCTGTGCCACAGCCCTCCTCCCCTCTGGGCTGCATAGGCAGCCTTGTGCACCTATGCTTGAGGCAGCAATTGTCAAAAGCACCTGACCTAGGCAACCACAAAACAAAAAGCACTGGTTCTGTAGGTGCATTCTCAGGGAATACATCTTGCTGGAGATGAGACAGAAATGTCATCCTCAAGAACTATAGAGGACAAGTTGGGTGTAAAATAATGACTAGGACCTGACAGTCCCTTGTTATGCAATGTTTAGGAGGGATAGGGCAAATGGTAAATGAAGGCTGTCAGGGAAGTTATCAAGGCTGTGGAGGATGGATACATCAGAGAAAGTAATGGGGACACAGAGTTGTTGTAAGAGCATCTCATGGTAGTGCAGCTGGTTAAGGAACCCATCAGGGGGCTGTCATTCTCAATAGGGTGCTCACTAACTCAGAAGTGGTTGGAAGTGTGTGAGTAGAGGATACAATAGGGTTCAGTGACCATAACTCTATTTGGCTTGAGTTGGCCCTTGGGACTGGAAAGCTCCAGTTGAGGGATGAGTTTCTTCTTTCAGAAGGCTTCAACAGCATGAGGGATGTGGTGCTGGACAAGTTAGTCAGGACACACAGCACTGGAAGTGTTGAGGAGAGATAGGAAAAATTAAGGGGGCCATTCTCCAGGCATCTAAGTTATGCATGAGAATGGTAAACAAAAGAAACAGCTACAAGAGACCAATATGGTTCTTGGAAAGGGTCAGCAAAGCAGTGATGCTCAAAAACAAGGTCTTCACCAGGTGTAAGGAAGAGTGGAGAATATCAACTGAGAACGAATGAAGCAAAGAAGATGATTAGGGAGGCAAAAGCAGACACTTAGCTGTGTATTGTGGAGAGGGTTGAGAGTAGGGAAAAGAAGTTCTTCAGATATAGTAGTTAAAAAAAAAGAAAGGTGGAGAAGTGTTAGTTTATCTGGGGGGGTAGCGTAATATTAATTTATTTAGTTAGTTTTTGTTTATCAGGTAAATGCACTAGACAACAAACATCTTCCATTTTCAGGCATGACCTGGGAGAGTTACAGACAAAGTCAGCACATCATATCATCACATGCGAAGTTATAGTCAACATACAACACAACAAAAATCAGTGGGGTTACAGGATTATCACATTGCATACAGTGGGCAGGACAGTGAACAAGAATTACATAGAGTATAAAGATGTGAAACAGGCAATGATCACAGAAAAGAGAACCTATCCCATTTAAGTACTGAGGGCATGTAAGGGGCAAAAGGGGGGAGCATGCCCCAGAGGACTAATGGGGAGAAGGAGGCAAACACCCCAGCACTTTGAATCTTAGGGCAGTGAGCTGGGGAAGGAGAGACCTAGACGTGCTAAAGGGACAAAGGGGAGAGACTAGGACCAGATTCAGAACTAAGTGTCATTTAGGGATAAGAGTACTTGTCTGTGATTTGTAGATGGCTTTTGATTCTGTTTTTAAAGATTTGGTGGGATTGAGTGCGGTTTAGCAAATTTGGGAAAGAGTTTCAGAGCTTTGGTCCAGATACTGCACAGTCAGTCTCACCCATCCTTGTGCTGCATTTCGGAGTATCAAGTAAAGAATTGTCCGTTAATCACAGGGAGTAGATCTGTAAAGAAGGTTTGAACCAGCAAGCAATAGTTTCAGGGAGGTTTTTCCTTCTAATTACTCTGACTAGGTTATAAACCCAGCAACTTATCTGGAATGGATATCATTAACTGCAGGTACTGTGGAACAAGTTTCAGAAGGACAGTCTTACAGGATTTAGGACACTGTCCTACATGCTGGGCCTTTGGAGATCTTAGGGCTCAGCTCCGGGCAGCATGGGCAGAGATTGCACGCCCAAATTTCATATTCAAGAGGAATACATTATAAGAACCACCTGCCATTTCCCAGCATCCAACAGAAAAATCGACCGCAGAGGGTAGTTGGCAGGTGGTTAGAGGACAACCGGGTGCCCCATCACTCTGCTCTCAACATATTACCTCCAAAACCATATAAACACTACAACAGGTATCTGCCTCTATCTCTGAAATCAAACAAAGAGGCAGAAGACACTGCAGAGCAGGACACTGCAGCACAGGAACTAGCACAACAAAACTCACCCAAATCAGGAACCAAAACAAAAAAGCAAAAAGGAACTCAAAAACTTGATCATAGGAGACTCATGAGTTGGGGAGTTGATACCCATCTCCAGCCAAGGGTAATGGTCGATGTCTCCCAGGTACATCAGCATGAGAGACACTGACCGCATTACTAAAATTGTTCACAAAGCAGGAGAAAATATTGATGTCCTAGTACACATAGGAACTAATGATCTTGCCAGCTGGTCAGTTGTGGAGACCAAGGAACACCTGACCAGGCTGGGTGACAAACTATCATCTATTTCATCCTGCATCTCCTTCTCTGAGATCCTGCCAGTCTGGGAGAGGGGAGCAGATGGATGGAAGGTCAGAGAAGGGGAGATAGGGGAGCTAAACACGTGGCTCAAGGGCTGGTGCCAGGAAAATGACACAGATTTGTAGGAACTGGCAACAGTTCTGGCAGTAAAGTTCTTAATTTGATGGAATGCATCTGACTAAGGAGGGAGTCAGTGCATTGGGGCAGAAGTTTGACATCTTTGCAGAATATTTAAACTAGCAAATGGGGAAGGGGTGCAGCACCCCATACGTCGAATGGGAAGAACACCCCTCCCCCCACAGCTAGTGGTCAAACAGGGATTCAGCATGTTTGCAGTTCATTTGTTTCACCAGGTAAGAAAAAAGGTTTGTCTCTCCATACAACGCACTGGGGTAATGCCAAACCTCACCCAACAATTAACACACCAAAATCTGGCCAATGGAAATTCATGTACACAAATGCTCACAGCCTGGGAAATAAGATCCCAGACCTGCAGGCAATAATGTCAGAGGCTAAACTGGACATAGTAGCAATTAGTGAGACGTGGTTTACCAGTAACCACACTTGGGAGACTTCAGTACCTGGCTATGTATTGTTCAGAAGAGACCGAGGTGCAAAAAGGGGGGGAGTAGTGGCCCTGTATGTCAATGAAAATATCAAAGGTACAGAAATTCAGAATACACATAAGGAGCCAGAAGACCTGTGGGTCACCCTGGAAACAGGAAATGGGACAGCCATAAGAACTGGGGTTGTCTACAGGCCCCCAGACTGGGGAGGACATAGACACATTACTGTTAGAAGATATACAAAACATGACAGCTAAAGGGGAGGTTCTGATAATGGGAGACTTCAACATGCCGGATACAGATTGGTCAAAACCAGCAGGAACATCTGCCAGAACTAGACACATAGTGGATTCCCTGTAGGGGGAGGGCCTCAAACAACTGGTACAGCAACCCACAAGAGACAGGGCTATCCTAGATCTAGTACTGACTAACAAGGAAGGGATCACAGATCTCCAGGTAGAAGGTCACCTGGGGGCGAGTGACCATCACATGGTATGGTTCAATTTGGCTACTACATCTAAATCATCCCATTCCAAGGCAAAAATATGGGACTTCAGAGGAGCTGACTTTATAAGATGGCCAATAGAGTTAAGCTAGCCCTGGCAAAAGAAACACAGGTGAGGGGTACAGGCAAAGTGGGCAAGCATTAAAGATGCAATACTTGAAGCAACATCCCATTGTGTTAGACAGAAAAGGAAGTGCAAAGAAGAAGGAAACCACTTTGGTTTTCAAATACAGTAGCAGAAAAGGTCAGAGCCAAAAGGCTGGCCTTCAGGAAATATAAGGGAACACAGGGATGAAGATAGGAGGCATACCAAACTGCCCTAAGGGAAGCAGGAAGGCAGTAAGGCAGGCAAAGTCCCAAACTGAGGAAACACTAGCACGAAAGTAAAAGAAGGTGACAAGACTTTCTATAGATACATTAGTGAAAGGAGAAAGTCCAGAGGGGGTATTGCTAGCTTAATGGAGAAAAGGGAGCATGGAGGAGGAGGACCCTGCAAAGGCATCTATCCTAAATAGATACTTTGCTCAGTATTTACTGAAGAGAAGGTAGAGCAGGGCCCACAGCTCAGCATCATGGACACAGGGGGAGAGGTGAGCACTACTCCTTCACAAAAGAAAGGGTCCTACAAGAGCTTGCTAAGCTCAGGGTGGATAAGGCAATGGGACCTGATAGCATACATCCCAGGGTACTTAAGGAGCTAAAGGTGGAACCTAGCAGAGCCATTAGCAGAACTGTTTAGTGGGTCTCTGAGCACAGGAGAGGTCCCAGAAGAGTGGAGAAGGGTTTATGTGATCCTGCTCACAAGAGTGGTAGCAGGGAGGAGGCGGGAACTATAGACCAGTCAGTCTTACCTCAGTAGTGGGCAAGATTATGGAAGCACTCCTTAAGGAAAGGATAGTGCAACACCTGGAATCCATAGGGGCACAGGATCCAAGACAGCATGGGTTTACAAAAGGAAGGTCCTGTCAAACTAATCTCAGAGATTTCTTTGATTGGGTAACCAGAGTGGTGGACCAAGGGGGAGCAGTTGATGTCGCCTACCTTGACTTCAGCAAAGCTTTTGACACTGTTCCACATAGAAGATTGATAAATAAGCTGGGTAGGCTCGGTGGGTCAGAAGTTTGTCAACTGGTGGCAAACTGGTTGACGGGCAGAAAACAGAGAGTGGTGGTAAATGGTATACAGTCAGAAGAGATGCAAGTCACAAGTGGGGACCTCAGGGATCAGTCCTGGGGCCAGTCCTCTTCAACATCTTCATTAGTGACCTTGCAGATGGACTAGAGGGTAAGGCTTGTCTGTTTGCAGATGACACCAAGATCTGCGACAGAGTAGATGATCCAGATGGGGTGGGCAGAATGAGAAGAGATCTGGATAAACTAGCAAAATGGTCAGAAGAGTGGCAACTGGGATTTAATGCAAAGAAGTGCAAAATCATGCACATAGGGAAGAGAAACCTGAAGCCACCTATAGGCCGGGAGGGGAGTTGCTAGCAGTCACAAAGGAAGAAAGAGACTTGGGCATCATCATCACTGATGACCTGAAATCATCCAAGCAGTCCTCTAAAGCAGTAGGTAAGACTAGGGGGTTGTTAGGGGTGTATTAGTAGGGCTATCACAGTGGAATCATAGAGGAGGTAATAATCCCTCTTTACAAGACACTGGTTAGGTCCCATCTGGAGTACTGCGGCAGTACTGGAGGCCACACCTTCACAAGGACATTAACCAAATTGAGGCAGTCTAGAGAAGGGCAACCAAAATGGTGCAGGACTGCATCAGAAGACATATAGAGACAGATTAACAGAGCTCAATATGTATAACCTTGAGCAAAGGAGGGAGAGGTGATATGATCGAGGCATTCAAATACCTTGAGGGGATTAACAAGGTGAAAGAGTCTAACATGTTTACATATAAGAAAAATAGCAGAACAAGAGGACACAGCATGAGCTTAGAGGGGGCAGATTAAGGGGGAATGTGAGGAAATTCATTTTCACAGAAAGGGTGGTGGATGCATGGAATGGCTTACCACAAGAAGTGGTGGCTATGAATACAGTGCAGGGCTTCAAACAGGCATGGGATAGGCATAAGGGAGCAATACAAATGACTATGAATAGATAGGCCACTGACAGAGCAAAGGCCAATGGCACATTTATAAGGTAGAAAAAGAAATGGGCAGACTGGATTGGCCTTGTGGTCCTTATCTGCCGTCAACTTCTATGTTTCTATGTCCTTTCTAATTATTTTGTCAATGAAACATTCCACAGCATATGATCAGTAAGAGGAGGGCTAGAGCCAGCCAAGGTCAGCACAGAGCAAACAGCAATGTGTATGTTTTGGCCTAGATAGAGCAAAGCAACAGATGCTTTTGCAACAGGTCTCCCATTTGCTTAGAGCAGTTTTAGTAGCACCCATGAAAGATAGGAGTCCATATGTGAGGCTAGGCCTTAGTGCACCCTGAGTGATGGTGAGTCTCGCAGTGGTGGTAAGGTTGTGATGTGTTTTATATGCAATATCCAGCTTAATATGGCTGACTTACATGCAGTTGATGTATGGAGACTGAAATCAAGAGAAGGGTCAAGAGTGATCCTCTGGTACTTGAAGGAGTCCACCATGCCAAGGGAGGGGCCTCCCTGGCCTCCTGATAGAGAGTGAGGACGGACAGGCTCTGAGTCTGGGTGCTGAGCCAAAGAGCATGGTGACTTTTCTTTTGGTGTTGGGAAGGAGCTTGTTGCATGACAATCATGAATCGATGGTAGCAAAATCTAAGTTGAGCTTAGTGTTGATGGTGATGTCGGCTGCACTGATGTATAGTACCATATTGTCCACATACAGGAGTGCATTGCATGATCCAAGATACTTGGGTAGATTGTTTATAAATAGAGAGAATAAGAGTGGCCCGAGGATGGACCCCTTGGGGACTCCGACCTCTATGGAGATAAGATCAGATGTGGATTGACTTATTTCAACAAATTGACATCTTTCAGCCAGGTAACATTTAACCCAAGACAGTGAGACTGGTGAGAAACCAAAGGCAAGCAGATTATCAAGTAGCAGGGAGTGATCAACCAGGTTGAATGCTTTGGTTAAGTCTATCAATATCACTCCTGTAAGGGCCCCCCTGTCCATGGCAGTTCTAATATCGTTTGTCAGTTTTACGAGGGCTGTCATGGTGCTGTGGCCACTCCTGAAACTATGTTGGCATGGGGTAAGCTGTTTGGTTTGTTGAAGAAAGTCTGTGACCAGAGAGGCAACAATTTTCTTAAGAAGTTTGTTGAGGGTGGAAAGTATTGCAATGAACCAATAATTATCCACACATCTGGCATCACCTTTTTTGTGTATGGGAACAATACATGCAGTCCTCCTGAGAGCATGCAATGACCCTGAGGCAAGAGACAGATTGAACAGTCTGGTGATGGAGGAGGATGTGCAAAAAGAAGCTGTTCTTAATGATTACTTTTGCTCTGTCTTCACAAGAGAAACAGTTGGCCTCTGCCAGACAGCAGTATCAAGGAATCCATAATGAGGCAACCAATATTTACTATTGAAAGGGTCCAGAAAGGGCTAGCAGCCCTAAAGCCCTAATTCCAGGTCACCCCTGAAAAAGGGACCTCTGGTCTCAGTGGGCTTACCCGGTTACCAAAATCTAAATAAATAAATAAATAAAGATAGATAGATAGATAAAGTTCTGGGGCCTGATGAGATGCATCAGAGGGTACTCCAGAAACTGGCAGAAGATCTGACTGAACCCCTGATAGTGCTATTCAATGGCTCATGACAGATGGAGTTAGTTGCAAAAGACTGGAGAGAGGCAAATAGAATGCTGGGATGCATGGAAAGGGGTATTGACAGTAGAAAAAAAGAGGTATTACTACCTCTTTAGAGATCATTGCTGAGACCATACCTGGAGTACTGTGCCCAGTTCTGGATTCATCACCTGAAAAAAGATAAGGACACAACAGAGATGGAGTAACAAAGGGTGACCAGGATGACTCAGGGCCAGCAGGACAGATCTCATGAGGACTGTCTCAAGGCACTGAACATGTATTAGCTGGAGACCAGATGAGAGAGAGAGAGAGAGATATGATAGAGACCTTCAGTCTCCTGAAAGGAATAAACAAGGTGATGTGAGCAACTATTTAGCATGAGTAAAAGTTCACTGACACAGGGGCACAAATGTAATCTGATGGGGAGAGAGATTCAAGATGGATATGAGAATGTTTTATTTTATAGAATGGATGTTGGGACCATTGAGCAGTCTACTAGACAAGGTGAAGGATGCCAAAACAATAAATGGTGTCAAGTGTGGCTGGGACAGAGTGAAGGATATAGTGGTTACTCAGGGTTGTAGCAGCAGGGAGGGAAATGGCGTAGTGAGGACTGGTACTGTGTATGGATCATAGGTCCTGATATTTGATAGAGTTCTACTGGAAGACTGGATGACCATTGCTCTTTTTTTGTCATCATTGTCTCTATTTCTATGTTAAAAATGTTTGTGGTAGAACACAGATGGAAAATGGTGATTTCGCATGTTGATGTCATCAAGTGCTGTTATCATATTATCTAAGTAGGGAGAACATTTATTACCATTCAAATATTCTCGACAGATAGACAGCTAGATATTTCACGATTTGGATAGTTTCTTTGAGTGCAATTTGAATTAATTGTAATGTTGAAAAACTATAACAAGATAAGGATCATTTCAACAAAAGCAAATGAATATGATTTTGGAAGGGGAAAAATCAGTAATTCCAACTCTGGTCTTCAGAGGAGAAAAGTGAAGACACTTTCATAAGTGGCACATTTAGATTTAACCATGCAGGATGATATTAAAATGGGAGAATACTCTGGTCCAAATTCATGATGCTCACGAGTCACTTCCATAATACGCAACATCTCACTTGTGACAACTTGCTGGGTTGATTGAACCAGAGAAGCCCCATGGCATTTGCTACACCCTCCCTGCAGACTCTGAGTGCATTTTCCAGGGCCAGATGGGCTGTACCCAATGGTGGTGAAGATGACAAGACAGGCCCTGGTTGCACTCTTGGCAGACCTCTTCAATGAGTCAATGGCAACAGAAGGAGTGTTGATGGACTAGAGGATGAGGAACATGGTCCCTCTGCACAAGGGTGGGTACTGAGGATGTATTTTATTACAATTACTGTAAAACATATTTTAATGTTCTTCAACTTTGCACCTCATATGGCACAGTCTAAGCACAATTAACAATCTCATTATGCCTTTTTGTGCACACTTCATGGTTTGACAGGTGTGTCTGTCATGCAACATGCTAATTACATTTTGAATATTCATGCACATTTGTATTTATGCTCACCTTTCACCACTATTTATTTATTTTATTTCATTTTTGTTTACCAGGTAAAGTGCTGTAGCCACAAAATAAGACTATTTTCAGACACGACCTGGGAAGTTACATTACAAAATTGGCAGACAAAACATGCTATGTACCACCTCCTGATGAGACCATTTTAATGAATGTGCATGAGTTGCTTTACTATCTTGAGCAGTTTTAAACTGCTTCCTGTTATGTGTGGCTGTATTTTATCATCTTGTCTTTGTGTGATCTGCCTGCTCCTGCTGCAACCTGACTGTGCCCACATTTGCAGTGACTTATTTTCATACAAATGCTGTTTATGGTCTCCATCAGCCCTTCACAGCACATTCTGGATGAGACTGACAGTCACAGCTGAAAGTGCAAGCTGTGTGGATGTAAGTGCTAGACCAACTAATAGATGATCTAGCACTTACTAAGGGTTTACCTTTACCTGTCTTTGGAGAAACTGCACACCACATCTGCCTATTCTGATACACTACTACACTGCTCACACACATGCAATACATTAAAAGAATATACTGTGTTAATGCTTGGAGTAGGCAATTGTCTGCAGGCCATCAGGAGCTCTCCAGTACTACCACTGAGCCCAACTAACATATAACTATGGGGGCTGAATAGTGACTGTGCACATACAAGTTTTCCTTGGCACAGTACATCATACCTGCATGGTTTCAGAACACTCATTGACTGAGCATGTGAATACCTACCACCCTTATTTGGAATAAATGCAAACTACCGAATATGCTCATTCAAATGCATTCAGTTACAGTAGCTCTAGTTGTACATACAGTAGGTGTGCTTCTCACTGATGTAATGACAGCTGGCTCATGAGGGGATATCAGTAGTTGGGCACTTGGCGCTATTGATGTATCACAAAATCCCTTGCTTCTTTGCCATGCTGTGCACAGTATGAGAGGAGGGGGGCACTTACAGGATGTCATACCATACATACCTATTTGCAATAACCACAAACTGTGCATGACAGCACAAAATTGATAGTAAACACAATCTCTGTCAGACTGTCACAGAAACGTGGATGGATTCTGTGGCTGCCACAACTGACAGATTGCTGCTAATTTTGAACAAGAAAAACCTCAGCACTCACTCATGCTGGAAAGATCCAAAGGCAATAATAGGATTCAGTCCTTTTATTAAAGTTCAGCACAGACAGTGCCTCCACCAAACCAACACAGAAAATACTCAAGGTTTCATGTAGACACATTACACTTTTTCAAGAGATAAATTACTAACTGCCATCACCATATAAATAGTAAAGCACTAATTTCAAATTGTTACATTTACTACAAACACCATGAACTGATTTTCTGATATGATTAAATATAATAAGTAACTGGCATTCATATTAGACCTGCATGTTTGCCTGCCCCACCAAAGATCTCTTGATCTTGTACATGACAAAAATGTAAATTGATCTCCGATGTCCTGAGCATCATCTTATGTCTGCAGTAGCTGACTGTCCAAGGCTGTTATTACTAACACTGGGTTTCAAAGAGCAGAAACCTGACTTGGCAGTCTTAAGTCCATCATTACCATGGCCATTTGGAATGGTTAGGTAGGACAGACAGTGATATTCCTGACAACCTTGCTGACATGATTGATATTCATTGCCTACCAGGCTGTCCTCCACATGTTGAGCCCTGACTGGTTAGCCTGGTTACATGTCAGTTGTGTGTGTTTGGGGGGGGGCATTCTGATAGTCTGTAAGTAGGAGAAACTACATCTGCTAGATGGGAGGAGAACAGCATGGATGGAAAGTAACAAAAAATATGGGATAGCCGATAACAAAATAGTAATTCAATCATCACTCATGCTCTCCATGTAAAGGCCTGGACCACTGTTCAATATCCTGGCCTCTCACTCATCTATTGGACATTGTTGCCAGTGTCTATGAATGCTAACCAGCATGCAACAGCTGTAACAACACCAGTGCCCAGTCCAGACATCATCAACAGGAATCACATTTGCCAGCACTACCAGTGCCATCAGATCCTTTGGTATTTACATGTACAATTGTCCAGATGTGACAGCTGGGGTGGGTGTGGGGGATATGGGGCAGAAGACCACTGCCTCATGCTACAGTGTGCTGGTCATGACAGTAAAGGGTGCATATATGACAGAGGCAGGAGTCCTCACAGACATGCACCATGCCGGCTTTGAAAACACAGTTCAGATGCAGGTTTTGACTGCATACACATTTGAGTGTTTCTGAAATTCCAAACCACTAGTGGAAGGAAACAGGGCTTTGAAAATCCAGTCCTGGTTACACTAGATTGGATTTTTAAAAGTCATAAAATGGATGCAAATCCTTGTTATGTTGGGTGGGGTTTTCAAAAGTCAAAAACTGGGTAAAACTTCTACTTACTTCAATGCCAGAAGCTGCCCTGGTATATCTAGACCAGGTTCCATTTCTTTGAAACCTTTTATCAGAAGATGAATTTACCTTTGGAATCTGTTTTATGGCACTGAACATTACATTCAGTTTTGGATAAAAAAGTGCTAGACATATATATAAATGATAGATCAGGTTATACTTGGTCTAAACATTCTGTCCAGACTCATTTATATCTGAACTTCGGAAACTGAACATAACTAGGTCAGAATTTTGAACAATAGACTTAGTTATGTCCTAGCTTTGGAAATTGGACATATATACAATAGAAAATGTAATGTAGATACATGCTATAACCACCCCACCACCCCCCATCCCTGTGTGGAGGACACAGCTCATTAAGCTATGCTGCTTAATGCAATAGGTTAGTCTTTTGAGAGCTAGCTCCTCCCCTATCAGCATAGCTGTATTTTATTTGATATAATGGATTGTAAAATCATTCAAAGCCCAACAAACAGAACACTACAGATTCATCAAGGTTCAGGGGACTTTCTATACCTTAACATCACAACATCTTAATTTCACGGTGGTGTTAAGGCTCAGTGATAACTGATGCTTTGACATTGTTATTTGCAAGTTATGTAATATACAGTGCAGTCTGCCCTTGTAATTCAGAGATAGCCCATATATTTATGGCACTTTCCACAGACACATTTGATGTTATTTATACAGTATGATCTGAAGCTGTCACTGTGTTTCAGAGGATCAGGATGGTACCTCTCAGGGAGAATATAATGGGATTGCTTAGAGGTGATAGGTAGTCCCAAAGGAAAACTTTAGTTTTGCAGAAGGAGAAAGACTGGCAGACAGACAAACCAACAGACAGGGAGCAGAAGCCCCAGCTCAAAGGCTCAGAGATTACTGGCCCAGCATGAGAGTTGTTGATTAGTTAAGGGTTGCAGTATTGGGACCTTGACAAAAAATCCTTCCCCATGTAGGAAGGGTGCTAGCAACAGAGGCTGAGAGCAAGAAATATGTTCCTGAGACTGTTACAGCTGCTTAGCAGGGGACAGGAGGAGCCTCAGGTGCTTGCCACAATATGAAGGAGGGGTTACCAGACTGGTGGGTCAATAAGAGGCAGTGCCATGTGAACAATCTATCTAATGTCAGATAGAGAGGGGCCAAAGAGCACCTGGAGCCAGTTTCAGTGGTGCCAGGGTAACTTGAACAAATTGAGCAAGGACAGCAATTACCTCACAGACGTGGAACACTAGGCCACAGGCATAGGGGGACTCAGTGGTACTAAATGGCCTTACGAATGGGGGAAGGTAAAAGGGGTGCCAACAAGGGGATCCCTCTACCTCTTAAAGGAAAACTACAGTCAAAGTTTGCAAAAACATGTTGTGGAAAGTGTTTTGATGTGTGTGTAGTCCTACTGTTTTCTCCCCTTTGTTTTCTATTGGGAATTTTTGTTTACTAAATTTGCCTGCTATTTTTATGGCCTCTAGGGATCACCATGTTTGAATATTTTATTGTTCTTTTTCCTACAATGCCTGGAAATGACAATGAGAGTCCTCCCATTCCCAAAACCTGTCTGTTTTTTAACAAATGTGAAATTACTTTGTAGTGCTTTAAACAAGTTATACCATGTCTTATTTGAATCCGCATCTAACCTCTATATCTGACATGTTATTCAGCTCTGCCTTACTGAACTGAAGATTAGTCCAGTAAAAGGGATCCTCTGCCACATATTTGTTGTTGTTTTTTTTCTTCTACATTGTGTTAAATAAAAAAAATGTAAATTTCCAGTGGTATGAAAGCAGCCTAATTATTAGGCTGTAGTATGCTTTTAGTTAGTTTTTGGTTGGTTACTAACCTATAATTTATATTCCCAGAAAGTCCCCTGTGGGTATTACTAAGGTTAAACTATATGCGGTAACGTATGTTTCTCCTTCCTTCTCACTGTGTGCTTACTTTCCAATAAAGCAGTAGAACAAATCCAACAAGATTTTAAACACTGAAATGGCAAAGGTCAGTGAAGTTCAAAAAGCCTTTTCTTGCCAACCTCTAGTTTGTGGGATTTTAAGAGGCACAGCTATGTTAATGTTTTACAACACGCTTGCATGTGTGGCAGATATTCAAAGGCATTCAAATGACTGAAAGGTGGTGCAGGTGCTAGGCCTGGAAAACAGTATCATCTGAGAATGACATAAAAAAGGACTAAAAATCACAATTTATCATGGAAGTGGCAGATCAAGCATCTCAAAGATTATTCAATAGCAATACTTTTCTTGATGACTTAGTTACATATTATCACATTTCACCATGGCATATTTCTAATCTAAAATAAACTGTAGCATGCTCTACCCATGGTTACTGTACATTTAATACAAAATAATAAATACAGAGAGCTATGTCTTTTTGCTTGCAGCCTAACCCTTTTAACTCTGCCCCCTTTCATTTTTGCCATATGACCCTTTCTATGTTTGCTTGCACACATGTGCAAGAAATAGTGCCACCATACAGGTTTTCGTAGGTGTGCCACCCCGTTACAATGACCTGCTCCTTCTTACAGGCACGGCTTCAACCCACCAATAAATGTCTGAACTGTCTATGACAGCAGTTCAAATGCAGTGGAGTACAGTTCAAAGCAAAAGACTTCAACAATGAGCGGTGGTAATGTGTAGTAATTGGCATACTGCCATTGGCAGGCAATTTACGTACTGCCATCGGCAGTATGCAAAGTGCCTACCTGTCAGCACTGCATCTGAACAGCTGTCATTGACAGCTCCATGTTTTCTTGGATTCCCCCAAAACACCTGGTAGCATGCTGGGAGCCCACCCCAGCATGCTCATACACCCCCCTCCCCACACACTGTATGGCTGATGGGGGTGCCCAACTCTACTTGGCTCCACTGCCCCCCAACAGATCTCCAGTTGCCACGCCTGGCAGCCTAACCCAGCATGGCAAAGTCCATATGGCCAATGGAGGTGCCCAATCCCCATCGACTCCACTGTAGCCCCCCAAACAGACTGGTGTCGTTAGAGCCGCCCAGCATGGCAAAAGTCTGTATGGCTGATGGGGGCGCCCAATCACCCGTAGGCTCCACACCTCCCCCAAACAAACTTCCAGCTGCCATGCTGGGAGCTCATCCCAGTGTGGCAAAAGTCCAGCGTCGTCTCAAAAAAAGAAAAACACCTATAAGAAAAAATGGTGCCTTGTTGATTCTCTCGCCCCCTCCCCAATCCATGCCCACCCTCTGAGTACCCCACCTCCCAACACCCCCCTCCACCCACACTTACCTTCGGATGCTGGCATGACGATCATTATTGGACTGGGAACACGTCTGCACTCTTCAAAACCAACCATGAACTGAAGAAATGCGGGTAAGCTGTATTATGGCATAAAAGTTGTTTTTTTTTTCCAACTCTGGGCATATCTCAGCCATTTTGGAGAATATTTTCACCAAAGTGTCAACATGAGGTTCTTGAGACCCCACCTCATGAACTCAGTCACTGTCATTTTGTTATTCAATCCCGAAAGGAGATTTCATGGTCACTGCATGGAACCACCATTTGAGAATGAATAATGAAATGACAGTGACCGAGTTCATGAGGTGGGGTCCCAAGAACCCCATGTTGAAAATTTACTGAAAAAATTCCCCAAAAAGACTGTTTTACCAGTGTGCATTGTGTATTTCCTACGCACACTAGTAACTTTGAGAATTTTTAATATTTTCACTCCAGATGTTCAACATTGCCATTTTACCACGCCTCCTTTTGAACAGTATGGCTGGTATTCTTCACATCTCACCCAAAATGTGTTTTTGCACATGTAGCGCACATTGGCGCAGTCGGTGTGTGAAATCAATGTTCGGGACACATTAAGAAAATCACAGTGACACTATTCATGAGCAGAGGTGTTAAAATGGCTATGTTGAAAATTTGGTGACAAACATCCATAAAATGATTGTGTTACGAGCATACATTGCGCAATTTCCACGCACCCTTGTAAGTTCATGAATTTGTAATATTTTCAGTCCAGATTTTCAACATTGACATTTTTACACACCTCCTTATGAACAGTACAGCTGTCATTTTTCACACCCTGGCCAAAATGTGTTTTCACACTTCCGGTGCAGAATTTAGTGTTCGGGACAGATTAAGAAAATCACAGTGACACTGTTCATGAGCAGAGGTCCCAAAATTCCTGTTTAAAATCTACTGTAAAAAATTCCCAAACTAATTTACATTACAGGTGTACATTATGCAGTTTCTATGCATGCTCGTGACTTCGCCAGTTTTTTTATATTTTCACTCCAGATTTTCAACAATGCCATTTTTTACACCTCCTCACGAACAGTACTACTGTCATTTTTCACATCCTGTTTGAAATGTGTTTTTGCAGCTGTGGCTCAAATGGTGCAATTACTGTGCAAAATCGCCTTTCGCCTAATGAACTGATAGTGTCACTGTTCATGTGGTAGGGTCACAAAAAGCCCATGTGGAAAACTTGGAGTAAAAATACCAAGAAACGCCCAGGGCATTAGGGTTTTCAAGTATAATATCCTACCCTGTAGGGACTGACAGGCATCAGGGATGTGACTTTGGATTGTTGACAGTAATGTGCATGCCATTCCACCCCCCCACCCTGCAGCCAGTGACAGGCATCAAGGTGCACCTTGAACCCTTTGCCCCCAGAGTTCACCCCATTCTCCTATACTACACCCATTTCAGTGTATTTCCTTATGGAATGAGGTGAATGTAAAGCCCAAACACCCCAAGGCACACCTCAACACTTGTCAATGTCTGAAGGGTAGGGTGAGGTGAAATGTGACCGCCATAAGTGACGATCCAAAGGCACATCCCAATGCCTGTCCATCTCTACAGGGTGAGGGTGGAGTTGGCGTCAGTTCAATACTTCAATGCCATTCCTATACTGCATCTGTCTAGCTCCTGCACTTCCACTGCTAATACCAGGAAGCAAACATTCATCATTGAAAAATGCTTGTTTAGAATCCTGAACCTGCCATTAAAATCTCTGTTCTCACATCCAGGCATACTGTAGTGCTATCTAAAGAGATAGCCTAAGGGTGCCTGGCAGCACAAAAGCTGTCTCATGCCTCTGGAGTGTCAGAGTGTGTGTGTGTGTGTGTGTGTGTGTGTGCACACTGCATATGTGTGTGTGTGTGTTTGTAAGATGGAGCAATAAGACCCATTGGTCACATTGCTCTGTTGTCATAACCTTATCTATGATCTTCTAGTTTCAACCATGCAACTGTGGTGCAGTCTATGCAGTAGAGTTCCGTAGTGCTGCTTTAACTTCAATAAATTACATATTATATTCACAACAGTTCTGTTTCTTCAGAAATCTAACCCATATTTTTAAAATACTAGATTCATTTAGAACTATTTGCAATTCTCAGGTTTACTATCAGAAATGTTAACCATCTTATATAATCTGGCTATAGGGAAAGATGTTTTATCCTATCTGCAAAGGTCTTTTAACAACCTATTCTATATCTATTTCATATTTCTGAGAAAATGGAGTTTTCATTATAGTTCTTCAAAGAGAGGTTAGAGACAAATTTTCTGATGCAGGCTTTTAAATGCAGAATGTTTCTTTGTCCTGAAAAGATAAATATGGAATACCAATAAAATGTAAATTGAAATAAAAGGCAATTTAATGCAGTTATATCCCCTTTATGACTAGCATACAAAATTGCAATGTAATACAGAAAGCCCTCTAAATATTAATGAAGTCTAAATAACATATGATCAGAATACAATAAGGTTAACATTGTGTTCTGGCTCACTCCACTACCATTTTGTACCACACTTTATTATTAAAATATATCTTCTATAGTATAGCTTCTGTTATAGTCAAAATATAGTGCCCTTCTTGCCAAATGGACCACCATTCAATTACATTATCTGCAGCACCAGCAAAATGTTACAGCCGAAGTAATGAGTATATGTAAGGCTTTATTTATTGTGAATTGTCTCACTGTAAATTGTCGTCAGTGTAGAATGAAAGGCATGGTGCTAACAAGATGAATATTTATACGAATAAATCACATTTCTTGAGATAGAAAATATAAATTAATTACTAATTTCCAAGTAACTGGGAATTATTTTAGTAATTCCAAATGTGTAAGCACACCAAATATGGTATCCTAATGCTGTTACTGAATACTGCAAAATAGAACTAATTATTTTTAATGGCCTGTTTCTCCTTACTGCTTTATTATTACTTATCTAGCATGAATGATTGCCTGCTAAGGGCAGTCCTTGTTGTGGATAGAACTCCAAGATATCTGTGTTCATCATGAAATACAAAATAGGTAAAATAAGATTAAGCCTCTTATGCCAACTTGTACATTTTAAGGGAAAATGTGTCATAAAATAAAGAATTTAGAAATTAAACTAATCCAGAAAGTCTATCTGAAGACAAGTACTTCCCATAAAGAGTTCACCATACATCAAATACATTACAACAAACTACAAGCAAATCAATCATGCTAGAGGGAAAAAGCACACATGTGTGTTTGTTTATTTGTTGCAAGTTCAGTTTCTGGAGTTTGTCAAACTTAATAGCTGAAAAGATATATTATATGGTGCAGAAATTGAATTCCAATAACAAATTTGCTGCTTGCAAGCAATATAAAAAAAATCTCATTTCTGATACTGTGTTTCATCTGTAAAGACACAGTGGTGGTTCCAGTGGGATAGTGGTAAATAATACAGCAGTCTGTTTTCGAAATGAATATGGATATTTGTAAGAAAGTCCTTTGGGAAAATTTGAGATTTGTTTTCAGCAGTGCTCTCTCAGCTTCTGCAACCTCAACAACTACTTTAAAACCTGAGGCCACAGTGGTGATGACAGAATAACAAGAAACCTGTGGTCATCAGTGAGAGTGGAGACAGCACAAGCTATGTATTTTTGACTGCAGTAAACAAGAACAGAGAAATGTGAATCCATATTCCTAATGTTCAAGTTATATTTTTTGTGTTTGTTAAAAAGTGTGTTAAAACCTTTACAGCACAGCTTTGATCTACTGTATGTCAACCATACACGTGGTTGAATTTAAAATGATTGAATATAAAATTTAAATAGGTTTAAAGATCAAGTGTCTACTAATATAAAATGATTAAACTATTATATGTAAACTGTAGCAATTACATTTCATTTTAATATTTCCTGGAACCACAGCTTTTTCCAATTGTCTTTCCTTTAAATATGCCACAATAACAAGTAATTATCTCAATGATTATTTCTAACAATATCACATTGTTTCCAGCTAACCTAACAATTGCTAATTATGACCTCACAGTTTGTCATCACTGGGGGCTATGCACTAATGTGGGCTGGGCATGCATGATTCATGCATACCCAGCCTGAGTAGTTACACACCTGAAGACAGGCACTGGGTTCACAGCATGCATAACCAAGCACCCCATGGGGCACCAGTCTGTGGCTCTGCTACCCCAGCACACACAGTCATGGTGGACAGCACAGAGGACACAGGCAAGCATTCAATTGGATGTCCTTTCTGGGTCCCATAATGGATCCTTGCTCCACATGAGTTGGTGATTCTGGGTAGGCACAGGTCCCTAGTTTTTAAATGTATGGGCATGTGCCCATATTGAAGCACCAAGCCCTCACAGTCAGCCCATTTAGCTGGGGCATGAAGAGCTGAGCAGATGTCAGCTCCTTGGCATCCTGACATCCCAGCTGGGAGGCACCCACCCATTGTGGCTCTGCTTGCAACACCGCTTATGGTCATCCTAGTGGCAGAAGTGCAGTGGAGCACAAGGGCCCCCACCCCACCCCACCCCACCCCCTGAGGAGGAAGACATTCTCTGGAATGCACAGCCCTGCTCTTCCTGGCTTGTTCCAATGACTCAGGCTTGTTTCTGAACCCAGGTCACTGGCGTCATGAGCGGTAGCATTACTGCTGTTCTGATGGGTTGGCCAGCCAGTTGAACTTCACTATAAGGTGTCACAGACATATGAAGGCAGCTCCTCAAGTCTACAGGTTTCATCAGAACATTGCTGTCTTCATAATCTGGTCCCCAGGCTTAAAGCAGTGAAAAGGCAGATATGTCATACTGATGTAAGACAAGAGTTGGTTTTCAGTAAGGAAAACTATGCTGATGACATTATTTTTATAGAAGGTATGAGTTTGAGTTAAAGGGTGGGACACAGTATAGGTAAACTCCTAGAAACACAATCAACTGTAGAGCATAACTGCAAAGAGCAACAGGTGGTTTAAGAAGCACTTAGTATGGAGATCAACTACAGAGACAGTTTTTAAAGATTGATTGCTCTAAATAGTGTAAAACACTTACACCTAGACAAGCTTGCCTGTAAATTGTTTAACTTGGATGCATACTTTCTTGACTAAAATATGGTTTTAAAATATGTGCTTTGATCCATCCCAGTTGGGCTGAGATACTAGGTGCCTTACCTTTCGCCATGCAGGTGACTCATGTTTGGGAATGAGTACGGGCCACAAGGGGTCAGCGGGGGAGGGAGAGCTGGGAGTGGATAGAGTGGCTGCTTGGCAGATCTCCTCTCCTCTCCTGGATTGGGGAAGTCAGCTCTCTCAGCCTATGACCACCATCATGTGAGGGCATGATAGTGGTGCAGGCAAAGGTGAATTTGGGTGCTAGGCCAAGGGTGGGAGAAGTGGAGATGGCTGAGCCAAGGTGTGCATGCGCACCTCCATGCAAGTGCCTGACCTTGATTGGGACTCTGGGGAATAAGGGGACAGGGAAAAAAAGCAGAACATGTGGGTGGCGTCAACTGGATGATGTCCCCAGGCTTCTTCCGGTGGTCCTGCTGGGAGTCAGAAAAACTTGGCTGCTACTGTTTGAGGCTGAGAAACTTGCTATATTGCAGAAAACAAACTATAACTCATTTCAGGAACTGGGAACCTGGTAAGGCATAATATTGTTTGGGACTTGTTATGAAGGTGAGCTACACTTTCTACTGAAAGTTTTATTTTTGCTAATTGGCATTAAGAAGAGAATTGAAAGATTCCATTAAAGTGCAGTAATTTTATAACCAGAGGGAATGAAATACAGCTGAATTTGCTTGATTTCTGTGCTTTGAGACCTTGGATTTGGAAGGATATTTTTGCAATATTTTAGAAGTGTCCTGCTGGTTGAGGAGTGAGTTTTTATCCCTGGTTTCACTGAAGGGTATTGTGTATTAGAATCAGACATAGCAGAGTGTCTACATAGCAAAGCCTGCTTACATCACAGGTGTCACTAGTCAACCAATTGGCTTTGGGTGGGGTTTTCATCACTGAGCTATCTTAGGCAACCTACACAGTGAGAAGCCAGTCAGACAGACTTGGCAGCTACTGTTTGAGGCTAAGAAACTTGCTATATTGCAGAAAACAAACTATAAATCATTTCAGGAACTGGGAACTGGTAAGGCATAATATTGTTTGGGACTTGTCTGGAAGGTGAGCTACACTTTCTACTGAAAGTTTTATTTTTGCTTATTGGCATTTAGAAGAGAATTGCAGGATTCCATTAAAGTGTAGTAATTTTATAACCAGAGGGAGTGAAATAAAACTAAATTTGCTTGATTCCTGTGGTTTGAGACCTAGGATTTAGCATGATATGTTTCCATCATTTTAGAAGTGTCCAACTGGTGGAAGAGTGAGTGTTTATCCCTGGTTTCAGTGAAGGGTATTGTGTATTAGAATCAGACATAGCAGAGTGTCTACATAGTAAGGCCTGCTTACATCACAGTTGTCACTAGTAAATCAATTGGTTCTGGGTGGGGTTTTCATCTCTCAGTTGTCTTAGGCAACCTACACAGAGTGAAGCCAGTCAGACAGACTTGGCTGCTACTGTTTGAGGCTAAGAAACTTGCTATATTGCAGAAAACAAACTATAACTCATTTCAGGAACTGGGAACCTGGTAAAGCATAATATTGTGTGGGACTTGTTAGGAAGGTGAGCTACACTTTCTACTGAAAGTTTTATTTTTGCTTATTGGCATTAAGAAGAGAATTGCAGGATTCCATTAAAGTGTAGTAATTTTATAACCGGAGGGAATGAAATACAACTGAATTTGATTGATTCCTGTGGTTTGAGGCCTAGGATTTGGAAGGATATTTTTGCAACATTTTAGAAGTGTCGTGTTGGCTGAGGAGCAAGTTCATTTTTATCCCTGGACACAGTACAGTGGTTTGGGTAGGAGCAGTGGAGTAGCAAATTGTGGTGTTGGCTGAATTACTGTAAAGAAGGGTAATATTTACCAGGGTGGTGGAGCAGTGGTGTGTTTGATTGTTTCTAACAGTCACTGGGGATTGAGGACTACCTACCCATCCTTCCCCTCACCCCACCCACTCCAGGCGTGGCATTTCCTATATAGCCAAAGTTCTGACATCACTTCCACAGCAGGTCTTGGGACAGAACTGTCATGTTCTTAATAACCCAGCAAGTGCATAACGGGTAAGTACCCACCAAAAAAAAAATATATTCTATATTACATTTTGTACAGGAGAGAGACATGTGGGGAGTGGTGCAATGCACTGGCTGTGGGGCAGCAGTTTTCCGGGAGACATTCTGGAAACTGAGTTATTGCCCTATTTGTAGGCAACTATCAGCTCTGAGGGAGGAAGTTGCCTATCACCAGGCTCAACTAGCAAGGACTATGAAGGCCTCCCCCACTCAAAGAGCACCAGTGCCACAACCACTGCCTCAGAGATTGCCATGTATGAGGAGCAGTTGGACCACAGTGGGTTCTGGGAGGGTGAGGGTGGTGGAACAGAGGTGAATCCCTCTAGTTGTACTTCTTCACAAATCATATGGCAGAGCAAGGTTCCTCTATGATGACACCCTCAGTGAAGACTAAGAAGAATGCTGGGGACATCCACAAAAGAGACCCGCAAAAGGGTGGCAAGGGACACCACAGGGGAAGGAAACAGCTTCTGGCAGGGGACTCAGTTGTTAGGGGGTAGAACTGGAAAAGGAAGGGAAGAGGGAAGTAAGGTGCCTGCGTGGTGCCATGGCTTGGAGGGACAGGAAGCAAATCCTCAGGATTGCAGAAGCAGCATCACAAGAGAGAGAACTAGATATCATTGTCCACCTTCGGACAAATGACCTAGCTTGGCATGAGATCAGTGCAGTGCAGGATGAGTTTGTGGAGCTGAGGAGGGGCCTCAGACAGGTAGCAAGCATGGTAACCTTCTCAGAGGTGCTGCCAGTCTATGGCAGGGGTGAGGCTAGGGTATTGCACACCATGCAGTTTAATGAATGGTTGCAAAACTGGTGCAGAGCACAGGGCTTTGGCTTCATTGGGGATGGGGGTCCACCTGGAGAGATGAAGGTCTATACTAGCACAATGGTCTGCCTCTCTCCAGGAAGGGAAGCAAGCTCCTAGGTGATAGGTTTAAATGCTTCCTTGGCAAGCTTTTAAACTAGCCAGGGGGAGGTGCTGATAGGATGCAGGGAATTTCAAGCCTCCCCCCACAAAACATGGCAGATAGTAAGGTAAACGCTGAGGTACAGAGGGCTGGACCGAGGTAAATGGAGAAATAGACAAAGGCAATAAGAGCAGGGATGGGGGAAAAAGGATAAAGCCAACATTAAATGGAGGGCAATGAGTACCAATGCCTGTAGTCTGGGAAACAAGCTTCCTGAGCTAGTATCTCTGATGGAAGAGGAACACTTTGATATTGTGGCAGTCACAGAAACATGGTAGATGGAGAACCATGACTGGGGTGTCAACATACCAGGGTACACAATCTACAGAAGGGACAGGGAGGATAAAAGAGGAGGTGGAGTAGCTCTCTACATAAGGGAAGGGATCAAATCTACAGAACTAAAAAGTAAAGGGGAGGACAAGAGGCACTGTGGGTTACCTTGGAGACAGGGAATGGCATCATAATCCACACAGGGGTTGTATACAGATCCCCATCTCCAAGGGAAGAAATGGATAGAAAATGATAGAGGACATTCTCAAAATGGCTGAAAAATGGGAGATACTGTTGATGGGGGACCTGAATATGCCAGATGTTAACTGGACAACATGTACTACAGCCACATCCAAGAGCAGGGTCATTCTTGATGCCTTACGGGTGGCATGCCTTAGACAGCTAGTGCTGGAACCCACTAGGGAGGGAGCAATGTTAGACCTGGTACTCTCAAATGGAGAGAGGATCACAGATTTAGAAGTCACTAGACATCTGGGAACAAGCAACCACTGCACAATGTGTTTCACAATAAGCATAACCATGGAGACAGGTCAAACAAAAACAAGGATATTAGACTTTAGAAGGGCTGACTTTGGCAAAATGGGTGAATACCTGAGGAATGCACTAGCAAATGGCCAGAAAGGAGGGGTGGAAGAACAATGGAGAAAAATCAAAACTGCCATCATAGAGGCAACAAGCCTATGTGAAACAAATAAAGAAAACAAAGCAGAGTGAAAAACACTATGGTTCTCAAAATGGTGGCAGGAAGGTTAAAGAAAAATGCTGCATTAAAAAGTACAAGGAATCACAGAAGAAGGGACGACAGGGAACATATCAATTAAAGCAGAAAGAAGTGGAGAAGGCAGTCAGAATAGCAAAGGCCCAATCCGAGGAAAGATAGCCAACTCAGTTAAAAGGGATAAAACCTTTCATAGGTACATTAGGGAGCATAGAAAGGTTAAGGGAGGATAGTAAAGATTAATAAAGGAGAGGGGAGTTGGACAGAGGGAGACAGTGAAAAGGCAGAGATACTGAGTGAATACTTTTGCTCAGTATTCACAAAAGAAGAAGAGGAGGAGGAGTTACCTAAACCAAACAATAGAAGACACCAGTCCATTTACAGAAGAAAGAGTCCTGAAAGAACTCCTAAAACTCAAGGTGGACAAAGCAATGGGGCCTGATGGGATTCACCCCAGAATCCTAAAATAACTAAGGAGGGACCTAGTGACACCACTGACCACACTTTTTAACAAATTATGGGAGGATGGGGTGGTACCTAAGGACTGGAGGAGAGCAGATGTGATTCCCCTTCACAAAAGTGGGAGCAAGGCAGAAGCAGGAAACTACAGACCTGTTAGATTGACCTCAGTGGTAGGGAAAATGATTGAATCACTTCTGAAAGAAAGAATTGTTGAGTACCTAGAGGCCAGCGGGGCACAGGACCCAAAGCAGCATAGATTCACAGCAGGAAGGTCATGTCAGATGAATCTAATTGATTTATTTGACTGGGTGACCAAAGTAATAGACCAGGGAGGGGCTGTGGATATGGCCTACCTAGACTTTAGCAAGGCATTTGACACAGTACCACACAAAAGATTAATAATCAAGTTAGCCAGTCTGGGAGTGGGTCCCAGGGTGGTAGCCTAGGTAGCAAACTGGCTGCACAACGGGACACAGAAGATAATAGTGAATGGAACTCATTCCCAAGAAAGGGAGTTTACTAGTGGAGTACCTCAGAGCTCAGTACTGGATCCAGTCCTCTTTTATGTCTTTATAGGTGACATTGCAGAGGGTCCGGAAGGAAAGGTATGCCTCTTTGCAGATGACACAAAGATCTGTAACAGAGTTGATGCACAAGGAGGGATAGAAAGGATCAGAAGGGACTTGGCAAAGTTGGAGGAATGGTCAGACATATGGCAACTTAGATTCAATGCAAAGAAGTGTAAAGTAATGTACCTGGGAAACAAAAACCCAGAAGAAGAGTACACAATGGCAGGGGAGGTACTAACAACAACAGTAATGGAAAGGGACCTGGGGGTAGTCATATCAGATGACCTAAAGGTGGGTAAGCAATATGAAAAGTCAGTAAGGAGAGCTGCAGGAATACTGGGATGCATACGGAGGGGCATAACAAGTAGAAAAAGGGAAGTGGTTATCCTCTGTACAGACAATTGGTGAGACCCCATCTGAAGTACTGCATGCAGTTTTGGAGACCTCATCTATACAAGAACTTAGATAGGATGGAAGCAGTCCAGAGGAGGGCAACTAAAATGGTGCAGGGTCTGTATCAGAAACCATATGAAGAGAGACTGAGAGAACTTAATATGTATATCCTTGATGAAAGGAGGGACAGGGAGGACATGATAGAAACTTTCAAGAACCTCAAGGGCACATCAACAAAGTCCAGGAGGATAGCATCTTTCAGAAAAAGAGTTGTGCAAGAACAAGGGGGCACAATTTAAAGATGGGAGGGGGGGGACTCAGGGGTAATGTGAGGAAATTCTTTTTCATGGATAGAGTGGTGGACACATGGAACCGCCTTCCTGGGGAGGTTGTGGGGTCTAAAACAGTGTGGGAATTCAAACATGCATGGGCCAGACATAAGGCAATTATAGTGGGGGGGGGGTTGCAGGAAGTAGGCTGCTGGTTAACTAGAATCTGCAGCTCATTCAATAGGTAGGAAAATGGGCAGACTGTGTGGGCCAAGTGGGCCTTATCTGCTGTCAAAGTCTATGTACATTTCTATGTATGTTTCTAAGTGGGGGTCACCCCGAAGTGACTGTGGATGTCCCATATGATCGGCTGACACAAGATGCCAAACTGCCAGAAGGAAATACTTGTATAAAAAAATATGTGCTCTGGAGGCAGATCATTAGTTATTTTAGGCCATGGATGCATACTTTCTTGAATAAAATATGTTTTTAGCATATGTGTTCTGGAACTAGATCATTAGTTATTTTAAGCCATACATGTCATCAATAACATGGAATGCAAAATGAGAAGATTCCTGCAAAGAGTAAAAGAAGTTCCCAGCATAAGGAAATCAGTGGCTTGGTCTGAACAAGAGTAAGGAACGGCCAAGAAGTAATAAACCAAGGGGCCATTGTTACAAGGGGTTTCAGAGACATGTAAGTGTGGTGTCAGACTAAACAGTGGACAGGAAAAGAATAAATATCATAACAATTATTACCAAAATTTAATAGAATCTTTCAAGTAACTCCAAGAAATTGTTTCAATGAAAACAAAGAGGGCTGTCATCCAATCACTTTTGACCAAATGTGCTTGAAAATATAACCAAAACACATTTATGCAATGGCTATTCATTCTGCAAAACCTGAGTGAAAATACCTATTTAGGAACAGTATGTGCAAGGGAAATTTAATACATATGGTGTTGTACTGGTCAACTGTCTTTGACTGAATATGCACCAACATATAATAATATCAATTTTTTTATCTAGGCTAATCGTTTGGCAAATCAGAAAGGAAATCACTTGTACTGATTTGCAGCAGTTGCAGTAAGAAGAGTTTAACAAAGACATTCGCCAATCAACTATATTTGATCAAATGTTCTCCAAGAAGTGATCAACACACATTAAAATGAAGGTTAATGATTCAGAAAATATGAAGAAAATTGTTTCATCTGTTAAGAATAATTACGGAAATGAGAGTTTAACAAAGATTGATGCTGTTTGCTATTTTTACTCTAGTGCAATCTAAAATGTAAGCAGCACACCTTTGTGTGAAGAACAATTACACAGTGAAATGTTAAGCAAATCCATTCTAGTTTTTCAGGTTTTGTGATATCACAAATAGCCACTGGATGACCATATTTAATTGGCTGCTGCCTTAAATGTAGTCACCACACCTTAACATGGAGGGTAATGATGTCCTCTAATTTGATACATTTATTTTGCAGTTTGAGGACGATAATGGGGAGAATAATTTGTCAAAGCTTTTCACAAGTCAGTCATCACTGATGATACCTATAAAAAAAATTAATCAGGACAACTTTCTGAGAAGGACTGTTATTCAATCAAGTTTTAAGTACATCTATAGTATTTAGCTATTGATAAGGTATTAAAATAATGAATATTTTGAGAACTATATGCACCTGGTGGCCATATTGAATAAGGCTTAAAAACAAGTAACACTCAATAAATCTGGAACTTCTCCATTTTTTTGACAATTTATTTACCCAAGATAGCCATGCTAATATGAATCATCTCATTTTCAGTGAATTCCTGCTTCTACCCATTACCGCATCTGTGTGAATGGAGCGCTGGAAGGTTAATTGACTTGCCCAAGACCACACAGTGAATAGTTAGCTCTAGCAGGGTTTGAACCTGTGAATTTCTGATGACCCATTGTCAGTCACAATGGTGGATGCTAAAATTTCAGGGTGCACTGTCCTCCCTGTATTGTTATGCATCAAAATTAATGTGCTCAAACAGGTCCCACTGTCTTCACGGTGTAGACTGTTCACTGTGACAGCTGTGCTAGATACACTTATGTAGATTGCCATTCCAGATGTTAGTGGTTACACGTAGGCTGTGCAATCACTAACATTCAGAACTGCAGCAACCATAAGGGTCATAAAATAACATGGTACAAGGCACAAAGTGCCCTACCATGACCTGGCATGGGGTCATAATGTTGCAAGACATTATGCCACATGCGTAAAGCACACTGCCAGTACAGTGCAATTTCTTGCATGAGGCATAAGTATTTTTTTCTGTGGGGGACTCGGACCCCCGAATTCCCCCAACTAAGATTACTAACCCCAGAGGGGAGAGTGATTACAGTAAATATCACACAAAGTGCAAAAAAAAAAAATTAAAATGTGTCTGGGACTGGGAATTGAACCAGGTCTCAAATGCTCTGCTTCCATCCCTTGCTGCCAGTGGCTCATCTTGTTGAGCTATGGCAGCTGCTCAGTGGAAGTCCATCCAACCAGAGGTCTTATCCTCTGCCTGGGACAGTGAGAGGGTGCAGTACTGCACACAGAACTATTTTCAGTATTGCACCCTCTCGGTGTCATGTACTACACTGTTTCTGTTTCGTGCTTGTGTCATATGCTTAATAGCGTATGACATATTGACCTGGTACCCCATGACCCATACCCTGGGCATACAGTGCTGCCAAGTGTTGTCCCAAACACATACCTTAGCCCACTTATGGACTGAGTGGACGCTGATTATTCCTCACTGCTCTTTCCTGTTGATCCCATAAATCACTGCCCCCCTGCTTCCTTGTGACTGTCTCCCTCACTGTGTGGGCAATCATACCAAAAGGGACACTGTTTTTATCAAGTTCTTTCTTGAATACCTCAAAGGATTGTATATCTACTAGATTTTGTAGCAAGGTGTCCCATTATCTAATGACTCTGATTGTGAAATAGTTGCCACTTTTTATTTTGTTTCTGCCTTCAGAATTAGCAGTTGCTTGTTATGAGATCTTAGATTAGTTGACTTTTCCCTAGGGGTAATGTCACATTGTGTGGTAATTTCTGGATTTTTCAGTGTTGGAATAGTTGCAAAATACCTCCTCTTCTCCTTCGTAGTTCTAAATGGTATCAACAGGGTCCTGGATAGCAGTATTTTCCAGAATAAAAGACTCTCAAAAACAAGGGGTCGTGAAATGAAGCTAGAAGGGGGAAGATTGAAGGGAAACATTAGGAAACAATACTTCACAGAAAGGGTGGTGGATGGTTGGAATGCACTTCCAGAGGAAGTGGTGGGGGGCCAAAACTATGACAAGATTCAAGGCTGCTTGGGATAAGTACAAGGGAATTTTGGATATCGGGCGGGGGGGGATTACCCGGGTCATTATGTAACATATAGATAGAACATTTGGGCAGAATTGTTGGGCCTGGAGGTCCTTATTTGCCAACAATTTCTATGTGTCTATGTTAAACTATGTAAATTTAAATCATTTAACCATTGGTTATGTGATTTACTTTGTACTCTTGGGATAAGCTTTGTCACCCTTCTCTAACAAATTAATGTCCTGCCTTAGGTAATTTGACCAGAAGGGGGACCCCGTAGTCTGTGTGTGGTAGTACATTAGATCTGTACAGTCTGATAAGGCAGTCCTCATTTCTACTTACAAATGCCTTCTTGGCAGTATTTATTATTCTGTTGGCGGTTACGGTTGTCTTCTTACAATGAGTATGCATGGAGAAGGCATTGTCAATGAAAATTCCTAGATCATGTTCATTTGATACAGGCTTCAAGGGGACCCATTTTAAAACATAAGACTTTCTTGAATTGTGTCTGCCTAGATGTAAACCTGTACATTTGTCTAGATTGAACTCCATGTTGTTGTTGGAAGCCCATATTTCGATTGACTTTAGGTCATTCACCAGGGATTGGTACTTTTCCTCACTGTCTAGTTCACTACATAATTTTGTGTCATCTGCTAATTTTAAAATATTATTTTTAACTCCTACATGTAGATCACCTATAAAGGTTCTGAACTTGGTCAGTCCTGGAACGGAACCCAGGGGAACACCACTTGTCACTGATCTTTTGGTTGACAGTTTACCACTGACTCTCACCTGCTGCGTTCTACCTCTAAGCCAGGATTCGATCCATTTAACTAGGTTAAGACTATACCCCATATGTTTAAGTTTGCAATCTAGTTCAGGGTGGGGGACAGTGTCAAATGCTTTTTTGAAGTCCAAAGAAATTATGTCAATTGGCAAGTTATTATCCAGACTTGCGAAGACCTTCTCATAAGTTGTAGCAATGTTAAGTGACTTTTAGATACATATTGCCAAGAATTCAAATGCCCTCAAAGACTGCAAGAGAGGCAAAGTGGCAGAAAGAGATGAACTCATTGCTGAATTGGTGGTACATCTGCCTCTGGGTCAGAAGGTTGTGGGTGTTGAAATGTTGGGGTATGCTGTCCTTGTTATAAGATGTATAACTGATGTCCTTTCCATCAATCTCTGATGCTGTCCTGGTGGCGGTTTAGGTGAAAGTGAAAGAACCCAAGGCACTTTTTGCAACAGTAGGGATTTTTCCCCACTGTCCTGGCCAATATTCTCCTTTCCCTAAAGCTGGCTCATGCAGTTGTCCAAGGCTGTGTGTGGGTGCTGATGTACAAAATGGCTGCAACTAAACATTCAGTCGCTTCTCTACCAGTCTCTCATTGCTTGTAAGGAACTTTTGGGATACAGTGTATACAAAAACACCATATAAATGCAGATTCTTCTTCATCTTCTAATGGTAAAAGACTTGCAGTTCATTAAAGCTAAGGTGGAAGCACCTGAAAACTAACAAAGGCAGGCCCAATGGAGAGTAATTGGCTTCCCTCAAGATTGGCTAGTATAACTGAACAGTAACTAATTAATCTTCACAGAACTGTGCTTGCTATGAACAGAATCTGGAGTTAGGCTTCTTAAACCTTTTGTCATCCCCATGTGCCTGAGACAACATGGCAGAGATATGGCAAGATCCTTAACAGCTATTATCACTTTTTCTAGTTTGGAGACCCACATTTCTCTATGCCAGACAGCCAGAGCTAAAGGTGACATTGTCTGGGAGGGCAGCAAAGTCACCTTTTTCCCTAACATTTCCTCCCGGACACAAGCATACAAGAGGGACTTTCAGTTAGTTAAGAAAATGCTGGTCAAACTTGGTATAGGGGTGCTGCTGTTATTCTAGGCCTGACGCACTGTCTGAGCCAGCAATAAAACTCATATTTTCATGGACCCAGTATCAGCCACTGTTTTTGCTGGTAAACTTGTATCCAGGGAAACTGAGGAGGAACCGGATAATAGTGAGGACACTTGAAATTCTAAGAACTTTTGATACTGTATTTACCATTAGTGTTTTCTCAAGTTGCTGATTTTCATTCATGCATAGATTGGTTTGGCAACTTCATATCAGACTGCTCATATGTTACTATCCAGGAAAGAGGGGTTGATGTTATGCCTTCCAGATTTGCCATGTGCTGCATGTTCTTTAAAATGCTGTAATGGTAAGCCAGCCTGGTGGCATTGAGGGCTGAGATGCTGTAAGTGACTTACCTCATATCACATTGGTGACCCAAGTTCAGAATTGAGCTTGGGTCACTGGAGTCAGCAGAAGGGGAGGGTTGGGAGAGGATTAAGCTGATGCCTGGCTGTTCTCCACACCTGTACTGGAGTGGGGTGTTGTCCCAGCTCTTGGCTACTATGAGGTGGAGACCTGGTGGTATTACTGATGCTCGAAAGGAAAACTTTGGTTATGGGATGGTGGAAGGAGCAGCAGTTCTGAAATGCATGAGTGCCTCCATGTGCATGTGCCATCCATGCCATAATGGATCTAGACTGAGGGAGGACAAAACCATTGTGGAAGATAGGAGGACAAGGGCTTAGAGAAGCCACGCTCATGGCACTGCAACCCACCATGCCACTTCACTGGGGGGACTTTTGGATGAGAGGAACCAGTGGGAGGACTGCCCCCCAGCCCCACCATGGGGGGAGAATCCACATGGGAACCTAACCCCTGACTAAAAGTGAGGCAAAGGATGGTCAACATTGCCTAAGGATGAGGCTGAGTAGCCAACTGGTCTACCTTGGAGAGATAAAAACCTTTATTAAAAAAAAAAAATGTTGTAATGTTATAGTATTTATTTGATCCAGAGGGTTTGGGATTTATATAGGTTTGAGTACCTATAGTAACTGCTCAGTTTGTGAACTCTTTAATTCCACTTAATATCTACTGTTTCCCTGCTAGGCACATGTAGATGCCTTGGTTAGTAGGGTGCTATGCAACATAAATGAGCCCAGGACATCTATCGCATAATCAGGCTTTCTCCCTGGGTCATTCTTCCCACCGAATGGACACTTTCACTTTTACAAGGAGTGGGGAAATATGGCAAGTAAACAATAGAGCTAAAGTATGGGTGAGAGCACCATTAATTTGTTTATTTAGTTTTTGCTGACCAGGAAAAGAGGGCAAGGCAATTCTGCCGATTTTCAGCATCTTTTGTGGTGGTGGTGGTGGTGGTGGGCGGGGGATATGGATGGAACCAAGTGAAACTGAACCACATTAAGCTATTGGTGGTAGTATTTATTAGTGAAAGGAGGAAATTTGGCCAGGACACCGGGGAAATTCCCCTACTCTGGAGGGGGCATTATCCCATACGTCACAGCAATGGAGGACGACAGTGTGCTGTCGGGGGTGGAGGAGGACAGAGGTTTGCTGCAAGAAGGAATGGCGGAGGTTGTTACCGCACAAGACATTCAGTCAACGCAGCTTGATTTGACCCATATCCCTCTTGCAGTTTCTGGTAATTCGGACTCCATGGTAGACGGGATTGAAGAGGATACGGTAAAGGCAAGGGGCACAGCAAAGGGAAATGTTGAAGGCTCAATTATTACAGACGGAGATAGCTCTTACCTCGGCTAGGGCTGAATTGTTGGACAAGAAGAGGAAACAGTTGATAGGAGTATCCCCTTAAACACTTCACAAGACTATCAAGTTGGGTCCTGGAACTTGTGATGACGCAGTTCATCTTGCGCTGGAAACTATCTTGAATGCTACACCCAAAAATGACTCAGAAGGACAGTGGATGGATGAACCTTGGTCCCCAGAATTAGCACTCTCTACAGCGGGATGGACAAGGCTTGCAGATGGTTCATGGGTCACTGACCCCACCAAACAGAATGACATTCTTGCACACTCAAACAGGCAACGTAATGAACAGGAGGATTTTCACAGCACTCAGACTTTGGAACCTATTGAGTCCACGATGTCAAAGACTGCTGAATCAGGTAGTACTGTATCTGTATCTGCAAATCCTGTTACACATGCTATTGATTTAGAGGCAGAGACCCCTGTTATTTCCACTGGTCCCACCACTGACCTACCAAAAACAAATTATACTGACTTATTTGCAAAACCTTTGGAGCAGGCCAAACGAAGGAATGTTATCCGCCTACATTATTTAGGAGGCATGGAAGAACTTCCTGATAGATTTTATGTGCGCAAAGTGTTAATAAAGCAGTCCTTGGGCTTTATGCCTGCTGACATATATGCTCTTATACATGACCCTGGAGAACATTCCTTCCACATTAGTTTCAGGACTCCTGTTAATCTAGAAACCTTTTGGTTAAAATATGCCTCGTTAAAAACTAACCCTTTATGGTCCCATTTTCAGGTTATTCCTTTGACAAAACAACCTTTTAGGGTTGCAACTGTTTTGTTTTGTAATGGGGGAGTGAATCTGGTGGATATTCTTTATTGGTTGGAAAAGTGATGTGAAGTCCAGGGTACACCAGATCCCATTTTAGATGGAGAAGGGTTTTGGAATGGGGGATGGAAGATTAAACTTAAACTTCGTAGTGTTCAAAATGAATATGTTCATCTTCCCAATTGTTTCTTTATTGGGTGTGACAAAGGTTTCTTATTTTATCCTGGTCAGCCCAGGAGATGTTACAAATGTGGTTCTCATCATATTAGTAATTCTTGTGAAAAAAATCAATGTTTTCAATGCGGGGAGATTGGGCATTCAGGTTACCAATGTGAAAACTCTGTTAAATGTAATTTCTGTGATGAGTTGGGACATTTGTTTTCGGATTGTCCATGGGCAGCTCATAATACTGAGTAATCAGATTATGCCCTACAGGACTTGATCATTTTTAAAGCAGTCAGAAATCTATTGGATGGTGTTCAACCGACTACTTCCCTCGGCCCAAAGTCATATTCAACGGCTTTAGCTACAAAACCTCCAATGATTCCTTATACACAGCTTAGACATGCTCCCCTCAGTCACATGTTCCAACTGTAACACACAGACAACACATTTCAGCACATACCATTGGTAGTGACTCAGTAGGGGTTTCAGCCAGCTTAAATACAGTACCTTCTAAGGTTGCAGAAGTAGCTGATAAGAATATTTCTTTTCTTCCTGTTAGGATAGAGGTTACACAGACCCCAATATTAGATTGGGCTCAGTCTCCGGAACCTGTGTTGGTATCGAATAAGTAGGGGGTTTTGGCCTCTATGGGTCCTGAGGAACAAAATTCTGATTCGGCTTCTCAGAATCCTTCACAAATAGAGATTAACTCTGACCAAGATTCTGTACTTGATCCAAGGGTGGGGACAAAAGGTAAAACAAAAAAAGCTAAAAGAATAGGATTACATAAAAGTAATAGAAAATTACATTCTAACACTTGATTTACTTCTAGACATGTTAGTCCTGGATATGACATTTCCTTTGCCAGTCTTAATACCAACAGTGTTAGATCGTTGTATAAAAAAAGGATCACTTTTGCCATATTTGCAGATTTACTTCATGATGTCATTTTTTTTCCGGGATACTAGGTTATACACAAATCAAAATTTTCTCACTGCAACTGATTTATGGGGTTGAGGTCCTTGTTATTGGTCCTGGGGGACTGACTTATGTTCCGGAGTAGGAATTTGTTTCACCTCCCAGAAAGTTAAAATTATGGATGTGATTCATATTGCCCCTGGTAGGGTTTTATTATTGGATGTAATTATAGATGCTGTCCCATTTCGATTGATTAATATTTATGCTCCTCAAAATAAGTGGGATCGGATTCAGCTGTTGCATCTTATTCGGCCCTTTTTATTTACTAGCAGAAATGTTTCATTTGGTGGGGATTTTAACATCTCACGGAAACCTATTACATCAGTTACCTCTTGTTTACTGTGATGCGCATTGTCTGAATAACTTAATAACTGTATCTGGACTGCGTGATGTTTTTGAGGATATTCCCTCTTTCACCTATTTACAGGGAAATAGACAATCTAGAATAGATTATTGGTTTATCTCGTCTTCTCTTTAATTTTTTGCTCCACAAGTTAAGTTACTAGCCTTGTTGGATCATGGACTTTTAAGTTTTTCCCTTTCCAATTATAAACATACTTCCAAGGGACTAGGGTATTGGAAATTGAATCTCTCTCTCTTGGATATTCCAGAAGTTGTGGAAGGGTTTATGGATATTTTAAAAGCACATCAATCGGTGTTTTTTCTATATGAATAATACCAAGACTGGTGGGAAGATTCTAAACTCAGTTTTAAAGAATACTTTACCCATATAGGACATTTATTGGGGGCGTCATGAAAATCTTATCAACGACATCTTCAGGATTTGTTGACATACTTTTATTCCCAAATTAATATAGGTATTGAAGTGGCTGTTCAAGATTTGAATAAGGTAGAAGTTTCAACTAGCACAGATTCATAATTCCAAACAAATACAATTGGAAAGAGAGCAAACATTTAATACCCAAGGTTCCTCAGCATGTACAAACCCATATGATAATAATATGGTATACCGGAAAAAAAAAGATATGCATAGTTTGATAAATTCAGATGGTTTTAAAGTTACCACCCAACATGATATTTTTCAGGTTATAGATGCTCATTTTCACTCTTTATTTAAGGAAGATCTTAACATCACACAGGAATCGATCTCTGAGTGGTTAACATTCGGTTCATTAACACAAATACCAGATAAATTTTTGATCCCACTTTTAGCCCCTATATCATTGATTGAACTGCATACTGTTATAAAAAATCTTCAGAAGAGAAAAGCCCCAGGTAAAGATGGTCTTCCAAATGAACTTTATAGTTTCATTAATATAGTTCTGGACCATCAACTTGTTGATATGTTTAATAGTTGCCTTTCACAAGGCATCTTTCCCACTAATATGAATGAAGAGCTTTTGATTTTTCTTTATAAAACAAGAGACAGAGAAAGTTTACATAATTGG
The DNA here is from genome assembly GCA_016271365.2 of Neoceratodus forsteri. Lineage (NCBI taxonomy): Eukaryota > Metazoa > Chordata > Ceratodontiformes > Ceratodontidae > Neoceratodus > Neoceratodus forsteri. The sequence continues at coordinate 677,277,317 of CM028135.1, forward strand.
CGTCCGATTACCCTTTTAAATTCTGATTGAAAAATCTTTACTAAAATTTTGAGTATGCAAATTTCAAGTTTTTTACAAGACATTGTTCATCCTACACAGTTTTGCTCGGTACCTGGCCGCACCATCACTGATGCCCTCATCCTTATTAGGGAAATTATAGAAAGGGGTAATAGAGAGGAATTGGCAGGAATTTGTGTTACCTTGGACCAGGCGAAAGCATTTGATAAAGTGTCTCATCTTTATCTTTGGAATTGTGTGAAAGGAATGGGATTTCCATCCACCTTTGTCAATTGGTTAAAACGGTACTATCTACAGGCAGAAGTTATTCCTTATGTAAATGGTTGGTTAGGTTCTACACAGAAATGTGGTAAAGGAGTGAGGCAAGGGTGTCCATTAAGCCCTATTTTATATATTTTATCTTTGGAACCATTACTTTCAGCTGTTTATAGCAAGGATAATATTAGAAGTATTTCTATAGGATCAGAAGATGCAGAGATCAAAATCATTGCTTATGCTGATGATTTATGGGGTTTTTTAGCAGATGTTCCTTCTTGTGCGGCTACGGAAATTTTGACTGTAGCATATACGAAGGGAACTGAAGCTACATTTAATTTGTCTAAAAGTAAGTGTTGTTTTTTTGGTACTTATATTTTCACACATACTGAACTCATGGGGATTCCTGTTACATCTCAGGTTTGCAAAATTTTAGGTGTATATTTTTTTTGTGGGGGGAGATAACGCAACATATAATTGGGATAAACTTATGCAAACTGCAAAATGGAAAATAGCAATTTGGAATAAATGGAAAATGTCCAAAAAGAAAAGAATTTATATGGTTAGGACATTCCTTATTGGTCTGTTTTTACATTTAAGTGCAGTTTATGCATTACCTATTTCCAGAGAAACAGCACTATACGGTATTTTTTTTTTCAAACTATATGGGGTAGCCGGTTGAACCCCATAAAACGGAATATATTATTTCAACCAGTTAAGAATGGAGGACTTAATATGATCAATCCTATTTTTTTTTTTCAGTATTTTTCTGTATAAAAATATCTCTCCTCTCATGCTAGGACATTCTAAAATATGGTCATTTTGGATATCAGATCATATTTCACAGTGGTTGGATAGTTGGTCAAAGGAGGGGGTTATCCATAAACAAAAACATATTAATACTTTACCAGATTATTTTCAGTCCTGTTTTGGTAAAATAAAGAAATGGAATATATCATATTTATCAATTGCTCATACCGCTAGGAAGTGTATGTACTGTTCCTTATTAGATCAATATTTTTCAGAACAATCTGTTTTTCAAGATGTATCGGGATCAAATGCGCTTCAAATTTCTTCGATGCTTACTTCACCTAGTATTCCAAATTATATGTGGGATGTAACTTGGCTTACGGCTCATGGGAAATTAAATATTAAAGGTAATTTAAAACACAAGGGCAAGGAGGAGAGATATTGTCCGAGAAGCATTACATGTATAAATTGTGTAGAAACAATGTCTCATTTGTTTTTTGAATGTCCTTATATTTTACAATTTTGGTCTATTTTTTACGTTAAATGGGCTCATTTTAATTTCCCAATCATTGACACACACAGTTTATTTTTTGGCATTTTGTCTTCAGACTGGAAGTTATTTAATTTAGATACTATTAGACTGATTTTAGGGGCATAAAATATCATATTTGGCAAGTGAGGTGTATTTGGTCCTTAAGATCTTTAATTATTTCTCCTGACCAATTGTTCTGGAAAATTCATGACTGGTTGTTAGCAATATGGGACAGAGATACTCGTACATTGTCAGCACAAACTTTTCATAAAAAATGGAAAGCAATACAGTGGTTAGATACTGGATGATTGCTTACATATAGTTTTTCTTTTCATCACATCTGATTTATTACAATTGGTCTGTTTCTTCTTATGTTATAAGGTATTTCCCTACTCTTTTAGTAGGGAGGAGAAGGGGGTATGTTTTGTAGTCCCCCCTTTTCGTTGGGAGTTTTTTTTGATATGTTATTTTTAGTCATGTATGTTTTTTTTTTCTCCCATTTCTTATACTTTTGTATGCTGTAATACATGTTTTGCTTTTGCTATTTTAAAAAAAATCATCCTACTCCTTTAATGGAGGGGGGAACTGTTTTCACATTGTTTCTTTTATGATGTTTTTTGATATTGTATCATTATTATTCTTTTTTGTTTTTGGTTTTGCTTTCTATATGATTTGTGTATTATTTTGTGTGACTTGAACACTGTGTATATTTATTTTTGGTTTATTGATATGATGTTGGTGATAATGCTAATAAAAACTTCCCCTACTCTCTTTTGCAAATAAAAGCTTAATGGGTATGTTTTGTTTTAATGATTTTGCCCAGAGTTTGGATAATGCCTCCTTTTAGGCATTATGTTTCTAATTTGTACTCTTTCAACCTGGATTCTTCAGCTGCATTTTTTATTTCTTTTCTGGTTTATTTTTTATCCTGAATAATTGTTCCCCTACTCTTTGGTAGTAGGTGGATGGTAGGGTTGTATGCATTAAATTCTTATCTGATTTACATTATGATCAAGGCCACTGTTTTTTGGTTTTTACTGGAAAATGTGGTAAAATTCCAGAATTAGAGCTGCCTGAAAACCGGTAAAAACAAGATTTCATGGAATCTGGCATTTTATATCAGATCAGTAAATCTACAAAACTTGTATTTTTCTTATAATTCCTTCCCGTACTAGTTTCAGTTTGCTATATTTAAGGCTCTGTATATTAAGCTTTCTTTAATTCTGATTCTTTATGTACATACTAAAAGAATGATAGCAGAATCCTGGTAAAATCCAGAAATTAGAGTAACAATCACCTGTGCAATTCCGGAATCTGAAGTCTTGAAAATGGAATTTCATTGTTTTATTCACTGTAAATCAGTGGCCTTGATTATGATTGGTATAACATCTATCTGTGAATATAATCTGTTGTATGTGATTAGCTTTTGAATTCTTAATAAAAGAATTTCCTTAATCTCCAGCTGGGTGACATGCTGCCCATTGGGTTGGCAAGATGGCTGACATAGGAGGAGGTGGAGGATGTAGCCCTCTCAGTTCAGAGAAGAATGAAAGCACAATAGTTTTTTCCAGTTCCATGGATATTCCTGACAGTCTGAATACATCTGAAAGACATACCACCCATGAGGTTCCAGTTAATGGTACTCAGTTTGATTTAGCACTTCTTCAGCAACACACTGCAACAGATCTGTCTCAGTTAAGCACACCTGAGCAGGTGCAGTCTACAGTACCACCCATCATCTCACAGTATATGGCTAAGCAAATGCTAGTTGCTGGAATCCAGGAAAAATGGTTCTGCCTTTTTCAGTGACTTGCTGATGAGGATGCTGCCTTGCAGGCTATTGCTACAGTACATAGCCCAGAACACCAGATTTTGATGATGGAAAATGAATATGGGATTGTTTCTGCAATCCCTACCTCAGCATCAGCTACTGATGTTTTCACACCAGGAGCCCCTTGGTCCCCTGAATGAGCTGTTTTCAAAGCAGGCAGGACACGTTCTGCAGACAGAGCTAGATGGGAGGCAGGTGAGGCTCCCATGATGACTGACATCCAGCAAATAATAAGTACAGCTCCTAAAACTGACAAACGTTTGCAATCAATGCCTGATATTGTTGTTGCAGGACTGACTGGTGAGCTGACTCGGTCTGTTTCTTCTGTTGCTATGGTAACACCACCGGCCAGTAGGAAACCTGTATTTACTCAATTTACTCGGTTGGTCATAGATATAGAAGTGACACATATGCCACTGAGAATGTCTCCACTTTTGTAGTCCACTTAAAATGTTTATCAAGCCTGGATTTGAACATATTGAAGTTGTTTGCTTCGACTGTATCTTGAAGGGAGTTTATTCCAGGCCTTGGTAACCCTAATAGCGAAGTAATTATCTCTTTGGCAAGTGTTTGCCTTTGGAACTACTAACTGTCTATTATGACTTCTTAGATTTGCTTTACGTGTGGCATACTGAAACCCAGATTGTTTAGTTAGTTCAGTACATTGGATAATTGTGTATAATTGAAGCAAGTCACCTCTTTTTCTTCTCTCTTCCAAACTTACCAGTTGGGCGTCATGTAACCTTTCCAAATAAGTTTGAATGTTGTGACTTATCTACTCCTTTTGGTAAGAGGGTATTGCATTCCTCCACTTCTAACTGTCTTAAACCTTTCCCTGTGGTCAGTGCTGAACATATTTTGCAATGCATAAATCAAAGACCTTGCTAACAGTACCAGATGGATTAAGTGCTGTTCCCACAGCAAATCACCAGTCTTCTTCTTCTCTCTACTTACTGATTCTTCTGGCACTAGACCCTGCACATCATGGGCTGAATTGATTGAGGAGGCAGACGGTATATCTCCCATGTTGCCTGACATTGCTTCTGCAGATACTTCTTGTACTGCTCCAGAACCCCCCCCCACTGCATCATCGATTGCAGGACTTTCAGCTTCTTCTTCTGCAGAACTAATGTCTGCTCAGCAAAATAATCAGGGCACTTACTAAAGGACCTTTTAAAATATCCAATTTATTTGCAAAGTTGGTAGAACCTGCTATATGACATAATGCACTCCATTTAAAATACAAAGGGGGCCTAGATAAATCACCAGACCAGGTGTATGTTGCACATAGACTGTTGAAAGACTCCTTACAATTTTTGGCAACTGCCATTTTTGACCTAATCCACACTTCTGGGGACACACAGATTGATGTTAGCTTCAAAAATCCCTCAGCTTTTAGAACACTTTTGGATAAAGTGTACCTCAATTAAAACTTTCCCAGTATAGTCCCCTTTCATTGCAATCCCCCGATCAAGCCAACACTTAAAACAGTAATCATATTATTTAAAAATAAAAGGGTCCACATCTTTGACATATTGTACTGGGTAAAACAATGTACTGTTGTGACAGATCAATCTCTTCCCATACTGGACTCAGAACACATTCAGACAGGGGGATGGAAGATTAAAGTGAGACTGCACTCTAATGATCAGGGCCCTCAACATTAGTACCGTGTCACTATAGTGTGGACAAAACCATGCATGAAGAATCATGCAGTCTTAAGCATGTTTGGAAGTACAACGACAAGAGTATGAGAGCAATACAACAATATTGCTACCCCTGTCACTGCAGAATGGAACTTGAAAGTGAGGAAAAGGTTTGTGAGTACTGCTGGTCAAGTGCTTGGTTAAGCCACTCCCATGGTGGAGTGGCCAAGGCACTCGCCTTAGCAGTGGGTGAGGGGGGAGACCAGGGTTGGAAACCCTACTCAAGGTACATTTTATTTTACTCTCGTCTGTGCAGCCACAAGTAAGTGCTGCAATGGGAGTTTTAACTTACAACTTTGTCCACACCACCTCGGAGCAGATTATTATTATTCTGAATGCATTGGATGTGCAGCATTTTTGAGTGGTCAGTATTATGTACCTCCACTGTGTTGCCACACGCTGTTATCTGTGCGTGGTCTTTACTTACATGGTTTCATCTGTGACATTATGGCCCCGTGCCCTCAACATCTACCTAACAGTTTTTATATAGGTTGTGACAGGTGCTTTTGCTTCTCTGTTGGACAGCCCAAAACCTGTCACTGATGTGGATCCCTTTCTCACCTCAGTAACGCCTGTGATAAGATGGTCTGTGAATATTGCCTGAGCATAGAGCATTCCTGCCATTTTTGCCCTAATCCAGCACAGTGTAATCTCTGTGAGGACTTGGAGCACCTTTTAAAGCTTATTCTTGGGCTATCCATAATAAAGGTTCCTATTATGACCAGGATGACTGGTACAAGAGTCACAATGACAAAGAGCTCAAGAGGAACAAGCCCAGATGTCTAAGAGGGCACACTCACCTACACCGGACACTGCCTTACTAGCTGAACCCTTTCCTGCTGTACCAGCTGTAGGATCAGATGCTGGGGTGCCTTTCAGTTTGGTTCCCAATATGGGTACTACAACTCCTCAAACTGAAGCTTTATCTTCTGCCGTACAAGGTCTTCTGCTCCAGGTCTAACATAAAAGTTCAGATACTCAGTTTTTTTACTGCTATGCCCCCTCATGCACTCCCTCAAGAAGCTTTTAATGTAGTTGGAGGGAAATTATGAAGCAAGAGATTGCAACCTAAACCAGACATTCTGGGGACCCATAACAGCTACACTGTTCTGCAAGGTTACACTGAGTAAGAGTATGGTGACTTTGAGGCATTCTTTATCCTCTCTGTACAAAAAGATCTGTCTGACACCAATGAGGACACTGCATATAAGAAAAAAGTACTTAAAAGAACTAGAAAAAAAACAGACTTGATGGCGATATAGTTTTTTTGCAGTACCGTTTGTTTCTTTCGCCTTCAATAAATGGCTCAAGAGACTCTTCTTCCTTTGAAAATTAGCACTTTGAATGTTAATAGTATTAAGAAATATCAGAGGAGGCTCACTACCTTTTCTTTCCTTCAGCTCATATTATTTTTTTTCAGTACACTAGACTGTACACTAATAATGATATCTGTAAGGACCAGATGGGTTGGCCTTGGGGTCCTTTGGTGTGGTCCATGAAAGAGAACCCTTGTTCAGGAGTGGGTATTCTATTTCACTCCATCAATGTCCATATTTTAAAACTTATGGATGCTGAACCAGGGAGGTTGTTGTTATTGGATGTCATCATCCATGACATGCCTATGAGGCTTAGGGTTATATACTGGATATGCCTCAAATGAAAGCTGTGTGGGTGGAGCTATTTAGGTTGATACAGCCTTATTCACACATGGATAAGTTTATAATTTTAGGGGGTGAGTTTAATTGCCCTTAGGATGTTGAGACAAAACTTGGAAAACTGCTAAATCATTCTGTGACACTAATTATTTACAAAATATTATTTCCACAGCAAACTTCAAGGATGCTTCCAGACAAGTGCACACTCAAGAGGGTCACACTTATTTGAGGGGAACATTATCATCCCATACTGATTATACTTTTGTTTCATGTAAAGGCACAGTGCTGGAGGTCACTACTGTGGCTTCCACCCTTTTGGATCATCTAGAAGTACTTGTGAGACTGGGACTCAGACTTCCATCAACTGGGAGAGGTTATTGGAAATGAAATATGTCATTGTCTGAAGACCCCAAAATTAACATCCAGTGTGAAGAACTTCTTAAAGCAAAGAGAATGGTGACATGTTATTTTGAACCTATAGCTGACTGTTGGGAAGATACAAAATCTGAATTAAAATTTTTTTTAAGCAGTGGGGAAACAAAAAGGGAAATCTGCCTATTTTAAATCTTTATAATTATGGGGCACTGTTATTCAGAATCCTCACCTTCCAAACTGTTGAGGAAAAAAAGCTTATAAGAACCAGATTGAAAATCTAAGGGCTGAAATGAGAATCTGTTTATATGACAGAGTGAAGAAACTCCAGAAAGAACAATAGTTTGGGACTCAGACTTCTAGATCTTCCTTGGATATTTTTAAAAATAGCCAAGAGTTAATCAAATCTAGAGTTATTTCCTCCCTTAGGGATGCACCACCTGTGTTACATTCTGATACTAGTCACATTGTGTCTATCATAGGATCCCATTTGCACTCTTTCTTTGGTACTTGAGTGCAGACTACAGGCAGTTTAGGTGATTTTTTAGGACAGCCCATGACACTCCTTTTGACAACAGAAGAGTGTATGCACTCACTGCACCCATCATTTTAGACGAGATTCATATGGTTATCAAATGTTTGAGACATAAAACAGTTCCTGGTCCTGACAGGCTTAGTCCAGAATTTTACCGACAATTCTTAATTATCGTATTGGGTTTACTGAGTTGCAAGGTCAAAAGGAGGCTTTAAGTTAACCCATCGTGATTGCCCCCCCCACACACACACAAGTGGGTCAGTATTATACCATACATGTATTAGATATCAAGAGCTGATTGAGGCCCTTTTTGAAACCTAGTAATGTGTTTTTGTCAATCAATACTTGTGGTAATTTTGTGGTACATATTGTAAAAACATTATCTCTTTTAGTGGTATTTGCCCATGGTACCACTAGTTGCTTCCTATGAGTACACAGATTATTATCCCTTGGGTGTAAACTTAGGCTGCATGTTGAAGCCAACATGGTAGAATTAAATATTTTGTACATGAGCAAAAGATCTCTTTTTCTTCTCTCCTGTAGGGAAAATAAACATGTCTCATTAAGTCTCTCTTGATAAGTTTTGTTTTTTAAGTGAGGTATCATTTTGGTAATACACTTCTGAATCCTCTCTATCAATGTAATGTCCACCTTTAGATAAGGACTCCAGAAGGGTGAGCCGTAACCTAGATGAGGTCTAACATGGCTCCTATAAAGAGTTATTAGGCACTGTTCAGATTGAGAAATAAATGAGCACTTAATCCTTTTTATCATAAAACCAGCCTTTTTGGTTATGGATTTACAGTGATCAGAGACAACCTGTTTATTATTTACAGTAATACTGAGATTGTGTTTTGATTCACACATTTGAATAGGTAAGTTATTTAGAAAGTATGCGTATCTTGGGTTGTTCTTACCATATTGAAGAACTACACATTTATCCACATTAACCGACATTCTGTTTATTATGGCCCAGTTGTCAATATTTAATAAATCATTGATCAGTATTAAATGCTTAGAAAATGAGTCAACCTCTCCCCCCAACTTGGTATCATCTGAAAACTTAACAATAAAGTTTGTTACCTTAGTGTTTATGTCTCCCACAAAGATATCAGAGTGGGGCCCAAAACTGAGCCCTGGAGAACCCCTCTACTGATACTTCCTTCCTCTGATCTTAAGCATAATGCTTCGGGCAGTTTTTAATGAAATAGTGGATACCTTACAAGAACCTAGTGAGCTTTTCCAAGCTATTCTGATTTCTCTATATAAAAAATGAACTGAGCAGAATTGGGAAATTGGAGACCTATTTCACTTCTGCATACTGATTTAAAAATGTTAGCGAAAATCTTAGGTTATCAGTTGAGTATAATTGCAGGTAAGGTTTGAAAATAATAAGCTTTATTAAGAAAAAGTGATACAACAACAATAAACAACACTCAAAACTAGAAATAAAGCTAAAATTAAAAGTACAACCAGAGCTATAAGTAACAATATGCATTGTGATTCAGTTTGTTGCCTGCCTCGTCAAAATTTGGGGGCAGGGCTGAGGTAGTAGTTGCTGATACCATGGTGAGTTTTTGTTTAATAGTTGGGGTCAAAGTTTCACAGATGTTGCAGTTTCAGGTAAGGTTATATCTCCTTACCAAACATGCTCCATTCCAGGCAGATCTATTAACGAAAATCTAATTCTACTTAGTGAGCTTGTCACTGAAGGTCACATGAATAAACTACATGGTTTTCTTATTTCTTTGGACCAGAAGAAAGCTGTTGATCAAATGTCACATTACTTTCTTTTTCAATCACTGGCTTTCCATGGTATTTCACATTAGTTTATACTCTGGGTTGAGCACTTATATTGCTACACACATCTAATATCATTAGTTAATTCTGTTCTGGGGTTGGGCATTCAGATGTCTAAAGGAGTACAAGGGTGTCCTTTAAGCCCCCTCTTATATATCTTTTACATCAACATTTTAATACATCAGATTAGCATGACTACTGAGATTCAGGGTATTGCACTTTCTGAGTCTTCAGCAGCACTGAAAGTTACAGTGTATGTGGATGACATTTGTGTCTTTCTTTATGATGAAAATTCATTTCAGACAGTTTGGCAACTTATACACCACTTTTCCATACTCTCAAGGGCTAAGTTACATGGCCACTAAAGTAAAGCATTATGTTTAGATCATATGTCAGACCTGGACATTACACATCTAGGTCATTTACAAGTTCATCTTTTTCATCTAAAAATCCTAGGTGTTAAATTTGGGGGACTGGAGATGGAAAAACTAAAATGAGAAGATACTTGTACAAAGGTATGTACCATCTAGGAAAAAATACTGCAAGGGAGCCGGAGACTCGCTGGCATGGATGACACCCATGGTCAAAAAATGCATTAAAAAATCCTAGATGAACAAGGCATTCATTAACACAAAGAAAAGTGGCCATCAGACATGTTGGGAAGCTTACAAAAGGGCTTTGAAGAAAACAAAATATTCCATCAAACAGGCTGAACATAACCATGAATTCAATATTGGGTATAAAGGTCAAGGATAATTATAAATCCTTCTACACATATTTTAGCAACAAAAGGGAAGGGGTAAAAACAATAGGCCCTTTGAAAAATAGTGACAGGTCACTAATAACATATAACCATAAAATGGCAGAGCACTGTAATAATTATTTCTCGTCAGTATATAATAATAAGCCCATGGAGTTAATATTCACTTAACTTCCACAGAGGAGGACAAATTGAAACTGGATGCAACAGAAGTTAGAGATAGAATGCTGAAGCTGGATCCAAACAAAGCCCAGGGACCAGACGGGCTCCTCCCTAGAGTTATTAGGGAGTTAGCAGTGGAACTGGCTGGGCCAGTGACAGCTCTATTTCAGATATCTATCAACCAGGGGGAAGCACTGGACATCTAGAGGAGGGCAGATGTGGTGCCAATATACAAAAAGGGGACAAAGCAGGATGTGAGCAATTATAGGCCAGTCAGTCTGACAGCAGTACTGGATAAAATTCTGGAGGGCATTATTAAGGATTGTATTGTTTATTGTTCAGAAAAATACCTTTGAGCAAAAGCTCATTTACAAAGGTTCCGTGTCAAGAAACACATTATAGACATAGCAGGCATTACAGACATTTGACACAAGCAAGGTACATTATGCTTTGTAAAAAGGATCACATAACTGATTCTATGCAGCAGCTATGGGACATCAATTATTCACAGCATGGGTTTAAAAAGTGCTGTTCTTGCCAGACCAGTCTTTTGGACTTTTATGGCAAAGTGAGCAAGGCAACATTCAAATGATGTCATTTTTTAGATTTCTCTAAAGCTTTCAACAAAGCCCTGCATGGTGAACTGATTGATGCCCTAATAGAGCATAAAATTCATGGCAGCTTAACCCATTGGATATATTCATGGTTGACAAAGAGGCAGGAAAGAGCCTGCATTAGAGGAACATACTCAAAGTGGAAAGAGATTACCAGCAAGGTCCCCCAGGGGTCTGTTTAAGGCCCTTGCCTTTTTAACATTTACATCACCTCAATGACTACAAAAGCTGTAGTATGGTAATCTAAATTTGCTGATGACACCAGGATAGGACTGGTAGTTAACAACTCAGATGAGGTTAGCATCTTACAGGCAGCATTGGGAAAATTGGAGGAGTGGGCAAAGTACTATAAATTCACTTTTAATACTGAAAAATGCACTGTGATGCATCTTGGTAATAGAAACAGTCATTTTAGATTTACCCTGGATAGATCAATACTGAGAGAACTTATAGATGAAAGAGATCTTGGCATTAATATAAGTAATGATCTGAACTTTAAACAGCATAGCAATCAGGTGGTTAAAAAAGCTGGTAACATACTGTAGAGCATCAGGAGACAAATTAAGTGTAGCGATAAAGAGGTCATGCTTCCTCTGTACACTTCTCTGGTGAGGCCACATATGGAGTATTGTGTCCAGTTTTGGTCACCTGGAGGCAAAACAGAAGTTAAGGCACTCAAAAGAGTTCAGAAGAGGGTTACACACATGAATAAGGGCATACAGGGAATGGAGTATAATGAGAGGCTGAAGGCTCTGGGGCTGTATTTCCTGGAATACTGGAGGCTAAGGGAAGACGTGTCTCATATTCAAGGCCATAACAGACAAGGGACTATGGGAACAGCTTGGGCTGGTTTTCAGGGACCAGAAATACTGCACAAGTGCCCACCCATTACAGCTGGCAAAAGAAATGTACCACTCTAGCAAAAGGAAATACTGGTTCAGTTTAAGAGTGGAAAAGTGTGGAACGAGCTCCCAGTAGAGGTAGTGGCCAGTAACAAAATGACGGATCTTAAAAATAGACTAGTATCTGATTAGCAACAGAATCCTGTGGTATGGTCAGATCTCCTGGCAAGCTAAATTGGACTTCATGGGGCCGATTCCAAGTCAGTGTATGCTGGCATAAGCTGAGATACATCAAACTCCTTGGCGTATCTCATGACTTATGCCAAGCATTACGCCTGCCCCAATTACAAAAGGCACCATGTGCCATGGCAGCTGTGGGCTACAAAAACCATGGGTTATGCCACCCAGTATGCCGCAGCCCACAATACCATAGCACAAGGATGGGTTACGGCAGCATCTGCGCCCTATTCCAAGAGGGCAGCTGCCATAACACACTGGCTTGATTCTAAGAGCTGCAGTGGTGGGGCTAAGATAGAGGAGCTCAGAACTGCTCTAAGGGGCATCTGACAGTGCCATCTGTTGGATGCCCACTCCATAGCACAGTGGCAAGGGCACCGATGTGCTCCCCATGTACCCCCAAGCACCCCCTGTCCCCCACCACACCAAAAGTCAGGGACCCTCAGGGGTTCAATCCCCAGTGCACCCCCGGACTCTTGTGCCACCTGTCCTGCCCCCCATGCCCCCTGGTGTGTGCTGTGATGTTCCAGAGCAGGGGGGCTTTGGGGGGGCTTCCAGTAGCGGTCTGCTACTTGTGACATGTGGCACTTCTATGCCATGCCCATGGCATTAGCTTCCGCATGGTGTAACCTGCATGTCACAAGTGTTGGGACCCTACTGCTCTTGGAATGCAGCATAGGGTCCCTGGCATAGTAGCGATAGTCACAACTCGCAAATGCCGGTGAGTTGTGGTGTTCGACTTGGAATCGGGCCCCATGTCTTTAAATGCTCTGTATAGTCGTATGAGAGCTACAAGACCAAGTCACAAGATGGAGAATGGATAGTCAGCAGGTGGAAGTCCATGCAAATAGTGAAGCAGAATTGAGACTATCTAGTTAAAAGTTTATTGTTACCTATTTTTCTTTACCTAAGCACTGTTTTCCCCCTCCACAGGAATGGAGAACCAGTATTTATAGTTTATTTTTCCAAGCCTTATGAGACAGTAGATTAAATCCAGTTAGAAGAAATGTTGCATACTTGCCACTCAAAAAAGGAGGCTGAGGTATGTTAAATACTGTTGTTTTTTTAGACTACTTTTTATTCAGTCACCTTTACAACTTGTTTCTCAGATAAAGTAAGTGACTGGATCTTAAGGACATGAGTCTGGTTATGTCCTATTTTGCCATTATGGGAACAAGGGAAATTAAATTTCCATATGGTCTGGAAATCTACACAAGGCCCTCAATACCTGACTCTAGCTTTGAAAAAAATTAAATAATGGAAGATACACTCAGATCTTTTCAGAACACTGCCCAGGAAAACCCTGTATCAACATATTATTGATATCAGTTTTTCAGAACCCCTTATTTTTCCACATGGTACCTCGCAGACCACTGAACTTACTTTGAAACAACTCACAGAACCTAGGCTACCGGAACATATCTGGAAAACTAAATGGCCAGTTAGGGGCAAGAGGTACCCATAAATATAAACAATTATTAGAACAATACCATCCTACAGACACTTGAAGTGGTCTACTAGAATTTCAATCTCATATGTATGTAATATGTATTTATGGATACCATTTTTGGGACCTGACAGCTTGAATGCTATAAGGCCCAGAATTTAAGACAATTACATATGAGGTTTTGGTACTTGGGGTTTATACAGGTGATTGGCTAAAATATCACTCCAGCACTTTGAGAGTTATTTGTGGTTTTATAAAATATTATATCTGGCAAGCATGCTATAGATAGGTATTACAGCAGCTGCTATGGTCCCAGAAGGAATTGTTTCAGTGTATTTGATGGCAGGTGTTAGGTTTATATGATAAAGAAAAACACAAATTATTTCACTTACAATTTTCATCTTAATGGAAACACTGAGAGTGATGGGTGTTTGACCAACTATAATTGTCTTCTTTCTTTGTTTTTGTTAATTCCTTTTGTGTAAGTAACCTGTATGTTCTTACACAAGTGCAGTTTTTGTTTCTCTCTCTGATTTGTACCTTTTATGTTTTCTGTAAGAGAAACTATGCCCTCAATAAAAATTCCACTACTCTTGCCAGTAGGTGGCCATGCTGGATTGTGGGCAGGTAGCCAAGTTGGCTGACCCAGGAGGTAGAGGTGCAGGGGCTAGCTTCCAGACCATCATGGAAGGTACTGAAAATATCACATTTGCCACTTCTATGGAGATTCCAGACCCAGACTCAGAATCTATGGACATTGCTCCTATGACTGCAGAAGGTGGTGTTAAGACTACTCCACAAGCAATAGATACTGACAAAGTGAGATGATACCTGTATTGCCTGATGCTATTTACCCAATAATGGAGGTAAATGTACTAATGGGTATGCAGATGCCAGCAGATCGATCAGAAAGGCATGTTTTGATGTTGCAGCTGCTGGCAGAGGAAGACACAGCTCTTCTGAGAGAAGCTATGGCTTGCTGTTTTCAGTCTTAGTCAGTTAATGAGTATGCAAACCCAGGGCACAGCATACAGATTTCCTTAACATCTCAAATGGAATGTACTATGCATGGTAAGAGGAAAATTCAGATTTTGTTTGGAGACAGCAAACAGAGACTGCAACTGTGGTCAAGGCTCCTTAGTCTCATGAATCAGCCTTGATAACAACACAATGGATGAGACTGAAAGACAGAAACAGTTGGAAGGCTGGAGTGGCTCCCATAGTAGCATTAATAATCCAAACTGCAAAAGAAGACATACAAAAAACAAAGTCTCCAGAACACTTGAAAACTACAAGAGCAAACTTTGACAACCAGAACACCAGCTTAAAGGCACAGTCAGCCACATAAGCAGGAGTGGAAGCCATGGCTACGTCCAGTACAGGTGTTTGAGTGGTGACTCACAGAGACAGCACTGACCCAGGTAAATGTAACTTTAATTATTAAACTCAGCACAGCTATTACAGAAATTATGGAGAAACCTTTGTATGATAAGTCAGTATGTGGTCAGTTTGAGTAAAACAAATAAATTTTGCCTCAGGGACTAACTTGCTCCCACAACAAGCAAAACTGAATAATGGAACAGAGGGATGCCAACATCCAGTTTCCTAGCAGGCTGCAACCCCAGCAACGGTTACTGAGAATGTTGTTTTACCACATGCAGACAAGTCTGTGAATACTGGCAATAAGGAGCTTGCAGTTAGTTCGCTGCCAGTAGCTACTTCATCCTCTTCATGGGCCAAAATTATGGATCACCTAGAAGCTGAATCTTTTTTATAAACCCCCCAGCTGCTGAAACCCCTATCCCAGACCACTCTGCAAGTACTCCCCCGAAGCAGACACTTAGCAACCTGGTACATCTCAGGCAAACAGTAATACAACTGGCCCAAATAGAACAAGGGCAAAATTCAGGGTGTCAGATCTCTTTACAAATCAGGTTGCACCAGCCAAAAGATGAAATGCAGTCCATTGAAAATATAAAGGTGGCAATGAAGAACCTCCAGATCGTGTTTATGTAGTTAAGAAAGTACTGAAAGACTCTATGCAATTCTTAGCTACAGATATTTTTGCCCTCATACACATTTCAGGGGACATGCAATTTGACATCAATTTTAATACCACACAATTGCTGGAAAAATTTTAGAAGAAGTTCCACCAACTTAAAATTTCCCCCTTATGGACTCCATTTATGGCAATTCCCTTAATCTAACCAACACTGAAAAATACTGCAATTCCCTTCCAGAAGGAAAGTGTCCACATATCAGATATCCTGTTTTGGGTGAACCAATGAGCTGATGCCATTAATTGACCTATGCCCATTCTTGACACAGAAAATACTGTGTAAGGACTGGTGGCTGGAAAATTAAAGTCAGACTAAGATCTTCTGATAAAGGGACACAAAACCTACCAAGTAGCTTTTACATAAGGCAAGACCGAGGCTTTTGCTTTTATGCAGGGCAACCACAGACATAATAATAATAATAATAATAATAATAATAAAATGTATTTAATTAAGCGCCTTTCAGATTTTCAAGGTGCTGTACAAAAAGCATAAAACACCAAACATCAAAAAATACAATAAAACAGAACAACAAATATAACAGGTAAAAAGCCAATTACAGTATAGCAGGAAAAGCCTTATCCCATAAAAAGGACTTTAAGGCCCTTTTAAAACTGTCCACCATTGTACTTTCTTGGAGCGGACGGGGTAGAGAATTCCAGAGGGAAAGAGCCACGAAACCAAAGGCACGGGCTCCAGAGGACTTCAAATTAACCCTCGGAATCTCCAGCAACCCCTCGTCAGCCGAGCGAAGCTGTCTCAAAGGGGTGTAGGGTACCAGAAGCTTTTTCAAGTAGTCAGGACCACACCCGTGTTGGACTTTGTAGGTCAAAAGACCCACTTTGAAGGACATTCCACAGATGTGGCTCATTCTCCCACCTAAGTATTGTATGTGATGCATTAGTGTGTAATTTTTGTCTACAAACAGGACATTCTAACATGTTTTGCCCAAACCCAGTAAAATGCAACTGATTTGAAGAAACAGGACATCTGTATTTAAAATCTCCCTGTGCTATCCACAACAAGGGTTCTTTTTATGACCAAGATGATATGGTCCACAAAGCACAATCAAAGAAAGGCCAAGATTTCCCTTCACAACAGCAAGAGTAGCTTGGCAGAGCTACCCAACAGGACTCTAGTCATAATACAGACCCAGAGGACCATATGCAGAAGACAGAGGCTGGCAGCACCACAGAACTGTATCCAGGGAACCAGGGTGATGTACAGGAGGAAGACATCGCTCCTCAACAAGAAGGTCAGGAAGGCCAATCCTTGCTGACCCCCATGGAAACAGAAGAGAACCAATCTACTTCTATGCTCCATCTTCCTTATGATGATTTTCAGATGGGGGGGGGATACATAGTACCAGATGCCCATCAAAGTCTAAAATGACCAAGAAAGATGTCATGGAAACTAGGAACAGTTATTCTGTCCTTCAGGTCAGATTGAGGAGGAAGAATGGGACTCCAAAGCTTTCTCAGTGGCATCCTAAAAGAAAGACTGTTCAGATGTTAATGGGGAATCATTAGAGACTGCAAAAGTAAAGAAAAGAACTGGAAAGAAAAAAAATTAGATGATGACCCCCCCCCCCTTTTCTGAATTGACTTATGGATCTAGGTCTCATTGATAACATTAGCATTATTTTGTTAAATGTTAATAGTATACATAATTATTAAAGAAAACACAATTGCACATACCCCAATAATGCAAAGCATCATGGGAAACATATGCAAATCCCCATGAGAGAATATGGACTGGTTCAACTTTAAGTAGAATTGAATAGTGCCAGTAGGCCTCATGATGCAGTCAGCAAAGGCTAAGAACAGCAGACACATATGCATGTTTCATTCTCATTTGGACTCATCAGTGTGCCATAACTGTGTCTTAGCCCAGGGAGAGAGAGCCAGCCATCCCTTAATGGGGATGTTATTTGTTTGGGTCATGGGGAACTCAAAATAGAGAAGGAAAAGAACTACAATCGAACCCCAGAGCAAATGTCCTGAGGCATGGGTTATCCTGGAAAATACTGATAATACAGCCAAATTTTAAAGAAACACAGTTGCACATTCCCCAATAATGCAAAACATTATGGGAAACATGTGCAAATCCCCATGAGAGAACTTGGAATTTGGGGAGCCTCTAACAGTGGAGGATGGTATTGTCAGCTATATTTCTAGACATAACATGGACTGCTTGACAACCACTGATAAGGCAGACTTGGTTAAACCAATATCTCTAGTAGAAGTAGATAATACAATGAAAACCTTATGGTCAGAATCAGCACCTGGACCGGATGGCATAAGTGTTGCATTTTATAAAGCATTTTCTAGTTTATTAGCTACCATTTTAAGAGAAGTTTTGAATGACATGTTAGTGCATTTACAATCCTCAGATAATATGGCAAAAGTACTCTTGATGTTTCTGTATAAAAAGGGGACAGGTTGGACCTTGGAAACTGGAGACTGATTTCCCTTCTAAATTCAGACTTTCTGAGTCAAAGGTTAAGTACAATAGCAAGCAATGTAATAGCTCACAATCAGACATGTGATATACCAGGGAGATCTATGAGGGAAAATGTAATGCAAGCTGGAGAATTTTTTGTTAGAAGTAATTTACACAACTTACAGTACAAGGTTTTGTTATATCATAAGACTAAGAGAAGACATTTGACTGGCTCCCACAAGAGTTTTTATTTCAGGCATTGGTTTTTCATGGAATACCTGATACTTTCATAGCTTGGTTATGATTACAAAAATGCTAATTTTCATCCCCAGAGTAATGGTATAGTAGGCATCAGACTAGCTAGGGGAGATAGATACATCAGCTTAGCCCTTTATTATATGAAGCCTGTAAAGATATTTTAATTCACAAAATAAGCCAGACAACAAGGGTTCAGGGACTTTCACTTAGCCCCAATACACCACAACTTAAGATATCAGCTTATGCAGATGCTATTTGTTTATATGTAGACACTGTACAGTCCTGTCAGGCAGCGTTGTCATTAGTACAGCAATATTCAAAAGTGTCTGGACATAGGATAAACATTGACAAATGTAAAGCTTTTTGCATAGGCCAGACCAAGGACCTTGGACTGCAACCTTTATGTGATATCCCAGTAGAATCAGAGGTAACAATTATGGGCATCATGTTTGGGGACTTTGATATGGATATGATAAATTGGGAAGGCAAACTTAGGGAGACCGAAAGAAAAGTAGCATTATGGAAATCTATGCAGATTTCTAAATTAAAGAAAATATACCTTGTCAAAACCCTAATTTTACCAATTTTCTTAAACCTTTGTTATTCACCCAATAGAATTAGAAACACAAATCTATAGTGTATTTTTTCAAACTATATGGGGGAGTAGGCTCAAGCCCATTCATATAATATTCACATACCTCCTGGTACATAGAGGTCTCTTAGCAATGGTGAACCAATTAGTATTCTTTCACTCAATATTTTTTCAGCTGTTTTTTCATTCTTGATTTCAAGTAATGCTACATATTAGACAGTTTGGGTAATGGAATGGCTAATCCCAATCTTATCACCTTGGGAGGCAAATAAGTGAACTTTCCATACAAGACTAAAAAAAAAAAAAGAGCAGATCCCTAAATATATGAATCCAGACTTAAAGTAAAATCATGAAAATTAACACCAGAACATGTCAAAACTTTATCTGGGAACTATTGTACAGTCATATCCTTGAATCCTATTTTTCAGAACCTTTAATTTTTCCACAAGGGTCAGCCCAGTCTACACCAGATACCCTTAGATAACTAACAGAGTCCAGACTCCCAAGACAGTTGTGGAATACAGAATGGCTTACGTGCCATGGCAGAACAGGGGTTCAGGATAATCATAAGTGTAAACAAGTCTCAGAACATTATTTTCCTAGAGACATGTGTAACATAGTTTTTGAAATGCAAGACCACTTGTGTATTACTTGTCCTTATATTACTACATTCTGGGATCATATTGCTCAAGGGGTGAATTGTCCTGACCTCCATACTATGTTCTGTGATGTAATAATGCTAACAGTATATTCAGGAAGGTGAAAAAATGATATCTTCCGAGCACCCTTAGAGTTTTATGTGGTATCATGAAATATTATATATGGCAGACAAGATCTCAGTTGGTGTTATAGCAACAATATTTGGGACAAAATTAGTTAATTACCTGCATTAAGAAACATGTGGGGAATATTTACTTTCTAGAACAACAGAGGTTAACAGACCAGCAGATGATGTCTTAATGGAAATACTGTACTAGGTGGGTGGTTTGAGATAAAGGTATTCTTTAATGATTTGGAAACGGGTTGTTTTTCTATTTTTCTTTCTGCATAATTTTTTTAGCTATTGTTAATTATGGTTCTTTAATGTATTTGTACTCTGTATAATATTTCTCTGTGATGTATGATTTTCTGCAAAAAAAATGCCCCCTACTCTTTTCAAGAAGTGCCATGGGATTTTTAATGTCCACCTGAACACCTGCCAGAACAGGAAGATGGAACTTCAGTTTATTGTCTCATCCAAAAGAAGACATTTCAGGAGAACAGCATTCCCCTCATGATGCACTACAGTGTTAGTACTGGGTTTTTACCCAAGTTCCTGATGTGGGGCAAGAACCCTTTATCTTCTGATCCTCCTGCCTCAGAGGTGAGTGTGCGACCTGCTGAGCCACTGACATTTATCTATGATTTTATCCTGCTGGACTTTACTCCTATGTATTATCTATCATACAGTACATTAAATCTGAATGAGTAAATTAGGCTATACTATCACTTAAATGGGTCAGGAGCTTTCTGCCTCCTGATTGGCTGAGAAGTACCTCTGTCGGTGTCCTTATCAGTGCATATTGTGCCAGCCAGTACCACTTCAGCCACTCAGGAATTTTTACAAGAAAGATCATTGTGCCAACCTCTGCATTTCCAAAGCAGAGCTGGCTAGCCGAGCGGAGAACACTTCCTCCCCCTCCAAACACACACACACATATATTCCCGGCTCAGAAACACTGTCAAGCTATGCATTTGATTGAAACAGTGGCAGTTACTTAAAATGAAAAGCTGACCTTTATTTCCATTTCCCTTGATAAAAGTTAGTGGCAGGCTGCATATCCACAACTCTCCCACTGACTGTCATTCCTGTGGCTCATTTCCATCCCCCCCCCCGTGTTCCTTGGTGCTCCTTCCCTGCAGCTAATCTCTGTTCCTCGCCTCTCCCACCCATCATAGACCATGACTTGAAATGTTAAACACATCCACATAGTCAAACAGCTTATCTACTTTTTTAATGAAACTGTATCCAGCATCTAGTGTGCAGTTGGAACCCAACCATGATAGCAAAAACTGACCACAAAACCAGAAGTGGCTTGCTTAGAGGTCAGCTCATTCCAATACTGGTGCCATTATAATCATGTCATCCTTGCCCAAGAATAGCATGAACAGGCATAGATGGCACACATCATAAAAACAAATGACACAAATATGAAAAAATGTAATTCAAGCTGACAGCAAAACCACAAGTGGCTGAAGCATGTACAGCAGCTGCCAATGGACACACTTGCTTCCCACCTGCTCCCACTGAAATCCAGATATCTCATGCTCTGAACAAAACACAGTCTGAATCTTAAATGAAACAAAACAAATCAATTAATAAAATAAAAAAAAAAGTATATATGTGTTGGGGGGGCAAGCTGGAGGAAGAGAGACACACTGATACCAATGCCCTCTAGTGGCTTCCTCTCATTACACGTGCTCTCATTATAAATACAATACAAGGACAGGGACTATTTTTTTAATTTTTTGTTATTTATATTAACATACTTTTAAAACTTGTTATCTGACATTTTTAAGTAATTTCTTTTTACAGTGGGACCCATTTTATAAGCCGAATAAGGCACTCTGAGGTGTGGTTTATGTCCTAATAAGAGCACTTCCCAGATGCTAAAGGCACTCAGAGCAAGCAACTCATTCTCCATTATGCACCTGGGGCATGTTCTTATCAGGCCATAAACTACACCTCATTATGTGTTATTCCTTACATTTTGCATGATTTTACAGAGCATTCATATTATTGGGCTCTGTATTATTGTATGTTAGATTTGATATATGGAGTATGCTGTATATCATATAGCTTATAAATGAAATCTGAAAAAAAGTAACAACACAAGTACACCCTGCTCTGAGAGATACCCAAATGGTTTAGTCCTAGTTTTGGATGAAAATTAATGCAACAACTCTGGCTGAGACCTACAACCTCGTCGGTGTGTGGTTGCAAATACAACTATGTCCTGCAGCTTTGTAAGGGTGACTGATTACAGGGACACAGGCATGAGAGAATCTCAACACCTAGTGTATGTGTGCAGGGCACATACCAAAATCCCTCACAACTGATGTCAACCACAAGCTGCAGTATTGGGAGAATCAGTTTCCTTTGTAACGTATTTGAGCTTTTTTTCATATACCTTTTTCCACTTCATGGTCCACTCTAGCATGATCATCAGTCCTATCCCTGCTGCCTCTACCCAACATTCTGGCTCAACCACTACTGGGACCCCATGGCAGGGCCACGGGGGAAGGGTTGTCTTTTCCTACCTGGAGACACACATCCAGTACTGGGGCTCCTGGTCAGGCAGTAGCACAGGCTGGTGGGTGGCGGGCAGGACATCATAGAGCCAAGCTGACCACTGTTTCCATTTTCTCCCCAGCCATGATGGCAGAGGCCACACATGCACATGGAGGTGTGCGTGCAAACCAGAGCCATGGTTCCCCCTTCCCTAACTACCATCTGCCACTTGTGCATCTGTACTACCACTAGGCCTCCACCTGGTAGCAGTCAAGAAGCAAGCCAACTCAACACCTGATGCAAGAGAGGGCAGCTGCCTGAAATTGCTAAATCCACTTCCAACCTTACCCCCTTCCCCACTTACATCCAACAACCCTAGCTCATTTCTGAACATGATTCACCGGCATGGTGAGAGGTAAGGCACACAGCACCTTAGCCCTCTATGCCCCCATGTCAGAGTATGTATTTGAGCTTTTTATGTCTCCAATTTGCCAGTCACCAGCCATGTTGTTCTCCTGTCGCCAAATACGTGCAGGACTCGCTCACCTGCACTTGTTCTCAGGCATACAATGGGACTTGTAACCAACAAAATGGAAATGTATGATGCTCAGAGAAGTTATAAAGGTATTTTAATCTCCCACAGCTGTAGTGCATGGCTAGTGTCTGCTGTGGTGCATTCTGAGATGGCCCCTGAGTGGCTGTGTAAAATTTCAGTTGAGTGGGTGACAGAATCGAAAGAGTCGACCAGATATATTTAAGCAATAAGGCATGACAGGGTGTGCATTACTGTGGGATAATGGCACACCTCAGGAAGTGAAGTCTGAGGTGAAACCAAGGGCTTTAAGCACCCAAGAAGTGCCATTATCCCTCAATTACACACACCATGAAATGCCTTATTGTGGTTATAAAATGGCTTCCTGATTTTTTTTTTTTATTTTAGGACCAAGTAATGAGGTGCAGAAAGTTGAGCATTTCTGACCTGTATTGTTGTGCTGGGATAACAGCACAGTCATGTGAGTGGATTCCATGAGTTACAGGGCAGTATTTCTCTTACCTATTTTATAATAAGAATTAAAATGTGTAACTATGTGTAAAGAATGTTTCTACCAGCTAAATGTGTTTATGAGGGAAGTCCTACAAATACAGTATATGTGGAGATTCATTCATGCAAATCAGAGAGGCTGCTTGATTGGGAATGCTGAGCTCAAGTAAACCTGAAGATCACTTAAAGCAAATAGCCAGGTACTGGAGCAACACCCAGTAAATGATACCATATGTTCACCTAAAGTATCAAAACATACAAACTTTATTAGGATATATCACTGTTAAAATGTTCCATCAGAAGGCCTGAAGTAAACTCTAAAGGTTTCACAACACACATATGGACACTTTTTTAAGGGTAACTACCACCCAGCAGAGAACCCATTTAAATTTCACACTTAAAGAGAAAGTGTTAAAGACTGATTTACTTGCCTAACTGCTGGAATGGCAATGAGAGTAAAGTCACAATTAAATATTTTCACCAAATCCATTCATGCTAAATTTTATACATTAAATAAATGAAATCTTTGTAGTCAACAT
This sequence comes from Neoceratodus forsteri, assembly GCA_016271365.2. Taxonomy (NCBI): domain Eukaryota; kingdom Metazoa; phylum Chordata; order Ceratodontiformes; family Ceratodontidae; genus Neoceratodus; species Neoceratodus forsteri. The sequence goes on from CM028135.1 coordinate 677,301,034, forward strand.
ATATGCTTTATAGTAGTTTTAGATGTAAGAGCAAGCTGGGAGAGCCCTGAATTTGTGGAGCAGATCTATGGACCTCTGCACACCTGAAAAATGCACCATGGAGTCAGGTGTGGCAAGGGTGAAAGCTCTGGATGCTAGGAACTGCATGGAACAAGAAGCAATGGGGATGGGGCACTGGATGGCAAGAACAGTCTGAAAAAAGGGATCATTGGACAGTAATGTGTCTGGAGTTGTAAATGCTGCACAACATTTTAAGCATCAATTTCAGATTTTGGTGCAAAGTTGCAGGTACATACTAAGTAATATGAGCTTCCCTGATTGCAACTCAGGATTGGAGTCATATGTGTGTGTGTGTGTGTGTGTGTGTGTGTGTATTTTACATTTGAGCCTTGTATACATTTCTGAAATACTACAAACATCGGTGCCAGAACATGGGGAAAAGTGTGTGTGGGGCATCTGTAATAATTACAGAAGAGACAATGATTTCTTCCTGTCTAATCATTCATACATTAACATGTGACTGAATGCTCATGGGCAAAAGGTGTCTGTTGGGGGGGCTCCGGAACCCCTCATCCATAGGTTCCAGCACCTATGGCTATAAATACAAGGTTCTTTCTACAACTGGAAAAACATATGCCATTAAAGATTTCTTTTAATTGTCATAATACACATGTTTTTGACAGTAAATGTTAAAATGCCTTTTTAGGTTGACTTATGTAGGTTAAGCCACATTACACCTAAAAGTATGTATTGCGGAACATAAAATAAAAAACAAGTTAAAAACAAAAACTACTCCACGACAAGTATTTTATATGTGGAAAGTAGTCTATTAGCAGAAAAGTCTGTAGGATATGCCATTTAGATGGGTTGTGAGAGACGGTAAAGTAACAGAGTTCATCAATGTTAATGAACGTTAATATCAGCTCCCTGTAGTGTTGAGAGGCAAATAATAATAAAAGTGATAGCAAAGCAACAAGGTTGCACCAGGAACAGTGCGCACTCCAAAACCTTATCAGAAGAAAAGTAAAGCACATTCAGGCACTCACTACCCATTAAGAACATACGAACATATGGAATTGCAAGCAGAAACAGGCCTCCTGACCAATCGAGTCTGCTCGAGTGTGCAGCTAGCACCTCATCTCACAGCTGCCCCTCCCACCCATCCCATCCCCTCTTCCCATTATCCCTTCCCCTTACCCTGTCCCAATCCCTCTTGAAACTGCCCCCCAAGAAAGATGGGAAACTACTGTCAGGTGCTAAAGTTCCTTATCTGATAAGAAAGCGAGCCAAAAATTGATGGAAACACACAGTGACCCTCTTTTGGTCTCCGATGACTCTTAATGAAGAAAAGGTCTTTGAAGAAGTGTGCTGTCTTGTGAAACACATCAGGCTTTTATTATTTGTTGGCATATTTTGAGATCAAATAAAGAGCTGCAGCATCTAGGAGCAGTTTCTTATGCCATCCTTCATAGGTGATGAGTGACCTCAGTGTGTTGTACTCTTCTAATAATAAAAGTGAAAGTGTACTCAAGCCTCCAAGTTAATGGGGATTTCCCTTTAACTAAATCATTAGATCTGCTGCATTTGGGACTCTTGGTGTCCCATATTTAAAAGTGAGCCCTGAAGTAAATGGGGTAGTACTTGCGCTAACTTGGTTTTGCAACAGCACTCTGGGTGGAGCAATATTCAAAGGCCCCTGGAATTCGGCCCAAATCCAGCAGCACAAAGGCACTATCCATAATGCTGTACCAATACAAATGAGGGTGTGCTTTGTGCATACTGGTGCAGTGGTATATTCAAAGGTTTGTAGTGGCGCTAACTAGCCCCTAGAGCAGCACTGTTTACTGCTGCCAAGAACCAGTATTGTGCTGCCAAAAATGCTTATTGTGCTTCCAAGGCCATGCCCCCTACCTCTGAGGGCAGGACAGCTGTACTGAAGCCACCTGCCACTGTGTTCAAGTATTCCACCCATCCCTAATCACCCATTCTGCATTTTTTGCCCATATCATGGGCAGTAAAACAATCCTCCAATCCCCCATTCTGCATGTTATATCCATATCCCTAGTGTCTAGAGCACCCCTGATCACCCATCCCCTTTCAGCCATCTGTGCACCAGTCCAAGTGCGCCCATCAGTAGGGCACAAAATTTCAAAATTCACTGCCCCTTCCCCATGGTCCGCTCCCCTGGAGTTAGAATATTTAGTTAGGGATGTGTGTGAGGGGTGCAGCCCCCTGCATTAAAAGTGGGAGCTGAAATAAAATCCCATGTGCCCTAATGATGGGCTCACTCAGATGGGTGCATTCCGATGGTGGAACCCACCCATCCTACATGTTATATCCATATCCTGTCATTTAGTGCCCCCACCCCCATTCACCTATTCTGTATGTTATATTCATATCCTTGGCATCTAATGGCCTGTCCCCATCACCCATCCTGTATTTTTTGTCCATATCCCTGGTATTCTAGTGGCCCCTTGACTGATTGCCAACTCCCCACCTGCCCACCTATATAGGACCCCTGCCCAACACTCCCCTTCACCCTGATCACCCATTACCTGTATAATGCCAGCATAGTAGCAAACAGCAGAATGCTCCACTGTCCTCCTTGGCTGGCCGCTGTCTGATAGTCACACAGGAATATCACATACACTCCGTGACTGTCAACCAGTGGCCAGGTGAGGAGGTGAGTGGAGGACAGTGCTGGTCACCACTCTGCTCCCGTAGTACAGGTGATGGGTGACCAGAGTGAGGGGGATGTGGGACAGAGTCCTATGGGAGTAGACGGGTGTGGGTTTGGTGATTGATCAGGGGGCATAGACTACCAGGGATATGGATAAAGAATGTAGGATGGGAGATGGGGGGGGCACTAGACCCCAAGGATAAGGATATAACATGCAGGATGGGTGATTGGGGTGGACCACTAGACTACCAGGAATCTTGTACCAGTCAGTGATAGGGTTCTGCTGTGCCCATGTAAATGAATTCATAAGAGGTATGCAAATGACCCTTAGAGCCTTGCATACCCAATGAGCCCACTTATATGGTCAGGCTGAATATGGATCACAGGAGCCCTGGTGCTATCCCATTTTGAGCAGTACTATTTCTAGTGGGCCATATGCGGCAGTGTTCCTTGTCAGTGCAGCACAGATCCACTTAGTACTGCACTGACATGGCCTAATATTCATTCAGTTAACACATCACATCAGCATGCACTTACTGGCTGAATGTCACTCATAGTCAGCCATATGCTATTGCAAGTGCAGCACAACATACTGTGCTGTGCTGTGGCCAGCACTGACTATGGGGGCACTAGTCTCTAGTTTGATTAACAGCCAGCACTGAATATGGTGGCACTGGTCCCAAGTTTGATTAACAGTAAGAACACGCAAGGTAAGTTTTTCCAGCAAAGGATAAATTTCATAGCCGCAGAGATGGATGCTCTTCTCCCACAGAGAGGTGATTTGGAAAATTACAGCTGCAGTATAGCAAATGATTTACCTCACCTGTGATCTGGTTCCCAAGAGAGTCCCCTAAGTGGTGGCTAGAGGGCTTCCATTTTTGGGGACCCTAATTCCTCGGTAGAGAATAGCCCTCCCAGGCCAGGGTCATCTGGCAAAGCTCTAATAGAGGGCAAATTCTTCGGTTGGATCTGCTCCTTTCATGGATTGTAGTTAAGAACTGCTCCTTGGAAACAGATGATTGCTCCTTTGCTGCCAGTTAATTTAAAGGGAGGTAGTGAGAGAACTTCCATACAAGCGGTGCTGTACAAACCTTTTTAGTTTGAAAATCTGCCAGAGTGGGAGACTGGTGTTTTTCAGTGGACATTTATGACTTATGCTTGTTGGGGGTGAGATTCCCAACAAAGCAGATTAACAGTTTGATTAAAGTCTGAACTTGTTTTGCATATATTTTTTATCTTCAGCCTGACATAAGAGGGAGTTTTTCTATAATTTTTTTGAGGGTTTATTTTTATTTAGGGTGGGATTATTGGGGTTTTTATTTATTGTGGGTGGGTAATAGTTTATTTTGGGAACTGTGAGCTGGAGATTTGGCTCTCATCAGCATGTGTTTGCAGGTTGCTCTCCCTGTTAGGCACTACTCCCCTTCCGAGCTCTGGGACCTATGCCCTTTTACCTCTCCTCTATTGTCTGCAGCAGTCTGTGGCCTCTGCAGGGCACTGGGGATAGTGGGTAGAAGGTGGAGGTGTGGGGGCCCTGGACTGGGGAGGGGAGCGGAGTGGCTGTATTGTGGTAGTGAGCGCCAGGAGATGCTGTGGGGCAAAATGGAATCCTGAACAAAGTTTGCCTTGTCTGGTGCTCATACTCAAGGGCTCTACGTTAAGTGAGCAGGTTGCTTGGTCGGCCCCGGTATCTCATCTGACTCGCACAGTGTTGTGCAATGCCAGATCTATTAAAAACAAGATGGTTACCAGCCCGGTGGCTCTGAGGGTTGAGGCGCTGGATGCCACACCTAGCACCACACCAGTGACCCAGGTTCGGGAACAGACTCGGGTCGCTGGGGATTGGAGGGGGGAGGAGGATTAAGGATCCCAATGGATGCTCTCCTCCTCCAGGGGTGGGATCCTGGGGTGTCTTGCAAACCCGACACACTAGTGCCGGTGGAAGCACGGGCATCGGGGTACAGGCAGCTCTTCAAGAGTCAGGGAAGGGAGGACGATGTGGGCATTTGACTGTGGCATGTGTTAGCATGCCACAGGACTGGATATTTGTCCTATGTGCTGACACCCTCAGGGGAAGGAGGGATTAAAGGGAGAAAACATAAAGATGCCCCCTCTTGGGCCAAGATGACGACCAATACACCTTGGCTTGCCTAGCCACAGGACAGACCCCATTGAGCTGGCATTCCAAGGAGAAGGAGTAAGACAGGAGGGGTAAGGAGTAAGCCTGGCACTCTAGGGGCAGATTCTGTGGGAGGGACCCGTAGGGATGATCAGAAGTCTGAAGGAGTGGGACGAGGGGGAGGGGATAAAAAGGAAAGTGTAAAAAAAAATTAAAAAAAAGCAAGACGGCTATTATATCAATTCTTGTTGGGCCAGCAGACCTGGCTTGCATCACAGAGACCTGGCTGGATGAGAATACTGGCCCTATTTTGGTGGCAGCAATTCCGGCCATGTTCTCGGTGATACACCATGCAAAATTGGATCACAGGGGTGGGAGGGTAGCAATTTGTTCTAAATCAGAACTGAACCTTGTAGATGTGCCAGTTGAGGGAGTCAGATCCTTCGAGTGTGCCATGGTCACAGGTGTGGGGTGTAGGATCATTCTCGTTTACCATCCTCTCGGAGGGGAGAAGTTGTTCCTACAGGAAGTCGTGGACTTCATTGTCGACATGGTATTGGAGTCCCCCAGACTGATGGTTTTGGGTGACTTCAATGCCTGGGTCGATGATGAACTCTTGCCATTTGGTCAGGACTTCCTTCGACTTATGTCTTCGTTGAGCTTCACACAGATGGTTGCCTCTGTGACTCACAGTAAAGGTCACTCATTGGATCTGATTTTCCTCCTGGGGATGGAGACCTCCGACTTGGTGGTGGAACCAGTTGGATGGTCCAATCACCACATTATAAGGTTCAATCTCCTTGCTCCCCCTATAGACCTGCCCCTGTGGAGATGGTCTGATACTGCCCTTTGCGGGGAGTAACCCTAGGAGGTCTCTTGGTGGAACTGGACCTATTGGGATTACTGAGTGTAAGCGAGGGCCCTGAGAACCTTCTACAAGCCTATAATTGGGCTGTGGTGGGGGCTTTGGACACCTTGGTTCCTGTCTGCATTCACCCCCTCAACGTTCACCCTCAGTCCCCTTGATTTGATGGGGTCTTGATGGAGCTGAGGCGAGAGGGGTGAAGGTTAGAACACAGCTGGCAGAGATCCATCCAGGATGCTGACAGACTTAGACTGATGGAACATTATAGAGACTATTATTTGGCAATCTCCTGTAAGATGACAAAATTCCTGTCCAGAGGGATTGCTGCAGCTCAGAATCGACCAGCTCAGCTCTTTCAAACTGTGGACAGACTGTGCAATCCTGTCTGTCTGTCTGTAAGTTCAGAGAGTGTTTTCTCATGAAAAGTATGAGGAGTTTGCTCACTTCTTTGCTGATAAGGTTGCCAACATCAGGTCTGAGATCTGCTTAGCTCGCTCTGTTGGGGGGGGGATGGTGGTTGGTGGGATGTCGCTATGCCTCAGTTTTGTTGGATGGAGTTTGAATGGCCGGACATTGTGGATGTCATGCGGATTCGCAGGGGTATGCGCCCAACTTGCTGTAGTTTGGACCTGGGCCCCACTGGCCTTTTATTAGGCTGTATTGATGTCATCGGCCCAGTCCTTGCGGAGATAGTCTGGTGTTCACTGGAGATTGGTAAGTTTCCTTGCTCCCTGAAGGAAGTGGTGGTAACTCCCCTTCTCAAGAAATCTTTGCTTGACCCAGACTACCCCGCTAACTACAGACCAGTCTCTAATCTTCCCTTTGTGGAGAAGGTTATTGAGAAAGTCATGGCACTACAGTTGGAGAACCATTTTATCATCCAAGACATTTATGATCCTCTCCAGTCTGGTTTTCATAAAAGCCATAACACCAAGATCACTCTGGTTTGGGAACTCAAAGATCTCCTGATTGCGACAGATCAGAAATGCTGTACCATCCTGGTATTTCTAGATCTCTCCTCAGCCTTTGATACCATGGACCATGGGGTGCTGCTGAAATGCCTGCATGTCATCTGTGGCCTGTCTGGTATGGTCCTCAGATGGTTCCATTCTTTCCTCACTTGCAGATCACAGGGAGTGGTCTCAGGGATTTATTCTCTCTGCCTTGTAGGGTGCCACAGGGTTCTGTGCTATCCCCCATGTTGTTTGTGGTGTATATGCTGCCATTAGGAGACATTGTGAGGTGGTATGGGCTGGGGTTTCACTGTTATGCAGATGATACACAGCTCTACCTGTCCTTTGTGCCTGACCAGGATAGTGCATTCTCAGGGTCCGATTCTCAAAGGGGCCTACATCTGGTGCAAGCTGCGGCAAACAGCAGCTTGTGCCAAAGTCCTCTGTGCCAGAGACCCTGCACCTGATTCACATACAGAAGGGGTACTGGTGCCTAAGTCCCCATGCCTGCTGCAACCCTGCCCTTGCGGTGAACATGTGATGCATGGACAAGGGTTGCCGCAGGCCCTTTGTGGCACTGCAGCCCAGTGTGCCCCACACCTATGGGACCCATTCTGCATGGCGGGCATACTGCACGCAGGACAGACTACTGCACATGCAGTCCAGTCTGGACCGTGGAGGTGTGTGAAGGGCATCGCCAGTCCCTCGCTCTGCCTGGAGCTGGGGGGTGATGGGGGCACTACTGGCAGGTGTCGGGGGTTGGAGGGCACTGGACCACCAATGTGGGAGTGCACTGTATGCCAATGATGGCATCATCAGGGGTCTGGTGGGGGGTTCACACCCTGACTGCTGTTGTGGGGCACATCAGGGATTGGGGTGTGGGTACCCACATGACTATGCACCCAACGATGCACATGGGGCAGCAGTTTCTAAGTCCCCTTATGCCAACCCAGGCTGGTCTATGGGGATTTAGTTTCTACTTCTCTAGGCACTGTCTGTGAATCCCTTCTCTGGGCTGTGGCTGCTTGTGTCTAGCACAGAGCACCCTTGCACCTTGTCACAGCCTGCTACTGGATTCAAGGGTGGCACAGGACCTGTTTGGGGCAGGCAGCCCCTGGTCAATGCAGGCCACCTTTGTGAATTGCATGGAGGTAGCCCTGGATGCAAGGTGCACCTTGCACCATATCCGTTTGGTGCAGTACCTTGCGTCAGATGCACGGCTTTGAGAATTGGGCCCTCAGTGTTTAACAACTATCTTACAGAAATCCAGGATTTGAAGAATACTAGTTGGCTAAAACTGAATTCTGACAAGACTGAGCTGTTGGTGGTGGATTTTGGTTACCGGATAGAGGGATCGTTGATGAGATGCCCCTCAGGGCTTTGGCTTGGGGGTATCCAGTTGCTGGCCTCTGAATGTGTGTAAATCTGGGGGTTATACTTGATTACAGTCTGACACTTCATTCTCAGGTGTTGGCTGTGGTTAAGTCCTCTTTTTACCAAAGAGGAATATCACCCGGATCAAACACCTAGTTCTGTCTGGCAACCTTCCAACTCTGATTCACTCCTTTGTGACCTCACGCCTGGACAACTATAACTCCCTGCACCTAGGGCTTCTGGGGGTTGATATCCACTGCTCACAGCTGGTGCAGAATTCTGCGTCCAGGATGCTGTCTGGATCATCTCGATCCAGTCATATTATGCCTGTGCTGTGCGAACTGTACAGGCTGCCAGATCAGTGGTGGATCACCTTCAAGATTGGCCTGCTGACCTGTAAAGCCCTACACGGACAGGGACTGAGCTACCTACAAGATTTCTTGTATCCTTACTGCCCCCTCCGACCACTCCACTCGGCCAATGAGGGATTGCTGGAGATTCTCAGGGTATGATTAAAAACTTCTGGAACAAGGGCATTTTTATTTGAGCCCCAACCATGTGGAATTCTCTGCCTCATCGAATACGAGAGTGCCTGACAGTGGAGAGTCTTAGGACGGCTTTAAAAACATACTTCTTCGAACTCGCTTTTGGAGGTGTTCTTCAACTTATGTCTGACTATTGGAGTTGTGTTTTGTATATTGATGGATGTATTTTAGAATTTTATGGTTTTAATTGTTGTTTTATCAATGTACAGAGCTCTGGTACTTTGTGAAGAACGATTAATAAATAAAGGTTATTATTATTATTATTTAGTTAGTGTATCCCCGACTCAGTAACACAAAAATAACCAGCCCCAAAATTACCCTTCTTGCAGATTTTCAAGTTAACCGCCACTTTCAGAAAGTCATGTTTGGTGGGTGATATGCCATGAAGAGTTGTGGGATGTTGAATGAGCACAGGCTTTGTCGTCTTTTTTCAGCCCACTGATGACAGCATGATGCAAGTGCTTGAGCATATTGATGCACTTGCATGCTGCATCAGTGTGTCTGCTGGTCCAGATGACTCCAGGCTTCCAGGCCTCCACCAAGTGACAGTACTCATGAATCCTCTCCCCAGTGGAGGAAGTTCATCCTTGGATGCTCAACCCTGCTTCACCCAACTGGCCCCCAAGTGAACCTGGTCCATTCACAACCCCAGGTCATTAGTGTGGCAGGAAATAAGGTGTCCAGCACTTTAGCCCTCGATGCCACGAGGCTGACAGGCATGATCATCTTGAAAGAGAACTAGGCTGAACCTGACAGTAATTTCTAACAGTAGAATAAATACTTGTTTGCTTGTTTGTTTGCATGTTTGTTTATTTATTTATGACTTTGATAACCAGGTAGATGCACTGATCCAGAGGACCGTTTACAGGTATGACCTGGGCCAAAAGGCATGAGTAGGAACTAACATAAAATATCTAGTGGATAACAAACAGATCTTGCACAAAATAGTACAAAATAATCAATAGGTGGGTACAAAGAAACATAACAGTTTGGTAGTAAAATAACATAAAAGATGAGATAAATAGTGATTCTAAAGCAGGTGGACATGGGTATACAAAGGGTATATGAGTAGAACTACCATCAGACTAGCTACCAGATAGACCACCCTCACCTACAGGAGAGGGTTCTCATGGAGGCTTTGTAACAGCAAGAACAGAAAGGACAGAGAGAAACAAAGTTAACAAAATGGGAACAAGATGGAAAGATGGAAGGGGGAGCTAATGGGCAGGGCAGTTGCAGTTATATTTGTAAAGGAGCCAAAATTTGAGGTTGTGTTTAAAATGACAATGAGTGTGAGAAGATCAAAGTGGGGCAGACAGACCATTCCGCAGAGAGGGGTCCACAACTGAGAGAGCTTTCCCAACCATGTTGGTGGCAGTTCTGGGTACCACAAGCGTGGGAACAGCAGAGGAGAGGAGGTTCCTAGTCGGGATTTTGAAATTGAAGAGGGCAGAAAGAGAAGAGGTATTAGAGCTTCTAAGGGTGGCATCCATGAGATAGCCGAGGATATAGTCAAAGCGCCCTTGCAAAGAGAGCCAACCTAGGGAGTGGTACAGGTCACAGTGGACAGTTTAATAAGGAGCTGATAGGGCAAAGCAACAAGCATTGTTACAAGCTACCGAGAGTCTAACCTAAAGGGTGGTTGAGACTTTTAAGTAGATGGAAAAGCAATAGTCAAAGATAGGGAGAAGATTACCCATGACAATAGAAAGACGGTCCTCCTTGGTAAGATAGGTCTTTAGATGATATGCAGCACCCAGTTTCTGATTAACCCTGCAGACAATGTGATTTATGTGTTGTTAAAGGAGAGACAGGGTTGAATAGTACCCCCAGAAACTTAGAAGAGATGTTTTCAAGGACAGGGCCATCAGGGGGGTAGATGAAGAAAGAGCAGTTGGTTTTGAGGGTTTTGGTGAGGTACGGTATCAAACCAAACATTGTAGTTTTGTTGTTTTTAGCATTGACCAGCAGTAAATTAGATGAGAACCAGTTAGAAGTAGCACAGTAGTTCTGTGTGAGGACAAAGGATATACATGGGAGGGACTTGGCACTGTGGAAAATAACAAGATCATCCACATAGAGTAAGAAGTTGCAGGTTAAGCTGTCAGAGGAGAGGGAGTTGACAAATATAGAGAAGAGCAGGGGGCCAAGGATGGAGCCCTGGGGAACTCCCATGGAGACCAGTAGTGGGGGGAAGTGGTAGTACCAATACAGACAGATTGGTTTTGGAGCTACCTCTCCAGACGCTCCCAATCAGTGGTCTCTGTGGAGCAGCCAAGCAGAGATAACTTAGAGAGGAGGAGTGAGTGGTTAACCATATCAAATGCTCTAGATAAGTCCACAAAGACGGCACCAGTGGTGCATCCCCTGTCCATGTTAGAGAGAGGAATCTAGTCAGTAAAGAGAGGCAAGGCAGTTGATGTACTATGATGTTTGTGGAAGCAATGCTGCTGGCTACATAGGAGGTCATAATTAGTTAAGTAATCAGATTGTTGGAAATGGAGGACCCTTTCAATGAGTTTACTTAGGTGGGGCAGGATGGATATGGGCCAGTAGTTGTCAGAGGAGTAGGGGTCCCCAGCTTTAAAGATAGGGACCACTCTAGCAGACTTCCAGGAGTCAGGCATGGTGGAGGCAGACAGTGCGAGATTAAAGACAAAGGTGAGAGGCATTGATATCAGAGAGGTGAAAAGTTTCAAAAAGACAGAGGAAAGGCTGTCAGAACCAGGGCTTCCTCTATTAGGAAACCTGTTTAAAAGGTTATAGGTATCACTAGGGGATATGGTCTTAAAGAAAAAAGGGGGGCGAGTGAGGGGATCGCTAGGGAGGGAGTTTGATGGTGAGGTGGAGGTGTGGGTTTCTGGGGTAGTGGACACACAAGAGGGAGGAGAGGTCATAAGAGGAGTGGAGGGAAAGGATGAGTTGTTTGTGCTGGCATCCAGGTATGAAGGATGACTGACTGGGAGTTTTGGAAGGAGGGACGACAGATATGTAAACTTGGTGTTAAAAGCTTTGGCAACTGCCAAAGGGTCAGTCAGGGGCCCAGAAGGGGTTCTCAGGTGAATGTTTGGGCTATGTGTGCGGGGGTTCAAGAGAGAGCTAACAGATTCCCAGCATTTTCTAGGATTGCCCAGGTTATTTCTCTGGATCTTGTGAAAGTAATCCCTTTTTGCGGATCTAGTCATGTGCTTACATTTATTGCGAAGGTACCTGTACTCATTCCACAGGGCAGGGGAGAGGGCCGATTTGTAGACAGCCCACTTTTTGTCCCTCAGCTTCATGAGGGTCAGGAGTTCCTTAGTTAACCAATGTGTGCACCCTCCTCTTACATGACAAGTAGTGATGGGGAAATGGTGATCCTGGACAACCAGAAGGGCATTGGTAAAGTAAATGACAGCTAGTGACATGTCTGAGACAGCAGAGAAGTTCTGCGAGTTTATGGCCCTAATGTTTTCAAAGAGGTGGGAGGTGTTGGGCAGTTAAAGTTACGAGAGGAAAGGTACTTGGGTGGTGTGCGTGAGGCCTTGGAAGACCAGATGGCATAGGTAGGGGAGTGATCACTAATGGAGTCAGACCGCTTGCTGGTAAGGATGGCCTTATCACCTCTATTAGTGATCACCCAGTCAAGGAGTGTGTGGTGAGAGGTACTGTGGTTTAAGCAGGTAAGGAGAGTAATGAGTTGCACCAGATTGTGCTGTTTTAGAAGGCTGGCATAATTGGGTTCTCAAGCACTAAGACAGTTGAGGTTTTAGTCCCCAAGCAGGATGGATTCCCTGGGTAGGGAGTAAGATCTGAAACCAGTTAAGAGGCTGCACAGACCCTCTACATCCCCATCAGGAAGTTTGCAGCAGCAGCCTAGGAAATGTGTTTTTGTCAATCCCAGGGTAACCTCAACAATGAGCCAGTTACTAGTGGAGGCGTTGTCAGAACATAGGGTAATAGTGGTAGAGAGTGGTTCTCTAACAAATATGGCTGCGCCTCCTCCCTTTTTTTTGCCAGTATGGTCTTTGCACAGCAGGGAGTATCCAGCCAGCTGGAACATGGCATCAGAGTGCTGTGGCTTTAGCCAGGTTTCAGTGAGGCAGAGGATATTGGGATTATAAAGTGAGACCCAGGTCTCAATTTCAGGATGTTTAGCAGGTAGACTGCAGGCATTCATACAGTGTATGGGCAATACTGGTTCCAATTTTATTATTTGTTCATCTATGCAAGCCTTTCAGCATTCTCTGTGGATGTTTCTGATATATACTCTTACCATTTTAGAACTGTATGATGTATTTTACAGCCTTTTAAGTCACAAAGTTATATAGTATACTGCGGATGCTTTGTGCCCACAATGGAACAACTGATCAAGGACATAAATTACATCTTACAGTTCCAAAAGGGTGCTTACTATCTGCTTCTAAATCAGAAACTGCTACTAGGATAATTAAATAACCTGCAGAGATGGAACAGTAACAGAATTAGAACTGGCATTTAAAAATTAGCCTCTGCAGGGTAAAAGCTAATAGGTTAAGCACAGTTGTTCTTTAAGGAGGATATCCCAGAAGAATGGGAGTAGGCTGCAGGACTAGTTGTAGTACAGTGCACCAAGCTTAGGGCAGAGTGTCTTATACATGGAAGTGATGAGGGTGGTTAAACTGAGGCTTTGGTCCAGCCACACAGCAAGTGACTTGAAACAGGGTACCACTTTGAATGGATCGCCATCCAGGGTCAGGGACATGTTGGAGCCTTCCTAGACTCTACCTATTTCCAAAAGTCAGAGAGATCAGGCCCCATATTCAGAGTAAGCTGGATGCATGCACAAATCCATGTGCTGCAAAAAAAAACTGGGATGGCCAGCTCTGACGGGATTTTCAAACAGAATGCATAATCAGAACAGATCACACATTAGAAACATAGAAACATAGAAATTGATAGCAGATAAGGGCTGCCAGGCCCATCTAGTCTGCCCGTACACATACCCCATTCTAAATGCTGCTGACCCTCTTGATCCTCAGCAGCTGCCTCTGCTTCCCCGGTTCCCTTGTGTCTATCCCATGCATGCTTAAAACCCTCCACATACTTGCCCCCACCATCTACTGGGGCAGGCTATTCCAAGCCTCCAGCACCTGTATTCTGTTTGAATACTGGACCCTAAATGTGTGGCACATAGCAGGTGGCTACCATGTTTGGTGCAACACATCCATGGTTTAGGACTGAAGAGCATCAATAGGGGAATGTGTGGTGCCTACCAGATGCTCCATTTCCCCCAAGGGTGATATTCAGCTAAATTATGCTAATGAGCCCATTGGGCATGCATTGAGGAAAGGGGCCTCATGCATTCCCATTATGGGCTCATTAGCATGGCTGCATCAGTCTATATGTGTGCCAGGCCAGAACCCCCATCCCCAATCTATGTCTGTAGTTAAGGTACATCCTAGCCATTCCCTGGTAGTCTACTGGTTCCCCCTCTGCAGCCCTGAGCACCATAACATATAAAAACTCCCCAAGCCTCTGTTCCATAGTGTAGGATCCCCCTTCCCACCCCAAACACTGAGTGTCATGTATAATGAAAGATCCCTGTTTCCACAGTGTAGGGACCCCCGCTCCCCAGTCCCGATCACTGTATGTAACAGTATAAGAAACCACATCCCATTGCCATAATGTAGTGTTCCCCACCCCGGTAGACAGTAATCCCCCTCCCCACACACCCCCAACCTGACCTCAGCTGGCAACTGGCACAGCTCTCCACAACCTGCCATAGTCAGCCACTAACTGAGTGGTACCCAAGCACGTACAAAACACTGTACGCACTCATTGGTTGGCGACAAACAATGAGTGCGTACTATGTACTTTACGTGCTTGGGTACCACTCAGTCAGTGGCTGGCCATGGCAGGGTGTGGAGGGCTATGCAACTCACCAGCACAGGTTGGGTTTGGGGAGTTGTGAGGAGGGAGGTTACTGCCTACTGAGGTGGGGGCATGGGGGACACTATACTATAGCAATGGGATGTGGTTTCTTATGCTATTACATACAGTGATCAAGGCTGAGTGGGAGGGTCCCTACACTATAGAAAAAGGAATCTTTATATTTATGACTCTCTGTGTTCAGTGAAGGGAGGGGGGACCCTGCACTATGGAAACAGGGATCTTTTATTATACATGACACTGTGTGATCAGAGTAGAGAGGGGGGACTCTACACTATGGAAAAGGTTATCTTTTGTTATATATGACACTTTGTAATCAGGGTGGGAAGGGGGGACCCTACAATATGGAAATGGGGATCTTTTATTATAAATGACAATCTGTGATTGGGGTGGGGGACCCTACACTATGGGACAAGGGCTTGGGGAGTTTTGTATATTTGAGTGTTCAAGGCCGAGGAGGGGGGACCACTAGACTACCAGGGAATAGACAGCATTTACCTAAACTACAGACATGGATCAGTGCTGGGGGAGGTCATGTGATTGGCCCTGGGCTGTGCATAGGGCGTTACCCTGCCACTCACAAAGTTAGGATAGGGTTTGGCTGGCTTATCTTTGCACCAGTGCATCCGGCTGTGTCTTTCCCAGGGGACTTTTCAATATTGCGATGTGTGGAATATGCATGCCCACATCACAATATTCTGTGCAGCAGCACAGTTGGGTTTGCATGGCACATCGGGGGATTCTGAATATTGTCATGCCCCCAACAGCCCTCGAGAATCCAAAGATGCAAGGGCACATCAAGGGATGTGCCATACATCTCCTTTGAATATGTGGGACATCATTTTTTGGCATTGAGTAAAAGCTGGTTTGTCCATAGGGTTTAACTGTGCTAGTATAGCTCAGTATGAGAAGGCCACCACTGGAGTAAGAAGGGAACCATGATTGCTACTAATGTCATTCTACTGTCTGTCAATGCAGTAGACTGTGGGGGAGGGATCAACAGAAGAGGAGGACTAAGACTTGTTCAAATAAAAGGTATGTGTTGTTTGAAACTAACTATATAGGTAAGGGAGTGACAAAATTACATTATTTAAAATGTTATTTGTTTGGTAAATGTGGGGGTGCAGCATTTCTATGTTACTTGGAGATGGGCTAGATCCTTCAGAGCCCTCTGGCAACAAATGTTTTACAGCCCCCTCCTTCTCATTTAGGTTAAGGGGAAATGAAGATGATAGGGATAATTTGGGAGGGATGTGGTGGTCTGACATATTGGGAAGGGGGAAATGCTCTATGATATGGATTCAGTGGATAATATACAGTTATGGTATAACCAGCAGAACAGTCAAAATATCTGCTGAGTAAATAACGAACAGTTCACACATGATTGGGTATTACTGATTTTAACAGTCTAAACAGACTTAAACCTGCACAGGGTAATTTAGCAAAACATTCTAGTAAGACAGGCAATCATTCAGATATTTAAATGAGCATAAACAATTATATGACTCAGTGCCTACCAGTCACATGATGTCCATATTTGCTTCCACATATTCACTTTGATCTAGATATCTATACATGGATGAAACTATTTCACACAGGTGTATTTCCAGAAGGAAATAAAAGCTTTAAAGTAATGCTTACTGAAGACTTTGCCTATGAAGACATTTGGTCCAGAACATTATCATGGGGACATATTAAATAAGAAATCTGCATATATATATCTAACAAGCCAATCCATTTTTTTTACTTTCTTTCCCAGTGCTCTAGTGCAGAGAAAAGGATACTGAAATGTTCTCCTATGAACCATACAATAATGCTAGTAAAGTGGAAAATGAAACTCCCTGAAGCTTTTCAGTTTCAAATTAAGATAACAGGTGAATGTAGGAAAAGGTTATATGCCTCTGGACATTACAGGAAAGCTATATTTAGGCTATTAACTGCTGGATAGAAAATGTGTTCATTAATGAATGTTTGAGTTCACTAAGCACCTTCTAAATCTAATGATTCTTTGCAAACAGTTTTTCAACTAAGTCCACTATTGTGGTTCATCCAGGCAATGAAATATTTTATAACACGGTAAACATAAGGTTTTAAAAAATAACATTGAAATATATTATCTCAGGCTTAGTCTCAGAAAAGAGGATGTGCTCTGTCTCACAGTGGCCTATAAAGTAGGGGTAGAAAACAGTAGAAAATTGTTGTTTTAGTTCTATCATGCTCATGTTAGCAAAATTACAATAGAAACTGGTATATAAAAAACTGGTAGAACAGCTTGAGATGCACTGATTATTTACCCCCAAAACAAATAGTTTCTGAAAGGGTTACTGGACATAGATTGCTTGGTCATGCCCACAAATTATGTAATCTGCAGGAAAGATGCTGGAAATGTGGTGGGTGCATTTTTCTTGTACTCGATCAAGGCCTCCAGGCTGGTCAGTTATTAGTTTTTCTTAAAGAAACTGACTGATATGAGAGCTGTGCCTAATATAATAGTTTGGTCCAGTAGCTGCTTACAAAGGAGAACTCAGCAGGTTTGAACTGCGCAACCTTTATCAAATAAGGTTGACGTCAGGAGTGATATCCCTTAAAGATATATTCTGGGGCCATGTTGTGAACCATTTTTTATATTAATAATATGACAGATAATTTGAATACAGTAATGGCCCTATTATATGTGGATGATATAATTCTATATAATAGTTCAACGATCATACAGGAGGTTAAACAGACCATTGCCAATGTTTTTGCAAATTTGCAAAATGGTTAGAAAATAATCAATTAATAAAAAAAATAAAATTACAGTGGTTAATACATAGGGAAGATCTAAAGTAAGCCAGAGTAGTTTACAAATGAAACAGAAGAATTAGGAACACATTGAGGAGGTTATTAAATTTAAATACCTCGTGATATGGGACGATCCCAATTTGAATTTTGAATAGCATACTGATGAAGTGGCTAGGATAACTTTGACTAAATTGGATATGTTGTACAGGAAAATACAATGCTTGAATATGGCAGATAAAGGATTGATCAGGTTTCCTATTGCCTGTCATAAATTAGGGAATTTTGAATAGACCTGGAGTCAAAAACAACTTTATCAAAGAAAGATGTTCTGTCAGATAGGATAGATACATTTGTTTTGATGGCTGTAACCATGGCTGAGGCAGTATAACTTGCACGATTTTTTTAGCAAAATTTCATGGTGTCTGCATGGTGAAAATTCAGTATTTCACTAAACTGAATGAAAGTTCAAAAGAATTGTAGTACATGGAAAACATTTACACTTTAATTGCTTTGATTTGCTAAAAAAAAACGCACAAAAATGTCTGGTTATTAAAAACATAATTCAGACATATAAACAACTTTCTTACTGTACAAATTATACAAAATATGCTAGATCTGCTGCAGCAAGGAATAAACTTTCAAGTTTTCTGCCTTGATGCTGCATCTGTTAATAGTCAGCATGGATCCATAACGGGAGAATGAGCACTTTACACTAGCGGTGTGTACTGGGATGGACAGACAACTCAAGACGATGTTAGTTAGATTAGGGAATCTGTCCTTACAAGAGAACCAGAACTGTACAATGTCTTTTTTGCTGTTGCTGAGTTTATCGCACTGAACTTCTTTAATGTAGGATCACAGTTCAACTCTTGCTCGCAAGTTCTCTTCAAACATCAGGATATTGGAGCATATCTCCTCCTCAGATGCTGCCATGGTAGAAAGGTGGGTGGGGTCGAATATGTGGACAGTTGAGAAGAATTTGGCAGCAGACTGATGAAACCTGCCCATCCCTGACATCTAGTTTTGAATTTTTAGGGCACAGGCAGACATTGTGGTTTAAGTGATTGTGGTTTCTGCTTTTACTTCTAAAAAATGTGGCAGTGTAATTTTTATGCCAGATGTCACCAAGCATGTTCTGTAGGTGTGCAGAGCAAGTGACATGGACACTATTCAGCAAAACATGTTTTAAACTTGACTCCCAACACTTGTTCATATACAGTGCATTATCTGTTATGAAAGCAGCAACGTTAGTATATGAAATATTAAACTTCTGCAGGCAGTTTAAGATAGGTTGTGACACAGTCTTGTAATTGGTAGCCTGTAAAATGATGCAGTCCTGCAATATTGGCTCTAATTTAGTTTCAGTGTTAATTTCACCAACTGCAGAATGAATTGACTGATTTGATGGCACATCTACAACATTTAAAATATATCTGTCCTGTACTTCTGTGGTCTAATCACAAATTATTGACACCGACACTGCTTCTGAGACCCTTTTTTAATGTCTGAAATATGGTATGAAAAAAACTTTTGGCAAATACTCAGTTTGTAACCACTGCGATGTAGGAATGACAGCAACAGATTTAAGATTCTCTTCTAGATAATTGTGCAAGGTAGGGTTATCTAATGTGTGCACAGTATGTTAGCAGCTGTAAAAGCTTCCACTAGTGAAAAAAGAGTTGCCTTTCTGGTCTCTTGGTGTGCTGATTTTGTGCAAAAAAGTTTACATACCATGACTTGCTTTTCAGCAACAGCAGAGGCTTTAGCTTCTAGCATTCTTTTCTTTCCTGGTGGATAGAAGTTTCGAGATGTCTGTCACAGAATGCCTTCCACTTGTGATCTATCGCTATATTGCAGGTTGAGCAGAACATAATTTGACCAGAGACACGAAAGATACCCTTTTCATATTGTGACAATCTCTGCTTAGCATGCACATTGCCAGTTTTTGATGCTGGTGAAGGTTTGTTTGGCACAGACATTGTCGTGACATCTAGGAGCCCTCAGTAGTGTGAGGTGCAGTGTCTGGTTTGGAATCTGTGAGTACCAGGTGGTGATTAAATAATTGATCCCACATTAATGATTTTGTTGGCCCCAGTTAGAGTTTTAATTAGGAACAGGTCACTGTTTATTGACTGCTAATTGAAAACTTTACAGACAAAAGGATGTAGCTAGTAGATGTAGCCAGCAGAGGTGTTAAAGTGTCCATTTGTTTTTTTTCTATGTACAGTAGCAGTATAAAACAGGTAAAACACTTGCTCAAAAAATGAGATTTTAGTAAATTGCATGCTACATTTAAAAAAAAATTGGAATTACACAGACGACTACCAGTTTCGTGGTAATCATGAATTTCATGTGGTCTGCAGTATAATTACTGCCTTAGCCATGACACATCACTGTTTATTGTACAGTATTCTAAATTGGCTTTCACCAGTGTCTAGGTTAGAATAAGAAGTATCCATGGCAATTTTTTAAATATTATAATGTATTTTGCCAAGCTGTTTATATGAATCATTGAAAACAAAGGAAAATTCTTGGTCTTTGAGATTTATTAATCAAATTTCTTTGTTCTAGCCTAGAATGACAATAACAATGCGGCAATCAACATTTTGCTATTCTGACCTAAAAACTTGGAATAAGTTGCCTAATTATTTAAAGGGACAATCTAGTCTTAACATTTAGGTCTCATTTGTCTACAGGTGCCTAGGAAATAGACACAGATGAATTAGGGAAATGTGAATAATATACTATGTATTATGGAATGAAGCTATGTTCATCATGATACAACCTGTTTTAGATCTCAGCCAATTGTTATTTATTGCACTGTGCTAACTGAAGGGTGTTATTTCTTGCCTTCTATAATCATGTGTACATACTATAATGTACCATATTTAATTTATTGTATTTTGGGTTGTACATGTAGTTTGTCTTAAGAAACAGATCATTCCTGAAAATAGACCCTTGTATTCCAAAGAACTCACCTGGTAAACAAAAATAAACTAAACTTAATATATGCATTTTAAAGTTCTAGAGTCATTTCATGATGGAAATTAAATCAAAAGAACGAGGAAAAGACATTGATTTTTTTGCTGCAGGGCCATATATGTAAAGTAAGTCAATAGCTAGCAGAGTGATCAACACTAGTCTCAAAACTATTTTAGATGGTCACAATAATCAATAAAAAAAGTTACAAAGAGATGCTATTCTTTATATCATGGCAGAGTAGGCAATATAATGAAATAATAAAGTGAGGAAAATAGTCTGCATCCATTTCAACAGGGTCTAGGTGCTCAGTTTTCCATTAAGCACAAATACAGTCATAGAAAGAGACAGTCCTTGTAAAATAAAATGAGGAACCACATCAAGCTGTGATTGAGATGAACACTGGAGACTTAAGGTTAATTAGGCTGTTAAAATAAGTCAGAATTTCTACTAACAAAGAAAATCAATTACAAAATCACTAGGAAGAATTTCTTAACTAGATTTAACACAGACAACATGGGGGTGACAACATTTTCTTATGACCGTATGCCTATAATGACTTACATAAGAGAACACCTCATCATAAACATGGACCACCTACACTCCTCACAGATTTAAAAAATATATAGCCATGTTTTCCCACCATCACCCATCTCCTGCTGTTTACACTGTATTATGAAACAGAAAAAGTATCTTCATCAGCATACAGTACTATGTATACCACCACAATTGCAATACAGACCACCAAGTTGCTAGACTCCCAACCACCCAGCTAACTACTGTTTGTGTTGCATTATATAAAGAAATAGGGTCTTCATCAGCATATGCACCACCACAGTTTCAGTCCAGACTACCAAGTTGCTAGACTCCCAACAGTTTTCAAAGATAGATAGATAGATAGATAGATAGATAGATAGATAGATAGATAGATAGATAGATAGATAGATCCACACATACAAATGTGCATGCACACACCCATACAGCAGACTCAGCCATGAGGCAATACTTTGTGACAAGTATGTTGCACTTTTCTGATTGACAAATTAGGATAATTGCCATTGAATTACATTGTGTTCCTGCCACATTCTGCTGCATGTCACTGGCAGAGAATGTTATAAGAGCACTACATCCTGGCTATAATCTGTTTTTCTTTTAGGCTACATTTGCAATCATTTCTGTGTTTGTCTTTTTCTTTTGACTGTTTAATTCTTGTCATAGTTTCTTTTCCCAAGTTCTCAGCTCTGTTTGTTCCTGTTTTTCCTCCCTGGCCTGGTGGTGCACAATGATGCAATCATACATGTGCACCAGCTAACAGTTGATTCCAATTCTGTGGCCCTCCTGCTGCCCTACCACAATGCTTCCATGTGGTCTGGAGTAGGAGCAATGCAACAAAACCCCCTCCCCAGGAGAGGAGCACAGTCCATAGATGCTTAATCATCTCCCACCCTGGCTGACCCCTGGCAATCTGAGTCCATCACCAAACCCAGCTTACTGGGTTGATGGCAGGTGAGGCACCAGTGCTTGATCCATCCATCCATGCCACTGGGCCAGCTCCCCAGCTGGAGGAAATACAAGTAGGCAGCAGCAGTGTGGAGGGCATGGCAGCAGCTACAGAAGATTTGAATTGGGAGCAGCAGATGAATGGCATGCTATGAGAGGAGAAACCTGGAGCACTGATGGGCATGGCTGTTTGATGAGAAATGGATCTGTTTAAGGTTACATGAGGCTGTCTTTAGTGATATTTTTGTTCCATCAGGATAGGGTTTTTGTAGGTCTGAGAGTCATTTCAGGGTGTGCATGGTCTGTGTCTTAATTGGTATGGGAACTGGTGTAATTAGGTAGGTATGTTAATTGATGAGTTAATGGGTTAGTTGATTTGGTTATTATAGTAGCTGTAAGTACTGTAGGCATTAAGATTTTAATTGGTATGGTATATGACTTTAATTGGCAGGGTATACTGAGAAATACATTATGGGACTTTCTAATAGACATGCAGGTAGACAGACAGGCAGATAGATAGATAGATAGATAGATAGATAGATAGATAGATAGATAGATAGATAGATAGACAGACAGACAGAGATATATAGAGATAGATAGGATGCGAGAGAGAAAGATAGACAGACAGACAGACAGACAGACAAAGCAAGTCAGAGTTAAGGGCCTCTGCTGATTCTGCTTTCTGAATTCTCAAGAAATGGCTTCAGCTAAACTTGATCAATTTAGAGCTTGTTGGTAACTGTACATTAATTTCTGAAAGTATATTAATGCTGGGGCTCCTGAATTTCCACTCTAATGTCCAGCTTTAATCTACATTTATCATATATTATTATACATAATGATCTTTCTTTGTCTCATTCTATATACTTTGTCTATTGAGATTTATTTATTGTTTGTTGGTCTGTGTGGCTATTTCATTTCATATACTGTAGTTATAGAAATTGTGATTTTATACTCATCCAGTACGTGGTCCTATATTCTTACAAATTCAAGACACACTGTGTTATACTATTTGTATTGTATTATCACCTTCCATGTTATATGACCAGCTGCACATGGCTGTTGTATTTTTGTCTTAAAAATATCAATTAAAAGTTTAACTGCATAAAAAAGAACCGAGTTAGGTCTCAGATCTTGCTTTGTGCAGGTACTACCAACACACAAGATGTGCACATGGGTGAACTGCGGTGCTTCCGAGTGATGGCTTAAACTACAACTGGAACAAAAAACCAGTACACTAATGCTGTGTCTGAAAATATTATACATTTTTTGACCTCCAACTGATGAAATAAGCCCTGCCCCTCTGAGAAAGAGGCAGTGCACCTCGATGCACTGGAGAACTTGGGTTTTCTTACACCAGTGTGTCTGTGTGTGTCAATTTTCAATACATTTATAATATTTTCAACCACAGCATGAGTGCACAATTTTTCTTTTGTTCCAGTTGCAGTTCTTGCTTTGTGCAGTGCCTGCTGGGCTCTGTGTAAAACAACATAGGGCTTAGCTTGAGTCCTGCAAGAAGCAAGTTAATAGTTAGGTCCTGTTTCACAAAGGGCCCTACTCATTTTCTGCTTTGATCAGGGACCTAAGGGCCCTGTGTGGCACTGGTTAGGATGTACCTCTTGATTTGTGCAGGACATAAAGGGCTTTGTACAAAGCAAGTTAAGAATCAGGGGCCTGATTCTAGTACAGTTATGCCTGGAGTAACAGCACTTGTGCCATGTACAGTGGCGCATGTAGCAACTTACGCCAGCAGTTGCGACATGCGTGATTCTACAAAGTGGCCTGCAGCCACTTGTGCCAAACATCAGTTACGCTCCCAGTTGCACCATAAATCCCCTGCAACATGGCACTAGGGGGTTTATGGCAGCAGTTGTGCCCTATTCCAGAAGGGCAGCAACAAAGTCCCCAATGTTGGGATTCTACAAGAACCCCCAGAGGAGAACCAGCAATGTAACTTACACCAACAATTAGCTGATGTAACATATGGCTGCCCCCTGGGGGTCCTGTAGATCCACCTGCTGACATGCCACCATGTCCACCCCCATGTCAGCATACCCCAGTGGGGCCCTGCAGGGCAGCCCATACCCCATCCCCCCAAAACACCCATTGGCACAAGCTCCACAGGGGGATGGGCAGCCCTGCTGGGTGCCCTTGTGGCAAACTAGGCAGGGGGTGGCAGTTACGTACTGTGGTGCGGCTTGCGACATGCTTGTCAGGTGCGCCTGCAGTTCGGCATACCTGGCCACATGTTGCAAGTCATAGGACTTTGCTGTGGAGACCCTGCCCCTTCTAGAATAGAAATAAGGGTGCTGGGTGGACTGGCATGGCAGGGTGTGGGGGTGGGGGGCCACTAGACTACCAGGGAATTGGGGATTTTTTTTATTAATGATCGAGGGCCACTAGACTACCAGAGAATTGGGGATGTTTATTTATTAATGATTGGGGGGGGCCACTAGATTTCCAGGGAATAGGGGATGTTTCTTTATTTATTAATGATCAGGGGAGCCACTAGACTACAAGGGATTGGGGATGTTTATTTATTTATTAATGACCTGGGGGCCAATAAACTACCAGGGTATTGGAGTCATTTATTTATATTATGATGATGGGGTGGGCACTAAACTACCATGGATTATTATTGCCACATTTGTGGCCAGCGACTCAGGGGTAGGGCATGTGTGGGGGGATGGCAGCACCACCCTGTGGGGCATCTGCCTATGGGTATTTCAGGGGCAGAGGGGTGGGCAACCCTGTGGGGTGCCCTTATGGCAAGCTAGGCAAGGGGTGGCAGTTGCGTACTGTGGTGCGGCTTGCAACATGCTCACCAGGTGTGCCAGCAGTTTGGCATACCTGGCTGCATGTTGCAAGTCACAGAACTTTGCTTTGGATACCCTGCACCTTCTAGAATAGGGTGCAGGATCATTGTCATAGTTGTGGGTGGCACAAGTTGCATTTGGAGGCAACTTGCACCACCTTTCTAGAATCGGGCCCCAGGTCTTTATTCAGGTAGGGCAAATTATGAGCCAGGTCTTGTTTTGTGCATGGTCTGAAGGGCCCTGCATGAAGCACATTATGACTCTACTTTTTCAAATACTGTTTTAAGGATATTAACTTAATTCATACATGCTCTTTAGGATTGTGGTCTGGATTGTGCTTTGGCTTTCAGTTCAGTGGAGTACATGGTATGGTACAAGGTAGAAGGGGAAGTCAATGTTCAAAAAATCATTAACATTAGATTTCCCTTTTCTTTTGATGTGTGAAAAACCCTAACTCATGCATTAATTTAGTTTTTTTGCCATAAAACATATATAGTACCATAGACATACCAAGGGACAGACAGACTGGCAGATATATTGCACTCATTCCATACTTTGACATGTACTACTGCTCTTCTGTTACTTTTATTACCTTTTACTAATTGATTGTATTAATGTGTTGCTCTGTTCCCTTTCCATCTCCCAACAGGATGCATCTGAAAATGAACTGTTATGAGCTCTTGATCCATTCCTAGTAAAACTTTTGAAATCAATCAATCAATCAATACATACATACATAACTAAATAAATAATAAACATTTACTGGCATAATATACTTTACTATAAACACAATCAGCACCTAAATAACGCCAGTTACATTGCGGAAACAGCATCTGTCACAGCTATCAATGATAAACCATGCCTTTAAAAAGTGTCCAAACACAAGTCTCTTAAATTTTCAAGCCCAGTGAATGCCAGAACTTTCATTAAAAAGGCTTTAACAAAAGGGTAGGCCTAGCACAGCCTAAAACCATGGGATTGCATTATAAAAGATTGAAATTCCTGACCCCCCACATAGTGTACACATGTAAACCAAAATACATATACATCATATCATTAAATTTTATAATCAATTTTAAAATAGAACATGTAATTACAGCTTTATGACCTTCTCCAGACAATGACGTCTCTGGGCCTAACACAGGTAATTACCTCTGTGACCCACCAACACGGCCACACCTTGGACTTGGTATTCTCACTGGGGCTTGATGTGACCCACATCAAGACTGATCGGGTCGTTTGATCTGATCACTGCATGGTGGAGTTCTTGTTTGGGCCCCCCCCCACTGAGATGATCTGCTATCGCTCTTTAATGATACTGTCCCCAGAGGGAATTTTGACAGTGGTAGATTTTTCTGGCATTAGTGCTGCATGTGTGATTGGCGTGGGTGAAGTGGTGACAGTTTATAATGGGGCCATTTCCAAGGCACTCCATACCATCACACCGGTCTGTATATGACCCAGGTCTTCTCACTTGAGACCTCCATGGTTTGATAGGGCTCTCAAGAAGATGAAGACCAGGGTAAGAAGTTAGAGCATTGTTGGTTGAGGACCCAGTCCATGGAGGACAGACTGGCCCTGAGAAATCATTACAGTGATTATCAGGGGGCACTCAACTGTAAGAAGGCAGAATTCCTATCCAGGGAGATTGCTGCTGGGAAGAACAGACCAGATCAGCTATTTTGGACAGTAGATAGATTTTCTCATCCAGTCTGTCTACAGCCAAAAAGAACATTTTTAATTGCATTGTGCAAAGAGTTTGCTCTGTTCTCAGACAGGATATCCTCCATTCAGGTAGGGATCTACCCAGCTGAACAGAATTTGTCCCGCAGTGGTTGTCCTGGTCCTAGCAGAGGCACTCTGATTGTTTGGGGGGAGTTTCAGTTGGTTGAGGTGGCTGAGGTGATTGAGGTGATTTTGAAGCTGCAGCCCATGTGCTGTGAACTGGACCCTGGCCCAACCCATCTCCTAGTGGGAGGGGCCAAGGCCATTGGTTCAGTGTTCACCAGGATAGTCCGGTACTCGCTCTTAGAGGGGTGCTTCCCCGATACCTTGAAGGAGGAGTTGGTGAGGCACCTTCTGAAGAAACCATCGCTCTACCCTGATGTCCTGGCGAATTATAGACCTATCTCCAACCTCCCATTTTTAGGGAAGGTTGTTGAGAAAGTAGTGGCTCTGCAGCTTGAGGCACATCTCTCAGCCTTTGACATCTATGAGCCATTCCAGTCTGGTTTCAGAGCTAGGCATAGCATAGAGACAGCACTAGTTTGGGTGCAATATGGCCTCCTCATGGTGAGGGAAAAAGGAGAACAGTAAATTCTCATCCTACTCAGTTTCTCTTCAGTATTTGACACCATGGACCACATTGTGCTATTGGATCACCTTAGAGTGTATGGTGGACTCACCGGAATGGTCATCAAATGGTTTGAGTCCTATCTTTCTGACAGGAGGCAAAGAGTGGTGGTGAGGAATTTCTCCTCCTCCTCCTTGAAGCCCCTGTCATGTTGAGTCCTTCAGGGTTTGATCCTCTCACTGATGCTGATTGTGGTGTACATGCTGCCCCTGGTAGAGCTCATTAGACAATACAATCTGGGTTTCCATTGCTACGCAGATGATACCCGTCTGTATATGTCATTTGCTCCTGGAGCTGAAGGTGCCATTAAGTGCTAAATAAATGTCTGACCAAGATTCAGCACTGGATGTCCTCAAACTGGATGAGGCTGAACCCCAACAAGATGGAGGTGCTGATGATTGAGTCTGGTCGATGGTGTGATGGGGATACCTCTGGAATGGTAAGAGTTTTGATCCTGGGATCCACCCCATTGATGGCTTCCCCAGGGTAAAAAATGTGGGTGTGATCCTTGATGACAGGCTGACTCTGAAAGCCCAGGTGTTGTCTGTCATCAAAAGTGGATTCTATCAATCAATCACTCAATCAAATATTATTTTACCAGGTAGAGCATCATTGAGTTGAACTCATTTTCGAGGTGGGCCTGGGTAAGATTCACAAGATACAACATAATACATCTAAGGAATATCATCAAAGAGATGTTGCCCGAATCAAACCCCTGATTCTGCCAGAAGACTTGCCATCACTAGTACATGCCTTTGTGACTTCCAGGCTGGACTACCGTAATGCTCTGTACTTTGGGGTCAGTGAATGGACCCCCCCGCTAAGTGCAGCTAGTGCAGAACATGGCGGCCAGGCTGCTGGTGGGCCTACCAAAGTCCTGCCATGTGACCTTGGTCCTGCAAGAGCTGCACTGGCTGTCTGTCAGGTGGAGGATAATCTTCAAGGTAGGCTTGCTCACCTAAAAAGCCCTATACAGCCTGGGCCCTTGTTACCTGTCTGTCCTCATTACTCCAGCCATCCTGGTATGTTCCCTCTGCTCCTCCACTGAGGGCCTCCTGGTGATTCTGAGGGCCAGGCTGAAAACCTCGGGAGTTGCTCCTTCGAGGCAGCCCAGCCCTCTGGTTCTCACAACCAAAATCTTTCAGGGAGGCCCCAAAGGTAGAGGAATTCAATGGGGGCCTGAAGATCTATCTTTTTAACAAAGCATTTTTAGATTGCTTTTAAAGTGATTTTATATAAGTTATTGTTTTAGTAGACTTAAGTATTATTGCCATTACCAAAACTTGGTGGGGATCAATCTTCTGTCTGGACTAGAAATATTCCAAATTACAAACTTTATCATAAGGACAGAATAGACAGCAAAGGTGGTGGTGTATGTCTCTTTGTTAGAGAAGATATTTCCGCATATAAAATTCCATCAAACACCCTGACTGAATCAGTATGGATTTCTATTCAACCAATCGACCGTCCCAAAATTAACATAGGAGTGTGCTATAGACCACCGTTGGCAGATATCCAATATACTACTGAATTATTGAACTTAATACCAGAACTATCCCAAAAAATGATATTTTAATCTTTGAGGATTTTAATATGCCTGGTATAGATTGGAATTTGAATATAAGTAATACTAACCATGAAAGGTTATTTATGAATACAATTACTGATTTAGGTTTGGACCAATTGGTAAATCAGCCTACATGTGGCAATAATATACTGGACCTTGTAATTGTAAATGAAGGTTTTAATACATCAGGGACTAACATTATGTCACCAATTGGCAATAGTGATCATAATTCTATATTTGTTAGTACCCAATTACAAACTCTCAAAATTAATAACTTTCAACGCAAGAATTACAATAAAGCAAATTTTACTAGGATCAATCAGGAATTAACACAAATTGATTGGTTCAAATTATTTAAAGATAAAGGAGTAAATGAAATGTATACATGTTTAATAAATATTATTCATTCTCTTGAGGATAAATATATTCCCTTACAGTCAAAATGCAATAAAAAAGGTAAAATTCCTGTCTGGTTCAACAATGCTATTAACAAACAAATTAAAATCAATGAACATTTATTCAAGAAATTCAAGAAATTAAAATCTAATCCTAGTTCATCTTTGAGGGATAAATACAAAACTGCTTTGGCTACACTAAAAAAATCAATCAAATCTGCTAAATTAAAATTTGAGTTTAAATTTGCTCACTCAAAAAATAACCTGAAATCCATATTCTCCTATATTAATGGAAATAGAGTTAATAACAGAAACATAGGACCTCTCTGTAATGATGGGATTACCATAACCGCAAATAAAGATATGTCAGACTATTTCAGTAAGTATTTCTGTTCAGCCTTTGATCAATCAAGAAATCTTGTAACCAATATCAATAGTAATGATTCCTGTATTCCGTTATTTCAGTTAAAAGAAATAAAAAAAGCACTATCTAAAATTAAAAGATCAACTAGTCCAGGACCTGATAATATCGATGCTATATTTCTTCTTGAAACACTTGACTCAATTATTACTCCTCTTCAAATATTATTTAATAAAATCATTATTGTATTGTAAGATACCTGATGCATGGCATACTGCTCTGGTTACACCTATTTACAAAAAAGGGCCAAAGTCTAATGTTCAAAACTATTGCCCAATTAGGTTAACCTCCATTTTGGGGAAAACCATGGAATGATTAATTAAAGGTAAATTGGAAAATGTACTGGAAAAATTGAATATTTATGATTCGTCTCAGCACGGATTCAAATCAGGCTTTTCATGTACAACAAATCTTATATCATTTTACCAACATATTACTAAACTATTGGATAGTAATGTATCTACTGATGTATTTCTGTTAGATTTTAGTAAGGCTTTTGACCGTATATCACATTCCTTATTAATAAACAAACTGCGTAATTTTAAAATCCCATTTCGATTAGTACATTGGATATCAGAATGACTGTTTAATTGCACCCAATCGGTTAGAATAAATGGAGTTCTATCAGCTCTTGGAGTTGTCACAAGTGGGGTCCTGCAGGGGTCCATTTTGGGTCCTGTTCTGTTTAACTTTTTCATTCATGATATGGTCATAAAATCTAATAACTATTTATCAAAATTTGCTGGTGATACAAAACTAGGTGGAAGAGTTGACACCAGAGAAAATTTCAAAACACTTGAACAAGATCTGTATACAATTGAACAATGGGCTAATAAAAACTTAATGCTATTTAACATCAACAAATGTATGATTTTGTATTTCGGTAGGAATAGCCCATCTTACAATCACTATCTAAATAAGCAGCTATTGGGATCATCCAGCTGTGAAAGAAATCTTGGTATTTTAATAAACAAGAAACTGTCATCAGGTGATCATTGTAGTAAAGTGGTTAGATCTGCCAATATTGTAATGAGACACATCAAAAAAAAACATTTATTAGTAAATCAGAACACAATTTAATACAATTATACAGCGCATACATTAGACACCACTTGGATTATGGTTCTCTCTTCTAGAGTCCTTATTTAAAAAATGATATAAATCGTCTTGAACAAATACAAAGAAGACTAACTATATCCATTCTGAGGTTAAAAAATAAGTGTTATGAGACCAGGTTACAACAGACAAGTCTCTATCCACTAACAATGAGAAGAGAAAGGGGAGATTTACTTCTAATGTATAAATTAGTTCATAATTCCAAGTTGTTTAACACATGTGTATTAGCATTTGCTGAAAAAAGAATTGTGGGAAGATTACACACCAAGCAACTAAACGTAGAGTGGGCCAATAATGAAAAATATGATAACTTTTTTTAATATAAGGGTGGCAAAATCTTGGAATTCTTTACCACCAACTGTTGTAGACTCAGTAAATTTTGACACCTTTAACACTAGTCTTGATCTCTGGTTATTAGCCCAGAGATCTGATTAATATCCCACTGTTGAGGGAGGACAATCTATATGGGCCCTGTGCCTTCTTTTGTCCTAATTTTATCCAGTAAATCCAGCAAATATAAATGTACAGTTTATAATGCTTGAACTCTGCTTTTATCTGTAATGGCACCCTAAGCCTCCTGGATTGGGTGCCAAAATATAAATAAAGCCTTAGTTACTTACTTTTAAAACATGGCTATTTAAATACAGACAAGACAAATGAACTGAAGTTACAAGGGTAGGAACTGTCTGTTTTTTTCTTATTCTGTGTTTATGTCAAAAACATCTATGAACTCTAAGGCAGCATTTTTAGATCCATTGATATTGACATGACCTCATCTTTTAACCACGACAAAAGAGAATTTTGAAGAATGTAGCTTGCAAAACAAAACAAAAACTTCTCAGAGACTGCAAGCTCATGTTATAATGTGTCAAAGAATCAATGACTAGTCTTTGCTGAAAACTCATAGCACCACAAATAGAGCATTCCTTTTGAAGTCAGCAAACAGAAGTAGAAAAGCTACTCCAGCACTGCTCAAATATTTTTAATATCTAACAAAAATGAAAAAAAGGCAATTTTTGACTACCCCAATGTACTCCATAAATATGAAAATGAAAAGGTGTAGTTTACTTTTAAAAATATCCATTTAATGGGTCTAATAAAATAATGATTCACTTGCACTTTGGCCCATGGCTTAGTTTCTTATCAGAACCCCTGATGGAGTTATTTTGTCATACTCCACACTCTTACAGTATTTATTACACACACACACACACACACACACACACACACACATATGGGTACACATGTACAGATATATAAACACTATATCTTTCTGTCTACAATTCTCACACCTTTGTTTAGACTCCCCTGCCTAACCCTACAGGCTGGATGGCTGGTCCTAAATATATAAAAGGATGCCCCACCCCAACTGCCCAGCTTCCAAGGAACCCCTTCTCACTCTGCAAATCCTGTCCTGGAAAAACTTAATAACCATTTTGTCACGGCGGACCTAAAGTTCGACATTTCACCAGCTAGTAGATTCCTGACTTAGCCCAATACTAGGGTCACCCCATGGCTTGACAGTGCAAAGAGCCAGAAATCCTCCTCTTTTAGCTTCAGCCCAGTATCCTTTAAACAGGTGAGGACCTACTTCTGTTACTGGACATTACGAAAAGCACCGGTGCCGACCTCCTAGAACTCCTATTCTTCAAAATAGGTTACTACCACTTGACCCACCCCCATTACGCATCTTTTCAATCTATCCTTAGCACTTGGTGACCTACCAGCAATCTGAAAAATTGCACATATTATCCCCCTTTTGAAGTCTGGGGATAAATGCAATCTGAACAACTACCGGCCAATTTCTTAACTTCCCATCCTTTCAAAACTATTGGAAAAGTTAGTTAATAACCAATTGAGAGATTTCCTAGAAACTGAAGACTTGCTTAACACTATACAGTCAGGCATCAGACCAAAGCATAGCATGGTTTCCACCCTAGCCAAAGTAACTAGTGATTGGCAAAACTCACTGGACTCAAAAAAGTACATCTATACACTACTTCTAGACTTATGCAAGGCTTTTGATACCAGCAATCACGGCTTGCTTCTGTCCACCTGGTGTCACCTCAGTCTTGACATTACCGCTATGAAATGATTCAACTGCTACCTTACTAACAGAATGCAACAAATCTAAGCTCAAGGGGACCTTTCCTCACTTAAAATTCTACCACAAGGATCTATCCTGAGTCCTATTCTTTTTGCAATCTACATCAATAATTTAGACTCCAAGGTTCATATGGCAAACTTGTATCTCTTTGCAGATGACACTGTGCTATACACTGCTAGTTCCTCACATAAACTTGCATATAAGGAGTTACAGAATGATTTTGACATTCTGTAAGATAACCTTCTACATCTTAAACTGCTCCTTAATGCTAAGAAAACAAAAGCTTTGCTTATCTCCTCCCAAATGCATTCACCAACCATGACAATTCAAAACCATATGATCCACACCTTGCATGGGAAATCACTCAAAATGGTGGACAGGTTTAAATACTTGGGGTTTGGCTAGACAGTAAGCTTAATTTCATAGTTCACTTGGATGAATTGGCTAAAAAACTGAGACAGCGCCTGGGCATCTTTCACCTCATTAGACAACTTCTCACTTTCGAGGTGAAGAGGAACCTAGTCCAATCTACATTTCTCCCCTCTTAGATTATGCTGATATTCTCTATAGCCACTTTCCTAAGTCAGCTCTAACTAAACTTGACACCTTTACCATCGGCTTTGAGATTCATCTCTAATGCTCCTCTAAACACCCACCATTGCTTGCTCTATGCAGTGATAGGCTGGACCTCCCTCACTGCTAGGAGGCAAAGAAACGCATGTCTTTGGATTCACAGAGCAATTACTAATAAACTACCCTCGTATACCTCCAAACTCTTTACACAAAGTTCGAGGTCTTACAGCTTGAGATGCTACTGACTTGTAATGTTCAAAGTCCCTGAAGTCAAAACTCGACATGGCACTGCAGCTATCACCTTTGCTCTTCCATCCCTTTGGAATGCTCTGCAGATGTCTCTAGAGCTCATCACTATTCTGGGTCTATCTACCCTTAAGTCCCTGCTGTCATCTGCTCTGAAGGAAAATTGCACCTGCTATTGCTAATTGCTCAATCCTATAGTTGGCAGCTCCCCGCACTTGGACGGTTAGCCTGTCTCTCGCACTTCTCCTACATCCCTATTACTACCCCCTTCCCTCCCTCCCCACACTCCCCCACCTTTCAGTGTATTGTACTGCATATGTATTTTCTGGTTACATTGTCTATACAGCTGTATTATGAGCAACTTTGTAGCCATCCTGTGACACAATATATGTACTTTGTAAAATGCACGTATATGTTGTTAAGTGCTGCCATGTGGTGCCACAGTCTATAAAAGTCTTGACTTTTTTTACTTGTTTAGATGTAATACTGTGCATATGCCTTGTATGTATAGTTCTCATTACCATTGTATTGTACATGTTCACTATGTCATCCAGGATCATCATGTAAATGAGCTTGCTCAAAGGTGTATAACCTGGTTAAATAAAATTTGATTAATTTTACTGAAAATCATTGACCCACTAACTCAGACATGTTTTGTTAACAGTCAGTGGTTCAGCAAGCTAAAAAGTAGGTACAAGTAAGAAATTCCATAGCAACACTTACACTAATCTAACTTACCTTGCTGAACTACTGATGCATAGGAAACCACATCCAAGTAAATGGGATAGTGATTTTCAATAATAAGACTCATAGGGGAAAGAGACAGTTTTTGGCAGCTGGACAGTTGGGGTGGGGGCATCATTTTGTATATTTTGCCCCACTGTTACAGTTTTCAAGATTAGGGAAGCATGACCACCACAGTCCAACAAAAAATGGAAGATGAGATTGTGTTGAGGGTGTTAGGGAGAATCCCAGACAATCTTTTTTTTTTTTTTCTATTTTAATGTAGTACGTCGATAAGACTAATAACATCACCCACTGTCACCTTCATTGGATATACAGAGAAACTGTAAAAGGGGGAGTCAGACAGATGCCATAAATTACAAACTAACACACTGCCTCCCAAAAAAGTCTGGGTTGTCTTATTTTTAAAGGGAATATTTTCCGTTGAATATTAATTTTAAAAATACTTACAAAAAGCACTTATTTTAATATAATAATTCTGCAAGTATCAATTTTATAACTGAAATAGCACACTTTAGAGCATGCATTCATAAGGTTTATACATGCCTTTTAGGTTCTTAAAGGCACTTGGTTACTGCAGATCTCATGTTTAACACCCACATAAGGTATATGTATCTTTAGTGCTGTATATTGCTTAACAAGTGCACACCCTATCGTGTGTTATCACTTATTTAGAAGCATAATTTTACATGGGATGTTCACATACTGTAGCATAGTCAACACTCTACATTACTGGTTCCATAAAGAAAGCTATACAGAATGTTTTCCATAAAAAAGTAATACAAAATGTTGTGTTACACATAAACATGGATAATTTGATAACATGGCTATCATGATGTTTCTGTAATGAATATTTGTATCCCTAAACAGGGTACAAGTCAAAGGAGTATCCTTGTTCTTTGTTTTAAAGGAGCACTACAGTCAAAATGTGCAAACATATAATGCGTAGAGTGTTTTGACTTCCAGCAATGGGCCCTATTCACCAATGGGCAGGAATAACACACAGGAGGCACATATGCCACCAGCATATGTCTGCATTGGTGGACAGGTGCATGCCAGTGGAATTCAACACCAGCTGCCACCTGTCTGTGCCCCCCAACATGCAGGACTCCACATGGTGGCTGGGAACAGAGTCACAGACCCTGCTGGGTATCCAATCAGATGCCAGACCAGATCACTCAGTGGCTCCCCTAAGTGGTGGGGCACTAACTGGCAGTGTGCCCAGTCGATGTCCAATGGCTATGGAGGTGAAAGGAAGGCAAAGCCACTGGCCTTCCCATGATGCAGCACTGGAGTGGTGTGCAGGTATGGAGTGGGGTCTGTTAACCGTGATGGGGCACTGTATCCCACCATATGCCCAGAGGGGCTAGTGGCAGGGGGTGGGCTGGTGGTGCCATTTGGGGACAGCACCCCAGTGTGAGGTGTGTGTTGGTTGGGGAGAGGCACCTGGTCGGGGCCACATACTGATGTGTGCTGGAGCACTTGGCACTGGGTGGCCATAGGGGGTACAGCTGCAGTGGTTGCAGTGGATGAGTGGGCTATCTGCCTTGTCCAGTCGAGGACCCAATGTGTGCAAGGGGTGTGTAGGGGGCTTATGGCAGGGCTCTCCCTGATGTACCCTATGCCCCCCTCCACACCCCTGCGGCCAGCACTACACACCTTTGTGCATGGCTCATAGTGCTGGCATGCCCTCAGCCTGCCCCTGGCATGATGCAGTCTGTGAACCAGGGGGATCAGGTGCATTGAGGCTGCATACCCCCATTAGTACATCCTGCATTGGGGTGCATTGGGTGTGGAGTAGCTATGTACCCCAGATATGTGGCACATGGCCACTCTGCCCATTGGTGAATAGGGCTCAATGTTTGTACTGCACTGCACTGCATTTCAGCCAAAGGATCTGAAGTGTACCATAAAAATGCCCCCACATTCAACATTAACTGAAATATATGAATGCCTTAGAAGTCAATACGAAAGCTTCACATTGAGAATTTCTTTGAATTGATTCCTGTTTCTCTGCAGTTACCAATTTTATTTTATTTTAATATGTAGCTTAAAGGCAAATTACAAAATTTAATCCAATACAAAATACCACATGCAAATGGAAATTCAACTTGATGCAATCCTAGACATCCCAAAGGAAATACTGTGCGTTTCTATATAGATATATATGGAAAATGATGAAAGACATTTATTCTGGATAATCTTCTGTAATTTCATTTCTTTCACTGCCTTTCATTTGAATTAATTTTCAAAGAAATGTTAAACTCTTATCTGCAAGACATTTTGCATTTCCCAAATGATTTTCTGTATTACAGTGCTTCCTTCTTCAGTCCACCTACATAAATTGCTATACAATATTCAAATACCTGATCACTGAGAACAATGCACCCACCACAGACTAATTTTGTTTTGCACCTCTGAAGAAGCCCCGCCTAGTCTGGGGGAAATGGAAGGTCCAGTCACCAGTTTTTCTGGTGTAACTGCTGCTAGTAGTTGGACTGCCTCCCTTCTCTCACTATACCTTTTTGAAGTGTCTTGTACTTGGTTTTTATATATTGCACTGTTTTTTGTATGCCACCTATGAGCAAGAAATGTCAGGAAAATAAACTGTGAGTTATATGTATCCTAAGTGGCTTTGGTGTGCTGTATTAGTAATTTAGTATTGCATATAGTGCAAAACAAAACTAGTCTGTGGTGGAGGCACTGTTCTCTGTGCTTAGGTTCTTGTTTTAGCTGATGCACCTCCACATTAAAGACATTAGGATAGTGAAGTGCCTGTTTGCACTTTGTAAAATATTTTGAAGTTTGAATAAAACTGGCAATATACACCAAGTTATGTAGATAACACTGAATATTCTCAGATTAACAACATTTATAAAACAGCTATACAGCACATCAGTAATACTTTATAAGAAAACAAACTGAAACCCGGTCTTGTGTATACTGATGGCTGTTTCTTGGTAGCCCAATGAGAATTAGACTGGATTTTTCTGACTGGGATTTATTTTCACTCCAAGATTAAAAGTTAGGAGTATTATATAAACCCATGGAGTAGGCAACCATGTTTTGTGTTTGGGATCCATATTACTTGTCATCATGAAACAATTATAGTGAGTATAGTGGCCTGCAACCTTACCACCTTACATACCAGTCCTGTCAGCTCTCAGAAACAAAGCTGGGGTGATCCTGGTCAGTGGTAGCATGAGAGACCTCCAATGAACACCAGGTGTTGCAGGAGTTGCTGTTGGCAGGTTTGCAGGGGGCACTCACTCACCGATTCAAATACAAATACCCCAGCATGTAGTATTAGAGATTTATTGATCAACACAATTGTTAATATTATATTAAAAATAGAAAAGCATGACACATTAAAATATATATTAAGAACTCTTGGTTTGTAAGTGTCATTGACATAAAAATTTAAATTTAGGAAGTGATTGCATTAAATATGAGCTAGGATTTAAATATAATACATTTGCTAGAATTTCACATAGCTATGTTGTTGGATATTCATAGAAGCCTTAGAAAAGTTAATCATTGAACGTAAACAGGCCAATATGATTACCCACAATCTTGTTTGGAAACCAAATGCATTTCCAAAGAGAGGACTAATTGCTTAGTCTGAAAAAAAATCATGTCCAACCAAACCTAATGTAAAAGTTGGATTTAAGAGAAAATGAAGTGTTTGCTAATTCAAAGAAAAAACTGTAAGCTGCCCTACTCAAATTCAGTAGAGAGGGTACCTGTAACCCTTTTATGGTGATGGAATTTGAATCTTAATTACCGTAATTGCATTAAGATATATATTTAGCAAACAATGGCCCAAAAAATAAATGGTGCCAAAAAGCCTATGCTAATAACCTACAGTGTTAGAGAACATGCTATATCATTATCACAGAACAAGACAAAAATTATTTTTTTATGAACATTACATGATCAGAAAAATGCATTTGCTTTATAGCTAGTGGTTCTGTTGACAAGCAGGTCTTTGACAATAAAAGAGCAAGCTAAGCATTTCTTTCTCCCCTAAATGTTGGGCAAACAAACAGAAAATGTGATAATGTTTATGGAACACCATAATCACAACTGCAAGTTGGAGTGCTACCTCAGCATGGAATTCAAAGGACACTGTTCTGTCAAAGGTGTCGCCTATTGTATGAGACAACTGAGGCCTATTTTCCTGTTTTTGGTAGTTGTTCATGTAGACATTAAAGATCCCATGGCACTTCTTAAAAGAGTTGTGAGAATTTCCCCTTGTCTCCTAGACGAATTCTCCCCCACACTAAGCTGCCAACACATTAACCTGGTTTAAAATAAATCAGTATGCATCTGATTCCCTTCCCTGTGATGAGTCTGAAAGAAGGAAATATGTACAGGTAATAGCACTCTTTTTCATGTCAACCAAACTAAAATGAAGTAAATATATAAATACGCTTATGGGCTGGATTACTGATTAATTATTTTAGCTCATCAGTCCGAATAATTCATATCTGTGAGAAGAGATATAGTAAGAATAATGCAGAGCAGTCATGGAGCATTCAAAAGTATTGTATATTGCAGTGTTCCTACTGTATTAAATTATAAGTTCCTATAAAGTCATTTTTTGATGTGCTCAGTGATAACTCTCAATGAAAACAGAATTTAACTTTTGTGTTTTTATTCAACCTTTTAAAACATCAGCAAATGTCTCAATTTATATGTATGATGCAAAAGGAAATGCCCAGAAAAAGTAAATTAACCATATGTACTTCTTATAAATGTCCCGCTGCTCAATCAATTGTGGAAGTTTCATACTCTTAAGTTCCACATTTTTTCAATGACAATTACAGTATATGTTATTGTATTCATTATTGAAAATGATGAGAGCATTTATTTCAAATCAAGGAATAACTGATGCAATTATTTGCTTTAATGTGATCTGTGCTCTAGGGTATTATGTTCATAGAAGACCTACAGTAGCAAACTACCTTGGTACTTTTACATACTTCGTATTATGAATGCCTGGAAGAGATGTTGAATGGATTATATGAATGGCCTGACCCAATGTGACAATTCCCTCCCCATGAATGTAAATAAAATCATTGTTCTAATATTTTATTTCTTAAAGTCGGTTGCTATAGGTTGACAATCTGCATACAATACACACATTTTAAACAGTGAGGCTTATATTTATCAGATTTAAATTTTTCAGCTCTCTGTAATTGGGGTTGGGAGATGGCTAAATATCCAGTTAACCGTGATATTTTTTTTGCAATGGAAAGATTATTAAGATTTCTGCAGTTGGTTTAGTATACTGTAGTGCTATGCAAAATTTAAATACTGCTGGTAAAATTTCCACAAAAGTCAGAATTTTGCCATCTGTTAAATATTGTAAACAATTAAGGAAGATTTTACAAGATTCAACATTAGATGGTAGAATGTTAGCATTTATTGTGGATTTATTTTGTAAACTGTGGAATTCAGTTCCACAGAAGTCACTTCTTTCTTCTGTTGTAAATCAGTTTGGTAAGTAGATTACTGGTGTAACTGGGAATGGTAGGATACCCTAATGTAACTGGGAGGCACAGTGGTGGAAGTGGAAATTGCACTGGTGGAACTGGGAGGAGATACTGGTATAACTTACAGGTGTATGGATATTTTTAAAAGTTCATTGGTTAGACATTAGTGCATAATCAAATATCTGCAATTTTTTTAACACAACCAGTATTTTACTTTGAACCAGGTGGTGGGAATATTAATTTAAGTGCTCAGGTACTAGTGCCAGCATAAGTATTGAATTATAGCACCAAGCCTGCATACCTAGAGTCCTAGCAGTCCCTTAAAATTTGACAAAAAACTACCAGTGGTTCAAAGCATATTCTGGGGTAGACATTTAGCTCTGGGTTAAGTGGTTTTCTGGTATATCCATGAGCTGGATATTTATCCTTGAATAGAATCATTATTTTTAATACATTCTATGAGCAATTGATTTATCTCAACTCTGACTGACAGCATTGTATGGTAGCATAGCTGCTACAGTTTTATATCTGTGCATAAGTGGTTAAAGTGGTTTTAAGACCATGTACAGTGGCAGCATTACACATGGTCAGATATTTTGTGAAATTCACGTGATATCTCTGGAGAAATTTCTTGCCTGCTTGCAGTATCACTATGGGCCACCAGACAGAATCTGTTTAGACACATCATGGAAAATATCTGGAAATATCTGATCATATTATGGCTGCTACTGTACTGATCATTTATTGCACTTTATATCCCTGTTTTTACTCATATTTAGTAAATAAATTTGATGTTCACACTTAAGTGAAAGGGCTGTTAATGATTTCTTTGAATACAGCAATTTCATACCTAGAAACCCAGAGGAGTGCATTCTTCTGTTTTTGGATTTCCTGTTGTTTATGGAATAGCCAACCACTGCTGTTTAACACACCCCTTCCCAACACATTTTCACTTCTCCTTCAACCATTTGGGGGCTTTGTGGAAAATGTAATGACCTGAACTGTTTCTGGACACTCAAAAAATGATCAATGGCAGATGAAGAGGATCCAGTTAAATATGAACTATGATATATTTCAGCTGACTTGGAATGGAGAATAAGAATGAAATTATACCACCCTTCCCTCTACTTCTTGCTTTCCTGGAGCCAAACCCTGGGAAACAATGGATGCCTGCCACTTATGCAACTGCCAATGAATTATGTGTTTGCTTTGCACATGACTGAGCATTCCTGTTTTCCCTGAAGGTGAGCCTGCCTTTAAGGATACAGGAGATTGTGTGCTATTAATAGCTGTTTGCAGTGTTCTTATTTATTGAAATGAAACTTGTATCCCCAAATGATCCCAATTTACAGTAACTTTTCCTGAATAAATACAGATGTGCAAATTGTGTTTTGTATTGTTTTCTTTTTATGGACAACATTCTGTACAGTTCTCTTCGTGGAACCAATAATTGGAATTTAAACTGTGCCATGGTTTATGTACTGATCTGTGAGAAGTGATCTGATATGCTAATAGCTGATGCTTAGCCTTCTATACACATACTGTAGCATAGTCAACACTCTACATTACTGGTTCCATAAAGAAAGCTATACAGAATGTTTTCCATAAAAAAGTAATACAAAATGTTGTGCTACACATAAACATGGATAATTTGATAACATGGCTATCACATCTAAAAAACAGGAACATCAGAAACAGCTTCCAGTTAGA
This sequence comes from Neoceratodus forsteri, assembly GCA_016271365.2. NCBI lineage: Eukaryota > Metazoa > Chordata > Ceratodontiformes > Ceratodontidae > Neoceratodus > Neoceratodus forsteri. The sequence goes on from CM028135.1 coordinate 677,342,289, forward strand.
AATAATTTCCTGCACTCTTTAATCCTGTCTATATATAATATAAACAATAAAACAAAAAAAAACAATATAAACACTTTGGATACAGAAGTTGATACCAGCCCATTTACAGAGGAAAGGGTTCTGAAAGAACTCTTAAAACTGAAGGTGGACAAAGCAATGGGGCCTGATGGGATTCATTCCAGAATTCTAAAAGAACTAAGAGTAGAACTAGTGACACCACTGACTACCCTCTTTAACAAATCATGGGAGGATGGGGTGGTACCTGAAGACTGGAGGAGGGCAGATATGATTCCACTTCACAAAAGCGGGAGCAGGGCAGAAGCAGGAAACTATAGACCTGTTAGTTTAACCTCAGTGAAAGGGAAAATGATGGAATCACTTCTGAAGGAAAGAACTGTTGAGTACCTAGAGGCCAGAGTGGCACAGGACCCAAGGCAGCATGGATTCACAGCGGGAAGGTCATGCCAGATGAATCTAATAGATTTATTTGACTGGGTGACCAAAGTAGTGGATCAGGGAGGGGCTGTGGACGTGGCCTACCTAGACTTTAGCAAGGCATTTGACACAGTCCCACACAAAAGATTAATATACAAGTTAGCCAGCGTGGGAGTGGGTCCCCAGATGATAGCCTGGGTAAAGAATTGGCTGGAGACTAGGACACAGAGGGTAATAGTAAATGGAGTCCACTCTGAAGAAAGGGGTGTTACTAGTGGAGTACCACAGGGTTCAGTATTAGGACCGGTCCTCTTCAATGTCTTTATAAGCAACATCGCAGAGGGAATGGAAGGAAAGTATGTCTCTTTGCAGATGTCACAAAGATCTGCAACACAGTTGATACACAAGGTGGGGTGGAAAGGATGAGAAGGGACTTGGCAAGGTTAAAGGAATGGTCAAATGTATGGCAGCTTAGATTCAATGCTAAAGTGCAAGGTAATGCACCTGGGAAACAAAAACCCAGGGGAAGAGTACACAATGGGGGGTGAGATACTAACAACAACAAAAATGGAAAGGAACCTGGGGGTAGTCATATCAGATGACCTAAAGCTGGGCAAGCAATGTGAGAGGGCAGTAAGGAGGGCTGGGGGGATACTGGGATGCATAGGGAGAGGCATCACCAGTAGAAAACAGGAAGTTGTTTTCCCTCTGTACAAACAACTGGTGAGACCCCATCTGGAGTACTGTGTGCAATTCTGGAGACCCAATCTCCGCAAAGACATAGACAGGATGGAAGCTGTCCAGAGGAGGGCAATTAAAATGGTGCAGGGTCTGCACCAGAAGACATATGAAGAGAGACTTAAGGAGCTTCATATGTATAGCCTTGAGGAAAGGAGGGAGGGGAGGCATGATAGAAACTTTCAAGTACCTCAAGGGAATCAACAAAGTCCAAGAGGGTAGCATCTTTCAGAAAAAGAGGTGTGCAAGAACAAGGGGGCACAATTTGAAGATAGAGAGGGGTCTGCTCAGAGGTAATGTAAGGAAGTATTTTTTCACAGAGAGGGTTGTGGATGCATGGAACAGCCTTCCAGAGGAGGTTGTGGAGTCAAAAACAGTGGTGGAATTCAATCATGCATGGGACAGTCATAAGGCAATTCTAGGGGGTGGGGGTAGGAAGAAGTAGGCTGTTGGTTAACTAGGATCTGCAGCTTATCCATTAGGTAGGGAAATGGGCAGACTGGGTGGGCCAAGCAGTCCTTATCTGCCATCACATTCTATGTTTCTATGTTTGTGTTGCATATCTGGCAAATGATAACACTCATCTGCCTCCTTGACTACAAAAAAAAATTCACATAATGGACATCCACATTTCGCAAGTTTGATTGTAAGGGGGCATGAGGGAGGAAAAGTCCTGTTCATCATGTTGTTGCTGTTTCTTCCCCTAGTCATTACCACCAGTATGTCCTCATTTTACCTGCAGAATCCTGCCTCTTAATTTTCTTTAGTGGGACCAGTGGGAGAATCTGGGTACTTTTAGGGGTTGCCTTTACTGTAGCCTAGGAAGAATACCAGTTAGGCCCATTAACAGAACTGTCATCTGCTCCCTCCAACTGAATCCATAGCCTTGCTATACTTCAACTGTCTGTCTGTCCATCTTCATCCTTACAATAGTGGGGTCTGCTGGCTAAGCCTCAGATTTATTTTCCTTACAGTACCATCACCAGTATCCTTATCAGCTCCTAAACAATATCTTCCTCATGGTCAGTCTGCAGGTGGCACTGTCAGGGTGCCCTCCAGAAGCACCCAACAGCTTCTGTGAGTCCTGTCACTCTAGCATTAGTGCTGCTGTGCCAACCATAGAAGTTTATACCTCCCACTGATGTTGGCCCAAACAATTCCTCAGTTCAGGATTACTAGGTCCCAGCCTCCAAAAAACTAGCCATGTCAATTCAGACTCCTACATACTCCTGCTGACCATTCTGTGTGTGCACATTAGGCACCAAACTGCCAGTGCCAGTAACATCTTTATTCACCTTCATCCATAATATCCAATAATGCACACATCATGATCCCCACTTTACATGCCCACCATGTCCACGAGTCCCTACAGTGTTCCTACGTCTTATGTTACCCACTGTCAAGCAAGAAATAAGAGTTTTACAAAAACTGAGAGACAGTTTTTGTAGGGTGTTCATAACATGCTTAATTAAAGCATGTCATAATTGCCTAAAAAGCACTTTAAAGTTGATTTTTTGCATCATAAACATGAAGCTGATATAGCAGCAGATTGAGCAGCAGACCTGCTTCATTTGAGATGTACTGTAGAACCACACAAAGCTGAAAGACCAGTTTCATGAGAGAATGAGAGAGTCACAGAGAGAGAGAAAGATGGCTGTTATAGAAAATAACCCATTGCCTCTTCCATTGGTGCCAAAACGAAGGCTACCATGTAATCACATTGCTTATGAGTAATACTAGAAACTGTCCTTAGAATCTGAAAGTAACTGGTATAATTTGATGATGAGCCACATAATCTGAAGATTACCATGCAACTGTATTGCCCAGAATAATGTCTGGTAGGAGGAGCAGTAACTTGAGAGCAAGAGAGTTTCTATAGCAAATAACCCTTTGACCATTCCATTTACATTTAGAAGACTATCATGTGATCACAATGCTCTAATGGACTCTGCAGGAATAAACAGCGAAAGGTGGATTTTTTTGTAATGCACAATTAAATGGTTATTTTCACTATATCACACAGATCATGATGAAATATTCATAATTCACATGACTATTCCATCAAAACCAGCAATATTCCATAGAATATACCATATTTTGTTAAAAATGATATTTCAGAAAATTCTATGAAAATCACAGAATTAGTCAAACATTTTTCAGAAGCAGATAACACTAATTTCAGCAAGCAATAGTAGCCTGGAATTAGTCATTAAAATCTTACATAGATACAGACAAAAGAAGAAGCTAAGGTATCTGGTACCATAAAGTGCTATAATAGACTTTTTGTTGTGCCTCTAGGAAGAGAAAAACACAGGAATAGCATGAGTTAAATTGTTGTAGCATAGGTTAGTTAGAACACAAAAACGTATGTTATATTTGTAGCTCAATAATACGTGCATTGCTAAATTCAGGACAGTTCTTTACTTAGTGAGGTCACATCACTTGTCCTCTTGTGTAATGGGAAGGGATTGCCTGGGCAGATGAAATAGAAAGTCTATTGAACTGTGGGAAGAGAAAGACCTTTCTCTAAAAATGTCTGGACACTTGACAGTTAGGCTGGAGACTGATTCTGCAACAGTTGGGCCTTTCACAAGTCTTGTGTGAAACTGCAGTCTTTGTAAGTAGCAGTCTTTTTATAGGAAAGATGGATGTGAGTAACAATCTAGATACAGTTCAGTTTAATCTTTTCCTGTAACACTTAATACCTGTTTATTTTGATTGTATTCCCTTGTGTTGTCTGTATATCTTGCACATTTCATAGATGTAACTATTTTATATTTAATCCATTTGTGCTCATGGAGTGTTTTCAGAAGGTACAGGTAATTTATTTTACTGGAAACACTGTGATCTATCTCCAACAGCACATACTAAATTACAATAAGGTTATTTATTCTACTGGAGCATCTTCAGGAATGCCTGAAGTGAACTGGGGTTCTAAATTCCAGATCTTGTACTGTGTGAGTAAAGACTTGATGTGGGATGAGAAGGAAGCAGCCTAGTAGTAAATTCACAACAAGCTGGTAGCAGCCATGGTACCAAGTAAAGCAAGTTGTCAGCCAGGGAATATGTGACAAACTGGAGGAAGGGGTTAGGATCATGAAGTCCAGAGTTTGCAGAAGGATGAGTAGTTACCTAGCACAGAAACAAATGGAAAGCCAGTAAAAATACTTGTTCTGTTGCAGAGTAAGATTTACAAGAGGATACTTCATAAATTGGGGTTTTATTAACCAATTTTTATATAACACTGGTGGTGATGAATGTTCCTTGACAATTGTGTTTTATCAATATAGTGTACCTCCACATAAACATTTATCTAAATGTCCGAAATGTCACAGTCATATTCCTTGACCTTTGCACTGAGCCAAACTGAACCATTCAGAGAAAAGCTATCATATTGCTGATGACACCATAACAGGCCTGTGCAGCACTGAAACCAGCAGTTCAAACCAGAAAAAAACAGTAAATGCTTTGCACAAAAGCTGATGTAAAAATGATAACTGTTAAACTGATGTTGAATAAATCAAATACACACTGGCTTGACTGAAAAAATGCATAATTTATCTCCACTTGTGAGGGGACAAGACTTTCATAACTCACTCATGGCTTTCTCAATCATGAGTTATGGTTTTGCCTCACTCATACTTGGAAATAAATTGCATATTTTCAGTCAAGCCATTGTGTATCCCCTATTTATTTTTTCTATACTGAGAATAAAACAGAGATTAGATACTATGCCTGGAGTATATAAAGACATACCTTGGAGCAACTAAAAGAAATGTGCTAAAGAAGAGGAGTCATATATGAAGGGCAGACAACGTCATAACCAATACAGCCCTTCAGGAAAAATGACCAGCAGAATGGTATGCAGCCAGAGGAGGCTGGACAGAGCCATGGAACTGGGAACACAGAGACTGATAATCTACTAGAGATCAGAACTGGTCTGGCTGATCAACAAGACCAGAGTGAGACAGTGAGGCTAAGACTGAGGTATTGGATGTATTAGGTATATCAAAAACTTGGGCATTCAAAGTATGATTGTTAAAGAATGAAAATAGGTGTCAGAGTATGGAAAGAAGGAGTAACTGTAAGTAAGCAGAAGCTAGTGGCATGTGCATGAAATGCAGTCCTCACAAATTCCATTGATCTCCTGAACCCTGTTTTTGTAAATAGTAGCCATCCTGTCATCTCAGTGTTAATTGCACAGGTTTTCCTAAGTTGGGAAAGTAATCAAGATCTACAGGAAGATGGCATGATATCAGAACTCCCCTAAAATGTAATTATGGGGAAGTACTTTAGTCGGCCAGGTGGTGTTGAGGGCTGAGGCACTGGACACCTTACCTCGCACAATGCCAGCGACCCGTGTTCAGGAATGAGCACGGGCTGCTGGGGGGTTGGCAGGGGCAGAGAAGGATTAGGCATCTGATGGATTGCTCTCCTTCTCCAGGGAAGGGGTGGGTTCTGGTGTCTGCACTTATCTGCTCCCTAGTGGAGGCTGAGGGACATAGGCTGCTGCACTGTACACAGGAGTGGAGTCAAGGCAAATGTTTGGAGGGAGCATGTGCGGACACGTGCACGCTCCACTCCGCAGGCATCATTGCATGCCTCGACTCCAGGGGAGTAACATAAAAACAATTGCCACAGCAGAATGGTGGAGGGTGCCTCGCAGGCTCCACTCCCAGCCAGCCATGGCACTGGCCTCTTGAATCCAGTCTCCTGTGGGGGATGGGGAACCCCACCAGCCCCTCTGGGGGGGTAAGCCCTGGGGCTGGGTTAGTGCCAGATGGTGGATGTCAGGGGACAGGGCTGGGGTGCCCTCCGGACAGTAGCTGGCATACCAAAAAGAGAATAGCAAAAAAAAAAGAAAACATTATGGGGAAATACTTTAACAGAAGAAACACTATTGTCTGACTCACTACCCAGAGTCAAGTGAGGAAAAAAGGTACTAAGGGGAGAGGAAAAGCAGTGTAGCCAGATGCACCACCTACCTCAGCAGCAAAGGAAGTAGTCAGATTGGCTGATAGATTATAGGGGAGGGGCAGGTCATTTCCCCAGCTACAGGCAGGGGAAACCCCAGCTTTGAGCAAGTTTTCATTACTGAGAAAGTATTCTAGGAAGGACAAAGCATAACATGTTTAGCAAGGTCCAGCAGACTGACACATTACTACATAAACTGAGGGAACTCTCAATGAATAGGTAAAAGGAGGTATACTGGGAGAATATGCTACTTTAAAGGACTGGGTACACAAGAGAGGGCCAGAGAAAGGGTATATTAGCAGTTACTGTTCACTCAGGAATACTGGAAGCAGATTCTTGCCACTGGCATGTCATGCCTTTCTCAGGACTGCTGGGAGTCAATCAAATTTAATGGTGGATTATGATTTTGTTTTTCTTGCCTATTATTTTAAAAATACAGCAGACTACTGCAGGCATTCTCTGCATTGACAGCTGGTGGGGGAGGTTGCAAAAAAGGCTAGAGTATTTTTGTTCCAGAGCATTTAACTGGGAACCCTGTCAGTGCATGGCCATGGACATACTAGGGCTGCTGAGCACCTTGAGTCACATAGTCAAGAGATGCATGTTGATAGTTATAGTATACACAACCAGGTGCATCTGGCAACCAGTTTTGCACTGCTAGAGAGGAAGAAGGTGGAGGAGGGAAATGATGAAATTAGAGTTGTAATTGATGAAGGCCTGGACCAAACTGGAGTGGGGTGAAGTTCTGCTGGGAAAATTGAAACAGGGAAAAAAGGGGGAAGTAATGTGCAGGAGGAAGAAGAGGAGCTGTAAATGAGAGAGGGAGATGAATGGAAGCAAGCAGGGAGTAAGAGTGATGGAATCTTAGTGCTGGGGGACTCAATACTTAGAGGAGTCAGGTGGGGTAGCAAGGGGGAGAGGCATAGTCGCATTTGGGTGGAGGCCATGCCAGGAATGACAGAGGAAAGGATGGGACAATCTGTCCTGAAATATGCTAGAAGGGGTAGGGACAAGCCTCATTTAATTATACATCTTGGGATGAACGACCTGGCTGACAAGACAGTAGATATAGTCCAGAGAGGGTTTGAGGAAGTAGGACAATTATGTGAGAGGGCAGGAAGATCAGTAACTTTTTTGGAGATACTTCCAGTGCCCAAGGCAAGCACAACAAGAAAGCTGAGAATAGAGGAATTTAATGGATGGCTAAGAACCTGGTGTTGTGCTAAAGGGTATGGGCTGCTGTGGGTGGGGTGGGGAGGACCTGGGAGGACAGTAGTCTCTATGCCAGGACAGACTACACTTGAGTGAGGAGGAAGAAAGTGTTGAAACAGAGGATGGAGGAGTACATAGGAAGTAGGAATTTAAACTAGGAGCGGGGGTTGGCAATTGGGCAAGAGACGTGCAGAGACCACAGGTTGGGAAACCATATGAGCTTACCCCCCATAACAGTGACACAGGACAAATGGCAAGTACTATTGGTGATGCTAGTAAAGGAGGACAGGATGGGGGGGGAAGGGTGGAAGGTGGTTACCCTTAATGCTAGGAGCCTTGGGAGGAAAACTGCAGAGCTACAGGTGCTCCTGGCAGAGGGAGAAGTGGACATTGCAGCCATCACAGAAACATGGGCCACCCAATACAATGACTGGGACCTGTCTGTATCAGGGTACAGGTTATTTCACAGGGACAGGGTGATTGGGAAAGGAGGGTGTGTGGCACTATATGTGAAGGAAGGACTGAAGTGTGTAAGGGAGGAAGGGGAGGAGGGTAGTACGGAGTCAATTTGGATGCAAATCCAGGGTTCCAGGAATAGGATTCTTAGAATGGGAGTGGTGTACAGGCCACCATCTCAGACGGAGGAGTTAGACAGGAAACTAGTGGAAAAGATCAGGAGGACCTGCGAGAAAAGTAGTGTGGTGATTGTGGGGGACTTCAACATGCCAGGAGTGGACTGGAGTACCCCAACAACCAGGAACAGAAGGGAGCAGGTACTGCTGGATGCCTTCCAGGACAGCTTCCTGCTGCAAATGATCAGTGAACCAACCAGGTTAGGGAATACCCTTGACCTTGTGCTGGCAAATGGGACATTGGTGAGAGAACTTACAGTGGAGGAACCGCTGTCAGGGAGTGACCTCCACTCAGTATGGCTCACATTGGATATGGGCAAGGAAGGAGTGGAATCTGGCACAAGAGTGCTGGACTTCAGGAGGGCTGACTTTGGGAGGATGGCGGAAGTGGTAAAAGGGTACCTGGCCAGAATTCAATCTAGTATGGACACTAACCAGAGGTGGGAGCTCATAAAGCTGGGGATAGTGGGGGCAACCAAAACCTGCTACAAGGCCCGGAGCAAGAAGGCTATGGCTAAGAAACCAAGCTGGTTGAGCAAGGAGGTCATGGAAAAGGTAAGAAGGAAAAGAGCTGCCTTTAGGAAGTACAAGAAAACAGGGAGAGGGGAAGACAGGGAGGAGCACTTGATGGAATCAAAGGAGGTGACAAGGGCAGTAAGGGGAGCCAAGGCATCTACGGAACTCAGGCTGGCACAAAGCATTAAGAAGGGAGAGAAGGACTTCTTTAGGTACATCACGGAGAAAAGGAGTTGTAAGGACCACATAGTAAGGATTAGGAAGGGGAGGGGTTGGGTGGAAGCAGGGTGCGATAAGGCAGAAGCACTAAATTTGTACTTCTGTTCAGTATTTACTAAGGAGAAGGGGAGGTGACACCCAAGGGGGGAGAAATGGCAGAAACGGGGGGAGGAGGTGACAGATGGGGAAATCAAAAAGGGCAGAGTTCGGGAAAGTTTGAAGGTACTGAGGGTGGATAAGGTGCCAGGCCCAGATGGCATCCACCCTAGAGTACTGAAGGAGCTGGCAGAGGTCCTTGCAGGACCTTTGGCAGACCTATTTAATGCCTCACTACATTCGGGGTGTGTACCTCAGGACTGGAGGATGGCTCATGTGGTGTCCATCCACAAGAGTGGCCCCAAGGATGAACCGGGAAACTACAGACCAGTGAGCCTCACATCCATTGTGGGTTAAGCTAATGGAGACTATCCTGGAAGGAATGGCTGGTGGCCTCCTAGAGGCCAAGGACTACAGGACAGCAGACAGCATGGCTTCCGCTGAGGCAGATCCTGCCAAATCAACCTGGTGGAGTTCTATGACTGGGAAACTAGGCAACTGGACAGGGGCCATGCAGTGGATGTCCTGTATCTGGACTTCAGTAAGGCATTCGACTCGGTGCCGCATGGAAGGCTGGGAAGTAAGTTAGTAGGTACAGGGGCAGGTGCAAAGCTGGTGTGATGGGTAGGGAACTGGCTTCAGGGAAGACAACAGAGGGTGGTGGTGGGTGGGGAGCTCTCATACCCAAGGGTAGTGACAAGCGGTGTTCCACAGGGCTCGGTGTTGGGACCAGTGTTGTTTGGGATATTCATTGCGAGACATATCATTGGACATCAAGAGTAAGATCAGTCTGTTTGCTGATGATACAAAGGTAGGAGCAGTGGTGGATGACCTAGGCAGATGGCAGGGGTTGCAGGGTGTTCTGGCAAAGCTTGAAACCTGGTCAGACACCTGGCAACTGGGGTTTAATGCCAAAAAGTGCAAGGTGCTGCATTTTGGGATGAAGAACCCAAGGAGGAGTTACCAGCTGGGGGGAGTGCAGCTAGCCCAGACAGAGGAGGAGAAGGATCTGGGGCTACTAATTACAGGGTCAATGAACAACTCAGCACAATGTAGGAAGGCATCTGCAAAGGCCAACAAAATGCTGGGTTGTATTGCAAGGGGTATATCCTCGAGGAGGGAGAAGGTGATTCTGCCACTGTATTGGTCATTAGTTAGACCGCACCTGGAATACTGCGTGCAGTACTGGTGCCTGTATCTGAAGAGGGACATTAAGTTACTGGAGGGGGTGCGGCGCAGGGTGACAAAGATGATCAAGGGACTGGGGCACTTATCATATGAGAGGAGGCTGAGGGAGTTGAACATGTACTCACTGGAGGAGGGACGGGGGGGACATGATTGAAACCTTTAAGTACATGAAAGGAATAAACAAAACAGGTACCGAGGGGCTGTTCAAAGTAAGGGAAGGGAGGGGAAGGAAACCAGGGGCCATGATATGAGACTGGAGGGAGGAAGGTTCAGGAGGGAGATGAGAAGACACTTATTTACTGAGAGGGTGGTCGCTGGGTGGAATGCATTACCTGCAGAAGTGGTATCCAGTAGAACAGTGGACTGCTTCAAAAGGGGATGGGACAGGACAAGGGGGAGGGTCAATGAAGGGGAAGGGTGGAAGGGAGGGGCAGCTGCAGAATAAGGGGTGCTAGCTGCACATTCGAGCAGACTTGATAGACCTCTAGGCCTTTATCTGCTGGCAAATTTCGTATGTTCGTAGGTACCTAGATGCTGTGGTCATTTTCTTCATGAAGGCAGAGAAAGTGGCAGGTGAACCTCCTTGGGTTATCAAGATGATTAAGGTTTCTCCAGAAGATTCTGTTTGACCAGGGCACAACTTTTATTCTAACCCAGATGACACATTTGTGGGAGACTTGTGGGAGAAGTGTGGGATGCACACATATGGGCCTCCCTATACTACTCCATAACAAGATGTGTGGTTGATCATTTTGATGTGACAATGCTGACAGCATTTTTAGTCCTACACAGGTAGGATTTGGAGAAGTATTTATGCCATTTTCTATTTACTTGTAGGGACATCCTTCATGAGTAAATATTTTTCTCACACGAAGCTGAAGTCTGACTGCATGGTGAATGGGTCCCTTGATTGAGTATAAGTTAAAAGGGAGGGTGAACCTGCTTCCCTAGGGGAGTCAGAAGTGGTGTGCATCCTGAATTTTTTGGTCACAGATCAAGGACTTAATGGGGTCCACCCAGCATCACTGGGCCACTGCATGACAGCAACAGTAACCAAAGTACAACCTTGAGACCAGAGCCCAAGAATAAGAGATCAGAAAATGTCTGGTGTTCATCCCTAATTACAAAAAAATTGAAGACAGCCCAAGATGGCCAATACTTAATGGTGTGGAAGATTAATATATTGACATTTGATGGAATTGTTCAACTGAAGGTAAAAGTAAAGAGTAAAAGGGTAATTTGTTTAACCAGGAAAGACACACTAAGCAGAAGCTTGTTTCCAGGTGTGACCTGGAAGCACAAGGAAGTTAAGTGACTTGCTCAGGATCACACGGCATGCAAGTGGGGGCTGATGGTATTCAAACTTGGGTCTCCAGATTTGCAGCTCAGTGCCCTTAACCACTACACTATACTGCCTCCTTAACAACATATTCACCCCTCTCCAGCCCAGAACCCAGTACCTCCTGCACCGCAGCCATATGCCTCCTCCACCATACTAAACTAAGGAGTCAGTACAGTGCAGTGGTTTAAGGCTCTGAGTTGCAAATCTGGAGACCTGAGTTTGAATCCCACAGCCCCCACTTGCATACTGTGTGACCCTGAGCAAGTCATTTAAGTTCCCTGTGCTCCCAGGTTGCACCTGTAAACAAGCTTTAAGTTTAGTGTGTCTCACCTGGTTAAACAATTGGAAAAAAATGGGCAAAAAAGTAGAGAATATATCGCCTAAATATGAAGAAACTTTACTATGATGGAAAATAAACGATCATTTATTTATTTATTTAAAATGTTTGGTAACTGGGAGAGGCACACTTAGCCGAGAGCTCATTTCCAGGTGGGACCTGAGGGAAAGGGGAATAGGGGAAGTGCAAATATAAAGACAGAATACAATTAAGTAAAAAAACAAACATTCAAATAATAAACATAAGGTGCTTGAAGGTACAAATTATGACAGCAGTGGGGATTGGAATAATGCACGAGTATTACACAAAAAAGTGGTATAGGCAAAAACTGTAAGAAGTAGCAACAAAAAATAGGACAGATGGGTGAAAATGATGTGAAAAGGAGAGCAAGGAAATAATAGTATGCAATAGGTTTCAGATATGAAGGGAAGAGTATAGTGCATGAGGAGACAAATTAATAGGGGTAGAGAGAGCCTCACCCCAGGCTGTCAAGATGAGGAAGGACAGGAGCAAGAGGGATGGTAGATTGGAACAACTTGTGTTTTAGGCAGTAAGGAGATGAAGCTATCTGAAGGGAGATTGGTAGTGAGTTCAAGAGGGAGGGGAGATGATAGGAGAAAGCTCTCTGCACTGAACTGGATAGAGGACAGGGGATAGAGAAGGTGCAGAGTCTCTAGAGTGTAGCAGATGGGAAGAAAGGGGTGAGGGAGAGAGGAGAGAGGACAGGTAGGAGGGGAAGGATCCATATCAGAATTTGGAGATAAGGTCATACTGTGATGCTGCCAGCATAAATGAAGAGAGGGAAGAGTAGAGGAAACAGTGGTGTGTGTGTAGGGAGGAGTATTAGAGGCAAAATGGGAAAAGGTATTATAAAGGGAATCCTGTCTAGTAAGTGATGAGGCTGGGGCAGACCCAAAGACCACATCAGCATAATCAAAGTCAGGGAGCATCATTTTAGTAAGGAGCTCATGGTGGACAATAGGAAAGAGAGGGAGTCTTTGTTCTGATGCATGGTGCCTAGTTTGGGATGGAGTTTGGAGTGGAATTAGTCAATATGGGAGGAGAAATTGAGTTGACTGTCCAACCAGATGCCAAGATATTTTAAGGCAGGGACAACATCAAGAGTGGTGCCATCAAGGATGGGAAAGGAGGGGAAGGAGAAAGCCTGGAAAGTTTCTGTGCAGTACCAAAAGTCATGGACACAGTCTTCTTGGTGTTTATCTTAAGTCGGTTGGGCTGGAACCAGCATACAACATTCAAAGGATCACACTGTAACTGAGACTCCACCTCTGGGGTTGAGGGTCCAGAGGCATAGAGGACTGTGTCATCAGTGTACATATGGATACGGCAAGTGACACAGACAGAGTGAAGGTCATTTAGATAGATGGAGAAAAGGACAGAGCCCAGAATGGAGCCTTGAGAGACACTTGTTAGTATGGGAAGGGGGGGACAGGACATCGCAAGCCTGAACACATGATGTACGTATGGTTCATAAGATAAGACCTAAACCAGTATACAACATGGGCTGAGAGACCAGCAGAGAGATGTTTGGATAAGAGTAGTGGCTGAGACACAGAATCAAATGCTTTTGCTAGGTCAATAAAGATGGCTGCTGTGCTGTGACCCTGGTCCATGCCTGTGAGCATAGAGTCGGTGACATGGAGCAGAGAAGTAATGGTAGAGTGATTTTTTTCTAAAGCCGGATTGAAAGGGAGAGACTAACTGCTGAGTTTAGGAAATCAGTAAGTGAAGTGAATATGAGGATTCTTACAATTTTGCCAGTGAGGGAGGAGCTATATAGGTCTATGTTTGCCAGGAGTAGAGGGGTCTCCCCCTTTGTGAAGGGGGAGCACCTTGGCAAATTTCAAGGCCTGAGGAATGATACCTAGTATGAATGAGACGTTCAGCAGGTGGGCGAGTGGAAGAGCACTGGCAGAGATCGAGATCCAGAGAAGATGGGGTTGAGGCCATTCTGGCTGGATTTGTGGGACTGAGCAAAAGGAGGGCATGTAAAACTCTTTGAACAGAAACAGAAGAGAAGCAAAATCCCTTAGATGGAGAGGGGGCTGGAGAGGCAGGTAGCACAGTGACCAGGCTTAAGGGGAGGGCACAAGTAGTAAAAAAGGAACTGAGTATTGAAGCAACAGAGGAGGGGTCTGAGACAGGCAAACCATCAACCTGCAGAGTAGGAGGGAGGTTTAGAAGGAGGATCAAAGAGGAAATGAAGAGCCCTCCAGAATTTGGAGGGGGAAGGGTTGAGGTTTTGTTGCAAGGTAGTTTTCAAGTATTGGATTTTCCCAGCACTAATAGCTTTTGGACAGGTGTTTCTAAGGGACCTGTAGAGGTAGAAATCAGAGGGGGAAGAAGAGGATTTCTAGAGTGCCCAGGTGAGATCATGGGATATGTAAAGCTGGATGATGTATGCTGATATCCAGGGGTGGCGGAAGCATCTGACCCTGCATTATCTGGGGGGGGGTGACTATTCCATACCTTGCTTAGGATGTAAACAATCCAGGAAGGGAACCGTAATCCTCAGTGAATGGTTAAATGCTACATTGGTGAGCATTTTAACTAACTAACAAAGGAGCAGGTGGAATGAGGCAGGGGAGACCTAAATTCTCCCCCCCCCCCACAGACTTACAAGTTCAGTAGTGGGAATCCATAGGGAAAGACATCCCAAAAGGAACCAATTAACATAAGAATATAGGAGTTAGAAGGAAAAGAAGATAGTAAGAAGAATAGTGGAGGAAATAAGGAAGGGCAAATGGGTAAAATGAGAAGGGATGCCAGTACAATCTGGAGAGCCATGGGTGCAAATGCTCGAAGTCAGAGCAATAAGATTACAGACCTACAGACCACCATAACAGAAGTGGACCTGGATATAGTTGTAATTATTGAGTCGTGGTGTAATGAAAACCAGGAATGGGATGTAGCTATACCAGGTTCTGTTCTATTCAGAAGGGATGGGGTAGGTAACACGCAACTTGTTAATGCCAAATGTTGATTGCGTTGGTCTGTTAAGCACACTCACTGGCCCTCTGTCAGTCGCTCAGTCTGTTTCTCCCGGTGTTGCAGGCTGCTGTTTTGTACTCTGCATTGGCACCTTGTTCTGCCCACTAAGAAATCTGAAGCTGTCCTGACAGAACTCCCTTGAGGTGGTTCACTCCCCCTCTCTCACTCGCTTATTCTGTTTCTCCTGGCACTGCAGGCTGCCCTTTTGTACTGGGCTCCTGCCTCTGTTGGTGGCTTTTTCTGCCCACAAAGAAATCTACAGCAGTCCCGACACAGGTCTGTTGAGCCTGCTGACTCCCCCTCTCTCACTCACTCATTCCGTTTCTGCCAGTGCTGCAGGCTGGCCTTTTGTACTGGGTTCCTGCCTGTGTTACCGCCTTTTTCTGCCAACAAAGAAATCCACAGCAGTCACAATAGAGCTCCATTGAGCTTTCTCACTTCCCCTCTCTCACTCGCTCATTGATTTTTCTCCCAGCGCTGCAGGCTGCCCTTTTGTACTGGGCTCCTGCCTGCGTTGGCACCTTTTTCTGTCCACAAAGAAATCCACAGCTGTGCCGACAGAACTCCGTTGAGGCCGCTCACTCCCCCTGTGTCACTCACTCATTCTGTTTCTCCCGGCGCTGCAGGCTGCCCTTTTATTCTGGGCTCCTGCCTCTGTTGGTGCCTTTGTCTGCCCACAAAGAAATCTGCAGCAGTCCTGACAAAGCTCCATTGAGCTCGCTCACTCCCCTTCTCTCACTAGCTCATTCTGTTTCTGCTGGTGCTGCAGGTTGCCCTTTTCTATTGGGCACCTGCCTGTGTTGCC
Organism: Neoceratodus forsteri; assembly: GCA_016271365.2. Taxonomy (NCBI): domain Eukaryota; kingdom Metazoa; phylum Chordata; order Ceratodontiformes; family Ceratodontidae; genus Neoceratodus; species Neoceratodus forsteri. The sequence continues at coordinate 677,357,795 of CM028135.1, forward strand.
GCCGCCTTCTGCCCACAAAGAAATTTGTAGCAGTTATAATAGAGCTCCGTTGAGCTCGCTCACTCCCCCTCTCTCACTCACTCATTCTGGTTTCCCCACCAGTGCAGGCTGCCCATTTGTATTGGGCCCCTGCATGCATTGCTGGCTTTTTCTGCCCACAAACAAATCTGCAGCAGTCCCAACAGAGCTCCGTTGAGCTCATTCACTCCCTCCCCCTCCCTCACTCACTCGTTCTGTGTCTCCTGCCGCTGCAGGCTGCCCTTTTGTACTGGGCTCCTGCCTGCAGTGGTGGCTTCTTCTGGCCAGAAAGAAATTTGAAGCAGTCCCAACACAACTCGATTGAGCTCTCTCACTTATTCATTCCATTTCGGCCAGCCCTGCAAGCTGGCCTTTTGTACTGGGCTCCAGCCTGTGTTGCCGTATTTTCTTCTGACAAAGAAATCCACAGCAGTCACAATAGAGCTCCATTGAGCTCGCTCACTACCGCTCTGTCACTCGATCCTTCTGTTTCTCTTGGCGCTGCAGGCTGTGCTTGTGTATGGGGCTCCTGGCTACATTGGCACCTTTGTCTGTCCACAAACAAATCCGCAGGTGTCCCGACAGAGCTCCGTTGAGATCGCTCAGTCTCCCTCTCTCACGCGCTCATTCTGTTTGTCCTGTTGCTGCAAGTAGCCCTTTTGTACGGGACCCCTGCCTGCATTGGCACCTTTTTCAGCCCACATAGAAATCCACAGCAGTCCTGACAGTGTTCCGGTGAGTTCGCTCACACCCCCTCCATCACTCGCTCTCTCGTTCTGTTTCTCCCAGTGCTACAGGCTGCCCTTTTGTACTGGGCTCTTGCATTGGGCCCTTTCTCTGCTCACAAACAAACAAATCTGCAGCAGTCCCGACAGAGCTCAGTTGAGCTTGGTCACTCCCCTCTCTCACTCATTCGATCTTAATGTGTCCCAAACAGTGATTTTCCACAGCGACCGTGCTATTCTGCGGCAGGAGTGCAAAAACATATTTTAGCCAGGATGTGAAAAATGGCAGCTGTACTGTTCATAAGGAGGTGTGGAAAAATGCCACTGTTGAAAATGTGGCATGAAAATACTACAAAATTGTGAAGTTACAAGGGTGTGTGGAAACAGTTCGATGCATGCTTGTAACACAGTCTTGTTATGGAGTTTTGTCACCAAATTTTCAACATAGGCATTTTAGGACCTCTGCTCAAGAACAGTGCCACTGTCATTTTCTTAATCTGTCCTGAACTCACCGGAACTGTGAAAACACATTTCCATGAGGATGTGAAAAATGACAGCTGTACTGCTCATAAGAAGGTGTGAAAAAATTCCACTGGTGAAAATCTGGTGTGACAATATTACAAATCTGCAAAGTTAAAAGGGTGCATGGAAAGTGTGCAATGCACACTTGTAACACATTCATTCGATGGGCTATCATCCCCAAATTTTCAACATAGGCATTTTAGGACCTCTTCTCATGAACAGTATCACTCTCATTTTCTTAATCTGTCCAGGACAGTGATTTCCCACAGCGACCGCTGTATTCTGTGCTGGAAGTGCGAAAACACATTTTGGCCAGGATGGGAAAAATGACAGCTGTACTGTTCATAAGTAGGTGTGGGAAAATGGCAATGTTGGAAATCTGGAGTGAAAATATTATAAATTCGCAAACTTACAAGCATGCATGCAAACTGCACAATGCACGTTCATACCACAGTCAAATCAAATCAAATCAAATCAAATCAAAAATCTTTATTTATTCAGGCGGACATCATTGAGCAAAGCTCATTTACAAGATGGACCTGTTAGGTTGAGGAACAACTTGACGGTACAAAAGCAGACATATACAAAACACATCTATATAAACAGATACAATAATATAAACATATATACAAACAGGGTAGCCGGAGATTACAGGCTCCAAGGCAAGCTAAACCAGACAGTTATGATTGATGACTACTAAAATGTTGAAAACAGCCTCTGAAAAATGACATAGAGGGGCTGGTGGGAGTTTTGGATAGGGACTAAGTCTACTAGTAGTGAGTCAATGGGGTAGAAGTAAGTGACAGGGGTAGCTGTGGAGGTCTTGGTAAGGGCTAGCAAAGCTGCAGTAGAAAAAGAGGGGGTAATGAATGTGATTGGACTAAGCCTTGTGAAAGCAATTGCATATCTCTGGGAAGAGACTTGTGTAGAGCTTTTAAAGGATGTTAGAGAGGTATAAAGGTGGTCAACTTTAGGGTCTTCTGCAGAGAATTCCATGCCATTGCTAGAGAGTAACTGATTGCAGATCTCCCATGCCGGGTGCTGGCTTTGGGTAGCTTCAAAGTGATGAGGTTGTTGCTTCTTAGGGCATATAACCTAGCTGTGGCCAGTGTAAAGCAATCTAAAATATAGGATGGAAGTTTGTTAGACAGGGTTTTGTATATCCATAATGCAGCATTTTGTTCCTTCTGAGGTGTAAGGATGTCCAGCCAACTGCAGCATAGAGAGAGCAATGATGAGTGTTGAATGGAAGATCTGTGATGAACCTGAGAGCTCTATGGTACAAGGTATCCAGTTTACTTAAATAGGAAATAGAACAGTGGCCATAGAGAAGTCTGCATAGTCAATAAGTGATAGAAATGAGCCCTGGATTAGTCTCTGTCTTGAATCTCTGGTTAAATAATGTTTAATTCTGAAGAAAAGGCCAAGCCTCTGGCGAAGTTTTTTCAGAAGTTCTTCAATATGCTGAGTATAATCAAGCCTGTTGTCAATCCATACCCCTAAATATTTGAATTTGTCAACATAGTCAAGGCTTTCTCCAAGGATGGTGGATAGTTGGGGAAGATTGCTTGGTGAAAAGGTGTTAGTATAGTAATTAGTGGAGAAGAACATAGCTTTTGTCTTCTTTGCATTTAGGAGGAGTTTTTTTTCAAGTAGTTGGTATTGCAAAAGGGAGAATTCTGATTGTAGTATGTCACAGGCCTTTGAAGGTGATGGGTTACTGACATATAAGACAGTGTCATCTGCAAAGAGGTGAACATTGGCTTTGGTGAGATTAGAGTCAATGTTGTTAATGTAAATGGCAAAAAGGATAGGGCCCAGGATAGATCCTTAGTCATTTTATGGAGTATCATCACCAAATTTTCAACATAGCCATTTCAGGAGTTCTACTCATGAATAGTGTCACTGTCATTTTTTTAATCTGTACCAAACACTGATTTCCCACAGCGACCAAGCTATTCTGTGCTGGAAGTGCGAAAACACATTCTGCCAGGATGTGAACAATGACAGCTGTACTGTTCACAAGGAGGTGTGACAAAATGGCAATGTTGAAAATCTGGCATGAAAATATTGAAAATTCACGAAGTTCTGAACGTCGTAGCAACTGCACAACTCACGCTCGTAAAACAGTCATTGTAGTTTTTCCTGAAATTTGCAACATAGGCTTTTGAGAGCCTACCTCACTGAACACTGGCACTGTCATTTCATTAATCAGCCCCGAAAGGTGATTCTGTGCAGTGACCACAAAATCACCTTTCGGGGCTGATTAACGCCATGACAGTTCAATAATTCATGAGGAGGCATCCCAAAAACCCCATGTTGAAAATTTGGTAAAAAAATTCTCAAAAATACCCAAGATATGCACTAAAGTTGAAAAAACCCTATTTATTATATTATACAGCTTACCGGCATTTCCTCAGTTCTCGGTCGACTTTGAAGAGTGCAGATGTGTTCCCGGTCCACCGAAGATCATCGCGCCGAGCTCCAGAGGTAAGTATGGGGTGAGCGGGAGTGTGGGGAGGTGTAGTGGGGTGGGTGCAGGTTCTAGGTGGGTGCAGGGTGAGCGCCAAGCGACAGTTTCCTTTTTTTCAAGAGAAAAACAAAAGACATTGCGGGACCATTTTTTCCTTCACAGGGGCATGTGGCACACTGGGGTGGGCTCCTAGCATTCTAGCAGAGGCTTTCATTTGGGGGGCAGCAGTAGCCAATGGGGGATTGGGCACCCCTGTTGGCAAGTGGGGGGTTTATTATGCCGATGGGGATTGGGCACAAGTCGGCAGGAACAAAAGCGGGGGAGTTACAGAATGCTGACGGGGAGTGGGCTCCCCCATCAGCAACAACAGAAACAAGGGAGCACCAAAGCCCATCGGCAAGTAAACACAGTCGGTGGGCGGGTTATATGGCTTGTGAACACTGTGGCAAGCCACCGCCATGTTCACAAACAATATCAGGGGTTTTACATCCAACCCTGCAATGACGGGTCACTCCCTCATTGCAGCGGATTGCTGACGCCGCAATGACGAGGCAGCCCCTGATTGCAGTGGCTACTTTTTTAGAAGATTATGACACGCTGGTTGAACTAGTGTCAGCAGCAGTGTGCCACGGCATTGGGGGAAGCAGGACAAGCCTTTGCAGGCTATGGGGACATTGGCCACAACAGTGCCATGCCTCCACAACCTGCTTGTGGAGAAAGCTGCCGCAACATGTTTCTTGCGCATGTGTGCAATCAATATAAAAAGGGGTGAGGAGTGGATCTTTATGTCAATCAATCAATCAAGCTTTATTTTTAAAAGGCGCTTTTCTCAAAACCAAAGCGCCTGTACAATTTCATAAAACAATAAATAAACAAAGTTTAAAACTAATGTAAATCATTAAAAGCTATACTAAAAAGGTGGGTCTTCATGTGAGGGTAAACATAAAAGCTATGGAAACACAGGGGGAGCAGGGAGGAGCAGAGGTGCTGTGGGTCACTCTGGAAACATGGAAGGGGGCTACTATTTGCACAGGAGTGATGTATAGACCTCCAGCACAGGTGGTGAGGTGGATAAGGATATGCTGGAAGAAATCCAAAGGATGACAAGCAAGGGGGAGGTATTGCTGGTGGGAAACTTCAAACTACTGGACTTGGATTGGAGCCTCCCAGCTGTGGCAACAGTTTGAAGCAGGGATATTCTGGACTCCCTGCAGGGGGCATTCCTCAGGCAACTAGTTAAGGAACTCAGTCATGGGTGGGGGGGACAATACTGAACCAGGTCCTGAAAAATAGGGGCAGTGTTGCTAACATAATGGTGGGTAGCCACCTCGAGATCAGTGATCATCATTCGGTGTGGTTCAATATAAGAACTGGGCCAGAATCAAACCACACTAAAATGAGGGTCCTGGACTCCAGGAGGGACGATTTTAAGAAAATGGGAAAATGCCTCAGGGGCACCCTAGCAGGGATAGGGGAAACTTGCTGGAGTTGAGGGACTGTGGGCAAGAATCAAGGAGAACACTGAAAAGGCAACAAACCTCAGGTTAACAAAGGCAAGAGAAAAAAAGACACTGCTATGGTTCTCTAAAGAAGTAGCAGAGAAAGTAAAGCTAAAAAAACTAGCATTTAGAAAGTAGCACAAAACACCCACACTTGCTCACAACACCAAAACGGGAAACTACTCCAGCATGGAGATAAAAATTTGTTGCAAAATAAAAACATAGTGGATCATATTTAGAAGTGAAAAATGTCCCATGGGGAAAAACAAACTCCCCAACAGCTGTTTCACACTCCTTCATGTGCCTTATCAAGGGTTAAGTTCGCTATACATTCAAACTACTATTTATACAAGTACTAAAGCTATCCATGAATAAATCTGTTAAAAATATTCTTACAAAATCCTTCATACAAAAAGTGCAAAATCATGCAATTGGGGCACAGAAATCCAGGGTCAATGTACCAATTGGGCAGGGAGTGTGGGCAACCACTAAACAGGACAGGGACCTGGGGTAATCATTTCAGATGACCTGAAGGTAGCAAAGCAGTTTGATAAGGCAGTGAGGAAAGCTAGCAGGATGCTCAGGTGCATAAGGAGGGGTGTCACCAGCAGAAAGAGGGAGGTAAAATAATCTATTCAGAGGAAAAAAGGAAAACAATGTAAAGCTTTCAGACAAAATCTGATGCAACAAAATGACTGTAAAGTGACAAAATAAAATGAAAATAAATAAAAATCATATCAAACTCCTGCTTTCTAGCGGTCCAGTCAGCAATAGTCACCTCACCAGCATATAGAGTTTGGCAAAAGTCTGAAAAGGCGCAGACCTGCACCGGGAGGTCAGTAACCTGCTTATCCCAAAATGAATCTGACCACATACAGAGAAAGCCATCATTTAAAGGAATGAACCATCATGTGACTATTGCTGGCTCCACCTCTAACCATGGGAAATGTACAAAGTTTCTTAAATTATCTTATTATATTTAATTCATAAGTACATAGTATTAAGGATATCCAAACAGGTTTAACAACCGTCACCTTTCATAGAAGAGAAAATTTGATAAAGGACAAAGAACAAACAACAATGTTCAAGGTAACTCCACCCCTTGCAAGACAGAATATCAAGTGTAAAGAATGGGCCGGCTGACTCCTAAGAAGATAGAAGTCTCAGCAGAATCAGCATACTCTCTAGCAGTAACCCGTGAGGTGGGTACATGAGGAAGGGCACCATCCATAATGATGACACCTTCCTGGCGCAGTCCCTCACAGGGATGGGAGGGTAGGGAGACCAGATGAGGGGTCGGGCAAACTGGGTGACAGGATGTCACTGTGCATGCGCACGCGGGAGGGGGTAGTGAGCATGGTGAGCATTGGCTGGGAGGGGGTGGAGGGGCTGTAGGAGGTGGCACTGTGGTGGATGGCTGAGCTGTGTTGTGGCATCTGGGGTTAGCTGGTGGCTAAGATAATGGGTTTGGGTCCGGGCGCTGGTGCGATTTTATTGCGCCCAGCCAAACCTTTATTTTTCTTAATGCTTTTGCCCACCCCCGACATTCACCCCCCCCAGAGTTGAGAATCCTTAAGTAAGAGGTGCGGGGAGTGAAGCCCACCATGACAGGGTGTGTGGCACGGGCACAGCCCCCCTACAGAAAGCATTAAAAATATCTCCTAGTGCCATTGTCCTGTGTGCCAGGGTTGTCAGAGTGCCGAAAAGCTTTTCGGCACTCGGACTGTGCAATAACGGAGATCGCCTTTAGGCGTTCGCTGTTATCACATAGCCCCTCCCTAGGAGGCCCAGGTAGAGTCCTTTAAAAATCCTAAAAATGTACCTATAGTCTAACTATCTTATCCTTTATAAGAATGATCTGAACAGGAAGTGTACAAACTTTTAGTATTTACATATATGTACACATCTCTAACTAAAGTCTGAATTTCTGCACAGTCCAGGAGTTTGTAAATTTCAAACGATGTGAACACCCAGCCACTGTGAAGTACCTATACACAGTGGCTCTGTATTACAAACCTGATTTCAACTGTGCAAAGGGAATAAATAAAAAGTTTCATAATAATAATATTCCTCCTTTAAATATCCTTAGCATGAGTAGTATAAAATGTAACCAAAAAAACTGCTTTTGTTTATGTTTTCAACTTGGCATTTCTAGGGACTCTTAGAACACCAGAGTATTAAACCTGGGGATTGGCTGCCTTTGCTATTTCAAAAATACAGCTATTCTCAAATGCTCCAGTCTATGTCGTGCATTCTATACAAAATAACTCTGTCTCCTCTGTTTTACGTTAGCATTTATATCCCTACTGTGAGCGTGAAGAGCTGTTTTTGCTATGGTACAAAAGTATTTCTATAAGCAAGTGAAGGGAGGGGGGGTTAAAACCTAATCTGGACCCCAACTCACTCAAGGTTATCAACAACATACTTATCTTTCCACAGTATGTACATTCCCTTCCCATTTCAGGATATCTGAAAATGTTTTGCACCTTTGGGGGGGGGCTTAGTAGCAGGGTGGGCAGCAGTATGCTCTAAGAGTGCTTGAGCCTGGAGCGTAATGCGGGTAAACCACAGACCCACAACTACTGCATTCTACTTGATTCTTCCCGATTGTGCTCTCGGGGATATAAACATTATTCCAATACTGTCTAGGGAGGTGAGAAGTTGAGAACTGGACTGTTAACACCTGCAGATGAGAATAAGGGTAAAGGGATAGAAAAATCCCTAACACCAGGCTGCCTGCCTGGCAAAGGGGTAAAACAAAGTTAGAGATGCAGCAGAGAAAAAAAAAGAAACAGGGAACTACTGCAGTAGACTTTTAGAAGACAGAGAGCAGGTTAAAAAAAACAGGCTCCAGTACTCTTACACATAGTGTTACCCCTGTATAGATCAATGGTGATGCCTCACCTCGAGTACTGTTCCCAGTTCTGAAGGCCCCATCTCCGGAAGGACATAGATAGGGTGGGAGCAGTACAGAAGAGGGCAACCAAAATGATTCAGGGCCTGCATCAAAAGCCCTATGATGCACATGGGAATATAAACATTATTCCAATACTGTCTAGGGAGGCGAGAAGTTGAGAACTGGACTGTTAACGTCTGCAGATGAGAACAAGGGTAAAGGGATAGAAAGACCCCTAACACCAGGTGGCCTGCCTGGCAAAGGGGTGAAACAAAGTTAGAGATGTAGCAGAGAATAAAAAAGAAACAGGGAGCTACTACAGTAGGCTTTTAGAAGACAAAGAGGAGGTTAAAAAAAATAGGTTTCAGTAGCCTTCCACATAGTGTTACCCCTGTATAGATCAATGGTGAGGCCTCACCTCGAGTACTGTTCCCAGTTCTGAAGGCTCCATCTCCAGAAGGACATAGATATGGTGGTAGCAGTACAGAAGAGGGCAACCAAAATGGTTCAGGGCCTGCATCAAAAGCCTTATGATGAAAGACTCAGGGAATTAAATATGTACTCTCTAGAGGAAAAAAAAAGGGAGACCCGATAGAAATGTTTAAATACCTTACAGGTATTAATAAGGTACATGAGGGTAGCATTTTACATAAAAAAAAGATATGCTATGAAGCTGGGGTGGGGGGACACAGACAGATGTGTGGAAATATTTATTTAGGGAAAGAGTGGTGGATGACTGGAACAGCCTCCCAATGGAGGTGGTGTGTGCTTAAATGGTAACGGGATTCAAGCATGCATGGGATAGACACAAGGGGACCTTAGAAATAAGGCAAAGGGGAGAAAGATCTGAGATCAAGCAGGGTCTGCGGTGGTACCGTAGGTAGGGAAACAGGGCAGACTAGGTGGGCCAAGAGGTCCTTTTCTGCTGACAACATCTATGTTTCTAACAGAAGAGGGTAGAGAGCTGAATTAATATTGGGAGTAGAGTAGATGAGGGACCAGTCAGGGGAGATAAGATAGTAAAGGAGGGCACTTGTGTGTAGAGACCTGATGGACTTAAGCCAGAGGTAGACAGGCAGAGAGTGAGACATATATAACTTCCTGATACAATAAGTCACATGGTGGTCACGGAAGGTATCAGGTAGAGTGCCAGCAGCAGCAATGTGGTGGGGGTGGAAGGAAAGCTCACAATCCAGGACAGAGTGGTTGAGGGAGAGTGGATTTGGCCGGGTGGGTTCCTTGATTGGCTGGTAAAGGTTCAGAGACTCTATCTTTTCAATGGCAGGCTTGAGGACAAGGGAGGACCAGTCTAGGTTAAAGTGCCCAAGTAGAATAAGCTCAACTGAAGAAGCTAGAGAGACAAGGGTGGAAATAATTTCAACAAGAGAGGGAAGGAAGATTTTGGGAAATACATACTTCACTCCTACAAAGATGGTGAGAGAGAAGGGGAACTTGAGATTAATTAGAGGGAGCTCATGTGAGGAGGGAAGAGATTCACGGAGATAGACAGAACAGGGTAGATTTTGTTGAATGTAAATGGCTATGCCACCACCTCTTTTGGCGTAGTGTTATCAACAGAGGTGAAAATCCAGAAGAGATAGTTGGGAGTCAGGAACTCTTGAGGAAAGTCAGGTTTCTGATATGCAGACTTGATCAGGGGAATATTGGGAGACCCAGATTTTTAGGGAATCAAGTTTGGGAAGCAGACTCCTTGCATTGAGGTGGTAAAGTCTGAGGCCTTTAGGTAGGGGAGAAGGATAGGGGGAAGTGGAAGGGCCAAGGTGGGGTTGAACATCACCTGCTAAGAGTTTTAGGAGAAGGAGGAGGAGAAGATATTGTTAAGACCTTCGCTTTCTAAGACAGCGAGTGGATTTAGGTCTGGATGGGAGAGGAACAGAGAGATGAAGCCAGAGAAGGAGCTCAAAGTTGAAGTAACAGGAGGAGACAAAACCAGGGTGGCACGTAAGGGTAGTTCAGTGAGGGAGGAATGAGGAAGGGGGGTAGAAGTGACAAGTGGAAAAGAGATAGTGAGTGTTTAGAGGAGCACCAGCACAGGGGATGGGGACTGCAGGCATCGGGGACGGCAGGTTGGGTGATAGGAATGGGAGGTAGAATACAAAAAGGAGGAAAGGGAGGGCAGGGGCCATGACTGGAGGGGGGGGAAGGAATATGAGTGTCAGATCAAAATGAGGCAGAAAGGAGAGGGCGCGGGTAAGGCAGAGGGGGGAGAAGGACCAGGGGAATCAAATAATGGACGATTGCAACACTGCTCCAGGGTGGAGAAAATAGGAGAAATAGGAGAATGAAAGTATAGAGAGAAGGAGAGGGGTGGAGGCAGAGGGAAACTGGCAGAATGTATGGGAAGTGTTGATGTCGAGAGTTTCAGAGTAGTATTGGGGACATAGGAGAGGGTAGTAAGGGGAGACTAGAGTGGGGCAGGGGTTAGCGAGCATGGAGGAGTGGGCAGGCAGGGAGTAGGGGTAAGCCAGAAAGTGAGGGAGCAAAGTGGAAGGAGATATGTATGAGATAAGGAGAGGGACCCAATATAGGGATTCCACGCAGATTGCCAAGAGATATGGAGAAGAGGGGAGAGATAGCAGCACTGAGGGGGAGGAAAAGGAAGGGTACACAGACAAGAGGTAGGGAAAAACTTCAGTGGGAAGGGGGCAGAGAGAAATCAGTGCACTGAGAGACAAAAGGAGGGACCCCGTGAGGGGAGTAAGAGACTAAAAGGGAAATGAGATACCCTTTATAGGTGCCGGGGTATAATAATGCAATTTATAAAATGGGAAGGGAGAATCCTATATACTGATTGGTCATTAGCCATATATTAGAAATGTCTAATGCATGACTGAAAACAAGTGCTGGCCAGGTGGATGCAGGTCAAGAAAGAAATCAATGGGCCATTAGAATGTTCAAATTTGTCAGACGCCATTTTTCCCCTCGCTTAGTCACGCACATAAATATATGTACACACATATGCCCCCCACACTTGATCAACAACATTGATCCTAAGAGTGATATAAAAGGGAACACTCACATTAATACAACAGAGCACTTCTGATTTCATGTTTTTTTCCACCGCAGTGCACACTGATGTTTTCTATTCACTGCAGTTTTACCTCCCTTCCACCGACCAACCACCCTCCACACACTCCAGCTATTAGGTTGCTCAACTCCTCATGAATACAAAATAATTACTCCAGAAATACTCAAAACATGACAGTAACAATCCCTGCTTAATAGTTATTGCCCCACTTATGATGACATTCTTGTCACCTCTGAAGTAGTCAGCTCCTGAGTCAGCTAATGTCCATTGTGAGATTATTAGTAAAGCTGCAGACATTATAAGAGTAGCCAGGGAGAGTGTTACATGAAAACAGTGAGAGTGGACTCAGTTTTTTTTTAATTCAAGCAGCTCTGTGAGTGCGATATTGCCACTACCGTTTTGTTTATTACATAAAAAAAGAAGAAAAAGCACTTGGCAACTCTCTTCTTCATTTCATGCCTCGAAGTCCTGACTGTCCGCAACAATCTTGCTGCTGAATGTGTCAGCCAGGGAAAGAGTTACATGACTATGGTGAGAGCGGACTCCATTTTATTTTAAAATTCGAGCAGCTGTGTGAGCATAATATTGCCACTGCCATTCTGTTTATTACATAAAAAAAGAGAAAAAGAAGAAGAAGCACTTGGCAGCTTTCTTGTTCATTTCACACCTCAAAGTCATGACTCCCCCCAACAGCTTGCTGCTGAATGTGTACAACTCACAGAATCCCTTGCTTGCTCCTTGCTGTGCCTTAGATTACTTTTCTTCTAAAGGATTCAAAACAGAAGTAATACTTTTTTACAATACAAGCTAGTTAGTTACAGCAGTTATCAACAGCATACAAAAAACTACAATTACAATGGCCAAAGTAAGACAAATGTCCTAAAGCAAAAAAATCAAGCTCATGTGGGCTGAGGAACTATTTTAAGCAAAATTTAGTCAGAATCTGCATTTTTTTGTTATTTAAACCTATTAATTTTAAATTTTTTATATACATAAAATAAAGACACCCATTGTATAAGTGCAATAAGACACTCTGTGAATGTGCATTAGACACTTCTATTGCACAGCCAGGGGCTTAAGGCACTCATCCTGCGGCCTTGTGCGTCACAACACCCCTGGCCATGCTTTAGAAGTGTCTAACGCACACCCCTTTCTGTCTTATTGCTTACACAAACTTTTGCAGCAAGGGTAAATAAGAATAGACTATGGCTGCTACAGTCACATAATTGATATGATAGTACTATGGCAGCAACAATATCAATAGTGGCATGTTACCTTTTGCAAAAGCAGTTCTGTCCTTACATTAATTGAAATTACAGACTGCATCCAGATGGGCATGGGGCAGAGTGGCCATCAGACTGTTGCTGCCATAAGGGAAAAAGGACAATCCACTATAAGAGTCCCTTGGAGAAGTTAAGGGAGGATACTCTGCGGACACCATCACCCACTCATATCTGTGGTTGTCTGCACAGGCAGCCAAAATGAATGAGGTTCTTCAGTATTTCAAAGACCTGTTCACAGGGAGACCAAGCTGTACCACAATGGCTAAACACCATGTAGACACGGGAACACAGGCACCATTGAGACAGTCAGCCCATAGGGCCAACAATTGAATGAAAAAGGCTAGCAACTGGTTGAATGAATGACTAATTGACTGCCTGATTGACTGACTTGCTGATTGATTGACTAACTTGTTGATTCATCGATCGATTTAGTTTTTGTTAACCAAGGAGATGTACTAAACATGAAATGCTTATTTTCAGGCATGTCATGGGAGAGTGCTGCCTACTTTACAAATACAAGGTTATAAAATACAACAAATATAACACAAATGTGCAACGCAGAGAATTACCAAAAATGCATCACACAGTTATGGATAATAGCATTGAATAGCCTTGAAAAATCATGCATTATTTATGACAAAATCAGGCCTTTATTGTCTAAGAAGAGGAGCTACAAAGTAGGAACCTAAGGAGATGCTGTCATTTTATAGTCAAAAGGCCTTCAGCTGTCCCTGGGCCTCTGCATATCCCAAAGCAAATGTGACAATGAGGTTCTGTTTGGCACACCAGAAGCTTAACATCTGCACAGTCTGACACATACCAAATGCCCAGGAGAGATGAAAGCATGAAAAAGGTATTGGCAAGCACACCTGACCCCCAAAGCCTGCCTCAACCCATTTGGCTTCTTCAACTTTTAGATGATGTCACTCAGGATGAAAACTGCATCAGTGAATTTCCATCAGCTAGTAGATCACGTGATCACATTCTGTTTATGCAGGCAGTTTTATGCAGATGAGTATGTGTGTATGTGTGTATATTTTTATATATATATATATATATATATATGTGTATATGTCAGAAAAATCAGTGAAAATCTATTATCCTAATTGGTTGAAACGTGTTACATGATCGTGCATTATTCTACAATGACCGCCCACCTCCTAGTATGACCGCACACCTGAATTACTTTCTATCCCTCAAAACCTTCTCACTGGTAGTGAGATCACTCCACACTTGGCACAGATAGGCAGTAACACTCATACACCTGCCACACCCAGACTGCTACCAACAGACACAAGTAAATTAATACACAAGCCCCCCCCCAGTTCGAACATGTGGTTGATCCTGCCATACCTTTTTAAATAAAATGTAATTTAAAAGTACTAGCTAGTTGATCCTGCCATTTACAGAGCATGTTATTGTACGGAGACTTCCACTTTTAGTGTTATGAAGTAACGTGACCGAGTGCAGTCAGTACTGGAAAATGACTTGCTGCTAGAACTTTTCAAAAAGTCTCATTCTATTTAACTAGTAAAAATACCTTCTGTTTTTCTGTTAGTTTCATTTATTTCTTGGAGAAAGAATCCTCTGTCTGTTTAGAAAGGGGCACGGGCCTTGTGCACTTTTCCACTTTCACCTTTATAACAAAAATGTTACGTGACCAAGCGGGGTCAGCAACGGAAAGTGAGACACAAGCAAACCTTTAAATTAAGTCCCTCTTAGTTAAAAAGTAATGAAAAGTGCTGTCTCCTGTTAAACTGGTGTAAAATGAAGCCCCTGACTAAATGTACAGGAGAGAGAGTGAAGAGCCAGCACAGAGCGAGGGAGTCAGCTTCAGAAAGGCAGATGCAAGCTAGAACAAGTGTTGCTATAGCAATGGTCACTTTACCTTGCATCTCCCTTTCAGAAGCCTGCTGCCTCGTGCACCACAATGCACACCAAGCTGTGCGTATATCAGAGAGTGACTGCACACTCTAGAGTGGGTTATCTATTACATATATACAGTGTGTATATATATATATATAGAGAGAGAGAGAGAGAGAGAGAGCGAGAGATAGGAACTTTGCAAAAAACTTTGTTACACATCAGTTAGGGTTACAGCAACAAAAGTTTGGAAATGTGGTGTTTCCAGTCCTGAAACCCCACCCACCCACCCTCCATGCACCAACAGGCATCGGGGATGTGCCTTGGGGTTGTCAGCCCTAATGCTCACCCCATTCCACGAGTAAATACGCTGAGATGGGTACAGTATAGGAGAATGGGGTGACCATTAGGGCAAAGAATGTCCTTACTTTATGACAAAGTATAATTATAGCCTTATTTGCTTGTGGAAGCACAGAGGCCTCCGGGCCCTGTGTGCCCATCCATCCATAAGTATAGAGAGCTTGCAATTGCATCCTTATTTCCCTGTGGGAGCAAAGGGCCCTCTGGGCCCAGCACTCCCATCAGTCCATAATGGTATCTAAATCAGCTCCTATACGTGCATAATTTTTCAGATAGAGTAGTGGTGCCCTGCGCTACCATCCCATAGTGCACAGTATCAAAACACACCTCACATTGCAATCTTATCCTATAGAAAACACAGCAAAATTGGAAAGCTGTGTAACTTGACACCAAACTAATGTATTTTCCCAAAACCACCAAAAGGCACACTGGGGGCACAAGACCCTTGTATCCTGGAAATTTCAGAGCAAAATTGCAAACCATTTCTTAACAGCATAGTGACAAAGAAATGACTCCATAAACCTCCCATTACAATGTTATCTTAAGTGCAAGCAATTAAAATTTAAATCTGCAGTACTCCAAGCCAAAGTAATATATTTTCACTAAACCAGCAAAAGGCCCATCTGTAGGACAAACCCTTTGTGCATGGAAAATTTCAGCCCAAAATTCTAAACTGTTTCTTTGCTATAAAGTGACAAAGAAACAGCCATATAAAATTCCTTTTTTTTTTTGCAAATTGCAAAAAAGAATCCTGTTCCACACTTGCTTTTTCACAATTTGCAGAAAAAGAAAATCCTGTTTTGCAAATCCTTTTTCACAAGTTGGGTAAAAGAAAATCCTTTTCTGCAAATTGCAGAAAATGGTCCTGTTTAGTGGTAAAAGTTTTCCACGATTTGTAAATCAGGATTTCCACGGCACAAAAAAAAAAGACACTTTTCTCACAAACTTATAAAACAACGCCTCAAATTTCATATTGAAGAGGAAATACATTATAAGAACCACCTGCCATTTCCCCAGCATCCAACAGAAAAACCTCGACCGCAGAGGGTAGTTGGTCCAGGAGGTTGGCAGGTGGTTAGGAGGAGCAAATCAGGTGCCCCATCACTCTCTGCTCTCCAACACATTACCTCCAAAAACCATATAAACACTACAGACAGGTGTCTGCCTCTATCTCTGAAATCAAATAAAGAGGCAGAAGACACTGCAGAGCAGGACACTGTGGCACAGGAGCTAGCACAACAATACTCACCCAAATCAGGAACCAAAACTAAACAAGCACAAAGGAAATCCAAAAACTTCTGATCATAGGAGACTCCATGATTCGGGAGTTGATACCATCTCCAGCCAGGGTGATGGTCAGATGTCTCCCAGGTACATCAGCATGGGAGACACTGACCGCATTCTAAAATTGTTCACAAAGCAGGAGAAAACATTGATGTCCTAGTACACATAGGGACTAATGATCTCGCCAGCCGGTCAGTTGTGGAGACCAAGGAACACTCTGACTAGGCTGGGTGACAAACTATCATCTATTTCATCCGCATCTCCTTCTCTGAGATCCTGCCAGTCTGGGAGAAGGGAGCAGATGGACGGAAGGTCAGAGAAGGGGAGATAGGAGAGCTAAACACGTGGCTCAAGGACTGGTGCCAGGAAAAAGGACACAGATTTGTAGGGAACTGGCAACAGTTCTGGGAGCGAAAGTTCTTTAAATTTGATGGACTGCATCTGACTAAAGAGGGAGTCAGTGCATTGGGGCAGAAGTTTGACATCTTTGCAGAATATTTAAACTAGCAAATGGGGAGAGGGGTGCAGCACCCCATACGTCGAATGGGAAGAACACCCCTCCCCCCTCAGCTAGTGGTCAAACAGAATTCAGCGTGTTTGCCGTTCATTTGCATCACCAGGTAAGAAAAAGGTTTGTCTCCCACACGATGCACAGGGGTAATGCCAAACTTCACCCAACAACTAACACACCAAAATCTGGCCAATGGAAAATCATGTACACAATGCTCACAGCCTGGGAAATAAGATCCCAGACCTGCAGGCAATAATGTCAGAGGCTAAACTGGACATAGTAGCAATTAATGAGACGTGGTTTACCAGTAACCACACTTGGGAGACTTCAATACCTGGCTATGTATTGTTCAGAAGAGACCGAGGTGCAAAGGGGGGGAGGAGTGGCCCTGTATGTTAATGAAAATATCAAAGCTACAGAAATTCAGAATACACATAAGGAGCCAGAAGAACTGTGGGTCACCCTGGAAACAGGAAATGGGACAGCCATAAGAACTGGGGTTGTCTACAGGCCCCCAGACCAGGGGGAGGACATAGACACATTACTGTTAGAAGATATACAAAACATGACAGCTAAAGGGGAGGTTCTGATAATGGGAGACTTCAACATGCCAGATACAGATTGGTCAATACCAGCAGGAACATCTGCCAGAACTAGACTCATAGTGGATTCCCTGCAGGGGGAGGGCCTCAAACAACTGGTACAGCAACCCACAAGAGACAGGGCTATCCTAGATCTAGTACTGACTAACAAAGAAGGGATCACAGATCTCCAGGTAGAAGGTCACCTGGGGCCAGTGACCATCACATGGTATGGTTCAATTTGGCTACTACATCTAAATCATCCCATTCCAAGGCAAAAATATGGGACTTCAGAGGAGCTGACTTTGATAAGATGGCCAACAGAGTTAAGCTAGCCCTGGCAAAAGAAACACAGGTGAGGAGGTACAGGCAAAGTGGGCAAGCATTAAGGATGCAATACTTGAAGCAACATCCCATTGTGTTAGACAGAAAAGGAAGTGCAAAAGAAGAAGGAAACCACTTTGGTTCTCAAATACAGTAGCAGAAAAGGTCAGAGCCAAAAGGCTGGCCTTCAGGAAATATAAGGGAACACAGCGGGATGAAGATAGGGAGGCATACCAAACTGCCCTAAGGGAAGCAGGCAAGGCAGTAAGGCAGGCAAAGTCCCAAACTGAGGAAACACTAGCACGAACAGTAAAAGAAGGTGACAAGACTTTCTATAGATACATTAGTGAAAGGAGAAAGTCTAGAGGGGTATTGCTAAGCTTAATGGAGAAAAGGGAGCAAGTGAGGAGGAGGACCCTGTAAAGGCATCTATCCTAAATAGATACTTTTGCTCAGTATTTACTGAAGAAAGGTAGGGCAGGGCCCACAGCTCAGCATCATGGACACAGGGGAGGGAGGTGAGCACTACTCCTTCACAAAAGGGTCCTACAAGAGCTTGCTAAGCTCAGAGTGGATAAGGCAATGGGACCTGATGGCATACATCCCAGGGTACTTAAGGAGCTAAAGGAGGAACTAGCAGAGCCATTAGCAGAATTGTTAGTGAGTCTCTGAGCACAGGAGAGGTCCCAGAAGACTGGAGAAGGCTCATGTGATCCCACTCCACAACAGTGGTAGCAGGGAGGAGGCGGGGAACTACAGACCAGTCAGTCTTACCTCAGTAGTGGGCAAGATTATGGAGGCACTCCTTAAGGAAAGGATAGTGCAACACCTGGAATCCATAGGGCACAGGATCCAAGACAGCATGGGTTTACAAAGGAAGGTCCTGTCAAACTAATCTCATAGATTTCTTTGACTGGGTAACCAGAGTGGTGGACCAGGGGGAGCAGTTGATGTCGCTTCACCTTGACTTCAGCAAAGCTTTTGACACTGTTCCACATAGAAGATTGATAAATAAGCTAGGTAGGCTCGGGGTGGGTCCAAGTTGGTCAACTGGGTGGCAAACTGGTTGACTGGCAGAAAACAGAGAGTGGTGGTAAATGGTATACAGTCAGAAGAGATGCAAGTCACAAGTGGGGTACCTCAGGGATCAGTCCTGGGGCCAGTCCTATTCAACATCTTCATTAGTGACCTCGCAGATGGACTAGAGGGTAAGGCTTGTCTGTTTGCAGATGACACCAAGATCTGCAACAGAGTAGATGATCCAGATGGGGTGGGCAGAATGGGAAGAGATCTGGATAAACTAGCAGAATGGTCAGAAGAGTGGCAACTGGGATTTAATGCAAAGAAGTGCAAAATCATGCACACAGGGAAGAGAAACCCTGAAGCCACTTATAGGCTGGGAGGGGAGTTGCTAGCAGTCACAAAGGAAGAAAGAGACTTGGGCATCATCATCACTGATGACCTGAAATCATCCAAGCAGACCTCTAAAGCGGTAGGTAAGGCTAGGGGGGTGTTAGGGTGTATTAGTAGGGGTATCACAAGTCGTAAGAGGGAGGTAATAATCCCTCTGTACAAGACATTGGTTAGGCCCGATCTGGAGTACTGCGTGAAGTATTGGAGGCCACACCTTCAAAAGGACATTAACCAAATTGAGGCAGTCCAGAGAAGGTCAACCAAAATGGTGCAGGGACTGTATCAGAAGACATATGAGGACAGATTAATGGAGCTCAATATGTATACCCTTGAGCAAAGGAGGGAGAGAGATGATATTATCGAGGCATTCAAACACCTTAAGGGCATAAACAAGGTGAAAGAGTCTAACATGTTTAAATATAAGAAAAATAGCAGGACAAGAGGACACAGCATGAGATTAGAGGGAGGCCGATTAAGAGGGAATGTGAGGAAATTCTTTTTCACAGAAAGGGTGGTAGATGCATGGAATGGCTTACCACAAGAAGTGGTGGCTATGAATACAGTGCAGGGCTTCAAACATGCATGGGATAGGCATAAGGTAGCAATACAAATGACTATGAATAGATAGGTCACTGACAAAGGCCAATGGCACATTTATAAGGTAGAAAAAGAAATGGGCAGACTGGATGGGCCTTGAGGTCCTTATCTGCCGTCAACTTCTATGTTTCTATGTTTCTATTCACAGAATGCAATTCCTTGAGCTGTTGGTGTTTACCAAATCTCTGTAATATTTTTGTAATTTAAGTGTGTTTCCCTTGCCAATGGAAAACAAGATGGAGGTATCATGAACTAGGATTCCACATTTGCAGAACAGAATTCCGCATTTGCGAACAAGAGGCCCAATTCCAGAAGAGCATAAGCCAGCTTAAGGCGAGATAGACCAAACATAGAAACAAAGAATTTGATGGCAGATAAGGACCCCTTGGCCCACCTAGTCTGCCCATTTCCCTACCTAACGAATAAGCTGCAGATCCTAGTTAACCAACAGCCTACTTCCTCCTACCCCCCACTAGAATTGCCTTATGTCTGTCCCATGCATTCTTGAATTCCCCCAGTTTTTGACTCTACGACCTCCTCAGGAAGGCTGTTCCACGTATCCACAACCCTCTCTGTGAAGAAATACTTCCTCACATTACCTCTGAGCTGTCCCCACTCTATCTTCAAATTGTGCCTCCTTGTTCTTGCACATCTCTTTTTCTGAAAGATACTACCCTCTTGGATTTTGTTGATTCCCTTGAGGTATTTGAAAATTTCTATCATGTCCCCCGCTCCTTTCCTCAAGGCTATACATCTTTAGTTCCTTTAGTATTTCTTCATATTTCTTCTGATGCAGACCATGCATCATTTTGGTTGCCCTCCTCTGGACAGCCTCCACCCTGTCTATGTCTTTGCAGAGATGGGGTCTCCAGAACTGTACACAGTACTCCAGATGTGGTCTTACCAACTGTCTGTACAGAGGGCCAACAACTACTGGTGATTCCTCTCCCTATGCATCCCAGTATCCCCCCAGCCCTTCTTACTGCCTTCTCACACTGCTGGCCCACCTTTAGGTTGTCCCCATGGCATATCTCTCTACTTACACCAGGCGATATGCCAGCCCCTATTACAAGAGGCGAGATGCACCTTGGCGTCTGCAGGCTTCTACACATGCAGGATGCACCAACACTATGCCACAGCCTGCAAAGCCTGGCGCAACTGCGGGTTATGACAGCAACCTATCCCAATTCCAATAGGGTGGCTGTCATAACCCGCAAACACAATCACAGAAGCCACAGTGGCATGGCTAAGTTAGAACAGCCCCAAACTGCTCTAAGTGGCAACCAATGGTGCCATCCATTGGCTGCCCACCTCCAGGCACCATGACTACAGCACAGATGTGTCCCCATGCATCCACAGGCATACCCCTGCTCCCCACCCCCCCAAATTTTGGGTACCCCGAGGTCTGTTCTCTGGCATGCCCCCCAGACACCTGTGCCTCTTGTCCTGCCCCCCATACCCCCTTGTGTGTATATCCTGTTGTTCCAGGGCTGGGGGAGCTTCGAGGGGGTGCTGATAGCTGGCCACAACTTGCGACATGCAGGTCAGTTATGCCATGCCTGTGGCATTCACCTCTGCATGGTGTAACCCACATGTCACAAGTGCTGGGATGCTGCATCTCTTAGAATGTGGTGCAGGGTCCCTGGCGTAACTCGCAACTGCACGCAAGTTACGCTGGCTGTCTTGGAATCAGCCCCAAGGATTCTATATTTGCAATCAAGAATCGTGTTTTGAGGTGCACATCTAACTTTTCCCATGGGAAATAATGGGAAACTTTAAAATGTAATAACTTTGGAATGGACTAGTATTTTTTCCCCAAACTTTTAAAAGGCTCCACTGTGACCCAAAACCTATATACCCTAAAAAATTCAGACCAAAAATTCACACAGATCTTGCACAACATGGTAACAAAGAATTTGACAAAAATGGTAATTTACATGCTTTTTGGCACTTCGTATATCTGCATCCATAAAGCCAAATAAAACACTTGCTACATCAAGAGATCTTTGGTCTCTGATGGAGCATGCCACATTTCATGTGAATCGCTTAAACAGTTGCAAAGGTATTAAAATGCAAAATTTTCAGTTTAAAACAGAAGTGAAGATTTAACCCTAACTATAGGGGCACACCTACACCCCCATTTTTTATGTATATATATATATATATATATATATGTATACATATTGCAAAGAACTCCATTAATGCATCGGTTAGCGTTTATTCCTCACTAACAAAAGTCTGAAAATTCAATGTTCGGCTTACCGACCTTACCCCCCACACACACACACACTCACCCCCAACATCCACAGATCAACAGGTGCCGGGGTGTGCTTTGAGGTTGTTGGGCCTAACTCTCATCCCATTCTCCTATACTATACCATCTCTGCTTGATTACACATGGAATGGGGTGAGAGTTAGGGCTGATGGCCCCTATGGCAAGATAAGAGTTCTTTCCACTGTATTGTATCTGGGCCCATGCAGGCAGCCTTGCTGCTTTCATTTCCTGCCTTGGGGGATGTTGCATAACAGTGCCATTCCCCACACCCTCACCCCATCCAGCTGGATCACTGAGCTCGCCCCCAAACTCAACTCACCAGGACAGAATACCAAAGCATACCATCTGGGGTCAAGACTGGCACTACACACAGATTTTCTTTATAATTACTTTTTTTATCTTGATCCCAGATTTTCAAGATAGTTGTTTTATGACTCCACTTAGAAACATGACAGGTGAAATTTAAAGTATATTGGCTGAAATATCATTTTGCACCAGAAGTGTGAAAACACATCTTGTCCGGGATTAAAAAGTGACATCTGTCATGTTCATGTGGTGGTGTGAAAAATGGCTATGTTGCAAGTTTGGAGTGAAAATATTGTAAGTGTTGAAAGTTATGAGTGACTATTGAAATATCCTAATTTTTACTCATAACTTGGACATGTTACCATATGTATACACCAAATTGTCATAATAGTCTTCTTATGACCCCACCTTGTAAACCCAGCAGGGTAGAATTTTTGACTCCCTACCGAAATATCATTCCACACAACAGATGTGAAAACACACTTTGGCAAGGATTTGAAAAATGACAGCTGTTATGTTCATGAAGTTGTGTGAAAAAATGGCCATGTTGAATATTTGGGGTTGAAATATTGAAAATCACCAAAATGATGAGTGAGCGTAGAAAATGTTCAATGTACACACATAACTT
Organism: Neoceratodus forsteri; assembly: GCA_016271365.2. NCBI lineage: Eukaryota > Metazoa > Chordata > Ceratodontiformes > Ceratodontidae > Neoceratodus > Neoceratodus forsteri. The sequence goes on from CM028135.1 coordinate 677,380,402, forward strand.
TGTTTTTTTATATATATATATTTTGACCCCAAATTTTCAACACAGCCTTCTTATTACTCCACCACATGAACAGTGGCAGTGAAAATTTTCAAATTCCACCCAAAAAAGGTGATTTCACAAAGTGACTATAAAATTGCCATTTGGGCCAGATTTGCTAATTCCCCCATGCTTGGTCATGAGGTGGGGTCCTAAAAATGCTATGAGCCATGTGGCAAGATAAGAGTTCTTTCCACTGTATGGTACCTGGGCCTGTGTGGGCAGCCCTGCTGCTTTCATTTCCTGGCTTGGGGGATGTTGCATAACATCACACTCCCCACACCCTCACCTCATCCAGCTGTGCCACAGAATTCACCCCAAATTCAACTCACCAGGACAGAATACCAAAGCATACCAGCTGGGGTTAAGACTGGCACTTCACACAGGGTTTCTTTATAATTACTTTTTTATTTTGATCCCAAATGTTCAAGATAGTTGTTTTATGACTCCACTTATAAACATGACTTGTGAAATTTAAAGTATATTGGCCAAAATATCATTTTGCACCTGAAGTGTAAAAACACATGTTTTCCAGGATTAAAGAGTGACACCTGTCATGTTTATGAGGTGGTGTAAAAAATGGCTATGTCACAAGTTTGGAGTGAAAACATTGTAAATGAGTAAAGTTATGAGTGAACATTGAAATATTCTAATATTCACGCATAACTTGGACATGTTACCATATTTGTATATCAAATTTTTAGGATAGCATTCTTATGACCCCACCTCGTAAACCCAGCAGGGTAGAATTTTTGACTCCTCACCGAAATGTCACTCCACGCCACAGGTGTGAAAACACACTCTGGCAAGGATTTGAAAAATAACAGCTGTTATGTTCATGAAGGTGTGTGAAAAAATGACTATGCTGAAAATGTGGGGTCAAAATGTTGAAAATTACCAAAATGATGAGTGAGCATAGATAATTTTCAATGTACACTCGTAACTTTGTTGCTTTTTTAATTTTTTGATCCCCAGTTTTCAACATAGTCCTCTTATTATTCCACCTCATGAATAAGGCAGTGAAAATGTTCAAATGCCACCCAAAATGTGATTTCACAAAGTGACCATGAAATTGCCTTTTGGGCCAGATTTGTGTAATTCCCCCATGATTGGTCATGAGGTGGGGTCCTAAAAAGGCTATGTTAAAAATGTGGTATAATTCTCTACGCACTGCCTTTTGTATGAGTTGTCTGCTAAGAATATATAAGCCTGCAGGGATGGGAGGGTGTGGGGTGTGGTGTGAAGAGGGATTGTTTTTAGTAGTGGTTTAGGGAGGGGGAATTATATACAGTAGCTTTTGTTTTACTGTTTAGTCTGTGATGTTGACTGTTAATTGTTAGTTGTACTGCTGTTTACTGATGTGTGTAAGGCCTTTTCATGCAATAGTGATGGTCTTCTTTTCTCATGTTATAAGATGCTCTTTAATAAAGCTTATTAAATTGCAAATAAAAAGTGGTGTAAAAATATTAAAAAATGACAAAGTTATGATGAAAAGGTCAAACCCCATTGAAATACATTAAACTGGACTTACCTTATTTTCTCATATCGCAGTTGTTGGTTCCAGCAGAAAGATGTGTGCTCAATTGGAGAGTGTATCTATGTCACGGAACATGTCAGGTGAATCAGAGTGTGTGTGGGGTGGTGGGTGCTGAGTGGGAGTTTGGGGTGGGGCAGGTGGGTGTTGTGTTGGGAGGTCAGATTGTGAGAGACCTTTTTCTTTCTTGCAGATTAAAAAAACAACAATGAGGGATGGTGTTATTATATTATAATATATTATATGGGACATTCTGTAACTGGGATTTGGGCACCCTTGAGTCAGACTAGTGTTCAGTAGCACCAGATGTTGGCACCCCAGTGCCACCATGAATAAAATGGGAAGGGAGGGTTGGGGACTAGGAGGGGAGGTGAGTGATGAGAAGTGGCACTGGGGTGGACACCATGGTCCACTTATAAAAAAATAATAAAATAAGAATGGGAAACGGGGGACTTGAAACTTGGAGAGAAGAGGGAGAAGGAAGCGATATCGGGTGGTGGGCACCATGGTTCACTACTGAGGTAGACAGAAAGACAGCTAGAGAGATAGAAAGAGTGATAGACAAAGATAGATAGATAGATAGATAGATAGATAGATAGATAGATAGATAGATAGATAGATAGATAGATAGATAGATAGAAAGAAAAAAGTGAGAAACGGAGACAGAAAGAGCAGGGGATCACCTGGGATTTTTTGTTTTAGCCAATCACATTTACACACTCTTGCATGTATTTTAAATATATTAATTAAGCACTATCATTCTCAAACTCATTCTTCCTTTTAATCATTAAAAAAGTTAGTAGGGCAGTTATTACATTGCAAGGAAGGACTACTATGAAGTGTTTTGTAATAAACCATCGGATTCCAGTGTGACTCACAGAACCAGTAAAATTAAGAATGCACAACAATTGGTTCCCATCAAGGCAAGCAAAATAGTTACAGTAATGAGCTAGCTAAATAGCTGGATAGATAGACAGACAGATAGATAGACAAGCAGACATACAGACAGAGATGGAGATAGAGACAGAGAGAGCAGAAGATTGCCAGCTCTTTGTTTCAACTAAAGCCGGCAGCACATACATACCAGTACATACAGTACCTACATACAGATCTGCCAGCAGAAATATGCCCTATGGTCTATCATATATGTTTGAGTGTGCAGCTAGCAGTCCTAGATTGCAGCTGCCCCACTCCTCCCCTCCTTCTCACTGCCACCTGTCAATTTCTCATTGCTATTTAACCAGAACCCCCTGTGCCCTGTCCCATGCCATTTTGAAAGAGCTCACCATCCTACATGTTACCGCCTCCTCCAGTAGGGCATTCCATTTTGATACCACCCTTTCTGTGAAATAATGCCTCCTCATTGCTCTCCTAAATCTGCCCCCTTCAATCTTAGCCCGTGTCCTCTTGTGCCCCTTCCCTTCCTCAGCATAAATAGCACATCTGTGCCCATTTTGTTGAACCCTTTCAGATACTTGAACATTTAAATCATATCACCCCGATCCCTCCTCTCCTCCAGGGTATCAGGTGTCTCAGTCTGTCCTCATAGGGCTTGCCTTCCATCCTCTGTATCATTTTTGTTGCTCTACACTGCACCGCCTCTAGCAGCCTGATAGAGTTCTTCAGATATGGCCACCAGTACTGCACGCAGTGCTCCAAGTGTGGCCTGAATAAAGATTTGTAGAGAGGCAGGATCACATCCTTATGTCTGGAAGAGATTCCCCTTGCAATACACCCTAGCATCTTGTTAGCTTTGGCTGTGGCCTTTCTGCGCTGGGCAGAGTTGTTCATGTTCTCGGTTATCATCACCCCCCAGTACTTCTCTTCCTCGGTGACCCCCATCCTCACCCCACTCAACCAGTACTTCCTCCTCAGGTTCTTTGCCCTGAAGTGCATAACTTTACACTTCCTCACACTGAAGCCCGGTTGCTACTTCGCTGACCACTCCTTCAGCTTGGTTAGGTCCCCCTGTAACTCATTCCACCCCTCAACATCACCCACTACCACTCTCATCTTGGTATCATCTGTGAACAGACTGATCCTGCTCCTAACTCTGTGAAGGATATCCAATTTGAACAGCCCAAACAATACCGGACCCAGCACAGAGCCCTGCGGCACACCATCTGTCACCGGCCCAGGGGTTGAGAGTCCCCACACCACCACCACCCATTGTTGCCTCCCCTTCCCCCAGTTCACAGTCCAATTAGCCATTTTCACCCCACCCCCCCACACCTCAGTTTCCACCCCAACTGCCCATGAGGCACTGAATCAGAGGCCTTGCTGAAATCCAAATACAGAACATCCACTGCATGGCCCCCACACAGCTATCTTTTTACCCAGTTGTAGTACTCTATTAGGTTGGCCTGGCAAGATTTCCCTGAGATGAACCCATGCTGCTGCCCATCCTGGAGATCATTTACCTCAAGAAATATCACCAACCTCTCCTTCAGGATCACTTCCATATGTTTACCCACTATGGAAGTGAGACCAAAAAGTCTGCAGTTTCTTGGCTCATCCCTTGGGCCACTTTTGTGAATAGGCACCACCTGAACCATCTTCCAGTCCTGCAGCACACATCCTGTGTCCAGGGAGGTGTTGAACAGGTCTACCAATGGTCTGGCCAACACCTCTGCCATCTCCCTCAGCATCCTGGGGTGAATGCCATCAGGACCTGGTGCCTTGTCTACCCTTAGTGCCTTCAGACCCTCTAGTATGCTGCCCTCCATGATCTCCCCATCCATCACCCCTTCCCCCCTTCCCCACCCTCTCCATCCACTGAGGTAGTGGACTGCCCTCCTCCCGGGTAAATACAAAGCAGAAGTTTTAATTCAATGCTTCCACCTTTTCCACTCCCTTTTTCACCCACCCCCGCCCCTCCTGATCAACACTATTTGGTCCCTGCAGCTTCTTTTTCTCTCATGCATCTAAAAAAGCCATTCTCCCCTTCCTTGATGCCCAGAGCCAACCTTAACTCTCTGAAGGCCTTGGCCTCTCTTACAAGTTGGGTTACCGTCCTGGTCCTCCTCGCATACTCCTCCCTGTCCTCCCTCTCTTGGTCCTCTTGAATCTCCAAAATGCTGCTTTCGTTGCCCTCACACCCTCCAAAACTTTCCTGCTCAGCCAACAAGGCTTTTTAGCTCTACTCTTCTTGCTCAGAGTCCTGGTGCAGGCCTTAGTAGCTTCCTTCAGATCACGTTTGATGATATCCCACTTCTGTTGTACATCCATCCCTTGTCTTATCCCCTCAAGTTGCCTTAGCAGGATATCCCTCATCTTCAAAGAGTCTGCCCATCGAAATCCACCACCCTTGTCACTGATTCTACAGGCTCCCTGCTCAAGCTGTGTGTAAACCACACCGATTGGTGGTCACTCCCAGCTAGTAGGTCCTTCACTCTAAGTTCTCTTTGCCTCCCCATTTGAAAGCACCAGGTCGAGTGTATTATCTAGCCAAGTTGGCACACTAATTGCACCAGAAGACTATCCTGAAACACTTACAACAATACCTGTTCCCTAGCACTAAAGGCACATCTCCAGCTGCAGCTTCAGAATTCAAGAAAGTACAACTGTTCTCATACTGAGAATGTGGGTGCATAACTAATCTCGATAAGCTAGGTACCCAGAATTTTCAGGTGTCCAGAAACATATTGTGGGATGTGATCAGGTGAGTGAGGTTGATGGGGGGATTGGAGGCTGTAGGGTGTGGGGTGGTGGGTGCTGAGTGGGAGATCGGGGTAAGGTATGTTATGGGGTCAGGTCAGTGAGGAGAAGTTTTCATTTTTACTGGTAAAAAGGATAGATAGATAGATAGATAGATAGATAGATAGATAGATAGATAGACAGATAGATAGATAGACAGACAGATAGACAGACAGACAAGCAGGCAGGAAGGCAGACAGGCAGGCAGGTAGATAGACAGACAGACTGACAGACTGACATACAGTTTCCTTTATTGTAGGGGACATTCTGACACTGAGGATTGAGCATCCCAGTGTCTAGCTAGTGTTCACTGGCACTAGGGGTGGGTATCCCAGTCCTGCCATGCATTTAATGGGAAGGAGGTGGGTGACCAGGAGGGGAGGGGGTGAAGATATGCAGTACTGGGGGTGGGCATCCAAGTCCATTTATAAAAATGTATAAATTAATCATGGGAAAGGGGAGGCTGATGACTGAAGGGGAGGAGGGAGAAGGAGGCAGTTTCAGGGGTGGGCACCCCAGTCCACTACATATATAGATAGGGAGATGAAGAGAGAAAGCGAGAGAGAGAGAGAAATAGATAGAAGATAGATTGGTAGATAGATAGATAGAAAGACAGATAGATAGATGACAGACAGACAGACAGACAGAGATGGAGACAGTGAGAGTAGGGGATCACAAGCTCTCTGTTTCAACTAAAGCTGGCTGCACAGCTCCAGCTATTGCTTTAGAATTTAAGAAAGTCCCACTGTTTTCATACTGAGACTGTGGGTGCACTGTTCATCTTGCTATGCTAGGCACCCAGGATTTTTGGGTGCCCAGAAACATGTTGTGGGATGTGTTCAGGTGACTGAGGGTTATGGGGGTGTGGGAGGGTGTGGGGTGTGTGGTGGTGGGTGCTGAGTGGGAGATCGGGGTAGGCTGTGTTGAGGGGCCAGATCAGTGAGTGGTGGTTTTCATATTTACAAGTAGAAAATATAGATAGATAGATAGATAGATAGATAGATAGATAGATAGATAGATAGATAGATAGTTCCTTTATTGCAGGGGACATTTCAACACTGAGGACTGAGCACCCCACTGTCTGGCTAGTGTTCAGTGGCACTAGAGAAGGGTGCTTAAGTGCTGCCCTGCATTTAATGGGAAGGGGAGGTTGGTGACCTGGAAGCAAGGTGGGTGAAGACAAGCAGTACTGGGGGTGGGCACCCCCATTCACTTATAAAACATTATAAAATAACCATGGGAAAGGGGAGGCTGACAACTTGAAGGGGAGGAGGGAGAAGGAGGCAGTACCTGGGGCAGCCACTCAAGTTCACTACATATATAGATAGAAAGACAGACAGACATAAAGATAGATAAAGAGCGAGACAGTGAGAGAGAGTGAGACAGAGCTGGGGATCACCGACTCACTACTTCAACTGAAGCTGGCAGTACAACTCCAGCTGCAGCTTCAGAACTGAAGAAAGTCCTGCTGTTCTCATACTGAGAATGAGGGTGAACAGCTCCTTTTGTTAAGATGGGCACCCAGGATTTTTGGGTGCCCAGAAACTTTATTTGAATGGCAGTTTTCAAAACAATAAACACCAGAATCTAGCTAAATGGGTCCCATGGAAATAGGGTTGAGATTTTTTTTTTAATATATAACTTTTATATATTTTCAATGTTTGTGAGGTTAAAAAAACAAGATGGCAGCCATCACAACTGGCATTTTTTCCACATGATTGGTGTTTTTTCCACACAATCTGTATTTTTTCAAGGAAATCATAAAAATAAGTACTCAATCTTTTTTTTGTTACCATATGCATTTGTTAGTTATCAAACAAAAGACTTATAACTCTGGAACCATATAATATTTTTTTCACAAAACCTTTGAAAGGCATGCCCTTGGTAGAGGCTCTTTCAACCCTGAAAATCTCATGAAAAAAATTCCACACTGTCTAGGCTGTACAAGGCAGAAAGAGACTGTAATGTTGTGTATAGGGAAACCAAATATTTTTTTTCTTACTTTTTTGGTGCTGCATATCTTGAAAACCAAATCAGATGCTATCACAAAAAATGTTTGACTTGAGACTCTGGCAGCCTGACCTCGCATGCCAAATTTTGTGCTGTAACATCAGGGTAGTTATTTATAAGAAAATTAGGACTTTGTTGTGGTTTTTGGCTCTAGTTGTAGTTATTAGCTTGTGATATGTGTGTGTTAGCTCCCCCGGTCTTGAGTTATTCATCCCCCTCTCTCCATGCCCTCCACCCGTTCTCCCCGCCTGCCTTATTGTATCTATCAACACTGTTTGGAGCTTGGTCTTGTATGAAGGAGGGATGGGGTGGGTGTGGTGGGGGGCGCGGACATTGGAGGTCAAAGGAAAAGTCCTCTCGCATAGGGCTGGTTAGGTCCAGAAGACGCCCTGGAGTGAAATGGAGCCTGGAACATGGTAATCCATGTCTAGTCCCCAAACCCAAGGGTACCATCTCTTTGATGGGCACGTAGCCGGGACAGCTCATGAACCCCATCCAACCCGGGCAGTGTAATGCAATGCCATATCTATTAAGAACAAGTCTGCTGTTATTGCAGATTTTGTTGGAAAAGCTGATCTGTCTTGTACCACCGAGACCTGGCTGGACGAAAATGCTGGCCCCATTTTGGAGACAGCAATTCCAGCTGGGTACTTGGTGATACACTGCCTGAGATTGGACCACGGGGGGGTAGCAGTCTGTTTCAAGACCATGTTGGGCCCCACTGGTGTACCAGTAGAGGAAGCTGAATCTTTTGAATGTACTGTGGTAGCTGGTGTGGGCTGCAGGATAGCTCTCATCTACCGTCCACCTGGGGACAAAAAGTGATTCCTGAAGGAAGTGGCAGATTTCACCACCAACATGGCATTGGAGTCACCCAGACTGATGGTTCTGGGTGACTTCAATGCCTGGGTTGATGACGAACTCTCGCCTTTTGGTCAGCACTTCCTCCAGCTGATGGCATCGCTGGGCTTCACACGGATTGTTTCTTCAGCTACCCATAATCATGGTCACTCTCTGGATTTGGTTTTCCTCCTGGGGATTGAGGCCTCTGATTTGGGCATGGAACCAGTCAGTTGATCCGATCACTACATTGTGAGGTTCAACTTTTGTGCCCATCTTTGTAGGTCTTCCCCTGTGGAGATGGTCAGTTACCAACCTTTATGGGATGTGTGCCCTGAAGACCTGGTGGCTGTGATTGACCACTTGGAGTTTCTTGTTGCTAGATCGAGTCCGGGGTCATTGGTTCTGGCCTACAATTAGGCCATTTCCTCAGCCCTAGACTTGATAGTTCCTGTCCACATTCATCCCCTCCCACTCTGCCCTCAGGCCCCTTGGTTTGATGGCTCCTTGAGGGAGTTGTGGTGGGTTGGACGAAGGTTAGAACATCACTGGCAGAAATCTGCCCTGGAGGCTGACTGCTTTAGTTTGGTGGAGCATTTTCAGTTCTACCAATCAGTGATCTCCCATAAGAAGGCAAAGTTCCTATCCTGGGAGACCGCTGTTGCTCAGAATCGACCAGCCCAACTCTTCCGAACTGTGGACAGGTCATGCAACCCAGCCTGTCTGTAGAGTGTGATGAGCTTGCTCAATTTTTTGTGAATAAGGTGGATGACATCAGGTCAGAGATCCACTTGTCTCACTCTATGGGGGACACGGTTGGTCGGTGCTTGGTCACGATACCTCAAACTTCCTGGAGTATCTTTGACCTGCCGGAGTTTGAGGATATTATGCAGATTGCCCAAGAAATGTGCCCTATGTGCTGTAGTTTAGATATGGGCCCAACTTTCCTGATTTTGGGTTGTTATGAGACATTCAACCCATTTCTGGCTCAAATTGTCTGGTGCTTCTTGGAATCGGGTGAGTTTCCAAGCTCCCTGAAGGAGGCGGTGGTGACATCCCTTCTGAAGAAAGCTTCATTGGACCCAGACATTTTTGCTAAGTACAGACCTATCTCGAACCTTCCCTTTATAGGAAAGGTTATTGAGAAAGTAGTGGCAATCCAGCTGGAAAACCATTTGACCATCCATATCTATGAACCTCTCCAGATGGGTTTTCTTAAGAGGCATAGTACTGAGACTGCTCTAGTTCAGGGGCTCAATGATCTCCTGATGGTGAGAGATTGGAGAAATAATTCCATTCTGGTACTCCTTGATCTCTTTTCAGCTTTTGACACTGTAGATCATGGGGTCCTGCTTGAGCACCTGAGGTCCATCTGTGGCCTGTCAAGTACAGTGCTTAGATGGTTTACACCTTTCCTCTCTGGTAGAGCACAAAGAGTTGTGTTGCGGATTTTTTCTTCTGACCCTTTCTTTCTGTCTTGTGGGGTTCCTCAGGGCTCGGTGCTGTCCCCCATGTTGTTTGCAGTGTATATGCTACCCCTTGGAGACATTGTAAGATGGTATGGGCTGCGATTTCACTGCTATTCTGATGATACCCAGCTCTACCTGTCTTTTGCTCCTGACCAGGTTAGTGCTTTCTCAGTATTCAGTAACTGCCTTGCCGAAATCTAAGACTGGATGAATTCAAGCTGGTTAAATTTGAATGCAGGGAAGACTGAGGTTATGGTTGTGGACCCAGAATATTGGATAGAGAGGTTGAGGACTATCAGCCCTCTGGATTATTTCTGGGGGGCATTCAGATCCTTACCTCAGAATGGGTGCGTGACCTGGGAGTGGTGCTTGACGATGGGCTGACCCTTCATTATCAGGTGTCGGCAGTCGTTAAGTCAGCCTTTTACCATCTTAGGAACATCACCAGGGTCAAATATATTGCTCTGTCTAGTGATCTGCCTGTGCTGGTCTACACCTTTGTGACCTCCCACATTGACTACTTCTACTCCCTTTACTTAGGGCTTCCTGGGGTTGATATCCAATGCTTGCAGCTAGTGTAGAATGCTGCAGCTCAATTGTTGACAGGGGTGTCTATAAGGTAACATATCACCCCTGTGTTGCACGATCTGCACTGGCTGCTGATTCAGTGGTAGATCACCTTTAAGGTAGGTTTACTGACCTACAAAGCCCTACACAGACTTGGTCCTGACTACTTGAAAGAGCTTCTGATTCCTTACAACCCTGTGCAACAGCTCTGTTCGGCTGGTGAGGGGTTGCTGGAGGTTCCGAGGGTTACTTTGAAATCTTCTGGGGCCCGCGCTTTTATGTTTCTGGACCCAACCCTCTGGAATTCTCTGCCCCGTCAGCTTTGGGAATGTACGACTGTGGGGAGCTTCAAGCAGGAACTTAAGACCTTCCTGTGGAGACAAGTCTTTTATGAACTGTCATGATTTTTTAATGGTCTATTTTTAATTGTAACTTTTTATGGAATTTGTTGTCAAGATTGTAAAGCACCTTGGTACCCAAAAGGCACTCAATAAATAAAGTTTTATTATTATTATTATTTATTAAATGATATCAATGTTATTAACATGCAAAAACTGGGGTTTGACATTACACAGCCTACTCAACCCTAACTATAGGGGCACAATCGCACTCCTGTGTTATAAGGCACTATCGCACCCCTATGTCATACGTGTGTGTGTGTGTGTGTGTGTATATATATATATATATACATATATATAGATGTATGATATATACACACAGACACACACACATGTGTTACCAAGAAAGAAAAGGATCTTCAGATAATGATAACAGGGAACATGAATCACACAGTTCAGCACAGAAGGGCGGCTGCTAAGGCAAACAAGTTGTTGGGATGCATAGCAAAAGAAATCACCTCAAGGATTAAGGAAGTGATCCTGCCACTGTAGCGACCACTGGTGAGACTGCACAAACCATGCTGCAATTTCAAGCAGATGAGATAGACTGTTTTGGCCTGTATCTTCTGGCTTCTTTCATATGTTTGTGTATATCTATATATGTCATTACCACGTACAGCCAGACACGGGAGGGTCCTATAATGATCATAACCAAGGTGCTCTGCAGACAACAAGCTACGGGGCTGACAGTTTAGGTACAGATGTGTCACACTGGCATGGGAGATGTCTGATACCTGCACCGTATGGTACTCAGTTGGCACATACAGATTGAGCCTGCAAAGACTAAGACTATTCAGGGATGACACAAGTCAACCACAAATAAGCAAATTGTCACACTTTTGGGGTCTGCAGGGTACATTTGTAGGTTTCTGGCTAATTTTTAGAAGTATAGTAGAGCCATTGATGGATCTCAAAAAATTAAAACTGCCCATGATGGCTTAGTGGAACAAATTCAAGTGGCATTCAGACAGCTGAAAGAGGCATTATGTCAGGTGCATATGCCTAGAATTCTAAAGCTGATATGGAGAGAAGGCTGACAGTTTCATTAGCATTTTTAAGTTCATATAAACAATTTCTAGCTCTATCATGGATTTTTGCTGACTAAGACAACTAGAACTGTAACTAAGATTAAATCAAAGTTCAAATGAAAAACACCTTACTGTGTTAATAACAGTCTTAACAATAATCAATTGTCCCAGTATATACCCTTGAAAGTGAATACAATTCATTTAATCAAATATATCTTTCAGATAATATACAGTTAGGCCTTCCTCCCACTGGAAAGCTACATAATTACTAACCACTAACTCATGCTAAATAAATGATTAACATACTAATCAATCAATTGTGACAGTATTTGTAGCACTGAATGACATTTTTAAATGTCACAACACTTTAAAAACAGTATATAGATATGCAGTCATTTTTTGAAAACTGCAGACAACTTTCAAGTTGTTTTAAATCAAAAACAGATCTCAGCAGATGCTGCAGGAAAGGAAATCACAAAATCTAAGGGAAGCATTGTTCTCCCCTGACAAACCCACTCTGAAAAGCACATGATGAAAGTCTCAACTCACAGTGACTAACACAGTACAGAATGAAAACCATCTCCCAAAACATGACTGATACATTTGATCTTCTTAGATATGTTAAGGAAATAACTCCTGAACTGCTGGAAAGCTTTTCAAAATTAAAAACATAAAAAAAATAAAAAAAGTTTTTTTTCAACTAACCAAATGTATTATATAAAACAAACACTTGAAATGTGCAGACGGCAAGACTGTAGCGTGATATGTACAGTCATGCTGTCTGCTATGTTCCGGTGCAATATGCTGCCACATTCTGCTTATTTATCACTGGTCCCTCCTGTATTGTGTGTTTCTTTAGGGCTGAAAATGTATGTACTGCATGGGTACTGGGCACTGTACATTGTAGTACAGTACATAGACATGCTGGCATTTATGAGATATACAGATACAATGCTGTACATGCACCCTTATGAGTGCCACTTCAGTAACAGGCAGACTTCAGTAACACTCAGTCACAGCTATCCCCCCCAATTCATCCTTTGCCACCCTCCCATTCCTTATACACCCGGCAACCCAATGTCCACCTTGTCCCAGTGGTGCACACCACTTAGACCACCTCCGGGCTGGTCTAAGTGATGCCCTTTGCTACATCCACAGTGGGGCTTTTAGAATCCCCAAAAAGGAGAAGTTGTAGCCCCACCATGGTGCAAGCTCCCTTGTGAATGGTGCACCCTGATGTAGGTCACAAGGGTGACGCAGACCAACTTTGTCACAGTGGCTCCCTATTCTGATGCACACTGCATTTCATAACTGGTAATGTCAGCCGGTCCGCCGGCGCAGCAGTTGGATTTCTGCTTGTGACACTGGCGACCCGGGTTCGGGAATGGACCTGAGTCACTGGAGGGCTGGCTGGGGGAGAAGGATTGAACTTCCTACAGACAGCTCTTCTTCTCTGGCGGGGAGGGTGTCTGGTGCGTGATGGACCCCTAGCAGAGACTAGTGGTCCCACAACACCGGCGTCCACACTCAATGGAGGCAGGGTGGACCCTGGACATCATTGCATGTCCCTGCCTTGGAGGAAAACTAAAGAAAATGAAGAGCAGAGCCTCCGCCAGCATGAAGCCCTCCCTGAGGCTTCAATTAGCCACCACCGCTCCACTCCCAAACAGATACCAATTCCACAGTGCCAGAATTAGGGGAACCAGTGTCGTGGCCCTGCCCTCCGGGGTGCAAGCCGGGGGTAACTGGGAGTTGTGGCACTTGGTGGTTGGTGGAAGTCTTGGGGGCCATGACCAGAGCAGAGACAGGATGAAGGCCTCCTGGGAAAAATGATAAATAAAAAAAAGAATTGGTAATGCCACATCTTTTGAAGCAAGGTGCCTATTGTGTTAGAAATGTTTGATGCAGGCACCTTGTGTCAGTTTAAGGGATTTGAGAATCAGACTCAAAATCTGGATTATCCAAACTAAAATGTAGAGGATTGGTTATACATATTGTAATATCTGGGGGACATTTTTTTCTCATTGGAGAAGCAGGTTATAATTCACTATTATAACTCATGGGTTATAAAGGTGAATACATGCCAGCTTCTCCTCAGCTACAATCACACTGACTCACTTACTGTACTCAGCTCATGCACAAATGGCCATCACAGAAAGAATCTCCCAAAACTCCATGGTGAGGAAATACCTCAAAAAGAAATAAAATAGAAATATCCTAACCTTTAGAACCACTATCAGGCATTTTAGGGTCACCGCCCAGTCAGACCCAGCCATGCTGCTCACAGAAAAACAGTAGTCAATCACCTGCATTTCTTGGACATCCACTCTGCTCCTACTCAGCTGTGCTGCTCACAGGACTCGGACAAAATAAACCATGAAAACAAAAACACACCCACCCAAAAATCACAGCTCCTAGGTCTGTGTAGCTAAATTTTTTCAGCACCTTTTCAGGTCCAACACCTCATTGTCATGATGATATGCAAAAGAGCTACAGAGTTAAAACTCTCAACATGGATACCTGAACCTCATTTACATATCGCCGTGACAAAACCCACCCGGACTTAAACACCAGAATCTTCAAAATGTAAAGCAAGGATATTTCAAAGCAATGTTGTAAAACATCTTTTAACAATATTTTTAACACCCCATGATAACATCTAAGTATTTTCTGCTGTGGAGTAAAATGTTCTAATATAAAAATATAGACTCAAGAAAATCAGCCTTTATTGTAATAAATCTGGTTGGAGAAAAAACATGCCCCAGCAATTACATAAAACAATACATGGGGGGAGTGCACGACTCAAATTTAATGCACACCCTCAGTGTGGGATGCTTTGATAAACCCCTCAGGCTTCACCCTTGGGGATTATGTAGCATCCCACACCTTGGGTGTGCATTAAATTCGTATTATGCATTCTTCCCATGCATTATTCTATATAAAATTACCGGTCATTAATTTTTTTAATGGGATGACTGAGTTGATGTTTGCCATAATAACCCACTGTGTCTGTTAGAACTTCACACTCCCTCATTTGCTCTCTGCTCTATATGTGGGTAGGCTTAAAAATTTCAAAAACATGGTGGCTCCATCTTTCAGTTACTGAGGAGCTGCCATCAGCACCCACCAAACTCGTCTCTCTTTGCAATTTGTGTGTGTTGTTTTTTAAAATGTTACTCGATATCTACCTCTGCATTTAAAATAACAATGTATCCAGTTGATCCTGCACTTCGTCTGCATTGGTGAGAGCCAGTGCAAGTCGCAACAGTTCTGTGGGTGACTTGGGGGATCCTGACTGCAAGCTGTAAGTTAAAAAAAAATCAGAAATGGCAATAAATAAAAAAAGGCTAACAAAAGGGGAAGTAGGGATGCAGAAACAGAATGAGTGAGTGAGTGAGTGAGTGAGTGTGTTTGTGTGTGTGTGCGTGTGCATGCGCTCTTTAACAAACAATGACAGTTCAGAAGCACTAAAATAAAAACAGTCTCTTACAGGCTACTAAAGAGTACTTTTAATGCAGGACTTCTAGAAGAGTATCAAATTTTCTTACCAAACAGTATCACATTTTCTTTACAACATCTCCATAAGGTCTGTCAGTGTGTCATGTGACTTCAGAAGTCTGGCTGGAAAAAATTGCTGACCAGCAATTACATAAATTAAAAGATGGGAAAGTGTGTTGAAAACTCAAATTTAGTGCACACCCTTGGTGTGGGATGTTTTTCACCCTTGGGGTTTATGAAGCATCCCACACCTCAGGTGTGCATTAAATTATTGTATCATGCATGTCCCCATTCTTTATTATCTATAAAATACTGTATACGGTGGTAGCCAGTGTCAAGGTGCATTAAGTACAGGGACTGGAAATATCAATGAAACTGTCACAGGAAATCTAATTTGATGGAACTGGAAGGAAGAAAGAAAGAAAGAAAGAAAGAAAGAAAGAAAGAAAGAAAGAAAGAAAGAAAGAAAGAAAGAAAGAAAGAATGAATCCTTCTCTACCATTGGTGCAAACAAATCATATGACAATGCATTATTTCTCAATGGCCACACCTATGAACATATGTGGGCAGATGTTCTGTGCTATATATACTTCTTGGGTGTTTGAAAGCACCAGGCTTGCCTCAACCCTCACAATGAGCCAAGGCATGCATATATCAGAGTGTGGCCACACACAACCTGTTGTATTATAAAAGGTAGATAGACAGACAGACAGACAGACAGACAGATACACAGTATGTATAATAAATGTTAGGAAAGTGTGGTGTACAAGGAAATAATACAATCAAGGAAAGCTAATGAGGTAATAGGCCATTAGGTTAGTTGCCAAGTTTCATTATGACCTCAGGCTATCTATATAACTAATGAGCAGGCTGGAGGAAAATAGCAAGCTATAACACTGTAAATATTATACATTTATGATGGCAGTTACTATCACAACCATTATATACATCCAGTTCTAGTTTACTCATTGAAATCAAATGGTGATGGTGGTTGGTAGAATGGGGCGTTATCTTCATTACATAGAATTTTTAAGGATAATTGACTGTATGATTGGAAATATGGATTTGAGTGATCTATCATCTGTTTATGTCCTTTTTTCTTAGCCTGCTTTCATAATCTTGCTTTATTATTTCATATTGTTTATACACTGGACTTTTACTATCATTAAAAAGTTTTTAAAAACTATGTGAGTATTCTGCATTATTCAAAATAGGATAGCATGGAAAGAGTAGTAACCTAGGACTAGCTGCGCTCAGTTAAATAAATGTGCAGGTTTGAAGGAACTGGCACTTGCTACAAACATATAGTGCTTTCATATATTTAAAAATTCCCTTTTTTATATGAAATAGTAAACAAATATCTTGTTATCCAGAACTGTGCTGCATTTCACTCTCATGCAGAACAGTGATGCTGTGTAATGATATAGCTGGAGTACAGGCAAAGGCAATCCAGATGTTATCACTAAAGGCACAGAAAGCACAGTTCATTAGCAATATCCTACATAACAGGTACAAGCCAAACCTCCCTCATACTTTCTTGCACAAATATCAAGCCAATAGTTCTGCATGAGGGTAAAATGAAGCAGTTTTGGATAACAAGGTATTTGTTTGCTGTTTGTTATGAAAAAATGGAGTTTTGAAATACATGAAAGCAGTATATATCTTTGGCAAGTGCCAGTTCCTTTGAACTTGATTATTCAAGATATTTGTTTTCTGATTATTGTGTTTGTACTTTCTAAGGTAATAGAACACAAACTTGAGCACCGATGCTCCCTGATGAAGTGGTGCAACTACAAAACATTGTACTTTAATTTTGAAGGAAAGCAATAAATGTTTCTGAGTGAAGTTCTAACTTACAAGCAGGAAATTAAGCCTTGTTTTGTATTTCTTGGATTTCTACATGTATAAATAGCCTTAATGTGTATAGAATGGTAATGTGCTGCTAACTGATTGCTAATTGTTTTATTAGTAGGTCATTTAATTATAATACATGGACGGGAACTTTTCCTCATAGAAAAGGCCATCACTTATTTCCCAGTATACCTGTTATTAATTTATCAATTAAAACTATACCTGTGACTTATCTGTCAATTCAAAGCATATAACAGCCGTTATCAAACCATTACAGCTACTGTATATATCTATACTAATGAAAGTTATACACCTACACTAATTAAACAATTAAAAGTGCATACCTTCACTAATAAAAAGTATACACCTGTACTACATTAAACCCTACGGAATGCCACTAATAACACAATTAACACAGCATTAGGAAGCTAGCAAAACCAATTAACCGGAAGCTAGCCAAACCAATTAGCAAGTTGCAAAACAACCTGGAAAAAAAATACTTACACAAAACCTGCCCAAACCCAGAAATCCCCCAAACTCCTGCCTGCACTCACTATAAACCATTCCCTCCTTGCTGCAACAGACTTCAGGTGCCATAACATGATCACAAATGTGAGCTCCATAAAAATAACCATCCTAATGTATTATATTCAACAAACAATGGGTAAGGGTGGAACACTTGCAAGTATATCCATCGACGGCACTAATTTGGGCAATAAAGTCACTCACCCTTGGGGCTTGGGGCTTTATAGCCCTAATTAGCTCCCTCGTTAGGTTTACATCCTTGTATACCACCCTTACCCATTTTATATATGTATATTATATATAAATAAATATATATATATATATATATATATATATATCTATGTATGCATACAGTATTTTTTTTTTTGCTATAGTATTAAGATTTCATTACAGTGGTATATAGATGGTGTAGCAACATATATTTTCCTATGGGAAATGGGGCCCATTCATATAACATCTACATATCTATCTATCTATCTCTCTCTCTACCTGTCTGTCTGTCTGTCTGTCTATCCATTTATCTACTTTAATGCATCTGTGATGGTCACTGTGCAAAGCATACAAAGTAAGGAAATCAAAACAATAGGGTAAAAAACTTAATGAAACCTTGACACATATGTGGCGTGATATTTCATGGAGACTGCATGATCATGCAACACAGTGTTTTTGTTACTTTAATATCAGCACTGTCTTGTCAAAGTAAATCAGTGACACAGCAATGCTTGACTACACAGTGCCAGTATAAAGGTAATGACAAAATTGCATTGCATAATTGTTCAAATCCTGAGGTACACCACACCACAGATGTGCCAGTATTCCATAGTCTTACAACCATATTTTTTCATTTCCCTATTTTGTACACATTGTGCTTCAACCATAAAAGGGCCATTAATACTTTTGTAATACATTGATTTTAACAGCTGGCTTCAGTGCTGCACTAGGCACTGTGATCTCATTAGCATTGTGAAAACTGGTCTCTGATTGGTTCAGTATTCCACTATGATGACATTAACCTTAATAATTATCTATTGAGACAACTGTAACAATAACATTTTTTGATATGTTACTGTTACTGATGTCACTATCTGAGATATTTTGTTGTCTTGCCATTTTTACACCCAGTCCTGTTGTATATCTCTCTCTCTCTCTCCATAGATGTTTTATATATATATATATATATATATATATATATATATATAAAACATGTTTTGGGATAGATCCACAGATAAAAACTAATATCCCAGTCAAGCAGTGGAGATATCACTGATAGCTCCATGTTCCTATACATCATAGTGATATCTCCATGTTCCTATACATCATGGTGATATCCCAATGTTCCTATATGTCATTCAAAGGAAAGTGAAAGTATTTCACTTTCTATCACATGCAACTCTCTGTCTGGAATCTGTACCCCACCACTGCCACACACACATGCCTTTGATATCGGGTTTACCCTGCAATTATTTTATTTATGTAATAATTTAAAAACGTATCTGATTGATCCAGCCACTCTGTCATTTAGATAACCTTCAGTACTTTCACTTTTCCCCCAAAATGTAGCGAGACCAAGTGGTATGAAGACAGGCACATTAGGCGCTGTCAGAGCTTTGCACTAAGGCAGTCTGTGTGAGACATCCTAGAAAACTGTGTACATTTGCACACTTTCAGTGTCTTTCTTGAAAAGAAGCTCCCAACTCTACTGACAGGACAGCGAGCAAGTCGGCAGCATCAGAACAGAAGGAAGCATAAGCGTTTATTTCTATAGCAACACATGCTGATGCTTCCTATAATGGATACAAGGATGCATACCCATTGAGGGGGTTAATTAGGGCTATAAGGCCATAAGCCCAAAGGGCAAGTGCTTTTATTGCTCTGATTAGCTCCCAAGATGGGTATACTTCTGAGTGTTCCACCCTTACCCATTGTTTGTTGAAAATAATACACTAGGATGGTTATTGTTATGGAGACTGCATTTGTAATCATGTTATGGCACATGAAGGTCTCTTGCAGCAACTAGGGAATAGTGCACAGTGATTTGCAAGTAGGAATTTGAGGAATTTCTGGGTTTGGGAGGGTTTTGTGTAAGTATCTTTTTTCCAGGTTATTTTGCAGATTGTTAATTGGTTTGGCTAGCTTTCTAATGTTGTCTTAATTGTGTTATTATTGGTGTCTCATAGGGTTTAATGTAGTGCAGGTGTATACTTTTTATTAGTGCAGGTATGTAATTTTAATTGCTTGATTAGTGTAGGTTTATAGCTTTAATTAGTGCAGATGTATAGCTGTAATTGTATAATTAGTTTAGGTATAACATTTGAATTGATAGATTACTCACATGTACACTTTTAATTGATAGATTAGTCAAAGGTATACAGGGAAATAAAGTATAGCATTTTTTATGAGGAAAAGTTATATATATATATATATATATATATATATATATATATATATATATATAAAGTGTATGTATTGTTTAAATATTATTGTATATTCATTGTCTTATCTTTGTATTTAAAGGAACAATTTAGAATTACAATGTGACATTTGTTATGACATAACTAATTTTAAAGAAGAAAATAAATTAAGCCCCCGAAAGAACTCTGACTATCAGATAGTACAATGTTTGCAAAATGACTATTATTAATTATGAGCTGAAACTAAGCTTGCTTTCACAAATCTTGTTACAAATCTAAGACTTTCTTTATTATGGCTTTTTGTTGAAGTGACTATCCTATTTTTGCAAAAAAGATAAAATGATGAATTCCCTCTAGCCTGTATAGAAAACATTTGAAAACGTGCCACTCCCCTGTTAACTTCACAGTGCATTTGTTTATGACATCATAGTGCTCACCATGACAACAGACTGCGATGTCAGAAACAGCAATTGTGTGGTTAGCAGGGGAGAATCAGATACATTTTGAAAGACTCAGTGAAATAATTGCTATACTATCTACAATATTTAGTAGATCAACAGCAGAGGAAGTAACAAAAAAAAAGAAAGAACTACAAAAAAAGTTAAAACATAATTGGGGTAAATCTAGTGTTTTTTTAAGCTTTTTATTATAATAGAGAATTGCTCTTTAAATATGTAAAGCTGATAAAACCTATGGGATGTTTAGATTAGCATGAAGAAACACATTTTTTGTAATGTCACTATAAAGAGAAGACAGTATTTTTGAACAATAGTTACATTTCTTGGATAAAAACTACAATTCTGTTTTGTATCCATACTAAGGCCAAAATGCTCAATGTGGAGCTCTGAAACACATGACATGCACCTTGTAAAAGGTTACTTGAACATGACAAGGAAATTACACTCATAAATTGGTGGTTAGTCTCCTCAGATGGTGGTTGTTATCTGCAGCACTAGTAGTCCCCTTGTGGACTTTGCATCAAATGCCTGTCCCTATAGCCTTAACAATCTCCTTCCTCAATCCTCATATGTGTGGACACTTCCTCCATCTTCTTCACCAACAGCACTAGCAGCCTCAGTCACTTTCTGATCCTGGTTTTACCCTTTCTTCTGCTTCTACAGTACTAGAGGTCTACTTGTGATCCTCCTGTGATGGTATTTTGCCTACTTCAACTAGAGTGCCAATACCTTTTTTCTCTCATGACATTGTATTTTCCATGATATTACATTAACCCCCTCCTGGCTATTCCATCTCTTCTACTTTCTGTGGCCACCTTTTTTTACTTCCAACGTGCTAAATGGCAGAATCTTTTGGACTCACTGCAATCCTGTCACCCTTGGCCAGGCTAATGTAACTGATCCAGGCATAGCATGGCATGTTACTGTTTGTCTCTTGTTTTGGGAAGGAAGGAAAGAATATGTCCAACGGTGCTTTGCAAGACATGAACAGATGCATCAACCACTAGGCAAGTACAAGGAAGTAAAGGGAAATTAAGAAAACAGAGACAGGTTACTGTAGGTTAAGCAACAGGAAGTTAAGTGGCTTTGTAACATGGCTCTAAACAAGAGACAGAAATAACTAACACACACTGACTAAACAGCATCACCTGACCATGAAACAACCATGAAGTAGTTCCACAGTAGAACCATGGTTGCTTTTGCAATACCATTTTCAATGATGTAGTGTCATAAAATCAGTCCCAGAATACATTGTACCTGTTTCAGAAGGTAACACCGGTTGATGCAAGCGGTGATAATCATGTTTAAATAAATGTTGTTTTGAGTAGATTTCAAACAATTTGTATATGTTGTTAAGTTGACTGACAGTAGTGCTCACATAAAAGTTAGAATTTGTGATGACAGAGAACTGCAATATATGTAAGTAGCGCTACTTTGCCATGACTTCTTCAAGTAAATACCTAAACTAACCAAGTTTCCCTGGACAGTATTCATTCAGTGTTATATGTAATAACTCACTAGCTATAGCAAAACTTTTAATACTCTTGCCATGTTACACACGCATTAAACCACTCCAGACCATGGTTCTACTGTGGAATGAATCCATGGTTGGGTGGTTGGATGCACTCAGTCTTCGGCCTTGTGCTCCAACCCTCCCGAATCATGGATTAATTCCACAGTAGAACCATGGTCTGTTGTGGTTTAATGCTTACTTCATAAAGTCACACCAAATATGCAGCATTGGTGGGATTCAGTCCTGGCTTTCAATGTGCACAGATCTGCCACTCTGCCACACAACTACATTGCCATTCCTACCACTGCTATGTGCTCCCAACTTTTTGACTGCCTCTTATTCCTATTTGTGCTTTTCTTCCCTGTCTGGTTCTTCTTTCTGCTGCAGAAATGACAGGAAAAAGACAGCAGCTGATGTCTGTGAGCTAGTGAACTTCTTGGTCATGCCATCCCTACATCCATCATTGGGCAGTGAAACTCTCCTTTGAAAAATTTATGATTTTATTTGCTTTGCAGGGCTTTAAAAAAACAATTGATTTCATGGATTTCCATACCAAAGTAGTCAGCAATAAAATTCAATGCTTAAGATGTAAAGTGTCTAAACCAATATTTAAAGAAAAAAAAAGTAGTAGAGATACAGTAGAATGGCTAGAGAGTTTTAATTGGTTAACCAGGGATTTCAAATGGGTGACAGTACAGTAGAAGTAGTAATAATAGTTGTAATAGTAGTGATATCTGTAGTTTCTTTCCTCTCCTTCAAATCTCCTCCTCCTCCTCCTCATGTTCATTACTGCAGAGGCACTTAAGGTACCTGCTCACCATGTCCTGTGTATGCTTCTCCATGGCTTCCTAGGCTGGTGTTCACTCGCTAGCAGCTGTCCATTGGCTTTGCTTCTGCCTGCAATATTTGCTGCAATGGTTTCCTTTACAGTGTTTGACTGCAATCATCCCCCTTATTTCATTCATACATGCTTTGTTCTTATTATTATATCTCAACTGCTTGACTTGCTATGGTTTGCGCAGCTTATGGTTTTAATGTTCTTGTTATATTTGCTACTGTATATTACCTTCTGTGTTAGTATTATTTCATTGTCCTCTTCCCCCAGCATGCACCCAGAAATCATCTGTATAGCATAATGTGTATTTCTGGCCACCTCTTTAAAATAAACCAAGTAAATATGTATATACAGTATGTGCATTTCAAACACATGAAATGAGCATACCAGAGTGCAGTTTGCAAGGAAAGCAGTATATGGGATATATAATATGACCCAAGAGAGAGAATAAACAACAAAGTATTTTGTTTTTTCTGCATCTCTCCAACCAAGTTAAGCTAGCCCTGGCAAAAAGAAATACAGGTGAGGGGATACAGGAAAAGTGGGCAAACATTAAGGATACAATACCTGAAGCAACATCCCATTGTGTTAGACAGAAAAGGAAGTGCAAAAGAAGAAAGAAACTAATTTGGTTCTCAAAAACAGTAACAGAAAAGGTCAGAGCCAAAAGGCTGGCCTTCAGGAAATATAAAGGAACCCAGTGGGATGAAGACAGGGAGGCATACCAAACTTCCCTAAGGGAAGCAGGGAAGTTAGTAAGGCAGGTAAAGGCCCAAACCGAGGAAACACTAGCACAAACAATAAAAGAAGGTGACAAGACTTTCTATAGATACATTAGTGAAAGGAGAAATTCCAGAGGGGGTATTGCTGAGATCAAATGAGATAAGGGGGCATGTGTGGAGGAGGATAATGTAAAATCATCTATCCTAAATAGATACTTCTTCTCAGTATTTACTCAAGAGAAGGCAGGGCAGGACCCACAGCTCAGCACCATGGACACAGGGGGGAAGGAGGTATGCACTAGTCCCTTCCCAAAAGAAAGGGTCCTACGCGACCTCGATAAGCTCAGGGTGGACAAGGCAATGAGACCTGATGGCATACATCCCAGGGTACTAAAGGAGCTAAGGCTGGAACTAGCAAAGCCATTATCAAAACTACTTAGTGAGTCTCTGAGCACAGAAGAGGTCCCAGAAGACTGGAGAAGGGCTCATGTGATCCTGCTCCACAAGAGTGGTAGCAGGGAGGAGGCAGGGAACTACAGACCAGTCAGTCTTACCTCAGTAGTGGGCAAGATTATGGAGGCACTCCTTACGGAAAGGATAGTGCAACACCTGGAATACATAGAAGCACAGGATCCAAGACTGTATGGGTTTACAAAAGGAAGGTCCTGTCAAATTAATCTCATAGATTTCTTTGACTGGCTAACCAGAGTGGTGGACCAAGGGGTTGATGTCGCCTACCTTGACTTCAGCAAAGCTCTCGATGCTGTTCCACATAGAAGATTGATTAATAAGCTGGGTAGGCTCAGTGTGGGTCAAAAGTTGGTTAACTGGGTGGCAAACTGGTTGATGGGCAGAGGATAGAGAATGGTGGTAAATGGTATACATACAGAAGAGATGCAAGTCACAAGTGGGGTACCTCAGAGATCAGTCCTAGGGCCAGTATTCTTTAATATCTGCATCAGTGACATTGCAGATGGACTGGGGGGTAAGGTTTGTCTGTTTGCAGATGACACCAAGATCTACAACAGAGTGGATGATCCAGATGGGGTGGGCAGAATGAGAAGACAGCTGGATAAACTAGCAAAATGGTTGGAAGAGTGGCAACTGGGCTTTAATGCAAAGAAGTGCAAGATCATGCACATAAGGAAGAGAAACCCTGAAGCCACCTTTAGGCTGGGAGGGGAGTTGCTGGCAGTCACAAGGGAAGAAGAGACTTGGGCATCATTATCACCGATGACCTGAAATCATCTAAGCAGACCACTAAAGCAGTAGGTAAGGCTAGGGGGATGTTGGGGTGTATTAGTAGGGGCATCACAAGTCAGAAGAGGGAGGTAATAATACTTCTTTACAAGATGCTGGTTAGGCCCCATCTGGAGTACTGTGTGCAGTACTGGAGGCCACACCTTCGCAAGGACATTAACCAAATTGATGCAGTCCAGAGAAGGGCAGAAATCAAACAAAATAATTTTTCTTATTTTTAAGTAAACACATGTCCCTTTGTATTTGTGGCTTGAAAATGGCATGTTTCTTCCATGTTAAGGTTATCTCAATCTTTTCAAAATAATTCAGCATACCACCTTGTCTCCATCGGGCCTGCACAGAGAAAAACATCAGAAGATAAGTAAAATGAGATGTCACCATCTGTTTTTACTACCTCAGGATGTATTTCTACTACTTGAGTTGCTACGAGACAATTCCGCCCTGGTTTGGCAATGTATTGATTACATCTGGTATCCAATACATGGAGGCGGGGGTATTTCTAGGTAAAGTCAGTACTATTTCCTTTTGCTAAAAAAATGTTTCAGTTCAATCTTATCTTTGAGTCCTGAATTTTTCATGGCACCCAATCTGTAAATCCAGTTTTGTCTCTTTTCATTTAGTACTGCTTTAAAGTCCCCTTCCCTGGGTTGTCTGGGTACACACTCTAATCCAAAAGCTTTCATCTTATGAGTCTGCTTATTACTAGACTGTTTGATATGTCATGCCATGGTATATTCACAATTTTCATTTTTGATTGCCAAAATATGTTCATTCAGTCTAAATCTAAGCTTTCTCTTAGTGCATCCCACATAAAACTTTCCACAACTGCAAACAAGCATGTATACTACAGCCTCACTGTTACAATTAATAATGACTTTCACTTTCTCAATTTTGCCATGTTTAGGGTTTTTAAAGGTTTCTATCTTTTCCATAATATGGCAGGTATTACAAAAACCACAAGGTTTTGAACCCCACTTCGGTCTGTATACCTGATTTTGTGGTTTAGGCCAGTAACTTTGGTCCAGTTTGTCCCTTAAATTCAGTCCCCTTCTATATGAAATCCTTAAAGGTTTTTCAAACAGTGTAACCAATGGTGTCAGTCCCCTTAGGATGGGTAAGTTGTTTTTAACTATATTAATCACTTCTTTAGTTCCTCTACCATATGTTGTTACAAAACTGATAGGTTGTTCATTCTCTTGATCATTCTTATTCCTAGTTTGCAAAAGCTGTTCCCTAGGTATCCCTTCAACTGACATCCTGGCTGTACCAATGTCAGATTCAGTGTAATCCCTTTCCCAGAGTCTGTCTGCTAGCTCATCTGCCCTTTTGTTGTTTAACTGATTATTGCCACAATTTCTTTTTAACCTCATAAACTGTCCCTTAGGGAGATTATGCACAGTATATGAGGGGTGACAGCTTGTAGCCAGTAGTAGGCTATTTCTGTCCAAGAGTTTTTAAAAAGGTCTGTATGCAAAGTACCATCAGTTTCCTTTTCAATGGTAAGATCCAGGAAATTAATTCTGGTCTGATCTGCTGTAACTTTAAATCTGAAGTTTTTGTTAGTTTTCTCCAAGTATTCCACAAACATGTCTAACTCATTTCTGGTGCCCCTCCATATCATCAGTACATTATCTATAAAATGCTTGTACAAGTCAATATAATCATAAAAGGAGTTAGAGTCTGCATCAAAAACACATTCATCCTCCCACTTGGCCAGATACAGATTTGCTAAATTGGGTGCCAAAGTGGCACCCATGGCTGTCCCTTTGATCTGTTTATAGATCTTTGTTGAAACATAAATAGGTTATTTTTCAGTGCAATCTCTGTCATACCAACTACCATATTCATTTTTGTTTGTGGCAGTTCTGTATATTTCAGCATGCTATATGCTACTGCTTCTAATCCTCCCTCCTGGGGGATATTTGTGTACAGAGAGTCAACATCAAATGTTACCAGCCACCATTCATTTTCCACCTCAATTTCTTGTAGTCTGTTTAAAACACTACTGGTGTCTTTAATGTAACTGCATGTGTGGGGTTCAAGGGGACTCAGAAAGCCATCTACAAATCTAGATATGGGCTCTGTAAGCCATCATATGTCCGACACAATCGGACATCTGGGTGGTGCTGTGGGATTTTTATGTATCTTGGGAATAGTGTAGAATGCAGGTTTTTTAGGGTGTTTCACTGTTACATAATACAACTCATTCATGCTGAACATACTATTTTGATATTGTTCTAAAAGAAACATTTCTATATTCCTTTTCATCTGCAAGGTGGGGTCTGATGTCAAGCATGTAGAAAATGTAGTGTATGAAAGTTGGTGATTAATTTCAGTGATATACTGTTCTACATTTTGAACCACTATGCTGCCACTCTTGTCTGCTGGCTTGATGATGATATTCTGTTTTTTGCAAGTCTGGTAATGGCTTCCCTTTCTGCATTAGAAATATTACAGTGGGGGAGGTGTGGGGGTTGTGAGAAGGCATGCTCTAAATCTCTGGTGCAACACTCTAAAAAACTTTCAACGCATGAGTGCAATGGTGGGCAAAAAGTTGAGGAAGGTTTAAATTCAGATTGGGTGCTAGATGGTGTAATCTCACTCCCCTGTGTTTCACCAACAGTATCCTGACTGTTACTAATGAATTCCTTTCTAATAGAAAAAAAAATTTACATTTACTTTCTACTGATTGTATAAGAAGGGACAAATGAAAGATCTTTGCCCAATACCTGAATTTCAGTATTAGTAAGTACAGTGTCAGAAATGTTAATTACTGTTAGTAGCTGTTCACCACTTGTTGGCCACATTATCTTCCTCCCTTTACCCTTCCTCCTGCTCCTTCTC
This sequence comes from Neoceratodus forsteri, assembly GCA_016271365.2. Taxonomy (NCBI): domain Eukaryota; kingdom Metazoa; phylum Chordata; order Ceratodontiformes; family Ceratodontidae; genus Neoceratodus; species Neoceratodus forsteri. Next base: position 677,407,897 of record CM028135.1, read on the forward strand.
ATCTTCCCCTTCTTATCTGCTCTCCTTTGAACTTAAATCTCATTCTCCAAGCACTACTTCTGGGTAGGGGTCGCCCAGGAGGGACCACCTCTGAAAAAGGCTCCTGCTCAGATTCCCTCTCATGTTCTGAATTTCTCTCACCTGTGCTATATTCACCTGAAACATGTTCTGTTTTTTTAAGTATTTTGCAGGGGGTTTGGGGTTCTCAGGTGCTAGTACTAGTGCCCAGGGTGATTTTGGATGTCACGGTGTTCTCCGTTGTGGCAGTAGTAGAGGTAGTGGCAGTCTGTTGTAATCCAGTAATATTCACTTTTTCCAACAAAATAAATGTTTTTTATGATAGTCATTGGTATCCCCTAGGAATTTACGCTGCTTTTCGGCTTTGATCTTCTGATCATATGACTTGACATAATCTGTAAATTGTTTCTGGCACTGTAGAAAATCTGGATGTTTATTGAATGCAGTCACCATTTATTTATTTTTTTTGCTGTTGTTGTTCCTTAAGGTCACGTTCTGGTTCCAATATGCACTCATCTCCTTCTTTGATAATCAGCGCTATCAGTTTCTCAGAATCTTCGTGGATCATGGCATCCCATTTCATAATAAATTCCTGGCGTTCTAGTCCAAAAGTCGGTCTCTTCAAAATATGGAGACCTCTCAGTGCTCTCTGAACTTATACGCTTTCATGACTCATTTTTGACAGTATAGGTGTCTGCTTCTTGTCTCTAGTTTCTCTAATGTGATGAACGCTTCTTGGATAGTGTTGCTTTGTGTTCCAATGACCTCATCACTGTAAACCACTGCATTTACTGCAGGCATCTTGGAAGCATATACCAAAATTGGGTTAGTAACTGGGTTCTTTGTAAACAAGGTGGAAAACTGAAAATGATACAGAACACTCAGCTCTGCCACAGACTCTTAGTAGACAGGTGAATTAAACAGTAGAATGTGATTAAATACCTTTGCTACCCATAGTGCACAAGTGTGACAACCAGTGTGAAGAAGCCCAGTGTTATGGGTGAAACTTAAGACTGTTGTGTTCTTACACTGCTCCTGTTATTTTGCATCACATCTTTGGTGAAGAGGAATAAATAATTACCTACTACACAACTATGTGTAGGAACAAAATTGTTACTGAAATATTTTATTATTATAATTTTTTATTATATTATTAATTACTATTTTATATTCTTTATAAATGCTTAATTAATAAGATTAAGGTTAAGGGAGGCAATACTATAATTATCTGGTCATCATCCTTGTTTACATGGGCTTCAAGAAGAAGAAGAGAAAAAACTTCCTTAAGTGAACACTAGAAAGGAACTGCCTTCAGAGTTTGAAAAAAAAATGGTTCTTCTGTTTAATTTTCAAGTACCCTCCAAATGGCTGAGAAGGGTATGATGCATTAAATTTAAGCCATGATATTAGAAGGACACTCTGCAGTGTTAGTCCAGAGAAAGAGGCCTATCTACATTCTTGAAGGGTCAATGGTTATAATATCCTAGCAACCAGAGATACTGAAGAAGTGTCACTCCTTAGTGCTGGGGCCAGAGTGAGTGGTTGCTATGGACTTGACTATGATGTATGGACATGTTTATGTGCCAACCAGTATCTGGTACAGCCATGCTATGTTTGAAATGCCTCTTTGAAAATCCTATAGACTTTCAGGAAAATGAAAAGACTTCTGCCTATAACTTAAATGTGCAACATGCTGCAAACCTGGAGCATTCACAAGTTGTAGAGGAAGTTGTAACTATTTGTCCAAGTTTTATAAATGTAGCTACTGGGAAAAAGAAAATATTTATATAAATATTTTAGAGCAATATCCTTTAAAATAAATTTCTCACGTCTAGCCTCAGATGAATGCTGACATCCTAACAAATCCAAAGAGATAACTCTTGGGTGTGCAACTTGTTGACATAAAGCAATACACAGTCTGAAAAGAGCTATGAAAATCACCTTTCACATTTTGATTAATGGCCTCTCTGGAAAGAACAAAGAAACCATGTGCTTGTAAAGGGAATCTAATGTTTTATAGACTTTCTTGAAAAACTTTATCGACAAATCATATATTATTCTCAAGCCTAGAATATTTAGAACAAGACTATCACTTTGTTTTGAGAAAGTTTGCTAAAAATATAAAGTTATGACTCTTATTAACCTAATTCAGGAACTACAGGTCCTAGAAATATGGGAAACATGATAAAAGACGTCATTGATTGAGAGAAAAACAAAAATTTTGGGTTAAAAGTTATATTATTTTGCATGAAAAAGTTATGGCAGAAAAAAAATTTCAGTTATAAAAGTGGACCTGAAGCAAGTGGGGCATCTTTAGGATGGAGTTGGAAGTGGCCTTGTGTCAGGGAGGGTAAATTCCCTGTGGCTTTGGTCTCTCTGGATGCAGAAAAAGCTTTTGATCAGGTTTCATGGCCTTTCCTTTTTCCAGTATTGAAAAGTTTGCTTTTCCTGTTGGATTTATTCGGTGGGTGGAGCTCTTGAATTCACATCCCTTGACTCGAGTCTGGTATAACAACGTACTTTCTGATTCCTTTCCTTTATGCAGGGGAACTCGACAAGGTTGCCCCATCTCCCCATTACTCTTCAACTTGTATCATGAGCCCCTATTATACTGCCTTCAGTGATCTCAAAGTCATGCGGGCATTCTAGTTGCAGAGAAGTGATATCTGTTATCAGTCTATGTGGATGACATTCTTTTACATCTAGAAAATCCTGCTCAGACCTTTCCCAATGTCCTATCTGAGATATGTTGCTTCTCTGAATTTTCAGCTTATAAGCTTAATGTTATTAAAACAAACCTATTACCACTAAATAGTTTCATCCTTAAGCATGAGATACATGATATCAGCATCTCCTGGGAGCCCAAACTCTTGCAGTATTTGGGTGTCTACTTAACGCAGTCTGTCCCACTTTTAATTAAGGAAAGCTTATCCACCTGCTGCAACACATCAAGCTTGATCTGGACAGATGGTCTGCTCTTCCCCTCTTCCTATGGGGCAGAATACATGTTCTTAAAATGAATGTTTTACTACATTTGCTTTGCCCTCTGTAGATGTTAGGAATAGTCCCACCTAAGTCTTGGTTCCTTCGCTTGCAAACCATTCTAAACTCTTTCCTGTGGAAGGGAATGGCAGTCCAAAGATCTTGTTTCAACTTGACTGACCCTAAGATAAATGGTGGGTTATCTCTTCCTAATTGTTTTCTCTATTACAGTGCACTACATGCACAAAAGTTTCTTTTATGTGAGTTGTCGACTGATCTAGCCCATGAGATGGGCTATTTTCTACAATGGCTAGAGGCACAATTGGCCTTGGTGAAAAATTATGATTTCACATGCTCCAGCCTTTTGTACAGTATGTACAATTGGGACTGCTTCATGTTAATCTGCACTCTACCCTGATGGGATGGTCAATTAAAACCAAAATACAGGGTAAACATTATTTTCATTGGGACTGGTGAAGGGTGTTGGCACAGCCCATTTTTGGGAATTTAAATTTCAAGATTGCCGGACATCCCATCCCATCTTCATTTCTTCTATACTGTAACTGGTAGGAGTTGGGTTATCTCAATTATTAGAGGGTGACAAAGTAGTCTCTTTCCAGGCTGCTAAGCAGCTTTACTCACTCTCCAGTGCTTGTTGCTTTAAATGTTTGCAACTCTCTCAGGCAGTGCTTTCTAATCTTAGCCCCAAGCCGTGGAAATTGATGGACAATTCTATACTTGATAAGTTCTCCTTGATTGTCTCCCAGCCCCACCCAGTGTTGGTGTTATATAAATCCTTCCAGACAATGGATGCTGTCACTCTGACAGGGATGCATTATTATTGGACGCAAGCACTCAAGATCCCAACTAATTCTATATTGTGGCAGACCATCTGGAGAACTTTTTATAAGTATGTAAAGCAGGACAGCCTTAGGCTGATACAGTTTCAGATCATGCATAGCCTTTATTAGTCCCCCTGTAAGCTCTTCAAAATGGTGAAACTGGCTTCCCCCATCTGCACAAGATGTCATCAAATAGAGGGAAACCTATGGCATATTTTGTGGGACTGTGCAAAAGCAGCCCCTTTTTGGACTGCTATCAAAGATTCCTTAGATCCACTTTTAGGGTTACAGGAGCTTTCCCTTCCCAGTATATGCCTTGTAGATCATTTTGCACAGGGGCTTATTCCTGTTCAAAAAGCTCATATAGTGCTTATCTCTGCAGTAGCTAAGCTGGTGATATTAAGACATTGGTTGGATGATTTGATCCCATCTGTATGGGAATGGTATGCTGAAACGATGACCCCACTAATGCTGGAAAAATATATCGCCAGTCATAGAAAGCATCTCCATCTGTTCTGTACTAGATGGGAATCTCTCCTTACTCTTTTGTCTGTCAGCTTAGGGTGAACTCAGAGCTCTTGAGCTTGACCCTTCTTCCTTCTTCCCCCTTTACTCATTTACTTTGTCTTTACTTTTAGCACAATAGATGTGTTTTTTTGAGGGTATACAGACAAAGAGAGGCTGCTGGGCTGTAGGGGCATGCTGGGTGGGTAGGGGTTGTGGTGGGTCACCTTCAAATTGTATCGTTCATTGAGTTTCTTATTTATGTATTGGAGTTGGTACTGTTATTTTTGTTTTAAAAATCATGAAAAATTTTATTAATTTTCCAGTTTACAGAAAAACCCAACATACATCAACAGTACGTTCCAGGCATAGTATACCATGTACAAAAGGATGTAGTCCTAACTAATCCGCAGAATGGATGTCCTGTATAAGGGAGAACAAACAACACAGTAAATTACTTTATAACTCTATCCGTACTGTTCTAGACCCCAACAGGGAGCCTACTTATATTTATTGTGCCTAGTGAATTCAACATCCTAACCATTTCCATCAGACTCTAATAGAGCATTAGTTCAGCAACAAGCAGCGTCCCTAACAGAGGGGTGTGATCTATGCCCACTCTCCATTCCGATAGGTATATACCCAGGAATTACACTAAAGCAGGGCCAGTGTTAAGACATTCAGGTGGGGGGTTGCCAGGCAGTGTAGGGGGCACTGAACACAGGTGTGAGTGTAAGTAAGCATCCCACTTCTTGTAGTATTTGGATCCCTGGTTTAGATTGCAGTACAATAGTCTTTTGAAGATGGCCAACTGTGCCACTGCCACATGCCAGGTCAGCAGGGATGGAGACTGGGGCTAGCTCCACTTCATGAGGATAGCCCTCTTTGCTTCCATCAGGGCTACCAACACCCAGTTCTTTAATGGGTTAGAGAGGGGGGCTAGGGAGGAGGTGTCTCCTAGTAGCAGGAGGGGGAGGGCTGTGGATATCTCTAGGCCTACCACTTTAGAACAGTCATCCAGGACTGATGCCCAGAATTGAGCCAGATGTGGGCATTGCCAGAGGACATGGAGCAGATGTGCTGGGCTTTCCTGGCATCTCCAGCATTGGGCATGTTGTAACCATCCCATGGTCTGCAATTCAACCGGGGTCCAGTACCATCACAGAAGTTGTAACAGATGATGTCTGGAGTCTCTATAGTCAAGGCAGGCACTTTGGAGGCATTGGGCCCACTATTTGGGTGTTATAGGAGTTTGCATATCATGCTCCCATTTGGCTCTGCACTGTTCTGTGTCATTAGGCTGGGAATTCCTAAGTGTCCTGTAGATTCTACCAGCTAATCCTTTTTGTCTGTCCAGTCTGAGCCATTCCCATTTCTGTTCCCTGCCCTGGGAATTTTAGAAAGCTCAGACTGAGCTCCTAATCTGGAGGAATTTCCAAAAATCTTGCTTTGGAAGCAGGAATTTCACTTGTAGCTGTAGAAAGGACATCATTATGTCTGTTACAGGCATGTAAAGGTCCCATACAGCTAGGATGCCTTTGGCTTCCCATGATGGCCAGTGCAGAGATGTCTTCCCCTCCAGGACTCTGGGGTTATCCCATAGCAGAGTAATCACTGAGGGGGATGCCATGCTGTTCTGGGGTCCTAGATAGCATCATGCAGGAGTGCCATGCCCTCCAGAATTCCTCTAGGATGGGGGAATGAAGGGCTGGCACATATTTCTTTACTTGCAGCAGCAGGCCAAGCCATATCCCCCCTGAGATGGCTGTTTTGAGGGCTACCCAGATGGGTATTCTAGCATGTGGGGGTTAGAAACACTTTGTGGCCTGTGCCATTCTATAGGCACGGCAGTACCCCTGAAACCATGGTAGTCTTAAACCCCCTGTAGTCCAGTGAGCCCTCAGTCTGTTCTTTCTAAATCGAGAGGACTTCCTTTCCCTTCCCTTCCCACAAGAAAGCTGCAATCAGCTTGTCCAAGGTCTTTAAGATTGTAGGGGGTATCCTCACAGGGAGATTGTGGAATAGGTAAGAAACCCTTGGGAGGGTGAACATTCTCATTGCCTCCACCTTACCTCCCAGGGATAGTTTTAACTTCATCCATCATTGTAACTCAGCTGTCATAGAGGTGATAAGTTGACTAAAGTTAGCATCTACCAGATCTCTCTAGCTGGCAGGGATAGTGATGCTTAGGTAGGAAAACCCTTGTGGGGCCCATCCTATTGGGGTGCCTTGCAGACAGCTCTTAGAGCAAGCAAGGTTAAGGGGGGGCGAGTATGGTTTTCTTTTGATTGACTTATAGGCCAGAAGACATTGCAATTGTTACTGTTGTTTTGATTATACAGTAGTTATATTGCTTTTGGTGATTCTCTTCTTGTATATGATTCAGTGTACTTTTGATGATGCAAAATTCAAAAACGTATATTGAATAAATAAAAGGGTGGAGTTGAAAGTCACCCATACATTATCTGCAAGAACCAATCAGAGGCTGGTGATGATGTCACTCATCCTGAAAACATATAGGCAAATTTGGCCAGGTCCACTTCAGATTTGCTTGAGCCTTGATGCTAGGTGATCCCCACATCAGTTGGACTGAGTAATCTTGTTATTTTGGACTGCTACTTGGCCAGAAGCTTAAAGCCATACCTGCTTGGAGGGTCTAAAACTAGTTTGGGTTAAACCTTGCTGTATCCATCAGTGGTGCTAAAGTCAAACCTGCAAACTGACAAGAGTGGCAACGAGGTCCAGCTTCAAGAACTGCTTGTTACAGATGGACTTTTTTCCAATATTGGATGGAGCAAAGAATATGGTTTACCCTGGACATCATGACTGAAGTAATGCTTTAATCTTCTGCTCAAACCAAGGTCCTGAGGCCCAAGTGGAAATGAATTAAAACAGAAAGTCATAAATCCAGTTTCCAACCAAAAGACATTGCTATTTATAAGGAAAGCCTTTTCTGTAAACAGCTGCAGTTGGGAAGAAGCTTATTATCATGCCTTGGACTATCAGTACCTTACTACTTGAGGTTCCTGCCAAATCCTGATTCATGGTGTCAAGCAAGGAGGATCCAGTCTGCACTGCTTCACTGATGCCAGTAGAGTCTGATGCCCCAGGTTCAAGGGCGGACCAGGGGAAAGACAAGTGCTACAGCCAAACCTGATGCCTGAAAGTCTTTTATCACCCAGAATCAGAAATTTCCCGTACGATTTTAAAAGATAAAAGGAAAGAAAACCAAGCCTACAGATAACCAGAGATTTAAGTATTATTTAAATTATGTTAATTATTTCAATTTAAATACTTTAATTTGACATCTGGGGAGGTAACATAGTGAACTTTTAACTACAAAACCTTGGGGTATATAGTTAATCTTAAACATAAATAAAAAGAAATACATTTTGTATGCTATGAAGTTTTGAAATAAGTCAGACACAAAGGGAAACCCTAGAAGGAATACACTAAGTGCAGTCAAGCCCCTAGCCTTACTGTCTGCTGAGCTTCACTGATCTTCACCAACTGGGAGAGAGACCAATCATGGAGGGAAGGCAGACTCTGACAGGTGCAGAAGCAGAGATTCCTTGATGACAGTTCTACCTGAATCCTCCTTGGAGTGCACAGTCCAGGCTCCTTTCTGTGCTGAGGCAGCTTCTCTCCTCACTTGTTCTGCTCAGACACAGCCAGCAGCTTCTCTCTCACATAAGGAGCTGTTGGAACACTTACCCAGAATTCTTGACTACTGTATGTAAATCAGCATTTGTACATGGCTAAAAGAAAGCTCTCAGTCAGACACAAGAGCTCAGACACAAACGTCACCCTAGGACACATATGCCAACAGCAGTCCAGCCCCTAGCCTTACTCTCTGCTGAGCTTCACTGATCTTCACCAACTTCTGTACCCACTACTGAAATAGTGGTCAGCTAATAGAAAGAGAACAACCAGAAACAACAGCTCAGTCACAAAGGGCAACCCTAGGAAGCATATGCCAAGTGTGGTCATGCTCCTAGTCTTACTGTCTGCTGAGCTTCACTGATCTTCACCAACTGGGAGAGAGACCAATCACAGAGGTAAGGCAGACTCCGACAGGTGCAGAAGCAGGGATTCCTTGACAGCAGTTCTACATGAATCCTCCTTGGAGTGCACAGTCCAGGCTCCTTTCTCCACCAAGGCAGCTTCTCTTCTCGCTTGCTCTGCTCAGACACAGCCAGCATCTGCTCTCAGCATAAGGAGCTGTTGGAACACTTACTCCCTGCCATCCTAACATAAAAACAACAAGTTTTCTTTCCATCCTATCAGTTCTTTGTGTACTTTGGTTTTATGGGCAGTTGATGTAATAAGGTCTTCATACATCTAAAAGGCAGAACATCATTGATTGTTTTCACAGGTAGCAGAAACAAACCAACCATCAAAAAACAAGTACTAATTGTCTGAGACTCCATTATTCGAGGTGTGGAGGCTCACCTTCAGCAATCCGGCCACACAAAAGTTGCTGTTAGGTGTCTCCCGGGTATGTCTGTGTGGAGGGACACTGACCACATTCTGAATATCGTACTCAACATGGACCATAAACCATATGTTAACCTCCACATAGGCACAAACTCGATGTGCACACAGACCATTTAAACTTGTGAGTGGGGAGGAGCAGCAAGGGCACCTCATGGCAAGAAGGGTGTCAGGAACCCCTCCCCCACCAACAGCTAGTTCAACACAGGTCTCTTTTAGTGATCTTGGAAATAGTAGTTATCAAGACACTTCCCATAACAGACAAAGGGATAAGCATAATAGGCACAAGAGATGCAACATTGATATACAGCATAACGATTCTACTACTTAACCACGCTGCACAAAACAGGGATGGAGGACTATGCGTGTCAATGCAAGTAGTCTGTCAAATAAAATCTCTGACCTCTCTGCTTTAATGATAGAAGTCAAATTAGACTGGGTAGCAGTCACAGAAACTGGTTTATGGAGAACCTTACCTGGGATGTTGCTATACCAGGTTACACTTTTTCAGAAGGACTGCATTGGAAAAAAGGGAGGAGGGTGGCATTATATGTAAGAGAAGGAATCTCAGCATTAGAAGTCCAAGCAAAACAGGGAAGATCAGAAGCTCTATTGGTCACCCTAGGAGCAGGAGACAAAGCCCCCATCCTAATGGGAGTCATATGTAGACCTCCCTCCCAAGACTCTGACATTGACAAGGAGCTCCTGGAAAACATCTTCTTGATGGCCAACAAGGGAGACAGTTATTAGTGGGGGATTTCATTCTACCTGATGTAGATTGGTCCTTATTCACAGCATCATCTGAATGCAGCAAAGAGTTCCTACTTGCCCTGAAGGGGGCAGGACTTCATCAGCTGGTGCAGTTCCCCACCAGAGCACAGACTATCCTGGACCTGGTGCTAACAAACTGTACCAGAATCTCAGACGTAACCATAGGGGTAAACCTGGAAACCAGCGACCACAGGTCAATCTGGTTAACAGTGGAAAAGGTAGTGGCATAAAGTCACACAAAGCTCAAAATACTTGATTTCCACAGTGCAGACTTCAACACCATGAAACCCCAGTAAAGAAACTTGCTGAAAATCAAAAACTCATGGAATATGGAGAGAAGCTAGGAAGCCTTGAAGACAGCTTTACTTCAAGTTACTGAACAGTGAAGAAAGCATATCAGCAGGTCAGAAAGCAGATAACAGCTGCTGTGGTCCTCCAAAGAAATAGCAACAATAGTAAAACACAAAAAAGGGCATTCAAGCAGTATAAGCAGACAAAGAAAGAAGCAGACAGGCAGCATTACATATCAAAGCTGAGAGAAGTGGTAAAGGCTATTAGGATAGCCAAAGCCCAGACAGAGGAGAAAATAGCACAGGGAGTAACAAAGGGGGACAAAACATTTTTTATGTACATAAGTGAAAGAAAAAAGAGTAAGGGTGGGATAATCAGGCTAAAATCAACTGAAGGACTGATAGTTGAAAAGGATGAAGACAAGGCAGAAGTGCTAAACAATTCTTCTGCTCAGTCTTCACACTGAAGACCAAGGCAGTGGCCCTACTTTGGGAAAGGCAGTGTGTAACAGTAGAACAGCAGGTGATTTCCACTTCTTGAGAGAAAGAGTCCTAGAAGAGCTTAGCAAACTAAAAGTAGACAAAGCAATGGGACCCGATGGAATCCACCCTAGGATTCTAAAGGAGTTATGGGAAAAAATTGCAATACTGCTCACTGATCTTTTTAATAAGTCACTGGAAAGTGGCACAATACCACTAGACTGGAAAAAGGCTGTGGTGGTACCCTTAGATAAAAGTGGAAGCAGGGAAGAGCACGGGAACTACCGCCCCGACAGTGTGACCTCAGTAGTAAGCAAACTTATGGAGACCCTGCTGAAAGATAGAATAGTGGATCATCTAAAAGAATCCAGAAAGCTTGACCCCAAGCAACATGGGCTTTAGGATGGAAAATCATGCCTAACAAACATGATAGAATTCTTTGACTGGGTGACTAGAACAGTGGATCAGGGAGGGGTGGTGGATGTGCTGTACCTAGACTTCAGCAAGGCCTTTGACACTGTACCCCATAGATGGCTTATGTATAAGCTAGAGAATACAGGACTTAGTTAGAAGACAGCCAACTGGATTGCAAACTGGCTCAAGGGCAGGATACAGAGGGTCTTAATTAATGGAGCTCCATCAGGGAAGGGCAAGGTGACCAGTGGAGTGCCACAGGGGTCAGTATTAGGACCCATCCTCTTCAACATTTTCATCAGCGACATCACTGATGAGCTGGAGGGGAAAGTATGCCTGTCTGCAGATGATACAAAACTCTGCAACTGGGTAGACACCCAAGAGGGAGTCTTGAAGATGGAAAAGGATCTGACTAGGCTGAATGCATGGTCCAAAAATTGGCAATTGAAGTTCAGTGACAAAAAATGCAAGGTCATGCATCTGTGTAAAAGAAACCCCAGGAAGGAATACATGCTGCTAGGACACCAGCTTGAAGTAACACAGATGGCAAGGGTTATTGGTGTAATCATTACAGATTACCTTAGGATGAGCAAGCAATGTGAAAGGACAGTGCAGAAAGCAAATGACATCCTCAGATGCACTGGAAGGGGTATAATTAGCAGAAAAAGAGAGGTGATAATGCCACTCTACAGATCACTGATCAGGCCACACAGGGAATATTGCATCCAGTTTTGGAGGCCACACCTAAAGAAGGATATCAACAGACTGGAGGCAGTGCAGAGAAGGGCTACAAAGATGGTGAGGGGTTTGCACCAGGAGCCATATGAAACCAGAATAGCTGAATTTCAGCTGTACTCACTTGAACAGAGAAAAGACGGGGGGCATGATCGAAACATTTAAATATATGAAGGGAATTAACACAGCACAGAAGGAAAACCTGTTTCAGATTAAATCAGAGAGTCATACAAGAGGCCACAATCTACGACTGGCAGGAGGTAAATTTATGGGAAACATCAGGAAGTACTTTTTTTCTGAGAGGGTGGTTGACCCTTGGAATAGCCTATCGCAAGAGCTAGTAGACTCAAAACATGTAAGGGAATTCAAACTTGCATATGATAAAAACTACACACAAAAAAGGAAATAGTCTAAGAGGAGGGGGTAGGTATTCTGGGCAGACTAGATGCAAGAGGTCCTCTTCTGCCAGCAAATTCTTATGTTTTTTATGTCTTATACAGAAATATTATCTCAGAGACTAATGCAATGAGCTTGCATGTTCTTATATCAGAAGGTCATACTAAATACCATGTACGCTGAAAGCATAGTGTATAGCCAATACCATTTATCGTGTTGAATATTGCTTATTCAACTGCATTGTTTATTTGCTGAAATATTTGTTTCATTTTATTTATTTTACTTGATGTTCTGAAACCTTTCTTGGTGTTGTTGTTTACAGTTTTATTATTCTTGATATTTATGCAAATCAGGGATATTTAGAATATGTTTACAGGTAAACAAAGTTTATTTTTCATACTTCAAAGTTTGGCAGAAACATTTTCACTGTTATCATGAGACCTGGAAAACAAGAACAATATCATGGTTGAATTTTATAATTACTTATGGTAATTTGTGAAATTTTAGGGGCAAGGCTCGAGGCAAATACAAGTGCTCTATTATAATGATTGATATTATAATCTATTGCTATGACATGTGTGAGAGTCATTTCTACTAAGAGTCTGTGGCAGGGGTGAGTGCTCTCTATCATTTTCTGGACAGTAATACTACCACTACCGCTCCTAAACTGCTTAGTACTTTGGTGAAGCACAGGTTTATAGAAACAAACTGCTTATAACTTATACACCTCTTCCACCCATAAACTGGAAAACCATACTACAATGGATGATGCACCAGGAGAAAATGATGCAGTGAACTTGTTTTCCACCTTGTTTACAGAGGACCCAGCTACTAACCTGATTTTGGTACATGCTTCCGATGTGTCTGCAGTAAATGCCATGGCTCGCATTGATGATGTCACTGGAACACAAACCAACACTATCCGAGAAGTGTTCTTCACGTTAGAGAAACTAGCAACAAGAAACAGATACCTATATTGGCAAAAACAAGCCACAAAGGCATACTTAGAAGTTCAGAGGATGCTGAGAGGTCTCTGTATTTTGAACAGACTGGCTTTTGGACTGGAATGCTAGATCTTTGTTAAGAAATGGGATGCCATAATGCACAAAGGGTCCCAGAAACTGATAGCACTGATTATTGAAGAAGGAGATGAGTGCATATTGGAACTAGAGCAAGGCTTTAAGAAACAAGAAAAAATAGTGACTACATTCAGTAAACATCCAGATTTTTTACACTGCCAGAAAACATTTACGGATTATCTCAAGTCATATGACTAGAAGATCAAAGCCCAAAAGCAGTGCACATTCCTAAGGGATACCATTGACTATCATAAAAATCAGTTTTTTTTGTTGGAAAAAAGTGAAGAACACTGGATTACAACAGACTACCACTGTCTCTACTACTGCCACAATGGAGCATGTCGTGACATCTGAAAGCAACCCGGGCACCAGTACTAGCCCCTCAAAATCTCAGACTCTGCACTCAATACTTAAAAAAAGAGAACATGTTTCAGTTATATACAGCATGGGTGAGAGTAATTCAGAACATGAGAGCGAATCAGAGCAGGGGCCTTTTTTAGGGGTGGCCCCTCCTGGGTGACCCCTACCCAGGAGGAGTGCTCAGAGAATGAGGTTTCAGTTTAAAGGAGAGTAAATAAGAAGGGGAAGATTAGGAGGAGCAGGAGGAAGGGCAGAGGGAGGAAACCAGGAATCAGGAAGTCTCCTGCAAGGATGCCAAATCGCTTTAGGGCAGGAGTTCTCACTCTTTGTCATAGTGAGCCTCCCCCAAGCCTTGGAAAAGATCTTGAACCTCCCCCAATATAGAAATAATTTTGGGCCTCCCCATAGTTAGAACAACTATCATACTTTGCACATTACAGGAAGAATACAATGACGTGCATGTGAGTAGTTGAGTTTATTCTCATTTTATTTAACTTATTATTCTCCCTCTCTATAACCCCCCTCCCCAGGTCAGCCTACTTGCTCCACACTTCTGACTTTTGGACTCTATTTACCCCTCGTTGCAATACATCCATGAGTCGGATTGCTTTCTTTGTCAGTTTCTTTCTTTATCAGTTTTATCCTTCTCTTAAACGCCTTCTCAGAGACTGTTTTGCTCCCTCCTGCTCTTGCTCCTAGTATCTCTCTGCTTAGCCTTTGTATTTGTGCTTTTCTTCAGCCAGTATAATGGGTCAGTTGTTACCTTATTCCTATTCATTTGCATTATTTTGAATTTTGTCTTGCACAGTTTCCAAGAATTATATTTTCCCCATGTCATACCTGGAAACAAGTGTTTGTTGAGCGTGTCTTTCCTGGTAACCATTTTGTACATAAATTTGCATGCCACTATTCACTTTCATTTTGCTGCATCTTTTCACACAAAGCATCCAAAACTTGACATTAAAATATAGTACATTTTAAAGCTTGCTTGAGCCTCCCCTGGAACAGGTTGGGGCCTCACCATTTGAGAAACTCTGCTTTAGGGATATATTATGTGCTGAAATGCCAGTTGCATTTTAAAAAAGATATACTAATGTTGCCTATGGCCGGGGTGGGTCTCAGTATTACTCCCAACTATCCCAAATTAATACACTTAGTGGAGCATTTGTTTGTCTTTTTTTTTTTTTGCAGATTGCCTGACCGACATTAATCTGAATTCAGGTGGGACAAATTGAGACAGAGAATACCCAGGGAGGAGCAGTATGCACATTTCAAATGGTCAAAAACTATTGAAGAAATTTGAATGAACCAGTATGGCACAAACTTTGTTAACTATAGCCTCTCTAAACTGTGTACCATACATTCCTTTTAACCAGAAGACATTTTAAGAAGTATTTTTTTCTGTGTTTCTGTGGTGTTATACAAGTTTCTATGTGTGAGGCCGTTCTTGTTCCTGGGTGAGTTGTGACTTTCCTTCCCTGAGTGCTCCACAGAGAAATTAAAAGAACGGAGCTTGAGAGCAGAGTTAACTGTGGCTTTGGCTCATAAATGATCTTAAAGCTACTTCTAGATGCTAATACAAGTGACAGATGAAAACTAGAAGATGGTATGACAGCTCTATCCCATCTCTTTCTGCATTTGATATAGTATATTGTTGACTACCTATCTCTTGTCACCATTGTGTTGGGCACAGGACCTGGTACCCAGGTTGTCTTGCAATCTATGTATGTACTGTTTAATAGTTGTTCTTGCCTATAGTACTGCTAAAAAGCTATAAATGTTGATATTATTGTGGTGTCATGGTGCTTTTCCACATGTACTCTCCACTGTCTTTGCTATATTGTTGTGACTTGTACTCCTTGTTGTCTTACTGTACTATTGTAAATTGTATTCTCCCGGGTCGTGCCTGAAAATAGGCAGGTTTCTTGCCTAGAGCACCTACCCAGTTAACAAAAGCAAATAAATAAATAAACTTCCTCTTTGAGGTACTTTCTCAACAACTGTTTTGGTACCTAGTTCATTTCATGTTTTAAAAACCTGAATCTGAACCCTCTGCTAATGTTATAATTAAGTGTAGAATAAACCCCGACTTTGACTTGGATAGTTTTGGATCTTTGAACTAACTATATGCTAATTTAAGAGATTCAAGAGATTTAAACCGGACAGTTTTGGCTCTATTTTTATTATTCTGTGCACCAATTGGAATTATTTCTAACTGAAAGCATGGATTCTAACTTCTGTCTGCTCAGCTGTGTATTAAATTATTAATGAACAAAAACTGAAATGAATTGGGCTCTCACTTGAGAGGCCATGGACTCCCCTGACAAGGATATAACCATGGAATACTTAAGGTTTAAAAAATATGTGTTTTTGATGAGTGTGTTGTAGCTGGATTTTATTATGTAAGGCGTGATGTTGAAGTAATTGATGTTATAGCAGTGTATTTGCCAATTAGTTGGGGATGGTAAAATACTTATTCTAACCTGTTTTAGAGAATTTAATGGTAGAAACTGCACAAAGAGTTGTAGTTTTAACAGATTATGTGTTTTATGCACTTTAATCTCCTTTCAGTAGGATTCAGAAAATAGGAGATGGTTTTGCTTTAAGTATTATTAAATAACACATATTAATTATTTGGAATGCTACTTTCTGGGGCACTATGAGATATTAATGTAATTATAAGTGTGGAATGCCACTTCTTGGGGTTCTACTAGATAGTAATGTAAATCTTTAATGTATACATTTCTGAGGATCATGCAGAACTGCAACAAAAAAGATGGGGATAGAAAGATATCCAGGGTGCTCAAAGCGTGCACTTAAGCAATGTAATCCTGCAGATAGTTCCCAATAGGCTTATACTGGGATATGAATCAGTATCCTCAAATGGGCCCGGTAAGGGGTTTATGAGATCTGAAAGAGAATCGAAAACTGGGGACAAGTGGACATGGGCATGGTCCATAGAAACTCTCAGATGATTTCTCAAGTAGCAGCCGGCATATAAATCCTGCCATATCTGGTGACAATAGGTGCAGGGGGGAGCATGCACTGTGGGGTGCACTTTGGGTTTCACCTAAAAAGACAGATTTTACTGGTAACAAGGGATCTCTAAATGAGGGCTTAGTGATGGAGCCTTTTCATTTTGTTCGTAACATAGTAAATTTGTGAGTTTTCCTACTACCTTAAACAGGACCTAAATATAGAGACTGGATTTTGTTCACAGTGGTAGTCTGACGAGGGCTTGTGTCATGTAAACATTGATAGTTAGTGCAGTGGATAGCATTTTAGGAGAATTAAGTATGGCATCCTTGATTGCAGCTTTTTTCCTAATTAAATTGAGTCCTCAGTGTTGATAAAATCATGTTTTGATATTAGAAGACCACTTAAGAACATTACAAATCTATTTATTACTAACTGATTCATAAAACTTTTTATTTATTTTAAAAGTGCTAGTGCTTTTGATAAGTAAGCTGTTTGTGTACTAAGCCCCCCTGTAATGTAGTAATTGACAGAGATCATATTTTTATTGTTTAAATGTGAAGTTTTTTGAAATGTTGTAATGGTTTCTTTTAAAAACTGATCAACAATAAACTAAACTAAACTAACATGCTAGACATCAGACCACACCTTGCAGATGAAAAGGAATATAGAAATGTTTATTTTGGTACAATATTAAAATAGCATGATCAGCAGAAATTAGTTGTACTATTTAACAGTGGAACACCCAAAGACACCTACATTCTACACTATTCCCAAGATATACAAAAATCCCACAGAACCACATACATAGGATGGCTTACAGAGCCCATATCTAGACTTGTAGATAGCTTTCTCAGTCCCCATGTACCTCAGACACACAGTTACATTAAAGATACCGTTAGTGCTTTAAACACACTACAAGAAATTCAAGTTGAAAATGAATGGTGGCTGGTAACACTTGATGTGGACTCTCTGTACACAAATATCCCCCAGGAGGGGGGATCAGAAGCAGCAGAATACAGCATGTTGAAATATACAGAACTAACACAAACAAAAATTAACATGGTAATTGTATGGGATACCAGATGTAATCAATACATTGCCAAACCGGGGTGTAATTGTTTGTACTGTAGTAACTCAAGTATTAGAAATACATCCTGAAGTAGTAAGAACAGATGGTAGCATCTCATTTTATGTATCTTCTGATGTTTTTTTCTGTGCAGGTTCAATGGAGACAAGGTGATGTGCTGAATTATTTTAAAAAGATTGAGATAACCTTAACAAGGAAGAAACATGCCAGTTTCAAGTCATAAATATAAAAGGATATGTATTTACTTAAAAATAAGAAAAATCCTTTGTTTGATTTTAAAATTTTTCACCCTGGCCCAGTGGAGCTGAGGGTTGAGGCGCCTGATGCTACACCTCACGCCACGCCAGCTACCTGGGTTCGGGCTGCAGGGGGCTGGCAGGGGAAAGGAAGGATTGAATGTCCCATGACTGCTCTCCTTCCTCTGGGGAGGGTAGCGGCAATGCATCGTGCTGCAGTGATGACTGGCGGAGGCCAGCTGCACTACAGTTGCATGCATAGCAAGGGAGGAGCATGGTGAACATCAGCATGGATGTGCTCTAATGCCATTGCAGGTCCATCTCCCTTGGGGAAATGTAATGCAGAAAATAGCTGGGTGATTTTGGTGGCTGATGGCCATGCCCTGTGCCCCCTGTCATGGGAGGCACCTTCACCAGGGTGCAGAGTGATGAAATATCAGTCCTGTGTGTATTGGGCATATAAATCCAGGCATCAGACCTGGTCTGGGGTTGAGGGTGCTGGCAGTCAGAGATCGCTAGGAGTCCACTCCTTAGGGGAGAAATAAATAGAAATATGATAAAAAAAATAAATGTTTCACCCAAGTAGGTGACTGGTGGAATAATACTGTGGTTTGATTGGTTGTCACACTTGTGCACAATGGGTAGCAAAGGTATTTAATCACATTGTACTGATTTGTTCACCAGCCTCTGAAGAAGCCCAGTGTTATGGGTGAAATGTAAGACTGCAGTGTTCATACACTGCTCCTGTTATTTTGCATCACATCTTTGGTGAAGAGGAATAATGACCTACTATACAACTGTGTGAGAGTCATTTCTACTAAGACTCTGCATCAGAGGTGAGTGTTCTCTATCATTTTCTAGACAGTAATACATACTTAGAGTGGCACCACTGTCCGAGTGATCACCACTACTGCTCCAGAATCCCTGGCTCCTCAGAGGCTAAAACTGGGACAGACTTTAGTAACCTCCATCCCATCAGACTGTGTTAGTGTCTAACCGATGGGAATTGTACCCCCAGTACAGAGACCTTTTCCTTGGAAGCCCATTGGCTGGAATGTCCAATGTATAAAGTTTCACAGACAATGTTTCCCCATGTTGCATCTTTGTCACTCTGTTATTGATGTCATGTTCTTTGTTTTGCTACATTTGATGTGCTTTATTTTTAGTCAGCATGGAATGGAATTGCTCACAAAGGTATGCCTGATCATCTTTTATAGAACACAACCTCCCCCCAATCAGTTCAACCCCCATACACTCCACTAGGCCACCCACAGGGGGATAATATCTAAATATCTCTGTATACCTGTCCAGTAACGGATGGCTCAACCCTGACTAACGATTTATTTGCTGAATGTTAATGGCCTCACAAACAGGATAGAAATCAGAGATAGAAGGGTTCGTTAGGGAGATTGAGAGCCTTTAAAACTGTTTCTGTGTGCATTTAAATAACTTTTGGGCTTGTTTTCAAGACTAGGGGCAGCAGGAGGTCCAGAGGCAGGATTTTGGAGCCTCCAGCCAATCAGAGGGTGGGAAAAATGGGATAAAAGCTCTGTTTTTCTGATGGCTGCAAAACACTCCCTCAGGAGTGAAATTGGAGGTAGAAGGGTTCATTTAGGAGATTGAGAACCTTTAAAACTGTTTTTCAGTGGGTTTTAATAATTCTGGGGCTTGTTTTCATGACAGAGGAAGCAGGAAGTCTAGAAGTGGGATTTCAAAGCCTCCAGCCTATCATCAAGCTCCCTGACAGTTCTTAAGGAAGGTACAACAAGCAGATCTCTGTGCTGTAGACCTCTGTGCTAAGGATCACAGTGCAAAGGACATCACCCAGGAGTTTGTCAAGAGGGAGGCAGCAAGGGGAGGCAGCCAGTGACCATACACTCTACATCTCATCAGTGGGTATGTGTAGGAGAAACAGGTGTCTGGAAGAATCAGACATCCACAGGAGGAAGCAGAGGATCAAGAGGGTCACACTAACAACTGTGGTAAGATTTCAGTTTAAAATCCTGTTGTAACACACACACACACACACTGCAAGGAAGGGAGGAGAGTCAGAGGTAGACAAGAACTTGGGAGTACTGTAGGTGAAGCAATTTATATAGGGTGAAGGAACACAAGGGGTTTGCAAAGACCAAAAAGTTTGGAGTAAGTGAATTATCCTAAATAGGGTAAAGAGGACACAAGTGTTTAACAAAGGCATAAAAAGTTGAGAGTAGGTGAAGCACTATATATAGGGTAAGGGAACACAGCGGTTTGAAAAGACAAAAAAACCGGGAGTAAGTGAAGCACCTTATATAGGGTAAGGAAACATAAGGGTTTTACAAAGACATAAAAAATTGGGGGTAGGTAAAACACCCTATATAGGGTAAGGGAACAAATAAGTTTCAAAAGGCAAAGCAAAAAACAAGCAGCATAAAAAGGAAAGATGATGGGTGTGGTGCAGTGAAGTGGCTGTGGGGTGGTAGTCTTCAGGGAGACCTTCTGGAGGCTACGTTGCTTCCCCATCTGCCTGCAGCCCTCTGAGTTGAGGGAGGAGGTTGCCAGACTCAAGGCTGAGTTGGCATGGGTATGGAAAGCCCTTGGCCTGGACCATCCACAGGACCCCAACATAACTGCATGTAAGGAGGATGAAGACACTGAACACCACATTTTGCTATATTTGGATGATGTCCTACTATATTTTTCTGATCCCACAGTAGGAATTCCTACAGACTTGTCCTTACTTTCTAGATTTGGGTGCCTGGCAGGATACAAACTGAATAGTACAAAGACAGAGGCATTGGCAGTGAACTGTGTCCCACCTCCACCACTATAAGTGGGGTAACCCTTTCATTGGGACTTACCAGTTATGAAATATCTTACTATAAACCTCACCAGCTAAGCCCCCCAGCTGTATGAAGCAAATTTTGCCTTATTACAGCTCCAAACCAGCAGGACCTAGATTGGTGGAACTTACTTCCTCTCACTTTGGAATGGAGAATAGCATCGGTAAAAATGATGACACAAAATTCCTGCATCTGTTTCAGTCCCTTTCCTTGCCTACCACAAACATTACTTGGACAAACTGGAACCATATGTTATCCATTTCATGTGGAATGACAAGCCCTCAAGAATTACATTCTCAACTCTCTGCTTGCCAAAGCAACAGGGAGGCCTAGGACTCCTGCACTTAGATACCTTGAGACAGAACAAGTACAGGTAATACTGTTCTGGCTCCAGAACTCCCCCACACAGCAGTGGGTGCAACTGGAAAGAACAGCCTTTCAGGGTTCCTCCTTGGAAGAAATCTTTTTCCACACAAGGAGCCCAAATCCCATGCAGCATGGTTGCTCCCCAGACAAGCACACATCATCCACACATGGTTTAAATTACTCCATAAATATAAACTTAAAGGATAACTTGTGTGGCTTTTACCCCTTAACCTTGATGGGACTTCACCCCAGCTAAGCTAAACCTTAATTACAAATAATGGTACAGAAAAGGTCTGCAGACCCAATTGCAGTTGATACAGGAAGGGGGCATAATCATGTTTCAGGCACTCTGAGATGTATGGGCCTCCCAAACTCTGACCTCTTTTGATATTTCCAGTTGAGGGCCTATCTGTCATACCTACTGCATTGAGCTCCTCCCCAACCCCTTGTCATCTCCTCCTAGTACTGCTAGTTATTACCATAAAATTAGTCTGGGGCAGCCATTTGGTGTCCCAAATGTAACAGATTCTACAAATGGAGGGCCTTCTGATACCAGCCAAAGTCTTAGAAGCTTGGAATACTGAACAGGAGCACTTCTTCTCACCTAAACAATGGAAGCTAATCTGTCTCTATGTGCACTAAGTGACAAGCTCAGTGATTTGGAGGGAATGCAACTGGAATGTTTAATATGGGTTTTGTTTACTCTTATTCAGCAGGTGCGCTGAGGCATGGCACAGACAGCTGCATGATGAAAGCAGTGTGGGGAACCTAGAGCCTCCCACTACCACATCATCTGGGCTTGTCCCACATTACAAATTTTCCACCGGAAACTTGAGACAGCTATACAGATTATCTTCACCCCGTAAACCAAACTCACAATTTATTGCTATTCTTATACCTACCCCACAAGGAGAAGGACCCATCAAAAAGGCATTTGATGCCAATTTTAATGGTGGCAGTCAAAAAATATATATGAAAAAATGGCTGGCCCAAGCCCCTCCGAGACTAGAAGAGTAGCATCTAACTGGTGAAAGGGATTTATGACATGGAGACCTTAACATAATCCATCAGTCAACAGGCAGAAAATGGATTCCTTGACAAAGAGCCAGTGCAGCTTGAAACATTGGAGGAGTATGTGGGTGTATATGTGGGGTTGCTTTTAACTATTTTTGGATCTTGAAATAAAGATTTATCACTGGAACAACTACGTAGCTTCTTGGTTCTCATCATGTAGTGGGGTGTTTGAGACAAGATTGCCCTGTAAGAAAATGGAACAAACAGGTGGGCTACATGGGTGGCATCATGATTGACATGGACACCAGTTTGTTCCTAAGAGGATGTTTGAAAGGAAAGTCCAGGGGGAAGCAGAATGGGGGAAAGCATATATACTTGAATACTCAGTTACTGGTGGGGATACCTTTAGAAATTATCAACTGTGCTGTATTTACCTACCTGATAAATGTGATATTACTGTAAACTGTGAAATGGATGACACTGTACTTTTGGTGTATTCTGAGTTTTTTTTTTTTTAGTTGTTTAATCAGGACTAGCACACTAAGTTGAAAGCTTTTTTACAGGAGCGACTTGGGAGGAGCACAGGGAAGTTAAGTGACTTGATCAGGGTCACACAATATGCAAGTGGAAGCTGTGGGATTCAAACCCAGGTTTGGTCTGTAGGATGTCACCAGATTTGCAGCTCAGAGCCTTAAACCACTGCGCTATACTGCCTGTTTCTTTGTATAAAACATAAAAATCAATAAACATTGATTATAAAAAGAAATACATCTTAGAGGGCCCAAAAAATCATAAATTGTCTTTCAGTCCACATTGGAAATACTGCACTATGAATGCCTGTCTACTGGGCAAGTGAAGAGAATTGAAAATAATGCACTTGATATTATTTGACAAGAAAAAACAAATGGATACCCATAAGCAGGTCATACTGTGGATACTAATCATAAGCGCTCCTCCAGCAATATTTCCAAAATGTTTTAGAGCCTGAATTGCCCCAGGAAGTACCTGGGATTATGACTCACCATACTTAACAAGCTAAGATGTTTACTAAAAAGGAGAACATTGTACAACAGAGAATAGATTTATGTGATGCTGTTAAAAAATGTAGTTTTGGGGAAAAAAAATTTAGCCACATTATTGCAAATACCCCAAAGCATGCTTAGATTTCCAGTGGGCCGCATCATATTGGGAGGAGAAATTTGGTACCACAGTACCCATATCTAAATCTAAGTCATAGTAAGTGGAAAAATATCCTAGCCAGTCACATAGACAAGAGCAATACATACCACCAAAGGTATTTATTAAACTTACTGAATTTATCTTATAAAGGAAATTAACTTCAAAGTATTCTTCTAAATGGTAGGACAGTTTGTTTGTTTGTTTTTATCATTTTGTGCACCTTCATAGTCATGTGTGGGTTTTGGGTAGTTTTTAATCTATCCTGATCTACTACATAACATTTTTCATTTAAGTCTGAATCTGTGCCTTATATTGAAATTTACAATGACATGATTTATTTCAATTTTAAATGTTATCATCATAAAAGCAGTGTTTTTATCTTTTGTTTAAAATGACTTCATTTGTTGATTTCAAAGGCAAAATCCATAGTAAGATGCTTATGGACAGTCTATACATTTCTGTAGCTCTGGCAACATTTCCAAAGATTTGGGATTGCATTTCTATTTACCATAGCAATGGCATTATGAACCACATCCTGAAAAAAAAAGACTTGCTTTCACTTTGTCTCAGTCTCTGTCTTCCATAACTCACTTTCCAGCTACATCTTTTATTTTATTTTTATTTTTCCCTTTTTTCCATGTTCTATGAATGAAAGATCTGGGCTACTTGCTTGCATGCTACTCCTCTGCCCTTGTCTACTCACAAGAAATCCCTCACCACAAACCAGCACTCAACAGGCACACCTTTGTCCTTTTCCACCAACCATCCTCTTAAAGTTTTGTTCTAGGAATTCTCCTCCTAACCTTAATGTGTCTGTCTGTCATGCATTCACTTGCTTCTTCCCATAGTCTAAGAAAGGTCATCTTTATTCAGCCATCCCTTTTCAGAGCCAAAAAACACCCTAAGAACAACATTGTCAGTGTTGATTTCAGGGAAATCAACATGAGAACAATGTTTATCTAAAGACTGCTGCTGCAAAAATATTTAAGTCACAAAGGTGCAGAACATGAGCCCAGATGTGATGTTATTTATAATCATCATCATCCAAATTCATCCATTCTGGCAGCATTTGGAGGGAAGGGTTTTGAGTCTTGGAAGAATAGGTACATGATCCATAGCAACTTGTTGTTTGGGATCCTTTACTCTACATTTTTTTGTATCTGTGCTACAAAATTATTTATCTCTTTTTAGATATTCTACACATGAGGTCACCTCACTTTAGTTGCCTAGATATGCACATAGGTTTTTTAAAGGTGCAAACAACAAAATCAGTTTAGCTAGTAATAAACAATTTAGCACTGTTTACACTCTTCATTTTAATTCCTCACTTACTGAAGATGAAACAAAATCTCCAAAGAGAGCATTTGTTAGCAAAACACTGATCAAAACTGTCTCTTTATAATGAGAATCTTGGCTACATTTCAGTCAGAAGACACTAAGTCAGTGTTTGGCATTGAAAGGATGACATCCTTTTCTGTGTGCAACTGTGGGCTGCAGGGAAGATGTGTGTTAAAAGGGCATCTCAATGCACAAGATATCATCTGTTAAATAATTTGCAGTTCAAACAGGGATTGTCTTGAAAGAGGCTCTTCTTTGTCTGTTAAAAATGTATAAGAATTCCTGTTATAGCACATAAATGGTTCCAAAGAGACAGTTAATTAACTGCAAGCAACATAGGAGTGTAAATTATTTATGCAGCAAGCAATAGCTTAACAACAAGGATTACTCGTGCAGTTTTATTTATTCCCACCAATAAGTTGATTTTAGAATTTGTTGAATATATCTGCATATTATAATTCAAGTTGAACTTGCCTTAGTATAGCACTGGCATTTTAATCTGAGGGCTCCTTTTAGCTGTATATAAAGGTTCTACAACTCTTGACATCATGTTTAATTATTCTGACCTCCAAATACAGTTATGACTACTTAAAGATCTTGTTATTGTCAAATATTTAATATATAACAGATGACATTGTTAAATAATTAAACATAAATGCATAATTAATAAGTTTTTTAGCTACATTTGTGTTACTACACAACATTAATAACATTCCATTCTTTAATTGTCCTTTAATTAAATAATGAGTTAGAAGTGATGTATACTTGAGAAAGCAATGAAGGAATGCATCCCATGGGGCAACAAATGCTAGATGAAGAAGAATTGTCCATTCTAGATCGAGGCAGGGGGTTCAAAGCAAATAGAAAGCAAATAAGGAAGGCTTGTGCTTGAATGAAAAATCATCCCAGTGGGGAAGCAAATGGACTGCCGAGTAGCAACAGTCTGATTTTACTACTCATGGTGCACAATATTTTTTTCTGATATTAAAACATATGAAAGTGTGCCTCATAGTAAAAGCAAATGTCAAACTTGAAAAGAGAAGCAAACACCGTCTAATGAAATTTTGCAGTTTTGGTGTCATTTGAAACTTTTCTGGTTTGAGCAGACCATGGCTCATGAGACTCAAATGTCATGCTTACGATTTCTTCTCAGGTAGATTTTCCCCCATTGACTTCTGTTAGCCCAACTACAGTACCTGTCTGAAACAGAAGTTCACATTGCAGCAGGTGTGATTACCCCTGTCATAGTTGGCTTGAGCTATTAAACATTTAAAAAGCATATGCTTAGGCAACAGCAGCACATTAGACCTGTTGGACAACCATCTAAACACTTTAACATTTTAACTGCCACCAACAGAGAAATTAAAGTTTGAAAAGTAGCTGGGAATGATATGGAAGTAAAGATCACTGTCACTAATGCATTAGCAACAACAAATACATACAATTTAATTTCCATAAATTGAAAACTAGATCAAAGGAGAATAATTTATGGTCCAAAAAACCTGTTGTTTATCAGTCTACCATCTTTACTGGATTCATATTTTGATATAGGTGAAGATGTTCTTGAAATTGACCAACCAGCCACCTTTATCAAGAGCCAGAAAGCTCAGAGAGAGTTTTCAATGAAGGATGAAACTGCTGAAAATCCATCTTCTGATGTCTGTTCTTCATTACTAGGACTACAATTTTAGTTTCTATATGAGACTTCATCAGCTGAATCTAAGAGACAGTAACTGAACGCATCTTTACAAAATTATTTGTGAGCTAAAGAAATGTTCCTGTTACTTGTGGAAAATTCAAATCGACTTTGGGCAGTATGCTGGATACCTACCACTGGCAGTGTAACAATGGGAGATGGGTGGCACTCTAGCAATCAATAGGTCCAGTGCAATACAGGACTACCTCACCACAGAACTGCTGTTGAGTTACAGCATACAAAGCAGGGTGGCAGTGGGAGTGCTCTGTGGGAGACTGTGGCAAGTGACTGCTGACTTCATTTGCATACTAATCACGATCCCCATCTGCAGAAACAAAGCATGCAGGAAGGGCTGGCCAAAAGCCCTGGGTGCATTGCTGGTGTCTGTGAAATTTCCAGTGTAGCTACTGTAACTGCCACTACTCAAAAGACCCAGAAGCACCTGCACACCAACAGAACCAGATCAGGGGTCTGACAGGAGTGATACCTGTTTGTGCTGCAGGTAAGTCTGGGTGAAAAACAAAGCAAAGCTTTGCTTAGAGAATAAGAACAAGTTAGACTTGTTCTGAAGAAGGAAAGGGGAGAGGAACATTTTGTATGTCTGGCTGTTCATATGCATTGTGGTTAAAAACAAAGAGCCAGATATTCAAAAGGGTTGCGCCATGCGCAACAGGGTTGTGCATGCTCAAGTCCTACATTGCGCCATTCTGCGATATTCAGCAGGAGGCAGTTGTGCAACTGAAAACAGGCTGAGCAACAGTGCAATGCAAATGAATGCATGCTCAATAGGAGGGGGAGGAACCATGCATAAACTGCACAGCCCTATATTCAGCCAGGCTGTGCAGAGTTGTGCAGGCGCAACCCCCAACCTGAGCCTGCAGGACCTTGAGCCAAAAAAAAAAGGCTTAGAGTGGGGCCACCCACGGGTGAGCTGCTGTGCAGGGTGCAACACAGCAGCTGCCATATGTGGCTAACTCAGTCCCTGTCCCCTCCAGCCCGATCATGGGCATAGTGTACTCCCCCACCAGCCCGATCGCGGGCATCAATGTACTCCCCCCTCCCATTCACTTCCCTGGTGGTCAGTGGACGAAATACTTACCGTGGGCAGAATGTAAATAATCCCCAAACATCTCCTGGTGGTCAGTGGACCGTAATGCCCGATCGAGGGCAGAGCGTCAAATGAACCCCCGCCCAAACATCTGCCTGGTGGCTAGTGTCTCCCCACCCACCCACCCATGAAGCCCCACCACCGCTCCCCGGCAGCGGCAGCATCCCACCTGCCTGCTGCCCTGCTGCCTGCTGACTGACTGCCCGGTGGAGACGCCATTGTGCAGAGCAAGAGCCAATGGGCGTGCAGCCCATACGTATAATGACAGTCCAGATTTGTGAATGATTCATTCACAAATCTGGACTGTCTATGTTGATGCACGCCCATTGGTTCTTGCCTGCACCATGGGCGTCTCCCTACCGGCATCATCGGCGGTGGCGGGCAGCAGGCGGGTGGATGCTCCACGCCGCGCCGGGGCGGTGGTGGGACTCAGGGTGGGTGGGGTGGGGGACACTCAAGCCACCAGGGAGATGTTTGGGTGGGGTCATTTACATTCTGCCCGCGATTGGGCATTACGTCCACTGGACCACCAGGGAGATGTTCGGGGTTGGTTCATTTACTTTCTGCCCGCGATCGGACATTAGGGAGATGTTCGGGGTTGGTTCATTTACTTTCTGCCCGCGATTGGGCATTATGGTCCACTGGACCACCAGGGAGATGTACGGGAGGAGGTGGGGGAGCCACATTGCTGCCCGCGATCGGGCTGCAGGGTGCGTCGGTCCCCGACGGCTGCTGCCTGGCAGGGGCGGCCAGGCGCAAGTCCTCGGGGATCGGCGCACCTACATGCTAATGGCATGCAAATGGGGCCATAATCAGATGCAAATGGCCCCCGCGCCTTGCATGAATTATGGCCCCATTTGCATGTCACCTTTTGAATATCGTGATTTTGCGCATGGCGCAAAGGTACTTGGCCACCGCAAGTTGAATGCTCCACTCTGACAACTTGCGGTGGCGCAAGTTTCACTGCACCATGCACAGTGGCTGTGGCTGGGGGGTGATATTCAAAGGAGTTGCTCAATAGTGCAACTCCTCTGAATATCGCCTGGGCCACACCCCTGCGCAACTATTTTGCGCAGCGCAAGGGCTTGCGCCTCAGAATGGCGCAGTTTGAATATCCAGCCCAAAGTGTTCTAAACTAGAGTAAAATAATGCATTTTGAGACAGTTCAAGATTTGTTGAATGATGTAATGGTTAATGACCCCTTTTTCTCTCTCTGTCTCTTTGGAAATCTTTCTCTTTATTGCGATAGCATACAGGATGGTGGGAATAAATGCAAAGATCAAATATTCCAAAGTGAACAAAATTTGCAGCCTGCTGAAAATGTAAGATCAGTAAATTCATTTGAAAAACAAACAAACATCAAATCCAACACTATACTCTGTGTTCTGGATTTTAAAATTGCATGAATAAGGTGAGTGTGGGGGGGTGGAACAATACCCTACAAGGACTGCAAATTCCACATTTTGCCAGATATAAGTTTCACAGTACAGATGTGACAATGTTGATTCTTAAAGTTCTATTCTGATAATACTTGGAAACAGTTTTTCAGTAGTGGAAATTACAAAGTGTAGAAGCAATACTAACGGTAAGACCTTTATCTATTTTTTTTAAAATTATCAACTTGCTGCTTTTATCAGGTAGCAGCAAGCTCAGAGAGAGTTTTCAATGGAGGCTGAAACTGCTGAAAATCTATCTTCCGATGACTGTCCTTCATTACTAGAAGTGCAATTTTAGTTTCAATATGAGACTTCATCAGCTGAATGTAAGACACTAACTGAATGCATCTTTACAAAATTATTTGTGAGCTAAAGAAATATTACTGTTACTTTTGGAGATTCAAACTGACTTTGGGCCTTACGCAGGATACCTTCAATTAGTGTTGTAACAGCATGTGATGGCACATTGTCAGTCAGTAGGTCCAGCACAATACAGGACAGGCATATCACCCTGCCTCAACACAGAACCACTGTTGGATTTCAGCATGCAATGCAGGGTGGTACTGTGACTTCTCTGTGGGAGACTGAGACTAGGGGACTGCCAGCTCCATTTCCATACTAACCACTCTCCCTGTCAGCAGAAGCACAGCATGCAGAAACTTCTGCCTGACAACCCATGGATCATGCTGGAGTCTGGAAAATTGCCCATATAGCTGATTGCCACCACCCAAAAAATCCAGAAGCATCCTCACACCAAGTGGAACTGGAGCATGGGCATGATGAGAGTGATGACTGTCTGTGTTGTGGGTGAGTCTGGGTGAAAATGGAAGCAAAGCATTTCTTAGCACAAACAAGCCAAACTTGTTCTGAAGATGGAAAAGGGAGAGGAAAAGCTGGTAAGTATGACTGTTTGTATGTACTGTGGTTAAAAACAAAAGTGTTGTAGATTAGAGACAAATAGTGCAGAGTACACACATGGTACCTGAAGTGAAGCAACAACAAAAAACATCCAAATTATTTTTGCCCTGCCTACATGTACCATTACTTTGAAGGGAGTGTTGGGGGCATTGCCTGCAGTGCACAGAACTACCTCTCTGCTCTGACACACATGCAGCACCACACTGCTGAGTGGTACAGGGAGTACTGCACTGCTCCCAATTGGATGCCAAAGCAGGCAAGCAGTGTAGTTCTGCCAGAAATTATGGTGGTAAAACCTGAATTACTGAATCCAGCCCGTTCTGGATTTTAATGCCCTTATATTTATAATCATCATGTGCTTTGCTGAGTGAAGAGTGCAAAAAATGTATTACCTCCCAGTTTAATAATGCATATATTTATATTTATGCACATACATATCTAATGACGTGGAACCCTTGTAAAAGAGCCATGGCTCAAAGGTATTTGTAATCCTAGACTTGATAAATAAATAAAAAATGATAAATAAATAATGATCTAATGTATTTTAATATATGGATAATGAATGTAATAGTACAGTAAAGCATACAAAAATATTTTGGTAATAGTATCACTCCCGAAGTGATAAAATCACACTTCGAGGATGATAATACTATCGTTCACGTCCCGTAATAGTATTGTTCTGGACCTGAGTGATAGTATTATCAGCAAAGCAGAAAAGCAAAAGTGCTAGTTTCCCTCCCAACGTCTTGACAGCGTGCCTTCCAATTGGCTACTTTCCCTGTATGGGTGGGCAGAACAAAGCAAAAAACATTGAGGCTCTGTCACTCGCTTAGCGAGAGAAATTATCGGTGCTCGTTGCAGTGTTTTTCTTCTCTCTTTAGTGCCTAGTACAGTCCCGCTACTATCCAACCCATTACATTTAACATTTAAGGACCAGGGATGTGACTATCTGAAACGCACAGCCACAACCACCTTCTCCTAACTCAATGCCCAGGATCCTCAGCTGAAACCACCTCACCAACATCGTAGTCAGTGCTGTAACTTTTACTCTTCACTCATACTCCTACTAAAAACTTTTCAAACCAGATCCATATATTAAAAAAGATAATGTTTATGTACTAGTGTATTACCAGTGAGTGACACCATCTCAAGGTTCTGGACACGGAAACCTCTCGAGCTTCGCTCTTCAGGTTCCTATGTGTCTAGAACCTCTTGATGGTATTACTCACCGGTAATGCACTGGTACATATACGTTATTCTCTTTATTTTTCTTTCGATACAAACTCAGTTTTATCCAGTCTCAGATGTGGACAATAACTATGGGACCACAATACTGATTAAAGGAGATCTACAGTCAAAATTTGCAAAAACATATATTGTGCGGAGTGTTTTTATATGTGTGAGTTTAGTTCTACTGTGTTCTTCCCTTTATTTATTGTGAGGTGTTTTTTCTAAATGTACCTACTAGTTTTATGGCCCCTTGGGATCTCCATGTTTGCATTGTTTATTGATCTTCCTTTTCCTACAATGCTTCTTGTCCCATGTGACAGTAATATACTTGTTAACATTGATTCAGTGAGTTACAGCTGCTGCAGCAACAATCTGCTGTTAGGAGTCTGACATCCTTGCCTCAACTAAATTGCTCTTTCTAACTCAGTCTTTTTGTTTCCTAGGTATTTGTCTAATTCTAGCCAGCAGCAGTAAATGTTTTATTTTTTACACTTTTCAGTTCATCCAAACTACACACAGCCATGAAAAAATACATAAATCACTTCAGGTCATCAATGTTATAATTAATGAATGAACACTCTAGCTGTTTCCGTACAGAATAGCCAACCCAATTGCTGTTTCCTTACAGAATACCCCACTCAATTATCTGCCAGATATTTGGTATCTATAAATGTAGCATTTATTACTGCTCATTGGATAAGAAGAGTTACTTAAAATCACAACGCTATTGCTAAAAACTTAGTAGTAAGCCAGCACTTGCTAAATCAATGGCCATGAGCACATCAATGTCACATGGGACAGGAGGCTTTGCAGGTGAAAGAAGAGCAATAATACATTCAAACATGGAGATCCCCAGGGCCATAAAATTAGTAGGCAAATTTAGAAAAAAAAAACACTAACAAATGGAAGGGCACACTAGGACTACATCCACAAATCAAAACTCTCTGCACAACATTTTTTAAACATTTTAAATGTGGTTCCTAATTAATGAACCTTCTCAGTTTATTTGCACCTAGCACCAATTTCTGCTTACTCTTTACAGGGTCTGGGTGTCATGCTGTATACAGTATTTCCATCTTGAAGAAGCAGGCATCATAAAAGTGCTGTGCTATTCTCCTTTATCTAGTAAATTAGGTTAATCCTTGAGCCACAATAGGGTGGGAGCACTCAACCCCAGTGTTGAGCATTTCTTAATAATACTTTAGGTTTGTATATGCCTTTGCTTGCAACTATTTCAATACTTACTCTCCTATTCTATTTACTCAATGTTTTAAATGCTCATAAATGCCCATTGGTATTGTTATGATTAATTTGTGGTTCAGGGACATTTTTGGATCATGAAAATGTTGTATTCTATTTTTTTATTACAAATCAATTTTGTATTTTTGCTGTACTGTACAATTTAAAACTTTAATAAATAAAATGTCTGAACAACAAATATTCAAAGGGAAGCAAATATAGTGGAGTTATGGGGGCACAAAGGGCATAAGCCACTGATTTATGGTGATTAAAGCAATGAAATTCAATGTTCAAGATTTGAAACTCTGGGAATGTACCACTGATTGTTAGTCTAATGTTAATTTCCAGATTTTATTGGTATCTTACTTTCATTCTTTTAGTGAGTGTATAAATAATCCTAATAAAAGAAAGCTTAATATGCAGAACACTAAATTATTGAAAATAGTACAGGAAGCAATTGTAAGAAAAATACAAATTCTGTAGATGTACTGATCTGGTATAAAATGCCAAATTATGTGAAAGTCATTGTTTTTACCTGTGTGCAGGCAGTTCAAATAATAGAATTTTATGGCGTTGTCTAGTAAAAACCAATGGCTTTGGATGTACAAAAATGTAACGAACAAAGCCAAGAAAAATTCTACAAATAGAATCAAGTGGCACAGGTAAAAAATTTCAAAATTATTCATCTACAAAGGGAAATAATAAAAAGAAGGGCTGAAAGGACCACTAAAATCCACATGTAGTAAATCACAGTAATAAAGAAAATAAACAGCAAATTATTTAAATACGTACGTTGCATCAGTTTTCTTAAAATAACCTGCAGGGGGTCTTCCTTTCAATCACAGGGACTATATAGTATTGGAGCAAATGGAAACCCTATCAGATTCAGTGGCTTATTTGTTTGTGAGTTTAACTGTAGCAAAGGTGCCAGGACAAGATTTGGTACATATGGATCTTAAGGTGGCGGGTCAATGCAGCACATATAAGACAGTGTAGTATTAACCGTGTTGTGTAGAATATGACTTATTTTACAGTGACAAGGGTAGAATAGCGGTAGTGGGTTATCTCTACCCTCTGTCGCTGTACACTATTACCAGGCATGATCATGTTGCTGTGTGCTGAATATCTGGTCGAGTCACTCCTGTGGTGGAATGGCTAAGGCACCAGCACATGGCAGAATCAGGAGGCCTGGGACAATGGTTCAGTTCCTCCCAGGTCCTTCCATGCTATTACTTTTGTGGCTAGTTTTTTTAACATTTTTTATAAAAAAACAAAGCTCCCCCTCCCGAGTTTCTCCCCATCCCCTAAGTCCACCCCCCATATAACTTCTGGGGGGTGAAGCCCCCCCATGTTAGGGTGGGGGGCAAAGCCCCCAACAAAAACAAAAGGAAGCCCATTGTTTGAAAGGGTGTGAGCTGTTACGTGGTTGTCAGTGTTTTACTCGATGTTATTTCAGTGCACGCCCTTATGGTTGTGGCATTAATTACTGTGCGGTTTTTGTATACGGTGGAATGACCCCATGCCAGAGATTAAAGGGATTGCAAAAATGAAACAGCGCCACCTCAAGCATAAACCTACAGTGTATTCCTGGGAACAGGCAAAGTACTAGGAAATTGGTGAATTGCAAATGTCATTCCTTGTATAAGAAGGGAGCTACAGTAGGGAGGATCTGGGAGATTTATACAATAAATCAGCGAGTCTACTGCAACTTTGGTAGTCTCTAAAATATGAGAAATAAACAATCATTAAGTCATGATTCAACTGTTAAATTCTAGGAGGTATAATTAGGATTCATTATAACTGAACCTGAGCAAGGCATATGATAAGGTACCACACAAAAGACTTGTATACAAAATCAGTAAACAGAGGCTAAGTGGTAACCTACAGAGGCTGTGAACCCACTGACTGAACAATAGAAACTAACTAGTAATGGTGCATGTGGCCTGGTGGGGTGCAAATGTTTTGTCAAACAAAATGGCTAGGGAAGTGCCTTAGGGGTTGGTTTTTGAACCAGAGCTTTTAACCTTTCAGCAAGTGCACTGAAGGTGGGGGTCAGCAGAATATCATTATAACTTGTTGGTGATACTATGCTGGGCAGGTTAGTCAGCACATGTAGATTGAAAATATGGGAAAAAGACTTGAACACATTATGTAAATAGGTGGCTGTTTCTAAGGGAATCTTACAATGCTAAATGTTAGGTCACATACCGTAGAAAAATGAACATAAAATTAACATATATGCTCAATGACCTTCTTTTGGGAACTGAGTAGGATATAAACTTTAGAACCACCATAGACCCTTCTGTTAAACTTTCAGAATACTTCTGAGAGGCCGTCAGGAGACAAAAATGGTATTAACATAGGAATTAGTCACCTCCCGCCACGCCAGCGACCCGGGTTCAGGAGTGAGCCCGAGACACCAGGGGTCAGCAGGTGAGGGAAAAGATTGAGTGTCTGATGGATTGCTCTCTCTTTCTGGGGAGGGTTAGGGTACTTCGCTCACTTCAGGAGTGACCCCCGGTGGAGGCTTGGGGTAGCCAAAAGCAGCGGTGCAGTGCAGTACCTAGGGGTGGAGCCATGGGAGTACGTTGCCGTGACAGGCCAGGCTCCACAGGGGACTTAAGTATATAAAAAAAAACTGCCTCTTCTGATAAGTGATGGCACCTCCCTCTGTGGTCCACACTCCTGGAAATGAACTCGGCCCCTTGGCTTCATTCCCCCCTCTGGCCTGGTGGCTCAATACTATAGATAGAGTACCCTGGGTGGGAGTGACCCTTCCCCAGAGGGCAGACCCAGGGGATGTCCAGTGCCAGAGGGGAGCTGGAGGGATACTGAGCAATGTAAAAAGATAGAGACTTGGGCCGGAGGTCCCCGGAGAGAGTTCGGAAGATCCAGGTAAGGGGCCAAAAATAGAATTAAAAAAAAACATTGGAATTAGTACAGATGCTACTTTAGGTCTGTGTCTGCTCCATAAGCAGATATGAAAAAAATATTCTGTGTAAACATGTACTAATTCAAAGGGATTCTCTACTCATCCTGTTACGCAGAATAACCACTAATTCTTCTGATCAGCAGAATTTTTTCTAGGCTTACCTTGATTGACTGTACTATCTTCAAACTGCTTGACAGCATTACAAAGACATTTGTGTAATTACATTTTAGCACCTGAACTCAGAAAACCTAAATCTTCAGTAAATAGCTTATTATTTTAAAGGCATGCCTTTTAAATTCCTAGATCCCACGACATACTTATTACTTAGTCTAGACATTTAGGAAGGATAAGCGATGTGGATATCAGTCTCACTGGTTATGTGATCCACAGACTGGAATGTGGGAAGTGGTGGTATGGCTGTCTCCATCAATCTCAGCCTCAGCTGTGATGTTATACAGTTGCAACTACTGGCATGACCTGATATTTCCTGGAATTGCTGTAATATGTCTATAGTAATTACTTGTCTGGCTGAAGCATCACTGTAGGGCCACCAGAGAGATATTCTTTAGAATATTGCAAAATATCTTAAAATATTCAGACAACTTGATGGCTACAACTGTACTTCCATCTTTAATTCCCTTTTTTCATGAACACCTGTGCAAGCTCTTTCCCTTCTTCCCAGTATTCATCAGTGGTATCTACCATTGTCCTGGTACTAATCCCCAGTCCTAACTGACCTCCTATTTCTCCTCTTCTGCCTTTCCTCCACTGATGAGATCTTCCTCAACCGAAAAAACTCATCAAACAAATACAGGCCCTTAATCTCACTCAGCTAACCTGCAAATCTACTCGCCTCAGTTCCCTTTCCTATAACCAATCCCTGATAGAACTCTACTGTATCCTGTAATCTGGCAGTCTACCTAAATGGTTTACTGTGTCCAAAAGATTCATCCCCCAACCCCTCCCCCATACACACATACACAAAGTGCATCTGGTACAACTTGCTCATGTCTTTTGATAAGTCTACCCTTCTAGATGATCTTTGCTGCACTGGCTGGTCCCCCTTATAATGTCCACTAACAATGACAATGCCCATTCACTACCCTATTCAAAATTCATGACTATCTGGGGCAAACACACACCCATTGGAGGCCAGTTTAGTCATGTGTCCACATTTTCTGGATTTCTGAAAATTTACTGTAATTCCTTATTATGAAGCTCAATACTCTACATGGTACCAACATCGGGAATTCAAAAATGGGCCTGTACTTCCCTGGACAGAGTGTTGGTGCTACCACAGGAGATGGCTACCCCAAAGGCTGTAAGCTTGCTAGCAAAAATTTATTAAAGTGTGGACAGGAACAGTGCCCTTGCACTTCACTCATTAGGGGCATTTCCATGTGCGTACTGCTTCCTGGTACCAACATAAGGCCTCCAGATCCCCACTGGGATTATTTAGGTACGAACTCTGTAACACCATCACAAAGATTATCTGGGAAGCCATGGCCAACTACTTCTCTGCCAACCTGCAGGACAACCTTAGGCTCCCAGCCACATTCTGGAAGGTGATCCACTCTATTTTACACACACACACACACACACACACACACACACAAACACACACATCATCATCATCATCATCATCATCCCCACCCATTCAGCCATTCTTACCTTAACACTGAAAGCTCCTTAATCTGTGCTCCTGCTAAAGTCACTGCATATTTCAACAATTATTTTACCTCTTGTACTCTCGCTTGACTCCATCCCCTACCCCTCTTACTATTTCCCCTGCCTCTCCCTCTAACCATCCTTCTACTAATAATTCTCTCCTCTTCTTCACATCCTCTTCCCTCCTCCCCTTTCTTCTGTTTCCTTTTCATTCTCCACTATCTTCCCAGCTGCTACTTTATTTGCATTGTGCTCTTTCTACCTCTCCATGGGTCACAGCTCAGATAGGCTTGACTTTAAACATTTGCACCTCAAATTATTGTCCTTAATACTTCCCTTCTCACTCTCTCCTAGCTTGAGATGGTTCCTCATATCTGGAGCATGCCAAAATGCTTACTCTACAAAAACTCTGCCTCTGGAAATCACCTTCCTATCATTATTTTCCATGCACTGACTGAGTGCAAGAAAAATGTGTCCTCCCCAACAGTCCTCATGTTTTTCTGCTTTCCAGTCTGGCTTCTGTGAATCCCTCTCCATATTCTCCTCCTGACTATAGTTCACTTATTCTGCCTGAAGGGGATTATCAGGGACAGTTTACCTCTGCAGGCTTTGTCAGTCTTGTTAAGGATTTGAGACTGCAGCCCACATCATCCTTCTAAACAAAGTCATGGGTGTTGGCCTCTCTAGCCTTGTGGTCAGTTGGTACTGCCCCTAACTCTCAAATCATCACTCGTTGGTTCAGATAGACAACAGGTTATCCCCCATATATTTAGGTGATCCCAGGGCTCCATCCTGGATCCAGCCCTGTTTTTCCCATATATGTACAGACCTTCAGTGTCTGTTTCTGTTTGCATATTCACATGTACAGTACATGGATAACAGTGTATGTTATGCATCTAGCACCACTGCAATATAACTTGTGTGATTTTTGACAACATCTAGCAATAGTCTGGCTCAAACCAACTCTCTCTGCAAGGAACAAAACAATATTTATGGTCTTTGGCACAGAGCAGAGATTCCCTAGCCTACATTATACTCCTGTCTTTGAATATGTGAATATGTGTGGCTATAGATGTGGATATGCAGTGCCCTTTGGGACCTGCACCAAGTGAGTAGTCCATCTAGGCATGAAAGTACAGGTCCTGTACTTCCACACCAAATGAGAAGTTCATCTAGCTGCAGAAGTGTATGACCCAGAGGGCCCTACAGGAAGTTATTATCCCTCTGTACAGACAGTTGGTGAGACCCCATCTGGAGTACTGCGTGCAGTTCTGGAGACCCAATCTCTGCAAAGACATAGACAGGATGGAGGCTGTCCAGAGGAGGGCAACTAAAATGGTGCAGGGTCTGCACCGGAAGACATATGAAGAGAGACTTAAGGAGCTGAATATGTATAGCCTCGAGGAAAGGAGGGAGATGGGGACATGATAGAAACTTTCAAGTACCTCAAGGGAATCAACAAAGTCCAAGAGGGTAGCATCTTTCAAAAAGAGTGTGCAAGAACAAAGGGCACAATTTGAAGATAGAAAGGGGCGGCTCAGAGGTAATTTGAGAGTATTTTTTCACAGAGGTTGTGGATGCATGGAGCGACCTTCCGGAGGAGGTTGTGGAATCAAAAACAGTGGTGGAATTCAAGCATGCATTGGACAGACATAAGGCAATTCTAGGGGTGGGGGTAAGAAGAAGTAGGCTGCTCATTAACTAGGATCTGCAGTTTATCCATTAGGTAGGGAAATGGGCAGACTGGGTGGGCCAAGCGGTCCTTATCTGCCATCAAAATCTATGTTTCTATGTTTAAGATTCTTGGTGGGCTCCCTTTTTGAAGAAGAGAACCATTTGAAGTATTGTACCTTAGTCTGTGGTTGAGTCAAAACCTTGATTTTTCTACCCACATAACATGCCAACCACAAGAAGCACTGGCTAATCTTTAAAATGATCATCCTTGTGTCTGATTATGCTTGTATGGTCTCCAGTGCTACCCCAATTTTTCCCCTAGCCAGATTGGAACCCGTTTTTAAACCAATTCTGACCCTTTGTCCTTAGCTGCCATACTTTCACTCACTACTACACTCTCTACCAGAATGTCTCTTTCATTTATCTTGTGCATTTTTTTAAATGAAGTTCCTTTCTTTTTAAGACAGTGGAATCATATCATTATTCATGCAGGTCTCTTCGGGACCTGTGTGAATAGATCCATCTGGCTGCAGGCTCTGCGTATCTGTGTGGCTACAGACATGGACATGCAGTGCCCTTTGGGACCTGCACCAAGTGAGTAGTCCATCTAGGCATGAAAGTACAGGTCCTGTACTTCCACACCAAATGAGAAGTTCATCTAGCTGCAGAAGTATATGACCCAGAGGGCCCTACACTTCTGTGTAGCTACAGATACAGATGGATACAAATACAGAAGTTGATGGCAGATACAGTATGGACCACTAGGCCCATCCAGTCTGCCTGCACAGGACTCTTCCCTCATATTTTTGTTGTTTTGTAATATTTTGCCTCCAAATTTTCAACATAGTCTTTTTATGACCCCACCTCATGGACCAGTCAGGTGAAATGTTTTAAATCTTGCCTGAATGGTGATTTCGCAGAACAACTATGAAATCACCTTCCAGGCCAGATCAGAAAAATTTGACCTTCCTTGTTCATGAAGCATGGTCAAAAAAGGCCATGTTGAAAATTTGGGCTAACAATCTTTTAAAATGGCCTTGTTATAAACAAAATGTGTTTTTTAATACAAAGACTAGGTTCTTTTGTGACCAGATTTTCTTCTTTCATGTGGTCTCACAAGAGAAGAATTCTTCTCTCATATGAAGGAAATCTTCTTTCGTGATATTTATGAAAAATCTTCTTCTGTAACAAATTCTTCTTTCAGTTCAAAAGAACATCCCGAAAAAAGAATCTCACCTCATGAAAGAAGAAATTTGTCTTTTGTGAATTTCTTTCAATGCAAAAGACAATCACAAAACAAGAAATTCTTCTTTTGTAAGCTCCTTTAATACGAAAGTATATCACAAAACATGAAATTCTTCATCCGTGATCTTTTTTTGATACAAAGGAAGATCACGAAACAAGAAATATTTTCTTTTATGAGATTCCAGTCTTCCTTCATGAGCTGGAGATTCTTCTTTCATGAGACTCATGACAGAAGAATTTCTGTTCACAAAAAAGAATCGAGATCCTTCACTAAGCCTTCTACCTAGGATTTTAGGGATGTTCCAAAACCAAATTTCAGGGTCGATATTTGAAAAACACACTCCAAAATTAAGCTAAACAGATCCTGTTTATTTATATCCATGAGTTTGTTTTTCTCCAGGGCATCATTTTTATAGGTTTTCAATTTAAAAAAAGCAAAAACAAGATGGCTGCCACATGAAAGAAGATGTTTTTTCTCATGAAAGAAGGATTCTTCTTTCGTGAGCTGGAAATTCTTCTTTTGTATCAGACATATAAATAAAAGACCATACTGAGCATCCTCAGAACAAAAGCTGAAAATCCTTATAACTCAGGAATTAATATTTTTTTACCAAACCAAAAAAGGCCTCAGTCCTCACTCCCCTAACCACTCACTTCTGCACTGAGTGTTCTCCTCCCACCCACACCATATCATTGCAGCAGACACTCTGCTGGACATCTTGAGTTATCACTGTATGACCTACTGTATCAGGAAAGTTAGGCCCACTCCATCCACTCCTAAATACATATGGTCCAGGTCTCTCCAGTTGCTTGACACTAGGACCCTTCGAAATGACCTTGCTGCCACTGATTGGTCCTCCATCTAGTCTGCTCCAGACATTACCATGGTCATCTCCCTTGTCCATGTCAAATTTAGTCATATCTGGGACAAGCAGACCTTCTTCAGAAATTCCAGAGTCAAAAGCGTCCACTACCCCTGGATAACACCTGACCTTATCAATTCTGCAAGTACTGGGAGCAAGCTTGTGCATGCTTCAATATCCCCAATCCCTGCCTGATCTCTTATTCTATAGGTCACTCAGGAACTCCTGTATGAAGGCTGTCCACACTTCTAAGGCTCTTTACTTCAAATCTAACCTCAAATCTAATCTTAGTTCCATAACAAAATTCTGGAAGGTTATCTACTCCCTCTTTAACAACCCTGCCCAGTCTGCTCTCCCAATCCTCCTAGTGAATGGCTCACCAGTTTCTGACCCTCTGTCTGTTGCTGCTCATTTTAATGAATTCTTTACTACCTGTGTACTCCTCTCTCCTCCCTCTCCTAGTCCATCTCCCCCTTTATGTTTTGATGGGGGTGTGGTGCTTTATGTGAGGCAATGCACAAAAGTAACAGAGATACAGGGAATACAGGAGAGCATATATATTGTGGGTCATTCTACAGAAGAGGAATGGATCCTCTATTCACACTGGTGTGATCTACAGACCTCCAGCACGGGGGGTGGAGTTAGATAAGGTACTGATGGAAGTTACTGGAAAGATGTCAGAAAAGGGGGAGGTACAGCTGGTGGGGAACTTTAATCCACTGGATGTAGATTGGAGCCTTCCAGCTGCAGCATTAGCTAGACATAGGGGCATTATGGATTCCCTGCAGGGGGCATTCCTCAGGCAACTAGTCAGTAAACCCACTTGTGATGGGGCAATACTAGACCTGATATTCTCTAACAGGTGCAGATATCAAGCTGGGAGGCTACCTAGGGAACAACAGTCATGGTACAGTTTGATTCAGTATAAGAATGATTATGGAATTGAACCACACAAGGGTGCGAGTCCTACTCTTCAGGAGGGCAGATTTAAAATGATGGGTAAATGCCTCAGAGGTGACCTGGATGGGGTAAAACAGTAGGTGAAGTGAAAAAGGACCACAGTGATGGCAACAAACCTGTACATCAAGCAAGTGAGCATAAACAAGAGGAAAAAGAGAATGATGTGTTCTCAAAAGAAGTGGGAGAAAAGGTAAAAGCAAAATGGGTAATATTCAGAAGGTATAATGAGACACAGAGGAAGAAGGACAAGGAGGTGTGTCAGTGGAAACAAAGGGAAGCAGGAAGAGCAGTAAGGAGTGTGAAGGTGCAAAGTGATGAGAAAGTAGCCAGGGAATGATGAGGAGAACAGGACATTCTTTTAGGTATGTAAGTGAAAGGGGTTAAATGACATTTCGGTTTTCTTTAGAACAGAACGACTAATTTCAGGATTTCGCAATAATATGTTAAGTTTCGAAAGGAAATGGGGTAAACTATATGCTTTATATTTAAAATAAGGGTGCCGTAAATTAGATGTAGTTAGGCTAAGGGGTTGTCTTGTTTAGCAAAGTGACTGGGTCTCTTTCTCCTCTGTTACTTTTAGTTTCAGCACACTCCTAGGGGTGGGAGTGGTGGGACTGGGAGGGGATGGGGTGGAGGGGCTGTGACTTACTTGTTGTACTCGACAAGACTTTTGTTGTTGTTCTACTGATGTATTCATGTATGCTACTTTTCATGTACTGGTAATATGTCCCTTCCTTGGAAAAATTAATAAAACTTTAAATTTCAAAAAAGGTATGTAAGTGAAAGGAGGCAGATCATAGGTGGAATCATAAGGTTAAAAAGGGAAGGGGGGACTGCAGAAGGGGACCAGAAAAAGTCAGACATCGTGAACAATTACATTTGTTCAGTAATACATAGGTTACATAGGTTATATAGGTAGAGTCAGAGCAAAGTAGACTATTGGCCAGAATGCTCCCCTAATATATTTAAAAATACCCTCCTATGTTGCTAGTTTTACAGTAGCTGTCAAATCTTTTAAACACATCCATATCTGTACAACCAATCACTTACTCTGGCAAAGAGTTCCATATCGCAACCACCCTCTGGTTGTCCCAAAATCCCCTTTTCCATGAGTGGCACAGTTCCCCTTTAATTTGTAAAATATGTGACCTACTATTATATGCAATTGTTTCCATTTCTAAACCTAACATGTCCCATAGGTCATGATTTGTCAGAGCATGAAATAACAGGCACAGATCACCTCGTAGTCTCCAATACTCGAGTGTAAACATCCCCAACATCTTTGATCTGTCCTCGTATTCCAGGCCCCTAGTTTCTCTAATCATCCTGGTGGCCCTTCTCTGGATCCCCTTGTACTTGGTGACCAAAACTTAGCAAAAT
Organism: Neoceratodus forsteri; assembly: GCA_016271365.2. Classification (NCBI taxonomy): domain Eukaryota; kingdom Metazoa; phylum Chordata; order Ceratodontiformes; family Ceratodontidae; genus Neoceratodus; species Neoceratodus forsteri. The sequence goes on from CM028135.1 coordinate 677,450,632, forward strand.
ACTCCAAATGGGGGCTATTGAGTGCTCTATACAATGGCAGCCCCACTATTCCCCCTCTGAAAGATATATTCAGAGTTATACTGGTTAGTATGCCATTAACACTTTTGGACACCACCTGACAATGTTTTTTAAAGGTTAGATCATAGATAACCCTAATCCCCAGATCTCTTTCTTAGGATACCACCATCCATCTTCTCCCCTTTAATTTTTACTCTGCCATGCTCTTTCTCCTACCAAAGTGCATCACCACACACTTGTCTATATTTAACTCAGGCCTAGTCCTGTGGGCTCACATTTCTAGTTTGGTTTTTTTTTTTGAAGTGTCTCAATGTCCCCTTGGTTATCGATGACTGCACCAATTCTAGCATCATCAACAAACTTCACAATCCATATAGCTTTGTCACATTTCATGGAAGTTACGAGCTTGAACAAACTCAGGCCCAGCATGGATCCCTGTGGGACCCTGCTGGTCACCTTAGTCCAATCAGACACTAAATCCCTTATGCATACATGCTGTCTCCTATCATCCAGCCATGAAGTAATCCATTTAATCAAGTTAGTTAGATACCCATTTGTGCCAAGGTTGTAACCAACTCTGCATGCGGGGACCTTGTCAAGGGCTTTAGTCAGATCGAAGAGGATTACATCCACTGATTTTCCCCTTTCAATTTCTCTGCTTGCATTACTATAAAATGCCAAAAGATTTGTTTGGTAAGATCTTCCCTTTGTGAAGCAATGCTGGGAGGGATCTACCTTTCCAACCTCTGCAATTTTTTCCTCAATGCAGTTCCTGATTATCCCTTCCAAAACCTTTCCCACAATAGATGGTTGGCTCACTAATCTGTACTTCATTGCCTCTTTCTGGCTGCCACCCTTGTATTTTGGTACGACTGTGGCCAATCTCCATGAGTTAACCACCTCACCTCTGTTCAGGGATTTCTGAAACATATCTGTCAGTGGTCCTGCTATCTCATTGGCCAATTCCTTGGTGACCCTTGAATATAAGTCATTGGGCCCAGGGGACTTATTTGAGTCTAACCTCATTAGTCTCTCCCTTCCATTGCCTTCTGTTAGTCTAATTAGATTCTCTTTTGTCTCCCATAGTTGTATCTTCACACTATCTGACTGGACTAAATACTGAACTGAAATATTTATTTTGTAATTCTGCTATACCCACTAAGTCTGTTATTAATGCTCCGTTGTTATCTCGAAGTGATCCCACCCTGCCTTGCCCCTTCTTTCATGAACATGAGTAAAAAAGGTTTTATAATTGTCTTTAACCCTTTCTGCTGTTCTTCACTCATCTCATTTTTTGCCCTATGAATAGCCTTTTTTTGAGTTCTTAAGGGTCTTTCTATACCTCTCCCAATCACTTCCATTCTTACTACTTCTGGCTATTGTGTATAATTTCTTCTTTTTATTGAGCAAACCTTTCGCCCTTTAATTCATCCATGGTGGAACTCTTCCTATCTTATTGTATTTTTTCTTTACAGGTACACAATTCTTAAACAAATTTTTAATTTTATTCACTATTATATTCCATCTGTTATTGAGGGGCTTGCCTAAGAACTCATCCCTCCAATCCCATTCACCCATATTTCACTCATAGCCTCAAAATCTTCCCTATCATAGCTTTTGATCTCAGTTATACCTATTACTGTATGTGATGACCTAAGTATTTCAAACTGTACGATTGGCATGATTGCTGTTTCCTAATGGCACAGTTACTGTACCATACATTCCTGTATGTCATCACCCATGTTACTTAGGACAAGGTCAAGGATATTTTCCACACTTGTAGCTTGGTTTACATAATGTTCTAAGCCCACCTTCTACAAGCATTCTAGGGTCCTTTCCTCGGTGGAAGACAATGCCTTATGTCAGTCCCAGTCTATCCGAGGCATATTAAAGTCTCCAATTACAATGATATTCTTATCTAAGTCAAGATTTTCTATTTGCTGTAACATTATTAAATCATCCTCCTCAGACTGTGAGGGTGGCCTGTAGATTAATTCCAAAATAATGTTTTTGCTATTGTTAGGCAATATTTTAATCCATAGCTGTTCCAAGTTATCTATAATTTGTTCCAATAATTCTGTCTGGATAAAGTCCTCAATATATACTGCAATGCTTCCACCCTTTTTATATTGCCTTCCTCTGCTGTACAAATTATACACTGGAATATTCCTATTCCAAGTGTTTCCTTGATCTCACCATGTTTTAGTGATTGCACACACCTTTATAGATTCATTGCTCAAAATATAACTCTGCCTTATTTTTAATTTACAGAGGAAGTACAAGGGGAGGGGCCACAAAAAAGTAACAGGGGCACTGGAGGGAGGGAGGGAGGAAGGTGGGCATTAGTCCATTCTAAGAAGAGAGTGTTCTGAAGGGACTCTCTAATCTGAAAATGGACAAAGCAATTGCTGCAGATGGAGTGCAACCAAGAGTACTGAGGGAGCTCAGGGCGGTATTGGCTACACCTCTGACAGCCCTATTTAGAATCTCATCAGAAAGAGAAGTGGTTCCATAGGATTGGAGGAGAGCAGATGTGGTTCCAGATCACAAAAATGATAGTGGGGAAGAGGCTTGCAATTACAGACCAGTCAGCCTGACATCTGTAGTGGGAAAGTTAATGGAATCACTGCTGAAGGAAAGGACCGTGGTATATCTTGAACCCAATGGGTTATGAGACCCAAAGCAGCATGGATTCATGGGGGGAATGGCACATCAAATGAATCTCATAAATTTCTTTGACTGGGTGACCAAGAAACTAGATCAGGGTGGAACAGTGGATGTGGCCTACCTAGGTTTTAGTAAGGATTTCAGCACTGCTTCACACAGAAGGCTAATAAGCAAGCTGGATAGCTTAGGAGTGGTCCAAAAGTGGTTAACTGGGTAAGAAATTGGTTAGGGGATAGGTGGCAAAGGGTGCTGATAAACAAAGTTCACTCTGAGGAAGGGAGGGACGGTGCCTAAGGGATCAGTACTGGGACTGGTCCTAATTAATATTTTTATAAGTAACATTATAGAGGAGCTGGAAGGCAAGGTCTGCCTCTTTGAAAGACACCAAAATCTAAAATAGGGTGGACACTCTCAGGGGGCTGAAAGCATGAGCAGAGACCTGAGAAAACTGGAGGAGTGGTCAAGGGTATGGCAGCTTGATGTCAATGCAAAAAATTCAATGTAATGCACTTGGGACACAGAAGCCAAGAGGCAGAGTACAAAATGGGAGTACTGGTACAGTACTTACAAAGGCCAAGCAGGAAAGAGAGCTGGGGTAATCATATTAGATGTTCTAATGATCACCTGGCAGTGTGGCAAGATAGTTGGGATGGTTAGTGGGATGGTGGTGTGCATAGGGAGGGGTCTCTGAATAGATTGCTGGTAAGACCCACCATATAGTACTGTGTCCAATTCTGGAGACCATATCTCCAGAAGCACATAGACAGAGTTGAGGCAGTCCAAAGCCACTACAACTCCTTCATCTCTAAATACTGGTTTGAGTCCCTTCCCTCTTACCTCCCCTCACTCCTCTCCCCCATCCCTTCCTCCTCCTACTACTCTCTCTGCTAGAGGGATCCCCATTCATTTTCCATTTCCCACCCTCACTCCTCTGCTGATAAGTTGCCTTCTCCTACTGTCTTCCACCCTCTGGAACCTGCTCCACTCCTCCATCCATCATACCCACTCACTACCAGCCTCTGGATACCAGCTAAGGCAACTCCCCAGTCCCTCCTGTCCTTGTCAACTCCCCCTTAACTCGCCATCCCTTCCCTCTTGTCCTCCCCTCCTGCAAATGTCCTCCCCTTTTAATTAGGCTGTGCCAGTGGTCTGATTCTGTACCCCTAAAGCACTGTCACCTTCTTCACTGGCCATTGTACATGCTATTTTATATTTGGATACTTATCTACAAGTCATTGTTATGATCCATGGTGTTTACCTGCTTGTTCATTATTTTGCTCTTGTATTGCAGGTAGAGAATCTGACCACCAGGTAATCCCTCATAGAGTGCAATGTTGAAGTCTAGTCTTGGGGAAACAAAGGCATGCATCAATGTCTGCAGACCAGGTTGTCCAAAATATCCTGATATGTTTATTCATTCATAATATCAATGAGGAATGACAATTATAAATAATAACAGTAATTAACAATATTTAAAATAGTTAAATAAATATATCAAATGGGTAGTCAACTGTTTAAACTTCAAATTGATTCCAGTTAAGAAAACAAATTCTGTTTTATTCTGATTGATCAGATGCCAGGAGAAAAACTGGTACTTGAAGAACTAAAACAAATACCAAATAGCAAAATAAAACAAGCTGATAAGATAGCAATTCAAACAGGAACAAGGCAAACTCCCACAAAAAGGTGATGTGGCAATTGAAATATCTAAACAACGACAGACTTGTACATGGTGATCTAGTACTGGTATTCCAACCAGATTATATCAGCTTCTACATAACTCTATTATGGAGGAATAGATTACATAGAAAGAAGAATGTAACTTCATCAGAAACAATTATGCAAATATACCAACCACTGCATCTATATTTTATCAAAGCTAATCAAAAGTTCTAATCACAAGGATCTTCTATTATTTCAGTGAATGGTTCACACTAAGAAGTTATAAGCTGTTTTGATTATTTCCTTAAAGAGGTAGTCTCTACATTGCTTTCCCTCATAAAAGATACTATGTACATCCTGGGGAAGCTCAAAGACTTTCCTTAGAAATCAAGGCATGGATGGCTCATGATTGCAGTGTATCTTTATATACATGAATTATACATGAGAAAAGACAAAGAGTCATTATACTTAATCATGTGGTGAAGCTGTATGTGTATTTTATTTTATTGTCTTTGTAATTTATTCTAAAGCATTATATTTTCTTTTTGATTCTGAACACTACAGACAGGTGTATTAAACTATATAGAGGCCAGTGATGGCCACATTTTACACCAGTAATTGTCTTCATTGTTGAGAGGAGGGGCTATCTTTTCCCCACTGGCGAATCTATTTTTGAACTGTATTACATTTTGAGGCAGATATATTACTGACCTTCTGGTCACATGGGAAGGTAAAAATTTAGTGAAATTCATTAGCAACAATGATTTGTATTTGAGCTTTGCCACCACGTATGATAAAAGTAAAATCCATTTCCTGGACACAGCACTGATGGCATCTGAAACAGGGAGAATTAATATTAAGGGATTTCATGCTGCTAGGAATAGACTCTTGAGGGTTGGTAGAGCACATCCTCCTCACATGATCTTAGGTATCCCATACAGACAATTTCATACTTTAAAAATAAATTGTTCCAATCTGAGTTTTTTGGGGGCCAGGTCAAATATCCGAAAAGTAGGCTCTTGAATAGGAGATACTCACAATCCGTATATCAAGTGCAACAAAGTAGTGGATGTTGATTAGAACATTCTTTTAAGGCCTAAATAAAGGAGTCAAACTACTCATGTCCCAGTATCCTTATTTGCAGAATGTAATCATTTTATTCTTATCAGATTCTTGGAGATCCATCAAGGATTTTATACAGTACAGAGAGAGAGATCCGAAAGATATCATGATTAGCAATCTTTACAAACCAGCTGCAAGAGGCTTCTCTATAAAGTTGTTTGATGTGTTGAAATAAAACCTTTTACTCACTCACACATTACAATAAAAATGGAAATCAGACAACGTATTCATTGTAACACCACAATGACAGTGCAGATAATGTGGTGTTATTGCCCTCTGCTATAAATCAGCCACACTATTCATAGGATTCATAGGGTAGGTTACAAGCAAAGTAGACTACTATAGCCCATACTCACACTTTCTAAATGGAAATATCCTTTAATGCTAGTATCTCTCAAGTGCTTGTCTAAGTGTGACTTAAACCTGTCAATTTTCTGGTATGACATCACATCCACATGGAGCAAGTTCCAAATGGTAACCATCATTCGTGTAAACCAAGCTGCCCATTTAGTGGTTTTAAAGAGCGCTGCTCCTTTCAGTTACTTTATATGTGTTCTATCATCATATATACTGTACTATCCCTTGTTTCTAGGCATAGGCAGTTTCATAGGTCCTTGTATTGTCTGAAAGTGCAGATACAGGAACATTTGAAGGATATAGCAAACATTATGCCTGACTCAGCATGGAGCATTCATTACCAAAACAAACATGGCTTAAACACTTGTTTGTCCATTTTATGAAAATCTAATACATGCCTGGCAGGCCAAGAGTTGGTAGTAACTTAGTTATTGCTCCAAAAGGAAGCAAGGTGGAGCTAGACTTGCAGGATTTTGTACCCCAATGGACTCAGTGATTGCTTTGACATTGCACCTTTCCTTAGTTAGGAGATTATTTAAATAGGATTGCAGTATACCTGGATCTACTACAACCCACCTTTGTCTTTTCATAACAGATGCTGAACTGAAGGGGATTTTACCAGAAATTTACTGTCTTTTCTTTTAATTTTGTTCCAGATTTTGTGTGTTTGTTTCCTTCTTTTCTTCTGTCCTACTTGCTTTCATGTACCCATTTGTCTGTTTCAATTTTGTCTCAATTAACCATTTAAATTTTCTCTTAAACTTATTGTGTTTGGATCTGATGTTTTACTTTAATTTCTAGATGTGGTGTCACTGATTTGCTAAATGTTTATATAGTACTGACATAATTTGGTTTTGAACATTATATGTCGCCATATATTTTGCAGGACTACATAACAATAGCTGCCACTTTATGGTTCAGGGATTGAATCCATAATATGTACAGCAGAGTTCATGATAAACCCATTGTGCAATGAGTTAGCAATGCATTCCATTTATGTGACTGCAGTGAGTTGTCAACTAGATAATTTGCATTTCTCCTTAATTAACAAGTCAATATTTATTTATTTAGTTCATTTTTGTTTACCAGATAAGTGCACTAGACAATAATTGCCTATTTTCAGGCATGACCTGGGAGGTTACAGCAGGATTATACAAAAACAGACACAGTTTAAGGAAGCATGTATAAAGACATATTATATGTAGAACAATAATATGAAATAATATACAAATTTGTCACAGATTAACCAAATTAGTCACAACACAACATAAAACAATAATGAAGCAGAGTACAAATACAAGAAAATGTGATTAAGCCATACATACCCATCATCAAGTTTAGTGACAGGTGCAAGTGAAAATATTTAGACATATCCTTGGTACCCTCTACAGAAACCTTTTACAGTAGAACAGTTCCATATATCCAGTGGAATAGTGTCTCAAAGTCTAGGAACGTAGCTAAAAAATGCCATATGACCAAGATTGGACCTAAGTTTAGGGGCAGCCTAGAGAGCCAGATCAGTAGACCTTAATGGGTATATACTCTTATTTATTTTATTTATTAAATTTTGTTAACCGGGTAAGTCCTCTGGGCCCCGAAGGTCCCTTATTCAGGGGTGACCCGGAGTTAGTTACATATAATTTGCACATACAGGCAGGTAATACAGTGCAGGACATATCATACAGGAATACAAAGACAGTATACAGTTTTCGTGGAAGAGGGCAGTAAGCACATCACATTACAGAATACAACAGTGGTGGCAGATAGATGTGGAGCAATAAACCCTTCAAGTACACTCAAGAAATTCAGCATAGGATAGTGTACAAGGTTATACAGTCATTAAATATTACCCCTGAAGGGGAGTAGTTTTGAACAACGCAAGTGACACAATCAGTGGTGGCTACATTATGAGCAGTTTTATACAACACATTGACACATTCAGCAGTAGTTACATTAGATGGGTGAGAAAGGATTAACAGGTGTAATAGGAGTAACAGAGAGGCAAGGAACAGGGTCCACTGTGCAAAACATTACAGGTAAAATCCCCTAGCATCAAGTCACATATGACATGAGGGGTGAGCCACCCCAGCCTAATGTACAGGGTGCAATTATGGGTAAGGCACCTGGCTACCAGAGGAAAGCAACACATATATATAGGAGACATCCTACTTCCTTAGAGTAGTAGTGGAATTAGTAGATGAGAAGATAGCCACATTATACATTAAATTTGGTTGGCAATTGCAAGCCGAGCATGCAATGTAGGGTTAACCCAAACATAGTATTCAAGGATTTGCAAGTCTCTGATGTGCATAGAACTATATCACTCAATGATATCCATAGGTGTTTGACCCATTGCCTGCCAATCCTCTATGTGGATGATTGTATAGGAACTATATTTACTGATTGTTTTTCTCTGAGTGATAGAGCCTATAACTGCATAATTCCACATTTGGGAGTCATGTTCTAAGAAATCAGAAATAACTTATTTTGGTTTAGGATGAAAACTTGCTTTAGAGACTCAGTATTAGTGACAGGAGGCCTGTGGGTTTGGCAAAATATTTAGAGTAGTAAGAGTGTTGTACCTTTAAATGTGCAGCAAACAAGTGGGCACTATGAAGAGCTAGCCATGTCCACTGTGAAGCAAAGGAATCTTTGCACCTTTTTTTAAAATGCAGGAAGAAGCAAAAAAAAACAAAAAACTGATTGACTTGAAGGTTTTAATGTCTGAGTTCATCATTTTTGCTCTGTAGAGGAAACAAAGGTATGCACCAATTTGTGAAGTTGGTTGTGCAAAAATGTTACCATTCTTCTATGTTAATAACAATTATCAACAATAATATTACAAATAATAAAAAATATTTAAAATAATTAACCTCATATTTTTCCAGTTTAAAAAAACAAATGTTATTTCTGCCCTTCAGTGTAAGTTTCAGTCCACAACTTGTAGATTTAACCTCGTTTTTTTATTACTGTTTAAGAAAATTGGTACAATCATAAGAAGAATAATTAGCATTTATACAGCGCTTTTCATACACATTGTGTATCACAAAGCACTTTACAAGCAATGTTAGACTGGTAGTGAAGTGACTCAATGTGTAGTGGCAGCCATTCTGCACATCAAGACCCATTTATCACCTTGGACAATTGCATTAATTGATTTTATTGGAAGGGGAATGTTGGCCAGGACACTGGGGTAAGTCCCCTACTCTCGCAAAAAGTGCCTTGTGTTTTTTACTTCCACCTGGACACCCACTAGGACAGCAAAAGAGACAGGTAAAAGGGACCTCAGTTTAATGTCTCATTCAAATGATGGCACACTCATGCAGTACAGCACCCCACTAGAGCTGCACTTGGCCTAGAGGTGGACTGAGCCACACTGACACATGACATAATAACAAAATGTATTTTATTATCCTTGATCTCCCTTTCAATGTACTGATACTGTATCTTTAGGAAAGTAAGAGATCCCTAAGCAGTCCAACCCCTCCTGGTATACTGTAGCAGTCATCTCCCACTGCAAACCAAGTGATTAGATTATGAAGAGTGTTCCCAATTTATAAGAACTGATACCTTGGAGTGCATCAATAACTATAAGACTCTATACTAGATTACAGGACTCTTTAGATCCCGCAAGACAAACATGTTCCTCTCATAAAGTGTAGGGTCAGAGGAGTAGTGACAAGATGGTTGCACAGAGACCTACTTGCGTCTCTTAAATCCAGGTAAAAAACCTGGGGTAGATTAAAAAAAGTCTATCTCTGATTGGGTGAAATACAAGAGATAAAGGAATGGCTGTTAAAAAGCAATATGTTCTGCTAAAAGTAATTACTGCAAACAGCTCCTGCAGACATCTGTCCAGGACTCAGGTACCATTTGGTGTCGCATAAAGGTTTTCATGGGGCAGGGTACTAATCCTACCATATCTGACATGATACTGAATGGTGTTAACTGTAATAATGTTGAAACCATTGTAAATGCTTTCGACACACATTTAACTGAGCTCTCCAAGTACTGTATGCTGACCATTATGGCTCTGGAAACTTGCACTCCTGAAGAGAAACCTGGACCCTCTCCCTTTAAACGTAGGACTATCACTAAGGCTGAGGAATTATGCATCTCGAAGATTATCTTAGCATGTGGTAGTGCAGGGCATGATGGTCTCACACCTAGGTTCCTCAAAATTGCTGTACCTCACTTGGATGCTCCAGTCTCAAGGTTCTTTAATTTGTCCCTTTCCACTGGGGTTGTACCCAAGACCTGGAAGGTTGCCAGAGTTGTGCCTATCCACAGGAAGGGAGCCACCAAGTGTGTAGATAATTACCACTATCCTCTCTTTCCGAGATAAGCTTCTGGAGAAACTTGTAGCCTCCAAAGTAACAGAACATCTCTAGGTGCATAATCTATTATTCCTGTCACAGCATGGTTTTAGAAAAGCCCATAGCACATCCACAGTCCTCATCCAATTTACAAACAATGTTAAAATTGCCATGGATAAGAGGATGCTCACTGGGACTATTTTCATTGACTTAAGCAAAGTGTTTGACCTAGTGAACCACACCCTTCTACTATCCAAATTACCCTGGGTTTCTCATCTTCTTCTACTACTACCTGGTTTGCAAGCTACCTTAGTGAGATGCAGTAGTTTGTTGAAATAAATCAGGTCAAATCAGACCTATCCCCCATTAACAGTCATGTCCATCACCGTACTTGATCCTCTGCTAGTCACTTTATTTATCAATTATCTTTCTGCTACTGCTTCCTTCTACTCTACTCTACTTTATGCAGATGACATGGTCCTGTACAGTAGTGCTGTGGACAGATCGGATATCAACTCGAGGTTAAATGTCAATTTTGGATGTATTCAGACTTAGTTAATTCAGACCAGACTCCTTATGAACACTAAAAAAATACACTCTGTGCTTTTCAGTTCTGCTTCCAGAACTAGGGCCTGTCACGCCATGCTTACCATCTACTGCTCTGATGACTCTCCCCTAATTGTAGCTGACTCCTTCAAATACATTGGAGTCACTTTAGACCCTGCCCTTGACTTTAACTTGCACCTATCTATAACCTGCAAGACAATTAATACAAAGCTAGGTCTTGCTTATAAAATCAGGCATACTCAATCCTCAGTTGCTAGGTTGGATATAGCCTAGGGTGTTTTATGACCTAGTCTCTCTCATCGGCTGGTACCCTACATAGAGGCTAACAAAGGGGTCCTAAATAAATGGAACTTCTGCTACAACAACATTTGTCGTTTTGTGCTTTCTATGTCCAGGCTGATCCATCACTGTGCCCTCTACACAAGTCTAGGTTGGCTCTCCCCATCATCTTACCACCTTTTCACTGCTGGCTGCACCACTGATAATACAGTATCTGAACAGTTATGCCTGCTACACTAGCCAACATGCTAAAGAAAGCTACACAGGCTTACCCCTCAAGGTCTAAAGATAGATAATTTCTGGCTGTCCCAAATTGTACTTCTAAAATGGGTGAACAGGCCATCTCCACATTTGCCCCCAAGCTCTGGAACTATTTTCCAATGACTCTAAGATGCTGTCAGACTCACCTACTGTAGCTTTTAAAAATGAACTTTGTGAGTTACTCCTAATGATAAATGTTTGTGTAAATGATCCCTTTTATTGTATTTATCTCACACTCATTCTATTCAACTGCATCACAATTTTGCACTCATGAAGTCAAATTGCTTGTTATTACATTGTGCTAAATATGAGTTATATCACTCCTGTACTTGCTAGAACTATGGTGATGTTATGTATTTTTCCCAAAGTATTTATTGTCGTCTTTGTAACTTGCTGCCTATTTAATGTCTGTACCTCTCCTGGGTCATGCCTAAAAACAGGCAATGTATTTGTCTAGTACACCTACATGGTTAACAAAAATGAAATAAAATAAATAATTAAAAAAACGTTTTTTTTCTGGTAACACCAATATTGTTGACAACTTGATTGTCACATTAATTAAGAAAATTAAAGTAGATATAAAGCAATCGTCAATATCAGTAACTTACACGTAAGGCAAGCAACCATAACATTTATCTTTGAATGAGAGACAATTTGAGGCATAAGTGGGATGCATTTTCCAAGTAAGTAAAATATTTATTTATAATATATAATAAAATAAAAGTTCTATACTGCTGTTTTCTGCTGTCTTCATCCCTTGAGTCTACTGACATCTGCCATCTCTGCTGTTGATGGTTCTGTTCTTCTTGTTGCAATTCCTTCATCTTTTGAGTCTCACCTTGAAACTTCTGTCCAACATCTTTTGGCACAAAACTGCAATGTAATACTGCCATCTTCTCCTCTCTTGGTAACCTCCATTAAGACAAATGGTGATTTTTTTTTTAGTGTTTATAGTTGACAATGGTGCACCTTTTTCATTGATTTATGCACAGCAGCACACTTTTTAAGACAAATACTTCGTGGAAGAGGAATCTTGGATAATTTCATTGAATAACACTTAATCAATCCAGCAAAATTATATGGCTTGCTGACAGATTAGATATGGAGAAAGTCCAGATAACAGGAGAATGTGCTAGTTGGTGGTTGAATCAGATTTACGAAGGTCTGAGCATCTTTTTATTATAACTATACTTAAAATACATGTTTTATCTAAAGGTATCTCCCTCCTCTACTATGGCATGTAGTATGTAGCTACAGTAAATATAATTTACGATAGCCTGTGGAGGATCACTCCCCTTTAAAAAATGTGATATTTAGGTACTGTGTGTGTAAATTTGCAGAAAAAACAGGTACATTTCAAATAACTGTTGGGTTACTGTATAGAACAAACCTTCAAACTGAGATATTTTGGTAATATGAAAAGGATGTGCCAGAAAACAACTGTTTCATATTCCAGGATACTACTGAGTTTGAATGGCATGCATGACATTCTATTGTATATAATCTGAGAGTCTGGGATATGAAGCAATTTGACAGAACACTGGAGGGCCCACCTGGGGTTGAGCAGATCATGTCAAGGTTTCCAATTTGCTCATCCCTATACTTACTATTTTAGTACAAACTACAGCAGCTTAGAACAATTGATTTAATGCTAGCATGATAATTTGTCTTGTGATTCTATATAATATACTGTAACATGTAAACACAAAAAGTAATCAACTAATAGTGATTAATATACACGTAAATAAGTTATGCTTGCATTTGAGTTTGAGTATGCCCTACTGAGAAAAAAAGTAGAAACAGAAGCAATGACTACCAAGGCAAAGCAAATGAACAGTGTACATGTACAGGTAAAACTGATAATGATTTGCAAAACTATTATACCAACACAAATAATGTTTTGCTCCTTGTAGCTGTCCTCTAAATATAAGTATACATTAGTTATTACTGATGAATGAAAGTAAAGAGCAACTAAGTTTCCTATGATACATATCTTTTGACTATATAAAAATAAGATGGCTTTCATAAAGATTCAGAAATTACATTCATTATCTCTTATATGAGACTGTAGCTCAAAAGACTATCTGTAACTCTGAATAAATTATGCACTGTAATTGAAAAGGTTTTGTAGATGAGAAGCACCCAATTAGCATTTACAACTTGGCTTTGAAGAATTGGTATATTCATCAGCCTGAGACTGCAGAAAGGCTGCATAAAGGATATGGGAAGGATTTCCAAAAGGAAGCATCCAAAATGCAGCTGCGACAATTTTTAAAACAGAAAATTGTCTAAATAATTAGATAATCTACTAAATGGTCTAACAGTGTCTGAGGTTTGTGTCCCATAAAATATACAGCTGTGCCAAAAGTGGACACAAATTGCAATTGTGTCTATTTTTTACCACAGATCATGATTTTTTGTTACAAACAGATGCAGCTTTTGAAAATAGCAGTAGGACTGCTGGATGCAATTTAGTAGATGCAGAGTCAAGCATAGCAGGCATTGCACTTGCATCCATGTCTGACCCTTTTGAAGGAACCTGCCATTTACCAATAGATGGTAGATTTGTGTTTCCCAGTTTTACATTATTTACAGTAAGTTCATCCCCAATTTGCACCTACTTTCATACAAGAAAAAGTGAGTGGATAATCAAGGGTGGTGGATAATAAGGGGCAATAGAATAGCATAAATTTTGTGCAAATAAAATTTGACAGGTAATCAAGCATGATAAATAATAAGGTGGCAGATAATTGAAGGAGAGATATGTAAACATGCTCTATGATTCTACTGACAAGGCAGATATGGTCATAGGAACATAGGACATTATAGACAAAAATATCATGTTTGTCTCCAGACCTGCAGGCAACATCAGCAATCCATATGAAGAAAAAAACTAGAAAACTCTGTGGAACCTTTCTTCCACAGTTAGTTAAATCTTGAACTCAGCAATGATTATCTGCATGAGGAATTAATCCAACTTTAGTTCAAAAACTCAACATTCCCCACGTGCTGTGTGCTTTATGAGCGTATCCCATAACATTACAATTCCCTGAGTGATAAAATGCTTTGTCACATTACTCATATCTCTGATTCCCTTATGTGTATGCTACATATACCCTGTAGTGTTATTGCCTTTAACAAGGTAAAAAGGTATTAGTGAGCTATCTTTATCCAGTTACTTTAAAAATTAAAAAAAAAATTAAACTGTATCTCCTCTTAGCCTTCTCTATTAGGGGGAAAACACACATAGCCAATCTAAACGTTACCCATCCTGTAGCTTAAGCTCTCAATTCTTTCAGTCCTTTTTGTTATTCTCTGCTGCACCCTCTTAATTTTATTTTTATTTATTTAAATTTTGTTAACTGGGTGAGAGCACCGGACAAAAGTCCTTTTTCAGTCCTGACCAGACACTAAACAACAAAATACACATTTGATAAAAAAGAACAATACATCATGAAAAACATTTACAAATGTCCTGAGACATTAAATATTCTTTAAAATTAGACTTAAAAATCCTCAAAGGCATAGCCACACATAACCTACCATTAAGTGCATTCCCAAAAAGCGGAGCTGCAATTGAAAAAGAGTGATGACCTGATTTGGATTTATGAAATGGAATATTGAGCGTAATGCCAAATGATGATCATAAATTTGTTTTTGGGGCTTGAATAGTAGTAAAATCAGAAAGAGGGTAATAAACCTTACCATGAATAGCCTGAAAAATTTGACATCCCAAAAAATAAGCTGATTTACAACCCAGAGACAACCAACCCACTTGGGAATATAATAAAGAATGATGTGTACGGGGGATCCCAAAAGAAAAACTATAGATATTATTATATGCAACCTACAAAATATTACTTTCCTTTGCACCCAAATTACAATAAAAACTGAAACTGTAGTCAAAATAGGGTAAAAAGGAACCTATGGCAATTGATCGATGAGTTTTAAAGGAGAAATATCTGCTAAATTTGTACAAAATACTCAATTTTCTATTGATAACCCAACTAACTGCCTTTACTTGAGGAAAACAATGTTAATCCAGAATCAGGAAAAACACCTAAATACTTAAATTGCTGTTCTTTTATAGAGTGGCAATTGAAACTGCATACAGTACTCTAAGTGCACCATTACTGGTGCTCAATAAAGAGGAAGAATAAAATTACTTTTACAGCATGGGTCCAGTATTCAGTTTACCCCACCCACTGCCACTACACATTGATGTGATAGCTTCATCCACGAGTCTCTGGATTTTTTCATGTCCTACTGCTGCTAGTTGCTTTCTGTTTAAATATGTAGTACCATGGAGCTGAATTCTTGGGTCTAATTTAAGAACCTTTAACTTAACCATGTTTAATTTAATTTGCCACTTGTTAGGTCACTCTCACAATTCACTTAAGTCCCTCTGTAGACTGTGTTTCACTTCCCTTGAATCTTCACACCTCATCGTCTTTGCATCACCAGTACATTCAATTACTTCACTTGAGGTAACAAAAGCAAGTCATCTAAAATATATGTTGTTCTTTTACATTATTTCTACCTGTTGATATCGGATCCCTTTCATTATGGTGTGCTTCTTTCTCTATGCTCTAAACATGGCTGTTTTAAGTTTCATTTTCTAATAAATAGTTGTATTTCTCCATGATTAATATTTGAATAATTGATTGTACCATCTGTAATTTCTTTCTTTTTCCATACTGTATGTAATTTGTGCTGTTTTCCCCAGTTTTCTCCCCACCCAGGACCCCGTCAGACATGCATGCGCGTGCACATGGAGGTGCACACACATGCCAAGTACTGGCTCAGCTCCTTCTGCCCCTCCCCTGGCAATCGCTTCCCACCCCTTCGCCTATGCTTCCCATCAGACTTCCACCCAATAGGAGAGGAGCTATGGGTGGCAAGCATACAGCCCTCTCTGGCAGAGGATATCTGCCTTGTGGCAGCTCAGTCCAACTCCTTGCCCCCCCCGCCAGCCCCCAACAACCCGGGCTCATTCCTGAACCTGGGCTGCATGCATGGCATGAGATGTGATGTCCAGTGCCTCAATCCTCAGCACCACCAGGCCCCACTCTGTAATTTCTATCAGAAATTATATTTTATATGGATTGATGTTTATTTGTAGTTACACATGTTTTTTTACTTGTTATGCACAGCAAGTTGGGCTTCTAGGAAAAGTATGTATTACTACCTATCTATCTAGCTGTCAGTCAGTCAGTCAGTCAGTCAGTCTATCTATCTATCTATCTATCTATCTATCTATCTATCTATCTATCTATCTCTCTATCTATCTATCTATCTATTTAAGATTCCTTTCTATACTCCTCATTGGTACATTCTGATCTACCAGATATACTGTACATCTCTCTCTCTCTCTCTATATATATATATATATATACAGTATATACTGTATATATACAGTATATATATATATATATATATTTATATATATGGAATAAATTACAGGTAACTGTGGTATACAAGAAAGGTTAACCAGATAATAAGGTCACAAATCCAAAGGGAAAATGGCTTTACAATCTAGTTAGCCCCCTCAATGGGTTTATTCATGAGTATAACAGACCCAAGTATCTTTAATTTTATATAATAGATTTGAATGGTTACTTTTAGTTTTGATCACAAATGCACATGAAGAGAAAGGGTATGCAGAGAAAATACTGCTATCCAATTCTATGATGGAATTCCCATCCGATAGATAGATAGATAGATAGATAGATAGATAGATAGATAGATAGATAGATAGATAGATAGATAGATAGACAGCCAGCCAGACAGACAGATAAGGGACATATAATGGGTGGGTGGAAATACAATATGTATTGGCAAGAGTGAAGTGGCAAGACAAAACTCACAAGTGGTAAAACCAAAAGTGAGTTATGAAAATTCTGCCTACTTCACAAATGAAAATAATGGGTTATTTCCACCCTACCTACTACATGTGCAGTATATGTATTGCATGTATAATATAAACTTGAGCAAGATAGAGTTGTGAGTTTAACTTTTCATTGTGCAACACTGTATGTCCCCCCATACACACACACAATGTAATTGTTTTTAACCTTACTTGCCATGTATCCCACCCCCCAATGCAGTTTTGTTTTTCAACTGGCTTGTTGTTACCAACCACCTAATGTGACTTATGGCTTTCATGCTATAGTGAGGTATGCTGAGTGCGAGCTTGGAGGTAAGGTACCGTAGGTTGAGCCACATTCTACACTGCACCTAAATAGTAGTTTGCTCCGGTTAAGTTGTCTACATGCTGTCAGATTTGGTCAGTTCAGTTACAGATGGCAGAATGAAGAGCCCATGGTAAAAATTATACAGACCAATATCATTTATGCACTAGCCTATCAGGTTTGTCCATACAGGTTTCTGGTTAAAAAATATAGCTTAAGTACCCAAGTCAGTTATTATAACCAGCCATAGAAGAGTTAATTTTCTTGTGATTTCTAATAACAAAGAGAAGTGTTGATGAGTTTGTTGAACTTGAAACTGCAAACTAGAGACCAAGCTATCTGAAACTGCATACTAAATCAAATCAAATCAAATTTATTTATAAAAAGCGCCTTTCCAAAACCAAGGCACTCATACATAATCCAGTAAAATAAAATAAATACAATTATTAAAACCAATATAAACAATTTAAGACTCATGGCTGCAATATTAAAAACTGGTATATGTCAGATTAAAAAGAAAGGTCTTCAGTGCTGTTTTAAAACTTTGGACGGTCGGGCAATCTCACACCTGACGAGGTGTGAGATGCATGGATAGACATCAAGAGATATACAGCAATGCTAAAAACCCCAGTACTACCTTTCATCCCCAAAGCTGCATTTCAGGGGCACAATTCACAAAAAGTCACAAAGCACAGCGCAAATGTTTGTATTGCACTTCTTTATTGCCTATGCATCTAAGGTTGCTATTCTCAGTCAGATATCACACCTGTGCTACCCAACTAAGAATAGGGACAGGTCATGTTAGCACTAACCCCACTAGTGCTAGTGCTAACCCCATCAGAGATCCCACATGACATGAAGCCAGGAGTATAGCTCCACAATGGATAGCACAGGTGAGCTATAGCCAGTTTTCAAAAGCAGCCATGTAAATTAGCCCATTGGGCAAGCAAGGCAATATGTGTCCATTTGCATGCTCATTATGGGCTCCATTTGCATAGGCTGAGTTGGAGCTTAGTGTGACCACCCCACGAGCCCCTGCCACATGTGCAGCCTGGTGTCCTTGTTGTCTAGTAGTGGTCCTTCTCCCCAGCTGCTCCCATGCCGGATAATAAAGAACCATTTCCCTGGTGTCCAGTGGACCTCCTCCCACCCACACCCATGCCTGATGTATGAAAACATATTCCTTGGTGCTAGTGGACCCTCCCCCATCTGATTCATGTCCCTTATGACAAGCCCCCCAATCGCAGCCATGGTCTTATTCCTGTGCAATGATCATCACGCTTCAGCCCATCCCTCATTTAGAAAGCAGGCCCTCCTCCTGTGGCACTGATGACCACTACCCCAGTCTCCTTACCTGAATGTCAGTGCCACGTTAGTGATGGTGGCAACACAGCCTCCACCCACCACCTTGGCCACCTGCTGTCTGACAGGAGCAGGGAGCATGCTTTCTGCTCTTGCCTGATGGCAGGCAGACAAAGTGGTGTGTGGAGGGCTCTGTCACTCACTGTCTACTGAGCTTGGCACTGACTTTCAGGTAAGGGAGACTGGGGGTGGGTTGTTGGTGCTGTGGGAGGGAGGGGGGCCACTAGCTTCCAATGAGGTATGGGCTAGGGGTTGGAGTGGTGATTGCTGTATGGGAACAGGGCCAAGAGGGCTTGTCATACCAGGAATGGGGTTAGATGGTGGGATGGTCCACTAGACACCAGGGAATAAGTTTTCATACATTGTGCATTGGTGCGTGTGGGTGAAGGGATCACTGGACACCAGGGAAATGGTTCGTTATTATCAGGCATGGGATAGGGTAGGGGGAAGGACCACTGGACACCAGGGAAACCTTTCTTTTATTATTGAGAAGGGGTACGGGTGGGGGGAGGGAACACTGGACACCACAGAAATGGTTCTTTATTATCAGGCATGGGATTGTGTGGGGGGAGGAAACACTGGACACTATGGAAACATTTCTTTATTATCAGGCATGGGTGTGGGTGGGCATGGGACCACTGGACAGCAGGGAAACAATTCTTTATTATCAGGCATGGGATTGGGTGCAGGGAGGGAACATTGGACACCAGGGAAATGGTTCTTGCTTATTGGGCACGGGTGCGACTGGGGGAAAGAGAGAATATTGGACACCGGGGAATGCTTTTTGGTTCACATCATGCCAGCGATTAGTGTGAGAGATGACTAGCACCATGGATAATCTTCCTTGTCATACTCAGGCATGAGATTGGGTGGGGAGGACCACTAGACACCAGGAAAACATATATATTAATATATTAGATCTGTCAGCCATGGGGTGGGGGGAGGGACCTCTGAACAGTGCTGGGGTCTGGAGTGGGAGCCATTGCTGTACCTCCACCAACCACTAGGGTTGTGCGGGATTAAGGCAAGGCCTCAGTTGGTGGTAATTGCTCTACACAAGGGGACCACAAAAAAGGCCCTTGTGTGGAGCAAATGCTCTGTAAACTAGACTGCACCAATATTCAGGTCCCCTCCCCATCCTTTGCATTGTAGCTCCTCCACACTTTGCCCAAGAGCAACCCCAGTTTGAGCACGCAAACCAGGCTTCTGTGAATAGCAACTTGGTGAAAAATCTGGCTTGCTTGTGCAAAACTGGGTTTGCTCCCAGGCAACGTTTTATGAATCTTGGGATGTCCTATTTGTCTAGTTTAGGATTAGTTATCAATTGGACTTCAGTCACTGTTGTATTCTGTTAAAATCAGATTATAGATTAATTCAGATATTTCATATACAATTTGCCCAGCTGATTTTTAGATGACAGTACTATTGGCATAAATGAGAAAACTGGAGTTTGTGCAAATAAGAAGCAGGTCATTCGTTAAAGAGCAACTGACGTGATCAGGGCAGGCAACTCATACCATGTGGTTGCCTGCCCTAGGAGCTTTTTCAGCTTTAAATTAATATTTTCTACACCGTGGTTTTAAAGATATTTCCCACGTAAAGCCTTGATTGTAACTTCCATGTACAAGCCGAGCGATCGCTGAGTGCTGAAGCCCTGCCCCTGAAAATAGCTTAATTATGACACAAGGTCTAGAACGGGGCTGCAGGTACTCTATATTTAATGTAATGGAATCAGGGAAGGGGAGCTGCCTAAATGTAATAAGATTATCTTTGCTGGTGTATATACATGTATGGGGCTAATGTATTAGCCTCATACATGTAAACATGACAGCAAGGATAATCTTAGTACATTTAGGCAGCCCCCCCCCAGCCTGCTCAGTGATTGCCTAGCTCATACACGGAAGTTTCGAGCTGGGCTTTATGAAGGAAATATCTTTAAAACCATGGTGCAGAAAATATTAATTTATAGCTGATAAAGCTCCTAGGACAGGAAACTGCATGTATGAGTTCCTGCCAGGAGCAGAAAAAAAAAGTGTCAGTTGCTCTTTAAGATTGAAAACTAAGGTCTAGCATAGGGAACACCTAAGATATTGACATTTTTTATACTGGAATTGGTTCAAATTATGTCGACTAGTTGTCTGTTACTAATCACTGAAAGACAGGGTAAAGAAATGAAAAGAATAATGTTCAGTAATATATAAATCTAAAAATAAATCAGATGCAAAATGAAGAGCAAAGAAAAGAAAACACAGTTCTGGCCTGTTTTGCCCTTTGTTTATACCTCCACTGTATCCTGATTTTTAATTTCATTTACTCCTCCTCTTTGTGATACCAATAATATTACCACTTAATACTCCAGTATTATTGAATCATTATAGTTTACAATGTCTATTTACCTTTGTTAGAGTAGTGTTGTGAAAAGAAAAAACAAACAGAAGAAACCCCATATCTGGCCCTTTTAATCTTTCATTTTAAAGGGACACTGTCAACCCCCTTAGGCCTCAAAGTGTCCCTAGTTTAAAAACACATATTTTATGATTGTTCACATTCTATAAAGACTGCTGATGCAGCTGG
This sequence comes from Neoceratodus forsteri, assembly GCA_016271365.2. NCBI lineage: Eukaryota > Metazoa > Chordata > Ceratodontiformes > Ceratodontidae > Neoceratodus > Neoceratodus forsteri. The sequence continues at coordinate 677,472,008 of CM028135.1, forward strand.
TATTTTGATTCAGATCCTTTTTTCTTTAAAAAAGTGAAACACTGACTGCCCACCATACTGGTGTTACCACACCAAAACGTGTTTGTTTACATTTCTTGACCAGCTCCCACTGCATCTTTCCTGGACTCAGGAACACCCCAACATAATCTAGCCACTCATTATGCCTTGGGAGTAGAGGAGATTATTATCTCATGAGTGTCTGCACTGTTTGAGGGTGTTTCCATCATTCAGGAAGTATGCACTAAGAGTAGTTCAGTGTGATTTGAAGCAAAACAAAGCTGGGCATACAGTACAAGTCACATTAAACTGTTCCCTCAACTCACTGGTGTAGCATTGTTCAATGAGTTTCCTAATCTGTGCAGTGTTTAATTCAATGAATTATTAAAAGTTTAGTATTGGTTTGCAGCTAGCTGTTAGGACTATAAGCTTTATTTTCAGCTGAATGCTTATGAGTTTCATTTCAGAAGGCAGACTAAACAACTCTTAAGGAATGCTGTGATATTTATAAACAATGCTCTTAAGGAATGCTATGATATTTATAAGCAATGCTCTTAAGGAATGTTGTGATATTAATAAGCAATGCCATGAAAATGCATTGCATGAACACTGCAAAACAGCGACTGCCATATCATAATACAGGTACATGTGAGTTGAACAGGCAGTGAAGAATGGTTGGAAAAGAATTAAAAGTGTCAACAATTCAAGCTGCCATTGCAGTAGAATCAACATAAAAATGCTACACCAGTGAGTTGATGGAACAGTTTAATGTGACTTGTACTGTAGCTATACATTGCCATGCATTTTGGTTTTAATAAGCAAGGTGGAAGATAAAACAACCAGCAACATCAATGAATTTTAAAGAAAGTAAGCAAGCATAAAATGTAGGTTTTTACCTAAAAATAATATGATGCAAAAAAGGTTGACAGTGTCCCTTCAATGTCTATATTATACCTTTTGTAAATGTTACTTATCTGTTTACTTACACCCCCTTTGTGGTTTTGACAATAACTCCTTTCTATTACAGTATTTCATATTACCAAATCATTACAACCTAGACTCTTTACATCTGTCAATAATACTGCTTTTGCCATATATTTTTCAGTGCTATTTCTGAAGCACTCACTTATCAAGTTCTAGCTCCCTCTATTGTATATGCACCTTGCCTTCTAATACAATATTATTTTATAAATCTTCTCTATGAATGTATTGATTTGTTATAGTTCATGTAGATATCAACCACAAGCATAAAATCTGGTTTCTCTATTCAAGCTGCCAGGTGCGTTATAAAGGAGCCTGTGTAACCCTGAAAATGTGTGCTTTATAATACTTTTTTTATAAAATGGGTGGGGAATGTGCTACATCCTGATTGGTCAAAGGATCCAGTCATGTGTTTGCAGAGCCACAGCCAATGGCTTTGGACTTCTTTCAGCAGCAGGATACATTGGACTGAGACATCATGCCTCCAAGAAACTTTTGAAAATAAACTTCTGGAACTGTGCTACAATTAAAGAACCTCCCTTCTATCACTATTCTCAAACTTACCATTTAAGCACATATTATCAACTATGAGTTTACAGCATAAATCCCCCCACCCCATACCTATATTATTTTAAATGATATGTAACCCCTTCATTGCCATCTCAAATAATTCTTGCTTTCAATGAGGCTGCTGGCTGGATGGCCTCTTATTTTGAATTGACTGCCTTCCTCCTTATGTTGACTGAGGTGAAGTCTTCTCAATCTGCCCATTTCACTTCATCCCAGATTTTAAAAATAAAATGTGCATCACATGACAAATGTATGGTATGTGTCCCATGCTTTGGCCCCCATTTTAAATATTTCCTGCCTCCCTCTCCCATTCCACTCTTTGTGCCTGAGTCACCCTCTATTTAGAAGATAACCAAAGGCAATGCTCTCCTGTGGCTTTTCAATGGCACATATCTTACTATGTCCTGAAATAACATGCTGCATCACATGACCAATAGTTTCCTTTAAAAAGAAAACTGTTCCTGCAGGAAAAGAACTGCCAAACTGATTGCTTGATGCGCCATTGGCATTACCCTTCTGTGCTGTCTTTTAAGGTACAGAAATGTACCCGCACATCAATGCTCTAAGTAAAGGTGCCAAAATGAGGGTAATGCTAATGCTACTGAAGCAATTTTTTGAACCCTGAAAAAAACCACAGTATAAAAACTGGCAAGAGTCAGGGAAATCTTTTACTCTATTGTCATATTACCCCACTTTGAGGATTTGTGCTTCAACGCTAGTTAATGCCTAAATGTAGGTTTGCAATGATTTTCCATCCTTTTTAAAAGGATATTTCTTAACAGATACATGCTAATTTGTATTAATAATGCCAGCCTTAGAACAGCATTGTTAATAATGTTTCTATTAAGCAGGCCTGGAATCCTGTAATCACCCATTACATCTCCCCATCCAATGGCAAATGGTTGTTGGCATCCAGTGGCACCAGTTCCCTCAATCAGCTACATGCCAAGTATTCCCTAGCACCCAGTGACACCTTATTTCCTCTAACCATCAAGTACTGGGCATTTACTGGCATCCTGTGGTACCTTTTTCTTTCACTCTGTACATACCAAGCAGTCAAGTATCCAGTGGCACACTCTCCCATACCAACCCCAAGCAAAGCTGTCCTTGACATTTAGTGCCCCCCTTCCCTTGCCTCATCCCCATGCCAAGCAGCCATGACATCAAGAGGAACCCTCTTCCCACCCCCGTACCATGTCAAGCAGTCCATGATATCCAGCGTCACCACATACCTCACTGTGCCATAGGAAATACACTCCCTGTCCTCTGGCACCTTTTCCAACCTCCAAAAATCTCCTTGACCATGAATGACTCTCCCATATAGACACTTTCTTGTCAGCCGCCATTTAAGTTCTATTTCCACATTTTGTTATTGGAAGGGCTTTAAGCCCGAGGCCTGATGGTGGAGTGACTATGTCACTCCCCCATCAGGCTTTATTAGGTCACTCATCCTGGGCCTCCCCAGGATTTATTTCTCATTGCGGCTGGAGGCACCGCTCCTCCTCGGTCTGCTGTTGTCTTGTTTCTTGGGGCATCTCCGGCCCCTGGATCTGTCTCCCCCTCATGCTCTCCTTGCAGCGCTTGCCCTGGTATGTTGTTCTCTCCCCTGCCCATTTGTCCTCCCTGCCTCCTGCCTGACATTCTTTGGCTGTTTGCTTCCTTCCCTACCAGTTCTGCAGTTTGGTTTTCTCCCCTATTTTGTTGCTGTTTGGGCAGTCATCTCTCGCCGCTTCTCTGAGCGGTTCCTCTGGTTGGCTTCCTCCACTGTTCCTGGTGCCTCGCTTCTGGTTCCTGTGAGCCCCCTCCCATGGTGCTCAGCTTCCTATGCCAAGCTGCACTTTTGGTTCTTTCTTTCCTCCATTTCTCATTCCTCGATTAATTCTGGGTCAGTACCTGCAGGGCCTGTTCCACCTCACGCTCCTCATTCTCTTGCCTCTGTGCTCCCATTCGCACATTCTCCTGGATGAACCTCCTGTGCATCTCCTCATTCTTTCATTTGCCTGCCTCGCTCATTCGGGGATTCACCTCCCAATGGTAATGACTCAGGCTCTAGGGACTTCAGTACAACAGCGCTCCTCCTCATCACTCTCATCATTTTTGCCTCTTCATTCAGGGACAAGGCTTTTTCTCATCAGGGCCCATTCCCTGACTCAGGTACATACCATGACATTTGGTAAGGTCGCACAGCCTGCTATTTGTCTATGGGGATTTCTACCAAATGCATTTCGCTGCTGAGCGAGTCCATACCTTTACTGTGTGTCATTTTTGTGTGCTTGCATTCCCCACATTCGCTCACTTTACCTCAGCTTCTAAAGGGGCAGTGCATTAATTTGTGGCACTCTCAGGGCTGTCCCTGCTACTCAGGGTCAGTTGAGTGGTATGCTCCTCCTGGTTTTTGCTGCTTGCATGCAGAACTGTACCTGGGATTTCAGTTGTGTTCCTTGGTGCCTTCCTATCATTGCTCATCGAACTGCTGCCATGCCAAGCGCCTCCATCTGCGTTCCTCCACCTGTGTTAATCAGATCTCTGCCTTAGCTCTCTTCTGTTTTCCTGTGCTTCCAGTTCCCTCCATCTCATCTTTCTACCAGCATGTGTACCTCTGTGTCTGAGAGTCTGACTACTATTCCATCTGGCCCTTGATGGGTTTTGCCCTGCTGTACTACTCATACCTGTTCTATAGCATTTCAGTCTGCTTGTTCTACAGCTGTCTTGTGAGTCTTCATTCCATGCATTCCCCGGACATGTTCTACTTCCTGTTTCAATACCTCATTCCTTTTTGACACCTATTTCATTCCTGCCTTCGTCCTTTTCCTGGACTGTCCATTTCTGCCTACTAGACTACTGCATCTCTGGAAAGTTGTCTGGTTTCCATCATGTCTTCTCTTCTCTCCCTCCCCTACCTTCTTGCTCTTCCTGTTTCTGGTGGCTCCCACATCTTCCTTCCATGTACCCCCCCAGCCTGGCCCTATCCACTTCCTTGCCTGCCTTTTACCTTCTCCATCTTGTACTTTTACTGGTCCCATTGTCCATTTTCTCAGCCACCCTCTGCATGACACAGTACTCTATGGTGTCTGCCTTAAATGTTCTATTCTGCTAGCTACCTCAACTCATCCCTGCTCCTCCAACCCTCATGTCGGTCTGTTGTATCTCATCACCTACTTGCTCTCCTGCAGTTATTTTTACCATCTGTCTTCTCATGCCCATCTGGGTATCCCTCACTCCTCCACCCTTCATGTAGAGTTATTCCATGGCATTGACTTTTCGAGTATCACCCACTAGGGTCCATGCTAGCTCAACATCCACCTGTTCTCCACTCAGAACAATGCCTTCATGTCCATTGCCTTTTTGCTAGGGGCTGGCAGGCTGCTCACTCATTGGGTCTCCTGTTCGCATCATTTGGCTGTCCCTGGCTGACTCCGTCTGGCCTGCACTTGATATTTCTTTTGGGCATACATATCCAGAATCATATGCCACCTCATCGACCAGTGGCCCTCCTGCCATATGTCTCGGGTTCATGACTCCATATCAGGTTCATGACCCTGGTCATCATTCATTCCTCCTTACCTCATGGTTCCTTTATGTACATCACTTACTCGAGCATTCCTATCATTGAATCCTATGCCATGCCTCCACTCAAGGCTTCACTACATCACCATATTGCTTGACTTGAGCATACCCTCTGATTCCAGGCATGCCTTTTTTCATGCCAGCCATTAAAGATTCACTCCAGTCATGGCTTCACCCCTCATCATCCATTTTGCTCCTATCGATCACTCGACCAGAGTGTACCCTCTGGTTTCAGGCCTGCCTTTTTGGCCTTGGGGTCTACTTAATCACATCATTCTATCAAGCATACTTCTCATTGGGTCTTATGCTACTTCATTGAACTGCTGCAGTCCTGCAGCGATCATCATCATCAATCTTCATCATCCTCAGTCTTCTCATGAGCGCATCTGGATACCCCTTACTCCTCTGACTTCTACATGGATCTACTCTTTCCCATTGACTACTCGAGCATACCCTTCTCGGGTCCATGCTGCCTCCTGTTCCTTCTTCGATCTGTGCTTTCTTTTTTTTTTTTTCCCATCCCGTCATCATGTTCCCTACTCATATCTTTCTCTTTAGCGACATACATCCTTAAATCAAATGTCCTCAGCCTGGAGGGAAGGCAACCTAGGCCTTGGCTCCCCAGAGGTTTCCTCTTCAAAGGGGGGTTTTCCTCTCCTCAATGTCAATGGTCATAATATTAGTTAGGGTTAGTGCTTTCTTAGGTTAATTAGTTAGGTTCCACTGTTGGATGGAGGTGGATAGTGGACCTGGCTTTCCCCTCTCTCCTTAGGAAGTCCGTCCTTAATCATCTTGTCAGAATTCATTCATTCATCATCCTCGCTTCTTTGATGCTCAACACACAACTGGGTATTCTTTTGGGGCTCTTCCTAAGCTACCTGTAGCCGATGGAATCATTCCCATGGCACCTGTAAGGAGGGAGCCATCCTCTAGGGTTCCTTGTGTCATACCCCTACAGGGTGATATATCCCACAGATAAAAAGGCAGAAAGTCACAATGTAAATAAAGTCACACAAGCATCACCTCATCTAGTTGCATAAGCACAACTGAATGGGAGGGCTTTAAGCCCGAGGTTCAATGGGCAGAGCAATTACGTCACTCTCCCATCAGGCTTATTAGGTCACTCATCCTGGGCCTCACCAGGATTCATTTCTAGTTGCCCCATCATCCACCCCTCCTCTATCCACAACTCATCTCTCTTACTGGTGGGCTTCTTCCTAAGCTATTTTTAGCTGATGGAATCATTCCTACATCACCTGTAGGGGGGGAACCCTCCTCTAGGGTTCCTTGCATCGTACCCCTACAGGCTGGTATATCTCATGGATAGAGAAGTGAAAAGCCACAACGTAAATCAAGTCACACAAGCATCATCTCATCCAGTTGTGTAAGCACAATTGAACTAATGTAATTTTAATCGAGTTTTTTTACAACACCAAGCTTTTTATTAGACAGACAGTTAAGGTGGTAACTGCACTTAAATGGGAAAGAGAAAAGGGGGAGAACTGATCACTGTTAGGGGAAGCATTTTCTGACACCAGATATGGGCTGCCTTTGTTGGCACATTGTTTCTGGGTGGGGAGGCTTCATTTTTGTACACCAGGGATGGGTTTTCAGTTTTGCCACTGTTTTTTGAGAAGGGGGCTTCATTTTCCAGCAGCAAGGTGGAAGACCATTTTTGGTATGTTTTTTGTATGTGGACTTTTACTGAAAGGGTGATGGATGCATGGAACAGCCTCCCTGCAGAGGTCATAGGGGCCAAAACAATAGGTGAATTCAAAAATGCACGGGATAAACAGAAGCATCCATAGTGGTAGGAAAGAGATGGTAAGCTGCATATCATTTAGGATATAGAGCTTATGTAGGTAGGGAAATGGGCAGACTATGTGGGCCAGGCGGTCCTTATCTGACAAAAAATTCTATGTTTCTGTAATATTAGGGTTAGCTTCCAATGTTGGCACAGTTTTCTTGGGAGGGCTTCATTTTCCCAATACTGGGGATGCTGGCATGTTGTTTGGGGTGGGAGGACTTCCTTCTCTGTCACAAGGGATAAGTTTCCACTATCATCACAGTTTACATGTGGGGCTTCCTTTCCAAAACCAGGGATGTGCTCCTGGTGTTGGTGTAGTTTATTTTCTAACACCAAGGAAGGGCTCCTGGTGTGTGTGTCCATTTCTGTGTGTGTGTTGGTGGAGGGGGGGAATTATTTTCAGACACCTGTGATTTGACTAGTTTTTAGTACAATTTTGGGGGGCAGGCTTGGGCATATGTGTTCCAGCACAATTATCCCACAAGGCCACATTTACCTTTGATAAATCTGTGTACATTGGGGAATGGCTGCAGGTGTTAGAAATGATTTCTAAGTAATTTTGCTGACACTGGTAATGTGTTCCCTGTATGGCTGAAAATGAGATCATAATGTGATTCTGATATGCCCATGACATGATTACAACAGTGGTCCCCTGCCTGTGAAGGATCATATAGTAGGTGTGTAAAAATAAAGGAAAATAAATCCTATTGTTCATATTTTGATAAAGGGCCAACCGGTCTGAAATACATCAGGTGGGCATTTGTTTGCATGAGCATCTGCTATTTCTTCTTGTTGGATTGTCAAATGCAATAAAAACAACAGAGCTACATACAATTTATTTGAAGGTCATAGGTGTCCTTCTTTAAGAGGTGGTGAGCGCCCGACTCTGCTTTTACTTTATATTTTTAATATATTTGTCAATGTGGGCATATGTGAAGTCTGTTTAATCACCACAGTGTACTGGTTTTTGTGTTTATTTTGAAATAGTGACATTCTTCCTTATTTATGACCACATACTATATAAATGCAATATTTTCCCCTTTCAATATTCATTTTTTATTACTAAGCAGTTCCAGAATCCAGTGACATCTGCTGACCTGAAGATTACAATGAAGCGGAACTCAGTGACAGCAGTTGAGCTGGAGACTACTGTGAAATAGAACCACGTGACATCAGCAAAACTGATATCACTAGGTGTTGCTTCACTGTAGGGGTGGTATATGCCAGCGTGACAAAAAAAATAGTGACCGGCATTACAGCGATGGGCTCCATGGTGACTGCAAGTTGCAGTCTGCATTGAGCCGAACTGTTTGGATCTATGTTTTACATCAGGGGGCTTTGCCCTCGAACTCTCCAAGTGGGGGGCTTTGCGCCCCTCACCCCCTGAACTAAGGGATTCTAACTCCAGTTCAGAGTTATTTCTGGGAGGGAATGCAAGTCACGGAAGTGGTTACCTCCTTCCAGCGGCACTTCTACGGTGGCATGGAACTGTAGTTGATATCGACGCATGTCGCCGTAGAAAGGTCACTGTTAGGGTGGCATACCTCACTGTAATATTCTGCTCAACAGATGCCTGGAACTGTTAAATTCAAAAATGAATACTGGAGGGAAAAAGTCAGAATTAACAAGGGTCCTAAATAAGAAACAATTTGAACTATTTCAAAACAAACACAGAAAACAATACCCTAGGGTAATTAAATAGACTTCACACATGCTGAAATTAATTATAATAAAAAATGGTGTATTTTCACTTTACGAAAAAATCCAGTTAAATATTATCATACATGTGCAACCAGTATTCCCAAAATAATCTATATTATTTTTATATATTTTGCTCTGAAAACTATAAAAAATACGTTTTTGGTATAATGAATCTGAAAGTTTCCTGTTTCCAATATTTTTCATTTTTCATTTCTTTTTTCTCCCCCAGAATGTGCTAGTTTGAATTGTTTTGTATATTTTTACATCCTGTAATTGAAACATTATCTGACCATTTATTATCAAATAAGCAGACGTAGAGCCTGTCACAGAGGGGATACATGGCATTTTCAGATATCTAGGTCAAATGATGGCTGAGTTCCAAGTGTCTAAAAATAGTAGGTTTACATCAACATCTTCAACCCAAACTATATTAATGATATTGTGTGACTATCCTAGCAATAATACCCAACAGGGTGGGTAGTATTGGGCTATACTGGACCACCCAGGAGCATAATGAGGCCAGACACCACAAGTGGAGGGCCTTATAGCCCCTGGAAGATCCAGTATAGCCCATACCACCAAACCTCGAGGGTATTATTGTGCTTAGAAAATGGTCTTTTTTGTTATATTATAAATAAAATGTGTACAAATATGTTAAAAAAGAATAAAATGTAAATAAAAAAGATAGTCCCTCCACTGTTGTGTGTGACAGTAGAGGGCACTGTGATGTAGTATAATTTCCTTTAGTTGTATATTCCCCCAGGAAACAGTATTCCTGTTTGCTTTATATTTCACTCTGCAGAGAGCGTACCCTTCCCCCCACTTGTTTCTTTTACTCCACCACTTTTGCAAAAGTGACTTCTGTCCCCTTCACACTCACTGATGCTCTGCTTTTTTATTAGGGGGACTGATTCAGGAGACATATGCAGTCTGCAACAGAGTTGGAGAACAGGGGTGGACTGCAGCAGGCCAGTGGCTCACAGATGGAGTATGATTAGGTGACTGATGTTACATAGAAACATAGAAGATGTCGGCAGATAAGGACCTCTTGGCCCATCCAGTCTGCCCTATTTTTTCCTACCTACAGCTACACTGCAGACCCTACTCAGTCTTCGGTCTTCACCCCCTCCTTACTTTCAGGATCCCCTTGTATCTATCCCATGCATTCTTGAATCCTGTAACCATTTTAGCCTCCACCACCTCTGCCAGGAGGCTGTTCCATGCATCCATCACCCTCTTTGTGAAAAAGTACTGCCTTATATTTCCTCTGATCCTCTCCTTTCCATCTTCATAGTGTGAACCCTTGTCCTTGAGCATTTTATTCTTTGGAAAATGCTACCTTCCTGTACCATTTTCACCTGTAAGGTACTTGTATGTTTCTATCATATCCCCCCTTTCCCTGCTTTCATCTAGGGAGTACAAATTCAGCTCCTTAAGCCTTTCTTCATAGGACATTTGATGCAGGCCCGGTATCATTTTGGTTTCCCCTCCTTTGTACCATCTCCACCTTATCTATGTCCTTTCAGAGATGGGGCCTCCAGAACTGGACACAGTACTCGAGGTGTGGTCATACCAGAGACCTATACGGGGTATCTCTACATCTCTCCTTCTGCTGGTGATTCCCCTGACTATGCAGCCCAGCATCCTATTTGCCTTCCCCACTGCCTTGTCACACTGTTTAGCTACAGTACCTTCAGGTCATCAGATATGATTACCCCCAGGTCCCTTTTCTATCTTGTGACTACTCCTTCCAGTTGGTTTATTGCTCCTGGGTTTCTGTGCCCCCAAGTGCATGATTTTGCACTTTTTTGTGTTGAGACACTGCTGCCAGACCCATCACCATGCTTCCAGCTTTGTTAGATCATCTCTTATTCTTTCAACCCCCACCCCCCAGTGTGTCTACTCTGTTTCAGAGCTTTGTGTCATCTGCAAACAGGCATATTTTCCCTTCCAGTCCTTCTGTGATGTCACTAATAAATACATTAAAGAGGACTAGGCCTAGTACTGACCATTGTAGCACACCACTGGTAACCTTGCCTACTCCAGAGTGGATGCCATTTGCCACCACCCTCTGACTCCTATTTCCTAGCCGACTCTCTGCCCATTGACCTGTTTCAGTCCCTATGCCTAGGCTCTCCAGCTTGTTTACCAGTCTCCTATGCAGAACAGTGTCGAAGGCCTTACTGAAATCCCGGTAGGCTATGACCACAGCTCCTCCCTGATCCACTTCCTGGGTTACCCAGTCAAAAAACTCAAGTTAGTCTGGCAAGACATCCCCCCTGTGAAATCATGCCATCTCAGATCCTGTAGACCACTAGCAACAAGGTATTCCTCAATCCTTTCTTTCAGTACTGATTCCATTACCTTGCCCACCACTGACATCAGGCTGACAGTCCTGTAATGTCCTGCCTCCTCCCTATTTCAACTTTTGTGGAGTGGGACTACATCTGCCCTCATCCAGTCCAGTCCCCCGTACCTCCCCTATTTCCAGTGACATGTTGAACAGGGCTGCCAGAGGTGAATCATCTCCTCCCTGAATTCCCAAAGTATCCTTGGGTGTATCCCATCAGGTCTGATTGCCTTGAACATTTTTAATAGTGCTAGTTCCTTAAGGACTCTATCCTCTGAAAAGGGACTAGTATATACTTTCTGTCCTTTAATGTCTTAGTCCTTTACTATTGGCCCATTTCTCACTCCCTCTTCTGTAAAAGCTGAACAGAAGTATTTGTTTAATATGTCTGCTTTTTGGTGATCCTCTGCCATGCACATCCCTCCTTTTCATTTTAGCCTTACTGTCACTCCCTTGGTATTTCTCTTTCACTAATGTATCTAAAATATGTGTTATCCCCTTTTTTACTGATTTTGCAATATTTTCTTCTGTTTGTGCTTTGACGCCACTAACCACCTTCCCTGCCTCCCTCTGTTTTTCCCCTGTAACTCTCCTTATCCTCCTCCTTCTGGGTTTTTTGTACCTTTTAAATGCCATTTTTTTTGCTCTGACTTTTTCAGCTAGTTCCTTTGAGAACCATAGTGGTCTTTTTTTCCTCTTGCTCTTGCTAACCTGCCTGACACATAGTTTTGTAGCCTTCTCAATGCCCTCTTTAATTTTTGCCCACTGTTCCTAGACACCCCCAAGTTTCACAATCCCTGCCAGGGCATCCCTCAGGCATTCCCCTATTTTCTTAAAATCAGCTCTCTTGAAGTCCAGGACCCTCGTCTTTATGCGACTTGATTCCAACCCCGTGTTTATATTAAACCACACCGTGCAGTGATCACTGGCCCCCAGGTGGTCCTCCACTGTGATGTCAGCAAACCTGTCCCTGTTTGTCAATACCAGGTCCAGAAATTCCCCCTAATGAGTGAGTTTCATAACTAGCTGTCTGAGGAACGCCCCTTGCAGTGAGTCCAGAATATCCTTACTCCTGGCTGTTGCTGCAGCGGGGAGGCTCCAATCTATGTCTTGTAGATTAAAGTCTCCTACTAGCAGCACCTCTCCCTTATGTGACATACTTTGGATTGTTTCCAACATTTTCTTATCTACCTCTTCTCCCTGTGTTGGAGGTCTGTAGATCACTCCTGTGTGAATAGTGGCCCCTTTCCTTGTCTCCAGGGTGACCCAGATTACCTCCTCTCCTCCTTGCTCCCCATGTATTTCTGTAGCTTTTATGTTGTCTTTTACATAAAAAGCCACTGCCCCCTTCCTACCTACCCTGTCCTTCCTGAACAGAGTATAACCTGATATTTCCAATTCCCCATCCTGATTTTCATTACACCAGGTCTCTGTGATTTCTACCAGGTCCAGGTCTGCTTCCACCATGGTAGCCTCAAGGTCAGCCATCTTGCTGCACAAACTTTGAGCATTTGCACACATGGTTCTCCAGGTTGTGTTGCCAACCTCCCTTCTTTTTCCCTTTTGCCCATCCTTATTTCACCCACTATATTTTTAAGTTATAATTATTCCTTCTATCCCCTGGCTTTCACTTTTATTTGCTTCCTTTATTGGTTTACTTCTTCAGTAGTCTCACTGTTTGTCTTGTGAACTTGTGGGGGGGGGCAGTTTTTGTCTCCCTGCCTCCTTTCTCCTCCCCCCTTGGCTAGTTTAAATGCTTGCCAATGTAGCATTTAAACTGTTTACTAAGGACTATGAACCCCTTTCTGGAAAGATGCAGGCCATCACCCTTGTACAGGCCATCATCCCTCCAGATGGGTCCCCAGTCCCAAATAAAGCCAAAACCCTCCTCACTGCACCAATCCTTCAACCACACATGGAAGTCCCAGGTGTGGAGATGCCTAACCTCCCCATTGCCATAGACAGGCAGCACTTCTGAGAAGGTCTCATAGCTTGTTACTTGCCCAATGCTCCTCCACATCTCCCTAAACTCCTGATGCACTCTTCCTATCCCTTCCTCAACCCTAGTCAGGTCATTTGTCCCCAGATGGACAATGACATCCAGCTCCACCTCCTAGCTACCACCCTAGCAATCCTGTGGATACACTCTCCATCCCTCCAAGCTGTGCCTCCAAGTAGGCACTTAACCTCCTTCTCCCCCTCACTGCCTGTCCCAAGATTCACTCCCCTGACTGTACAGTCCCCTACCAGGAGTTGGTTCCTCCTTCTCTGGGGTCCTCTGCCACCTCCCCTTGGGGCTTTGTTATAGAGGACCCACTCATCGCCCAAGCCACTACTTTGGGTGTCACTGAAAGACCTTCCCATTCCACCAGAACTGCATGGGAGTTCTTTAGTTGCACTGGATGGAAGATGTGCCTCTGTCCCACTGCTCTCAACCTCTCTGAGCCAACCGTAGTCCATCCACTCCTCCTGCTAGGCAACCTCTGAGGTAGTGGAGGCAGACTTGGTGGCCTCTGGGTGGGGGTGGAGGTTTTCTGATTTCTAGCCAACTCGGTCCAGAGACTAGTAACCTCTGCCCTCAGCCCAGCCAGGTGCCTGTAGATGGGGCAGCACCGCAGCATCTAAAAGGTCCTCTTGAAGACTGGTGCCCCACAGTCACTGCATTGTACCACTGTCAGAATCCTCCCCCTTCTATGCTGTCTATCCTTTCTCTGTTCTGTTCTAAGGAAAACCTATTTTTCCTCCCTTCTCCTTGCCTTATATAGGGTGTTACACCTCTTCGCACTTACTGTACTTAGACAGCACATTGACCACAAATTAAAGAGCACCCACTGAATCCTGTTGATTTGTCCCTGGAGTTAAATACAGGCATTACCCCACAATGGACAGAAGCATTTACTAGCCCTAATAATGTTTACCAGCACCAGGTTAGGAATTACACAATTACACAGGCTTACTCCCTAGTGTGCTTGTACACTTAATGTTTTTTTTTGTTCAATCAGCCCAGTAGAAATATTCATCTGCGCCAATAAACTGATTGGGTGGGTGGACTCAAAGAAATCTTGGGTGTAGCAGCTTGTGGAGTCTTGCGGCATTTTGTGGCATCTGACTCCTGATCTGAAGGAATACAACTGAGAAACCCCCCCCTCACTGAATGAAATGCAGCTCCTGAGCTGAAATTAAAATGTAGCCCTACAAAACAAAACAATCTGTGGCATCTCTGACCACAGCAACAGGCACTCCAGTTGGTCAACAATCTCCCAGTGACTTCTTACATCTGGCGAGCTCCCCAATTAACCCCAGCAATTTAAGGCTACAATGTCTCTTCAAATTTGGCGCCCTTTTAGCTTCCTCTCTGGATTGACAAAAAAAACTTGTGTGTATCAGCTTGTAGAGTCTTGCAGCGTCTGACTCCCAGTCCTCATAAATACAGCTGAGAAACCCCCTCACTGAATTAAATGCAGCTCCTGAGCTAAAATGAAAATTGAGCCCTCAAAAAAAAAAAAAAAAAAAACAATTTGTGGCATCCTTTGACCACAGCCACAGGCACTCCAGTAGTTCAGCAATCTTCTGGTGGATTCTTGCATCTGCAGTCACTCTGCAGTTAACAACATGATTTTAATTTTAAAAGAAAACAGAAATAAATATGTTCCTTGCTTTCCTGTAGTTGCTGTCTTGGAGAAGCGTTAAGCAGGAGACATGCTAGTGCTACTACTTTGAAATCCAAAAGCTGTCTCAGAGAAGCATTAAGTACACCACATGCTAGCTCTACCACTTTGGAGCCCAAATGCTGTTTTTTTTTTAAGTGGGGAAAATGATAAAACTGTGTTACTGTGTGGCATATTAATGTACAGGTTGAAAAAGTGTTGTGTTGGGGGTGGGGCTTTTGCTTGCTAAGGGAGAAAAAACATGGCGGGTTTTTGTTTTTACAAATGCAAACTGTTGCTTGATTTGGTTAGGTAAACCATCAGTTGGTGCTGGGAGTTGTTATTTCTCAGTCTCTATAGGCACATAAATGTACTTCTTGGCAAGGGGTTCAGCCAAGCAGTGGCTAGGCAATCTCCCTACCCATTTATAAAATAGAGGATTGTGTATGAGCAGGTATACACAACAAGGCTATCCTTGAATCAACAGGTTCCCTTGGTAACATAAGACCTTGAGAGTGCAGCTCAAGAGGACTTCTGTTACCAATGAAACCACAAGATTCCAGCACAGCCTTGTCTGTGTTACCCTGCTCATACACAATCTTTTATAGTGTATAGGCAGGTATTACCAGTAAGAAACAAGTCAAAAAGAGAAAATAAAACTCAACAGTAAAGGAACGCAAATAGTTTTTATTCTGTTTCGGATCCACAGGAGAAACTGAAAGCATGTTGTGCAGTAGAGAATAGAAACACTACATTGGCTGAATGAACATGAAAACATTCAAGGAACAAGAGGCAAAATGTGATTTTTAAGTAGTTTGAGTCTGTCTGAGCAGCTTTAGCCCTGTCCGATGTGGTGTTTGTATGACCCACGACTGCCATGTTTTTTTTTTTTGGTAGTACTGTCACGGACTGACTGAAACTAATACTTTGCAATGTTAACAATGGCAAAATGCGGCTCAAGGATATTTTGGCATGCCAGAATGTTCAACGTTGTTGTGTTGCAGTAGTGACATAGCTAGTGCAGCACAATAAAAACTTGACATCACTACTGCAGCACAACTAGGTTATTCTAGTAACTGAATTCTATGCTGAGTAATGTTCTCCCATACACTACAACAAAGAAGTTCTGAACTAAGTCACTGTTGGGATTGTCATCATTAAAGCTTTCTAGTAATAGGTTACTGACCTTAAAAGGGCTTCTTTGTGGTACATAGGAAATGCAATGGGTCCACTGAGTATAACACAACCTTTCACCTTCAGAGGTGCTCTTTTAACCTGCTTCAGAGTTGAGTACCTATATATGTGTTTTAGCCCTACAAGCAAGGCATATCTGGCAGTTGGAGCTAGGGGTATTGAACTGAATGTCGTACAGCTGTGTATCGGACGAGTAGCACTACAGAGAATTAGCTGTAAAATAAAATAAAATCTATAGAATGAATCAAGTGTTGCAGTGAATTACCACAAAACAATCCCTTTAAGTGGTTCAGGAGACATGAACCATAAGAGTAAAACCAGCAGTTCCTATCTTGTATACAGAATCATGGGACCAAATCATTTGCAAGTTATACAGTGTAAACTATAAAAAAACAGTACTCACCACTCAGAGTGAGGGCACTCATACACAGAGACTCTATAAAGACTCCAGAGACTTCCTATGTTAAAGCCAATGTGATTTTTCATTATTGTGGTGCCCAAAATGTGTGCTGTCTGTATAAGCAAGCAGTGGGGGTTACTTGAGAGGCCAGCACCCTTCCCTCTACAATCACTGTAAACTATGTATTGTTTTATGATGCTTGATTTTTATCTCCTCTCCATTACTTGAAGACGTGTTATGATGGGCCTTTTACAGTAGCTGTAAAATATTTTCTTAAATCTAGTTTCCCAACCCCCATCAGTAAGAGATTTTCTCTTCTCTACTGAAAGATGAAAAAAAAAACAATTAACTGGCGTAGTTTTATTTCAGTTATGAAGTCTTGGTGCATTTTTTGTTTTACTTGTACAGTATCCAGTGCTAGAGGATAGTGTCACACATTGTTGAAAGTGGCACCATAGAACATACCAATGCTCTTCAAAGTCATTTAAAGGGGATAGGTTATTTGTGCTAACTGGCAGCAGCTTGTATTGTTCCTGTTTACAAAAATAATATTCACACATCAGAATGATCCATATCAAACTGTACCTGAATATTAGCTGAAGCAAAAAATTAAGCTTTATATTGTTTCAGTTCACGAACAATATTCAATACAGTTCACCTCATGGAACCAGTAATTTGAAGTTTTCACTATGCCATGGTTTGTGTACAGAATGCTAAGCATGAGCTGTTGACCTATCAGAACAGTGCTCAGGATCCATATTCAAATGTTTAGCATGGGATTAACCAAGACAGTGCCTCTGTTAACCTAGATTAGTGCCAGTGCTCTGAGTGGGGCTATATTCAGTAGCCCCAGAGCACTTCCCAAACCCAGCAGCAAATGAGGGAGTCCTCATGCAGATGGTGCAGCAGTATATTCAAACAGTTTTGGTGGTGCTAATCAGCCATCAGGTCAATGCTGTTTACTGCCACTGAAAAAAATCTTAACACGGTGCTAAGGCCACAACACCACATCCCTAAGGCTGGGCAGTTGTACTGTAGCTGCATGCTCCTGTGTCTAGTGGACTCCCCCCAACCCCATTGCACCTGTCATGGGTGTTATTCAACATCCCTGGTGGTCTAGTGTACACCCCTCCCTCGATCACCCCTGCCATCAGTTTAACTCTGTATCCCTGGTAATCTATTATACCCCCTCTCCTGCTCACCCCTGTCATTAATTTATTCTGCATCCCTCACAGTCTAGTAGACCCACTCCCCCTGATCACCCCGTCATCAATGTAATTCTGTATCCCTGGTAGTTTAGTGGACTGCCTCCCCCGATTGCCCCATCATAGGTGTTTTCCAACATTCCTGCTAGTCTAGTGGGCCCCCTTCTTCCTGATTGCCCTGGGTCCCAAGTACATCAAACTCTCTGGTGGGAGAGAGACCCCCTTCACAGAACATGAATGACCCCCCAGTGCAAGTGTCTCCCACCCACCCTCCAACCTGCTGGGGACCCCTCCACCTTACACCCCCTGCACCCTAGTCAATACTCACCCTACCATCCATATTAGAGTGGTGGCCAGCACAGCTCTCTGCTCACCTCCTTAGCCAGCTGCCATTTGGCAGTAACAGAGCTCTTCGCAGTTTTGTATACAAACTCTGACATAGTCAAAAATCTAAATTACTGGTTCCAGGAATAGAATTATAAAGAATGTTCTCCATACAATGAAAACAACAGAAAATACTATTTTCACATGAAATCTTATTTCTGAGCAGATAATTATGGGCCATTTGAGAATATGGATATAATTTTGACAGGACCTCACCAAGGGGAGGTCCTGTCAAATGAACTTAACAGAGTTCTTCAATGGGGTCACTAGGGAAGTGGACCAAGGGGGATCAGTGGATATTGCATATCTTGACTTTAGGAAGGCATTTGATTCTGTTCCACATGGGGGACTGATCTATAAATTGGATGGACTGGGACTAGGGGTAAGGGTAGTTAGATGGGTGCAAAACTGGCTAACGGATAGGAGTCAGAAGGTAATAGTAAATGGTGTTGCCTCAGGGGAGGGAACGGTCACATGCAGGGTTCCCCAGGGGTCCGTGTTGGGTCCATTGCTGTTTAACATATTTGTGGCAAATATAACTAAGTGTCTAAGGGGTAGGGTGTGTCTCTTTGCGGATGACATGAAGATCTGTAATGGGGTGGAAAACCAGGAAGGGAGAGAAAATAAACACAGGGATCTAGGATTATTGGAGGACTGGTCCAAAAAATGAAAACTGGTCTTTAACATAAAAAAGTGCAAAATCATGCACTTGGGGAGGAGAAACCAGAATGAGACTTACTACCTAGGGGGTCTGGCACTGGAAGAGACTGAGGATGAGAGAGACCTGGGAATTATTGTTTTCAAGGAACTAAAGCTAGCTAAACTATGTGGGCAGGCAGTAGTCAAGGCTAGCAGGATGCTTGGCTGCATCAGGAGGGGATTCACTAGCAGGAAGAGAGAGGTTATCATCCCCCTATATCAACAGCTGGTCAGACCACAGTTGGAATATGGGGTGCAATTCTGGAGACCATTTCTGAAAAAAAGATGAGGAAAGGCTGTAGAGGGTGCAGAGAAGAGTGACTAAGATGGTGGCTGGGCTTAGTTATCTGACATACGAAGACAGATTGAGCAAACTAGGAATGTACTCCCTGGAGCACAGAAAGGATAGGGGGGATATGATTGCAACCTTTAAGTATATGAAGGGGATAAACAGAGAACCAGAATAGGGACTTTTTAAACTAAAGGGGCACAAGAGGACCAGGGGGCACATGCTACAGATAGAGGGAGGCAGGTTTAAGGGAAACACCAGAAATAACTTTTTCACTGAAAGGGTGGTGGAAAAGTGGAATGAACTCCCAAAGGAGGTGATAGGGGAGGTCACCGTAAGGCATTAAGAGAGCTTGGGACAGCCACATGGGTCTGGCACCAGGAGGTTGTGGGAGGAAGTCCTAGCCTTCTGCTAGGCACCTTGTGCAGACTTGGTGGGCCAGGCGGTCTTTTTCTGCCAACAAGTTTCTATGTTTCTAAACTGGGACACTTTCAGACAGCTGCAAATTATAAACAATTTCCAGTCCTGTTTAAAAGGTGAATATTTTTAAATAAAGAATCCATAAGAAGGGAGGATCTTTTACAGATTGGACTCATGCAAGGGGGAAGAGGACACTGATAATTCCACGTTCTCTGATGAACCTGAAGAATGACACTGGAAGCCTGAAAGCTTGTGTACAGACAATTGCTTGTTAGCCCAATAAAAGCTACCGAATCACTTGCAATACTTTATTCATAAGGCTTAATATCAATACAGTGAATTACAACATGTTTGCTATTGTTTTGATGCAAGATATAGGCCCTAATCTGGCATTTGTATTTAATTTGATGAGTACTTTTGAACTATGGTAAATAATTATTTATTTGAATGTATTTTAACAGATCACTAAGCAGACCCCCTGGAAGGTTCATTTCCAGTTGTGACCAGTGGGGTGGTGCAGTGGAATTAACAGAGGTACAGTACATGCAACAAACAATTATCACAGAACAGAAAGCAGGTGGCACCTGAAAGTACAAATAACACTGTACATGAACCAGAGTAACAAAATGTCCAGGATTTATAAACTACCAATAATATTCTTAGACAACAAAAGCATCATGAGTCATGCAAAATCCATGAATAAAATTAACAGAATAAGTAAACAACATGACATAGCATTGTCAATCATAGCTGTCAGAAATCAGCATATGCAGTGAGTAGTGTATTCAAGTGGATGGTAGGAAAGGGCAGTTGTGGCAGGACCAAGGACACTATGATACTCTACAAACCAGGCCTTGGCAAGCCAAGAGCTCAGGCAAGCAAGCACAGTAATAAGTATACCATTCTACAAGTGGGGAGTTTGTAACAAAAGAAAGCTTGGTCTTTGTTGTGTTTACAAAGAGGAGTTTAGAACCTATTTACCAATTCCCAAAGGAGGATGGCAGTAGCTTAAAGATTAGAGTAATGAGCAGTGAGTGAGCTTGGTACATCCAGCATACCTGGTTTTCATTCCCATAATCTCTAGCTGCATACTGTGAGATGCTGACCAAGTCACTTAACAGCCCCAATGCTCTCTAGTTACTCCTCAAAACAGGCAATGTGCCTAGTGGGCCTTACACAGTCACCAAAGAATAAAATAAATTCTGCTACGAGATACTAGGAGACATCAGAGGTGTGGGTCAAGATCTCTACCTACATACCTTGGAGGTTTCCCAAACCAGGAAGTAACACCCATGAAATATGTTAATTATTGACAATTTTGATATCTTGTAGTATAATGCTGCTAGTCAGTGTTGTAGTTAGTGCTTACAATGTATAGGGAAAGCCTAGGTGAACTACATATTATATCAATGTGCCAAACATATATAGCTTGTTTCAGCTTTGTTGTGGAAACATTCAGCTTTACAGTATGTGTACTACCAACACTATCTTCAAATCTAGCAAAGAAACAAAACAATTCTGAAGATGGCCACAACTCTGAAAATGACTGTGACAAAAAAAGTATTTGTCAGCCTGTAATTTCTTTAAAACACAAGTGGTATTTTTAAAGTAAAATCTTTCAGCCTGGCAGTATTCATTTTTTTCTGACCCCAAGTAACATGAGAACAAAAAAGGCATGGTTTTTGGTCATGTTCTATGGGTAAAATTTAATTTTATTGACCCAAAGAGACAATCTAAACAACATTTCATACAGCATACCATTAGCCACAGAACATATAATTATTTTTGACTATATCTTTTTAGTGGACAGCAACATAATAAATCTTGCTTCTACAATATAATACTGTTGGTCTCATGAGGAATAGCAGACAATGAAACAAACAACATTCCATTTCTCCTGCTCTATGCTGTTATATTGCCATATTGCATATAATTTTGCAATGATTATAAATATGAATAATCTACAGTCTGAAATACAACCAGATTTTAAACTAGTTTACTGATTGCACGCTATACACGTTTATCAATTGTGAGTCAATTATATTCTACAATGTTCTTCGAAGGAAAAAATAAAATTGGCAAGAAATCAGAGAAGGCATTAGAGGATTGCAAATTGGGTCATGTTTGCCCCATGCTCTTATAAATCAGGGGTCAGCCTGAGTTTAATCTTTACTTTTATAGCAAGACTTTCAGAACTGACCCTTCCATGAATGTGTCACAGAGGCTTAGTAGTCATTCTGACAAATTTATTCACAAAAGCTCAGACTAATTATGATAAGACAAGGTTCTGCAGAATGAAAACTAATATATTGTATATTATACCAGTAACCTAAATGTTCTAGACTCAACAAGGCTATTGATAAAAACTGATGTGAAAAGTCCCATGAAAACTTACAACTGGAATTACTTTCTGTATTGTAGTTTGGCCAGAGATAATAATAGAATAAGAATTCTAATAAGGGAGAGGTTTTCCTACCTAACACTATCTTCACAACTCAAAATTACCCCAAATTAACACAGATCACCCCACCCATACAGCTTCTTTATGCAAACACCTGGTTCTGTGACAAGAATGTCCTAATATCTAGTTGCCTCAACTCTATATCCTATATACCTTCCTGGTGGCTACCTGAACAGCCCACCACATGCCTCCTTAGCTGGTGTCCTGATAACTGCTACTGCATTTTCTATACTTATGTAGTTGAAAAGCTATAAATTGAATTTTACTATGACAGACTAGACAATGGACTGGATTTATAACCCATTCTGGGACTAAGTCACTCTCTGGAATGGCTGCTGTGGACCAAAATCTCTGCACCTGCAGAGTTCCCTATTTTCAGCTGGCACATGTTATGCCAGATCCTACAAGGCATAACTTTCCCTGCAGCTGCAGTGAAAAATCAGCCACAAGCTGCCGTAAATTGGGGAGCCGTTCGTTAATCATCTCCCACTTTAAAAACACCATGGCTGTGGGAAAAACTGCAGCTCCACAAGTGGAGACCCACTTGTGCCAGTTTTTTTCCCACAGCCTCAGAACTGACAGGGGCTTTGAAATGTAACTCAATGCATTTGCCTGGTGTCAAAACAGTACACAGCCAGTAAGAAAAAAAGAAAAGAAACATTTTACAGATACATGTTTCCAACCAAAGAGATGCATTAGTAGTTGCAATAGCAGTAACTGAAATTAGACTACAGACCATAGAGGACAAGAACTGTGGGCTGTGTTTGCCACTATCAGGAGGGGGAGCAACTGAGATGGGAGGGTCACTGGGCTATAAAGAATATTTGGTTGTTTGAGGAAGTGAGGCCAGTGAAAGGAGGTAGGGAGTTGGGATACAGCAGGATTGGGAGGCAGGTTATTCATTTGCTTTTATGAGGACAGGAAAGCTGGTAAGAAGAAGAATCAGAAGAAGAAGAATTGGCATTTATATAGTGCTTTTCATAAACACTGTATCCCAAAGTGCTTTACAAGCAATGCTCGACTGGTAGTGAAGTTACTGAATGTGTAGTGGTGACCATAATGCACATCGACACCCAAACGTAGCCTGGACACTTGCATGAACTGGTTTATGGGAAGGGGAATGCTGGCCAGGACACTGGGAATGTACCCTACTCTTTGTAAAGACTGCCCTGGGTTCTTTTACTTCCACCTGGACCCTCACCTCAACAGCACCAGGATGGGTAGAAGGGACCTCGGTTTAACATCTCATTTGAAGGACGGCACACCCCAGCAGTACAGCACCCCCCTAATACTGCACTTGGATGACAGCATTTTAGGTGAAAGTCCAATCCCAATGTGGGATGAGAACCCATGACCTTCTGGTCCAGAGGCAGATGTGCTACCAACTGAGCCATGCTGACAGCAATAAGCAGTAGTTGGCAGTGATGGGGATGGAGTGGGATATGAAGAAAGGTTATTATACTGGAAAAGATCCCTCTTAGCCAATTAAAATATATACTTACTGTCCAGTTATTCTGTGATAACCAGACAGTAGACTGAATAATGAGACAGTGACTCTGCATTCTAATTGGAAAAGAACAATAATGAGACAGTCAGTGGCTGTGTATTGGCTGCTGTGTGTCTTAGCCAATCAGAGAACAAGCCCAGTTTGCCCTCCCACTTCAACATGCAGCAGCGCATCAAAGATGTCTACTAATGTTACAGCACTCCTGTGAGAAACAATTCCTGCTTTCTCACATGTGCGCTGTAGTGTGACAAACAGATTTGGCAGTTTTAGTTTTTCTTCCAGTGTAATGGTGATTATATCAATAGTGGTCTGGGTTTCATTGGTAATTACTGACCGGGGTGGGGGGTTAATAAACAGCTTGTCCTTTGGCCTCAGTGCTTATTACCCCTGTCTGGTTATTACCTCACAAACCCAGACCACTATGATATTATCATTATATTATACTTGAACAGATCCCGCTTAGCTAATAAGAATGCGGAGTTACTGACTGAGTATTCTGTGATAATCAGACAGTACACTGAATAATGAGACAGTGGCTCTGCATTCTGATTCCTAAGAAAAATAATGATATAGTGTCTCTGTATTTTGATTGGCTGCCACATGTGTACTTAGCCAGTCAGGAAGCAAGTCCAGTTTGTCCTCTAATGTCAGCACATACCAGCCAATCAGAGACTCTAGTAGCGCTACAGGACTTCTGTAAGAAACAGTTCCTGCTTTCTCACAAATGTAACTGTAGCACGACAAACAGATTTAGCAGTTGTAATGTGTGTTTTTTTTTTATTTTATAATAATGATACTACCAATATTGGTCTGAGTTTCCTTGGTAATAACCAGACTGGGGGGGGGGCTAATAAACACCTCAGTCTTTGGCCTTGGTGTTTATTACACCTGGTCTGGTTATTAGCTCATAAACTCAGATCACTATGGCATTATCACTGTATTATCTGCAATAATAGAATGAAGGAATAAGGAGGCTTGTGCTGGAAGGGATAATTAAACTGTGGGGATGGGGATGGGTTATTCATTAGTGGCAACAGGCACTGTGGTGTGGGAGCAACACATTACAAGGATAAAGCAGAATGAGGGGATGTGTTTTTCCTTTGTGGCAACTGGTATGAGACTGGATGGGCATGAATGGTGACAGTTGGGTATGTAGTGGGATAGGGACAGATTATTTATCTGTGGCAATGAGGACCAAGGAGTAAGGAGACAGGATCTATGAGGAATTGAGATGCAGCAGAAATGGCAGACAGGGCATGCATTTGGGACATGGAGTGAGGGGCAGGTGGGAAGCAAATGGCAGTCATAATTTAGATGGAGCCAGGCTGTTTTCTCACTTGTAATACTGCTCTCCCTCCATCCTGTCGCATACACCAGGGAGGGATCGAATGCTGTGCTATGGATTATTCATTTGTCATGGTGGGCACTGGAAAGCAGGTGGCTTGGAGCAGAAAGAGATGGGGATGTAACAGAATGGTGGAAGGGATGCAGTTTAAATGTTTGGGGGACAGGATGGGTGGTGGAGTAGGATGTGATTGGAGAATCAGAGAAAGGGAATGGGGTTCCATTTTTTTAATAGCTTGTTGGAATAGCTGTTAGCCTTTAGTCCCATAAAAATAAAATTATGGACTTGATTTCCAAGCACCCCTTAGATCGGTGCATGGTGTGCTGAACCCCTACTTGTGGCAATTCTGGGTGCACCAGAGACCCTACACCAGACTTTTGTAGATGAGGGGTCCTGGCGCCAATGTTCCCAAAATTGCCACAAGCGGGAAACTGCGTTGAGGGTATGGTGCATGGGAGGGGTTAGATGGAAGCCGCCATCAGCCCCTGCACTATGCTACCTCATTCCCCAACTGCATGCTAGGCCTGCACCAATGCATTGCAGCTTCTGTGGGAACTGCAGGTGGCACCCATGCACTCTTGCAAGTTACCAAGTGGCTACCATGTGTGTCAAAAACTGTGAACAAACCCAAGCCCATAACTGTGCATCTGTACTACCTTCAGTGGAGAATGAATGACATGATACCCGTGCAGTGTATGCACAATTGCAAGAATGCTGCACTCCTTCCAGACATAAAGCTCAGTAGTAGACAGTTGATATGTATGAGAAACAGTGTCTGTGTTGTATCAACAGACCCTAGACCCGAAGTATGTGCATGTGCCATTGTAATACTTGAGTGCACATTGCTAACTGACTCATGCAAGCATCCATGGTGCATTGGAAAAGCCTGTCAATGCCTCTAGTCCACATACTGATGACCCCTGTCTTGCGTGAATGTACCCCTAGTAACATTTTCTCATTACAGTTTGCATAGCTCAGTTCTCTACTTAATTTATGGCCATTCTTCCATACTTATGTACAGAGGTGCAATTGTTGTAATACAGTATGTATCGAGCTCTGTTGTTCAGTGCAGTTTACCTTCCTGGCCAAATCTTGTACATAAACATATAAACACCAAGCATGAAATCAATAATAGTGGAACACAGAGCTGCACTGTCTTTGAACACACTTCCGCATTATTTCACATGACACAGATAGATACAGTATGTGTGCTATGACTAATGGAGCATGAATGATGTGGGACACATTATACATGGTTTCTATCCCAGCCCAGGGAGTACAACACAGAGCTGTAAACCTGGAGACCCAGTACAGGAAGGTTTGAATCCCACAACTTCCATTTAAATATTGTGGATCCCTGACCAATTCATTCAAGATCCCTTTGGCTACTTCTATTATTCTTTGCACCTAACCACCAGACCTTACCTTACATAAACACTGTTGCCTCTGACTGCAACATCTGGCCATCTGTCCTGCATGGTGTCAAGGGCTGTCTAGAATGATGGACAATGGTAGCACAGGGCTGGTAGACCAGTTCTGTCTGATTTATGTACCAGGGTGATCTGAGGCTTTGGCAGGGCTTTAAAAATTCCACAGTAGGGGATACCGCAGCTGGGATCTGCCCCAAGTCCTTTCCACAATGGTGCTACTCTGTTTCTGGTGCAAGGCTGGCACAGGCCAGTCTGGTGCATGAGGAGCTGGATGTTTTGCAACCAGTCTTCAAAAATCAGGACCACTGTAAGCTGTGACGCACAGTGCCCCTTGCGCCAATTCTGTTTGACACAAGCACCGTGTGTTATTTTTGGGGCTTTGAAAGTTGAGCCCTGTTTTTTGTGGGATTAAGGTCCATAATTTAATGTCACAGTCCATTGATCTTGTGCATATGCGATTTTAGTGTCATGAATGCACCTTATGAGAAATTCAGTGCATAGTATGTACTTATATGCATGAACCCTGGTTTTCACTAAAATGGTTATTTTTTTATTTTACCTTTTTTTTCTAATCAAGCATTTTCTTCCTAACTCAGCCCTAATCAACATCCCATGGTGACTACATAGCTTCATGTGCCACTTACCACATACAGTAACTTCTGCCAGCCCCCATGGTTCTTCACTCCATGGCATGGGTCTTTGGGGGGCATTCTCCCCAGCAACTCAAATTCAGATCCTGGGAAGACAATTGGAGTGTGGCCTGCTTGTGCCAGATTACAGTCATAAATCAGATGGAGTCAGGCTGTTTTCCAACTTGTAATACTGCTCTCCCACCATCCTGTGGCATACACCAAAGCCACTTGGGTCCTCACCACCATACATCTTCCCCTGCAGCTAGGAGGTGAACATTCCAGACCAGAGTTGTCACAGAGGCCATGGAAGCACCATGCCAAATCACTCAATTGAGGATGGACTGAAATTGGCAGCACTCCTCGATCACGATCACCAATTACCCAATTTCCAGCTTCTTGGGCTCATTCCCAAACCCAGATTGCTGACATAGGAAAGCAAGTTGTTAACCATTAGGCCATTGGGTAGCCCCTGTTTTATTTTATTTTTTAATAAACTACATAAACACTACCTCTACCTTTTAATATGGATCCTACAGGTATGTACCTGAAAGTTTCAGGTTTCACATGTTTCCAATGTTCAGTTTACATTTCCAATAACTTGATGAAATGATCAAATTTGCCAGATTTGGGGAGTGTGACATGAAGAGAGTGTGTGGTAATTTCAATATCCTTGGCTCAGAACATGGTTAAGTAACAGGTGGCCAAAATCAGTATTTAACATCAAAGTGCCTACTGAACCCTAACTACTATATAGTGACACTAGTGTGCCATTACAATACAACCATCTGGTTATAGGATGTATCAAATAAGAGGCCACCACAGAATAGCATAAGGGGACATTGACTTAGACTGGCGCACACACAGTTATGGCAGTGCTATTCAAATAACAGTGCTATATTGAAATAATTAAAAACATTCCTTTTTAGCATTAAAAAGTAACAGCAACATCAACAGTGTTGTTGTCATTTGCTTTTCACCGTAACAAATGTAAAAATACACAAATAGAAATCAGCTTGCATAACATATATTTTAAATGTTTCAAACAATACAGGAACATTGTCAGTATAATAACAAAATGTCATAGTTCAAGTGTTCCAGTACAATGAGGTGCATCTGAGATAATATTGATTAGTAGAAATAACTGCAATACTATGATTCTCAAACCAAAGTCATTAATACATTTCACAAACTTCTCAATTTCATTTTTACAACCATCTTAAGATCAAGTAAGAACATTTGTAGATGCATGTTTTAGTCAAAAAAGTATTTTTAATGTAAAAGCCTAATGTAAACAGGGTCCTTCTGTGATAAACTAACAGAAACTTTGGGTCCAGTTGCCTACACCCATTCTGTGTCTACACACACCATAATAAGAGCCCTCATGGATAGTTAGAAAATGCCCACTAGTCTAGCTCCAAATTATGTATAAAACATTTGAATTAGAATACAGCTATTCCATTTATTTTAGCCAGATATACGGAAGTTGTTAAAACATTAAAAAGTATTCATTAAATCTGGCAGTGGCTAGTAATAACAATATGTACCACTAGAAGTCTTTTTCTCTATGAAAGCATTGGTTGCAAGAGGTTATAACAATCCTTCTTTATAAGAGGATCCATTTGGCTGAGATACACCATTCCAGCAAATTATAGACAGGATAATTGGAGATTGGTCAGCCTAGACAGGAGGAAAAGGAGGGGGACTTACTTATTATGGATGATATTGTCAAACATAACATGCTCAGGCAATCTTTAAACATGTAATTTAAGGTGGATATTCATAAAACTAGTGGGCATCCATTGTTGCTTACTGTAGATGCAGACCATTTTGGAGTGAATGAAGGAAACACTTTTATACCCAGAAGTCTGCAAATATATGAAATGCACACACTAACAGGAACTAGATACACACATGTTTGTGGGGAGCCTAGAAGGATAATTCCACTCAGAAGTGGGGAGATAGTCACAGTGGGCAAAACAGCCTTCTTCTGAGTCTCATACGTCAGTATGTACTTTAGAATGTTATGATTTTTAAGGTCTTATTTACCCATCTAATTCTTCTTTAGATATTCTGTGCAATGACTCTTAATGTGAGATTAATGTAAGTGATGTTATCATTGTCTCCACGATGCAATTTAGTCCTCCAGTCTTCTAAACATGTAGTCCAATGTGTGTGTTGTTTAAAACTAGAAATACAAATTTAATGCACTTATTACTGTACAGGCACAAAGCTCCAGTAGTCAAACCAGCTTTACCTTCCTCTTGTAAGTTTATAAGAGCCCACATTACTTTGGAAAGCAAACTCATAGCTATGATCCAGAAAATGTTTATGTCTAATTAATTTGCTAACAGCCATGGTCAAACATTGAGAATCAAGATATATTTAGACTGCAGGTGCAAGTAATCATTGCAAAGAATGGGTGAAAGTAGTTAAAATAAGTCCTTCCCAACCAGAGAGGACTAGCATGATGAATATGATTTATTAGATAAAGGAAATGACACAAACTGCAGAAGGATGCTTTGGACAATAAGTCAATCATCTGGGTGATACATATCACATCTAGGGTAATAAAACTTGTTTCGTACAGACATACCTTAAAAGGAAATAAAAATCATCTCAAGATACATACAGAGCTGATAGTCATTTATATAAAACATGACTGAAAATGAGGCCTAACAATCTATGTGAGACAAAGGACATTTCCTGAAATACCCATCTAAAAATCAAACAAGGTAGACTCACAGTGTACTACATATAAATGTGATATCTTTTAAGACATGGCAATAAAAAACAAAAGTAAACAAATAATATTGTCTAAACTAAGTATTAGAGTGATGATATATATACAGTATGTACTGTAATACACATTTATCTATGTAGTAGATGGTAGAACAAGATAAAAATAGTTAAGGCTTCTACAAGGTGACTTGTACTGTGGAGTCCATTAGCCTAATTGTTTGATATATTGGAAAGATATCATAGCTACCTGTTAACCTGAAGCAGTACATCAATTGAAGAGGCACTCTGTTACCACTAGAACATATTAATATTTTCAGTTATGCTATATGGATCAAGAAAAACATCTGTGAAAAAAATGATAAAGAAAAGGAAGATGAGTGAGCAAGGTGAGTGTTGATTTAAAATAGAAATACCCCAGATTTTATTTTCTTAAATGTTTCAGACAGTTCTACCAAATAATTCTAAAGCTAGCAAAAGGAAGAACAGATGAAAAAGAACATATATTCAACCTATTAGATAAAAAACAGAAAAAAAATCATATCAGAAAATGGGAACATACTCAAAGCAGAGTGTAAATAAAGGGGGATAACATGAAAAGTACTGGAGTGTATAACAGAAGTGAAAATTTCAATGTAAGACATGAGCTCCCATTTTCAGAACGTGTGCATGTTGCTAAACATGTTAGTGACATTCTAACTGGGATTAGCATGGCAAGACTGGCAGGGTGCCATTTTCAGTAGTCTCCTGTGTATGGTGCTTGAATTGAGTGCCCCCCCCCTCCGTGCATATAGTGTGCAGTAGTAAAATTCAGCAGTTTTGAATAACTTAAACAGCCACAGTCACAGCACTATTTAAGGCATTCAAAACCCTACCATCATCAAATCAGACAATGGTGCACTTTCCCCACCCCCACAGGCCAAGTGCCAGGTAGCATACTGACAGCATGTGCTGTCAGATCCCACTAGTGTCTCTTGATCCCCACCCTGTTATCACCAGTCCAATCCATCGCATTATATAAATACCCCTATCCTTGCCAGTCTGGTGGACCCCCCCCCCGGCATCATTCCAAGGTCTGATCCCTCACTTTTGTATACCCTTATCTCTGGCAGGCTAGAGGATCCCTCCTAATCACAGTAAAATACACAACCTCCCCATCCCACTGACTCAGCACCCTCCTTCCCCTTCCACTGGTGGCACCCCACGCACCTTAAATTCCAAGACCTATCAGCTGCTTTCTCTGGGAAATGGGGACTGGTGCAGCCCCTCCAATATCCACAACTACTGATCACTGCATGAGTGACAGGGGATGAGTGCATACCTTCTGTAAAAACATGGGGTCAGATTATCAAAGGCCTGTTAGATTGATGCATGATGTGTCAGACAACAGCTTGTGGCAAACCGTAGGGTGTCTGGGACCCTGCACTGGATTTTCATCAAAGTGGAGTCCAAACATGAAAGTCCCCAAAGATGCTACAATTGGTCCCATACATCAAACAGATGGTGCATGGGAAGAGTTTGGAAGAGGCTGCTGGCCCCCCTAGCATGTGGAAGTGGTATATGATTTTGAGCCATCTTCATAAATCCCAGGTCATTGTAGTTGTGCCACAAGAGTCACACCTGAGAAGGGAGGATGCTGATCTTTTTAGGAGGAGCTGGGTTGGTTGGGCTTTTGGGGCTGGTTTCAGTACGAAAAGAGGGGGTGGTGGTCCTGGTAGCCAAATTTCTCCCATTTCAAGTAATTTGGGAACTCTGGGATGCTGAGGGCTGGTTCATTTTTCTTCACTTTCAACTGGCGATATCAGAGCTGGTTTTGGGATCAATATATGGTCCAAATGCAAATACCCCCAGTTTTTTCACATCCCTGGGAAAGCAGCTAGACTCCTTACCAGTGATTCCAATCTTAATAGGTGGGGATTGGAACCTGGTGTTCCAGACTGATTTAGACAGGTCTGGGTCTCACCAAAAGGGCCATTCTCTTGTGCAGCAGGGTTTGAGAGATTTCATGAACTGTCACAATCTAACAGATCCCTGGAGTCTTGTAAATCCCACAGCGTGTCAATACAATTTTCACTCCTGTCCACACAATACTTCCTCTAGTATAGATTTTTTTTTGCTAAGCAAGCCCCCTCATTCAGGGTTCATTGCTTGGGGCATACAGCCTCTTGTGCTGTCTGATCACACCCCTATTTCCCTGACACTTCTCCTAAACACATCCAAGGAGCGAGATAGGATATGGAGATAAAATTTGATTTTTTTTTGCTAAGCAAGCCCTCTCTTTCAGGGCTTATTGCTTGTGACTTACTGCCCATTGTGCTGCCTGATCATGCCCCTGTTTCCCTGACACTGCTCCTAAACACATCTGAGGAGCGAGATGGGATATGGAGAATAAATGTTCAACTGTTAAGAGACTGGTTCTCCAAGCAGAAGTTGCATGATTACCTGGTCAACTTCTTGGAATAAAATGAGAGATCTGTGGCCTGCCTGGATCTTTTCTGGGGTGCAGTGAAGTGTGGTGTCCGAGGGGAGTGTATCCATTTAGCCGCCACTAAGAAGAGGCTACAGGTTAAAGAGGAGGACTGACTCCTAAGGGAGATACGGTCATGCAAGACTTGCTTATCCACCTTCTCCTCCCCAGAATGCCGGAGAGAGTTGACTTCCTTACTGGTACATTACTAAGAGGTACTAGCAGAGAAAGCTGAGCTGGCTTTATTCTGTACCAAAATGAGGTATCTTGAGTCTGAGGAATGAGCAGGGAGACAACTGGCTTAGCACCTCAATTGATTAGAAGCCCTGAGAGCTGTTCTCTGGTTACAACTGGCTCTGCATACTGCCCCTGTCACCAACCCCAGGGACATTGTGGAGACTTTCCATAACTACTTCAGTAGTCTTTATTGGGACACGCCACCTATGTCAGAACTCCTCTTCCAAATTTTGGAGTATTTGACTGATCTCCCACTTCCTAGACTTAGACCGAGCAACAGCCTTCCATAGATGGCCTGCTCTGATCCCAGGAGGTGACCGAAGTGATTGACCAACTACCCTTGAATAAGTCACCGGGTCCAGATGGGCTCTGCAACAAATTCTATAAGACTTTCAAGGTGGAGCTCTCTCTCTTCCTTGCTCATTAGGATGCTTAATGTTTTACTTACACAGGGGTTGGCTGATCCCTTCCTCAAGAGAGCTTGAATTTCCTTGATCTACAAAGAGGGGAAGAATGAGCTTCTTCCCTCCAGTTACTCACCAATTTCTCTACTCAATTCAGATATGAAACTGCTGGCTAAGATTTTATCCACCCGTCTCAAGTCTGTCTGGGATATTCTAATTTCCTCGGCCCAAGTAGGCTTCCTGGTGAACCAATTATCAAGTGACCACTTCCAGAAGCTCCTTTATTTGATCTCTGCATCTGAGGAGGGCAGGACCCCCACTGCCCTGGTCTCCCTGGATGCAGAGAAAGCTTTTTACCCCATGTCCTGGACATATTTGTTTGAAGTAATGCATACATTTGGCCTCCCTTCTAACTTTTGCAAATGTGTCCGAATTTTATATGAAGCACCATCAGCTTAAGTACATTGCAATGGACTCTCTTCTACCCTTTTCTGGCTTCTGAGGGAAATCAGACAAGGTTTTCCCCCTCTCCCTACTTATTCAATTTGTACTTGGAGCCCCTCCTTCTCTGTCTGAACAACAACCAATCCGTGTTAAGGATGTTACTAGGTAGGGAGAGATATAATATTTCTGTATACGCAAATGACCTTCTGTTACATGTGGAGCACCCCTCAGTCTCCATCCCAGCAGCATTGGCTGAGATTCAAAGATTTTCCCAGATAGTGGGATATAAACTGAATATAGAAAAATCACAGGTCCTACCCTTAAATAGTTTGGTAACTAGGCAGGAAATATAGCACCTCTGCCTGTCGTGGGTTCCCAATGAGTTGAGTATATCTTGGGATTAGGATATCTCACTCCCTCTCCAATCTTTGTAAGATATATTTGACCCCACTCCTCCAAGCCATCAAGCAGGATCTCCAGAGATGGGTCATTCTTCCATTACCTCTTTGGGGTCAGGCTAGCATAATCAAAATGAATATTCTACCATGGCTCCTGTACCCCTTAGTTATGATTGGAACATATTTACCTAAATCTTGGTTCCTGCAATTACAAAGAATTTTAAATCAGTTTTTGTGGAAGGTGGGTGCGGTTCATTGTGCTTATTTCAAGTTGGCACAGCAGAGGGAGAGGGGTGGGCTCCATGTTCCAAACTTTTTCCTCTACTACCTTACAATGCATGGCTCTAAATGGCTCCAGTGGGGTGGCCCCATGGCTGACTCAGCTGCAGTTGGGTACCACCCTATTTGGTTACAAATAGAGGAAGATCTCTGTAGGAAAGAGGGACTACACCTAAACAGCCTACTATATCTCACCCCAGCAAGCCTTCCTTCTGGATTATGGTACTCTCCTCTAGTCTGGTCCTTGAAAGCTTGTGTGCAGCTTCATCAATACCCGAAGTCTAACTGGCTTAAAGCACTTTTTCAGCAAGTTTTGGGCAACCCCCACTTTTTAATTATAGGCCGTCCCATACTGAAAGCTTTTTGCCCCCAATTATGGGGTGTCTAGGTGCAACAGCTTCTGTGGGAGGGTCACTTGCTCATGTGTAGTGAACTGATAGAGACTTTTTCAATCCCACTACTACACAGTTACAAGTACCTGCAGCTGATGAAGGCCCTGAAATCCTTGGAGGCAGAGTCACTGCCCAACCTCCTACTTATGGCCTTGCAGCCTCACACAACTGCCGGATTATACTCCTCTCTCCAATCTATAGATCCCACCTCACTGACTGGGATTGGTTACTACTGGCAACACAAACTGGCTCTGGACCATACACCTTTGCAATGGCATTGTCTGGCTTAACCTCTACCATTTTCTAAGGCATGACAGCCATAGATGGACGCAGTTTAGAATACTGCATGATGTGTACTTTACCCCACTCAAGCTTTTTCAAATGGGTAAGTCTCCCATTCTAACTTGTCCTCTCTGCGGCCTCTTTAACAGAGACCTGCATCACATGTTATGGGCTTGTAACAAGATTCATCCTCTATGGGTCAAGATTAGGTCAACCATGGATCAGCTGTTGGGATTAGAGTCTGCCTTCACCCCCAACATTTGCTTACTAGGGGACTTCTCCTCTCTTTTAACAAAACACCATAAAGCTCAGATGGCCCTTATTTCTATTTCTATGAAAATAGTGACCCTCAGACACTGGCTTGAGAAGGAGACCCCTCTTATGAGGAATGATATAAGGAGCTCATTCAAGCTTTAGCAGTAGAGAAACAAATTGCTAGGAAACATCCATGGGGATGCTCCTACAGCCGAGGTCTAGAAACCTTACACACACTTATGCTGATGTCAGATAGGCCTCAGGGGTAGTAAATCCTGGACTATGACCTTAAGTCCTATCCATGACACTCTCGTTGAGGCCTCATTGGCTCACTCCCTGAACAGAGTACAGGATAGTGGAATCCACATCTCAGGTTCCTGGATGACCCCCATTTCACTCCTAATATGGTTCTTACTTGCTATCTTGAGTATGATCCTGTCCCACCCTTAGGAGATGTGTTCTGGGAAGGGGAAGGCTATAGGATGGGAGGGTGGGGGAGATCTAGAGGGCTTAGCTGTTGTTAGTCACATTGTTTTTACTCATTGTATATTCTTTTTTTTTAATTCAAGTTTATTGAAGTAATGTTGACACAAAGACGATAACCACATTATACAAATGGTAACCTGTAACCTTGCAGTGCCACTTACAATGCACCATCACAGATTAAGCAAAACATTTTTAACAATATAAACCCCCCCTGTTTGGATACCTTTGTCTGTCCTCTTACTGTCCCCCCCACTCTAATCCTATGAGAGTTAAGATGGATCCGCTCGTCAATTATACGTGCCAGGATCAACTAGTCTTACATTGAGTAGACTAAGATTGGGCAAGTATGCGACGGAAGGGACTCCATACCGCTCAAATTTCATAAGGCTATCCCTTCTCAAGGCCCCGAATTTTTCCATATTCAAATTAAAAAGTAATTCTTGTAACCATTCTATATAATTGGGTGAAGTATTATCCAGCCAATGTTTTAACACTACTTTCTTGGCTGAAGATGATATCAAGGCCATGTAATATCTTCAGGCTTTAACAGCGATACCAGTATAATCACCTATCAGGCAAATTTCCAGGGTAAAGTAATGCTTGATGCCAGCAGGGGATCCGCCTTGTGTTTAATTTGGTCCCACAGCCCTCTTACCAGTGGGCAATCCCAGAAAATGTGAAACAGGTCTCCATCAGCCTGCAGACAACGGACGCATGACTGGTCAGATCTACGTCTGACTTTGTGCAATTTGGAAGGAGTCCAGAACAAGTTGTTTAAAAAGTGGTATTGCATGATGCATAATCTGTCCTGGGTGATATAGTGGTACGTATGCTGCCATATTACATCCCAGTTCCTTCCTTGGTCCCCAAAACTACTCACCCAGAATCTAGATTTATTGTCGATGCCTGCATAAACTTGGTCAAACAATGCCTTATAGACCTTGGAAACCGCGTGTGGTTCCCAGGCCGTATGGGCCAGGGATTCGAACCATTCCCCATTAACCTTCTTCTCCCTTAAATTGCTCTTGACTTTGTCTAACAAGTGTTTGAGTTGGTATATTTTGAAGGTTTGGTTAGGGCCTACGTTATACTTTACTAGAATTTCTGTCACTGTGAGACATCTGTCCCCTTGCATAATATTGTATATTCTTTTGTGTTTCTGTTTTGCCTGCTGTTTGTAACTTGGATATATTTGAAAAACTTTAATAAAGCATACTTAGTTGTAAAAAATAACCTCCTACCACAGGACTGCACAGGTTGACAGTACAACCTGAGCCTGTGACTGGCACACCTCCCCCGATGGCAAGTGATGACCCTGTACAGTGTGCCATCACCCCACAGGACATTCCCCATCCATACTGAGGCATACCGAACTACTGAATGTGCCACCCTCTCACCATGTACCTTCTGGCACTACCACTAGGCAGCATGTTGTGTTGCATATAGTATGATATCAGTCTGGCCATGGGCCGTCTATGTTCTATACTGCACCCAATTGTGGATGTCCAGGTATGGCACCACACTGCTAGTGCAATTGCCTATCCACACACTTGCAGTGGTTGTTACTCTTTCTTGCACACTGTCTGTACAGACCACCATGTTTTGAGGCATCACAGCCATAGCTGACTTATACAATTGGGGATTGTGTAGCAGTCTGTGCTGAAAATGCTGTGCATCATAGATGGTGCATGTAGTTCTATCACCTGCAGGTCTGTTAGACCAGCACTGGTTGGTCTAAGCACCGGCAAAACCTGCGGTTGTTGGTGGGCATTAAAAATCCCACTGAAGCGGATGTTGCAGCCATGTTGTGATGCATGGCCTCTGTCCACCATGGTGCAGCCTGTGGAATGGCGCAAGCCAGTCTGGTGCAAGCAGCCCCACTGGGGACGCAGGCTGTAGTTGACAATTCTTGATTGATGCATGCTGTGGTGCAGGGTATCCCTTGCATCATTTCTTTTTGACACACACACGCACTGTGTGTCATTCTTGGAGTTTTGAAAATCAAGCCAATGATGTCTAAATACTAATAGTAGGGAAAGTCAGAAATGGAATAACTGGAAGTATAAGCATATCTTGAGATAACTATCATTTCATTAGAATCACTGAACTTGGGTTGGGAGATTAAACTGAAAGTGGGATTATAACTGATGATTAACAATTGTTTAGAAGGAAAGGACAAGAGAAGAAGTGAGAAGACATTGATTAATATGCAAAAGAAGATATTGTGGTATTCAACAGACAGGACATAAGAAATATCATGGAGCGACAAAGCTGAAGATGATAAAGGGGAGGGAGGAAGGGAAGGAGCGAGGTAGTAACTGAATTTGCTGTCCTATAGGCCATCCTAACCAGTATGAACAACTAGACTAAATGTATCAAAAAAGAAAAGGTTTGTTCAGAGATAAGGATGCCAATATCAGGAGACTAACTCTGCAGACATTTCTTGGAACATAATTAATATGGACAAAGTTTCCTAACATAGTTATGGATAGAGACATAGAAACACAAATGGAAAAGAACAGAAGTAGACTACTAGTCCATCAAGTCTGCCTTTTATTCCTATTTAGCTTTACTTAACTGCCAAGGAGCTTTCCCCACCCCACCTCCCTTTTGTTTCTAATTACCCCCTTGAAACTATCCCATTGGGTCTTGAATCTCAAGATAGTCCTAGCATTTATCACATAGCTGAGCAGATTGTTCCACCTATCCACCACTCAGGTAGTGAAGAAATATTTCCTGACATCGTCCATGGATTCGTAACACTAGACAATGGTCAGCAATGGCATCTGCTCAAAACAAAATTATTGGACTCACAAGACACATTCATATCCCAAAATAAATTATACAGTTGTAAAGGGAAAAAATACAATGGTTAATCCCTATGTTAAAATAACTCAATTAAAGAAAAGCAAAACTATGCCACCTAATGAGAAAAAAGGGTAATGAAAGTAACAAAACAAGATACAAAAAAGCATAATGAAATGCAAACATGAAATTAGGAAGGTTAAATCAAAAATAGAGTTCAATCTGACAAGTCCTAGGGTTGATCTGAAAAAGTTTTACGAGGACATAAATAAGAATAAGTTGGCTAAGTGGACAGTGGGACCCTTATGGAGGAAGATTTAAAACTTAACAAACCAGCAAAGATGGCCTCCACTTTAAACAGTTATTTTTGGTCAGTGTTCGGTACCAATGGACAATTAACCACTGGCATGGAGATATATAATAAAGAATTTAGATAATTGATGAGTGTGCATATAAAACTGATAGAAAGACAGTGTTATGAAAGCTAAAGGCATTCAATGCAAACAAGTTGACTGGCCCAGATGACCTTAACCCCAGACTACAGAGAGAATTGGCAGAAGAAACTGATGACCCACCATGTATGCAATATCATCTCTTTGTTGCATCTACTGAATTCAGGCCTGATATATAGCAGCAACCTATTAGCTCTCCCATATGCTGTACTGCATTGGAAATGAGCTTCCAAACTATTGTTTATTATAACATCTAGGTCTCTTTCCTCATTTGAGTGATTTACTTTGACCCCACTGATGTAATTGTCCATGGATTTTTGTTTCCATCTGGCATTTCTTTACATTTTTGGCACTGAATTTTATTTGCCATGTTAAGCCATGGCTCCAGCTATTCTACATCCCTTTTAATGCTGATGATCCCCTCTTCAGTTTCCACCCTCCCACAGAGGTATGTTGTATCCGTGAGTAGTGTCTCATTATCCTATGACCCCACCCATGCCACTGCTATATATGTTAAAGAGTACCAGCCCCCATACAGACCCTTATGGCACTCCACTCAAGACTTTCCTGACCTCAAAGAATTTACCATTTAAATCCATTCTCTGTGTCATATCTGACAAGCAGTAGGCAATCTACTTGGGTTGTTCTTCCCTTAGTCACATTTCCACCAGCTGATGGATAAGCCTTGTATGTTGCACTGAATCAAAGGCCTTACTCAAGTCAAGGTTGACTCCATGACACTTGTTTACCATCTGTGTCACCATCTGAGTTGAAAAGTCAGTCATGTTCATTTGACATGAAATACCCCTCTTGAACCCATGCTGATTCTGATCTCTTAGGCTGTTATCCTCTAAGCAGTGAACTATCTGTTCATTATGATTGACAGACTACTTGATTACTTCCTAAAGTACCTAAAAAGGAACAAGAATGGGTTCCATGTTTTGGCATTTTTTTCCATGCAGGTTTTTATCCACCTCCTGGCAAGATCAGGCAGCTTTGTCAGCCTTGTCCCCACCAGCCATGGTCATCATGCATCTCCTCCTGTACCAGGACTGGATAGATCATGTGGGCCACCAGCATGACAGGCGGGGCTTCTTATACTGTAGTCCATCCTCCATTTTTTCCTCCTAGTTTCTCCCCATGGGCTCAGCAGACATACAATGAACACATTGTACATGCTCTGCCTCTGTGGAGATGCCCCCGACACTCTGAACACTGGCTCTTCCACTTACTATGGGACTCGCACATGCCACCACCTGGATTCTTCCAGGTGGCAGTCAAGCAGCGAGTCATGGAATCCCCCTCCATGAGGAAAGAGAGCAGTCCTACAGATGCTCAATCTTCCCTTTCCCAGCCCAGCCTCCAAGTGACCCAAGTCAATTCTCAAACCCGGGGTCACTGGCATGGCAGCAGGGGAGGCATGGATGCCTCAACACTCCACACCACAGGGCCAGCCATATTTGGGGATTTTGATTAAGTTATGTTATATTGACACAATAGTCAAGATATGAAGGTAAGAGAATGTCTAGGCATACGGGCAGTCAAATATGTAGGTTGGAGTAACAGTAAGACTGATTTGAGGTAAACAAGGGGATAAAAAGACAAACTTTATCAAGTACATTTTGAAAGAGAGATAAATATACTAACAGAAGTCAGACAATATGTAAAAAAAAATATAACGAGGGAATGATACAGAGGAAAAATGAAAAGTGTTTAAAGAGGACATGAAAGGAAAAAAATGGGATTAAGCAATTTAGTAGTATATGCCAGTATATCTTTAACTCTATTTTCTATTTTCAGTGTGCATTTAATATAACCATTTTGTTTTGCTTTTAGACCACATGCTGACACAGCGCTTTGTTTTTGTTTTTTACAATTAGTATATCTTTAAGTCCAATATGTGTCATCACCATAGCATTTCCATTTGTCATGTATCAAAATATACAAATTGCAGTTTATACTGTAATTCCAAAGACAGCTGTTTATGTAGACAGAGAGCCATATTTCTTCCCGGAGGCAGAAAGGTATTATTTACTCATACAGACTAGTTTGTAGTTTTCCATGGGGGGGGACAGAAAAGAAGGTACAAACATTATTACACTTGTTCTCTAAATTGTACAGTTATAGCATAGCTATTTGTGGGATATAATCAACACTGACAGGGTGCTTATTCACTTCTGATTGTAACAGCTTCAAGGAACCAGGACTGCATGCTACAGATGTCTGTGGAACTTTAGCAGACATGGGAAAACAGCTGAAATGGAATACAAATGCTAGTGTGTCAGACCCCCTAACAGAGGTCCCAAAAATCAAAGCATTTCTGACACAATGTGACAGTTTGGTATGCTAAGCCTACAGTTAGGCAAACAAGCATAAAGAGTCAGTATTACTGGAGATCAAAGCATATCATGTGCAGTTCCACAGCATCAGTTGCCTTGTGTCACAAGACCAAGACTTCCAAAGAATTTAACAAAACTTGAAGAGTGACAAGACTGCCATAGACAACTACTTCAAGAAATGGAGATTGAAACCAAGTACATCATTGACTATGTCATCTTGCTTCCACTTACATCAAGGTCAGAACAAATATGAGGTTAACATATTTCTGAACAGTGAGAAGTTGATAAATGACCCAAAGCCAACACCTTGGAGTTACACTAGATCACATACTTAGTTACAAAAAACATCTCACTAAAGTAGCCCAGAAGATCAAGAGCAGAAACTGTCTCCTAAATAAACTGGTGGGGTCAACTTGGGGAGCAAATTCTGAAACTCTGTGTAGTTTGGGGCTTTCCCTCTGCTACTCAGCTGGTGAATACTATGCCCCAGTTTGGTTGAATTCTGCCCACACGACACTAGTGAATACAGAGTTGCATCAAACCATGAGGATTATTACAGGCATTCTGAGGCCAACAAAATTAACTTGGTTACCGGTCTAAGCCACCAGCCCTCCACCACATATCCAGTACCTAAATGCAGCCAATAAACTTATCACCAAGATACAGCAGATGTCAAACCTATCA
Organism: Neoceratodus forsteri; assembly: GCA_016271365.2. Lineage (NCBI taxonomy): Eukaryota > Metazoa > Chordata > Ceratodontiformes > Ceratodontidae > Neoceratodus > Neoceratodus forsteri. Next base: position 677,513,254 of record CM028135.1, read on the forward strand.
ATTTTAAGGATGATATGGGATGCACCGTGACATTGACTATGAATCAGAAAACCTTTCTGGACTGTGCTGCACTCTTTCCATCCAACTCAGAACATCACCAGCTCACTGTGGCAGACTAATGGGAAAAAGCATCTACCACTACTAGAAACTTCCATATCATAAACAGACCAGACGAATGACTGTCTGGCTTTGGGATCCCTCACTGTTTCTGGTGCCAGCTTAACAGGTTTAGATGTGGAGTGGTCCACTGTGCCAAGACCGACCATGTCTGGATCATCAGGAAAGTCCTTTGTGAAAATGTGGTGCTGTGGAGGATGCTACACACCAGCTGGATACCTGCTCTTTCCCTGCTGTACTCTCAGGAGGTCTCTCCAAACTGAGTATAGTAGATCAAAAGGCTGTTGATTTGCTCAAAACTGTTTAGCTATTTTACCTTCTATCTGTCAAGTTTACCTTCTTTGTCCCACCTACAGATATGTAATCACTATCTATCTATCTATCTATCTATCTATCTATCTATCTATCCATATATATATATATATATATATATATATATATATATATATATGTATAGTATCAAGACCACACATCCTGTTGATATGATGTTTTCAGAATCAGTAGTGAATCACACACTGTCTGTATTGATTATATCCCACTTATTGCCATGCAACAATTGCATAATTCAGAGAACATGAGCAGTAAGGTTTGTTTCTTCTTGTCTTTGCCCCCACACAAAATTGCAAACTAGCATGTGTGAGCAAATATGAAAATAAGCCTGTAGTGCAGTATAGTGTGTGTGTGTGGGGGGGGTACCACCAGCAGTACCCCAACCAACAGACTTACATAATGAAACATCATAACTCTGAGTCAAAATACACTTCTTTTCTGCCACAGACAGGATGTATGTCTTGCAAGAGTATAAAAACAGCCATCTTTGGAATTACAAGGTATATTTCAATTTGTATGTTTTGATACATAAATGGAATTGCTATGCCGATGACGCATACTGGCATTAAATTAAGTCCTTGAGGACTTAAGGCTTACTGACTGGTCCGACGTGTTAAGAGCTAACGACCCCTTAGTGGCTACCTCCCACTTCCTAACCACCTTTGGGGCCCTGCAAGACAAGCATGCTCCAATGGTCACCCATAGGGTGAGGCGGTCAGCCACCCTCTGGTTGCACGGCAGTCTTCTTGCCCAAATGTGGGCCAGAGACAAGTGTTGGGCAAACTCCAGACTGACCCATGACCCTGCTACTTTACAACGATACAGACACCTCAGGAATGAGTGCAAAAAGGCTATCAGGATTGCGAAAAGTGACTTCTGCAAGTCTGCCCTAACCAGCTCCGCCAATGACCCCAGGAGGTTTTGGAGAAATATAAAAACCCTAGTCAGTGACTCCTCCCACTCAGGAGTGGCTGATATGATTATAAATGGCATTTCCTGCAACAATCCTCTCACCATCGTCAACTCCCTAAATACGCACTTCTCTGACCTCTCGGCCTTCACTGCACTTTTTCCTCCTGGTGGGGGTAAGACCTCTCCTCTTCCCCCTTCCTGGAAGAAGGATCACCCCCCTCATTAATTATTTCACATCAGGGTGGTCTCAACCTCTGATATGCGGAGACACCTAGCGGGACTCTCCCAGTACTTCAGCCCCAGCCTAGACAACTTGGATCCCAAACTACTAAAGCTTGGGGCCTCCTATGTTGCCTCCCCAGTAGCACATATCATTAACCTATCCCTGGCACTGGCAACCATCCCAGATATATGGAAGGAAGCAAGGATAGTCCCTGTCTTGAAGCAGGGTAACCCCAAAATACTGGACAACTATCGTCCAATAGCTATCCTCTCATCTCTCAGCAAGCTCCTCGAAAAAGTCATGGCTGAGCAGCTCTCAGAGTATGTTCAGTATCATGAGCTGCTATCCCTGACCCAGCATGGCTTTCACAAGGGGCATAGCACCTCCACAGCCCTGATCACTGTCACATCAGGCATCAGAACTGCCATGGACCAGGGCAAACTCTCCGGAGCCATTTTTATTGACCTATCTAAAGACTTTGACCTTGTTGACCATGCACTGCTCTGTCAACAGTTGGGGTCACTTGGCCTTTCCCCTATGGCTATGAAATGGATCTAGGACTATCTACAAGGTAGAATGCCGTGGACCTGCTTCAATAAAGTCCTGTCCAAACCCATGCCGGTCACATCTGGTGTCCCCCAGGGCTCGGTACTGGGTCCCCGCCTTTTCTCCCTCTTCATCAATCAACTGCCCACGGTGACAACAAATTGTAGTACCATCCTATATGCAGATGACCTGGTGATAACGGCCTTCTCCAGTGCCATGGCCACTCTTACCAAATGCCTGTCCGAGGACTTTAACCAGGTCCTGGCCCGGATGATGGATCATGGATGATGGATGATGAATTGCAGTATAATGTGGGGAGTGGTGCAATGCAGTGGCTGTGGGGCAGCCATATTCAAGCAGACCTTCTTGACACTGAGGTGCTGCCCGATCTGCATGCATCTCTCTGGGCTGTGGGAGGAGGTAGCCAGACTCAGAGTGAATGTAAACTGGGTCAGGAGAACCATCACCCCTATCCAGGGACCACCCAGTCCAATGCAACTGCCTCAAAGGATGCCAAGAATGAGGAGCACTTGGATTACAGTGGGCTCAGGGAGGGTTAGAGCAGTCAGGCAGAGGCACATCCCAGATCCTATTCCACTAAAGAACTCATATGCCACACTGGCAAATGAGGACAACCAAATAGAGGTACCCAGAGAAGTGGAAGGAAAGGATGTGGAGGTTAGCCAAGGAGGTGACCTCAGTGGGGAAAGCAGTGGACCCCAGAGGAGGAGGAAGTGAATCCTGGTGGGGGACTCCATCATAAGAGGGATCCAGCCAGGAACATAGGAGGGGGAGGACAGGGAAGTGAGGTGCCTACCAGGTGCCACGGCATGGAGGGATGGAAGGAAGATCCTGGGGATCACTGGGAAGGCAAGACGGGAGGGTGAGCTGGATGTCATTATCCACCTAGGTACTAATGACCTGGAAATGGGGAGCCAAAGGAAGTTCAGGAAGAGTTTAGGAAACTGGGGAGGGGTCTCAAGCAAGTAGCTACTTCTGTCACTTTCTCAGAAGTACTACCTGTGAGAGGCAAGGGAGAGCATAGGAGTGCATGCACCAGGAACTTTAACTCATGGTTGAAGAACTGGTGCTGTGAGGAAGGGTTTGATCCATTGGTGACTGGGGACCCACCTGGAGGATGGAGGTTTGTTCAAGCCTGATGGCCTGCATCCATCCTGAGGGGAATCCAAGACTCAATGACAAGTTTAAATGTTTACATTGACAAGCATTTAAACTAGCAAAGGGGATGGCAGGCCAGCAAGAAGGGTACCCCATTTGCTCACCCCCACAGCTAGCAGTGGAACCAGTGAACCAGAGGAGTGGCTATCTCTGCAAAGCAGTGTGCAAAAGATGGAGATTAGTGCCCAAGAGGTGGATAAGCAGAAAAGGGCAAAATTCAGCAGAAGGGCAGACAGCAAGGAGAACCAGGGATAAATGACAACCAAGGAAGGGGCTGGAGTAGAACAGTGAAACAGTCTAGGAGGTCAAATCATCTAAAAGCCATGTGTGCAAATGCCAGGAGCCTTAGCAACAAGATGGAAGATCTGGAGGCTGTCATGGTGCAGTCAGACTGGACATTGTGGCCATCACTGAAACCTGGTTTAATGATAACCATGACTGGGAGATGGCCATACCTGGCTACAACATATTCAGAAGAGACAGAGCAGGCAGGAAGGAGGAGGAGTGGCACTGTATGTGAAAAATGACATAAGGGCCACAGAGATCCAGGAGGAACAAATGGGGGAGAGATACTGTGGGTTAAGCTGTGAAAGGAAAATGGGACAGCCATCCGCACAGGTGTGGTCTATAGACCACCAGCCCAGGAGGAAAAACAGATAGGATGGCAGACAAGGGTGAGGTAGTACTGGTTGGAGACTCTGTATTCCAGACGTGGACTGGAGCATCCCAGCAGCAGCATCAACTAGGAGCAGATTTATCCTGACTCCTTCAGGGTGCCTTCATCAAGCAACTGGTCATGGAACCAACTCAGCAGAAGGCAATACTGGACCTTGTGCTCACAAACAGGACAGTGTGATGGGGGTAACAGTGGGGAGCACCTGGGAAACAGTGACCACCAGTCATTGTGGTTTGAAATCACAGAAAGAGCAGAACCAAACCACACAAAACACATATCCTGGATTTTAGGGGGCAGACTTTGGGAAAATGGGGAGATACTTGAAAGAGGCATTAAGGGAATGGGACAGGAATCAGGGGTTGAGGAACAGTGGCAGTATTTAAAATGGGGATTACAAGAACAACAGAATTATGCATTAAGCAGGTTAGCAAGAGGAAAAGGAAGAGGAGACCATTATGGTTTTCCAAAGAGGTAGCAAAGAAAGTGAAAGCCAAAAAGATTGCATTCAGGCAATACAAAAAGACACAGGCAGAAGGGGATAGGGAGAATTACCAGGAGAAGCAAAGGGAGGCAGGGAGGTCAGTAAGGGAAGCCAAAGCTCAGACAGAAGAGCACATTGCAAAATCAGTGGGTAGAGGGGACAAAACCTTTACAGGTACATAAGTGAAAAAAGAAAGACAAAGGGAGGATAGTGAGACTGAAGGGGAGGATGGGGCATGTGAGGATGACAACAGTAAAGCTGACATATTGAACAGGTATTTCTGCTCAGTCTTTACTGAGGAAGAGGAGGGTAATGGGTCTGAAGGGAGTACAAGGGTGAGAATGGTGCAGAAATGGACACAAGTCCCTTTACATGAGAAAGGGTCCTGAAGGAACTGGAAGTAAAGAGTTGATAAAGCAATGGGTCAGATGGGTGCACCCTAGGGTCCTTAAGAACTAAGAGAGGTGGTGGCTGAACCTCTGACTATCCTGTTTAGCAGATCACTGGAAACAGGGAGGTACCCAAAGACTGGAGGACAGCAGATGTAGTCCCTTATACAAAAGTGGGAACAAAGAGGAAGCAGGGAACTACAGACCAGTCAGCCTCACCCGGTAGTGGGGAAGATCATGGAAGCACTACTGAAGGAGAGATTGGTGGAACATCTGGTTGTCAATGGACTTCAGGACCCAAGGCAGCATTGTTTCACCAGGGGAGGTCATGTCAGACCAACCTCATTGAATTTTTGACTGGGTGACTAGGAGGTGGATCAGGGAGGGCAGTGGACATGGCCTATCTGGACTTCAGCAAGGCATTTGACACTGTGCCACATAGAAGACTATTACACAAACTGGGGAATATGGGTGTGGGCAGGACAGTAGTGTGGTGGGTAGGTAACTGGCTGGGTGGCAGGACACAGAGGGTGGTGGTAAATGGCTGTCAGTCCACAGAGGGAAGAGTGACCAGTGGGGTACCACAGGGATCTGTGCTGGGACTGGTCCTATTCAACATCTTCATCAGTGACATTGAGCAGGACCTAGAAGGCAGAATTTCACTGTTCGCTGATGACACAAGCTCTGTAACAGAGTAGACACACCAGAGGGTGTAGACAGAATGAGACGACGACCTGCAGAATCTTGAAGAATGATCAGGGTTTGAGTTGAAATTCAATGCAAAGAAGTAAAATAATGCATATGGGGCACAAAAGCCCTGGCACAATATATCAGTTGGGGGTGAGGATATAGCATGCACCAAGCAGGAAAGGGATCTTGGGGTTATCATCTCTGATGACCTCAAGGTAGGGAAACAGTGTGACAAGGCAGCAGGTAAAGCAAACAGGATGCTGGATGTATAGTCAGGGCATCACCAGCAGGAAAAGGGAGGTCATAATTCCGCTATACAAGACACTAGTGAGGCCCCACCTGGAGTACAGTGTACAGTTCTGGAGACCATACCTACGTAAGGACATAGACAGGGTAGAGAAGGTTCAGAGGAGGGCAACAAAGATGGTGCATGGATTACGCACATGTCCTATGAAGACAGGTTGAAGGAACTGAACATGTACTCCCTGGAGGAGAGGAGGAGAGGGGATGATAGAGACATACAAGTATCTTACAGGGAGGAACAGGGTGCAGGAAACACTATTTTTAAGTGAAAAGATGTTCCAGGACTAGAGAGAGCATGGGATGAAGTTGAGGAGGAGACGATCAGAGGAAACATGAGAAATAATTTCTTCACAGAACGGATGGTGGACAAGTGGAACACCCTGCCAGAGGAAGTGGTGGGGGCTGAAACAATCACGGGATTTAAGAATGCATGGGATAGACATAAAGGAATTCTGGAGGTCAGGGGTAAGGGGCAACAGACTTCTAGGAAAACAAACTGAACTTACAAGCTCAAATGGGCAGACTGGGTGGGCCATAGGCCCTTATCTGCCGACACTGTCTATGTATCTATGTATCTATGTATCATAGATGGGTCCTGAACCTGAAAAAAACTCAGGCTATGCTATTTGGCCCTCCTGCCAAAATCAAAGCCTCAACATCCCCCCTGAACATACTCAACCCGGATGGCTCCTCCCTTCCTGTGGTAAGCTCAGTCAAGCACCTAGGGGTCACATTGGACCCCCAACTAGATATGGGGTGTCACATCGCCAAAGTCTGCAGAACAGTAAACTGCAAGCTGGGAATGGCCTACAGAGCCAAGCACAACCTTACACCTGCTGCCAGGCTTGCTCTAGCGAGAGGAGTCCTCCTTCCCTCCCTCAGCTATGGTCTGCACATTTTTGCTTGCTCTACTAAGACTCATCTCTCCAGGTGGCACACAGCATACAACAATTTCTGCTGCTTCGCCCTAGCAGCACCCCACCTCACCCATCACTGTGAGCTTTATAATAAACTCCGGTGGCTCTCCCCAGCCAGATACTCGGACTTTGGGATTGGATGCCTTACAGGCAAGGTGATCAGAATGGGCACCCCATCAGGACTGGCCCTGCTTCTACCACCAGTGGACATCTCTCCTTACTCCCTAAGGTCTCAAGTCCAGGGGATGCTCAAGGTTCCTACCACAAGAACTCTCATGGGAGCTAGGGACTTTATGGTGAGAGCACCCAAACTCTGGAACTCTATCCCAGAGCCTGTTCGCCTGGCCCCCTCCCATCAGGGCCTCCGAAAATCTATGTGGGACTTCCTGAAATGAGCCTCAGCATGTGACTGCCCCAGCCTCCCAAGGGTTTCACTGTCTTTTACTGGACCACCTGGAAAGTACTGCCACTTGCCCCACTCCACTACCACTGCCTGACCTGGATCTAACTGTTCGCTGCAAGATCCTGGTCTTGTCTTAACCTGGTATCCTTATTATATGTTATTGTCTTGTTACACTTGTAACTAAATGACAATTAGCTGTACCAATGCCTTCTACTCCTCTGTAAATGTGCCCACTGTATTCCCTTATCTTGTCTATGTTGTCATTATGTTGATGTATCCATTGCCAATGCTGTAATCTTGTATTTGAATCGTTGTCTTTGTACCAATATGTTGTACTCTCCCGGATCATTCCTGAAAATAGGCATAATATTTGTCTAGTGTACTTACCCGGTAAACAAAAGCTAAATAAATAAATAAATATGCAGACATATACTACTAAGTCACTTAATTCCATTTTCCCTTCATGTCCCCTTTAAAATATTGCTGAATGTAGGCCAGCCTAATGGCACTGAGGGTTGAGGTGCTGGATGCCACATCTCACTCCACACTAGTGACCCATGATTGGGTATGAGTGCGGGTCATTGGGGTTCAGCCGGGGGGATCAGAGGGAGAGGACTGAGTGCTCTAAGGAGTGCTTTCCTCTCCTTGGTGGGTGGGTTTCCACTCCCCACCAAATGACTGCCTTCAGGTAGAGGTCTAAAGGGTAGTGAAGGACAGAGGATCAACATGAAGGGTGGGCATTGTGAGCAGCAGTGTGTATACACCACCACCAGGCTCACATGCATGCCTGCAGAGAGGGGTGAGAAGAAAACTGGAAAATGAAGCTGGCAGGCTCTATGATGGCCTGGCTGTGCCTCCAGCTTCTGGATTATGCCTCGGTGGGGACCGGCACTCCTCCCTCTGTCTCTGCCAGGGAATCTGTGAGGTAACTGCTGGGGCAGTGCTGGATCAGGGGTGGCTAGGCTCAGAGGATTAGCCTCTGAGGAGGGGCCAGAGCCACCTGCCAGCCCCAGGGAGAGAAAAACAGAATAATTAAAAAAATATATATTGTTGAATGAAGAGCTACTATGTGTACCAATGAGTAACAGGTATTGTTGGAGTAAAAACAGATGAACAAGGAGGTTGTAAATGTAATCAAATGAAAAGCTTGGCACAAGTAATGTACAAGTAATGTACGGTAGGGAAGGATGTTGAAAACTATATAATAAATTTAAGGGAGTATAAACAATTATCAACATGCATTGGTCAAGCTAATGATGCTTGCTTGCATGTTTCATACTGTAAATATGATGTGAAGATAGGCAAGACAGATATAATGAATACTTGACCATGTTTAGGTGGCAGCGAATCCATGAGCCATGCTCAGCAGCAGATTAGGTTGGAAGTAGAGTCACAGCCAGTGGAAGAGGTTTGAGTTGGGGTTCCTATTACTTGAAAGTCCCCATAGAATCACACCAAAACTGCAGACATTGGGATCGGGGGTAAGGTCATGCCAAGAGGCACTGTACAGCCTTGCTCAGTGGCAGATGTTGGGGTTGACAACAGAGTCATGCCCAGTGGCAGAGGCTTGAGTTGGGGCTCCTGCTCCACATGAGCCAATGTAGAGATGCACCGGGTGGCAAAAGTTTGAATTTTGGCTTCAACTCCTTGGGAGCCCTCATAGAGTTACACCAAGTGGCAGAAGTTGGGGTCAGGACCCCTACACCTTAGGATCCCATGTAGAACTACACCCAGTGCAGGGAGTTGGGTCATTGCTCCCATTTCTAGGCAGACTCAGTAGAGCAGTACATGACAACAGATGTTCAGATCAGGGTCCCTTCTTCAGGAGCCCTTGTAGAGCAGCATGCAACTGCAGCAGCCCTAGTCAAAGTTCTCCCTCCCTAGAATCATGCTGGGCAAAAATGTTAAACAAGACATGCCATGGCTCACATAACAGTCCCTTTCTGTTCAGATGAGAACTACCAAAAGTGCTGCTGAGCCAGGATCACTTAAGAAGCACCAATTAATAATGCCTCCAAGCCAGGATAGAACAGCTGAGATACAATGTTTCATTTTCAGTGCAAAGAAGTGCAAAGTAATGCACCTGGGAAACAAAAACCCAAGGGAAGATTACACAATGGGGGGGGGGAGGTAGTAACAACAACAAAAATGGAAAGGGACCGGGGGGTAATCATATCAGATGACCTTAAGGTTGGCAAGCAATGTGAGAAGGCAGTAGGGAGGGCTAGGGGGATAATAGAATGTATAGGGAGAGGCATCACCAGCAGAAAACAGGAAGTTGTTATTCCCCTGTACAGACAGTTGGTGAGACCCCATCTGGAGTACTGTGTCCAGTTCTGGAGACCCCATCTCCGAAAAGACCTAGACAGGATGGAGGCAGTTCAGAGGAGGGCAACTAAAATGGTGCAAGGTCTGCAAGAGATGCCATATAAGGAGAGGCTAAAGGAGCTTAATATGTATACCCTTGAGGAAAGGAGGGAGAGTGGAGACATGATAGAAACATTTAAGTACCTCAGTGAAATCAACAAAGTCCAAGAGGGCAGTATCTTTCAGAAAAAGAGATGTGCAAGAACAAGTGGACACAATATGAAGATAGAGGCGGGACGGCTCAGGGGCTATGTGAAGAAGTATTTTTTCACAGAGAGGGTGGTGGATGCATGGAACAGCCTTCCTGAGGAGGTTGTGGGGTCTAAAACTGTGGGAGAATTCAAGAATGCATGGGACAGACATAAGGCAATTTTTGTGGGGGGTAGGAAGAAATAGGCTGTAGGCTGTTGGTTAAATAGGATCTGCAGCTTATCCTCTAGGTAGGGAAATGAGCAGACTAGGTGGGCCAAGTGGTCCTTATCTGCCATCAAAGTCTATGTCTCTATGTTTCTAAGCCTTTTTCTACCCATTTCTGCAGCTTGGTGGACTGGAGCAATGGGAAGATAAGTGATTTGCTTGATGTCACACAGTGACTATTTGGCACTAGCAGAGTTTGAACCTACAATATACCAGTCTCAAATGGTATGTAGAAACAAAACTTGATGGCTGCACTCCACCTAAGCAGTTGCCAACAGAAACATGACAACATACTTACTAAGAAGGAGTCTGCATACTGCAACAACCCATAGGAATACAAAGAATCAAGTCCAGATTCTCCAAGTTTGATTAAAAAATCCAGGCTTTGTTAATCCAAGTGCAAACAAGATAACTTGCTGGTACAACAAATGAAACAGTTGAGGATGCCACAAAAAGATGGCTCCCCCTCCCCATGAAATCAAAATCTCACTAGATTGAATGTTTTCACTCTCACTACTGCACTTTCTCAAGACTCTTTCTGTGCCATCCTCAACTGTTTTATTTGTTGTACCAGCAAGTTATCTTGTTTGCACTTGGATTAATAAAGCCTGGATTTTTTTATCAAACTTGGAGAATCTGGACTTGATTCTTTTCTATTCCTATGGGTTGTTGCAGTACTGTATGCCGACTCTTTCTCAGTAAGTACGTAGTCCCAAATGGTGGTATAACCATTTGATCACACTGCCTTTAAGTAGCCCAGCTGAGATGCAACACCCCAGTATCAATTTTAAAAAAGCCCTTAGACTGCCACAATTTGCAGTGATTTAGGGCTATGGCAAACTCCAGGTGCATCAGGGACTCTGCTCCCAATTTTGTGATATCAGTGGTCCCTGTACTGAAGATCCAGGAGTTGCTGCAGCTGCAGGGCTGTGCCAAATGTTTGGCACACCTGTGGAGTTTGAGGAAAGGATCCACCCCGGTGCAAGCCTACATGACCCATGGAGGTAGGTGGGAGAACCCTGGAGGGAAGGTGGGGAATGGGGGTTGCATGGGCACTGACAGTGCCATAGAGCATGAGGGGGCATGGCAGGAGGGAATAAAAAGCAGAGAAGTCACCTGGCAGAGGTGCCTTAGGGCATACAAGACAGCCAAGGGGGCCTGTTGGGGGTGTTGGCATAGTGATCCTAGTATGTCACAGCCCCAGTTGGAAGCAGCCCTGACACCTGCTCCACAGATACCACAGTCCTGTCAGGTTCACTGCAAACTATGATGCAAGGTGCCACTTGCGTCATACCTGTTCAGCACAAGCACCTTGAGTCATAGTTTAGCCTTTGAAAATTGAGCCCCTCTTTTCCACTGGGGTGATGCTTTATCTATTTTTACAATGTGTGTAAATAACATAGCCCAGCTGAGATGCCAGTTCCCAGCAGTACTGTTATGATTAGAACACACTTCCTTCACTGCCTCCAGGGAGGGGCATAGATGGCCTCCAATTGCTGGCAATGTTTCTTGCATAATTTAGCTACTCAGGATAGCCCAGTTGAGATGCAACATTTAATTTCTAGAGGGGTCTTCCCTGTATCTATTTAGGCAATGTCTTTTATCAAGATAGCCCATCTGAGATGCAGATCTGATATTCCAGTGTAAGTCTGCTTACACTCATTTCCACATATGAGTGAACTGGCCATGGGATGATTAAGTGACTTGCTTTGGGTCTCACAGTGAGTATAGGGCTCTAGTAGGGCTTAAACCAGTGATCTCCTGGCTCATAACAGTGCTCTAACCACAAGATCACACTGCCTCAACTGAGCAGGGGGATCAGGAAGATCTGGCAACTGCTGGCAATGTTTTCTTGTGCATAGTTTTACAGTTTGTTTTAGTACCCAGCTGAGATACAGTATCTCATTTCCAGTAAGGTCCTTCCTCTACCGACAAGAATTTCTTCAGATACATGCTCAGTAAGCTACAGGACCTGGGAGTTAGGAAGAAGCTGGCGGTGTGGGTCAAGCACTGGCTACAAGACAGAAGCCAGAGGGTGGTAGTGGGGAGATTTCTTGAAGCCTAGGCCAGTGGGGTTCCACAGGATTAGTGTTTGGCCCAGTATTGTCTAATATCTTTATTGGTGACATAGCTAATGGGATCAAAAGTAAAATCTTCCTATTTGCAGATGACACTAAGCTCTGTGGGAGAGTAGACACAAAGGAGGGGAGAAAGATGTTCAGAGAGGACCTGGCTAGGCTCAAAAAGTGGTTGGGCATCTGGCAGCTGAGGTTCAATAGCAAAAAGTGCAAGGTCATGCACCTGGTAGCTAAGAACCCAGGGGCCAGTTACTGGTGGGAGGGGTACAGGTGTCCAGTTCTGAGGAGGAAATGGACCTGGGGTAATTATCATAAGGGACCTGAGGTACTATGCACATTGCCATAAAGCAGCAGTCAATAGGATGTTGAGATGTATCACCAGAGGAATCCCCTCTAGGATTGAGGAAGTCATCCTGCCACTGTACAGGTAGCTGGTGAGTCTGAAGTTGGAGAACTGTGTGCAGTTCTGGTGCCATATCTGAAAAAGGACATCAGATTGCTGGAGGGGGTACAGCATAGGGCAATTAAGATGATCCAGGGCCTGTGGAACAAACCGTAAGAGGAGAGGCTGCAGAAGCTCAATATGTATTCCTTGGCAAACAGAAGAGAGAGGGGGAACATGACTAAAACCTTCAAGTGCCTTAAAGGTATAAACAAGGTTAGTAAGGCTGGCATATTCAGTCTCAGGGGATGGGTTCACTGGGGCCACAATCTAAAATTGGTGGAGGGAAGATTCAAAAGGGAAATATTGAAGGCACGTTTTCACAGAAAGAGTGGCATCTAAGTGGAATGCACTGTTGGAGGGGGTAATGTCATCAAAAACAGTGGACATCTTTAAAAGGGGTTGGGATAGAGTGAAAGTAAGAGTCATAAAGGATGGGAAGAGGTGTAGGTGGATGAGACGAGGAGGGAGGAAGACTCTATGTGGAAAAGGCAGGGGGGCAGCTCCGGTAAATTTGTCTGAGAGCTTCACACTCAAGGTAGGTAGGTAAAAGTTTATTTTTATACAGGTAATACATGTCATTTGGACAGTTGTCCAGTTTACAAGACAGACCTGTGTGATCCTTAAACTAATGTTGCAGACAAAATACAAACATACAAGAACCAGTAAAAATAGACATTCAACTCTTACATATCATATACAAGACACTTCAGAATATAAAATGTTACTAATATAGTAACTTATAACAGCAGCTATTAAACAACAAATGTTGGTAAGATAAAAAAAAAACCAAAAGACTGTTCCTATATACAATGTACAAAAGAGATTTAGGAAAATGTATGGACTATAAGATCTTCTAAGCCCAAGAGGTATTAACAATTACAAATGTGAACATTCAATTCTTTCATAGCCTGGACAAACATGGGATGACTTGAAATATCTCTTATATCTGAGCAGAGGGAATTCCAAGTAGTGGCAGCCCTATAGAGTAAAGTCCTGTCCCTGTGTTTATTGGATGATTTCTGCATAGTGATTTTATTCAGAAGTACAGATCTAGTTAATGCCCTTTTTGGATTTTGATCTGCAGGGAAAAATAATTTTGAGATAGGGTGATTCAGATATATATTTTTCATTTTATGAATTAGGGTTAGCCAGTGACAGGTGCAGTTTGTTTTCAGAGGCAACCGATTTAATCTGCTAAGCAACTGACAATGATGAGTACAGTAATTCCCCTTGAGTACAAATCTTGCCAATCAAAAATAGGTTTTATCCAATCACTCCAAAAGAACTTTATTAGCTGTACTATATATCAACTCACCATAAGTCAAGACTGGGATAAGTAACTGTTCAGCTAACTTCTTCCTATCTATCAACCTCAAGCATTTTGTTGTTCTCCTTAAAGCCCCCATCCTTTTATTCACTTTCTTTACCAATACCAAAATATGTTGAGAGAAAGACATATGCTGGTAAAGTCACCCCCAGATAGTTATAATCTTCTATCTGTTTAAGTTTAGTTGAGTACTTTGTATAAATTTGAACTTGAGAAGAAATAATTTTTTTTTTTTTGAAATTTCATACATTTAGTTTTGTTAGTATTCATAATCAACAATGACCTGGTGAACCACCCTTCAATCTTTAGAAAATCAGACTGCAACTTTAATTGCAACTTGGCATCAGAGTGGCCTGAGGCAACAATTATCATATCATCGACATATAATCTGATTGCTGTATGCTCAGCTACCAGTGGTAGATCATTTATAAAAATAAGGAACCAAAGAGGTCCTAAAATTGACCTTTGAGGGACACCTCTGGTAACTTTGTGGTTCTTAGATAAATAGCCCTGTATTTCTACTCACTGAGAGCTGTTACTCAGGTAAGATTTTAACCATTTTAAAGGGACATCCCTAATGCCTATCTCCTGCAGTCTCTCTGTTAATAGGGGGTGGTCCACTAGGTTAAAGGCCTTTGAAAGATCCACAAAAATCACTGCTGTTTCCATGCCTTTACCCAATGACCTGTTGATCAAGTCACTGAACTCCAATAGAGCTGTTGTGGTTGAGTAATCCTTTCTGAAGCTGGGTTGATTTGGGGTTAATAGACTATATTTATTTAGATAGTCCATAACCTGAAAAGAAATAAGTTTCTCCAAACATTTATATAAATGGGGTAACAAGGTAATTGGCCTGTAGTTGTTAACTTCAACCACACTTCCTCCTTCATAAATAGGTTTTACTCTACTCTCCTTCCAAGATGAAGGAAAATAACCAATTTTCAGGCTCCAATTGAATAAATGGGTAATTATTGAAGCTATGTAGTAAGCTGCTAGCTTCAAAAATCTGCCTTCTAATCTATCACTACTGGCGACCTTATAAGTACTTGTTTATTGTAGCACTTTATAAAGAATGGCTATTGTAAGAATTTTAAATCTAAAGGGGGGCAAGTCATTTCAAAAGAGGGTTTGTTTTTGGTTCTTCCATTTCTTGTTTGGGAGAAATCTTATAATTTGGGAGAGCTATAAAAAAATCATTAAATATATTAGAGATGTCCTCAGGATTTTCTATATGGGATTCTCCTTCCTTTAACCTTGTGATTGATTCATGAGTTTTCCCACCAGTTAATTGTTTAACTATGTTCCAAAAAATGTCTTGGGTCAGTACTTAAATTGATCTTGTTTCTATAATAAGAAGTTTTGGATGATTTTATTAACTTTTTGCACTTATTTTAAGCTACCTTAAAAAGTACCAAATCCACTTCAGATTTTGTTTTTAGGGCCTTTTTCCAAATTCTGTTTTTGATCCTTATTTGCTTCAGAAGGCTTTCATTTATTCAGGGCAACTTAAAAGGTTTTTCATTTTGAAATATGACTTTAGGTGCATGCAGGTCACAAATTTCTCCAAAGGTCTGAGCGAAATAATCAATTGCTGTATCAATATCAGGGATTAGCCTGCAACAGTCCCAGCTCTCCTTACTTATACTCTCCAAGAATCAGATCTCAGAAAACTTTTGATAGTCTCTGATCCAATTCCGAGGCAGGGAAGCTCAGACTGGGTTGTAATCACCAAGGTAGGGGGGTAAGATACCTGAGGCTTCAATTTCAATTTGGCTGGAGACTAAAATTAAATCCAAAGTTGAGTCACAAGCTACAGCAGATGTAAATCTAGTAGGGCCTTTTATGAGTTGTTTAAGCCCTAGTGTAGTAGTTTTTCTTTAAAAGCCTACCACGAGGATTTTTCTCCAATCACAGTTCAACTCTCCCATCAAAATCAGGGGTCTGTTCCCTGCCATATATATTATTTTTGTTAGGATTGCTTCTAAATCTGACATGTTTGAATTGGGAGGTGAGTAAAGTATTGAAATAACTAGGTCAATTTGCTCTAAACTCACTACTAAATATTCAGTATTCTTATCACTACCTCGTAACAAAACTTCTGAATGCCCCAAAACTCATTTTATGAAAAACAAAACCCCTTCCCCTCTGGTCTTTCTATCTGATCTCCATGTGTAATAGTTCTGACTACCAAATTCATTATTGTTATGCCTGTCTGAAAGCCACGTTTCACTTAGTCCCAATATACAAGGATCTTGTTCAATTAATAATGTTGCCAGAATGCCATTCTTGGCTCTTATGCTATGAGCATCGTCATGTAAAATCATCATACTATTAAAAACATCAGGCCCTGGATTCAATTCAAAGTCTCCCCCCAAGATTAATAGTATGCAACAAGCCCCAGAAAAATTAGTTATTGGAGTTGCAAATCTATAAGGATTTATAAATCCGTAGCTGCCTCCTGAGTTTAACCTCCTCCAGTGTACCTGAAAGGAGTTCCTCCTGCTTTTATTCTCATCATTTTTATCTCTTTTAGTATATGGGAACATTCAATTTGTTACGGGTTTAACTTTAATTAGACCAAATGTTGTACTGGATCCATTAGTTGCAACAACACTCACGAGGAAGCATAAGATCAGCTAGACTGACATGATCTCTTTCTGCTGGCATTTTTGTATGTTCTTATGTTCATACATGGACTGGAGCACTGGGAGGTTAAATGACTTGCTTATGGTCATGCAGTGAACATTTGGATCTGGAGGGCTTTTAAGTTGGGATCACCCAGCTCCCAACAGTTCTGTACAATATGTGTACATGATGATATTTTGAATTACTCACATTTGTTAAGTTAAAAGATAATTGGGAAATGCTATTTTTTTCATTAAGAAAGCAACTTTTGCATGGCACAATTTCAACATCTACAGTCAGTATTCTCATGCAGAATAATAATGAAACATTTTCAGTGTATATATTCTTCCTGCATATCAATCAATAGCAAATGGTCCCTCCAACCAAATCACAAAAATAACCCACAGAAATGTGTGAAGTTACTGAGTATATTTATTCCAAACAAATACCAGCAGATTTGGACACTACTAATGTTTCCAGCACTTATCTGTACTTAAATAGAAAACATATTCACTAATTTGGGTTGCAATTATTCTTACGGTACTTCTGCTTACTTATCTTGATATTTTTTGGATGGCACATATTTGCATCAGAAACCTACTGCAACATAAATGATTGCATACATTTTACTGGATGAACATTGTAATGTGGATAAATTAAATAAACTGGAAGTTTAACACAAGCAAAAACATTCTCTTACAATTTAGGATTTAAGTGTAGGCACTAATTAGTTACACATATAAAATACAAAATAGCAGTTATAGCACACCCTCAGAAAATTCTTCTAGTTTTTATGAGGTGGAAACAGATTTTCTTCTTGCATTTCCTGCATTTTATTTTACTTTAAAGACCATTTAGCTATTACCTAAAAACTTGTTTTAGTAAATGAATTAAATAGATATAGAGGAGCATTGAACAGGTATTGAATTGCACATATAATATGCAGGTAGGTCTTGTGTTAACCCCCTATACCGAAGTCTCTGCATAGAATTCTTGAGGAATTTAAAGCACAACATAAAAGCAGTGCTTCAGCACTGACCTTGTATACTGAAAGATTTGCATTAGTATCATTTACAGAAAAGAATCAGGTACTTTAATTTAAAAATAAAGACACTGTTGCAAATTTTTCATACCAGGATTTTCTGGGCTGATCCCCAACCTTTAAAAAAGAGCATTAAACTGACCCCCACTTTACAAGTGCTAATACCAAAATTGTACAGAATGTACTATTTCTTCCCTGAAGAACTGAAATGTTCAAGAAAGGAAATCTAGGCCTTTAGGTCTCAATTACATAATTCATGCTTCTGATGTTTCATCATTTCAGAAATTTGCCACCATATTGTAAACTCAAATTTTCTACTGCAGTAGACAAAGAAGTTTGACTGCTGGTAGACAAGCTGCCATAAGTATTGAATCCAGGGCTCAAGGTTTTCCTTAAGCTAATGGAATATTTAAGGATGTGAAAACTGGTAGAATATTTATACCTTCTTCATGAAGAAGTCCAAGGTTAATGAGAAGAGTATCATCTAAGAAGTGGAACTCTGCTGGACTATGATAATCATAAGGTGAGGCTCAACAGAAGGCTGCAGCAAGGTAATCTTACAACTTGGGGCTGCTCCTATATCCAAGAAAGACAAACAGCAAAATACTAAATAGTTTCCGAGTACATGCCATACTGCTGCCAAGCTGGGGATGGGTGTCAATAGTTTTAAAGCTTTTGAGATATCAGCAATGGAAGCCAAGCTACTGAGCCCAGGTGAATAAATACTGTACTGACATTGGCTATGTGGGCATGGAAGGGACTAGTCATTGTCTGGAATTAAGGAGTTGATACTATGGATTGGAAGCACATGAGGAGCTGAGAAATCCATGAAGTGATGCTTTGCCTAAAAACTTACTGGTTGCTATGCTAATGGTATTGATACAGGACATAAGAAATGGTAGCTGTTGGTATAAACCAATAATGAAGTTTCTATTGGGGCTCTTTCTGAAGTAGTTGCTTCAAAATATCAGGCTTGTGTAATGTGGAATTGTAAATTGTAGCAGATGTTGATTCAGATGAAATGCCAACTATGCCAGTATGAGGTCCATGCTGAAATCCCAAAAGGAGGTGAGCAATGGAGTATGGGGAGGAGGGAAGCAAAAGGCAGCCACTGACCTGGAATGTGGAGAGGAATGGATGGATGGGGAAAGATCCAACTGGAAAAGAAAGGGTGGGAGGAGAAACACTAATGAGGGGGAGCACCACGGCTGAAGCCACACATGGGCAGAAAGTCATTGGTGGAGTGGAGATGGTGCTGGTGGGGAAGCTGCAACAAACTTGATGAATGTTCAAAATCCAGTGAGAGGCCAAGAGCAGGATGAGCCCAAGAGTCCACAAGATATGACTGGATCCAGAATGAGGAGAAGGAGGTGACTGAGAAGAAGGCCTGGGACCTGAGAAGGAGCTAGTGAAGGCCCGATGTCTGGCAACAGGGGTAACAAAACATTTCATGGTCCAGGATGGTCCAAATTGGCCTGGTATTAGAATGGGGAAGGCAACTGCTACCTTGGCAAGAAGGACACGAGGTATTCACAGAAAGGGAAGTGCTGTAACAGATATTAAGATCCATCAGGAGGTACAGGGTTGAAACCAAGTCAGCTCTGTGTCCAAAAATAAAGCAAAGGGCATCACATGAAGACTAGGCCAGGAGAAAACCTGAAATGTCTGTGGAAGGAAAAGACTGGGATTCTTGGACTTGAGGTCTACTGAAATGGTGCAGCAGGAGATAATGTAGTGGGGTAGAAATCCATGGTACTGCAGGAGGAGTAGGAAACTGGAGGAGCCAGAAGAGGCAGAAGGTCAATTGGAGAAGGAAAGTCAATTGAGGAATGGCAGTCAGGAGGCAGCTGAGATGCCAAACAGGCCACAAGGAGGACATGCAAGACTGAAGAGCAGGTATGGAGGAAGCCATCGGAGCCAGAAAGGCATACCACCCTGAGACTGGAGGTAGGCTGCAGATCCACTTGGAACTGGTGCTGGAACTGGAGTAGAAAGCACACTGGTCAAGAGGAGATCAGATGTTCCAGCTGGTGAGCAGAAGTGGGGTAAGCAAAGCCAAGGTGGGCAAGGCCAACTACCAGATGGGGAACAGTCCAAGTGGAGACAAAAGGGTGGAGTGCATTGAGTGCTACCTGCCAGGTGGAGGCACTGGAAGAGCAGCTGTCAATACTGTGGAGGTGACATCAGAATCAAGCACTGGAACATCTGAGGAGGAGGAGGCCAAGGGAATGCAGGTCCAGGAACAAGGAGGAACCAGACTTGAAGGAGAAACAGGAGAGGCAGCACACTGTCCAATCAGGATCAGGAGCAGGCCAAACACAATAAAGAAAACTAGGCACACGCGGCCTGACTTAACTTGGACACAGGCCAGCTAGAGCAGAACAAAGGCAGGCACTCCTGACCCCATGGTACCAGATGGCAGGCTTGTGCAATGAAGTACAGGGACGGAGTCCAACCAAAAGAAAAAGGCACACAAGCACGAAGATCGGCATCCAAAGCACAGCTGCTTCAAGGAAACTTCTCCATATGGCTTAACCCAGTACTGCTTGAACTAAACTAGGGGATAATAAAACTGCTGTCAAGACTCCCATCCGATGGTATTCACTGCCAAACTACAATACAGTAGCTGGAGGACAGAGACCTGTATACGTGGCAAGCTACAACAGGACCACGATTCCTGGTAGACGGCAGACTACCTGCACTCAGTACCCCAAAGGCAGAATTAGGAACTGGCCCATAGACAGCTGGAGTGCACTGAAAGAACCATAACATAAAAAACAAGGATAAGCAGGAAAGAGGGGAGAACAGGAGGGAGCAGACAGAAAAGCAGGAGGTGGGGGGCTGGCAGAAAAATGAAGGAGCAACCACCAGGGGCCACGGCATCCCATCAAGACACCCACATCCTCTGCTGTAGGATACACAGGAAGCCATGGGAAGGCACTGTGAACCACAAATGGAAGCAGAACAAGAAAAACAGCCAAGGAAAATGATCAAGATGCACCCAGACAGGCATTATACTTTTTGATTTTTTTTTAATTGGTATTAGGGAAGACAAATTACTGTGCAGCAGAGGTATCATATGATCCCACAGTCACCAACATAGCAATGCAGAGTTGAGAAGCCAAATCACGGATATGCTCAGCCAACTAGGTCCGTGAAGGAGCAAAACATAGGAAACAGCAAATGAGTGACGCTACGGGGTCAGCAGGAATAGGACACTGATATGATCCTGCAGGAATACTTTGAAGCCAGTAGGGCAGAAATAAGAGAATCCAGTAACCAGCAGGTAGGAGGCCATGTAGGCCGGGAGGTGTAAGGATATATGCAGGGAATAGATAACTGAAAGCTATAAAGGCAAGGAGCAGCAAAGGAACAAGGGAGATAACTAACTTACTTAAAGCATGCTCCAGCTAACACACCTCTGAAACACCACAGTCTTCGGCTGTAGGAAAAACAGGGAGTTGGGAGAAAGCATTGGTTAGTTCTTGTGTTTGGAAGACCTGGCAGCCATGTAATAGCAGAAATGGGCAGTATAGCAATGCAGTACATGTCTTAAGTGGGGCTAGGGATTAGTAATTCATGAGCAGAGCTTGAAACAGAGGAGCTGCATGCTGAAGAGCAGTGCCAGGACCAGGTGCTATGAAATGATAAGGAGCACAAAAGGTAGCAAACTACAGTGTGAGCTGAAACATACAATAACAATTGCAGGATGCCAAGGGTTTTTATTTATTTATTTAGTTGTTTAACCAGGAGTAGCACACTAAGCTGAAAGCTTTTTTACAGGTGCGACCTGGGAGCACAGGGAAGTTAAGTGACTTGCTCAGGATCACACAGTATGCAAGTGGAAGCTATGGGATTCAAACCTAGGTCTGGTCTGCTAGATGTCACCAGATTTGCAGCTCAGAGCCTTAAACCACTGCGCTATACTGTTGGTAGGAGCCTGAAGGAAGAGTCAGGTTTGAGACCCACAGTGTGCAAGTAACATGAGTGAGCAAATGGGAATCCCCAGAGGGCTGTATGCTAGCTGAGCGTAGGAGACCAAACAGAAAGCATTACTGGCTGAGCAGACACTGAATAAATTGAGCAGAGCCACAGAAATCCCAAACTGTAAAACTCCAATACTAAATGAATGAAAGCCAGCACAGGGGAAAAAAACAGCAAAACTGGTGGACAGAAAGGCTGTAAACAGAGAGTGTCAGCAAGATAAGCAGCAGAGCCAGGAACAAGTGGACTCAAATAAGTAGGGCAACCTCATTAGGCAGCAACAGCAGTAGGAGCTGAAACATACGATAACAAGGGCAGGAACACTGAGACAGGCACAAGAGAACAGAGCAAATAGGGCAAATAAGATACTAGGAAAACAGGAAAACCCAAGAACACAAAAACATAAAAACACAGGGAAATAGACAAAATAAGCACACAAGGAAGCATACTGCAGGAGCCAGTGCAAAATAATATATACTAAAGCAAGAAAGCACAATAACAGAAGACCAGCAAAAACTAAGCAAGCAGATTCCAAAGTACAGCAACGTTGGGGGGGGGAGGCAAAGAAGGGGGAAAGCAAAGAAACCAGATGAAGCAGAAAGCAAGCCAGCACACATGCACGCAGGAGCTCTGGCAGGTGAACACTAGTTTTTCCAAACACTAGAGCAGTGGTTGCTGGGAGAGGCTGGTTTAACTACTGTGTGTGGGAGGAGTTTATTCTCCCATATTGAACCTCAGGCTAGCCCTCCTATAACCAGTTTCATTTTGCTAAAATTATTTCAGCCTTCTAAATTTAATAGTGAGGCCCTCCAATTCTAGCAATTTGGGGTATTTTTTGGAAAAGAATCTTAATTTTGTTTTCATTAACAAAATATAGCCAGTCCCTATCATCTTGGTCTTGCTTTCTGTAATTGCCCTTTGTGAGATGATTTGGCTCAGTTTTCACAGTCCAAACAGTCTTCCCTTCAGATATCCCAGTAGTTCTGGCAAGACAGCAGAGTTGAGAAAATAGATAAAAAGCATTATATTGTCCAGAATAGGAAACACATTCAACTTTTATGGGTTACATTAATATTGCTAGTAATTTTAGATGGCAACTGGTTTTAAAAACATTGCAGATCAACTCTTACAGAAACATATATTCAGTTATTTAGAAGAACACACAAAGAAATCCTGGACTAGAATTTGTTCGCAGAGTGTTACTATGTAAGGGGTCCCCATCAAGGTCAGCATTGCTAGTCCCATGATAGACACAGGGCCATTGGCACTATACGTTTCTTCACAAAAAGGCATAAAAGTATTGCACTGTAAAGCCAACAAAAAACTTGTTCAGTCAGATTTTTAGATTGCAGTAAGTGATAGGATAAAATAAGTTTAAACAGACATTTTTTGGAATGTAACATATTAGGAAATTCACATAATGTTTCTTATCACAAACTGTTAAACCTCCAGACCACTCTCACCAATAAACAAAAAAAAAAGTTGTACAGTAAAACCATATTTATTACAGAATAAACCACCATGACATTGCTTATGTGTTTGCCAGGTTTATATTTGATGTTTTAAAATCTAATGAAACTGCAACTAGCCAAAAGATATAAAAGGTAGTATAGTGTTAAGCAGGCTAACACACTTTAACCGGTAATCTGGGATGAAACTGTCATTGCTGAGTTGAAATCCACTAAAAGGTATTAAAGGCTGCATAATATTTTAATCTACTTCAAATGAACCAGAATTTAAACATCCACCCAAACTGAGGGCTTCATTCTTGAAGGCAACTACCAATGCTAGAATCATAAAGGGGATGCCCAGAGACTCCAACCCCTTTACTCTGAAGTGAGACCAAGTAATTTATTAGCTGCTTCCATTTAATTAGCATCCATTTGCCTTATATTAAAAACAGGGCTTTCATCAACCCTATAATTTCAAAAGATCATAAATTTTACTTCCAACTTTGGGACTTCCATATTCTAGAGAAAGTTCTGGATTTATAGAATTGTAATTGCTATGAAAATGTTCCCAAGACTGTAAAAGTATCAACTGCCTTTCATATAATGAAATGCCCTTAATAATAGGACTGGCTGAAATAAATTAACTTTGCATTGCATGACTTTAATTATACTGCATGAGCAATATTGTCACAATATTTTTTGCATCTTGTAAAACTATTGAGGGCCCAATTCTCAATCACAAGGGACTGGGGCACAAGTGCAAATATGGCACTTTTGCTACAATCCTTTGCCTGCTACTTCCTGAGCTATACTCAAATGGTGTCAAAGACCCCTCCAAAGCATTCACAATTCACTTTGCACATTTGTGCATGATTACAATGCAAATGGCCCACAGGGCCATTCACAATGGCAACCCTGACTTTTGCAGTCACAGAGCTTAGTGACACTCCCTGTCTTAAGAACTAAAGCAGACAGTATTTGTGTCACAACTTTATAACTGACAGGTAGAGGATTGGTGTTGCCAAGGGATCAAACATGATTAAACAGGACACAGAGAAATGGAGACTGGTAGAGAAACCCATTTGATACCAATGACTGCCAGAGTACTAGGTAATGGAAGAGAATCACTGGAACACCAGGGGGTCAAGTAAGAGGACATAAACTGGGGTATTTGATGTGGCCCAGAAGTGGGTCTAAAGGCGAGGGTCAGGTGAGAGGTGGGACTGTTATGGCAGTAGTGGTGGTGCAACAGTACCCCACTTATGACATAATGCCACGCGTCTGCCATTAAGCCGTATACTGGCCACCGTGAGTATTTGATTTCAGGTGCTAGCATGTATCAACATCACACTAACAACTTTCAACACTAATTTACATTCTGATGTGGTCACAGAGGGAACTCCTTCCCAAAAGACCAAATCAAATATTTTGTGTATTATCACAACATGTAGTGCCATAAGGGGAAGGCTGTTTGGTTGTGATTTGTGCTTACACATGTTGCAACTGAGAATCATGCTCTGACAGTGTGTATTTGTGCTATGCAAAAATATGCAATTTTTGAAATTATGCCACAAAAAAAACACACAGCAGAAGAATTTGAGTTTTTCAACCATAGATTCAAGACTCCATCTAGTTGTGCATTTAGGTGTTGTGTCCTCCAAAAATGTACCCTTTCAAAACTTCAGATCATGAAATATGTTTTATTCTGTTGGTATGCATTTATAAAAGCAGGCTTGTAGAATTTCCTTCCAACCGTTCATAAAAGTTAAAATTGCACAATTTACACTTACCAGACATGCACATAATGTACAGTACACGATAAATGCATGTTCCAAGTGAGACAAAGCTAAATTATTGCAGTTTGCTTGTAAATTACACTAAATTGTGTTACAGGGATTGTACCAATTTTATTCAGTTTTAATATTATTAAAGAACATTTGCCTAGCACTGTTTAAGAACTCATGAACATAGGAATTTGGGGAACAAGAACATATGAGCATATGAACCTACAGTTTAAGGGAAAAAAACAAGGCCATTGGTCTATCAATTTCTTTCCCTTACCAATTCAGTGGGAATATGCTGACACCTCTTTTTCTTAAAAATATTTGCCAAGTCATGTGGCATCAGTGGTTGGGTAAGTTGCATGCTCACCACTTGGGTCATAGTTAATACCCAACACTGACACCATAGGGCAGTACCTGGGGTGGTGATGCGATGTTGAGGTACTATCCTTCATTTTTTTTAAATGATGGTCTCTTCTGCCCATTTCTGGTGGCTGTTCAGGTGTTAGCTAAAGATCTCATTGCACTTATTTGAGAGATGGGGATCTGCCCCAGTGTTCTGGCTAATAGTCCCCTTGTCATTAAAACAGTTCCATAATCCACCCGGGTAGGCTCTATCATAGTTCAGAATGCCATTCCTACTCAAAATTACAAAGTATAAGGTAATAAAATGAAAATAATACAAAGGTAGTTACATTTTTTGGATGATCCTACCTGCCCTGGAGTCTGTTCCACATATCCACAATACAGTCGTTGAAGTAGGTTTCCTGGTATTTTCTGTATTTTCCTTCTTAGTGACATTGTTTGTCTCCTTGTTCACTGATCCTCAGATATTTTTAAGTACTGTGTTGATCTGGTTGTTACTCTTTTCAGGTATTTGAATACCATGACCATGTCTCCCCTTAGTCATCTCATTTGCTGTGAGAACAACCCACATTCTGTCAATAGGTCCTCAAAACTCAAGCTACTCAGTTCCTCAAACACCTTGGTCATGCTCCTCAGGACATATAAAATTATATCCCTATTTTTCCCCATATATGGGGACCAGAACTGAAACTATACTTGAGATGGAGCATGGCCAAAGATCTGTGCAAGAGCATTATAATATTTCATGATCTATTGATTTGCCTTGCTAGTTGCTGGCATACACTGTTGATCACTATGCAGGTCCTTTTCCTGATGTCTGTTAGTAATATAAATTTTTTTGGTGGTATTTTACACAGACTATTCTTCCAAGTTGCATTACTCTGCATTAATTCACATTAAAGTTTAACTCCTCCAGCATGTCCAGTTCCCTCTAAATCTCATTGAGCTCCTCCTGTGGTGAAACTACTTTTCTTGTTACAGTGTAACATGGCAGCCCAAGATAAGTAAAACAAAAATATTCTGTTGTGATATATCTAGGTATTAACAATAATAAACACCAAAGTGTTAAGAACTGGCTGGGACACAGCTGGTCTACTGTGACATGATAGAACCAGAAGAGCAAACCCAGGGCGTAAATGGTTTCACAGTAGACCTAGTTTGTCACAAAGAGTCTGCTATTAACATTCTGTTGTTTTTATTGTATATAACAGATGATTAAGCTTATTTGCAATTACATCAATTATTTATTTTAAATATGAATGTGTTCTGCTGATCACACTGTCATGACTTCTGCTAGTGTTACTTTACTAAAGAGAAAAAAAATGTTCATTCAACAGTTATATGTCAAACAAATTTTGCTCTAGGGAAGACATTAGAATAGGCCACTGAGTTGACAGATCAAATTTTAAAACAAACTCTGCTCAAGTATACACAACAGAAAAGACTGCCACAACTACATTCAAACTCAGCTTCAGCAGAAAATACCCAGAAATTAGGGATCTGGCTGTTTGATAAGAATATGTGTTTTGGCCAGATAGGGTTTTTGTAGGTCTGGAAGTCTTTTGAGTGTGTCCTGTGGTAACTGTCTTAATAGATGTGGGAATTGGTATAATTGGTTTGGAAGGTACTACAAGATAATGTGCTATTTGGTTAACTGATTTTGTAATGAGTTGTAAATAATGTAGTACCATACACTTTTATTGAATATACTTTTATATGGTGCAGAATATACTTTTAATTATGTTTTATCCCATGGTATATGCCTTTATTATTGATGTGGTATAGTTGGAATAGCTGCCAATGGAGCCTATAGGGACTGTTCCCATCCATGTGTATTATATGGCACTATTTATTACTGTCTGTCGCTGGAATAGATAAACTTGAAAACTATGCTACCAGTTCACATCTCAAAGCAGCTTACAATATATTAAAGAGTGATGATCCAAAATCACAGAAGCAAAGAGTGGGGCTACTTAGCACCGAGAAATGACCTGTAAGCTAGGTCAAGTTAAAATTTTACTTTTATTGTAAAAGTTAAAACACCACAGCAGCACCCCACATACTAACCACCAACAATGTTTCACATCACTGTGATGCATTTTCAAGGTGTGGCTACCATGTAGTACATGTCTAACTTTAAGTGAAGTTCTTAAAGGAACCCACACCTCAGTATTGCATAAAGTGCATTACCAAATATAGCAACCACTCAGATTTAACCATAGTACACTATACTACCCACATTTAAAGTGTAATCACATTTATAAATACACAAAAATACATACAAATTTGAAAACTAAAAACAAATGAATATTTAAATATTTAAACAGCGAGAGAAATAAACACAGTGAATACATATTGCGTATCAGAACATAGAAAATTCATCTTTGTTTCAAAAACAGTTCAATATTAAAGCTAACATTGAGGCCTTTTTGTCTGTGAGCCCTTAACAGATATTGTCATTTACTTTCTCACTAAAGAAGCTTATTGTCCAGGTTGGGGGGGGCATGGATACCAAGATATATCTTTTCTAGTCCCTGGAACTTGAATGAATGTCCTGGTCCTTGTTGCATTACATGAAGTGCTAATGCATTCATTCTATCTTTGCTGGTGATACTTCTCAGATGTTGGGCAATCTGATTTTTAAATAAACATTTAGTCTTACCCACATAAAAACTTGAACAGGTACAACTTGCCAGGTAAACAATGTTTGTTGTGGAACAGTTGATAAAATCTCTATTAAAGTATTCTTTCCCATTGACTGGGTGCTTAAACAGAGTAACTGTCTGAAGATGTTTACAAAATGTACAGTTCCCACAACAGAAAGTACCACCTGGCAGTCTCGGTTGATTTTCTTTCCCCAGGTTAGAAATGGGGGCCAACAGGACAAATTACTCCAACCTCCATTGAAATCCTAATAACACAAACCACCCTCAGGAGGAATCCTCGGTTTCTCAGATTCCAAGTAGACGGTCAAAAGCAAGGAGAGGCACCCAAGGGATGGGAAGGAGGAAAAGGCTGTATTTACAGAGATCGCTGGAACCCGGGATGGGGACAGGGATGGGGGCAAAGGCGTTCACACAGGAGAGGGAACTATTGGAACCAATAGCAGCTGATGAATCATTGGTGGTAAATATCTCCAGCTATACACTCACAGAAATTGAAGAATCAGTCCTACAAAAAATACTAAATTATGTGCCTATTACACATTTGAGGGAATTTGATACAATGCTGGACTTACAAGAATTCACCAGCAAATTAGATTTGAAAGTAATGTTCCATAAAGACATGAATCAGACATCAGAGATCTCCAGTGAAGATCAGAATGTTGAGAATTTGAAAAAACTTTCCACTTTTATTCTCTTAAGTAACTCTGTAGTTGCAGCATTCTAAAAAGCATGTAAAAGAGACATTTTGGAACATATATGTCAAAGGACCATAAACCGAGATTCCACAACTGCTCAAACAGTGAAAAAGAAGCTTTGAATAACCTTGTCACACATCCCAAATTTGAAATCAAGGCTGCAGATAAGGATGGCACAATTGTTATCATGGACAAAGATAAGTATGACAAAGAAATGTTAGCTCAATTGTCAAATACAGAGTTTTATCAGAAAATACAAATGGATTTAACCACAGAGTTTAAATAGCAAACTGATTCTTATCTGTTTGATGTCTGGGTTGAAGACACTATCACCAAACAGTTGTAAGATTTTATGACAGTTGATTACCCATTAGGCAGCAATATATGGGCTCCCAAAAATTCATAAGAGCTTGACAGATCCACCAGCATGCCCTATAGTGGCATGTATAGGGTCGGTCACGGAACCATTGGCTCAAGTTAGTGGACCAATACATCAAGCCACTGGTACCCTTATGGCCAAGCTATGTAAAAGACACAACCCACATTTTGTTGTCACTGAAAGAATTGCAGGTTACAAAGGAAGATATTCTCGTAACGGTAGACATTAGTGCTCTTTATACTAATATCTCCCACCAGGGGGTATTAGAAGCTCTCAGGGCAACATTATATGAGAACACAGGTTACACAACTGCATTTATAGAGTGCCTACTCTGTTTAACTGAAAAAGTACTGTGTTGTAACTGTTTTGTCTTTGATAACCAATTTTATTTGCAGGTCAAAGGTATGGCGATGGGTGCCTCCTTCGCCCCCAATTACACGAATATCTATTTAGCATACTGGGAGAGGCATCGTGTATTGACAGATATGAATCCATACAGAAAGCACTTGTACCTTTATAAGTGCTTTATAGATGATATTTTGATTTTGGAGGGGGGCCCTCATCGGCCCTAAAACACTTTGTACCATACTTAGAATCTTCAAATCGCAACTTAAAATTTACTAAACATGAGAATATGCAAAGTGTGGAATTTTTAGATTTGGTCACAGCCAAGAGTGCAGAAGGAGGCTTAGAGACATGTTTATTTAGAAAACCATCCTCAAAAAATGCCCTTTTGGCATATGACAGCAGCCATCTGAGTCATATGCTGAAAAACATACCTGTGGGTCAATCTATGAGGTTGAAGCATACTACCTCCTCTGCAGTACAGTATGAAGTTAATTCAAAGTGGATGAGTGATAGATTTCACCAGAGAGGTTATGATAAAAATTGTGTACAAGAGACTAGGAATACAGTAGATTTGATAGATAGACAGACCCTGTTAGAAGACAAGGGTGGATCAAATAACCAGTCTGTTTTGAATTTCATTACAGAATACACTGCCAGAGTTATATGGTGAGAAATATTCTACTTAAAAATTGGATCCTTTTAAATTCGGAGCCCGAACTGGAAGTGGAGACCAGGAATCCACCCCACGTGGTGTACAAATGAAGGCAAAACACTGCCAGTTTGGTGACATACCTCACATGTGGAAGAAAATTGACCGACACTGCCAGGTGGTACTTTCCATTGCAGGAACTATACATTTTGTGAACATCTTCAGACAGGTACTCTGTTTAATCACCCAGTCAAAGGGAAAGAATACTTTAATAGAGTTTTTATCAACTGTCCCACCACAGATATTGTTTACCTGGCAAGTTGTACCTGTTCAAGTTTTTATGTGGGTAAGACTAAATGTTTATTTAAAAATTGGATTGTCCAACATTTGAGAAGTATCACCAGCAAAGATAGAATGAATGCATTAGCACTTCATGTAATGCAACAAGGACCAGGACATTCATTCAAGTTCCAGGGACTAGAAAAGGTATATCTCAGTGTCCATGGGGGAGAACTGGACAATAAGCTTCTTCAGAGAGAAAGTAAATGGCAATACCTGTTAGCAGCTCACAAACAAAAAGGCTTGAATGTTAGCTTTAGTATTGTATCATTTTTGAAACAGAGATGCATTTTCTATGTTCTGATATGCAATATGTATTCGCTGTGTTTATTTCTCTCACTGTTTATTTAAATATTCATTTGTTTTTAGTTTTCAAATTTGTATATATTCTTGTGTATTTGTATATGTGATTGCACTTTAGATATGATTAGTATAGTGTACTGTGGTTAAATCTGTGTGGCTGCTATATTTGGTAATGCACTTTATGCAGTACTGAGATGTAGGTTCCTTTAAGAACTTCACTTTAAACTAGACATGTACTACATGGTAGCCACACCTTAAAAAAGTATCAGAGTGATGTGAAACGTTGGCAGTGTGTACATGGAGTGCTGCTGTGGTGTGTTTTACCTTTTACAATAAAAGTAACTTTTTAACTTGACCTAGCTTGCAGGTCATTTTTCGATGCTGACTAGCCCCACTTTTTGCTTCTGTGGCTGTATGATTTATGTGGTTGACACCAGCTGTTGTTTCAGGTAGCTGCCTTTTGGAAAGTGATGGTCCAAAATCAGACCTCTCTAGGAAACCACTGGTCACTTGTTTTCATCTTAACTGATTGTTATTAATTACCAATGTCCCAAAAATCTGAGATTTTTTAGCTGTAGAACTTATATCCTGCAACACAGCAGATGTGTTGTCATGGGACTCTCCATTGTTGGCAATCCTTAATAATGCTTGTTTTCCAAGATTCTTGGGTCTTTTTTTTTGTTCTTGCTTGCTGTGACAACCCTCTCCCACACTCAATATTTGATCTTTTACTTCCACCTGGATAGTGACCAGAGATGGGCAGAGGAGACCTCAGATTCATGCCTTATCCAAGGGATGGCACCTCAGTTGTGCAGCACCCTCGTTTATGAGTATTTCCACAAGTACCTGGTGTGGTGCTAGAACCCACGACCATACAATTTTCCAGCCCCAGAGGCAAACGTGCTACCTGCTACTTGCACCTGTGTTCTACTTTACTTTTCTTACTTCATGTAATGCACAAAACATGTAGACATTTTATTTTCAACTTTTATTATTATCTGGTATTATATTTGTGTTTTATGCTTACTTGCAATTCTCTTCATTAATGTCCTTCAATTCTTAAACTATTTTATTGCTAGGACTGTTAAAACCATAAAAATGACTTGTTAGGCAGGTGTAATTAGTAAGGAAAGCTGTATGCAGTGATAACCATTTACTGCCAAACGTGAAACATGTGTAACAATGGCTGATGTATTGCATATCTCCCAAACTCTGATGAAAATAAAGTATGTTAGCTAGGCAATGGGCTGTGACCTCCCTCAATGTCCAGTGTGCCTGCTCTTGAAAACACACTGGCTCATGCCTGAGTGGCCCTCCAAGCAGGAATCCAAGCTGTGCTGCAGGAAAGGAAAAGAGAGATCTACACACTTCAGTACCTTTTAGACAGCAGAGGTTATCTGCTTTACACACCAGCAAATCCAGTAGACTCATTCATACACATTCAGAGGTGAACCATTCCTTTCACATTTGACTACATTTTACTGCAGAGATGACAAATGTTGTCCATGTGGACAGTTGATTTATGTCAAATAGCACCCCTCCCCCACAAATAAAAATGGGAAAAAAGTGTTTTTATTCATTAGTAATAGATTTTATAATTTTGTTGCAAAACTTCTTCTATTTCTTAAGTTCAAAATGCTCTCTTTAGCATATCGCATGTGTCTAGACATACTGATGTTTTTATTCTTTTCCAAAAAACTGAAAGGGTAACCCCTACCTTCCTAATCAACAGGCTTAATATTTGAATACCGTAACTTAAGTAAAAAACTATATTGAGGTAGCAGGGATGGTTGAAGCACAAAGCTTCACAATTAAGTTAAAAAGTCCCCTGACTCTTAATAACAGGGTGGTTTTGTGCTTTTGGAGCTTTGAACAATTGCTCAGCCCAGCATTGATATCACCCAAACTTTGGCATCCTTTTTTAAAGCATTGGTGTTCTAGTTAATTGCTCTGCCATTTAAGACAGTGTAGAAGTTAGAGTAATGCCAATACTGTGTTCAATAATCTTTTAAACCCTAAGGACATAAACAGTGTACAGTTCTGCCCAGCATAAAGTTCCAGTATGAATAATGATAACCTGATACTACTATGAAAATGCTCTCAGTTGCAACTAGTTGAAGTGATTGGTTTTAGTATGTTTAAATGCTAGAAATACACATCATTACCTGCAGTGTTGTTAAAGAGTCAACAGGCGATATTATACATGCACCACAGTGTTGTGCATACAGTACATGTACCCCCACATGCCAATTAGCCAGTTAGCACTAGTGCTCAGGTGGCAAATTGTAAGAAGACAGGCAAATGTGAAGTGATGGCCTTAACTATTCTCAATGCTTATTTATGCAAGATACTGACTGACAAAGCTAGATATTAGGTAACCTGATGCTGACATCAAAGTATTTCTAACCATGGACCGTTTGAGGCCTAGGACTGGACAGTATTACTTTAATAGGATTTACGGTTGCTAACACTATTAGACCAATCATGATCTGAATTTTCATTTTTTTTTTATTTTATTTTAAACTTTTGTTTATTGAGTGAACATATGAGCCAGAGGCCCTTTTTCAAATGCAACCTGAGACCATTTAGAAAACAGTCAGGATGTTACTTGAGTAACAATACAATAATGCTTGTCATATATCAGTGCTGTGGCCACTCCTGTTCAATGCCTATGTCCCAGACATCAGGAATGGGATCAGGAGTGAGATGAGTCTCTTTGCAGATGACTGAAAGCTGGGTGCAGTGGTGGATGAGGAGGGGCTGGTGGCTTTGCAGAAGGACCTGGAGGCTCTGGAAGGGTGGTCGGGAAAATGGAAACTAAAATTCAATGGAGGGGAGTGCAAAGTCCTGCACCTGGGAATCAGAAATGCAGGCATGGGGTATACACTGGGAGGAGACAAGATTCAAGTCTCGGAGGGTGATAGGGACCTGGGGGTAGTGTTAGATGTCAAAATGAACAACTCGGAGACCTGCAGCAGGGCAGCGGCAAGGGTAATTAGGATTCTGGGATGCATCACCAGGGGGGATTCCCTCCAGAAAGGTGGAAGTGATCCTTCCACTGTACAACTGCTTGGTTAGTATTGTGTGCAGTTTTAGAGACCGCATTTAAAGAGGGACATTACACTCCTAGAGAGCGTCCAAAGGAGGGCAACCAAAATGATCTAGGGCCTGGGGGATAGGACCTATGAGGAGAGGCTCAAGGACCTCAGCATTTACACCCTGGAGGAGAGGAGGGACAGGGGGACATGATAGAGGTCTTTAAGTACATGAAAGGGATCAATAAGGGAGGCCCAGTCAGGGTGCTCCAATGGAAGCAGGGTGGGGCAACAAGAGGTCATGGGTGTAAGCTGGAAGGGGGCAGGCTCAGAGGGGAGAGGAAGAGATGTTATTTCCCTGAAAGGGTGGTGGAGCCATGGAATGCACTGCCCACCGGGTTTGTGCAGGTCCACTATATTCAAAAGGCCAAACAGCATGGGCAAACTGTATTAGTGCTGAGTAAAAGTATAATGTATGCAAAGGGTAAAAAGAGGGTGCGTGTACATGAATACAGGCTCAATACTATATTTAGTGTATTAAGCGCCAAAGCGTTTTTATGACAGGTGGAAACGCACTTTACCGCGTTACAGAAATTACCACCCAGGAAAAGGTAGTCTTAACTCTGGGCAAACCAGCTTTGTGCAACTTTGTGGCTTTGCTCCACTTTGCATGACATTTGTGTGGCTTTGTGCGACCCTAACCAGTGAATATTAATCATAGAAAGAAACCAGACATGGAAGAAACATGCTGCACACAGATGGCACCTCCTATGTTGCCATCATCTGCCACTGGTCCCAACCATGCCATGTGTTAGTTAGTGACCCAGTGCCTAGTGAACACCATGGCAGTGCATCAATACAGCACACACCTGCAGACCACCCTTTGATGGACACCAACAGAATCCAGCACACACATGCAGCACTGGAAGCATGGAGAGTATTGATGGGAGAGTCTACAGGTGGCCAGTCTGCACCACATACTGGGTACTGCCACAAGGCTGGGACAATCCATGCAGTGCAAATGGTCCAGTGTAGGGAATACCCCAACACCAGTGTGCCTATCTGATGGTATGTGTCCCTGCCAGCCAGATACTGCACAGCTGTACAGACACCACAGCTCAAACAGCCAGCCATATATATATATATATATGTTACTGTGAGTATCCCATGCCAATGGTGCAGCATCTGTGGGTCACACAACAGCATAACAGTAAAGTCCACTATCAGTACACACCTGCAAGATGGGCCTATCACTGTGAAGTGCCACAGTTATTGATGCCCTACACACCATAGGCATTGCTGTGTCCCTCACACTACTGGCCCTCTTGTTACTGTAGCATCTGTTGTGCACTGTAGCAGGAACTACAGCTTGACAATTGCATGCAGCAACACCACCTGTGCCTGTGCTGTCAAGTCCCCTGGGGCACAATATTCTATGCAGTTCTGTACAAATGTAGCCTGCAGCTACCACCCTGCACTTCCAGACTGACCTACAGGTGGAGCTGTTGGCAGACTCAGCCAGCCCCTGTACTTCCAGACTGACATACAGGTGGAGTTGTAAGACCCTGCAATAGTGCTGAGCAAACTGAAAGCAAATCAGGACATAATGAGGTGTTAATCTTGATGTTTGCCCACAGATTGCCTAAGTAGTCTCATTTGCTTGTCAGTTTTGAATATAGCAAATTTGTGCCCCGGGCAAACATGATAGCACCAGGCAAATGGCTTAGTTCAATGCAAAACCTGTGCTAATGTGTTTGCGCCATGCAAAAATTTCAGAAACATGGTACATTTCTGCAGAATTTCACATGTGCTGGTGCTTTCAGCTTTACTGAATTCACTCCTTTGCTAGCACACACATTGGCCACATAGTTCACTTCAACCTTCCTTCACATCACTGTGCACTGGGCTGCTGTTGTGGTTTGCACTTCCTGGTTACTATATTCAGAGCTGTCTTATTTCCCGGGCTCTTTTTGCACTGCACTCCCAGAACAGTTTGCCCAGCTCCTTAGCACACTATATTCAGCAGGTTTAGCACTGGGTCTATCCTTTTTAAATATAGCGGGCTATTGGTTCTGGGCTAAGTTAGCATGCTGGGCAGTGCTAATTTAGCCCCTGGGCAAAGTTTTGAATATCTGGCCCCAGAAGTGAAATGAAAAAAAGAGATGTCATGTGAACAAAAACTATTTAGAAAAATGGCAGGGCAAATCTGGAGTATTTTGTACTCTATATTGCTAGTCACTACTACATACTGTATAATACTACCTGTACTGAATTCATTTTACTGGAACATATTCATCTTGTATAACGTATAAAAATCAAGGGTGCTAATGACTACACCATAATCATAGAAATATAGACTTTGATGGCAGATAAAGACTGCTTGGCCCACCAAGTCTGCTCATTTCCCTACCTGGAAGATAAGCTGCAGATCCTACTTAACCAACAGCCTATTTCTTCCTACCCCCCACAAAAATTGCCTTATGTCTGTCCCATGCATTCTTGAATTCTCCCACAGTTTTAGACCCCACGACCTCCTCAGGAAGGTTGTTCCATGCGTCCACCACCCTGTCTGTGAAAAAATACTTCCTCACATTGCCCCTGAGCCGTCCCCCCTCTATCTTCAAATTATGTCCTCTTGTTCTTGTACATCTCTTTTTCTGAAAGATGTTACCGTCTTGGACTTTGTTGATTCCACTGAGGTACTTAAACATTTCTATCATGCCCCCCCTCTCCCTCCTTTCCTCAAGGGTATACATATTAAGCTCCTTTAGTCTCTCCTCGTATGGCTTCTCTTGCAGACCCTGCACCATTCTAGTTGCCCTCCATTGAACTGCCTCCATCCTGTCTATGTCCTTGCAGAGATGGGGTCTCCAGAACTGGATGCAGTACTCCAGATGGGATCTCACCAACTGTCTGTACAGAGGGCTAACAGTTTCCTGTTTTCTGCTGGTGATGCCTCTCCCCTATACATCCCAGTATCCCCCCAGCCCTCCCTACCACCTTCTCACATTGCTTGCTTTCCTTAAGGTCATCTGACCAAGGTCCCTTTCCATTTTTGTTGTTGTTACTACCTCCTCCCCCCCCACTGTGTAATCTTCCCCAAGGTTTTTATTTCCCAGGTGCATTACTTTGCACTTCTTTGCATTGAATCCAAGCTGCCATACTTCTGACCATTCCTCCAACCTTGCCATGTCCCTTCTCATCCTTTCTACACCTCCTTAAGTATCAACCATGTTGCAGATCTTTGTGTCATCTCAAAGAGGCATACTTTTCCTTCCAGTCTCTCTGCAATGTCACTTGTAAAGACATTAAAAAGGACTGGACCCAGTACTGAACCCAGAGGTACCACACTAGTAACCCCCTCTTTCTTCAGAGTGGACTCCATTTACAATTACCTTCTGTGTCCTGTTGTCCAGCCAATGTTTTACGCAGGCTACCACCCTGGGACCCACTCCAAGGCTGGTTAATTTGACTACTAATCTTTTGTGTGGGACTGTGTCAAATGCCTTGCTAAAGTCTAGGTAGGCCATGTCCACAGCCCCTCCCTGGTCTACTACTTTGGTTACCTAGTCAAAGAAATCAATTAGATTCATCTGACATGACCTTCCTGCTGTGAACCCATGCTGCCTTGGGTCCTGTGCCCCAATGGCCTCTAGGTACTCAACAATTCTTTCCTTCAGAAGTGATTCCATCATTTTCCCTATCACAGAGGTCAAACTGACAAGTCTATAGTTTCCTGCCTCTGGCTTGGTCCCACTTTTGTCAAGGGGAATCACATCAGCCTTCTTCCAGTCCTCAGGTACCACACCATCCTCCCATGATTTGTTAAAAGGGGTAGTCAGTAGTGTCGCTAGTTCTCTGCTCAATTCTATTAGAATTCTGGGGTGAATTCCATCTGGCCCCATTGCTTTGTCCATCTTCAGTTTTAGGAGTTCTTTCAGAAC
The DNA here is from genome assembly GCA_016271365.2 of Neoceratodus forsteri. NCBI lineage: Eukaryota > Metazoa > Chordata > Ceratodontiformes > Ceratodontidae > Neoceratodus > Neoceratodus forsteri. Next base: position 677,550,661 of record CM028135.1, read on the forward strand.
CCTTTCTTCTGTGAAAGGACGGGGATCGACCCCCCTCTCTAGAGTGCTTCTGTTAATTGGATTAGGCACCTCCCCCACTTCCTGTTTTGTGAATACTGAGCAGAAGTATTCATTCAGTATCCCTGCTTTTTCACTGTCAGTCTCTGCCCACCCACCATCCATTCTATTCAGCCTCAATATCCCTCCCTTTGTCTTTCGCGTTCCCTGATGTACCTATAAAGGTTTTATCCCCTTTCTTAACCTGAGTTGGCTATCTTTTCCTCAGTTTGTGCCTTTGCTATTCTGGCTACCCTCCCTGCTTCCTTCTGCCTTAACTAGTACAGTTCTCTGTCCTGCTCCTTCTGTGTTTCCTTATACTTGCTAAATGCTATCTTTTTCTCCCTAACCTTCACTGCCACTTCTTTTGAGAACCATAGTGGCTTTTCTTTCATTTTGATTTGTTTATTTGCTTCACACAAAGGCTTGTTGCCTCTGTGATGGCAGTGTTGATATTTCCCCATTGTTGCTCCACCCCTCCTTCTAGCCTGTTTGCTAGTGCTTTTCTAAGGCACTCTCCCATCTTGCCAACATCAGCCTTCCTGAAGTTCAGAGCCCTCGCTTTTGTATGGCTTGACTCTGTAGCTGAGTTTATCGTGAACCACACTGTTTGGTGGTCACTTGTTCCCAAATGGCTACCCCTTCTAGATCTGAGATCCTCTCACTGCCCCCATTTGAGAGTACGAGGTCTAAGATTGCTCCCTCATGAGTATGTTCCAAACTAGCTGTCTGAGGCATGCCACCTAAAGAGCATCAAGAATGGTCCTTCCTTTGGATGTGGCTGCAGCCAAGGTGCTCCAGTTAACATCTGGCATATTAAGGTCCCCCATCAACAGTATCTCCCCTTTCTCTGCCATCCTAAGTATGCCTTCTATCATATCCTTGTCCATTCCCTCTCCCTGACATGGGGGTCTGTATACAACCTCTGTGCAGATTGTGGTGCCATTTCCAGTCTCTAAGGTGACCCACAGTGCCTTCTCTCCTCCCTGTTTACTCTTTTGTTCAGTTGCTGTTATCCCTTCCCTTACATAGAGAGCTACTCCCCCCTTCTGCCCTCCCTGTATCTCCTGTAGGTTGTGTACCCTGGTATGTTAACATCCCAGTCATAGTTCTTTGTGTACCATGTTTCCGTGACTGCTATGATATCCAGGTATCCCTCTTCTATCAAGGCCACCAGTTCAGGGAGCTTGTTGCCCAGACTATGGGCATTGTTACTCATTACCCTCCATTTCTTGATGGCCTTACCCCTTTTTGCCCCATCCCTGTCCTTACTGCATTTGTCACTTTCTTCATTTACCCCTGCGCTTCTCCCTATTGACATCTCTATGTTGGTGTCTACCTCACTTAGTACTCTGATTTTTTTGGGGGGGCTAGGATTTCCCTGCTCCTTTCCAGTGCCTCCCCCCTTGGCTAGTTTAAATGCTTGCCAATGAAGTATTATCACCTATGATAAGTCTATCACCTAGGGTCATAGTCCCCCTCCTGGACAGATGCAGACCATCACGCCAGTATAGGCCTGCATACCTCCAGGTGGACCCCAATCCCCAATGAAGCCAAATCCCTGAGCTCTGCACCAGTTTTTCAACCACTGATTAAATACCATGGTGTGGAGCACCCTAGCCTCATCCATGCCATAGACAGGCAGCACCTCCAAGAAGGTTACCGTGTGTGCTATTTGTCTAAGGCCCCTCCCCATCTCCACAAACACTTCTTGTACTGCTCTGATCCCTTTCTTAGCTAGGTCATTTGTTCCTAGGTGGACAATGACATCCAGCTCCCTCTACTTTGCAGCTGCTCCTGTGATTCTGAGGATTCGTTCCCTGTCACTCCAAGCTATGGCACCAGGCAGGCACCTTACCTCCCTCTCCCCTTCCTCCCACAGTTCTACCTTCCTAACAATGGAATCCCCCACCAGGAGTTGTTTCCTTCCCCTGTGGGGTCCCATGCCACCCTCCTGTGGGTCTCCTTTGTGGCAGTTCCCAGCATCCTCCTTGGTCTCCACTGTGGGTGCCTCCGTAGAGGAACCACACTTTTCCAGAACAGCACAGATATTGTGGAGAGGTACAACTGGAGGGATACACCTCTGTTCCACCACTCTCACCCTTCTTTAACCCACTGTAGTCCAACCACTCCTCTTTCTTGGCAACCTATGAGGCAATGGCAGTGACCCTGGTGGTCCCTGGGTGGGAGAGGAGGTCCCACAAATCCTGGCCAACTCAGGCTGGAGATGAGCAACCTCCTCCCTCAGCCCAGAGAGGTGCCTGCAGATAGTACAACACTGCATCCTCCAGAACGTCTCCCGGAAGACGGCTGCTCCACAGCCACTGCACTGCACCACTCCCATCATGTCTTTTTCCTGGCCCCCTAACTGTTGTTTGGAATACTTACTCTTTCCTCTGTTTGTTTATTTTTTCTCTCCCTACTTACTTACTGCCTCCGTGCCCTTTTAGCTCCTGATCTTCCTGTTCTGAGACAGGAAGTTCCTATATTTCTCAGTAGTCTCCTTACTTGCTCAGAGTCAGACCTCCAGCAGCTGGGGGGGATGGAGAGCTACTCTTGCCCTTCTAGGATGGTGAGTCTTTGGTGGCTCTGTGATCACTCACTTCCTGCTCCCAAGCAGGAAGTTCCTGTTTTTAGTTAAATCCTGTGCCTATAAAAGTAGAACTGATTTAGGGTGGGGGGGTGGAGGGGAAGGAAGGAGGGCAATATAGTCCCAGTAGAGAAGTTTTAGTTATACCGGTAGCCCCTTCCTCCTGGTGTTCTGTCTACAAAGAATATAGGCAAAAATAATTACATTTGAAAAATAAGCATCAGACGACAATTCATTAAAGTAGCAGTACACATTATATAAAGGTAATTCATTAAACAGCAACTGACACCTTCAGGAGAATTTAAAAAAAAACCATAATATTTAGTCACAGTGCTGCTTGTATTTCATTAGTTCTGTATTCCTCCCACCTATTATTTATTACTGAGGTAATTTGCATGAAAACAGGATCTTTGCTCATGAAGACCTCATCTATTCCTGTAGCTTTTTCCATACCAGAGGTCATAATCCACTGCTTGTGGTATCACAGTTACTCCCTCCCTTGGCAACAGATTGTGATGTCACAACAACGGATTATGACTTGAAGTAGGGAGTAAGCTATAGAGTCAGGAGAACTCTAAGGGAACTCCAAGGGATAAAGATCATGTATTCATGCAAATATTCTCAGTAATACTAACTGGGAAGAAAAATGTATAGAATATATATGGAATGCAAGCAGAATCGTACTTAATTATAGTGGTTTTCAAGATTTTCTTTGAGGTGTCAGTAGTTCTTTAAAAGTGCACTTCTATCGTACACACTCCTGTTTATCCCAGTAGTTTATTTTCTGTTGTCATTTTAATTATATGATTATTATATGGCTCTATATTTCCTAGTTTTTTTTCTTTCACCACCTCCAACATGTCATATCTTTGATTATGGAGGCTAACATTACCACAGTTTCTCTAGCGTCCCATAAGGTCAGGGAGAACAGTTTGTTGCCTGATGACCTTGCTTAAGGCTTGATCCACAAAGGCACCCTAGATACACATAAACCATGCATACTGTATATGGGTTGCTTACCTCTATACCCTCTGATATTAGTGCACATATTGGCATTCACATCCCCTAGGGCCTCAGTAGCCATGCACAGATGGGGGGTCAGGGGGCAAAGCTGTGCTGGACTGTGGGTATCCAATCAGATGCCCATCTCAGTCCTAAAGTGGATCCCCCGTCCCACATGGAGCAGGGGCTGGTGGAATACAGCCATCTTCCAAAGACTGCTGTATCCCTATTGGAAATAGTATCCAGTGTTGAGTGCAATCGAACTGTACAGGTATGACCCCCCAGACTACCTTAGTGGCTCGAAGGGCTAGGGGCAGATAGAGAGGAAGCTCATTCAGCCCCACAGAACATCCTGCAGCCAGGCACAGGGGGTTGCATAAGTTTTACAGCAGCCTTTTGAGCCATCTAGCCTGCACAAATGCACCCCTTCCCTGATGGCCCTCTGCATCAAAATGTTTGTTGTTTGAATCAAGTGCATGCATGCCCCCACCCTTGTGCCCACCTTAATCCACTCATACTTGTAAGTGCACTGGTGGTAAAGGATTGGGAAAAATAGAGCACACACCATGGGGTGTGGACACACAGAGATCACCACATGTGTGGAGTGGGACCTCTGTTCACTATCAGCATGTGAAAGCACTCCTCCAGTGGTGTGCACCCATTAGTATATTGGGCCCTTAATAACTAAAATTGTAATGGGCATTCCTAACAACTGCAGATTCTGAGGAAAACCTAGAGCAATAACATTTAAAAACAACCCCTTGTTATTTATAACTTAATGTTAAAAAAACAATAATGCAGGAATAAAAAAAACCAAAAGGCATCTTTTCAAGAGAGGTGAAAAAGAACAATACAAAATGGAATAAAACGTTATCATCACAAAATATGTGATGTAACATACACAGCTCATTTAAATATTTAAAAAAATTAAAGGAAGGTATCAGTTAAATTAAAAACAACTGCAACTGTTCATTTCTCAAATTATCCATATACTTATTTTTTGAGGAATTCACAGGAGAGCTCACCAGGCAGTTTCTTGACAGCAGACTGCATTCCAGTGGTGGTATCCTACTGTATAGTGTTGTACTACGGTACCAAATGCACAACATTGACTTGTACTGCATATAGTGTACCCCATTATTCCTAGAAACCTCCTGGTGTGTACATCTGTGTAGCAATAAAATTGTTACAGGCTCTTCTAGCTTTAATTGTGATACACAGCCTGTATAATATATTTCTGGAATAAATCATCATGCTTTCTGGTTCTTCTGAATGGCAAACAACATCTTGTGTGTGATTAACTTTTACTACTGAGAATATTTATCTTTGCAGTTTTGTCAGAACCTGCTAGTAATATCAAGTGAGAAACAGGCACATACCCGAATGCAAATACACAACTAATCTAAATGTCAGGCTCACTAAGATTTCATTATAAGAGGGTCATTAAAGAAACAGCAGTTTGCTTGTATTATATGTGTTCCATCAAACTCAGTATCCCAGCACATCACCATAGGTCCAGACTATTTCATTACTTCAGCCTCAGCACCTTATTACTGCTTCAATATCATTTCATTAATTAAAAACCTAGATTTCAATACAGCAGTCTAAGTTAAAAATATAAATACTTCACTGTACAATACTTTTCAACCTCAGTATTTAGTTTTGAGGCTAATTTTGTTTTCAAACTCATTTACATGATGGCAGATTCTATTTTCTGTTCTCTAGGTTAGAGAATTAGTTTTGACTCAGGAGGGACTGATGGGGGTGGCTGATTTTTCCAGTGTCAGTGCTGCCAGTGCAATTGGCTTGGGTGCATTGGTGGCAGACTATAATTGGGCTATATCTGAGGCTCTCTACGCCATTGCACTGGTCTGTATATGATCTAGGTTCTCTCGCCTGAGACCCCCATGGTTTGATGGGGTTCTCTGGACAATGAAGACCATGGGTCAAAGATTGGAGCATTGCCGGAGAAGGACCAAAATCAAGGAGGACAGACTGGCTTTGAGAAGTCACTACAGTGACTATCAAAGGGCAATCAACCATAAGAAGGCAGAATTCCTGTCCAAGGAGATTGCTGCCGGGAAAAATAGACCAGCTCAGCTTTTTCAGACTGTGGACAGGCTTCTCCATCCTGTCTGTCTACAGCCAAAAAAGGGATCTTCAGCAGTACAGTGTGAAGAGTTTGCTCTGTTTTTCTCTGACAGGGTATCCTCTATTTGGGCAGGGATCTTTCCAATGGGACTGGACCAGACCCACAGGGTGGGGTCTGGTTGGAACAGGAGCACTCCCATTGTCTGGGTGGAGTTTTGGACTGTGAAGGTGGTTAAGGTCTCGGAGGTCATTTCAAAGCTGCTGCCCACTTGTGAACTGGATCTGGGCCCAACATGTCTCCTAATGGGATGTGTTAAGGTTATTGGTCCAGTGTTCTCTGGGATAGTTGGGTGTTCGCTTTTGGAGGGGGTCTTCCCCAAAGCTTTGAAGGATGCACTGGTGAAGCCCCTTCTGAAAAGAACATCTCTCGACCCTGACATCCTAGAGAATTATAGACCAATCTCCAACCTCCCATTTTTAGGGAAGGTTGTTGAGAAAATAGTGGCTTGGCAGCTTAAGGAACACCTGGAGGCCTGTGACATCAATGAGCAATTCCAGTCCAGGTTTAAGGTGAGGCACAGCACCGAGACAACACTGGTCTGGGTTCATAATGACCTCCTCATGGCCAGAGATTGAGGGGAATGGTCAATTCTCATTCTCCTTAATATGTCATCTGCATTTGATACTGTGGACTACATCATGTTGCTAGATCACCTTAGAGAGTAGTGTACATGTGCCAGTGTTGTCATCAACTGGTTTGAGTCCTTTCTTTCAGGCAGGTGGCAAAGGGTGGTGATGGGGGAAATTTTCCTCATCCCCCTGCCTCTTACTTGTGGAATCCTTCAAGGCCTGATCCTGTCACCGATACTGTTCTCAGTATACATGCTGCCCCTGGGAAGGATCATCAGACAGTACAGTTTGAGCTTTCACTGTTATGCAGATGATACTCAACTGTACATGTCCTTTGTACCAGGGACAAGCAGTGCTGTCAAAGTGCTGAATAAATGCCTTGCTGAGATCAAGGACTGGATGAACTCTAACTGGCTGAGGCTCAACCCTGGCAAGACAGAGGTACTAGTGATTGAGCCTGGGCATGGATGGAGTGAGGGTACCTCCAGGATGACAACAGGCTTAGACCAGGGGTCAACACCATTGCTGGCATCCTCTAGAGTGTGAAATCTGGGTGTCATTTTTGACAACAGGCTGACATTTGAGGCTTAGGTGGCAGCTGTCATCAAAAACAGCTTTCACCATCTGAGAAACATCGCTCATATTAAGCCCCTAATCCCACCCTAAAACCTGCCATCACTTATGCACGCTTTTGTAACATCAAGACTCGACTACTGTAATGCTTTGTATCTCGGGATCAGTGGGGGGAACCTCTACCAGCTGCAGCTAGTGCAGAATGCAGTGGCCAGACTGCTGACGGGATTACCCAGATTCTGTCACATGACCTCGGTCCTGCGGGGTCTGCACTGGTTGCCAGTCAGGTGGTGGATTCTCTTCAAGGTCAGCTTGCTCACTTATAAGGCCCTATATGAACTGGGCCCTGGCTACCTGTCAGATTTCCTTACTCTAGCCATTCCACCTCACTCCCTCTGTTCCTCCATCCAGGGCCTCCTTGTGGTTCTGAGAACTGGGCTGAAAACCTTGAGTGATTGTTCATTCAGGGTGGCCAGCCCAGTCCTCTGGAACTCACTCCCGAGATCTTTGAGGGAGGTCCCTACAGTGGAGGCTTTCAGGAGGGGCCTGAAGACTCATTTAATTAAGCTAGCATACCCTGAAGATATATTTTAATGCTGCTTGTCTGATTTATTGATTAATTGATCTGTAATTTTATTGTGTATTTTTATGATCTTCGAATTTTATGTATGGTGCCCAGAGCCTCCGAGAATTGGGCACCTAAAAATAAACACTTACTTATTTACTTACTTACTTGTGGTATGGTGCTAGCCCTGATGTCCCCAGTGTTCATTATGTTCAGGGACCTGAGTCAGTTACATGTTAGTTTATCTTAGATGCTAGAAGAGCAATGGTAAAATAATATGGCCAGATTTTCAAAGCTTCAGATGCATGACATGACGTAGGTTTTCTGCCTCAGCTGCATTACTTTAAATGTGCCAAAATGTTTGTGTGAGAATTTCAAACATTTTAATACATCTGCGACACTTGGCTCACTTTATGACAGAAACATGATACATATAACTATTTTTTGATGCGTGCATCATTTTTGATGCAGAACTTGCAGCACTTGTGACATGAAGTTAGACAATGTTTTATGTTGTATAACAGTCATGTAGAAAGTAGCACACTTGTGGCACAATAGTGCCACAATTCTTTGAAAATAGAGCCCTGCATGTTTGGAAGTAGTTAATAATACTGACTAAAACTAAGAGTAGCCATATTTAATAGCACTTTCCTTTATTTAAAATCCAGAAAAAAAACCTGATAAAGCAGTCTCCAAATGGGGAAGAATGGGCATCTTAAAAAATGAGAAAAGAGGCAATGGAATCATAAAATGCATAAGTAACATACATTTCTGCTTTAAACACCCCTTACAAAGACCCCACTACAGTATCAAAGAAAATATAGCCAGAGCCGATAGGGCTGTGAAGAGCTACCAAATGACCAAAGTTGTTTTCTTGTTGCTTCCATATTGTGCTGTTTAGCTACAATCATCAAAAACTGGCATGTTGCTAATTCAGTCAGTGTACATGCTGCTCTGTGTGTGTACGTGTGTGTCACAGTGCCCATAGGAATGAAATAGCTTACAGACTGCAGATGCACTGTCTGTAATCTGACACTGTAGTCTGACTTTCAGAGGTTCAGTATTTTCCAGACAACATATAGCGATATAACACCTAGGTTGCTGAAAGAAATAGAATACATCTATTAAACTGAGTTGGACAGATGATAGAAACAGCAGTTTAAAAAGTGTTTTTTCTGTTAATAGCCTGAGAAGTTCTGAGGCACAATACAGTAGCATCCTTTCTCCCTTCAGATGCCTTTAATATAGAGCAGCAAATCACAAAAATCAGAGGGGGAGTACACTATTTTGCAGCTGTGGAGGAATACTTCCAAATGTCCAAAAAGGGAGTGACATGATCAGCTATTTTAGAGCTACTCTGATCTCAATAGTGCTGTAGGCTCTGCCCACAGCTCTAAAAAGTACTCCACCTGGATAATAACAGTGATTGGACAACTGCTGGGAACACTGTTGCTTTTAACTCCTCCTATCTACTACTAAATTACAATTTTTGATCCTAAAGCCACCAATTCTGTTGCTAAACAGAGTCTAGTCACGATCAAGGCCATCTGTGTAGTCATTAAATGGACTCTTGATGCCTTCAATGTAGCCCAAGCAGCTTTTTATTGAGTTCCCTCCTACTAGGGTCTTGGATTGCAGCCAACAAAACCTTTTCTTCTCTGGATTATAGGGCTGCCGATTATGGGCAATGCAAACCCTTTCCATTTCTAGGAATCAAACCAGATATACTGTATGCTGACCATTAAAAGCATAACATAAACCCTTGAAATACATAAGACATATTCAAAAACTGAAATGTGGAATTATATGAACAATAGCTGATTCCTAACTGTCACTCGCTATACTTTATGTAAGACAGAGAGAGAGAGAGATAATGTCAAGGGAGGAGTGTGTGGCAGTGTATATTAGAGACCACATGAGTCTTGGAAGACAGCTTTCTTGAGGTGGGATTTTGAAGGTGTTAAGTTACACTCACTCCCTGTGTCAGATAAGGGGAGGAAAAGATATAGAAAATGTGTCATCTATAGGTGGCCAAGCCAGGAGGCAGCTCAAGATGAAAAACTGGAAAATGAAATCTGACAGGCAGCATGTCAGGGTAGAATTACTTATGTATGTACTGTATGTGTGTATTCATTTATTCAGTTTTGGTAAACAGGTAGGTCCACTGGATCTGAATGTCCCATTTTCAAAGGCAACCATGAACATAAACCTATACTCATAGGAGACTTCCATCTGTTCATCAGATAATATGTTTGGCATTTTCTCTGCAAAACATTTTTTGGCTGTAACACTCCACCAGTGTTCAAGTTGTTACCCCTTTACCATAATGGTTACATAACAAAGATCACAAATCCAGAATTTGTTTTTCCCTACCATCATATCATACTAAGCAGGGGGAAGTTCATTTTTTCACCAAGCCCCAACATTTTATAACTCATTACATTACATACTCCTGGCTTGCACAAGTTTGTATTCTTTTAAAAATCTGCTTCTTAAGTTTTTATTTACACATGATGGGCCCTATGCATAACTGGAACAGAGTGGCTATACGTGTGTATCTGGGGTGCATAGCCACTCCACACCCTATGCACTCCCCATGTGGGATGCACTGGGGGGCGTGCAGGACCAATGCACCAATCCTCCCAGGTACATGGACCGCACCATGCTGGGGGTGGGTTGTGGGTGTGTCAGCACTACACACCATGCACAAAGGCAAGTACTGCTGCCTGTAGGTGTGTGGAGGGGGTGCAGGCTGCACATGGGGGAACCCTGCCATAAGCCCCCTATACTCCCTGTGCAATCATCAGGACTCTGCCTGGACAGGACATCAGAGCAGATAGCCCACCCACCTGGACTGCTGCCACCTTCCCCGGCACACATTGGTGCAGGGCTCCTACCAGATGCCCTCCCACCCCACACGTCACTGGCCCCCATTGCTTCAGGAGGGATCAAGATGAGGAGTACAGCCCCCCAATGCACCATCAACTGACCCCCTCCCCATCCCTGTGCACCACACCAGTGCCACATTGGAGGGCCAGCAGCTATGCCCTCCTCTCAACACTACAGCTGCCGGCTGTTGGTCATCCATGGGCCCCACTGAGGAAGTGATCAACTGAGTAACCCAGACTGGACATCTAATTGGATGCTTGGCCAGGTCTTTGGCCCTGCCCCTGGCCACCCCGTGGAGTCCTACATGCCAGAGGGGGCAGAGCCATGGACAGGTGGCACACGGTGGTGTATACTGCTGGTGCTCACCTGTCCACAGGTGCGGCCCTTTGTGGGCAGGATACACACCTCTGGCATGTTTGTCCCACCCATACGAGCATGGGGCTCGATGTTTTTATCTGTGACTGTGTTAAATAATCTTAATAAGTGAATCTGATCATTTGCATGACTTGTACTGTGTATTCTGGGTGCCCTTGAAAATGGACAGTTTTGCTCAAGTGCTAACCAGGTGAATCACCTTCAAGATATAGATTGGGACTCTCTGGTGGCAAGGAGAAGCCAGAAGTCCTTACAAAAAACTCAGGACTACCTTCACACCCATTGGGAGCTGGAGGAAACCATGGGAGGAGCAACTTTGGACAGAGGCACAAAAAGGTCAGAGCACTTTATGCTCCCCCATAGCATGGAGGAGAATAGTCTGGTCTCTGAATTTTAGCAAATATATTTGAATGTGTGCATCATATCTCTAAAAGCTCTGACTTTTATTTCATTTTCATTTGGTTTTTTGACCTTTGTGAGAGCTGCTTTATCTGGTGTGGGACTCCTTTCTCTGTTTGTAGTGAAGCAACTTTGGACCTGGTAAAATTCAAAGTGGATATTATCAGGGATATCTTAATTGAGGAACCAATAGGACAGAGATTCCACAACACAAGTGTGCTGGAAAATCTGCAACTGAAATTTAGTGCTGTGTTCTCTGATTTTAGCATAGCTTACATCAGTAAAATGATAGAATTGATATTAGATGAGTTGAATGCCAAACCCATTATGGGGGAGGGAGGGTAAGAAAAAAGTGGGTAGCAATAAAAGGGGAAGTAATGGAAATTGTCCAAGAGTGAATAAATTTGTTAGTGAGGCAATTAAGTAAAATTAACTACTCTGTCTAGACAGTTATGTGAATCACACTATCTAGAACAAAGAATAGAGCTTCTAGGGTATTCAAGGGAGAGCAGAATGGGGCCAAAATAGTATTTTATAAGGCAAGGATAGAGAGAAGAAAGAAAATCATTAGGCGGGGGAAGCAAGCATAGAAAGAAAGACAGAAGAAGTGATGAAGAAGAGTGATAAAATTTTCTTCTGATACTCTTGGGAAAATCAACAAGCAAAGAAAAGTGTACTGCAGAAAGGATGAGAAAGGCTGGAGAAAGAATGTAGGAAGATGAAGGGATGGAAAACATATCAAATGAGTGCTTTAGTTATGTGTTCATGGTGGAGGCTGCAGGATCAATCCCAGATAGCCAGTTAAGATTACCATAAGCCACAAATTAGACAAATTAGAGATAAGAAATGTACCTAAAGAAAAAGTGCTAAAAGCATTACTGGACATGCAATAAACATACATAAGTCCCCAGGGTCAGATGGGTTGTACCTAAGGGTGCTGAGGGAAACAATGTAGCCTTTAGCAGCGTCCCTGGTGACCCTATTCAATGTACACTGGCAACAGATGATGTGGCATTGGACTGGAGGGTGGTGAATGTGGTTCCCCTGCATATGAGTTGGGATAGGGAGAACCCAGGTAATTGCAAGACAGTGAGAATTACCTCTACAGTGAACAAACTAGTAGAGACAATTATATGCATCTTCCCTTGCCAGACTGGGCCCATTCTTTCACTTTTTTTGTCTTTTTACATTAGACTGTCCTCCTCTTACCCACCATTGCTCACTCTACTCTTCCCTTTCTCCCCCCTCTCTTGATGCCAGTCACTTTTTCCATTGTGCCTCCTTTATATAAAATTCTGTCTCGGTTCCCTTTCCTCCTACCTTATCTCATTATCCTCTCCTCTCCTCCTCTTCTTTCCCCTTACCCTCTCTGTAGCAATGTTTCCCATTCCCTTTCTATTCCATCTAGTAAATCTACTATTGATCAAGCTGTCTTCTCAGATTGCTTTCCTAAATTCTGGTCTACACTTCCCCATCAGTCTGCTCTGCCTCTTCTGCTGTCTCCTTTAAGTCTCTTCTTAGTGACTTTTCTACTTCCACATGCAACTGTCCATGAATCTCTTCCCTTTTTACTTCCTCCTCCCTCTCACATTGCCTTGCTATTTGATCCCCTCCTCCCCTGCTACACCTGTCTGAGTAATTTCACCATCTCCTAAAGCTCACTTTTTATTTACTACATGTACCTGTTCTACTGACCTGCCTTACAATGTTACAATGTACATGTTAATGTTCCTTTGATATTCTACATCACTGTATATGTCTTACATTTTGTAATGCTGTTAATATTATATTTTTTTCCTATTCAACTCTCTCCCTTAGCCCTTACACCAGTACGCATCTGGAAACAAGCTGTTGTCAGCTCAGTATGTCCATACTGGTGAAACTTTTTTTTTTCCATATAGGTGTTTATTTCTCCCTGGTGGGCCAGTGGCATGTGTAAGCCATCCATACTGGGCATCTATGGTCATTCAAGGCCATATTTAACCTTGGAAGAACCACCAGAGTCAAGCAGGGGGCATTATCTAGCTGCAACCCCCACATTTTCTGTGTTTTGGACCTTTAATCCCTGGAACCCCAGACAAGGTTGGGCAAGTGCATGGAGGTGTGCATGTATGCTTTGGCCCATCCAAATCCACTCTGCCTACAGCTGGCCTAGTACCTAATTCCCACTCATGCCTGTACCACCATCACGCCTCCACATGGTAGTGGTCTTAGGCCTGGAAAGCTGACTTCCCCGATCCGGGAGAGGAGAGCTTCCTGGTGCCACTCTATCCTCTCTCAGCCCTCCCCCTCAGCCAACCCCTGGCAGCCCATGCTCATTCCCAAACACAGGTTGCCGGCTTGGTGAGAGGTAAGGAACCCAGCAGGTCAGCATCACTGGGCAGCTTATCCTGGTGAAACTTTTGAAATAAATACATACATACACAAATAAATATTATAAGAGCACATAGTTGAATTTTTAGAGAATAACTGGTTTACAGACAGGAATCAACATAGCTTCATAACCCAAGATTTACTGGGTAAATATAATTTGCCACCGAGAGAGCTGTGGCAATATTTACAGCTAAGGCATGCCCTGTCAAAGAAATTTCTAATGAATTATTATGATATAGAGCTAGATTTTACAACTTTGTTGGGGAAATGGTTAAAACTTCAAAAGGGACTTATTAGCTGTTTGTATAACGAATTACAGAAATCTTTTTTGCCTAATTGAGATTCTCATAGGTTGAAATGGGAAACTGATATGAAGATTGTCCTGGATGAAGTGGGGTGGAATCGATGTTGGGCGGTCGCACATGCTTTGACTCCTGATCCTAAACTTCAACTGATACAAGAAAAGATTTAATATTGTTGGCATCGGACTCCAGTGCAGTTGGTTAAACTAGGCCTATTAGTATTGGATTTATTCTGGCGCTGTCATTCAGCCTTTGGTTCCATTTTTCTTATCTCATGGGAGTGTGATTTACTAAAACCATGGTGGGCCAGTATTTTTAACTGTTTGGAAGATGTCCTGAAAATCACCATTCTAAAGTCTCCGTTTTTTTTGGATTTTAGGGGACTCAGACCTTATGGATTGTTCCTCTAAGAAATATAGGAGTTTTTTGTATGCTGCAGCCTCAGAGGCCAAATGACTTTCACTTTTTCACTGGAGGTCCACTACCCTTCCATCCATTCAGAGGTGGAAGCAGGTATTACTTAAAGCAGCTTCTTTCTATCAAGTAGTATTTCAAAGGTGCAATGCCTTACCTAGATTTTCCAGGGCATGGGGTAAATGATTAACTTACTTAGGTATACGGAATGGGGATTTAATTGGGATTGTTTCTGTACAGTAATTTTATGTTATTCTTTTTTGTTTTTTTCTTTTGTTAAGGCAATGAATGATAGGGGAGGGTGGATGGGGCCTGCATCCAACACTCTTAACAATAAGATGACCTATAGTTGTATAATTACTTCAGGTTGTATTTTTTATCTGTTTTGTCTGGACCTGCTGATATTGATGGTTTGTATTTTTCATTTGGATGACTGCTTCAATAAAAATTTTTCTATACAAAAAAAAAATTAGGATCATGAGAGGAAGATATGCCTAATGAACTTTTTTCATTTCAGTGACAGAGGTGTTGGATAGAGACCAGGCAGTTCCCTGGAGTTCAGCAGGGCTTTGATTCGGTGCCACACTGGAGGCTAGTGAAATAGATAGGTGACTTAGGACTAGGGAAAGGGCTAACTACTGTAGGTGGCTTGGGACCTGACTGACAGTACTTTCAGAGTAGTCCTAAATGGAAAGTTCTCTGACTTCAGGGTGTCACTATTGGGATGTCACAGGGGTATGTTCTGAGACCCATACTTTTAAATATGTATATTAGAAACATTAGGGTATTGTTGCTGGAAACAGGAAGCCTATTTGCAGACAACACAAAACTCTGGACAGAATAGATAGTGAGGAAGGAATAAACAGCATGAAAAAGGATGCAGACAGACTGCAGCAGTGGTCCAGAGTTTGGCAATCAAAATTTAATGCTCCCAAATTGTAAAGTGATGCCCATTGCTAACAAAAATCTTCTCAGCCAGAGTATTGCACTAGTGGTATCGAAGTGGAACAGTGGATGGAGGACAAATACCTGGATGTGATAATTAGCACTACTTTGAAGACCTATCCCAATGCAATACAGCACATGGGAAGGCAAGCAAAAACCCTGGGATGTATCAAGCAGGGTTTCACTAGCTGCATGAGGAAGGTAATATTGTCACTGCACAGGTCATGGGATCATCTGCACCTGAGTTTTGTATACAGTTTTGGTGCCCACATCTATGGAAATACAGGGTGATACTAGAGGCTATCCAGTGGAGGAGGGGGCTACAAAAATTATCTAGGGACAGCAGAGTAAATCCTATATGGAAAGAGTAGAAAGGGTCAACATGTTCCCTGGGGCCAGGAGGAAAAGTGTGGCATGACAGAAAAGTACAAAGACATGTAGCAACATTTTAGGGTAGACTGCACAGACTTTTTCAGTTTGAGAAACCAGTACAGCCATCAGTGGGCACAAACGCCAGCTGGAAGGAGGAAATTCAAAAAGGAAATCAGAAAGTAATTTTCATGAAGCATGTGGTAGATAGGTGGAACAGTGTACCCAGCAATGTGGTCATTGCTGTGACTATATTAGGGTTCAAAATGCAATGGGACATTTTTTTGGGGGGGGGGGGTTATAACAAACAATAAGACCATCAATGTTTCTATGTTTCTAAATTCTCAATTAAATCTTTATTTTTTGTATTTCTGTGTACTAAAACATGCTTGTGGGCCACCTGACAATTGTGATGAAGACGTGCTGCAGTCTGGAAAAATTGTACTTCTCAGATGGTCAAAGTCACTGAAATATATACAAGTCATGCACTAATCTGATCATGTCAAGTCTGATGACTTATCGTTGATGCTGACAAAAATGAAAAACTTGTTTTTCTTGCTGAGAGGTAGTGAAGTGTGTGCGTGTGTGTGTGTGTGCGTGCACACATGCACGTGTACACACATGCATGTATGTGTGAGACAGTGCTCTGAGGGTTTGTTGTAAGTGCTACAGTAATAGTAAAATTACTTGTTTTGTGTACTTTTTCATGTTCTAAATCTAAATGTTCAAGTTAAAATGATTGGGCTAAATTCTCAATTGCAAAGTTATAAGAAGAGCAAATTGCCAATGGGATGATATACAAAGCCATTTGAGAGAGGCAGTCAGTGTGCAAAAAGGAATGTGCATAGGGTGCAAAGGAAGTTGTAAATATATCATGGTAATGAATGCAAAGTACTGATAGAAATATTGTAGATCACTGCATTCACAGATCACTGTACTATGTTCACAAAGGTAAATTAATGAAGTCACAAAATGTTTAAAGTGCAGTTTACAATTTGTGTTGCTCTGAGGAAAGGAGGGAGAGGGGGGCCTTTATTATCATCTCATTGTAATCTGTTACCATAATATTGTTTTGTCATTAGCATGTCATTATAACAGAACTCAGACCCCTTTGTGTATAGCAGTTGCCACCCAGAGTCATATGAGGATATTGCATTATACAAAGAAACATATTTTGGTTTGAACATACTGTAACTATTTCATTGTACACAGCAAGAAAAACACCTCAATGAAAAATATCCATTACTGACTTCAGCCATTATTTACAAAGCTAGTATTGTGCCATTTTAGAATATATAGGGAACATTTAGTTCTCTGTAAAAAAAAATGGTCCCTAATAGTTTAGTAATATAGCCATCTGAGAAAGCTTAACAACTGTTTCCAAATCCAAAAGTGAGATTACTAACCTGCCTACATCACACTCTGATAAAAGTAACCTGTCTGTATCACAGCAGTTGGCTTCATTTAGGCTGACCAACCCTAACTCATGTCTCAGCAGCGCTCTGTGGCTCTTGTCAGAGGGAAAAATTCTTAACAAAAATAGCAGCAATGTTGGCAATGTCATAAAATTGGGGCCCTACATATTTTGAAGAACACTGCACAGCCCGAAGTGCATTATTGGGTCAAGCTGTGTATTTCAGGCTTCTGAGGGAGTTTTATAAACCCCTTGAGCTTCACTCTTGAGGTTTACAGACATCCTTATAACCCTTCAATGCAATACTGTATATGACCCAGTAACATACTCTTAACCATGCATTATCATCTATTTAAAATATTTCAAAAGGAATTAGAAATCTACCGATAATGTATCCGAGGATGTCAAGACTACAGTACTGCTAAATAACTTCATTATGAAATATTCTAACTATATTAGCTGCTGTAACTATCAAAGGGGGATTTGTCGCAATTATTTTTATTTACTGTTTATTATTATTACATTGTATTGCAGCTGTCTGGATGAAAGGAGATGAATATGAGTAGCCTTGGTCATTTTATAACAAGCATAGGTACTGATGTAACTAGAGTTATAGGCGGTAACTAATACACACACACACATATGCCTACACTGTGTTTCAGCCTTGGCTTTGTGTACTGTAAGTAGTGCCCCTGTGTGTTTCTTGGGGTCATAACCCTTTAAGTGTTTCTCTTTGTGCATTAAGGGGACTTATTTTATATGTTTATATTCATTGCAAAAAAACATTTAAGCATCAGAGTGAGTCTGTAGCATGGGGTTTCTCGGGCTTTGAACATTCATGCAATATAGTGTTTGCATTGTCCTATCTTAACAATGTCCTTCCAAACACGTAAAACTACAAACATACCCATGCATTGCTAGAGTTCCAGTATTACACTGGCACGCCTAGCTTCACCCCATCCCTATAGCAAGAAGTCCTTTGTCTCCATTGGGTCCCTCTTCCTCAACCCACCCCTGTACCAAGCAGTTCCCTGCTATCCTGTAACTCTCCCTGCCACACCCTGCCCCATGTCCAAGTCTCCCCTGACATCCAGTGGTAACCATCTCCTACATCATGCCTATCATCCAGGTATTCCTGGTGTCTAGTGGTACCCTTCCCATGTTCTGCCCCATGGCAAAGTATCCCTGGCATCAAGTGGTACCCCCCATTCTACACCTTGCTCAATATCCAACTATCCATGCATCCAATTTTATTTCCCTCCCACACCTTGCTCCATTTTCAGTGTCACTGGTGTCCAGTGGTATCCTCTCCCAGACCCTACCCCATAATTAAGTATACCTAGTACCCTGTGGTTCTCTCTCACACCCTACTTCACATTCAAGTATTCCTGGTATTCACTGGTATCCCTCTCACAGTCTGCCTCATGTCCTAGTATCCTTGGCATCCAGTGGTGCCCCTTACACACCTTACCCCATGTCCAGGTATCCATTGCTCCAATGGTAACTCCTTCCCACATCTTGCCCCATGTCCAAGTGTTCCTGTCATTCAATGACTACCCTTTGCTTATCCTGCCACACCCTGATCAGGGCCCCCATTTTGACAGTAGATAATAACAGTTGTGTCAGACAAATGGAATAAATAAAACAGTGTAAAAAGTATTTTACCCTTCCCATACCCACTAGCACCCTTCTCTTCCTATTCCACCATCCCCAACTCACATACAAATAACTCCTTTATTTTTGACCACTATGGCACAGTTCAAGCCCCTACCACATGCCAACTATAATTTAAAAGAAAAGGAGACAGTAAATGGCACAGACCTCTTCTCACCTCCTCAGCCTTTTGCTGTCAATATGAATGATGCCATGATCTGCTGTTTACAGTCACAGTTTAATTCATTGAGATGGTGATCAGTCATGAGATGCGAGAAGGGATGTTCCAGTCAACATCTCCTTTCTTTTAAATTATAGATGGCTTGATGGAGGTGGGTTGGATTAAGGGCCTAGTGAGATGGGGAAAGAGGGTTACATGGATCTGTGGTGAGGATGGGAAAAGAAGGGGGAATGGGTGCTAGTGGTTGGAGGAAGATTTATTTATATTTTTTCCTAATATGTAAATATATCTGACAGTAGAGTTGGACACCTAGTGCCAAAATGGAATGGGTTTTGTTGGCACTGGGGTCAAAATCCTTGTACCGTGCAAAGTTTTTTTTATTACATCTTACCAACATCAAGGCTTGGTATCCTGTTTCAGAATGGTAGGGTGCCTTCAGTGACACTTCTGTTAAGCTTCTGGTAGCTGCAATTGTTTTTATTTTACACCTGGGGGAGGTGGGAGGGAGAGATGAAGCATCATCCTCACTACCAATGGACGGGCTT
Organism: Neoceratodus forsteri; assembly: GCA_016271365.2. Taxonomy (NCBI): domain Eukaryota; kingdom Metazoa; phylum Chordata; order Ceratodontiformes; family Ceratodontidae; genus Neoceratodus; species Neoceratodus forsteri. The sequence continues at coordinate 677,570,007 of CM028135.1, forward strand.
CTGACCACCAATATGAGTGTGGGCAATGGTACCTTTACTTCCACTACATTGCTCTGATAAGGGCAATTCACATATTACTGGTGGTCCTGCACATTTCTGATGCAGTCATGCATGAATTACCCTTATCAGAGCTAATCTGGATATTTTTCATGATGCCACTCCTTAGCAAAAAGAACACTGAACCAAATTTCACCAAAATAGGCATATCAAAAGATCTTGTGTCAAACTATGTACTTTAAAAAATGCTGTGGAACAGCACAGATATAAGCGACTGAAAATTGTAATTTACCATTAATCTGCCTGCCTAATCCTAACTTTAATGGCACTCCCACACCACTATAAGGGGTACAGTATCTAAATCTGTTAAGATTATGAGTGATTTTTGAGTTCCATGGGTGAGAGAACTGTGAAGCAAAGCTGAGCAGTTCATGTAGGTACAAAAATGTAAGAAATAACTCACAATTTGAGACATAGTAACTGTACATACAACTATATTATAAATCACGTGGAAGATCTCTGTTTAGAAAAATAGAACTTGAAATGAATTTTTTTTCAGAATATTAGAAAAACCCTGTGTGGGAAATGGACTATGGCAACTTAACAGAGAGCATCAGAATTTTAGAACTATTGTAGTAGTAAAGTAAAGTAACATTTTATTTATATGAGGTGCCCTTCCAAAGCTCAGGGTGGCTTTACAATATATCATACAATAACATTAACAGTATTATATATAAAATCAGTAAAACAATAAAACAGTAACAGTCAGTCATTAAGTCCTTGAGAATGCCTGGTTAAACAGGTAGTTTTTAAAGAGTAACATGAGCCATTCTTTCATGGTTATAAAAATTCCTGGAATGCTTAGAAATAAACAGTCCTGGCTGACTGAAAATGGTGTCATGATTTATACACTCAATACTAGATCTAAACTTCTAGAATGCAATTTGGGGATTGCAGGGTGTGCTTTGGCTTTTTGAATATCATTTGCTGTTCTTGGACGACAGTTTGAACATATAGTACATGCATATGCATAACCACCTTTGTGACTGCAATAGCACTTCTTCAGATACTTGGTTGTATAATTTTGAAGAGGTGTAAACAAACATTCTGTGTACAGCATTTGTGTCATGCACCTGCACTCACATTGATATAGCAACAAGAACTCTACATTACATTTTGTGACTGTGAATGAAGATAATGCTAGACTGACCTTGTTTGTACATGGCAATGATACTAGCTATAATAGCAGTTTTAGATACATTTATTTAAACTTGCAGTAATATTCAACTATACCTGAAGCTTTATGCTTTCAGATTGCAAAGTAACATAGTAATTTAAGGTCAGATGTGACTCTAGGTCTGTCATGTTCACCCCACCTCATTCTGTATGAGCAAGGATGAAATAAGTGTGCCATACAAACATGTACCAATTTTTTTATTTTGGCTAATATTTTTTCTCCTTTTTCCTGGCCGCCTTCAGTCTGCTCCCCTTGTCCCTGCATCTGATCGGGGATTCCAGCTACTGGCCACCTCTACCCGGTTGGTCCCAAGCACCCATATGCCCCTATGGTTGTACCCTCCACAGCAGGGCTGCAGGGAGCGCCCCAGACTCCCCACAGAACATGGATCCATCCAGGGTGCCCAGCCACTGGGTGAAGCTCGCAGACGGCCATCAAGCTGCTCAACTGGGTGCCCATTTTTCACCTCCCTCAGAACTGAGGATGTGCAATGATGTCACTGGAGGGGGGCATGCACGCATCTGCACGCACTCCCTTCCAGACGTCTGCCCTCAGCTCCACCCCTGAGTGCAATGAGCATGCAGTCTCCTACCTCTGGCAGGAGGCAACCACGTGCTGACTGCTATGGACCCCCCTCCCCGGAGAAGGCGAGCAGTCCTTCAGATGCTCGATCCTTCTCCTCCCCAGCTGACCCACGGCAACCTGTGCTCATTCCCGAACACCAGTCTCTGGCATGAAGCGAGGTGTGGCTGCCAGCACTTCAGCCCTCAGTGTCACCTGGCCGACTGAAACATTTACAAATTTACAGTGACTCAGTATCCATTCTACTACTCAGGGTATCTGCTGGTTCCCTTGGTAGGCAGAAATTTGACAAGACTTAGCTTAAAGGACTGCACTAACCTAATTTCCACTGTCTCTGCCGATAGGCTGTTCCACATGTTTACCATCTACGGGGAGAATAAATGCCTACTGATATTTGGCCCTATGCATTAAGTGTGGGTTGATTATGCACTGTGACTCTGTGGAACATAAGCAACCCTAAGTGCTTGAGCTGCACAGAAGAGATCCTGCAGATCTCAGGTGGCAAGCAAGGAAGGGATGTGCATCTCTTCCACATCTGATCCCCTGGACATTCACTTAGCTACACACACAGATGGTCCAGGGCATGTTAGGGGGTTTGCCCACACTCCACACCATTCACAAAGGTGCAGAGTGCTGAGAAAGGGGGTACAGGATACAACAGGATAGATCCTGCCTTATGTTTTGTACACCCAGCCAATGACACCAGGAGAGGGAATCCCCCCCACCACGATGCCCCAACCCACTGGGCTGACAGGGAGAGCTGAAGCACCCATTTGGGCACTCACTCCTACTTTTACAAAAACGCAAAATCCCACCTTCCCAGATTACCAGCTTGTATGGAGCAGATGATCTCCTTTGGGACCCAGGATGGGTATCCAATTGGGTGCCGACCTGTTTCTTCCGATCTGTTCCCATGCAGCAGTGCACCATGGGGGAGTGGGGCCACAGACAGACACAGCACAGTGACACATGTATGTGCATGCCTGCCACTGCATGCCTGTTCATGGGCATGGAGCTGCATGGTCAAGGTATGCACCTGTCTCACGTGCCCTATGCTGCTTGGTGCATAGTCATCCTGATTCTGCAATTTACCACTCTTAAGCTTCAGGGTTTTTCCCTGCATCCTCCTGCAGAACATTAGCTCAAACAGTTCTAACTGTTTGATCTTGTTGATATCCTTGAGTATGCGAAAGACTGAGACCATGGGTCAGATTTTCAAAGGTTGATGCAGGACCTGCATCAAGCCCTGTATTGAACCCTTGCATCACCACATTTGCACCGAGGCCAAATGCTTCAACTGCAACCAATTTTAAATCTCTGATGCAGATCCAGAATTTGGACCACCTTTACAGCAGCTTGTGGCAAGGTTTAACCACAAGCAGCTGTGGGAGACTCCAGAATTGATGTACGCTAGACCAAAGAAAAGTGGTCTAGTGGGTGGTAATATGATGCACGAGATGAAAAATTCTATTTTTCCACAAGTCCAGCATGCCATATATTTGATACACCCAGGGCTTATGGCAAAATAACAGTCTTTAGAAATCTAGCCCCATATCCCATCCAAAAGTCAGGTAGCTAGAACTGTCTGCCCTGCTGCCACCCAAGATGGCAGAAATAGTTCTTGACTATTTTACCAGGAGGGAAGAACAGCAGGATAGTATGCACAGGTCCATAGAACAACATGATGGCACATTAAGGAGAGTAAATACATGGGTAGAATCCTATCAATTCTTACTTGTATTGGCTATCTAAGCACAGTTTATTTAATTTTTTTTTTTGCACTAGTGCTTAACAACAAAAATCTGGAGAAAAATATTCAATGAAATTTCAGTTATACCTCAGTCTACCTGGATAGAATTATTTGGCATAGAAAGCACATTAACTACTTAATGGTATTATGACAAATGATTGTGTACATTAAAAAAAGAATAATAAAGTAATTCTGTGGTAATTATTGGAAATGTTCATTACAACTATATAGTCATTGTGCCAGTAATTATCATGCCATACACATAAAAGCTTTCTTTGAATACAATTATACTCTGTTCACTATGTACTACTAGAATACGAACAACAATGTGTTTAACACTTTGTTACAAATATCAAATATGTTTTAGGTGGTCAGGCAATGCATGTACAAATACCTTCAGTCATTTAGTGATATTCAGTCCAAAATATGTTTTGCAGCAAATCCCAGAACTCAGTTTCTACTACTTGTAGCACCACTGGCTGGGTCTTAGTTATACCCTGCACAGGGGGAGCAGTCTGCCCAGAATCATTAAATGGCAATAAATAGACTATAACAGAGAACTGATTCAGAGCTCATCAATCCATGAAGACGGTAGGTTTGACATTGAACTAGCCCTGACCCTTTATTGAAGGGTAAAGGATGTTTTCTTTTTTTTCCTTCCTTTTTTGTAGAAGTCGTGATCCAAATAAGAATGCCAGCCAAATAGGGCTGATATTTGTTGTTCCCAACCTAAATAAAAAATTGCCTATTATTTATGGAATGAAGGTAATGATATATTTTACTGGCACATGGAAATGCACTAATGCCACCACCACCCCACCTACACCAAAAACAGCACAAGGTAAAGGACAAGCACCATTCCCATTGTGAGGAGAATGTGTTTGATGTAGAGTGCCATACCGATATTATCAAAATCAGTAGAGCACTTGAAAGAAAACTCACTACTTCTCCAAGTGCATGCATCCTTTTTTATTGCAATAGTGATGCGCATGTGGCTCATGTAATTACTACTAATACCTTGTGATAATCACATGGCTTCCAGTTAGAGTCATGCTGAACGGAGAACTCAACAAGTGGAATTCAGATGTCATGCCCATTCCACTTCCAAAATGATTTTTGTAATTTTCTGAAAAATTCCACAGAATTTTGACTGTTTCTTAATGTAAACTGGAGATTAGTTTCCCATGGTTTATGTAAACCATGACATACTAATCAACAATGTACATAATCTGTGGTTTACATATACAAATGGTGGACCGTGAATCTGTGTCTTATGGAAACCACTAATTTTTAATCTGGTTTACATAATAATCTCCACTTTACTGACAGGGTTCCATCATTCCATGTCTGATGGAAAGCCATGGAATTAGTCAGAATTTTCCAAACGTCTGTGGATTTCCATTATACCAGAATTGGAAAATTATGTACGGCACTACTTCCCGTCAATAAGATAGCTGGTTTACATCATCATTTTTATAGTATCATGGAACATTATGGTAATAAACACATTTTTTTCCCAATCAGATCACTCAACTGAGTGGAATAGTCCTAATTTTTCATATTTAGGGCCCCATATTAATTCAGCCTTTTTAGCACCCAATAATTATTATTTTATTACCTAGCCGTTCTTGAGCCCAGTGGACTCCATTGAGCTAAAGACTACAATGAAGCAGACTCTAGTGACTTCAGCTGAGCATAGTAATTGCCACTCAAAAGTGCTTGCATCATGCACTGAGTATTTTTGTCTTTTTCATAACTCAAACCATTCTTCTGAAAATATTTTAATGGATAAACTTTATTAAACTACATATGGAGTCTTGTAATGTGTTGGGAGTGAGTGGTGATTTCATCAGAGCTCAATAATCAGGCTTTTAAAATTGTGGCTAAAAACCATTTAAGCTACTGTAGCTACTTTACATACAAAATTCCATATTTCATTACAGGAAAAATATTGCAAATGAATTCTGTCAAGATCATCACTGATGGACAGTTCAGCGCTTCACCTGATGGATACAAATTCATCTCCACCAGTCCAGCAACATGGCCAGGTGTCCAAATGGCAGAAACAGGATTCCCCTCTAGACTCACCAGCTGACTTTGTGCCAATGAAATCCCTAACAGAGAAATTGGACCCTTTTTTCTCCAAAATTGCATCTGTCAAGATCACCTTATGTGAGCTCACCTCTGACTTTAAATCAGTAAAACCAGCACTCAAGACATTGACCACAATGGTCTCTGATGTGGAGATGAGAATCAGCCCAGTGGAGGATTGCCACACTAGAGATGCCCAGGAACTAACAAACCTACACAAAAAAGTAACAAGACTAGAGGACAGAATTGAGGACCAGGAGATCAGGTACAGATGTAACAACATGGTTCTGGGGGGAATTTTAGAACATGCAGAAGGCAACAACTTGCCAACATTTGTACAAAAAACCCTCCAGGACATAGGTGGACAAATGGAACACAGCGCATACTATGCCATAGAATGGGTCCACTGCTCCTACCACTCACAGCACCAGCAACAAGAAAGACCATGAGCCATTATACTCTATTGCCTCAGTTTACAGGAAAAGGCACACATTCTAGCCCAGGCATGGAACAAAGGTCCCTTATCAAGGAATGGCCAAAGATTTCATATCTTCAGTGACATTACCCCTGCTGTCTGGGATAAGCAACAAGCGTACCAGGATCCAAAGAAAGTCTTCCGTCAGGATAGCATACCTTTCTGAATGCTGCATCCAGCATGACATATTGTAACCACCACTACTGGCCCACAAGAGTTGCCCAAAGCAGAGGTGGCCCACTGAGATATCTTCCTAAGATGCTGCAGCATGTCTTCCAGTCATTGCCAACCAAAATAAGCGGCATAACATTCAGAAGCTAAAGACTGAGAGGAACTGGGTGAGTACAACCTGCAATCCAAGTACCACAAGGATGCATGAACAGTGCTCATTTTAAATAGTATGTGGAGACTTTATCCCCCTTCCCCAATCCACCCTAGTCAGACTTGAATAGCAAGTGGAAAGGCTGGGCTACAAGAAAACACAGACTTCACTTTTTAGGCACATTTGCATGACTTAGTGACTGGGGTCTGATAAAGTATACTAGCACAAATATGGAAATAGGATAATGGTTTATTGTTTCTTCTCCCAGCTCGCCTTCCTTCTCCTGCCACAAGCAGTCTTGCTCATCAGTCTGCCCTGCCAGGCTTGGATTACAGCCATCTGTGTTATTAATTGTCACCTTGGCATTCACTCCCACCTGTGGTGAACAGGAACATCTCTCAGCTAAGGACATTTTTTTCCACTGTTTCACTGCCAACAGGCTCCTATTTCACTCAGCCAGCATAGCAATACAGGCATTACAATGAAACCTGATGTGCCCGTTCATGCCTCTGATCAGATTCCTCCCACAGAACCCCCCCCCGGATAAATGTAAGCAGGTCAGCAAGTGACTCAAAAGCAAACCTTGCTGGACTCAAATGAGCCTTCGGCTACTCCTCGGACCCTCCCTACAAGTGAGTATACCTCTTACTGAAAGCCAACTCTTACAGGATCACAGACCCTCTCCCCACAGATTGCATCACCACCCATGGCATATGACTCTGTCACAGCCAAGCCAAGCAAGGACAGAAGTATTATGTTAAGCTTAACTGCAATGAACAAACCAACAAATGCCTGTCGACTGTGAACCTGGGGGTCCTTCACAGACGGACACAATCTAATCCAGCCCATGGTCTGCTTACAGTAATAGCACAACTTCTCTTATTTAGAGGAAAGAGAGGATCAGGGGGATGGGGGAAATCACTGAAAACCAGGGCCGCTTCACTATGAGAAAGGAAGATCAGGAAGGGGGAACCACTGTACCACTAGGACATACTTTAGTATCAGAAAGAGAGATCAATGGGTGGGGGGGACCACTGGGCCAACATGGCATACTTCCATATTGGAAAGAGAGATTGAGGTGGGTGGCCACTAGACCACCAGGGTGTGTGCCATACAGTGAAAGGGAGATCAAAAGTAGATGGCTGCTGTACAGCCACACTGCCATGAGGGTGGTGGGGCCACAGCTTAGCGTCCAGTTAAGAGGTGGTTTTCAGTGGTGGTAAACAGTCCTGTTAGGGGGGTCTGATTACTGTTCCTGCAAACCTTTGAATATCCTCCTATGCTGGTATACATTAGTGGACCACCTCATTTGCTTAGGTATAGTGGTATTTAGCACCATGGTACTGACAGGGTTATGAAGCACTTTGGTGTCTTTGAATATATCCCCCCACACCAGAGCACTAGCACAAACCCAGGTTAGCACCAGCACTAACCACATTCACACTTGTGCTAAACTTTGAAGATCCAGCCCTTGATCTTTTACTGATGTCATGGCAAATTGCTAGTTATAAAAATTATATTTGTTTTTGGGGGGTATAGAATATGGTTATTTGGGTGGCATGTGATACTAAGACACTGTGTTTGTTTACATCTCCAAATAATGATATTTATCTGAATGAACTAACAAGTCAAGGCATGAGGACAACTGAGTTTTTTTAAATGTTACTCTCCCTTCAGCAAGAAGAGTTGCCTCACAGATTTTAGCCTAAGCTGTCTGCAGACTGATACAGGGGTCAAGGGTGAATCTCCTAACCAAGGAAAATATGAGATCTTCATTGCAACCAGTTGAAGGGCTGATAAGGTTCTGTTACAGCAAGGCACCAATTGCCTGGAAAAGAAAGAGACTTAATGGGCCCAATTCCAAAAGCATCTAGACCGATGCAAGGTACTTGCATCAAATGACAATGATGCAATTTGCACCTTGTGTCAGAAAATGCAGCAATCCCAATTCCAAAATGCTGACTGCATCGGAATGGGAAGCTGTTGTAGCAAACTGGCACTGTGCCACCCTTGCTACCTAGATCAGCGTACACCAGGTCACAAAGGGGCTTGCACCTTGGCAGGGCTGCAACATCCTCTTTCTTGGGATTCCACAAGCCTCACCGTGGTCATTGCAAGGGGCCCATATTAGACCAGCCTGGAGGTGGTCTACACCCATTGCGTCATTGCCCCACAAGATGTGGAACTGGTGGGGGTCTCTATATGTGGGATCTGGTTGTTTACAGGACAGGGGAGTGCTATGGGGTGCTGGTGAGCAGGTGGGCATGCTATGGGGGTAACTGTGCACCTGGCCAGGGTGCTATTGTGATCATATGCAATCACCATAATAGTTATACAAATGCCCCTCCACCAGGTGCCTGATCATTCCTGGCATGCACACCTGTTCTCCAACATCCTCTATGGCATCTCCTATACCCCTTCTACCCCTGTACCCCTCCTGCCATTATTTTTGTTGTTGCACCAGACGAGGGAGCTGGATCTCTGTGGCATGTCCTGCAAATGCACCTATTGTTTGGAGCTAGCCTGCAAATGTGGTGACTCTCAGGTTTTTGGTGCAGGGACCTCTGATTATACAGAATTCAGCACAGGGTCCCTGATGCACATGGAGTGTGCTGCAGACCTAGATCACCACAACTTTCAGCGATCTAAGGATTCTTTTGGAATCTGGCCCAATGTCTTTAATATTGGACACATAGATCTTTCCTTATTTCTATGGGACTGAAAATACTGCAGGAATAAACATAGTAAAATCTAAAAACAGATGTTTTTATCTGATGAAATCCCAAGGCTCTTCAGAAATCCCATTCTGAAACAGAAATTATTTGCAAAAAATGTCTTGTGTTAACAGTTTAAGAGTTTAAATACTCCTGTTGGGACTCTTTGGACTCTTTTGAATGCTCACATCATGCAACATTCACATATATGACATTTGTGTATCTACGTGGTTGCAGAAACAAGTTGGTTGTTTTAATATTCTACTATGATTTAAAAAATCTGCCGACAGCTAAATTATGAGTTGCTACACCAGGAGGATTTCAGACAAATGAAAGTTTTACTCAGAGGAGATTTAATCTACTTTATAAAGGTTTATTTGAAGTAAAACTGCTTCATTTTGAAGCACAAGAAGTGAGACTCAAACAGATATAACTTCTGTGAAGATATTTGCTTGGAAACTACATCTATGGACTATCTTATGAACTATGAACTTTAGAGACTTGAAACTCACATCAAATGGTGCAGAATGATGTGCTAAATTAAAGGTGTGCGTATTAATATAGGTAGCTGGTTGTCTTCAGATACCAGAGTGAGAAAAAACCTTAGATTTTTAATTTCTTTTCAGTTGAGCACTATGCCAGAGAGAAGTGCAAAGGAGAAGGAATTTGCTGTGCCCTCCTCATTTGCAAGATCCAGTCAGAGTTGATAAATCAGAATATGTGATGTCATAATGTGTCTGACTTATAAAAAACAGACATTTTCGAAATCTGGTCAGACCTTCTTCAAACCAGATGCTGTGTGAGTCCACTTAAGTTGAAATTGTCATCTTCCAGCTCATCAGCTTTCCCACCAAGAGCCCAAGCCTGTAGGCCAGATACCAGAGGTTTGACTATACCAGAGGTTTAAGGTGCCAGAGTGTGAAGAAGAAGCTGCCACAGTGAAGAGCCAGAACCAGAGTGACACCAACAGCAAGGAAGAGTCTCCATTATTTTTACATCATAAAAAAAAATCCACATTGTGCATAAACTACAATTGTCTTAGTATCACTTTAATATGTTCATATAAATTTAGTGTAGCTTAGGAAAGGGGTTGTTACATAAGGGAAATATTTTAATCTATATTAAATATGGGTATGCAAATAAATATTTAAACATTCTATATGCAAGAATAATGCTGCTATTTTCAAAAGTCTACCAAGACTGCATATTGTGTTTGTTTACTTTTCTTTGCTGTTTTGAAAGTGTTATTATTTTATATTTATCCTGCCTTGTACAGTGTTTACAAGATTTGATATATCTGTGCAATATTTTTATTAGCTTCACTGGTTTATATTGCACAGGAAAAATAAAATCTATTTTTAATCACTCTAAGGTTGTCACATGCTATGTTCATTAATAAATTATAAGAACCTTGTATATGCAGTAGGTTGTGAAGGAAAAAATGAACCATTTTCCAATGTTTTGCATGGTCTATAAAGCTAAAGTTTGAAGTAACTGATATCCCAGCCTATTGTGCTGACAGACAATTAGCACTCAGAAGTGGGCAGAAGATTTGTATGGACTATGATCCACTGCTGTCTGTACTCTCCTGGTATGAGTCCTAATATGACTGTAATGTTATATGACTAGTATATAGAATAATATAAGGGGGATGTATAATGGGACTTTATCACATGCCTGAGGTGTGGGATGAAATATAAAGACTAGGACCCAGATATTCAAAAGGCTTGCTCATGGCGCAACAGTGTTGCGCCATGTGTAACCCACTGATGTGCCCTGGCACAATATTCAAATGGGGATTCTGCCTGGCACAAATCCTGATGTGCCAGAGCACATCAGTAATGTATGCGGCGCAGGTAGGGGGGCGTGCCCATGCATACTCCGCACATCCTGATATTCAGCCCGGGATGTGCTGAGTCCATGCATGCACAACCCCTACTTGCGCCGCACACAGGTGAGCCAAAAAGGAACAACAGCTGGCCACCCACCCACAGGTGAGCTGCTGTATTGCAGGGTGCAACACGGCAGCTGCCACCTGTGGGTGGCCACCCGAGCTCCAGCTGCACCTCCGTGGTGGTGCCCCCCCATGCCTGATCATGGGCATCTGTTTAAAATAATTATGTCCTATCTCCCTGGTGGTCCAGTGGACCGCTGTCAGCCTGATCGCTGGCTTAAGTATATAATGTATCACATCCAATATCCCTGGTCGTCCAGTGGACTGCTGTCAGCCTGATTGTGTGCATTTGTAAAAATAAAATGAAGTCCTATATCCCTGGTGGTCCAGTGGACCACAGCCTGATCATGGGCATTTGTAAAAATAAAATGAAGTCCTATATCCCTGGTGGTCCAGTGGACCGCTTGCAGCCCAATCACGGGCATTTGTAATAATGAACTGAAATCCAATAGCCCTGGTGGTCCAGTGGACTGTTCACAGCCCTATCGTGGGCATTCATATTAAAAATAATGAAGTCCAATAGCCCTGATGGTCCAGCGGTACCCCCTTCCCCACCAGCCCACTGGGCCCCACCGCCCTGCTCCCCCAGTCAGCAGTAGGTGGCAGCACTCAACTGCCACCCACCACCCACGACTGACATTGTAGAGTGAGGGCTGTGCCCATTGGTCACAGCATGAGCCAATGGGCATACAGCCCCATACCGTAAATATACAGTCCAGATATGTGAATGGATCCATTCACATATCTGGAATGTGTGGTAGGGTACAGGCTGCATGCCAATTGGCTCACGCTGTAGGACCAATGGGCATACAGCCCTACCTATGGTGTCAGTTGGCAGGCAGTGGGGTGGCAGGTGGGTGGGGTGCTGCTGCCCACCGCTGACTGGGGAGTGGGGAGGTGGGCCCTGTGGGTGGTGGGAGTGGGGTACTGCTGGACCACCAGGGCTATTGGACTTCATTATTTTTAATATGAATACCCTCAATCGGGCTGAGAGTGGTCCACTGGACCACCAGGGCTATTGGACTTCAGTTCATTATTACAAATGCCCACGACTGGGCTGTGAGCAGTCCACTGGACCACCAGGGATATAGGACTTAATTTTATTTTTACAAATGCCCACGATCGGGCTGACAGCGGTCCACTGGACCACCAGGGATATTGGACTTTATTTGTTTATACCTAAGCCTGCGATTGGGCTGACAGCAGTCCACTGGACCACCAGGGATATAGGATGCAATTTATATTTACTTAAGCCCGCGATCAGGCTGTGGGGCACATTGCCACACTGTGCAGGGGGCGTTGGTCCCTGACGGCTGCTGCCTGGCAGGGCACCAGGTGCAAGTTGCTAGGGATCAGCGCACCTGCATGCAAATGGGGCCATAATGACATGCAAATGGGCCCATTTGCACCTTGCATACATTATGGCCCCATTTGCATGTGCACTTTTGAATATCGCAGTTGTTGCACGTAGCGCAATGGAACTTGTGCTAGCACATCCCCCTGCTCCACTCTGGCCACTTGCACTGGCACAGTGCCACTGCACCATGTGCACTGCGGGTGGTCTGGGTGCAATATTCAATGATGCTGTGCCATGGTGCAGCTCCATTGAATATCGCCCAGTCAACGTCCCTGCACAGCCAAGTTGTGCTGCACCCAGGCTTGCACCACAGCCTGGCGCAGTCTGAATATCCAGGCCCAAGAGTAAAGCTTGAGCATTTTATAAAGTCAACCCAAACCAAGAGTGTGAAAAAGTCAAGTTGAACACCAAACTGCATGTTTTAATTTTTTTATAATTGCTGGTGGAGCAATTTTTACAATTGAGAGATTGTGCTTTACAAATTAAAGCTTGAAACGTGAAGTCAAAAACTATTTTATTACTTAAATATTGGATTAATGTGAAACAGTTAATATTTCAGCAAGAACTGACAAGATGGACCTGATAAAATTCCATTGAGACTTAACAAAATCATGAGGATAATGAAGTTTTCAAGATATGAAACAATGAAATCTATTTAAAATATTTCACAACCATAACAGTTCTAACAGTTCCAACAAGGCAGAATCATGTTTCAGCATACTTTAGGGCAAATTTCCTCTATACTTGTCTAAGCAACAAGTAGATTTCTGTCTGAAATTTTGGCATTTTCATGAATTATTCATTTAATTAGCCTCTTATGCATGGGATTTTCTCCTGAGTGAGTTTTAGTCTGCTGCTTATTGTACTCAATGTACCTGTTACCTGGACTGCCTGTACCTTTAACAAGCTCTCCCTAGGTGAGACTGTACAGTATTTTATGTTGGGGTACAGTATTTTCTGTTGAAGTCTTGGAACAATGTGTAGTTCTGTGTGGAAAATTATGAAATTCAGTAGTCCCATAGGAGTTTACTAATAACTATGTACCAAAACTATGCAAAAAATTAATATTGTCTTCAGATAGGCTGTGATTATGCAGGATGGCTGTCTTGCCCTGACTTTTTGAGATGCTTTTGCTTAGCTGATTAAGTATTTTTGTCTCAATAAAGTCACTTTGTAGACCTCAAAAATGGAATGGGGATATTTAGATTTTGCTAGGCGCTGGTCTATACTTGTGATTATGCCTCTAACAGTTCCTGGCTCATATTAAGAAACATAATTTCTTTTTAAACAGAATATAAAATTAACAAGAATCTTTTCAAGCTCGGGCATTGAGAAATACAAAAAGTCAGTATTTGTCAATTTATGATAAATAGGTTGTGAATAGTTTATGGTCATTTTCTGTTTTTCATAATGCACTTTTATGTTCCTGTAGCTCCATGGATGTTTTTCTTTCCATCTCATTTACTGGATCATAACAAAATTATATTTTTCTATAAGTTAGTGGCATGCTAACATAGGCAATGAGTGACAATTTAGAAAGTAAATGTAAATATTCCTGTTAAGCTCACAGTTTTGAAGGTGGGTCTCAATTTATTTGAAGGTCTTGTAATCTGATGTAAACTTCTTTACATTTCTCTGTGGCAAAATCAACTTTTGTGTTGCAACAATGAACTGAATCTTCTGTGAGGTAAAACCACATGCTGAATATGAGTTTCACTTGTGCATTGTTGTTCTTAGACTCATATAATGTAGTATACAGTAGTTTGTGCCGGTTGTTACAAATGGAAAACCAAGTGAAACAGGAAACTGTATATGTGGTTCTCCATGTGTCTGGGTAAAGCAATATAACTGCAGCACTAAGAATATGTGCCACCACAGCAAAAGAAGAAAAGTTAAACATTTAGGGTAGTTTGAATCAAGAAGGCTTTCAATCATATGCACATTAATACTTTGAAAATGGAGTTTTCTATACATATTTAACATGTATACATGTGGTTTTAAAACTGTAATTTTGCTGAACGAGTATTGTCATATGACTATAATACAACAGCAGAACAAGTGTAGAGATTTTGGTGACGCATTCACTAGAGGGAAAGGTTATCCTGTTTAAGCAATATACAGGAATCAGCTGAGACTGCAAGGTTATTTAGTATTCTTCTGATTAAATTAACCTTTCTGAAGGTATGAGTGGTCACAAGGGAGAAACAAATGATTCCATTTTCTGCTTATATGACCATAATTATAGTCCTTTGTTGAAGAAACTAATGTAAAGTGACTCAATGTAAAGTAATTCCTATACCGGAAACAGATTATTTTATCATGTACAATATACAGTATGTGTGTCACTTTTCTCTAGCTTCTCTAATACATCTACTGTAGATTTGTAGTGCTTTTGGTTTGTTAATGGGCAAGAAAATAGGTGGTTTTAGACATTTTAACTAAAGCAGCTAAACTAAGCCTTGATTAACACATAAAATACAACTGTTGTCACTCAGTTTTGACACACAGAGATTCAAAGATTCATTTGTCATTAACGATACTTGTCTCCAAGCAGTATAGTGATTCAGTCAGCTAGATTATTATATGCTATAGCATGAAGTAGGGGAGACTGAAGTTCAACTTCCAGGTCCTTCGACCATATTGAAAATAACCACAGAGGTAGTAAATTACAAGTTATCTGTATGACAAGGGGAAGAGAACTACTTGAAAAATGCTATTTAGAGTAGATCCCCCAGAGGTGTGACAAAATCACAACTGCTTATTCAGAGATGGCTGATGCCTTGAGGAATGTCACACTGCAGTGGGTGCCTAACTTGGCACATCACCACAAATGCCACTTTTAACTGAATTAGTTTTTATGTACACGTATAGTAAAATAGTATTGATACAGTTTTAAAGTACAACAGTGGAGTTTGAAAGCTTATCAGTTCAGTTGAAAAGTATACTACAAGGCCCAAGCAATGTGAATCCATTGACTCAGGGATGACTTGCCAATTGTGTGTGGTGATCTAGTGGGGATTTGAAATACAGAATTTAATAATTACACTTCATTTGGGTGGGGAAAGGGGGCTTTGAATTCTTGTGGGGTTTGTCACTGCCCTCTGTACTGCTTTTCTTCAGTGGTGGTGAGGGACTACCTGAGGTAGTACATGTTGCTATATCACTGCCCAAGTATACCCCCTTGCCATACTCTCTGCAGTGCTTGAAACTTCAATTATTCTCAAAGGAGCTATACAATAAAATCATATTTATATCAAGTGAATTTGGTGGGCCACAAGGATGACAGCCTTGGAACTTCTTTCCAGCTTCAAAGGCAGTAGATTTCAATATGTAGGACCTTTGGTTGGGTTGTTCCTTTGAAACTATACCTCCATTACTGGGGTAACAGACTCACACAAAAGGGATTGTCCATCTTCAGGGTCCTCACTGTAGATCCTGTTGCTAGCATGCTTGTGCATCCTCTTAACTGAGGAACAGTTAGGCTGGTTATCCATATTAGTTTTCAGGTGTTACTATTTTAACTTTTGCCTTTCATCTTTGGAAATTGTTATATTATTTTGTATCTTGTTGCTACTGGAATTTGGAATAGAGCACAAATGTGCAGATTCAAAGGTGGTAAACTCCATGCTACATGCTGAGACGTGCAGTACAGCATGCCGATTGTAGGCCTGTCACTGAAGAGAGTAAGGGATGCCGGTGCAATGTATGGTTAGGATGATATGTAGTATGGGCAATAGTACCTACAAGATATGGGTCACTTAAACATTGTTTTGTATAATATTAAAGGCATAACATTGCAAAAAGAGCAAACATTCTCAAGGAACTTGCCAAAAGTTAATTGTGAGGTTGCTTTGCTAAAGGAAACCCACCTCTTGGACTCAGACTATGACATGCTGTATTACCGATGCATGGGTGGATACAATAATACCTGCATCACACCCTAAAAGCAAAAAGATGGGTGTAGCCATATCATTAAAAATGAGGTTACCAGGGCATCAGCTAGTTCTTACATTGACCAAGAGGCAAGAATTGTGATAGTGTTACTAGAACTAGGGGGAGACCCTGCACATGCAGTAGCTAATGTGTACAAACCAACACCACCAACTTCTCCTTTCTTCAGAACAGTGTTTAATAAATTAGTGGATCCCCCATTGGCCATGTAGTGGCTGAAGAAGACTACAGTGTGATGGATGATAAAAGCATGGACAAGACTGTGAAGAATCTAGGTCCCCAGTCACAAGCAGCCCAAAGGAAACCGTTGAACTGAGAGTGGCATGGTAGATATCTGGAGAGCGGTAACCCCCACTGGGAAACACTAAACATTTTACTCACCATCCAATAACAGTTACTCCAGCCTGGGCTGCATTTACACAACCAGGAGCCATCAGTAGTGGAGGAATGTAACAAAAAGTGAGGGGGAAGAACAGCATAGAACACCACAGCATGGGGCACTGTTCAATGCATTTTCTGACCCTTCAGTTACAAAAGTGTGCTGTCCCCTGACCCCCTGGCTCCGCTGCCTATGGGAGTCATATGCATACCATTGTGCAGTGTGAAACTGGTACAATGACATTATCACATCATGTTCCATGGTCCAATTCACCTAACCCTGGATGTGGGTCCCTCAGGCACAAAATCAGTCTGGCCTCTAAACACCTATTTGCTAAATGATGAAGGTTTCATGGCTAAGATTAAAGTAGAAATTAAAGTGTACTTGGAACTTGAAATGAGGTCAGATACTAACGTATCTAAAGGATGGCCAGAACAAGATGCTGTGTGGCCATTTAATTTGCTATCCTTATTACAAACTCAAGCAACAGTCCACTATCCAGGACCAATTCAAAAAAAATGGTAGAATCTCAGATGGAGCTTAAAGTTAACAGGGAAGACTGGCTAAACACAAATTAAGGAAATATGGGATGTGCTGAAAGAACTGCTGACTAGAAAAGTGGAGTCCCAAATTAAATTTTTTATCAACAATTTGGAATGATAATAGGACAAGTTAGCTCTTTGCCTACAGATTATGGAAACAGACTTTGGACAGGTATGTTCCACAGATTCAGAAACCAACAAATAATTGAGTATTGGGCAATGATAACTGTTATCCATAAACCACGGAATGAAAATGCAACCTGTGGCACATTGAGTCTGATTTCCCTGCTAAATCAAGATGCAAAGACATTTGATAACATTTTATTGATTAGACTACAAGTTACAATAGCTTATCAAACATATCCAGACTAAGCTGGGTGTATCCTGGGTCAGCATATACATGATAGCATATGGAGGTTGTTAAATGAAATATCAGGGACCAGAGACACAGAAGAACAGAATACGACAATCACAATAAATGCTGAAAAGGTGTTTGCTTGCCTAGGTTGGGGATTTCTTCAAGCAGTGCTAGGAAAATTTGAGTTGGGAGATAAATTCAGTGATTGGATTAAGGACCTTTACACAAACCCTTTGGCAAAGGTGAGAGTTAATGATACCCTAGCAGAAAATGTTTAAATTCATTGGGGCACATGGCAGGGCTGATCACACTCACCATTGCTTTATGCATTGAGCATTGAACTGCAGGCAGCACTGGTAAGAACTAGAATGGATATCTGGGGCATAGTGATAATAGGGGAAGAAGTAAAGCTATCACTGTCTGCTGACCATATGGTCCTTTTTTAAAGGAGCCCATAACTACACCTCAAAAACTCATCTTGCTTCTTAAAGTGTATTATCAGGTATCAGGGTTCAAAATCAATAAATAGAAATCTGGGTGTTAGTTAGTGTTACCCTATCGCAGGCTCTTAAACAAACATTTCATTTTAAATGGATGTCAAAAGAGTTTAGTGCCTAGGGGTGCAAATCACAATGGAGATTAATAAACTATACTCTCTAAACTATGGCTTTGCAGGATCTTAAACAAACATGCCCTTTCAAATGGACACCAAAAGGTTTTAGTGCCTAGGGGTGTAAATCAAAATGAATATTAAGACATTATACTCCACAAACTATGACTAACTAATACTGGAAGTCCACAAGGATCAGAATAGGTGGAAGGACCTTCTGCTGTCTATCAGAGGGTGGGTTGAAGTTCTGTGGATCAGCATTCTACCTAGGTTTCTATACATTTTCTTGACTCTGGCCATAGTAATCCCAAACAGCTCCAGAAACAAATTATAAAAAAATGTTTTTGGCCTTTGACAGAAGAGACACCTGAGACTGAGATGGAACATATTAACATTAGAAGGGGGAAAAGGGATCTCAGTTACCCTGATTTTGAGAAGTACTTTTTTAGCCTAGCAAGGGCAGTGTATGGTGATGCATGCAAAAAAAAACAGACTCCTCCACTAAAGTGCTCCTGGAATCTGGGGTCCAACAATGGTAAAATTAGAGATATCTGCCACTTATCCACCTCCCACAAATTCCCAGCTATACTCTGCCCCTACGGTCATCCCTGGGGCCATCCCACACATCCCAGTCCTGACCATGACCCAATCAGGCATGTCCTATGGCCTTCAGTGTCCACCACCCCAGCCCACCTTGCTCCTGCCAGACATCCTCCTGTGGCCACTGGCAGCCACTACAGCATGCAGCCTGCATACCCCAGAATCAGTCACCATGTCCCAGAGCTGTCCTGCAGCTTCTGACAATGCCCTCCTGTGCACCTTCTGTGTGGCGCATTGGGGGGATGTATTCTGACCTGCAGGATTTTGGCATGGGGACCCCACCTGTACTAAAATTAGGTGCAGGGTCCTTGGCTCACCAGTGATCAAGGCAAGCTTCTGTTTGCTGTAGCTTGCTTTGATCTCTGAGGCCCTTTAAAAATTGAGCCCTCTGTGCACAACTTCATGGTGCGGGGGAAAAAATCCCTGCATATGCAAAAATGCTATTTCCAGAATTTTATGTGCATGGGTAGCATTTTCCCTTTTCCCTCAGCTGTGCCAAAAAAGCTACACCTGGTAATACCAGGCACCAGATGTTCAAACAAAAAAGGGAATCTAGCACAGATGCTGCAAAACATGTGCAGAGGGTGAGATAAGTTGTGGTACAAATGTACAATGTTACTAAGGATCTTTTACGTTTGGCTGAGAAACAGGGAAAGTTGTAGAGATGAGGAAAGTGCCACAGCTGTACTTTGTGTAGTTTTCACAGAAAGTAATACAATTTCAAGGAGTTTGACCTTTATAAAGGCAAAACTATGCAAACTTGACCATTGGTGAAGTTCCAGCTCTACTTCACTGGTGATGTCTACTACAGGAAGTATAGCATCATCACCTGCAAAAAAAATGTAGAAAAGTAACCATCTACACAGCCCACATAGCATGCATGCCCTCCTCCCCATAATCCCAGTGATAAATGAAACCTCTTCCCCAACCCACTGTGTACTCACATTCTTCTCCTTACTCCCCCCAGTCTCAACTGTAGAACTATAACTCTGACTCCTTGCCCAAACATCCACATCCCATCCACTTCCAGCTCTAGCAGTAAATAAATATCTCCCTTCCCCCATCCTAGTGAGACCTTGCATCCCCCATCACCCTCCCCAGTTCCATTAGCAAACAGAATTGCTATTCCCCTCACACAACTCAGCATCCAACTCCTGCCTGCCTCCTTGGGTACACTACCTAGCTACTGAAAAAACAGAAAAAGCCAGTAATGAAAATGAGACATGGGACAACCCTCCTCACACCACCTCAAAGAGCCACAATCTGAATGAGTGAGAAGAAAAGTAGGCAAGATATTGAGAAAAAAAACTATCTGAAATACGGAATAGAAACCATTGTCTTTCCTCCACAGTAAAAGTTAAATGCCACAAGCAGGTTCTTTTTATAGCTGTTCAGAACTACTGAAAGAGTACAGAATAACTGAAAGTTTAATTTATAATGCCATAGAAAAGTGAACAACTGATTATGTGACCAAAAGTTGGAAATAATGGGTTTCATAATATGTGTGCAAATTGTCTATAAGTGAAAGAATTTTAAATGGGATACTATTATTGAAATAAAAGCTTTCATGTTTTCATTAAATTATGTCATTATTATAGAATGTACTTTTTGATACTTGATATTTTGTGAACCCTAAGTGCTTGTTTTAATGTGAAATTATGTGGCTAAATATAATTCTGGTGTTTCCAGTGATATGTTAAAGTATTTCACTTTAATGCATTGAATGTGTGAGCTGTATCTAATAATATAGTGAGACAATCTTAGACAGCAGTTCTTGTGTCAAGGAGATGTTAATCCTGGTAAAATAAAGGACTAGATAACATTTAAAAAATAGTACCATTTGCAAGTCTCCTAAGAGTCAATTGTTATATAGTATATATGTATGTGTTTGTATGGCTCTACAGTGTTGGCTATGCAATGTATTGCTAAAAAGAGGAGAGGAAGCAGGACAGACAGGAACAGAAACTGATACATGCTTATCTTCTTCTTTCACAGTGGATATTCATTACCTTGTGGGTTTGCATGTCATCCATGCTCTTCTGTGTCTGTCTGTGTCCCCCATTCCCCTCCTGTTACTCCATCCAGATCTACTCTATTCATGAATCATTAGTTGTGGTACCTTTATTTCTGTTTTCTGTACCACCTCTGCAGCTGTAAAAATGCTGCTAAGTACACATAATACTTAATAAAGCAGTGCAAGTGTCAATGACTGAAAAACAATTTTATCATCAACTAATTTAGATCTGACATAGCAGAATGTTTTGTTTAATCTCCATTACATACTGTACTAATAGAGAATGAGACAGGCAGGCAGTCATTATGCTTATGACTCCAATTACATAGGTATGCAGAGAGTGGCAACTTAAACTGAAATCTGAGTTCTGGATTCCTCTGTTCATATCTGATCACAAAGAAACTCTGCCATTTACAAATAATTTTGGTCAGGTAGAACTGTAATCTGGGACTATAATCCCTATCATCAAAGAACTGTACCAATCTAGGATCATAATACAAGTAATTTCATGCTTTGCATCAAAATAGATGAAAGAAAGAAAGAAAGAAAGAACACACGTGTCACAGATGGGTGACACCGTTTGTTGGACTTTTAACTCTTGAAAGCTAATCTCAAAAAACAATTTTGTTATCCAGTAAAAGATATCACCTGCAACATATATACATTTGTTTATCCTGCATCAAAGATTGGACTAACACAGCTGCCACATTTCTCCATCAGAATAGAGCAAACAAGATCAACATTGTTATGCATAATGTCTTCTGTAGAAATCAGTGGTGGTGTGGTAAGGGTGAAGAAAGCATGAAACAGTGAGTGCAATAGTTTTGCTGGGAAAGTGCACTTCAACACCTGCTTCTTAGTAGAAGAAGAGCAAAGACCAGTTTAACCTGTTACAAAACAATATACTAATTCCTGATTTCTCATGAACCTTGCGCTTACACTTACCTATAGCAGCTTGCTCAGCATAACACTGGGTAAGTGGCTGTGGTGGGATTTGAACCTGAAATTGCTGGTTCCCAAACCTGTGATTGAACCAGTTATACCCCAATTCTGTGCCTCTGTAACATTGTTAAAGCTGCCTAGTGAAGTGTAAAGCTGACAGTAGTGTAAATGGGAGAGAATATGGGGAAACTTGGTTCAGAGAATGAAATGAAAAGTTTGAATCTAGGAGTAAAATTAGGAATGAATGTTTCTAGGTATAAGACACATCCCTAAAGGCATAACACTTACTAAATAAAGCAGAAAAATGCAACATATAATGAAGAAACATATCCCCAGGCCCCTGTCAGATATGTTCAATAAATGATTAAAGGTAATGGTTCCCTTAATGAATCCTCTCTATTTCCAAGACTGAAAGAAGACTTCTTGTTAATGTTTTGTTGAGTATGGGCAAAACAGGAAAAGGTGAACTTTGCTGTTTTAACCCCCTCCATGGGAAAATGTCAGTGGTATGTTAAGAACAGCAGAGCTGTAATGCAGTGCTATAAGAATGTATACCATTGCATACAAACTGCTTGACCCCTTCCCCATTTCATGTAGTTCTCCTTGAGTAACTGAATCCATATCCCATAAACTTTTTCTCTGTTGTCTAGTAAATGTGGGATTTTTCATCACAATAATACAACAAGTAAATTACAGCTAAGCTAAGCATTATTCTATATCTCTTATCAGGCTCATGCATTAGCAGCTGTATTGACTCTGACTAGAACTTGTTTCTATTTGCCATATAGAGTTGCTAAATAATGATCCAGCAGCACCATAGATAGCTCCCATTTGTGAGGTTATCTATTTTATCTTTATTTCTTTGCTGTTATATTCTGTATTTCTATTGTAAGGTGCCCAGAGCCTGCAGGAATGGGTGCTAAATAAATAAAATTACTGTCACTACTACTACTAAAGGGGTACTGTACATGAAGGAAATTGGATTTTCACTTGTACAGTAAATAATAACACACACCAGGGTATGTGGTAATGCTCAATTACTAAATGCAACAGGTATGTTGTGAGGCATGAGTTAGAGCCAAATGCTTTCAGCCACCTGGGAAGTGTTGTAATTCATGGTATTACCACTCGCCATCAAGTTGATTATTATGTTTATGTAGAGGTTTCAAAAATATTAAAAAGAAAACAAGAAAAAAAGAGGGTAAAATTTGAATCATGTGGTTTTATGAGATTAATGCACAGTCATGTGACCAGATTTGGCCAATCATATTGAGTGTTTGATCACAGCCATTTTATAAGCAACATTAAGTCACACTGCCACTTAAGACATCTGGGTCTCTGGGAGGACTTTAGATTGTTGTCTTACCAGGCCAGTGGAATGTGACATATCATAGAAATTATGTGTTCACTCTCCAGGGAATAAAGACTGAGCAGTATCACTTTTCACCACCTCCTAGAGATAGGTTTTCCTAGAAATGTCAGACTTTTTTAATACCTTCAACAGTACATCATAGTTTTGAATAAATAACACTGCTCTCCCAAATTGTCATTGTATTGAAAATATTCTTTACTTATTTGCATTCATCCATTAGGTAATACACTAATAAAACTCAATGTTTCTCAGTGTCACCACACTGTTTCTTCAAGAGTAGTGATGACCTTTCTATGGATGTATTCAATCACTGTCTTTTTTGTTGAATGCTTATTATTTCCCTGGCCAATATTATTTCACTGGCCGTAATTCTTTATTTTCCACAAGATATTTTCCCCTGTAGGTAACAATATGTTCATGACTCTTTTATTTATGCACATCGTTCTTAACCTCAGAATTCATTTTGAAGGTGGTCTATCACTGACCTGATTCAGTGCTGGTCTTTTACTTAAGATGGCGGCCAGAGACAACTCGTGATCTGGATCTCCACACTCTCACTGTAGTTAAATGTGATTACTGTGAGACAATTTCCAGTGTTGTACTTCTGCCACTTTACACTCCTTCAGGGTAAATCTGGCCCATAAAACCAGTAGAGAATAATAATTGTAGCAAATGTCTTAAAACATTATACAAAGATTAAAGCAGCAAGTTGCCAGCAGCAAGTTATGTAAAACTAACACTGAGGAATCAGGTACAGGAAGATGCCACAGTCCAAGATGGTACACATACATACATACATACATATTAATGAATTCAACAGTGTATTTATCTTATACTAGGAAAAATATAACATCAGGGGTGTCCATAGTTGTGACTCCAAGAATTTGATATACCGTATTTGATCAGATATAAATAGTGTACAAATGCCAGGTATTTGCTGTATTTGAAATAAGCTAAATTACCCATGAATAGTTGGCCCACAGTACAGCAACACCAACCTCTCAAAATCTGAAAAAAGACCATTACAACAAAAGTCACTGTAATAGTCTGTGGTTGCCCAACATGGCTTCTCCCAGTGCTGTTCCCCCTCCATGAAACAACTCCGGCCTGCAGTTGATTATAATTAAATGCGGGGGCTGTGGGGGGGTGCAGCCCCCCACAAAAAACACATCTGTTACTAATGGCACAATACAGAGTGCTGGGCATTGTGCCATTGCTGTCATGGATATCAGCAGATTTACTGTTGATGAAACATAGTGCTTCCCACATGAATATGGACTAAACAGAGATGTGGGGTTTGTTACCTGCTACAGTCTGCACTTGTAATTTTGAATAGGACTAAACACTCAAAATCCCTAGGTTACTTAATTATTTCAGGGTTTTAAATAATTGATTAGCGTATTTTTTTCTTGGGACAATGCTAATGGTACAGAAAGTATTTATATAGGTTTTCTAGTAGTGCTATGTTTGTTACACACAGTGAGGCAAGTGCTATGTATTTTCACGATGTTTTAGCACTTTTATGAGCAAACGCTAATCCATTTTTGGAGTTAAATAAAACACTGATTTCTGACTGACTATGTTAATCTGCTGACTGCTGCTATCCTTCTGGGACTGCCCATGAAAATTGGATGCTGAATCTCATGAGGTTATCCCAGTTTGAGTAATTTAAAATAAATATATAAATAGTGACTAGAAAGTATCATTTTAGGGAGACTGTTGAAATATAATTATATAGCAATTTAAAGGCTATCACATTCCATCCTGGGAAAAGAGTCTGCATCTCCAAGCTGATTTATAACCTAGTTGTTCAAGGACCCCCCTCCCCACCGTTGTCTATACATATGTCATTTTATTTAGAGCTCTCTTGTTAAGATATTTCCTTATCAAAAACTGTCACACTCATAAGCAAAAATCTTATTTACAACTGAAGTACTTGAATTTATTATTCTAGTGAACATTAAGTTATTTGTATAAAAATGATCTACAGGTGGCTATGTCCTCACAATACCTGAAGAAGGGGTATATATGGCCTTGAAAGTTTGTATAATATAAGTTTCTGTTAGTCAAATCAAAGATATTACAATGTTTTATTTTTGTTTTCTTTTTTCTAATCAATGATAAGTAAACTGATAAGGATAAGGAATCTTCCAAAATGAATTTGTTGTATCCCAAAATCAAAAGTGTTGAATTATATTTAACTTGCTTTCCTGATCCTGCTCAAAGAAGAATCTTTACTGTGCACTGTTGTTGTCAGTTCCCCTCCATCCTTTCCAAGGTACTGGATTACAGGAACAAAATAAAAAAATCCTCAAAATGTGCGTTAACATGTAATTGTGGTATTATGGGAAGTTATAAAACATGATTTGTTGTCTTGTAAATGGTACCAGAATTTGAGGCAATGACACCCGGCAGATCCTGTACAATTCTCTGGCATTCAATCAGAGGAAATAGTTGCTATCCTGCTTTTCTCAGCTGATGAAATTACTATGGATAACATTGTTGCTTATCTTAAATTCTACTTTAAAATTAGAGTTCAAAAATATAAGAACAATGAGAAACAACAAGCAATTTAAAAAATATTTTGTTCTATATAGTATTATGTTAGATTTCACTTTTCTATTCTGCATGGACAAATAATCTGTCAATTTAGAAATATGGTATTATATCGTTCTGTTAAATTTTTAACATTTATCGGTGGAATTTGTTACTATAAAATATTAATTGTGTATTTTGATGTCCTTGTTTTCAAATTGAAGTGACTTTTAAGTTGCTCGGTAACTTCTGAACTGAAATGAACTCTCCACTCACCACCTTAGCTTGCCATCATCTGAGAAGGTGATAAACACAATTACATGCAATTAATGTCATTATTGCAAACTGTGCTTGAAGAAACATGCAGTTTGCTTGCACTTTATCATTCCTATTTGGCAATTGCCATATTATACATTAACTAGCCAAGGAGGTGAGTGGAGGTTTGTCAGGCTGACATCATGGGTGTCTCGGCTAGGGGAGGGAGGATGGTGCTACAGTGAGTCAGGGAATTCCTAGCAGGCTGAGTGGGTGGCCAATGGATACCAGGGACTATTTGGCTTAAGAAGGGAGTGCCACTGGAAAATAAAGTGACTTTGCATTGTTTGTTAATTTATTGCATGGATTTCTTAATCACCCCTATTCAGTCAATAATAAATTATTTCCAGCTAACTCAAAATGATCTCAGGCTTTCAAATATCAATTAATTTGGAGTTTAAAATATGAACAACATTGTCCTCTATTCCTACCTTGAAAATGAGGCATGTATATTTCACACCTTGGTATCTTCAGTTATAAATTATAGTTCACAGGAGCATCCCCAACAAGTCATAGTACTTCCTTCAGTTGCACATAAGGTACTCTTGTTACCATATGAGTAACTCACACACTAAGCCACTGTAATGGGATTCTTGCTCACTGTTCGTATCATCAGCATTTTAAATAAAAAAATGTTTTTTAAATAAAAAAATTATCAATCTACAATAATTTTATGGGGCTGTTTGGAGGGCCTCATATGGATCTAAGAGCATTGCTTCTTGCATTCTGAGGACCACAGAACTGCTCACCTTCAGTTTTCAGTCCTCTGGTCCTATAAATACATGTGGCAACACTCTTATATCTGCAAGAGGCCCTCCAACTGAACCCATAAACTTATTGTACCATGGTGCCCAGTGCTATGCTGTATCTTGATGAAAGATATACAGATACTAATGTAATGATATCCTCAGTCACTGCTAGTTGTGATGTTTACAGCTACTCTGTTTAAATCCTGTCACTATAGATTATCTGCATGGTTGTTAAATAGTCAGCAGTTGGCATTATACAGAATTAGTGCTGTGTATGTGGGTGCATCCACTAGCCCTTTAGCCTGCAGTCTCCAATGGTAAATTGTAAAATTGCAAGAAAATGGGCAAGTGCAAAGTGATGACCTTGGCAATTCTTGATAGTTCTTCACTCAAGATAGTTAATGACATGACTGGACATGACAGACCCTGATGTTAGGAGCTGCTTTAGTTCCATGATTGAGCTAAATAAGGAATTCACTCTAACTGTGCCCATCAAATAATGTTAATAGTGTTCTATATCTGTATTTTATTTTCTTAAAGAGTGTGAAGTTACCAGTTTCGGTGTATGTAATAGAATGCACTGAAATGATGCCATCTGCTGTGCATAATTGCAAACAGCATGTGATCTGAAATCTTCTGGAATGATTACTATATAACAAGAAGAGATAAAATAAAGACTGCAGTATGCAAACAGGAAGTTTTGATCAGCGTGTGCTTCATTACATGGTGTCATAATTTGCAAAGTAGAAAGCAGAAGTAATATCAAATGGAGCAGTTTAAACCACTCTCATCAGTCTTGCTAGAAGACAACCTCAGTGAGAACTTTGGAGATTTGAGCTCTACATGAAAGCATACTAAGCAGCTAGCAAACCAACAGACATTAAGTTGTCATTTTACTACACAGTTTTGGAAAATCTGCCTTCGAGGTATTTAATATGTTTACATTTGAAGAAAATGAGGACAGTGAAGGTGTGGAAACTGTATTTAAAAAGTTTAAAGCATATTGTAATTCTAGAAATTATGTTTTAGAGGAATACATTCTAGGAAAGTGTACAAATGGTTGGAAAATAGGTTGATCAGTTTTTTAACATAGCTGTAAACCAGGACTAAATTCCATGAACTCAGAGACCAGGCCAGTGATAGGATAAGAGACAACATTTTGTTTGACATCATCAATGTTTTGATAAATGATGGAAGTCTAACTAAGAGGTTGCTGCATAAGTCATATTTAACCTTTAAAACAGCAGTAGACATATGCAGAGTATCATTAGCAAGTAAGGCCCTGTTACAAACAATGGCAGCTGGTGGTAAAGTACTGCAAGTGTTCATTCCATCCATGCCAGTGAGAACCAGTTTATCTAAAGAAACAAAGCAGACACAAAATAGATAAACCACAGCAAAAAGGGGAATATGCAGACAAAGCTGTCAAAGCATACAATAAGTGTGTGAAGCTGCACAGCAAACATTAAAAAATATTGCAAATGTAAGCACAAAATAATTATATGAGAATGTGTCATACTGTGATAAAGGTTCACTCTGTAGGAAAACTATTCACAGTTGTGGGTGATCAGTTAGTAAGTGAGTTAACTTAAAGCAGTGTTACTGCCAAACATGAGAGAGAGGATATGTGGCCTTCTGTTATCAATGCAGAGGGCACCTCCATCAAGTTCAAATTAGACATGGGCACAAGCTAATGTTTTGCCACACAGTGCATTTATGAGAAGCTGCAAAAGCAAAATACATTATCCAGAACAGATAAAACCTTGTCAGCATACGGTGGTTTCAAAATTAAGCCATTGGGTATGGTGCAGCCTAAATGCAAACCCTGATCTCAGACGGGGGGCATTCCCATTCTATGTAATAGGTGCCTTATCCACTCCACTGATAAGAAAGATATCATATGAAGAGCTCAATCTGCTAGAAAGGATGGATCAATTGAAAACCTTAGTGTCAGTGACAAAAGGAGTTCCCTTTAATCAGTATGATGATGTGGGCACTGGTATATGTGAAATTAAAGGGAATAACACATCTGTTTTTGTACTGTAAGAGTATGCAACCAGTTGTGCATAGCTGTCAAAAGATACCTTTTGTCATCTGGAGAAATTAAGAGACAAGATATCCCAATTAGAGAAACCTAACATTGTGCCATAGGTGGACATACAGTTGTAGCAGTTAATTTAGCAAATTATTTCCTGAAATTTTGGGGAGATAACTACTCACATAAATCTCCATGAGGATCATCAGAGATGTGGGGAAATAACTAGTCAATAAATTAGCTGCTACTACTGTATCCACAGACTAAGTCAACAGTTTTGTAATTACAGGAAAGAACAAGCTTTAGCAAGAGCCAATACAGTTTAGGCTGAGGTCCAGCAGAACATGATGCTATCTGCCATGTCCAAGATGGCAACTGGAATTTTCTGTGAATGTATGATGATGAACACATGCACACTGCACTCCAGCAGCACGGCAGCACAACCTGCCATGTCCAAGATGGCCACATAGTTTTCTACACATGCATGATAACTCACGCATATGCACTTGGCTCCAGTGACCATCTTGAATATGGTGGACTGTGCCACGGAGCCACTGGAGTTCAGTGCAAATGCACGAGTCATTGCACATGCACAGAAAATTCCAGAAGCCATCTTGGACACAGTGGACAGTGCTGTGTTCAGCCGGTACCGACAGACAAAATAGTGCAGTGGACTTGCAGTGATTGCCATTCACTTCCACTATTTAAAAAGTCTGTTCAGTATCCAGTAAACTCCCTTTTCTCTACAGTGATCACAAGACATCTGCAGGGCTATGCCCACTGCAGCCATAAAAATGGCTCACTTGGAATTTAGCTTATTTCAAGTGAATTAATTGAGGCAAATATGCATCAACTTATTAATCTCCCAACTCGTGATGAAGTACAGCATCAACAATCTGACAAGAAGGTATTCACTATGTTAGGTGAGAATGATGGTTACTGCCAAGTGAAGCTAGATGAGGAATTTTCCTACCTATAGTATGTGCATTTGACACCTTCTGGGGCATTATAGAGTCTTCAGTTTGTCTTTTGGCATCAAGTCAGACAGTGAATTATTTCAAAAAATTAACCAGGAGACATTAGTCAACATTTCCTGTGCCCATATTATTGCAGATGACATGATTATTGCTGCCAGAAATGAATGAGAGAATGATGACATACTGACACAAGTAATAAAAAGGGCACATACAGAGAACATCAGGTTTGAGATGAGATTCAGTTTAAACCTTGGAGTGCTAAATATATTTGGAAAGTATTTAGATTCTGGATGCATATGTATGCCTGCCACATTGTAATTAAAGTGAGTGAGGTAAGACACAGTTGCAGGCATTGACATGTTGGGATATTTCCAGAAACTTCTGTGATATGTCCAGGTAAATCTCCTGGTCTCTTGCAGTACCACTGCACGGCCACCAAAGAAACTTCATTTAGAAATACAACAAAATATCTGTATATATCTTTTACAACTTAATGACTATAACTGTACATGGGCAGTATTGTAACACCTGTAGGTCTAATGCCTGATCTATCCAAAGTGTGGGTAATATTAGGAAAGCCAGTAGCTAAGTGCAAGCAGGATTTGTAGCACTTATTGAGCATGATACAATACTGGTATTTATCACAATATATAAAGCATGAGATTGGTTTCACAGCACCACTTAGAACATTGACGAAGCTGGGTGGTCTGACAGTGGCAAACTGAGCACGGTCAAGCTTTGCACTCCTGGCAGGACATTCTTAGTTCTAAGCCTGTACTAAGACACTACAATGTTAACCTGTCAGTTACTGTCCAAGCTGATGCTTCAAGCAGCCATCTTGGAACTTGTTTAATGCAAGACAAACAGCCTGTGGACTATCCTTGTAGATTCCCAAGGGTCAAAGAATAGAATTACAAACAGAAAAGGAGTTATTTGCAGTTTTTTTTCCACCCAAACATTAAATCAGTGCATTTTTGGAAAACAGGTGGATGTAAAATCGACCGCAAACCTCTTGAAAACTTATATGAAAACCTTAATACAAAGCACCTCCCGGTTTACAGCATGTGATGATGAGGCTACAGAGGTATGGGGCTGGATTTTCAAATGGCCCTTAGACCGATGCAAGATGTGTCAAGCATCCAACTTGCATCAAATCCAGGTGCGCCAATTACTGTACGCCATATTTTGCAAGAAAAGCTTTCTCTGTAGCAAAGTCCACCAAAATGACACAAGGTTTGCAGCATGAAACATATGATGCATAGGCTGAGAATGACAGAAGCTGCATCAAAATCAATGCATGGGGAAAGAATTACAGAAGTTGAGCAAAAAACATGATGCATAGGGCAAGAATGATGGAAGCTCAGTCAAAAAATACAGCAGATGAAATGGCCAAGACAATGGCATTCTAAATTCCCCAAATGCTCTAAACTAGTCCCATGGGGGAATGTTGGCTATGCAACCAAATTTCTTCATAATTTACCCCCCTCCATTCCAGTCATAGTGCCTACATTACAGTACTGATGGGTGCTATATGAGTTTATATCTGGAAGCAATATTTTACATGCTACGGTACGAGACACAATTATGATGTATGCAGTGAAGGACCCCTGCAGCAGAATGCCACTGATAGTAACAAAGCCAGGTCTGTCCATCTGCTGCAGGCTTTTTATATGCTCTTGTGTCAGTTACACTAGCTTTGGATATTCTAACCACTGACAAGACCTTCATGGTTTGAAAATCCCAAATAAGAGGATGATACATCAATTTTTGGATGCAGGCCCCCTTTCCAGCATGACACACTCATTATTTTGATGCAAGCATGGCGCAAGTCAGTCTGGCACATACAGACTTGTTTTGGATGCAGCCACCATTATAAAATTGGAATCGACACAAGTTTTGATGCAGCTTGCTCCTTGCATAATTTATTTGATGCAGCTTTCTCCTTGCATTTTTTTTTTTGATGCAGCTTGCTCCTTGCACCATTTTTTTATGCAAGCACCATGCATCATTCTCTGTCCTTTGAAAATCTGGCCCATGATGTCCAGGTCAGGAAACGCACCAGACCTATGACTGAGGTGTTCTTGATGTATACTGCTGTCACCCTAACAAGGGCTCAGTAGGTAGCACATTCACCTCTGGGGCTGGATGATCAGATGATGGTGGGTTCTAGCCCTGCACCAGACACTTAGAGTAATACCTGTAACTGACACTGTACTGCAGTACGAGGGTGGTGCTACACTTGTAAGGTGCCATTCACCAGATGAAATGTTAACTGAGGTCCCTTCTGCCTATCTCTGGTCACTGTCTAGGCAGAACTAAAAGATCCCATGGCACTTAACAAAGAAGAGTATAGGAGATCCCACAGTGTCATGGCCAACATTTCCCCTGTCAATAAAAAACAGGTCCATGCACCCTCCCGCTGTACACCTAAAAACAAGCTATCATAGCTTAGTGTGCCTTTCCTGGTCAGAAATTCCAATGGAGAGCTGTAGCACCTGTGTGAAGTCTAATTGTATGGCTAAAAGGGCAATTCAGACTATGAAGAACTGCTTAAAAATGCTAGTGACAATGACAGACTATTATACAGTGCTTCTAGAATATAAGAACATCTCAGTCATAGGCATACAATACTTGACAGCCAAAGTGCTCATGAACAGGGTGTTGCAAATCAAACTGTCTGCATCCAAGAACATAGAAACATACAATGATGGCAGAAAAAGACCAAAGGTCCATCCAGTCTGCTCGAGTTTCCTATTTGGTTCTGGGGCCTACTGTTCGTTCATGTCCTAGCCCTCCCCACCCCCTCCATTCTCCTCCCTGATTCTGATGCCCTGAGCAACTACTGTCCCCTTCATTTTGTCCCAGCCATGGTTAAAAACACTAATGTTATTTGCACCCACCATCTCAACTGGCAGCCTGTTCTATGGGTCCACCACCCTTTCTGTAAAATACTGTAAAAATTGAATTTTTCACTGTCAAATAATTTTCGTTAAGCTCTAATTTGCACTAAAATAAATTTGTGCTAATTAACACTTTTTCCATCATAGTAAATGTGGTACTAAGGACTTAGTGCTAAATGTAATTTATGCAATTATGGTTGCATTTATGTTTATACTAAAATTACTTTGCGCGAAAATAACTCGTTTTACAGTAGTATTTCCTCATGTCCCTCCTGAAACTCCCTCTTGTTAGCTTCCACTCATGACCACGTGACCATGAGTTGGTATACAAGTTAAATAGTTCCCTGCAGTTCACCTTGTTAATTCCTTTTAGGAATTTGAAGGTCACTATCATATTTCCCCTCTCTCTTCTGGTCTCCAGCTAATACCTGTTCCGTGCCTTGAGGTGCTCCACATAGAACATGCCCTTCTGGATCTGAATAATTTTTGTTATCCTGCACTGTACTGCCTCAAGCCTATCCTTATCTTTCCTGAGGTGAGGACCCGAGAACTGGGCGCAATACTCCAAGCGTGGCCTTACCAAGGATCTATACAGGGTAAGAACTACCTTTCTTTTTCTGCTATCAATGCCACTCATGATGCTTCTAGAGTCCAGGTTCCTAATAATGCTCACTCCCATCTCCAGGCTTTTCAGCAGTGACAGAAGGTATACTATGACTTTATTGTCAGACCACTGGCAAGCATCAAAGAAGGTGATATAGTGAGCATCAGGATCTGAATAGCACAAGGATGGAAATCTAATGTTGTCACAAGAAACAGTGCTCCGACCAGTTCATTTTTGGTGACCAGTTAAGAAAAATGACAGTGTCATGAAACCAGTGCCACTTGATTAAGGCACAGGAAATGTCACCTGTCATTGTTGGTCCACCTATGGAAAATGAACTGGAACTGGTGCACCAAGCACCAACAAGATGCACCACCTCCTACACCACAAAGAAATGCAGCTGCTGCTAAACCTAAAAATGCAGCTGAAACCCATTTGGAAAACACAACTGCAAGGATCCCATCCAAGTGCAGAGAGGTCCATCAAGCCCACTATAAGGATTATGTGATATCGAAAGCCAGTAGTAAAGACTGTGCTTTTGTTGTGGGTCATGTATTGGTGACCTATGACTCTATTCTAAATATATACTGTGTTCTGAGCAATGGTTTTTCTGAATGTTAAAGTTCAGTGTAGAAAGAAACATGTTTTTTCAAAAGCTTCAAAATACTGTGCTTTGTAAAAAAAATACTGTACTTGTTGCAAAGTTGTTCATTAAATCAGTACTCTATATACATATGGTATACCCTTTTTTTAATAAAATAGGAGCTGTGATAAAATGCAGTGAAATGATGCTATCTGTTGTCCATAGAAGGAAACAACATGTACTATGAAGTCTTCTGGAATGATCATTATATATCAGGAAGTGATGCAATAAATTGCAGTGGGCTAGCAGGGAGTGCAGCTGTGTGTGTTTTTCATTACAGTGTTAGATTCCATTGTGTTATCTTACAGACTGATTACATTATGGCCACCTAACAATTCTGGTTCTAGACTCACAGACAGAACCCTAAGCAGGTGTGTTATAAAAAATCAAGTCTAATAATGAATGGTTTCCTGTTAGTCGTTTCAAATGGGCAAACTCTACAATTAACTGGTGCAAAGAAAATTAGGCTGTCACTTGTTTAATCCATATTTCATATTCTTGTAGGTTGCTGCAGGATATCACTGGGAAAAACCATAAGAAGAGTTTGTTGCTGTTGGACAGCACTGTATAACAATCATTTGTCAATACCAAATGTTTGCTTGCTGGCACTGGCATTGGTAGTGTAGGAGTTAGAGAGATGCATAATAGGAATGGCATTGAAGTATTGAACTGAAGCCAACCCCACCACCACCCTGCAGAGACTGACAGGCATTGGGGTGTGCCTTTGGGTTGTCAGGCATCACGGCCACGCCATTTCACCACACCCTACCCTGCAGACACCAAGTGTCATGGTGTGCCTTGGGGTCTTTGGGCCTTATGCTCACCCTATTCCATAAGTAAATACGGTGAGATGGGTGCAGTGTAGGAGAATGGGGTGAACTTTGGGGCCAAAGAGTCCAAGGCACACCTCGATGCCTGTCACTGGCTGCAGGGTATGGGTGGGGGTGGAATGGCATGAGCACTACAGGCAACAATCCCAAGTTACACCCCTGATGCCTGTCAATCTCTACAGGGTGAGGTGTTTTGGCCAGAAACTCTAACACCCCAGGTGTTTGTTGGTATTTTCACTCCAATTTTTCAGCATGGGTTTTTTGTGAACCCCATCTCATGAACAGTGGCAATATCAGTTTGTTAGCTGAAAGCTGATTTTACACAGTGACTACGCCATTTGGCACGACAGGTGCAAAAACACATTTTGAACAGGATGTGAAAAATGACAGCTGTACTGTTTAAGAGGAGGTGTAAAAAATGGAAATGTTGAAAATCTGGAGTGAAAATATAAATAAAACTGGTGACATCACAAGCATGCATAGAAACTGCACAACGCACATCCGTAATGTAATTAGTTTGGGGATTGTTTATAGCAGATTATCAACACAGACATTTTGGAACCTCCACTCATGAACAGTGTCACTGTGATTTTCTTAATCTGTCCTGAACATTGATTTCCCACAGCGACCGTGCTTTTCTGTGCTGGAAGTGCGAAAACACATTTCAGACAGGGTGTGAAAAATGATAGCTGTACTGTTCATAAGGAGGAGTGGAAAAATGCCAGTGTAGAAATTTTGGACTGAAATATTACAAATTCATGAACTTACGAGGGTGCATGGAAACTGCGCAATGCACACTGATAACACAGTCATTTTATGGACTTTTGTTACCAAATTTTCAACATAGCCATTTTAATACCTCTGCTCATGAACAGTGACACTGATTTTCTTAATCTGTCCCACACATTGATTTAGCACAATGACCACGTCATTGTGCACTACATGCATGAAAACACATTTTGGGCAAGATGTGAAAAATGACAGCTATACTGCTCATAAGGAGGTATGGTAAAATGACAATGTTGAAAATCTGGAGTGAAAATATAAAAAATTTTGTGAAGTTACGAGCATGCGTAGGAACTGCGCAATGCACACTCATAAAACAGTCATTTTTGGGAATTGTTTCATCAAATTTTCAACATAGGGTTTTGGGGTCCCACTGTTTTTAACACTGAGGTTTCCAAACGTTGTACAGTAGCCTCACACTGATCCATCCAATTCCCCAAGGCTGATACTTGGGGCGTGAGAGCATCAAATTTTTTATCGAGTTCCTGCACTGATTTAACTAGCTGATGCAGGGTAGAAAGTATGTTTGTTAAGGAGGCCTCCTCTGTAGTCTCCAATGCCACATCCACTGCTGCTCCCCATTGCGTAGGCCTCTCATCTCGATTGTTTCTCCTTGGACTGAAGAAGTCGCCTGTTGCAGTCGCTGTTCCCTTATTTTTGCCCATAGCCACACTCCTTGGGGACAATAGGGTAACTTTAGTTTTCCGATCACTTCTTAACAGAAAATTTCAGGGTCTAAAAGTGTTATTTTGAAGTTTAAAAGAATTTCCTCCAGGGAGTTCAGTCTGATTGCTGCTTCCTATTAGGCTGCTCAGCAGCGCCCCCGTATTGTCACTTTTATTGGTTCCCTGGTCCTTCTCCTGGGGTTCTGACAGTTTATGACTGCCTGTGAGTTGGATCCTGGCTTCAGCAAAATTATTAAGTTAAAATAGCACTTTAAAATTGTGACACAGTCATTTTGTTACTCGGTCCTGAAAGGTGGTTCCATGCAGTGACTGCTAAATCACCTTCCAGGACTGAATAACATAATGACAGTGACTGAGTTCATGAGGTGTGGCCCCAAGAACCCCATGTTGAAAATTTGGTGAAAAAATTCCCCAAAATGGCTGAGATATGCACCAAAGTTGAAAAAAAATGTATGCCATTATACAGCTTACTGGCATTTCTTCGTTCGCAGTCAGCTTTGAAGAGTGCAGATGTGTTCTGTAAACCAAAGATCATCGTGCTGGGCTCCAGCAGAAAGTATGGGGTAGGGGGTGGGAGGTGGGTGTACAGAGGGTGGGCGCGGGTTGGGTAGAGGCAAGACAGTCATTGAGGACTTTTTACAGGTGTTTTTTTTTTCTTTTTGAAGATGACGGGACTTTGCCATGTTGGGTGGGCTCTCAGCATGGCTTCTGGAAGCTTATTTTGGGTCAGTGAGCTGACAGGGGATTGGCATCTCACCAGTTATTTGGACATTTGCCACGCTGGGTGGGCTCCAGCATGGCAACTGGAAGTAGTTTTTGTGGGGGCACAGTAGAGCCATGGGGATTGGGCACCCCAATCACCATACCGATTTTTGCCATGCTGGGGTGGGCTTCCAGCATGGCACCTGGAAGTCTGCTGGGGGGAGCAGTGGAGCTGACAGGGGATTGAGCACCAGTGTTGGCCATACAGTGTGTGGGGGGTGAGCACATGAGCACACTGGAGTGGGCTCCCAGCATGCTATGTAGGTGTTTATGGGGGGGTGAACTGTCTATGACAGTTCAGATGTAGTGTTGACAGGTAATTTGCATACTTGACAGCAGTGCACCGTTTTACATGTTACCACCACTGATTGTGGCGGTGTTTCCAGAACTGTAAGCCACTGCATCTGAATGGCTGTCATAGATAGCTCGGACATTCATTGGCATGGTGCAGCCACACCTGCAAAAAGGAGCAGGGCATTGGAAGTGGGGGAGGCACACCTATGAAAACTTGTATGGTGGCACTATGTTTCTTGCACATGCATGCAAGCAAACATAAAAACAGTGTAAAACCACTGCTATAGTCCGTGTATTATGCCATTTCTATATCAGAAGCACCTTTTAAAACTAATATTTCTACCATTGTTAGTATAAACGCTTCAATGTTTGGTATGACTGTAACATGAAGTGACGTAATACCAACTTATTTATTAGAAAGCAAGTAACTGACTATAAGTCCTAGCAATTGGTGTATTTCACAGTGTATTGTTTTATCTTTAGTTTTATTTAATCACAGTCTTACAAGAAAATATTCATTAAGATAACAGCATCTTTTACAAGGACACCTTGCTAATTACCACCAATACAAATATCACAAACAGTCTTACAGTACCCAGTCAGTGAATACACCACACACCAGTTAAGCTGTGAGTGATATATCCAGTAATACACAACTAACTGTTAGCTAAATATCAATCTTGCATTGACTGATTGACTGGCTTACTAACTGACATTTTTTTAGTTCGTTTCCAGATGTCTCCTAGTGGGAAAGGAATAGTGAAACACAACAGAATTGAATGTTGTAGTACAATGAACAAAAATAAAATTTAATAACATGGAGCGAAATACAACAGGCACATAAGGGACCAGAAGGCCATGTGCAGTTGTGCAACATACAATTGGGTATTTTACGATGTATGGGCATCTAAAATAAAAAAAAACTTTGGTGACATGAAACAGTTTTCATACCTCTAGATACCATCCCATTGTCCATTTAGTGTCTGTTCAATATTCTGATATGTTTTGACCTTGTCTGCTAAATTAATAATCTATTCCTTTGACTTTTGTTACTACTCTAAATCCCTTTCTCCTCACCAGTTGATGTTCTTGGTGTTCATAGTACCTCAATATTCTATGATATTTAAAAGTTGATTCCAGGCAATTCAGATGACTAGCATGGAAGGGAGTTACTGATGTCATAGATGGAATGTCTTTGAAATATGAAAAGAAAGATCAGTAGTTGGTTCGGAGAGTGGAATTCTATGCAGATCTAAGGGCACCATAAAACTTGCTTTTATATTAATCAAAAATAGTCTAAGCATATCAAAATACATATCTGGCATGGAACAGAAAATAAAAGGGCAATTAACTGTAAAAATCATTTCCTATCACTTTTAAGCAAAGCAAGAGTGGATGAGGCAGTTATAGCGGGTAATAATACAGAGAATAAAGGATAGGTGGCTGGGAGGTGATTATAACAAGGATTTTACACACTCCCCGAGGTGTGGGATACCACATAAACCCCGAGACCAAAGCTCAAAAGGTTTATTAAGGCATCCCACACCAAGGGGTGTGTGTAAAATCCAGGTTTGTATCACCTACCCATCCTTTATTTTGTATAATTGCTGGGGAGCACTTTCTCGCCACAGCAATTATACAAAATAAAGATATCACTAAGGAGCCATGGTCTGGTCGGGTTTCAGTGTGGTCCACAACTCATGATAAAAAAACATTGCTTGCTTTTCTTTTCTTTTTTTTTAAAGAAGCCATTGCGGTAAAGCTTAGAGCAGTTTGTAATAACTTACCACTGCTGACTGCCTCCACCATGGTGATCTGTGTAGCACTACAGAACAGTGGCTGACACTGAGGATGTTCAGTGCCTGGGAAACCCGGCATGTATTCTCCATTACAACCAGCTGGATATAATGGCAAAATTATAACTGGCTTCCCAATGGGAGAAAGTGCTCTCCAGTTATTATTAAATAATAAATCAGGAACAAGAAGAAGAAAGGTAGTGGGAGTAAAGGTGAATGAGGGTGATGTATGCAGAGGAGTTGGAAGGGGATTTGGTACATAAGCAGGCATGACAGATGTGGTCACAAAGTAAAGTCTCCATGGCAGAGGGTGAAGAGAAAAAGTGGACTGGGGGAGACTAGACTAACATCAGGGAGGCCTATTTGAGAAAGCATCATGATGGCAGAACTTTAGAATATGAAAGTAGAAAGAGTAAGGGTCAGAGTTTGTAAGGTGGAATGAACAGGAAAAGGAAGAAGAAATGAGAAGCCGATACAGGAGAGCAGGGACTCAAACCAGAATTTAGAGATAAGTGAGATACAGGGGGAAAGGCAACTACATTTGAGTCAGAGGAATGAGAGAACAGTGATAAGTGCATTGAGACAATAAAAAAGGAATGTAAAAAGGGGGCCAGCCTGGTAAGAATGGATTTACAGGCAGCACTATTCACCACATCTCCATAGCTGAGAGTGGGTGATTCATTTTTATAATGATTTCCCAATGGGTGGGAGTACTGCTGTGTGGAAGGTAGGATTCTGTCAGGTGAATTCTGGTAGATTTGCAATTCCACTTTTAAAAAACTTGGCAGAATTTTGCAGTTAATTCCAACAAGTGACCCCCCACATTATTTTCCAACTAAACCACATGTTTATATTGTGTAGTACTGTGTTGTTTTTTAAATCACAGAAACATGTTATGAAGGAAACTGTTGAAATTTGCTATTTTGACAGAATTCTACATCAACTGGAAAAAAAAATCACAGTAGAAAAGGCCTTTTCACCTTAGCTGGATTTCTGGCAAAAATGGAATTTTGCTGTTCATCACAGTGCTACGAATGAGATATTGCCTTTTTTTTTATTTTAAAAGAGACAAAAGGATTATGCAGCCCTGTTTTGAGTTTTACTTTTTAGAGCTAGACTTATGCTAAATAATAAAGCTAGATGCTTTTTAAAGATATATTCTTGGTGGAAACCAGTGTAAAAAAATATTTAAACTCACGGGGTTACACAGAAAGCCTAGTGGTGAATGTGCTTACTCCCATGTAAGTTACACAGGTACTCAA
Organism: Neoceratodus forsteri; assembly: GCA_016271365.2. Lineage (NCBI taxonomy): Eukaryota > Metazoa > Chordata > Ceratodontiformes > Ceratodontidae > Neoceratodus > Neoceratodus forsteri. The sequence goes on from CM028135.1 coordinate 677,610,428, forward strand.
ACTAGGTCTGAGATACCAATGATACTGGTTGGAGAGTACAGCATAGTCTGGTTAGGAAATGTGGTGTCTCTTATTCTGTGATTCTCTCCTGGTGTTCCAAGTGAAGGAATACATGAATGGATGAATAGGCTGGCAGTATAGCCTAGACGTTAGAGGGAACAAGGTGTGAATGAGCTTGATACATCCAGCAGACCAGCTGCATACTATGTGACTCTGAGCAAGTCTCTTAACTGCCCAGTGCTCCCAGGTCGCCCCTGAAAACAGGCACTTGTGCCTAGTGGGCCTTACCTGGTTACCAAAGACTAAAATAAAAAAATTAAAAAATTAAAGGCAAAGCTCCTCCTCCTATTCATTGCACAGGGGAACACTAACATCATACAGGGAATCATACAAGTTCTAGCCCAGAAGGCTGACCTCATGCACTCACATCTGCGGGAGGAGGGGAGGACTTGTCTAAGTTGTCTGGATGTTCTGTGCCCTTTACTCCAACCTCAGCATGGGGATCCCACCAAAGAGAGAATACCGACATAGATGGTGGTGTGATGTGGCCCCTAAGAAGATACCAAGGCAGCAAAGTATACACAGAGTTCAGATTCAGGTAGGATGTAAGAGACAAAAGGGTGGCTAGGTATACAGAGAAGGTGTTACCAAAAAAACATAAACAAAAATGAAAAATGACTATGTTTGGCAGGAAGTTTGTAATTTCCCTAGAGCAATTATTGTGAGTGCTTATTCAGCTACTCTTTAGAACATTGCATAAAATTTGAGAAGCAGATAATGCAGATACAGGTGAACTTATAATAACAAAATTAAATGCTTCTGTTGCTTCGAGCATTTTCTAAATAATTATTTTATTTCCATTTTTTTAATTACATACAGTATTTTGACAGGTTACACAGTTAATAAAGTGTCTACTGTACTTCTGCAGAATAACATGCTGTTGGGCCTTGCCTTCTGCATCTTGAATCTGCCCCCTAACAGAAGCTCTTGACTGATACTCACATGATGTTTAGTCTTGCAAGTTGTCATCATGCATTATGAATAATGGGCAGGGAAGCCACATGATGTGCTTCTCTGAGTGTCTGCATCCCATCTCAGCTTTGCGATTTTGCAAGTTAAAAACCACCCTTCTCTTCTATTTGGTTCTTTTTTTTCTGTAATTGTTGCTGTTTTATACTGAGTTACCATTATCTGGGCATCATGTTTGGTGAATTTTTTTTCAGCTTCTCTTTGAGTTTGTTATGGAGGTTGAAACTACTATGCTACCAATATCCCTGGAGTCCACCAAGGAGAATCAAGCACTAGCTGCAGGACAGAAGGCACCTAAGAGACAAAAACTAATGAAATGACGCCTCAATGAGAACTCTCCCCTTCAGATATTCTTATCAGGGAATGCTTTTTACAGGAGGTGGACAGTCTGTTCACACTTATCTTAGATATTGCCACAGAAATTCAGTCTATGTTGCCTGCCTTAGAATAACTTTCTGGAAGAGTTAGGGATGCAGAGCTATGGATCAGCTCTCTGGAAGACTGCTTCTAGTGGTTTGAGCCAGAAGTAACATCACTTCATAAATGGATTACCAAGCTAGAGGATTGCATCAAAGATCGGAGGATATGACCCACCATTATAATTTGGTCTTTGTGGCTTGTCAGAGCATGCTGAAAGGCAAGATGCTATTTCTTTTTTACCAAGATTATTATCTAAACTAGTTGGCCCCTCACCATATAACCCAGTGCACATTATCAAGTGAGCTCACCACTCTTTTGAGACCTCTGCCTCAAGAAGAAGAATGGCCCCATCCTACAATTGTCCACCTACTAAAATATTTGGAAAAGGTGTATAAAATGGCAAAATTAAGGGACATTAATGAACTTTATTGGGAAAGCGGACGTATTTATATTTTTCAAGACCTTACTCTGCAGGTTCAGTCACAGACAGCAGCTTATCAGGATGTGAAGAGATGGCTTCTGGCCACACAGATTTCTTTTTGCATGCTTTGTCCTACCCAATTATTTGTGGAGACTTTGCAAGGTCAGAAGCAGTTTCAGTCAGCTGCACAAACTACAATGGAGATTCCCTCCTTATTCCCTGATCTTTTTCCCTGGTGCTCCCAGCAAATAGTTTTAAACATGTCATGTATATTAGGCATCAAGACTTTTTGCTTTACTAGGAGTGCCTTGCTTATTGTAATGTCAGGACTCATTAATGCAGACTTCTCCAACACTTCACAGTAACTTTATATTTGCTATTACTTTATATGGTTAAGCTGGTTATTAATCATTACCAAGATTGTCTCTGAGTCATTTCTGTTAAGGTCATAGTTGACCTTTTTTGAACTTTGAAACTTGCTTTGTATGAGAGATAATATCTATTTCTAGTTTGAATGGTTCATGCTGTATTGTATTTGTTCAGCAACTAAGTTAACTTATAGTTAGGACTGTTGATGTTACATGCTGTTCTGACTCTCAAACATATTTATATACATGAGGTTGAAGTGTTTCTCTTTTGGTTTCCATTAACTGTATGGGGCATTACTGCTTACCTAGCTGTATTAGACTTGTCTGTATGATGAGTCTGTTCTTTTTAATTGACATACATGGTCTTCAATATAATATGTACTGCCCTTACCATTATGTGTGAGATGGCTATAATATACCGGTTTCTTTTTCCCTTAATATTTTTACTATTATTTTAGCAGTGTATAGAATTGGTTCTTTTCTATTAGAGTCAAATCTGGTTCATTTCACACTGTCTCCTATTATTACCTGAACATAAGGCTGTTGGTATTTGAACCTTGCTCTTCCTTTTCATAAAAGAGCTACAAGGGTAAGGGATGGTATAGCCTTATAGAACCAGTTGTTTCTGAGCAGTAGTAAAACACACAATATTGTCTATAATTTATTGTTTTCTAGGTCTGCAGTACTTTCTTAATAATTAGCTATTTTGATGCAAGCTCCTAACAAGGTTTTCTTTATAATATGCATGATAAGGGAGGTTTGTCCATTGTTTTCTGAGACTCAGGTTATTTTTCTGGTGCTGGTTCATGGGCATCACTTGCTGATTGTGCACTAATGAGCTTAGGAGATGGTCTGTGGGACTGGGGGAGATTCATATGGTTTGATGGGATGATGTTATATTTGTGGGTTCTTTTACATTTTGTAATATGTTTTCATGTTTTTGTGGGTTGTTTTTGGATAGTATGGTGGGGTGAGGTTCAAGACCAGATGGCACCAGACTTGGATGGAGCATTAGCTTCCCAGATCTTTAACTTAGTTTTAGTTATTTTTAGTATTGAGCATGGCTAGTGTTTCCTGCATAATATCCTGTAATATTAAAGTGGGTAATATCACATCTAAGAGATACAGAAATTTAAAGCATCTACGTAAGTTGGGTGCTATGATGGCTGCCTTCAGGAGACCCATCTTCCCAGGGAGTAAGTGGTGCTTTTTAGAAGGGACTGGCTCAGACAGGTTTAAGTAGTAGTAGTAAAATATTTTATGCAACAAAAATTAATAATGATAAACTCATTTGAGACAAGCTCATTTTCAATTAGGTCCTTGTAGTACAAAGAATCACAGGTAGTTTCGAATGACATACATTACAACAATACGAAATAGTTATTTAAATACAAATATGGATATTTTCATTGGCAAGGAGACAGACCAGGACAAATTAAGCAATAAGGCATGACAGGGTGTGTGTTATCGTGTAATAACGTCATTCCTGGGGTGGGTTGAAGCACAAGGTGAAGTTGAGTGCTTCCACCAACCCAGGAGTGATGTTATTACACAATAACACACACCCTGGAGTGCCTTATTGCTGTTATATAATGGCTCATTGTTATACAAAAAAAAATGTAAAATGTTTTTAGTAGATTTTTAGTGAGCCACTATATCTTTTATTTCTGAAGAGAAAAGAAAAGAATCAAGCAAATAATCAATACAGTGATGTTATACTGAGATATCATCACTGTCTCAGGCACACATTGACCAATCAGAGTCTAGGATTTTTTTATTGCCATTGTATAATATACATCAATACACACTATTATCAGGAATAATGTAGTCCCTTAATCCACAATGTAAACATTTGAGAAAAATCTGTCCGAACAGTGTATCAAGTAATACGAAGATCTGGACAGCAGGATGATTTCTGTGCAATCCATGCAGTAAACCATTTTTTTTATTGTACTAAAATGGATAGTACTATTTAGTGGTCTTAATGAAAGAGGAATTGAGTTCCACAACTGTGGGCCTATGTTAAAAAAATGTGACCTACCTAAATCTGTTTTATTCATTGGTAATGTATATTCCACCCCTTTCACTGTCCTAAGACAGTCCTTTATATTTCTTTTATGCAGATGTTCCAAAATATAATCTGGTACTTGTGCTTTATAGCATTTAATCCTTAAACTGCCAACAGAATTAGAACATATTGGAGTTCTGGATGGATATATCAGTCCTCGTCCCTGTAAGGGTTAAACACATATGCTAAGCCATGATAAGATAAGATCTTCCATTGCTAAGATGTAGCCATTCTAATGATCTGTATAGGTCACATCTATGGGTTCTTCATGGCACATTCAAAACAAACCTAGTCAGTCAATTGTAAAGTGTGTCTAACTTATTCAATTCCATCATAAACGCCCCAGCAAACATTAAGTCACTGCAGTCAATTAAAAGTAACACTAGTGCACTTATTATGTGTTTTCTAACTTCTGTAGACATGCAGTGCCTGACTCTGTATAACGTTTCTAGTCTCTTTCCCACATTTTTCATTAGATGATCAATATGTGTGTTCCATTTAATTTTGTCATCCAGCCATAATCCCAAATATTTATAGCTGTGCACTTGTTCAAGGATTGCATGGTCAAAGGTGTCAATATGTAAGGTTGTTTTTTTGTAAATTTCTAACTTTGTCCATTCAGAATAACATTACTTGAAAATGTTAGGGTTATGAACCAGCTTTGATAGAATAAAATAATTTTGGATTCATCAAATGCTTCTTGTAGCATAGATTCAATCCAAATTAGAGAAGTTCCCCCTATACAAATAACTGTATAGTCTGTGTATAGATGGTAATTTATTGAGGTATTTGAAAGAGTGAAATTATTCACGTAAATATTAAAAAGGATTGGTCCCAATATTGAGCCATGCAGACTCCTGAAACTGTAGTGGCCAAACTGGACTCAGTGTTATTCAAGGCTACTAGTTCTTGCCTGCCTATTAAATAAGACTTGAACCAGTACACTACCCTCTCTGTCAAACCAACTAATTTAGGTCTGGACAGGAGGATGTCATGGTTCAAGGTGTCAAATGCTTTGGATAAGTCAACAGAAATGGCCCCAATGACATCCTCCTGTCCAGAGTTTCATGTATATCACCCATAACCTTTAATAAGGCAGAGGTGGCACCATGTTGTGGTCTAAAACCTGAATGGTGTTTAAGAGTTTTCCCTTTTTAAGGTTTAAAGGATGGAAATAGTATCAGAAAGCATGGTATCACCATCATAATTTCCCACTCTGTCACTTTTCATTTTATACAAGATATTTGGGACCACGAGGGTCGTCTTATTATTCTCCAAGAAAGAATAGGACAAAGAGAGATTATCTTGGGCTTAATATATGGAACAAATCAGGAAACTCATTTTTTTTTTACAAGTTTGACCTCTAAACTAACACCATACATGTATTTACCTATAATTTTGGATAGAGACTGGAACTTGGTGCTGCAGCCTGACCTAGATAGATCAGGCTTTGACCACTGAAGGTTGTTTCCAGGGCAGCGAGCACTTCAGGAGCTCATAGATGGATGGGGTCTGTTCAACCCCTGGCATTTATTACACCCAATGAATTGGCAATATACTTTTTATTCCAACCATATGACTGTTTTTCATGTATTGACTATTTTCTTGTAGCACAAGAGATTTTCCCCATATACAGTACAATTATGTGAACTCAGTGCCCAAGTACTTTCCAATCACTCACCTATTCTCCTGAAGGTAGACCTGACTTGGGGTGCAGAGTCAGATCATGTCTAGAGGTTTAATCCTTAACTTCTTTGAGACTCTAAAATAGTAGAGTAACTTAAGGAAGGTATTATTGACTAACTGGCAGTTAACATAGACTCACTGGACAGAGCAGAAATCCTTTGGTCCACAGTTAAATGTTATATATGTGGCGAGGCTATTCAACTCACCACAATTTGGCAGAAGTGACATGAATAAGCTTCATCTGCTCTTTTTCAGGAAATTCAAACAATTGAGAAATGCCTCAGTTCTACTCCTCCTGATGATACTTGGAGAATGCTAAGCATTTGTTCTGTAAAATATGCAGAGTTGATTAATGAAAAAGCTGAACTAGCAATATTCAGGGCCAAGGTCTGATACCTGGATCAAGGTGAAAAAGCAGGCCGGCTACTAGTGCTTCATTTCTGGCAGAAGGAGGCGCAATGTGTCATTGTGGGGGATCAGAACAATGGTTAGTCTTCCTTAATCACAAATTCATGACAGATTGCTGCCTGTTTTAAACAGTTTTATCATAATTTATTCACCCCGATCAACCAGACCAAAATACCACTGACCTGATTGATGCCCTCCTGAATGACCTCCCCCTACCCCAACTAAACGATGCTCAGCAAGTGCTTTTAGATGGACCCATACAAGAAGTGGAGATAGAGCAAGCTCTTCAGGCCTTGTTAGTGGGGAAGGTACCAGGGCCAGATGGATTTCTGGTGAAATTTTATAAAAGCTTTCCAAAAGAATTAGTAGCCCTTCTAACAGACATATTTAGTTGGTTTCATGAGTAGGATATCTCTGATCATACTCTTTCAGAAGATATCCATTGTCTTATTCCTAAACCTGGTAATGGCACCACACTTATTAGTAATTACTAGGCCATCTCTTTGATGAATGTAGATATGAATATTCTTGCCCGGGTCTTGGGAAATAGACTTCAGAAAGTATGGTCTCTAATGACAGGCCTGCAGCAAGTGGGCTTTATGTCAGGTAGACTATCTAATGACCATCTAAGAAAAGTACTGCACTGAACAGCAGTGTCCAGGAAGAAAGGGTGACCTGTGGTCCTGGTTTCCCCCTGGATACTGAAAAAGCTTTCAATAATGTGTATTGGAGTTAGCTTTTTCATATTTAACATCACTATGGTATTCCCTCTCCCTTCATTCAGTGGGTAAAGGTTTTGTACACAATCCCAATGGCAAGAATATCTTCTAATAGTTCATTTTTGGAGCTTTTCTCATTAGCTAGAGGGACACAACAGGGTTGTCCCCTGTCCCCATTTTTATTTAACCTTTATTTGGACCCATTTTACTAAAACTAGAAATGACACCTGGGATCAGTAGAATCCAACTCAGGGGAAAATAATTTAAGTTATCCGCTTATGTGGAGGATATTCTCTTACATGTACTATACCCCCATGATTCTATCCCTGAAGTTTTGAACATTGTTGCTTCTTTTGGTAGTTTTGCGGGATATAATAGACAAATATCAGTAAAATAAGTGGTTTTCCCCTTACTACACAAGACCCCAAATTACAGATTTTAGAATTAGGCCTTCAGTGGTCTCCATCTCAGCTATCCTATCTGGGTATACACTTATCTTGTTTTCTTTAAAAACTGCAGAGTTTGAATCTGGATCCCCCTGCTCAAGCTAATTACCCAAGCCCTTGCAAGGTGGAAGTCAATTCTCCTTACTTTATGGAGTCAAATAAATATAATTAAAATGAATATCTTGCTCTGTTTATTATACCCCATGCAAATGCTTAATATATATATATACCCTTGTCCTGGTTTAAAACATTACAATCAATCCTATCTGCTTTCTTATGGAAAGGAAGGCTCAACGCAGAGCTTACTCTAAACTTATTCTTCCCAAGGAGATGTGGGGTCTTCACCTGCCCAACTTTCAATTATATTATTTAACTTCACATGCTTGCAAATATTTTCATTGGAGAACCTTGCAGTAGAACAGGACATTAGATTATGTCCCACAGTGACTCCAAATTGAAAAGGGTCTTTGTACTGAATTGGGCATTAATCTAGTTTCATTACTTTTTATCCCATTGTAGAGAGTGCCTGCTGGGTTGCACCAGGCTTCATTTTTATGGCCTCTGAAGGCACATAAACAACTGTGCCAGCTACTTCACCTTGAAACAGGTAAAGACTTTGGCCAACCAATTTTTGACAATCCTAATTTTCAAATTGCTGGTAAGGCCCTTCAGCTGCATCACTAGCCAGGATTTTCCATGCTTAAGGTGTCAGATTTTTATAACCAGAGATTCCTTTCTCTTTTTTCAGACCTTTCAAAAGACCCTCCATATACCACCTCTGGCTTGTTTTAAGTTTATGCAGTTACACCACTGCATTTCTGGCTCCTTGGGTAAACCACTATGATCTAAGGCAGTGGTATAGACTTTGCAATGATCAATTACATTGGTGACATCACCCCATCCCATATGACAAATATATGCTACCCTTCAAACATGGGACCATCAACTATGTGATGTTAGTTGTTCATACTGGGAATCTACCCTGGAACTTTCTCTAGATGAGGCAGGCTGGCATGGGGTATGGCAAAATGTATATGTCTATGTTAAACAGGACAAACTTCAGTTACCACAATTTTATATTTTGCACAATTTATTTTTCACCCCCAGTAAATTACAGAAAATGGGTAAAGGAACTTCTAATTTATATTTAAAATGTGGGAATGCTGAGTGTATCCTCAATCATAATTTATGGCTATGCACTAAGATTCAAAATTTTTGGAGAAAGATTCTGGCTTCTCTTGATCCCTTTCTGTGTCTTCAAGTTGAATTTACCCCTGAAATATGTATCTTAGGGCTTTACTATGATCACATTTTTGGACCTAGGAAAGGATATATAGTCTTAGTAGCAATGGCAGCCAAATTAGTTATCCTAAGACATTGTTTGGATACCTATAACCCAACTAAGGAGGAGTGGCATAGGGAAATTCTTAGTATATTTTAAATACTGATTGCAAACATGTCTAGTCACCACTCTGTGTTTCAAAAAAGATGGGAACCCTTATTTGTCTTAATGACTATTTCTTAGGAAACAAGATTGCCAGAATATAGGATTGATCTTTTTGAGAGCATTCATTAATTATACAATTTAGGCTGCTCCACTTTTTTGGATACATAGGTACATAGATGTTGTCAGCAGATAAGGGCCTTCAGACCATCCAGTCTGCCCATTAATGCTAGTAGCTCTGCTTCTTCAAGCTTTCCTGGATGTACCTAAAGTCCTTGAATGTCTAGACATGTATCTCCATGAGGTGTTAGATTCATAGGCCTATTATTAGTGCTTTACATCCATGACTGGGTGACCATCTGGTCTGGGTTAGGGGGAAGGGTATGACTTTGTTTTCTGTGAAATGTTGGGGCCCCTCTTGTTTCCCTTTTTGTCAATGATTTACCCAAGCACTGTGGGGGTGCAAGGTGACCCTTTATGTTGATGAAGCTGTGTTGTATAGATCATCTCAGGATGGTGCCCTGCTAAATTAGCTTCTCAGCCAGGACCTCTCTACTTTGGAGAATTAGTTCCTGGTCAATAGGCTAGTCCTTTAAGGAAAAAAAATAAAAGCTATCCCCAAAGCATGGGCCTCAACAGGACAAGCTTACTGTCCTTCTATCTGTCCAATGGCTCTAAAATAGAGGTGGCTGACTGCATCAAATATCTAGGTGTGTACACTGACCAAGACTGTTCCTTCAAGGGTCATGTTGACCTACTGACCAGGACTCTGAACCAGAAACTTGGTCTCCTGTATCATCTGAGCCCATTCCTCAGTCAGACATCTAAGGAAAGGGTAGCCACAAGCGTACTCTTAACTACACTGTTCTATGGAGCCCCGTGCTACACTCATTGAGAAGCACATAGATGCAAAAGCTGAGAACTTTATATCATAGGGTTGGGTGTTTTGCCATAGGGGCATCATCCCTAGAACACCATTGCAAAGTTTTAGATGCACTAAATTGGTCTTGTCTAGAGGGCAGACTAATGTACCCTCCCCTATACCTGACTTTCAAAATTCAGCAAACCAATCCTTTCCCTAGTCTGGTGGGTACTACAGTACCTAAGCAGATGGGAAGAACCCTGAGGTCCTCTGAGTGACAGCTCCTCCATGTCCCCAGAATCCAGACTTCTCAAGGGCAGCAGTCATTCACTATTTACAGTCCATCATTCTGGAACAACCTCTCTAATAATCCCCAAGAATTCAGCTCCCTTGGCGGCTTTAAAAAAGGCCTCAAGACCCACCTGCTGGAGCTGAGTCTCTGCTCATGTTACCACTGAATACTGGATCACTCCAAAGAGCTACCTCAGTAGCTTCTGTCTGACCATTGCTAACATTTCAGAACCTCATCTGATATGTACAAGCTATGTTTAATCTGCCTTATTTCTGTTTAACTGTCTATTTCTCACGAGGATTATCAATCGTACCTAACCTGCCTGTTGTGTCACCTTCTATGTATTTAACTGTCTATTTCTCATGAGGATTATCAATCATACCTAACCTGCCTGTTGTGTCACCTTCTATGTATTTAACTGTTAATGTCTGTATTACTCCATTTGCTTCACATTGTTCTTGCTGTTTTCTTTTCCCCTTGATGTATGTAATTAATCTCAGGCCACCTCTGAAAAAGGGACTGTAATGGTCTCAGTGGGCCTACCTGGTTACCAACATTTTAATAAATAAATAAATGTTGTATTATTTGTTTGTTAATGTTTTCTCCATTTTCCTTTCTATTTTTTCCTCTTTTCCATTAAAGTGCATTAAATTAAAAAAAAATGAATAATGGGCAGGTTTACAGATCTGGTTGTCACTGTAATCATGTACAAAATATAATTTCCAGTAATAGCAGTACAATACAAAAACTCAAGGTGGAATCTGGATTGAAATGTTCTCTTATACTACTCATGCACACCATCCACAGCTCCACCAGTCATTTACACACAAAATACCATGTAGAACTCCTTCCACCCACACACAAACAGAGTACCATTATTCACACTGGCATGCACAGACCCTCATATACACCCACTAAACCAAGAACATGATTCTCAAACCCCATATACTATATACACAGTATACTTACACACACAGTTCCAAGAAACATAGTAACATGGTAATATAAGGTTGGAGGGATCTGTAGGTTCAGCATGCCTCCCACTCGCCTGCTTCATACTGTTAGTAGGAATGAAGTAAGTATGCTTTGCAAAGACATGCCCATTTATAGGGATTCCTGCCCACTGTACTATTCAGGGTTTCTGCTAATACCTTGGTAAGCAGATTTTTTTCCAGGCTTACCTTAAAGGTCTGTGCTATCTTCATGCTACCTCAAAGATTGTTAAAGTTATCAGCTACAAAAATAGCGGGCCCCTTAACTAAATTGTTCGATCTATTGGTAGAAGGGGGATTAGTACCCTTAAAGAGGAAGGCGTAATCCTGATACACAAAGGTGGGTATAGGCTTGTTACCGTATGTCATATTATAGGCCAATATCCTAGTTAACAGTGGTGAGCAAGTTGCTGGTGAGGTGTGTTCTTCACCAGCTGCTTGCTCACCTGGAAAGGCACAGTCTGCTCATAGACCAGCAGCATGGATTCTGGGGTGGGCGGTCCACTGCTATGGCACTGGCCAGGTTCATGAATGCTGTGCTGGTGGGCTACCGGTGTGGTGTTTGTGGACCTGGCTGGCACCTTTGACATGGTGGACCATGGTTTGCTTTTGCTTAAGTTGGGATGTATGGGAGTCAAGGGGACAGAGATTGAGTGATTTAAGAGTTATATGGAAAATTGTACACAAAGAGTAAAAATTGGTAATACACTTTCAAAACCTATGGATGTTAAGGGCAGGCATACCACAAGGATCAGTGTTAGGTCCTTTGTTATTTTTGATCTTTATGAATGCTTCACCTAAACCATTTTCTATCACAAACAGTATAGTACATGCTGATGACACAGTGATCTGGGACTCGGCTTCAAAAAGCAGTGAAATACAGGTGTCTTTATTAAATAAATATAATATTTTGGCTCTATGGATTAGGGAAAATAAGCAGATTTTAAATGAGACTAAAATAAAAACTATGCTGTTTGGAACTTCACAAAAACTGCAAAAGGAAAGTAAGCTACAAATTGTTGGACATAATGGAGTATGTCTCCGCTAAGTTTCCTCATTCAAATAGTTAGGAACACTTCTTGATCACAGCTTGAGTCCAGTACCCCATATTGAGAAATTAGGTAAACGGCTTAACCAAAAACTGGGTTTCTTATATAGAAATTTGAACTCCCTGACTGAAAAGACTTACCTAGTAACAGCAAAACAAGTGTTAATGCCCATACTTGATTATGGTTATATAATGTTTGTCCACTGCAGTGTGGTATTTTAATCAAAATACAACATTCTATCTAACAACATATGTAGATTTGCTCTCCAGGTCCCATCACAGACACACCACTGCTTATTGTATGACAAATAGGACAAAAACCCAAGGGAAGAGTACACAATGGGGGGAAGGTACTAACAACAACAAAAATGGAAAGGGACCTGGGAGTAGTCATATCAGATGACCTAAAGGTAAGCAAGCAATTTGAGAAGACAGTAAGGAGGGCTGGGGGGATACTGGGATGTATAGGAAGTGGCAGTACCAGTAGAAAACAAGAAGTTGTTATCCCTCTGTACAGACAGTTGATGAGACCCCATCTGGAGTACTGCGTGCAGTTCTAGAGAACCCATCTCCACAAGGATATAGACAGAATGGAGGCAGTCCAGAGGAGGGCAACTTAAATAGTGCAGGGTCTGCAACAGAAGCCATATGAAGAGAGACTAAAGGAGCTTAGTATGTATATCCTCAAGGAAAGGAGGGAGAGGAGGCACATGACAGAAACTTTCAAGTACCGAAAGGGAATCAACAAAGTCCAGGAGGGTAGCATCTTTCAGAAAAAGAAATGTGCAAGAATAAGGGGGCACAATTTGAAGATAGAGGGGGGCAGCTCAAGGGCAACGTGAGGAAGTATTTTTTCACAGAAAGGGGTGGTGGACGCATGGAATGTCCTTCCTGAGGAGGTCATGGGGTCAAAAACAGTGGTGGAGTTCAAGAATGCATGGGACAGACATAATGCAATTCTGGAGGGAGGTAGGTAGGAAGAAGTAGGCTGTTGGTTAACTAGGATCTACAATTTATCCAGTAGGTAGGGAAATGGGCAGACGGGGTGGGCCAAGCAGTCCTTATCTGCCATCAAAGTCTATGTTTCTATGTTTCTAAATTTAAAGTCCTATCCCCAGAGAGGAGACTCAAGTTTCATGTAGGGAATTTTGTCTTTAGAGTGTCAAGAACTGCTGAACTGAAGGTTCTCTCAGACACATTATTACCATCAAAAAGAGAGTGAATTACAAGAAACATTGGGGCATCTCACCATACTGTTCCTTGATTTAAACTGCAAATGAGCTGGAAAGCCTCATTACTTCAGGGTCACAGGAGTGACCCTCCACAGGCTACATCTGGTGCAGAACGCAGTGGCCCAGTTACTGGCGGGACTATCTCAGTCATGCCATGTGACCCCAGTCTTGCATGCTCTGCACTGGCTAGAAAGTCCTTTTCAAGGTGGGCTTGCTCACCTATGAGGTCCTATATGGGCTGGGTCCTGGCTACCAGTCTGAGCTACTGTCATCATAGACCTCTGCCTCCACCCTCCACTCCTCTTTGAGGGGCCTCCTGGATGTTCCCAGGGTTCGGCTCAGGAGCTCTACCGATCGAGCATTTAGTGACTCTGGGATGACCCTGTGGAACTTGATTCCATCTGCAGTCCGGGAAGCCCCCTTGATTAGTATCTTTAAGCAGATGCTTAAGGCCCATCTCTTCTGTCAGGTTTTTGGGGATTAAGTCATCTCTTTCCTACCCTGCCCTCAGCTATTGTATATTTAATATTTTATATTTATTCTTTCGAGAACATCATTTTTAATGTTCAGCTACTGCATTAATGTTCTATTGCATTTTGTATTCTGGGATGGGACGCCTTAAAAATAAAATTGCCTTGCCTTCTCCTGGTATGCACCTGCCCTACTAAATGAATATGCTAGCCTGTCAAATGGAGCGCATAGCACACTGCACTTCAAGCAAATGTTGTTTACACTTTTAAACAGTGAGAATGCACGTAAATGTATGAAAATGTAAGTCATAATATATGATGTATTGCATTATTTGTATTGTTTATTTTAAGTGTCAGGCATCACAGAAAAAGGACTGTGGCCAGTCCACTTCCTGATTAAAAATAAAAAATGAAAAAAATGAAATGCTCACTGTATATTCAGACAGCCTTTTACAGAGGTCCATCACCCTATGAGAGAAAAAGTGTCTTCCATGAGTTCACCTGAATTTTCCACTGCAGAGCTTCAGGGCAAGTCCTTACATCACAGAAACATAGACGGTGTTACCTGAAAGGTCCAGCAGCCTATCAAGTCTGCCCAGTCTTAAGGCATCATACACGTAGAACACTATATTAAACATTTCCAACAATTCAATATTGTCAGCCCCTTGAGTTTGTGAAAGACTAAGACTGTGGGCTTGATTTTCAAAGGGACCGGGAGACCCATGCAAGCTGCAGACAATGGCAGCTTGCATTGAAGTCTACTATGCTAGGGACCTCGCACCAGCTTTTGGTACAGGATGGGTCCCACACCAAACCACCCACAATTACCACAACTACTTCAGTGCATCAAGTAAGTGGTGCTCAGGAGGAGTTTGATTGAGGATGCCACATGTGGATATGGAATGGCTATCCCATAGCACATGTGCATCTGATAGAGCTACAGGTAGGGTGCCATGAAGGCAGACACAGACTGTTCTCATGTAGAGGGGTACAACTGATAGTACTGCAGAGGAGGATGGGGGTACATGTACAATACCCATGAAACAGTCATGGTGCTAAGTGGTGTTTCACTAGATCCTGAACTGTTCCCTTCATCAATAGTGTGGTGGCCAATAAATGGAACCTGGTGAATGTCCAGCATGCCAGTAAGCCATGGAGTGTCATGCAGTACCCTGACAGGTGTCCGTCCTAGCAGAAAAAGTAAGGGACTGATGATCGTAACCTGGAAGGGCAGAGGGCGCATCACCCATGTCTCCTAGACATAGACAGTATCAATGGGATATACGGTATGTATGCAGAGCACTTCACAGGCACCTACTATAGAAAAGATGACATGGCACGCTTATACCATGCTGCAACTGAGTGATATGTGGCCTCCCAGATGGCTCATGACTGCCACTATTGCTTATGCACTGGTACATGTGATAAAATGGTTCCATTTGTCAGGACATCCCACAGCAACTGATAGCCATGGGAGCACCTCCCACCCAGCACTGTTGGTCAGACTGGTGCAAGGGCTAGTAGACCAGCTCTGACTGGTCTAACTGCCATCAGGACCTGAGGCCATGGGGGAGCTTTCCAGAATCCCACATTAGGGGATTCTTCAGTGCCTTTGAGGTGCACCCTTCTAACATGGTGCACCCCTGTTTCCAATGCAGGACTGGCACAGGTTCAGTCTGAACCAAGGGGACCCAGTTTTGCTGCACCCAGAATATGAAAATCATGACTGCTGCAAGCTGTGATTCATGGTGCCCCTTCTGTCACATCTGTTTGATGCAAGCTCCGTGCTCTCTTTCAGGGCTTTGAAAATCAAGCCCTATGTGTGTGTCCCCTTAGCCTTCTTTTCTATATGCTGAACATGTTGAGGTCTTCTGTTCTCCTCAAAGCTTTTGTACCCGTACCACTGATCATTTTGGTAGCCTTGCATTCCATCCTATTGACTACCTTGATGTCTTTTTTTGTTATTGAGAAGACCAGAATGACATGCAACATTCCATGTGGGGCCTGAACAGGGCCTTGTAAATGACAGGACCACTTAGTCTGCTCTGTGAGTCACCCCATTTGATGCACCCAGCATTCTGCTGGTCCATTTCTCAGCAGCTGCACACTGCTTGTCCTGTTGCAGCAGCCCCTTGTCTATTATGATCCAATGGTGTTCTTCTCCTTGACTACAGTAAGATGAATCCCACACAGTGCTTTGGTCCTACCTCTGTGTTTCCTCCTCCACAGTAGTACTTTGCATTTGGCTACATTTAATATGGAGTCAAACCATTCACCCAGCTTGTTTGGGTCCTTCTGACGTTTGTCGAAAATACACTGGCCAACTTAATGTTATACACAAAGTAAACAGCCTGCTAAAAAACCCAGTTTCCAGATCTTTGATGAAGATATTGAAAACTGGTAACACCAGCACTGATTCCTGAGAGATGCTGATGAGTGTTCCTCTCCACTCGGCTGTGCCCATCCACCACAACCCTTTGCTTCCAGCTCCCAAGCAAGTCGGCAATTAACTTTGTGTATGTTCTGTTTGTCCCACACTAGTTAACTTTGCCCAGAAGCTTGTCCTGAGCCACAGTATCAAAGGCGTTACTGAAGTCTAGATAGATTACTTTCCCAACTGAACCCCTGTCACCCTTCTTAGTCACCCCCTTTAAGAATGTGATCAGGTTGCTTTGGGATAATCTGCCTCTCATAAAGCCATGCTAAGAGGGGGAAAGAACCTTAGCCTCAGCCAAGAGCTGCATTAATCTCTCATTTCCAGGCACTGTTGTAAGGCTGACTGTCCTTTAGTTGCTGGGAAACAACCCCCCCCTTCTTGAGGAAGGGGACCATCCTGGTCACTTTCCAGTCCTCTGGCACCATATTTGTCTGAAAATACTCAAGAAAGGGTATTAAAAGTGGCATCATCTTGTTCTGTTGCCTCCACTATGATACTGGAGTGTATATTATCTTATACTAGGGACTTACTTGGCTTGATCTTTGCCAGGTAGCCAGCTACCAGGGCATGTGTGATGTCCACTGGTTGCATCATGGGTACCCCTGATACAATTGGTCTTCCCAATGACCCCTTAATACAATATTATTCATAATTTATTGTAGCTGCTGGGGTAATCTGATTTAAAGACAGGAGGCGTGATATTATATAAGATACAAAGGATGTGCTAGGTTATGGCAGGTAAATGATTTAGAAATGTTCCAACAAGAATAGATTGACAGAGTGGAGTGAGGATGAGAAATGGATAGGGGGAAATTGTTCCACTAGGTAGGAAGGTGGATGGAGAAGACAGATGGACCAATAGTAGCTTTACAGTGAGAGATATAATTTATTTTTGATAATTTAATTTTCTTTATTCCTGAGAAATGGATACACCATTGAGCCAGGGACCCATTTTCAATGGTTTCCAATGCATAAATTTCAGGTGTATCCTGAGAGCACAGGGCAGTTAAGTGACTTGATCAGGGCCACACAGTATGCAAGTGGAGGTTGTGGGAATCAAACCCAGGTCTGCTGGATATACCAAGCTCATCCACAGCTCATTACTCTAACTTCTAGGCAATAAATATTGCCTATCCTATGGAAGAGTGAGCATCAGAGGAATGAAGGGCGTAAGAAGATGGGGTAGAAAGATAAAACAGACATGAGAAATGGGGAGAATAGCATCAAGATAACATTTTACTAGAAAGAAAGAGAAGTATGAGAAGTGAAAGGTCACCAGGGTTGGGAAAGAGAGGTGGGTATACAGAGAGAAGTGATGAGTATCAAGGGCAAAGTGAAAGAAAGAGTGGAAAATGTGATCCAGTCTGACATGGGTGGACATGGGAAACTATGTGTGCATAATGAAACACTGTCCTTCCTTCCTTCTCCTTCCTCCCTTCCTTCTTTCATTCCTTATTTCTTGCAAAAGTTTCAACAAGAAAGACATACTGAGCTTGTAACAACTAGTTTCCAGATGCATCCTGGGTGGACGAGGGAGGGAAGTATGCAATACAAGATGTGCAGGTGAAAGCAAATAATGTAAGAAGCAGTAGAAATAAGAATAAAATACAATAAAAAATACAGTGAAATAAATGTCAAAATACATAGCAGTGCACAGTCACGAATTACAGACAGATAGTCAGCCAGATAGCACAAAACAAAGGTGAACACAATGCAAAATTAAGGTACAAGTGCAGTACAGTACTGGGGTATGAGTGCAAAACAGAACTAGAAGCAATGCCAGATAGTAGCAGTTTACAACCATACAGACTGCCAATGTGTGAGAGCTAACAAAGCTAGTGCTGGAGGAAAACTAAGAAGTTATGATCAACTGATTTAGGCACAGTTAGCCTGGGGGAGAGGTAGGCTAATATTTGCTGCCAGGGGGCAAGGGGGACATCAACAACACAGGGAGGAGGGAACAGCTGTCAGGGATCAGGAACTGTTGCAGGAAGGGGTAGTAAAGTCACAAAGATGGGTATTGAGGGAGGAGAAGGATGAGGCTGATCAGACACAGGGGAAGAGAGGACTAGATCTTAGAAAAATAATAAAAGAAGCCAGCTAGGTCCATGGATGCTTTCCTGCAAGGGGAGAGAGAGGGGGAAAGAAAAGCAGTGTTCTGGAGGTGGTAGGTGAAAGGACGAGGGAAGAAAGGAGGGTGGCAAGGTGGGGAGACAAAGAGCCAAACCAGATTTTGGAGTTTAAGGTGGCACAGTGGGTGATATATCTGGCATCAAGGGAACAGAGAAGGAAGAGTAGAGAGATAAGTGGTGTGTACGAGGGGGACTGAAGGAAAGAAGGAGGAATCACACTCTGTGGTGCTGGTTTGGGTGTGGCTGAGGGGTTACCACAAGAGTAAATTCAAAACAGTGTACTCTTGCAGGATGCGAGTGAAAGAAACACAGTGCTTCGGCTTTCTTGGGCTCTGTAGATAATGCACAGGGACACTATGCTATTTCACCAGGCTAGGCATAGACCAGTCTTGAGTTAGCAATTGGCTGTATTGCTGACTTCTATTAAAGCCAGTGAAACCAACAACACCAACAAGGATGCCCCAGCATGTTGACTGTGTGGGTCTTCCTCAGAGGGTGGGCTCCTTGTAGCAGACAGACCTCTTTTATGCTTGCAAGAGTGTGATGACATCACAGTGACAAAATCAAGAGCATGATTTAAAATAAAATGCTAAGAAATACCTGCACATCTAATCAATGTAATGAGAAATGGTACTTGCACAGCTTATCCAACCACACAAAATAAATCATAAATCAACTTTAGTGAAATATTAAAGGGGGAAAGAAAAAGAAGTCATGAACTGTCAGTAATTCAGTCCCATATAAAAAGTGCAGCCCCCAAATGTGTGCAATTTTGCAACATATTGAGTTCATAGAGCTCTGCACGAGTCCTGGGGCAGCATCAATCCTGGTATGTGAACACTCTTATGAAAACATGGAAGAGGTACAGGTGTATCCTTCCCTGTCTTCCACTGCATAGCCCTAGCAAGGCATCAGATGTACTTCCTTCTCAGTCCCTGTATTCTAGCCACTAACCCCCAACCTTGTACTTCAGTCAAGATTCCCTTTCAGCTGCCAACCCTCCTCCTCCTTCTTCCTATGCCCCGATAGTGTAGCCAACTACCACTCCAGACTAAGTGCTTCTCCAAAGTAGTGACCAGCTTACAATGGCTGCAGATATACTCCCTTCCCTCTGCAAATAAGATGGCATACATCTTGCAGCCTTGGAAGAACTGCAAGTATGCTTCCATCCTTCTGGGTAACCTATACTGTTAGAAGCAGCTGTTAGCCCTCTGTCTTCCCCTTAAAGGGGAAGTAAACATTGCAGGGGTCTCTCAAATTGTGAAAGCCCATAAAACAATATTTCAAATGAGGTATGGAGCTTCCTTGTAGGTGACAAGAGACCTGATATATGAATATCTAAATACTCTGTAAATCAAAACCAGGCAGCAGCCATTTCGTGGGATCTTGAGACAGAAAGTGATGTCACTGAGGGGCAAGTTGTAATTAACAACATAGAGCTGGACCGTCAGTGACATCACTTCCTGTTTTAAAATTACATGAAATGGCTGCTGCTTTGTTTTTATTTACAGATAATTTGATGTTCATATATCAGGTTTCCTGAATCCTGCAGCTAAGCCTAGTACCTTGTTTGAATGGTCTTGTCTTACGCTTTCACAATTTGAGTGGGCCCTTTAATGTTTACTTCCCCTTTAAACTCAGCTCACACTTCAACTACTTCTGTTGGCCACATAATCAGTCACCACTGGGATTGCTCACTACTGGCTCACTCACTGTCTAACATATAAGGCCTACCTCCCGTTTAACAAATTCTTGAAACTGGTTCACTCTGCGTAACACCCTTGATTTCAAGCAACCAGTTTCTGCTAGAAACATAATCCCACACAATTCTGCACACACAAGACCTAGTTGCCCTAACATTCTTTTATATATATATATATATATAATATATATATATATATATATGTATACAATTTTTCATTTTTCCCTTTTTCTCCTCTTCCCGGGGTCATGGCGTACACATGCATACATGCGCGTAGAGGCATGTGCACATGCCAGGATCTGGTGACCCATTCCACTCCACCCCAGACTTTACATCACTGCTCCTGCTACCTACGCACCCATTGGACCTCCACCCAATGGGTGTGGGATTATGGAGGAGCAGGCATCCACCCCTGGAGGGGAAATCCCACTCAACCCCTCCCCCCCTCCAGCCAGCACCCCAGTGACCTGAGGTCATTCCCGAACCCGGGTCACTGATGTGGCATGAGGTGTGATGTCCAATGCTTCAACCCTCAACACCCCCAGGCTGGCCTTGCCTAACATTCTTGGAACCTTAAATTTAAGAAGACTCACCTGTCCCCTGAGATTATATTAGACCCCTTCTATCCCTTTATGAATATTCTTTAGTTTAGCTCCTAAGATCTGTTTATCCCTTACAACCCATACCCCCTCACTTGATAGCCCAGTTTAAACTGCCCCTCCACAAATTACAGATCTGTCCCTCCACAAATTTTGCACCACTTACTTTTCTTGTAGTACAGTAGGGTGAGTTACTAACTCTTCTGTGCAGGAAATCTCAGAGCATACACATTGATAGACACTAAGATCCTCCCACGTGGCCAACTACCATCAAATTCTTGACCGTGGTTCCACCAAATTTAAGTACACACATACACAATATTAGATTTCATTTTGGTAAGGTTCTCTAAGATTTGCACAGTAGAAATATAGTAAGCTCATTTTTGTACATTTCTGATAGTTTTCAGTAAGCAATTACAGAATAAAAATGTTTATGGTTCATTTTATTTCTGTGCCATTATTTCCCATATATTGCCTGGAATGTCTGATCTGTAAAGTAAGCAGGCATACCAAATAGATTGTCCTTTACTTTCAAAGGAATTCTTCAACAAACTTTGTTTTTCTATTATTTTCATTGTCAAGTTTAGTGCTAGTGCAAACTTTTCATGCATATATATTCATCATTTTTCAAATAGTACTATCTTTTTAAATAAGATACAAAAATGGCCAAACAATTTATCACTCAAGAGTGAGATATCATCATTATACTTGTTGAAAACAGCACTTCTAACTTGTTTTGTTACTATACAGTTTAATGATATTATGGAAATGGTACATGCAACAGTAGAGTAATTCTAGATTAATGAGACACCCAATCTATGGATTGGGACTGGACATTTTAAGGCATCTGGGTTTTATTGCCAATCAAGGAATTCATATTTATTTGAAACTTAATTGTAGTGCTGCATTTCTACTCCTTTCAATGATGAATTTCTTATATTGATGTATCAATCTTCTTTCTGGATTACTATGCAGATGTTCATTAGTTTTCATTTGTATTCATTTATTTACTTTATTGTACTTCTGGGGAGGCAGAGCAGACTGGCACTGCTGCAACTGAGCACTTATGCAGATAGGTTCCCAGCATGCTAACATGCTACCATTATTCTTTTTTAAAGGGGCTTAGCAAAAAAAAAAAAAAAATGTTATACCATCTTTAGACAGAAACTTGAGTATATCCAAACCATTTACAGCTTGGCTTTTTAAAACACCTAATGCTTTATCCAAACCATTACCAGTGGTATTTTATGCAGCCTTTCACAACTGTCTGTTGTGCGAACAATGTTTTATGGGATCTCAAATTGTGAAAGCCCATAAAAAGATATTTCATGTAGATGAACATGTAGTGAAGCATGTGACTTAATATTATGGAAGTTAAATGACCCTAACAGTTGAAATGTGATGCACATATATTCTGTCATCTGAACTTTTATTCCAGTAATTAGTCGAGTAATCAAGATGCTGTTTGGTGTCAGTACTGCTCAGCTGGTAGTATTAAAACACCTAACTTTTTATAACAAACCATTACCAATTGCATTTTGTGCAGTCTTTCAAGACTGTCTATTGCCTGAACATAGAAACATAGAAATTGACAGCAGATAAGAACCGCTAGGCCCATCTAGTCTGCCCATAAACCCTACACTTGTTTGCATCATATGACCCTAACTAGTCAACAACATTTCACCACTCCACTCCTTACCACCTCTAAGATTCCCTTATGCCTGTCCCAGGCATGTTTAAATCCCACCACTGTGCTTCCTCCCATCACCTCCTGTGGCAGACTATTCCATGTTTCCACCACCCTTTCCATGAAGAAAAGCTTCCTTACTTTTCCCCTCAGTCTGCTACCCTCCAATTCCATATCATGTCATCTTGTTCCTGTACTTTTCCTGTATTGAAAGATGTCTCCCACCTGCACCTTGTTTATACCCTTGAGGTACTTGAATGTTTCTATCTTGTCTCCCCAATCAGTACAGAACAGTACTTTGTAAGAGCATTCCAGATAAAATTAAATTGCATTGAATATACAGTAAAGGTAATGATTTAATATTGTAGAAACTAAATGATGAATAAAGGTGAAAAGTGATGCACATAAATTCAGTCATCTGAATTTTCAGTCCAGTAATCAGGAAGATGATTGATGTCAGTATTGCTCAGTTGGTAGCATTTCAGTCTCTGGACCAAAAGACCATAGGTTCTATTCCCTCATCAACAACTGGAATTAGCTACGAAGCCAACACTGCAGTACAGAACTGCATGCGCTTCATGGTTGGGTTTGCAATATTTCAGGTAAAACCTTAAGCCAAGTTCTCTTCTACCCATTTCAGGCAGCTGTCCAGATGAAAGTAAAAATGTTGGACTTGTATTCAAAAAGAGTGAATGGTAAATTATGCACAGTGTACGAAGGATGCAAGTGCATGGTGGTTTCTTCATTTGCCTGCATAAATTAGTTACATTATCAGTATCTGTATCATTTGGCATACATCATGTAAAAGCAGCACTATTTAAACTTAAATCTTATTCTATTGTATGAAATTATTCAGAGACCACTGAAACTTGTAGACTGAACACAGAGGATAGTGTATGGGCAACAGTGAACAACAACAGTGTTGTTCACTTCAAAGAGGTTGTCATGACAACTGTTGAAACCTCAAGAGCAAAGCTCAAGAGGTTTTTGGGTGTCATGACACCTCAAAGATGAACGGCACTGTTGTTGTTCACTGTTGCCCATACACTGTCTTTTATAGTGTATGGGCAAAAGTAAAAAAAAAAAACAATTTGTGGATTTTTTCGGGGTCACGCTGTGATGTCGGGGACACCGCCCCTCTGAGCCCGTGTCATTGACAACACTCATCTTACTCCGGGTCCACATTTTAAATTGAATAATTGGGCTCTGCTATATGCCAGCTAAGAACTGAACTAAAACAGCACTTACTTTTAAATTGGGACATCCTTCAGAGCCGACACTGAAGTGCCACAGCCATTTTAATGACGAACAGAAGTGCAACTTGCACATGTGCAAATGTGGGCAGAACTGTTGTACCATCGATGTGACGTACCAACGATAATACAACAGCTAAATTACGTGACATCGATGGTACAACAACACTAGTAAATGATGGATTTTTAGTGATTATAGCATTCTACCATACACTATAAAAATATATCTGTGCTGTACTGCCATTCCAAATACCAGCCAACCTTTCTACAAATAATGTTTGAGTTATTTTCTATAATTAATGGCATATGCTGTCTTCATGTACATTACAAATGGGCTGTGTCATGTTTTATTTAATAAATGTCTTACAATTAATGATTTAGTCATATGTAGCACCCAACAAAGAAACAAAAGGGTAGCTTATGGCATTAATTAAAAATAACACTGTAAAGGTTATTTGTACAAAGCTTGACTTAGATTTACCAGGAGAGCAAAGCACACCAGCATGCTATACATCTCTGTGTAACTGTCAACCACTTTATCCTGTGGTCCCAATTTCTCAAAAACTAATAAAAAAACATATATTTAATAATTAAACAAAAAGATCAGGCAGAAGAATAGACAATGGTTTGCATTTGTCTCTAAATATCATTTAGTTTCCATGATATTAAACCATAAACTTCAAAAAATCTTTAATGTGAATAATCTGATTTTAATTAGTGCTGTGTGGAATGTGGAATTCTGCTGATGCCATTAGCATGGAATGACCATTCTACTAGCAGAATTTTATTGGTCCTTCTGTGGAATTCTGCCTACTATGATCTGATCCACAGAATAATATGCTGCAGAACAGCATTTTTCCATGGAAAATTATTCCACAACTTTTTCTGCAAAACATATTGAGATCCACAGAATATAATTCTACAGAAATGTAGTGGAAAACCCATTCCACATTTTATTTTGCTGCAGAATTCCACCATTCCACTTCGGATGAAATTCAGTGGAATTTCAAAAATTTCATAAAATTCTATACTGTCAGAATGTGAAAATTACGCACACCACTAATTTTAAATAAACCATATAAAATATTGTAAGGCAATCACAATCATGTTCATTAATAGTTTGGTTGTAAATGATTAGGCATTTCCAAAAATATAAATTCAAGTGGTTTAGACATCTTCACAATTCAATCAAAAACACAGTAGCATGTAAATAGCTTTTAGAAATCACATTGTGTCAGTAAATGTGGAAGATTAAAAGCCAGCATTATTCAGAATGTAACAATGACATGGTTCTATAATGTATTCAAATGTGGCAGCTCTGATTTTCTATGCTGCTGTGATATGACATCATGAAAATGGTATACAAAGTAAAATGGTCATTCTAACCCAGTGGCCATATCTGACATAAAACTGGGGTTTTATTTGTTTAGTTCAAGAATGCATTCCATCAGGAAAAGGAATTGAAGCATGGAGCAATTAATCAATCGATGTTACATAAACATTGTAAAGAGTCTACTCTTCAAACTGAAATTCAATCATACATCTTATTTGAGTGAGGAATTTAAAGATGCCTTCATAATGCCTCATTGTTGTAGAGCTTAACAAGTTTAAGTTTCATATATTTATTTTGTTGACCTGGTGAGCTAACTGGAACAGAATAGGTTTTGCAGTAGTGATCCAGGAGATTAGCTAACAACATTAAGGTGCTCACTTTTTCCTCATGAGCTCCCTGTTTTGTTAATGGTTACAGTATCATAATATTTTCAGTGTATCTGGAAGATATCAAATTTGGGATCTTTGGTTATATTCTAACTGGCCCCATGGGCCTCATCATATCCATTGATTTTAAAGAGCCTTTGGCCAACTTTGTATTGAAACTGCATCCAAATAGGGAGCATTAACACTGCAACAGTTAAACAGTCTGATAGGTCACAGTAATCTTAGTTATAATCTAAATGCAAATCAGATGACTGGTCCCAACACTAATGCACACACTGGCTTAATTATTCTAAGTTTTCTACAGATTAAAATATTCTTCTGTTGTAGCTAAAGGTGAAATGAAAATCATGTCTTAGAGAATTAAAATGAATCTTCATGAAAAGCACATGAATATTCACCAAGATGATGCATTGTTAATAATTGTTATGAACAGTCACTTTCTGCTATTACTTAAGAAAAAACTTACAAAATATCATCAGTTTTAATTTTCCCTAATTATCACATTTTAATTCTTGAAACATATTTGTGAGCCAAGTTCATGATGTTGGTGACTGAAAAGTACATGATAGCCAGTAAAACAATATACAGCATAAGTCCACCACAACTTAAAGGAATTTATTCTTTAGGACTTTCAATTTAAATCAAACCTTGAATAACAATAAAAAATAATGTGTAAGATGGAACAGGTACTGTTAATCTTAAATGATAAACATAACATAAAATAAAATAACACAAAACACCTCCTTACTGTAATTGGTAGTAATTATTCTTCACTCTCCTACCCTCCCCTTCATTGTGTTCCTCAAATGTTAGCATTTATCTCACTTCATTTTTTACTCTGTCTATGCCTTGATTTCAGCAATCTCATCAATGCATTTGACACTGCATAGGGCTGAATGAACTTCTGCATGCTAGCACTCATATGTTTTGTGAAATGCAGAAAAAATCTTCATCAAGATAAAAAATACTACATCCATAACTTGTGGAAACTTTTTCTGCAACTCCACAACATGTGGAAACAAAAAGTCTTCAAGTCCACAAGTTATGGAACAGATCCCACAAGTCCACAACATTTACAATTATAAACTCTGGCAAGAAATCTGTATTTTCACAAATGTGTAAAGTAATATTCCATAATGGTATCCTATCGGCTTTTTAATTTTTCAAAATAATAATCCGGGCTGAGAACATCCTTACCATAAAAAAAGTTATATACCGGCCATGAAGTAAAGTATACAGATTACTTTATTCATTACAAGTAGTGTACAAAACTGAGGACCAGTCTCCCAAACTTCTGATTCAATTTCTGATCCATCTTTGTCCTTTGCCTCTTCCTGCCATAATCATATTTAGTCTATCTAGTGATTAGAACACTGGCTTGGGAAAAGGGAGATTGGAGGTTCAAAGCACTGCTAGAGCCAAATAATCACTTTGTGACATTGGACAACTCATGTAACCTCTCAATGCTCAAGTCCACCAGCTGTGGAAACGGGTAGAAGTAGGACAACACTAGAAATGAGACGTTGTACCTCAGCTTAGCTATCATAGGTAAATTGTATAAAAAACACTTTTGGCTGCAGTTTAAGTTTTTGTCATATTTTCTCCAAAAGACAAGTTCTTCCCTTATGTGAACCTAGAATCCTCATAATTATGTCTACTACTTTCTCTTATTGACTGACTAAAATATGTTATTTTCCTCCAAACTTGGGGATATCATTAATATTAAACTCACATTCAAAACTCACTTCTCCTCTATAAAAATGCATACTTCCTACTATGTAATATTACACATATTTATCAATGTATTGTATAGACCTAACTTCTGCTGAAACTTTCATCCATATTTTTGCCTTTTCTTGCTTTGACTCCTTGGGCTTGATTCTCAAAGAAGGCTTACATCCATGCAAGCTGCAGCAAAGAGCAGCTTGCACCAAAGCTCAGTGCACCAGGGACCCTGCATCAGATCCTGGTACAGGACAGGTCCCAGCATCTGAGTACCCACACTTGCGGCAATCTCTCCCAGGCAACAAACACAAGGCACATAGGAGGGGTTTGCCGCAGGCTCCTAGTGGCAAAGGCTAGTGGTCCCACCATTCCCGATCCCCTGATGAAATAATTTAAGGACCATCCTCAGTGATCTAGTGCTCCCCTGATTCCTGATGTTGCCCATTATAAATATATATCATAACGCCTCCTTCCCTAGTGATCTAGTAGTCCCCTTCCCCAATCTCCAATGTCACCCCTTATAGAAATATAACATAAATCCCCCTTCCCTAGTGGTCTAGGGCCCCACTCCCTGATTCCCAATGCCACCTGTGGGTCCATGTCAATTCATTCCCAGCATTTTGCTCCCAAAAACTGGCTCCCGGAAACTCACTCCAGCAACAATTACATAGATACATAGACAGTGTCGGCAGATAAGGGCCTATGGCCCACCTAGACTGCCCATTTGAGCTTGTAAGTTCAGTTTGTTTTCCTAGAAGTCTATTTCCCCTTACCCCTGACCTCTAGAATTCATTTATGTCTATCCCATGCATTCTTAAATCCCGTGATTGTTTCAGCCCCCACCACTTCCTCTGGCAGGGTGTTCCACTTGTCCACCACCCGTTCTGTGAAGAAATTCTTTCTCATGTTTCCTCTGAATCGTCCTCCCTCAACTTCATCCCATGCCCTCTAGTCCTGAAACATCTTTTCGGCTTAAAATAGTGTTTTCCTGCACCCTGTTCCTCCCTATGAATACTTGTATGTCTCTATCATATCCCCTCTCTCCTCTCCTCCAGGAGTACATATTAGGCGCCCCATGTTTCCTACTGGGACCTTCGAAGTGGTGAGGCTTAACGTGATAACCACTTACACTAATGGAAACTCGAGATTGGCTCCATGACAATCCGTCCATGAACAATTCACTCCCAGGTGGAGTTAATTAGCTTATTATTTTACAGGAGCCAGCCAGCTGTTGTGACGTAAGTGGACAGTTCATTTATCCTAAAGTGCTTAAATAACTTAACAGAACATGATTATTATATATAAAAGATTTACTCACTTCAGCACCCCCCTCTATGCAACATCACTACACATATCATCAGACACTGTCAGTGTGTGTTAGTGCTCAAGTCACATCAGCCTCATTAACTGCTGATGGCAACAGGAACAGGCAATACAAAGAAACAAGATTCAGCATCAAGGTTTAGTCTACATTTACTCATACACTGTAGACTGGATTATAATAAAATGAGCTCTTGAGCCCTTGATTGTAACTTTCCCCTTGGATCTAAATGATGGATGCCTTACACCTTTGCCTTTGATTGGGCTGGCTTTTTCTATCTTTGCCTGTACTAGCCTGGGATTCTGTGCTCATTGAATAACATTGTAAAAAGCTGAAAATGTCATTTTATTTTATGGTTTATCCTGAACTTTACTGTGTTATTTGACAGTACTGCTTAACACTGCTTAATTTCTGCCTGCACTGCATGTCTGTCCCTCACCCCTAGACCACCTGCTGTATTACCTCTTGCTAGCCCTACATTTAAACTTTTTTTTTCTTTTCTGCTCCCTCTCCTAGCTACCTCTGTCTCACACCTGTTCTCCTGTGGTGCTAGGGCAGATTTTTATGCTTTCTTGCTCCTGGCTGCCCAACCCCCTCCCCATTCGCAGCTCTTTCTGCTGAGCTAATTTCTTTCTCTGTCTCAGAACCCTGCAGTCTTTCCCCGCCCCTGACTTAATCACCTGCATCACACTCCTTTGTCTCTCTGCCCATTTAGTAATCCTATTGTCTTCTTTCATTCCTTTAGATCTCCAGCCTGACTGGGCTTGTCTGTGCCATCAGAGTGGCCACAGCTTGAGAAGTCAGCCGCCCACCCATCCCATCTTTGCAGGCACCCCCAGGAGCTCCTCCAAGCTGGGTAAGACCTCAGACCCAGCTGGGGAAGCCAACAGATGATCTGATTGGCCAAGCGCTGTCTGCTGCTGCCTCTGATTGGACTGTGCCTTATACCTTTGCCTCTGATTGGGCCGGCTTTTTCTATCTTTGTCTGTGCTAGCCTGGGCTTCTGCGCCCATTGAATAACATTGTAAAAAGCTGAAAATTTCAGCCTGCCCCCCTCCACCAACCCCTCTGACCTTTATTAAATAGTCTTAAACTCCTCCCCCCTGCTGTGTCACCTCCCGCTTAAGCGGTATTGGGCCTCTCGCAAGGACCTTCAACTCCATGGCCCACGCTCTCTCGCGGCCTCACCTTCCCTCTCTCTATCTCTCTCTCACTCTCTCTCTCTGCAGTGCTAAATGACTCCCTAACTCCTCTACCCATCCTTCTAGTCTTCACTCTGTTCACTGCCTCATAGCTTGTACCTCCTTCCTGTACTCTACCCTGCTCAGCCAGCCTCGGCAGCTGGAAGTTATGTCTCACCCCACCATGCTTCCTGAACTACTTATTCTTTTGTCATTTCTTCCTCTGTTCTCCCTCCCTGATGGCTGTTACCTCGCCCCACAATCAAGTTACCAATGTGACTTTGTTCACTACCACACATGCACGCTACACACTAAGCCTCACTCTACCCCTTCACCCTCGAAGAACTATGAATGGCAGCGCCCAGGTACCCCCCTGACCGAGGGCCTCAGACTCTCTCATCTCCTCTCCCACTATTGGTACATACAACATCACTCTGGGACCAGTGCCATCAGCTCTCTCTACCCATCCACATGAAGCGATCCTGTAAACTCTCTATCAGGGACCTATGCTTGTGTAGCTTGAAGCTACTGCTCCTCCAGCTGCTACTATCTGGCAACATTCACCCTAATCCTGGTCCAATAACTCATGAACAGAACAACCAAGCTAAACAATCTGGAACACTCTCGCTAGCTTCTCTCAACATCTGCAGCCTTCTCCCTAAGCTTGATGCCCTGCAAATCCTCTCTAGCCAGTGCAAACCTGACATCATTGCAGTAATCAAAACCTGGCTAACACCTAAAGTCCCTGACTTGGCAATCACCCTGCCTGTCTATAATGTTTTCAGGCTGGATTGGAAGACTAAAAGAGGAGG
Organism: Neoceratodus forsteri; assembly: GCA_016271365.2. Classification (NCBI taxonomy): domain Eukaryota; kingdom Metazoa; phylum Chordata; order Ceratodontiformes; family Ceratodontidae; genus Neoceratodus; species Neoceratodus forsteri. Next base: position 677,640,901 of record CM028135.1, read on the forward strand.
GGGTAGCGCTATCTACCTCAGAGAGTATCTATCGTGGGCCATCCCCTAAACACCCCTCTGTCGGACTCATCTGCTCAGATCCTTCCTATATGCATTATTCTTGGATCCCATGGCAAACTGCTCACAGTTGCTGTCATGTACATCCCCCCTAAAGACCAAGTAAAAGGCATCAATGCCGTCCTGGACTTCACCCGAACACAATCCCCTGGTTCTGAGGTAATCATGTTAGGCGACTTTAACATAAACTGGCTTGCCCCCAGTACTGGGGGCCTCAAGGATGCCATCACCTCTGTAAACCTTACACAACTGGTCACCTTCCCAACCCTTCACAACTACAAAACAGGTACTAGCTCCCTTCTGGACTGGGTGCTCATGAACCATCCCACCCATATCTCCAACATCTCTGTCCTTCTGGATTCACTCAGTGACCATTTCCCGGTCACTTGTGAATGGTCTAACAAATCCTACAAACCCCCACCATCAGTCATCACCAGCAGAATCCTTCCTCAGAGGAAGCTGAAACTCCTCAAATCCCACCTCAGGCAGCAGGATTGGTCCCCTATCTTCAATGTGATGGATGTTAACTTAGCACTGGATTTCTTCATCACCACCTTCAAAGCAGCCTGTGACTCCTACGTCCCCTTCAGAAAGCATAAAGGCAAAGCCTTCTGCAATCCTTGGCTCACTGCTGACCTAATTGCACAGCTAAAATCAATGGATCACCTCTGGCTCCTGGTTCAGGCTTCCGGCACACAAACCAACATTCAGAACTACAAACATGCCCATAATGTCTGAGCACGGGGTCATTATGTCACAAGGCAGAATGCAGCAAGGCATAAGCGCGTTGTGTGATTTCTGCCAGTTTTTGATCTGTGGGGGTACACCCCCATTACGGGGGGGCTGCACCCCCAAGACCCTCCCACTAAAGATTCTAAACTCTGGGGGGGTCCAACTCAGAGAGCACACAGGTTCTGGTTCGTCATAATGTCGTACGCTATTATGCGTCCGACATTATGACCCAGTACATAATACCTGTACAAAATCTATCCGACAACACAAAAGCACCTACTGCAAGAAAGCTTTCACCAATTCATGGGGAAATGGGGGAGCATCCTGGAACAATATTCAAGAAGTAACAGGAAAACAACCAAAAACCTCCCCAGCTACGCTAGTCACATATGGGACTACTCCCCCTCAACCCCACAACTATTGCTAATACTTTCAACATTGCATTCATGGACCTCAGTAAAGTTCTCCTCTCTAACGTTTTCAATGAATCACACTCCCCAGCTCAACCTACCAGAACCCCACTCTCCCCCACACATTCTCTTTTCTACTTCAAAGCAGTTAAGAAGCACAAAGCTTGCAAATACACTGCTAATGCAATTACCAAAACAAGAAATTGTGGGGACTCACTTGACCTAAAACTTCTGTCCCTCACCCTTGACAAGGTGATTAGTCCACTAACTAAGATTTTGAACCTCTCCCTCAGCCAGTTCCCAGACAGATGGAAATCCACTATCATTACCCTGGTCTATAAAAATGGAGATAGGACCAACCATGGTAACTACTGATCAATCTCCATACTGCCTCCCCTGTCCAAGGCCATCAAACGTCTAGTCACTGACCAACTCACTGATTACCTGGACAAACACAATATCCTATGTACACAACAATATGGTTTCAGAAAAGGATACAGCACTGTGTTGGCCCTCCTGGAATTTACCAGAGCCATCCACAGTTCTCTGGATAATGGTCACCTAGCCGGGTCAGCCTTTATAGACCTAAGGCTTTCAATACTGTCCACCATCATCTGCTTCTGGAACAGCTCTTAAATGCGGGGCTCTCCCTTGATTCTACAGCTTGGTTTAAAAGTTATGTGGAAAACAGATTGCAAAGAGTAAAAATTGCAGGTGTCCTCTCCGATGCATGACCAGTCCACTCTGGATTGCCTCAGGGCTCCATACTGGGTCCCCTTCTATTCAGTCTCTTTCTGAATAGCCTCCCCAATGATGCCTGGAGCAAATCTTACTCTACACTGATGATGCCATAATTCACACTGTACATAAGGATCCACAATCCCTGCAGAACAATATCCAGCTTGGATTCACCTAAGTAGAGAATTGGATCAGCAGACACAGACTCATCCTTAACAACAAAAAGACTAAATCTATGTTTTTCAGTAACTCCCACAAGAGCCGGCAGCACCCACTGACCATCACAAACTGTCTTGGAATGGCCCATGAACAGGTGCATTCCTTTAAATATCTTGGGATCTCTCTTGACAGTAACCTGTCCTATGGTGCCCACATTGACAGTGTCACTAAGGCTGCTAACATATGTCTCAGACTCCTATACAAGCACAGGGCACACCTTACCCCTGAAGCCCTAAGGGTCACTATCCAAAGCTCTGTTGTCTCTATTATAGACTATGGCCTCATCATATATGGCTCTGCCACTACAATAGCCCTCAAATGCATTTCCACCTCGCTCAACAAAGCCTGTCACCTTATAATTGGAGCCCATTGCCTCACCCACACCTGTGACCTATACGCTCAAATTTCCTGGCTACAACTCTCAAAGCACCAAAATACCAAACCTACATCATGGCAAAGAAGATAACCATGGGCCTTGCTCCCCCTGGTGTCCAAGCCATCCTCAGCCCAAGAAGTTATCCCCGCTATACTTGGGGATCTGATTCTCAACTCCTGCTGATCCCTCACTGCTGAACATCAATGGGGTAATGTTCATTTGCCTACAGGGCCCCATGCTGGTTGAATAGTCTCAACAGTGAGATCTCCTCCATTCCCAAGCTCGGCCCCTTCAAATCAAGGCTACGCCTCTCCCTTTCTGCATCCAGCACCTGTGACTGCCTGTCTAGCCAGCCCACCTGACTATCCTTTAGTCCTAGCCTCAGCTCATCCACATAGCACTTTTCTTTTCCTTTTCCCTTGTCTCTCATCCTCCTCCCTCCCCCTCCCCCTCATCAACCAACCCTGCTACTTGCACTTTTCTATGTGATGTGACAATGCCTCTGGCAGCTATTACTTCCCTGTGTCCTACCCAGTCTTATAACACTATTGTACACCATCAGTTGCCCTTTCACTGTCTCTCCATTATGTATGCTTTTATTTCATGGAACTGATTGTAAACCTGCTTATCCTGCCTATAATGCTTTGTCGTGTTGTACTCCCTTGCACTGTTGTATTTTGTTGTCCTGTCATTGAAGTGATATGGAACCTTTGTAAAAGAGCCTTGGCTCAAAGATACTTGTAATCCTAGATTCAAATAAATTAAATAGATTAAATTAAAAAATTAGATTAAAGCAATTGCTGTAAGGATCTCACCTGAAACACTGCATATTCCCAAGTAAGTATCAAAACAGAGTTTAACAGAGAAAACAAATAGCTCCCATCAGGGTTCCTGACTATGTCATCGCTCCTCTATAGCTCAGCAGCTCCTTGCTGACAATTATATAGGAACTCTTCATCAGCTGATTGCACTTTACTCAGAGGTTGGTCTATAAGGCTGCTACTCAAGTCATCTCTGTTATCTCCCACAGAAATTCTAGATATGCTAGACAGCTTAATGTACAGTGTCATTTGTGTGTGGTATCACTCAGGTGCCTTGAGCATAACAAGCTGAGCAAGTTTTGTAGCAACCCAACTCCCTCCCAGACTTTAGGATAAATGACCAGTTAAGTTAATTAACTCCACCCAGGAGAGAAATGTCAAGGGGTGGATTGTCACAGGAGCCAACTTTCACCAGAGCGAGTTACCGGGAACCAGTTGTCAGGACCTGAAATGCCAGGAATGAAATGTCATGCTCCCACCACCTGTATAGGTACTTAAGGCATAACACCCATGCCTGGTGGTCTAGTGGACCCCCACCCCACCACCCTGGCAGGTAGTGCCTGCCACCCCACTTCCCCATCCTAAACCCAGAGATGGCAACCAGCACAGAACTCCTGTCACCAACATGACTGACTACTGACTGATCTGTCAGTTAGCACAGATTGTATAATACAGTACATGCTCATTGATTAACAGCTGGTTCACAGCTGTCAATCAATGAGTGCATACAGTATTATACAGTATGCGCCTAGTGACAGGTTAGTTGGAAGCTGGCTGTGGTGGTGACAAGAGGGCTGTGCCAGTTGCTGGCTCAGGATTTAGGATGGGAGGGAGTAGGGTGGTTGGCACTACCTGCCAGGGTGGGGATGTTGGGGGCCACTAGACCACCAGGCATGGGTGTTATGTCTTAAGTACCTATATAGGTGGCATCAGGGATCAGAGAGGGGCAACTAGACCACTAGGGAAGGATGATTTATGTTATATTTGTATAAAGGGTGACATCAGTGATTGGGGCAGGGGGCACATCACATTGGCACAGCCCTCTCAACCCTCCCAGAGGACATTTCTAAGTACTCTTAGACCAACCATGGCTAATCTAAGAGTACTTAGAAATGTTCCCTCTGAGATGGTTTTGAAAATCCTGCATTATGGGATATGGAAGCCTGTGTCTGCCAAAAGCCCACTAGCACCATGCTGAAGCCCACTTCATGATGCATGGGTGGTGCAAGCTCTGGGGCAGACAGCCTACATTTGATGCAGGCTGCCATTGAGAATCATTCCTGGTGCATCTTTTGGTGCAAGGGTACTTTGCATCATTCTTTGTGGTGCAAGTCCTTTGTACTATGCTGGGGGCTTTGAGAAATGAGCCCCTTGCATACCAGGAGACATTAGGGGCAGGATTTTCAGATGGACCCAAATGCCACAACCCCTGGATATGCCAAACATATGGCACAATGGACTTGTGGCATTCACCCAAAGGATTTTCTAGCCTGTCTGCCAATTGCTACAAATTAGGCAAACCTTTTCTGGTCTTATTTGCAGCAATCCCAGGTATCCCTTTTATGGGGCTTATGCAGAAATTTTGGCATAAGCTGCCATAAATCAGGTAAAGTGTTGTAAAAGAGCCTGATCTACTAAAATTGGTTGTAGTTGCTACAAAGATGTTTGGCACAGCTGTACCAAAAACAGGGTTTAACCCAGGGCTTGAAGCAAGCCATGCATCACCCATTGAAATCAGGCCAAAGCATGTCATGCCTATCTGCAAACACGTACAGTGGCTCCCTTTCTTCATCTGCATTCAGTACAAAACAAATCATACTACTTTTAAAAATCATTATGGTCTTTCTCTAGAAGGATAGAGAAAGACCATAATGATTTTAAAAATGTGATTGTTTATACTGAGCTCTGAAAAACAGGGGCCACTGTCTGGTTACCAGATAGGCGTGTGATGCTCTGGCCTGATTTCAATGGGTGATTCGAGCTCATATCAAGCCCTGGATTAAACCTTGTTTTTGATATATGTAATCTTCTTATTCAACTACATCAATTACAATGGAGTCAAGCTCAATTACGACAGATGTTAACTGGAACACATTTACTGCAGCCACATCCAAGAGCGGGATTATTCTCAATGCCCTACAGGGGGCATGCTTCAGACAGCTAGTGTTGGAACCCACTCTGGAGGGAGCAATCTTGGACTTGGTACTCTCAGACAGAGAGAGGATAACAGATTTAAAAGTGGGTTGCCATCTGGGAACAAGGGACAGCCACACAGTGTGGTTCATGATAAACACAACCATGGAGTCAAGCCATACAGAAACAAGGGTACTGGACTTTAAAAGAGCTGACTTTGGCAAAATGGGTGAGTACCTAAGGAATGCACTAGCAAATGGGCAGGGAGGAGGGGTGGAAGAACAATGGGGAAAAATATAAACTGCCATCACAGAGGCAACAAGTCTTTGTGTGATACGAATAAAGAAAACAAAACGTAGAAAAAAACCACTATGGTTCTCAAAAGAGGTGGTGGGAAAGGTTAGGGAGAAAATGATAGCATTCAGAAAGTATATGGAATCACAGAAGGAGCAGGACAGAGAACTGTAACAGTTAAAGCAGAAGGAGCAGAGAAGGCAGTCAGAATAGTTTAGTAGACTGAACAATAAGGTGGTTAGGCTAGGTCTGGTTCAGATTTGGGACAAACAAGTCTCTGAAAATATAAAATATTATGTTGGGACAGTTAAACAAAGATTAATAGACATCTTGTTTCATGAAGAGATGAGAAAACTTAGAGAACTGTTATTTTGTGAATTTTATGTAGAGAACAAACTTGTATGTAAAGTAGAAAAATACTTGACCTCTGTGTAAATTTAGGGTAGGCCTGTTGAAGTCTGGATATGGAAGAGAATCAGTTTCTGAGTTGTTGAATGGTACCTGTATTTGTAATTCAAAGCCTGTTGTCACAGTCAGGCACCTGATTTTTGAATAACCACTGTTGGTTGACATAAGGGAAAAATGGTTATTCCCAATTTGGGGGAATTTAAGAGCTATGCCAGAGGAAAACTATATCAAATATATGATGTATGATCTATTGTGATAAGACAACTCACATTTGTGCCATGGCAAATTTTGCTAAACTAACACTTTATAAACCTATTGGAGGCTGGGTCTACTAGAGGAATTTGTAATTTTACTAACTGTTTGTTCTGTGTTTATTATATATTGTGCCTTTTTTAACAGTGTATGTTATTCTAGAATGTTTATGTAAATGTTTGGTATGTGATAATGTGAACTTTTAATACATGCAGAATAAAATAAAAGAATCTGAATCAGTCAGAATAGCGAAGGCCCAAACCAAGGAAAGATAGCCAACTCAGTTAAGAAGCGGGATAAAACCTCTTATAGGTACATCAGGGAGCAAAGGAAGAAGAATTGAGAGATACTGAGGCTTAATAAAGGGGAGGAGAGGTGATCAGAGGGTGACAGTGAAAAGGCAGAGATACTGAACAAATACTTTTGCTGAGTATTCACAAAAGAAGAAGAGATGGAGGTACCTAAACCAAACAATATAAGCACTGTGAGTAAGGGGATCAACACCAGTCCATTCCCAGAAGAAGGGGACCTGAAAGAACTCCTAAAACTCAAGGTAGACAAAGCAATGGGGCTTGATGGGATTCACCCCAGAATTCTAAAAGAACTAAAGGGAAACCTAGCGACACCACTGACTACACTTTTTAATAAATCATGGGAGGATGCGGTGGTACCTGAGGACAGGAAGAAGGCAGATTTGATTTCCCTTCACAAAAGTGGGAGCAAGGCACAGGCAGGAAACTACAGACCTGTTAGTATGACCTCAGTGGTAGGGAAAATGATGGAATTACTCCTGAAAGAAAGAAAGAATTGTTGAGTACCTAGAGGCCAGCGGAGCGAGCCAAGGCAGCATAGATTCACAGCAGGAAGGTCTTGTCAGATTAATCTAGTCGATTTCTTTGATTGGGTGACAAAAGTAGTAGACCAGGGAGGGGCTGTGGATATTGCCTACCTAGACTTTAGCAAGGCATTTGATCGAGTCCGACACAAAAGATTAATAAACAAGCCAGCCAGCCTGGGAGTGGGTCCCAGGGTGGTAGCCTGGGTAACAAACTGTCTGTACAGCAGGACGCGGTGGATAATAGTAAATTGTATACACTCTGAAGAAAGGGGGGTTACTAGTGGGGTACTGCAGGGTTCAGTACTGGGACCGATCCTCTTTAATGTCTTTATAGGCGACATTGCAAAGGGTTTGGAAGGAAAAGTATGCCTTTTTGCTGATAGCACAAAGATCTGCAACAGGGTTGATACACAAAAGGGGCTGGAAAGGATGAGAAGGGACTTGGTAAGGTTGGAGGAATGGTCAAAAATATGGCAGCTTAGATTCAATGCAAAGAAATGCAAAATAATGCACCTGGGAAGCAAAAACACAGGTAAAGAGTATACGTGGGGGTACTAACAACAAAAATGGAAAGGGACCTGGGGTAGTCATATCAGATGACCTTAAGGTAGGCAAGCAATGTGAGAAGGCATTAAGGAGAGCTGTGGGGATACTGAGATGCATAGGGAGAGGCATCACCAGTAGAAAACAGAAAGTTGTTATCCCTCTGTACAGACAGTTGGTAAGACCCCATCTGAAGTACTGCATGCAGTTCTGGAGACCCCATCTCTGCAAGGACATAGACAGGATGGAGGCGGTCCAGACGAGGGCAACTAAAATGGTGCAGGGTCTGTAACAGAACCCATATGAAGAGAAACTAAAAGAGCTTAATATGTACCCCTTTGAGGAAAGGAGGGAGAGGGGGGACATGATAGAAACTTTCATGTACCTCAAGGGAATCAACAAAGTCCAAGAGAGGAGCATCTTTCAGAAAAAGAGATGTGAAAGAACAAGAGGACACAATTTAAAGATGGGGGGGACAGCTCCAGGGCAAAGTAATGAAATATTCCTTCATGGATAAAGTGGTGGACGCATGGAACTGCCTTACTGAGGAGGTTGTGGGGTCAAAAACAATGGAGGAATTCAAGAATGCATGACACAGCCATAAGGCAATTATAGTGGGGGACAGGAGGAAGTAGGCTGTTTGTTAACTAGAATCTTCAGCTTATCCAATAGGTAGGGAAATGGCAAGACTGGATGGGCCAAGCGGTCCTTATCTGCCGTCAAACTCTATGTTTCCTTATAATTTTAATAATTCCTTGCCCTCCTGCTTGCTCCCTTCATTACAGTCCTGCCTTCCTTCTCTCCCCATTGCCAGGCCTCTTGTCCCTTCTGCAGCTTGTTCCTTCATCTTGTCTGTTCCTCATCTTGACTTTTTAAATCTCAGCATTGCAAAAACCTTCCTTTTCTGTCTTGTTTACTTTTTAGTGTTATCAATCTGAAACCTAAAACTGACATGTTTATTATCACTCTTATGTTTTAGATGTTGCCACTGTGTGGTTAGGTCTTACTGTTGCCAGTATAACTGGTAATGTTGTTGGGCACTATAGAATACAATAAAATGGTCGCTTTCAGTCTAACATCAATGCTTCTTTTTCATAACTACAGTAAATAACTTTTTACATGTGCATGAAGCATCACCACAAGCAAAAGCAAACCTTGCAACTGTATCTTCAGAGGAAAACATTCAGAACAATGTAACTGGAATGCCATAGCACTAAATCTATCTCTCTTTTATTCACATTTTTGACTGCCATAGGAAATTAGAGTTAGTACACAGTTACTTTCTTGTTAGTTGACTACAAACCTCATAGTAAGAAATGAAAAACAACCTCGGCTCACCCAAAAACTTTACAAAAACAACAGAACTCTGTTGTAAAAGATGAAAGCAGCAATTTTATTACATCCAGCAGCACCCCTCACAAAAAGAAATATGTTTCGCGTTGCACTTGATGCTTTGTCAAGATAAATTAATTGTACAAAAAACATGCTTTATATAGTATTGCAGTCACAATTATCCAGTTATTTGAAACCAATTAAAAAGCACGAGACACCCGTGATAAAACATAAAAAGCACACATACATGTTGGTATTTAAAATCACCTAATGCTGTCCATATTAGTTATCCAATCCACTTTAGCAATTAGAACAATCAGAGTCCTTTTTTAAGCCCATAAGATAAACTCCTTAAATAGGATACCCTGATGTTATAAAAAATTAATTAGGTTCACAAAAGTTACCAATGTTGAATAACACACAGGCCAGTAAAGGCCAGCCTAAAGGCTTCAATTTATAATACATCAAATGATGCTGTCACAAACAAAATAGGGTTATAAGTCCTATACACATTATCATACTCCAATCTAATACAAACAATACAAACAATGCAGGACACCAATAAAGTGCAAAAAGGCATGGCAAATCAGCAGTTTCATCGTCATTGCTTTCAATATGGAGCCAATGGAAAATGTCCATTTAGCCCTAGAAAACTTATAGCTCTTAGTTTAAACTGCCAATAAGTTAACATTTGTTGTCCAAGTCTCCCCCTCGTATACTATTGCATACTTTCTCCAATCCAAAAAATGTAAATACATGTCTGTCTCCCTTTAAACGAACATGATTTGCCAATGCATTTTGACAAGCCAAATTAATATGTCTTAGATGTTCAATTATTTTAGTTTTAAACTTTCTATTTTGCCAATATAAAAACATTTGCATGTGCATATAGCAGTGTAAATAATAGCCTCTGTGCAACATGATATAAAAGCATTTGGCCATATTCTTTCTCCAGAGTGTGGCATAATTACACATCTCCCCATGTCCATATAATTACATGCAGCATATTTTCTACATTTATAGTTCCCTTTTGGCAACCTAAATTCATTTTCCATCATTGATGTTCCACTCCAGCTATGCACAAGAATGTCCTTCAGGATTTTGGCTTTTCAGTAGGAAAAACGGGGTCAATTCTCTACAAGTTTCTTCAGACTTGGTTCCAAAGACAGAATATGCCAGTTCCTTTTAATTACATTTCAATCTCCTTTGCCTGTGTGCTAAAAACAGTAACACAACTACAATCCAAATACTTAGATTCATTATTCCCTTTTCTGTCTTTTACTACCAACAAACTGTCTCTAGACATAGAGTCCACCTTTGTTTTTGTCTGCTGCATACAGTGTTTACTATATCCCCTCTTTTGGCAGGGTAGCCAGGGCAAACTAACTTGATTTGTTCAATATTTGGAAATGACTAATAATAACCTACGTTTTACATTAACAGCTAGCATATTCTGTCTTTGAAACCAAGTCTGGAGAAACTTGTAGAGAACAGACACTCAGGAGGAAAAATATGGCCAAATGCTTTTATCTTATGTAACACAGAGGCTATTGTTTACATTGTTATATGCACATGCAAATGTTTCTATATTGGCAAAACAGAAAGTTTCAAACTAGGATTTTTGAACATCTAAGACATATTAATTTGGCTTCAGTAGCAAATGCATTGGCAAATCATGCTCGTTTAAAGGGACATAAACATGTATTTACATTTTTTGGATTGGAGAAAGTGTGCAATAATATATGAGGGGAAGACTTGGACAACAAACTTATGTGTAGGGAAACTTATTGGCGGTTTAAACTAAGAGCTGGAATTTTTCCAGGGTTAAATGAGCATTCTCAGTTGGCTCCATATTTAAAGAAAAGATGATGAAACAGCCTGATTTGCCATGCCTTTTTGCACTTTATTGGTGTCCTGCATTTTTTATATTTTTTTTATTATTTAGATTGTAGTATGATTATGTGTATAGGACTCATAACCCTATTTTGTTTGTGACAGCATCATTTGATGTATTATAACTTGAAGCCTTTAGGATGGCCTTTATTGGCCTGTGTGTTATTCAACATTGGTAACTTTTATGAACCTAATTCATTTTTTATAACATCATGGTATCCTATTTAAGGAGTTTATCTTATGGGCTTGAAAAGGACTGTGTTCTAATTGCTAAAGTGGATTGGATAACTAATATGGACAGCATTAAGTGATTTTAAATACCAACATGTGTGTGTGCCTTTTATGTGTTTTCATGGGTGTCTCATGCTTTTTAATTGGTTTCAAATAATTGGATAATTGTGGCTGCATTATTATATAAAGCATGTTTGTTGTACAATTAATTTATCTTGATAAAGCATCAAGTACGACATGAAACGTAGATCTTTTTGTGAGGGGTGCTGCTGGATGTAATAAAATTACTGCTTTCATCTTTTACAACAGCGTTCTGTTGTTTTTGTGAGATTTTTGGGTGAGACGAGGGTTTTTTTCATTTCTTACTTTACAGCTTTGTACCTTGGCTCCCCTTTACAGCAGCCTTTAAGCCGTGTTTTTTGCTTATACATACACGTTCTGTATTTTTGTAATGGCTTGGTTGAGGAACCTCTTAATTGTGCTGTCATCAGAAAATTATGTCAACCAGAAAAACTAACATAGCAAGCAATGTAAGTAGCACCCCTCCATTTGTTTTTTTTTAGGCTCTGATGTGGATAATATTAAATGTGTGGCCCATGTGGAGACTGGGGGAGTATCGAGAATGGGGAATGGCAGCAGTATTTTACATGCCATATTCTTGGATACAGGGAGTGAGAATCCCCTATTAGTCCACTTTGGAGACAATAATGATTATACTTATGGTTCAGGTGAACAAAGGGGGATGTGAGGATCCCAGAATACTAAAGATGTTAAACAAGCCTTTGTTTTTTTGGAACGCTCATTTCTAAAACTTAGGCAGTTGTATTGGCAATGTATAACCATGGAAGCATATTAAACAGTTCAAAGAATACCAAGGGGCTTACGATGTGTCATGCAGCCAGCCTTTGGGGTGGATCAGATTGATTTTTTAAAAGACTGGCAGACGCATTTACTGGAGTCATCGGCAGGTTTAATTAAAATAATTTTAAAATATGCTGTAAACTTAGAAAATATTACACAATCAGCAGTCAATGTTAATGAATCAGTTTTTAATTCCTTTTCTGGCCATCCATTGTATGATGAATACTTAAATAAACTTAAGGAGACTGTTAGGATAACTGATGAAAAAATTAAAAAAGTAAAAGTAAGAAAGTTTTTAAGGGACAAAAGGGATTATGAACAAGGACATATTTTTCAATGGAGAAAGAATGTGTGTGGAATTAAATCAATTAAAAAAAACAGAATGATACATACATGACTGATTCGGGTTCAGAGACCAATGAAGATGTTACCGAGGCAGATAATAATGTCCCTCAACCTTTTTTATTACCTGGCAGAAAAATACAGCAAACAGGAATTGTAAGGGGAGCCCTTGTTGTAGAGATGAGACCAGTGTTGGAGAATGCCCCCTCAGACCTCGGGAAACAGACTGGGTCCTGTGGTGAAGGTAACATGCAATACTCCACCCCTGAATCAACAGGGGTTAAGATTGGAGCCCACCCCAGGTTACAGCACAAGCCCAGAAGTGGAATACTGATATTGGGAAGGAAATCCCATAGTTTCCACAACTTCCAATCCTTCCACAGAAGAATTTGAGATGCAGCCCTCATCTGATATGGTTCTCAGATGAAGAATTAGAAGTGGCACAAGGGGGAAGGGTAGGGGGTGATGTAAAGAGGGGAGATCCAACATGGAAATACAGGAACAGTTCTCAACAGGGCAGCCCATGGGGCAGGAGGAATGTTTGGAGGGGCAAGCAATATTAACTGCTGAAGAGGATTTAAATGAACTGGTGGTTCACCTATCACCTTATGAGTTGTCTCGAGCCAAATTAAATGTCCTTAATAAAGGTCTTACTTTTGTACCGACTACCAACATCGATTATTTTAACACCATAATAGATGTCCATGCTTTTGTTTGTAAACTAAATTTGAAAGTCTTTTTTGCCAAGAAAAATACAGATGGAGTGGAAAATTTGTTATCTTCGGGCAGCAGTCATGTAGATGTTTATATGTTGGAGGAAAATGTGACCCAGATGAGAGAGGAGTTAAGTTCATGTGGGACTAAATGGAAAAAGAAATCTACTTTTATTCTACCAATGGCCACTACAGTGGGAACATTTCTACAAGCTTGTGAGAAGGACATCGAAATTATGATGAAAAATCCTGTGAAGCCGAAGTTGGAACTGTACTTTGGAAGAGAGAAAAGCAGTACAAAAACTTGAAGGCAACCAGACCATCACTATCAAGCCTACGGACAAGGGTGATGCTGTGGTAGTGATGGGAAAAGATAAGTATTGTTCAGCTATGATTTCTCTGCTAAGTAATCAGGATTTTTATAGAAAATTGTCCTTTGATCCCACTGTTAAATTCAAGCAACAGATTGATATTTATTTATTTGAATCTGTTAATCAGGGGTACATCTCACAAGAAATGTGTGATTTCTTAACTGTAGATTTTCCTGTAAGACTGCTTATATATGGATTACCAAAAATCCACAAGAATTTACATGATCCCCCTATGAGACATATTGTATCAGGAAATAATTCTATTACTGAGCCAATGGCACAGTAAGAGGACTATTTCATTAATAGTGTGGCACAGGGAATTAGATCTTATCTTAGAGACACAATGCAATTTCAAGAGTTTGTTCTGGAGATGGCAGTAGAGGAGCAGTGGTTGTTGGTGACTTTGGATATTCAATCCATGTACACAAACATCCCTCATGATAATGGATTGAATGCACTAAGAATTTCATTAAGTGAAAATACAAACTATACTACTAAATTTATAGAATTTTTGGTACATTTGACTGAGATTGTTCTGACTAAAAATATATTCTTGTTTGAACAAGTGGTGTATCATCAAAGCAAGGGAACGGCCATGGAGGCCGCAATGGCCCTCAATTATGCCACTATTTATTAGTCAGAATGGGAAAAATCTGCCATTTATGATCGTAATCAGAACAAGTACTTTGATTCCCTTATTTTTATGAACGTTATTTGGATGATATCTTTATCATTTGGTGGGGTAGTCAGGACGAACTAACTTGGTTTGTTTAATATTTGGAAATAACAAATAATAGCCTATATTTTACAGTAATATCTTGCCTAACTGAGGCATCATTTTTAGCTGATTCAGTTAAGAAAGATGGGGAGGAGGGTTTGAGTACTGACTTGTACAGAAAACCTACAGATAAAAATGGTTTATTACATTTTTCCAGCTGTCATCCCAAGCAAGTGGCCACTAATATACCACTAGGTCAATTTATGAGAACAAAAAGAAATTGCAGCACTGAAAATGGCTATCAAGAAAACTGCACTGTGATAATAGATAGATTTAAAAAGAGGGGATATAGTAAACACTGTATACAACAGGCAAAAACAAAGGAGGACTCCTTGTCTAGAGAAAGTTTGTTAGTAGTAAAAGATAGAAAAGGGAATAATTAATCTAAGCATTCAGATTGTAATTTTGTTACTGTTTTTAACACACACGCAAAGGAGATTGAAAATGTAATTAAAAGGAATTGGCATAGTCTGTCTTTGGAACTAAGTCTGGAGAAACTTGTAGAGAATGGACCCCATTTTTCCTATTGAAAAGCCAAGAACCTGAAGGACATTCTTGTACATACCTGGAGTGGAACATCAACAATGGAAAATGAATATAGGTTGCCAAAAGGGAACTATAAATGTAATTATATGGGCATGGGGAGGTGTGTAATTATGCCACACTCTGGAGAAAGAATATGGGCAAATGCATTTATCTCATGTTGCACAGAGGCTATTGTTTATGTTGCTATATGCACATGCAAATGTTTTTATATTGGCAAAACAGAAAGTTTCAAACTAGGATTTTTGAACATCTAAGACATATTAATTTGGCTTTAGTCGAAAATGCATTGGCAAATCATCTTTATTTAAAGGGAGACAAACATGTATTTACATTTTTTGGATTGGAGAAAGTGTGCAATAGTATACAAGGGGGAAACTTGGACAACAAACTTATATGTAGGGAAACTTATTGGCAGTTTAAACTAAGAGCTGGAATTTTTCCAGGACTAAATGGGTATTTTCAGTTGGCTCCATATTTAAAGAAAAGATGATGAAACAGCCTCATTTGCCATGCCTTTTTGCACTTTATCGGTGTCCTGCATTTTTTTTAATTTTTAGATTGAAGTATGATAGTATATATAGGACTTAGAATCCTATTTTGTTTGTGACAGCTTCATTTGATGTATTATAACTTGAAGCCTTTAGGCTGGACTTTTTTGGCCTGTGTGTTATTCAACATTGGTAACTTTTGTGAACCTAATTAATTTTTTATAACATCGGGGTATCCTATATAAAGAGTTTATCTTGTGGGCTTGAAAAGGACTCTGATTGTTCTAATTGCTAAAGTGGATTGGATAACTAATATGGACAGCACTAGGTGATTTTAAATACCATCATGTATGTGTACTTTTTATGTTTTATCATGGGTGTCTCATGCTTTTTAATTGGTTTCAAATAATTGAATAATTGTGACTGCAATACTATATAAAGCAGTTTTTTGTACAATTAATTTATCTTGCTAAAGTGTCAAGTGTGACGCGAAATATAAATCTTTTTGTGAGGGGTGCTGCTGGATATAATAAAATTGCTGCTTTCATCTTTTACAACAGTGTCCTGTTGTTTTTGTGAGGTTTTTGGGTGAGCCAAGGTTTTTTTCATTTCTTACTTTACAGCTTTGTACCTTGGCTCCCCTTTACTGAAGCCTTTGAGCCATATTTTTTACTTGTACATAAACCTCATAGTACACTGATGATAATATGCCCAGAAACAGTTTGCACATGTGCATTGCTGACAACTAAATATAGAAAGTGCAGAATAAAGATAGCACAGAACTACATTTGTACTGTAGGAGCAGATCCAAAATACTTAATAAATACCTGTAAAGTACTATTTCCACATAACCAACCCTAACAGTAGTGCTTCATCTGGAAGACAACTAATTTTATTACAAGACAGAACAGATGCACGGCAGGGAGACTTGCCTAAATGAATTATTGTGTTATTAATTATTTCTTTTTTATAAACTGTAGGTGTGCCCATACATTTGTATGTCAGTATAGGAGGCCTGTTTGTTACACTGAGGCATATAGTAGTAAGCACCCTTTATCATGGTCCTAATGCAACAATTACTATGTAGAAAAGACCTGGGGCATGAAATTCAAATGTTTGCCCTGCGCAAAACCCATTTTGCCTGTGCAGACCAGGTTTTTCACCCAGGTCCCATACTGAAAAACCCATTTTGTGCTGACATAATGGGCTTGCTCCAGGGCAAAAAGTGGAGGGGTATGCAAGGCATGCAAAATCAGGGGCAAGGACCTGAATATCGGTGCAGTCCAATATTTGGAGTAATACCATTCCAACCCTGATCTTAATCTAGCACAGCATTAGTGGATACTGGAGGGAGTGCTTTGGTGCTCCATACATCTCAACACAGTACTCCCTGGTGTCCAGTGGTCCCCCCTCACTAATTGCCATCCCATGTAGTAACATCAATTTCCCCTGGTGGCTAGTGGTCCCTCCCCCCACCCAACACCCATTCCTATAAAGTTTCCATAAGTCCCTGGTGGCTAGTGGTCCCTTCTCCCACCTGCCACCCATCCCAGTAATGTTTCCTTAATACCTGTGTCAAGTGCCCCCACCGATCACTAATTGCCAGTCACTACCCGATAATAAAATATATAAAATTTCCTGGTGTCTAATGGTCCCTCCCACCTTCTGCACCCATGCTCAATCCATAATAATTATCCCTGGCATTCAATGTAACACACCCCTCATCCCAATCCCTGTTTTGTATATTCAAAAGTTTCCTGTTGGTCTGGTGGCCCCCCTCCCTCTCCCCAATCCCCTGTAAAATGAATTAAAGTCTTACCCTGGCATCTAGAGGTCCCCCCATCAACTACCCCAGCAAGTATTACCCCACCACCTTGCTCCTCCTTCCCTGAACCGGCAAATGGCACAGCCCTCCACTCACCACGGTAACACCAGAGGTAGCAAGGCACAGTGGGCTGAATGCAGCACCACAACAATATTAGATAAAAAAAACAATAAAGGTGAACAAATAAAACTAAAAGACATAAGTAAATGCTCAGTGATTCATTGTGCCTACCGACAATGAGAACAGTACAAGTAAAGCCCCTGCCCTTCGAACTCCTGTGGGTTCTTCCTTATGGGGAGTCACTCAATGAGCACTTACTGTATACAGTATGTGCTTATTGAGAGCTCAGTCAGCAACCAACTGTGGTGGTGAGTGGAGGGCTATGCCAGTCACCAGCTCAGGGATGGGATGGGGGGGGGGGAACGGGGTGATGAGGTAATACCTGCCGGAGTGGGGGGGCAGGGGGACCACTAGACATTAGGGTAAGGTTATCATTCATTTTGCAGGGGATCAGGGAGAGGGAGTGGGTATCCGGTAGACCACTGGGGAACTGTTTGACTGTACAATACAGGGTATCAGGATGGGGGAGTTACACTGGATGCCTTGGATAACAATTACAAGATCAGGCATGGGTGCAGAAGGGGGAGGGACCACTGGACACCAGGGAAATCTGATATATTTATTATCGGCCGGCAAGCAAGGATATACAGGGGGGAGATGCTTGACACCAGCGTATTATGGAAACTTTATGGGAACAGGTATTGGGTGGGAGGAGGGACCCCTAGCTACCAGGAAATTATGGAAACATAATGGGAATGGGTGTCATGGTGGAGCGACCACTGGACACAAGGTAGTTGTACATTGTTATGGGGAACTGGGATTGGAGGGAGGGGGAAGCTGCTAGCACCATGGACATCTCACAGGATGGGCAATTTTCTGCACTAACAGCCTCCAACCCCATGCAAATGAGCCCATAATGAGCATGTACATGGCCCCTTAGCACCTTGTATGACCAATGGGCTCATTTGCATGGGAACTTTTGAATATTACACATATTGCCCAGGTGCTTGCCATTGCTGGGGCCCTATGTCGGGTGCACTATTGGGCAGGGCTATGTGGCTTAGATCTGGGCAAAACAGGACCTATATTGAGATGAATAGCACCCTGCACTGTTCCTTTGAATGTAGCATTTTTGCTCATTGGCATTATTGAAGGATGGAGTGCAAATATTTGTTCTCTGTTTTGCATTTTTTTTAAATCCTGCCCCTGATTACTATAAAAGCTACCTAATTTTACAGCTGTGGAAGCAGAGTACAAAAGATATCTGACTCAGAAATATGGGAGAAACAGGAAAACAGAATAGGCTGATTGTGATTAGCAAAATTGCCCATAGCAAGAAGACAACAATCAGGGGTAAAGAAGTATGGCACTCACATTGGGCAGATACATATAATCTCATATGAGGACAATAGCAACTGAGATAAATGTTCATGGTTTAAGAAGTTACCACAAACCAAATAGTTTCTGCTGGACACACACACACACACACACACACACACACACACTGAGTTTGCACAAACTTCAGTACAAATAAACATGGCACTCACTAAGTACATGAGAAAGAACATTGCTTGGCACAAAGGGATAATGTGTCCATCTTCTTTATTCAGTTAAAACACCAGCATATCAATACCTCAAACGCAGAACTAACACTTCAATGTTTCGCGCTTGTGCACTTTATGAAGAAGTGAGTGGTCCCATTACTATACCCCTTAAATAGTTACAATTTCTTAAAGTGGAATACATCTCCCAAAGACCACGTGGAATGAGTTCATCAGTGCTCATAACAATACACATAACATTTATGCAAATATGTATATAAAGCATACTATCTAGAGATAAATACAGATCTGTATCAATCTTTAGATAGTGTAATTTATGTACAAATTTGTATAAATGTTATGTATACTGTTATGAGCACTGATGAATTCATTACTTGTGGTCATTGGGAGATTTATGTCACTTTAAGAAATTGTCAAAATATAAGGGGTGTAGTAATGGAACCATTATCACTTCTTGAAAAAGCATGCAAGTACAAAATGTTGAAGTGTTATTCCTGTGTTTGATGTATCGATATGCTGTTGTTTTAACTGAATAAAGAAGACAGACACATCATGCTTTTGTGCTGAGCAATGTTCTCTCTGATTCATGTAGAGAGTGCCTCAGTTTACTTCTACTGAACTTTAAACTTGTTCGCGGGCACCACAGCAGTGATGAGCAGCTTTCTCTGGTTCTCTCAAGTTTGCACAAATACAGGCATACGTGCACATATTCTTATAAATCCAAATATGATGCCCAATACTGGGTAACTATCACCAGAAAAAAAAAATCGGTCATAAGGATCACATTACAGGATTGTGCCTGCAAATAGCATTGGTAGATGGAAAAGGAGATGAGGCCACTGTTCAAATGATCCACAAAGCCATATAGAGCACATAGTAACCCTTTTTGCCTGACCTGCATACCGCTGTGAAAAAAATTCCTATTATTACCTGCTGAAAACAGGCAATAATGGAGGTCACAAGTATAGTATGTGAGTGAGCACAACATTCAGCCAGTGCACATTGTTATCAGATGCCATTGCCAGCAAATCACTGGGCTACCAGGGAAAGTTTGTAAGGGGTGAGAGAAAAAGGGAATCACTGGACAACAAGGGGAGGAGTGGAATAGGGCTGTGGGACAGGGGAACACTGGCCAACCAGATAAAGCTCAAATGGAGTTGTTAGGGTTAGGAGAAATCACTGGACCACAATGGATCTCCAATTGGGGACCATGGCTAGCCATAAAAAGGCACATTTCATGCACTGCAACATGTGCTGGGCACATAACACAGTGCTACGGTGAATTTTGCATATAAGCTCACTACAGGATGTTAGCAAAAACAATCAGCAGTTGTGCCTGCTTATATCTGGCATAGTACTTTGCATTGTACAACAGTTACAATGGAAATTCCTTTTCATGCAATCTAAGCCAGGCACTGAATATGGCAGTTTCAGGTGGCAGCAGAAATTTTAGGGTGAATGCTGTTCATTTTGAACTCGCCCCACTATAATTCATTAACAAGCTCTGGTTTTCAAAAAAAAAACCCACATCATAGAGACAAAATACTTACCTCCTCAAACCTACGCTCCACTTTTGTGGCTCTCTTTGTATTGAGTTCTATTTAATTCAAATGTCAGCAATATTGCACAACAGAGGTGTGTGTTGTACTGGGATAATACCACTCTTCAGGTTGCCGGGTATGAGGCTACAGGCTGAGTGCATCCAATGCCCAAGAAGTGATGTTATCATTTCTGATATACACCCTGCAGTGCATTATTGCTATTATACAATGGCTGAGTTTTATGGGGAAAAATAATTAAGATTAAAAGATACATTTGTAAATACATTCTTAGTTTATTTTTCCATGCAAAGGTGTACATATGGCTGGTTGGTGGTGTTGCATGTCTCTCTCTGTTTCTTTCTCATTTTCTCCACCCCACTCGTGTTGTCAGTACTCACACTACAGGCAGGGTAGGGTAAAGCCTCTTGCTGTAGCAATTTTAATTTGCCAGTATTTTAGATGAATTAGTGTGCTAGCATACAGCATTGATACTGCCCTGATTGTCTTATTTGTGAGCCAGGGCTGCTCAGCATTGCTGTGCACTTTCAGTTTATATATACTGTTATTCACTTCATGTTCTAATTTTGCACTAATTGTACCATTTCTGTTGTGTGCTCAACTACTTGTATCTACCTGAACATATTCCTGTGCTATGTCTTAAGTGCCATCCTAATGTCCCAGGTTGTGCCTGAAAATGGTCACTGAGATCAGTGCACCCACTAGGTAAACGAATAAATAAATAAATATGTGCTTTTGTGGACAGTGTAAACTGAAGGCACTGTTCGATAAGTGAAGTGCTCTGTGTTTTTGAAAAGCGCAAATGTAGACAATATTTGGGCTGAAGAGTCAGGGATTGTAAAGCCAATCAGAGTGACAACTTCAGTTCACATTTTAGCTTTTTTTTAAACTTGGACAAAAAGAAACACTTTTAAGGCATATTGTAGACTTTGGTAGTGCGTGAGGGTGCTAGATATTGTTGTGGATGAGATAGAATACTGTTGGAGTGAATGTTTTTTATTTGTTCACATTCATGTTGTGTTGGCAAAATTAAAAACTGGCATACCAAGTGTGGGCAACATGGACATGCCAGATGCAGTGATTGTTTTCATCTGTCATGTGATCATGTGTTCCTGACCTTCATACAGTGATATGGAGCTTGGATAGCATTACTATTGAAGGTGGTCACTGACCAATGACAGTCCAAGAATTTTCCTTGCCATTGTATAACATACACTAGGCACACACCATTGTCACAAAAAGAATCAAGAAAGGAAAAGAATGTAGTATTGTGTATTACCCTTTTTTATACACTGCATTTAAAGTGCTTTATAAGACAGCATCCATCAGGTACACTCTGAGATGTTAAATGAGATAAAAACAATTTTAATGAGTGCTTTGTATGGTTAAGTACAGGAAAAGACAAAGTGAGAGATAAGAGGTTAAGCATAGAAAGGTTACATTTTTTCCTGAAGGTGAAACAGTAAGTGAAAGTGGGTAGATTCAGTCTTTAGTCTCCAAGTTCAAAGTCTTACTTTATGCTCTAACCACTAGGCTACACCGCCTCCTTCAAGAATAACAACATTGACACAAGCCAATTATTTTTGTTTTTATTAACGCTATGGAAATATATGAGTGTTATTTTGGACATTACATTGAATATGCACATACACATCCCTATAATGCCTCAGAATGCAGATACAAGTGAAAAATCCCCTCCATTATTACTGTTTCTCCCAATGCAGTGATGAACTGTCAAGTGTTACATGACATGTAACTGTAAAGTCATGCTGATAATTGTATTTACATTAGGCTTGTAATGTAATAAGTGGAACCCTGTAAACTTAATGAACATTGATTGACAAAATAACCTGTGAAAAATGAAATGATTCGAATGATTTCCTCCATATTTCTCACAAAGAAAAACACCTATTTCTGTAATTTCTCAGGGTCCTACAAATTGAAATGTTATATTTTATTACTCCTGTCAGCTACAGATATCTAGTAAAAGTTAAGATAACAAGACAGAAAAAAATTCACTTTCAGAAAATAACAGTAGTGCTAGTGTTGAAGGCTAAGACTCTATATATGGGGTGGACTGCAAAGTGGATTAATGTGTTGTACTTTAAAGAGTTACTAATGCCTTAAAGAAAACTTAAAAAAATGTAATAATTAGGTACAATTCTGTCTGCATTACATTTATATTTTATATATTTCTCCTCCACATTATTTATTACTAAGAACATTTGCATGAATATATGATCTTTATCCCTTAGAGTTGCTTTAGAGTCCATTTGCCTCTATAGCTTAAAGGGGACAGGAATTGATCACTTATTTGCAGCTGCTTGAAATGTCTCTAGTTTCATAAATTATATTCATACCTCTAAAAGATCCCTATTTAATTGTGCCTCAATAAAAGCTGAAGCTGTTGGTTGTGTTTTGTATTGTTTTCTTTGTATGGACAACATTCTGTGGTGTTCCTTTCATAGAACCAAGAATTTTGAGTTTTTACTATGCCATGTCATGATTTCAGAACCATGAGCACTGTATGATAAGTGTATGCCTACACTTAAGTGACACAGTCAAAACTCAAATTCTTGGTTCCATGAAAGGAGCTGCACAGAATGTTGTCCATACAAAGAAAACAATACAAAACACAACTGACAGCTTCAGCTTTTATTTAGGCACAGTTACAAAGGGATCCTTTAGAGGTATAAATATAATTTATGAAAATAGAGACATTTCAAACAGCTACACATAAGTAATAAATTCCTGTCATCTTTAATCCCTACTTCAAGTCAGAATCCCCTGTTGTGACATCACAACCTGTTGCCATGGAAGTAACTGTGATATCACAAGCAATGTTCTGTGACTTCAGGTAGGGAGAAAACAGTAGGAAAAGACAAACTCTTCAGGAGCAAAGATCCTGTTTTCATACAAATTACCTCAGTAATAAATAATGGGGAGGTGGAATACAGCACTAATGGGAACTATAAGCTGGACTGTGTCTAAATATTAGGTTTTGTTAAAGTTCCCCTGAAAGGGTCACCAGCTGTTTAAACTCTAACTCTGGAACTCAGATGCTACTGTACCACTTGAAGAATGGCATGTTATAAAATGTCACAACTGAAATGAGTTTTAAAAGCACAAAACACAAAATCCTCATAAATCTGCACTTAATCAGCACAATTCTAGAGTACAGCACATAAAAAACTTCAGAAATGGAAATTAAATCACTTGAGATTCTGATTGGACCTGAAAGTGGAAACTGTACCAGCTAGTCAAAACAAACACTAGGAATGTAAAGTTATTTTTCACCCACAAACAGGCAAAGCATAAGCTACTAAAGAAAACATCACTTGCCAGAGTAAACACATTGGCCAGGATATTCAAAGTCCTGTTGTCAAGGAACAAATTAGTGTCTGGAACAGATTACAGATATGATGGAACATGTTTGAAGCACACTGCAAGTGATAAACACATTTTTCAGTATGCTCACTAAAAGAGACAGGCACAAACCAATTTGCTGTTTGCAAACTGCACCCCGTACTGGCCACATGAGGTATGTAGCGAATAGTCTGCCATGGGAATGGAAGGAGCAATGATGCTGGTATCACATGCAAATGAGTGCCCCTGTGATATTGCCCAACCTCCTCCACCCAATTATAGTCCTCATCAGCATGAAAGTAATCCATGGTAATCTAGTTGCACTCAACCTCACCTGATCTCAGTCCTGATCAGTATGAATGTAACCTCTGGTAGTCCAGTGGTCCTGCCCCCCTGATCACCATTCTGAGCCTTTCTATCCCACTCTCTGGTAGTCCATTGGTTTCCCACCATCATCCATTACTTTCTCACCCACTCTCTGGTGGCTAAGTGGCACCCCATACCACTGATCTGTCCCTAATTTTCAGTGATATCCCTAATTTTGCCTCAGAATTTTTTACAGCCTCCCTAGATTTTACATTTTTTTATACTGATGTGTAGGGATCAATAGCAAAAAATACTGTAAACCTTGTGTTAC
Organism: Neoceratodus forsteri; assembly: GCA_016271365.2. Classification (NCBI taxonomy): domain Eukaryota; kingdom Metazoa; phylum Chordata; order Ceratodontiformes; family Ceratodontidae; genus Neoceratodus; species Neoceratodus forsteri. The sequence continues at coordinate 677,665,286 of CM028135.1, forward strand.
AGTCCAGCTCTCCTACAGAAAATGCTTTTCACATTAAACCAAACGTTATTGTAGGCTTGCTGAAATAATATCACAATTGTTTTAGATATGTCCCTGATTTGTTGCACTGTCCCTGATTTTTTAAGCTTTGTTCCTGATCTGCAAGTAAACCAGATGAAAGGTATGCCCCACCACCTGACAGCCATTCCAGTACTTTGTAACCTGCTCCCTGGTCATCCAGTGGCCCCACCTTCCATCACCATTCTGAGTAAACTTTGTTCCTGATTTGCAAGACACTCAGATGAAAGGTATGCCCCACCCCCTGACAGCTAGTCCAATACTTTCTAACCTGTTCCCTTGTCATTCAGTTACCCCACCTTCCATCACCATGCTAATGTATTCTAACTTGAAACCTGGAAGTCTAGTGGACCCTTGATCCCATGCCAACTCCACCCCCTCCCCCCGCAGCATGGCACCAAGACAGACCTGGGGTATATCCTAGACATGACACATCTTATTGACCATGATGAGGGATGATATCTAGTATACCCAGGATTTGATGCCATGCTGCCATTGGGTGTTATAGATATGGCCTGGTCCCCAATCTAATGGAAATTCCTTCTAAGTCTTTACTCATGCACATTAGATGTTTCATGGGACTTAGTCAATTGTGCAGTACCTATGTGTAGCAGATGGTGAGTGGTGCTAGCAGTGAGGGGTGGGTGAGTGCTACCCACCATCTTGATGATGATCAGAGGGGACGTTGTCATGGGGATCAGGGTATTTCCTAGAATACCAGGGATTGGGTTAGAAAGTAACAGAATGGAGACTGGGGGTTGAGGACTACTGGACTGCCATGGAGTGGGTTAGAAAGTATCAAAATGGTGATCGGGGGTGGGGTCCACTGAACTACCAGGGAGCGGGTTCAAAATTAGCAGGATGGGGTGGGGAGACACTAGACTACCAGGGATAACTTAAAACTGCTCAGAATAGTTATCAGGTGGGGGATACACTGTGGCAGCAGTAAGACCAGCTTTGTGAAGGCAATAAATAGTGCAGCACTAATGGTTGTTTAACAACTCCACAAAGCACTGAGTATGCCACAGCACCTGTATGCAAGTCACAAACATGTGATGTGTATAGGCACCCTGGCATATGTTACCACGGCTCACTAATGGATTAGTGACTCACTAACTGTGCCTTCCAATATGGTGCATTTAACGAGTCCCCTGCTTTAGGAGTGCTAACCACTGTTAGTTTGGCACTAAACCTGTTACGGCTCATCAGCCAGTTCTAAATATCCTGGCCCTTATCTACATGCTTAATTGTCATTATGGATTAGCCTTTGATGTGATGATATCACTAGGCAAATAAAAGTTCATTTGTAAGCAATAATCTGCAACAGGGTGTGGTACACCACACATTGGGTGCATTATGAGGCATAACACTAAAGATCAAGTAGCTCATAGTCTCAGGAATTAACAATATCTGTAGAGATACTGCATCCTTGAGTGTATTATTGGTATTATGAAATGGATCAACATTTGTATAAAAACAATTTTAAAATGCTTTTAAAATGTTTTAAAAATGAATTTTTTCATGTTCAAGTATACATGTAAAAATAGTTCTTACTATTTCTGGTGGTCAGTAAGTGATACTGTTACAGTAAAAGATAAAGTGGCAGTACTTGATATGACGAGAGGCTGTAGCCACCAGGAGAAAGTATACTGAAGCTATTAACTATGGCCATAATTTAAGCCAAAATCAGTGGCTTGAACATTGGCCTTAGCTGGACTGCAGTACCACTGGCAAGAGTAACTGAAGTAATGATCACTCAGTAGCAATAATGTGAGCTGTAGTGGGGTTAAGCTGTGTTTGGTCATCGGTAGTTATTAAAGCTTCAGTCCCAGTGGTGTTTATGTTTGAACCAGCTGAGTTGTCAGTGGTAGCAATGTTAGCCCTAGTGGATCTCTGCATTGTTCATGTTCTGTCCAGTGGAATTAAGGTGGTGACAGTAATGATAGCCTCAGCAGGGCTGCAGTTGTGGTAGGTCACAGTCAGCAACACTTATTCAGGTAGAAAGCTTGTGCAAAGAGTGGGTGGGCAGGGCTGTTTTTAAAAATTGTTGCCACAAGATGATATAAAGAGGCCTTTTGTTGCAACGGGGGTTTAAATGCAGTGTGTGTGTGTGTGTGTGGGGGGGGGTTTAAATATCATAGTTGTCAGCCTATTGTAAGTTTGTGCTGGCTGAATTGGTTTTGTTTCTAAACACTGTGAAGTGAACAATGGGTGCAAGGGTAACAGTGTCCTTTGTGGGCAGAAGGGCAGAGTGGTATGCAACAAAGGGGAAAGCTGTTTTCTGGATCTTTTTTTTTCCTACTGTGATTACCACCCGGGATTTAATCATGCCCGTTGCAGAATATCAGACAATCAGTTTCCTGGATTCTTTCTATCCATTTCAAAATCACGAACATAAAACAGCAATCAGGGTTGCAAATTAAATATATTCCATGACAAGACATTACAATAAATTTTGTCATGATTCTGGACCTCAATAATGCACACAGGTAAACATCTCCCTACCCCCACAGGGAGGTGATCTGGGAAACGTTCAGAAGAGAGACATTCTGGTACATAAATTGCACATACTGTCACCTGGCAGTCTGCCTGAAGACTTTTTTACCTCAACATTTTTGAAGAGACCCCCTGGTTTCTAGCAGATAAATCATTAATTGCATCAGTCAAACTCAGAAACTTGAAATCTGAATTTCAGGACTTTCTCTTTTTAATATAGAAGGAGAGTCATGGAAAGGAGGAAAGGTAGAGAGGGCATCATCAGTATGGCAAATAAGGGTGATGTGCTGCTAGTTGTGGGCTTCAATCTGCCAGATGCAGATTGGAGCCTTCCATCTTCAGCAAGGAGCAGGGCCGTCCTTGATATCCTACATGGGGGCCTTTCTGAGGCAGCTACTCAAAGAACTCACTAGGGATGGGGCAGTGCTGCACTGGGACTAACAAACAGAGACAGCATTGCAGACATCACAGCTGGCAGCCCCCTAGATATCAGTGATCACCACAGTGTGGCTTAACATTAAGATGGGAACATAAGCAAACCACATGAGGATGAGGATGAGGGCCTTGGACACTAGGAAGATGGATTTTAAGGAAATGTGAGACTGCCTCAGAAACTGATAGTTGAGGGTGCCAGGGAGGGGTAGAGGAACAGTGGTTAAAAATAAGGGCAGACATAATTAAGGCAACCAGCCTCTGAGTGAAGGAAAGAAGTAAAATCTAAAGGAAAAAGAGACCATTATGGTACACTAGGGAGAAAATTAGCCTTGGTGGTAAAGGAAAAATGTGTGGCATTCAGGAGGTATAAGGAAAGGTAGAGGGAGGAAAACAGGGAGGTGTACCAGGTAAAACAGGGAAACAGATAAGGCAGTGAGGGGTGCAAAGGAACAGACAAAAGAAAAGCATAGACTAAGGTATAGCAGGTGGGGGTAAGACTTTCTTCAGGTACATAAGTAAGAGGAAAGCACAGGGAGGAAAAATTAGGCTAAGAATGGTAGTTGAGGGAGATTGCGCAAAAGAGGACCAAGAGAAAACAACCATTCTGCACAGTTATTTCTGCTCAGTATTAACAGTGGAGAGAGGAGGGGATGGATCACCAGTGATCAGCAGGAACAAAGGGGGAGAGGAACAGACTCTAGTCTATTTTCAGATAAAATAGCCCTGAAAGAGCTTGCAGATCTCACAGTGGATAAGGCTATAGGACCTCATGGGATACAGTGAAGAGTATTGAAAAACTCAGGGAGGTTGATGGCAGCCCCGCTGATGGCTCTATTCAACAGCTCCCTAGAATCAGGCATGGTTCCAGATGACTGAAGAAGAGCAGACATGGTCCCTCTACAGAAGGGTGGCAGCATATAAGAGGTGAGTAATTATAGGCTGGTAAGCCTCACCTCACAGGTGGGGAAATTAATGGACCCACTGTTAAAGGAAAGGTTGGTAAAATATCTTGAATCTAATGGGCTGCAAGACCAAAGGCAGCATGGATTTATGGGGGGAAGGCATGCCAGATGAATCTGATTGAGTTCTTTGACTGGGTGGCCAGGAAAACAAATATGGAGAGGGCAGTGGACATGGCCTATCTGGTCAGCAGCAAGTCCTGTGACACTGTGCTGCACAGAACACTGATTTTAAGTAGCCTAGGGGTCAGATCCGAAGTGATGATTTGGGTTAGAAACTGGTTAATAGATAGGCGACAAAGGGTGGTGGTTAACGGCATTCACTCTAATGATGGGAGAGTGACCAGTGGGGTGCCACGAGTCTCACTACTGGGGCCAGTCCTCTTCAATGGTTTCATAAGTGACATTGCAGATGAACTGGAAGGGAAGGTATACCTTTGTGCAGATGATACGAAAATCTGTAATAGGGTGGATAATGATGAAGTGGTGGAAAGAATGTGCAGGGATCTTGGGGAACTCAATGTGTGATCAAGAGCATGGCCATCAGGGTTCAATGCCAAAAAGTACAAAATTATGCACCTAGGGCATAGGAGCCCAAGAACTGAGTATAGGATGTAGAGAGAGTAATGTCAATCACTAAGCAGAAAAGGATTCTTGGGGTTAACACATCTGAAGACCTTGAAGTGGCAGAGCAGTGTGATAAAGCAGAGGGTAAGGCAACTGGGGTGCTGGGATGCATTGAGAGAGGTATCTCCAGCAGGAGGAGGGAGGTGGTATGTAAGCAATGTAAGCAATAAGACATGATGGTGTGTGGATTAGACAGTTCTAACACAAGGCCAGGGGTGTAGTAAGGCATGAGGCCACAGGCTGAGTGGCTTTAGTCCCTGGCTGTGTTAGAACTGTTTAAGGCGCATTCTTGGAGTGTTTTATTGTGCTTATAAAATGGGACTATGTATCTTAAATACAAGTAGACATTAGAATTGAGTGGTTTAAATACTAAAAAAGTAAATTCTTTAATGTATTTTGACCTAAAATAGTTACTCCATCTGCATAATCTTTATTGACTTCAGGACTTTTGCCCTACTGTGGCCTTCATAGCTGTAGTGTTGTTTTTACAGTGGTTGTCATTGATAACCCCCCCGCCATTGTATTATGTACAGAAAAGTTCAGAAGGCTATTAGTAAATACATTTTGTCCATGTGTAGGGTATTTTTTCAGGATTTTGGTATGGAGAAAACTAACAGTTGACACAGAGAAAGACATTGCAGCAAGTCAGCTTTACGTTCTCAGTGAGAACAAGTACTGTACTGGGATGCGGTAAGTATATCACTTGCTACTTGTAATACATAAAGATTATGGGAAGTATCAGTCCTTCCTTGCGCCTGTTTTTTTCTTGTAATGGTAGTTTTTCAGCACTATCTTGAAAGTACAGACATGTGGAAGGAATGTTGTGCTGCTTAACTGCAGGCGATTACTAGCAACATCCATTACAGTCATCTGGCAGAGTGCAGTCCCCCCTTCCCGGCAACTGGCAGAGGTGCGTGCCTTATGGATTGTATTCATGTTTGCTCAGCCACTCATGCAAGGGAACAATAATAACAACATTCCACATCAAATAATAATCACATTTTGAGCTACCCCATGGAATGTTGGAATATTCCCTATATATGCCTCAGTGGGCCTTTCCTGAAAAAAAAACCTCTTTCAATAAATAAATAAAATGTGAGATGCCATTTTTGATTGAATATGCTGTATAGAGGTCTATGTGATTTCCATGTTTTTACTTTTGTAGCTTTGTACCATTTCTATCACAAACCACCAAAACACCAGTTGTATAAATCAAATATACCATGGGCTGACTTAAGACTGATTTCATTCGAGGGTATTGTTTATTGTAATCTCACTCATGGCTTCACCACCCATTAGATATAAACAGACTAATACATAGGTAGGTAGGTAGATAAGTAGATAGATAGATCATTTTATTTTAAAATACCTTTCTGATAATGAAGGTACTGTACAGACAAAAGACAGCCGTAAGTTAATTACAGCTTTGAGTGCAACAAAAGCTTTATTTAGTGCATCATCAAGAGAATAGGTACTCTCAGGACAGGAGCAAATGACTGTCCTTTTCCTGGATGACAATTGCACTCTGATATTTACTTGATGGCAAGAGTCATGAAAGCTTATAACATTCACTTTAGTTTGGAGATCTTTCCACATATTGTATTTCATTACAATAGAGTACTTGTATTTATATCGCGCTTTCCATACACACCGTGTAATGAAGTGTACCCAGGATCTAAATCAGGCATTCCTGATGAATCCTAGCCACAATTCTGGTCAAGTGACACATATTAGTGTATGTGAACCTTTTTATCACTGACTGATGGAGGAAGTCATTCTGACAATCTATTTAGGCAGACTCCTTAAAAGGGCAGTGTACCTCTAAACTCGATTGATGGGGATATTACCATAGGCAGTCATGTTTGGCTTTAATATGAACATAAATGTTAGATTGATAATCAATCAGTCAATCAATCAAGAGGTGTGATATGTTTAATCACTTTCCAAAGAAATAACTAAGGTGATAAATGCATTCAAGCATAGAATATTGCTCATAGAAAGATCATAGACATCAAAAGTATTATTTTTGTATTATTAGACAGTACCTACTCTATCTATCTATCTATCTAGCTAGCTATCTATCTATCTATCTATCTATCTATCTATCATACCCTTATGTTGTCCTGTGGCTCACTATCCTGACATGCATCTGCCCCGGCACTATTGCCCGACAGGTGCAGTGTCCCAATAGAAATTCTGTTGACAGAGATATGCCCGACGGTGTTACAGGATGGGGAAAGGTAGAAGATGTGATGGTTTTCTACCTAACCCCTGAAAACACTGTCGGATCCAGAAGCTGTCTGAGCTTCCCCTATGGTGAGGTGGGCTGGAGCACAGGCAGCTAGGCCAGCATGCACCGTAGGACCCAGGTTCTGGTCTGGACATGTACATTTGTCCCCCTCCCCCATGACTGTTAGTTTTTAACGCCAAGGTCCACTCCCCTTTGGAGTTAGTTATTTTAGTTATGGGGGTGCAGAGGCACAGCCCCCCCCCCACACTAAAGGAAATGGCATTTATTGCTGTGTTGCCTGCCACTAGGTCAGAGCAGTGGTGCTGTCAGGATTCTGCATTTTGTTATCTGGGCTCAGTATCCTGAGCATCAGGAAACCGAGTCTCCAGATAACATTATCTATCTGTCTGTCTGTCTGCCTATCTATATATCTATCTATCTTTCTATTTATCTATCCATCCATCTATCTCTCTGTCTAGCTAGCCGTCAAACCACTAGAGCTTCCTTTTGTAGTAACACTTCTTTGTTAGACAGTTGGTTTAGTAACAAAATAAAGCTGTAGTTTGCTATAGTTTCCTTTTGTTATGAAACTGCTGCAGCACACTCTGACACGAACACTCCAGAGTCTAACAGTGAGTGATTCACTCACTGTTAGAGTCACTCACACTCTCCACTCACAGCTTGCTTAACAGTACTTGGATGCCTGTTCCAGAGCTGGTGGAAGAGGGTTTAACAAAGAAAAGGTACATTTTTAGGGTTTTGGTAAGTGTCTTAGCAGTGGGAGTGGGGTGTACAATCAAGACATAAAGGAGAATATTATGTGCATCTCAGTAGCAGAGTAGGAGAAGGCTGAGAGAGATATAGATTTCAATGCCACCAACTGGAAAGGGTGATGGCTATTAATGACATCCTTCATGTATAATTGCTGAAAAACACTAACAATATTTTGAAGAGGAATACAATAAATTCTAAGTAAAACTTCAGTGAGCCATCCCATTGTTTCAAGGGTTCAGCTCTTGTTGATGCCAACTGTCAGAGGGTTCTACACTTCTAATTGTAATAAATTAGAATTTACTGAAAGGAAATATAATAAACTTCACAAATGCAACCAGTCACTATACTTTATGTAGGAGATTACAATAAGAAAATCTTTGCACAGTTTCTTTTTTTCATATTAATAGTTTGCCAGCAGCAGACATAGTTTCTTGTATTTTATCAAATACAATGGTTTGGCTAAATCAGTTGTGCTTAAAAACACAGATGAAGGCAAATTACAAGTAGCTCTATGAACCAGGAAGTTAAAATAAAACCAGGACCAATTAGAACAAACCTCCATTAATGTAACTTCAAATCTAATGTTTTTGTTTGTTTATTTTTTTTTTTTTTGTCTTATAAATTTGCATTTATTGTAGGGTTTGTTTTGGTCTTTTGATTTACTTCTATGTGATTTAAAATTTATTTTTGTTTTGAAAATATGTGTTTCTTAAGCTCTCACTTTACATTTGTTGTAGAATTTGTTGGTGTCTTCTTCCCTTGCATGATTTAGGGAATTTCTTTTTTTTAATCATATATTACATAATTTTGTTTTTGGTGTTTTCTTTCTTTGCACAATTCAAGGAATTTCTTTTTAAAGTCATGTGTTATAGGATTTCCTTTGGCATGACTTTATTTACTTTTTTGTATGTTTGTATTTTATAATTATAAATTGCTAACCACACAACCAGTTAGCCATCATGTAAGTGACCCCTAGTCCCAACACAGTCTAAGAACACTTCATAGGTAACCATAGCTACACCCTTTTGGTGTGGTATTTGAGGCAGGGCATCCCCCATCTCTCTAAGGTTTACAATCTGGTTGAAAGGAGAGTTCTCAGATTGGGGCCTGAGTGTGCCTAGCCATCATCCAGAATATGTGGTGGGATATTTTATTCCTGCAGAATCTGAGGACTTTTATATTTTGGGAGGAAACCTGGGACACCTGCCTTTTTCCATATTGCTGCACAGTGCACTCTGTGGACAATGCCCACTGCAGTATTATGCCCAGTGTGCCACCCTCATGAGGGAGCAAGCTTTCCAGACAACTACAAGGTGACACTTTAGTAGTAGACAACAGCAGTCTCTCTCTTTATCTTGGACACACAGAAGAGCAGAACATCCTTTCAGGTACGGCTGTCTGGGCAGAAGCATCCAGGTTCACTCCTGAACCCGGGTCCCTTGTTCAGAAGCATGGCCCTGTTTTGTGTTTTGTTTTTCATTGCATGCACTAAGACATTTGGTTTTATGTTTGAGAGCTTTTGTTATATTCTGCAGCTCTAGGCTACAATATTCATGTCCAGTAGGACTCCATGTTATCTTAGAAAAGAGTAAAGTGCAAGTGTTTTTCAACATGGAATCCCTTATCTCACTGGATTAAACATATCTGGGAGAACTTGACAAGTTACCTTTTGTCCTAGAACATGGATGATATTACAGACCTTTCAGCTGATGACACAAAACCTCTTTAACATGATGGAAATGTATTTCTCCCCTTGCTATACAAGAAGAATGGGATCCCACTCTTTTTATGACACATGAATAAAGGGCTGGAAGATATGAAGTAACTGCTGAATTCTGTTACCATGGAGACAGTCCCCTTTGGAAGGCCAAGTGATTTCAGTTTGTTGACAGAATGATTTGTTACACTGTTTTAGATAAATGTACTATTCATCATGTTTTGACTGAAACAACTCATTTTTAACATCTGTTTACCTTTTCAGAGTGAAGAACATAATAACTGCGTTGTGTTTATTGTCAGAATACTTTAATACTTTTTAATGAGCATATAGGAAGATTACCAACTTTCAGATTTTGAAATGGAAGACCAAAGCTGGTAATGCAGTTGAGGCACATATAAGCATGAGCTCAAGAACAAAATATACCATTTATTATAACTCACTAATTTGATTCCAGCCAATCAGCATTCAAAGCTACTGTACCACTATCCTGTGTACAATGTGCTCTCATACAGGAGTGTTAGGAGGGATTACTCCACTTCTTTACCAAAAGAGGATGGAATTAAAAAAAAACTAACATATTATAATCCCTTGAGCTAAATGCAAGTGATTTGTAATAAGATAATAGGGCCTCTGAGTGGGTGTCTGTTATGGCATAAGAGGTTACTCTAATAAGGTTTGAGCAGACAACCCTGCTCATTTTTGCTTCATGGTCCTCTAGCACAAACCTCACACTTGGGATCTCTTATACCATAAGAGAGACACCCCTTGGAGGTCCTATTAACTTATAGTCTCTGCTGTCACTCTAAATACCACGCACTAGTTTTGGAAATGGTCCAGTCAGGCATTGTTGGTGAGCTAGTGGTCCACCAGAGCAGCCTTGCATCAGTGCACACCTGCTTGCCTACCACATAATGTGGGGGCCAGCAAGGGAGCTTTGAAGAGGATGGGTCTGCCCTAGCCCCACCATACAACCTTGATAGACTGTAGAGATCATGCCTGGGGAAGGAGAGAGGAAGGGAGCTAGAGGGCAACACATACCCAGTGGTGCCAGGGCAGATGAAGCCACACACCCACCACACCACCATATGGCTCTGCTGACTCCTTTTACTACATGCTAACTCCTACTCCTGGACCTTAACAATCAGATCAATATTAATCCCCCCCCAAGATGGGCAACTTAGGGATTACACCCATGAGGGACAAGTTGTGGGTTACTGCTTCAGTCTCCAGTTGAAGGCATTAAGTAGAGGCTGGTAGAGGCTTAGAATTCAAACATCTGGGCTCATATGTGTGGAAGGAGGACCTGATGGTAGGCAACAGGGAAAGAGGAGAACAAATAGAAGGTACAAAGGAAAGAATATCATTGGATATATGATCTGCCCCATTGAATCAGGCAACGATTAAAAATATTATGGTTGCTACTGCCATGAGGGGCAGGGATACCCAGGATATACTGTTCATGAGATTTTATCTAACAGATCCAGTATTCTTGTGTTACTATAATTTTAAGTTTATTTTAGCCCAATGAATACAGAGATGGTTAAGTAATAGGCCTCAGTGGGTACTGGTGCTTAGGAGATCATCAGAGTGGCACAGAGTCACAGGTGGAATTTTCTGGGGTCAGTATTGGGACATCTACTGTTCAGTATGTTTATTAATGAACTTGAGTCTGGGTTCTCAATTAAAGTAATCAGGTTTATGAATGGTCCAAAGATAATGAGGGAAGTAATTTCCAATGCAGAGGAGATTATCTGCAAAAGGACTTCATTGTACTGTGGTGTACTAGGGAGTCAGCCAAAATGGTAAATTAAACACAATGTGGCATGGAAAACTTAAAGCAGTATGAGGCAGGGCAGTAAGTGAGACAGTGAAGGGGTTAGGTACAGGTGCAGATGTGAGTAGTCTGATTCTGGAGGAGAACCTCCATGGTAAACAGGGAGAAGGAAGAATGAAAATAGGGTAGAGGATGGATCACAGATGGCAAAGCCTTGAGCAGGAGTCAGCCTACTGGCTAAAGTCTTGGTGCAGGGGGGGATTGAGGAATGGGAGTCAGAATTTCTAAGAGAGTAGGAGAAGAAGTGGGGCATGTAAGAAAAGAGTTGAGGTAGCAGGTAGGGAACCAAAACATAACTCACAGATATTAAGGGACATGCAACGCGAGAATCCTACCTTCCAGGACTGGAAGGGAAACAGAGGAAGATAAAGAACAGTAGTTGGTTTGGGGTGGGCAGTCTTGTAACAGAGTAAGTGGAAGAGGGGTCCAGCTTTTCTAGGGTGGATTTGAAGGAAGCACTATAAAGTACACCCCTGTACTCAAACACTGGAAGGATCATTTTCATAATTTGCAATGAGCTGGGGAGTGGGAGACAAGATTGTTCCTAAAAGTTTCCCACAATTCTGGAAATCTTTTGTAAATGGCATCTGTGAGGCAGGAGATGCCAAGGTGGTGATACAGTTAGACTGCCAAATATTTAAAAGTGTACTGATTCCAGGGTAGTGATAGTGAGAGATGAAAGACTCTGTGTGTAATGAGGGAAATGATTCTGAAAGACCTGCAAGAATTTAATGCAACCATTTCTCCAGGGCCAAAGGAGCTGCAATTGAGGGTGCTGAAGGGATTGTGCCAGGTACTGGCAGCCACCTGTCAGACCAGTTTTGTTGATTAGTGTCTATGGAAGAGGGTCCTGAGGACTGGAGAATGACAAATGTGGTCCACTTAATAGAAGTGGAGATAGGGAAAAGCCAGGTAACTCTAGATCAGTGAGCTTTATATTGATAGTGGGGAAGCTGCTGGTATCAATCATAAAGGATCAGATAGCAGACTTTCTGGAAGAAACAAACAGAAATCAGCAAGGATTCACTAGGGAATACACTACACAAAAGGCATAGGCGCAAGTCCCCCCAAAAAATTCCCAACACGTTTGGAATTGTTTGGGGGGGGGCTTGTGCACTATACCTTTTGTGTTGTGGAAACACTTCAGTTAAAGTGCAGCATTTACCTGAATCTCCTGGTAGTGCCCAAAGGACTGTGACTTTTACACTAGGGAATGTAATGTCTAACTTGATTGACTTCTTTATTTCAGTAACGTAGATGATAGAATTAAGTAAAGCAGTTGACATCCCATACCTAAACTTCGGCAAAGCCTTTGATTCAGTGCCTTATGGAATACTTATCCATAACGAAGAGGAAGTAGGACTATGGAAAGGACTTACTAGGTGGGTTGTCAGCTGCTTGTCAGAAAGGACCCAGAGAAGGATCCATAATATTAAATGTACTGATCACAGAAACGAGACATACATACAGCCCTGGAGCACTTCATACTCCAGCTAAAGAGAATCTGTGACATTGCTGCCCCTTATAAGACCCTCATCAGTAAAGAAACCTCTCAAGCATGGTTTACCCCCCTCTCAAGTCCTTAACCAGACAGTGTGATACAGCCTGGGCCCTGTTTAAGGAATATGGCCATCATACCTTTTTCCAAAAGTGCAAAGAGCTCAGGAACACTGTCAAAACATAAATCAAAACTGCCAAGGTGAGCTAACATAAAAATAGGCAAAAGACCCTCCTCGCTCATCCTAAACAGCTATGGGTGGGATTAATTAAATTCTAGGTGATGCAAGGCAACCTCTTCCCTACTCTATCACTTTGGATGGCACTACAGTTGAAGGAGACAAAAACATTGCAAACTCCTTCAACATAACTTTTAGTGATCTATCTACCTATAGCCCGGTTCCAAACACCTTCTTTGCTGGGACTGATGATACACCCAACCTCCTCCACAGACCCAAATTCTGTCTTAAAAGGCTAACCTGGGCTGAGACGTACATCTACCTTGCCAAAACCAAAATTACAACAATGGTAGGCACAGACAACATGGATATGAAGCACCTTAAATTAGTACTAAGGGAGGCTAGCCATCCCTTCCAAATCATCTTTAATTTATCCCTTTCCACAGGACAAGTACACAGGCTCTGGAACCTAGTGTGTATAACCCCTGTATTCAAAGGGGTGACCGTAATCTACCTTCAAATTACTGCATTATCTCAGTCCTGCTCCCCCCTTTCAAAAATGCTTAAAAGGATGGTAAATGACCAGCTCACTCAATAGCTGAACCTGCATGAGCTCCTGTCCAAGAAGCAGCATGGCCTCAGAAAAAACAATGGCACTATGACAGCTCTACTGAAGTTTACAGATTTGCTTCACTGCTCACTAGGCAGCGGTGAAATTGCAGGCTCCATATTCATCAACCTTACCAAGGCCTTTGACCTTGTCAACCATGCCTTACTTTGCCAGAAACTACTCAAATTGGGCCTCTCCACTGATGCCACCCTGTGGCTTACCAGCTATCTGGCAGGTGAACTCAGTCTGTAAAATGTTGTGGTACTCTCTCCAAATATAGACCAATTACTACTGGTGTCCCCCAAGGGTCAATCCTGGGCCACCTTCTTTTCTCTCTGTGTATAAATAACCTGTAACAATAATAGCCTGTAAGTCCACTAAAATCCTTTTATATGCTGATGATGCAGTAATCACCTCCACTGATGAATGCCTGGGGAAACTCCAGCAGAGGCTACAGACTGACTTTTCAGCTATTCAGGATTCACTTCCAATCTACTTGTTATGAACACTAAGAAAACTAAATATATGCTGTTTACCAACCGTGGTAAGTCTCTGTCTTCCCTATCATTAAACATTAGCTCTTCCCTGGAACCCCTATAGAGCAGGTTGACATTTTCAAGTACCTGGGGATCACCCTTGACTTAGGGTTGTCTTATACAGCACATGTTGACACCTTAATAGAGACTGCCAACATCACACTTGGGCTGCTCTGTAGGCATAGGAATAGCTTCCTACCAGAGATAAAGAAACTCCTAGTCAGATGCAATATCATCAGCATAATTGACTATGGCCTAATGGCCTATGGTGTTGCTAGTGAGAGTGTTCTGGCCAGTGTCAGTGGTCTACTGAATGGAGTATGCCTTTTTGTGCTTGACCTAAGGCAGGATTCCCACCCCTGCATACTTTACAATAGTCGTGGTTGGCTAAACCTTGACTTGAGATTATGCTACAGTACCTTGGTTACTGGCAAGAAAGCCCTACTTGACATGCTCTGCAGGCCATGTTTCTTCCGGTTGACCAAACATATGTCACAAGGGGCATCAAAGAAAATTTACTGGTGCTACCTTGTAAGAAAACATCCTTAGGCCAAGCCAGTTTCTCCTTCAGATTCCCTAAATTGTGGAATGAATTGCCCACCCCCCTCCATAAATTAGTCTGGCTCTATAAGTCTATTTAGATCCCACCTTCTTTCCTCACTCACTTCCCCAGCCCCTGTAAATGCTATCATTGATCTGTGACCCAGTCTCCCTGTATACCACTTTAGCATGGGAACTTATATTGGTTGACCCACTGTCTTTAACTGCACTATCACCCTTGGCCACATCTTGTATCTGGCATCCCACAGTATCCCACTGATTGTGCTATATGACTGGTTGTATTGTACACACTGTTTAATATTGCATGACTGTATTACATCTTCAGCTCATAATGTAACTCTGTATTTCTCTGCCTGTACTGGATTGCACTGAGTATATTTATGTATTATGTATATTATATGCCTGATAATTGTTATCCTCTGTTGTATCTGACCCTAAACCCTTTGAAAATAGGCACCACCTAAAGGGTTTTATATGAAATAAATAAATGAATTAATATCAGGAAGGTCACAACTGGAATATCCAAGGTTTGGTCATAGGGACCAGAGCTTTGTAACATGTATATTAGTGACATGGGTGGGGGGTTTCATGGTACAGTAAGCCTCAGACAACACAGAACTCTGTGGGAAGATGGACAAGGATTAGATTAGCAGCTGAAAAGGTGTGTAGAACATCTGGAGCAGTGATCCAGGACGTGGAAGTTAAAATTCAACACCAAAAATGCAAAGGGATGCATATTGACAGAAACAATCTACAGATAAACTACAACATCAATGGAGTAATTGGTAGGGCATTCAAAAGATGAAAAGAACTTAGTATTTACAACAAACAGCAGTTTGAAATCCTCTTCTCAATGTAGGACTGCATATGGACAAGACAATAGGATACTGGGGTACATTAGAAGAGATTTCATTAGCTACAACAAAGAGGTGATACTGCCACTGAAAAGGCCACTTATTAGACCATGCCATAAGTATTGCATTAAGTTTTGCAACCCTCATGTTAGAAATAATTGCTGTTGAACAGGTCATTGATTAGACCACAACAGAAGTATTGCATTAAAATTTGGAGTCCTCATATTAAAACGAATATGAAGAGGCTAGAAACTATTCAATTGAGGACAACACAAATGATTCAGTGGCAACAAAGTTGGAGCTACCAGGAGAGACTAAACCATCTAAACATGTATTCATTAGAGTACAGGAGGGGGAGTGGAAACATTATAGAAACCTACAGATAAATGTACAGATATAACAGGGTTGTCACCACAGATTTATTTATATTATCAAGCAAGCAGTGACACAACCACCAGGGGATGCAGCCTCACACAATTGCACTGAAACTTCAAGGAAGACAGAAGAAAATAAGTTTTACAGAGTGGGTAGAAGATAAGTGGAACAGATTGCCAAGTGAAATAGTTTTATTGCTAATCCTATCTCAGAGTTCAAAATCCAATAGGATATTTCAATGGGATAATTAGAAGTAGAAGGGAGGTTGGGGGATCTAGGTTCTTCAAAATGATTCAGAAATTCTTGATAGGAACAACAGAATACTGGATAAACTTTTACCGATACAACATTAAAACCCAGACACAGATGCTCATAGCACACCACAGGCATATACCCACTTGTTTTCATATGCCTTTTGGGTAAATAAACCTTATGAATTTTTGCTACTCCTGTTTGAAAACTTTTTTCTTATTCTTATGGATAAACTTTTAGTTTTAATCTGCCCTGTACCATCTACCATATGTATCAAAGAGACTTTATCAAGAGGGGAAGTCATTCAATGTCTTGAAGATCTCAGCTGACTGGATTTTGGTCAGTTGCTGCCTACTGTCAAAGGTTATGAAAAACAAATTTTGGCCTCTAGGTTGAGTTGGTTTGCATGGACTAGCACTGGATGTAATCAAACTCATGCTGACATTGTGCAGCCAATTCAGGGGCTAAAGAACCATAGGCATATACAATGGAGTCATACATGGGCATTCAAGAAGACACAAGAAATGGAGATATATTATTAAGAAGACTAAGATTAGGATAGGATCCTAAACACAGCACTAGAAGTCAGCTGAGCTGATAGGGATATGGGGAGGAGGGTCTCTACTACAATGACCTCTTCGTAACTGTAAGTAAGGTAGGAGCTGAAGCACTGGGCTAGGAGGTCAGAAAGACCAGCCCTAGAAAATGTGTCTAAAAGGAAAAGGAGGAGTGGGTCACACTGACAAAAGCCTTGGCAAGGTCAAACATGCTGCAAAGGTAACCATCCTCCTCTTTAGGCTAGATCAGTGAGCCTGAGAGGTAATATATTGTTGTGTGATGACTGGAAAGGGTTGTGGAAGGAAGAAGATCCAGGGAGGGGGGCAAGAAAAGACAGCACCAGTATGTCTTGAATTTTAGCCAATGCATGAGAACAGGAGAGGGGACAGTAATTTCCAGCAGAAGAGAAATCACAGCCTTTGTGAAGGGGGGAGAATGTCATCCTTATTCCATGCTCCAAAAGCTTTACATTGTAGAAGGAGAAGTTAGACAAAGTGGAGATTGGTAAAGATATAGCAAGAGCTAAGATGTAAAAAATTTGGGGTTGAATCCACCTGGGCTGTTACAACTGGCTGAGTCAAGGTCCAAAAGTGCTTGGAGGTTACAGCAGGAGAGGTAAAGGCAAAAAATAAGGTGGAGATGAGAGGGGTGTGGAGGAGAAGAGGATGCGTGGGCTGGGAACAGCAAGAGAGCACCAGTGGAGAAAATGTCATTGAAGGAGAAAGCAACCTCTAAGGGGTCAAAAATGGTAGAACTACTATACCTACTTTAAAGACTGGAGTGGTTGACTGCAAGTGGTGATCAAATAGGGAGTGGCTGAACTAGAATTTAGATGAGTTGCAAAAGTTATTCTGGAGCTCTGAAGCAAAATATTGTGTGCAGGTTGGGCGAACCTGATTGCTTTCATGCAGCCATACAAAAACTGGGACTTATTAAGCCCTCAGTGGATCAAGAAGCCTTGTGAACATGCCAAGGTGGGTCCAAAGCTTTGAGAAATGCTGCACGTACTGCTGAGACTGGAGAGATGAAAGCCTTTGATTCAGGTACTCCAAAAAGTGGCTTGTTTTTCCAAGACAATTGTAAATGTAGAGCAAAACATTTTGAGGGCATCATTTGTTTCGGTGTATTTACCTACAAGTGACAAATCGGTACTGTGGAGGTAAATTATTATGACAGACAGATCAAGGGACCTGAAAAACTTGAGTTAGAAAAATATAGATAGGACTTAAGGGCAGTGAATCTTACACACAGTAGGCAATCCGTTGATCACAGAACATATAAAGGAAGATGCCAGCTTCCACAATGTAGTGAGCTGTGGGATGACAGTACACATATTAAGTGTAATGTCTTTCACTCTGGCCAAATGAATTTAGGTAAGAGGTATTATTTAAATTAAAAAAATAGCTGCAATGAACCATCATCCTGGGAATAATCACTGATGAGAAACTGAAGCTGTCACAGTAATAGGAAGTGGTGGTCTATAAGGTAAATTGAATGCTGGGCTGCATTAAAGAGGGCATAACATACCATTAAAGTGATGTAATTCTGCTCTTTTATAGGATATTGGTAAGGCAGCAGTTAGGGTATATAGAAACATAGAATTTGATGGCAGATAAGGACCGCTTGGCCCACCCAGTCTGCCCATTTCCCTACCTACTGGATAAGCTGCAGATCCTAGTTAACCAGCAGCCTACTTCTTCCTACCCCCAACCCCTAGAATTGCCTTATGACTGTCCCATGCATGCTTGAAGTCCACCACTGATTTTGACTCCACAACCTCCTCCGGAAGGCCGTTCCATGCATCCACAACCCTCTCTGTGAAAAAATACTTCCTTAAATTACCTCTGAGCCGCCCCCATCTTCAAATTGTGCCCTCTTGTTCTTGCACACCTCTTTTTTTGAAAGATGCTACCCTCTTGGACTTTGTTGATTCCCTTGAGGTACTTGAACGTTTCTATCATGTCCCCCCTCCCTCCTTTCCTCGAGGCTATACATATTAAGCTCCTTTCCCTCTCTTCATGTGTCTTCCGGTGCAGACCCTGCACCATTTTAGTTGCCCTCCTCTGGACAGCTTCCATCCTGTCTATGTCTTTGCGGAGATTGGGTCTCCAGAACTGCACACAGTACTCCAGATGGGGTCTCACCAGCTGTCTGTACAGAGGGATAATAACTTCCTGTTTTCTACTGGTGATGCCTCTCCCTATGCATCCTAGTATCCCCAGCCCTCCTTGCTGCCCTCTCACATTGCTTGCCCACCTTTAGGTCATCTGATATGACTATCCCAGGTCCCTTTCCATTTTTGTTGTTGTTAGTATCTCACCCCCCATTGTGTACTCTTCCCCTGGGTTTTTGTTTCCCAGGTGCATTACCTTGCACTTCTTAGCATTGAATCTAAGCTGCCATACATTTGACCATTCCTCTAACCTTGCCAAGTCCCTTCTCATCCTTTCCACCCCACCCTGTGAATCAACTCTGTTGCAGATCTTTGTGTCATCTGCAAAGAGACATACTTTTCCTTCTAGTCCTTCTGCAATGTCGCTTATAAAGACATTAAAGAGGACCGGTCCTAATACTGAACCCTGCGGTACACCACTAGTAACCTTCCTTTCTTCTGAGTGGACTCCATTTACTATTACTCTCTGTGTCCTATTCTCCAGCCAATTCTTTACCCAGGCTGTCATCTTGAGACCCACTCCCAGGCTGGCTAACTTGTATATTAATCTTTTGTGTGGGACTGTGTCAAATGCCTTGCTAAAGTCTAGGTAGGCCATGTCCACAGCCCCTCCCTGATCTACTACTTTGGTCATCCAGTCAAAGAAATCTATCAGATTCATCTGGCATGACCTTGCCACTGTGAATCCATGCTGCCTAGGGTCCTGTGCCCCTCTGGCCTCTAGATACTCAACAATTCTTTCCTTCAGAAGTGATTCCATCATTTTCCCTATCACTGAGGTTAAACTAACAGGTCTGTAGTTTCCTGCTTCTGCCTTTCTCCCACTTTTGTGAAGGGGAATCACATCTGCCCTCCTCCAATCCTCGGGCACCACCCCATCCTCCCATGATTTGTTAAAAAGGGTAGTCAGTGGTGTCACTAGTTCTACCCTTAGTTCTTTTAGAATTCTGGGATGAATCCCATCAGGCCCCATTGCTTTGTCCACCTTCAGTTTTAAGAGTTCTTTCAGAACCCTTTCTTCTGTAAATGGGCTGGTATCAACTTCTGTATCCAGAGTGTTTCTACTGTTTGTTTAATGCACCTCCCCTCTTCATTTGTAAATACTGAGCAAAAATATTTGTTCAGTATCTCTGCCTTTCACAGTCTCCTCTTCCCACCCTCCCTCCCCTTTATTAAGCCTCACTATCCCTTCCTTGGTCTTCCTTCGCTCCCTGATGTACCTATAAAAGGTTTTATCCCCTTCTTAACTGAGTTGGCTATCTTTTCCTCGGTTTGGGCCTTTGCTGTTCTGACTGCCTTCCCAGCCTCCTTTTGCTTTAACTGATACAGTTCTCTGCCCTGCTCCTTCTGCGATTCCTTGTACTTCCTGAATGCTTTCTTTTTCTCTTGAACCTTCACTGCCACTTCCTTTGAGAACCATAGTGGTTTCTTACATCATTTTGTTTTGTTTATTTGCTTCACACAAAGGCTCGTTACCTCTGTGATGGCAGTTTTTTATTATTCCCCATTGTTCTTCCACCCCTCCTTCCTGCCCATTTGCTAGTGCATTCCTTAGGCACTCACCCATTTTGGCAAAGTCAGCCCTCCTAAAGTCCAGTACTTTTGTCTTTGTATGGCTTGACTCTATTGCTGTGTTTATTGTGAACCATACTGTTCGATGGTCACTAGTTCCCAGATGGCTACCTACTTCTACATCTGTGATCCTCTCTCCATCTCCATTTGAGAGAAGCAAGTCTAATATTGCTCCCTCTCAAATGGGCTCCAATACTAGTTGTCTAAGGCATGCACCCTGTAGGGCATCTAGAATAACTCCACTCTTCGAAGTGGCAGCTGCAACTGCACTCCAGTTAACATCTGGCATATTCAGATCACCCATCAGCAATATCTCCCCTTTTTCTGCCATCCTAAGTATACTTTCTATCATTTCCTTGTCCATTTCCTCCCCCTGAGAAGGGGGTCTATATACAACCCCTGTGCAGATTGTGGTGCCATTGCCTGTCTCCAAATTTACCCACAGTGCTTCTTCTCCTCCCTGTTTACCTTTTGTTCTGTTGCTTTTATTCCTTCCCTTATGTAAAGAGCTACTCCTCCTCCTCTTTTACCCTCCCTGTCCCTCCTGTAGATAGTGTA
This sequence comes from Neoceratodus forsteri, assembly GCA_016271365.2. Classification (NCBI taxonomy): domain Eukaryota; kingdom Metazoa; phylum Chordata; order Ceratodontiformes; family Ceratodontidae; genus Neoceratodus; species Neoceratodus forsteri. The sequence continues at coordinate 677,686,143 of CM028135.1, forward strand.
TCCTGATATGTTTACGTCCCAGTCATGGTTTTGTGTGTACCATGTTTCTGTGACTGCCACGATATCCAGATGTTCCTCCTCCATCAAGGCAACTAATTCAGGAAGCTTGTTACCCAGACTATGGGCATTGGTACTCATTGCTCTCCATTTTTTGATGGCTTTACCTTCTGTTGCAGCATCCCCTACTGACCGTTCTACCTTGGTCTTTTTCTCATTTAGTACCCTGCTTTGTAGGGAGAGGCTGGGATTTTCCTGTTGCTTGTCAGTGCCTCCCCCTTTGACTAGTTTAAAAGCTTGCCAATGATGCATTTAAACCGATTGCTCAAAAGACTTGTTCCCTTCCTGGAGAGATGCAGACCATCTTGCCAGTATAGGCTGGTGTCCCTCCAGGTGGAACTCCAGTCCCCAGTGAAGCCAAACCCCTGTGCTCTGCACCATTCTTTCAACCATTCATTAAACTGCATGGTGCTAATTACCCTCGCCTCCCCCATGCCTTTGACAGGCAGCACCTCTGAGAAGGATACTGTGTGTGCTACTTGTCTTAGGCCCCTCCCCAACTCTGCAATGTCCTCCTGCACTGCTCTAATCTCATGATGAGCCAAGTCATTTGTCCCTAGGTGGACAATTACGTCCAGCTCAGACTCCCTTGCAGCTGTTCTCGTGATCCTGAGGATGCGCTTCCTGTCCCTCCAAGCCATGGCACCAGGCAGGCACCTTACTTCAGTTTTCCCAGCTCCCCCCAGTTCTATACCCCTAATAATTGAGTCCCCCACCAGGAGCTGCTTCCTTTCCCTGTGGTGTCCTCTGCCTCCTTTCTGTGGGCCTCCCTTGTGACAGTTGTCGTCAGTCTTCTCTGTGGGTGCATCCATAGGGGAGCTATGCTCCCCCAGAATGGCGTATGGATTGTGGAGTGGAACAACTGACTGGGTGTGCCTCTGTTCCACCATCCTCACCCTCCCTGAGCCCACTGTGGTCCAACTGCTGTGCTTTCTTCACAACCTCTGAGGTAGTGGTGGTGGCCCTAGTGCTCCCTGGATGGGGGAGGTTCCCTTCCTACTGTCCAGTGTGGCCTGGAGGAAGGTTTCCTTACTACTGTCCAGTGCGGCCTGAAGACGGGCAACTTCCTCCCTCAGGGCAGAGAGTTGTCTGCAAATAGGGCAGCATCTCATCCTCCAGAAAGACTCCCGGAAGACTGCTGCCCCACAGCCATTACATTGCACTACTCCCCACATGTTTATCTACTTTTTTTTGTTTGTTTGTTTTTGTGTGTGTGTGTGCGTGTGTGATTGGTTATATAGAAATATATATATTATACAATGCGTATGCTTATATTGTCAGTGCAGTGTGCTAGAGAAGATATGAACAATGATATGCACCTTGCACTCTTGAGGAAATGATGTCAGAACCTCAGGTATAAAGGAACTATTTCCAAGGGTGGGTGGGGTGAGGGGTGGGAAGGGGTTGGGCCTAAACTGTGCCCTCACAAAACAATCAGCTAAAAGCTCTCACCCACCGCTGCAATGAGTGCCTTCCTGTCAGCAAGATACCCTACACAACAATTTGACAGAGAAAATACCCTGCTAATCAAACAGAGAAAAATCCAGACATCCAAGTCAGACACAGGTAAACCTCTCCATCCCCAAAACAGCCTGGTGGTTTGTTAGCCACAAAGGAAAATCAAATATGCAGTTATTTCAGCCCTTCTGAAGATGCTGACAAGATAAGCAGTTTCAAAAACCCCCTTCCTGAATTAAAAACTAAAATAATTGAACACAAAGCAATACCTCTGTAAAAGTGAGGAAAACTTCTCTCAGATGTAAGCAAGAGAGAGAGAGAGAGAGAGATTAGTTACAGATATTTAGTCCAATATAATATATCCCACGCAGCTTCTCAGTTGTTTCAAAGCACACAACTTGGAAGAAGATGGACTTCTGTCTGAAACAGGGTCACACCAGTAGTTTATAGTAATTGAACAATACTGAAATGGTCAAGCTAGACAATTGGCTGTGATGCAGACCTCTGACTTGTGAAGACAACTTCCCCACCTCAGGCTATGTCTGGCATCCAATTACAAACTGCAGCCTTTGCTATTCTAACTCACACAACCCCACCAAGTATTGCAAAATATATTGATGCAGATTGTCACAGAATTCTAGTAATCAGTCCAGTTAGCCACAAAGGAAAATCAAATATGCAGTTATTTCAGCCCTTCTGAAGATGCTGACAAGATAAGCAGTTTTGAAAACCCCCTTCTTGAATTAAAAACTAAAATAATTAAACACAAAGCAATACCTCTGTAAAAGTGAGGAAAACTTATCTCAGATGTAAACAAGAGAGAGAGTTAGTTACAGATATTTAGTCCAATATAGTATATCCCACGCAGCTTCTCAGTTGTTTCAAAGCACACAACTTGGAAGAAGATGGACTCCTAGAGTGTGCAGTTCTTGTGTCCACAGTATAAAATGTATAGTACAGCAACCGAGAGAGTGTAACAGAGAGCAACTACAATGATTATGGGAATGTAGATATAGCATTATAGGAAGCATTTAGACTGGATATGTATGCTTCACAGGAAAAAGGTTAAAAGGAGACATTTCAGTTTTTGAAATGTTTAAATTATTGGATATCTTGGATCACAGAGATTTTTTCAGTTTGTCTAGGTAGTAGAATTAGAGGGCATACCCTATGCTTAGAGCGACTAAAGTTAGTAGTAAAAAGCCCTATGCACAAAAGGGTGGATTGACTATGTGCTGCATAACTGAGGCATGTAGGCAACCCTAAGTCTGAATGCCATGCAGCAGGGGTCTAAAAGACCCTTGGTGGCATTCACAACAGCTGCTCAAGCCCCTTGCACACACAATCCCCTGGCTGACCAGGAAGCTATGTGCCACAGGTGGTCTGGAGGCATGTCAGGGGGGTATGCCCACACTCAGCATCCTTCACCAAGGCATGGAGTGCTGGGTAAAGGGGGCACAAGTTATGCAAGGGGAGACCCTGCAATACCTGTTGCCTGCCAAAGATGACACCTGACAGCTCCAGCAGGACATGGAATCCCCCCACCAAGTTGCCCCAGCCCACCTAGCTTCATGGTAGAGGTGGGGGTAACCAATTGGGCACTTGCCCATACATTTAAAATTCCTGGAACCCACATCTGCCCAGAATTCCCTACTTGTGCAGAGCAGGGGATCCACTATGGAACCCAGTAAAGGCAACCAATTGGATGCCCACCTGGGTCCTGTGATCCACCCCCACACAGCTGCATGCTGGGGGTGAGACTGTAGATAGGCAGCCAACATTAGTGAATGCCAGCCACCGGACACCTATCTGTGGATGCATAACTACGCAGGCTGAGTGCATGCTTATCACACGTACCCAGACCACCTTTGTGCATAGGCCCCCACATGAGTAAGCATTTTTTACACAGAAAGTGGCAAACCTATAGAACAACCTCACAAAGAAAGACATGCTAGTAGGAAGTGTTGACATTTTTAACACAAGATGTATCAGTTTCTCATGGAGAATATTACTTGGTACACTATATATATATATTTTTATTTGTTTTAGCAGGATGTGAACCTGGCCAAAGTTTCATTTTCGGCCTCACCTGGACATATAACAAAATGTTACAATACACTACAGCAGAAACATGGCTATAATACATTATACAAGATACAAAATATTAGTTATACATATGACAGGTAATTACATGCACATACATCTGTATCAATCATAGTTTTCAAAGTATTGATTTGAATTGCAATTTGCTCATTTAATTTAAATTCATCAGTTTGTAAATTTAATTAATTAGGGGTGGGACAGTCACATGGAGCATATCGCATAGCAAAATTAGTATGCCTGTGAGGAAAAAGTTGATCACATGATCATGGGTACTATGAGGGATCTGTCAATGATGGTTTCTCTTCATAATTCTAAAGTCCATAGAATTTATTGCTACTCTGCCACTTCCCATTAATAACTGCAGCTATTCCATATATAACTAAATGTTGTAGCTGCCTGGGTGGCGGCAAGAGACATGCATGATGAACTCTTTGTTCACCTAGCATTTGTTACATTTCTGTGTTTCTCTATAATACATGTATTTAAAACTGAAATATCCCTGTTCTTCTATTGCACAAGGTATAACTTGCTTTGTCCAATTACTGTCATAAATCTTCTATGAAAGACTTCTAATGACTCTTGCCAGATAAATCATTAAATTTGACAGAAATGTTAATAGGATATCCACAACCCTCTCAAGTTATCCAGAACTTGAGGACTCAGCAATCTGCAAAACTGCTAACATTCTGCAGCTTGTCAAACCATTTACATCATGTAACCAGTTGCTGCAGTTTACCTATGCTGTTATTATAAACTATTAAATATGTTATATGAGACACAGTATAACAATCTTATTTGCTAAGTGGCTTTGCCAATGAAAAACTGTTCATTAAAAGGATGTACAGTGCATGGTTTATAAAACTGTTTGTTTCATAGAACATTTTGGAAAAAAAATTATTTCTAGCTTCCACATTTCAGTAGGGCTAGGTTTTAATCAAGTGGAGATTTTGCATTTGCATCTTAAAGTTAGACTAGAAACAGAGATACATAGCACAAGTGTTTCTTCATGTCACCCTCCAACAATTAATTTTCATGTCTGGCAAGAGCCTGAGCTTCAAACTTGTAAATTTGCCTTAATGTAAAACAAGCTTTCTCCTTTAAAAACCTTGAACTTGACTGTCATATTAAAGTGTTACAATAAACCCATTGTAATCATAAATGTGATATTACTATAAATTAAAACAATTCAAAAAGAGATACAAGGTGTCAACAAATCCAAGTAAAAGTGGGACAACTAAGGAAATGTCAAACCCAAAAAACATATTATTTAATACCTGTGATTGTCTTTACACATTAAGAAATGGTTAGTTTTCATTAAACAGCAATTATTTGAAAAATAGGTATACATTATTATTCATTTAATATATTGCAAAAACTATGTTAAAGAATCTATTAGGGTTATAATGTCTAATGTCAGAAAATGAAAACATTAGGGTTCTAAGTCACTGGAACCTCTGCATATTGGTGGTATGGTGTCCTCAGGGTTTGAACAAGCATGTGACACAGGGTTGGCATTATTCTAATATAGCAATTATTTTAAAAAATAATCATAATTTTATTGTTGAATGTATTATTGCAAAAACTGGGCCCAGTTCTCAAAAGGTTGAGACTAGTGCAAGCCCCAGATGCACCGAACACATGGTGCATGGGGCTTGTGGCAGTTCCCATCCCACAATTGGTATTCTTAAGCCTGTGCACCACTTGCCCCAAGTTAGACTAATTTTTGCTAGCCTAGCATGGCTGACCTTTTAATGGGATTGCACCAAATATTTGGTGCAAGCCACCGTAAAAAGGGTAAAGTGTTGCAAATGCGTGTGACCTTTCAGAATTGGGTGCATGGTGCACCAGTGGGTCTTGTGCAGTGCAAGGTTTGATGCAGGGCTTACACAAGCCCTGCATCAACCTCTGAGAACAGGGCCAACCATGTTTAAGCACCTATTAAGGTTATAGCGTCTAAAGACAGAAAATGAAAAAATTAGGGTTTACAGTCTGCAAAACCATTGCAAATTGGTAGTGTGGTGTTCCTTAGGGTTTGAATAATCATGTGATGCAGGGTTGGTGTTACCCTTATATGAGTGGTCTCTATGTGAGCATGGCTATGCCATTTACTTTATGTGACTAGGTAATGCCAAAATAAAGTAACGGTCTTGCCAGTCTATGTTGCATGATAATGCATACCCAAAGGAATGTCACACCACCAATTTGCCAAAGTTACAGAGACTTGGAACTTTTGTTTTGCTTTTTATGCTGTTACCCTAATAGATGCTTTAATGTAGTTTTTTGCAGTTAATGTTGCTAATATTTGAAAACGTATATAATATATGTTTAACTTATGTCTGTCTTACACCTCATAATGAACAATGCATAGTGATTCTCATTATGCCACACCTGTAGCTTGTTTCATACTGTAAGTGGTCCTGCAAGCATTTAATTAAGCAGCTACATAGTAATGCATAGTGTACCAGACCTCAAGTAGCCCAAATAAGTCCCCACCATTTGAGTTTCCTGACACAGAGTTCCCAATCCTGATGTCAAAGAATCATTTAAAAGCCAGCCCCCCACCACCCACCCATGCCACCCTACTCTACTCATGCAAGTGAAAAATACCCCACATCCCACCAGCTCACTTGGCACCCATACACCCCTCCACCCCAAGCACTGATCTTTAAGTAAAATCCCAAACAGGACATATGGCACAAACCTCTTTCCAACCTGGCCAGCTTCCACCTAATAAAAAACCTACCACAAAATGTGCTTAACACACGTCTGTACAGTTTATTTATTTTCCTTTGCACATAACCTGGTTATTTTGTAACCACATTTTCAGGATGCCCAAGTAGCAATCCTACCTCTTTACCACATATGTTGCATTTTGTAAATCTGACTCAAAATGTGTATTATGTGTTGACCCCCCCAAACAAAAACATATTTTAGATCAGAGTTACAAAGTGTCACTTAGAGTATGTGGTTATGAGATGAGGTGGTTACTTAGCTACCCTGAAATTTGAGCCTTAAATGGACAAAAAAGACATGGGCAGGATTTTCAAATCTCTGAGAAATGCCACAAGCCCCTGGTATTGTGAACATATGGCACAAGGGACTTGCAGCGTTCTCCTCGCTGGCATTCAAGATTTTCTAATAGCCACAAGTTAGACCATTTTTTTGTGGTCTAGCTTGCAGCAGTTCCAAAGGCCTTTTTTATGGAGCTTGCACCATATATTTTGCGCAAACTGCCAAAAATCATTGAAACTGTCGCAACTGAGCCCAAGATTATAAAATCAGATGCATTTGCTGTGAAGAGGTTTGGTGCACTGCTAAAACCTAAGTGTGGGGGCAGAGGACTTGACACAAGCCCTGTGCCACATTTTGAAAGTCCAGCCCTTGTTATGACCAGAAGAAAAAAAAACTAAGCCCACATGCATGCACATTTCATACATTCCAAGACTTATATTTCCTTCAGTTTTTTTTTGTTTGTTTAGTAGAAGGCAGTCAGTCGAGGTGGAGGGAAGGTTTTGTAAGTCATCCAGCAGAAGACTTAAATTAAAAGATAGGTGCCAGGGGAAAATGAGGGTGGGTATGTGTGCTGCATGGACTGAGAGGGTGTAGGTATCTTTCACTAACATGGGAGGAAGGAGGTGGCATGATTTTGTAAATGAGGTATTCTGGTAAAAGACTTTGTAAGTCATGAATACTGCTTCTGTACTGGCAAAATCTGTGCTTGTTTTCTTGACTTGCAACAGCCTGATTTCATTAGCAATTTTAAGGCCATTGGGTTCTATTTTCAAAGCCCCTGAAATGTCCATGGCTGCATAAAAGAAAACTGGCCCAAGTGGGTTTCCACTTATGGAGCCACAGTTTCTCCCATAGCTGTAGTATTTTCCAAGGTGGAGCCAGTTTAGAACCAGCTCCACAATATGCAGCAGCTTGAGGGTGATTTTTTTGGCACAGCTGCAGGGAAAAGCTACACCTGGTGAAAATACTAAACTCTGCAGGTGTGGATATTTCATCATGTGGCTGTGGCTGCAGCATGGGATGCAGTTCCCACATCTTTTAAAAATGTATCCCATTATTTGTAAAACAAACACAAAAAGGTACAGAATTAACCTTAAATGTATTTATTTATTTTAGTTTGGGATTAATACCTTTGAGTCAAGGACTCATTTTCAAAGGTTCCACATCAATGTTAAACAAACATTACAAAAATACAAGGTTTACAGAGAAAAAAAAAGAAAAACATTGAAGCATATACACAGGCAGTAATAGTAAAGTTTGAACTTATACACATCAAATTAGTACATATTAACAGATAGACTGATTAGATAAGAGGGGGTTGGGGGTCAGCCAGAGGTGGCATCATCAGAGGTGGGAGAAAGTTGGAGCTTTCAACCAAGTGAGACCATTGGCAGGTAATTGGGGGTAGGGGAGCGGGTTAGGAAAAAGTGGTATATACAGAAAGATGTAGAGGGGGTAGGTAAATAGAAAACTGGGGGGAGGTATTGTCACATTAGTTCAGGCACTCTGTTCTCCACACAAGATTCAAACTGTGACTTTATATTAACTTTAGTGCACGTTTTCCCTTTTATAACCCATTTTCATGCCCTGACCACGAAGAATAATGAAAATGGAAATCTTATCACACAAAACAGATTTTTAGTCACAAAAATGAAAGCTACAGTTATGGAAAACACCTTGGGCAGGACTTTAAAAAAGATTTATCCAAGATGTGCGCCATAGCTATTTTAAAAGCAGACATGCATCCAAACCTGTTAGGTTATCTAGTTGATGGTTTACTAGCATCAGGAGTTTGTATATCAAATAAAATATGAGTGCATTTAAACTGGATGCAGCTCACAGCTGAGTGTTTTCTGACACAGATAGTGTGTTTTATTGTAAACACACCCAACTTCTGAAAAGAGCAGCAGGGCGACCTGGAGGCAAGCAGGTGGACATGGTTCCATGTCGAAATAGCGATCGAGGAACAACAATCGCTATTATGATGAGTGCACATCACCGAAAACTCATTTCGGTGAGGTGCACTGAAAAACGGCACCCAAGATCTACAGGTCTCGTTTTTAATGAGGGGGCTGTGCCCCCTGCACCCCACCACTTATAGATTTCCAACTTCAGGGGGGTGCATGTCAGAGGAGCAAAAACTTGGGGCAATACATGCCACCAGGTGGCAAAAAAAAACCCCACAAAGCCGGACTGGAATCCAGTACCCCCTGCCTCCCAGCTAACCACCCTCCCCACGATGCCAGCAATTCAGCTCTGCAGCTGCTCACCGCAACCCTTCCCACATGCAATCCCCCCCACATCTCCCCCACCATGGACATGCACACGCATATACTCACGAGTTCCTGTAACCGTTTTCACCAACCCCAGTATCCGGTCGCCCTCCTCCATAGGTAGCAATGATCACAGTTGCCGAGATTGAGTCACTGTTTTTCTAGGTGCTCAGTCTCAGTCACTATGATCACAGACTACTGGTGGACATAGATGCAAGTGCAGCATGCATTTCTGTCTGTGTCCAACTCTTTTGGAAATCCCATCCTTTATGAACAGAACATAGAAAAATAAGTTTCATGGATGTGCAAAAATGGGATTTTATTTTGTTAATAATTTAAAAACTTCAAAGCTGTTAGTAAAGATACCTATCCAAGAATCATCCTTAGGCCAAGCTCTAACTAGCCTAAATCTTTCAGGTTTGAACTCACAACCATTTTTTCCCTATAGATAAGCAAATGGTTTAAAAAATATATTTTTATGTATTTTCAGCTTTCTAGACTTTAACAGCTGAGCTGATTGCTACCAACAGGATCCTGAGTCCAAGAATATACATAACAAATTTCAGGTTAGTATGTTAAGAAATAGCCATGATATTAAGGTGCAAAAAGAGGGATTTAACATTTAATAGTATGTGTAACCCTAATATTACATGCATTGCCATGCCCCTGTAATAAAATGTATTATTTAAAACTACTGTTATTAATAATTATATATAGCACAGTTATGCAAGAACTTACCGTAAAAGTAGATCTTAGAAATTAACTCTTACAGCAGGCAATCACCAGTAGGACTAAGATGTCAGGCAACAGGTCCACATGGAACCTTTCTAGCTAGCAGTGTACCACAGGGGCCACTCACTATCAACATCACTCCACCATCAGCCTATCCTATTTTTTTTTATTTAGTTGTTTTTTAACCAGGTATAGCACATTAAGCTGAAAGCTTTTTTACAGGAGCGACCTGGGAGCACAAGGAGGTTAAGTGACTTGCTCAGGGTCACACAGTATGCAAGTGGAAGCTGTGGGATTCAAACCCAGGTCTGGTCTGCTGGATGTCACCAGATTTGCAGCTCAGCCAATCAGCTCGAGCTCAGCTCGGCCTATCCTATAAAGGAGGGCAGTCCCCCACACTCTGAAATGAGCAGCAGAAGAAGAGCAGCGAAAGAAACTGAGGAGGTTTCCTGAAAGCAAGACGAAAGGAAAAAAGGAGAGAGCAGAAGACTCACTCACAAGGAAGAGAAGAAAAGCAGACAAAGAGCAGGGGGATGGAGGGAAGGAAAATTAGAGTCTACTGCAAGAGCTCCTCTCAAAGATCTACTGTTATGATAAGTTTTTACTTCAAGGAAGGCTCTTGCAGCAGGCAATCACCAGTAGGACTGAGTCCCAAGCAGTTTTGGAAACCCAATGAAATAGCAGTGAGAGGAAGAAAAGCAACAGCCAGAAGTTCAGGAGAGGAGGCACTGGAGAACTGCCATGCTGAAGTTCATCCTACGTCTAGAAGCAACGTCCAGGCTGTAGTGTTTGGTGAAGATATAGGTAGAGATCCAAGTGGCAGTGGCACAGATGTCTGCCGCAGACACATTCCTGAAACAAGCCATAGAAGCAGCCATACCTCTGGTGGAATGGCCCTTAACAACTCCCAGAAGTTCCTTGTTGTACTTGTAACAGAAAACAATGCAATTGGCTAACCGCTTAGACAAACATTGCTGGGACACCAGAGTACCCTCTCTTTGGGGTGAATGAAACAAACTACTGATCAGATTTTCTCAAAGTCTTGGTCCAGTGTATATAGTAATAGAAGATTCTTTGCACATTCAAAGTTTGGAGCTAAGCCTCCCGCTGATTAGAATACTCAGGAAAATATACAGGAAGGTGGATGGATTGATTCAAAATAAGCACCAACTCCACTTTAGGAAGAAACCTAGGACTGGTATACAAAGACACCCTGTCTTTCTGGAAAACCAAATAAGGCTCCTTACACATGAGGGCCTGAAGTTCGGAAATCCTTAGGACAGAAGTAATAGCAACTAAAAATAGCACTTTCCATGACAGATTGCGCAGCTTGCAACTCACAACCAGTTCAAATGGAGGTAACTTGAGTTTCTCCCACAAAAAATTGAGGTCCCAAGGAGGGACTGGGTCCCAAATGGGAGGTATGAGATGCAAAATGCCTCACAGAGAAGTGCAAGACACATCGAGCTGGGTCACAGTCCTGTCCTCGATGGGTACATGGTATGCAGAGATGGCAGAAAGATGTATCTTGGTGGAGGAGTACCACAATCCAGAATCAGAGAGGAACCTGAGATACTCCAACACATGATCCAACAGGCAGGTGAAAGGATATCACTGGTGGAAAGTGACCCAAAGGGAAAAATGCTCCCACTCCATGGTATAGGATGCCCTGGTGGATGGCTTATGGGCAGCCACCAGAACATCTGCAACCCCAGGGGAGACTCCAGACTGGACAATGGCTACATCCTTAGGGGCCATGCATGGAGATGCAGACATTTGAGGTCTGAATGGACCAGGGTCCCCTGCTCCTGGGACAGCAAGCCAGTGCACAGGGGCAAGGGCACTGGGGTTTCCACTGCCAGCTGTTGTAGCAAGGGGAACCAGATCTGATGAGGTTAGAAAGGTGCTATGAGGATCATTTCGGCCCCTTTCATTTGAAGCATCAGCAAAACCCATTGAAGGAGCAGGAAGGGAGGGAAGGTGTACAAGAACCTCTCCTTCCAGGAGAGGGACAATGCATCTTGCCAGAAAACTCCAGGACTGGGATCAAGCGAGCAGAAAAATGGCAGTTATGCATTGTGTGGGGATGCAAATAGGTCCAGCTCTGGATGCCCCTCCTGGCAAAGAGGTCTTTGACTACTGGGGTCAGAAGTTCCCACTCATGTGCCCTGGAGTGGGAGTCACTTAAGCTGTCCACCAGGATGTTATGAGCACCTGGAACATGGATGGCTGAGAGCTCCAGACCATGCTCAATTGCCTAATACCAATACCTCATCGCCTCCTGCACAGGGGTATGAAAGTGTGCCCCCTTGCTTGTTTATATAATAGACCACGCATATGTTGTTCATCTGCACCAAGAGTGGGCCTGAAGGGAGATGAGTCTGGAAGGCCTGAAGGGCATACAAGACAGCCTGCATCTCTAAGACATTGCTGTGGATGCCCTGCTCCACATCTGTCCACATGCCCTGAGTCTGGTAAGCCCCTACTGTAGGTGGGCTCCTCAGCCAAGACCCAAGGCATCCAACGTCAGTATCTGCTGAGGGGTTGGACAGGAAAAGGAGACCCCCCCAACAGAGGTTGGCCAGTTCTAGCCACCAGGCTAGGACCCATCGGACTGGATCAGAAATTATGATCAGCTGCTCCAGGTCATCTGTGCTTTGGTCCCATTGGACATAAAGGTTCACTGGGGAATCCTCATATGTAGATGGGCTAGAGGCACTGTGGCAATAGCTGATGCCATGTGACTCAGCAGATACCAGAAAACCCTGGACCGGGATCTGACATTTGGAAGAGACCAGACAGCCCTGGGCCACGTCCAGGATGGCCACCATGTACTGGAGTCATTGTCAGGGTATCAGACAGGACTTCGGCATGTTGATAGTGATTCTCAGGGCCAAGAAAATACTGAAAGTATGTTCCAGGGTCTAGAGACAGCATTCCCAGCATGGGGTCACTAGGTGCCAGTCATCGAGGTAAGGGAAGATGTGGAAGCCCTGTCTCTTGAGGGCATCTGCCACCACTGTCAGGCACTTGGTAATGACACTGGGGGCTGAGGACTGGCTAAAAGATAGGACCCATAACTGAAAGTGGGCTCCCTGGAAATGGAAGCAGAGGAAGCACCTGTGGCTTAGGCTCCTGCACCTGAGCGGCGCTCCTCGAAACGGGCGGACAGCTACCACCACCTCCACAACTGCCGACTGACCCACTGAGCCTCCTGTGGCCAGATTCCAGCTCCTGGAAGTCATACTTTGCAGCAAGGCTCCTGCACCTGAGTGGCGCTCCTCAAAATGAATGGACAGCTACCACCACCTCCACGACTGCCGAACCCCTGAACCTCCTGTGGCCAGATTCCAGCTCCTGGAAGTTGGACTCTGCAGCAAAGCTCCTGCACCTGAGTGGCGCTTCCTCGAAATGGGTGGAGAGCTACCACCACCTCCACAACTGCTGACCGACCCCCTGAGCCTCCTGTGGCCGGATTCCAGCTCCTGGAAGTTGGACTCTGCAGCAAGGTACACCCGCTCTTCTTCACTCGAGAAACCTTGGACGGCTAACTCCCGACTGGTGCATCATGCTCGTAGGCAGATTCTGATTGGACCGCCTGCTATTCCTTCACTTGACGATTGGAGCACCTTTCCCATAGACTTAAACAGGGACTTTTGGCTTGAACTGCTGCCGCTCTCCTCTCAGAGTACTGTTTAGTAGTGGTTGAATTTTGGTGGTTTGTTTTTGTGGTTACTTTGCTTTAAAAAACTGATAGAAAAGCTTTGAGTTACCTTGTCCTGCACTACTAAGGGAAATGTCTGAGAGTTTGCATTCCTTACTTAGAGTGTAATTCAGTATTTACCTTCCTACTGCCTAATTTGATTCACCCAGATAGGAACTGGCTCATTGCTGATTTTTTTTTTCTCTGTCTCTCGCACCCTTCTTCCCTTCCCTAGCTAACCTTCCTTTACTCCCTTATTCGCACTGTAAACTCTGCCTCTGTTGCTTCACTGTTCTCTCTCTCTCACCCACCCCCCCAGCTAATTTGCTTTTGTCTCTGCCACTAAATTATCCATCTCTCCTGGCTGGCCCTTCTCCTGCTCTTTAACTTCTCCCTTTGTCTAGTTAATGACCTCCCCCCACAAGTAGCCTGCCACCAGATTCCCACCCTTGACTTCCAGCTGCCTGTAGGTGTATTTAATCTTGTGTCTCTATCCTCTACCCCCCTTAGGCTCCTGCACCTGAACAGCATCCTCAAAATGGGCGGACAGCTAACACCACTTCCACGACCGCCAACCAACCCCCTGAGCCTCCTGTGGCCGGATTCCAGCTCCTGGAAATCAGACTCTGCAGCAAGGAATGCCCGCTGTTCTTCACTCGAGACACCTTGGAAGGCTAACTCCTGATTGGTGCATCGAGCTTGTAGGTGGATTATGATTGGACTGCCTGCTATCCCTTAGCTTGCCGATTGGAGCGCCTTTCCCATAGACTTAGACAGGGACTTTTGGCTTGAACTTTGGCCACGCTCCTCTCAGAGTACTGTTTAGTAGTGGTTTCATTTTGTCCCATCTCCTCCACCCCCTCCCAGGCCTCCTTTAAATAAAGTGTTACTCCACCCTTTCTTATTATATGCCTCCTGATTGGATCATCTGACAAAGAGGGCGCTGGTTGCATCTGGGCATTCACATAGTTGTTTGACCCTTCCCATATTTCACACTAACTCTAGGCTCATCCTCCTTCTTCTCCTATCCTTAATTCTCCTGAGCCTACAGGTTACCAGTGAGACTAGGGTGGCTACTCTGTTGTCCTACCCAATCTACACTAACTTTTGTACCTAATCTTGGGTAATATGGCCTGCCTTATCATCTTATTCCTAATCCTGGCAAAATGTGTAACACATATTACATTGCTCCAGGAAAAGTCAGGAGCTAATCCAGCTGCAGAACCCATTACCATAGCTCCTGCTGTTTCCTCATACTGCACCTCCACTCTTCATCTGTAAGGTTTACATATCACTTTTTATCACTCTCCCACAGCCCTCCTCCCATTGCCAATGTCTATCCGAGCACTTTCCATGTTAGCTCTGAATGGTCAAGCCAGCATTTCCAATGCATGGGCCAGATGTGCATCCTTGACAGAATACCAAAAGAGAATCCAAAGAAAAAGTGCCCTTTCCAACCTGATAAACACCCTTAAGAAAATGCTTCTAATTCTCCTTCTCTGTTCAGGCAATGTAGAATTAAATCCAGGACCTCCAACTCAAATCTCTTCACCATCAGATTTTGCAGCTGCTCCTGGGCTGAAAATGATGCTGGTTAATATACTAAGCCTGATCAAAAAATTTGATCAACTTCAAGTTTGGGCCGCACACACTGACCCAGATCTGATTATCATGACTGAGTCATGGCTGAAAAAGACTACCTCTGACCCTCAAATTACAATCCCGGGCTGTAAACTTTTTAGGGCTGATAGGGAATCAAGAGGGGCAGAGGTGGTCATTTACGCCAAAACCAAATTTGATATTAGTGACATTTTTTGCAAAACCAAGCCAAAAGAATATGAGATTGTTTAGATGAAACTTCACCTCCTTTCTACAGAGTGTATCACTATCATTGGTGGCTATAGACCACCATCCGGAGGTACTGAAATCCTCAACATACTGAAATCCCTAACTCTGGCTGCTAATATGGAAACAATAATCCTAGGAGACTTCAACATGGATTGGCTCACTGCAAAATCTCGCAGTCTAAAATCTACCTGTGATGAGCTGGGTCTTACTCAGATAGTCACTGAATCCACAAGAAACAATCATTTTAACACTACCAATAGCTCACTCCTAGATGTCATCCTAACTATGCATCCTCACAAAATCTTTCACTCTGCAGTTTTCCATAATGATATGAGTGACCACAGTGTCGTCGTATGTACAAGATCCCAAACTAAAACCCACCAGCAACCTAAAATCAGAATCAAACAATCATTCCGTAAATTCAATACAGTAAACTTTCTAGCTGATTTGGGCAAGATCAGATGGCAAGATCTATATCTTGCCAAAACTGCTGATGAAGCCGTCTCTGTCCTTAATGATAACCTTACCATCCTGATAAACAAGCATGCCCCTCTCATTAAAGTGAGGGTATGGAAAACCTCACATCCTTGGTTTACCCCAGAGCTCAAGGCAGCCCTTACCAATAGAGACAAACTTTGGGCCACGGCTAGGCACACAAAGAACCTGGCAGACTGGCAGGCCCTTAGAACTGCCAGAAATGCCTGTGTTAAAAATATACATGCTACTAAAGCAGACTTCTATATCTCCACCCTTGAGCAGGCCAATGGTAACTCCCAAAAAATCTGGAGGACAATGAGATCCATTGAAGGCCGTCCGACAGCTCCCTCTATACCTATCAAGATCCTTACCAAGGGCAGGGTGTTGGAAAACAAACTGCAAATCCTTGAAGAACTTAACCTACACTTTGCCACAGTCGGGTTAGCCTTCAACTCCTCACCATATGCTAGCCGTGTGAATAGTAACACTAGCCCAGCCTTTGCACACACCTCCCCTCCTCATCCCTTTCATCTGCACTTGATTAGCTATAAAGAAGTCAAAGACTTGCTTCTCATCCTTGATGTCAGGAAAGGTGCAAGGGATGATGGCCTCGATCCATTCTTCTTACGATTAGGCTTTGCCCAGCTCGCAGCTCCCATCCTTCACATTTTCAATCTCACCATCACCTCAGCCCCAGTTCTATCCTGCTGGAAATCTGCCCATATTCTTCCCCTCTTCAAATCAGAGACTCTTGTGACTTAAACAACTACAGACCCATTTCCATTTTGCCTGTTCTCTCCAAAGTTCTGGAAAAACTAATCTACAACCAACTGAAAAATCACCTTGACGTGCACTCACTCTTAAACCCTGCACTATCTGGATTCAGGACTAATCACAGTACCATCTCAGCGTTGGCTAAAGTCTCTAATGACTGGATTTCTGCTATTGACTCTAAGAAGGTTACTAGTGCAGTCTTTCTAGACCTCAGTAAAGCTTTTGACACTGTTGACCATCACCTTCTAATCACCTGCCTTACCAACCTAGGTGCCACTTCGCTTACTGCACAGTGGTTCAGCAGTTGCCTTTCTGGAAGGTTACAAAAAGTCAAAGCTGATGGCCTTTTATCTGCCCCACTTCTGATTGCCAGGGGAGTCACCCAAGGCTCCATCCTAGTACCAATCCTTTTTTCACTGTATATCAACAACCTTAATTCCCACATAAAGAAATCTAGCATACATTTCTTTGCGGATGATGCTGTTTTGTACACGTCAGGCACAACCCTATCTGAAGTCAGGGAAGTGTTGCAAGCTGACTTTGTCCAGCTAGAAAGCAATCTCATCAATGCCAAGCTTCTCTTAAATGCCAAAAAAACCAAGGCAATGATTTTTTCACGGTATATCACACTGTGTGCCCAACCTGCCCCACCAAAGGACTTCATAGTTACCTCCCTGGGTGAACCCTTGGAAGTCATGCCTAAATTTAAATACCTAGGCATGTGGATAGACAACAAATTTTCTTTCAATGACCATGTTGAGGACCTACCTAAGAGGCTTAAGGCAGAATTGGGCTTCTTTTTTAGAAATAGGTCCCTCTTCACCCTCGCAACCCACAAATGACTTGTCCAAGCCACTTTCCTTCCCCTACTTGATTATGGAGACTTTCTTTATATCTCCTTCCCAACCTCTAGCCTTACTAAACTGGACTTTCTTTACCACTGTGCTCTTTGTTTCATTACTAGCGCCAATTACAGGACCCACCACTGTGATCTATATGCAGTGGTTGGGTGGTCCTCCCTCGCCACCAGACGCCTTCTTCATGCTGGTATCTGGACCCTTAAGATACTTCTACACAAACTGCCGGACTACTTAACATCTTTCATATGCATCTCACATAGTGCAAACTCCCTAAGGAAATCTGACTATATCCTACTAGACGTTCCTAGGACGCGTACTACATTTGGCTAACAAGCTGTTTCATATGCCCTCCCTAACATTTGGAATCAGCTACAAGACATGCTGAATCTAATCAGTATTGTCTCAATTAATTCCTACAAAACACCAGCTGTCTCTAAAATAAAAGATATCTACAGTTGCTACTAGGCCTCCCCTAACTCTAAGCCAAGTATCTGGTATCAACTGTCCTTCTACTCACTAAGCCGGAATGTAATTTGCCTAAATGGTATAAGGTTTTTTTTCCTTTTTTTCTTTCTATTTTTTATTTTGTATATCTCTTGTATTATATGTATACACTTTGTATTATATTATATGTATACACTTCATTTATTCTACATTCAAATGTTCCTGTCCATGTAATAGTGATATTTATGTGTATATGACTCAGGACCTCCTTGTGAATGAGCTTGCTCAACTGAGGTTTTTCCTGCAATAAACTTGAAACTTGAACTTGAACTTGAGAGGGAAAAATCTTGATGCACAGGTAGGCATCCTGCATGTCCAGAGAATAGAGCCAGTCCCCCTGGTGCAGAAGGGGCAGGACTACCTGAAGAGTGACCATCCAACAGTGCTTGTACTCTATGAACAGGTTCAGACTGCTCAGGTGTAGAATGTGTCTTAGGTCCCCAGTTTTCTTGGGGACCAGGAAGAAGTGGGAGTAGTACCTCCTGCCACACAGAGACTGAGGGATGGGCTCGATGGCTCTTTTTTGCAGTACAGCCTGAATTTCCTCCCAGATGAGAGGCAGATTATCCAGGGAATAGACTGAGTTGTCCAGAGGGTGGTTGGCAGACCACTCGAGAAGTTCTAGGGTGTGGCCATGGTCAATGAGCTGTAGGACCCAATCAGCTGAGGTAGAGGTGAAGGGAGACACAACCCCCTACTGCCTCCTCCAGATTCTGTACTGGAGGGGGCTCTAGCAAGTAGTCAGGAAGTGGGGGCGGGTGCCAGGAGAGCTGGTGTGGCCACCCAAGGAGCCTTAGCTATGTCAACTACTGGGGCCAATGCCTGCTTGTGCTTGCCCTGCCTTTTAGCTGGAGGGTGGCACTGCATGTGAGATGACCGATGAAAGGATGGTTATAGGCCTGACTTTGGCTAGGTATGGTACAAGGAATAGACAGACAAGAGAGTCCTGCCTGATTCCTGGAGGAAGGAGATCAAATCCTTCACATCATCTCAAAAGAGGACAGAACCCTGAAAAGGGGCATCCAAGATTTTAGACTGGACATCCTAAGCAAAGCTGGACACCCTAAGCTAAGAGTGGCATTGGAGACAGATGCCTGTGGCTGCTTCCTGGCCTGAGGCATTGACAGCCTCTTAGGCAGCCCGTAGGACATGATTGCTAATGTCTGAGCCAGCTTTAAGAATCTGAGCTAGTTGCTTCTTAGAGGGATTCTCAGACAGAGCCTGAACCAGGTCTCTAGCCAGGTCCCACAATACATTCTGTTACTGGACCATATGGGCCAGATAATTAATGGCCCTGATTGCCAGAGCAGCTGAAGAGTAGACACTCTTGCCCAAGTGATCCAACTGCCTGGACTCCTTGTCCAGTGGAAGAGCACTGAGATGATTGGGCTTCTTGGTGCAGTCATGGGCCACATTGATGAAAGGGAAAGGAGAAATTGTTTAACCAGAAAAAGCACACTAAGCTGGAGCTTGTTTCCAGGTGCGATCTGGGAGCACAAGGAAGTTAAGTGACTTGCTCAGGGTCACAAGTATGTAAGGGGAAGCTGTGGAGATTCAAAGCCAGGTCTGGTCTGCTGGATGTCACCAGATTTGCAGCTCAGAACCTTAGACCACTGCGCTATACTGACCACTGAGTCAGCCTTGGGTTGCTCCATGAAAAATGGTTTGTTGGCAGGGGCATAATAGAAGTAGTCTGTCTTCTTGGGCAATGCTGGAGCAGTAGAGTGGTGGTTCTATGCTGCCCTGGTGACATCATCATATGAGTTAATCGGGGGGACCACCAAAGGGATGACATCAGGCTGTCATAGGTAAATGACCAGCTGGTGATGCTGTTTGCCCTGCTTCTCCATCTCCCAGCCCATAGTTGTCTGGATGTGCCTCAAGATGTCCAGAAATGAGGGGTCATCAGGAGGAGACCTGGGGACTGCCTTGGGGTGTTCCTCCTCCCCAGACAAGTCCCCTGCCAGAGAAGAAGAGCCCAAATAATTAGGAACCTCTTCATCATCATCATCTTTCTCACCATCTGGAGACTAATGCCAATCCTGGCATCTGCCCAAACTGGTGTCAGAACTGGCACCCATACTGTGATCCTCAATGGGGCCTGATCCATCAGTGGCTGGGACCCCAGCTGATGGAGGGGGGGTGATGGCAGTGAATCCACAGGAGATGGGTTCTGCCACTATGGAAGAGCCCACCAAGAGTTAAAGAGGGTATTAACATCCACTGGCAGTGGGTAGTTATATACTGGGAAATAAGGGTAGAATGGCACTGGATAAGGGTAACCCAGCAGTGGGCCAGCTAGAGCTGGCATCGGGTACCCCAGCAAAGATCTCACAGGTGCTGTCAGAGAAGCCAGTGTAGGGTCGGGCTGAGGCAGCACTGGTGGTGTTCCAGCAGATGTCAGTCACGGGAGCCTGGAAGGAGTGTCAACTGGCATTGGCAGAAAAGACATGGGTGTAGCTGGAGACAGAGGACTCACAGGCGAAGTCTGAGTTGTGACCAACTGTGGAGAAGTTCCGGTAGCCTGCAGAGTGCATTGCTTAGCAGGATTGGTGCCAGGCCCCAAGGAGGTGACTGACATAGGCAACACCTTGGCTGGGGGGGCATCAGCTGAAGAACTGACACCCAAAGAACCATCACCAGCTGAGCCACCTGGCAGAGAGCCCACAGTGGAAAAGGGTTTGAGCATCAGGGGCTGGGAGACAGGAGACAAAAATCCCCTGCCCCAAGGAGCCAACACCAAGATAAGAGCGGGCAGCAGACCACCAGTAGCCCAGAGATAGCAAGGGCTGGTGGGGCCAAGGAGGCCGATCTCCCATTGGAGGAAGACCCAGACATGGTTGAGGGTTTATGGTGAAACAGGGAGCAGAAAATGCACTGGGCCTGGTTCAGGTCTTTATCTCGGTGTTTGTGCTTCCCGCTAGACTTTTTACCAGGAGTAGAGGAAGAAAAAGCCTCGGAGGACTGAGGAGACATCAAAGAGCTTCTGGCCTGCAGATCCTATTCCATTGCAATGAGCTTCTGCTTTAGAAGATGGCTCTACAGAATATTCAGGCAATAACTCCATGTGGCCTAGTTAAATTTCTAGCAAATCTGGCTGGCTTCAGTGTCATGGCTGGGGCCTAGACTCAGGATGAAAGCAAAATGTCCTTCCTTTTCTGGAATCTGTTTGCTCCAGGCACACTTTGTGGAATGGTTGGAAGATGAGGCAGGTTGAAAAGACATCAACCTGACTCCATTAACACTGTAAAATTGATATTGATACTTGAAAAGAACAGAACATAAAAAAGGTACAAAAGTGCAGGAAATGGTGGTTGACTATAGCTGAGGTGGTGTCAGTGGTCTGATGTGCATGAGTCAATGGCGGAAAATAACTGGAGACAGTGTGGGGGACCGCCCACCTTTATAGGATAGGCCAACATCGGCAGAGTGATGTCAGTGGTGGACAGTCCCCTGTGGCACACTGCTAGCTAAAAAGGTTTCCATGTGGTCCTGGCACCTGGCAGCTTAGTCCTATTGTTGATTGCCTACAGCAAGAGTCACCCACGAAGTAAGAGCTAGATGTTATTAATCCTGCTGAACAACTTACTTTCCTGTATCTAGCAAGTAATTTCAAGTTATGCCCTTTCATCAACACTTTCTGCAGTTTGTAACAAATACATCAATATCACATTGCCATGGGCCTAATATTAACAGTTGGCACACTAATCATGAGATTCTGATGTGCAGTGGGCTAAGGGGTGAGAGATGTTGATTATTGGCAAACTCGATTTGGCTTCAATTTGTCTCCCTATCTTGTTGTGGCTTTGGTTCTTCAGCTGAAACACTCTGAGTCCTTGTTGTGGAGGTCTGGTAGGCTCCACAAGGTGATCTCATTTACTGGGGCACTATTAATTTAACTTGTTATAACAAGTTAAACAAAGCACAATTAAACCATTACTTGCATTTTTTTCCTTTTTTTTCCCTTCTAATTACTCTGACTAGGTTACAAACCCAGCAACTTATTTGGAATGGATTTCATTAACTGCAGGTACTGTGGAACAATTTTCAGAAGGACAGTCTTACAGGATTTAGGACACTGTCCTACATGCTGAGCCTTTGGAGATCTTAGGTCTCAGCTCTGGGCAGCATGGGCAGAGATTGCACGCCTCAAATTTCATATTGAAGAGGAAATACATTATAAGAACCACCGCCATTTCCCCAGCATCCAACAGAAAACCTCGACACAGAGGGTAGTTGGTCCAGGAGGTTGGCAGGTGGTTAGGAGGAGCAAATCAGGTGCCCCATCACTCTGCTCTCCAACACATTACCTCCAAAACCATATAAACACTACAAACAGGTATCTGCCTCTATCTCTGAAATCAAATAAAGAGGCAGAAGACACTGCAGAGCAGGACATCAAGCGGCACAGGAGCTAGCACAACAATACTCACCCAAATCAGGAACCAAAACTAAACAAGCACAAAGGAATCCAAAAACTTCTGATCATAGGAGACTCCATGATTTGGGGAGTTGATACCCATCTCCAGCCAGGGGTGATGGTCAGATGTCTCCCAGGTACATCAGCATGGAGAGACACTGACCCATTGCTAAAATTGTTCACAAAGCAGGAGAAAACATTGATGTCCTAGTACACATAGGGACTAATGATCTTGCCAGCCGGTCAGTTGTGGAGACCAAGGAACACCTGACTAAGCTGGGTGACAAACTATCATCTATTTCGTCCGGCATCTCCTTCTCTGAGATCCTGCCAGTCTGGGAGAAGGAGCAGATGGACGGAAGGTCAGAGAAGGGGAGATAGGGGAGCTAAACACGTGGTTCAAGGACTGGTGCCAGGAAAAAGGACACAGATTTGTAGGGAACTGGCAACAGTTCTGGGAGCGAAAGTTCTTTAAATTTGATGGACTGCATCTGACTAAAGAGGGAGTCAGTGCATTGGGGCAGAAGTTTGACGTCTTTGCAGAATATTTAAACTAGCAAAGGGAGAGGGTGCAGCACCCATACGTCGAATGGGAAGAACACCCTCCCCTCAGCTAGTGGTCAAACAGGAATTCAGCGTGTTTGCTGCTCATTTGCATCACCAGGTAAGAAAAAGGTTTGTCTCCCCATATGATGCAAGGGTAATGCCAAACTTCACCCAACAACTAACACACCAAAATCTGGCCAATGGAAAATCATGTACACAAATGCTCACAGCCTGGGAAATAAGATCCCAGACCTGCAGGCAATAATGTCAGAGGCTAAACTGGACATAGTAGCAATTAGTGAGACGTGGTTTACCAGTAACCACACTTGGGAGACTTCAGTACCTGGCTATGTATTGTTCAGAAGAGACCGAGGTGCAAAAGGGGGAGGAGTGGCCCTGTATGTTAATGAAAATATCAAAGCTACAGAAATTCAGAATACACATAAGGAGCCAGAAGAACTGTGGGTCACCCTGGAAACAGGAAATGGGACAGCCATAAGAACTGGGGTTGTCTACAGGCCCCCAGACCAGAGGGAGGACATAGACACATTACTGTTAGAAGATATACAAAACATGACAGCTAAAGGGGAGGTTCTGATAATGGAGACTTCAACATGCCAGATACAGATTGGTCAATACCGCAGGAACATCTGCCAGAACTAGACTCATAGTGGATTCCCTGCAGGGAGGGCCTCAAACAACTGGTACAGCAAACCCACAAGAGACAGGGCTATCCTAGATCTAGTACTGACTAACAAAGAAGGGATCACAGATCTCCAGGTAGAAGGTCACCTGGGGCCAGTGACCATCACATGGTATGGTTCAATTTGGCTACTACATCTGAATCATCCCATTCCAAGGCAAAAATATGGGACTTCAGAGGAGCTGACTTTGATAAGATGGCCAACAGAGTTAAGCTAGCCCTGGCAAAAGAAACACAGGTGAGAGGTACAGGCAAAGTGGGCAAGCATTAAGGATACAATACTTGAAGCAACATCCCATTGTGTTAGACAGAAAAGGAAGTGCAAAAGAAGAAGAAAACCACTTTGGTTCTCAAATACAGTAGCAGAAAAGGTCAGAGCCAAAAGGCTGGCCTTCAGGAAATATAAGGGAACACAGCGGGATGAAGATAGGAGGCATACCAAACTGCCCTAAGGGAAGCAGGAAGGCAGTAAGGCAGGCAAAGTCCCAAACTGAGGAAACACTAGCACGAACAGTAAAGAAGGTGACAAGACTTTCTATAGATACATTAGTGAAAGGAGAAAGTCCAGAGGGGCATTGCTAAGCTTAATGGAGAAAAGGGAGCATGTGAGGAGGAGGACCCTGTAAAGGCATCTATCCTAAATAGATACTTTTGCTCGGTATTTACTGAAGAGAAGGTAGGGCAGGGCCCACAGCTCAGCACCATGGACACAGGGGAGGGAGGTGAGCACTACCCCTTCACAAAAGAAAGGGTCCTACAAGAGCTTCATAAGCTCAGGGTGGATAAGGCAATGGGACCTGATGGCATACATCCCAGGGTACTAAGGAGCTAAAGGAGGAACTAGCAGAGCCATTAGCAGAACTGTTTAGTGAGTCTCTGAGCACAGGAGAGGTCCCAGAAGACTGGAGAAGGGCTCATGTGATCCCGCTCCACAAGAGTGGTAGCAGGGAGGAGGCAGGGAACTACAGATCAGTCAGTCTTAGCTCAGTAGTGGGCAAGATTATGGAGGCACTCCTTAAGGAAAGGATAGTGCAACACCTGGAATCCATAGGGGCACAGGATCCAAGACAGCATGGGTTTACAAAAGGAAGGTCCTGTCAAACTAATCTCATAGATTTCTTTGACTGGGTAACCAGAGTGGTGGACCAAGGGAGCAGTTGATGTTGCTACCTTGACTTCAGCAAAGCTTTTGACACTGTTCCACATAGAGGATTGATAAAATAAGCTAGGTAGGCTCGGGGTGGGCTGTGGTTGGTCAACTGGGTGGCAAACTGGTTGACTGGCAGAAAACAGAGAGTGGTGGTAAATGGTATACAGTCAGAAGAGATGCAAGTCACAAGTGGGTACCTCAGGGATCAGTCCTGGGGCCAGTCCTATTCAACATCTTCATTAGTGACCTCGCAGATGGACTAGAGGGTAAGGCTTGTCTGTTTGCAGATGACACCAAGATCTGCAACAGAGTAGATGATCCAGATGGGGTGGGCAGAATGAGAAGAGATCTGGATAAACTAGCAAAATGGTCAGAAGAGTGGCAACTGGGATTTAATGCAAAGAAGTGCAAAATCATGCACATAGGGAAGAGAAACCCTGAAGCCACTTATAGGCTGGGAGGGGAGTTGCTAGCAGTCACAAAGGAAGAAAGAGACTTGGGCATCATCATCACTGATGACCTAAAATCATCCAAGCAGACCTCTAAAGCAGTAGGTAAGGCTAGGGGGGTGTTAGGGTGTATTAGTAGGGTATCTCAAGTCGTAAGAGGGAGGTAATATTCCTCTGTACAAGACATTGGTTAGGCCCCATCTGGAGTACTTGTGCAGTATTGGAGGCCACACCTTCACAGGACATTAATCAAATTGAGGCAGTCCAGAGAAGGGCAACCAAATGGTGCAGGGACTGCATCAGAAGACATATGAGGACAGATTAACGGAGCTCAATATGTATACCCTTGAGCAAAGGAGGGAGAGAGGTGATATGATCGAGACATTTAAACACCTTAAGGGCATAAACAAGGTGAAAGAGTCTAACATGTTTAAATATAAGAAAAATAGCAGGACAAGAGGACACAGCATGAGATTAGAGGGAGGCCGATTAAGGGGGAATGTGAGGAAATTCTTTTTCACAGAAAGGGTGGTAGATGCATGGAATAGCTTACCACAAGAAGTGGTGGCTATGAATACAGTGCAGGGCTTCAAACAGGCATGGGATAGGCATAAGGGAGCAATACATATGACTATGAATAGATAGGTCACTGACAGAGCAAAGGCCGATGGCACATTTATAAGGTAGAAAAAGAAATGGGCAGACTGGATGGGCCTTGCGGTCCTTATCTGCCATCAACTTCTATGTTTCTATGTTTCTATGTTACAAGAAGGGACATATGACAACCATCCACATCCCATTTATCACCCAGTCAATTCCCACCTTCCAACCCCCTCAATCCCTCATATTGGGGATGGAAGGTAGGAGGTGACTGGGGTGGTGGAGGGGGCTGCCATGGGACTGGTTCAGAGCACCTTAGAAAAGGTAGGGTGGGATTTTCAGAATTTACAAAATGGGGTTATGTCATTTGGGATTCTCAAAAATCAAAATGGATGCAACTCCTAGTTATCTTGGGAAGGATTTTCAAGTCATAACATAATATAACATAACATAACATAACATAACATTTTCACAATTTAGACTTACTTGAAAAATTGCTAGCTGGAGGCCTTGTTAGCAGAGGCAGACCTTCACAACGAGGGTGGTGGACTCATGAAATAGTCTGCCACAGGAGGCGGTGGGAGGAAGCACAGTGGAGGAATTTAAACATGCCTGGGAAAGGCACAGGGGAACCTTGAGGGAGGGAGATGTGATGAAAAACCACTGACCACATAGGGTCACAGGCTGCAAACAAGTATAGGGCTTATGGGCAGACTGGATGGGTCTGGCAGTCCTTATCTGCTGACAAATTCTATGTTTCTATGTTTTATGATACTTAACATCCAGTTTTTGGATAAAAAAAATGCTGGACATAGATATAAATGATAGAACAGTTTACACTCGGTCTGAAAATTGTGTCCAGGCACATTTCTACCTAAGGTTTGCAAACTAGATATAACTAAGTCAGAGTTTTGAAAATTGAACATACCTATGCCCTAGCTTTGAAAACTGGACATAGGGGATATTTTGCTTATGTCCAATGCTGTACAGTAAAACTCTACATCTAGACATAGGCTTTGAAAATCACTATCTTACAGTTTTTTATAAATTTGCTAAATGGTTGAAGTACCCACATATACTAAATGCTTCAAATCAAAGATGAAAGTAATGAATGACTGCATATGTGGCATCAGCTAACCCCTACAGTGGACCCTCACTGTCATATTCAACACTACCTGTGAAGGTGATCGACTGGAATATGCCATCACTTGCCAAAGTACTGTAGGTAAATGAGATAGATCCAGCTATGCCCTCCCCCCAAATTTTGTAAGTGCACAGTGGTTCATTTAGAAGCCAATTTTGCCAGCCTATTGAGTATGATAATCTAAATTTATGACTTTAGTTTTCAGTGCTGTTTGTGCACATACTTGCATTATTAGCCCTAATCTGCATCACTGCTACAAGTGGTTCAGGGCTACAAATACTAATGTCTGAGCTCAGGTGCAATAAGAAAAAAAGTTGTACATTTTGTCTATAGCAATCAAAGGGCCAGCAGTCCTAGACCCACACCTTCAGTTCACCCTCCTGTTCCTGTCCATCCACATTTCTTTGTTTTAAAATTAATACCATTGGTTTCCTAATGAATTTGTTCTGTTGATGGAATAGTGGTTGCAGGGTGTGTGTAAATGCAAACATTATGGGTGACATACCCAGTTCACCTAAGGATTAAATGGTTAGCTCTCCAACCCTTTCCTCATGGAGTTGGGCAAGAATAACTTAATAATAAACATAGTAACATAGGTAACTCACACAATGTTGATTTGCTTTACAAAGATGGCTACTTTATTTTCATGACACAAATCATGCAACAAATTTGAATATTGGACCTCAAAGATACAGTATTTAATGTTGAGTCTTTAATTTTACTTGCAAGTAGACTGGTTACATATTTTTGAAAGTTAGGTTAATCAAATATTCAACCAACAAAAGTCCAATTTATCATGGGTTACTGGGAGGAAAGGCTTCTATTTATTTAATTTAAGGTACATTTTGTTACGTTGGGCATAATTGGTGCTCTTTAAGTAATAATGGTGTTGTTTCCTACATATAGTACAACAACAAATTTAAATCTGGCTGAAAATCTATGTCAAACTAACACATTTACCAGTTACAAAATTATTGAATGCATCACTGCCATTATGTGCTATAAGATCAAAAAAGGCCAAATAAACAGAATGGACATGCCTGATTAATTTTACACTGCATTAGGTATCTATTAATATGAGCCTATAAAACACTCTGCACTTATCAGTTTATCATGTGTTAATCACTGGCAGTTAATCCACTGCTTACAAATTCAGATAAAATAATTCAAACACTAAAGGAATGTATTTTTTAGAAATGGTCAAATAAAGGAAATATAACTTAAAACTCCCCTTTTGTGCATTAAGTTATAAGTTCATATTCACTCTGAGGCTATCTAAACTGACACACCTACAGCATTCTGGACTGTGGTAGAGTGGGCAGTAAATTATTGCATGTTTGCATGGCATACTGTTTCATGATGGTTCAAGGTTACCTCCCAGCCTTGAGTTACAGTGCCTGTTACCTGAAATCCTTGAATAATGATATGGATTTCAGGTAAAATAAAAAAAATACCTTTATCTAATGTATCTTTCTCAAAACAGTGATTTTATTTGCAGCGACTGTTAGAGGCTCAGTAGGTATCACACTCATCTCTCAGACCAGATGATTAAATGCCCATGGGTTGAACTTCCACTATTTAGTGCTGCAGTATGGGGTTGCTGCAGTGTTGAGGCGCCATCCCTTAGGTGAGACGTAAAACTTAAGTACCTTCTGACCATCTGTGATTGCCATCCATGTGAAAGTAGTGGGTAGATATGATGGACAAAACACTTGGAAAAGAAGTCATTAGAAGGGCAAAATCAAATGCAGAACTAAAAGTGGTAGGGGGGATCAGAAAGCATGTTAAACCTTCAGGTGCATAACAGCAACATATCAAACATGGAAGATCATAGAAAGAATTAGGAAAGAAGGAGACAGGGTGAAGGAATACAAAGAGAAAGCAACTATACTAAACAAGTAGTTCAGTTTTGTGCCTACAATGGAGGCTACAGGACCAATCTTGGAAAACAAGATATGTTTCAAGGAGAAACATAGCCAATGATTAGAAATAGGATGTACACCTAATGAGAGAGTGTTAAAAAGGCAACACAACTCAAAACTGAACAAGTTTCCAGGACTAGATGAGCCACATTCAAAGGTGCTGAAGATGCCATTTAGCACCCTTGACAGACCTGTTCAACATACTGAACTGTGACAGTGTTTTTCACCAGACACTTTGTGACTGAGCTTGCCACCACCCACCCTCATGTGTATGCTTCACCCCTTTGTGACAAGCAGACCAGACTGTCCTGGTGGCAGTGATCAGTATTGGGACTGGGTGAGCAACATGCTGTGACATGAAAAGGGGGTCAGGAACTCTTGCTTCAAAGGAGAGCTGCTGCTAGTAGAAACTGTACAGCTCTTGAACTGTGATGGCAATTTCTACCAGCCGACTTGTTTCTGAACTTGCCAACCACCCACCCTTCAGTGTACACTACACTCCTTCATGACAAGCAAACAAGACCGAACTGGTGGCAGTGGTCAGATCCAGGACCAGGTAAGCAGCCTGCAGTGATGTCATAAGTGGGGGTCAGGAACTTCTGCTTCAAAAGAGAGCCACTGATAGTGGGTCCCTGTGGAGCAGTTCTCCACATGAGTGGCTCTCACAGGAGTGGTGAGAGTCCTCGGTGAGAGTGCTCTATGAGAGTCCTCAGCAAGAGTCACAGGCAGGACGCACAGAGGGAGGCTATTTAAATATTTAGATTCCCAATAATTTCCAGGAGTTTAAGTAAATAGTGGCACTTGGAAAACTACAGTATATCCATAATATTTGGAAAACAGCTAAACTGAATTTTAAATTATTCCTGTTGTACGAGGGACTGAGATTTACTTTTGAGGTTAGTATATCATTTGAAATAACCGGGTCTTTTCTTGGTTTAAATATGGTAAAAAGTGTTTGGCTTGCCAAATAAGACAAACCAATGGTGTAAAAGGGTATGGTTTATTAAAAGTGTATTTGGAAAGGTTTTGTGCCTAGGAAACATTTGGAACAACTGTATGGGTATATGGGTTAATCTTTAGTAATACATGAGTAAATAGGATACAGTTTGGGAATACAGAATGGTATATTGGTTGCATGCCTAAAGTTGGCAGTCACATACAATTTTAAAAATGATAAGAACTTGTCTTTACAAAGAACTAAAACTTGGAACACTTTTAAAGAAGACGGAAGTAAAACAAGCAATGTGTTAAGACTATCAAATATTACATTTAAAATTGTGATTTTGCAAATAAAAATTAATGATCAATTTCAAATTCCTGTTCTCAGTACTCATTTTAGAGTTAAGGAGCATAGAACAAAAGGTGTAAACTGGGAACATGTGTGTAATGTTAAGTGCATAGAAGGGGTAGGAAAGGTCCCAGAAACTATATTTAAAAAATATTGATCAGAGTAACAGATTGGAAACAAAGGGACCATCAGCACAAGGAAAAAATAAGAACAAGATGTGAACCTAATTTAGTGAAGACTGAGACTGAAAAAAACATGGGTTCCTATATTTATGGACACACATATGAGAGCTTTAGTCACTGAAATTGAGGACTTAAGTGAAGTTTTGAGGCTTAACCAAGTACAAATAGCTATTATTATGGAGACACGGTGTGAATCTCATGTGCCAAATGATGCCATACTAATAAATGGGTATCAAGTAGAAAGAAAGGATAGTGTAGGAAAAAATAATGGCGGGACTGTGTGGCATGTTCAAGAAGGAATAAATTATCAGAGAATGGCTGAGTTGGAACAGGAAGGGTTTGAGATTTTATGGATGGAGATAAAAATGTCTAGGTTGCCCAGAAATTGTAGGCCTTTTTGTAGGAGGTTTCTACCATCCCTCTTCAAATAACAATTTGAGTATGAATTTTATTTTATTTATTTATTTAGCTTTTGTTGACCGGGTAAGTGCACTAGACAATTTCTGACTATTTTCAGGCACGACCCGGGGGAGGTGGGATACAGATGAATGCCAACTGACCTTGAACCAGATTAAGCTGTTGGTGGTATTTTTAATGAATGAGGGAAATTTGGCCAGGACACCAGGGAAATTCTCCTACTCTTTTCGAGAAGTGCCATGGGATCTTTAACATCCACCTGAACTACCACCAATCCAGGCAGATGGGACCTCGGTTTAACGTCTCATCCGAAAGGCGGCGCCTCAACAGTGCAGCACCCCTCTCATGCTGCACTGCAGTGTCAGTACTGGGATATTAACCCAAGTGCCAGATGTGGGAACTGAACCCACAGCCCTCTGATCTCCCGGCCTCAGAGGCGAGTGTGCTACCTACTGAGCCACTGACACTAATAATAAACACCTAAATTGATGTACTGACATAATTTTGGAAAAATATCCTGGTAGTGGTATAGTTTTAATGGGAGAGGCAAATAATTTATCCTTATCTAAAATGAAACATGTGAGAAACCTAAAGTAATTGGTGAAGGAAGGGACAAGGGAGAAAAACATCTTAGACATAGTGGTGACAAACCTATTTGATTGGTATAAGCCACTAAGTATTGCACCTCCTATTGGACTATCCAATCACAACATAGTACTTATGACATAAAGTCACGAGGGGTATAGAAGGCAAATGGAGAAGAGGCAAGTGATCCAGAGTAGAAAATGGTCTAGAGGGAAAAAAGAAAAAGTGTTAGATGCAACTGTGGGGGAATAAGATACTGAATGGTTTAAACTAGACTCTCCCAATTTGAGTTGGACTAAGTTGATCAGCACCTTGCAGGAAATAATTTACCCGATAGCTGTGGTAAGTGAACTAGTGTTAAAAGGGGAGAGAAACCATGGGTGAATGAGGATTTCAAAATATTGATACAGAGAAGACAGATGGCATTAAAATGGGACATGATCTGATGTCAGGAAAGTCACTAGTGGTGTGTCACTGGGGGGGGGCAGTACTTTTTAACATGTGCATTAACAACATGGGGGTTTTGCAGGATTTGGGGATTGTTCTGATTTACCAGGGGAGGAGCTGTCCCAGTGCATATTTCACGACCTGAGGGGCAGGTGTAAAACAAGCAATAAAATACCTGAGAGACAGTAATCTTTGACTTCCCTGTGGTGCAGTACTCATTCAGGGGGAGTGAAGCTATCTGAATTTCTTTGCATTGCTGGTGTACTTTATATACCTTCTGGTGTACAACAGCAATGTTTTAACAGCACTGTTCAGCTCCAGGTAGTGCCAGAAAGCTTAATTCATATTTTTAAAAGTTTTAAAATTTCATGAGAACAGAATTCCAGGCAGGGCTACTTCTAGAAGACAGACTTATAAATTACTCGCCACAGTGAATGGAGGCAAGTGCAGGGTGCAGGCAGTGTGCAGGAATAGGTAAGCATGCATCTGCCGAGGAAGGTGAGGAAGGCAACAAATTCTTTTACAAGTTTAATACCACACCCAGTGCTCTCCTGGGGTTCTTAGTGTTGTTATATAAAATGTATCAATTATTGTCACAAATGGATACAACTAAGAATATTTTACTACTGCTTTGAAATGAAGGCTCACTTATTCACTATGGCAAGTGTTTTATGTTTGAACTTCTGACTAAAACTATTAGTGAACAACACTATGTGTGGCTTAAATGTCACTATAACACTACTTTATTAGAACTTCAGCACATTAGAAATGATTTAGTTAAGCTCACTGAAATGAATAGAGCAGTTTGTCACTATGATAGAGGCTGAACACAATGTACTTGACAAAGAATATAGCAATCATAAAAAAGTACTAGAATGGAAATGGATGACTCCCCAAATTCAGGACTTGTTGAACAAAAAAGGAAAAAATTAGAGGTGGATTGGGGCAGAAGGAGTGGTCTCTAGTTACTAATAAGGTGCAAAAAAGGGTAGATGGCCATTTCTAAACCAGAAGTAGTCACATCAAACCAATCTACACCGCTGGCTGACTCCAGTGATGGTTCTTCTACTTCTATGTCTGATGAAGTTGTAATACCTAACCAATTAGCAACACTGGCTGATTCTAATGAATGTTCCCCTCCTTCTACTATCACTGATGAGTCAACAAAATGCATTACAAGTAAACTGAATTTTCCTCAGAATTAAAGTCGAAAAAGAAATTAATTATAGAAGACTCAATTATGCGATATACTGACAGTCATATCCCTTCAAAATAAAGATTACAGACCTCCATGACATGTTTACCAGGGCAATAATTTCAGGTGTAAATGATAATAATGACAAAATTATTGGTAAGGGCACTTCTGTCATCCTTTACATTGAAAGTATCAATGTTGGAAAACTGCACAAAAAAGACATCTGTAATGATTTAATATTACTAGGTAAAAGACTATAGGAGAAGGGTTGTAGGGTGGCCATTTCAAGTATATTACCAATACCAAAGGCTAGGCAAGAAAAAACAACATACAATAATATGAATCAACACAAGACTATCCAGCTAGTGTAAGGGTACTGGTTTCCTATTTTATAAATAACTGGGATATGTTTTGGGCACACAAGCACTGTTTCTCTAAAGATGGTTTGTACTTGAACAAGATGGGAGGGGAAACACTGGCAAAGAGCTTCAAAGCTGCACTAAGGATCTTGGATTTAAACAAGAATTTAAGGGGAAAACTCTTGTTGTGGATCCCAACTAGTGAGTTTGGAACAACATGAGGTATAGGTTTACTCAGAGGTAACTATTTCTAAAACATCAAAATCATCAGACTGAGTCACGCATTCAGCAAATTCCAACATAGGAAATTTTATGGTTGACATTTGTGGACAAAATGGCCTTAAACAATCTGTCATTGAACCCACTAGGAATGATAACTCACAGGGCATTGTTCTCAGCTCAATAGGGGCACAGGGTTATAATGCCAGGGCAAAAACAGTGAGGCAAACAATGCCGCAGTCAAAACGCTGCTTGCCACAAACAGAGTCAGTGAAAACATTGACGGAAACAGTGCACACCACAGAAACAAATAGAGCTTCTTCATGTTTTTTGCAGGCCTCGAACCCCACACACCCCGAAACTAAATTAACTAACTCCAAAAGGGTGTGGACTGAGGGGATCAGGGGAAACTGGAGAGGGGGGAATCTTAGTCTCTGGTAGCAGAAAAAAAAAACAATCAGGGGATTGGGAATCAAACCTGATCCTCAAATCTACACTGCCTCAGTTGCCTATGCCTTAGCCACTCCACCATGGGAGGGGCTTAGCCAAGCACAGCACCAGAGGCTTCTTCAGCACTTCCTGTAGTCCACAGTGAATGACAGGGGTAGCGGTAGTTCCCTACTGCTATTATACCCGTCTCTCTAGCTGCAGCCGCACTTTACACTGCACGGTTATTGCTGTGCTGTTTCAGCAGCATTATATTGACCTAGTACCCTCAATAGGCATTAATATAAAAAACTGTAGTTCATATCCTCCATTATCTAATAGTGACCATAATCTGATTAAGTTCAATATTGACTATACCCATTCTGTATATGAAGGTGTCTCTGAGTTTTATTTATATAATAAAGAAAATCTAGTAGAAATTAATAAAGCCATAACAAAAATTAATTGGGATTCCTTATTGGCAAATTGTAACGCTAAAGAAATGAGGTTAAAGATTAAAAGTGCCATTCTAAATATTAGTAACAACTTCATTCACAAATATAAGAAAACATCAAAAGAAAGAATCAATCCAAAATGGCTTAATAACAAATTGCAGAAGTTAAGTAATAAGAAAAGCCTATAAATCATTCAGAAAAACAATAAGTCGTTGTATGTGGGATAAATATAAGGATCTACAAAGAAAATGCAAATATGAAATAAAAGGCAAAAAGAAATATGGAATTGCAGCTGGCTAAGAAAATGCAAAAAAAGATAACTGCAAATCATTTTATAGTTATATATCTTTCTTAAAAAGTCTATATGTTCAGTTGGACCTATAACGAATAATCAGGTAACTATCTGTGACCTGGAGGAACTGGTGGATGTATGTAATGAACATTTTTGGGGCACAGGAACCCAGGGGAGGCTTACTTGATGGGGAAAGAGGGAGGGAGATACTGATGGCCACCAAACAGGAAAGGGATCTGGGGATAATCATATCAGATGACCTAAAGGTGGCCAAACAATGAGCCAAAGCTTTTTTTTTTTTCATTTTAGTCTTTGGTAACTGGGTAAGGCCCACTAGGCACAAGTGCCTGTTTTCAGGGGCGACCTGGTAGCACTGGGCGATTCAGTGACTTGCTTAGAGTCACACAGTATGCAAGTTGAACTTGTGAGAATCAAACTCAGGTCTGATCTGCTGGATGTATCAAGCTGGTTCACACCTCGTTCCTCTAACTTCTAGGCTATACTGCCAGCCCAAAGCTGTGGGGAGAGTCAGTGGGGTACTGGGGTACAAAGGGAGAGGTATCACCAGCAGAAGAAAGGAGGTAGTGATGCCACTGTACAAATCATTGGTGAGACCCCATCTTGAGAACTGTGTCCAGTTCTGGAGGCTGCATCTCCATAAGGACATAGACAGGGTAGAGGCAGTTCAGAGAAGGGCAACAAAAATGATGTAGGGTCTGCTCCAAAAGTCATATGAGGAGAGACTGGAGGACCTCAATCTGTATACCCTGGAGGAGAGGGGGGGAGATATGATAGAGACCTTCAAATATCTCAAGGGCAGAAATAAGGTACAGGAGGTAGCATCTTTAAGAAAAAGAGATTTTCTAGAACAAGGGGACATGACATGAGGCTGGAAGAGGGAGACCAAGGGGTAATGTGAAGAAATATTATTCCTTCACAGAAAGGGTGGTGGATGCGTGGAACAGCCTCCCAGCAGAGGTGGTGGGGGCTAACTTGGTAGGGAATTAAAAAATGCATGGGATAAGCCTAGGGGAACCCTAATGATAGGAAAGAGAATAAAGCAGGAGATCAAGTGAGGTCTGTGGTTTTTGCAGCAGGTAGGGAAAAAGGGCAGACTGGGTGAGCCTAGCAGTCCTTATCTCTGCCATCAATTTTTATGTTTCTATCTGGAATGTTTGCAAAGAAAAACAGACTACCAGAAACTGTCAACTGTGATAACAGCAAAAATATAGAGATTTCAGAAGAAGAAATTATAGTTAAAATTAAAAATCTCAAAAGTCACACAGCTCCAGGTCCAGACATGATTACTGGGAGCATGATAAAAAATAATGTCTGAACATCTAATAAAACTGTTAAAGCAGCTATTTGAATATAGCATAAATAACAGTGAAGTTCCTAGGGATTGGAGGATAGCGTATGTGACCTCATTATTTAAGAAAGGTGATCGGCAACAAGTTAAAAACTATATATCTATTAGTCTAACTTCCTTAATAAGAGATATGTTGGTAGGTACGGTATTTAAAAAGAAGAAAATATACATCTCCCTGGGTAATCTTGATCCTGACTGTCACAGGGTGCTCCTGTAAAGGGTTTAGGGCCCCGAGTTGATATATATAGAAATAGGAGGGAACCTGCAAGCCATGTTTGAATTTTTCCAAAGGTGCTGTCATGATACCTATTGTTCCTCAGTTAGGCTGTTCAGTTTGAAGTTTGGCTGTTTCTAAATCCATTAAAGCAAAAGACAGCCGCTGCTTAGTAATGTCGTTTGAAAAAATTCAATGAATAAAATAAATAACAAACGAAAGGATAGTTATTAGATTAATGTTAAATACATTTCATGGCACCTTTTCTGAGTGGAGAAACTGAAGTGGAGAGCCTCTGTGGCAGTATGCCTAAATTCAGTCCCATGCCCGAAGTTAGTCATCATGCTGAAAGTATAGTGGACTATTTTATAGGGTTGTCATTGGTTTAGAGTAGAAGTAAATATAGCATTCCGTTTGGAATGTCGTTTCATTCTGCTTAATAAAAGCTTAGTGTTAGCCCTTTCTGTCTATATTGTGCTTTTTAGGGCTTGGCTATGTTTTTAGGTTTAAAAATGGTATTGAGAACCAACTGGTTCTCTTCTCTAGTTCTGCTATGTTCTTTTTTTCTAAATTCATTTGAAAATGTTTTCCCGTGTAGAATTGCTTTGGAGCTTCAGCGCAACAGTGAGTAAGCGAGCGGTTGTTCCTTGCTCGACTGTAAGATATCCTGAAGGCATTTAGCCTTTAGTACTGTCCAAATTTAATAATTCCCTCTGAAAATTAATAGTGTCAGCTTTATATATCCTTCGGAGTTGAGGTTAGCTACTTCTGGGCTGTTTTTGAGACCTTCACAGGGCGAGAGATTTTTGGCTACGGGCATTTCGGAGCCCTGAGGTCCATTTACCTACCTTTGGCTATAGCTTGCTCTTAAGAGACGGCTGGCCACAATTTTTATCTTTTTGTTCTGCTGTCTGAAAGTGGGGCACTTTAGCCGTGGGCTGTTGCCGGATTGAAATTCCTTCTTTTTGTGGTTAGCCCGAGTCCTTTGTATAGCTGGTTATGGAGTGAGTGGAACGGACTCGAGACTGGTTCTTCGGTGCTGCTTTGGCGGCTGATGTTGTGTGTGGGTTGGGGTGGTTGTTTTTGAGACTTGGTTTGCTGTGACGGTTGTGCCGGGGGGGTGTTTGTCTGTCTCTGTTCGTGGTTTGCCCTGTTGCGGTGCTAGTGGGGTTCCGAGTTCGGGTCCTGTCAGCGTCTTTTTCTTCTAGGAGCCGGCCGGCCTCATTTCCTCTCCTTTTATCAGGTATAGGAAGGGGAGGTGCTTTAGTTGTTAGAAATAATGTTTAAAACTCTATTAAAAGAGTTTTATCTGCTTATAGGATTATAAATATTCTGCTTTGGTAATTTAAAGGGGCAATGAACGTATAAATAAAATAAATACTTGGTAAATAAAGATTTAAAGTGTAAAATAAGATACTGGGGTGGAGTTAAATGATCACATGACCCCTTTTGGGCATAAATTCAGAATCTTTGGGTTGAGAGAGAGTTCAAGATAGAGAGCGAGATTATTCTGCTTGCTGTGGGTCTGGAGGTATACTCTGGAAGCTGCTATCAAAGTGCTCTATGGAGTTATAATGAACTGTGCTATTTACTGCTCCAAATGGAAGATTTTTAAATGCCAGATGAATTTGTCTGCTGTGGTATCTACTGCTCTGAGTTCCAGAAAGCTTTGGTAAAGTGCTCTAAGGAGCGAAGGTGTTCAGTTTCTGTGCTAAAATTGAGAACATGATGTTGAACTGATGCACTGTATTGAATTTGTCTTGCTACTGAATAATTTTTTTTTGGAGAATTGAGAATAAATTTGGAACTTTGGAAAGAGTGCTACATGTGTCATGCTACCTGATTTGCCCACATATACCTGCGCCCTTCCACACTGACCAACATGCTTTTAAAAAGGGATGATCATGCACCACTAATTTGATGTGTTTTTATGCAAAAAGGAGTAAATGCCTGGGTACTAAATTGCCTTGTGATATAATCTTCTTAGATCTAAGTAGGGCATTTTATCTTGTCCCACACTGGGCAGTTAATAATTTAGACATTATTGCATCATATATTGCATGAATTTCAAAATGGCTGAAAGGTCAAACTCAGAGGGTTCAGATACAGGACTATGTGTCAGAGGAGGGTATGGTGTCCAGTGGGGTGCCTGGGAATGTTATTATTTTATGGGCCCCATTTTCAGAGCCGTCTTACTATGTGAGCAAACAGGTGCGTCATGCAAAAAAATTGGGCTGGCCGGCTCTGGCATTGGATTCAAACAGTGCAATCTGAAGTGACCATGATATCTGTTTGAATATTGGACCCTGGTATCATAGCGCCCAGCAAGGGGTCACCATGTTTGGTGCAGCACTACCAGAGAGTGGGGCTAAAGACCACCCATATAGGTAAAGCGAGGTACATACTGGTTAGCGTTGTGTCCCCATGGGTGATATTCATCACAAACTTGCAAAACAGCCCATTGGGCATGCATGGTACTAAGGGGCCATTTCCATGCCCTTTTTGGGCTCATGTGCATGTGAGCACTGTCTGAGTGCACCAGGCCAGGTCCCCCCCCAAGCCCCAATCCCTGGAAGTACCTCATTGGTAGTGCAGTGCCCTCCCCTGTCCCAACCCCTGTTCATAAAAATAAATAAAAAATAATTGTGCCTCCCCTGCCCCAATCCCTGTTCACAAAGATAAATAAAAAATCATTGGTAGTCAGTGTCCCTCCTCTTCCCCGATCCCAGTTCACAAAGATAAATAAAAAATCATTGGCAGTACAGTGTCCCTCCCCTGCCCCAGTCCCTGTCATGATATAAATATAAATCCACATTGGTGGTCCAGTGGTACCTCCCCCCTTCCCCGTATCCCTGTAACCACCCAGACTCCCATTAATAAATCCCCAGTGGTACAGTGGCCCCTCCCCCTTCCCATTCACTGTTTACTGTTCCAACACAATGAAATAAATTCCCTGTTGGTCTAGTGGCCCCCCCACCCTGCTCCCCCCCCACAACCCGACCTGTACTGGCGACTGACACAGCCATCCTCACACCACCACAGCCAGCCACTAACTGAACTGTCAATGAGCATGTACAGTACATAGTACGCGCTTATTGGTTGATATATTTACATGTGTTTAACTTACAGTACATCAATATGATTAAATGCACTTTTCTATGTTGATCAGTGGTGGAATTCAAGCATGCATGGGATAGTCATAAGGCAATTCTGGGGGGCGGGGGTAGGAAGAAGTAGGCTGCTGGTTAACTAGGATCTGCAGCTTATCCAGTAGGTAGGGAAATGGGCAGACTGGGTGGGCCAAGCGGTCCTTATCTGCCGTCAAATTCTATGTTTCTATGTTTCTATGATACATTATTGTCACTCAGCCCCAGCTTAGTGTACCTATCCCGGTCACCACATTTTAAACAAATATATAAACTGTATTTAAAAAAGTTGTTTTACCATACTGGTTTATAGTGTGGTGTATTGGTAAATTGAAAGTGTATCAACAGGACTTAACCATATTTCCCTGACTCCAAACTTTCATTACAATTCCATATACTGTATGATTGTTATTATAAGGATCCAGTAAACAAACTGTGGGGTTATATTAAGCAAACATCTTCAGTAAAACAGAAAAAAAAACTTTTAGAAAGGGTGATGTGGAGGCCTCCATTTTGTTGACAGCAAGGGTTTTATGATGATGCTACTGTCTCATTAGCCTTAACAGTGCGGAGTGAATTAGATTAAAACAACCTCCTCCTACAGTCAGTGATCCTATCAAGTTCCAAGGAAATGCACTGGATTTTCCTGCAACACTTTACCAAACATAAAATCCATGGTTTTCTTCACAGCTTAATAGGATCCCTGCCTGCCCACCCAGTCCAATTATTCTCAACTGTTGCACTGCACACTATCAAGATTGGTGAGGCAGTGGCATCCTCACAATACCCATCTTGTCCTTAAAACAGAGGCTTCAGTGTCACTGTTTAAAATATATATTTCAATGTTTTACTGAAGTCCTTTTCTAAATATAATCTAGCAATGCAACTGTGTTAATAACAATAGTAACTACTAAAATAATCATATAGGGAATTATATACATTCCTTTTAAGCTCCTAGCCCTAATGGTTCCTAAGGTATACTTTTCAAAAGAAAACTCTTTCAAGAAGGTCTAACTTTGAAACCGTAAGGGAAAGAAACTTTTCTTTAAAGTAAGGCATGGAGTCAGGTTGACATGGCTGTATCTTGCCAACATGGTTTCCATGTGTCAATACACTTCAAGATATATATCAATACGGCCACTGTATGACCATAATGTTAATTAGTTTTAAATGAGTCAGCACACTTAAAATGTATAACCAAGTAGGTTTTCAGTGGAGGGAGACAACACTTAATATAATACTAGCTGCTGCATCAGAAGATACTAGTGGTATTCTGGCAAGAGGAAGGTATCCACTGAATACGGCATTCACAATTGAATGCCTACAAAAATGGAGACTCAGTTACGGTGCCTGCATTCAGGGCTACCTGGCAGGGTAGCACCCAGATACCAGGATGGTGAAGTGGGGTGACAGGAACCTATGCACACACATGCATTGGGGAGAAAGAAAGGGGAGGGAATGTATGAGGGAGGGTGTGTGGCAGGCAGCTGCCAAGCTGGTCTGCTAGCATGGTGGGGAGGGTCATCAGTTGGGAGGTGCATAGTACAGGGTTCAGGTCCGCCGTGGTGCAGTTATTTTTTTGCTGGTTGCTGGTTTTTGCATTTTACAAGTATTGCACCCCCCTGAAGTTGAGATTAATTTAGTGGGGGTGGGGTGGGGGGTGAAACCCCCTGCAGGGGGATGCAGAGGGCACAACCCCCCTCATTAAAAAATGGAGCCATGTATCTCGGGCACTCTATTGCTAGTCACTGTGAGTGACTGAAATTCATTTTTGGTGATGTACACTCGCCGTAACAGTGATCCATATTCTGTGATCACCGTTATCACATAGAACCCAAGAAGAACCACATTAAATTTCCTAATTCAATATACAGTTCATTAAAAAGGGGTCAGTCTGTAACTAGTCCACATAAATTAGAAGAAAACTAGACAACAAGCAGACAAAATACAACTATATTAACTGCACTATAAGGATGTCTTTCTTAAATAATAAACCATTGCCTCAATAAGGTTCCAGAGTTCAAAGAAGAAAAAAAAAACATTAGTAAATGGACTCTTCTATTATTGATAAATCACTGCCTGCAGTTACTGAAACCCAAAACTGACCTTTTTAAACACAATTTAAAAGGGTTCAGGACAGGTCAAACCAGCAATATTTGCCAGTTTAGAGGAGCCGAACATCAATGTCAGATCAAAGTCAATTCTGTTATTTAATTAAAATAACTAATGGTCCCCCCAAATTGCCAGCCCCTAATACAGTTAAACATCTCTGATGTTAGGGGTCCCCCCTTGAGCACCAGCCCATAGGAACATTGACAACCCTCTCTGATGTCTAGTAGCCCCTCCCCAGCACTGAACACCATGCCCCCCAGTCTTCTTATGAGTATCCCCAGTGCCATAGGTGCACATATGGTGACGGTGCAGCCCTCCTTACATCTCCTCAGTTGGCTGCCGTATGTCCAGTCAGGAAGCATGCGTCTTATTTATAGGACAGGGTGATGTGCCTGTGGAAAATTTTGAATATCGAGTCCCTGGTGTCTTATTTGCTCTACAACATAATATTTCAAGAAGTTTCATTTTATTCTAAAGTCAGCAAGCTGGATAATCTTGAAGGGGATGCAACCAAACAAGCATTGTATCTTATCCCCAGTAATAGCATGCAGCCTGTTTCTTTAGTCTCTCTTTTATCTTGTACTCTCTGTAGCAAATAAGATGATGACAATAATTGGTGTGGTATGGGTCATCATATGTAAATAACATGCTGCACTTGCTGTATTCCAGTTATATTTATGTTAATCTTCAATCTGAGTAGATCTGGTATACAGATGTACAGATTGTTTTTATCAATTTAAAGAATAATCCATCAAACTTTGACATCAGTAAACAAGGCAAGATCATATAATCATAACAGTGTTCAGACTTGTGGAAGTGACCAAAAATTGATTCTGGCAGTAATTTCATTTAATATTAGCTTTGCTTCGGCTAGAGTCAGACACAAACTCAACCATATATATTTTTATAAAGACCTTGACAGATGGAGCTCAGTTTATGTACACTGCATTCAGCAGATCCTATCATTTCTAAAAGATTTGCTGGTTGACTTCTAAAATAAGTCACACCCAATAAAACATGCTGCATTAATGGTGTGAGCAGCAGTGCTGAACAAAATACTAAACAGTAAACTGCACTCTGATAGAAAATGTTTTTCTGATGGTGTTTTTTTCCCCTACATTCAAACCTTACTAAAGAATTCTATCAAGCAGTGGAAGACACGACAAACACAACTAAAATGCTGCGGTGTGGTATAGGTCATAATAATATGAAAGAATGTAAAGCCCATTAGAATCACTATGCACATTTATTTAAAAATGTCCAGCTTAGTATTTCTGGAGAAATGTGGTACTCTGCATTTAATTACATAAACTTCTTCCTGTGTGATGACTAACTCTTATTGAAACCCATAAAACTAATGAAATATCAGAATCTTAACTTTATACTATGGGTTAGGTATTCAAAAAGGTTGCGCCTGGCACAACTGTGTTGTGCCAGCACAACCCCAGAAATGCATCCCTGGGCAATATTCAACAGAGGGACCTGCGCAGCGCATATCCCAATGTGCTGGGGTGCAAAGATAAGTCATTCATTCACATATTTGTGAATGACTAGTAAAGTATGCACTGCAAGTCCATTGGTCCACACTGTGGACCAATGGGATTGCAGACCATACTGTAGCTGTCAGTCGGTGGGCAGCCATGGAGGTATGTGGGTGGGTATGCTGCTGCCAGCCACTGATGGGGGGAGCTGGATGGACCATGGGTCCCGTGTGGGGTGGGGATACCACTGGACCACCAGGGAGGGATCTGAAGTAGGATCAGCGAGCACGGTTATGGGAGGGGTGGGGGACCACGAGACCACCAGGGAATAACAGTGTTGTACATTGACAGGATTAGAGCATTGGGAGGGGTGGTGGGGTATCACTGGACCACCAGGGATATCTTTTCATTTTATTGTCGGCAATTGGGCTACAGGGTGGAGGGGGGTTCCACTAGACTACCAGGAATATTCTAAACATTCTGTAATTGCTTCTTATAATCCTCTCCAGGCATACTACCCTCGAGCATCCCTCCTCACTGCCTCAGCTCCTCCTCTTCTCCTACCCCCCATTACCGGGCATAGGATGAATCTGTCTCCTCTTCCTTTTCATCCCTTGCTATTTCCCATCTACCACATGCCCAATGCAATGTTCTCCCTATTTCTCCCCTCCTCCCTCTCTCTCTCCCATACCATCCCCTCATCACCACTCTTCTTTCTCTTTTCCCACTAACCCACTCCTAACAAGCTTCACTGAGCCTCCTGTGACTTACACTGTATAATTAACTCAGAACACAATTCCTTGACAATGCCTTTGGTTGCTATTATTGTAACCTTATTTGTCTTTTTTTTGTTGTAAGTTCCATTGTAATGATCATGTTATGTTTTGTACCTTATTGTCCTTATTACCTTGACATGGAATCTTTGTAAAAGAGCTCTCGGCTCAAAGGTGTCATCTGAAATACAAATAAATAAAATAAAAATAAAAAAAACTTATTTCTAGTGATCGCTGCTACAGCGAGGGAGGGGGGTACCACTAGACAACCAGGGATATTTTTAACTGTTAATTCTAGCGATCATGACTACATGGAGGGAGGGGGTACCGCTAGGCCCCTCTGGCAGCATCACATTCTGTGCAGATCACTATGCACATTTTGCTGGCCATCCCTGGACAACTCATGCAAATGTGGCCATAATGACATGCAAATGGCTCCATTTGTGCCTTGCAGACATTATGGCCCCATCTGCACACTGTGGGCTGAATATCAGGAATTTGTGCATGGCATAACTCTGTTGCACTGGCGCAGTTCCCATTCCTGGTATTTAGCCCTGTCCAGGGGGAATGTGCAGTGCACGTTACCTGTTATATTCAGAGGAGATGTGTCATTGCTCATCTCCTTTGAATATATCCTTGAATTGCACCAGCACAACACAGTTGCTCTGCACCACCACATGCACC
The DNA here is from genome assembly GCA_016271365.2 of Neoceratodus forsteri. Classification (NCBI taxonomy): domain Eukaryota; kingdom Metazoa; phylum Chordata; order Ceratodontiformes; family Ceratodontidae; genus Neoceratodus; species Neoceratodus forsteri. The sequence goes on from CM028135.1 coordinate 677,730,522, forward strand.
ATTGCTGGGCACAATTCTGAATATTGGGGCCTATAAGTCTTCTTGGGACAAGAGTAAGAATAATTGACACAGTAGCTACTGGGATGAATTTTCAGCAGGACTGCTACAGGAGGTATGCCAACACTTCTGCTGCCCCTGCAACAGTTTAGATGTTTCCCCTTTTTATGGTAACAAAATGATACATGCATAATTTTTTTTTATGCAAGCAGTTACCAATTTGCTGTAACTCATGGCAGCTGCACACATCAGGTACATGTTTTTTTTGTGCCATAAGCATTGGTGTTGCAGTACAAGTTTGCCACAAGTCCCCCTATGTATGGCTGAAAATCTAATCCCTTACATTTAGGGATGCATGTAATGAAGAACCATTGAATCTTTGACCCAATTATCTGATTGCAAAAAAACAATATAAGTTGATTTTTTGTGGTTTTTGTTTGTATTTGCACAGCAATCATTGCAATTCTGCTATACTTTAAAAATGGTGTAATTCTAGTACTGCATTTTATATGAGCCTCCCATCCAAGCGTATGCTTTGATTCAAATTACCACCATGACAGCAAATCATAAAATGGTGTTTTGGGTGTTGCTGCCACTTTGTAGACCCACTATCTCGTGGATTTTACTGCGATTTTTTAACAATAAATAAGCAGTTTTAGTGTGTCCTAACTTTGTGGACTGTTCTTCCATAGTAAAACTGTAGAAGCCCGCATTTCTCTGTGTGTTTCGTTTGGATTTGGTGTAGCGGAGCTCCAGTTTACTAGTATAGACTTGAGCCACGGTTTCTTTTATTGTCTCTCCTTCCAACTGGTTTATTGCATTTTTTAAATTATTATTTATTTGTTTATTTATTTCAGTTTTGGAATTACAACCTTTGAGCCAAGGAGGCTCTTTTACCAAGGCTCCATGTCATGGACATAAAACATAATACAAGACAGAAAAAAAACTTGCAATGGCAACAATAGACAGGTTAGATAGTTGTGATTAAAACTGGTGGTCATAAGTGACAAAAATAGAAAAAACATATGCAGAATTGTGTACAGGCAGGATAAGTAACGCAACAACAGAACAGTAGACACATAAAATTAAAACTAGTTGTTAATTGCAGAGAAGTCAATTTCTAAGTACTGTATGTTGGAGACATAGCAGCCATAAGTGGCTTTGTCATGGCAGATTACAAGGGGGTGAGTTGGAGGAAAGGGAAAAGGGGGGTTATGAGGGGGGAGGCAACTGGATTTAGCTGTGGAGATGGCATGGAGGTCAGGGGCAGCAGGGAGAGGGTCACAAGGTCAGGAGCCAAAACCAGGACTTTGGGGGTGAAGCAGAGTGGGTTTGGGGGTGGCTGGGCATAGGGGATGCCTTGGGGAAGAAAGCATGGGAAGAGGCCAGGGATCAGTTGCTAAGCATAGCAATCACAGTTGTTGGTGCTGGCTAGATGGAGATGGAGATGCAGGGTTTTCTTAAACAGACCAATGGTTTCATGTTGCAGGACAGTGGAGGGTAGGTCATTAAACTATTGTGGGCTGTGGTAAGAGAGGGAGTTCTGGGCCAGGGTGGTTCTTTTAAATGGGACATTTTGTTGATTAGGTTGTGTTGGAATAGTTTGGTGGAGGAGTCAGGTGTTTGTCCTAGTAGGGCTTTTTTCCCAAGGAGGCAGGCTTGGTATTTGGTCCTTAGGGTAATGGGAAGCCACTTTGTCAAGGAATATAGGCTGCAAGTATGAGTGTGGTGATCAGCCCCAATATGAGCTGACAGGCTTTACTGAGGAGAAGTTTTATGCACTTGAGCAAGGGCTCAGAGGCTGCACTATATATGACAAGGCCATAATCAATAATTGACAATATGGAGCTCTGAGTGATGAGTTTGAGGTCATCCTGGGTCATCATTTTTCTGTGCCAGTACAGGATCCCAAGTCTGATGTTTGCAGATGTTATGATGTGGTCTATATGGAAAGCAAAGGACAGGGAGTCATCAATGTGGATACCAAGATAGCAGAAGTTGGAGACCTGATCTAGGACCTCACCTTTATGACTTATAATGATCAGGGGGTGTGCAATCTTTTTGGACCTCGGGGAAGAGAAGTGCATAGATTTAGTTTTTTTGTAGTTTAATAGGAGCTTGTTATGTGAGAACCAGGCCTCGAGTTTAGAGACGCTGTTTTGGAGGGCATTATTTATGTCATGCAGGTGGTGACCAGGGACAGAGATCAAAGCATCATCTGCATAGAGTAGCATTTTAGCAGGGCAAGCACTAGGGAAAGAATTGATAAAGAGGCTGAAGAGCAGGGGTCCTAGGATTGATCCCTGGAGAACCCCTAGTGTTGCGTTCCGAGGTTCTGATGTGGCTCCCTTAATCCTAACATGCTGATTTCTATTAGTGAGGTAACTTGAAAATCAAGAGACTGTGTCAGAAGACAGGCCAATGGTGGAGAGGTTTTTGAGTAAGATGTTATGACTGACAGTGTAGAATGCTTTGGTCAGGTCTATAAAAATAGACCCCACCATCATACCAGAGTCTAGAGTGTCATAGAGATGGGAAGTGAAGTCCGTGAGTGCTGTGATGGTACTGTGGTCTTTATGGAACCCATGCTGTTGTGGACAGAGTAGTTTGTAGCTGTGCAGGTATTCAGTGAGCTGGTCTGACACCAGTCTCTCAAGAGCCTTGGAGAGGGGAGGCAAAATAGACATGTGGTGATAGTTGCCCAGGCTAGGTGTGTCACCATTTCTGAAGACTGGTGTGACTAGGGCAGTTTTCTATTTATCAGGGAATATGCCAGTCCTAAGGGAGATGTTGAAAAGTTTAGTTAGAGGATTGGCAAGTTCTTTCAGTGCAAGGGCAAGCAGCTTCATATCAATGGAGCCACTTCCCAGTCTAGTTTTACCTAGGACTCTTCTTACATATTTAATGGTTTCAGACTGTGAGACCTTCCCGAAGTAGAAGAGAGGTTGTAGGGGGTTAAGGGTATGTGAGGTGTTGGGACTGGGGGGGTGACTTGTTAAGATTGGGGTATAGGTAGCCAGGGGGTAGCACAGAGCCTAGGTCTATGAAAGTGTGATTAAAAGTATTTGCAAGGTATTTAGGATGTACCAGTGGGCTTGAGGGAGTAATAATTAGGTTGGGCGGTGCTCTCAATGTTTCAATGTTATCCCAGAAGTCTCTTCCTTTCCCCCTGGTCTAACTTAATTGCTCTCTGTAATACGTGGCCTTGGAGTTCCTAACTAGCCTGGTACATTTATTCCTTGCAGACTTGTAAGCAGTGAAGTCAGCTTGTTTACCAGTGGCCCTCGCTACGTGCCAGAGGTTGTCTCTTGCTTGCATTTGCTCAAGTAGGGGGCTCTGAGCCATGGGTAGATGGCTTCCTTGATTTTGGACATTTTTACCGGTGCAAATAGGTCACATGCTCTGTTAAAATCAGTGGTTAAGTAGTCAAGAGTCTTATTGGTGTCAGTGCAGTCATCTAGGGGGTCCAGTCAGCATCTTTCAGGAACCTTTTGAAGATGTGCAGTTTCCCTTTTCTCAGGGATTGATTTTTGATGAGTAGAGGAGGATCTTTTGGGCACTTGTTAGTCCAGGAACAGATTATTGGTGAGCGGTCACTCTGGGTATCTGGGAGGACTGAGACATTTTTGATATATTCTGAGGACGTTGCTAGGAGCCAGTTTATTAGGGTGCTAGTCCCAGTACGGTAGTTCATTCTGGTTGTCTGTTTGATCATCTGCTAGAGGTATAGACCATGCATTTTATCTCTTACAAATGTTGTATCATTTGCTAGCCGGTTTGTCTTAAAGTCCCCCAAGATTACCTGTTCCCAGTCCTGTTTAGCCTTACTGATGTGATCATAAAAAAGTTCAAGCCCTATACCTTGCTTTCCAGGGGGAATGTATACTGTTGTTACTAGCAGCGTTTTATGTTGCTGTCCAATAGAGAGTTTAATAGAGAATATTTGTGCCTCTTTTGTGTTGGTGCTATATGGCATGGCTTGTCCTTTGAGGTTACTGCTCAAACAGATGAGGCATCCTCCCCCTGTTTGGCCAGTCTATCCAGGTGGAAGATGGTGTAATCCTTAAGGGAAATGGCAGTATTCAGGACTTTGGGGGAGATCCAGGATTCCATTATTGAGATAATGTTTGGCTTGTGCTGCCATACCCAGACAAGGAACTAGCGTAGTTTGGATAGTAGACTACCAATGTTTATTGAGGTGATTTTGATATACTCATGGAGTGTTAGTTTGGGTGAGGTAACAGGGCCGGGGTTAGGGTGGATGTTCCCACACAGGAGCAGCAGGATGAGGATTATCCTTAGGACATAGCACCTCCACCATAACCTTATGGCATGGGTGTGCCTATGGCTGCCATCGCCATGTTTGGTACAACCAGTAGTGTAGTGATAGGTACCCATTACAACCATGACAAGATCAGTAGTTATGTTTGAAGGCTGCTTCCCGCAAGTGTGCTGGTAACTGTACCCCATGCTTGCTGTGGGCTCGAAGGCCATAGTGCCAGTTCTTGGAGGGTGAATGCTCCTTAGGGAAGATAGCATCCCATTGGTGATGGTACCCCCATTTACATCTATAAAGATCTCCACCATTAAGAACAGCACCAGGAGGATCAGTGTACAGTGGGAGAGTGGGATACCCATCATAAAAGCTTTAAAGGTAGGCTGAGGGGGGTCTTATAGGGGGAATGATGCCAACTGCAGCCTGGTTCCCAAATGTGATGAAGTCCTTTTAAGGGGGTTGGCCCTTAGAAAAGGATGCCTGTAAGGGGTTTGCTTTAGAGAAGAATGGGGTGATCCTGGGGGGGAAGAATATTTAATTAAAGCTGGGGTGGGGGAGGGCAGGTGGGACAAAATAGAAGCTGAGAGCAGCAGTATAGGTAGGAGCCGAAAACACAAGCTATGGGCTCAGAATTGACTTGGTGGCTGGTAAACAATGTCAGTGGCAACCCTGTCCAATCCAGCCAATCATGGGGTCCAAAGACCACTGCTGCCCTATTAGAAGCAGCTTTGGGGAGCAGTGTACCTTCTAAGCAGGAGCTGGGTAGGGATGTAAGGGCAGCGGCTGCAGGAGGCTTGCCAATCCACTTCAGTGGAGAGCTGGTCCTCCGGTAGTGTCTCAGAAGAGCATGGCCCCTGGGAAGAGAAAAAAGGCAGGTTAGGGCCTTGTATAGGGACAGGGGACTAGTGAGAAGACAGGACTAAATTGGGTGGTGGAATTTTGGTGGTGAAGACAAAGGGATCAATGAATTGAAAGGGAGGGCTTTCAAGTAGACAAAGGAGAGATTAGAAGTAGGAGGGGGTGGGGTCACCTGAGATGCAGCCAGTGGCAAATGCTGCATTTTGGTGCCAAGAAAAACAAAATTAAAATGCAAGAAATTAACAGGGCACGAGCAGGGGGGCTGAGGCACCTGGCGGCTGAGGGGAGAGATGTTGGGGGAGTAGAGGTATCTTAATAAGATGGGAAGTTGTGAGATGGTTAGCTAAAGGGTATAGACTCAGACAGAAAAGACTAGGAGGGGTAAGATTGAGATAGCAGAGGCCTAGGTGAAATTTTCTTAGAAGAGAGAAAACAGCTTAGCCACTCTACGTTAACTTGACTAACTTCCCCCAGTCCAAAATACAGAATTAATAGCAGTTTCCAAACAATAAGTAATCAACATAAAGCCTGCTTAAACATAATTAGACATATCAGAAATGCTAACAATTTCACAAAATAGAAGCTGAGAGCAGCAGTACAGACAGGAGCCAAAAGCACAAGCAATGGGCTCAGAATCAGATTGGTGGCAGGTAACCAATGGTAGTGGCAACCCTGTCCAATCCAGCCAATCACGGGGCCCAAAAACCACTTCTGCCCTATCAGAAGCAGCTTTGGTGAACAGTGTACCTTCGAAGCTGGATCCTGGCAGGGATGCATGGGTGGCAGCCACAGGAGGCTTGCTGACCTGCCATAGTGGAGTGCTGGTCCTCCAGTAGTGCCTCAGAAGAGTGTGGCCCCTTCTAAGCTGGAGCTGGACAGGGATTTGTGGGTGGCGGCTGCAGGAGGCATGCCAACCCACCGTAGTGGAGTGCTGGTCCTCCGGTAGTGCATCAGAAGAGCACGGTCCCTGGGAAGAGGAAAAAGGCAGGATTATTAATGATAGCAGCCATGTATTACCATGAAGACCTCCACTCAGTAAGGCCCTCCAATGTCATCCAGCACTGAACAATATGATTTCTACCTTATGGTTTCTTAAGTCTTGAAAGCTATGTTTATATGGCTATTCTGTGCTGATTCTTATGGCAACTCTTGTGCTACCCTGACCTCCAACCTTGAGCTCCATAAAGTTTGTGTGGCCCCCCTCAGTGCTGATGCAAGCTGCACTGGAGAGGGGCTGTGAATGCAGGAGACAGGTAGAAGGATGCAGGTATGATAGACCGTGTGTCAGAGTGAGTGATGCAGCCTTTCCACATGCCTACTTACACTGCTTGCTCTGGAATGTGTTCCCAACTCAGATGCAGTTTGGGAGGAGGAGCAGGGAACAGCTTACTACAATCAGGTAAGTGTTCACATGGCTATATTTGTACTGGGTTGCGGTGGTCCAATTGCAACCATGTAAACAGGGTATAATAGTCTATTTTTTCATCCCTCCACACAACCACTCTTTGATGATTGTTCCCTATTTGCATTAGCACCAATAGTCAAATCTGTTTTGCAATATGAATATTGAACAACTCTTAACTCACCAATCAACTACTCCATGTTTCTACCTGACAGCCAGTTGTAGCACTAGTAACCACATTATTTCACTGTTCAGCTATCTGCTAAACCTGAACATACTCAGAGTGTTGACTGAACAAATCTTTTACAGCGAAATCCCTCGCAGAGACAATTTTAACAGGTTTCGAAATTGTCGCTATGAGGGACCTGAGGGCAGAATTTTACCCTTTCAGTGTGTGTCACCCCCCCCCCAAATCAACTCCGACTCAGAGTTGATAATCTCTAGAAGGGTGTGGGGGCACAGTCCTCTGCATGGGGGGGCGGTTCAGGGGGCTCAGCCCCCTGAGAGAAAAACTCCAGTGTCAGACAGATGACATTTCACCTGTCAACATTGGGGATCTCGCTATGCCGAACTTTGACAACAGTGTTGTCGGTTTGGCATAGGAAAACCAATATAGTCTTTAAATTTGCGCTAACATAATGAGAGGCTATATATACAAAGCATCCTTAACAGTAAAATTCTGATGAAAACTGAAATACATCAAGTTTGCAGAACAAAGAACTCAATTTATAAATGTTGTGTTTAGTGTGTGTGTGTGTGTATACGGGTGTGCGTGTGTTTGTGTGTATTAACCATACAAGAATGTCTTTGGCTATGCTTTAAGTATAACTCTGCAGTCACAGTCACTACTATTATGGCAGGATGTATGAATTCCTTCTCAGTGTAAACTGTGTCTAATTGTGATTTTGCACTGAATCACCAGATGTATAAGTACCATTGTATGCTATTTCTCTCTGTAACCTGAAACTTACAGTACATGAGAGCATTGTTAACTTCAGAACTGAAATTGAATTCATAGATTAAATCTGTGGCTAATTACTTCAAAAACAGAATTGTAAAGGTTTTGCAACATAGTAGGAAATCAGCTGCAAGATTCCTAAACTGTTCTATGCAGTATGCCTATTAAAACTGCAACATTAAATGGGGAGCATATGTTACCTAGAAAAATGTTTTAACATTTGTTTCCTTTCTCCAAGCTAGATGGGATTCCAATGGATAAATCCATGCTGGACATTTTTTTGCTATTTGCTTTTATTACCCAATTGCCAATATAGAAATTTGTAAAAGAAGAAAATGCTAATCAATTTATTTTTTACATTTAGGAATTTAGGAACTTGGGAAACACAACTGTGTTGCTTGTGGTTTCTGAGAAAGAAATAATAATACCAAGCTTGTTAAAATGTTGCATGAGCATAATGATACTGTCTATATCCCTATTTTTAGTTTGCAAAAATGATATTAAATCACAGCTTAATATTTCTGCTATATGTATCACTATCAATTAGCTTTTAACATGATGCACCAGTTGTTAATATGTACAATATGGATCTTCCCATAACTTCACAGCTAAACAGCTGTTTAAATGTTGAAAACTGGTCCCAGCACATCTGCTCGTCTCTAGCTGGCAGGGCATGAACAAACCTTCAATTGTAAGGTTCCCTCAAGCTGCTACTGGCTGCCATGGTCAATTCCCAATCACTATGTTTACTACATCGTGTGTCTGTTAAAACTGTTTCCTTTTGGTATCTCCCTAATTTGAGGGAGAGAGAGAGAGAGTGCACAGATGCATACATAGAGAACATAACATCAATATTTTTTTCAAAAAAAAAAAACAGTCCACAAATCTGTTCAAATCCTCTTTACTACTAGGAAAAATAAATCAATGTATGCATCTGCTGACAGGAATTAGATGAATGAGGACTGAACTGAATGGCACCAAACAGAAATCCAAACTCAAATTTAATCTGATTCTGAACACTGTATCCTTTAAAAGTTGTTGCTAGACTGTGACTTTCAGAAATGTCAAAGGCTTGCTTAGCTAGAGCGGGAAAACGTTTCATACAAAAACATTTATTTTCTATCCACTAACTGTAGGTATTTAATTTTGATATAGGATCTAGCTTCTCTACATTGAGGATAATTATCGCATGTGATCTTTTTGAATGCAAAACTCAAAGCTAAGATTGTAATGTACAATATCAAAAGTGTGAGACACATCCATCAATTCAGTTTTAATGAAAGAAAATATTGCAATGTTGTTTAATAATCATTACCTTTCTATAAGTGTTTGGTGGCAGGTTTAATCATCATCCTCCCTTACCTTTATCATAGCACCTCTGCTCAGCCTCCTACAACACCCTACATTTTTATATTCTGCCCTCTTTCTATGCTATTTTCTAATTTAGTCTCCTCACACAAGTGCACTTATCCACCAGTTCAAGTCTCACTCCCACATCTTGTATTCTTTCTAAATTCTGCACCATCTCCTTTCTTGATCTACAACTCCAGTAGTCATGATTACAAACTAGCATATGTTGCTTTTCTCTTTCTTTCTTCCTTTCTTCCTTTTTCCTTTTTCTTTCTTTCATTCCCAAATGCAACTAAACCTTTCTACAGTATGTGTTGCCGAGTCAGTAATGTTTCTCAGTTACTAACTTCTCTACTGGTGGGGGAATCTTTCCATCCAAAACCAATTGATTCTTCAGTGGTGGGATACCATTTTCTAGAATACTCCAGTGTTATTGCCCTTGGCCTTAGGAGTTTAAACCCCTGAGTAAAGTAACATTTTTAGTTGTCTTATCTCAGTAAACATGCCACAAACAAGACTATGCCGAATTATTGCTGAAAATTTTCCTAGGACTCTAGGAAGTCACCATGACCTCCCTTCCTAGTGATCCAAAATCACTTTCCATAACATTCTGTTTTTTACACAAAATCATAGCTTATAATCAAGGTCCCCATTTTTCTGAGGCACTTTGGGATGAAGTTCTGCAGCAGGATTACCATTTGCCTCTGTGCTGGTGGTTTGCAATTTCTGTGGACGTTCTGTAGCACCAGTGAACTGTCATATCACAGCATCAGTTTGGCAATGGCTATGGCAGATGTGATGGGGGAATTCACTGTGCCACTAGCTCAAACAAATAAGCCCAAAGACTTTCAGAAATAATATATATTTTTTAAAAAGCTACAAAAACTATCACAGAAGGTCTTATCCTATTGCATAAATGAAATACGCAGAAAGGACCTTGTGTGATAAATGATTTATTATCTATACTCATGCTGTTTACACCATCCATGAGGTTCCCACTTTGTATCACTTACAGATTTATAAGCAATCTGTAATGTTGTTTTTTAAGAAAAAATTTCCCTTTTTGTGACTGTGAGATTGTATCCTCATTCATACAGGTCCCCTTTGGAAATGGAATAAACAGAATAGTGGAGATATTTCTAGACTCATTTTTCATAACAACCCACTTCTCCTGACACACTACATTGTTCCATCAGGCCATGATATGCACATGAACTCCCTGTGAGAGAAGGCTCCCCAGCCTGTCACAGGATGCCACCCTTGCAACAGAACACTGTTGCATACCTTCCCAGGCTTGGAGCAGTGATATGCAACAGCACTGCCCGCCCATCCTCAAGCTGCCCACCTAGTTACCCTATCTCGTCACCGAACTTGAGTCACCAGCACAGGAACACAACATGCTATCTGTTGGCCTAATGGTTGACCCTGCACACAATGTTTCTTCATAACTTTTAGGTAAGTCTATCAAACCCATGATAACATGTAATTAATAACATTGGCAAAATGTGCACAGCAGAATTATTTTTTTAATAGGTCTGTTCTTTCAACAGGTTTACACATCGTTATATTCCACCGTTCTGGGCATTATTTATTTATTTATTTTAGACAGGTTAATTCATTTTACCAGTTATTCATTTCAGAGGGCTTCCTTATACCTTAAGGGCACAAATAAATCTGTACAAAGTAAACTATTCAGTTAACAGGTCTATACTATTGTCAAGTATTTGTTGAAGTTACCCCCTGTATAATAACTTCAGACTGAAATCTGTATTAGGCTGAAACACAGGTTGAGAAAATATCACATTACCTAATGTGCTGTTCCACTTCCTCAGGGAGCGGGAGTAATGGTAGATAAATGACTATTCACTTCTGTGGCAGAATGCAATCATTAGCTAATGTATGATGTGATGTTATTGATAAAATGACATTCTGAGCATAGAGGGGTTTCAGATATGAAAGGAGGGAAAGGGAACCATGTGCTATGGAAAAAACATAGATATTAATAAAGAGTCACCAAGAACAGTGACTTCTACAGCACTTCAAATATTCTGTAGTAGGTTGCAAGTTCTGCACAAAATTCTGTGGCCACAGAATTCTAGGTGCCTTGCTTATAATGGTTTCTCTTAAGCTGCACACCTTAATATTTTTATTTATTTGTTACATGTTGGGCCAAAAAGATACATACTTGAGTTACAGTATCTTTATTACAAGGGTTTAATCCAGGAATACTCAAAACAACAAGCTCAGTTTCACTCTAATGCCATGTCAAGGTCTAAAAAACTTATAACAGTAATGAGCAAAAACTGGCACAAGTCTCCCCTTGAAGGCGCATTATGTGTGAAACCAGCTGAATAGTTTGCACCTTCTGCACATCTGTCTAGCATTTGTTGTTTTTTTCAATGAACTTCTGTGAAATAACAAAAAAACTTCTTGTGCTGAGTTGACTAGTGTCAATTTTTTGCTCTTTACTTTGATCCAGAAATATTTTCTGATGTCTCATGATGGCCCTCTCAAAAATGGGTACATTAGCAGAGAGTTGTTTTTTCTCGCTACCAAAAAAAAAATACTTATTTGTAATCAGTCCATCTTCCATTTTCAAGATATATTATATAAACATTAGTATTCAGAGGTTTTGTACATACACTTTAGGCACACTACCTTTACAAACAATTAAACATGTTCCCTCTCCTCATTTCACATTTCCAATATTGTTTCCAGAAGCACCATTCTATGTTCTCCTCTTTACTGCATGTCAATGATTCCATCTTCTCAGGGATGGATCAAAGGCACAAAATGGGTGCCATTTTCATTAGTCTGGCCAAAGCCTTAAATTCAGTGTCCCATCCTCTCCTTCTGAACATGCTGAGCTCTGCTTGCCACTCAGCTCTTGCTGTTGACTAGCTCCATTCCTATCTCATGGGCTGTCAACAATCAGTATAGGTTGGAGGAGTCCTGTCACTTCCATGACCCATACTGACTGGGGTCCCACAGGACTCCATCCTGGGACCCATCTTCTTCTCTGTTTTTCCTAAATGACCTCCCATCTGCCTGTACCAACTTGCATATTCCATGTATGTGGATAACACAGTCATCTTCACCTCCTGTCCCTCAACCGCAGCTGTGGATGACCTGCTCTAGCAATGATCAATGATCTGCACTGGTTCAAATCGCACCAACTCAGAATCACCACTAAGAAAACTATGTCCATGACAACTGGTACTAGTCAGAAACTGGCCACACTTATCCCCCCCTTCCTGATTTTCAGCACACTGGATGTCACCCCTTGATGCAGTTCAGTCCTTCAAGTATCTCATTGTATGGCTTGATAGGAAGCTTGGCTCCTCAGCCCACATTTATGCCATCCTCGCAAAACACTGTCCTAATCTTATTACCCTGTACCACAACAAAGACTTCTTATCCCTGCAGGTCTGTGATTCGACTATGCGGATGTTGTCTGTGGCACTCCGCCTTCCTCTTCCCTTGCCAGACTTGACACCCTGTGTAACTCCTTCTGCCACTTTGCTACAAACTCCACCCTCGCACCCAGCATAGCTCCCTCTATTGCTCCCTATCCATCCTCCCTCTGCACTCATGTCACCAGGTGCATTGTGCCTCCTTTATATCCAAACAGTGGTTTGGTTACTTTTCCTATTACCTCTCCTCTCCCAACTCCCTCCTGCTGTCTGCTTCCTCCATTCCAGAGACCACTGCACTTTCACCATTCCTCACCTCCACTACTCTGATGGGCAATCTGCCATCTTCCATCAACTTCCCTCACTCTGAAACCAACTCCTCTCCTTCATATACCTCCCCTTCTCCCCTGGTTCCTGCTGATGAGGCACAGCAGTAGCATGTGGAAAATGTATGACATGTTTTGTATTCATTGCCTGTTACCATATGGAAGGAAAATAGCTGATTTGTGCTTTGCACTGGAGCACTTTCTTGCAATAAAATAATGTAAGTCTGTGGTCTTTGGTTTGGGCACTTCATTCTTTTGCTTTGATTCCCTTAACCACCGGCTAAAACTCCAATACCACCCACCTGTTCCTGTTACCCTTCCTCTTGACACCTCCCAGGCCTGATCCTCAACTCTCCTTGGTAAGGCATCTGACTGGGTACCCAGTACCTGCCTACTGGTTTCACTTCATCACTTTCTCTGTTCTTCACTCCACCATGAGACCAGGCATGAACTCATCTGACAAGTCTGTTGCTTGTTGTCAGTATTACATTTGCACACCTTGTATTGTTACCAATTTTACTTTTGCACTTCTTCAGCCTTTTTTTGAGCTATAACCATACTTTTGTTTGTTTTTTTGTTGTTTTTGTTTGTTTTTGTTGACCCGGTAAGCCCACTGGGCCTAGAAGTCCCTTTTTCAGGGGTGACCGGGGGGAGGGGGGATACAGATGGTAAGCAACTAAAATTGAACCAGATTAAGCTGAGGTATTTTGTTTAGTGAATGAGGGAAATTTGGCAAGGGCACTGGGGAAATTTCCTTACTCTTTTCGATAAGTGACATGGGATCTTTAACATCCATCTGAACTACCACCAATCCAGGAACCTTGGTTTAATGTCTCATCTGAAAGACGGCACCTCAGAAGTTCAGCACCCCACTCATGCTGCACTACAGTGTCAGTATTGGGATATTAACCCAAGTGCTAGATGTGGAACCTGACCCCACAGCCCTCTGATCTCCCAGCCTCAGAGGTGAGTGTGCTACCTACTGAGCCACTGACACTTTACCCTCTGTACCACTATTTTTGTATGTATCTACTTTTGTACCAACTTATTTTACCAAATGCTGTTTCAACTGATTTGCTATTGTTTATTGTACTGCTGTTTTCCACGGTTCCCCTCCCCCAGGTCACACCTGGAAATGAGCCTTGGTTCAGCGTGCCCCTCCCAATTAGCAGTTTTCAAATAAATAAATAACTAAATAAATGTAGTACTGAATTTCTTTTTTTCTAAATCAATAAAGGAAGAAGAAAAACACATCCATTAACAGAAAACTAAACAGAGGCTTTTATCACAAAGCTACCCACATAATATTTTAAGACTGTCTAATAAAGTGTGTAGTCTGAGCTAGTTCTGATTTAAATATGATCTACAGATCTTATATGTAATAGGTCAAAAAATTCAATTTTATGAACTAGAAAACATTTGCTGATAATATCATGAGCAGTATCCTACAGATCGCAGGTCATTTGTATTTCTAAATGGAACAAAATGATTGTGTTTAATCCTAATAATCTGCTGACCTGGAATTAATCATGTGGGTAGAGAATGTTATCTAACCATGTTTCAGTAGTGCCCATTTCAAACAAGAAAGATGCTGCCAATGTCATTTTATTTTTAATAGTATCCATTCAGTTCCCTGAGTGTTATCCAGCCTCTACTTCTGGGCAGCTAACAGTGCTTCTGACTTCTTTCTCTGGCTTTCTTCTTTTCTCTCTCATCTCAGCAGGGTGACTGAGATTAAAGCTGATACTCCCTTTTTAAATTTGAAAGATAGGCTTCTAGTAATGTCTGCTACCAGTTGTAAAACTAAAGGAGATAAGGATTTCATAGGATCTCCACATACTTTTGGAACATCTACATGAGTTTGCTAAGGTAGTTCCATTTGTGGTATTTTTATGAAATTAATAAATGAAAATAAGGCTTTAACAGTATTTAAAGCTATTTATATATTCACAGTGCTAAGATGTAAGGCTTTTATGTATTAGTTTAATAGTGGTTTTAGTCATGTGAGGCAGCCTGGGTGAGGTTTATTTAGTATGGGACCAGTTGGTTAAAATCATTATGGTTAAGACTGATAACAAGAGACTTGTGAGGCATGTACTTATAATATGATTACTGTCAACAGTCAGATACCTTGACATAATACATTTCCATATTAAGTGGCAGATAAGTAAGAATGTTAGACAAATTAATAGAGATTTGTTTGTGAAATTGTGCATCAGTTCCCTAATTCCTCTGAGTAGTTGATTAGTGATAGTGAGGAGCATTGAATACTTCTGATTGGATGAGTTATGGGGTAATGTTATCTTCAGATTCTACAGCCTGCATCAGAATAAGCATTGAAGTACATTTGATCATTTCTAGAACTTTAGTTCAATTCTTTCTGGCAGGGGTTACTAAAAAAAATAGTATGCAATGTTTTGGGAGGATGCCATGGGAACTGATATAAACTAGATACTATTTTCATCCTTGTGAAGAAGATGCAAGTTAACTCAAAACTGTATCTAGAGATAGAAGCTACTACTACACTCAGAAAATCCAACACAGAGTTGATCCATGATGTTTTAAGCCCACCACCTCAAAAGAGCAGGAAAGCTCTGTAGATAAGAAGAATAGGATTTGACAGTGTAAACTCAACATACTGAACTGTATTGGTATTTGTAGGCATGCCCTAACCAAATGATTTGTGCATGTGTACTTACCCTATTCAGAACATAAAGTTTCTTTCCACATATGTATGTGCACTGCATGAATCCCTGAAAAGAGGTGGAGCTTTACTTGCCATAAAAGGTAGGCCAAATCGGAAACTGAAGTTATTGCATTTGGGGACTCAAACTGCCAGTGCCATTAGTCATCCATTGAGTATGACTTCAACAATCTGCACATATGCCTACTAGACCACTATGATAAGATATACAGTTTTGCATTTCTAATCTTCAAAGGCTGGAAATACCTACTTTATTATTTTACTTGAAAAGGTTTGCTAGATAGTATGCTGAGCTGTTAAACAGCTTGTTTCCATTGTGGCATGGAGGGAAATGGTACTGATGAAGACCAGAATAATAACTAACTAACTAACATAAATACACAAATAAATAAATACATAAATGAAATTTAAGAGTATTACTATCAGGCAGGTAGAAGCAGGGCCAAGAGGAGACAATCACATTAATTTCAGACAGCTACTGTACTTTTTATTTGTGCACTTGCCATTTGACTAGAAAAACTATACAATATTTGCTGGACATGATTTACCTCGCTGAAATACAATACAGGGAAAACAATGGAACAACTTATTTTTAATGAAGGACTTTTATACTGCATCAAACTTTAAAATATAAACTATAGCATTCCCTCCTTGTAAAACTCTCCTATTTCTCTAACTCTGATATAAGGCTGCTATACTTTAGCTCCTACATCAGTTGAAGCCCATTGTGATTGCTTGGCTCTCAAGAATGACCTTTTATGGCCTACCATGAATATCATGCTCACACAAATCATGAGTGAGCATGCAGCAAGCCAGTTCAGAAACATAGAAACATAGAAGTTAATGGCAGATAATGACCACAATGCCCATCCAGTCTGCTCATTTTTTCTACCTTATGGATGTGCCATAGGCCTTTGCTCTGTCAATGGCCTATTTATTCATACTCATCTGTATTGCTCCCTTATGCCAATCCTATAACTGTTTGAAGCCCTGCACTGTATTCATATCCACCACTTCCTGAGGTAGGCCATTCCATGCATCCACCACCCTTTCCATGAAAAGAACATCCTCACATTACCCACTAATTGACCTCCCTCTAATCTATGCTATGTCCTCTTCTCCTGCTATTTTTCTTAGATTGAAACACGTTAGACTATTTCACTTTGTTAATGCCATTAAGATGTTTGAATGTTTCGATTATATCACCTCTCTCCCTCCTTTGCTCTAGGGTATACATATTGAGCGCCATTAATCTGTCCTCATATGTTTTCTGATGCAGTCCATCCACCATTTTGGTTGCCCTTGTCTGGACTGCTTCCAGTTTGTTAATGTCTTTGTGCAGGTGCTGCATCCAGTGTTGCATGCAGTACTCCAGATAGGGCCTAACCAGTGTCTTGTAAAGAGGGATTATTACCTCCCTCTTATGACTTGTAATACCCCTAGTAATACACCCCAACATCCCTCTAGCCTTACATACTGCTTTAGTGGTCTGCTTGGATGATTTCAGGTCATCTGTGATGATAATGCCCAAGTCTCTTTCTTCCCTTGTTATTGCCAGCAACTCCCCTCCCAACCTATAGGTAGCTTCAGGATTTCTCTTCCCTATGTGCATGATCTTGCACTCCTTTGCATTAAACCCCAGTTGTCACTCTTCAGACCATTTTGCCAGTTTTTCCAGATCTCTTCTCATTCTGCCCACCCCATCTAGATCATCTACTCTGTTACAGATCTTGGTGTCATCTGCTAACAGGCAAACCTTACCCTCCAGTCCATCTGCAATGTCACTGATGAAGATATTGAAGAGGACTGGCCACAGGACTAATCCCTGAGGTACCCCACTTGTGACTTGCATCTCTTCTGACTGTATACTGTTTACCACCACTCTCTGTTTTCTGCCCACCAGCCAGTTTGCCATCCAGTTGACCAACTTCTGACCCACCCCTAGCCTACCCAGCTTATTAATCAATATTCCATGTGGAACAGTATTGATTGTTTTGCTCAAGTCAAGGTAGGCAACATAAACTGCACCCTCTTGGTCCACCACTCTGGTTACCCAGTCAAAGAAATCTATGAGATTAGTTTGACAGGACCTTTCTGTTGTACACGCATGCTGTCTTGGATCCTGTGCTTCTATGGATTCCAGGCGTTGCACTATCCTTTCCTTAAGGAATGCCTCCATGATCTTGCCCACTATAGAGGTAAGACTGACTGGTCTGTAGTTCTCTGCCTCCTCCCTGCTGCCACTCTTGTGGAGCAGGATCACATGAGCCCTTCTCCAGTCTTCTGGGACCTCTCCAATGATCAGAGACTCACTAAACATTTCTGATAATGGCTCTGCTAGTTCCACCCTTAGCTCCTTTAGTACCCTGGGATGATTACCATCAGGTCCTATTGCCTTGTCCACCCTGAGCTTAGCAAGCTCTTATAGGACCCTTTCTTTTGTGAAGGGACTTGTGCATACCGCCCTCCCCCTGTGTCTATGGTGCTGAGCTGTGGGCCCTGCCCTACTTTCTCCTCAGTAAATACTGAGCAGAAGAATCTATTTAGGATATATGCTTTCCCTTGGTCCTCCTACACACACTCTCCCCCTTATCCCCTTTGATCTTAGCAATACCCCCTCTGGACTTTATCCTTTCAGTAATGTATCTATGGAAAGTCTTGTCCCCTCCTTTTACTGTTCATGCTACTATTTCCTCAGTTTGGGCCTTTGTCTACCTTACTGCCTTCCCTGCTTCCCTTAGGGGAGTTTGGTATGCCTACCTATCTTCATCCTGCTGCATTCCCTTATATTTCCTGAAGGCCAGCCTTTTGGCTCTGACCTTTTCTACTACTGTTTTTGAGAACCAAAGTGGTTTCCTGCTTCTTTTGCTCTTTCTTTTCTCCCTAACACAATGGGATGTTGCTTCAAGTATTGCATCATTAATGTTTGCCCACTTTGCCTGTACCCCCTCACATGTATTTCTTCTTGCCAGGGCTAGCTTAACTCTGTTGGCCATCTTATCAAAGTCAGCTCTTCTGAAGTCCTATATTTTTGCCTTGGAATGCAATGATTTAGTTCTAGTGGCCAAACTGAACCATACCATGTGATGGCCACTGGCCCCCCAGGTGACCTTCTACTTGGAGATCTGTGATCTTTTCCCTGTTAGTCAGTACTAGATCCAGGATAGCCCTGTCTCTTGTGGGTTGCTGTACCAATTTTTTGAGGCCCTCCCTCTACAGTTAATCCACTATGTGTCTAGTCAGTCATTCAATCAACCAAAATCTTTATTTTGTCAGGTGAAACATCATTGAAACAAGCTAATTTACAAGATGGAAATGGGGCAAAACAATTATCAACAGGGTTAAGACATCACAGGCTGAGTGAATGTACATAACAATTGCATAGTAATAACAACAACTTAATAATATATAACCATCCGCATGTGACAAGATACTTGCACCAGAACATAGCAATAGGTTCAACATGAGGTAGTGCCATTTAAATACAATTGCATGGATACAGATATATGGACATAAGGTAATGAGCTAAAGTTTATACAGGAAACATCATTGGAGGAGTGATAGTCAGCAAGAGTTGCAGTTCCTCTAGAGTCATAGTGCGAAGAAGACTGAGATGCATGAGTCCTCTGATAAGTACTATAGGCATGGCCCAGCAAGTGGGGTGGGAAGGGGAAGGGGGTATAGGGAGTGGGGAGGGAAGGTCAGCCAAGATAGGAGAGGGTTAGACATGATGGCCTAGGGAGGAAGGACTGTTCGAAGGGAGAACACGACAGATGCCACAGGAAATGGTTGGAGTTTAAGTACAATATTTGAAGCAAAGACATATTGAGATGTTGGAAAATTGATTTGGACAATGACAGAAGGGAGGACTCAAATGACACCTCAAGCAATGGTTGAGGTTTATGTCCAGAATTTAAAGCAGTAACAAATCATGATGTTAAGACCTTGACTTGAAACAATGACAGACCTTGGAGAAGGTCCTCAGGAACAAGTATTTGAGAGGGAGAACGTGACAGGGGTAGTGATCCTTAAGGTTTTCTCGATCTTATTCCAGAGCATAGGAAGAGTGAAGCTTATTGAGGCTCTACCAAAGCACATTTTAACTTTAGGGATAGCCAGAGATAAGATGGTAAGACTTCTGAGAGAATAGGTACTAGGGATGCAGAGAGTTAGGCAGCTTGTGAGGTACTAAGGTAATTTATGAGTGATTGCCTTATCTGTCCATAGAATGGCATTTTTTTGTCTCCTGAAGCTAAAGGAGGTCTAGTTCTGGCAGATGTTCCTGCTGGTATTGACCAATCTGTATCCAGAATGTTGAAGTCTCCCATTATCAGAACCTCCCCTTTAGCTGGCATGTTTTATATTTCTTCTAACAGTAATGTGTCTATATCCTCCCCCTGGTCTGGAGGCCTGTAGACAACCCCAGTTTGTACGGCTGTCCCAGTTCCTGTTTCCAAGGTAACCTACAGTTCTTCTGGCTCCTTATGTGTATTCTGAATTTCTGTAGCTTTGACATTTTCATTGACATAAAGGGCCACTCCCCCCTTTTGCACCTTGGTCTCTTCTGAACAGTACATAGCCGGGTACTGAAGTCTCCCAAGCATGGTTACTGGTAAACCATGTCTCACTAATGGCTACTATGTTCAGATTAGCCTCTGCCACTGTTGCCTCCAGGTCCTGGATCTTGTTTCCCAGACTGCGGGCATTTGTATACCTGATTTTCCATTGGTCAGATTTTGATGCGTTAGTTGCAGGGTGAGGTCCAGCTTTTCCCCTGCATGTCCTATGGGAAGCCAGACCTTTTTCCTTACCTGGTGATGCCAATGAACTACAAACATGCTGAACTTCTGTTTGATCACTAATTGGGGGGGGTGCTCTTCCCATTTGATGTAACGGGTGCTGCACCCCTCTCCCCATTTGCTAGTTTAAATATTCTGCAAAGACATCAAACGTCTGCCCCAATGCACTGCCTCCCTTCTTAGCCAGAAGTAGTCCATTGAATTTAAAGAACTTTCACTCACAAAACTGTTGTCAGTTACCTACAAATTTGTGTTCTTTTTCCTGGCACCAGCCCTTGAGCCACATGTTTAGTTCCCCTGTCTCCCCTTCTCTGACCTTCCATCCATCTGCTCCTCTCTCCCAGACTGGCAGGATCTCAGAGAAGGAGATGCCAGATGAAATGTATAACAGTTTGTCTCCCAGCCTGGTCAGGTGTTCCTTGGTCACCACAACTGACCGACTGGTGAGATTGTTAGTCCCTATGTGTACCAGAACATCAACAGTGTCTCTCCATGCTGATATACCTGGGAGACATCTGACCATTACCCCGAGCCAGAGGTAGATATCAACTACCCACATCATAGAGTCTCCTATGATCTAGATAATGATCTAAATATTGACCTTGTGTATTAGAATAGGATGAGTAGTGATACTGACTTAAATCTTGAAGATTTTTTGTTTTTTTTTTACTCTCTGTGTTACCTTCTGTATCATCCCTCTCACAGATCTCATTCTGTTTAGCCACATGAAGAGATAGTATCTCTAGGGGGTGGGGCAACAGGTAGCACATGAGTCTGTTCTATAACCCTATAAAAGCCCTAAGTGGCAACTCTTCCCAGGCAAGGGTGCAGATCCTCAACTTGAGGGGCCTTACCCAGACCAACCTTCAACACCTTGGCCACAACCTGAGTAGAGGAGTCAGGATCAGGATAGAGAGAGGAGGAAGTGATAGGGGCTGATTTGCCATAACCTTGTATTTGAGGGTATGGTGATGTCATTTTCTGGGAGGAGGCACATTTTACACATCTTCTTGTGGGTTTGTATCATTAAGAATGCAGTAGCACTGGTACAAATCAAACATAGTGATGTAGAGAAACTACAGTATGTGGAGTTTTCCATTTTGTGTAGTCCTTCTGTCCAGTTTGCACTAGCAAAGGGAAGTGAGCAATATAGCAAAGTCCACTCAACAGTCAAGGAGGGAGACTGGTAGGAAGGCCCCAAGCAACCCCACCAGGCCAGAACACTCAACACTTGCCTCCTTGGTGGTATAGTGGCTCCTCCCTCCATTACATAGCACAAGCAAAGACACAAGTCACCTAGCACCTACTCCTCCCCACCCTGGGCCCAGTACACAATGAAATGTGAAAATAATCTCAGGTAGACTGGTCAACCTTCTTCCATGTAGTAAAAGCCCATTCTAGGCAGTCACCCAGCACATGTTCCCTCCCTTACCCATGTAGAAGTATGAAAAAGAACCCCAGCTAGCTGCTAAGACTCATACTCTACCTACCCTAAGGTTTGCTTTGTCCACCATTCCTCCAGTCTCAGTAACACCTCTTTTTACCCTTCATTTGCTACAGTGTCTGAGCTACAGTTGAAGCCAGTAATAAGTAGCAATATTCACAGTTTCTTGCTATAGTATATCTAAGTATATCCCACTAAAATGAATGTGATTTCCCGGTGATATATCTAGATAAATAAATACTTATATCCGGTTGCCACTGTATATATCTGGCCTGCCCCACTGATTTAGACATAATGAGTTAGGTAATGAGTTAATCAAGGCAACTTCCACTTTTAATAACTTATTACAGCTGAGGCAATGGGATCAGCTAGATGTTGAACTCAAATGCTGCTCCTACTTCTACTACTATTGAAGAGCCATAAGAAAAGGAGTCACAGAGGTTGTATTCTAAAAATCCATGCAAAGATTTATAGAGAAGGAAAAAACAATCAACCATTTTGTGTTAGCTCACTAAAATACATAATGGTATGTAAACAATCCTATGTCAGCTTTTCTTACCTCACCAAATAGAAAAAAATATGTTGTATTTTATAACTTTTCAAATGTGTCTTTCATTGTACAAAGGTCTTTCTAGGGATGAAAGGAGATTATTGTGTCCCATTAAGAGACATAAGTGAATTGTGTTTATGTTGAAACACTTGTTTAATTATGCATCATTTTAAATCCTAATTCATTTCAATTTGGTTCAGGTTTATTTAGTCAGTGTGTGCTTTATAAGCTTTTTAATACAAATTACAATATAACAATATTACATGCATATTTAATCAAAATATGACATAACACATATACAGACATTACAAGTAAATATCTGTTTTCTTTGCAAACAACATGCACTTTGTCTATACAAGTCACAAATCCCAAGGTTATTAAGCACAGATTTACAGGACATGCCATGACTGACATCATACACAATAAATATTATACAACAAATTATTTACACTACATTCCTTGAGATATATTACTAAAGGCTGCACTTTCAAGGATAACATATGTAGGAAAATAGAGAAATATTCTGGATTAGATATTGAGCAATCATTAGGTGATACACTGGGAAAATCCCAGAGTATGAAACCAAATAAAGAGAGTCTCAGGTCTGGTTTCCTACATCCCCTCTGTTTACAGAATACAATCTCTTTATAAACAAAGCACAAAAAAGTGTAAAATATGATTGGTCAATATTAAATCCTCTCTTCAAAGTCTTAGACAGTGGAAGAATTTCACCAAGCAAAATAATATTTTTTTTATTGGTAGCTTGGAATAGAAATTTTAGAATCAAATTTGAAGGAAGAAACATATTTTCAGATATGGGTGCTAACCAATAATCTCTATTTTCTTGTATAAATGACAAATAAATATCACATATTTTAGATTTTTCTGGATTTTCTAACCCACATTTACAATTACCTGACCATATTCCTAATCTCATTTGCTTACAATATAATGCATGTCTTGGACATAGTTCTAATTTCAGTAACTCCGGATCTTTTCTTTGTCTTAGTAGCTATTCCCTGTCTGGGACAGATAAAAAACTTCCAATAATAAATTTCCAAATCCCAATGGAAACAAATTTATCTGAAAACAGTAATAGTTGGAAATAGAAATCCTCAAGATATTTAATCAATTTATTTTACACATTTATGCAGTAATGTTGCCTCAGAAAGATTAAATATGTATAATGTGAAATCTCATGCTTTTTCATTGGCTAACAGTCAGAGATCTGCTTTCTAAGTTTGTTTATACAAAATATAATATCACATACATACTTACTGAATCAAAACATGATATAAAATACCACATGTACAAACATTACAAGTAAAAAGCCATTTTCTTTGGAAACAACATGCAAATTGTCTATACAAAGCACCAATTCCAGTGTCTATGTACAGATTTATGGGATAGTCTGTAACTGACAGTCTCTTCATACATAACATATATTATACAACAAATTATTTATGCTACATTCCTTGAGGTACATTTCTACAAACTGCATTGTCAAGGATAATAACATTAATTGGAAAATACAGAAACATTTTTGATAGATATTACGCAATCATTAGATAATGCACTGGAATAATCCCAGGGTATGAAACCTAAGAAAGAGATATTGGGTCTGGTTACCTATATCCTATATGTTTAGAGCAGGTCATCTCTTCATAAATAAAGTACAAAAAAGGTGCAAAAAAAGATTGATTAATATTAACTCTTTTCTTCAAAGTTTTAGAGATTGGAAGAATTCATGCTGCACCGTCCCACACCTGCTTCCAAAACTCTCTTTGGGATCACTTGCTGCTCTCATCAGCATGCAATTGCACTTAAAATGCTAGAGGGTCTTCCGATGAGTTTCACGCTTGATTTTTGGTCCCCCTTGTGAGACACATTTCTGGTGCCCGAATTTGGCTCCCAGCCTACATACTTGCTTGTAGTGTTTCTTGGACATGTATTGTATATCATTTTGAATTGTCTTTCCATTACCATCTTGCAGTGTCTGGATATTGTTTTCCTGTAACATCTCGGCAATTGACTGCATTTTGTTTACCTGAAATCTCTGTTCATCCTTATCATGTCTGTAATTGCCTCAGTATTTTCCGTGTAACCTCATGGGTCACACCTGAAAATAGGCATTCTGCAATTGTCTAGTATGCTTACCTGGTTAACAAAAAATAAATAAATAAAAGAGAAATAATATGTCTTTATTGGTAGATTGGAATAGAGCTTTTAATATCAAATTGGGAGAAAGAAATATTTTTCCAAATATAGGTGCTAACCAACAATCTCTATTTTTTTCTTGTACAGAGGACAAATTAATTTCACCTGTTTTAGATTGTCCAGCTCCCCTATTCCATATTTACAATTACCTGACAGTATTCCTGATCTTTCTGCCTATAATATAATGCATTTTATTTATTTATTTAATTTTGGTAACTGGGTAGGCCCACTGAGACCAGATGTTCTGGAAATCGTTCTAATTTCAATGTCTCCAGATCTTTTCATTATCTTTTTAGCTATTTCCTGTAAGGGGTGGATATAAATTTATAATAATAAACTTTATAATCCCAATGGAAACAAACTTTCTCTGAAAAGAGCAATGGCTAGAAATATAAATTCTCAAGATATTTAGTCAGTTTGTTCTTCTAAGCATTGTTGCAATAATCTTTCTTCAGAAAAATTAAATAAGTATAATGTGAAACTCTGAGGAAGCCCTGCCCAGATAGGGTGAAACATCAGTTCCTGTCACCCGTTTGGTGTTTTCACTCTGTAGATGGTATACTGGGTCATAGGATATAACCCTATTTAAGTGCATTTCTTATCAGCTTGGGGAAAACTGTATGTATTGCACATTTATTTATTTATTTTTATTTATTTATTTGCATTTGTCACTATGTAATATCTTAGAAAATAACACATTAATAAAATAAGATTTTTATATTCCTACATAGAGACTTAATATGGTTTATTCTGTCACAGGGAATTTATGCCCTATGAGGTAGGTGAGTGTACCATTTCTTTGGTATGTGCATACTGTTTTTAGTTTAGCATTCAAAACATCCATCATGCCTTTAAATGAGATTCCACAATGCCTATATGAAACTCTCTTAAAAGCAATGTAGTCAATTTTGTTTTGAGAAGATTAATGTGTCTGATTCATTTGTTGTTTGAGGAATATCAGATACCCAAACAGTGCTGATAATCAATAGTTCTTATTTATGATTTTCGATATAAAGACTTGAGTTCTATTGTCTCTTATTTCTGGAAATGACCAGCTGGGTTTGATCTTTATCAATTATTTAAAAAGGTTTGAGTACATAATTCTGCAAATCTGCTCACCTTCCACTTAATCCCCTGAAAAAAAGCTAAACTCAACATCAAGTCATAAGCATATACTACTGGGCTCATTGTATTTCCAAAGATTTTAGGTGAATATAAGGCTGAACCATGAAATTGTTTCATTATTAAGTTGAGATACATGTTAAAAAGGAGGGGGGCTACTATGCATCCTCACTGGACCCCAAGGTTTGTAAAGATGTTATCTGTTATTGTATTTGTTAACTGACCCTGCTGATTATATTGGACTTGTGTCCAGATGACTTATGTAATTTAATAACATCTAGAAGAGAGGGGTCAAGATTCATTTACCATAGAGGTAACCAGAATAAGTTCTGACTTATGCTGTTGTATGCTGCTTTTAGATCAGCAAAACAGCAGTAAACTGTACTTTTTTAAATTGCATGTATTTGTGAATTAAATGGTTCAAAAGATAACAATGCTGTAATGTTGAAGATGTTCCTCTATATTCATTCTGTATTTCTTCTATGATGTCATTGATTTGGATTTAAGATTGCAATTTCCCAAAATTATACAACAAAATAACAGTCCTAACCCAAAACATCATTATAAAATGGATTGGAAAGTTCCTGCTTTCTGATTAGCAAAATAAAATCTGAGACCTGTATAGTAATTTCCCAGGACTGCACAGGTTGGAAAAAGTTCAGGTAGTGGGGTTTGGAATTTGGAGAAATCACATACAGTACAAAATTCATGACCCACTTTATTAATCCCTGATTGTCATTACAAACATGGCTTCAGCCTTAACTCACTGAAAATATTCAACAAGACCCTAAAAAGTAAAACTCATTTGTTAAATAGATAAACAAACAACAAACATTCCTTTCTATCATATCTCCTCCCTACACACATAAATTAAAGAAATGGACTACTGTTCAAAAGTTTGACTCCTGGTACTTTGGTGACCAGGATAATTTTCCCTCTTCTTCTTATTGGATTACCTGGGTGACCTCTGTTGTTTACCCTGCTACATATATAACTGGGTCCTTGGCTCCATATACGCCATCTGTTGTGTGTGGATCAGTTCTGGGGCCGGTTCTGTTTAATGTCTTCATAAGAAACATTGCAGAGGGGTTGGAAGGAAAAGAATGCCTCTTTGCAGATGACATGAAGATGTGCAACAGGGTGGACACTCTGAGAGGGGTGGAAAAAATGAGGAGGGACCTAGAAAAACTGGAGGAATGGTCTACAGTGTGGCAGCTGAGATTCAATGCAAAAAAGTGCAAAATCATGCATTTGGGATACAAGAACTCAGGGGAGGATTACACGATGGGGGAGGATACTGACAGTCACCAAGCAGGAAATGGATTTGGAGGTAATCATATCTGATGACCTAACGGTGGCCAAACAATGTGCCATGGCTGTGGGGAGAGCCAGTGGGATTCTGGGTTGCAAAGGGAGAGGTATCATCAGCAGAATAAAAAAGGTGGTGATGCCACTGCACAGATCATTGGTGAGGCCTCATTTGGAGTACTGTGTCCAGTTCAGGAGGCCACATCCCAGTAAGGACATAGACAGGGCAGAGGCCGTTCAAAGAAGGGCAACAATGATGGTGCAGGGCCTGCACCAAAAGTCATATGAGGAGAGACTGGGAGACCTCAATATGTATACCCTGGAGAAGAGAAGAGACAGGGGAGATATGATAGTAACCTACAAATATCTAAAGGGCATAAATAGGGTACCGTAGGGTGGCATCTTTCAGAAGAGGAGATATTCAGGAATGAGGGGCATAACATGAGGTTGGAAGGGGGTAGGCAAAGGGGTAACATGAGGAAGTATTTCATGGAAAGGTTAGTGGACACATGGAATAGACTCCCAGCACAGGTGGTGGGGGCAAACACAGTGGAGGGAATTCAAAAATGCATGGGACAGGCACAGGGGAACCCTAGCAATAGGAACAAGAAGGTAAAGCCAGAGGTCAAGTAAGGTCTGCTGCTTTTTCATTAGGTAGGGAAAATGGATAGAATGGATGGGCCTAGTGGTCCTTATCTGCCATCAATTTCTATGTTTCTGTATGTGTGAGTGGATGATTATTCTGCCAGAGGAATTCTGTGAAATTTTGAATTCCTGTATTTTATGATGAACAAACATGCCCTCTATTGAATATGTGGCATGACAGTTAGTTAACAGGTAGGGAAGGACTATTTTTACTACTTACTTTTCGCAAACAAATACCTATTTGTTTAAGAGTTTTTTTTTTGGTTTGTGTTTGAAATTATTTCTCAGTTAATACAATATTTAAGCATAGTAAGACACTTCAGGTCATTGGTTGTTTGGGGTCAATACACTTCCAAGTGTGAAGGCACTCAGAAAAAGCACCTTGTGCCTCACTATACACCTTGGCATGTATTAACCCCTGACAGCCAATACCCTGCTTTGTCTTTTTGCTTATTTGATTGCTCCATGGGATTGGTTTTCAAACACTCTGAAGATTCTGATAAAAAAGCTGCTAGCTCATGAAGATATTGTTGCTACAATTTTAAGATTTTTTTTTTCATAACATTACTATGACACATTGGCCAGGATATTCAAAGGGGTTACACCTGGCACAACAGAGTTGCCCTGGTGCAACCCCGCATTGTGCCCGGCAGAATATTGAGAAGGCTGCCTGGCACAGCGCAAGTCCTGATGCACTGGGGCACAATGTAATTGTATGCAGTCACAGATGCAGGGTGCATGACTATGCATATGTGGCACAACACGATATTCAGCCCAGGATGTGTGGTGCATATGCCGGCGCACCCCTGCACTGCACCACAGAGGGGGGCTCAAAGTTGAGCTCATGCAGAGTAGGAGCAAAGCCCAGCCACCCACAGGTGGGCTGCTGTAGTGCAGGGTGCAACACAGCAGCCCAGCCATGGGTGGCCACCTGCCTTCCCAGAACACCGTCCACAAGCACACACAACCTGGTGGTCCAGTGGAACCCCCCCCCCGCCCATGGCCATGATTGTGGTAAACACCCATAGTGCAATGCCCTGGTGATCTAGTGGCACCCTCCACCCCACCCACTTCACAGAACCCCTTTCCCACCCCACTCCCCCCATCATCGGCACCCTACCTACACACCGTGGACCAATAGGCTTGCAGGGCATACTGTACTAGACAGTCCCAGATCTATGAATGGCTCCATTCACATATTTGGGACTGTCTCATACAGTATGTCCTGCAAGCCCATTGGTCCACACTGAGGACCAATGGGCTTACAGCCCATACTGTACCTGTCATTTGGCAGGTGGTCTGCTCATGGATGCAGCCGCCCACTGATGACAGGGAGGTGGAGTGAGAAAGGGGTTCTGTGTGGGTAGTGAATTGGAGATGCCACTGAATCCTCGAGACGTGCAATATGTGTGACTGCGTCACGGCAATGGGCAGGGGGAGTTATACTGGACCACCAGGGATGTCTTCATGTCATATTTCAGGGAATCAGGGACTCGGGTGGGAGGGACGACTTGTCCACCATGGATGGGCATGTTACATACACATCAGTGCACTGAGGACTGGGGGGCCACTAGACTACCAGGGCTATCTTTAGTGACTTATACCATGCGATCTTGGCTACAGGGCGGGAGTTGCTGTGGGATCCCCACAGCACACATCATGCTGTGCAGGGTACCAGGTGCAAGTCACCAGCCTGCCCTGCACAAGGCATGCAAAGGGGGCCATAATGACATGCAAATGGCCCCATTTGCACCTTGCATATATAATGACCTCATTTGCATCCCCCCTGCTGAATATTGCGGGTGATGCGCCTAGAGCAACTGCACTTGTGCTGGCACATCCCTGTGCTCCATATCTGTGGCTTGCACTGGTGCACTGCCACTGCACCATGTGCAGTATGTGGGTCGACTTTGCCATATTCAATGGTGCTGCGCCATGGTGCATCACCATTGAATATTGCCTGGTCCTGGCCCTGGCACAGCCCAGTTGCGCTGCACCCAGGCTTGCGCCACTGCCCAGTGCAGTCTGACTATCTAGGCCATTGTATTTTGTAATTGCATCAGTTTAGACCATCTGTGGCTGTTTTACATTTAACCCTAGCTGGGATACTGAATATGGTAACCAAAATGGTGGCCTTTCCTATTTCTGTAAAACACATTTGCATCTCAAAATATATTATTAGTGATTCAGAAATTTATAACTAAACAACTTGGGAACTTAAAAAAATTGAAATGGAGTACAGAAACTGCTAAATGTGTCTAAAGATCACATCTACTGTTTTTAATTTATGTTATGTTTCTGGATCACTTTTGACTTGAAAAATCAGTTGCAAGTACCTCACCAAACACTTGCATGCAAGTGGTTAAACATGATTTATGGTTCATGGTACATGGAACAATCTTACAAACAGTGCAAGATCTAACAAAATTAATGCATTGCACTTTTTAAATGCCTAGAAGATCTGAACATGGGTATAGAGACCAGCCTAAGATGATGCAACAATTAAATAAATAATGTTCATTCTGTGAAATTGCATTGTGGGTGCCTGACCTTGTAATGTTCACTATTCAAACTCAGGAGGCTATGCCCTATAAATATGATAGCACAATATGTGATCAGCTAATATACAGTACTGTATAAATCATGCACTTGTTTACATTGTCAGGTAATGTCATGAATCTCGGTTGCCTTGGATGACTGTGATTGTGTTTTGTTCTACAGTAAATCTGACATTTTTATGGTTTAGATTTTGAAAACCTGTGTTGCACTTATAGTACAATTGTTTTTGCCATTTCTAGATTGGCCAAGAATACTGTTCAGTGAATATTCCTACAGAGTGTCTTCAAGAGAATTCAATATTCCAATGGAGAATTGTATAGTCAAACATCAATGGCCAGAGGCAGTTTGCTACCTAAAGAGTACAGTATCAATTTTTCATTGTATTTGTTTTGCAATCTATCAAACAGATATTGCAGTCCAAATATTTACTGTATGAGAACTTTATATTGTAGAGCATGAAATTAACATGTATTTTCCCAGTAGCAAATGAATACTTCCATGCAGTGACTTCAGCAGCAGATTTCTAGTGCAGTATAAAACAATAAGACATTCAAATTCTAAGAACACAAGAACAGCTAGTAAATAGAACTGAAGGAAGGCATACTAATCTCAAACCTGAATCAGTCTGGAACAAATTGGTTTTGCATGTGGACTGAACCATGCCATGTTTAATGACTGATGTGATTGCAGCTGCAAAGCAAGGAAGGGTTGAACAAGAACTTAGAACTAAGTGCATGTCAAAAGGGCTAATCCATTAAGGCAACTACAATTACTGCAACGGCAATTAGTCAAGAGTGAAGACGGCGACCGGACCACAGTTATGGCAACAATTGCTTTCTGTGGGGGGCTTTGCCTTCTGCACCCCCAGTTCTCTAACTCAAAGGTTGTAGCACCTCAGGGAGGGGGGGGAAAGCAAATGTCACCATAAATGCAGTCACCAAAACTTCTGGTCACTGTTTTCACTCTCGCCAAACTGCTGTCACTGTAATTAAGACACTCTTTTGATGTGCTACCGCAAGGGCACGCCCTAGTATTATTCTACAATTCTACTGTTCATAAACAGACACAGAATGCACCCCCACTCATGGAATCAGGCCTTTATGACAAATCTCAATGGAATCAGCCATGATCAGATATTTAACAGTCACAGCAATTTAAAATGGTGATAGCAACTGCAAAATTACCAATTGCTACAGAGCATGTAGTCAAGTACTTACAGCTATGGAATATCAGTGTGCAATTGGCTGTTTGCTGAGGGCTGTCAATTGTTTGAAGAGGTGTTTAGGTTGTATGGCCAGGTACAAGAAGAATGCAGCTCTCTGTGGTTGTGGAGAGGGAGTTGCCATTAGTCAGTGAGGAGGGCAAAATAGTGCAACAGTTTCTGCAGGTTATTTTGGAATAGGATGTTCTCATTCCAGAATCAGCAGGAGCAGTATTTGTGGCCGTGATTTGATTATGAAATGGTGGAAAACCATGATCTTGACATGGCAGCCCCAATTACCAATGACTTTGTGGTCTGCTGATGTTCTGACACTTGAATTTATGGCACTCCCAGTGCAGAGAACAGCTACTAAAAATAGAAGCAGAGTTATCATGATTTTCAGTCGAAAATGTTCACTTATGACAACAGTCACTGTGACCAGATGCATAGAATGGGACAGAAATAGCCAAGTGTCCTCATCTTTGGCAGGTGTGGAGAAGAGGCTGCATGAACAAGATTGGCAGCTGCAATATTAAACAACAATGCACCTGAGCACATATACAAAAAGCGATTAAGCACATCCTGATTCGCTACAATATTGGGCACATACATGAAAAAAAACAAGCTTTCAGCATGCTACAACAGTTTGGATTTGTTGGACACTAGCAGCAGAACAGACATGAAGAAGAAGGGAACATGAAAATGTTTACACATTCTGCAATGGGACAGAGCATAGGGGGAGTTAAAGGAAAGAGAATCTGGCAGTTGATAATATTTTCTGTACTGCCATGGGTGAAGTGACACCCAGCATCAGGTTCCCTGGCGACTAATGATATCCAGATAGCCCTGTCACAATGTTCTCAGTCGCAACTAGTTGTAATGCTTGATGCCATGTGATGTCACTGTTTTTAAATTCTTAAAATATATATTGTCATTTGTGGAGTTGTAAAAGAGTCAGCTGGAGGCACAGTACAGTTGAGTTCTTTTGCAAACCTTTCAGCCTGTAGGTACTAGTAGTTAGTAGGTAAATTACAATAAGATACAGTAAGAAAGTGCAAACTGATGGTTTCCACTATTGTTAACTATTTTTTAGTCAAGATATTGACTGACACAAGGGAATCTGAGTCTGGGCACCACTCTGTGAGGCTCATAATGGTCTTAAAATATGCCTTTTTTGTATTTGCACCCAAGTTATTGCCATGGGAACCAGGACAGACTACAAATAGAACTGCTTAAATTCTCCTGAGTGATCATGATAACCAGGGATTGTTTGGCTAGTTAGAGACTCAAAATGAAGCAGTCAAAAGGCAAGTTTTCTTGTCTGACCAATTAAAATTACGGAAGATGTGTGATGCACTCCTTATTCATATTTTTTTTTGTGTGTGTACAAAATGTATTTTCAAAAATATGCTGCAGAATGCAGTGGAATACTAATATGGACTCTGTCAACCCTGCTTTGGAAACTGAGTCCTCACTGTTGGAGTATGTCCAGAGCTCCATAATTCCATGACTAAGAAATTGGCATAGAGCTTGAATCCTGCCACAGAATATATGCACTGCTGCAAAATGCATTATTTTTTGGTGATCTGTGCTAAATATTTTCAGTTTTTCTATAGTGTCCAACTCCCTCTATCTTATGTTTTATCCCAAAAAATTTCAGTCCACCATGCTTAGTAAGTGATAGCATAAAATGATATCCCAGTCTATGGTTGGACTGCATTATTCACAGACATGAATAATTCTCATCACAAATATAAGAAATGGCCACCACAGAAATTTAGGAGCCCTGCTACAGAAACGAGTGATGAAATACCACTGTGAGCTAGGATACATAAGTAAGGTGTATTAAGGAACACAAAGACTACAGATAATGGGGCTTGCCACTAAAAGGCAAGCCAGGTTGTCTAATGATCCCTGCCAGGAAGAGACACAGGAGGGGAGGGGGGGGGAGCAGATGGAATAGAAGCGGTGGGGCCTGGTGACATCACCAGGCAGGTAAAGTGTGAAATGACAAGGGCATGCCAGAGCCCCAGGGATTGGCTGGGTTGGGTGGCGGAGCCCGAAGGGGGGCCTGACCAGAGGCCTGTAGGGGTATATTCAGCCAGGCCTCAGGAAGGACGACCTCTTTTGCTGGGAATTTTTCAAAACTGAGATCTCAGCACATCATTTGGCAAACTAACTGGTAAGGCACGTGGGGCAATGAGGCCTACTAGGCCTTGTGGCCCAGTGTGTTTAGCTCAAGTGGTTATTTCTATGTTTCTTAAGTTCTATTGCATGGCATTACAGGGAGAAAGCCTGAGTTTAAGTTACTGTGTACAGGGTGCTTGTTACATTTGCATTTAAAACAAAGAAAAGCCTGTTTTTTTAATCTGCTGTGCACTTTTATGCTGGTTTTTTAAGTTGCTGTGTGCATTGTTCTGGTTACATTGCGTTAATACAAAGAAAGCACGGGTTAAGTTGTTGAGTGCATAATGCCTGTTGCACTGCACTTAATACAGAAAAAGCCTGGTTTTAAAAGAACATGTTTACGTGTTGCAGGCTCCTGGTGTAGGGATAAGGCTTCGAGAACTGGAAGAGAGTTTGGGCAGTATATTTGCGATGTTTATGGAGAGCGCTCCTGAAGGGCTGGTGCTGCAGAGCCCCATCGTGGAGCGATTAAAGGAAGGTGTGGCAGTATATTTGAAACTGTTTTGTGGGAGCGCTTGATATTTGTCTGGAAGGGGCTTGTGCTGCAGAGCTCTTCAAGGGTCTTTTTTGGTGGTGGGTCCAGGCATCGTGTGGGAATAGTGAGGTCTACACAGCAAGCAGGTTTTCTGTGGACAGGAGGGAGTATCCTCAATCTGAGTGGTGGAAGTTGTGGCCAGATAGCAGAGTTCAAGGGGAGGGGTGCCTCCCAGGGCACTTAAGTGGTGAGATGCAGAAGAGGATTCGAGAGGCATGCATGGTGCTTGTTTCACCTGGATTGAGTAAGTTTCCAGAAGGCATTGCGGGGCCTGGTTCTAGTGTGCAGGGCGAAGTGCCAGAATGCATGGGGGGCCCTGGTCGGCCGGTCCGGTGGTGTGCTGGGAGCGAGAGGCCACATGGGCAGTTGGTTCGGTGGTCTAGCCCAGCGAAGGCCAGGTCACCTCTCATCGCACATGGCAAAAGAAAAATGCAAAATGAACAACAAAAAAAAAAGCTGCACAGCAAGGCCAGTGCATTTTGGTGGGGGTGAGGGAATGCAGGAGATGACTGCTGTATGGGACAGGGGGCGAGTGACATGCGTAGTTTGTGGAGGTGGGAGTTTTCCTGCTGGAGCAACCTAATGTTGCATTTCAGGGCAGGAAGCTGAAGCCACGTGGCATGAATGGGGGGTATTGTGGGGGGTCAGTTGCTTGCAACATGGGGGAAGTGAAAGGCACCATTCTAAGCCTGCTTGATGTGGGTGAGGTACAGGCCCACTAGGTGAGCCAGCATGGGGGTGTGTGGCCTAGGAGGCATCTGCAAGCGTTAGCTCTGGCCAGTGCATGAGTCTGGATACTGATCAAAATATATATATATAAAAGATGGCTGAAATAAGCTCATAAGCTGCACAAAAAAAAAAAGAAAAAAAGCAGTCCTGTCCTGCAGTGCACTTGGCAAAAACATGGGGGGTTGTGGCATTGAAACCTGTGGCTCTGCTGGGGGGACACAAGCATGCAGCAGAGCCAGGCTGGCCTGGAGCTAAGGAGACCCCTTTTGGAGCCTCAATAGAGGAAGGGCAGGTGCCAGCCCCGGGGGAAGGGGGGGCCCCCTGATGCTGGTGGAGTTAAGGGCTCTGAGGCCATTCCAATCAAGGGGCCTAAGGGCAGGGTGGCTCATGCAAGGGGTGCATGTGCAAACCGGGGCCCAAGTTCTTAAGGCCTGTAGAGGGCAATTGCAGGGCTCTCAGTTGCTAAACCAAAATGGAGGAAGCCTGGGTGGGTGGCTGGAAGGTGAGAGGAATCAGTACATGACAGTCACCGGCCGGCAGTCCAGCACTCATTTGAAGAGTCCAAGAACTGGCGGGTGGCAGCTGGTTTCCAGAGGGGTGACAAAGGGGGGCCACAGAGGCCAGCAGGGCAGCAGGCACCAGGAAGTAGTACTGGGTCATAGACCTGGACCCAGGGGGCCAGCTTGCAGGGGGTGCTTGGACAGGGGGTGGCCACAAAGGGGCCAAGGCACTCAAAAAAAAGAAGGATAAGGGTAGCCTGGTTGTTGAAATGTATGGTTGAACATTTGTGTTACATTCCTCTGATTATAGTGACATAGGAACACCATGGCACCCAAGCGAGCCCAGCTGTCCAGTGAAAAGTTGATGCAGGAAGCATCCAATTTGATGGGCCAGATGTCAGAACTGGTGGCATCGGCGAAGCAGAGGGAGGCGGAAGAGAAGGCGCTGAGAAAGCGGAAGGAGCGAGAGGAGTGGCTGGGAAGGGGAAAGGGGGCAAGAGGCCCAGAAGGGAAGCGCCGCACCCCGCACCTATCCCAGTGCCCCTGCTCACACCTGAGCCAGATGATGGGAGCCCGGATGGTGGTAAGGATGACGTTGATCTTTTGGATGAAAACAGCCTAAAAGAGTACTTGGAGGGACTGCTGGGGGACATGGGTGATGCAGAGATTGAAAAGATGGAACGGGCCATTCAGGTCTTAAAAAGTAAAGGGACTGGGGCAGAAAAGGGTTGGGGAGCCAAGATGGCAGCCAAAAAATCATACGATGGGCCTCCAAGCTGCTCGTTCAGGGACCACATCCCGGTTTCAATCAAAGAAAAAATCTGGAAGGGGGAGTATTTGGACATCTTCAGGCTGGTGGACGAGGACATGGCCACGAAGTATGAGCAGAAGGAGTCAGTGGGAAAGTCAGAAATGGCAGTGACTTTGGTAGTAATGGGCCACAAGACGGAGGAAGCTAAATACAAAGGGAAAACCTTTGAAAACTGGCAAGGGGCCTTCAACA
The DNA here is from genome assembly GCA_016271365.2 of Neoceratodus forsteri. Classification (NCBI taxonomy): domain Eukaryota; kingdom Metazoa; phylum Chordata; order Ceratodontiformes; family Ceratodontidae; genus Neoceratodus; species Neoceratodus forsteri. The sequence goes on from CM028135.1 coordinate 677,766,605, forward strand.
TATACAGTGCGTTGGCGCTGAAGAAGCAGCCAGAGCTCGCCATCCCCCTACTGACGTACATGTCCATTGTCAGAGACACATACAAGACCAAAGTCGGGTATGCCTGGCTCAAGTATGATGAGGCATTCTGGAAGAGCATGGCAGCTAAAGGGAGATCTGAGATGGGACTCTACCCACTCTGAGTTGTGGGTTAGGACCCTATCTGGGGAAGTGGGTGGGGCTGGAGGAAAGCAGGTAAGGAAGGCCGCAGCTACTACAGTGGCCAGGACATGCTGGGGTTACAAGGCCTCATGTACATGGGGCAATTGTAAGTTCCAGCATGTTTGTTCCAAGTGCGGGGGGTCACACCCGGTCTCCAACTGCTGACAGAGGGGGGCAGCACAGGGGACAGTACCATGAACAGTCCTTTCGGGGCATCTGGGGGGTCAGGGCAGGGGCTGGGGGGAAGTCAGAGAGGGCAACACTACACTCCCAGGGGATGGCATTAACAAGGTACATGGTGAGGGGTGATGGGGTTATGCACTGGTGCGCACCTCCATCTCCCTAGCAGTAGTGGAGGAATGGACTGCAGACTACCCAAATAGGAGGCGACGGAGCTGCTCAGGGCAGGTTTCTGGGTGGACTTCCTGCTGTGGTTTCAAGGGGGGTGGGAAAGGATGTGGGCCAAGAATCTAGGGTCAGTGAAGGGGAAAGATGAGATAGTAAGGGCCAAGATAGAGAAGGAAATCAGGGCAAGCTGGGTTGAGGGCCCATTGGAGGCCCCCCCCTTGTGAGCATCTCAGAGTTTCCCCTTTGGGTATTGTCCTCAAGAAAGTGGCAGGGGAATTCCGCTTGATCACTTATTCTACCCCGAGGGCTCATCAGTAAATGAGGGCATACCCGATCACCTGAGGGCAGTATCATATGCCTCTCTGGAGCAGGCAATAGTGCTAATCAGGGCTCTCGAGGGGGCATGGCTTGTGAAGATGGACATAGAATCAGCATTTCAGCTTTTACCTGTCTGTCCCGAGGATTGGGACCTGTTGGGTTTTCAATTTCAAGGGGGCATGTATTTTGACAAGGCCATGCCCATGGACTGCTTGGTGGCTTGTTCCAACTTTGAAGCATTCAGCACCTGCATGCAGTGGGTATTCAGGGTCCAGTATGGGCACAGGAGGGTGGTGCACTACCTGGACAATTTCCTCCTCATTGGGGAATCCAGGGTGAGGCGCGGGGGATGTTGCAGGATTTTAAGGCGAAGTGCCGACAGGTGAGTATACCATTGGCATGGGGCAAGACAGAGGGCCCTGCCCATAAATTGAAATTCTTGGGCATAGAGATGGACACAAAGAAGGACTGTTCTGGGCTTTCCGGGGACAAAATAGTGTGACTTAGAGGCCTGCTAGCCCAGGTTACAGGGAGGCTGAGGGTGCCACTGGTACAAATCCAACAGCTGTAGGGGCACTGCAATTTTGCCTGAAAGGCCATCAGCCTAGGCAGAACATTCACTAGGCAGCTGGGAAGGGCCACACGGAAGGCTCGGCTGCCGCACCACTGGGTGGATATGTCGAGAGGAGTGCAGGAGGAATCCCAGGTTTGAGAGGAGTTTCTCAACAGCTACAATGCGGCGACATTCTGGCAGGAGGAATGGGAAAGGAATGCAGACTTGGAACTGTTCACAGATGCTTCAGGTGCCCTGGGAATTGGGGCATACTTCCAATGGGAATGGATATCAGAGTCTTAGTCGGCATCATGGGAAAAGGGGGTGTATTGAAGGATATCACATTCTTAGAGATCTTCCTGATATGGGTGGCTCTGAAAGTGTGTGGCTACAGGATGCATGGGAATTGCATCTTGTTTTGGTGCGATAACAGAGGAGTGGTGGAAGTCATTAATAGGCAAGGGGGAGGACGGAGATGGTGGGCAGGCTGCTCAGGCAATTGGTTTTGTTGGGGCTGCAACTGAATATATCTTTCAAAGCATAGCACATTGAGGGGCTGAGGAACTAAGTGGCTGACAGTCTTTCCTGTTTACAGCTTGACAGGTTTCAGGAGCTGAGGCCTCAGGCAGTGGCACACAGAACCAGGATCCCGAACCGGATGTGGGAGGCTGGAGGGACACAGCCAGGGTGCTGTACCGAGGATCTTGGGCAGCCAACACATTGAGGGCCTATGAGGCAGGATGGGTGAGGTTTCAAGATTTCAGAAGAAAGTACAGGTGGGACAGGGCTAAATCAGCCCAGGATGAATGGGCAAGGAGGTTCATGGTGGAGCTGTGGGAAGAAGGGCTGGCCCATGCCACAATGGTCATGCACTTAGCTGGCATCAGCTGGGTATGCCAGGACAGGGGCAGGCCCGATGTAGGGGCCAGCAAAATAATAAAGTGCATGGTGTCGGGGTGGCAGAGGGGTCAAGTGGCCAGGGTGGACAGGAGGCACCCCATATAAGGGGAGTTGCTGGAAAAGATCTTGGGGCAATCCAGAAGGTATGCACATCGGCCCAAGAGGGGGTGCTATTCTGGGCCATGTTTGCAGTTATGTCAGCAGGGGCATTCCAGGTGGGGGAAGTGGTGGCCCCATGAAAAGGCAGCTGCTGGGCAGGCTTTGCAGCATGATGATGTCCTATGGGTACATGACAGGGTGGTCATTACCCTGGCCAGGTCTAAGATGGACCGGGGATAGGGGGACTCAGGTGTCACTGGTGAGGCAACCGCAGTCTACCAGCTGTGCTGTGAGTGCATGGGAGACGTACGGGAGCACTTGGGGGAGGGCTGGGGGAGTTTTGTTCTGACATGAGGATGGCTCCTCGGTCACGGAGTTTCAGGTAGGGTTAATACTCAAGAGGGCTCTGACGTTCCTTGGAGAAGAACCAAGTAAATTTGCCCCACATTTGTTTCAGATCGGGGCAGCCACAGAGGCAGCAAAAAAGGTACAGCAGTGGAGGAGGTACAGAAGGTGGGGCACTGGAAGTCCAGCTGCTATAGGAGGTATGTCAGGTATTGACAGCAGCAACTCACACTGTTATATTGTTTTCCATGGCAGGTTCCAAGAGGAAAATCTGGATAGTGGGGCATTCCTTCAAATATTGGGCTGAAAGGTTTGTGGTCTCCACCTCCAGAGGAGCAGAGTTGAGATATAACACCGAGCATACCAGGGTGCTGGGAAAGGCATTAGGGGGATGAGATGTACACAGCTCATGCCCCGATGGGAGAATTAAAGTTGCAATGGTTCACGCCGGATTGCCTTGTTATACACGTAGTGGGCAATGATTTGGAAGGCCTGCCATGGGGGGGGGCACTGTGGCAGAGCATCATAGGAGATTCAGAGAAATTGAGAGGGTGGTGGCCAAGGGTGACAATCAACTGGTCCAACATCACCTCCCGGAGGGTTTGGAGGGGGGTGAAGGACATCCGTCTGATCAAAAAAGTCAGGAAGCATTTAAATAGAAGGGTAACAAGGGCAGTAATCAAAATGGGTAGGGTGCACCTGCAGCATAAGGACATCTCATTCAACCCGCCTGCAGTGTACAGGTCTGACGGGGTCCACCTGTCAGAATCTGGTATGTGTCTATTTCTAAGGCCTATCAGGGAGGTAGTGAACCAGATAGCCTGCAAAGGTCATAGATACTAGCCCGCAGGGGGGGGATCCCCTCTATCCATCACAAGCTGGAGGAGGGCAGTGGAAGACAGAAAAAGGTGGGAGGCGGGGGAAGGAAGGGAGGGGAGGATACACAGCTGGGGACAAGGAACTGAGACGTGGTGATAAAGCGGGGAGGGGGATAGGTGAAGGCACCAGTTTCAGAAGTGTCAGGGCCTGGAGGGCGAAAGCCTGGGTAGGTGAAACAGGCCTGGTTCTGGTGTGGAGGAAAGGGCCAGATTCACAGTATCCGGGCCCTGTAAGCCAAGATGGAAGAATGACCAGAAGAAGGACAGAGGCCGGAACCAGGAAGTTTTGAAAGAAAATTTTGCGTTGAATTGAATTGTGAAGTCATAAAAATGTGTGGGTGTGGATATATTCTTTGTGCCATAAATAAATTTGTCAAAAAGCAACCAACAAGTTTAACTGTTGTAGCGCCCATCATTCCTGGGGGGATTCAGGGGACAACGGGGCTTGCCACTAAAAGGTAAGTCAGGTTGTGTAATGATCCCTGCCAGGAGTAGGCACAGGAGGGGGAAGGGGAGCAGATGGAATAGAAGGGGTGGGGCCTGGTGACATCACCAGGCCGGTAAAGTGTAAAATGACAAAGACATGCCAGAGCCCCAAGGATTGGCTGGGGGGTTGAGCCCGAAGTGGGTCCTGACCAGGGGCCTGCAGGGGTATATTAGGACAGGACTCAGGTAGGACGACCTCTTTTGCTGGAAATTTTTCCCACCATCCCACCCCTTATTAAGGAAGGCTCTGGGGGGGCATAGTTGGCACAAAGGAAAGAGTTGGAGGGCAGGTTGAGTGCCTAGGGGCCCTGGGCAAAAGGCCAGTGTTTCCGCTGCTGGGAGGAAGCCTTGGGCCTGGGGGCTAGGTCAGAGTCCCCTGGCAGGGAGGGGCAAGGATGCCCATGGAAGTGGAAAGAAAGAAAAAGGGGGAAGCGGGGGGAAGGAAGGGGGAGGATACACGGAACCCAAACATGGTGGTAAAGCGGGGAGGGGGATAGGTCCAGGTGCCCGATTCAGAAGTGTCTGGGCCTGGAGGGTGAAAGCCCGGGTTGGTGGAACCAGCCTGGTTCTGGTGGGAGGAGGGGGCCGGATTCACGGTGTCCGGGCCCTGAAAGCCAAGATGTAAGAATGACCAGAAGAAGGACAGAGGCCGGAACCAGGAAGTTTTGAAAGAAAATTTTGTGTGGAATTGAATTGTGAAATCATAAAAATCTGTGGGTGTAAATATATTCTTTGTGCCATAAATAAATTTGCCAGTGAGCAACCAACAAGTTAAACTGTTGTAGTGTCCATCATTCCTGGGGGATTCAGGGGACAATAAATATTTAAACAATAGCAGCAAAATTATAATCAAGTTGTTAGAATACTGAGACATGGTCAGTAGAAGCACCATTTGATGAAAAGCCAGAGGATCTGAATGAGGGGTTAGTTAGAGCTGCAGCAAAACACCATTAACACATGAAGCTGATTTTTCAGACCAGGACCAGAAGAGGCTCTCAGTGGAATGAATATGTTGCACAGAAACATAGAAACACGGAATTTGTTGGCTGAAAAGTACCACTTGGTCCACCGAGTCTGTTCAGTTGGTCCCTATCTAATCTGTCTCCACAGACCATAAATTGTCTCCAGCAACCCTCCCCCCTCCCTGCCTGTTTACTAATATTCCCCAATATCTATCAACACATCCTTGAGGCCCCCTACTGTTTTTGCCTCCACCACTTCTTTTGGCAGTCTATTCCAGATGTCTACCAATCTTTCAGGGATGTACTACTTCCTCACATCCCTCTTAAACCTCCCACCTTCAACTTCATTGCATGTCTTCTGGTCCTGGTGCTCTTCCTCATTCAAAAGAGACTCCACTCCTGCACCCTATTGACCCCTGTGAGGTACCTGCAGGTCTCTATCTTGTCCCCTCTCACTCTTCTCTCCTCCAGGGTGCAAATGTTGAGTTCCTTTAGTCTCTCCTCATAGGGCTTTTGGAGCAACTGCTGCACCATTTTAGTTGCCCTTCTTTGGACTGCCTCCACCCTGACTACATCCTTTCTGAGGTTCGGCCTCCAGAACTGGACACAATACTTCAGGTGGTGTCTCACCAGTGAGTGATAGGTGGGATCTCACCAGTGAGCAATACAGTGTCAGTACCCCCTTCCTCCTCCTGCTGGAGACACCTCTCCCAATACATCCCAGCATCACACTGGCACTACCCAACCTCTTTGTTACACTGCCTTGCCACTTTGTGGTGATCAGACATGACAACCCCAAGATCCCTTTCCTGATAGTGACTGAACGTACCTCCCCATACTATACTGAGTTATTTGATTTCTATGGAGCCCAATTAGCATCTGAGAGCAAGCAGAACATTATCATGATTACTATAACCTTGTGGACCACCAAAGATACCCGGAGCAAGAATCTCCATGAATATAAATTGTTCACACTAGACTATGTACATAAAAGAGGAGGCGGCATTGCAATTTACTCTGATAATATAACTATCACTGATGTTTCTGATAAAAATAAAATCACCCACCTCCACCCCAGAAAGTATGTGACTTAAAATGAATGTTAATCAATCAATCATATCAATCAAATTTTTATTTATCAAGACGATCACCACTGAGCAAGCTCATTTACAAGGTGGACCTGCTGTTGGCAGGGAAAATTGTATAGTTACATAAAAATATACATAATACAAAAGGAACAACATGTTTACAATACTGATAGGAGCAGAGTATTTACATTCCAAGTCACATGTACGAGAAAAATATACATAACACAACCCGAATGTAATATATATATATATATAGTTCCCACAGGAGCAGGAAAAAGTACTGGAAATAACATTTTAGGATTGTGCTACAGACCATTAAACATCACAGAAGCAAAAAACTCTGCAATTAATATAGAAATATAGAAAGCATGAGATTTAAATGGCATTATATTTGTTGGAGGCATTAACTGGATATCAAACACTGCAGATACCAGGCCCAGCTAGGAATTTGTAAACACATGTATGCAGCTCAATCTAAACTAGCAAATAAAGACTCCCACCTGGGGCTCAAATGATCTAGACATAGGCCCAGATATTTAGAAATGTACCAAAGGCAGGTGCAAGTCCAGGGCAGTGCAAATCCAATGCGCCATGGTGCAATGGGAGCCATATTCATAGGGTGCACAGGCCAAACTGCGCCAGTGCAACCCGGCTGAATATGGCACAGTTGCGCCATGGTACAAACAGAGTTGTGCCATGGTGCAAACACAATTGCACCATAGCACAGAAAGAGATGCCCCAGTGCAACTGTGGGAGCAGAGCAACAGAGTGGGGTACAGTACAGAGAACTGACCCAGGGACAGAAACACAGAATCACAGTAACAAGCCACAGGAGGCCTCCACCAGCAGGGCACAGCAGGGTGCACACAGGCACCCAGACACCCCTCCCCAGAACACAACAGTGGCACAGATAGCAGGCAACAAGAGGTGCCAATGGAGGGCCACCAAGGGAGCCTCCCCTGCAGGCTGCTGGCCGTGCTCCCCCTCCCAGACCATAGCAGGCTACACCCAGGACCATGCAGCCAAGCACACACACACACACACCACACAGGAACATAGGAAGCCCACACAGTAGGCACTGAATGTGCCGGGAGGCAGGTAGCGTAGCAGAAAATATGGGACAGGCTGCACAGTGCCAAGCAGTGGCCACAACACAGTGTGCAGCCAGTACCCGACCAATCACCATGGCCGTGTGCCACCACCATGCACACACCCGCCACACACCCCTAACAGCTGCCCCATGGGCACCCCAAGGCACAGCCACCGACCGCAGGGAAGGACACCACCACAATGGGACACACCACAGCATACAGCAGTGACCCACAGAAGCACAACATGTGCCCCGACACATGCACACCACACGGACAGACACTGGGCCACTGCAGCATGGCTCCTCACACCACCTGCAAAGCAGACCCTAACACAGGCAGGTAAGTCAAACAATATATATTTACTAAGAAAACTATTTAAGATAATGGGGGAGTGGGAAAGGGTAGGTAAAGTGACAGAAGGGGACAGGGAACAGGGACTGTACAGTGGGAAGGGGGACTGTAGGGGGAGGTACAGCAGGGGAAAAGGGAAAGCCAGGGCCAAACTAACAGCAGCCCTGTTCTGCTGCCCCTTGGTGCACTCGCCGCCTCCACTCCTCCAGCAGCAGGCGCTGAACTTGGAAAACTGCCTCTATGGTGGTTGAGGTGATCAGAATGAACTGCCGGAGCAGTCTGCCATACAAAGGCCTCCAAGGTCTCCACTGGACAACTATAACAAGGGACAGGACAGGTGATCAGTGCAATGTCCTAAGGAACCATGTCCACCCACAGTACATAATGGGTAGTGGGAACACACACCCTTGGAGGGCCCGTAACGGCCACCTGCACAGCATTGTACAGAGGTGGTCCCTGCCACACAGTGGCCACCCGACTGCACAATGACAGTCACATGGCACAGTGCACTGGCAACACCACAGCAATAACAGTGGCAGCCGGGCACACACTCAACCCATCAACAGCTGGCACACGTGTCCAATGGGTCCGCCACAGTGGCATGCACCACGCACAGTGTGACACACACAGCTGCCATGGCACATGGCACAGTTGGCCATGCCCGCACCCACTCCCCTGCCACCGCCCATGTAAAGTGTGAAGGACCATGACAGTGCCTACCTGCCCTCTGCAACCAATGCCTGCCAGCAACTCAGCGCACCATGACATTGCACAGAGGTTTTCCCTGCTGCATAACGGCCACCCGACTGCACAATGACAGTCACATGGCACAGTGAACCAGCAGCACCACAGCAACAACAGTGGCCAACCAGGCATACACCCAACCCACTAACAGCTGGCACACATGTCCAATGGATGCATCACAGCGGCATGCACAACACACAGTGTGACAAACACAGCTGCCACAGCACATGGGGCAGTTGGCCATGCCTGCACCCACTCCCCCGCCACCGCCCATGTAAAGTGCGAAGGACCATGACAGTGCCTACATGCCCTCTGCAGCCCCACCAGTGCCGGTCCCACTCCTCCATGGCCCACAGTGGCCTGGTGTGCTGCTGCCTGTGCCCAGCATTAATTCTCAGGCCCTGGGAATGGAAAGAAGACAGGTACACATCAGGAATCATCCACAGCAGCTGCCCACCACCCCCACTCCTGTGCACAGGGTGAGCCCCTGCCCGACACTTCCCATACAGCTGCATCACAATGCAAGCTGTAGCTGGCAATGCCACTCCATGATGCACACAATGACAGTGTACCCCTCTGCAGGGCATGCCTGGCAGCCTAGCCAACACCACAGTACAGCAGCAGGGTGAAATGTTGGAACGAGAGGAGGGTGAGGAGCATGGCCTGCTCAGAAGTGCAGGCCCAATTTCACTAAAGCAGAGACAGAGGCCCTGTTCGAAGCATACATGGATAGGGAGCCCATGTTGAGTAGTGCCATGGCACACCACAGGCCAGGGCTGGGGCCAGGGAGGAGGTGGTGGCATATGTCAACCAGCATGGCAGCCACCAGCAGTCGATGCAGGAGTGCCAGAAGAAGGTGGGCACAGACAAGAGGTGCATTAAAGAGAAGGTGGCAGCCATCCGTGCATCCTGGACTGCCACCAGAGGGGGACCTGCAGATGCACCAACATTCACGGTGCAGGAGGAGTTGGTGGTAGCCACCATACGCTGCAGCACAGTGGAGGGTGTGCCTGGAGGTGGTTTGCCAGATGGGTGTCAGCCCATCACTGCATGGTAAGTATGTCAACCACGCACAGCTGGTGGCATGGAGGGTGCATACACAGGCATGCTGGCATGCATGCATCTGGCATGCATGTCATGTGCATGTGTGCACACCCACGCACATGCCATGCTGCAGGACACATGCAGTGGCAGTGTGCAGGGGCACATGTGGGCATTGCATCACTGACATGCCTTTTTTCTCTCTTGCAGCACCTGCACGCCTCCGTGCAGATGATAGGGCACCGGCAGCAGCCGTGGATGCTGGTATGGCCACAAAGGACCAGCTGTCCACCTCCACCAGGATCCAGGGGCCCGAAAGGCTGCAGCCCAGGACCACGGTTGCAGGCAGATGTCCTGGACATGGGGTTGGGCCAGGCCATGGATGTGATCCTCCAGGATGTCAGCCTTGGCATCCTGTGTATGGAGACACAGATCACGGCTGGGTACAGCTCTGATGAAGACTACACTAAGCTTCTGGACAGCATAGGCAACATTGCAGCTGTGTCGCCCCTGCTGGAAGCTGTCACAGGCACCATGCCCAATGCTCTGCCAGTGGCAGAACAGCTGCCTGCCACCACTGCAGGTGCAACAGTGTGCCCTGCCATGGTTGTGCCCTGCAGTGTTGGTGGTGTGGTCATGCAGGTGCTGGATGGTGTACAGAGGCCGGATGGGTGACAGCAGCAGGCTGCGGGTGCCACCAGGCAGCCAGATGCAGGGTCCACCACCGGTGCACCTGCAATGGCCATTCCCCTTGAAGACCCCACTGTGCAACGTCCACCAGAGAGGGGGGTGGTGCAGCATGGCCGGTCACCAGATGAGGATCAGCGTCCCGACGGGAGTCCCAAGACACCGACCCGCTGGCAGAGCACACCCATTTGCTGCAGGTATCCATTCAGCAACAGGTGCTGCTTGCCACAGGGGTGCATGCACTGTGTGCATAGGTGTGCCAGTTAGCCATGCGCGGAGAAGGGCACTGTGCAGATCCTGGCAGGGATGCAGCACATGCAGGAGGCCACAATTGCATCCCTGGATTGTACTGCCACTGCGGTCATGGGTGGCTTTGCACTGCTGGCTGCCACAGGGCATGGCCAGGTACAAATGATGTCCCACAGTGTGCTGTCCACCCCATGAACCCGGCATCAGGCGACCCCAACACAGTCAATGCTGGGCTCTGATGTAAGCATCCCAGGCACACCTGGGGCTGGCCTGTTTGGGTGCCTTCACACCCCCGCGTGGACATGGTTGCCGTCCCATGGTTCAACCCACGAGGGGCTGTTGCTCACCCCCCATGGATGATTTGCAGCCTGTTGCTGCTGATCGGCCATGGTTCCTTGCAGAGGACCTGATGTATGGGCTGCTCTGCCTTCAGTCTGCAGCTGCTGCCCTGTGCACACATGGGCGGTGTGTGTGTGTGTGTGCCTACCATTAGTGTGGCACCTGTGTGTCACACCACACGCTGCCTGTGTGCTTGCTTGCCCAGCCACTGGACCATGTGGTGTGGGTTTGGTGAAGGCAGTCTAGCACCAGTTGTGCCTGCGCACCAGTGCAATGCATCTGATCCACACCACATACCAATGCCTGGGTGTGTGGGTGCATGTGTGTGTGTGTTGCTGTGTGTTGCTCTGTGTTGCTGTGTGTGGTGATGTGCCACTGACTCCCCTATCCCTGCATCACACCTCTGTATGTGCTTGCCCATTGCCATGCATGCCCCTGCATGTGTCCTGTACCTGTCTGTGTGGCCCATGCATGTGTATCGCACCACCTACCTGTGTGCACCATAGTGCTCCTGTGCAATGGTGTCCTGGTGTTTTCATGCCTGCTGTTGTAGCCAGGGATCCCTCAGTCCAGGAGTGGCTGTCTGCCACCCTCTGGCCCATTGCCTCCATTGTTCCCACTACTGTCGCCCTCATCAGCCTCGACAGTTATCCCACGGTCAATGGCCATGTTGTGCAGTATGCAGCAGGCCAGGAATAGGCCACAGGCTTTCAAGGGGCTGTATTGTAGGGCACCGCCTGATCTGTCTAGGCAACAGAAATGTGCTTTCAGCATGCCAAAAACATGCTGGATGATGTTGCCTGTTTTGGTGTGTGCCTCGTTGTAGCATTCCTCTGCTGGGGATGATGGGCACCGGTAGAGTGTGAGCAGCTAGTGCCTCAGTGGATAAGCGCTGTCTCCTGTGTGGATAATGACATGGTTAGCCCTCTGCTGTTCTATGCTGCATCCCTTGCCTGTTCCTGGCACCCATGCCAACATGCACACCTTGCCCTTCCCCATCCCAAGGTCTGCTCTGCCTATCACCCCTTGCCCATGCCATACTCACCCACTAGGTGGCCCGTGGGCATGTTCCCACATTTAAATCTGTGGCACAGCGCAGAGCTGTGCCAGATGAATGCATCATGTGCACTCACAGGGTGTATGGTGCAGACATTGGTAATGCACCATGTGGCATTGCACACCACCTGGTAGCTGACACTTGGACTCCCCTTTCTGTTTATGTACAACACACCTTTGGGGCCAGGTGGCATGCAGTGCAGTCAATGGCCCCAGTCATGCCATGCATACATGCAACCCTGTGGAAGTCATGCATGGTTGCTGTATGTTCTGCCTGTGTGTGGATGAATTCTGAAGCAAGTGGCAGCAAAGCGCTGAGGAGCTGTGTGAGGAGTTGGGACATAGTCAACTTGGTTATGCCTGTGGTGTCCCCTGTTGGTCTCTGGAAGGTGCCCGTGGCGAGCAGGCACATGACAACTGCCACCTTCATCTCCACAGACATGGCGTGGCTCTGTCTGGTGAGTGCCTGCATCTCCTCACTGCACAGCTCACAAAGCTGCCTCAGGATGGCCCTGTTCAGGTGGTACTGGCCCACAATCTCCATACCACTGTAATTCTCATAGGTGATGTGGGCTCGGTACCACCTGTGTTGGGCATACCACTGACGGGTCCTTCCTGAGCCACGTCGCTGTTCCTCCTGCCCCCTCACACCCCTCATTATGGCCTCCATTATGAAGGGCACACTATCCATGGCCCTTGCTGTCTGATATCCCCCTGGGCGGTTGGCTGCTGCTGGCATGTGCCACCCTGGTGCATTGCCTGGCAGTTTTTCTGTCTCTCTCACTCTCTTTGCCCCTCTCTCCCTCCCCCTGTGTCTGCCTTGGTCTGTCCCTCCCTCCCTTCCTTCCTTTCTCTCTCTCACTCCCTCTCACCTGGCGCAAGTGCTGTCTGTATGTTTGTGCTCTGTATTTATAGGAACAAGTCTGCTCTGACCAGCTTTGATTTGCTCCACAGTTGCGCCATGTTTTCACGGTTGAATATACCACTGCACTGGATATTCATGGGAATGCTACCTGCACTTGCTCCTGCATTCATTATAGTTGCACATTGGCACAATGGATTTTGCACTGCGTAATGGCTCCCACTGAATATGGCTCCTTGGCGCAAGTCTGCACTTGCGCTGGTGCAACCATGCACAACTGCTTTGAACATCTGGGCCATAGTCTTTAGCAGCAAAACAGTTAGTAGCCCTGAATGTGGCTGGGAAAAGTGTGAGCAGCCTGCAGGCAGCTCTCCTCTCCTTTCCTGGGCAGGGGTGTTTCACCTTCCTGTCGCTTGGCTGCCAGCAGGTGGAGGCCTGGCAGTACTGCAGATGTTTGGAGGGAAGCCAGATGGACATCTGGGTGGGTTGAAGGAGGCCACAGTTCCAGAGTGCACGTGCACCCTCATGTGCCTGCACTTCCGTGCTCTGGGCAGGGAGAGAAACAGGTGGAAAATGGAGAGGACTGGGCTATATGAATCCCTGCCTGATGTCCCATGCTGCTGTGATGGGAGAAGGGACTTCTGGATAAGAGTCATTGGGGAGAGGACGGTCCTCCCCTGCTCTGCCATAGGAGGTAATCCATGGGAAAATAAACACCAAAAAGAGAGAGGCAGAAGAATGGCTGATGGCGCCTGGGGACAGGGCTGAACAGCCAACCAGTTGGCCCTGGAGAATAAAAACCTTTATGGAAAGAAAAAAAATAATTTTGTGGAAGCTACATGGAATAAAACTGAAAACACTATAATTTTCATTTGTGATAAATATACCAAGAAAATTGAAAAATACAATACTAACAGTATTAAACATACAGTGTAATAAAAGGGTACTAAAATAAATCTTGAGGAAAAAATAAATTATAAACAGTATGTCATACATAAAACTGAAAAGGGCATGAACAACCTATAACAATGTACTAAAAAATAGCAAAAAACACAATTAAACAGGCAAAAAAGATCGGTGGAACTAATAATGGCAGTGAACTCAAACAAAAACAACTGTAAACAATTTTATAGCTATGGTAACTCCCTAAACAATTACAACACCAAACTGGGCTTGATAACTAACAACTGGCAACAGGACACAAATCCTAAAGAGCTAGTGAACCTTTTTGATAACTACTTCTGGTCTATTTTCTCACAAAGCTGTTACCTTCAAGTCAACTTAAACAACTTTAATCATGACAGCATAAAAATCAACAGCGAAGATATACTAAACAAAACTAAAATTTGATAAAAAACATGGTGTCTCTGGGCCAGACGGCATCGCAACACAAATTTTACAACTCTTGGGTGACAGTATCATTCCAGCACTAAGGTTACTGTATGAATAGTCTATAAAATTTGATTGGAGATGTGGCATTGGTCCCAATACACAAAAAAAGGCAACAAAGACAATGTCCAAAATTACAGACCCATAAGTCTTACATCTGTCCCCAATAAAATATTAGTCATTTATCAAAGATCAGATTATACAACATATGAAAGACACTGAGAATTTTGACTGCAAAAATATGGCTTCATTTGAAGAGATGTTGTGTTATGAACAAGCTTTGTTGTTTTTATCAACACACTTTGTTGTTTTTATTGACAAGGTTTAACAGCTGTAGATAATAAACAACTGGTAGACTGCATTTATCTGAATTTTTCTAAAGCTTTTAATTCAGTTCTATATTGGGCTATCATAGATAAGCTTCTAAAACTTAAGATTAACTATGTATTTAATAATACTCAACAGGGTGGGTGGCATTGGGCTATATTGGACCACCCAAGAGCATAATGAGACCCAAGGCTGCAGGTGGAGGGCCTTATAGCCCCTGAAAGGTCCAGTATAGCCCATACCACCCACCCTGGATGGTATTATTGTGCTTAGAAAATGGATTTCAAGTGAAATTATTATATAATACAGTAAAACCCCATTTATCTGAACCCCGGAAAACCGAAAACCTCAATTATCCAAAACTCGGTCATGTCCCCCATGAAATTCAGCTGCTGTCTACTGTGTACAGTAGGTAGGTGTTAACAGGTGGCAATTGGCATATCTAAGAGGCAGATTATGGCTGATTGCAACCTGTTAACACTTGTGACTCTTACAGATTGTTGCCCTTTGATATATTATATCACAGATGCAAGGGGCAGCAACAAAACCCCGAACATACTGGATACTCAGCAGCTAAACTACCTGCTCTTTAGTAAACAGTCACCTGCCTGTCAATACCATCCAGCTGAAAAGCAAGCCAAAAAACAGAACTCCTTTTCCCCTGCCACAGCTCTCATACCACAAGGAACCCCCGAACATACTAAATACTCAGCCGTTGAACTCCATGATGGAGAGAAGAGCAATTGCCGCTGCTGCTTTAAAGTCCAACAGAGAAATCCAGCTGAAAGGCAAGCAGAAAAGCAGAACAAGGAAACCCCAAACATACCAGATACTCCGCATCTGAACTCCTTGCTCTTCAGAATTCAGCAACCAGTCATCCGCACTGCTCCGTTTCAACTGGGGAATTGTCATTCGCCCCACCACTGAACCACATTACTCTGAGCTGCCGAACATTTCTGGAAAAGGGCTGAACATATAATCTGTCTGCTTCAGCAACTTGAACATTTTGCCAAATGTCTCCAGTTCTTTTGACCAGTAGGTGCAGCGCAACATTTATCTTCCTACAGAAATAACGGGCATTTGCCTCCTCCCATTGAAAACAACAGGAATCTCATTTATCCCAAACCCTGTTTATCCGAATGTTTGTCGTGTCCCCCAAGACATTTGGATAAATGGGGTTTTATTGTACTTAAGAAATTTAAAAACATATGTATATAAAAATGACTATTACATTAAAGTTGTTTTGTTAATAAAGTAGTCCATCTTCTGGTATACTTGTCATTAGAGGGCACTGAACCATTTCATAATTGTTTTAATGCATAGTCTTTTCTTTACTGCTTTGAACACCCTTCCCACTCCCTCGTTTCTTCAACTGGCTCCCCCAAATCACTTGTGCTCTTTTTTACTGTTTACATTTTCTTTCTCTTTGGGTGCCCACAGGAAATGAGTGCTCCATTTTACAATTTATATGTATTTTCCTCTATGGAAGACCTCAGGAACTCTATGCATCTGCACATGGTGTGGCAGTTCGGAGATGCAGCACAATTAAGGGTATGGACTAAAACTACCATTTTTGTTTTCTCTGAGTGGATGCAATCAGGAGAGAGACTAACAATCGGGAAGATAAGAGAACTCAGCCTGCCCTCTTGGTAAGATGTTAGGTGATATAACTGTGAAGTGAATGAGATCAATTGGGAAATGGAGCTAGTGGTTGTAAACTTAGCGCAAGTGTCACTCCAACGCTAAGGAAAGCACGCCACCTCAGCGTGTTGTTTAGTTGCGGTGTACAGAAACAGTTTTCTTAGAAAATGGATAGACAGATGTTTGTGCCTGGTTTCATGCTGTTAAGTGTAGTGCCTGCCATTGTGCCTGGTTGGGGGGGCTCTCACTCACTAAGTGAGGAAAACAAAATAGAGTTGTTTGTTTTTTAAAAATTCACCTAAGGTCCGAGGGACACAAAGGGAAAACTATCAGAAGGAAGGCCAAAGTAGTTATGTTACTTTATAGGACCTATGTGTATAGAAACATAGACTTTGACAGCAGATAAGGACCACTTGGCCCACCCAGTCTGCCCATTTCCCTACCTATTGGATAAGCTGCAGATTCTAGTTAACCAACAGCCTACTTCCTGCAACCCCCCCACTATAATTGCCTTATGTCTGTCCCATGCATGTTTGAATTCCCCCACTGTTTTAGACCCCACAACCTCTCCAGGAAGGCGGTTCCATGCGTCCACCACTCTCTCCGTGAAAAAGAATTTCCTCACATTACCCTTGAGCCGCCCCCCCTAACTTTAAATTGCACCCATTTGTTCTTACACATCTCTTTTTCTGAAAGATGCTACCCTCCTGGACTTTGTTGAGTCCCTTGAGGTACTTGAAAGTTTCTATCATGTCCCCCCTGTCCCTCCTTTCATCAAGGGTATACATATTAAGCTCTCTCAGTCTCTCTTCATATGGTTTCTGATGTAGACCCTGCACCATTTTAGTTGCCCTCCACTGGACTGCTTCCATCCTGTCTATGTCCTTGCGTAGATGAGGTCTCCAAATCTGCACGCAGTACTCCAGATGGGGTCTTACCAACTGTCTATATAGAGGGATAACCACTTCCCTTTTTCTACTTGTGATGCCCCTCCCTATACATCCCAGTATCCCCCTGGCTCTCCTTACTGACTTCTCACATTGCTTACCCACCTTTAGGTCATCTGATATGACTACACCCAGATCCCTTTCCATTATTGTTGTCGTTAGTACCTCCCCTGCTATTGTGTACTCTTCTTCTGGATTTTTATTTCCCAGGTGCATTACTTTGCACTTCTTTGCACTGAATCTAAGTTGCCATATGTCTGACCATTCCTCCAACCTTGCCAAGTCCCTTCTCATCCTTTCTACCCCCTTGTGTATCAACTCTGTTACAGATCTTTGTGTCATCTGCAAAGAGGCATACCTTTCCTTCCAGACCCTCTGCAATGTCACCTGTAAAGACGTTAAAGAGGACTGGACCCAGTACTGAGCCCTGAGGTACTCCACTAGTAACCCCCCTTTCATCAGAATGTGTTCCATTCACT
Organism: Neoceratodus forsteri; assembly: GCA_016271365.2. Classification (NCBI taxonomy): domain Eukaryota; kingdom Metazoa; phylum Chordata; order Ceratodontiformes; family Ceratodontidae; genus Neoceratodus; species Neoceratodus forsteri. The sequence continues at coordinate 677,783,986 of CM028135.1, forward strand.
ATTACCTTCTGTGTCCTGTTGTGCAGCCAGTTTGCTACCCAGGCTACCACCCTGGGACCTACTCCCAGGCTGGCTAACTTGATTATTAATCTTTTGTGCGGGACTGTGTCAAATGCCTTGCTAAAGTCTAGGTAGGCCATATCCACAGCTCCTCCCTGGTCTATTACTTTGGTCACACAGTCAAAGAAATCGATTAGATTCATCTGACATGACCTTCCTGCTGTGAATCCATGCTGCTTTGGGTCCTGTGCCCCGCTGGCCTCTAGGTACTCAACAATTCTTTCTTTCAGAAGTGATTCCATCATTTTCCCCACCACTGAGGTCAAACTAACAGGTATGTAGTTTCCTGCTTCTGCCTTGCTCCCACTTTTGTGAAGGAGAATCACATCTGCCCTCCTCCAGTCCTCAGGTACCACCCCCATCTTCCCATGATTTGTTAAAAAGTGTGGTTAGTGGTGTCACTAGGTCCTCCCTTAGCTCTTTTAGGATTCTAGAGTGAATCCCGTCAGGCCCCATTGCTTTGTCCACCTTGAGTTTTAGGAGTTCTTTCAGTACTCTTTATTCTGTAAATGGACTGGTTTCAACCCCATTATCCAGAGTGCTTCTACTGTTTGGTTTAGGTAACTCCTCCTCTTCTTCTTTTGTGAATACTGAGCAAAAGCATTCATTCAGCATCTCTGCCTTTTCACTGTCTCCCTCTGCCCAACTCCCCTGTCCTTTATTAATCTTCACTATCCCTCTCTTAACCTTTCTATGCTCCCTAATGTACTTATAAAAAGGTTTTATCCCCCTTCTTAACTGTGTTGGCTATCTTTCCCTCAGTTTGGGCCTTTGCTTTTCTGACTGCCTTCCCTACTTCTTTCTGCTTTAATTGACACAGTTCTCTGTCGTGCTTCATCTGTGATTCCTTATACTTTTTGAATGCAGCCATTTTCTCCTTAACCTTCCCTGACACCTCATTTGAGAGCCATAGTGGTTTTTTATTCCACTTTGTTTTCTTTATTTGTTTCACACAAAGGCTTGTTGCCTCCATGATGGCAGTTTTGATTTTTTCTCCATTGTTCTTCCACCCCTCCTTTCTGGCCATTTGCTAATGCATTCCTCAGGTATTCACCCATTATGCCAAAGTCAGCCCTTCTAAAGTCCAGTATCCTTGTCTTTGTATGACTTGTCTCCATGGTTGTGTTTATTGTGAAGCACACTGTGCAGTGGTCGCTTGTTCCCAGATGTCTACTGACTTCTAAGTTAGTGATCCTCTCTCCATTTGAGAGTACCAGGTCTAATATTGCTCCCTCTTGAGTGGGTTCCACCACTAGCTGCCTAAGGCATGCTCCCTTTAGGGCATCGAGAATGACCCTGCTCTTGGATGTGGCTGCAGTCCATGTCACCCAGTTAACATCTGGCATATTCAGGTCCCCCATCAACAATATCTCCCCTTTTTCAGCCATTTTGAGAATGCCCTCTATCATTTTCTTGTCCATTTCCTCCCCTTGAGACGGGGGTCTGTATACAACCCCTGTGCAGATTGTGATGCCATTCCCTGTCTCCAAGGTGACCCAGAGTTCTTCTTGTCCTCCACCCTTTACTTTTTAGTTCTGTAGCTTTGATCCCTTCCCTTATGTAGAGAGCTACTCCACCTCCTCTTTACCCTCCTGTCCCTTCTGTAGATGTGTACCCTGGTATGTTGACATCCCAGTCATGGTTCTCCATGTACCATGTTTCTGTGACTGCCACAATATCCAAGTGTTCCTCTTCCATCAGGGCTACTAGCTCTGGAAGCTTGTTTCCCAGACTCTGGGCATTGGTACTCATTGCCCTCCATTTAATGTTGGCTTTATCCTTTTTTACCCCATCCCTGCTCTTATTGCCCTTGTCCATTTTTCCATTTACCCCTGTTCTGCCCTCTGTCAAGCTCTGTACCTCAGTGCCTAGAGTGGAGGCTGTCCAACATAAGACTACTAAACTTATCTACAATATTAAAAATGAATTTTATGAAAATAGACTCAAAAAAGGTGATATCATGTTCATGTATGATATTGTACAGGATCCTTACCTGTTAAATGAACTAAATTTTGAGTTCAAAATGCAATCCAGTGGCACACGTGGGCATGCACTTCAGCTCAAATTTCAAAAATGCAGAACAAATATCAGGAAAAACTTTTATACACAGTGCATTATTAATCCTTTGAACCGGTTACCAAGCAAAATAGTAATTAGGAAAACAAAATCAGAATTCAAGGCAATACTAGATAGATACACATTGAATGTATCCACCTTAAAATATTGTACTTAAAACACAGGAATGACTAATGGACTTGTGCCTTCTCAGCTCCTAAACCTTTTAGTATTAATTTTAGTATGAACTATGCCCTCTGAGTGATTTTGAATTTTTTGGCATTGAACCCTAACTGCCATGTTCATGACCAGTCGTTGAGTTTCCCAAGATCCCTGTGCATTCTTTTCATCCCCTCCTGATTGTCCACCCTATTGCAGATTTTTGCATCATCTGCAAAAAAGCATACTTTCCCTTCTGGTTCCTCTGCAATGTCACTTATGAAGATATTGACGAGGACTGGTCCCAGTACTGAGTCCTGCGGCACCCCACTGGTTACTCATACATCATTAGCATGAGTGCCATTAACCACCACCCTCTGTTGCCTATCTGTTAACCAGTTTCTTACCCAATTCACCACTCTGAATCCCACCTCTAGGCTGCTCAATTTCTTAATCAGTCTCCTGTGCAGCATGAATATATTATGATAGATTGAAACTCTGTATCCCATCACACAAGATACCGAGTAAATAGTCCAGAAATGCAGCCACCCAACAGCACCACCTGCCTGATGTAATGTCAGGAACACTGCAAATTGTAATCAAAAAGACAATGCTGGGGGCTGTGCCCCGCCCAGCACCCACCATAACTAAAATAACAAACTCTGAAGGGAGTGGAACCCGGAGTAAACAATAAAATTAGTTATAAGGGAAAGTTGAGAGCAAAGATGTAACCTGGTTGGGAATGGAACACAGGTCTACTAGTACATGCTAGCAGAGCTGCCAGTGGCTTAGCTCTCCACACCACCGGGGCAGCTCAGCCAGCTTCCACATCCTGCACTACCTTGTAGTGCATTAGTATGAGTATCTGCTTCCTCCCCATCGGGCATGGAGATGTCAGGACTACACCAGTCAGGGCAGTGCAGCCATTGGGCAGTAGTGCCCCGGAAGATAAGTGTCTGGATGGTCAGCCATGGGAAGTCAGAAGTATACCTGCAGCACAGAGTGAAAGGCCTTGCTAAAGTTCGGATAAGCCAGGTCCACTGTCCCCCCAATCTATTTCATTTCCCTGGTCACCCAGTCAAATGTATCTACAGCATGTATGTATTTATTTACTTGTGTGAAAATTGGTGACCAGGAAAGGCACACTGAGCCAAGGCTTATTTCCAGGTGTGACCCGGGGGGACAGGGGATGGGAAATTCAGTAATAAAAAGCGTATACTGTATTAATGATTTGTACAAATTAAAATGCAAACAGAGTACATTTTAACATGGTACAAGTACAAATCAAAGTAAACAGAGTTAAGCAAATGTACAGTAAGCTGCTTTGATGTGCAAATAAAGACACCAAAGTGGGTAGGATGAATGGCAGTGCAGGTGTAGAAAAGGAAAGAGCATGTTACAGGGTGAGAAAGAAAGTCATGAATTAGGCTTAACAACAGGGATCATAAGGGCTCCAACAGGAGAGGATCAGGGAAATGGATGACAGGTGCAGGTGGGGCAGGGAGGAGTTTTAGCTTGTGCTTAAAGGGGTTGAATGACAGGGAGGGATGGAGAGAGGAGGGTAGTAGGTTCCAGAGGGAGGGGAGGTGATAGGAGAAAGCTGACTGCCCAACAGAGGAGTGATGGTGGGAAAGGGAGATGGTACAGGGATCCCTGGAGTGGAAGGAGTATGAGGCAGAGGGAACGGGACAGAGGAGTGAATAAAGATAAGAAGACAGGGACCCAAACCAGTATTTAGAGATAAAGGAGGTGCACTGGGATCTGTGTCATGAGGGTAAGGTGAGAAAGGATAGGGAAGAGTAGAGGGAGCAGTTGTGAGTGTAAGGGAGAGATTAGTAGAAAAGCAAAAAAAGGCATTAAAAGGGTGTCCAGTCTGGCAAGAAAGAGGAGGATGTGGTGCTATGGACCACATCTACAGAGCTGAAGACTGGGAGCACCATTTTGGTAACAAGCTCTTGGCAAACATAAGGAGACAAGCAGTCTTAGCTGCAGTACAAAGCACTGAGTTAGGGGTGTAGCTTGGAATGAATGGCATCAATGTGGGCAGAGAAATCAAGCCTGCTATCTAGCTACATACCAAGATACATGAAGGAAGAAGCCACTTTGAGTGTGGTGCCATCCAGGGTGGAGGAGACAGGGTTGGGACAGAGCCTGGCCAATTACTGACTGGTGCCAAAGGTCAAGAACACTGTTTTTTTTTTAGTGTGGACCTGATGTTGGATGGAGTAGAACTAGCATGGGGCATTGTGGAATTATTGCTGAAGCAAGCGTTCTCCCTCTGTGGTTGAGGGGCCAGAGGTGTAGATAAGTGTGTAATCTGCATACATGAGAATATGCAAATTGGCTCAGGCTGAGGGGAGGTAATTCAGGAAAATGAAGAAGAGAATGGGACCCATCATAGAGCCCTGATGGACCCCAGCCTGGATAAGTAGGGGAGGTTACAGGACACCTCCGACCTGTACCAACTGTTGATGGCCCATTGCCATGAGGTAGGAACAAAGCCATTCAACAGTGGGAGCTGAAAGGCCGACAGAGCTAAACTTGGCCAAGAGGAGTGTATGGGCCACCAAGACAAATGCTTTTGTCAGATCAATGAAAATGGCCACTGTGATGCATCACTGCTCCATCCCAGTTAGAATGGAGTCAGTGACACACAGCAGGGAAGAAACAATGGAGGGATGCTTCCAGAAGTCAGACTGGATAGAGGACAGGAAGGTTATTAAAGTTTCTCTTGCAGCTTTGCAAAAGAAGGGGAAGGAAGATCAGATGGTAATCACCAGGGGATGAGGAATCACCCCCTTTATCAAGGGGGAAGACTGCATCTCCCATGACTAAGGAATAGGGGGGAAACAATGGCAGGAGCTGAAAAATGTAGAAGTTAAGGATCTAGCCAATCAGGGCTACATTTAGACAAGTTGAGAGAGAAAATGGCTAGCAAGGTTTCCTGGATAGAAATGGGGTAAATGAAAATCCACCAGGTGGAGAGGAGGGTGGAGCAGGGGGGAAAATGAGAGGAGCCAGGAGGTAGGGGAGAGGGGACAGCAAAGTAGTGAAAAACTTGTTGAAGTGAGCAGCTACAGTGAGAAGGTCAGAGATGGTGAACTATTAACCATGAGGACTGGGAGAGTGGACTAGGCAGAATGTCAAAAAAGGGAGTGATTCACCTTCCAGAATTTGGCAGGAGAGTTAAGGTTGTTCTGGAGGTTGGCCTTAAAACAGAGGGATTTCACAGAATGGACCACCTTTGTACATAAATTTCAAAGCACTCTGTAAGAGAAGAGGTCAGGCAGTGAGCAGGATAATTTGTAACAGGCCCATCCATGATCACGGACTTACACTGATCAGTGAGTTCCAGAATAATCTACGCATGGTGGAAGATCTGACCCTAGACTTTCTAAGGTGAAATGCTCGTCCTGGACAAAGGAAAATTTGGAATGAAACAGGGAGAGTGCCACATCAATATCAGGGGTGGAGAGGATGGCTGACCAGTCAGTTGAAGCAAGGTCACTCAGGAGAGCACTGATATTAAGTGACTGAAGGAACCAAGACCAGATGTACTTGGGAGAGGAATAAGGGTGTCTGACTTTCCCAACACAGAACATCATGCAGTGGTTGCTGAAGGCATATGTAAGAATACCTGCTTTAACAATGCACTGAGGATGGGAGGAGAGAATCCAGTCTAGAAAGGCATGATTAAGGGAATGGAGATTGAGATGGGTGGTGTCGGTAATGAGCTGGGAAAGATTGAGGAACTCACTCCTGAGGAAGGATGGCCTGGAAGCCAGATAGAGCAAATTAATGTTGTAGTCCTTAAGGAGGATGAGTTCATTTGAGGAGAAGTGTGAGGTAATGGCATAGATAAAATCAACCAGAGAGGAAGGTGAGACTTTAGGTGAACCATAAAAAAACAATGAAGATTTGTAAAGTGGGGGAGAGGAAAGCCTGGCAATGAGAAATTCATGGGAGGACGGTACAGACTCCCTAAGTGCAATGGTGCAGAACAGGCACTGGCAGACATAGAGGGCCATACAACTGCCACATTTGCCACAATCCTGCCTGAAAAGATGGAAATCAGGAAGGGACAGGATAGAGTCAGGAGTCTTGGAAGAGAACAAAGAGTTGAAAATGTAGAGGACGTCAAGAAGTGTTGCAAACCCCAGACATTAAGGAGGTCAAGTTTGGGGAGAAGGCTCCTAGAATTGAGGTGGAAGATACTAAGGCCTTTGGGAATTAAGAAGGTGGAGGAGAGAAGTGGAGTGACCAGGATTAGTTTCAACATCACCAGTTAGGAGGAGGAGCAGAATAAGGAGCAGAAGCATGAAGTGGGACTTACGTCCCTTGGACCAGGAAGGAAAGTAAGGGAGGGATTTGGACTGTACAGGAGGGCTTGGTGGAGAAACTCCAAGTTCAGGGAAGGGCAAAAGTGGAAACCAGCATAAACAGGAACAGCAGAGGAGAGAGGGTGGAAGACAGATTGGTTGAGGAGAAAGGGAGAGGTTGGGTAGAGAAGTGGGAGAAGGGAGGACAGAATGGGGTAAGAGTAGGAGAGGGTAAGCAGAAGGCAAAGGAAGACAAGATGCATAGTGTCCAGGTGGTGAGATGTAATAACCAGCAATAAATTAGCAGCAACAACAGAATGGCTAGCTAGAGAAAGCAGGCTAGCAAGGCTACAAGACTCAGCACAACAGGCCTAGGGCAGTATGTATACAGATTATAGATTAAAACACTGTATACCAGGGCAGCCCTAAGTTAAGATAACTAGACAAACCTGGGAGCTTAACTATACAAATGAAAATAATACTATCTGATAGGTAAACACTGTCCAAAACAACTGATATGCAGAGAACACATCAGATTAGTAAGTTGAATTGCAAATAAGAGTATGCCCATATAGAGTGCAGATAGGATACTTAAAAAATATGTAATTTAACAAAGCTAGTAGACTAAACAGGCAAGCTAGTAGAGTAGATATAATCCAAAATGTCCAGATAGCAGGTGTGGGACTCACAAGAGCTCAGCAATCAAGTGTAAAAGAAGAAAGATGAGAACACTTACAGTTCTGGAGTAGACCAGAAGGAGGCTTGTAGGTGGAAGTTCCATGAGGTAGTGTAGCTGGCTGGCCAAAGGTAGACTCACAGCTGGCTCCAGGCAAACTCCACTTATAAGATGCACATTAACTATGGTCCTTTAGCTGTGGGACCCCACCAGAGGACTGCTAAAAACTGCAATATAAGACATAGGCTTTTTCCACCCTGATTCAGTTAATACCTCTTGGTTAGAGAGCTCACCTAGCCAAAATACAGCAGCTGTCCACAATGCAAAGTCCATACTGCTCTTATGTAGAGGGACAATGTCTGCTCTCCTCCAATCCTCTGGAACTATGTCTGATTCCAGTGAGCTGTTGAATAAGGCCATAAGTGGGTCAGCCAGTACCTCCCTGAGTTCTTTTAGTAAACTTTGACATATCTCATCCGGTCCTATAGCCTTGTCCACATTCAGAGCTGCAAGTCCATTCAGGACTCTTTCCTCTAAAAAAGGAGTTGTGTCCACCTCCCCACTCCCTTTGTTCTTGCTGCTCCTGGAAGTCCATCCCCTCCCCACCACTGTGAAGACAAAGCAGATGTACCTGTTCAGTAAGTCAGCTTTTTTTTGGTCCCCTTCTGAACAGTCTCCCTTTGCTGCCCTCCTTATCCTCATTTCTTCAATTTCCTAAAAATAATTAACAAGGTGAACTGTGAGGAACTAGTTAGCTTGAATGCTAGATCATGGTCATGTGGACATAAGTGGAAACTAACAGGATAGAGGTTCAGGAGGAATGTGAGTAAGTACTATTTTACAGAAAGGGTTGTGGAGCAATGGAGCAGTCTGCCAGCTGAGGTGGTGGGTGTGAAAACTGTTAGAAGTTTCAAGCATGGTTAAACAGAATGAAGGGCACAGTGGTTGCTCAGGGTGGCAGAATCAGGGAGGAGAATGGGGGTGATGGTGTGGGCTAGGACCCTGGATGAACAGTAGGTCCCAGGGCTAAATAGGGAACTGGGGCAGACTGGATGGACCACTGATCTTTTTCTGCTGTCATTGTCTATGTTTCTATGCTTATTTCCTCTGTCTGTGCCTTTACACACATGACTGCCTTACCTGCTTCTGTCTACATTACTTGGAACACTTCTTTGTCTTCCTCCCTCTTTCCGTTTATTTTTACTCACTTCCTTCACACAGAAGCTGGTTGCCATAATTATGCCCTCCTTTATTTTCTTCACTGTTCCTCCACCCTCACAATTCCCACTGCTAGGCATTTTCTGAGGCAGTCACCATTTCTTTAAAATCCACCTTCCTAATGTTCAGGACCCTCATCCTCATGTGGTTTGCCACTGCTCCCATCTTAATGTTAAACTACACTGAAAGGTGATCACTGCCACCCAGGGGACTGCCTACAGTGATGTCTGCAATGCTATCCCTGTTTGTAAGCATCAGGTCCAGCACTACCCCATCACTACTGGGTTTGTTAACTAGCTGCCTGAAAAAAAACCCCTTGTAGGGAATCAAGAATGGCCCAGCTCTTTGCTGAAGCTGCAGCTGGAAGCCTCCATTCCACAGCTGGTAGACTGAAGTCACCAACTATCAACACCTCCCTCTTATTTGCTATCCTGATGATGTCCTCTCCTAGTGCCTTGTCCAACTCCTCTCCCTGTGCTAGAGGCCTGTATATCACCCCTGTATAGACAGCAGTCCCAGCTCCTGTTTCTATGATGACCCACAGCATCTCCAGTCTTTCCTTTTCCTCTAAGTGCCCCTGTACCTCCATAGCCTTGATCCCCTCCATCACATATAGTACAACCCCTCCTACTCCCATACCTTCCCTATCTCTCCTGAATAGAGAGTAGGCTGGTATGACCGTATCCCATTCATGGAAGGTGGAAAAAGCAACGGGGCCTGATGGGATTCATCCCAGAATTCTAAAAGAACTAAGGGTAGAACTAGTGACACCACTGACTACCCTCTTTAACAAATCATGGGAGGATGGGGTGGTACCTGAGGACTGGAGGAGGGCAGATGTGATTCCCCTTCACAAAAGTGGGAGCAGGGCAGAAGCAGGAAACTACAGACCTGTTAGTTTAACCTCAGTGATAGGGGAAAATGATGGAATCACTTCTGAAGGAAAGAATTGTTGAGTACCTAGAGGCCAGAGGGGCACAGGACCCAAGGTAGCATGGATCCACAGTGGGAATGTCATGCCAGATGAATCTAATAGATTTCTTTGACTGGGCGACCAAAGTAGTAGATCAGGGAGGGGCTGTGGACATGGCCTACCTAGACTTTAGCAAGGCATTTGACTCAGTCCCACACAAAAGTTTAATATACAAGTTAGCCTGCCTGGGAGTGGGTCCCAAGATGATAGCATGGGTAAAAATTGACTGGAGAATAGGACACAGAGGGTAATAGTAAATGGAGTCCACTCTGAAGAAAGGGGGGGGTTACTAGTGGGGTACCACAGGGTTCAGTATTAGGACCGGTCCTCTTCAATGTCTTTATAAGTGACATGGCAGAAGGACTGGAAGGAAAAGTATGTCTCTTTGCAGATGACACAAAGTTCTGCAACAGAGTTGATGCACAAGGTGGGGTGGAAAGGATGAGAAGGGACTTGGCAAGGTTAGAGGAATGGTCAAATGTACGGCAGCTTAGATTCAATGCTAAGAAGTGCAAGGTAATGCACCTGGGAAACAAAAACCCAGGGGAAGAGTACACAGTGGGGATGAGATACTAACAACAACAAAAATGGAAAGGGACCTGGGGGTAGTCATATCAGATGACTTAAAGGTGGGCAAGCAATGTGAGAAGTCAGTAAGAGAGCCATGGGGATACTGGGATGTAGGAGGGGCATCACAAGTAGAAAAAGGGAAGTGGTTATCCCTCTGTAGAGACAGCTGGTGAGACCCCATCTGGAGTACTGCATGCAGTTCTGGAGACCCAATCTCCGCAAGGACATAGACAGGATGGAAGCTGTCCAGAGGAGGGCAACTAAAATGGTGCTGGGTCTGCACCAGAAGACATATGAAGAGGTAATGCACCTGGGAAACAAAACCCAGGGGAAGAGTACACAGTGGGGGGTGAGATACTAACAACAACAAAAATGGAAAGGGACCTAGGGGTAGTCATATCAGATGACTTAAAGGTGGGCAAGCAATGTGAGAGGGCAGTAAGGAGGGCTGGGGGAATACTGGGATGCATAGGGAGAGGCATCACCAGTAGAAAACAAGAAGTTGTTATCCCTCTGTAGAGACAGCTGGTGAGACCCCATCTGGAGTACTGCATGCAGTTCTGGAGACCCAATCTCCGCAAGGACATAGACAGGATGGAAGCTGTCCAGAGGAGGGCAACTAAAATGGTGCAGGGTCTGCACCAGAAGACATATGAAGAGAGACTAAAGGAGCTTAATATGTATAGCCTCGAGGAAAGGAGGGAGAGGGGCATGATAGAAGCTTTCAAGTACCTCATGGGAATCAACAAAGTCCAAGAGGGTAGCATCTTTCAAAAAAAGAGGTATGCAAGAACAAGGGCACAATTTGAAGATAGAGGGGGTGTGGCTCAGAGGTAATGTAAGGAAGTATTTTTTCACAGAGAGGGTTGTGGATGAATGAATCAGCCTTCCGGAGGAGGCTGTGGAGTCAAAAACAGTGGTTGAATTCAAGCATGCATGGGACAGTCATAAGGCGATTCTAGGGGGTGGGGTAGAAAGAAGTAGGCTGCTGGTTAATTAGGATCTGCAGCTTATCCATTAGGTAGGAAAATAGGCAGACTGGGTGGGCCAAGCGGTCCTTATCTGCCATCAAATTCTATGTTTCTATGGCTGTCAGTGCACCATGACTCCATTATGGCCACCAAATCCAGACTAACCTCCTCCATGATGGCCTCCAGATCTGGAATTTTGTTTCCCAGTCTCCTTTCATTAGCACACATGGCTCTCCATGCCTTGCTGCCTCCCTACCTGCCTCCCTACTTTCTCCTCCCTTCCTGCCTGTGTTGTTTCCTAAAGCTCCCCTTGACCACCCTTCCCTTGTTTACATCTGTTACCTGCTTCCTTTACACCTCTCTTCTTGCTTTGCTAATTTATACCCTCTTGCCCTCTGCCTTTTCCCTGCCCCTGTCTTCTTGTACCCCTGCCGTGGGGGAAATTCCTCTGCTCACGCACTCCCTCCTTGTTGTTTCATCTGTAGGAGCAATGTTTGCCTCCCTTGCTATTAAAGCTCCCCCCAGCTAGTTTAAATGCTCATCGAGGTAGCATTTAAACCTCCTACTAATGACTGTGGAAGGATGCAGGCCATCTCTCCAATAGAGGCCCATATCCTCCCAGGCTGGCTCCCAGTTCCCAGTGTAGCCAAAGCCCTCCTCCATGCACCATGCCCTTAAACAATAGTTAAAAGCCTGGGTGCAGAGTGCCTTTTCCTCTTCCCAGTCATACACAAGTAACACCTTGACAAACACCACCATACAGTACATGCTACTAGCTTAATGTCCCTCCCCAGCTACCTGAAATTACCCTCCACTACCCCTAGCATATCTCTTGCCAGTATTTGTCCCCAGGTGGACAATGACATTTGGCTCCCTCCCTTCTCTTGCCACTAATGCAATTCTCTGGATGCACTTTTCATCCCTCCAAGTTAAAGCAGAAGGGAGTCACTTCACCTCCCTCTCCCTTCCAACCCCTGCTCCTAAGGCTACCCCCCTAATGTTAGAGTCCCCACCAGCAGCTGCTTCCTCCTTGGCTGGGGACCTCTTTCTCCTTCCTTGGGGCCTCCCCTTCTAAGGAACCTCCATTCCTCCCTTCCCACTGCTGCAGGTGCCTCCTCCCAGCTGTCCTGTCCCTCCAGTGTGGTGAATGAATTGTGCAGTAATAAAGGCTGAGAAGTGTGTACCCTTCTCACCTCCTGTCCCATCATAGGTTTAGTATTCTATAAGAATTCTGCCAGTCCCACAACTTATTTGCATCTAGGGATAAGAAATGAAGAGGGGTGAGGGGTAAGGAGAGAGAATAGTTAGCTTGAAAGATTATTTGACAAGTATTCTGAGATGAAACAAGAATCATGCATGAGTCTTCTCCCCTCCGGTGTGAGCAAGACCAGAGTACTACATATTTTACAGTTGTGGAAAATGGGGAAGGGGACAGTTCACTGCAATACAGAACAAAGGCATTAAAGCAATGGTCCAGTATTGGATGTGTGATTTCCGAGACAAAAGTATATACAACAATAACCCCTTACCCAAAGAGTGTGGGGATCATTGTGATAATAGTCATCTGCCTGGCAGTGGATAGCAGATAGGCTTTGTTCCTGTAAAGGACACCAAGTCTGGGGACCAGTTTAGCATTAATGATGTTCACATGGCATGACAGGCCAAGTTGTTTGTCAAGGTAAATCCAAAGGTATATAAAGGCTGGTACATGGCCCAGCTGGAAATTCTTGAGTGTGCACAGGCTGGGTGAGGAGAGAATGGGCAGCTTCTGTTTGATGCCAAAAGTCATTGTGACCATTTTCTTTGAATTCAGGGTCACTTAGGTATAGCTGAACCAACACTACACATTTTCAACATCCTGCTGAATTGTCTAAGGTTTTGTCTTAAGCTCTAAGACATGTTATCTACTGGAAAAAAAAGCACTATGTTATCTGCATACCTCTGAATGTGTGAAGTAACACAGGAAAACGGTAGGTCATTTAAGAAGACAGAAAGCAGTAATGGCATAAAGATGAAGCCTTGAATCACATCAGTTTCTACCTGAAGTGGAGAGGAGACTGATCCACCTGTACATACTGCCTGGGAGTAATCAGATTAGTAGGACCTGAACCAGTAATTTGAAGGTTCAAATGTGCAGTTGCTCCCTTTCTTACAGAGCAACTGATGCCTTATGGAAAACTGTGGAAAACATAATAGTTGGACACATCCAGCTTCTATTTCATATATATTCTATGGATTTATGCTCCCCATTATTTATTATTGAAGAAATTCCCACAAAAACAAGATATTTGTCCCTCAGAGTTCATCTGCATTTATAGCTTACTCCCTACTTGAAAGCATAATGCTCTGTTGTGACAGCACAGTCTGCTGTCAAGGGAATAACTGTGATGTCACAAGCAGAGTATTATGACATCTGGTTGGGAAGAAGCAATAGCAGCTGATGAACCCTCAAGGAACAACTATCCTGTTTTCATGCATATGACCTCTGTAATAAATAAAGGGGATAAGAAAGACAGAGCTAATGAGAAATATAAGCTGCTTCATGTCCAAAAATACAATTTTCCAAAGTTCTTCTTGAGATGTCAGTGGCTCTTTAAGGGAGGGGGATATCTGAAATAAAAGGAAGAGTCAAAAATTTCCGAGTAACCACATTGACAGGGTTGGTTACAATTTTATTGAAGTTTTGAAGTAAAGCAGGTTTGCCTTTGCAGGCCTGGAGTGCTTTAGGCAGGTTTTACTGAGGTGTTTGGTCTGAGAAAGGTCACCCAGTAATCCAGTGCCATTCAGTAAGCTGAAGAACTCACAGAAGGAGGTAAGGTCTAAGTTATACATGGAGTATGTTCAAATTACTCTGTTGGATGACTAACATATATTGATCTTTCATACATAGTAAGTCCTAAAGGTTGCTAGGTTGTAGAGAGGGCTAGCCTTAACAATGCATTCTTGATGGGAGCAGAGGACTCGGTCTAAAATGTATACTCTGAACAATGCAAATGTCAACTTCAGGACATCATAAACTGTCTTGGGGACCTTTTTTCAGTGCTTTGCAGAACAACAGCCAGCATTACATAGCCTCAGTGCATACAGATTATTAGAGCTTTGGTTGCATTATACAATGGTGCTGAATCTCTCTTTATCTTCATCAGATTGGTTCAATCACTCTTTTAAATCTCATCCTTTTCTTTCTTGCTGATCCTTCCTCAACAAAACTCACTCTATTTTGACTGAAGAAAGATTGTTAGGAAAAAGTTATCTACTTTATATATAAATCATTGCAAATTGTAATATGATTTTTTGTCTAATGTTTGTTGACTGTCAGGATTGCAACCTATCGATGTATTACTGACATTACTTTATGTTTAAACCAACAAAAAGTTTAATGGCAAAAAAGTGTGCAAGTTTGGGTTGTAGCAATTAAAATATAAAAAAGCACTGGGATAGACATTAGAATGTCTGAAGAAAGGGGTTTAGCAAAATTAAAAAGAGATTTGATTTTACTAATAATTATAGTCTCAAAAAATATAACAAGGGAATAAAAGCAGCAAAGGATGATGGAGGGTTTCAAGGTGTTGCATGTGTGTGTGTTGGAGGAGTATTAAATCTTTTTTTTATATGTAAAAGGTCATAAACCAGAAGATGATGAGGAGGAGGATTTTAATCTGGGAGGAGGATTCAATATGATTTAAAACAAAAAAGGGAACAAGAAAGCAGCATGGAGTGTAGATTTCATCATTGGGGGCCGTTTATATTTAGTCTGGAAATATTTATATCATAAAGCAAAACATAAGGAGGGAAGCTTTTAAAAGTTGATGATTGTAGAGTTGTGTATTATGTGTAGCAAAACAAATATGGCCATAAGATAGGTTGGAGGATGGATTTCAATAAACTGGGATTTGAAAAGTGATAAAGAAGAGTCAGAAATTTTACTATGCTATGCTGTCAACTGTTTTACTTGCAGGTGGCACTACCAATTTCTTTAACATGTAAGTGGAGACAAATTTTACAGTTTCATTTTGAAGTAAATAATTAAAGATACACAAATGGTGAGGTAAATAAATATACCAGGGAACATGAATTATGATGGATTTAATTGGGAGGTCAGCCTCACATCAGTAGTGAGTAAGATTATGGAGGCACTGTTTAAGGAAAGAAATGTGGATTACTTGATAACCATGGGGCACAGGATCCAAGGCAGCATGGATTCACAGCAGGAAGGTCAAGTCAAACAAATCTGATAGACTTTTTTGACTGAGTGATGAAAGAGGTGGATTAGGGAGGAGTGGTGGATATCACCTACCTAGATTTCTGCAAGGACTTCAACACTGTACCCACAGAAGACTGGTGAACAAGCTAGGGAGTCTGGGGGTGGGCAACAAAGTGGAAAACTGAGTGAGAAACTGGTTGAGGGACAAGAATCAGAGGGTGGTAGTAAATGGGATCAAATCCGAAGAAAAGAGGGTGACCAGTGGGGTGCCGCAAGGAGCAGCCCCGGGGCCAGTCCTTTTTAATGTCTTTATTAGTGACATTGTGGAAAGGCTGGAGGGGAAGATTTGCCTATTTGCAGACAACATCAAGATCTGCAATATAGTAGACACTCCAGAGGGGTTAAAAGAATATGGAGGGATCTGGGAGAGCTGGAAAAATGGTCCAAAGTATGGCAATTAAAATTTAGTGCAAAGACGTACAAAATCATGAGCCTAGGGCAAGGAAACTCTGCAGAGAATTACAGCATGGTAGGGGAAAACTGTTGACAGTTACCAGGGAAGAAAGGGATTTAGGGATAATCATCTCAGATGACCTAAAGGTGGCCAATTGTGTAACAAGGCTGTAGGGAGGACCAGTGGGATGTTAGGGTGCATAGGAAGGGGTATCACTAGTAGAAGAAGGAGGTGGTGATGCCATTGTACAAAACTCTAATGAGGCCTCACCTAGAATATGGTGTTCGGTTTTAGAGGCCACATCTTTGCAAGGACATAGACCGGGTGGAGGTGGTCTAGAGAAGGGTGACCACGATGGTGCAGGGCTTGCATCAGAAAACATATGAGGACAGATTAAAAGACATCAATATGTATACACTGGAGGAGAGGAGGGAACTGGGCGATATGACTGAAACCTTCAAGTATCTAAAGGCTCTGAAAAAGGTGCAAGTGGGTGAAATCTTTCAGTACAAGAGTTCTACAAGGACAAGTGGGCACGATGTGAGATCAGAGGGGGTAGGAAAAGGGGAAATGTGAGGAAATGTTTCTTCATGGAAAGAGTGGTAGATGCTTGGAATAGCCTACCCAGGAGGTGGTTGGTGCTAACACAGTGGGGGGATTCATACATGCATGGGATAGACATAAGGGAACCATAGATGTGGGGAAGTGAGGTGAAAGCCAATGACCAAGTAGGGTCAGTGGTCGCAGATGCAGCAGGGAATTTGGGCAGACTAGGTGGGCCTAGCAGTCCTTATCTGTTGTCAACTGCTATGTTACTGTGTTACAACCTGTAGATTGCAGACTTGGTTTTATATTCCCTGTGTATGATGTTTCCCAATTCTTTCTCCAATTCATTATGTTACTTTGAGCAGTTTTTGATAATCAAATTATTGTTAACATGAACAAGGCAACTTTCTAAGATTTTTATTTTAGCCAGACATTTCTTATATGTAAATTATACTTAAAATGTTTATCTATATAGTTAATTGCTTGGGGGGGTCACGTGATGAGCTTGGCATGAGCGGAGGTCTGAATTGCTGCTCCTAGGCCCTGACTACTTTATAAAGCTATAAAAACCCCATTTGAATTGCTGCAGTTGATCGTTTCCAGTGTCTCAATTGGTGATGTGCTCCTGAGTGATTTCTGGTTGTAAAATACTGCGGATTGAGAGAGTTAAACAGAAATTTCTCTCCTCCTAAGTGGTGAGTCTGACGACGGTGCGAGGCCTTACTAAAGTGCCGAGATGGAGGGTGAAGCTGCCAAACCCCTCGCAGCGAGATCGCCTGCAGTCAAGCGGCCAAAATCACAATTGCCAGAGCCCCAGGAGCAAATGGACAAAACAGATCAAGAACAAGAGGGGGAGACACCAAGATCGTGGGTGACCTAATGGAAATAAAACAGTTACTGCAAGGTCTGGTGGCTGATTTTTCTACAGTGAAGCCAGCGCTGCAGTCTTTGGCACAAAGAATGGGGGATGTAGAAGCTACAGTCTTCTCGTAAGAACGGAAGGTCTCCACAATCGATCAGGAGTTGATTTTAGCTTGCAAACAGATTAAAAAATCAAAGGACCGGATGGATGATCAGGAGTCCAGAAGTCGAAGAAATAATCTTATCCTTGCAGGATTACCAGAGAAGGCCGAAGGGTTGGACTGTGTTACTTTTATGCAAGATCTGCTTCTTAAACTGCTAGGCCCTATGCCATATGGAGAAGCATATAATCTGGAGCGGGCGCATAGGGCTCTAAGAGAAAGGCCCCCACTAAAGACTCAGAGTGCTAAGTATGAGGTTTTTAAATTATAAAGAGAAATCACATGTGCTGACTAATGCTCGACAGAATAAAACCTTGCAGTGGAATGGCACTTACCCTTTGGTTATTCCAAGACCAGACACCCTCAGAGCGGGAGAAACAAAAGAAATACTCTGACATAAAGAAGAAGCTGTATCTTGTGGGCATCAAATTTAGAATGCAATACACTGCGACCCTGACTATTCATCTTCAAATGGGGGAAAAAAGATACTTGACTGCTCAGGATGCATTGGAAGGTCTCAGGTTCAAGTTGCCTGCTCTATTTCAAACTATGACTTGAGTCCCTGTAAGAAGAAAGAAGAAGTGGTTTGTTTAACCTTTTATAATGGGGACTTGAGATAAGAAGATTGTGAATTGAGGTTTTGTCTGCTTCTTTTCTCAGCAAGTCATCTCCCAATTGAGATTGTCAGTATGTTTATGGACCTGTGGTCACAAAGGTTATTTGGTGGAGGGGTGTTTTTTTTTTTCTCTCTCCTTTTGAATTCACAGCTGATTTGTTAGTCATAAGAAGTGGGGGAGGTGTGTAATGGCAGTTTAGCAATCGAATGATGTTGGGTATGTTTGGGCTATTAATGCAACCTTTTTCTGGTGTATGGGGGGCTTCTCGTGGTATTTTGCTTTGAATCCATTTTGAAGAAGGTGAGTGTTATGAATATGGGGGTGTGGGGTTCCCTTCTCAAACAGTGAACCTGATCTGGATATTGTGGAGCACAGGGAGATTGGATACCAGATGTCAGTTAGTGATGGGGATAGGGAATGTTCAAATTCTCTTTTGATAGTGTATGCAGTTAAGGGGGTCAATAGAGTCCCAGTACGGGAATGAGGACTTCCCTGTCACCTCATGAAGAAATTGTATAAGCAAAGTAGGGTGATAATGGGAGTTTTAGGGGTCAGGTACATTATCTGGACTGCCTGGCATTCTTAAAGGGACAGGGAGTTGATGCTTTTTTAGTTGGTCAACTCCTGATCTTCCGCTGCAAGTGGATGGCTGAGAGACTTTTAGAGGTGATGCTGTAAGTTAACATAGCAAGAGTTAGAATTTTAATTTGGGTATTAGTTAAGGGGATAGGATATACCCATGGGGAATTATATGTACAAGGGAAAAGGGAAAGCTGGAGTAGCTAGTTGATTGTAGGGGGCTAAAGATGGGAGGAGTCATATGAGCTACTCTGGTGGGCTTGGAAGGCTTGGGAGCATACTGCAAATGGCTCGTCGATGAACCATGTTTCTTTAGGAGGGCGATCTTGGGATCGGGGGTTGGGGGATGGGTGGGTTTGGGGAATCTGAAAACAGAGAGAGCACACTATAGCACAGGAGAGAGAAGCTAACCCAGAGAAAGTTATAATAGCTGGACAGGGAATCTACTAAATTGGTGTGAAATGTCTTGTATAAAAATCATCTCATGGAATGTAAAGGGTCTTGGGGCAGATGTAAAAGAATTGTAGTCTTGAGACACATCAAGCAAATGGGGATACATATTGCTGCACTACAAGAGACTCACTTGTTGTCAGAAGAGTTGACGCAGTTAAAGGGGAGGTGGGTGAACCAGGTATATGGAACAGGTAAAGAAACAGCCTCAGGTGGTGTACAGGTTTTAATTGGGAAAAATTGTCCATATATTATTGAAAAGGTGACAGCTAGAGAGGATTATAGGGGGATATACCTTTCTGGTACCATACTGGGTAAAGATTTGTCAATTGATTCTATCTATGGCCCTACTCCGCCTAACCCTCAGTTTTTTGTCCACAGTGGAGATGGATATTGCTCTGTTGACCTCACATCCTCTTGTTTTGGCAGGGGACTGGAACCTTTATCTAAATAGTTGGGAGGATAAAATATCACCATCCAGAAGCCCTTTATCAGTAGCTCAGGTGGCTATGTCCAGATTAATGGAGGTCACTGTGTTAACAGATCCGATAAGGACCCATGCAGCTGGAGGAAATAATATGACATTTTATTCCACAGCACATAAGAGTCACTCCAGAACAGATTTCTTTCTGGTTAATAGGGAGGCACTCCGGGAGGTCAAGGAGATATTTATTAAGTGCCAGATTTTATCAGATCATTCCCCCAATTCAGCTGACTTGGGAACCAGAGAATATTCCTTCTCAACCTTATAGATGGAGGTTAAATGACTTTCTTTTTGCAGATACTACAATCCAGAGTAAATTAGCAGATGCTTTACAGGATATTATACAGAATCAATTACCTACATTACAAAACAAGGGGTTAGCTTGGCCTACATGTAAGGTATTATACTCAGGGATTGCATGGAGATATGCGGTAAGGCGAAATAGTATGAGAAGAGCAAAGGAAGAATTCATGTTGGGGGCTATTGACTCTCTGGCACCTCAGGAGGGGACTTCAGGGGAGATAGACTCTGAATTCCAAAGGTTACAACAGGAGATGGCTGACATTAATTATAGTAAAGTGGAAGTTTGGCTTGAAAAAATTCAGGCCAAATACTTGCTGCAGGGTGACGTTCCTGGATGTCTGCTGGCAGCCAAAGTCAAAGAGTGGGAAGCTAGTAGAACAATCCCGTTATAAGACAGGGTGGGGTTGTCATTACAGACCCTCAACAAATGGCGGATGCTTTTGCGTCCTACTATAAAGAAATTTATCAGTTACAGTAAGTTGGTGGGGAAAAGGAAATTAAGACATTCCTAGATGGTATTTCTTTACCGGTCCTGGACTTAGATCAGGCTAATGAACTAGCAGCTTTGATCAGAGAGGAGGAGATAATAGCAGCGATTCAAGCTTTACCCTCTGGTAAAGCTCCGGGGCCAGATGGCCTTATGGCTAAATTTTACTAGGTGCATTTGCATACTATATTTCCCCTGTTAAAAGATTTATTTAACAGCATAATGCAGGATGGGGTGCCCCACCCACCATTATACCAGGCTTATATTAAGTTGGTTCCTAAACCAGATAAACTTGAAGAATTACTTTGTAGCTATAGACCCATCTCTTTGATGAATCAGGATATTAAGATTCTCACAAGGATTCTAGCTAATAGAATCCTGAATATTGCACCAAATTTAATTAGTACTGAGCAGGTGGGGTTTATGCCAGGTAGGGGGGGCACATGATGCTCTTAGAAAGCTACATCACATACTAAGTTATGCCCCGGACTCCCAATTACTCTTAGCTTTGATATCTCTAGACACCGAGAAGGCCTTTGACAGGGTCTCTCATCCATTTCTGTTTGCCACTATGGAGAGAATGGGTTTTTCAAAGGGCCTTCTTAGAGGTATCAGAAATTTATTCTGAGCTTCCACAGCTAGGATAATGTATAATGGTTATATTTCTTCAGAATTGTTTTTGGTCAATGGAACAAGGCAGCGATGCCCCCCTCTCGCCAATACTGTCTAATATATATATCTGGAACCATAATTAATTGCTATTAAAATTATGTTAACATTAAGAAAATCTCGATTGCGGGGTGTGAATTAAAATTTACAGTCTATGCGGATTATATAATTCTGCACTTTGTTAATCCCAGGGTATGTTTCCGCAGAACAGTTGAGTTTATAAACCAATTCTCTAAAGTGTCAAACTATAAACTACATTTGACTAAGACACAGATTCTCCCTCTGAAGCCCCACGTGTGTAAATTTGACTTTGCTCCAATGCAAATACACTGGGCTGGAGACCGGATAAAATATTTGGGTATATGGATTACTGCTTGCTTGGAGGCCGGTGCAGTGATGAATATGAATAAGGTGCTGGCTGTAATTAATGGGGATATGCTTAGATGGAATAAGCTTCCTCTAAATTTTCTGGCTAGATTAGGCCTAATCAAAATGAATCTGATGCCAAGATTATTGTACCCAGTATATTTAGCACCGTATAATATCCCCAAAATATGGTTCACTAAAATTAGAAGAATACTCTCTGAGTTTCTGTGGAATCCCAAGCCCCACAGGAGAAAACACAAGGTGCTATATTTGCCGCAAGATGGGAGGGTTGAAACTGCCTGACTTACACCTGTATTATGTAGCGAGTCAATTGGGTATTATGAATCGATGGGGTTTAGGTGATGAGGTGGAACAATATACTCTGATATGGCTCCAGATGGAAAGGCAAATGTGAAAAGATTTGGGCATATCTCTGGATGTACTGCTCTTTGCCAATCCAGGAAAATACTTTGGTAAAGCAACAGGGACTCCAATTGAAAAAACTGCGAAGGCCTGGTGGATATTTCTTTCACCTTCTCGGAGAAAGGAACAGGCGAGGTTTGTAGATCAGCTGGTGTTAGGAAATCCCAATTTTTTGATTGGGGGTAAAGTCATCACTAGACGGTGGGCAGCACAGTTAGAGGGCTTTGTATTAAGTGATGTCATGCAAGACAATAGGGTTGTCCTTCCAGTGAGATGTGAGCCTATGCACTTTTTTAAAAGAATACAGCTGGTCAAAATGTTGGAGAAGGTTGAGAAAGACCTGGGGGGTTCACTAACAAATCCTTTTACCTGCGAAAACTTTTCTCCACAAAATCTATCATCTAATTCTCTATCAAGGTACATAAGGTATTATTAGACTATCTCAGTCCAAAGTCCCTAGTAAAAATATTATACTGGGATGGTGCAGTGGCCCCTCAACAACTAGTTTGGAATGTTATTTGGAAAGGTATCAAATATATGCCTATATCCAGGTATAGAATCATACAGTACTTTATTGTCTCAAATATGTATTTTACCCCTAAGAAAGTGTGTGCTAGACAGCTGAGACAGACAGACCTATGCTTTAGATGTGGGTCCAAGCCAGGTTACATCCTACATGTTATGTGGAATTGTTGTAAAATATGGTCGCTCTGGGTGGAAATTAAGTGACAAATGGACCCCCATGTTAGATTATTCTGAGTTTATATTGCCAGAAGTTTGCATTTTAGGTGATATGTTGCATTTAACAGGATCCACACCCAAATATCACTTATCATTGATGACGGCCATAGTTAAATCTTTCATACTGAAATATTGGAAAGATTATCAATGTTATAATTACAAACACTGGGTGAGGGATCTTATATGGGCCCTAGGTAGAATCAGGAGATTCATGTGCTTAGAGGGTAAGCAGGGATTGTTTGATAAAAGATGGTCAACTTTGGAGACCATTTATCTATTACAGGTTGGCAGTACTGAGATATAGATTGATCTGTCGGGTTGTGATTAGTAAAAAGAATATTGTGCTGTAGATTTAGATGGTTTAAATGATTACTATACAGTGCCTAGTGGCAACAATCCATAAGTTTGTGTCCAGCTCATGTGGTTTATATGGAATTATTAGCAGTCTATGGGCTTTGCTTTGATGGGGTGATAAATAGGTGGGGCTCTCTCTTTTTCCAGGGGACACAGCGGGAGTTTTCCCTTCAAGTTAATTAGGGTTACAAGTTTCCAACTATAGGGTAATATATATTGCAGTTGGAGGACTTTAATTGAAAAGACCTCACCCTTTGATTCAAGGGTTTACTTTTTTTTTCTTTTCCTCCCTGTTTTTTATTTAGTTTTTCTTGGACTTAATTATGTGAAACTAAGTGTTGGTCAGACTGTGCTGAAGTGCAATAGAGGGTCAACCCCATTGCTGTGTGTGTACATAGTTTTGTGTGTATATATAGGTTACACAACCAGTTTTGGGTTTGTGGATCCTGGAGCAATCTGGATTAGTGTATGTATGTCTTGTCTTAATAAAAAAAAATGGAAATCTAATAGGTAGGTAATTACTTGCATTTTAACTTGTATCCTAATCAACTGAAAACCAACAAATGCATATGATTTGGTTAAAATCTGAAGTCTCCAAGATTCTCAAATAAGTGTGGACTAATTTAATATTTTTTAGGACTTTGTTATTCTTAATTGATATAGTCCCATTGCTCTTTTTCTGCCATTGTTTCTAAGTTTTGAGCATTTTAGCTTTGTCATTTTCTCCCTCATATGAAAAAATTTATGGAGTGTTTTGTTTAGATAGAGATGAAACACAGAATGGAAAACAATTATGTCTTACAACTCTAGAACAAACACCAGAGCCGTGCACACTCAGAAGCAACAATCAGGTGCAAACTGGAGAAAAACAGCAGCAAGATGACACAGAATAGTTTGCACTCAAGAACTAGTGTTGCAGTAATGCTAGTTAAGTGTGGAAATCATGCCAAATTCCTACACTGAGACTGCAAAATAAGTTTATTTAAAGATCGTACTGGCTTACATTGGAGAATCAGCAGTACAAAAACCCCAGCATTTTGCACCCAGGGCATGGTACTTTTTCAGGTGAGCCTGATTTCAGCCCTTAACTGGTACTACTGGACTACTAGTACCTGAAAACAAACTAGTCTGTCTTTTTGCTATTATATTTTATCACGCCTGCACAATATAGACATGAGTGTATCTTGAATCATTCATTACAGTAAGAAAGAGATTCAAACATACTGTAGAAATCAGAAGCCAAATATTAAGTGTAACATGCAAATGTACTATAATAACTACCAGTAGTAGAATAAACTCACAATCATGATGCATGCCACAACTGTGATGCAGCAGTCAAGTATAACTAAAGGTAGGGAAGGACACAGTATGCAGAGAGACTGCCAAGTGAGGGGGTGCACAGATAAGGGCAGCAGAAAAAGGAGGGGGGAGAGTGCAGGAGCAACAGTGAGTTGCAAGCTCATGGAGCATAGCTATTCAGTGCAGAATAATAGGCAGAGGAATGAAGATGGGTTGTTATTTCAGGAATGGGGGAGCTTACAGTAGAAGAAAACCTGTCCAGTATAGATCTTGAAAGGGGAATTTTGAAGGCATACCATTCGGAATTCCTGAGAGAGTAGAAGAGAAGGGGAGAGAAAGAGGAGGGAGAGTTAATGTAGTGTGGAAGGACGAAGAGTCAGCATTTAGATGTCATGGTGACATAGTAGAAGAATTGCCTGCCATCTAGAAAACGGGGAGAGAAATCTCCAAATATAGAAAACAGTGGAGGTGCAAGGAGCAATTTAAAATCAATATAGCAGAAGGAGCGGTCTAAACTTAGAGGCAGCACTGTAAACCATGCCCCCATGATAAAACAACAGGAGAATCATTTTGAACATGATCTTCTGGTGGACAGGGAGGGTGACACAAGACTTGATCTGATACGGTGCACCCAATTACAGGAGGAGGTTTACATGAATGTTGCAAGAGTTTTGCAAGGAGTACTTCTACCTCTACAAGGATTGCTATTCAAGATGCTATGTACATTCCATTTAAGGGTCAACTGAGAAAATACAGTAAAGCAAGATTTTGAGTCACCTTCTTTCCTTGAAAATAAATCAAAATTATACCTATTATTTTTCTTGACATAAATCAGAATTAAGCTTAAGACAAAAGGCCAATGTAGCTTTATTGCAACTATATGAATCAGTATGGTCTAATGGTTAGATCACAGTGGAACTGTGAAAGAGGAGATTATGGATTTCAATCTCAACCTGCCACCCAGCTATAAAATTAAATAATTCATCCCAGCTGGGCTGTCCTGGTTAAATAAATGGTGAAAATATTAGAGAAGATACTGAAAGAAAAATGATGCTCCTGAGAAATCAATTCATGCATGACTTATATGAAGCACCCCTCATACTAAGTATTTTGCACATAGATTACACTCAGAACTTGTCTCAAAGTGCTTGCCTGTCTACTTTCAATATCTGTGGCTAGCATGTGAGTAGGATGTACTTTTTGTTGGGACTTCTTGTCAGTTTACTTCTTTGACATGTCACCACATTTTAATGCATTTTAACTGTTCAGCAAATTATATTCTTAAAATCAGTTATCAATTACCAACTGAAATTCTGAGAGTCTATTCAGAACTGGCTCATTATGTTTTATTCCCAGATGCTGTGCTATACATTTTCATTTGAGGATGATCATTTAAATTCTTTACTTTTTCCTATTTAATGTAGGTACTCATGCATGAAAATACAACAGATTATGTTCAAGTTATTTCATTAAAAGCGTACCCAATTTCCACTTGTCGTAATCCCAATTCCTATAAGTAGCATAATTAAATCGTGACCATTGCATACATCTGAAAATAAGAGCCTGACCTGCTATTAGGATTCTTACCATTTAAGAACCCATGGCAGAAAAAGTTGTTTTCTTTTAATGAAGCACTGTAGTATTCAATATTGACTACTAAATATGCAAAACTAGCCAATGATTTTGATATCCCTATTATTGATTTATATCAGGAGGGATGGGCAGCTGCAGTATAGGGGATGCTAGCTGCATAAACAAGCAAACTCAATAGACCACGAGACCTTTATCTGCTGGCAGTTTCATATGTATGTTTGCGTGTTCGTACATGTTGTATCAGTATTTGTAAGAGGGATATAACTCAGAAATCCAGTCAGTCATGTTTCTGATACAGCCTTTGGTATGCAACCTCAAATGCTCAAAATGTAAAGCAATGCATCCCTACAAATGCTGCTGACATGCATACCTGAACTCTACTATGGATCCCGTGCATATGATTATTACAATGGATTACAAGGGTATTGTTATCGAGCAAGAGTTGCAAGAACATTTTCACATTACCTACATTGCAGGAAATGGCCTTTTTACAGCATTCATCTGCCTTATAGGCCTCTGTTCACTAACATAGCCATTTACACTCAAAATGAGCATAGTGGAGTCTGCACAGGTGTACACCCATGGAGCTTCACAAAGCAGAATTCACCATCATCTCTGTGTAAATAGTGTGTTGCATAGGGCATACTGCAGCATGCACAGCAAGGCATGATAGGGACAGCAGGAGGTAGGAATGTCCCTTGACCCCACCATATAAGGTAGACTGCATCATTAAAAAACATGCAGCCCACTGATGTGCACACATGGAAGTGCATGTGGAGTAGGAGGGATGGACATAGATACATGCCCCACACCAAGTAGCAGCCAGGGGACCCAGTCCAATAATGGCACCCCAGCTCCTGGGCAGGTTGGCGGTGGTGCAGAGTCAACTAGTGCTGGAGAACAGAAGCCCACACAAGTCTTCTTCTAAGTGAAGGAAGGTATGCATGGGCTGTCACCTTCTCGGTCATCCAACTTCAGTCCTCAGCAGGTGGCCATACTGGTGACTGAGATCCAAAGCAACTACGGCACCTTGTATGGCACCAGCTCATTCAATGCACTAGCAATGGAGAAGGTGCAGACCTGGCTGTACACACAGGCCTTCAATGCCTGTGGCACTGAGCTGCAGACCCTGTCCCCCATCAAACACAAATGGTGTAACCTTCATGCCACTGCCAAATGTAAGGTGGCCATGGCATGCTGGTACAGGAAACAGACCAGTGGCAGCCCACCCATAGGGACCTTCCATAGACCTCCCACTAATCGAGGCCATTGTGGCCGAGACCCTCACTGAGGAGGTGTTAGATGGGAAGGGAGACAGAATGGACACTCTACCGCGTATCAGCTCCCAGAAGCACAGTGTATGAGCTCCTCAGCACCCTTCCTTGGACACCAGGTGTCCAAACTGTGAGTGCCCTCAGGATATGCTCATCCCACTATTACACAGTGCTGACAACACACAGTGGGTTCTATGTACCAGGTAAGGTCTACCAAAACAGACTGCAGCCCATGAATGATGTAACAGACAATCCCACATGCATGACAGGTATCCACTCCCCCCTCCACAGACCCACTGGATTAACCAGCAACACAGGAACTGGGGTATGGTATGTTCATGAAAAGGCCAAGGGGGCACACAACCTCCCAAACAAGTCAAGGCACATAGTGGCACAGTGTCACCACACCTGGATGCTGACTATGTGGAACAGCAGGAGGTGCCAAAGGAGACATGCATGCTATGTGGCACATCATGGGGGAACACACAGGGCAGGTACATGCACAGGTCTGCCCCCCTGGCTACACATCCCACACCACGTGGAGCAGAGGGCACCAATACAGACACCGACCATGCCGCCTGCTATCCCTCATCATGAGGCCATAAAAGATGTACACAGAAGACCAGCATACTCAATCTTCACTATCCTGAGTGCTGATACCTGGAGCTTGAGTGATTACATGCCACACCATAGAACAAAGAGCAGATGTCCCTAATTGTGGCAGAGATGCATGCCCTCCTTGGCAAGCTGATTCAGATCAGGAACATACTAAGAAGGCAAACTGTGCATTGTTCCCACCCACCACTGCAGATGCCAGCACTCAGATACATGAGGCAAACACCCAGGCACATGGCACCAGCACCCTTGCTGGCACCCAACACAGACATCCCCCCAAAGGATGTACCTGCCCTGGAGAGGCAGCCCATGGACACACAACAATGCAGGGCATAGTCTGTCTATGGTGCCACCTGTGTTGGTGCCAGGCACCTTGCCACATGCTCCTTGATGCATACTAGGAGGGGGGAAATAGTCCCTCTATTGCAGTGGTATATACCAATCTCCCTCACCAGCCATGTGATCCACATGTGTGCAATACAATCAATTAGCTGGTATGTGCACTGGGCACCACCACTCTTGTGTCAGTGTCCCTTGGGAGGGTGTGTATGTTATCTATACTGTGGATACTGACCTGAACATGACCCCATTGTGCAGACCATTTTTGTAACCAAGACAATGTGATACCTGTGGCCACCTCCTTTGCATATGGGTCATGGCACTATGTACTACAGTGTAACCACATCTGTCACATCTCTGTGATACACATGTCATGTCACAGTGCACTCTCCCTGGGATGATACCACTCAGTGCCCTGGTCATATTACTGTGACAGTCTTCCATGTCTCTTCGCCACCTGTGCAGTGTCCACACGCCACTAGGGCACATCTACCTCACGGTGCCCCCCTTACTATTGAAGCAAACCTCCAGGAGTGACAACATCAGTGGCTGGATAATCCACATCAGGTATGTTCTCTGGCATGGGTATGTGGCATCAAACAGCCATGTTGTGCAACATTATGCATGCAATAAAAACATGGCATACCATTCCTGGTGCCAACATCATGGTGCCATCCATCCTGTCCATGCAGTGGAAATGCATCTTTAGCATGCCAATTGTGGCTGTACCGCTGAACGGATCCAACATGTGCCTCATTGTACTTCTCCTCAGCTTTGGTAGGTGGGAGCAGGAAGAGTGTCAGGAGATATGACCGCAGGGGTATCCTTTGTACCTGTGGAGTGGACTAGAACATAGTTATTTATGATACACTATGTCAGGGTCGGACAAATGTTACACTTCACATGTGCCTTCACTGATCAACCACCCCTCATTGCCACCATGTGTCTCAAACAGTGCCCAAATTCATGACTGGTTGACTATGTAGGCATCAAGGCAGAGGCCAAGGTATTTCACATACACACATTGGCAATAGCTCCCTCAGCATCACACATCACTTGCACATTAAAGCTGTGGAACCCCTTCCTGTTGGAGTATGCCTCCTTGTTCTGTGTCAGTGATAGTATGGTCACATGTGTACAGTCTATGGCCCTGAGCACATTAGGGAAGCCATGCATTGCATGGAACCTCACCTTGGTGGCCAGAAATGATATGTAGATGGAGGTATGGTGGACAAGGGCATCAGTCACACAGTGCAGTGCACAGGACACAGTTGACTGACTTACACCTTTCATATCCCCAGCCACCCTATGGAAGGAGCCCATGGCATAGTATGTCAGAGAGCACAGTACCTTCTGCTCCATGGTCAGTGCATAGGACTGTGCCATGGTGTGGACAATGTCTGTCCCTATAAGATGGCAGATGTCATGAATGGTGTCATGATCTAGGCAGAAATTATTAAGGCAGTGTGTGTATGTGATGGAGGATGCCTGCAGACATAGATGGTACAGCTGTGGACTGAGGTGCTAGCCATGCTCATGCTCCCACTGCAGTTCATCTTCCAGCACTAGCATGTATTGGAGGAGAGAGGGGCAAATCATGAACAGTTCAGAGATGTTGCCCTGGTAGTCTGTGTCTGGCTCCTATGGCCTTAGGCATGGTTATATCACCCACATATGTACTCCTGCAGTGATGGCATGGCCCATGGGCACCTCCCAGCCATGGCTATGTCCTGGTGTGCATCCCAGAAAGGGGATCATGGCACTCAAAACCCTGGGGTGTTGGCATTTGTGTGAGCCTTTGCAGTAGGTGATCACTGGTCATGGAGGGTCTGAGCAGTAGCAATGTACCTGTAGATGGTGTGGCAGCAGTCTGCCCAGTGATATGGCATCCAACATGATCTTGGGTGCCAGGGCTGCCTCATAACCTCAATTGGGCTGGCATGATGATCTAACGGGACAATATGGGTTGGCTGTGAAATGTCACATTGCCCCTATCAGGTAAAAATCATGTTTGGGGGTGGGGGATAACTGTGTGTTTTGTACAGTGATGCTGGTGTATATTCCCCTTCTACTCCATGCATGGGCAAGCTGGAAGGGCAACGAAGCTGACACTGCAGCTGGAGGAGCGGCATGAGGTAGGTGTTATTGTTGTGCCACACAGATGAACCCATTAACTGATGTGGCTGCCAGAGGGCCTGTGGTGGGAAGGCTATGCCTACCAGGATGTTTATCTGGCACTATGGCGTCTTCTTCAGCCATTGTTCAAAAGTGTACATATGCATGCATGACAGGGGGAACTATGGCCAAGGACAGGGTTGTCATGCCGGGGGGGGCATAGTGGCCGAAGATGGAACACCACAAGTGGCACATGCCACTTACTGTAGCAGGGCATGGTCAGTTGTGTTTGTGTTCCCTTCATGGTGCAGTGGGTCTGTGGTCATGGCCATCCTTTCACTGTTGTTGATGCCAACCTCCTTTTTATAATGGTAATGTACTGTCTGGTAGGAGGCTGTAGTACTGATGCTGTGTCCAATATCTGTATTATTCTAGGCATTTCAAAGAGCTCTTCACAGGGTCTTCCTAAGAACTGTAGATCCATTTGGGCCAGACACCATCACACCATCGTGCTCAAGCCCATCCGTGGTCAGCAGTATCATGTCTGATGACATCATAATTCAGGGGGAGGATGTGGCATAGGCACCATTCTGGGGCTGCACTGGACATTTTATGTTTATTTTGTTGCCACGGGGTGCAGCTGTCCATTAAGCAGGCATCAAGGCCACTGTATTGCATACCCCATTGAGGGTCTGTATGGTATCCGATGGCAGTGGGATGCATGCCACCATTTATAGGGCTTTGTGTTACCTATACAGATGTTATGTCCAACACTGGGAACTGTCCATGGGGACATCAGTACCCTGTCATCATGCAGGGTGCTATCTGGTATATGTTGCTCATGTTTGTGGTCACGCCTGAGTCTCAATCATATGCACATGGTGTGCCTTCAGAAAAAATGACATGCACTGCACCATACTGGGCATTGCCATCATTGTGTGTAGAGTGGGGTACTTGCATTGCCTACAGATGAGTGTCCAGCAATGCGTAAGCTGCCATGGCACACTGATTCTATAGGGACTCTGTGTGTACCTGGTGTAGGGATGCTGTATGGGCATACGAGATGTACTGTGATAGGATGTCTGTGTTCAGACACATGATGTTGTCCTGTACATGCGGCACTGGACATCCCCTGCACCCTGGAATGGGGTGCTGTTACATGTCCTGCAATCAGGTGGTGCATGTGTGGGGCACACTGGGTCTGGGGGAGGCCATGATCAGGGACACACTGTTCAGTGGTGGTGTGGCCCACTGTGGTACACAGGGGTCATAAAATACTTAGAAATGGTATTACATGAGTGGAATGTGAAAAGGCAGAGTGGCATAACCTCACATCTTGCTATGGCAGGAATCATGTTACTGGCTCTGTTATTTAATGTTCCCATCATGGCATTCTGGTTATTGCCAGTATCTGTTGCACTGTAGCCTTTGGTTGGGTCTGGTATGCCTTTGGTTACACATCCCTCAGCACACAGGGCCTGCATGACATGAGTATGGATGGCAGAGCATAGCTGCATTGCACATTCCAGTCTATCCCTTTGTGTTTGGGTGCATAGGCAGATTTACAGCAGTGGTCTGCCAGGCGTAAATGTGTTGCAGTCTTGTTGGTCCATCCTGTTATGCTGTGCATGCAGCACATAGTCATCTGACATGCCCCTGAGCAGAGCCTCTAAGGGGTGTGTGCATGCTGTGCTTATGCAAGCTGCATGTCATGGCTGTGCATCCCATTTAGATGTAACTTTCATGCAAATCACATGTACAGTCCTCAGCGGGGCACATATATAGTGCATAGTGTGCTTCCCACATTGCTGAATAGAGGCCATAGTGAGTAACAGTTTTAGGAAGCACTGTTTAGAACTCCTAACCAAGAACCAGCTAGTCAGAACCAGGGTGCCCAACACACAGTCTGAGGGCATTTCAGATCTGTTTGGTTTTGTCATCCAAAGTAAATGTCAAAGCTGGAATAAGATATGGGAGTTAACTGGACCACCAGATCATTTATTTGCATGTTATCATGTTTCTAGATTAATAATAATCAAAAATATTTTAGCTCTATTGATTACCGAAATAGCAGTCTCCCATGATGCCTTTCAGTTTATATTGCACTAATTATTTCATATAAACGTTGTGTGTATGCAAGATCTGGAGTTTTTGTGATGGGATACCTTAAACCTGTTGTTCATGCCTTTAGTGTCATTTACTTTTATTCATTGAAGAGCAGTTGTTCAGTTTTTAATGAAACAGAATGGTTAGCTGTACGAAAGAAAGAAAGAAAGAAAGAAAGAAAGAAAGAAAGAAAGAAAGAAAGAAAGACCTGAAGTTGGAATATTGGGCAATATTTTAAAAAGGATCTCTTTAAGATGCATCCACCACTATTTTAACAAGCATTTGTCAATGCTGAATGTTTGCTTGCTGGTATTGGCATTGGCAGTGCAGGAGTTAGAGAGATGCATAATAGGAATGGCAGTAAAGTATTGAAGTAACACCAACCCCCACCCTGACCCTGCAGAGACTGACAGCTGTTGGGGGTGTGCCTTTAGTTCATTGGCCATTACACTCGCGCCATTCCACCTCACCCCACCCTGCAGACACTGACAGGTGTTGCAGTGTGCCTTGAGGTCTTTGGCTCTTACACTCACTCTATTTCATAAGGAAATAAGCTGAGATGGGTGCAGTATAGGAGAATGGGGTGAACGTTAGGGCCAAAGACCTCAAGGCACACCTCGATGCCTGTCAGTGGCTGCAGGTTGGGGGTGTGGGTGGGGATGGAATGGCATGAGCATTATGGGAGATGACCCCAAGTCACACTCCTGATGCCTGTCAGTCTGTACAGGGTGGGCATTATGGTTGAAAACCCTAATGCCCTGGGCATTTGTTGGTATTTTTGCTCCACATTTTTGGGACCCTACCTCATGATCAGTGGCAGTATCATTTGGTTACTCAATCCCAAAAGGTGATTTCGCACAGCGAGTGTGCCATTCAGCGACACAGGTGCTAAAACATATTTTGGGCAGGATGTGAAAAATGACAGCTGTACTGTTCATGAGGAGGTGTGAAGAAATGGCAATGTTGAAAATCCGGAGTGAAAATATGAAAAAGTGGTGAAGTTACGGGTGTGCTTAGAAACCGTGCAACGCTCGTAACGCAGTCATTTCTTAGAATGTTTTCACCAAATTTTCAACATGGCCTTTTTGGTACCTCCCCTCATGAACAGTGGCACTGTGATTTTGTTAACCTGTCCCAAAAGTTGATTTCACACAGCGACTGCACCATTCTGTGCCATAGGCACAAAAACACATTTCAGGAAGGATGCAAAACATGACAGCTGTACAGTTCATAAGGGGGTGTGAAAAACTGGCAATGATGGGAATTTTGAAAGAAAATATTAAAAATTGATGGTTAAAAGTGTACATAGAAACTGTGCAATGGACGCTCATAATGCAGTAATTTTTTTTTCGTTTTTCACTAAATTTGCAACAAGGGCTTTTTAGGACCCCACCTCATGAATAGTGGTACTGTTGTTTCATTAATTGGTCCCAAAAGCTGATTCTGCATAATGACAACAAAATCACCTTTCCGGACAGAGAAATTAAATGACAGTGCCAGTGTTCATGAGGTGAGGTCCCAAGAACCCCATATTGAAATTTGAGATTTCTGACCACTCCCCTATAAACATTTTATGTTCTTTACCTCTTCAACCTAGCAGGTCATATTCATGGTCACTAAACAATAATATTCTAAAGGAATCCGAGGCATTAATCAGATTTAGAGTCTTCCTAGAAAGCTCCATCATTAGTAACTGGGGTTCCATCAACGCTTTAGACCAAACTTGGGTGGCTCTTAAGTCCATGTGGCGAGGGGAGTTAATACGCATGGCAACAGTACGCAAAGCGAAAACAAGGAAACTTCTGGATGAGTGCTTAAGAGAGATTAAGGAACTAGAAAATATAAATGACAGAGAATGGAAGAGCAAGAAAGCAAATTAATCTCCTTAAGAAACTGGTATGCGGACAAACAGAGAGAGAAAGTTATTAGTTCAGCCTGCAGAGTCAAGGCCTTGTACCTGGGACAAGGCAGTAGGGCTGGGAGATTGCTAGCTTGGCAGTTAAAGCAAAAATCTTCGGCAAAGTGGGTGACTGCTCTCAACCATCCAGAATCAGGCAAACAGGTCACAGATTCGGCTGAGATACTAGAAATTTTTAAGCTTTTTTATCAAAAACTTTATACAAGCCAGCAGCCCCCCCCCAGGCATTTGATAGAATTCAGGAATTTTTGGATGCTATTCCTTTACCAAGATTGTCAAATGACGTTGGCCCTCAATTAACAGCTCCTATCTCGGTGGAGGAAATAGAGAAGGCTATTGACTCCTTTTGCCCGGACAAGGCGCTGGGCCCAGACGGGTTTACAGCCTTATTTTCAACAATTCAAAAATAATCTTGTGCCCTTATTGCGGGAGTTATTCTCCTTCTGGTGTGATCAAGGGATCAAGGACCAGACGCCGTTTGAGGCCAAGATTATTCTGTTGCCTAAGCCAGATAACCCCCCTGAGGAAGTAAGTAGTTACAGACCGATCTCTCTATTAAATCTAGATGTTAAGATTTTTGCTAAAATTTTGGCCAGCAGATTAAAACAAGTATGGCGGACTTTATTGAGCCCAGAACAGGCTGGTTTTGTCGAGGTTGCTCCTCGGCTGATCACTAAAGTAAACTGTTTTATTTAATCTCTAATTCTGGGATCCTGCTTTGGAGGCGTCACTAGTTTAGTTAGATGCTGAAAAAGCTTTTGACAGGGTGGAATGGACCTTTATGTTCACTACCCTGTCAAAGCTAGGCCTTCCAGCTAGGTTTATTCATATGGTTCTTATCTTGTACTCTTGCCCTTCAGCTAAGATTCAATGCAATAATTTAATCTCAGAGGTTTTTTCCACTTTCTAGAGGTACCCGACAGGGTTGCCCTTTATCACCCTACCTTTTCAATTTGTACACTGAACCACTAATCAGATCTATAAAGATAAATAGTGAAGTGCAGGGGCTCAAGATAGGGGACTCTGAATTTAAACTTTCAGCATTTGCTGACGATTTATTGCTACATATTTCTAATACTACCTCCTCCCTCCCTAAGGTCCTCGATTTAATTGATAAGTTTAGTATGCTCTCGGGATATAGTTTGAATAAGGCTAAAACTTCAGTATATTCTTTGACCCCATTTCTTCAGAGAAGTTGGTGCCTTTCTCTGGGACTTCGCTGGCAAACCAGATCATTAACTTATTTGGGGATTCAAATATCCAAGAATTTAGAGACCCTGGCCGAGTTAAATCTTAAACCGTTGATTAAAACTATCAAGGAAGACTTGGTCAGATGGTCAAAGCTTCCACTGACTTTCTCGGGAAGAGTTAATACGATTAAAATGGTGGTTATGCCCAAGCTCTTTTACCCATTATCAAATCTAAACGTTTATTTGCCAAAGTCCTTTTTTAAACCACTATACCAACAATGTGCGGTATTTTTGTGGAATGGGAAACCTCCTAGAAGAAATTACCTTAAACTTACTCGGCGGCGTCAATTGGGAGGGCTTGTTATCGACTTATAACTATTACTCTTGCAGTCCACATGGCAAGGTTGGTCGATGGGTTTGTGAGGAGAGTATTTCATACCCCGGACTTCATCTAGATCGACTTTTTGTTAAAAGCCTTAAGCTTGATTTAGAATCTTTATTATATATCCCATGGGCCAAGGTTCCCAATAGAGCGAGAGGTACGCCATTAGGATGGGATGTTAAAGCTTTGCAACAATTTTATGCAAAGTTTCAAATTTCGCAACGATATGATTTATCCCAACCTATATTAAGAAATCCGAACCTGACAATTGGAAATCAATCAATATCTAGATTGGGATCTAAATGGGCTACGAAGTTGCGAGTCAAGGACTTCTATCAGAATAACGGGCTACTCTCATTCCAGACACTGGTGGAGAAGTTGGGAGTGGTACCCCAATCCTTCTTAAAACTAATTCAAATAATAAGTTGTGTTAGATCTTACTTTGGCAAAGGGCTGGGACAAGATACCCTGGGACCAATGTTCGTTGAGTTGAAAGGGTTTGTACAAGCGGGCAAAATGACTTCCAAAATTTATAAATATTTAATAGTTAAAGGGAACTCGAATGTGTCTCCAATCCCGGTATATTGGGAACTAAATTTATCTTTGGGTAAATCAGCAGAAACATGGGAGAAGGCTTGGGTGATATCTATAAATTTGTTAAACAGGACAGATTGAGAGAAGTTCAATTTAAGTTACTTCATAACTTATATTTTCCAGCTAAGCTTTCTAGAATGGGTAGCCACTTTTCAGCACATTGTACTGAGTGTAACGACTCTTTATTCCAGTTACCATAAATTTTGGACTTGCCCCAAGGTGGTTGGATTGTGGCATTTGGTGAAGCAAAAGATTAGTCAATTTTACGACCTTGCCAGGTTTTTTACTCCAGAGGCTTGCATATTCGGGATATTTGACAAAATACCAGGCAATTTAATTAAATATCGAATAGCTATGGTAGCATTGGTAACTAAGTTAATAATTTTATGCCACTGGAGAGATGATTGGACTCCATCGTTTGGGGAATGGTGGGAGGAGTTCATGAATGCATTGAATGTGGAAAGATCGGTTTTCTCTTTCCACAATGCTTCACCAATATTCCAACAGTGTTGGGGTAAATTATACCAATGTCTGAAGGATAGGTATGGGTACTAGGGATACTTGTCTCTTTTGTTTTCTTTTCTCCTGTTACTGGGGCCAGTATCGGCCCTGGCTCCATAAGTTAGTTTCATAAATCCTTTCCTCCTTGGCCTGTTTTCTGTACCCATTTAAACTATGTACAGTCGGGCTGTGTGTCATTTGCTTCTTTGATGAAATTTTATGATTATGTATTGATCATGGTGAGTCAGTTAATGGGATAGTTGCCAGGGGTGGGCAGGGGTGGGGGTTGGAGGGTTTTTTCTTCTCTTTTTTTCTTATTTTGTAGGGGGGGTTTGGGGGTTTCCCTTCATTTTGTCATGTCTTTTTTTTATTTATTATCTTGTGATTTCCATGTATTATTTAATTGTTTGGTGTGTAATTTATGTTGGAAATGGTTCAATAAAGCTTGGTTATTTGCAAAAAAAAAAGAAATTTGAGACCAAAACTCCAAAAACTGGCTGAGATATCACCCTAAGTTGAAAACCCTCCATTGACTGCCATTATAGGGCTTACCATCATTTCTTCAGTTCCCAGTTGGTCTTTGAAGAGTGCAGGCATGTTCCCAGTCCACAGAAGATTGCTGCTCCTGACCTTCAGAGGTAAGCATGGGTGAGGGGGGTGTGGGGATGTAAAGTGCGCAGAGGAGGGGCCTGCAGGAATGACAAGGGACCATTTTCTTTCTTTTTTAAGGTTTAAAAAAAGATATCAGGGACTGTTTTCTGTTTTACAGGTGAAATATTAACACAATGGATTTTGGCACACTGGGGTGGGCTCCCAGAATGCCAGAGTACTGGAGGGGGGAATAAATGCAGACTTGAGGATTGGGCACCCAGAGGTTGGCAGAGAATATAGGAGTGTGGGGGATGGTACATCTGACACCAGGAGAGGACATCCCAGTGTCAGAAATATCAAAGAAGTATTTTTTGGCACACTGGAGTGGGCTCACAGTGTGCCACATTAACAGGGGGGAGTGAGGATACATGCTGACACAGGGATTGAGCACCCCGATGTCAGCAGGGAATGGAGAACAGAGGGTGCAGGGAGTGCAGCAGCAGTGGGAGGGAGCTAACATTTAAATTTGTTGTCCTGTTGTGTGCCTGTTTGGGAGGGAGGGGGGACTGCCACTGCAATGATGAAATTGCCCCTAATTGCAGATGCAGATTTCTTTCAAGTGTGGCTCTTGCTCTGAAATTGCCATCATCGGCAACTTCAGCATTAATTGGTGGTCAACGGATGCACCCATTAAAGCATCCACTGCATTGGCCACAACACTGCCACACCTCTGCAATGCTCTACTATCTCAATATGTTTCTTGTACAAACCTAAAAAGAAAAATGCATCCAAATCTGCCCAACTATTAGATGTCTTAACAGCATCCAAAATTTGTATAAAAACAGATGCATGTGCATCAAAACTGGACGGAACTCACAATTGCATCCATTTCTGCCCCAAATATTGACTTTTTATTGTAAACAGACATGACTTTTCTGAAAAAGGCAGTAGGGATTGTTATGTACAAGATGATGGTTGAAAACACAGAGACAGCATGAACTTGCATCTTTATCCTACCACTTTTAACCTTCCCTTATCTTTATTATCTTTTGGAGAAATACTGAGTTGCTTCTCCGATACCCAGGTCCACATACAGTATCTGAAGCTTTTGATAATTTTCAACCTCCTTGCACATTGTGTAATATAAATAAACACATTGAATCATAATGCTTTGCCAGCTAGTACACAGAATTATAGCTGGCACTTCTCAGTTAAACCATGATTTTCTACTGGTTAGAATGTGGCTGTACTTTGACTGATGCAGCTAAAAACTGGGTTCCACATACAGATGTGCAACTGACACATTCAGATCTTTTCCTGAAATTTCTGTGATATTTCTAGAGAAATTCCCTTCCTGCCTGCAGTAAAGCTGTAGGGCCATCAAAAAGAATTTCTTTAAAAATATTATGAAATATCAAGATATGTATCTGTTGCTGTAGCTGTACTATGTAGCAGTTTTAGGAATGTGCCAAATTTGGAAAAAAAATGTTTTCATAGTTTTTATGTTTGCTTGCATGCATGAGCAAAAAACATTATGCGGCATCTTAGGAGAGAAGCAGGTTGTGGAGGTGCGGCACTGTGGCAGCCAATGGAGGCACTGCATTTGGGGGCTTGGCACTGGAGGACCAATGGAGACACAGTGTGCCAATGACACTGGTCTCCAAAAGTGCCACCAAGTACAAATGTTTTCACTGCAGCAATCAGGGGCTGCCTTATCATTGCAGCATCAGCCATTCTGCTGCAATGAGGGAGCGACCCGTCATTGCAGGGATGAACGTTACCTAGTGTAATATTGTTTGTGAACATGACGACGGCTTGCCACCATGTTCACAAACAATATTATTTAGCCCCCACTGTCGAGGGGGTGCCCAATCCCCCTCAGCAGCATGCACAGCCCCAAAACAGTCTTTGTTTGCCAACGGAGGCCCCAATCCCCGTCGCCTTCAGTCCCCATCCCAGTTTTGGATTTGCTGACAGGGGAGCCCACTCCCTATAAGCATAATGTCTCCCATCTCAGTTTAATTTACAGATGGGGGAGACCACTCCCTGTCGGCATAATGTCCCCACCCCAAAAAAAGTAGGTTTATGCCGAAGGGGGTGCCCCATCCCCCTCGGCTCTTGCACCACACATATGTGCCGATGGGTGTGCCCAATCCCCCATCAGCTACAGTCGCCCCCCCAAAAAAACACTTGGTTGGCATGCTGGGAGCCCACCCCAGTGTGCCAAATGTCCCTGTTAAAAAAAATTTCCTGTGATGTTTTATTCTTTTTCCCCTGTAAATCTGAAAACGGTCCTGCGTTGAGTCTGGTGGCCCCGCCCCAACCCATGCCCAACCTCTGCGCACCTTCCTCCCCACACCCCCGCTCACCCCATACTTACTTCTAGAGCCCAGCACGATGATCTTCAGTGGATCGGGAACACTTCTGCACTCTTCAAAGCATACCGCGAACTGAAGAAATGTCGGTAAGCTGCATAGTGGCATAAATAGGGTTTTTTCAACTTTGGTGTATATCTCAGGCATTTTGGGGAAGTTTGGCACCAACTTTTCAACATGGGGTTGTTGGGACCCCTCCTCATGAATTCAGCTACTGTCATGGTGTTATTCTGTCCCGAAAGGTGATTTTGCGTTCACTGTGTGGAATCGCCTTTTGGGACCGATTAACGAAATGACAGCGCCAGTGTACATGAGGTGGCCTTTCAAAAAGTCTATGTTGCAAATTTGGTGGAAAAAATCCAAGAAATGACTGTTTTACAAGCGTGCCTTGCACAGTTGCTAAACACGCTTGTAACTTTGCACATTTATAATATTTTCACTCCAGATTTTCAACATTGCCATTTTTCTACACCTCCTTATGAACAGTATAGCTGTCATTTTTCACATCCTGGTCGTAATGTGTTTTTGCACTTCCAGTGCAGAATAATGTGGTTGCTGTGGGAAATCAGTGTTCGGGGCACATTAAGAAAA
The DNA here is from genome assembly GCA_016271365.2 of Neoceratodus forsteri. Classification (NCBI taxonomy): domain Eukaryota; kingdom Metazoa; phylum Chordata; order Ceratodontiformes; family Ceratodontidae; genus Neoceratodus; species Neoceratodus forsteri. The sequence continues at coordinate 677,824,169 of CM028135.1, forward strand.
TCACAGTGGCACTGTTCATGAGCAGAGGTCCTAAAATGCCTATGTTAAAAATTTGGTGGTGAAAGTCCATAAAATGACTGTGTTACACGCATGCATTGCACAGTTTCCACGTATGCTCAGAGTGGGAAGTGCAAGCATTTTTAATATTCCAACTACAGATTTTCAACATTGCCATCTCTTCACACCTCCCTATGGATGGTACAGCTGTCATTCTTCACATTCTGCCTGATCTGAGTTTTCATACATGTGGTGCAGAATGGCACTGTCGCTGTTGGAACTCAATGTTTGGGACACATTGACAAAATCACACTGCCACTCTTCATGAGAAGAGGTCCTTAATGCTTTCATGAGGTGGGGTCATAAAAAGGCCATGTTGAAAATTTGTAGTGCAAATGCCAACTAATGCCTGTGGCATTAAGGTTTATAACTATAACGTCCTACCCTGTTCAGACTGACAGGAATCGGGGTGTGGCTTTGGATTGTCGACTGTATTGCTCATGCCATCCCATCCCCACCCACTAGCCACCAACAGGCATCAAGGTGTACCTTGGACTCTTTGGCCCCAGACTTCACCCCATTCTCCTATGCTGCACCCATTTCAGTGTATGTCCTTATGAAATGGGGTGACTGTAAAGCCAAACACCCTAAGGCACGCCTCAACACGTGTCGGTGTCTGCAAAATAGGGTGAGGTGACATGGCATGACCGCATGGGCAATGACCCAAACACTTACCCTAATACCTGTCTGTCTTTACTGGATGGAGGTGAGGTTGATGCGAATTTCAATACTTTACTGCCGTTCCTATTCTGCATCTGTCTAACTCCTGCAAGAAAAACTGCAAAGATTTAGAACCAGAAACTTTCAGGTTCATTATGTCATGTCATAAAGGTGGTTCATTTGCAGTTTTCAGGAGGATAACAACATGTAAAATGAAAAAGTTATTAATGAATTTAGGAGTCACCATGCACATGCACATTATCTTTTCTGCATCTTTTTCAGAACCTATCTTTGTCTCTGTTGCTGGCAGGTGCGCGATCACCTTTGTGATTGTATTCCTGTCTTCACAGTTGTAGTAACACCTTGAAGGCCACAGAAAGACCATCCTAGATGGCACTTTTCTACTCTTGCTCCCCCAGATTAAAGTGTTGCTATCAGGAGTCCATCCTTGTTGGTGCACTTCTCTGCCCCACCCCCTTCCCAAAATTAAGTACACATACTGGGAGCTCATCCCAAGTAGAATGTTTTTGCCCGCCCCCACAGAAAAGGTTCAGCCACCAGAAGCCCATCACAGAAAATATGCTTCTGCCATCCCCATACCCCAAAGTTAAGTTCATTAACTGGGATCCCATCACTAGTGGTGTAATTAGGCCTATGACTACCACCATGTTGAAGTGCTACCATTGGGAGCCCTTCTCTGGTGGCATATTTCTGCCCTGTTCCTGACCATGACTCCCTCAGACCATGGCTGGCACAAACCCCGCACTCACATCTTTTACTGTCCATCATTTCAAATAGTACTGTATTTGCAACAACAACTACAATTGATTACATACATAGTCTCTGTGTATTTATCAAGTACAGTTTATGATTATTACAATACAATAACTGCCCATCAATTTTTCAATGGGCCAAGGCAGTTTATATTTGCCATAATAAACAGTTGGTTATTATGGCAAACACATGCACACAGGACACAGCTGCATTCGAGACACTTCAGCACAGCATAACCACAATCTGTCACTGGTTTCTGTGGTTTCTAATTACCGCAACCCATCACTGCTTACAGAAGCTCTACACACAAAATAAAATGCCACAAATAATTACTTTTATTTACTTTAGTTTTTTACTTCTAAGCATACAGTCCCACCACTTGCTTTCAAGCACTGACTGCCGCCTCTCAAGCCAGCTGTATGATCGTATAACAGCATTGGAAAGACAGCACTCAAAAAAAGTCAAAGATATGTGTAATTAAAAGAAAACAAAGATGGAAGCTCATTTCTCTGTCACTATTTCACACACAAGCAGAATGCCAGGAACTCCACTCTGAGTGATCAGAATCAGATACTGTTCAACACTTTCCTAAAGGAGACACACAGCACTATCAATGGGAGGGGTGCAGTGCTTACTTAAATTTAATACACTCCCTCAGTGTATGATGCTTGAATAAACTCCTTGAGCTTCACTGTCGTGATTTATGAAGCATAACGCACTGAGGGTGTGTATTAAATTCTCCAAGCACACAGCACCCAATATATTGTTTTTTATATTACAAAAGGACTTGAAATGCAAGCAGACTACATGTATAGTTTTAATTGTGAGCTTTATTAATATTACAGATGGTGAATGGCTGAGGAGATAAGCAATGGGTTTGTGCTAGCCATTGTCTGAGGTGAGGGTTGGTCAGGGTAGGATAGGGAGGGAGGTAACACTGGACACCAGAGATTGCTTTTCTTTGGCTGGGGCGAGGGAGGTGTGCCACTAGATGCAGGAATTGCTTGTGGTGCAAAGGATAACCAGCATGGGACATTAACCTATTTTTTTCTATGTGACAAAAAAATTGTTTGTTGTTGTACTGGTCCTTGAACAACAAGATGCACACAATAGGTGATTTGATGCCTTTCATTGAAACCAACAAAGATTTACAGAAAATCTTTAAGCTTTCAAACCTACAAGGTCTTTAAACTTTCAAACCTACAAGGTCTTTCTTCAGAAAGAAAATGAGTGGTTTCTTAAAAATATAGAAACATAGAAGTTGACAGCAGATAAGGACCACAAGGCTCATCCAGTCTGCCTGTTTTTTCTACCTTATGAATGTGCCATAGGCCTTTACTCTGTCAGTGGTCTATCTAGTCATACTCATCTGTATTGCTCCATTATGTCTATCCCATGACTGTTTGAAGCTCTGCACTATATTCATGGGCTCACTTTAAAATATCAGAGCTTACACATTTTACACATGAATGTGACACATTAATGAAGTAATTAAATAATTAGATATTGTCTATGGGTACCATGTGATAACAGCTAAGAGATATCCATGACTACCTAAATAGCAACTGTAAACCGCCAAAACAAATATCGACAATCTGCACTATAGTGAGAAGAAAAATCAGTGACCGGATAATAAAATCAAAGAAAAATAACATATACAAGCACTTTTTATGTGGGGGTCTGCACCCCCTGCACCTCCCTTTTTGGAGGGCAAGCCCCCCACACACCCCATCTCTAAGTAATTAACTCCAGAGGGGGCAGACCCTTGGGGAGACAAGACAACACAGGATGGGGGCTACTCCATGGGACAGTGCTCTGCAGGGGGAGAACATTGCGGGAGGGGGAAATCTGCAGGTGGGGGGAAACAAACCTAGTGAACCAGCACAGACAATAAAAAATGAAATAAATACTAACACTGGAACCACGACAGGACCCAAAAAAGGAAGAGCCACATGCCAGATTCAAACCACAAACCACCAACTTCCCAGGCCATAGCCCTATCCACCATGCTAGATAGTCAGCTGAATTCAGCCCTTAAAAAACATACCCTTTATCCTTCTCATACCATCTCTCCCTCACTAATAACTCCATAGATGTCTTCCCCGTTAGGTCTTCTTCCACCTTGCTATTTACTTCAACACACTATTTAAAAAGTCACTCAAACTGAGTCAGTCATATTGAGTTGCTCAATTCGAGTTGCTCATATCATGGGTTACCATGTCTATGTGCCCTAATTCTGGAATTGGGCAGCTACACCTGAAAGAAATACTGCAAACTATAGGCAAGTAAGAAGTGTTGATACATGCAGTGTATTACATGCAGCAGCATCAGTGGCTCAGCAGGTTGCACTCTTGCCTCTGAGGCTGGAAGATCAGAAGGCTGTGGGTTTTATCTCCACACCAGACACTTGGGTTAAATCCCAATACTGACACTGTAGTGTAGCATGAGGTGGATGCTCCATTCCTGAAGTGCCATTTTTCAGATGAGACATTAAACCGAGGTCCCATCTGCCTGTTCAGGTGGATTTTAAAGATCCCATGGCACTTCTCAAAAAGAGTAGGGGAGTTTTCAATTAAAGAACCACAACCAAATCATATCAACAAAACATTACACACAAATTAAAGCATAAAACCTGATCCTTCAGTATAACCCCAAACATTCAAAACAAAATTTAAATGCTCCAATATGCCACCCCCAAAACCAAAACTGTACACCCACATTTCTTACTTTTCTTTCTTATCGGACATATTCCTTTAATTATATCACCGTTTTTCCTTTTAACATACTTTGTGGTTATACTTAAAACAAACAGATTTCATTCATCTTTAAAACATTTCTTTCTATCTAAACATCTTTTCTCTGTTTCTTTGTTCTTCGCACCAAGCACCATTCATATTTCACAAAATATGTTAGGCCCTTAGACCACATCTCCACCTTTTTCCTTGGGTGTAGCTTACAATCCCTTCTATACACTTCTTTTATTGCTAGAGCACACTTTTTTCCTATTCTAGTGTATGAAATTTCTTTTTTGCTGTAAAAGTAGCTGGCAATGACTCTGCCGCATATAATATTTTAAACATGCAAAAAGAGCATGTAAAGTTGCCCAATTATAACTGTCTACTATCTCAGGAAAAACTCCTAACACCAAATTTTTGTAATTAATTTTCTTCATCCAAGGCATCTTCCAGTCTCTCTCCAAATACTGCCACAACCCTGCTGAATAAGGGCAGTGAAACAAAAAATGCTCCTGGTATTCTAAATCATTTCCACATTCTGGATACCAGCAACTCCTATCATCTACCGCCTTATGCTTATGGTTTTTCCTTACTCCTATTTTTCCATAAGCCATCATCCATTGTACGTCCTTCATTTTCTTGGGGACCCTGTGGTTATTTACCATTTTAAATACTAATTTATTTTCTTTCAGTGACCCATCTTTAAACTCTGGTTCACCTATTCTATTTTCCTCCACTATTTTCTCATACATTTTTCTCCTCGTCAAATTATTTATTTACCCTCTTGAGATATTCCACTTCTGGATCTTTTTAAAAGTTGCTCCATAGTACTTCAGAATCTCCTTCTTATTGAACCCTTTTGGAATTTCATCCCTCCACCCTTCCACCCACTTCCCTAATACATTTCCCGCATATCCATGCCATATTCCTATTGTCTTCAAAGATTTTGCTTAAGTTTTTGTACCAAAACAATGTGTGAAAAAATATTATTGGATTTATCATCCCTAAACCATCTTGTTTTAGTGTTTTGTATGTTATTTTTCTTTTCATGGGGTTCAGTCTGCTGCCTCACAATAATTGAAAGAACAGACCTAATACATTAGTTTCTAAAGCTAATGGCAAGGGGAATACACCTGCTACATACAAAAAGCATGGTAATAAATATTGCTTGATCACCAATACTCTTTTATATTTCAACATTTTCCATGTCTGCCACCTTGCCACCTTTCTCTCCCCAGTCTCCAATGCTTCCTTCCAATTTTCTACCACTGTATCTCCTTCACCATATTGTACCCTGAGAATTTTCCTTCTTTCTGCTGAAATTTTTATATTGTTATAAATCATGTCCCCCTTTCCTGGTCTACCCAGCCACAAACCCTTACTCTTATTTAAATTAACCTCTGACCCCGATACTCAAGAAGATTTTTCTATTTGTTCCATTACCCTTGGTACCCCAGACTGAGATGCAACATACACATTTAAATTGTCTGCTTATGCTGTCACCTTTATTTCATCTCCCTCCTGGTCACCTTTAATTCCCTCAATGTCAGCTGTCGCTTTCATGTTCCTAATGAGCAGGTCTAATGCAAATGTGTACAATACAGGGCTTAAGGGGCAACCCTGCCTTACCCCCTTTGGATTTTTATTAGTTTTCCCCTAACTCCTTCTATTTCTACTCTTATAGCCATACTCTTATATAATAATTTTATCCAGGTGCAAAATTCTTTGGGAAGTCCATATTTCTCCAAAACATGCATTAAAAACTCATGATTAACCAGGTCAAAAGCTTTACTCTGGTCTATAGTTAATATACACCCCTCTGTTCCTTGCTGCTGGCAATACTCAATAATGTCTCTGTTTATAGTTAAGTTCTCCTGAATATTTCATCCTGGAATTGCACATGTTTGTGCTTGATCAATTAGTTCTACTGTCACCCATCTTAATCTTCTCTGAAAGACCTGAGCTAAGATCTTGAAATCAGAATTTAGAATACTTATCAGCCTCCAGTTTCTTAAGCCTTGTCTATCCCCATTCCTAAAAAGGAAAATTACTATCCTTTATGTAAATTTGACTGGAACATTTTGGCTGTAAAACATACTGTTATAATCTCTAGTTAAGAAAGCAGCCATAGTTCTGGGAAAAGTTTTATAGAACTCATTTGGAATCCCATCCTCAACTGGTACTACCCCACCCTTTAACTGTTTTATAACATCATACACTTCTGATTCCTCAGTGTCTTTTCTCAGCTTTTCCACTACGTTCTCATCCAAACCTGGTATATTTAAGTCCTGCAGGTAATTTTTGTTATTTCCCATGTATCCAATTCCTTGTTGCTTAATAGTTTGTACATATGTTCTTCCATAATATTATTTACCCCCTCCATAAAGTAAACTATATTTCCCCCCCTTATCCCTCAAGCTTGTTATCCTGGATCTATTTTTCTCTTCCTTCAGTGCTTCACATGGGTCTGAGAAGGGACTTTTTGTACCCTTATGCATAGTTCCTTTGCTAGTGTCATATCTCTATCATATGGTACCTTCCTCATCTCCCCCTTAATTCTATCAATCTGCCAAAATCTTTCCAAGCCCCTTAAAAACTGGAAGTGACTGTCAAAGACATCTTCACCAGAAACACGGATTAAAGCATATATCTCTGAAGATATAAATTGCATTGACTCTTTTAACAATATTCTCCCTACATATACTTGACACTATACTTTATCGTGGAACACCTCAAAACCACCCTTATACCTTAACCAGACCGTGAATCTCCTGGGGGGTTAATATAACTTGTTTTTGGGTATGGGGAACTTGCCCTACTCCTACTCCTGTGTGGATGATCCTTGCCACTTCATGCATTTTCCCTGTTTCTACCCCAAAGCACCTCCGAGTAAGACCTGGGTGGACTCTGCCTCGACCTAAACTGTACCTCAGGAGGGGGCTGCCCCCTACCCTGGCCTCCGTTCACCCTATTCAGATTTTCCCTACTGTTGTTAGCCTCCTCTGAGTTTAAATCTCTCCTATTGCCTCCAGTATCCAAAACAGCTCTAACTACTGTCTCCTCTTGAGGGTCCTGCTTACTTCTCCTATCCATCTCCACCTCCCCAAAATGGCTAGACTCTGCATCTTCCAACACACAGTAATAGCATTTGAATACTCAACACATGATTTTGCCAGTACTTTAACACAGTGGGGTGTGGGTGTCCATTCCTCCTCCTGTTCCCATGTCCCATCTGCTAACCGCTTCCATCCAGCCCCCTGAAGGGCAGGCCCCAGAGACCATTCCTCTCCTTTGTTCTCAAAAGTATGTATAATCACTTCCCTCATCATTTATTGTGGTCCCATAGCTTTTTCTTTCCCCCCAGGCATTTCCAGTTGCTGTCCTTCTGTGATTCTACTGGTTCCTGGTTCTGGACTACCTCTTCTCCAGGATTCATATCTATGTTCCTCCATTCAATGATCATCCTCCTTCTCAAGCTGCTTTTGGATAAGTTGCCTCTTCGCTTCCAGAATTTGTTCTAGGTGAGCTATCGCCATGTTTTTATCCTGCTCTTTTGTTGGGCACATATCTCCCTCACTGTCTTCATCAGCCTCCAAGTCTGGGTCCAATAATTCCTCTGATAAATCTGTTGCTGCTACTGATTCACAAAAAAATCTTCATCTTCCAACACCCTGTTTCCTGCCGGGTCTGCCTCTGTATGCTCTTCTCAAAAATCCATAGCCGTCTCCTCCATTCTGTCCTTCTCTTCCAAGCGCTGCTCCAAACTGGCCATCTCTCACAGCCTTGTGGTAAGGGAATTTCTGCAGTGTCCTGGCCAAATTTCTTCCATTCACTAAAAATACCACCAACAGCTTACAATCTGGTTCAATTTCAGTTGGCATCCATATGTAGCCCTCTCCCCCAGGACAAGGCTGAAAATAGGCAAAACATTGTCTTGTCCTCATTCCCAGTCAACAAAAGCTAAAATGAAAAAAGGAAAAAATGAAAAATAATAAAAAAATAAACATGCTGTTCAATATGAACTTCATAAGATTTGCTCTGCTTCAGCTGTTGTTAATTACTGTCCTTATGTGCTTGTCTATTTGTATGGGTCATGTCTGAAAATTGGCTAGTCTGCCTAGTGCAGTGGATATAAAAATAAAAAACTCAAAAAAGGTTGTGGTTCTCCCTGACTACCACTACTATGTTTTGATGCACTGTCCAATGTTATATCAAGCATCATCTGCCCCATTTAACAGTCTGACACCTGATTTGAAATGCATTGATGCATGGAAACTGCATTGCCATGATATAACCATATCAACTTTATTCTAATCCTTCATTAAAAAAAATTACTTCCTAATCCAGCAGATTCAAAGTTACCTATTTTCAAAGAAATGATTAGAATGGGCTCAATTTGGAACTGCTAGAAACTAAATTTTTTACAATGAAAGTTTGGGGTTTTATTAGCAGTGCTTTGACATGTCGATACAGTGTTCATGTATCAATACTTTTTTATGGTGATGTATTGTCTTTATATCAGTAATGGCAATGCCAATTTACAGGCCAATAATTTTTGTATCTTACATTCTAAAACCTCATGCAATACTTAGTTGAAAAGGTCTGATCCATCTTCTGGTATGTAAAACTGATGAGAAACTGACCACTAACATGTCCTTGATGTAAAAACAATGCATTTATGTATACACAACATAGGTATGCTCCATTCATGCACCTGTACAATACTGTACATTGAAAATAGTTTAAAAAAAAGTTTAACGCTTTCTGATTGTTGGTTAATGTACATTCAAAATAAATAAGAATGAAATAGATTTGGACATGATAAAGTCTTTCCAAAGTGGTCCAATCATGTTACAAAAATCTTTATTTTCCTTGTCTAAATCCAAATTTTCTTATGCTTTTGCAACAAGTACAGGAAGATAGTAAATAATACCAAAAATGGAATTCAATGTTATGGTTTAGTAACTCCTCATTGTAATAATTTGTTTCATATCATAACTACAATATTTTAATAATAATATTTAATATGACAACTGTGCCCAATTTTAAAAAATGCTTTGATTTTGGAATGAATAATTTTATTTGTTATTATTTTTTTTTATTTTAGTTTTTGTTTACCAGGTATGGTGCCATAGCCACAAAATATGACTATTTTCAGACATGACCCAGGAGGTTACAATACAAAATTGGCAGACAAAATAAATAACAGGTATAGTTCAGAGGTAATCAACCGTACAAGGAAAAATCTACAAAATGTTCTGTGAAGTAAACAATATTGCTAATATGACAGAGACAATGGCAGGGAAATACACAATAGTACAAAACATAATAAGCATAAAATCATAGTGCAGTAGAATTTTAACACATAATCCATGCTAAGTGCTATATATGACAGTAACAAGGGGTCGGAGCAAAACTGAACATTTAGAGAGCTGAGGAAGGGGATGTCAAGCACCCTATGGGAGTTTAAAACAGGAACATAGGGCATGTTTGATGAAGAGAGTGTGATGCATCTTTTTAAAAGCAACATGACTAGGTGAAGAGCAAACATGAAGAGGTAGGGAATTACAATATTTTGGGGCCAGGCAGGAAAAAGCTGAGGTTCCTTTTAGGGTTCTGCACCAAGGGGTATATAGTACAGAGTCCAGAAGAGCGGAGGTCATAGGTGGGAGACAGAGGCACCAGCATGCCTGCAAGAGAGGTAAGTAGATTAGCTCTGATCTGACATTTCTGGACTGAATCAGGACATCAGTTTCATGAAACACTATGGTAAACTGTAATTCTTTTCTATTGTGTACTAATCATGTCACTATTTATCACACTTTGGTTCTGTATTTCTCTTATTACTATTTTCTTTTCTCTCTGTGTTCTGCCTGATCTGCTTTTTTTACCTGTACTGCACATCCTCCCTGCCTCTCCTACTAACTCTTTAGCGCAGTCCCACCCACTCCCTCTTGTTTTCACACCTCTGTTTATACTACCTCACACTCTGTTTATCTAGGCCTCTGTTCTTTTGTTTCTCCTAATTTCTTGATTTCCTTGCATCTCTTAGGCATCTCCTGTCTATTCTGCCCTTACAGCCAGCCTCTGATCTCAAATCCTATATATGTGCTTTTCTTTTCCCTTTAGCTTTCTTTCATCTCCTACTGACCTGTTCCTACTTAGCCCCCTTCCCATTTCTTCTCATGTTTTTATTTTGCATCTTAGACTTTCATCTCTAGTCCCCTTTATCACCTTCCTACTTCACTTTATGATTTTTAATTTCTCCACAGTGGCTATAAATACTGCTTATGTTGCTCAGTTTTGTTATTCACCTAAAGAAGGGACCTGTGTGGCCCCGAAAGCTTGTGTATAATTTCATCTTTGTACAAGACACTTGTTGATCCAATAAAAGGTATCAAATCTTCCATCTTCTCCTGTTTTGTAAGGACCAATATGGCTGGAATCTCTTTTTACAAAACTTTTCTTTTACAAATTTTGTCCAGGAAAGACATACTACAGTAGTAGCCACAGACACTGCCAGCTATTTCCTGAAATTTCTGTAATATTTCCAGAAATATCTGATGCTTTTTGCATTTAACCAGCAGGGGCAGCAGAGAGAAACTCTTCAGAAATTTCACGAAATATCTGGAAATAGCTGGCAATGTCTGTGGCTACCACTGTAAGTCAAGGCTTGTTTCTAGGTGCATCCTGGGAGCACAGGGAAGGTAAGTAACTTACTCAAGGTCATACAGTATGCAAGTGGTGGTTGTGAGATTCAAATCCAGTTCTCTAGGTTTGCAGCTCAGTGTTCTTAATAACTACGATATACAGCCTGCTCTCCTTTGACTTGCGAACTTGAGAAACAGCATTCATAGAGTTCTCTGGGCATACATAAGTGCAGGAATAATATGTAAAGTTCTGAGGGCAGAAAAAGAAATTGGAGGATTTGTCCTGGATTACAAGTTTATTTCTAAGCTTCTCAGCTATTTTATGTTGGTAAGATACTTATAGTCAGTATTGGGAAAATAAGTACTAGTTCAAAACAGCGAGATAAAAATAGTGAGAGTTACAATAGTGACTGCAATAAAGTGAGGAAAAAGACAGCAATAGGAAAAAATAGCGAACTGTCAAAACAGTGACAAACTAAGTAAACCATGACCTTCACACTAACCGTAAAACCCAATGTGAGACAAACACAAACTTAAATACCCACTCTAACGAACATCATTAACACCTGGGACCCACAGCAAATGACTCAAAACTGCATGGGGCAACACATAAAACACAACTACAAACACCTGCACAATGTTACTAACACAAGTTCACACAGATGCATGACAAAATAAGAATTTCCACAGAATCCCCAGCACAATAAAACCTGTTCCATACAAAATCACACACTTTAGATACAAACAGAATCTACATTCCAATATTTAATGAGGGGGCATTGCCCCCTGTGCACCCAACTTGGGAAGGGGAGTTCGCCTGCACCACCCTCAATAAATAGAAACATCTTCCATGTCACACAAAACAGAACACCAGGGCAAATCCTGCTTCACAAAACTCACTTTTGCCATCTAGCATCACAGAGACAGAAGCACAAGTCAGTTTTTCCAGCTCCCATCACAGAGCCAAAAGCATAGCAGCCAACAGAGTACTGTACCCACAGCACAGCCCACACAGCGCTCACTTACACATGCCTGTGACATTTCACTGTCTCTCATGAAAACACCACAAGCACATTAGCTCACACACTACACACACAGCACTCAAATACACTGTGCTGTAGTTCCACACTTGTTAATTTCACTTGAGCCGTTCTTACCTCACTGAAATTACCATGCTATTATTCCCTCACTGTTTACACCTGTCACCGTGAAAACCCTATAGTATCAAATGGAGATATTTTAATTTTACAACATGCTTGTTTGCTAAAATAATAACATTTCTCAAAAGATGATGCCCTTTCTCTCTCAAATTTAAAATATACAAAAGAGTTGGAAGGCAACAGCTATTTTCAGTTGGGGGTTACTGAAAAGATAGTGGCAGCTAGAATTACAAAAGGGTGAGATGGAGACTCTAATGAATGCTGACCTGTATCTTTGTCCATCTGACAGCATCTGAGAAGCCTAACTGCTACAGTATTTACAAAAATACTTATCCTTGTGCAAAAAGTCTGTGAACTGTGGTACACAAATTGGCATAAATTCAATTAACATCATGTTCTGTTGTGGTCTTCGGATGTAGTTAAACCATCTAACAGATGAATGAACAGCTTGACCAGATTTCTCTTTTGAAAATCATGATGGGCAGATCTGGAATGGGTCATTCTGAATATGTTGCCCTTTGTCATTAATCAATAAGCTAGAATGCAAGTTTTGGTGACAACAAAATTGGCACCATTTTCAAACAGTGGGTAAATTATGCACTTTTTCTAAATGGTGAAATAAGGAAATATACAATATTTTGAATCTGGGGTAATAACATGCATTTTTAACTAGTGAGAGAGTTTGTTAGAATACTATGTGTTAGAATATTACCAGTGGAACAGTAGGTAAATAAATTATTCTTTTTTTTTTTTTACTTGCCCGGCTCTCATGGCTTTCAGAGGAGGCCTCGTACCCCCTCCTACTCTGTCCACCTGGGCATTTCAAGGCTACCCCTTCCCAGGTTACATCTTGCTTGGGGGGGCCAGGAGTTTATACAATTTTTCCCTTTTTCTCCCTTTTGAACCCCAGGGGATGCTGGCATGAAGGACGTACATCCAGGCAGATGACATGCTGATGCACGCCATTGCCAAGCACCCACAGAGTCCTTCCTCATTGACTCTGAAGAGCCACCATTGCCCCCAAAAGCCCATGCTTCCACAGGCCCCAGGAACATTGGGTGTATGAAGCACCCCCAGTAACCCACCCAGGAGGAGGAGAGCATACGTTTGGGTGCTTGATCCTCCATATCCACCGCCGGCCCCTGGCAACCTGAGTCTGTTCCTGAATCTAGGTTACCAGCATAGCACGCGGTGTGGCATCCAGCACCTCAACCCTCAGCACCACAGGGCCCATAAATTACTCTTTTTAATAAAGTACTGTAGTCTACATGATTTAAGTGGATTGCACAAATCACATCAGGTTGGATTTTGAAATGGCCATACACAGAGGGGATGTACCTGCAATAGTTGCCACCAACTGAATCCATCACTCATTTGGATGTAGCTGGTGCTGTTTTCAAAACAACATCCAATTTACTACATAAGCAATGTTCCACAACAGGCTGTGCAGTAGCATTGATCTTACCATAAGCCCCAAGTGGGTTTTGAAACATGAGGTGCAGCCAAGTGCTTTCAACCATCTGAGAAGTGCATTAAATTATGTCTAACCACACACCCTAGAGTGAGTTTTGCACTTTAAAAATGACATTTTTGGGCAGAAATGTATCTGAAAAAAAGGTTTTGAATTAAATGAAAGTCAGATGAGCAGTAAGACAAATCTTATTGCATGACCTCATGACATGGTTCAGCCACTTATATTCTCCCTTTTCCCACTGCTGATTTATAATATCACGTACAGTTTCTGGCAGCATGCATCCAACTGTAGCTTGTCTGTCATCTGAGACTAATATAGACTGGACCACAAAAATCTTAGTTACAGTGCCACTGCATCTAGAAATGGATGCAGATACTTAGCCAGAGATGTCCTCTGCCAACTCTCTGAGGTATGCATCCAGGCACATCAGGTCTAGAATGGCCCTTTCAAAACCTGAACCATGCCAAGGATGGCAAAGGCTTTAGAAAATCATGTTCCTGAGCCCAAGACTCTACAAGACTTGAAAGAATTATCCAAGCATCAAAAGATCAGTATCCAGTAGAAATGGCAGATAAACTATGGTAAATTAGAAAAAAGGACTTTTTTGTCTCAGTGGGCCTACCCATTACCAACATTCAAATAAATAATAAACAACTTCTAAATGAACAATGGATGTAAGACTGGAAAAAGTATGCTTAGAAATTTGCTAGAAAATGTTTTAAAACACTGGGAATACTAAAAGCACTCTACCTGTATATGAGGAAAGATATTCGGTGAAATGATTTGATATTTGGTGTGTGTGTGTGTGTTCCCTTCTCTCTCTCTCACTCTCACACACACACACACACACACACACACACACACACACACATGAACATGGGTGAAGAAAGTATTGGGAGGAGCTGTCAGAAGATACAAAGGAAAGAATAGAAATAGAAATAGAAATACATAGTTTACCTGGGGAATCTTATGAAGGACCTTCCAAAGGATGAAGTATTTAAAGTATGCTTATTGTGATCACTGCAACAAAGGACCATATACAGTAGTGCCAGCAAGATGCAACACAGAAATGCTACAGCATATCACAAAATGCTGCAGCATACTGCAGAGAACAGTGTAATTCAATGCTAATTATGCCCTTTTGTCATGCAATATTTTCTGACATGTCACTTATTGTAAGCTAATGTGTTGAATCATTGCTGGCATGCTAAATGAGATAAATCAGAAGAAAAAAGTGCTTCACAGTGTGAGACTGCAGAAATATGTGTTTTAACAAAAATTGGGTTACGAAGTATTTAGAATCTCATGGATAAATATTATTTAAGAAAAATTATCAGGAACACGAGCAATATGGTACGGCAGAAAAAGTAGTGTAAAAGAAGAGTTAAAAAAGACCCTGACAGTGGTAGAGAGTATTTGTTTTTCTGAAATGTTTCAGCTTGAAATGGAAACTGTTTTAAAACCACTCTGTGCAATTGTAAATTTTATCTATTTGAAAATTGGTAACTAAGAGTGACACACTGACCTGAGGATGGTTTCTAGGTGTGACCCAGGGGAGGGGAAACTAGAAGAAATATCAGCACAGTACGTAACAATGTCTGTTGAACAGCACTGAGAGAAAAAAAGGCTGGTACAAAATATATAATCATTAAATAGAAAGCACAGAGAATAAAGTTCAGTTGCAGCTCAATAATAATTAAATATATGCGTGCAAAGGAAACGTGGCAACAAGACATATTGACAACATACAAGTGAATAGTGAGGCAAATTATTGACAGGCCTTGTAGTGGGTGAAGAAAAAAGAGGTAGAGTTAGTAATGAACCAGAAGGCAGGTAATGGGAAGCCTGTTGGCTGACATACCTTGGGTGGTAGAGGCTTAGACTGGGGAGGTGTCAGGAGGAAGGATAACAGGAACAGGTAGGGTGGAGTTGGAGTATCAACTGGTGCCTGAGGGAGACAGTTGAAGAGGAGAGGTAGAGTTAGGAAGGAAGTTGGTTCCAGAGAGAGGGAAGTTGATACAAGGCAGATTGCCCAGCAGAGGAGCAGAGATGAGTGGCAAAAGTTCAATGGCCTCTGGAGTGGAGGGAACAGAACACAGGAGTAATTGGGAGAGGAGATATGAGAAGTAGAAGGGAAGGGAGCCAAATCAATATTTGGGCATGAAAGAGTTGTAATGAGTCTCGTGATGTGCAGGCAGGGAGAGGATGGATAAGGAAGAATAGAGGGCACAATGGTGGGTAAGGGGGGGGACATTGTAGCAAAGTGGCAGAAGGTATTACAAAGGCTATTGAGTCTACTGAGGGAAGTGGAAAGGGCAATCCCCTAGACCACATCTGCATAGTCAAAGAAAGAGAGCACCATTTTTGTAACACGCTCCCTGCAAACATACAGAGATATGCAGTTTTTGCTGAAGTACACGGCACTGAGCTTGTGATGGAGTTTGGCACGGATGGCATCAATGTGGGCTGAGAAGTCAAGCTTAATGTCTAGCCTCACACCAAGGTACTTAAATGACTGAACTGCTTCAAGAGGCATGCAATCCAGAGTGGTAAAAACTGGGTGAGCAGTGAATCTGGCTAGTGTCTGACTAGTACCAAAGGCCATGGCCACTTTTTTTAGTGTTGACTCTGAGTTGTTTGGATTGTTTGAATTGGAACCACCACAGAACATTGTTGAAATCCCGCTGAAGCATATCTTCCACAGCTATGGTAGAGGGACCTGTGGTGAAGATGACTGTGTCATCTGCATACATGTGGATATGTGAGTTGCCACAAGCAGAGGGGAGGTTGTTCAGGAAACTAGAAAAGAGGATGGGACCCAAGATGGTGCCCTGGAGACCTGAGTAGTAGTGTTGACAGGATGCCTCCTACTTGTGCCTACTGTAGGTGAGCCATGAAGTAGGAATGAAACCAATCAACAGTGGGAGCTGAGATATGTTACCTTTTTTTTTTTGCAATTAACATTTTATTAAGCATTTCCACAATACAATTGCAGGAACAAAGTCAAGGTAAACCATGAAATATACATAGCTTCATATGATCAACAGTCAGGATACCATATAGCAAAGAAAAAAAAAAATAATTCCCAATCCCCCACCCCCATCCCCAACCCCCCATAAGGCACTGCAATTGGTGATTACATTAAAAGAAGAAAGAAAGAGGGGTATCATTAACAAAAATTTCCTATGAATAAGCAATTACCAGAAGAGTCCAGATTTTCTCAAAGTGGGGCACATTATGCATTATAGCAATCATCCTCTCAGTTCTAAGAGACGAAAGGAGCTCAGTCAACCACTCAGAGTATGAAATAAGGTGAGAATCCTTCCAATATCTCAGCACCAATTTTTTGACTACACAGGCAATCAAGGATATATGAAATTTCTCTTTTAACCATACATCCGACATATCACCTAATAGACATACTTGAGGTGAACAGATCCTCTAAACCCAATAATGGATCTGCTTTATCTTTGATTTCATTCCACAGAGGAGCTATGTTAGGGCATAACCAGAAAATGTGGAAGAGGTCACCCCTTTCCCTGCCACATCTATAACATAGAGATTCCTGAGCTAACTTTAAGTCCTGTAATTTCTGAGGTGTATAATAAATATTATGCAATATTTTAAACTGTACTAATCAAAGATGGTCTTGTTGGATCCATTTATGGCAGTTTCGCCAAATGAGCGTCCAATTCCACGAAATATTAGGAAATACCTTGTCCCAATATGAAGTAGGTGCTAGGTTATCTTTGAAAGCCCAGTTAAACAATGCTAAGTACATCTTAGAAATAGCATGTGGTGCACCAACAAGTGTGCGAATATCTTCCCAAAAAGAAATACAAGGCGAATAAACCGGTTTATTACCAACCCTCTGGATCAGAACATGACGCAATTGGTATATTTTGAAAATATCTCTTTGAGATAAATCAAACTTCACCAAAATCTGCTCTGTCGATATCACACTACCGTCCGTATCTATAAAATCTTTCAGGGAGCAAAAAGCTAAAATAGGCAACCAGTTCCGTTTAATAGTCTGATAACCTATCCGCCATTGTGGGTTCCCCCAAATAGATTGCCCCAATCCCATAAATGTTCATACTTCAAAAATTACATAATTGGTTATGTATTCTAAGAAAAGTCCAATAGGGGATTTTTTCAATAAGGAAGGAAGCATACGGATGGGAGCATAGGGAAGAGCCTTCGGGTTAATACCTACACTTTTAACTAAACTAAGCTCCAGATGAACCCATAATGGAATATATCCCATATTTATATCAGCCTCATCATTGTACATCCATCTCCCGTATTTATTTAAGTGTGCCGCCCAAAAATAAAGTGCGAAATGAGGCATTCTCAAACCACCGAGGATTTTGGGAGTTGCTAATTTAGAGTATGACATCCTGGCCTTCTTATGACCCCATACGAAATCAGCCAGTTCACTATGAAGTTTCTTAAACCAAGAAAGGGGAATCCAAATATTTAACATTGATAAGGGGTAAAAGAGTCGAGGAAATATATTCATTTTTATAATATTTATTCTCCCCCATAAGGAAAAAGATAGTTGTGTCCATCTCCTGAGATCAATTTTAACAGTATGGAGTAAAGATTCTAAATTAAGTTGACGCAATCTAGCTTGAGAGTGAGTTATGCAAAGACCTAGATATGTTACCTTTTGAGAGATGTCAATAAAGCACATTAGTGAAAAAAGTACATTAAATGTACATATAACTGACTGCCGTTCTTCAGGAATAGTACAGTGTTACTATTCTTAATCTTGTCTCCTGTGACACTTCGAAAAATTACTTGGATCTCTCAAGAGAATATACTGGGAAATTACATTTATAAATTGTCCAACTCTGCAAAATTTCATTAGCAATAAAAGGGAACTAGAACTCCTTTTCAGAGCTTGGACAAGCTCAGTCCCTTGGATATTACTACAGCTTCTTTCTACAACTGCCAGATGCGTTTTAAACCCTTGCCTAGTCATCTTTCAGGGTCTATATTACTTAGAGCAGCTTAAGTGAGTCTCTCTACTGCCCTAATGTAATTACATGTATTTATGAGGTTGAAGTGCACACTGATATGGACAGTACAACATAATCATTGAACCACACCATGTTAAACAACAGTAAGAAACAGAGCTTGCCCACTCTCAAGCTAAAACACACAATAGCAGCTTTCAGAAAATATTGAACTTGTCCAGTCTGGCCAACCACAAAATAAAAAAACTTAAAAGTTCTAAATAATACTTTCATATTTTGTTTAAAAAAAATATTCTGACTAATAATTTAGTCTTCATTGTTTTCTTTATGTCCTCCGTTTTGCTATGGCTGCAAACAATTTTCTCTACCTTCAGGTGCCCCTGTAGAATATAAATAAGATCTAGTTTTGGGTATGCTTACATTTTTCTCTGATCTGCTCTTATACATTGTACGTGTATGACCTACACAACAACATTATTTGAATAAGACAAAAGAGTTGGAGCCAGATTTCCTATGCAACATATAATATAGTAATCTATTCCAGAGTTGCAGTGGTTTTGACCAATTGCAACTGTAATTTTGTCATAAGAGACCAATAAAAGTTTTTAAATTGAAATATTGTATTGTTTTCAAATATAGTTTACACCAGAAGATGGCTAAAACTAGCCCCTTCCACCCAACTAAAAAATGTAGGGGGTGATGTGAGAGCATCGATGTTTGAAATACAGCTGCATGTTCTTGTCAGTTGTGATAGTTTAGTCTTGGGAATTGGGTCAAAGCGCAGAGAAGATAGGCTTGTGGGAAAATGCATGCAACCCATACTGTATGTAACAAGGAAAATATCAAAATCATTTTGCCAAAATTTAAATCTTATTCTGTTTTGGAATTTGAATGTTGAAACTCTGGATCCTGATCTTAAAGGCAAATGAGATTTGCCTGGGTAAGGGACAAACATTGTTGTCTCAGTGCCCCGGCCAATGGGGGTAGTTCAGAGGATTGGAAGGGGGTAGAATAAGGGAATGGAGGGGGAAGGGGGTAGCAATAGGTTGACTTAGTGGTAGGAGGGGGGAGCAGGGAATGATGAGGTAGGCACAACCTCATATAAGGAGAGGGGCTGGCACTGGAAGATCCAGGTAGCCCATTAGCCGAGAGAGAGAGAAAGAGAGGCCAAGGGATTTAAAAGGTGTTGCCTGGCCTCAAGGAGCCCTCTTTTTTCTCTGATACTTAGAGCTTTTGGTCTCTGAGGAGCACATCAGATTGGCAGAATTTTCTGTTTGATTAAATACAAAGCAAATTGCACAGCAACTTATAGCAGTTAAAAAAGTTTAGGTTTGCTTCAGCATTCCTTGTTAAAAGTTCAAAAAATGTTTTTTTCTTTTTTGGAAACGAGCAATTCCTGGGACTGTTTTGGACCGAGCAACTGGATTTGGTGAGGCATATTCAGCAGACTATCAGATAAGCTTGCAATTCCAGTATACAGCAGAGCTGCTGGGTAAGAAAGGTTTTGTTTCCTGTGGGACATCCACTGGGATGCGAGTCCAGCTGCAGCTTTGGTCGCTTGTTTTGTGGCTAGAAGTTGGTAGTTAGAGATGAGATGATAGAGGTTTTATTTGTTTTGCCCTTGATGGGGACTTTTTTAAGTTTGATAGCATTTTCCACTGGCTAGGGCTCCCTGATTAAGTCCATGGCATGGGCCCAGACCCATGGCATATCAGGTGGCCAACTGGTGGCCTGATTATCAGTTAGGTACTTGTTGGTTTGGATGCTAAAGGTTTGTTCGAAGGAGGCCACTTGAAGTCTGACAACCAAGTTTTAAATCCATTGGCGCTCTCAGTGTTTTTTTGAGTGGGTAGGGATAGCCAGAGGGCCCCTGAGATGGTGGTGGGGGGGAACACCACATGGCATCGGTTACGGGTAGTACCATAGGTAGTTGTACCCATTTGGTGTTTTTGGCCCGACCTCAAAAAATTGGGGGAACTGCTTTAAGGGTAAGCAGCCCGCAGCCTACAGAAAAAAAAAGGGGGAGGTGGCAGAGGTTCCAGGGCCACAAACAAGGAAGGGGGGAGCATCAAGAGCTCTGAGAGGAAGGCCAGGGTATTCTGTTCATGGAAAATAAGATAGCAAAAGAAGGGAAAGCATGTGATGCGGTGCTGCGTCCTAAGCTTGGACCCGGCGTTAAGTGTTTTGGGGTTTCACGCCAAAGGAATTAACAACTGGAGGGTGCAAGAAAGGGGGTGATGGGTCTCCAGCATGCATTTTTGGCAGAGGACAAAATGGGAGCTATAAAAGGAGGAGAACAATAAGGGTGGAATTTGGGCAAGACAGCATAGCAGAGCAGGGTTTAAAAAAAAAAAGCGTGGTGCGCGGACGTTTTTTGAGGGACCCAGAAACAAACAGCATGGCAGCCACCATTTTAAGATACAACATGTGGTGATCGTCATCTTACATGAAGGCACGTGATTTAGTTGGGGCATTGTCATGGAGCCTAAAGTGGCTGGCAGCATTAATGATCATGGGGAGTGCACAGACAGCTGCTAACAACACAACCTTTACTTATGGCAGTAGATCAGAGAATAATGAAATATGTATATGCAAAAAACTTCTTTAATGCATCATTTAGGGTTAAAACACAAAAAGTCAGGAAATTAGACCTTTAGGGTTGCCCCATCCCCCCTCATGGACCCACTCATCATCCCAAGATTGACAGCTGACAGGGTGTGTCATTGGGGTTGTGAGGCCTAAATGTCACCCCATTCCATCTGTTATCATATTCACAAGCCACAGTAAAGAAGAATGGGGTGACAGGCCTCACAAGCTCAATGACACACCCCGTCAGCTGTCAATCTTGGGATAATGGGTGGGTCCATGGGGGGGAGATGGGGCAATCCTAAAGGTATCATTTCCTGACTTTTTGTTTTTTAACCCTAAACAATGCATTAACAACATTTTTTGCATAGAATTTCCTTACTTTTTTGAGAAAGAATAGAAAAGTAGAAAGTTGCACAAATTAGTGGGAGTGCAATCCTTTGGGTCCCATGCTCCCACCAACTTGCAAATTCCTGCCTAAGATAAGAGTTCAAGTACTGAATATCATATGTATTGCTGGCAGTGCATATGGTTGGGAGTGTGGGGCCAACCACCTTGAAAGAAAGAAAAGTGTCAGTCATCAGAGTGGCATAATTCAACACCTGTTTACATGTCAGACACCTAACCACTACAGATTACCTCCATGGCAGTAATGTTAGGCACCCTATAAATGTGAAGCCAGTACCACAATGCAAAACACCATATGCAAAACATAAAGTGTGTCACAGAATATGGGCGCAGCAAATTCATTTTCCAACACCTAAACACCATAATTCACATGGACAGCACATCCCCTCAACATGCTCCAAATTTCAATGTAAAAGACCAAACTGTTTCTGAGATATAAAATGTGAAAGTTTCAGGTTTTCATTCATCACACTGGCAGAATTCCACACCTATTAACATTTTACACACCTAATGACTGAAAAGTACATCTATGGCACCAAGGCTAGCTACCCTAGTAATTTAAAGCCACTACCACTATGGAAAATCATGTCCCCAAAATGTAAACTATGTCACACAATATTTCCACAAAAAATGTATTGTTTGACACCTAAGTACTATAATTCACATCCACAAGACATGCCGTCAACACCCTCTAAATTTCAAGTTTAAAGACCAAACAATTTTTGAGATATTTAATTTGAAAAAAAATTTAAATTGTGCTATCTGGTCCCTCCCCCAATCTACCCATCTAGTCCCTCCATCGTGATCAAAGATCACGATCAAAGAATCTCACGATCAAAGAATTTGCAGGCTCACGATCAAAGAATAAAAAATGTTAAAGCAATTTTTAGAGAAAAATACATCAAATCACAGTCATGACTGAACAGAACAAAGGCCCCATAGCAGATCCCACCCTAGTTTGCCTTTAGAAGTGACTCCTGTGCTGAGAAAATTAAATTTTTCATGTGGTCATCTAGTCACGCCCTCGTGATCAAAGATTGTGGTCAAAGAATCTTGAGATCAAAGAATCTGCAGGCTTGCGATCAAAGAATTTGCAGGGTCACAATCAAACAAAACAAAATGTTAAAAGTCAATTCTTAGGCAGAAATGCATGAAACCACAGCCATGCCTTGATAGAACGAAGCCCCCTGAGCAAAACCCACCCTCATTTGGCTTAATAAGCCAACCCTGATCTGAGAAAAATGATTTTTTCAAGTGGCCATCTAGTCACACCCTTGTGATCAAAGATCGCGGTCAAAGAATCTTGGTATCAAAGATTTTGCAGGCTTGTGATCAAAGAATTTGCAGGCCATGATCAAACAATGACAAATTACAGAAGTCAATTTTTAGGCAGAAATACATGAAACCACAGCAATGCCTCAATAGAACGAAGCCTCCTGAGCAAAACCCACCCTCATTTGGCTTAATAAGCCACCCCAAGCTGAAAAATAGATTTTTTCAAGTGGCCATCTAGTCTTGCCCTCGCAATCAAAGATCACGGTCAAAGAATCTCACAATCAAAGAATTTGCAAGCTCGCACTTAAAGATCGTTAGTGAGCCACGATCAAAGAATAAAAAAGTTAAAAACTCTATTTTTTTACAATTTTGAAAGAAACAACAGGCATGGCTCAATAGAGGTAAGACCCCTGAACAAAACCCACCATAGTTTCACCTCAGAAGTTCCCTTTGGGCAGAGATATTTGAATTTTTCTGACCACAAACTAAAAACAAGATGGCGGCTGTCACAATCAAAGAATTCCTCGTGATCTAAGATTCTTTGATCGTGAGCCTGCAAGTTCTTTGATTGTGAGGTGGAACAACTGTAGATGGCCAAGACCTCACTGTTTCGCAAAATAACTATATCAGTTTCCCCATTGACTTATAATGAGAAATTAAAACTTTAATAACTTTTGAATGGATTAATATTTTTTCACTAAATGAAAAGTGCCATGTTCCTTGATCCAAGCTCTTTCAGCTGAGCAAAGTTCCAGAGCAGCATGCCACATGATGGCCATGCAGCACCATGGACAAAATCAAAAAAGTCCACACAACTGGCGAAAAGTGCATTTTCAGCGTGTTGCTGTGCAAAAACTGTAAGGCCAACCGAAATGAAATTTGGCAAATCAAGAGATCTAACATGCCCTACCACATATACCAAAATTCATGCAAATCCATCGAAAGGGTCCAAAATTATTAACACATAAAATTTTGAGTTTAACATAGAATAGGCTTCATAACCATGAATATAGGGGTGCGACCGCACCTCTATAATATATTCCATGACCGAGCATGCTGACATGCAACAGTAAAGGAGAATGGGGAGATTTAGGCCTCATGACCCCAATGACACACCAAGGCATCTGTCAAACTGTGGAATATTGGGGTGGTGTGTGTGTGGGGGGGTTAAGGATTCAACCCTAATGTCTCATTTCCTGACTTTATTTGCTTTAACCCTAAATGAAGCATTAACACAGTTTTTTTTGCATAGAATGTCCTTACTTTTTGAAAAAAAAATGTAATATCAGTAGTGAAAAACATTTATTGTTGAGAGTGCAGAGCCCAGCTCCCACCAAGTTGCCAATTTTGGCATAACTATAGGCATCTGGGCCCAAGCTTCCGCTTATGCAAAGCTACGGAGCCATGCAGCAGCACTATGGGGCACCAAACCCTTGTAACAGTAATTTGCCCATATCTTGGGAACCGTAAGAGCTAGAAAAAAACTTCTACCATCATTGTAATTGTGATAGTGAGTACTTCACGCAACATCAAAAGATCGCACCCATCTCTCACATCGTTTCTGAGCTATGGGCACCAAACAGCACTGGACAGGCACTCTTTCAACCATTGTGACAGTACTTTCACAATATCTCATGAACTGTGAGACGTACAAACAAATTTCCACTGCAGGCTTACTCTACAATGTCAAGTCTTTTTCCAGTGGCTAGATCACCTTAAAGTGATATAAGCCTTCTGTAGCAAAAAGTCTGTGTCTCGCTTAGTTTCCGAGATAACTGTGCCGAAAGTCATGACACAGACTGCAATGTAATCCTCTAGGAAAAATGTCAATTACGTCATTGAATATCTCTGCAACAAATGATTTCCCCAACAACTAAACAGCATAGTTCAAATGTCAATGACAGCCACTCAACACCTTGCAAATTTCAAGTAAAAAGACCAAACTGTTATTGAGATATGGTCATCCCAATCTGGGCCATCTGGTCTTTCCTAGGGCCATTTGGTCTTTCTCATTAACATTCCAAAAATACATATACATTTTCCCATAGGATATAATGGGAATTTCAAATTGTAATAACTTTTGAACAGATTAATATTGTTTCACCAAACAAAAAGTGGCGTGTTGCTGGGCCCAAGCTCTTTCTATATCTCAAATGTCAGACCAATAGCCCACACGGTGTCTGCACAGCACCACAGATACAAAATGCACAAAAGTGACAAAAAGTGTTTTCTTTGGCACTTCTCTGTGCAAAACCCTTATCTCCGACTGAAACACAATTTAGTAAATCAAGAGATCTACCACACTAGACTGTGCATTCCACATTATGTGCAAATCTGTTGAATGGTTGCAAAGTTATTAATGTGCAAAATGTAAGGTTTAACATTAAAAGTGCCTACCACAATGCAAAACGCTATACGCAAAATGTAAAGTGCGTCACGCAATATCTCTGCAGCAGAGGAGTGACATGATGCTAGCAAAGGAGTAGGACATGGGTTGAAGAGCTCCGTTGTCCCCCGGTACATCTTGCAAATAAAAGTCACCAAACTATCGGTATTTAAACTACTGACCTTCACAACAATTTAAGAAAGCACTGTAGAAGATTATAATCGCTATATCTTATGGAGAAATGGATTCCTCCCCTTCTCTCCGGAGCTTGGATGCCGTCTCTGTGGTGGCTACTACACAGGAGTCAGAAGCTAAATATCTCCGCCACAGCAGTTCACCTCTACAGGATATTCTAGATACCTCTTCAGCACATATTTGCACAGAACTTGCTTCGATTAAAGAAGCCCTCTTAAAACTAATCGATGATGTTGCTGACATTAAATCAGCATTTAACCAGCTCTCTCATCGCGTTGCTGATTCCAAGGCAAAGGTCAGTTCAGTACAGAAGAAGCAGGATAAAATGGAGCCCGAGATCATCACTCTGAAAAGGTCTCAAACTAAATTAGAGGAACATATTGATGCCCTCAAAGGAAGGAACAGACAAAATAACTTAGTTCTGCTGGGGTTACCTGAAGGGGAGGAGAGCCCTAATACCATTCTCTTTCTGCAAAGCTTCTTGAAGAAAACTGTGGGGCCCTCGCCTAATGGCCCTGAATATATTATTGGGTGAGTCCATATCTCGCTTCGGGCCAGGCCTTCATCCACTGACCCCCCCTCGACCGATTATCTTTAAGCTATTGAATTTTCTGGGCTGAGAATTCATTATGAAAGAAGCAAGGAAGTTATCAGCAATTTTATGGGAGGGCAAAAAGCCAAGACTGGTACCAGACCTGACAATTAAAACTAGGCAAATACATGCGACCTTCAGGCCAATTACTTCAAAGCTGTGGGCAGCAGGGATTTGTCAACGTATGTTATATCTAGTCAAACTGGAAGTCACTCTAGAAGATGACGTTAAATGTTTTGACTCGGCAGAAGATTCCCTGAATGCACTTTGGAAGTCTCTCCTGGATTTATTTCCCGCATGAGACTGGAGAGGTTTTTTGAGCATGATGTTTCCTTGAGAGTACTCTAACATTTCTTCTGTGTTTACTCTAGCTAACATGCCGTAATTTGTATTTTATAGGTTTGACTATGTTAAAACCACCCTCTTTTTTTTTAGTGCTGAGACTGAATATTATTAAAGGACACATTTTGACTGCTATCTTTTTTCCTTGGGGACCTACAGAAGCAGGAACAGTATGTAGCTTGCTTAAATATACAGCTGAACTACTGTCACCCTTTCTTAACGTAGGGAGCACATATATTCTTTTCTCTTTTGTTTTATATATTATTTAAATTTTCTTATATATTTCCTCCCCTGTTGGATGGTATCAACTGTTTAAGTTCAGAGGGAATTGTTTTGTTGATAATATCTGATAGAGTGATCAGTTAATAGATGCTATGGGCAACTCTTAAAGTTGCTACAGAACATGCATTTCTAGGTTTAGTCCACAAGATGGCATAATTCTATTTAGTTAATAGTATAACTTAATGGTAACAACAGTTTTCATAATATTAGGAGCTGCGAATGTTTAATTATACCTCAACAATTCAATTCAAATTTATTTTTATAGTGCCTTTCAAAAACCAAGGCGCTTAAAACAAGAACAGCTGATATAAATAACATTTAAAACATAAAATTTACATTATCCATCACTAGGGAAGGCCAGATCACATAAATAAGCTTTAAGCTCTATTTTAAATCTACTGACGGTTAGACATTCTCTCAACCGATGAGGTAGAGTATTCCACAGGGTTGGAGCTGAAAAAGCAAAAGCTCGAGAACCAGACATCTTTAATCGTACCCTGGGAATCTCTAGCAATTCCTCGTCGGTGGAACGGAGAGGATGGAGGGGGCTTAAGGTACCAGGAGATCTTGCAGGTAGCCAGGTCCCTGATCATGTAGGGCTTTGAAGATTAGCAAGCCAACCTTAAAGGTGATCCACCACTGAACAGACAGCCAGTGCAGCTCATGGAGCACAGGTGTAATATGACTGGTCCTAGATGTCCCTCATTCTGTACCAGCTGCAAGCAGTGGATATCAACCACTGGAAGCCCTAGGTAGAGGGAATTGCAGTAGTCAAGACGGGTCATGACAAAGGCATGAACTAATGTTGGAAGATCATCCAAGGGAACCAGATGTTTCACCCGGGCAATATTCCTCAGAAGATAAAAAGAGGATTTGACGACAGCTGACACCTGAAATTTTAGGGTCAGGCCATCATCAAAAACAACGCCCAGGTTACGCACCTGGTCTGAGGTAGTGAGTGGTACACCACCAAGTAATAAGCCTGATGGTTGTCCAACCCCCAAACCCACCCTTGGACGTCATGGGTCCACAACCAACACTTCAGTCTTGTCTGGATTCAGTCTCAACCAGCTGGAACTCATCCAAGATCAGATCTCTGCAAGGCAACTATTCAGCATGGAGACTGCATCATTCTGACTGGACAGAAAGGACATATACAGCTGAGTATCATCTGCATAGCAGTGAAAACTCAGACTGTATCACCTGATGATATCTTCTAATGGCAGCATATACACTGCAAACAACATGGGGGCTAATATAGAGCCCTGCAGAACCCCACAAGGCAGTGGGTGAGAGCCAGAGGAATAAATTCCAGTGGCAACTCTCTGAGACCTGCCTGTGAGGTATGAATGGAACCAATTTAGGACTGTACCAGAGAGTCCACATAAAAACCACAGGTGCTTCAGTAGCACACCATGGTCTACAGTGTCAAATGCAGCAGAGAGATCGAGAAGGACCAGAATGTTACATGCCTTTCAATCTCTAGTCATTAGGAGGTCATTCAATACCCAGACAAGAGCCGTCTCCATGCTGTGCTTCTTCCTAAAACCAGATTGGAGAGTATCATAGACATTGTGAGTTGTAAGATGATCATCCAACTGCAATGCAACCACCTTTTCAATAATTTTACCAACAAATGGCAAGTTAGAGATAGGTCAGTAGTTAGCTAGACAGTCTGGATCCAAGGAGGATTTCTTACGAAGTGGTCAAACAACTGCCTCCTTGAGGGAGTCAGGAAAGACTCCCCTATTCAAGGACTTCCAGACAATATCAGCAAGGATTGGGCAGATAACATCTACACAACCCACTAAAGGGGGTGTGGGGCCCGGATCCAAACTACAACTGGTTGGACGCAATGTTTGGATGATCTTCACAATGTCATTGAACTCTAGTTGGTGAAAATCTGACCACACAGAGTGCCAGTCACTTCCTGTTGACCACTGCAATCACTCATAGGAGAGGATGAACCAATACCAGACCTGATGCTGGCAACCTTATCTGCAAAGAATCGAGCAAACTCCTTGCATCTTATCTGAGAAAAAGCTTCTCTGGGCTGGAGACAGATTGGATTGGACAATCTGTCAACAGTCCGGAAAAGCTGAGCCGGTTGATTCTGTGCAGCAGAAATTTCCCTGGACAGGAATTCTGCCTTCTTAAGGGTGATTTCTGATTGATAGCTATCGTAATGTGCCATCAGTCTAAGCCTGTCATCATCACGGCCAGACCTCCACCAGACTCTCTCCATCCTTTGACCAACTCACCTCCTCTCCTTCAAGGAGCCATCAAACTACGGGCTCCTTGGGCAAAGGATGAGAGGCCGAACACAAACAGGAGCAATCTTGTCCAGAGCATCTCCAACAGCCTTATTATAGGCTAGAACAAGATCATCTGGACTCATGCATTCACTCAACAAGCCCAAGAGGTCCAGTACCGCTGATAGGTCACTGGGGTTAATCCTCCTTAAAGGGTGGTACCAAACCAACTCCGTAGGGGCAGTCCTATTAGGGGGACCCTCAAACTGACCCTTATGGTGTGATGGTCAGACCACCTGACCGGTTCCACCCCCAAATCAGCAATCTCCATACCCGGAAGGAAGACCGGATCCAATGAACGACCCCCTACATGGGTTGAGGAGGTAACTACCTGTGATAGACCCAGCGTCGCCATCAGCTGGAGGAGATTTTGACCAAAATGCAAGATATGTTTTAACTAAATATTTTACATATTTGGTTTCTCTGTATACAGAATTGTGAGAGACTTTTATTTTGACAAATGCCTAACTTGGGCAAAGTATATGATTTAGCTCCACTCTTAGTATTTTTGTGCCAAAGAAGGTGACTAACAGAGGAGGGGTGGAGTTTTACTGTTAAAATACCCTTTCTCTGTCTTGGTTCTAGTAAATATCTCACCCTAAAGAGGGTTTTTGCCTCTCAATATCAGCTGTTATTTTTTTTCTTTATTTCTTGCATGGCGATAAGCTACATCAATAAGTCCCTTTGGTACCAGTGGGAGACAGCTCACTTTTGGGTAGCATCAGAACCCATAGTAGGAGGTGTAGACCTAGGGCCTGGTTAATGGGCTGATTAGACATTATTTTGGGATGGGTTTGGTTAGATTTTTCTTTCTTTGTTTATGTTAAGCTGGTTTCTATTATTGTTGGGGAGAAGGTGGGGGACGGAGCGGGTACTCTTATCCTTCAGTATCCCCTTATCAATGGTATTCTTATTTGCAGCCATGGCTACCTTGAAAATTCTATCCTGGAACATTAAAGGGGGCAGAGACAATAAAAAAAATATGTTATCCTAAAGCATTTGGCAAAATATAGCCCTATGATTGTTTTTGCAAGAAACCCACCTCTTATTTGCACAAGAGAAATTCTGGCAAAAAAATTGGGTAGGCCAAGTTTTTGGAGCCAGATTTAACTCTTGCAAAAGGAGTGTGGCTATTCTGTTGGCAAAAGAGGTGTCCTTCTCTGCTGCCCAAGTGGTGAGAGAGCCGGAAGGTCGCCACATTCTGGCTCACAGTGTGTTGGGCAATCAGGAGCTACTATTGGCTTCAATATATGATCCCAATGTAGATTGTCCCTCCTTCTTTGCCCAACTGTCCTCTGAGCTGGCTCCCTTTGTACAGCTACCAATTATTCTGGGTGGGGACTGGAACCATGTCCAAGTTAACGATATTGATCGGACTTACCGAAAAGGTCTTGGTCCATCCCTAGCCCAGAGAGCCTTACTAGAGATTATATCATCACTAGGGTTGGTAGACCCTTGGAGGCTTCTCTTTCCTTTAACTAAAGATTACACCTTTTTTTCATCAGTGCATAAGAGCTACTCTCATCTTGACTTCTTCTTAGTGAACCAACAACTTTGCTCTGGCATTCTTGATGCTCAAATCTATGCTAAAGTGATATCTGACCACTCACTGATTTCACTTTTATTGGAAACTCATAGATCACCTTTTAGACCCTGTACCTGGTCCATAAATAACTTTCTTTTGAAAGATCCTCAGATTCATTCCCGCTTCCAAGCTTACCTTTCCCTTACCATTCAAGAGAATATGGATTCTATACCTGAGGTAGATGAAGTTTGGGCAGCTCTAAAGTCAAATTGGAGAGGGGAGCTTATTCGAGTTGTGACTGTGACTAAGAGGAAAAAGCTATTTCATTTAACTTTGTGTTTACACAGGATTCGTAACTTGGAATCCCAAGGCATTGTTAAACTTCCCACAGAGAAACTTTTAGAACTGGCTCAATTTAGGGCCCACTATGTTAGCTGTCTCCTGGAAAAAAAGTGGAGAAAGCTGCATCTCAGATTAAGGCAACCTATATCGGCCAAGACAATAAAGCTGGCAAGTTCTTAGCATGGCAATTAAAGCAATGCTCTGTGGCCAAATGGATTCCAGCAATGTGACACCCGCACACTGATTTAATTACTACAGACCCCCAAGAAATGGTGACATCCTTTAGAGAATTCTACCAAAATCTCTATTCCTCCCAACAAATGTCAAATTCTTAGTTCCAACTGATGGGCACTTTCCTTCAGAAAGCAGATCTCCCTTCCCTGCCAGAATGTTCAAAAAACTTCTTGAATGAGCCTATCACAGAGGAGGAAATTTCTTCAGTGAAAGATTCATTGAAGCCAGAGAAAGCCCCTGGACCGGAAGGATACACTGGCTTGTTCTACAAAACTTTTAAAACTCATTTGATCCCTCTATTATATAAGTTGTTGACATTCTGGGAATCTTATCCAGTTAGTGATCATTCTCTTCTTGAAGCAAGGATTATTTTCCTTTCAAAACCAGGGAAGGACCCAACACAAATTTGCAATTACAGACCAATATCTCTGATTAATGTAGATATTAAAATTTATGCTAAAATTTTGGCCACCAGATTAATCAAAGTTTGGACTCCCTTAATTAGGCCAGAACATGCGGGGTTTATCTCGGGCTGTTCATCGGCAGATCATTTTCGTAAATTAGGCCATTTGCTTTCTACATCCAGGGACCCCAAGTTTAAAGCTGTATTGGTGTCCCTGGATGCATAAAAAGCCTTTGACAGAGTTAGTTGGACATATCTATTCACAGTACTTGCCCAATTTGGTCTCCCAGATAATTTCATTAAACGGATTCATATCCTTTACCAATGTCCCTCAGCATGAATTTTGTTCAACAATCAACTCTCAGCTGCCTTCCCTTTAAAGAGTGGAACCAGACAAGGATGCCCTCGTCCCCTTATCTTTTTGACTTATACATAGAACATCTAGCAAAGGTTATCAATAAGGAGGCGGGGTTTGAGGGCCTGCATCTGGGATCATATGAATCAAAATTCTCACTTTTTGCAAATTACTTGCTTCTCCACCTAATTAATTGTGATTATTCCCTTCCTTTAGCCTTTCAAATTATTACTCAATTCAGTGAGATCTCTGGTTATAAAATTAACAAAAGTAAAACTATTGTTTATCCCCTTTAAGTTACGGTAGACAAGAAGCAAGTGGAATGCTTTGGACCTTCAATAGGAGAAAAATGCTATAAACTACCTAGGTGTAAAATTTACCTGCGATCTGGATAAACTAAAAGCTCTTAATTTAGATCCTCTTGTGCAGACAATTAAGGAAGACTTGACAAGATGGAAAATGCTCCCTATTTCATTTTGGGGCAGGACAAATATCTTAAATATGATAATATTACCTAAAATTTGTCAGCCCCTGAATTGTCTAGCCCTGTATCTCCATAAATCCTTCTTTAAGAATCTGCACAACTTGTGTTCGGACTTTTTTTGGAATGGGAAACCCCCACGCAGAGCTTATTTGAAGCTCACAGGACCTAAACATAAAGGCGGTCTGCAATTATCAGATTTTTTTTTATATTATCTAGCTATCCATGCCAACAAGTTTCTGCTCTGGACTTCCCCAATGGAAAAACCCCTCACAGCCCCTTCCTGGCATTCAGCTTGACCACGAGTGTGCTAAAGTTGAGCACCTCTCTTTATGAGCTCTCCTATACTGCCCTTGGGTAGCAGTCCCTCTAGAGATTCAAGAATCCCCTGTAGGGTGGAACATTAGAGCTTTCCACCAGCTCTGTATGCATTTCAAGTTACACAGGAGAATGGATATTTCCCAACCCCTCTGTAATAACCCTAACTTAAAAATTGCTAACAAAATCATTGATTCCAAGATTCTTCAACTGCGATCTGATGTAAAACTGAAACACCTATTACACGGGACCTCACTTCTTGCAGTTTCTCAAATAAAAATTAAATTGGGCTCTCCAACAAAAACATGGTTTTATTTCACCCAAATCCACCATTGTCTTCAAATGTTTTTGGGTAAACCCCGATGGATGAACAAAATAGAACCCTTTTTAGATTCCCCTTTGATTGATATAAGACAAGGAAAACTTGTCTCTAGGCTGTATAAAGCATTTATCAATATTTGCAGGAAGGATAGCTCATCTACAGCCTTTTATTGGAAACACAACCTGGCCACCTCCCTATCTGAATCTCAATGGGAATCTATTTGGTTGGATAATTATAGACTAGTTAAACAAGATAGACTAAGGGGTATTCAGTTTAATGTCTTACATAATCTGTACTATAATGCCCATTTATAGAATGGAGAAACATTACTAACTCCAGGGTGCCAAGATTGTGGTGCCGCTAATGTTTCTCTAGGCCACAAATTATGGTCTTGTCCAAAAATCATTTCTCTTTGGGAACTGGTTAAATCATTGCCTCCACAGGCTCACTCTGAGATTACACCACTTGCCTCCTGAATCTCCTGCATACTTTTGACAGTGAATCCTGGGCCTTTCTAAGCAAAATCAAGCCATAGTCAGCATGTTGCAAACAAATGCTAATAGCTCCATAACTGTACATGCTAGACACAAAGTATGAGTGGCAGAGTTATTCAGCACAAAATTGCCTTTCCAACGGTGGCATGCATGTAATAATAAGTAATTTTGTTTTTTTTCTATGCTGGTCGAAAGAGCAAACAAAATTTTTTTTCACTAAAAAAAGACAACATAAGCCATTTTTTGTTGGAAAATATGTAAAATATCAACACCAAATTAAGAATACAGACATTAGATGGTGTTTTAATATTATGTTTGTTAAAAAAAGATATCTTTTTACTATAAAATGTAATTTTTCCCCATTTTAGTCAAGGTGCTTTGGTGAGATTTGAGGGATGAATCTCAACCACACACACCATATCATAAACAAATGTGTATAACTCCAAAAGTATATATGATACAC
Organism: Neoceratodus forsteri; assembly: GCA_016271365.2. Lineage (NCBI taxonomy): Eukaryota > Metazoa > Chordata > Ceratodontiformes > Ceratodontidae > Neoceratodus > Neoceratodus forsteri. The sequence goes on from CM028135.1 coordinate 677,857,976, forward strand.
ACAAAGTATCAGCAGGAAAGCTGATGAGCACAAAAATGCCTTTCCAATGGTGCTATACAACCAGTTGTAATCAATACGGTTTTTATTTTATACCTGCTGAAGTGCCAAAAAAGTGAATTTTATTCAAGCTGCTTAGGTGAATCTTGATGGAAAACACGTCAGCCATACACACCATACCATAAACAAATGTGAATAACTCCTAAAGTATACATGATATATGCAAAATATCAGTGGCAAAGTTGTTCAGCACAAAATTAGCTTCCCAATGGTTGTATGCAAATAATAATATGTCATTTTGTGTTTTTTTTAAGCTGGTTGAAACAGCAAAAAAAATATTTTTTTTCACTAAAACAGGCAACATAAGCCATACACACCATACCATAAACAAATGCAAATAACTCCTAAAGTACACATGATATGCAGAAAATATCAGTGACAAAGTTGTTCAGCATAAAATTACCTTTCCAACAGTGCTATGCAGTCAAATATATATTATATTCGGTTACACTATATATTAAAATATATAAGTGACTTCTTCAGACGTTGCAAGGGCACACTGGGAGTCAGTAGCTGACTTCTGCAGACATCCTTAGGACACACCAGTGTATTTTACTGACAACTACAGGCATCTGCTAGGAGACAATGAGTTAAACAGCACATCTGTGTCTATTTGCCACTACTTCCATATTTTGAAGAGAATGTATGCATTTTGGGGCATTATTCCACTGTTCCCACACTATCTCTTAAGACACAGATAGCTATGGTTTCCATGGTTATGAAACTTTTGGTTCTTATACAATGGAAGGAAACCTGGGTCCCATCTCTTCAGGAATGGTGGACAGAATTTCTTAACACTCTTAATGCAGAGAGGAGTGTGGCTAGAACTAATAATTCTTGGCCTAGCTTTCAGAAGTGTTGGAGTCCCTTTTTTTCTGCTTTGAAAGCTAAATTTGGTTACTAATCTTGACCCGACCCCCCTTAAACATGCCTATCTTACATTCAACATAGAATTTATATACCTATTTGCAGTACGTTGATTTAAGTCATATATGCTTACAATATGATTTGATGGGGATGATTGTTCCTATGAGTTAGATTTTACCTTAGTTTTATTACTGTGTTTTCCTTTTACCTGACAATTGAAGTATGCTTGCTGGGATTTTTAGGGGGGGAGAGAGGGAGAGAGGTGGGAGGGAGGTTCCCCCCCCTTTTTTTATTTCATTTTCTGTACCAAAGCTCAATAATGGATTATCATACCTGGTTTATTTCAGTATGTTGTTATCTATGTACCTTGTTATGTTATTATGTATACCTTATTCTGAGTTTCTTGGTTTGTGGTTGTATTAGTGTATAAAATCAAAATAAACTTAATTGCAAAAACAAAATATCTCTGCAGCAACTAAATTTTCCAACACCTAAACACCATAATTCACGTGTACAGGATATCCCTTCAACACCCTGCAAATTTTAATTTAAAAGACCAAACCGTGTCTGAGATATAACATTTTAAAGTCTGAGATTTTCATTGGTGAGAGAGGCAGAATTCTGCACCTGTTTACATTGTACACACCTAACGACTGCAAAGTATGTCCATGGCAGCAAGGCTAGCTTCCCTATAAATTTCAAGCCACTACTACAATGCAAAATGCTGTCTGCAAAATGTAAACTGTGCCACACCATATCTCTACAATGAATGTATTTTCTAACACCTAAGCACCATAATTCACATCTACAGGACATCCCATCAACACCCTCCAAATTTCAAGTTAAAAGACCAAACCTTTTCTGAGATATTTAATGTTAAATGTTGTTAAAATTGGGCTATCTGGTCCCTCCAAATCTGGCCATCTAGTCCCTCCCTTGGGATCAAAGAATCTTTGATTGTGAGCCTGCAAATTCTTTGATCATGAGGAGGAACCAGATGGCCAAAACTCCATTCTTTGTTCGCAAAATAACCATATAAATTTTCCCATTGACTTATAATGGGAACTTAAAAGTGCTGTAACTTTTGAATGCCTCAATATATTTTCACCAAATGAAAAGCAGCATGTTCAGCCAGTGAAGCTCTTTCAAATGAGCCATGTTGCAGAGCAGCACACCACAAAACAGCCACACAGCACCATGGACAATATCCCAAAAACTGCCTCCAAAACTAGATAATTTTGCATTTTTCAGCGTTTTTGTGTGCAAAGACCATAAGTCCAACCGAAACAACATTTGGAAAATCAAGAAAACTACCATGCCCCACCGTGCATTTCAAATTTCATGCAAATCCATTGAAGGGGTCCAAAGTTATTAATGCACATAAGTTTGAGTTTAACATAGAAGTGGCTTCATAATCTCAAATATAAGGACGTGACTGTACCCCCATATACATGTATATGTGTATATACACATATATATATATATATATATATATATATATATATCTAGGGATACATGATAGGCATGAATGGAATATGGAAAATATTTTCACTCCTGCAGAGTGAGCCTTGATATTTCACAAGTGTCAAGACACAAAGTGGGATATACAGTGCTCACGAGGCAGGAGTGAAAATATTTTCCATATTCTATGATGTGCCTATCATGTGTCCTATTTATACAATGGGGCACTATTGCAAAATGTATAATTTGCGCGGGATTAGTGTGGGTTTAGCATGGGTTTTGGGGTGTAATAAATGGTATTTATTTTAACTCTACTGATGTCATCAGGATTTATTTCACTGTAGTGAAAATAACATGGTTTATTTCATTGGAATATGTCTCACCCCCATTGTATAAAAAATATATATATATACTGTACAGTGGTAGTCATAGAAAAGTTTTGTAGTACTGAGGTATACCTAGGTACACTGAAGCGGAATGAGGCAGGATCACATTGTAGTACCCCAGATTTATTGGGTACATGGTGAGAGGGTGTTTTTGTTGCCATAGGGGGCTCTGAACAGGATAAGACATGGCCGTGGTAGGCCTAGCACATTTTTGCATGTTTGTTGGCTCAGTTTATTGCATGTTATAATGGCTATGTTGGGAAATGAATGACTACGATATGAAATAAAAATGCACAAAGTGTTTTTGGTGCAGCTAGGCCTGTTTTGGCTGGGAGTAGGGATTCTCTGAAGAAGCCCCATTCAGGGAGGATCACTATCTACTTCCACACATTAAAAAAAAATATATATATATTTCAATGTGCTTATGCAACTGGATGAGATGAGATGAGATGAGATGAGATGAGATGAGATGAGATGAGATGATGCTTGTGTAACTTGATTTGCTTTGTGGCTTTCCACCTCTCTATCTGTGGGATATACCACCCTGTAGGAGTATGACACAAGGAACCCTAGAGGAGGGTTCCCCCCTTACAAGTGCCTCGGGAATTAATGTGTCGGCTAAAGGTACTGTAGGTTAGGAAGAAGCCCACGGGTAAGAGAGATGAGCCACTGGATTTGGAGGGGTGGATGGTGGGCAACAAAAAAACAAATCCTGGCAAGGCCCTGGATGTGTGAACTTTAAGCCCAATGGGGGAGTGACGCTGTTGCTCCAGCCATCGAACCTCAGACTTAAAGACCTCCCATTCAATGTGCTTGCACAACTGGATGAGATGAGATGAGATGATGCTTGTGTAACTTGATTTTCTTTGTGGCTTTCCACCTCTCTATCCATGTGATATACCACCCTGTAGGGGGTATGACACAAGGAATCCTAGAGGAGGGTTCCCTCCTTACAGGTGCCATAGGAATGAACGTGTCGGCTAAAGGTAGGTTAGGAAGAAGCATGAAAAGAATACCCAAAGATGTCGAGCTTCAAAGAGGCAAGGATGATGAATGAATTCTGGGAAGATGATAAGGGCTGACAGAGAGAGGGGAAAGCCAGGGCCACCATCCACCTCCATCCAACAGGAGAACCTAACTAACTAACTTAAGAAAGCACTAACTCTAACTAATATTATGACCATTGACACAGAGGAGAGGAAAAACCCCCTTTGAGGAGGAAACCTCTGAGGATCCAAGGCCTAGGTTGCCTTCCCTCCAGGCTGACAATGTTTGATTTGAAGACATATGTCGGTAAAGAGAATGGTTCATTAACAAGGGATATGAGTAGGGTGGATCATGATGGGATAGGGAAAAAAAACTCCAAAGAAACACAAATTGAAGAAGGAACATGAGGCAGCAGGGACTCAAGAAGAGTATGCTCAAGTAGTCAATGGAAGGGAGTAGATCCATGTAGAAGTCAGAGGAGCAAGGGGTATCCAGATGTGCTCATGTGGAGACTCCAGATGTGTTCATGAGGAGACCAAGGATAATGAAGACTGGCCTGATTGAGTGAAGCAAGTGAGCAGACACTGAGGCTTATGAGGCAAGCTTGATTATGCGATGTGAATGATGAGACCTTGAACAATTAGACCTCGAGGTTGTAGTAGATGAGGTACCATAGGATTCAATGATAAGAATGCTCGAGTAAGCGATACAAATAGATAAACCTTGACATAAGGATGAGTGAATAATGACTGGCGTTATGAACCCGATGCATGCAGCAGGATGGCCGTGGGTTGATGAGGTGGCATAGGAGCCATGTCAGGTATACCCAAAAAGAAACACTATTGCAGGCCTCAACTGGAGTGAATCCTTAATGGCCAGTGTGACAGAAATGGGAAGGAAAGAGTTAATGGTTTGGATTCTGTAGATGCCTTATTTTTTTAGCAGTGTGGAAAAAATACACTGAGGCTGAAATCCTCCAGCAGCAACCAGCTTGTGGAATTCCTAGCTGCTAGATAAGAGCTGGGTCATAAATCTCGAGTGGACATCTCCAGACACACACAGACCTTGCAGACATGGACACAGGGCAGTTTGAATGGATTGGATCATTCAAATATAACCTTAAGGTGAAAAGGAATATAATTGGTCACCAATAGGTGTTCACTCTGATTGGGACAATTAAATACATACATGTTAGGTGGTTGGTGCATTTAAGGGAGAATAGGAATGACCTAGTCTCATAGACTATATAAGCTTCTGTAAGACAGAGAACTCTCTTGCCTTTGGAAGCTGTGAGGGAAACATAAGCTTGGAGCCTACCTGGTATGTCCGTGGAGCTGGCAGTTAGAACAGGGCCCAGTGTCTCTTGTAAGGACAGGGAAGGGTAAGTTTAGTGATAGTATATTTCAGTAATAGCCTTCTTCTTTTGCCATCTGTTGTTTAAAAACATTTGTTTACTTTTCCTGTATGAGTGTTATTCTCTTGTGTTGTAAATACATTTCCTGTAAATGCTCATTGCACTTTCTGTTAAGTAAAAGCTATTTATTTGCTCAACAGTTGTGACTTTGATGTCATTTTCTAAGGTAGATTTGGTTTTCCACTGGCTAAGGTAAACTCTGTGTAGCATCCGACACCTGAAAGAGACACACTACCATACTTTAACTTGTGCAATTGCACGTGTGATTATTCAAGTTTGTACACTTGAAAGAGGTGCCGGAAGGAAAGTCCGGCTGGTGGCAGCGAATACCCGAGGACACACACCTCTCTAAAAGCTGTTTCAGCCCAGAGGGAGAGGTGGGTTCTCACATATTGGTTGGCAGTGGTGGGGTGATGATAGCGGACTGCATAGCACACTAATACAGAGTTGCCAGTGGAACAGTTACCTTAGCATTGCAAAACAGGATATACAAGAGGATACATTCGTACAACAGTTTTATTTGTTTCTAGATAGCACAGTATAGTGTAGCAGTAGAGAATGAGCTCCATGGAGTATGACTCACTTACTGTGCCACAGCTTGTTGAAAGGTGCCAGGAAAAGGGGATTCCGCCTGAAAGTCTGAAGCAGAAGAAAAAGGCAGATCTCATAGCTACTCTCTTGGCACATGATCTGAAGCAGACAGTCGTTGGGGGTGAGTCAGGAACTGAGGCAGCAGACCCCCAAATCAGCTTGAGGCACTGCGACTGCAGCTATTGCTGCAAGACAAGGCATTAGAGGCGAAAAGACTGGATGCTGAAGCAGAAGCAAGAAGGTTGGCAGACAGAGAGAAAGAACGTGAAGACAGAGAGAAAGAACGACAGCATGAACTCCAGAGACAACAGCACGAGAAGGAGATGATGACCCTCCACAGTCAGCAAACCGTGAGTAATGGTGGATTGAGTTTACCTCATGAAGCCAAAATGAATTCTAAATTTTTCCCTCAGTTTAAAGAGGGAGATGACCTTGATTTATTTTTAAGGTCATTTGAGAGATTATGTAATCAATTACAATTAAATAAGGCTTCCTGGTCAACTTATCTCACACCCTTGCTGACAGGGAGAGCGTTGAATGCATTTGCTAAAATGAGTAATGAAGACTATGCTGATTATGATAAAGTAAAAACAGTGTTGTTGAAACGTTATGAATTAACTCCTGAGGCTTATAGAAGAAAATTTAGGGAGTTAAAGAAAAGCCCAGAAGACATTTATGCAGAACTGCAGGTTAAACTGTATACTTACCTTGATAGGTGGATGGAGGGGGCTAAAGCAACTACTGTGGAACTGATTAAAGATGTATTGGTGAGAGAACAATTCCTTAAAATTGTACCTGAGGACATGCATGTGGCTCATAGACAGGCATCGCCTCTTCACAGAGGTGGCAGGAAGCGCTGGAGTATCTGTCTAGACACCACACACACAACGTAAGTCTTATGGTATGGGGCAGCACATGGCATAAGGGATCCCATGGGGCAGCCCAAAGGAAACCACCTGCACCTGAGCCCAAAGTAGAGCCCTCTGGTTCTAAGGGGACTCAAGAAATAGGTCCCAAGAAATGTCATATTTGCAATCAAGTGGGACACTTGAGATATAACTGCTCTCAGAAACTGGTTAAGAGGCAGAGATATTGGGGTGGGGTGATCAAAAGGGCACTGGTGTGTTTGTAGGGTGTGTCCAGTCTGAAGAACCACTCTCCTCTGATGAGAATCTGCGTCCCATTACAGTTAATGGAATAGTAACACAGGGACTATGGGACACAGGTGCTAACATCTCCCTGGTAAGGCAAGATCTCATTCAGGCAGAGCAGATCATGCCTGGGAAATACTCCAAGGTTCGGGCATTCACAGGGCCACCAGTCCCATTACCAATGGCTAGAGTCTTCCTGAGCTGGGAAGGGGGCCATGTAGAAAAGGAGGTGGGAGTTGTAGAGGACCTACCTGTAAGTATGATTGTGGGGAAGGATTTGGACCCCAGTAAAAAACTGGTGTGTGTTGTAACTCGTAGTCAGGCACAAGGGCAAGCTTCTGAGGGGGAAGAGGGGTTGACTCTGGGTGGTCCAGCCACACCCTCAGCAGCTGAGGAAGTGTCCAGCACAGGGGAGGGGCTGGCTAGAAGCTGCAGTCCAGAACCCCAGTCACAAATAGAGGAACCCACAGGACTTCCTTCAGAAGGAGCACTGGGAAGGGTCAGACGAGGGCAGCTGAGTGCTGCACAGCGAACTGACCCTACCCTGGAAAAACTGAGGGAAATAGCTCATAGGGTTGAGCATTCTCAGGGGGGTAAAGAGTCCATTTACTGGGACAATGGGCTGTTGTACAGAGAATGTACAACAGAGGAAGGGCTAGCTGATGAGGTACTCCAGCAGCTGGTAGTCCTAAGGTTCACCGTCAGCAGCTTTTGGCCCTTGCACATGATATCCCTTTTCAGGGGACCTGGGAGTGAGGCACACGAAAAGCACCTCACCAACAATTTCTTCTGGCCTGGTATTGGCAAGGATGTGGCAAATTATTGCGGACTTGTCCACAGTGCCAGCAGGTGAGAAAAATGGGGACAAGGCCAAGGCAGCTTTGGTGCCCTGCCCATTATTGATGAACCCTTCAAGAGGGTAGCAGTGGACATAGGAGCCATTGAGCACCCCAAGTTGTACTGGCAAGCGGTATATCCTGGTAGTTGTAGACTATGCCACTAGATACCCAGAGGCAGTGCCCCTAACATCCTCTGAGGCAGGACCAGTGGCAGATGCACTGTTGGAAATATTTAGCGGGTGGGCTTTCCCCAGGAGATACTGTCAGACCGGGTGCCAATTTTATGTCAGGATTAATGAGTAGTTTGTGGGAGAAGTGTGGGTAAAGCAGCTCAAAACCTCCCCATACCATCCCAAGCTAATGGTCTAGTGGAGCGATTTAATTCAACCCTTAAGACCATGCTAAGGACTTTTGCTGACCAGCATAAGAGAGACTGGGACAAATATTTGCCTCATCTCCTATTTGCATACAGGAAGTCCACAGGAGTCCACAGGGTTCTCACCTTTCAGCTCCTGTTTGGTCATAGGGTGCGGGGCCACTAGATTTGATTCGGGATGAATGGAAGTGACAGTGCCTCCCAAGGGAGTCTGTTGTGGAGTATGTCCTGAACCAGGACCCACCTTAGGGAGCTCATGGGGTTTGCTCAGGAGCACCTGGCCACTGCACAACAGCGGCAGAAAGTCTGGTATGACCGTGGGGCCCAGCCAGAGAATATGAGGTGGGACAGCAGTGATGACACTCATCCCTGTCCGACAGAATAAGTTACAGGCAGCATGGGAGGGCCATTCTCCATTGTCCAAAAGGTTAGTGATGTCAATTACATGATAGAGCTCCCGGACAGGAGATGCAAGCGAAAGGTGTATCATGTTAACATGCTGAAGCCCTACCATGACAGAGAGAAATGGTCCTCGCTGTATGCAGTGCTCAGAGGAGAAACTGAGGTAGATCCACTGGTGGACCTACTTGGGAGGCCAGGGTGCATCCTCTGTGGACAGCCTTACCCTCTCGGAACAGCTGACACCAGCCCAGGTGCAAGAAATTAGGGGTGTGCTGAGGAATTTGAAGACATGTTCACAGGGAAACCAGGGTACACCACGATGGCAGAGCACCATGTGGATACAGGGACCCAGGATCCTGAAACAGTCCCCTACAGGGTACCTGAGCATGTTAAGCAGACTGTGAAAGAGGAGCTCAAAGAGATGCTGGAACTGGGGTAATCCAGGAATCTAGTAGCCCTGGGCATCACCCGTGGTACTGATCCCAAAGAGATGGCACCACGATTCTGCGTGGACTACCGGAAGCTTAACAGCTGCACAGAGTCTGATGCTTATCCCATGCCCAGAACAGATGAGACCCTGGAGCAACTGGGGGGAGCCAAGTATTTGACCACAATAGACCTAACAAAGGGCTATTGGCAGGTACCTCTGACCCCTGTGGCCAGGGAAAGATCAGCGTTTGTTACTCCATTTGGTTTATATGAATTTAAGGTAATGCCATTCGGAATGAAGAATGCACCTGCAACCTTTCAACGGCTTGTAGATCGCATTCTGTCTGGAGTAGGTGAGTTTGCATTGGCTTATATGGATGATATAGCCATATATAGCCAGACCTGGGATGAGCACTTCAAGAATGTGCGGGATGTGTTCCACAGGTTAAAGAAGGCAGGTCTGACAGTCAAGGCGAGAAGTGCCAGATAGGTATGGCAGAAGTATCCTACCTTGGGCACAGGGTGGGTAGTGGACACATCCGTCCGGAGCCTGCCAAGGTTGATGCCATCCTGGCCTGGCCTACTCTACCAAAAGAAACAGGTCAGGGCATTTCTAGGGACTGCAGAGTACTACGAAGGTTTGTTCCCCTTATAGCGATCTGGCTAAGCCCTGACAGACCTAACCAAGAAGGGAAAGCCAGATGCAGTGAAGTGGTCAGAAGGCTGTGAGGTTGCTTTTCAGGAGCTAAAGAAGGCCTTAGCAGCCCAGCTGTATTGGCTAGCCCAATTATAGTTTAAAGTTTATGGTCCATGTGGATGCCTCAGATCATGGGCTGGGGGCTGTGCTGAGCCAAGTTACTCAGCAGGGAGGAGCACCAGTTGTGTACCTCAGCCGAAGGCTTTGCCCAGAGAGGAGCCATACAATTGAGAAGGAATGCTTGGGAATAGTGTGGGCCCTTCAGAAGCTGCAGCCTTACCTATGGGAGAGAATTTACTGTGGTCACAGATCATAATCCCCTGATTTGGCTTCATAGGTCCAGTGGACAAAATGGTAAACTACTACGTTGGAGTTTGGTACTGCAGGCATACAACATGACCATACAGCATCGCAGTGGCAAACAAAATGCAAATGCAGATGGGCTATCTAGGCAGGGCTAATGGCCTAGCTGGATACTTTTGGGCACTTCCCAGTAATTGCATGAACGGCTGTGTCACTTGGGGTAGCTCAAGGGACACACCTTCATTATCTGGGGGGGGAGATGTGACCGAAATGGGAAGGAAAGAGTTAATAGTTTGGATTCTGTAGATGCCTTATTTTTTTAGCAGTGTGGAAAAAATACACTGAGGCTGAAATCCTCCAGCAGCAACCAGCTTGTGGAATTCCTAGCTGCTAGATAAGAGCTGGGTCATAAATCTCGAGTGGACATCTCCAGACACACACAGACCTTGCAGACATGGACACAGGGCAGTTTGAATGGATTGGATCATTCAAATATAACCTTAAGGTGAAAAGGAATATAATTGGTCACCAATAGGTGTTCACTCTGATTGGGACAATTAAATACATACATGTTAGGTGGTTGGTGCATTTAAGGGAGAATAGGAATGACCTAGTCTCCATAGACTATATAAGCTTCTGTAAGACAGAGAACTCTCTCTTGCCTTTGGAAGCTGTGAGGAAACATAAGCTTGGAGCCTACCTGGTATGTCCGTGGGAGCTGGCAGTTAGAACAGGGCCCAGTGTCTCTTGTAAGGACAGGGAAGGGTAAGTTTAGTGATAGTATATTTCAGTAATAGCCTTCTTCTTTGCCATCTGTTGTTTAAAAACATTTGTTTACTTTTCCTGTATGAGTGTTATTCTCTTGTGTTGTAAATACATTTCCTGTAAATGCTCATTGCACTTTCTGTTAAGTAAAAGCTATTTATTTGCTCAACAGTTGTGACTTTGATGTCATTTTCTAAGGTAAGATTTGGTTTTCCACTGGCTAAGGTAAACTCTGTAGCATCCGCCACCTGAAAGAGACACACTACCATACTTTAACTTGTGCAATTGCACGTGTGATTATTCAAGTTTGTACACTTGAAAGAGGTGCCGGAAGGAAAGTCCGGCTGGTGGCAGCGAATACCCGAGGACACACACCTCTCTAAAAGCTGTTTCAGCCCAGAGGGAGAGGTGGGTTGTCACAGCCAGTATGGAACATGAAGAGGAGGAGACAGAAATGAACTTGAAAATGAACTTGTACGAAAGTAGTAGGAATAAGTAGGCTCCTCAAAAGGAGGTAGACTCTGAGGCCAAGAAGGCATGTCCAGAACCAGAGGGTATGCGAACCAGAGGGTACGATCAGGAAGAGCATCAGAGGAGCAACTGAGGTTGAGCTATCAAGGAGCAAATTGGACAATGTATGATGAGGAATAGCAAAACTGGACGATGGACGATGAGGAGTGAAGCTATGAGTGGAGTTTATTTATTTATTTATTTATTCATTCATTACAAATCAGGTTTACAACCTTTGAGTCAGAGACTCATTTACAAAGGCGCCTCGTCATGGGGGGGGGCAGAAATTAAGACAGTTATTACAGTGCAGATTAAAACAGAGGATAACATTACAGGTGCAGTAAAAGGAACATTTAACATAGATACACTTAGGTTACATAATGTAATAGTTTGTATGTTACTTAGGTTGCATAATGTTACAAAATTGTGAGTTACACTCATGGATATAGTAGGTCCTCAGAGAAGACAGCGGGTTACATCCCTGTTTGGACCTAGTAGGAGAGGAGTGGGTCTGGGGGAGGGAGAGGCTGTCCAGTGGACGTTGTCGAGCCAGGGGGCAAGGTGGGTGGGTACCACAGGTTACAACAGGGGGTTAGTTGCACCTACAACAGCAGGTATTAACAATATGGTTCTGAAGGGCTGTTTTGAAGGAGCCAATTTTTGGCAAGTTGGAGATGCAGCTAGGGAGGGAGGGAGTTGAACCAGGTGGGGGCTCGGTAGAGGAAGGATCTCTGGGCAAGAGAGGTCTTGGTTCTGGGCACCTTTAAAGTGGCCTTAACAGATCTACAGGTGGTGACGGACGATGATGACTGCTGTAGGGAAATGGAGACCCTGGGGGGGGAGAGTCCTAGCAGTGATTTCTTAGTGAGAAGGCAGTCGCTCCTCAAAGTTGAGCAGATTGGTGGTAGTATAGAGAAGGCAGGTGTGAGTTCAGCTGGGAGCACTGGTCAGGAGCCTACAGGCCTTACTGATGGAGAGCTGGATTTTGGAGAGGGCAGTGTTGTCAGCTGCGGCACAGATGGGCAAGTCATAGTCCATGAGGGACAAGACAGAGGAGGTGATGGCCAGCCTGAGGGCAACCTGAGGTAGGCAGTCCTTGTGCTGGTCTAGCAGGCCAATCTGAGAGTTAATGGTGGCTGATAGGCCATTCATGTGGGTGTGGAAGGAGAGGGCAGTATTGAATGTGATGCCTAGGTACTTGTATGTGGTCACTTGTTCTAGCGGGTACAAAGTGCTGGGGATAATCAAGAGGGGGTATTTTTAGCTTTCTTTTGGTGGTGGGAGAAGAGCATTGATTTGGTTTTCTTTAGGTTAATGACCAGTCTGTGGTCACCAAACCACCTTTCGGCTTGGTTGTAAACTTGCTGGAAGGATAATTGGAGGGAGGTGGGATTGGGATGTGAGGCAATGAGGACTGCATCATCATCATAGAGGAGCATTTTACCAGTACATGAACTGGAGAGGGTGTTGAGGTAGAGCCTAAAAAGTATTGGACCCAGGATGAAGCCCTGAGGTACCTTGGAGTGAACAGGAAGAGTGCTGGAGAGGGAGCCGCTGATCTTGACACACTGGGATCTAGCAGAGAGGTAGCTAGAGAACCAGGAAATGGAACTGCCAGAGAAGCCAAGTTGGTAAAGAGAGTCGAGTAGAAGGGGATGACAGACAGTGTCAAAGGGCTTGGAGAGGTCAATAAAACACTGCTCCTGCAAGGCTGCCAGAGTCGAGAGCAGCATGCAGGTGTTGGGAGAATTCCAGGAGAGCCATGGTTGTACTGTGTCCTGGGCAGAAACCGTGCTGCTCTGGGCACATAATATCATACTTGGTTAGGTATTCAGAGAGCTGGATCAATGCCACTTTTTCAAGGGCTTTAGAGAGTGGGGGGAGGATGGAGATCAGCCAGTAATTGTTGGGGGTGGACCGGTCTCCACTCTTATGTATATATATCCATGATGGCTGGTACAAGAAAAGGCATGATGAGAGATGGAGCCATGATTGAAGTGAATCCTTGATGGCTGATGATGGTTTGAAGCCATGAGTGGAGGTTCGATGAAATAAGCAAAGGTTAATGCGGACCGCAGTCAGGAACCTGATACATGTGGCAGGAGGTCCGCGGATTAATGAGGTGGCACGTGATTCATGATAGGTATGCCCAAAAGAAATATCGAATGCAGTCCAGGCAGATGTATAGACGCAGTGGCAGCGGATACGGGAAAGCGAGGTATGAAAGGATGAAGGACGGTAAGGAGCTGAGGCAAGGAGAGGGAAACAGCCAGCAACCAGGGTGGAGCAGCGCAGACAGGATGATGATTAGGGGGTGAAGTGCAGGAGATGAAGCAGTCAGCCACACATCGATGCTGCTGAAATGCTTTGATTTGAGGACGTATGTCGGCAAAGAGAATGGGCACAGTGAAAGCAAGGTAGGATGAGGAAGCTACCTGGTAGTGGCAACTATGAGAGACCAGACATAGGCACCAGAACACCAGATGGGCTAGGGTAGGATGATACGAGTAGGGAAGGTGATGGCAGGATAGAGAAAACCCCAAAAGAAAGCAAAGGTCAGGGAAAGAGAGGAATGGAGGGCGGAGGCAATAGGAGGAGGAAGGCAACAGTGGATTGAACGATTAAAATAGAGAGCAGGTCGAGATGAGGTATTGAGGACCAGAGAAGGCTAAGCTAGAGACAGACAAATGAAGTAGATGACAGAGTAAGCTCCAAAATAAATGCACAGGTTGGAGCTGAGGAGGTGAGGAGTAGGACACAGGTCGAGGAGACGGGTGGAGGAGCTACACAACCGAAGGAGAGACCAGTGCACCTGCATGGAAACGTCACATGAAATTGCTGCCTCAGGGGTTAGCATGCTCATAAATCAGTAACTTAGAGCAAGAGCACATAGAATGCAAAGGCATGGGCACACTATTGCAGATCATAGTGGGTCACACTGTAATGCAGACATAGGTAACACAGAGCAGGGCTAGGTCACCCAGGAATGCACACTAATGAGAAATTGGGGCAGGATAAGTGGACATGGTAATATGCAGGAAATCACTTTAAATGCAGTGCTGCACTCAGTTCCAGTCAAAAGCAAATTAACTCACTGGTACAAGAAGCCCCATCTACACTTTTGTATCCAGGTGAGTCATGCCATGAGGTTGCAGGTAAGATCAGGCCATTCTGCCCTGTCCACAACCGAGCTCCCGAGAAGCTGCATCACTAACCAGAGGTTAGCTCCTGTGGATCTGGAGGTTCCATTGCCTGAAAAGACACCTCAATGGGCAAAACCATGGGGCCACTACCACCAGGAGAATAGGTGGGCAAGCGAGGTGGGACAGCTTTGCTACAAGGACCAGAACAGAGGAGGCAGCTGGAAGGAGGGAGTGAGCTAGGAACTGGGTGCAGCACTCCACCAAAGCAAGCTGCAGTACAACAGGGATTCATGCAGAGTGCAGCCAAAGCCAGAGAAGAATGCCCCCAAGCACCAGCAGTGGAAGCCAGGCACGACAGAGCGCCGGAACATGGTTGTGTTTGGTTTGTCTGTCTGTCAGCAGCATCAGAGGTATAGGAAAGGGGGGGCAGCCAATGGAATGGGAAGAGCCATCCACCAAAGCAGCAGATGAGGGGGAAGAAATGAGCGACATGACTGGGCAGCTGTGACAGCAGCAGGAAGAGGAATGGAGATGCGTGGGAGGGGGTTGAGGGGACTGAAGGAGAAAAACAGGCAAGTGCAGACCGAAAAGACACGGTTGAGTCCTGGGGGAAGAGATGGGGAGCTGCAGGGAGACCCACAGGAGACACAAATGAAGGAAGGAAGACAAAGATCAAAGCAGCTGCACCCTCGGCAGCAAACGAAAAAACGAATCCTGGCAAGGCCCAGGATGTGTGACCTTTAAGCCCGATGGGGGAGTGATGTTGTTGCTCTGCCCATCAAACCTCTGACTTAAACCCCTCCCAATATATGTAAATGTAGATGAAAAAAAAAACACAGAAATAGGGGGACAGCAAGACAGCAAGAAGGTTGTTCATGCAGCCTGGTCTCAGTCACTGGTTCATAACAACCCAATCACTCAAGACATTTGGGGATGTTGAAATACAGAAATATGTGACAGGCAATAAAGTCTAATTTGATGCTGCGTGGAGGGGTGGAGGGGTCAACAGGGGGCTAGAGGGCATTTGCCATAAAATGAAGTGACTAATAATTTATTTATTTCTACTTGCAGCTGTCGATTATATAGAGAAGACAGTAATCATGGCGACCAGAGAGAACCGTATTTCAAAGGAGGATGCATATAAGGCCATTGTAGAGCTAGAAGACAAGGCCAATAAGATTTGGAAACTGGCAGAGGGCAAGGAGCCTGGTAAGGGTGAGAAGCAGAAGGCTGGCAGGGGAAGGGGAGGCAAAGGGGGAAAGAGGCCATCACCACGGCCAGCCAGCCTGGCTCCACCAGAGCCAGTATTGCCTTACCTCCTTTCCTACAGCCAGCTCCACTCCCCCTGCTGACTCTGGAGCCCTCTCTAGTGTCCCTACCACTCCCTTGTCCACCACCCACACCAGGCCCAGTAGCATGCCTGCCTCCTCCACCTTCACCTGTGAACCCACTGGCACCACACAATGGCAGGCTCCCAAGCCCCGGGGGCCAGCGCCCACACCAGATCCAGTGCCCAAGCCAGGTAATGATGATTTGACCCTGGATAGTAGCATAAAAGACTACATAGAGCAAATGATTGGTTCTTTAGGTGAAGACGGTTTAGGACAATTTGAGATGGCACTGGCAGACATAAAAAAGGGAAAAGTGAGGGATCTGGGATGGAGAAGGCCACGGATCCAAGAGAGGGCATGGGAAGAAGGGAGGTGGGGATGCCAGGGATGAGGATAGTAGAGCATGTCCCCCTAGTGACAAAGGAGAAGATTTGGAAAGGGGAGTATGTGGTTATTTTTGTGTTAGTGAGTAAGGAGTTAGTGACAAAATATGATAAGAAAGAGAGTATAAGTAAAAAAGACGTGGCAGTGGCCGTGGTCCTATTGGGGAAGGGGGATGAGAACAAGTCCTCAAAAGGGAAGGCATGGGATGTGTGGTGCATTGGCTTCACCACCTATTTGGTCATAGTAATAGAGAAGAAGCCAGAGTAGGCGATACCCCTGATCACATATTCACTGATAATATGAAAGGCCAAGATGAGAGGAGGGAATAACTGGCTGCAGTATGAGTTGTTTCATGATAGAATGGTCACTTTCAGGGACATGAGATGGGATATGAAGCAATCAGACCTATGTCTGGATTGCATGACAGACACAGTCAACAGTCAAAGGGATGGGGAAAGAAACTTACCCTCTCCCAAAAATGCTGTTAGGGTTACAATAGGGCTTTTTGCTCATGGCAGCAATGCAGGTTTGATCATGCATGCTCCAAGTGCGGGGGGGGGACTTCATCCAGCGTCAAAGTGCAGGACAATTTGGGTCAATGGAAGGCAGGTGGTTTCCACCCATAACCAGTCCAATTAGCTCTTTCGAAGGGGGCACTCGGGTTTCAGGGGACAACAATGGGGAGGAGGATTAGAGGGAGGGGTTTATAATGGAGGGGGGACAGAGGCAGTAAAGAGGGGATGGAGGACAACCCTTACAGCAACAATGGCACCTTCAACCAGGCAGTTACTCTGACTAAGGTGAATATTTTAGAACAATGGATTTAAGGATACACTGACAGGGCTGCTGCCAAAAAACTGATAGACGGTTTCATGAGGGGATTTAATTTACAAATTAAGTGGCCACAGATGGCAAAGAGGTGAAGAACATTGGATCTATAAGGGGCAAGGAAAGGCTGCTAATGCAAAAAATTGGGAAGAAGAAAAAAAACAGGAGGGTAGAAGGGCCATTTGACAAGCCGCAGTTTCCTAATCTGAGGTTATCTCCCTTGGGGTTAGTGCCCAAAAAACAGCCAGGGAAATATCGGGTCAATACATCACCTGTCCTTTCTGGATGATGACTCAGTAAATGACTATACTGATGAAGAAGACAGCAAGGTAAGGTATGCCACCCTGGAGAAGGCAGTACAGATCATCAGGGCCACCCCAGGAGCATAGTTGGCCAAGACTGACATTGAGGCAGCTTTTAGGTTGTTACCAGTGTGGCCAGAGGACTGGGACCTACTGGGCTTTGAGGTGGGGAATCAGAACTATTTTGACAAGGCCATGCCCATGGGGTGCTCCATGGCCTGTGCCATGTTTGAGCTTTAGTAGCTACTTTCAATGGGTGTTTCAACAAAGGTCAGGCTACAGGGTAGTGATGCATTACATGGATGACTTCTTGTTAATCAGCAGGGGAAGAGAGGAAACAGAGCATATGCTGGCTTGTTTCCAACAAATCTGTCAGGAACTCGGAGTACCCCTAGTCCTGCACAAGACTGAATGGCCCAGCCAGGTAATAGAGTTCTTAGGCATTGAGACAGATGTAGAGGCAGAGGCTTTCCACTTACCGGACAAGAAAGCACAGAGGCTGAAGGATCTATTAGGGGAACATAGAAGGCGGGGGAGGGTCCAGTTGCATCAGGTACAACAGCTGATTGGGCACTTGAACATTGCCTGCAGGGTGATCGGCCTGGGGCAGGTATTCACAAGACATCTTGCAAGAGCCACAAAAAGGGGCTACCAGACCACACCTCTGGGTAGACATTTTGAAGGGCACCAGGGATGACTTACAGGTATGGGAAACTTTTCTTTGGGAATTTAATGGTAGATCCTTTTGGCAGGATGACTGGATTTTCAACACGGACTTGGAATTATATACCGAACACATCAGGGGGCCTAGGCATGGGAACTTATTTCAGGGGTAAGTGGTGTTCAGAGGCCTGGCCTATGGAGCTAAGAAAGAGAGGACTGACCAGGGACATCACACTATTGGAGATTTGGGTGGGCACTTGAGCATAGGGAGAAGAACTAAGTAACCAGAAAGTCACATTCTGGTGTGATAATAGAGCGGTAGTCGAGGTGCTTAACAAAAGGGGGTGATGTCGGAATCAGTCACGTGAGTTTTACAACAGCTAGTCTTGCAAGGCTTAAAGATGAATATGTCATTTAGACCTAGACATATCGATGGAATATAGAACACAATTACTGACAGCCTCTCCCGTCTGCAGCTGGACAGGTTCTGGGCCATCGCACCAAGGGCAGAGGTACAATAAACATCAGTACTGCCAGGTATTTGGGAGAAAGACTGGAAGGAGTTGAATTGCTGTTTTGTAACTCCTGGTCACCCAGGACCCTAAGAGCATATGAGGAGGCCTGGTGGACATTCCAGACATTCAGAGAGGGACAGCACATAGAGGTAGGTGGGCAAGTCACTGACAAACAAGTCAGAAAATACATAGTTTACAACTGGGAGAGAGGGGTGGTACATACAATAATGGGCATTGTAAGCGTGTGGGTTCAATAACAGACACCAGTCCTTAAATCAAGTGCATAAAAAATGCTTGGGTAGCATTTATCATTTTATTTTCCAAAAAATGATAAAAATTAACTGTTCAAAAAAATGTTTACAGTAAATAAATGGGTGTTTAAACTTTCACACCAAAACAACAACAAATAAAACAAAACAAAATAATCAGGCTAGTCTTTCCTCAGACTCCCTGCTCATTTCTGTATATTCAGTTTTCTTCCCACTCTGGTGTGTAGGCACTCCACCTCCTCTCCTTGCTTGGTCAGAAGAAGCAGCCAGCACACCTAGATTAGCCTCCTGGTGGGAGGTTAATATAGCACAAATATCATGACATCATTGACATGTGACTATCAATTATACCCAAAACCTTATTTCTCTTCTCTGGAACTTAAGATAGGCTTCAGTTTCTCTAAATCTAAAGCTTATGGTGTCTTTTTTTCAACATAATATTAGCAATACTCTGTAGGTACTCATTTTAACTTAGAGGAACCTTAATTGGTGGTGAAAGCATCATCAAGGACCTTTTAGCCCCTCCCTTTAATGACATCATCACACCACTTCTATATTAGCAGCCATTTTCTGAGGCTACCAGCTCTATAGAAGCCATCTTTGCTACCTGCCACCATTTCAGGTAAAGTAACCAAGAAAAGCAAACTTGTTTATAGAGGACTGTATTTAAACACATTTTATGTTTCATTTCTCCACCCCATGGCAGCTCTGCCATTTCAGCAGTCAGCAAACATTGCACTATTTCACTCCCATATTGTACTTCACTTCTTGATAGCTTTGAACAACACAATAACAAGTCAAACACCCCTTATCATGACTTTATACACAGGAACAGTCTGCACTAATGCTGCAGTCCTTATTTTAACTTTTATTTACTTTGTCTTTTTTAGGCAGCAAAGTGAGATCTACAGAAGCAGCTGCAGGAGAGTTTTTCTCCCTTGCAACAGCCTGCTTGCTCATCTCCAGCCTTGCAGAGACTTGCTTTAAAATGGGGCTGTCTGGTAATCTGCTCTGGTGTTGGAAACACTCTTGATTCTTGGGGATTCAAAATCTTCCACAGAATCTACATAGCTGGAGGCTTTAAAGGGATCTGCTTTTAACTTCATGTGACAGTTTTGATAGTTAGAATGACAACAGATTAAAGGTACAGCACAGATAGAACAAAATTGTCAGGTTGGCCACCCTGACAAGAAATTAGGATAGACAGAAAGTTTAAGAGAATAGGACAGAGTGAAAAGAATAAATGTTTTATTTTAATTTTATGTTGACATTCTCATCCTGCCACATTCCTCCCCATTCAAGAGGGCAACATTATGATGCCCAGTCCTATAACCCAGGAAGGGTTGGAACTTCCGCCCACCCACTCCAGAAGTTCCCCTCAGGGACCCTTAAACAAATGGAACAATTACCAAAAGGTAATTGAGGTAATTATATATCCAAACAATATTGTTTCAATTAACTACTATTCCCTGAGGTGTACATCACAAACTGAGGCATACATTTTACAGTTTGTAACAATCAGACAACATTATACAGAACATCAAACATTTCCTGAAACAGTGTTGTCTGCACCAAACCTGGACAAGAAATCCACATTTTTATGCTGGGACCCTGCCCTATGTGTCACCGTAAATTTATAGGGCTGTAGAGACAGATACCACCTCATGTTCTCATGTTTTATCTTTCATGAGGTTCAGCCAACACAGTGGATTGTGATCTGTCACTATTGTGAACTCATTCCCCAAAGATAGTATTTTAAAGCCTCGATGGCCCATTTCATGGCCAGGCACTCTTTTTCTACCGTTGAGTACCTCCTTTCCCTTTCATGGAGCTTCCTACTTAGAAAAAGGATGGGATGCTCTCCATGTTTGTCCTGCTGTGTAAGAACTGCTCCAATGCCTGTGTCAGAGGCATCTGTCTGAACCTCAAAAGGTCTGGAGAAATCTGGACTGTGAAGAACTGGTGCAGAGCATAAAATTGCCTTTATTTGTCTAAAAGCCTTGTCACAGTCAGCTGTCCATTTAACTTGGTGGGAAAACAATTCTTAGTGAGGTTTGTAAGGGGGGTGGCAATGGTAGAGAAATCCGGAATAAACCAGCGATAGTAACTGGCCAGGCCTAAGAATGAACGTACATGTTTTTTTGTATTAGGCACAGGACTGTTTGCCACAGCTTCTACCTTGGTGATTTCAGGTTTTATGGTTCCATTTCCAATAATGAAACCAAGATAACGGGTTTCAGTTTTTGCAATGGCACACTTGGCTGGGTTAATAGTCAAACCAGCATCTTTAAGGCTTTGGATGACTGCACTCAAGTGTACCAAATGGGTTTCCCAATCTGGACTGTAGATCACCACATCATCCAGATATGCTGCACTATATGGTTTATGGGGCCTCAATACATGATCCATGTATCTTTGAAAGGTAGCAGGAGCCCCATGCAATCCAAATGGCATTGTTGTAAAGTGGTATAAACCAAGTGGTGTGCAGAAAGCTGTTATTTCTTGTGCCTGAGGTGCCAAGGGGATCTGCCAGTACCCTTTTGTTAAATCAAGGGTACTGATGTACTGAGCAGATCCGATTTGGTCCAACAAATCATCTATCCGTGGCATGGGGTACCCATCAAACTCTGAAACAGCATTTAGCGCCTAAAATCCAGGCATAACCTCACTCCACCTTCTTTCTTATTAACTACTACCAGGGTGATGACCATGGACTTCGTGATGGTACAATAACCTTGGCTTGCTCCATCCTTTTACTTCCTCCACTACCTCCTGTCTAACCTTTTCAGGAAGCCTATATGGTTTCTGGTGTATGGGCCTGGTCTGTGATAGTTTGATTTCATGGACCACCCCCTTTGCTCTTCCCGGGGCTTTAGTAAATGTACTTTTGTAATAGATTAAGAGACCATCAATCTCTTGGCGCTGTGCTGGTGTTAAGTCTGGGTTGATCTGAATGGGTGTTTCTTTATACAATGGATCTAGACGCTCATATGCTATATCCAGCTCTGTTTTGTCTTGTTCTGGCTGTATGTAGCAAATTACATCAGTTTTTGATTTCTCCTCCCATTTCCTTAACAAATTAACATGGTACACTCATTTTTGTGGTCTACGTCCTGGCATCTCTATCTCATAATTTACTACGCCTGTTTGTCGGACAATGACATAGGGACCTTGCCACCGCATCAACAACTTATTCTCGGTGGTGGGCAACAACAATAGTACTTTCTCCCCAGGTACAAACTGTTTATTCTTAAGTCCCATATCATACCGGGCTTTTTGGGCCTGCTGTTTCTGGTCCACATTCTCGTGGGCCAGAGTTACATATTTTATTAACCGTTTTCTGAGTGACAACATGTAATCAATAACATTGGTATGCCCAACAGTTTTCCAACTTCCAGTGTTCCTGACCACATCTAATGGTCCTCTTGGATTGCCCATATAACAAGGAGAATGGTGAAAATCCCGTGGTGGCTTAGGGCACCTCCTATATGCAAACAAAGGTAGGGAGAAATTTGTCCCAGTCTCTACCCTCCTCATTTACATACTTCTGGAGCATTTTCTTCAGAGTTTTATTAAAGCGTTCCACTAATCCATCCGTTTGTGAATGGTAAGGTGAGGTTCTGAGTGCTGTCACCCCAACAATCTGTATAATTCAGTTAACATGACCGAGGTAAAATTACTGCCACGATCTGTCAAAATTCTCCCTGGGAATCCCCATCCTGCTGAATATCTTTGCCAGTTCTTCGGCCACTCGAGGAGCTGTTACCGTCCTCATAGGGATAGCCTCAGGGTACCGGGTAGCATAATCACAGATAACCAGGATATACTGATTGCCCTTTGAGCTTTTAAGCAAAGGCCCTACCATCCATTGCTACTCGATCGAAGGTGTCATAACATATGGAATGGGCTGCAAAGGTACCAGGTCTTTTTACCCCTTGTGCTACCAGCTGACATTGTGCACAAGTTCTACAGTAAGCAGCTACATCTTGGTGGATACCTGTGACAAGAAACCTAGACAGGATTCTTTGAACAGTCTTGTCCCTTCCTCATGGCCAGCCATGGGAATGTCATGAGCTAAGAACATCACCTGCTCTCTGTACTTGTGGGGCACCATCAGTTGTTCAGTCTCAGAACCATTTTTACATCTACAGCAATTCTATACAACATTTTATTTTTCTGTATAAAATATGATTGTCCTTGTTTTCGTAGACACCTGTAAAATAAAGGTTGCAATGACTCATCTGCTAATTGCTCCTCATAGAAGTTTTACTAGATAATCCTGGTAACCTGTTTAATATTCCAGCAGTATGCTGTTCTTTCCACATCTTTTCTCTTTTCTTCTTTCCTTTCGAGACTTTTTCCTTCTGCCCACAGTCTCAAAATAGTCATCTTCAAAAGGAAACACAGAGTCCAGTTGGGCTTTTGCTTGGGCTCTAGTAACCACATTAACTGGCTCTGTAAATGTCTGATGGTTACTCATCAAGGTAGTAAAGGTGGGAAAATCTTGCCTAATGATGACAGGGACTGGTAATCTAGGTACCAGACCGACGAGCACTTTACAACAAGTATTATTTATTTTAAGTCAATATGGGCAGTGTGATACTGGTGGATATCACCATGGACACATCGAACAGTGGTGTCCTGTTGGTTTATTGTACAATCAGGGGCTAGGTCAGCTCTTATCAGGGTTTGTCTGCTCCCAGAGTCTAGTAATCCCAAGGTCTGTTGATCACCAATACCCACTGTCTCAACATAGCCAATGTTTGCTAGAGCCAGATGTATCGGCTCCTGTCTTTTATTGGGACAGTTTCTTACAATATGACCTTTCCCAAGGCAGCCGTGGCAAATCAGTTCTGAATACGGGATTCTACCCCTTCTATCCCTTCTTGCATATTGTCTCTGATTCTGGGTCTGCATATTTTGAGAATAAAAGGTCTTACCGGTGTTGCAGAAGTTCCTTGGTTACCTTGCTGTCCTCTGGGTCGGAAGTCCTGGCAGCTAGGTAATCCTCAGCCAATTTTATGGTCTCCTCTGCTGTTTCAGGCTTGTGCTCTTTCACCCAGACTTGAACATCAAAAGCCAAAACCTGGATAAACTGCTCAATGGTGATGAGTTCCATGATCTGGTCAACAGTTTTGATAGTTGGTTGCAACCATTTAGCACAATAATCCCTTAAACTTGCATAGGTCTCCCTGGGAGTGTCATAATTGAACATCTTATGTGAACGGAACCGCTGACGATATGTTTCTGTGCTGATGTTATATCTCCACAATATTTCTTCTTTCACTTTGGCATAGGTGGCAGCATCTGTCACACTCAATTGGCTGTATACCAACTGTGCCCTCCCAGACAAGTAGGGTACCAATCTTATTACCCACTGGTCCTGGGGCCAGTTGCAAGTCTGAACCACCCTCTCAAGGTAGTGAGATAAACCTCGATGTCATCACTTTCCATTAATTTGGTTAGCTTAATGTCTTTGGGCACAGTTCGTTCTGCCTGTGCTTTGTGACATCTCTTGGATGGCCTTCAAGGTGTCATTCCATTTCTGGTCCTGTCTTCTTCTTTCCTCCGCCTGTAGTCTTGGTCCTCGTCCCTCTGTCTTGGTCTTCCTCCCTCTGGTTCTCCATCTCAAGCTGGCGCATACATAGCCACTTTAACAGTTCATTAGGGTCATCAGGTGTTGGAGATACCTGTCTGGCTTTGTGGCTTTGGTGTTGCAGCCAGCACCTCTTCTTTATCCTCAGCTTTCTTCATTTTGGGTGCGTGTCTCAGGGTTCAATCCTGGTAACAAGGTCTCTCCAGTCTTCCTTCTCACTGACCTTGTGAGATGCAGTACATAGATCTGACTGTTCACTCTCTTGCATCTGCTAGGTGTTTATGCTGCAACACCCCTGGTACGCCTCCCAAGCAGCCTCGACTTCTCAGGTTGAATCCCACTTCTGACACCAGTGTAAGCGTGTGGGTTCAATAACAGACACCAGTCCTTAAATCAAGTGCATAAAAAATGCTTGGGTAGCATTTATCATTTTATTTTCCAAAAAATGATAAAAATTAACTGTTCAAAAAAATATTTACAGTAAATAAATGGGTGTTTAAACTTTCACACCAAAACAACAACAAATAAAACAAAACAAAATAATCAGGCTAGTCTTTCCTCAGACTCCCTGCTCGTTTCTGTATATTCAGTTTTCTTCCCACTCTGGTGTAGGCACTCACACCTCCTCTCCTTGCTTGGTCAGAAGAAACTGACCAGCACACCTGAATTAGCCTCCTGGTGGGGAGGTTAATATAGCACAAATATCATGACATCATTGACATGTGACTATCAATTATACCCAAAACCTTATTTCTCTTCTCTGGAACTTAAGATAGGCTTCAGTTTCTCTAAATCTAAAGCTTATGGTGTCTTTTTTTTCAACATAATATTAGCAATACTCTGTAGGTACTCATTTTAACTTAGAGGAACCTTAATTGGTGGTGAAAGCATCATCAAGGACCTTTTTAGCCCCTCCCCTTTTAATGACATCATCACACCACTTCTATATTAGCAGCCATTTTCTAGGCTACCAGCTCTATAGAAGCCATCTTTTGCTACCTGCCACCATTTCAGGTAAAGTAACCAAGAAAAGCAAACTTGTTTATAGAGGACTGTATTTAAACACATTTTTATGTTTTACATTTCTCCACCCCCATGGCAGCTCTGCCATTTCAGCAGTCAGCAAACATTGCACTATTTCACTCCCCATATTGTACTTCACTTCTTGATAGCTTTGAACAACACAATAACAAGTCAAACACCCCTTATCATGACTTTATACACAGAAACAGTCTGCACTAATGCTGCAGTCCTTATTTTAACTTTTTATTTACTCTCTTTGTTTTTTTTAGGCAGCAAAGTGAGATCTACAGCAAGCAGCTGCAGGGAGAGTTTTCTTTCTCCCTTGCAACAGCCTGCTTGCTCATCTTCCAGCCTTGCAGAGACTTGCTTTAAAATGGGGCTGTCTGGTAATCTGCTCTGGTGTTGGAAACACTCTTGATTCTTGGGGGATTCAAAATCTTCCACAGAATCTACATAGCTGGAGGCTTTAAAGGGGATCTGCTTTTAACTTCATGTGACAGTTTTGATAGTTAGAATGACAACAGATTAAAGGTACAGCACAGATAGAACAAAATTGTCAGGTTGGCCACCCTGACAAGAAATTAAGGATAGACAGAAAAGTTTAAGAGAATAGGACAGAGTGAAAAGAATAAATGTTTTATTTTAATTTTATGTTGACATTCTCATCCTGCCACAGGCATACACCTACCATCAATCAGTGTGATGAGTAGCCTGAGAGGATGGGATGAGCTGACAAAAACCATGTTGGTCAGGAGAATGACACAAGGTTGGGGACGCATTAGGGGTAGATCTGAGGGCAGTTGGAGGCCGGTATCAAGGTAATTATTACAGGGTCCATTGGGAGCACTGGCCAGGGTCTTCTGGTCAGTGGATGAGGCCATACTGTTTACAGCCATATATTAAGTGATGTTCCATGGGACATTTAGAATCAGTGAAGTTGTAGGACATGGAAAAGGGGAGAGGGCAGATGGGCTAGGATGGGAAGATACGGCCTGGGTTTTGGGGGAGATAACTTTGACAATCAGACGATCAAAGATGGACCAGACAGGCATAGGAGCTAAGGTAAAGCTTGTCATGCAGCAGAACAAAGAGGTATGCCCAGTCCAAGTGTTGTTGGCATACGCCACAGTACAAAGGATCAGAACGGGCCAGCTGTTCAGGCATGGAGACAGAAAACCAGAGGCAGGATACCAGGTAGTGGCCATTTTAAAAAAAGGGATGGAATTCTTGGGAGAGGACCCAAAGCAGTTCTCATCACATGCATTCAGGATTGGGGTGGCTTCACAGGCTGCGGCGAATGGGGGTCTAGTAGAGACTTACAGGAATTGGGACAGTGGACATCAGACAGTTATAAACGCTATGTGAGATGTTTGGAATCTTGAATACTAATGATCTCTTCTTTTCTCTTATAGGAACACAACATTCGGGGGCCAAACAGGGGGCATAAGGGTCATTAATGTAAAAAGGGGAGGGGGAAGGACAGGAAGCCAGAACAAAACTCATTTTTTTCATTTCTCTTACCGATAGGGTCCAGAAAATCATTAGAAGTTTGGATTTGCGGGCACTCATTTATTTACTGGGCAGAGAAGAGACCGTTTAAGAAACCCAGGGGAAACAGCTGTACCAGGAACTGAGGCAATATAGAATTACATGGAGAGGAACCAGAGGGATGAGGTGGCCACAGCTACAGTACTGCCTGCCCTTCAGGAGATGGGGGAGACATGGCCTGCACCAGACATGATTATTATTCATTTAGGAGGCAATGACATTGACACCAGACCCTGGCTGGACATTTATTTTTAAATAAGAGATGATGTTGAGAAAATCAAAAAATGGTGGCCAGCAGTAACTCTAGTCTGGTCAGACATGATACTAAGGAGGGTTCGGCAGCATGTTCTCAATCACAAAGCTATTGATAGAGCTAGGAGATGCATGCACCAAAGGGTAGGGGCATTGTTTAGATCCATGGGGGGAATAGTGATAAGGAGAGGTATTGAAGAACATGATAATGAATTTTACATAGGGGATGGGGTCCATTTGTCAGGTATGGGCATCGACATGCTTAATTCTGACATTACAGATTGCGTGAAAGCTGGAAAAAACAGAAAGGCCAATAAGGGATAGGAGAATGCCTGTCTTCCATTGCAAGCTGGAGACAGGCTAGTGGAGGGAGAGAAGTAAGCAAGAGGGAAGGGCAGGGGGGAAGGGGGAGACTGGCAGACTCAGAAGGATGCAGAACTCCAGAGCATTCAAGACCGGTATTGGTGTATACCGGTACCAGGAGAAGAAATGGAAGTGAGCAGAGCAGCCCCCAGGTGTACACCTGGGGGGAGAAGAAAGAAGGAACATGTTAAAATGTAAATATATAATTCTGTACATAAAAGTGTGCAGAATGGAAAATTGGAATTGATGTAATACGATAATGAGTGATATGAGCATGGGATGTTGGACCATGATGACGACGTTAGCTGTAAATCTTTATCTTATAATTAGTAAAATTATTGCCGATCTGAGCACCCACCAACAGCGTGTCTTTATCTTCACTGGCCAGGGAATCTGGGGACAATGATGTTTGCCTGGGTAAGGAGCAAACCCTGTTGTCTCAGTGCCCAGGCCAATGGGGGTAGCTCAGAGGATTGAAAGGGAGGAGGAGGAGAATAAGGAAAGGGAGGGGGTAAGGGGGTGGGATAGTTTGACTCAGTGGTGGGAGGGGTCGCAGGGAATGATGAGGTAGGCACAACCTCACAAAAGGGGAAGGCTGGCACTGGAAGATCCAGGCAGCCCATTGGCCAAAAGTGAGAGAGAGAGAGAGGGGCCAAGAGGTTTAGAAGGTGCCACCTGGCCTGAAGGAGCCCTCTTTTTCTCTGCTACTTAGAGATTTTGCCTCCCTCCCACCCACCCTACATTGAAGTCACTGGTCAGTCAGGCACCTGGAGTCGTGTTGGGTCTGCCAAAGGTGGATGGCAGAGGAGCGTTGAGTTTCTCACAGAGAGGTTATATAAAAAAAGAGGTATATACATTCAAGGTACATGATGAAAAGGATGCTCAGGGGACAGCCAAAGTGGATGGCTGATCTACGAAGGGTAGAAGGAGAGAAGTAAGCAAGGGGAGGAGGGCAGGGGGTGAGCAGGAGACAGGTGGACTCAGAAGGCCGCAGAACTCCAGAACATTCAAGACCGGTATCGGTGTACACCGGTACCAGGAGAGGAAATGGAAGACAGCAGAGCAGCCCTCAAATGTACATCTGGGGGGAGAAGAAAGAAGGAATATGTTAAAATGTAAATATATAATTCTGTATATAAAAGTGTGTGGAATGCAAAATTGGAATTGATGTAATACGGTAACGAATTATATTGGTATGGGATGTTGGACCATGATAATGATATTAACTGTAAATCTTTACCTTATAATTAGTAAAATTATTTCTGATCTGAGCACCCAGAGAGCCGAGGAATCTGGGGACAATGTTTACAAACAGAATTAATCGTAGTCTGAAAGCCCATGGAAACTATTTTAAACCAGGTACTGAGCTTAGAAGTAGATGTCAGTAGTCTAGAGACACTGTATTGATGACTATCTGTCCTATTGTCTGTCCTGCTTACCTGGCAGTATAGCCAAGAGGTTAGAGTAACAAGCTGTGATCGAGCTTGGTACATCCAGCAGACCAGACCTTGGTTTGATTCTCACATCCTCCACTTGTATACTGTGTGACTCTGAACAAGTCACTTAAGCGCCCAGTGCTCCCAGGTTGCCCCTGAAAACAGGCTCTTCTGCCTAGTGAGCCTTACCTGGTCACCAAAGACTAAAATAAATAAAAAAAACTATATTGATACAGTAGTACACTGCCATTATTTGCCGACCCTTGTGATGTCACTGAGGGTGAAGCTGTGCCTGAGCACATTTCATTGAAGCACAGCTATCTCTGGACTGCTGCAAGCTATAGCTCAGGTCACTTAACTCATTTTAAAAAGCATTTTATGGATGTTCAAAATATGATAAACACTGTTTATAAATGAGTCCCCTCAAAGACCTAGTGCACTGCCTGTAAGTAATATTATTATTTTTTAAAGTAATCAGCTGGTTAGTTTTTATACTGGAAGTACTTGTTCTCCCTTTTGCTAAATAGAAGGTAAGCTATCTGGCATTAATAGTGTAGCAGTGATGTAACAATACTCTACCTGGAGGTGGGCATATGTATTATTATTCCTCCTCTTACCTCATTCACATTGTGACCCCACTGACTGTGGTATCCCAACTTATCAACAGCCACTCACCTTCTGCCAGATTGGTCATTTAATGATGTTACAATGAGTGAGAATATACAATGTTGTGAGATATGTAGAGGAATAGCACTAGATATGTCAGCCCTAGGCAGAGCACTGTTCTACACATCACATATAATGCTCTCAGGCAGAACATCTAATTAGCCAAAGGAAAAAGAAAAGTACATCAGAAATAAAAATAACAACTGTCTATGTTTAAAAATAAATAACATTTTCTATTTTTGGTTCTACCAGCTCTTAAAATGCACACTGAAAACAGAATACACGTGTAAAGTTTACAATGACATTTTCATTTTCTGAAATTATCTAATAGGAAAAAGAAAGTACAGTTATCATTTTCAAAAGCTTATACTTATCACTTCGGGCCATGAACAGTGCGGGACAAAACATCGCAAACAGTAACGTTGCGGCAAGAACATCGCTGACAGCAATAGCACAGGCACTACACAAAGCAGTCGGGAATATCGCAGGGCTACAGACCGCATGGGTAAACAGTGACTGCCAAAACAAGGGTGGAAAACACAGCACATGCCCAAATGCCACTGGTACAACCAACGGGGCCTGGAACAGTGCAGGGGATGAAGACCGAGGGAGCAATCGGCGAATGCCCAAACAAAGGTGGACAAATCAACGTATGTCTGACATGCCACTGCACAACATGAGGCAGGGAACAACAGTGTCAGGCAGAACGCCGCAGGGGGCAGCAATGACCTCAGCACACTCAAGGTCACCCACACAGTAGGGGGCACTGGTGCCTGCGCACAGCACAGGGTGGCTGAGCTAGGTAGGCAACAGGGATCGGGCACACCAGTGGGAGGCCAGCATGCCCCCATCAAATGCCACCATGCATGGATGCACATGGGGAGAAGGCCCCAGTTAGCAACCCTCCACGGGGCACTGAGGCCAGTGTGCTGACTGGTGGACCTCGAGTTGCCGCAGGACTGCCATGCAATGGTGTGGCAGCCAGATGCAGCTGCAACCCAGTACAATGCGCACACCCCACAGAACATACAACAGTGTGGTAGGAGGGGGATACAGCCATAACACTGTGGTGGGCATGTGCCCCCAGGTGATCACGTCCGGCCATGATGCACATGGGCACACCCATGGGGGACAGCACGGCTTGAATGAGCCACAGGAGGACAAGAGGCATCAGGCAGTACAGGTGGACACTGCCACGCACACAGGCATGCATATATAGGATTCCCACAGATACACATGGCCACGGGATGTGTAGGAGCCATGTAAAGTGCCGGCACGCCCGTATGAACATGAGCTGCAGGGGCCCTAACAAATGCCAGCCTGCTGGAGCCCAGGGACAACATGCAGCCTGTGTATACCCCAGTGGCTGAGCCACAACTGAAGTACCACCAGCTGTGGGGACCACATTGCACACAGTGTCTGATGACAGTGCCAGGGGTCCATGCCAACACAAGACACACGGTGCCCCTGCCAGCAGACACCAGGCATGACTAACTCAAAGCCGTGGCTATGGCACACACACGCCACCAATGCACAGCTAAGTGGTGCACTGGACAGTGACCTGCATAACATGCAGCCCCTGCATGGCATAGACACAGCCATGCACTGCACGGAGCACACACCCCCGGGTTTTCATACCGATCCTGCACATGGCACCACTGCAGACACCACATGCACCCGCAGTGGCGGTGACCACCTCACACTGCACCACAACCTGCATGCAGACTGCCACACCACTTGGTGCACACTCTCCCCAGTGGTCCACAACCCCCATGGTAACAGAGACACTGCCCCCAGCACAGACAGCACAGGAGCCCAACACCTACACAGCCATCCCCCTATGATGGAGCGACACCCCGCAGCAGCACAGTCCCCCTCCATGACTGAGCATCAATCCTAGTACAGAACTGTACCCCCACCCTGACAGTGCATCAACTGATATCGGCACAGTACCCCCATCTGCAGGGCAATACCCTGATAACAGCACAGTACCCCCAACAGTGAATCAACCCATATCAGCACAGAAACCCCCATCTGCGGGGCAGTACCCTGATAACAGCACAGTACCCGAACTCAACAATGAATCAACCATATCGCACAGTACCTCCCATCTGCAGGGCAATACCCTGATAACAGCAGAGTACCCCCATCCAACAGTGAATCAACCCATATCAGCACAGCACCCCCTCCCCCCTTCTGTAGGGCAATACCCTGATAACAACACAGTACCCCCACCCTGACAGTGCATCAACCCATATCGGCACAGTACCTCCCTAAGCATCTGCGATAGCACACTGTACAGGTGGTCAGCAGTCACTGGCACCCTCATATGGCATGGTGGTGGTCAGTCTGTGCCCAGCAGCTGCAGCCACTGGCATGGTCCTGGTCAGACCTGCAGCTGGAAGTTATGGGCAATGCTGCGTAGATAGTCATATGTGGGCCTGGTGCCATACTCCCCAACAATGTGCTGTATGCGGTCTGTCGAGTCCCTGAACTGCTTCCTTGATGGTGGGTCATAGCGCCTAATGATGCATTGCTTGATCTTCAGCTCATTGAGTCACTGCTCCAACTTCACGGCATCAATGAACTTCCACAGGCTGGGGTGGCATGCACCTATTAGTGTGCTGAAAGCATGGTGCCACCCTTCCACAGAGTTGTTGGTGTGGGTACTGCCAGTCCTGGCTGCATCATAACAACTCCACAGGTCAACAGGGAACAGGGGGTGCCTGAGGACACCACCACGGATGGGGTGCCCCACCCATGTGTCCTCAAAGTAGTCTACTATTGGTGCCAGCAGCTTGTCATGTGTGATGTAGAATTTGAACAACCTCAGAACCTCGAAGACCGGGGACACCTCACCTGGGGGGACGAAGGCAAGAGCAGGCAGCAGGAGCACATGGAGTGTAAAGTCCTCATTCTCTGTGTAGCGATGCCCAGCCTCAGGAACCTCCTGGACCTTCCTCCACAGGGCCTGGCACAGGTGGAAGAAGCAGCCATGCTGACTGGTATCCAGGAATACAGTGGTAAAGGACTTTATTGCAGCCTGCTTGAAGTCCGTGATTATCACAGATGGCTTGAGGTCCTCTCAGAGCTCCCTCACTGCGGTGAATGCACTGTTGTACGTCACCCCTGTCTTGCTTCACAGCAGAAGGTACACAGTGGGTATTACGGTGCAGTATTGCTCCCCATGTGTGGTGTATAGCTGTGCGAAGTGTGGTGGTGATGGCTTGAATGTGCCATCGGCATACCATGTATGGCACTGTGACAGCAGCTGCAGGTTCCTGTCCATGGTGTATATCAGTATTCGAGATGTACCACCACTGTCATGGAGCAGGAACTGGGATCCATCATGTGCCACTGTGTACACGTCTGGGATGGTTAGATCCTCTAGTGAGGTTGGCAGGGGTGGTGGCTGGCTAGCAGCTGTATGTGCACGGCGGACACTCCTCTTCAGGAGATGTATTCTGGGAAGTCTACCGGACACAGCGCTGGTTATGTTGCTACTGCATGCTGCCACCACCTGGTGAGGTGTCTCCATCATTTGTAGGGCCCTCTGCATTATGTCTGTAATGGCCTCCCACACACCTATGGCCCCGCAGTCGCGTACATGGTTGTGGCTGTCCACCACCCTGATAACCTCCTCCCCTGCGGTGTGGATGCGCCCAGGGCATTTTGCTCTGTAATACTCTGAGCATTTCCAATATGTTTTATCTGCCAGGTTCCACTCCTTGTAGTACAGGTAGCCCTCATGTTATAGTACGGTCTTCCCCTTTTGGTTGGTCACAAAGTGCAGTGGCATGGTTCTGTGGACCGCTCATATGCCTCCCACACAGTGTTTATCCTCTGCACGACACTCCCATGCACCTTAGCATGGTCTGTGTGCTGTGCTGCCTTATGGGAGTGCCGCTGGGTGTGGGAGTGACAGCACCTGCCTTGTTGGCACACGCTCAGCTCACAAGTGTGTCCTGTTAGCCCTATATCTATGCTGTGGTGCCACGCCCCACCCCCTGTGTTTCCTGCTCTCTGTCAGCATTGTGTGTTTCACTCACGTGGGTTGGTGTGGGTGCATTTCACATGCTGTGCTGTTCCCCCTGTGTGGCCCTCAACCCTTGCTGCTGTGTGTGGTGCATCGCTGGGTGCAGGTGTCCTGTTCTGGGAGTCACCTCCTGTCCTGGGAGTCACCTCCTGCCCCTTTGCCCCTCTCTCCACATGCTGCATGCCCCTTGTGTGACTGTGTCTCCTTTGTAGCCCTGTGGTGGCATTTGGATTACCGTACCCCATGTGTGGTCTGGTTCCCTACTGGTCGGCACTGTGGCTTGCTTGCCCTCCCTTCTCAGGGTCCATCCACCATGCTGTGCTCCTTCTGCCTCCCTCTGTGCTCTGGGTGTGTTTGATCCATGGTGCCTGTGTTGTTGTCCATCTTGCTGGCCCCGTTATGCTGCCCTGCTGTCTGCCTCATGATTTTGCCAGTGCTGGGTGTCCCTCTCCATGCGGTTCCTTGTGCACGCCTCCATTGCTGCTGCTGTGTTGACCTGCTCTGCTTGTGGATCTGAGGCATTTGTGCTCAGCATTGTTGGGTCCACCATAATGTTCTTGTTCACGGCATTACTTCTGTGTTGTGCCGCCCACATTGTTTACTCTGCGATGTTCATGGCGTGAAACATTTTTATCTACTGATCACTATGGAAAAATTGCTAATAATGAAAAAATAAACATTGATAATGTTTCATCATATTTTAAAGATAACTCTTTTGTTGTATTTCTAGCCCCAACGCTGATACAATGCCCCCATTGTTGTTCTAATATTTTATAAGTTTATCTGGTTTACCTATCTTTCGAAGATTTTTGTTGTACTTCCATTTATTCTTCTTCTAGTCATCCATGTATTATGAAGAGCATCTCAGAAGTTAACTTTTTGATAAGACCAACCAGCAAGTCACTTGATTTTACTGCCCACTCCATACAGCAGTCATAATTATAATATGATGGGTTTTTGAAGGAGTTTGATTTAAATTACATCTACGGTATAGTGTAAGCACTGCAGTTTCTCAGTCAATGTTTTTAAATCTTACATCCCAATGATTCACTTCAGTGTAGCACAATGTTCTATTTTACTACTTTTAATATATACTTACTTCTGTGGGGACCAGTCGTTTTAAAAAGCTGACCACTTTTACTATTACTTGTACACACACGGTGCTCAAACATTTCTTTGTCTTCTAAAATCCTTCAGTGTCTTATTAAGTCTATATATACAGCTGCTATCTGATTGCTTGTTTGCTGTCATGTCTTCAATGCATTTTGTGCTGCAACCAACAATCTGATTAGACATAATATGCACTATGCAAGAATAAACTCTTTAAAAAGTTACCAGAGAACTACTTCATTAGAATGGAGTGCAGTTTGATAACAGAGGGTGTTAGACTATGAATGTTGATTTTGTTGCAAAAACATAATTTGTTTCTCTTTGTGCATACTCTGATCTGTCCCAACATTAGTTCTGTTCTGATCTGAGTACCCAGGAGAGTTTTTTGAAATAGTGTGGAACAGTAGATGGTTTAAACTGGAGATTTGTGGGAAGGAAAATTTGATTAAATCTGAAAGCATTTTATTTCCACACAACAGGTGGTGAGCCAATGGAATACAGTATCAAATGAGGCTGGCTGAAGTTATAGACATCTGCATGCATTTAAATGTAGGCTACAGACTGCTGTTACAGCACAATTCTACCAGATGTAATATTTGAAGAAAGCAAGGAGACAGAACAATTGAAATTACATTTCTGTTGCTACAATACCATGAGGACACATGACAAACTGGATAGACATTTGCTTTGACTTTTCTTTACAGTTCAAGGAGGGGATATTCAGTAGTAGGATACAGCACTTGCAACCATATTTCAGATGCATGCATCATCCAGGCAAATGCATTAGGATTCCTGTGCAGGATTTTCAAATATCCTAGAAATAATTTAGAAATAGAGAATTTGCCAGCGGATAAGGACAGCTTTGCCCATCTAGTCTTCCCATTTTTCTCTGCCTATAGTATCACCACAGATTCTGCTTGATCTCCAGCCCATTTGCCCTGCCTTATCTTTTCCCTAAGATCCCCTATTGCCTATCCCATGCATTCTTGATCCCCACCACTGTTTTCAACCCCACCACCTCCACTGGAAGACGTCCAGGACTCTACCACTCTTTCTATGAAGAAATACTTCCTCACATCTCTCCTGAATGTATCCACCTCCAGCTTCTTATCATGCCCCCTTGTCCTTGAGCAACATTTTTCTGAAAAATAATTCCCTCTTGTACCTTGTTTACCCCTGTGATGTGTTTAAAGGTCTTTAGTATATCCTCTCTCTTTCTCCTCTCTTCCATGGTGTACATATTTAGGTAATTTATTCTCTCCTCATAGGACTTCTCATGCAGACCTTGCACCATTTTAGTTGTCCTGCTCTGGATGGCTTCCACTTTATGTCCTTCTAGAGATCTGGTCGACAGAACCGGATATAGTACTCTAAGTGGGGTCTTACCAGCAATCTATATACAGGCAACATCACCTCCTCTACCTGCTGGTGATACCCCTTCCTATGCACCCCAACATCCCACTTGCCCTCCCAACTACCTTGTCACACTGCCTGGCCACCTTAAGGTCATCCAATATGGCCACCCCAGGTCTCTTTCCTGCTTGGTGGTCACCAGCTCCATCTCTCCATTTTTTTTAACTTTGTAATACAGCAAGGAAATAAATCATTCCTATGATATACAGGATTACAGTCTCTCCAAGCTAGACCTACAGTATAATTGAGGGGAGAAATCTAAAATAAGACAAGTACATACTGAAAGGCACAGATTCTGTGTCGCTGTAGCCCAAGAGCAGGTGGATATATTAACTAAAATAGCTTAAGTTTTATCTAAATTACCTTACTCACAGAGCTTAGGGTCCACTTCCATACCTAAAAAAATATATAACCCCCTTAAAAGACTTTCAGACATCAAAGATAAGCACAGCACTCATCTAATTACTAAAAGTTAAATATAGACCTCGGGAGAGCACAGCTTAGTTCTCCCGATTACTCACTGATCATTCTTACTTAAGGTAATGATGGAGCTCAATGGCCACATTCTCATTTAAAGCTACTTTACTGATAGCATTAAGGATATGGCAAATCAGCTATAATTAACATTTGAGAAAAGTTCAAGTCGGTTGTTAAGGTGCTGTACCTCCTTCTGATGACTTGCATTTAAAGCATTGCACTTAGTCGCCTGCTGCTGTAGATCCTCCACTGTATTAGATAGCTGCTGTACTGATGTATTCATGGCCATTACCAAGGAAATCAGGGATTGCAGCTTGTGGCCTAGTGTCTGTATGGTTCCCTCTCCTTCGTTGCTGGTAGAAGGCGTTGACTTCGCCAAACTTGTCGTAGCACCAGATGCTGTATGATGCATGATCTTTCTTTCTAGTATTGCCCATTCTGATCCCGGATAGCTGAACTACCAATGTAGATTTTTTTTTACTGCTTAATTTGAATTGTAAAGTATAATAATTCTTGAATTATTTATGATGCAGAGCTGCATTTCCTGAGTCTGTCTGGCTCAGGCTCCACAGAACCCCCACCATCCCCCCAATTTTTGTACTCCACCCCTGGGTTTCTGTACCCCAAGTGCATTAGTTTGTACTGTTTCACATTAAAACCCATCTACCATACCCTTGACCACTCATCGAGTTGTCTCAGATCACTGTTCATCCTTTCCACCTCCTGGAGTGTCCATCCTATTGCAGAGTTTGGTGTTATCCTCAAAGAGGCAGACCTTCCCTCCAACTCCTCTGCAATGTCACTTATTAAGATATTAAAGATGAATGGTCCCAGCACTGATCCCTGAGGCACCCCACTTGTCACCCTCTCTTCCTCTGAGTTAACTCTGTTTACCACCACACTGTGCCACCCATCCTTTAACCAATCTCTTATCCAGTTTACCACCTTTGGACCCACTCCTAAGCCACCCAGTTTACTTACTAGTCTCCTGTGTGAACGGTCTTGAACACCTTACTAAAATCTATGTCCACCGCTCCACCATGATCTAGGTCCTTGGTCACCCAGGTGAAGAACTCTAACCTGACACATTTGCAACACATGCCACAGTTTACAGCAAAAATATAATGATGGATGTGTCTAAATTCCTATGCATACACCATTTTCAGAGTGCATGTTGTGGCAATCATACCAAGAAGTTAGACCATCATTCAGGTGGTCTAACTATCTGAACAGATGTCATGTGTCATACGTTTCTAATGGTTGATTTTCCAATACCATACATCAACTATCTTTCTTGGGTATGAAATTCAACCACACAAATATAACAACTTTTAGAAATGCATTATACTAAACTAGGCTTGTGTGGCCCAGTACTTCCTTTCCTTCCATGGCTGCTCAAAAAGTAGCTTATGTTGCCAGGAGAACTTTCAAAAATATTCCATTTTGGCACAGTTCAGCTTATATTTCACATTTGCTCTGTTATTGTTCTCAACATTATTTTTCATACTGGCCATTCACATGAAAACATGGTCTTAGTTCCTTAAGAATTTGTCAGCCCATATTACTTATTCATTTACTGAAATCAAAATACCCCTCTTGTGGCATCGCAGTTATTCCCATTGTAACAGACTGTGCTGTCACAACAGAGGATATGACATCGAGTGGGTAAATGAGCTGTAAGAGCAGATGAGCTATAAGGTATTAAGATCCTATTTCTCTGCAGATTCCCTCAGTAGTACCTAAGGGAGAGGAAACATCTATAGATATAGGCAATGCAAGCTGAGTTGTATCTTAATACTATGTTTTTCAAAGTTTTAAAGGCACATCAATAGCTTTTTAAAATGCTGAATCCTGTATTTATGTTACTTTAAAATGAAAGTTTGTGAGAGCAACCAGAAAAGAAAGAAAAAAGTAATGAGCACCTTTCATATAGCTCATGGGATATATTTACGAAAATGACTTCCCGTATTATAACCACTTGACATTACCCTTACTAACCCAATTCTACCTCTTGGTTGTTCAGAGCCTAATAACTGAATCAGGTTTGTAAAGGCAAAGTAAAGTGGTGTTAATTCTGGAGGTAATGTTTACTGGCCTATATCTCTCAATGTGCATTGTTAACTTACAGCTACTGGTAGCTCAGTAACTGTATGCAAACAAATATTGCAGCCATTAAGGATTCAACAACATCTACACATACAGTGGTAGCCAGAGAAAAGACCATGGGCTAATTCCAAAAGGCATTATGCCTGGCGCAAAGTGATTTATGCTTATCCCAATGGCTCAAATTACACCTTATGCCAGGCATAACACCAGTTGCAATTTCAAAAGGCACCTTGCACAATGCCATATGTGGGTTGCACCAAATGTGGGTTATGCCACCCACTACATCCACAACTTGCAGTGACATGGCACATGGGTGGGTTATGGCAGCAGCTGTGCCCTAGTCCAAAAAGGTGGCTACCGTAACCCACTTATGCCATTCCAGAACAGGGAATGGTGTAGTTCGATTAGACCAGCTAGGAGGTGGTCTGAGGAGCATCCATCCTGGCACAGTGATGGATGCCCCTCCCACAGTGCAGCAGAAAGCACTCTGCTGTGCTTCCCATGCCCCCTCCATCATGCCCCCTACCCCCAAACTTTGGGGACCCCTGGGGTCTGGTTCCATCACTGCCCCCCACTGTATGTGCCAACCAGCCTGCCACCCCAATGCCCCAGGTGCATGCCATTGCATTCTGTGGTGGGGGGCTCAGGGGGCAGTAGAACGCATGCTGTGACTTGCGGCATCCAGGTCTGTTGCTCCATGCCTTTGGCGTTAGCCTGTGGCTGCCGCAACTCATTGATGTAGGTGCCGGGGACCCTGCTTGTCCTGGAATATGGTGCAGGGTCCTGGCATAGTGCCACATGGCACAACTCGCATATGCCCATGAGTTGCGCCATGCATTTCAGAATCGGGCCCCATATCTACTGTAGATATATGACATACTGTATTACAGGAACACTCCATGCATTTAATTGCAATTGCCTCTGATTTAATAGGATACATCTACAGTAGATATTTACAAGGATGTATCTCTGGCTAGCACAGTAGTCATAGATAATTGCGGAGTCTACTATTGCTGAATCTATTTTATTGAGATAGGGAATAATGTACAAGAAGCCAGAAATGTCCCCTGTGCTTTATGAAAAGTGCCTAGGGATCTTCAGTTTTTCTGGGGCAACCACCAGAGTTGGAGGAAACAGTTCATCTGTCTAACAACTCAGCTATAGGATTATACCTTCAACAATGTTCGCCCCCTAATACTACAGTGGTGTGTGTGCACTATGTGCAAAATAAATTAAACTTTTCAAGTCAAAAATATATTTCTATCACACTAAAGATTATATAAATCTACTTTAAATATCTGGAAACAATATTTTTCTTTATATCAGAAGGGACTCTGGGACCATCGTGCCTGTCCTCATGCTTCATAAGCAGATATAAAACACAAAAAGATGATTAGTCTGTGTAAACCTGTATTTATTTGTAGGGATACCCTACCTGTTCTACTATGCAGGGTACCCATTGATTCCCCTGGTAAGCAAAGTTTTGTCCAGGCTTACCATGCAGGCCTGTGTTGTCTTTATATCCACCATTTCCATGGGTATGCTGGTCTACTAGGTCATGCCCTCTGGGAGAAAATGGCCTCCTAATATTACCCCTGAATTGACCACCTTTGAACTTCAGCACATATGGTCATGTCCTGCTTCCAGACACCAGGTCAAACATCTCCTTATATTTAATCTTATCATTACCCTTGAGTCTGCAAAAGACTAAGATCACATCCCCTCTCAGCCTCTTTTTCTCAGGGGTGAACATGGTAAGGGTCTCTAGTCTCTCCCCATTGCTTCTGTTGTCCCTCATAGCTCTGATCATTTTAGTTGCCTTGAATTGCACGCCCTTGACTTCTTCAATCCTTTTTGATATTGAGAAGCCCAGACTTGCATGCATTCTCCAGCTAGGGCCTATCCAGGTCCTTATAAAGTGGTTAGATGACTTTTCCCTCTCTGTTGGTCATCCCCTTTTCTGATGCACCCCAGTATTCTGCAGCTACATGACAATTTTCACCCATCAATTTGGTCCACTACATGTCATTCTAAACCAGGAGCTCCAGCATAAAGTATACCACTGTACAAACTGTCCCCTGTCAATTTGTTCCCAGTATAAATATGATAAAATAAATTCAGAAAGTGAAAAATGGAAACTGTGCAGGGAGGGGATTTATACTGGTGCACATAACCCAGAGTGATTTGTTGTGGAGCAGACTGGCCAGCAAATATTGACATGTCCCTGCATTCTGCTGGCCATCTCTACACTACTACATACTGTGTATTGTGCATCAGGTCTTTGTCTGTTATGACTGCGTACCTTTTTCCTCCTCCACTGTAGCTGGAAGGGCCACAGACAGTGTGCACAGTAGTCCTTCCTCTGTTTTCCTCCCAGTGTGTAGCACCTTACATTTGGCTACATTAAACCAGAAGCTCCAGTAGTCTGACCAATCTCCCAGTTTCTTCAGGTCATCAAGAACTAAATCCCCATCCTCAGGGGAGTCCACTGCCCAGGCCATCTTAGTGACACTAGCAAACTTAAGCAACTTGTTGCAGACCCCACCCTCTGGATCATTAACGATATAAAACAGCAGTGGTCTCAGCTCCAATCCCTGAGGGATGCCACTTAGCATGACTCTCCAGTCAGAGAAGTGCCTGTCCACCACAACCATCTGCTTCATGCCCCACAGTCAGTTAGCAGTCCACCATGAGTATTTGCATTTATACTGCACAGACATTATTTGCCCAAAGGTTTGCCATGTGTCACAGTATTAATGGCCTTGCTAATGTTCAGACAGAGTACACCCAAACCACTCCCCTGTCCACCTCCCTGGTCACTCAGTTGAAAAAGTTGATCAGGTTCATTTGGCATGAGCTGCTCCTCATAAAGCCTAAGAATAGTACTGAAGAGTATTCACTCCCTTGACATACTTTTGTTTCATCAAAGAATTTATTTTGTTTTTTTACTAATACATTTCCACTTTACAGTCATGCTGTGTGGGTTTAGAGCTGACTGGATCTATGCTTTCTGGACATTCTAGAATATCAATCCCACCATTCTCTATAAGTAACACTAAGCAACCTGTGTAAACCTGACATTGTAGACTATAAGAGAAACCTAAAGGAATAGACAGCAGTAAACAGTGGAGGGAACTATAGCCAATTTTGTCACAGTAACAAATAAAACTAATTGCTTTAAAACAACAATCATCACATATCATTAGAGTGAATACCAATAAAGAGATGACTACAAACATACACATAAGGATTTTATATCAACTTTAGTTTCAGCTTAACCTGGTTCAACATCAGTCAGTTTATATCTGTATCCGTTCCCCACCCCCTGGGACAAGGCTGAAAATGGAAAGTATTTCCTAGCTCTCCTCCTGGACAATAAAAGCTAAATAAATAAACTTCAGAGTCTGACTGAAGATTGAAAATAGCTGCTCATTCTAATGAAGTTCATTAGCCCAATGTTCAGATCTTTCACAAAATGGCTACTGATTTTACTAGTCTGACATCACTTTCTACTAGGCAAGATCCAGTGATCCTGCATCACTGCAGTGTTCATCTTCAGTGGTGCCTTAGAGTATACATGTCACTTTAATGGTTTGATGTTCTAGTGAAGTATCAAACATGAAGCATATTTGATACAGTGGCTGCGAGTCACTGATTCTACAGTGACCATCCCCCTGAAGCACTGCCAAGCTTGAGTTAATATTTTAGAAGTAATTAAGTTCAATAAAGCAGAACACATTAAATAAGAACTAACCAGGGCAAATGAGTTGGGGTGGTGGCTTCCTCCTCACTGTCAACTAGGAAAGCAATAAGACTGTATGTTCCGACACTAATAACAACAGAAAAAAATCAGGTACATTGCAGCATCTTTGACTATGATAAATTTCTTGCACAGAAACATATAACATCTACCACCACTGCAGCCTAATGAGACCTGTCAGGGGACATTTTAACAAGATTAGCTAAGGGACTAAATATGTGTGCTGCTGTTGCAGCAGAGATCCAAGGGAGAAATTTATATTCAATTAGCCTTACTGCCTAACTCGACCATAGTGTTCACTGAAAGTACTGTACACAGGACAGAGTATCACCACACCATGCTGTACAGGCTTATAGTACTCAGGTAAACATTTGTTTTGCTTTCAGAAAATCTCTAACAAAGTATAAGGCAATGGCTTAAAGTAAAAATATAATACACTATGAAGGCTTAACATTCAAGTACTAGTATTACTGAGTAAACCCACAGTATCAAGGATAATGTTCAATGAAACAGAGAAAGTTTGTGATTTTTAAAGTAATGTAATTCCTACATGGGGCGGGGGGAAATATGGAAGACTGGGCAAAAAAAAGTAAACATCTCCTGCTGGTTCGCACAATGATATATAATTAAATGTAATAGTAGAAAATGTGGTTGCAATATATTAGATATTTGTTGCAGCTCTAATATTACAAAGGACAACTCACTCCAACTAAGGAGTTTATTTCTTAATAATTTATATTTTATATGGGATTTCTTCAGATTTTAAGCCTGTATTAACCTACTTCCAGTCAGAACATGGTAGTGAATTAACAATTACATTACTGTAGTAAAAAAATGGCTAGTCAATGCATCCAGTGCAGCTTCTTCAACACACTCAACAAAGCTCAAGTATATTTTAGTTTAGTAGAAGAATTCAGTGCAAACAATATCCTGTTTTGAGAAAACATTACTTAGATCACAGATTAAACAATATGCCTGTTATAGTAGTGCAATAACATAATGTGTAATTAGCCATCAAAACAGCAAGGAGTCCCACACTTTCCATAAAGTGACATTATTATAAATGGCTATAGTATTTAAAACATGAAAAGATTATGGCCAAAAAATCTGACTACTGGAGCAACTTTATGTTCTAGTAATTAGATATTAGTTTAGAGCCTCATTTTCCTAAAAGTTATAACTAACAGTCTTGAGTCTTCTTTCAGGCCTATCATATGGTGCACATTTGACATCTTGGCAGAAATGCTTAGGATCCATAGACAAAAGTATATGCAATATGTAAGCAAACAAACAAACAAAAAACAAATTAGAGTTGGCTACATCAACCTGATTTGCACAGTGGTTTTGGCAGAGTGTTTACGAGTTTGTTCAATTTAATGCCAGTCATTCATAAGCCAGTCTTGTGATGGACATTTCATTGAATGACTATTTCTTTTGGTTTTACCCCCTCCTGTCTTGTTTGCTTTTCTAAATCAATCATTAAAATAAAATAGTACGTAGATTTTCTTAGCAATGCCTGCTGTCAGCAAATGAATTATGTGGGCAGGTGGCCAACCAGGACCTCTAACTCACGGTTACCTGTTCTGTAATCATATTAAAAATACCACTTTTTTTAGTAAATATTTAAAATATAAGCTAACTTCAAGTGGGCTGTCTACTGCTGTTAAGTTCCAGAGTTGCCACTTGAATGTTTAAGCCACCCATAGTGCCTTATAGTAGCAATCAGATGGATATAAATGGGTTTTATTTCTATTTATAAATCATCCAATAAAACATAAAAACAAAAGAATAACTACTGGAAACTGACAAATGATACAAGTCATTTTTCTTTTCATTATTAAGCTTTATGCATTTTCATAATATGGTGATGCTGCACTCCATAACATGGGTGTGATGACTGATTGGTCTGACTTCATTGTTATATGGTCTGACTTCATTGTTATACTGTATTTATATTTTAAAATTATACAAGTCAACCACTCTTTGAAACAGCAG
Source organism: Neoceratodus forsteri (assembly GCA_016271365.2). Taxonomy (NCBI): domain Eukaryota; kingdom Metazoa; phylum Chordata; order Ceratodontiformes; family Ceratodontidae; genus Neoceratodus; species Neoceratodus forsteri. The sequence continues at coordinate 677,902,427 of CM028135.1, forward strand.
TTCAGAAGGAGGAGACAGAACAGCTATAAAATATGTACAGTACAATCCAGTAACTATCCCTTGCCATTAAGGTAACATGCAGTATGCCTCAATTTCCCATTTTTAATGTGATGGGAGATTTGGGAACATCTCTATTTGGATTGAAATCCCCATTGAATTAAATCCTCTGTTCATTTGGAACTAATATTTGTTATTTTCTTAGGGTCCCTTGCTGATGTTGATTTTTTTATCAGCCTGGTGTTATTGTTTTTCAGCCATAAACAAGTTCTGAAATCCTCCGATATTAGCTGAGTTGAAGACTGCAGTGAAAACTTCACTTGGCTAATTGCATTAGGTTCCAGAGCTAATCAATATCAACAGAGGACCCCCAAAAATGGGAAACATAAGATGTGTTTAAAATGAACTCTAGAAGCAATACAGTGGGGAAAAGTAATGCACTACATACTTGTCCAAATGTCTAATTATATGAAAAAAAAACCCATAAAGGTCAGGCATATGGCCCCCTTTCAGGTATCTGTAATGTGATATCACGTCAAGTCCATGCGGCCCAAAGGCATGTGATCAATAGCACATGATCAAAATGTCAAAATTCAGAAGAGCACAGTATACAAAATAGGGTAGCCTGTGACTTGAGTGCCTGATTCTGGGCGATGTCCGAAACGGCGATGTGATATGTGCAAAAGCCCGAAAGGTGAGGGGGCAGGGAGGGCAACCGGATGTGGTTGGGTGGGCGACCCTAGCGACAGCATGTCACTGTATCTACACACATGCGAGGGGGAAGTGAGCATGGCGAGAGTGGCCTGGGAGGGGGCAGAGGGGATGTAGGGGGTGGTGCCGTGGTCAGCTGCCGAGCTGCGTGGTGGCATCGGGGGTTGGCCTCTGCTTACGGTGCATGGGGTTCCGGGTTTGGGCCTAGGTCTGGGCGATACTGCGTTTTTGTTGCGCCCAACCCAAAATGTATGTTTTTTTTTGCTTTCACTCCCCCCCGACATGCACCTCTCTGGAGATGAGAATCCTTAAGTAAGAGGGTGCAGGGAGCAAAGCCCCCCGCATGAGGGTGGTGTGGGGGGAGTGCAGCCCCCCCACAGAAAGCAAATGCATTTAGTCTCCGGGCGCAATTCCTCCATGGGGTAAGGTTGTCTGGGTGAAGAAATTGTTTTCACCACCCTGACTTCATGATAATACAGGTCACCGTTCAGCACTCGCCATTATCACATAGAACCCAAAATAGCAAGATGTCAATCCTGAGTCCACTGATATGCCTGTTACCTCAAATTGACCTGGAGTGGTGATCCATGGTGGAGTAGTGTGGTAATAGTAAATCTACACTTTCCCTCAAATTGCACTGGAATGGTGATCCATGGCAGCATGGCATTGTAATAGTAAATCTTCACTTATGGGAAAAATGTGACCAAAGTGGTGATCCATGGCAGCATGGAGTGCAGTTGATTTTGCCTGCAGTCATTTAGTAGTTAACTGTGTATCATGAGGTTTGCACTGATTTTGTGCTGGGACATTAGCTGATTTTGTGTGGCACAGTGATTTTGTGATGGGTCTTTATTGCATTCATGCAGTACTATGTGCTGATGTGTGGGTGAGTACCATGCAGCATTTTTCACTTTATGCTGTGTTTGATTTAGCTGGTTTTGAGAGGAGTGTTTTAGCTTTGTGGCATTTTTCCTACTCTTTTTTTACATCTCCTATGGTATTTCGCTCAGTTGAAGTGGAACCATCTGTAATATGGACAAATCTTTGAACCCATTATGTTCTAAGATTGATCAGACTAGTAAGTATTACAGAAAAATCTGTCAAAAATAATCAGGAAGTTTAATATAAGGCAACGAGAGCCAGTAATCTGAGCACAAAAGAATGAACCAGGAGATCATATGTTAAAATTTGACCACAGTGATGAATTCAGTACATGACACAGAGAAAGACCCTTTATGAGTGTGCCTTAAGTATCCATTCATTATTATTAACTGCACATGAAATACATATTAGTTCATATGCATTACACAGGTTGTACACGGGTTATTCAGGTGAAGTACTGTAGATGACGGTACTGGATTGTGAATGAAAAATTATCTAGGAGTGCCTGTCCAATGTGGTGAGAAGAGGGGAAGGGGCTAATTTACTGGACTTTGCCATTTTTGAAACTATAAAACAAGAAACTCAGAAAAGGAAAGTAGAATAACATAAAGGTGTCATGGTTTGTTACTAAGCAATTCATTAGTTTATTTATTTGTGTGATTATTTTGTCAGTTATTTTACTAGTCTTAAGCCTCACTTACATTTTATGAAAATTGCACAACACCAGACCCATAGCGTATACTGAAGAGATGAGTTTTAAACAGATTTTAAAAGCTGTAACCAACAGGGCTTGTCTCATTCAGGGGGGGAAGTGTTCCACATCACCAGGGTAGCAACCCCAAATGTCTACTCCCTCAGAAGACTCTAACTGAGATCTAGTCACTGAGAGGAGACTCACCTCATATAAATGAAGTGGACAGCCAAGAGCATATGGGATTAGGAGGTCTTTTTTTTTGCAGTTAGTGATATCTCTTAGGCACCCATGCTGCCCTCCAGATGCAATCCACCCAAGCTCTGCTCCCTTGTTGTTTTCCACCAGAACATACCTTTGTGCAAGGGAAGCATGTCCTGGGTGCTAGACGGGGTGCAGGGCTCTGGGTGGTCGAGGTCAATGGCAGTTTGGACAGGAATAATTTCAGCTATTTTCCCCTGATGGGTGACGTGCAGTGCCATCCGGACATCCACACACACTTCCACATTTGGAGAGTCAATTGCTGCCACTCCCTCCTCCCCCTTTCTGACAACCATAGCCCGTCATGAGCCCCTGGCCCCAAAACCTTAGGCAGCCCAGCAGGACCTCCTGTTTGCTGACAGGATCCTACTATTCAGGAGTAAGGGTTTCAAGAAGACTTACCAGCCTTCATTTTCCAGTGGGAGGGTATATTATGTAGTTTCGAGTTCCCTTGACTCTGCACTACTTTCAGTATTTGAATCCCACCATGGCCACTGGTTACATCTTGCTTAAGTAGATTGGGTGCAATAGCTGAGCGGTACTATCTGTCAAGGCACACAGTCTTTTCAAAACCCTTCTGTTAAAATGTTAGATCACACACTCAGACCCCCAGGCAGAGCTGATAAGAAAATCATAAAAGTTTACTTAAAATGAAAACAAGACATCTACAGTTTGGAAGAACTTTGAAATGCAGACAATAACAAAAGTACAACTGGATGGTTTACAGAAAACATTAGATACTGTTATTCTAAACTATACCTTGTTTTGATGTTAGAGTTCAGGCAAGCTTTTAAATGTCCTTGTAATGATGAGTCCTTAAGCAACAATCTTGTAGCAAGGTTGCATTCCAAGTCAGGTCCTCTGAATGTACTTTTTAAAAAGAAATCTTCAGTTGCTTTCATTGGTGAAAAGTCTTGGTTTTGAAAATCCTGACTTAAAATCTGAATTTTCTGTTAGGTATGTGAAGAGTCTAATTCTCACACACTCAGGTCTGGTTTTAGAGATTTTTCCAGGCCTACACACATACTTTCTGGTGTAAAAGTATATGCCAGCTGGGCCAGAACACCTGACTCCAACCTAAACACTATTCAGCTGCCCTGAGTTTAGAATGTGTGTCTTATACATACAGGCTAATCATCTTCAAGCCACACCTACAGTGTGATGGGGTGCAACAGTTTGCCTTTTCCTGCAGGTGTCACTGTGGTTTCATGTCAACCCCAGTGACAACTGGTCCGTGCATTTGGCTTTACCCCTGACCCCTGGGTCATCCCTCTGACCTCTTCCTGTCATGAAATGCTACAGTGGGATATTTTATGTCTTCATGGGCCATATATCGGTCTACATTATTTAGAGATGTACCAGTTCCCCTTAGCCATTAGAACAATTATGGTTAATTGGTATTTTATTCCTAAAAGCCTTTTAAAGTGACAGTGCCTTAATTCTAAAGTATATCACAGCCTGTACAATATGAACTCACATAAATGGATATAGGCCTATCATGCAACATTCCTCCCTCCTAAGATAGAACCTGGGGGTAACATGCTCCTTTTGGAGGCAGTTCTTACCAGTTCCGTTATAGATCCAGTGTGTGTGAGAGGATGTCTGTGTTCCCATTTTTAGATCCAGGCCTATGCAAAATCTCCATGTCATAAGCCTTCAAGGCAATACTCCATCTCAGAAGTTTTCCATTTGTTTTCCCCATTTGGCCCAACCATATTACAGGGTTGTGGTCTGTTTGGACTTTAAAATGCTTCCTATAAAGTTATGGTTCCAGTTTTTTAATGCCCAAACTAAGGTGAGACATTCATTCTCCATTGTTGAATATGCTTGTTCCCATGGAAGCAGCTTCTTGCTTAAGTATACAATGGGGTGTTCTCTCCCCAATTGGATACTTGGCTGAGGACTGCCCTTATTTTCACATCTGAGGCATCCATCTGTACCACAAATGGCCTGTCATAGTCTGGGCTAGCCAGCACTGGGGCCCTACACAGTGAGGTATTCAGCTGCTTGAAGGCCTGCTAACAGTCTGTGTACCATTTTACCTGCCTAGGCTTATTCTTTGTCCACAACCCAGATAAAGGAGCAGCCAGGAAGCTGTAGTTGGGGGAAAAAATTTCTATAATACCCTGCGGTCCCAAGAAATCTCCTGACTTGTCTCTGGGTTTCAGGTGTAGGCCATGATGCAACAGCCTCTATCTTTGCTTGGTTTGGGTGAAGTTGGCCTTGCCCCACTGCATGTCCCAAATACGTGACTGCTGCATGGCCACCTGACACTTTTCTGCCTTAATAGTCAGACCTGTAGCCTGTATTCAGCCCAACACCTCCCTGGGGTGTATGAGGTGTTTCTCCCAGCTATTGCTCAAGATAACAATATTGTCCAGGTAGGCAACTGCAAAGTCCTCCATATCCTGTAACACCTGGTTTACTAACCACTGGAAAGTAGCAGGGGCATTCTTCATCCCAAAGGGCATGACCTTGAATTTGAAGAGGCCTATTGGGGTGATGAATGCTGACCTTTCCCCAGCCCTGTCAGTCAGGTCTACTGTAGTCAAGTATGTCTTCCCCTCCCAGTTTGTCAAGCACTTTGCCTGTGCATGGCATTGAGTGAGCATCAGATTTCATGATGATGTTAAGCCCACGATAATCCATGCAGAACTGTGTAGTCCCATCCGGTTATGGTACAAGGACTACAGATGAGGCCCAGGAGCTGTGGGATTCCTGGATCACCCCTAGATCTAGCATCTCCCCCACCTCCCTCCTAATGCCCTTGAGGACTGTCTGACACCAGGTAAGCTGTCCTATGTATGGGTGCTTGGGTCCCCATGTCTACGTCATGCACCACTAGCGGTGTCCATCCAGGCTTTGCCATAAATAAAGGGGCAAAGTCTTGAAAAAGGGTCCTCAATTCTTGGGCCTGTCCAGGTGTCAACTGGGGTGATAGCATGATGATCTCCACAGATGATGCCTGCTTGCTCTTGGTTAACAAGTCAAGAAGTGGGTCTTCTCCACCTAGCTCCTCCTCAGGACTGCAAACCACAAGTACCATGTCAGCCCTATGAAAATATGGCTTCATCATGTTCACATGATGCATCCTGTGAGTGTGTTTTCAGTCAAGTAACTCTACAATGTAATTAACATTGTTTACCTGCCGGACTACCTTATATGACCCTACCCACTCAGCTTGAAGCTTGTCCTTTCAGACCAGGATCAGAACCATTACCTCCTGTCCTACCCCATATGAGCGAGCTCTGGCCCCATGATTGTACCAGGCCTTTTGTTTTTGCTGGGCAGCTGCCAGGTTGCTCTGGGTCATGCCCATAAGCTCCTTCAGCATCTCCCTGAATTTTAAGACATACTTCACTATGGGAGTCCCCTGGGTGGAGTTCTATGTCATTACAGCGACTGCCAAAAGGTGATCTCTGTTACGGCGAAGTCACATTGCTGAAAATCAATTTCGGCTATGTGATTCCCCGGTGCACAGCAAAATGGCATAGGGACTTAAAATTATAATGTTTTATGTGGGGGAATGTGTTCCCTGGACCCCCTAGGGGGGCTTTGCCCCCACACACCCCTACTTAAGGATTCTCAGCTCCGGGGGGGGTTGCATGTTGGAGGAGCTTCAAAACATTAAAAAAATTTGGTCCGGGCACAACAAAAACTTGCCAGCAGCTGGACCTGAACCCAGCACCCTATCTACCGAAGCCATGACCCACTCACCATGCCACAGGGCCAGCTTAGCAGCCCACTATGGCACCACCCCTCAAAAACCCTCCCACCCCTCACTGAGCATGCTCAGTCCCACTCCCCCTGCGCATGTACATGTAATTACATCCTTTCACTATATGCATGAACCTACCCACATCCGGTCACCCTACCTTGTCGGTAGCCCCCATGACTTGTGCCACGATGGAGTTGCTGTTTTTCAGTTTGCTCAATCATAGTCACACATGTCATGGGCTATCTTGGGGGCATGTTTACCTTACCAGTCCTCTTATATTAAATCTACAGGCCCCCTCAACCGGCGTCCATACAAGAGCTTGAAGAGTGAAAATCCGGTTGACTCTTGTGGCACTTCCCTGTAGGCAAACAGCAGGTGTGGCAGGTATTTCTCCCAGTCCCACCCATGCTGTTATAAAAATGCCATAAGAATAGCTTTTAGAGTCCCATTAACTCTCTTTATGAGACCACTGGCTTGTGGGTGGTAAGGCATTGTGCACCTCTGTACAACACCACACTTCTCCCACAAACACTTCATTAGGTCCAACATAAAGTTACCCCTTGATCAGAGATAACCTCCTGTGGAAACCCAACATGGGAGAAAATCCCCAGCAAAGCATCTGCCACCTTTTTTGCCTTAGTGGAAAACAGTGTGATGGCGTTGGGATAGCGGGTAGCATAATCAACAACTGTCAATATATACCTTTTTCCCCAAGAAACTTGGGGTATTCAAAGGACCCACAATATCCATTCCAACCTTCTGGAATGGCTCCTTCATAAGTAGTAAGGGAATCAGGGCAGCCTTGGCTTTGCTTCCAGCCTTCCCTATTTCCTGACACAGGTGACAGGATTTGCAGTATTCCTACACTTCTTTGATTATATTGAGCCAATAGAAATTGTGGGCTAAGCACTGCATAGTGTGAGCAATGCCCACATGTCCAGAGGTGGGAATATCATGAGCTACCTTGAGCAGTAACCCACAATACTCCTGGGGAACAACCTGCCTGCTCATCACCCCTCCCTCTGTCCTGATGTCCTGTGTGTATAACAGTCAATTGTCCTAATACACTCTATGCTTTTTGTCACCTCCCTGTGTCCCAGCAGACTCTATGTAGGCCCTCAGCTTCTCTAAGCTAGGGTCAGTCTGTTGTGCTGCTGCTAAGTCTTCCCACTTACCCAAAGTATGGGGCATGCCCCCATCAGTTCCCAGGTTGAGGTCCATAGCTGTGGCAGTAGGGGGCTCAGTATCACAACATTCCCCCTTCCCTGGGCTATGTGTCACCCCTCCCTCCTGAGAGCAACCTTCAGTAGTAGTTGGGTTAACTGCCACTAGAAGAAGTTCCATCCCCCTATTATTACCCTCTTTTACAAGAGCTACAGGTTGGCTGGCCTGTTGGCTAGCCTCTCCTGTCTGAATTTCTGTGGGTTTCTGTAGATCACAGGAGCCTCTATGTGTTTGGCTCCTGGTCACAGCACAAACCACTCCCTGTGGAACATTATTCCCCACAATAACATCCATAATAAGTTTTTCAGCTACAGTCACCTTCCTTACATTTTCACCTGCATCTCCCCAATCCAGGGTAACACTGCCTAATGGGTAAGTTTTCCTTTCCCTTGTGTAATCCCTCACAATGACAAACTGATTTGGCAGTATTTGTTCAGCTTAAACAAAATCCCCTTTCACCAGGGTAAGAGATGCTGCTCTATCACTTAGCTCTTTAGTGTGTGCCCCATTCACTGTGACTGGGTGAATGTGCCCCCTCATATTGTCAGGGAGAGCCTCAGCAATACAGTGGGCTATTGTTTCTGATTGCACAGGCACTTTTACTTTCTGAGCTTTCTTAGGACACTGCCTAGACAGATGACCTATCTGGTGACAATACTAGCATTCATCATGTTTCTTGTCCCAAACCTCCTTTTTGGGCACTTGAGGATTCCTTTCTTTTTGCAGGGGCTTTGTGGTTTTTGGTTGTCCTAAATGCCCACTTTTCCCTTTCACCACTGCATTCCCCTTGGGAGCAGCCCTGCTTTGAGCAAAGTGATATGCCAGCTCTGCAGCCTCTTTGGCAGTCTTAAGATCTCAGTCCTCTAGCCAAAGCTTTAAGTCAAGTGAGCAAATCCAATAAAACTGCTCAAGCAATATCACCCCTTCAATAGCTTCACCAGAATTTGCTTTCACCCCCTTCCACCAATGTTTTAAATATTGAAGCTGTTTTATGGCTACCTCCTCAAAGTTCATTTCTGGCCCCTTTCAGAGTTTCCTGAACTTTGATCTGACTGCATCAGGGTTCAGATCATATTTTTTTTTAATAAAGCAGTTTTTAACTTGTCAAAATCTTTACTTTCAACATTGTCCATCTGCCCCAATGCTTCCCTCTCCCTTGCCAATAAGTAGTGGAGACAGGTTAAAGCTCCAAGTCTCTTTGGGCAGATTGGCCTGGATACAGACTTGTTCAAATGAATTTATAAACATGTCCATATCCTCCCCATCTTTAAACTCAGACAATAATTTTGAATTTAACTTGCACCCCAGTCCTGGAGGTTCAAACCCAAGTCCACCACTTATCTGCTATGGGGTTGGTGTTGGTTGGAGCGTCAACTTTTTCAGTTTATGTTCCCTCTGGTGCTGCTGTTTCTCTGCCTCCACCTGGCAGTGCCATTCCTCTGCCTGGCACTGTCATTCTTCAGCCTGTCTCTGTTGCCATCTTTCCTCTTTCTGGAGCTGTCATTCCTCTAATTCCATCTCAAACCTTTTTTGCTCCATCTCAGACCATTTTTGCTCATTTTCAAGCCATTTCTCCTGCATCCACAGCCTTCTCAGCTCCAGCTTTTTGTCTGTAGATGGTTTCTTCTCTTCTGGGCTCTGGACCTCTGAAGTCACCACTTCTGGCACTAAGTGGGGTGGCACTTCCTCCATCTCAGCTGCCAAAAGGGCCTCCATGAGTTGCCTTTTATTTTTGTTTCACTAGGAATGCTCTTCTCCCCTCAGGTCTTCCTCAGTTGTTCCAAGTTCATATTGCAGTACTGAACATACATTCTTCTATCTACACTACTATGTTAAAAAAAAAATTCAAACAGGATAGGGTCTATTGTCTGCAAACAACTTTCTTTTCCCCCTTCCAAATTCTGCCCTTGACAGTGTGATGGTTTTGCAAGACTGTTCAAAATCCCACCACTGCCACCAAATCTGTCATGAGTCCCTGGGCCCCAAACCTTGGGCAGCCCTGTAGGACCTCTTGTTTGCAGAGAGGATTCCCCCTATTCAGGAACTCGTAAGCAGGAGTAAGGGTTTCAGGAAGACTTATCAGCCTTCATTTTCCAGTGGGAGGGTATATTATGTAGTTTCGAGTTCCCTTGACTCTGCACTACTTTCAGTATTTGCATCCCATCACAGCCACCGGCTACGTCTTCCCTAAGTAGTTTGGGTACAATATCTGAGTGGTACTATCAGTCAAGGCACACAGTCTTTTCAAAACCCTTCTGTTAAAATGTTAGATCACACAATCAGACCCCCAGGCAGAGTTGACAAAAAATTATAAAAGTTTATTTAAAATGAAAACAATACAGAAAAGTCAACAGTTTGGAAGAACTTTGAAATGCAGACAACAACAAAAGTAAAACTGGATGGTTTACAGAAAACACTAGATACTGTTATTCTAAACTATACCTTGTTTTGATGTTAGAGTTCAGACAAGCTTTTAAGTGTCCTTGTAGAGGTGAGTCCTTAAGCAACAATTTTGTAGCAAGGTTTTATTCAAAATAAATTTCTCTGAATGTCCTTTTTAGAAAGAAAACTTCAGGAGCCCTCCTTGATCTTGGTTTCCAAAATTCTGACTTAAAATCAGAATTTTCCATTCAGTATGTGAAGAGTATTATTCCCACACACTCAGGTTTGGTTTTAGAGATTTTTCCAGGCTTACACATATACTTTCTGGTGTAAAAGTATATGCCAGTTGGGCCAGAAAACCTGTCTCCAACCTAAACACTATTCAACTGCCCTGAGTTCAGAATGTGAGTCTTATACATACAAGCTGGTCATCTTCAAGCCACACCCACAGTGTGATGGGGTACAACAGTTTACCTTTTTCTGCAGGTGTCACTGCAGTTCCATGTCAACCCCTGTGACATCTGGTCCATGCATTTGGCTTAACCCCTGACCCCTGGGTCATCCCTTTGACCTCTTCCTGTCATGGAAAGCTACAGTGGGATATTTTATGCCTTCATGGGCTATATATCTGTCTACATTATCTAGAGATGTACCAGATCCCCCCTAGCCATTAGAACAATTATGATTCATTGGTATTTTATTCCTAAAAGCATTTTAAAGAGACAGTGTCTTAATTCTAAAGTACATTACAGCATATACAATATGAACCCACATAAATGGATATAGGCCTACCATGCAATACAGCGTGCCTCACCCCAAGTCAATGCTAGGAACAAGGCAACTGCCAGGAACTGAAACCTTCCATCCCCAGTAGAGAAGAGCAGTTCTCTGGACACTTAGACCTCTCCCTCCCCAGCTGACCACCTGCAAGCCAAGTCTGTATCTGAACCCAGGTCACCAGCATGGTGTGAGGCATGGCATCCAGCAATTCAAAGCTCAGCACCAACATGCTGGCAGATTAGGGGATCCTTTAGGTAGCCAGTGCCCAATACATGTAGTGCCATATGTCAACAATCATGCCACCAAACAAGCAACCAGTGCACTTAGAACCAGCATGATATGCTTAAACTGGGAGGTCTCAGTAACCAGCCAGTCTTCCACATTCTGGGCTAGTTGCAGGCAATGCACCAACCTCATGGATAACCCTAGATAAATGGTGTTGCAGTAATCCAACCTAGGTGTAACTACGGTATGCACTAGGATCAACAAGTCAGCAGGTGCAAGAAAGCATTCAATCTGGGAGATATTTTGAAGATGGAAAAAGCCACTGCAAACCACAGTGGACACCTAATGCTGTAGTGTTAGCTTGGAATCCACAATGAAACACACACACAGTCCTAACACTATCCACAGCTCTGAATGTGATGCCATTTAGAAAAGGTAAAACAGCATTCACACATTATTTCTGATGTATTCCTGCTTGGTTCTGAAAGCAGCACTTCCATCTTAGAAAGATTGAGTATAAGCCAGCTGATGGCCATTCAGTCTTGAATTTTCTTGAGGCACTCACTCAGCCCCAAGATTGCTGCACCCCCCAACAGGTGCACAAGACATATGTAGCTTGGTATCATACATATAGCAGTGAATACCCATGCCATAGCATCTAATGATCTCCCAATAGTAGCATGTATGCAGCTAACAGCATAGGGGCAAGGATTAAGCCCTGAGGCACACGGCAACAGTGCAAAGCTCTATTTGAGATATAAGGGCCCAGTGTCACCTGCTGCACCTTGCCAGATAAGAAGTGTTCAAACCACTGAAATGCCATTCCCATGAGTCCTACATAGTGCATCATTTATACCAACACCCCCCCCCCATGGTATACCATATCAAACAATGAGGAAAAGTCAAGCAAGATAAGAACAGAGCAAAGTCCAGTGTCCCTTACTAGGTGGAGATCACAGTGCACCTTGACCAGGGCAGTCTCAGTTCTGTAGGAATACTGGACAACACACTGGAGAGGCTAATAGATGCTGTATTTTCCAGGTGTTGCTCCAGCTGCACCACTTTGATTACCTTTTCTGAAAAGGGTATATTTGAGACAGGCCTATAATTTGAGAGATCATTGTAGTCCAAATATGTTTTCTAGAAAAGGGGCTTCACTACCACCCTTTTCATGGCAGAAGGAAAATCTCCCTCTTTTCGGGCACACCTGATAATCTTTGCAAAAATCAGACACAGAGCCTCCAGCACCCCAAAGGAAGCCTTAGTTTTGCGTGTGTTGCATAATAGCCAGATATAGAGTACTCAATGCCACTGACAGCTCACACTTCAGCATAGAACTGCCATATCAGTCTGCTCAGGTTCTTTGTGCTTTCATTTTTAAAATTGACAGTAATGTTTCTTTTATTTGCCCAATCAAGAAAAATACCAGTTTCCCATGCAGTGTTTTCTTTCTTGTTCTGCTCTTCCCTGTCAATCTCAATTTGATATAACTCAGTGGTACTCTTCATGCTGTGCCTCATGAAGGAGCTGTCACTGATATGATTTTCTTTTCTTATTTTTCAACAATGGCATGGAACTACCTGGCATTTCATCTTCACCTAACAGTTCAGACAGCTTGAGATCATCCACGAGCTGGAATTTGACAGGTACATTGTCTGACATCTTTTTTTTCAATTTGTGTGGTGGACCACACAAAAAAATGGCTACTAATTGAAGCTGTTAGGGGGCTGGCTGAAAGATATGAGGCTCATAAAAAAACTGAGAAGCTTGGGATGGGAACCAAGGTAGTACACGGGGTACTTAATTGGCTGGTAGATAGGCAACAGATGGTGCTGGTTATGGCACTCACATGGGGACGGGTCCTGGCACTAGTCCTCTTTAATGTCTTTTTAAGGGTTCCATGTAATATCAGTGACTTTTTTACAGTGCCAAACATTACAGTGGGTGCAAATCATCAAAAACTGCAATGGCAACTGCTCAACAGTGAGGACAAAAACAGCGAGGATTGGCTCCATGTCAAACACTGAACTTTTACTACATGTTTTTTTTTTATGTGGGAGGCTATGCTCCCCCACCTTCTATTTTTAATCTAATCAACTCTTAAAGGGGGACTGACACAGGGGAAAAGGGAGAAATAAAAAATACACCAAAAGTTCTTGCATGCCACAAGTTGCAAACCCAGAGCCTTCTGCACTAGTGGCATACACCCTACCACTGAGCTAGATGGCCAGCTCAAATTTGACCCACCAGTCTGACTTCCATATCATGTTACCACTCTCCCATCATCCCACACTCGCCCTAGTCCTACATTCGCTATTCTTCTTCTGGACCCTTGCTAGTTCCCCAATAGCTATTCTTTCTTACTCGCTTTTATTACAGGTGGTCAAACTGAGTCACTCATATTGATTCACTCAATTTGACTTGTCCATATCACTGGGTACCTTTTTGGAGTGACATTGCAGAAGAACTGGAAGGTAAGGTGTGCCTCTTTGCAGATGACATTAAGGTTTATAACAGGGTGGACACACCAGAGGGGATGGAGAGAAATAGAAAACTGAAAAAACTTGAGGAATAGTCAAGGGTATGTCAGCTGGGTTTAAATGCAGGATGTGCAGGATTGGAGGAGAGACATTGGTGGTCACTATACAAGGAAGGAACCTAGGGGTCATCATAATGGATGCCCTACAGGTTGCAAGCCAATGTGACAAAGCAGTAGGGAAAGCCAGTGGGATGCTGAGGTGCATAGGGAGGGGTATCACCAGCAGAAGGAAGGAGGTGGTGTTGCCACTGTATCAGTCATTGGTGAGATCAAACTGAAAGTACTGTGTCCAGTTCTAAAGACCACAGCTCAGAATGGACAAAGACAAGGTAGAGGCCATCCAAAGAAGTACAACAAAATTGGTTCAGGGGCTGCACCAAATGTCCTATTAGGAGAGACTGAAGGTTCTATACATGTATACCCTGGAAGAGAGGAGGAGAAGGAGACATGCTAGAAACCTTTAAATACCTCATGGAGTGAATAAGGTACAGGAATGGAGCATTTTCCAGAAATGTAGGTTTGTAAGAACTAGGGGACATGCAATGAAGCTGGAGGGGGGAAGTTAAGGAGGGATGTGAGGAAATATTTCTTCACTGAGAGGGTGGTGGATACCTGAAACAATCTTCCACAGGGGGTGATGGGGGCCAAAAACTAGTGGTGGGTTTCAAACATGCATGAGATAGGAATAATGCAAAACTGGTATCCAACTGGAGGTACAGGGAAGGTGGCCAGAGAATAGATAAGTTCTGCAGCAGAGAAAAGAGGGGCAGGCTAGGTAGGCCAAACAGTCCTCATCTGCAGAAAAAAAATCTAGGTTTCAATGTTTCTATGTTTATTTGCACTTAATATTTTTCTAACACTAAATCTAGTGTGAGAAATTGTCTATTTGTAGCAAAGTATTAGCCTTCATTGTCCTTGTTCCTAATCAGCCTGTATTACTGCCAGTTAAGTGGTTGTCTCTGTATGTCACTTCTGCCAGGTCTAGGCCACCAAGGGTTGAAGTCAAGGGAAAAGTATGTCTTGCTTTATTGTACATATTGTTACATTAGTTGCACTGATCTCTTGTTATTGTTATTCGAGCTTGATCTCACCTTCAGGAATGTGGATCTTTTAGCTGATCCTGTTAAATGTCATTTGCCTTCTATTGTACTCTCCCAGATCATACATAAAAATTTGTATTATTTTGCTGACCATACCTACCTGGTTAACAAAAAACAAATAAATCAAAAAAGTCAAGGACTCCATCTTTATGGGATTGAAACTGAAAAAGAAAATCTAATTTAATGTTAGAAGGCATTCTTGACTAAGATCATTAAAGAACTTAAAGATTTTGGTGTATGAAAAGTGGTAAAGCATCAGGAGGATTGAAGAGTCTGGTTAAACTGGACAGTGACTGGAATCTAGAGGCATTAACAAGGTGAAAGAGTCTAACATGTTTCAATATAAGAAAAAAAGCAGGACAAGCGGACACAGCATGAAATTATAAGGAAGCCTATTAAGGGGTAATGTCAGGAAGTTCTTTTTCACAGAAAGGGTGGTGGATGCATGGAACGGCCTACCTCAGGAAGTGAGGGACATGCATACAGTGCAGGGCTTCAAACAGGCATGGGATAGGCATAAGGGAGCAATACAAATGAGTATGAATAGATAGGCCATTGACAGAGTACAGGCCTATGGCACATTCATAAGGTAGAAAAAATGGGCAGACTGGATGGGTCTTGCGGTCCTTATCTGCCATCAACTTTTATGTTTCCCTATTTCCATGTAGAGAGTCTTAACATATTTTAACCTTTTGTTATATCTGTTTGTGAAAATAACTTGTACATATTTTCATAAGCAGGTTGAATTCTTAACTATTTTTGGTATACCCATCTTAAAGTATATTACTGGTTTTAGTGACCCTACAGTGTGATTACTAAAATGAAGGACTATAAATGAAAGTATAATTTTAAATACAAAGTAAAGACAAATTCTTAATAAACAGGAACCTTTAACAGAATATATCAATTTACAGGAAGGTAATGCCTTTAATTAGGATGAAAATAAAGTCACCATCTATGATTATCTTATTATAAACTCTCATTTACTGAATTCCTTTCTTGCAGTAAGAAGTTAAGTACAAGAAGTACAGTAGACTTATTTTGTGGTAATACCTTGGGCAATATATATTCACAATTTAGAACTATAACTTCACATTGTACTGTAAATAGTGAGGATCCTGTACTGTCCAATATTTCTAAGAATGGTCCAGAAGATTATAATTTACTTGCTCTAAAAACCTCACAATGGGGGATATCCATCAAGGATGGGCTGGGTAGGCACGATTCATGCATACCTAGCCTGCGTAGTTCCACATCTCCAGAGAGGTGTGAGGTGGAGGCATGCTCAAAAGCTGGCCACTGCCATGTGCCTGTCGATGGCCCCACCCCCAGCTCAGAGCTGTGCAAGGGTGGATTGAAGGATACAGGCAGGTATCCAATTGGATGCTACTACTGGGTCCCACACTGGGTCCCTCGTTCCATGTGAGCAGGGAATTCTGGGAAGACATGGGAGCACAAAAGCTTAAAAATATCAGGCGACTGCCCAAATGGCTGCCCCAGTCCTCCTTTTCAACCAGAGGACTGCGGAAGCACTATAGGGGGTTGTTTTTTTCTCCTACAGCGTGCAGGAATACTGAGTGGGGTATGCAATAGATATGGAAGAATTCCTACTGCCATATCATGTGCCCCCTTGCCTGGCACTCCATGTGCACACACAACTCAAACACACCCTCAGACAGCCACATGTGTAACTGTGAGATTGGCCGAGTGATCAAGTGTGCAAGGGGCCCACGCTCCTTCTGTGATTGCTACTGGCCCCCAGTTCATAACATTCCAACTTAGGGCTGCCTATGCACCACGGATGCTTGGCATGTAGACAATCAAACCCTTTGTGCATTGACCCCAATATGAAGAAAAGTCAATTAATTTTCAGCATGGAAACAACTTTCTGAGATTTCAATCTATTTATTACTCCTACTTAACTAACAGGAAAACAGTAATGAAAGACACTAAAAAAGGGGTACCATTTTATGGGAAGAATGTAGTGTTAGGGAACAGGAGCCACGTGATGAATTGTATGATGACTCTCAGAAATAACATCTGCACATCAATCACTCCAGTACTGGAAAAAAAAATCTCAGAAATATTTAACAAGTATGTAACAACAGGCAAATCTATTACAAAAATGAAAATGGTGATAGCAACAGGCAATAGCATTCTGAAAGAAATAAGGGATTTATTGAGGTTAATGTGCAGTAAATCTGAAGCCATAGAATGTCTGATAGTGTGTTAGTGTGGCCACTACTATATTCAAACACAAAGATAATATGCCTGCTAAGCTTTTAGCAGATGTTCACTAAAAATGCCACTGCATACATGTAAAGGCTTGCCTAGAGGACACAGTAGTACTGTATATTAAAAGATTCTTGAATGCACTAAAAAGATGCCATCACAGTGCTAGTTAACACTTCCTGGAACCATGTTTTAGTATGTGCTAGTGATAGCATGTTGTTAAAACAGGGTCCTGCACCCAAATAAGGCCCCTGCCTCCATTACCTATCACTTTGGTGGCCATATTGAAATCAGTATGTAAACATTGGTAGTCTGGTGGACACTCTCCCACTCCCACTTCTACCATAAAAAAATGATTTGTACTCCCTGTAGTCTAGTGGACTCCCTTCCCACTCCTGATCCCAATTCCAGGATATTAATATTAATATGTAATCCATGGTAGTCTAATGCATGCCTGTCCCATTCCCTGTCACCATGCTATCTTTTGTTAGAAATAGAAGAAATCTATGGTAGTCTAATGATCCACTTCCTTCCAGTGCCTATGTCCATGTCACACCTCACCACCCCCATCCTTGGCCCTGAGATGGTGTCTGGCACTTATCCACTGTTCACTTCCATCACCAGCTGCCGTCTGTCACCTGTACATAATCCACTGAAAAAAACTAAGTGTGAAAAGAACATGCACATGCTCTGGGAGATTGGTGTTTCCATGATATGTTATGTTTTATCCAAAACTCAGAACTGCCAAACCTCATGGTACCCAAACTTGGGAGGTGTCCTAGTTACCACGTCCATGGACAAATACTTGGGTACTCATAGGACACAACAGAAATGTGTTTCAGGAGGCTACCAAGTCCAACAAAGATCCCCTATGGGGGTGTTGATAGCCCCTGAAAACACATTTTCAGTGTGTTCTATGAGTACTCACTTATGTAGTCATGGGGAAGGTGGTAACAAGGACACCACCACCCCCAAGTCTGGGTACCATAATGTTTGGCAGTACAAAGTTATGGGTAAAACATCAAATACCATGAAGAAATTAAGGTCATATGTATGTGAATTTGCCATTTGGACTTATTTTTTTCAATAGATTTCATGTGGGTGACTGTTTGCTGCTAACAGCAAAGGTGAGAGGTGAATAAGTGCTGCCACCATCTCAGGGCCAGGTAAAGAGGTGTGCATATAGACATTTAGATTGGGAGGGGCTGGATTGCTAGAATACCAGGAATTTCTTCTATTTCTAATAAAACATGCCATGGGGACATGGAGCAGGAGAGGGGTCCGCTAGATTATTAAAGATTACATTGCTTGTCTGCTCCGTGCCTGCGCTGTTATGCAGCCCATTCCCAGGGTGGCAACATTTATGCTGGCAGTTGTCTGTTGGTCACCCTGGATATGGTCGATGCTGTACCTGCACCCACAGTGTGGGTGCCGCCGCATCATGGAGCTCTCTTTGCCGGCATTGCATTTTGCTCTGGTATGCTGGGTGCCCTTTTGCATGGGTGCTCAGACTGTGGGGCGCAATTGCTGTTTACACCTTTTCTCTGGCATGTGATTGTGGTGCCCTGCTGTTGGCTCCCTGACCACCCAGAACTGACTCCAACAGTCTACCATCAATAAAAAAAAATCACTTAAAATCTTTTTGACTCAGCAAATCAAAGATTATTGAATTGATTAAAAGAAAAGGCATAATAAGATAGGTAAAAGGTAGTAAGATTTCAAAGCAACTGCAAGATGTAAAAAAAGGTTTCAGAGACCATAAAGAAAAGTAATGATAAAATTGTATAAAGTAAATGTTGAATCTGAAAAAGAAACAGCACTAAAACCAAAGCAACTCCCTTATCTGTTAACAAGATCGCAGTTTTTCTGGAAGCTGGTATTTAAGATGATATAGAGCAAATGTAACTGTACCCACACAGTGCATGTCAGCGATCTGCTGGGACCTACAATGGAAGGATACATCTTAAAATTTATCTTTTGCCTTTAATCTGGTAAAGATGCTGTTAAAGGATATGACTTGATCAGTCATAATTTCTACATACACAGGGTTTTAAATAATTGATTAGCAGTTTTTTTTCTTGGGACAATACTAACTGTACAGAAAGTAATTATATAGGTTTTCTAAAAGTGTTATGTTTGTTAAACACAGTGAGGCAAGTGCTATGCATTTTCACAATGTTTTAGCACTTTTATGAGCAAAACGCTAATCAATTTTTAGAGTTAAATTAAACCCTGATACAGATATTAAACAGAATGCAATCAAGGTTAGACCTGCTTCTTAAAACTCATGATCCTTCATATACATCTGGATGTATCACTATTTTCTGAAGAGTCTCAAAAAGAAAATGAAATAATCACAGGAGCAGGCTGACCCTAAGTCTTCAAATTTATAATAAAAAGCAGCAATCTATTTACACGTATACTACCCCTATACTGTTATGTCTGGTAAACTAAAATGAACAGCTGAGGTTATTCATTCACCCTGACCTTTCCTTTTGGTAGTAGAGTACTATTTTTGACTGATTTATCTTCCTTAAATTATATCACTTACTGATCTTTAAAGAAAGTGGATCCTCTTAATAAAACAGGTCACCAACTAATACAAACCTTTATAAATACTTCTGTTGGTTTTAGTTAGTACTACTAATCTCAAATATAAATTTCCAATACCCAAATGCTATCTTAATAGTTTCTTGTACTTTGAATGCAGGAACTGCATATTGTTCAGAAAATTATGATTCTGTAAACTCCTGCTTTGATATTAATACAGTCTATAATATACCCTCAAGAATGTCAAAGATAAGGTGCTGGATTTTTAGAGCCCTTGAAAATCCCACACCTAAAGGAAAAACCTGGCTCCATGATTTCCAGAAGCTTGCGGCTGTTTTCCCCCATAGCTTCAGGAAAATGTTACATCCGGTGGGACCAGGCATAGCATCTCCCTCAGCTGCAGTGGACTGAAAATACGAATCTCCACAGATGTGGAGATTTTGGACCACAACTGCAGTTGCAGAGTGGGACCTAGTTCCACTTTATTTTTAAAATCTGCCCCATGATCTGCAATCCACAAACCAGTCCCTTCAATCGTGTATGAATAAGGGTTAATCGTACTTATAGCAACAGTGCAACAAAACTGAGCAAAGTATTTGACTCTACCTTTTTGCACTATAAAGGATTCCAGGCATCATAGGATTTTATTTGGTGGTATCATTTTCTAATTCCACCAAATTTTGTGTATTTTACAAATGTTTTAATTGAATTATTTTCTCAAAAAAAAAAAGACAGCCATAACATTTTGCATAGAAATAGCATTGTAGGCCTGGTGAACATTAGGGTTGAAATACAATAAAAAAGACTCATGATTGGCAGCATAGGAGGTACCTAGGTAAGTACATTTGACAGATATATTAATATTTTTCTTAACTGTAGCTGAAATTAGCTTTTTTTGGAAAAACATTTTTCATTGCACTGCTGCTTTAATGATCAAACCACTGTGGAAACTTCTAGCAACTTACCCTATTATACCACAACTAAACTGTGTGGTTCAACTATTCACTAATTCTTAGATGAACCTCAGTTTTACTCTATTCCCAAAGCTAGTGGTACTAGACATAAATGACAGTGATCATTTTCTGTTATAACTAACTTTCTTTATTAAATTTCCCGTTCTTATTGGCAACTTTAAATTTTACAGCAATAATATTGAAGCTGTTAAAACAGACTTAAATGGGATCACCTATTGTTCAGAAATTAATCAATTGTATTTATGTTTCACCATTGGTTTAAGAACAATATCTAGCTGTTTTCTGCACAGATGATGCATAATCTGTCTATGATTCATTTTCTACATTATTAGATTTTATATCTCCCTTTTATATACTATAAAACCATCATTGGTAACAATTTATTTTAAGTGTCATTAACAATACTGTAACTACTGTATAACTACACTGTAAATACACTGTAACTACTGTGCAGTTACATGTAACTACTTTGTAGTTGTTAACTAGTTTCACAATTGTATGTTGTGTAATTACACAATTTGCATAAATAAATAGTTACATGTGCAACTACTTTCTCCCTTTTGGCACAAATCACTTAATTCTGACAAGTGTAACTACACATGTAATTGCTCTTGC
Organism: Neoceratodus forsteri; assembly: GCA_016271365.2. Classification (NCBI taxonomy): domain Eukaryota; kingdom Metazoa; phylum Chordata; order Ceratodontiformes; family Ceratodontidae; genus Neoceratodus; species Neoceratodus forsteri. The sequence goes on from CM028135.1 coordinate 677,923,308, forward strand.
AAAGTGTAACAGAAAATCTATTGTGCAACTATCACTGTATCGCTTCTGGCATTATGTAATTTGTTCTTACAAGGGCAACTACACATGTAATAGTTACTGCAAATTATAACAGCAAATCTATTATGTAACTACTATTTTACTAATTATGGAATTGCTAAACTTGATCTTACAAGTGTAACTACATATGAATGTAGGTCTTGTGCACTGTTTCAACAGTCTATAGCCATGTTTACATGGCAGCAGTGCTACTCATTTCAGACTACAGCTGTGTGGTCCTGACCAGCAGCAAGTGTCACACTGCATGTAAACATGGCCCCTCTGTGTTCCACTACAATCTGAGCTGGTGAGGAGCCATGCATCAGGGGGCCGGACTGTCACTCACCACTGCAAAGACAGAGTGGATGTGTTTTGATGGCATTGACAGTCCACACAGTGGTTTAATCTGCTGCAAGTCATTCACTCCAGTCAGCATCCCCAGCTTGAGATGGAATGCGGGATCAGCTTAATGAGCGATCAGGTACGTGTCCACATGGTCGCATTTGCAGTGGAGCAACTCAAGCAATCAGGTTGCTCCAATGCAAATTTGACCATGTAAAGAGGGCTTATGTCTATCTGACATTTATTTGAAAGGTAATCACACAGAAAAACTTAAAAGTGTAATCAGAATAGTAACTAAAATATGATTACAATGTAACTTCGGTCTGCTACACTTAAATGCACTGACTGGCAGCTCTTTAGATGATGTTCCATGTCTGTATTCCAGTTTTTCATGAATTTACAGGTTAATAAACATGCAGTCTGATAATGTGAATTGATTTATAACTGTACACAAAAATATTTCATTTGCATCATTACTAATTGGCATTGTAACAATATTGTGACTAAGAAATAATGGTACTGTTTTTACAGGTAATGCCTAGGTAACATATATCTGCAAGTGTGCACACTTACATTTATCAAATGTCAGTACTATAGCTGTGATATAAGTTTTCATTCAGAAATCAGTCCCTCATGAACTTACTGCTTACTAAACATGCAATTTAGTATTGGACCTTATTCACATAAGCAACAGGAAATGTGTCAAATGTGCATTCCCAGGCCTGACAATCAACAGCAGCTATTCAATCAAATGGACTGGCCACCAGCAGACTGGATCCTGCACTCTGTGTGGAGTGGGGAATTGTGGAATATTGCTGGTCCTCCCAGTACTGCTGTTTTCCATTAAGGGGACCTACTGGTCTGCTCATGTTCACTGCCATGCTCCAGCCCTCATGGTATAGTCAGATTGCCAAGGTAGCTTGGTGTGAAGGATGGTGCCATGACTGCCACCCCATTCAGCTGATGTAAAAGGCATGTAATGGCTATGGAAAGATCCTTGCCTTTGTATCCAGTGCTACCCACTACCACTCCACTCAACAGATTGGGCATAAAGCATGGCATGTAGCAATGTCCCAACCCTAGCCACCCACCTGGGCAGCTGTAGGACAGGAGTGTGGGTGCAGAAGAGATGTGGGTCAATGCCACAGAAGCAGAACAGATAAAATTCTGTAAGTACGCAAAACGCATTGTGAAACCAACTAATAACTATATAGTACTGCAGTTACAGTGTAGGTATACAGTGGTTACAGTGTAGTTAGTGCAGTTGTTACTGATGTATCTTATCCTTCAGAAATCATTTCCTCATGAACTTACTGCAGTATAGTGTAGTGGTTAACATCACCAACCTGCAAACCTGGAGAAATGGGTTTGAATCCCAGAGCCATCACTTGTATACTGTGTGACCCCCCCAAAAAAAAGCATGCACTCTAATATTGTTAATTGGTATACAATAAAAATGATTAATTTAATGGCTGGCCTGCCAGAGCAGTGGCAAGGCATCCATCTTCGGTGTCAACATCCCAGGTTTGGGGATGGACCCGGGAGTCAGAGGGTCAGCTGGGGGGAGAGGGATTGAGGGTCCTATGGACTGCTCTCCTTCTCTGGGGGGAAGGGAGGAAGAGTGTCTGGTGCAATGAAGACCCCTGGTGGAGGCTGGAGGTCCTGCACAGCTGGCACAACATGTATTGGGGCAGGGCAGACACTGGCATCATTGCATGTCCCCACCCAATGGGGAAAAAAGCACTGAAAAAATACAGGCCGCTAATGATGGCCCCTGCTCTGCCACCACTCCTCACTCAGACCAAAGTCCGCCGGGGGGTGTCCTGCTCCTGTAACCCCACCATGGGGGGGCAAGCCAGGGCTTCGCAACCCATGTTCACATGGAGGGATCACCAGTCCAGTGGCCCCATCCAGAGGGGAAGCCTGGAGATGAGAGGAGTGGTGAGTTTGTCAGGGACTGGAGCTTGGACCACATAAAGAAAAAAACATTAATTTACATAATTACTTATTGGCTTGTAACAGTGCTGTAGTTACTAAGGAATGTGCTGCTTCTGTGGCATTGTTTCCACAGCCGATGTCTGACTAACATGTATTTGCAAAGTAAAGTACACAGAAGCTGACATTTAAAATAAAAAGTAAGAAGAAGGGAGTAACAGTGCTTTAGTTACTAAGGATTGTGCTCCTTCTGTGGCATTATTTCCACAGTTAATGCCTAACTAACATGTATTTGCAAAGTAAGTATGCAGAATTGGACACTTAAAATGAAGTGCAAGAACTGCAGTTACTAAGAAATGTGCTGCTGTGTGGCATTGTTTCCACTGTTAATGCCTAACTAGTATGTATTTGCAAAATAAATACAGAAAAGCAGACACTTAAAGTGTAAGAAGATGGGTTTAACTACTATACACTTACATTGATCAAATGTCAGTGCTATAATTTTGATATATGCTCTTCAGAAATAATTCCCTCATGAACTTGCTGCTTAATAAACACACAATCTAATATTGTTAATTGCTATACAACTACATTGTTTATACAACAAAAATCAATCATGTACATAATCATTTATATATATTGCCTTGTAACAGTGCTGTAGTTATTAAGAAATGTGCTGCTTCTGTGGCATTGACCCACACCTCTTCTGCACCCACTCCTGTGTCCTGATGCTGCCTAGGTGGTTAGCTAGGGGTGGGGCATGGCTACATGCCATGTTTTGCCTCCAATCTGCTGTGTGGAGTGGTGGTGGTTAGCACTGGATACAGAGGCAGGGATCCTTCCATAGCCATTACATGCCCTTTACATCAGCTGAATGGGGTGGAGTCATGGCACCATCCTTCACACCAAGCTACCTTGGCTCTCTGACTATACCATGAGGGCTGGAGCATGGCAGTGAACATGGGCAGACCAGTAGGTCCCCTTAATGGAAAACAGCAGTACTGGGAGGACTAGCCTTATCCCACAATTCTCCACTCCACTCAGGGTGCAGGATCCAGTCTGTTGGTGGGCAGTTCATCTGAGTGGATGGCTGCTGTTGATCACCAGGCCTGGGTATGGACATTTGACACATTCCCTGCCACCTATGTAAACAGGGTCCATTGTTAGATTGCATGTTTAGTAAGCAGTAAGTTCATGAGTGATTGATTTCTGAATGAGAACTTATAACACAGCTACAGCACTGACATTTGGCAAATATAAGTGTGCTGCCTTGCACACACATGTAACCTGAGCATTAGCTGTGAAAACAATATCATTATTTCTTAGTCACAATGTTGTTACAATGCCAATGAATAATTATGCAAATGAAATATCTTTGCATACAGTTATATATCAATTCATAATATTAGACTGCATGTTAATTAACCTGTAAGTTAATGAAAAACTGGAATACAGACATGGAACATCACCTAAAGAGTTGCTAGTCAGTACATTTAAGTGTAGCAGACTGAAGTTACTTTGTAATCATATTTTAGTTACCATTCTGACTATACTTTTATGCTTTTCTTTGTGATTACCCTTTAAAAAAATGTCAGACAGAAATAGACTGTTGAAACAGTGCACAAGACCTACAGTCATTCTGTATGTAGTTACACTTGTAAGAGCAAATTTATTAATGGCAAAAGTAATAACATAGTAGTTACACAATAGATTTGCTGTTACACTTTGCAATAGCTATTACATGTGTAGTTGCCCTTCTAAGAACAAATTACATAATGCCAAAAACGATACAGTGGTAGTTGCACAATAGATTTTCTGTTACACTTTGCAAAATCTATTAAATGTGTACTTACACTTGTCACAATGAATTGATAAGTGCCAAAAGGAGACACTAGTAGTTGCACATATAACTATTACTTCATGCAAATTGTGTAAATGTTCAACATGCAGATGTGAAACTAGTTAACAACTACTTAGTAGTTACAGTACAGTTACAGTGTAGTTACTTCAAGCAAATTGTGTGTAACTGCACAACATGCAAATGTGAAACTAGTTAACAACTACATAGTAGTTACATGTAACTGCATTGTAGTTACAGTATAGTTAAACAGTAGTTACAGTGTAGCTAATGACACTTAAAATAAAGTGTTACCTCATCATTCCTAGGAGCAATAAACCATCTGCTTCCTGGTTCAATCAGAAAGTTACAAAACTATTTGAAAATCAACTATTTAACAAAACAAGGTTCAAATGTATTTAGTAGCTGGACAGAACATAAATGAGTACTCAAAAAGTCCAAAAAAGCATGTATGAAGAGAAAGAAAGAATTAGTCTTCGAAGATGACATTATGGTATAAATTTGAGAATACAGTCAGATTAGATTATGCTCCAGCTTTTTGGATGTTGCTTGATGAAAGCACTAATAATTTTATTAACTTCATGAACTCTAACACTGCAGCAGCAACCATGGTGCAACATTTCTTGACACTATTTCAAAAGGGTTCTTCAGAGGCTTTGCTGATTTTGGATATAATCAGTAATCCAGTAGAGTGTGCAAACAGCAGTTAGATTGATTTAATGTCTAATACTGTTTACTTATTATTTACTATTGCAATCTGGGGTTGATAGAATACCTGTTGAGGTTTATAATTTGGACCATGAATCTTTTGTTCACATTTTGTCTAAACATTTTTCTATGGTGATTATCAATGGTTCTGTGTCACTTTCCTGGAAAATTAATATTGTGGTTCCTTTACATAAAATGCACTATGTCAGAACATGGTAACTACCATGCAATAAGTTTTGTGTTGCTGTTTTTGTTTTGTTTTATTGGTTATACCGGTGAGCATAGTAGGCAAAAAATATCAATTATCAGGAGACCAGAATAAGTAAAACAATTAACAAACTATACTATTAACAGTAATTATAATAGACTGGTAAAATAATATACAAACAGTCCTTATGAACATACGAACATATGAAATTTGCCTGCAGATAAAGGCTTAGAGCTCTATCAAGTCTGCTCGAATGTGCAGCTAGCACCCCTTATTCTGCAGCTGCCCCTCCCTTCCACCCTTCCCCTTCATTAACCCTCCCCCTTGTCCTGCCCCATCCCCTTTTGAAGCAGTCCACTGTTCTACTGGATACCACTTCTGCAGGTAACGAATTCCACCCAACCACCACCCTCTCTGTAAAAAAGTGTCTCCTCATCTCCCTCTTTAACCTTCCTTCCTCCAGTCTCATATCATGGCCCCTGGTGTCCCTCCACTCCCTTACTTTGAACAGCCCCTCTGTACCTGTCTTGTTTATTCCTTTCATGTACTTAAAGGTTTCAATCATGTTCTCCCTGTCCCTCCTCTCCTCCAGTGAGTACATGTTCAACTCCCTCAGCCTCCTCTCATATAAGTCCCCCAGTCCCTTGATCATCTTTGTCACCCTGCACTGCACCCCCTCCAGTAACTTAATGCCCCTCTTCAGATATGGGCACCAGTACTGCATGCAGTACTCCAGGTGTGGTCTAACTAATGACCTATACAGTGGCAGAATCACTGCCTCCCTCCTCAAGGATATACCCCTTGCAATACAACCCAGCATTTTGTTGGCCTTTGCAGCTGCCTTCCTACATTGTGCTGAGTTGTTCATTGACCCTGTAATGAGCACCCCCAGATCCTTCTCCTCCTCTGTCTGGGCTAGCTGCACTCCCCCCAGCTGGTAACTCCTCCTTGGGTTCTTCATCCTAAAATGCAGCACCTTGCACTTTTTGGCATTATACCCCAGTTGCCAGGTGTCTGACCAGGTTTCAAGCTTTGCCAGATCATCCTGCAACCCCTGCCAGCCCCCTAGGTCATCCACCACTGCTCCTACCTTGGTATCATTAGCAAACAGACTGATCTTACTCTTGATGTCCAATGATATGTCTGCAATGAATATTCCAAACAACACTGGTTCCAACACTGAGCCCTGTGGAACACCGCTCATCACTACACTTGGGTGTGAGAGCTCCCCACCCACTACCACCCTCTGTTGCCTTTCCTGAAGCCAGTTTCCTACCCATCTCACCAGCTTTGCACCCGCCCCTGTGCCTACTAACTTATTTCCCAGCCTTCCATGCTACACCGAGTCAAATGCTTTACTGAAGCCAGATACAGGACATCCACTGCATGGCCCCTGTCCAGTTGCCTAGTTACCCAGTCATAGAACTCCACCAGGTTGATTTGGCAGGATCTGCCCTGTATGAAGCCATGCTGTCTGATTTCCTGTAGTCCTTTGGCCTCTAGGAGGACCACCAGCCTCTCCTTCATGATAGTCTCCATTAGCTTACCCACGATGGATGTGAGGCTCACTGGTCTGTAGTTTCCAAGTTCATCCTTGGGGCCACTCTTGTGGAGGGGCACCACATGAGCCATCCTTCAGTCCTGAGGTACTTATTATGCTTGCTCATTAAAGTGACAAATTGACATTGATCCATACCAGGCAATAAGATTTCTTATGAAAGCAGAGACAGAATTGTGCTGTGTAAGGTCTGAAGGTAAGTTATTGTGCAATTAAGTTGCATAATATGAAAAAGCTCACTGACACTGCTGGGTATGCCTAAATGAAACAACAAATGAAAGTGACTGAGATTCCATAGAATGAGTATCTCATGTCTTCTCTAGCAGTGTAAAAAGGTTTGTTATGTTTATAAGGTATTTACCAGAGCAACCCTGTGCATAAATGTAGCAAGTTTAATATTTTTGTGGTCTTCAAAAGAGACACCCCATGATCTCATGAAGAGTGCAATTAGGAGTTTGAAATGGAAAGCCGGTGCCAAACTGATAAGCAAGATCGTATAATATAATGACTCTGGCTATCAGCCCCCCACCCCTGCCAAGGAGTAGAACAAAAGCCCATAATCAATTGTAGAGAAAAGAAAACTGCTAGCCAACAGTCTCCTAGTCTCCATGACCAAGTATTTTCTGATCCTAAAATGAATACCAATCTTCTGATGAATTGTCTTAACCACTCTAGAAATGTGTGGGCTGCAAGTTAATACACTGTCTACTATCAGGCCCAAGTACTTAAATTCATTGACTGTTTCAATAAAGTCCCATTCAAGAAATGTAATTTTAAGATCTAAGTTTACCCTCTTATGTTGGCCATTTGGTTTTTTTTATGTTTAAAATCATATTGTTGAACCTGAACCAATGTTGCCAATCATTAAAATCTTTCTGAATCAGGGTATTCAAGGGCTCCTGCTTCTCTTCTACCTTAAGCAGCACTGCATCTTTAGCATACAGTACCATCTCTGTGGAGGAACAAATACTGGGTTGATTTTTCAAGAAATGAGAGAAGAGCAGGGGTCCAAGAATTGAGCCCTGTGGTACTCCACAGCTGATTTTCCTATAGGAGGGAATGCAAGTTATTAACTACTGTCATATGCGCCCTATTGATTTTATAATCATTAATCCATTGGACCACATTGACAGAGACATTAAAAGTTGGTTAATATCCTCAGCAATAATGGATGGTCAACCAGCTCAAAGGTCAATGTTTCAGACTAGTTTGCCAGCATATCCTGGATGAAATGAGTGAGTGGATTTCTGGGCAAAGAATAAGCAGGATTCAGGCCTACCTATAGTAACATTAATAACTGTTTTGTGCTTGAAAGACAAATATTTTAAAGTTAAGAACTCAATTTATTTTCTGCCTTAATTTACTTATTTAATTATTTTAAGTCAGTATTTGACAGTGTTAATTGAAGTGTTTTGTGGGCAAATTTAGAAGTGATAGGTATGGACAACTGCTGTTTTCATCTACTATATGCTTCTCATGAGTGCACTTGGTATAAAATAAGAACAAAATGGAGACATAGTTGCTGTCCCCCTAATTAGGTGCAAGGCAGATCTATATCTTGGCACTCACTTTATTTAATCTATTTTTAAATGGTCTGACTTTATGCTTTTCTGAACTGTGTTAGTTTCTGAGGCCAGAATATCTTTATTAGTATATGCTGATGATCTTATATGATCAAGGCTGCAAACAGGTTTACAGTGAATGCTAAAAAATATTACATTGCCTAATCTGCAATTGGAGTCTCAAGTTTAAGTTTAAGAAGCTGAACACAATTTCCTTTAGTTTACATAAACCAATATTTAGTTGGTGGAAATAAAATAGACATGGTCAACTATTTTATATACTGTACATGTGGTTAAATTTTCCAGACAATAGTTTATGGACTCATGGGTACTGAACCCCAACTGACATAGTTTTGACTATTCCTCAATTTTCCCCAAATACCTGTGCTTTTTTCCGCCCTTCCTGAGTGATCACCCTATTGCAGGTTTCGGTATCATCTGCAAAAAGCATATCATACCTTCCCTTCTAGCTCTTCTGCAATGTCCTCAATAAAGATGTTGCAGAGGTTTGATCCTAGTACCAGTTCCTGTGGTACTCTACTTGTCATACTCCCCTCTTTAGAATGAGTGCTATTAACCATGGCACTCTATACTTTAATCAGTTTCTAATCCTGTTTACCACTATGGATCCCACTTCTAGGTTGGTCAACTTCTTAATCAGCCTTCTGTGTGGCACCATGTCTTAGGCCTTACTAAAATCCTCAATAGAGTACATCCACTACTCTCCCTTGATCAATTTCCATGGTCATCCTGTCAAAGAAATCTATTGGAGGCAATATAGTGCAGTGGGTTAAGGCTCTGAACTGCAGATCTGGAAACATGGGTTTGAATCCCACAACCACCTAGATGCATACTGTGTGATCATGAGCAAGTCACTTAACTTCCCTGTGCTCCCAGGTCACATCAGGAAACAAGCTTTGGCTTAGTGTGCTACTCCTAGTTAAACCATATTCCCTTCCTTTCTTCCCCTCCCATTTGCCATGAACCCTCAACCCCCGGGAATCTCTGTTGTCTGTGGTCTTGTAGCTCACTGGATTCAAGATACTCTACCAGCCTTTCTTTCAGTCATGGTTCCCTTAATTTCCCTTCCACTGAAGTGAGACTGACTTGCTTATATTTGCTAGCCTCCTCCTCACTGCTGCAGGTCTTAAGTAGAGGAATAACAACAGCCCTTCTTCAGTCCTATGTAACCATTCCTGTTTCTAGTAAGTTTTTGAATAAGGCTATCAGTGGGGCAACCAGAACCACCCTAAGTTCTTTTAGTAACCTAAGGTGAATCCCGTCAGATTTTATAGCCTTGTTCACCTTCAGGGCTACAAGTCCTTTCAGTGCTCTTTTATCTGAAAATGAACATATGTCTACCCCCAACCAATCCTTGCTTCTCCATGGTGACCTATCCCCTCCACCCTCCACTGTGAGGACTGAGCAGAAGTACCTGTTTAAGAAGCAAGCTTTTTATTATTGTCTAGGAAATAAGATTCCAGACCAAGAGGTCATAGTGACTAGGTAGGTTGTGGGAGTCCTCCATAGCATAGATCCCAAGGAGGGTGGTAGAGGACCCTAGGGGAGGAGGAAGCATCTTCTGTGGGAACTTGACTGCAAGGGGGATAGATTTGGGAATAGGAAAGGGAGGAGAGGCAGGTTAGGTGTCAACCCAGTGCCATGGCCTGGAGGAATGGTAAGTAGATCCTGAGGATCACTAGAGAAGAGGGACCTGAAGGAAAGCTGGATGTCACTGTCCACCTGGGGACTAAGGACCTGGCTAGGGACATTGCTGGGATAGTACGAGTGAGTTTAGGGAGCTGGGGTAGGGTCTTAAGTAGCTCACTTAGTGGTTGAGGTGCTGCCTGTCTAAGGCAGTACTAGGTCAATGCAGCAAGATAAAAATAGAAAGAGTTAAAAAAAAACAGTGCAATATAGCAAGGATAAAGACAGCAGTCGGAAGAAAACAGTGAACGGTCAAAATGTCGACAAGCTAAGTAAACCATAACCTTCACACAAACCATAAAACCCCACATGAGACACACACAAACTTAAATGCACACTCTAATGAACATCAGTACCACCTGAGACCCACAGCAGACCACTCAAAACTGCATGGGACAACATACAAAACACAACTACAAGCACCTGCACAATGTCAATAACACTAGTTCACATAGATGCATGACAAAGAAAGAATTTCCACATACTCCCCAGCACAGTAACACCTGTTCCATATAAAACCACACACTCTGAATACAAACAGAACCTACACGCCAACATTTAATATGGGCTGCTTCACCCCCCGCACCACCCTCAATACATATAAACATCCTCCACATCACACACAATAAAACACCAGGGCAAGTTCTGCTTCATGAAACTCACTTTTGCCATGTCACATCACAGAGTCAGGAGCAAAAGTGAGTTTTGTCAGCTCCCATCACAGAGATGAAGGCACAGCAGCCACATCACAGAGCCAAAAGCACAGTAGCCAACAGAGTATCCAGTGTAGCCCACACAGCACTCACTTACACATACCTGTAAAATTTTGCCATCTCCCATGAAAAACCACAAGCACAGTAGCCCACACGCTACACATAATGCATGCAAATACACAGCACTGTAGTGCCACATGAGCCATTCTTACCTTGTTGAAATTGCTGCTCTAATATTCCCTCACAATTTTCACCTGACATCATCTATGACAGGAGAAAGGACTGGGTTCTCCACAACAGGCACTTCAATTCATAGCTGAAGGAATGGTGCAGAGAGGAATGGTTTGGCTACACTGGGGACTGGGGACCCACCTGGGAGGATAAGGGCCTATACAGGGGAGATGGCCTACATTCATTCAGGAGGGGAACAGCAATGATCAGTGGTTGGTTTAATTGTTACTTCAATGAATATTTAAACTAGCTGAGGGTGGTGGTGGAAGGAATTGGGGAGGCAGAAACTGCACCCCACAGGTTGAAGTAGAGAGTAAAGAGAACTTAAGAGGAGAGGAGAGGAATTTCCAGGGTGCAAATTAATAAAGGAAGCATGGTGGCAGAGATAAAGGGGGAAGGAAAGGAAAAGGGAGCATTAAAAAGGGAGGGGGAAGGAGTGCAGGCAAAAAGAAAAAAAAAGGAGCAACAAGCAGAGTGGAAACAAAATCTGGAAGGCCATGTGTGTGAATGCTTGAAGTCAATGAAATAAGATTTTGGACCTAGAGGCCATCATTGCAGAGGCCAGCCTGAATATTGTGGCCCTTACTGAGTCATGGTACACTGAAAACCATGACTGGGACATACCAGACTATACTCAGTTCAGGAAGGACTGGGTGAGGATGAAAGGATGGGGTGTGGTGCTTTTGAGATACAGGGAATATGGGGGGGCAGAGGTAATGTGGGTCACCCTGGAGAAGGGGAATGAATCCACTATTCACACTGCAGTGATCAACAGACCTCCATCACAGGGGAGGAATTAGATAAGGTAATGGTGGAAGTCATTGACAAAATGGCAGAAAAGGGGGACCTGCTGCTGATGGGGGACTTCAACCTGCCAGATGTAAGTTGGAGCCTCCCAGCAGCAGTTTCAGTTAGAAGCAGGAACATCCTGGACTTTCTGCAGGTGGCAATCCTCAGGCAACTAGTCAGTGAACCCACTCATTATGGGGCAATACTGGACCTGTAACTCACTAACAGGGACAGTATTGCAGACATCAAGGTGGGAGGCCACTTGGGGACCAGTGATCACAATATGATATACTTCAATATAAAGACAGCAGAGGAATCAAACCACACAAGGGCAAGGGTCCTGGACTTTGGGAGGGCAGATTTTATAAAAATGGGTGAATGCCTCATTGATGACCTGGCAGGAGGATGATCTGAGTGGGGCAGAGGAACAGTTGGTGAAGCTAAAAGGGAGCATAGTAAAGGCAACAAACCTTCTCATCAAACAATGAGCAAAAAAAAAAAGAAAAAAGACACTTCTGTGATTCTCAAAAGAGGTGGCTGAAAAAGTAAAAGCTAAAAGGGTAGCATTCAGAAGGTATAAAGAGATGCAGAGAGAGGAGGATGGGGGGTGTACTGGGGGAAACAGAGGTAAGTAGGGAAAGAAGTAGGATGTGCAAAGGCACAAACTGAATACAGAACAGCCCAGGAGGTAACAGAAAGGGACAAGACATTTTTTAGGTATGTAAATGAGAAGAGGAAGACCAGGGATGGGATTGTTCAGTTGAAAAGGGAAGGGAGACTGTGCAGTCTGGGGAACAGGAAAAGGCAGACAACCTGAACAAATACTTTTGTTCCATGTTCACAGAGGAAGGAGAAGGTGAAAGGCCACAAAGAAAGTAACAGAAGCTAGGGAGGGATGGAGGTGGACACTAGTCCTTTTGTGGAGGTGAGATCCCTGAAGGGACTCACTAATCTGAAGGTGGACAAAGAATGGGGCCAGTTGGGGTGCAGCCAAGGGTGTTGACTGAGCACCTCTGACAGTTCTGTTTAACAGGTCACTGGAAACAGGAATGGTTCCAGAGAACTGGAGGATGGTGGACATAGTCCCACTACATAAAAGAGGTAGCAGAGAGCAAGATGACAATTGAAGACCTGTCAGCATGACATTGGTGGTTGAAAAGTTAATGGAATCACTGCTGATGGAAAACATTGTGGAATATCGTGAATCTAGTGGTTTACAAGACCCACGGCAGCATGGTTTCACAGGAGGAGGTCATATCACATGAATCTGATAGATTTATTTGACTGGGTGACACAGGATTTAGATCAGGATGGAGTGGTGGATGTAGACTACCTAGATTTCAATAAAGCTTTCAACACTGTTCCACATGGGAGATTAATAAAGTAAGTTGGGTAGCTTAGGAGTGGTCCAAAGATGGTTAAACTGGATAAGAAATTGGTTACGTGATAGGCGACAGAGGGTGGGGGCAAACAAAGCTCACTTCATAGAAGAGAGGGTGACCAACAGGGTGCCTCAGGGATCAGTGCTGGTCCTTTCTAATGTCTTTATAAGTGACATTACAGAGAAGATGGAATGGAGGGTCTGCCTCTTCATGAATGACACCAATATCTGCAATAGGGTGAACATTTCGGGGAAGGGGTGGAAGGGAACAGAGATGTGAGAAAAACAGAGGAGTGGTCAAGGGTATGACAGCTGAGTTTCAATGCAAAAAAGTGCAAAATAATGCACTTTTGGTGCAGAAACCCAGGAGTGGAGTAAAAAATGTATGGAGTAGTACTGACAGCCACCAAGCAGGAAAGAGACATGGGGAGTAAACAAACTGGATTACCTTAAAGTGGCCAGGCAGTACGACAAAGCAGTTGGGAGGGCTAGTGAGATGCTATGATGCATAGGGAGGGGTATCACCGGCAGAAAGAGGGAGGTGGTGTTGCCTCTGTATAAATCACTGCTAATCTCACCTGGAGAACTGTGTCCAGTTATGAAGACTGCATCTCCAGATGGACATAGCCAGACTAGAGGCGGTCCAGAGGAGGGTAACTAAAATAGTGCAGGTTCTATATCAAAAGCCCTAAGGATAGACTAAAGGACCTCAATATGTACACGCTGGAACAGAGAAGTGAGAGTGGTGATATGATAGAGACCTTCAAATACCTCACAGGGCTAATTAAGAAACAGAAGGGAAGTATTTTTCAGAAGAAAAGAAGCTCAAGCACAGGGGGACAAGCTATGAAGCTGGAGGGGGTATATTCAGGAGCAATGTGAGGAAGCACTTCTTTACAGAAAGAGTCGTGGATTCCTGAAACATCCTTCCAGTGGAGGTGGTGGTGTAGGGTGAAAACAGTGGCAGGGTTCAAGAATGCATGAGATAAACAGAATGGAATAATAGTGGAAAGGAAGGTTGGAGGGAGAAAGAGCTGCAGATCGGGTACAGTCTCCAGTAATAGTGTAGTCAGGGAGGAATGGCAGACTGGATGGACCAAACGGTCCTTATCTGCATTCAAATTCTATGTTTCTGTGTTCTTCTACACAGTCTCCCACTTCTGCCCTTCTAATTTTTACTATCATTAGCTGTGTTTTCCTCTTCTCACATATTTTTCTAAAGAAAGTCTTGTCCCCTGTTGTGACCATTTTGGCAATTCTTTCCTTTGTTTGTGCCTTTGCTCCCCTCACTGCTTTGTCTGCTTCCTTTTGTTTTGCTAGGTATACCTCCCTTCCTTTCTCCCTGTGTGTTTTCTTATACCTCTTGACTGCAACCATGACACTCCTCCACCTCTATTAAACAGTTCCAGAGGCAGTCATCCATTTCATTAATATCTTCCCTCTTGATGTACAGAACCCTTGTTCTCATGTGGTTTGTCCATGTTCCTGTTTTTATGCTGAACCACATAGTAGGGTGATTACGGGTACCAAGAGAACTTATTACTTGTACCTTGGAACTACCCACTGTGATGCCTTTTATGCTGTTCCTGTTTATAAGCAGCAGGTCCAGCACTGTCCCATCCCTAATGGGTTCCTTGATAAACTACCCAAGAAAAAACGTTGCAGAGTCAAGGATTGCCCTGCTCCTTGCCGAAGCTGCAGCTGGAAGGCTCCACGTCCCATCTGGCAGATTAAAGTTGCCAACTTGCAGCACCCCCCCTTATTTACCATTATCATGATGATTTCCACAAGTGCCTTTATCTATCTCCTCACCCTGTGCTGGAGGTCTGTACACTACTCTTGTAGAGATAATATGCCCAGATCCTGGAACCTGATTGACTGATAGCAATCCCTTTTTGTACCCCTGTTTTTCTGTGGCCTTGATATCAGTTTTGGAATTACAGTGGGGCTTGCCAGGACTCGGCCCCAGTAGCTTGCACATCACTGCCATTGACTAATAATGGGAAGGGGGCCTCAATTTAAAGATAGGACCCTCATTGGCACCCTAGCTCCCAAAGCTCATAAAGTGTAATTCCAACACTGCTTGATACCCTCCCTAATATACAATATAACCCCTCCTCCTTTCCTCCCCACTCTGTCTCTCTAGAACAGAGTGTAGCCTAGTGTATTCATTTCCCAGTTGTTGTACTCAGTACACCATGACTCCATTGTTGCTATTAAATCCAGAATAGCCTCTACTACCAGGGAGGCTAGCAACTAGGTGCATAATAAGCTAAGAGGTGTTTGCACTGAGTGTCTTTAGCACCTGGAAGTGCATTAACTCTGGACAGTTAATGCCCTGTTGTGTCTTATTGTACTGATAAAATGAATAAGCTCAGAAATAATTTATAAAAAATAAAAAAATGCCATTTTTTATTGAAATGTATTTTATTTTTTTTAAAGATACTAGTAAGATGTAATTCCTCCCCACCTGTCAATCCTATAACTTTCTACACAATAAGTAGATGGGATATTTGTTTATTATGGAACACAGGAATTCAAACATCTACAGAATTCCTTTGGCAGAATATTCACCCCCCTCACACACAGTATAAGACCTTAAATGGAGGCACAGTCTCAGTTTTATCTGTGGCAAGGTAAGCAGCAGAAATTTCCCTGGTACCAAGAAGATTGCCCACTGTGATGTAAGGATAGTAGCGGCATTTTACTTTATCACCAAAACTACACCAAGGGCCAGATTTTCAACGGGTTGCACAGGGCTTGCATCAAGCCCTGTGCAAAACCCTTTTTTTGCACCTTACCCCTTTGCTGCAACTATGCTGAAACTATGCCTGCTTCTCAAAGCTTAAGTGCAGTAACTTGACCTGATTTACAGTGGCGTGAAAAAGTATTTGCCCCCTTCCTGATTTTCTCTATTATTGCATATTTGTCACACTGGATGTTTTCAGGTCTTTAGACAAAATATAATATTAGATAAAGGGAACCTGAGTGAACAAATAACACTTTTTTTTTTTTACTTATTTCATTTATTTAATGAAAAAGTTAACCAACACCAACTGGCACTGTGTGAAAAAGTAATTGCCCCTAGTTAAATCAACCCAATTAAAGGGATAATTAGAGTCAGCTGATTGAACACAGCCAGGCTTGATTACAGCCAGTCCTGCTCAATATAAACCTCACTTATTTTGACCCTTACCATCAGAGTCACGTTGCCAGCACAAGATTCAACAAGCACATTATGCCATGATCAAAGGAAGTTCCTGAAAAGATCAGAAAAAATTTGTTGCCCTCTATCAGTCTGGAAAGGGTTACAAAGCTATTTCTAAGGCTCTGGGACTCCATCGAACCACAGTGAGAGCCATAATCTCAAATGGAGAACACTTGGAACAGTAGTGAATCTTCCCAGGAGTGGGCAGCTGCCAAAATTACTCCAAGGGCGCAGCGTAAAATCATCAAGAAGTCTCAAGGATCCTAAAACAACATCCAAGAACTGCAGGCTTCTCTTGCCTCAGCTAAGGTCAGTGTTCATGACTCCACAATCAGAAAGATACTGGCAAAATGGGCTTCATGAGAGAGTAGCAAGGCGGAAACCACTGCTAACAAGAAGAACATAAATGCTATCTCTCATTTGCCAAGAAGCACCTGGATGATCCACAAGCCTTTTGGGAAAATGTTCTATGGACAGATGAGTCCAAAGTGGAACTTTGTGGATGACATGGATCCCATAATCTCTCACGTAAAGCAAACACAGCATTCCACAGTAAGAACACCATACCAACAGCCAAACATGGTGGTGGTAGTGTGATGGTGTGGGGATGCCTTGCTGCCTAAGGACCTGAAAGACTTGCCATAATTAAAGGAACCATGAATTCTGCTCTGTACCAGAAAATTCTTAAGGAGAATGTCCAGTCATCCTTCCATCAGCTGAAGCTGAAGCGTAGTTGGGTCATGCAGCAAGACAATGATCCAAAACACAAAAGCAAGTCCACATCAGAATGGCTAAAAGAAGTAAAATTAAAGTTTTGGGAGTGGCCTAGTCAAAGTCCAGACTTAAACCCAATAGAGATGCTGTGGCAGGACCTGAAACGAGCAGTTCATGCTCGAAAACCTACCAAATGTTACTGAATTAAAGCAGTTCTGCGAGGAAGAGTGGGTTAAAATTCCTCCACAGCGATGTGAAAGACTTGATATTGAATTATAGGAAGTGTTTGGTTGCAGTCATTGCAGCTAAATGTGGCGTAACCCGTTATTAAGTGTAAGGGGGCAATTACTTTTTCACACAGTGCCAGTTGGTGTTGGTTAACTTTTTTTCATTAAATAAGTGAAATAAAAAAAAAAAAACAAGTGTTATTTGTTCACTCAGGTTCCCTTTATCTAATATTACATTTTCTCTAAAGACCTGAAAACATCCAGTGCGACAAATATGCAATAATAGAGAAAATCAGGAAGGAGGCAAATACTTTTTCACGCCACTGTACATTAGCTTGCACCAAATCTTGGGTGCAGGGTCAGTGAAAATGGTCACTGGGACAGACACAAGCTAGACCATAAAAGGATGGTCTAGCTTGTGTTGGATGCCACATTGGATGGCAAAATCTCATTAGATTTCCACAAGTCGGGTGCACCATATCTTTGGCACAGCTGGGACTTGCGGCAATCTCCACCATTTGAAAATCCTGCCATAAGAACTAAAATTGTGAATAGTACTTCATTTTTAATTTGTTTACTTGTGGAACAAGGGTATCATAATAGGAAATAATGTTTATTTTTTTACAATGTAAGGGAGTTTTTTGGGCATTACTGATGGTTCTCAATAACTAAAGGTGGCAACCATGTTTGTGATGGCAATCAGGAACAAGTGAAGTGACTCATGAATTCTGTATGCAAATGACCCAAATTCCAAATCCTACTGTCAGACCTTGTTGCAACCTGAGTATCTCTGAAGAAATAACATATGAGTCTCAGAACCTATTTGGCCAATCAGGAAGCAGAAATCATCCAATCCATTTTATAACGTGCAATTTTAATGTACTAGGTGCAGTTGTCTGAACTATTTCCCACCATAGAATCATACTGGATATTGCTGTTGTGACTCTAATTTTACACTAAGTGCTCCACAAATACTTTATCAATGGGCCAGATATTCAAAGGGGTTGTGCCTGGCGCAACCCCAGTAATGCCCCTGGTTCGATATTTAACAGGGAGACTGTCACAGTGCAAGTCCAAATGCACTGGGGCACAATGTTATGCGATGCAAATACAGGCAGCATGCCCATGCACATGTGGCACATCCAGATATTCAACCCGGGATGTGTGGCGCATATGCTGGCATTACCCTGAGTTACACTGCAGACAGGGGCTCAAAGTTGAGCCAATAAAAAAAGGCTTAAAGCCAGGCCACCCACAGATGAGCTGCTGTATTGCAGGGTGCAACACAGCACCTGCCAGCCATGGGTGGCCACCCTTCCAGCAGGGACACTGTCCAGAAGCACCCACACCCACCCCAGTGGTCCAGTGTTCCCCTCCCATCCTCCCACATGCCCGATCGTGGGCACATATATACAGCAAAGAACCCTGGTGGTCTAACAGTCCCCCCCCCCGGTATGCCCAATCATGGGCGGTAGTAATAATATAAATGCAACCTGGTGATCCTAGTAGGTCCCCCTCCCTCCCAGCCACATAGACCCCAGCCACCCAGCTCCCCCATCATCAGCAGGTGGCAGCACCCCACCCATACCACCCATCCACCCACAAATGACAGCACAGTATGATCTATAAGCCTATTGGTCCACACTGTGGTCAATGGGCTTACAGACCATACTGTACTACTAAGCACATATATGTAAATAACCGTGTTTATTCACATATGTGTGCCTGTGTAGTACAGTATGGTCTGCAAGCACATTGGACCACAGTGTGGACCAATAGGCTTACAGATCATACTGTATGCTGTAATTCGGTGGATGGCCAGGCAGTATGCAGGTGAGGTGCTGCATGCCGATGACAGGGGGGAGCTGGGCGACCATAGGCCTCTGTGGGAGAGAGGGGTGGGGGGACCCACTAGACCACCAGGTTTACTTATATTTTTACTACCACCCATGATCAAGCATATGGGGGAAGGGGACCACTAGACCACCAGGGTAGGGGTTGTTCTTGAACTATTGCCCACTATTGGGCATATGGGGGGGCATCGGCCACCAGGTCTCCAGCTACTGCTGCCAGCAACTCTGCAGGGCACCAGGCACATTTTGCTGGGCTGCCTTGCTCATCGCATGAAAATGGAGTCGTAATGGCATGCAAATGGCCCCATGTGAGCCATGCATATATTATGCCCATATTTGCATGCCCAGCTCTGAATATCACGTGTGATGAGCACAGTGCAACTGCATTTGCCCTGGAGCATTCCTGGTCCTCCCAGTCCTCCCTGTCTGGGGAATGTGCAGGTGCATTGTTCTTGTGCCAGGCGCATTGTGTGCCTTATTCAACAGAGATGCACCTTCGCATTTCACCACTGAATATCACCCTGTCCTGACCCCAGTGCAGCTCAGTTGCACTGCACCTCCTCTTGTACTGCTGCCTGGCACAGTCTGAATATCCCACCCCATGAATCTTAGCAGATAATCATCTTGTGTGTACAAGTATTTTACTCTGCGTGCTGGGTTAAAGGGGATTGGAAAGACAGTGAGTGTTTGTGTTTATCTCATTCATAAAGGGGATACCACATAACTTTCCTGCCCTTAAGGGCTTACTCAGACCTACTCCTATTACTTCCTTTACCTGCCCAACTTCCTAAAACTCATTTTTCTTCTTCTCTGATTTTTTCTTCTTCCTCTCTTGCATGCTTCTACGTTGAACCAGAGACTGTATGCTTGCTCTTGATGTCTTCCTCTGTTTAGCTGTTATCAACTGCATATATATATATGGGATACATGATGGGCACAAGTGTGATATGGAAAATATTTTCACTCCTCTAGAGTGACCTCTGAACTCATGAGTGGTGAAGCCACGAGTGAGGTTTCAGAGGTCACTGTACAGGACTGAACATATTTCCCATATCACATGAGTGCCCATCATGTATCCGATATACACAATGGGAGCCTCATTGTTGCAAAATGTACCATTTGTGCAGCTTTGCACAGCTTTGTACAGGTGTGATAAATGTCAGGTATTATATTTATCATGCCCTGTTGAAAATAACATAATTTGTCACACTCATTTACCACTCACCCCCATTGTATATATGTAAATATCAAAATGTAAATAGCTTCTATGTACATTGTATTACACTGTATTTGTATTTTGTACCCTTCTGTTGTATCTGTACCCCTGTCCCCGGGTCTCACCTGGAAACAAGCTTTCGCTCAGTGTGCCTTTCCTGGTTATCAAATTTTAAATAAATAATTTAAGAGCTTCTTCTGCTCTTAAGGCTAATTGCACAAAATCATTTAAGTGAAATCATTGTTATTGAAGTGTGGGCCCACAGAGTATTCGATGTGCTCCAGTGCATATTAAGATGAGAGCTATTACAAATTACCATGGATGCATTTTTATGATCAGTATTTATTCAAGAATATTGTACAGATTAAGGTATGTAACTTACTGTATCAAAGACAGCTACACTTCTTATGGCAGTCCCGCTCCCCAAAGAATGTAAGTAAGTCTACTTTTACAGTCATAATAGTGGCCTCCATCGCAATATTTTTTTGCCTTCGACATATCAATCTATTAATCAATCTTTATTTTACTAGGTGAAACACTATTGAGAGAATTCATTCATAAGGTGGACCTGGGTAGGTCAAGAATACAATGCAGTTTTATAGTGACAGAGTTACATCAAGACAGAACAAAAAATGCAAAATAATATCAATAATACAGTACTCTGAATATACATCATAACCATATACATGTGTAGAATGTGGCTAAAGTAGAGTAAGGAGGTAATGAACTAGGGAAGGAAGGAGTAGCAACAGGGTATAGTAGTCAAAGGGGGTTGGATAAGGACAGGGACTTTACAACCCATGAATGGTGCCACAAAGTAAAGGTGAAGGCAGAAAAGGTATGCCTAGACAGAAGGTAATCAATAGCAGCAATTACAGGTCTCCTTGAAGGTGAGTCCAAATAGGATTTTGAAGAAGAACAGCTTCCCAGGGATAGCAAGTTTCAAAGTTTTTTGTATATTGTTCTACAGAACAGGGAGGGTGTGGCTTATTGCCGATCTAGCATACCGAGTTCTGATTTTACAGACAATGAGCAAAATATTGGAGTAGTTTCTCAAGGGGTAACAACCCGCAACACATAGAGGCAGGCGGTCCAAAATATAATGAGGGAGTTTGTTAATAATTGCTCCGTATGTCCAGAAAGCAGCATTCCTTTGATGTCTAAAACTGAGTGAGTTCCAGCCTTCTAATTCATAGAGAGTGAAGTATGGTGCAGCTGTAATAAATCTAAGAGCTCTGTGATAAACTGTATCTAGTTTTAACAAATCAGTACCTGGGCCCTGGTGGTAAAGGAAGTCAGCATAGTCCAATAGAGGCATAAAAGTAGATTGGACTACCTAATTTTTGATTCTTGGGTTAATAGATGCTTAATCCTAAAGAAGAGGCAAAGTCTCTGCTTTAATTTTTTCAGGAGTTCTTCAGTGTGGTCGACAAAAGATAGTTTAAAGTCAATCCATACACCAAGATACTTAAATTTCTCCATGAATTCCAGGGACTCACCCAGCAGAGTGGTTATACAAGGGACAAAATCAATAGAGCTTGGTTTAGGCATGTAGTACGAGGGAGAGATAATAGCATTGTTTTTTTTTTTTGCATTTAGAAGTAACTTTAGGTGTAAGAGATGATATCCACAGAGCTACTTCTTATCTTTTCCTTCTGGATCCTTGGGACCCATGACACACCATTCCATAGCTCTCCACCCCCACTAGAATACCCTCAGCAGTATTAATACACTACTGAATGAGGCTGAGCAATAGTATATCACAAATTAAAAAAACTCCTGCAACTCATGCAAACAAGTCAATTTCTGACTTGCTGTTCAGCACTCTGCAAAATAAGAATTCTTGGTACATCAGAATTGTTGGTTACCATATTGATCCTTGTACAAAAGATGAACAAAGTTGTTGATGTGATATCTTTTATTGGACCAACGAGAGAAATACAGAATTTAAGCTTTCAAGCTACACGGAGCCCTTCATCAGAAATAAATGTCTGATTTTCTCATGAAGGGCTCTGTGTAGCATGAAAGCTTATATTCTGTAAATCTCTTTTTGGTCTAATAAAAGATATCAAATTGCTCACTTTGTTTATCTTTTTGTACTGACAGAAAATGAGCACTCTGGGCAGAAGTGTTCGAAAAATCTATAATACTGAAACTTGCTCATACTAATTCTGTCTTACCTCTGGATTCCCACATGAATTAATCATCCCCCCCCAACACAACAAAAGTATACATACATTGCTCTGCCGACTCTATTTATTGTACTGTAGTGTGCTTCTTTCTAACAACTGTCATACTTCACCTGCAGTAGTTCCCTAATTCCACTGTAAATACTGTCTTCTCCATTCTTGTATTTTGATGTGCAGTTAAGAAGTTGCTGATTTTAAATTGTATTTATCTTCAGAGGGCAATGGTGTATACACAATTAATTGGTACAAAGCTAGACTTCATATCAGAGTCAGGTACAAATCATATACAATTTGGCAAGAAGACAGGATAAAAAGAAATAAATAGTTTCTATAGTAAGAAAATAGCATACAGTGTGTTGTCAATTGACCAGAAAAAATTAAGTTAAAATTCCAATCCTGTACATCAGTGTTGAGACAATCTAATAGTTTGCAGTATACAGCCCTGACAGCGACATGTCAACAGCAACTGACACTACAGCAACAACAGTGCCAGGTCACTGTAGAGTTGGCGGTGGAATCTGGCACTGTTTTCTGGGGACTTATACCCCATCCCCTAACCAGCTCCAACTTGGAGTTGATTATTTTAATTGGTGTGTGTGGGGTAGAGGCTCCCACTTGGGGGGTTCGGAGGCAAAGTCCCCCAAAGAAAACATGATAGGCAGTCATCACCTTTATGCAGACCACAAATGGGGTCGACATAAAGGTTTCATTGTAACATCAGTCAACAACATTTTTGTCGACCAGGCATCATAGATCCATAGTTTGCTATGGATGGAAAGAAGCGCTGATCAAAGAGAGATGAAAGTATTAACCTTGACCATTCTCTATTGAGAAACATTATGTTTTTAATTTTTCTGTTCCAAGATTTTAATATAATACATTTGGTTTCTATAATCATAGCCAAGATTATTGATATTTGTAATCTGTAAAATTGTCTCTTATCAAAGATTTTGAATTCATACTTGTACAGCTGGCATTCTGAAGATAAATACCTAACCTTCCAAGAGTGGTCAGCACCCTTTCCCACCATGGTATTTTTCTCTCTTACAATTATTGTAATTCACCTACTATAGTTCCCTAATTCAGCTGTAAATATTTTTCCTCTCTATGCTTGTATTTTGCTGTACAGGTAACAAGAAGTTGCTAATTAGTTGAAACATTGCTTGGCTCATTAGCAAACCATTGTTACCTGGTTGCAAAAGAAGTTTAATGTGAGCTATACTGTATGTATGAGAATATATTTCTGTAAAATATGATGCATCTAAAGCAAACAATACCATGACAAAACCACTTACTAAGTGAAACTGTCTGATAGCTCTCAAGTACAAAATGGTCCTTTTCCTGCTACTAGTAAGACTTTTTCCTTCTAATAAAAGATAAAATTTAAGAGTAAGTATACTCAATCATCACGAGGAATAGGGCAAGCTATGCAAGCTGTCTATCATTTGTTTCTGAGCTCTTTCACAGTGCCTCAGTCAAACATCCTTATAGAGATCGTCAGAACGTAGTTATCCATTTGCTTCTGTCATGAATTCCATCTACAGCTCAGCTTGAGAGATTGAGGGCCAAACTATTAGATTGTCTGTCAACTTAAAATTACACAAAAATACTTCTAGTAGCAATATTAGGTTATATTTTTTGTTTTACAAAGACCCAGTGAACAAAGGTTCATTTTCAATGGGAGCCATAGTTTGCAGTACATTCAATACAGGAATAATTACAAGAACATAAAAAGATAAAGCTTAAAAATGCAATACTACACTCTTATAAAAAGCTAGCCCATGTGACATGGTGGTTGCTCTACTGCCCACCATGCCAGTAACCCGTAATCAGGAGCGGTCAAGGGTTGTTGGGGGCCAGCTGGTAGGGAGAAGACTGAGCATCTGTTAGATGTCTCTTCTCTCCTAGGAAGGGAAGGTTGCTGGCTCAGCTGGGTGACTGCCACCAGGTGGAGGCCTGGTGCTAGGACAGGATGGCAGCAGCATAGTAGGGAGGGAGCTGTGAGTCTTCTGCAGTAAGTGCATGTCTCCACATGAACATGCCAATGTGCATGTCCCAACTACAGGGAGGGACCAGAAAATGGAAAAAGGGCTGGGGTGGACTTTATGAAGCTGTACACACTCTCCTCCAGCCAGCATCACCACCCAGCTGCCGAAACCTGGATATGTCTGTACTGGGGGGAGCATGGACCTCACCCTCCTGGCCCCATCATGGGGAGCAATTTGTGGGGAACTTACTGGTGGTTGGGGGAAGTGGATGATGGTTGAGGGGGAGCTGTGACATGGCTGATTGTTGTCCACCTGTAGCCTAAGGAGAAAAACACATTCATGGCAAAACATAAAATCATAAAATATACAATCAATCAGGAATTATTTCAGGTTTACACAACTCACAGTCAAATAGAAATATTATGCAATAAAGCATGTCAAGGGATGCATTATCATGGGATAACAGCCTGCTTCAGGTGGGCTGAAGCAAGAAGTGAAGCTGAGTGTTTCTACCACCTAAGAATGGCCATTAGCCCACCATAACACACCCCAGGAGTGCCTTAGTGTGATTATGAACTGGGTCATTTTTAGTAACTTGAAATAATTTTTTTTAACATATTTTTGTTGAGCTACTTTCAGTCAAGCTGTTGTGCTGGGATAACAACCCAGCTGAAAGTACCACTTGGCCAATCAGGAGCCAGCATTCTTTCTACCCATTTCATAATTACCAATAACCCATATACTTTTAACATGTTTTACATTGTTTATATCTTATTCCAGAATGTATTACTTGTATCTTGCTTTTATTGTTCATGTATATGTACCCATTGTTGTCACTTTATTTGCTATTGCTAGTTCACACCCTGTTGTATCCCCTCACTGGGTTGCAGCTGGAAATAAGCTCTGGCTCAGTTTGGCAATCCCATTTACCACATTTTAAATAAATAAATAAAGACCAGACTAGAGTAAACAAATCATCTAACAGAACATCTCAGTTGAGGTTCCATTGCATGCATGTAAAACCACTTCTTAAATAGTCAAAATGATAGAAACTAAGCACCCAGCACTTTGAAGACTTGAAGACAAAGAATTTCCACTAACAGTCTTCCTGACTGACACTTCAGTACATGCAAAGCAGATAGAGGATCGTTGCCCAGTCTTTACATGACTTAGAGAAAATAGGGATGAAATATCTTGGCTGACAGTATAGCCTAGAGGTTAGAGTAACAAGCTTTGAATGAGCTTAGTATATTCAGCAGACTTGAGATTTATTCCCACAGTCTCCACTTGCATACTGTGTGACTCTAAGATATTTACCTAACCTCCCCAGTGCTCCCAGGTTGCTCTTGAAAACAGGCATGTATGCCTAGTAGGCCTTACCCGGTTACCAAAGATTAAAAAAAACATATAACTATGGACATTACTCCAGATACTTGTATATCAAATATACAGCATGTAAATTAAGGCTGCCATCCAAGGACCCCCCTACAACAGCATAATAATGTTTGCATGTGATGGGTGTCCCTGGGGACAGCCAAGAAATAATAAACTAAATGATGATAGAGAACATCCAGTCTCCTTAAAAGAAAAGTTGAGGCATCTGAAGAAATCAAATCTGCACAGTCAAAATACTGTAGGGCATGATCATGGAGCTAGCAATTACAGACCTGACCAGTTTTGATACAAAATCATGATGCCTAAACATCGGGTCAGTTTTAGGTTTGATCAGTTAACCAAACTGCAGAAGTGTAACACAGGAATGTACTTGAAAATAGTCTTTGGCCCAAATGTTTGTCTTTAAAAAAAGATATATTTTTAGAGTATTAAACAATTAAACATAGAACCTCAGAAACTGACAGGAGAAAAGGCCCATTTTTATTGTCTACATTTTTGCTGCAGACCCTACTTGCTCTACAGTGATGTCTCTTCTCCCCATCCATATACCCCAATGATTTCCTTGTGCCTATTCCTGGCATTTTGGAACCCCATAACTGTTTTTGCCGCACTACCTCTGCTGGAAGGCTGTTCTTGGAAACCACCACCCTTTCTTTGAAGAAATACTTCCTCACATCTCTCCTGAATCTACCTCCCTGTATAGCATGTCCCCTTGTTCTAGGGCCCCTTTTTCTCTGAAAAATGCCCTCCACCTGTACCTTATTAACCCCCATGAGGTATTTCAAGGTCTCTATCGTATCCCCACCTCAGGGTGTACATATATTGAGCTACTTGATTAACCTGAGCAACCTATTTACATTTCTCATCAATTCAAAGGCCCAAATGCTTATACTTCTATGCCAGTCCTAGATATCAATTATCAAGTGTATCATTTGATTGAATGAACCACCATCTGCTCCTGCAAAAGCTGGCATCCTTGGGAATTTCCTCTCCAGTAGAGTGTTAGAGAAGAGACTCAAACCAGCAGAGTGTTGGATTCTCTTCTCCAGCACTCTGCTGGTTTCTGTCATACCTGTTTGACCAAACTGAATCTGTCAAATTACACACAACTACAACTCCCTCCATCCTAGTCACTCCCAGGGTCCCCTCAAGTCTCTGTCCTGGGACCTCTGCTTTACACAGTCTTTATCAATGACCTTCCCATGCTCTCTTGACTTGCTGAATTCAAAGATACACAGAAAACACCTTTACCTACTTATTTAGAACTTCCACCCCCCTCCATTCAACAAACAAGACAAGCACTCTAGCATCTTCAAAAAAAGTGCTTTATTGCACTACATACAGATGAAAAGTAGCACCAACTGTGTACACAAGCTCAGGTGCTTTGTTTCCACACTCCCCTCCATTCAGCAGTTCTTCCAACAACATTTCTAACTTGTGCAAAAATAGTTCCTGGTAAATCAGATAGCTGTTGAACCAAAAGAAAACAGTCTCTAGGCTGTTTGGCTCCAGAACATAGGTGACCCCTTCCCCCGCAACGCTGAACCAATGATCACTCCAGGGTTACTGATTGGACTCTGTCTTCTCATACAAATACTCAAGCATCCACCTGTACCAGCACCTCAACTACTCTGGCCTTGTGGTGTATGCAGTAGTCAAGTGCTTCACAAAGCTTGACACTCTATATAAGGTGAAGATCTGCCTGCCCCTCAACACTACAATACAGGTGGGCAAGTGTTTACTCCTCCTGCTACTGGATTGTGGGAATGGTATCTACTCTGGATCCTCCCCTACTACCCTAGCTAAACTCACCGCAATGTTCAACATCCTGCACAGATTCACCCTGGCATGTCCTCCTTGTACCCATCACTGCTTTGTTCAATGATCTTGGCTGGGCCCCTTCCCTATCAGGCATTTGCTTCACATCACCTTGGTGGGCACCCAATACTAGTCAGGCAAACTACCTAGTTACTTCACAGATCTCTTCTTCCCCTACTCAAACACCTCTTACTCACTTAGGTCAGAAGAAGGAGGCTGGGTCCCTTTCCCATGCTGCAGGTGAAACAAAGGGCAGGCATCTATCAGTTACATAATTCCTAACATTTACAACAGCCTCCTCAAGTCTGGTACCATACCCAACTTCCAATCTGCTAAGACCTTGATCATGGCACACTGCAAAACTTCACAGTCCTATCTTAATCGCGTTTAGAAATATCTATGGCCTCATCCTTCTGAGAAAGAATGATTATGTGCCTTTGATCAAGCTAGCTCTCCATAGTCAGATGTATCAGTATGTATACTACTTTTGCTCTTTTACAACAGAGTTATTTTGTTCTATTTGATGTGAACGTATTGCAAGCTTATCTGTCCTATAGGCCCTATGCACTAGCTATGCACAAAATTGCCTGTGCCACTCCATACCCATGTGCAGGTGTGTGCAAGCCAGCAATCATGAATACCAGCCATAGGGAAGCACCCTCCTCATGAGCAGCCATGTGGCAGAGGAATGTGGTAGCATGGGGTGGAGCATGGGACACTGGTGGGCATCCAATGGGATGCCCATCCTAGGTCCCATAGTGGATTCCCTCCATGCCTGGGCATAGGATTCTGGAATGGGGTGCACACCACCAGGTTTAAGTCATGGGTATTTCTCTGAATGGACACTCCCAGCCCTCCTGGGCAGCACAGTGTGCTGGTGCAGCTGTGTGCAACGGGATCCAGGTGACACCATGCCCCACCAGTTACCTGTGGGGGGGTACATAAATATTTAGGGTAAGGTCCCCCCGGTGCAGCCGCAGTCAGTGCTCTGCACATTACTGCATAGTGTGCAGTGCGAGGGGCACCTGTGGTGTGGCACTGTGTGCTAGCTGGGGGATCCAGCACACAGGGTGCTAGTGTGCCCATGGTGAATGCTGCCAGGGGTATGCAGATCACTGCTGCTTGTCATTCAAATGTGGGAATGCCTCAGTCCTGCTCATACGTGGGGTGTAGGTATTTGTGTGTCGGGTCCTATCTTACTTGGATCTTACTTGGAAGTTAGGGACAGTAGAAAGTCAATGGTCCATATAAGCTGTCCCTTTATTTTCAGTGATAGTAATCCACTAGTCCCACCAGTAATAAGTACCTGTCCAGCCTGTTTTCAAAGCTATCAAAAGTGCTACTTTCCACCACCTCTTCTGGTAGAGAATTCCACAAGTGAACCACTCTTATGTCATTAACGTCTTGGGAAAAAACCAGGATCGGTAGCAACAAAATAGACATGAAACTGGTTGCACTCGCCATAGATGAGTTAATAGTTCCCATCACTAAAATATTTAACAAGTTTCTTGCCCTAGCTAAATTCCCCACTCTCTGGAAACAAGCCCTGGTTGCCCTTGTGTATAAGAATGGAGACAGAACATGCACTGGAAACTACAGGCCCATATCCATCCCCCCCAAACCAATGCATTGGAGAGGATAGTGGCTGGCCAAATCTCTGAATATACCCAAATATACCAGTTACAATGTTCCCAGCCGCATGGTTTCAGAAAAAAACATAGCACTGCTACAGCATTGGTTAACTTCACTGAATACACACACAAGGCCATGGATGAGGGCAAAATTGTTGGCTCCATCTTTATTGACCTCACGAAGGCTTTCGATACAGTCAACCACTCCCTCCTTCTTATGGAGCTGAAGAACCTAGGTATATCTTCTACTGCTGCCCAATGGTTTAACGATTATCTGTCTGGTAGGACACAGAGGGTTAGAATAGGGCAATCTGTGTCGCATTCTGAAGAAGTCTTGCTGGGGGCTCTACAAGGGTCCATACTGGGACCCTTGCTGTTCAGTCTTTTCCTGAACACTCTTCCAGAGGCCTGTCCATGCAAAATAATTTTATATGCAGACGACGTGGTGATACTAAACAGTCATGCCCATATCGAGCCTCTGCAGGCTGAACTACAGTCTACCTTCAATCACCTGGAACAGGGGTTCTCACCTTGTCGATTGCTACTTAACTACAAAAAATCAAAAATGATGCTTCTCTCGAGCCATCAGCTAAAGAAGAGGTCTCCCCTGTTGACAGTCACCAACAATGCATTGGCTCCCCTACAACAGGTCCACCCCTTTAAATACTTAGGTGTCGTGATTGATGATTCTCTCTCCTATGTCCAGCACATAGATTCGGTGGTGAAGGCAGTCAACACCAAGTTGGGTGTACTATTTAGGCACAGGAAAAGTCTTACCCCGGAAGCCCTCAGGCTCTCCGTTACAAGCTCCATACTGTCTATTGTTAACTATGGTCTTGTGGTGTATGGTGCAGCCTTTGACACAGCACTTAGGAGTGTAGGGACTTCATTAAATAAGGCTTATAGACTGCTGACCAATGCTGACTATCTTATGCATACCTGCACACTCTATGAGCTAACCATCATGCTTAATCTGAGAAGCAGAATCAAATACCAAATATGCCTTCTAGGGCATAAAGCCATGATCGGACAAGCCCCACCTTGTATCTCTGAATTGATAAAGTTAACCAGCTCAAAGCAAACCATTAGGAAGAAGGAAATCAATCCTCTATGTGTCCTGTTTCGTAGGACAACTCTTGGACAATGATCCTTCTCCTACCGGGCGCCACTATGGCTTAATGAGATCCCCAAAGCCACCCTCAACACCACTAAGCCCCGAGCCTTGAAATCTGAGCTGAAGCAGATCCTACTAAGCAATTGTGCCTGTGCATGTCAGACCTAAGACTGGCTCTCCTCACTGCCCATATTACTCAAAGGAACAATGGAATCAGCCTGACTCCCCAACACAGTCAGCGTATCAAGACTTCCAGTCTCCAATACTGCAACCTTATCCTGTATACTACATCAGCCTGTCCTATTCCCCACCACATCCCTCTCCTCCTACCCACGCTGTATCCCTCCTCTATCTCTATCATCCACCCTCTTTCTCTCTCCCCTCCCTCTCTCTATCCTTCTGGCATGCTCTCTATCAAGCTCTCTTTCCCACTCTAATATCTCTCTACTCCTGTTTCCCATTCCATTCCAATTAACTCTCCCTTTTTTCTCCATCTCTTTCCTCCTATTTCCCATTTCATGCCTAACCCCCATCTCTACCACCCCGCAGTCTGCTCCCCATCTCTCCCTCTTCTTTCTCTCTCCCACTCTCTCTTTCACCCCCTGACTACTCCCCTCCAAATTACTTCCTAGACAAGGCCCTACTGGGGCTGGTCACCTTCCTTATACCCTCTACTATCACCCCTTTACCTGCTAAAAATAACCTCATCTCCTCCTTTATTATAGTAGCAAAACATTTAAAAGGGAACCTATAAACTACAACAGCTATATCTGACCTAAAATCAATTGTCTATATTCTATGTTTGTTGCATTATATTGTCTGTATTAGTTTTTTGTATTGTATACTTGACGTGGAACCTTTGTAAAAGAGTTCATACTCAAAGGTTGTTTCTGAATCATGAAATAAATAAATAAATAAACCAACTCTGAGTGTAGAACCTCTTGCATTTTTCAGTTTTGAATGTTCCTGCATGTAATTGTCTCTTGTGACCCCTTAAATTATTTGGTGGCTTGAATTTAAAGTTCATTTCCTGCATTACATTAGTTATTTAATATTCTGTGCAATAACAGCAAATCCCCACAAATTCTTTTATTATGTAGTATATTTAGTCTCATTTCCTTTAGGCACTCATGATAGGACAAATTTTCCATTCCTGAAACTGCTCTAGTTGCTTTTCTCTGTAAGTGTTCCAATTTCATAATGTCACTGTTATCCAGCCCTCCCCAAAACTGAGAGCAGTTATCCACGTATGGCCTAATGTAAGTGTTGTAATAGGGGCAATCTTAGTTCTCTTGATTTGGAGCTAAAGTGTCTATTGATGGCATTCAGAACTAAAATTTGATTTCCTGAATTCCTCAGCATATCAGGCATGAGGCTTGAGATCATTCATCATTATAATTCCTAAATCCTTTTCCCTTTTTGTTTCCACCAGAACTCTACCTTGCATGAAATATTTACTGCCTGGATTCGGTCTCCCAAAATGCATAACTTTGTGCTTTGATATACTAAAGGGCATGCCCCATTTCTCTACCCACAACACTAATTTATCTATGTCCTCTGTACCTGTATACAGCATATCTTGGTTATATCAATGTAACTGTACTTTTGCACTATATAAGTATGTACTGTATCTCCCCTGTATTTTTACACTACTTGTGTATATATTAGCTCTGCTATCCTATGCTCCTCTCCCAACTTCCCAGCTTGCAGCTGGAAACAAGCATGTCACAGTCTGCTTGCTCATTTGGTAAAAAATGTTTTACATACATACATACATACATAAATACATACTGTTTTTTTATTTATTTATTGTGCTCTCGGATTAACACCTTTGAGAACAAGCTCATTACAATAGGTTCTATGTCAGGTAGAACTGTAACAGTGACAACGGTTGGTTTTACAGGTAAACTGGTAATTCAAAGACTAGACATACAATGCTGTACATTACATAACAATAGAAAGAATAACAACTATGCAGGCAATGTACAGTATATGCCAATATTTCAAGGAATGGACAGGGTGAAAAGTAAGGGGTATGTGTGCAGGGTGAGAGATACTTCAGCAAGGGCCTCATCAATAGAGGGTCAGGGGAGTAAGCAGGTATATGTGCAGGCTGAAGAGATACTTAGAAACTATCTGAGAAATTGTCACAGTGACTGTCAAGTAGGGAGGGAAGTTAGGAGGGTGTGGTAAGGGGATGGACTAGTGAGGAGAGAGGCGGTGGGGGAGAAATAGCATGACTGTGGAGGAACAGGTGGGGGGTAAGTTGGAGGAGGTGAAGGATTCCAAGGGAATTTCTGGCAAGTTCAAATTATCTACCAGGAATCAGGCAGAATTTTGATAGGTAGTGGGACATAAAAGTAGGTAGGAAAATCTCTGTTGAGAACCATTCAGAGTTAGAAAGAGCAGTAACAGCAGGCCTTTGAAACAGGATGATTTCTAAGCTTTTGTTTAAAGGGGCCTAGTGAAGTTACAGAGGAGATGTTATGTATATATGTACTGTATGTACATAAATACATACTGTAAATAAAAAAAATATACTGGATCCCCAATTTATGGTGAATACCAGAGATCATGCACTTAGTTTTATCAGTATTTAAAGAAAGCTAATTAACTTTTTTTTAAATATTGCTCAAAATAAAAATGCTATAGTTGTTGCATAGTCAGTAGTGTCATCTGCATACTGTAGATCTGTGCAGTTGCTCCCATTAAATGCCTATTAAAATCATTCATATATTCTAAGAACAGGAAAGACCCCTATATCGATCCCTTAGGAAAACCCCTTTTTAAGAACAGTGATCTTGATGTCTTTCCCTTAAAGTTGATGAACTGATACTTCTCAGAAAGCTTCTGAAAACTTCTGAAAAGTGTAAGTTGTCCAAGATTTAGAAACTGGGGTTTTATTAATAATGTATCTGAATGTATATATACATGCTCAATCTTTTAGTTCCAAAAGGAATTTCATTGGAAAAAAAATATACTTAAACTACATCTCTTAACTTACCTGAGGTTGCATGACAAATGAATAAAGAATTAATTCTTAGTGTAACACAATAGGAATTGTGATCTTGCCTGCACTGTGTCTTATTAAACCCCTTATACAGTACTATAAATCACCAGACTTCAGCAGTATAACAAGTCTAGTTAAAATCCACTTAGTCTGCTTCAGTCTCTGTAGAATTGGACTTGAATGACAACTCATGTTGCAAGTGAAATGGGCTTAGTGATTTGTTCCCAGTGGACAAACAGCACTTTACACCAGAAAACTGCTGCATACCATGTGACACAACAGTCTTTGTTCTCTTTACCAAGGAGAGGTAGCAGATCAAGGATGAGCTGTACTAGCAGGACAGCAATTGGAAGCTGCCATCATTCCTCCTTATACTGTATTCAGTCAATGGATTAATAGAATGCTGAAGTTTTCAATACCATTCATTTCTTACTGTACCTCACACCAGTATTCAGCTGGATCATAAAATATATCTAACCAAGGACAAAAACATGTTAGTCAAAGTGGAAGAGAAATGTTGTATGCTACCAGCCTGCAGAATTAATTAAATATTTGTATGATTATATTAGTAGTTCACAGCAGTGGTATCAGGGTGGCTAGGAGCAGAAGATGCCCTGGGGCCAAATGGAACCCAGAGAGAGAGAGAGAGGCCATATGTGTTTAGTGCCCATTCCCAGGGTTCCCACTGGACTGCATGGGCATGTAGCCAGTGGGACATCAGCATCCACCTGTCCCCTTTGGGCTGTGCTATGCAATGACAGATCAATAAAAAACAAGACCACAATTATGTTGGACTTGATTTCATCAGTCAATCTGGCTTTCATTACGGGGACCTGGCTGGGTGACAGTGCCGGGTCACTTTTGGAGATTGGCTATTCCTGCTGGGTACTCTGTAGTGCACTGCCCAAGAAGGAAATGCAGGGGTGGGGGTGTGGCCATCTGCTTTAGATCCTACTTGAACTTCACTGTGTACCAAGTGGGCTGTGCCACATCCCTTGAGTGTGTGTTGATGCATGGGGATCCAAGTGTGGGTTGCAGGATTCTCCTCATTTACTGACCTCTGGGGTTGGGAGAAGATTTCCTGCAGGAGGTAGTGACCTTCATCATCGACAGGGTGTTGGAGTCCCCCAGGTGGTTGATTCTGGGAATTTCAAAGCCCTGGACTGATGCCAAATCCTTGCAATTTGGTTATGACTTCCTCCAGTTGATGGCATTACTGGACCTTAGACAAGTAGTTGCTTCTGTGACCCACCATCATGGACAGATCTTGGACTTGGTTTTCTCACTGGGGCTTGAGATCACAAACCTCAAGACTGATTTGGTTACTTGGTCTGATCATTGTATGGTGGAGTTCACATTTTGGCCCCCCCAGATAGTCCCCCACATCAAGATGATCAGCTGTCACCCTATAAGGGGACTGTCCCCAGAGCTACTGCTGGTGGTAGCTGACTTCTCTAGTGTGACTGCTGCATGTGTGGTTGGCATGGGTGAGGTTATGGCCACCTATAATAAGGCAGTATCCAAGATGCTTGATGCCATCGCACTGATCCATATATGACCCAGATCTTCTAGCTTGATACCCCCTTGGTTTGATGGAGCTCTCAAAGTGATGAAGATCAAGGGTTGGAAGTTGGAGCATTGTTGGTGGAAGACCTGTTCCAAGGAGGACAAACTGGCCTTGAATGCTCACTATCGTGAGTACCATGGGGCAATCAACCATAAGAAGGCAGAGTTCCTGTCTAGGGACATTGCTGCAGGGAAGGACAGACCATTTCAGCTTTTTTGGACTGTGGACAGACTACTTTGCCCACTCTGTCTTCGGCCAAAAAAAGCTTTTTCAGCAACATTGTATGATGCGTTTTGCTCAGTTCTTCTCTGACAGGGTGTCATCCATCTGGTTAGGGATTTCATCAGCGAGGCAAGTTTTGCCTTGCAGTGATCAGCCGGTTGGGTGTGAGGGCACTCCTATTGTTTGGGAGGGGTTTAGACCAGTGGAGGTGGCTGAGGTCATTGGGGTGATTTCAAAAGCTGAGGCATACTTATTGTGAACTGGACCTAGCCCCAACACATTTCTTGCTGGGATGTGTTGAGACCATCGGTCCGGTGTTCGCCATGATTATCCAGTGTTCATTGTTACAGGAAGCCTTTTCTGATGCCTTGAAGGAGGAATTGGTGAGACCTCTCTTGAAGAAACCATTGCTTGACCCTGATGTCCTGGTGAATCATTGATCAATCTCCAACCTTCCATTTTTAGGAAAGGTTGTTGGGAAAATAGTAGTGCAGCAGCTAGAGGTGCACCTCATTGAAATTGACATCTATGAGCCATTCCAGTCTGGTTTCCTTGCTAGGCATAGCACTGAACTGGCATTGGTTAGGGTGTAACATGACCTCCTCAGGGCAAGAGATAGAGGAGACAGGTCAATTCTTGTTCTCTTAGATTTCTCTTCAGCATTTGATACCATGGATCACTTTGTGCTTCTGGATCATCTTAGAGAATATTGTGGACTCACTGATACTGTCATCAACTGGTTTGAGTCCTATCTCTCGGGCAGGAAGCAACGGGTGGTGATGGAAATGTTTCCTCATCCCTGACACTCCTGCCATGTGGAGTTTATCAGGGCTCAATTTTGTCACCAGTGTTATTTGCGGTGTACATGCTACCACTGGGTGAGCTCATTAGATGTTACAGTTTGGATTTCCACTGCTATGCAGATGATACCCAACTGTAAATATGTTCTTTGCCCTTGGAACAAAGGACTCAGTGGAAGTGCTTAACAACTGCCTGGCTGAGATCAATGATTGGATGTCCTCCAACTGATTGCAACTGAATCCTGACAAGATAGAGATCCTAGTGATTGAGCCAGGTCACAGGCATGATGGGAGTGAATCTGGAGTGGCAACAGGACTGATCCTGGGATCCACTCCTGATAGCTTCCCCTAGGCATCTTCCTGGATGACAGATTGACACCTGATGCACAGTTGTCATCTGTGGTCCAAAGTGTTTTTTTACCACTTAAGAAATGTCATCAGGATTAAACTCCTTGTTCCGTCTGAAGACCTGCCAATGCTGGTACACACCTTTGTCACATCTGGGCTTGATTACTGTAATGCTCTGTACTATGGGATCAATAGAGGGACCCATGGTGGCCAGGTTACAGACGGGCCTGTCTAGGTGTTGTCATGTGACCCTGGTCCTGTGAGTTCTGCTGTGGCTGCCAGTCAGGTGGAGGATCATCTTTAAGGTGAGCTTGCTAACCTATAAGGCTTTATATGTACTGGGCCCTGGTTACCTGACTGATCTTCTGCCACCTGCCACCTCGGTCAACTCCTGCCACTCCTCCACCCAGGGTCTCCTTGGGGTTCCATGGGCCAGGCTAAAAACATCCAGTGACCGAACATTTGAAGTCACTGCACCGGCCCTTTGGAATTTGTTTCCCAGCTTTGTTAGGGAGGCCTTGATGGTGGATGCTTTCAAAAGGGTCTAAAGACTCATCTTTTTAAGTTGGCCTACCCAGACTACCCAGAGCTGTTTTATGTCATAAAGATTGTATTTATTATTTTAATCTGTATTTATGAAGTGTATTTTTATGTATTTATTTTTGATATTATTTCATCTGTATTACCCTGTCTGTTTCTATGTAAGGTGCCCAGAGCCTCTGAGATTGGACACCACATAAATAAATATGACCTACCTACCACCCAGCAAGTAAAATGCTTTAAATGAAGCAGGTGCTGGGAAAAGCAGTGTTTGGAAGTGGGGACTTAAAATTAGCTTAACAATTTTGTCTCAATAAAATGTTTGCTAGGGCCTGCCACTGGATTCAATATTTTATTTTAACTAGATTCCATTTGATTCTTAAATGATTCTTAATTATAGTAGTCTGTTTGAATTAATGTGACAACAAAACTATTAATACAAAATGTACTGTAGTTAATAAGGCCTTGTTCAGGTTCACAGATTATAAATCTTATGAAACTGACACAAGCTTGATGACCAAAAATATGTTACAAGACTAAACCATGGTCTTCAATGTGGTGGAACAACATGACATACTGATAGGGGCCATGGATTAGATAACCTGTCTGTGTCATGCTATTTTAGATTACTTACATTCTCAAGTCCAGGTGGCACAATTAAGCATGGTTTTATTATCTCCTAAAATGGCACAAGATGCTGTTCCTCAGTGGTTCATTCAGAGTCTTTTACTGTTTACCTTGTTCATAAACACCTTGTTCTCCAACTGTGGAATCTCCAATGGTATAGCATATGCAGATGATGCTGTCACATGTAAGAGGGATGAGAACATCTCTAACATCAACTGTAATTTGGCAAATGTTTCAAGGAATTTCAGGAGTAAGTCAATAAAAATAACTTTAAAAATAATTTCATCATTTTAAATACCAGTAATGTTATTTACATAAGCGTTATACAGAGACTAATGTGTATAGCAAAGCCCTAGAATAGATTAGAGAATCATGTTTAATTAATTTGTTTTAGTTTTTTTTTTGTCCAAAATTACAACTACATTAACAGGAAGTTCTTGCCCGAGGGTATAAAACAGAAAAACGAAATTTAATTTACAGTGTCCTAGAACTGCCAGATTATTAATCCCCCCTCAGAATTCACCACTTCTACTACAGTTAATTATATAATTATTGGACCAGGTTAAACTTAGAATTGTTGTCTGCACTGAAGATGACTTTTTAAATTGGAGAAAAGTCCACTGTAATACAAGCAAACAAATTTCATTTAGGAAGCACATATAACACGCTGGTTCATTAATAAACTCCTGGTGCCTGGTGAAAGTGCTATGTACTCAATGCTGACCTTTCAAAATTGCACTTCCCCCCTTTCATTGTTGTGTGCCTCTCTCTTGAGCACTCTAAAATTACCTTGCCTGACATTTATCTTAATTATCACCTGTCAGGCCTAACCATCAAATATACATCTCTAAACATATTTCTCTTTACAATTTGGTGGGCAATCACACTGAGCCCCTGACCCTATAAATGTAGGATATAAGCTATGAAAAC
Source organism: Neoceratodus forsteri (assembly GCA_016271365.2). NCBI lineage: Eukaryota > Metazoa > Chordata > Ceratodontiformes > Ceratodontidae > Neoceratodus > Neoceratodus forsteri. Next base: position 677,961,733 of record CM028135.1, read on the forward strand.
TGTGGAAACTAGAATTTTTAATTTCAAGTCTTTACGTAGGTAGCAGTGTCACTGTGACACCTTTTCCATATGAGCAGATTTGGAATTCAGAGCAACAAAAAAGTTTTAACTCATTCAGTTCTCAGTGGGCATTTTTGAATCAGGTTGAGCCTAGAACATTTTAGATCATAGTTACACTCATCAAGGAAATAGTTAATGTGCTGCTTAGTCGAGTGAGTCTGTGTGTGGCATGGGGTAAAATGAAAGCTCTAAAACAGCCCAAAAGGTACAAAATTACCAGTAAAACACACCAGAATGCATCTAAAACTCTATAGCTTATGGGGGTCTAGGTGCCCCCCAGACCACTGGTCTAGGGCTTGGTGAATGATACATGTAAAACCAGGACTTTTATCCAACTCCCCCCCCCAAATTAAAAAGCTAGCTACACCCCTGAAAACATCATTAGCTGAGGAAATTTGTGCAGAACTAAGGATATCTGAAGAAGTCAAAAATGGCAAAACTTTTTATAGGTACTGTACATAAGGAAAAGTTAACACATATAAAATAACACATGGAGAAATAAAGAAGGATGGAGCAAGCCTACTGGAGGCCGAACAAAAAGGAAAACATTTCAAATGAGTACTTTAGTTCTATGTTCCACAATAGAAAATACTGAGACATTTCCTGACAGCAAAAATAGATTGCTGGGTAGTGACAGTACAAGGCTGGTGGAAGATATTCAAAAGGGTTGAATGCAGACAAAGATGCATGTTGCACCCATGTCCTCATCCACTCACATACGTCCAGGCAGTCCTGATGCTATTTCCAGAAGTTGCATCCGTTTATAACACAAAGTCACCGTTTGTGACAGAAATGGATGCAACTGCATGTTGCATCTAGTTTGGATGCACTTCTAAAAGATCTACAAGACCATAATGTTACCAGATCCCCAAGACCATAATCACTGTACATGAAGGTGTTAAAGGATCTTTTTTTAAACATTCATTTAAAAGTTTATATAAACAGGATAAGTTCTATGAGAAGCAAGTCTCATTTACAGAACATCCCTTGTCAGATAAATATCAAATATACATCCGTGTTCAGTAGTGCAAAATAAGCATGGATCATATTTTTCACCTTTTGAAACAATTGCAACAAAGGTAAGTAAGTGTTCAACAAATCAAGTTTCACATTGTTGTTAATGACAGATAGGCTACAGCAACTTCTAAGTTGTAGCACTAAGCTGTTCTATGCATAGGGTCCTCCAAAGGAAAAATTTGCCCTACTGTAAGTAGACAAAAATGTAAGTAATTGATAACAGCAATGTTGAACCTCACACATAGCATATTTGTGAGTAGGCATCACAAGCAGTCAGATGAATAAGGAGCAGTTTGATTGTTTACAACCATGCAGATCAAGAAAAGCCAATGTAGTCTACTCTCTGAAGTAGGGGGTAATCATTTTAACATTTGTAATAATGAATAAAGAGGTGAGTCCCTTTTGTCTTTTGAGATAAAATGTAACAATCGATATTATATTGCATTTAAAGGGGCTAAAGCAGATTCAGAGGCATGATAATAAATAGTATCGCTGTAATATTATATAGGGAGACTTGCCTATGCTGCAAAATACTTTCTATCATCCATGGTGAGAAAGCACCTGGCATATTTCAGGTGACACAAACAAGATTAATCTTCAAGGGTGATTTTTTCAATATAGTTTTTAAAGTTAATCAAGGGGTCAAAATAAATCCACAAGGAATAGAATTCCATGATTATTTCCAGCTGGATATTGTGTAATGCTATATTAAATGGACCATCAACACTGGTTAGAGAATGCTGGGACTGAAATAACATGATCTTTTTTGCCACTTAAAATTCGTAAATTATCTAAAAAACAATTCATCAAATTATCAAAATCTTGTAAAATTTGCCAGCCCGTCGTAGCGAGTGGTTGGATTTCATAGGCGCGGTAGCCGGATTCGAGACGGACTCGGGTCGGCTGGAAAGAGCGACCAGGGGAGAAGGATAGAGCATCCTATGGACTGCTCTCCTTCTCCAGGGGGGAGGGTGGGTTAGTGCTCAGAGCACTAGTGACCTCTGGTGGAGGCTGGGGAGTCACACAGCTACGGCACTCAGACACTTTGGAGGCGGGGCAGGATGTCATGCGTCATTGCATGTCCCACCTCCCAGAAAATCAGAGAAATGGACGGCTGCCAGCCGCCCTCCATGAAGCCCGCCGTGGCTTTAATTAGCCCCCCAGGCTGGCCCTCTGACCTATCCCAGTCTCTGCGGGGTGTTTGTCCCCCGCATCCCGTAGCCCCGCCATGGGGGGTAAGCCACGGGGTATCGGAGGGCTCGAGGCCGTTCTGGGGTGGAATATCGCCCATGACCGGCCGATAATACTGGATGGCCGCTGCTAGGTAGGAGGAAAAATGTACACGGAAAAAAAAAAAAATCTTGTAAAATTTTAAATATGGTTGCCAGAATTTTTTAAGCGACAAATATAACTATGTCATCAGCATATTGATGAATAGAACTACAGTACTACTAACAATGGAAGATAAAGGATTAATAAATAAAGATAGGACTTAAAATAAAACCCTAGAGAACACCAGAAGTGATGGGGAGAGGAGAAGAAAGACACCCATCCTATGATAATATTGTGATCGCCCCTATAAATAGGAAGAAAGCCAGTTAACAACATTTGAAGGAAAAACATAATAAGACAGATATGAAAGAAGTAAAGAGTGATTAATTAAATCAAAAGCCTTAGACAGATCAATAAAAACAGAACCCATAAAGCAACTGGAATCTACATCCCCCAAAACCAGATCACAAAACTCAATAAGAGCAGTCTGAGTAGAACATTTTGGATTGAAAAACCTCACTAATAAATCGAGAGACCCTGATGTTGATGCAAAAAATTTTCAACTGTGTAAGTAACATTTTCTATAAAAATCTGGAAATAATAGGCAAGAGAGAAATGCGGTGTTAGTTACTGGCCACTGATTTAGAGACTCCTTTATGAAGGGGAATTATCATTGAATGTTTCCAGGCACTGGTGGAAGATTGTGTGGATAGAGATAAATTAAACACATACAGTATGTTAAGAGCAGAACTAATGAGTTTGGTTTGGTTTGGTTTATTTATTTAAAATCTGGTAAATCCATGAGCAAGTGCTGCCCATATTCATGGGCAGCCAGCTATAAACAAAGGAAAAATTAACAATAAAACAATATACAGCAATACATATACAGTAATGGCTGAGAAGTGTGTTATAATGAGAATTTTACATACACCCAAGGTGTGGGATGCCACTTAAACCCCAAGAGTGAAGCTTGAGAGGTTTATACAGGCATCCCTCACCAAGGATGTGTGCTAAATTTGAATTTTACATACCTACACAGCTTTTATTTTATATAATTGCTGGGGACCATTTCTTCACCACAGCAATTAAATAAAATATAGATACATTGGTGTTCAACCATGGTCCAGTTGGAGTGAAGCACAAACCATGGCTGGTTAAAAGTTTCCAATTTTTTTAAACAATTCCATCAACTATTAAATGTTTATTGGAGTATTCAAAAATAGCAGTGACTAGAGGTGACTTTTTCCTTTTTAAATGTTCTTACCGCTGAGTGCGAGTGGCAGTTAAGTGTTGGAGAGCAGTGCTCAGCAAGGGAAGAGAGTCAACTGCCACATGTGTGATCAGAGAGAAACCTGGCATGTGTTTGCCATTATAACCAGCTGGTTAGAACAGTAAATTATAACCAGGTTTCCCTTAGGGAAAAACCCAGCCTAGTAATTATATGAAAATAACTTAACATGTAAAACAAATAAAAAATAAAGCAAAACATTTACAAACATTTACATTGATCAAAAGCTGATCAAATATTTGCCAACTTTGATTTAAAAGAAGATAAACCAAGGGTCATATCAGTGAAGTTTTGTGGAAAAGAATTATAGGAGGTGGGTAGTTGGTACAACAATGATTTCTGACCCAAACTGAGTCTAGATGTAGGAATTTTGAAATAAAGTAGACACAGATGATCTGGTATCGATCAATGATGCTCTAGGTTGAAAATATTCATTTTAAATAGTTGTAGCCTTATGTAATAACATTTTCCTAGTGGTTACACCAAGCTGAAGCTTGAATCTAGAAGACTGAGAGGACCATTGAACCATTTTTAAAAGTACACAATGATGGCGGTTAAGAAGCGAACCTGGTAACCTAATTATATAAAACTTTAACCCTAGTAATCTCAATCTCGGGAGCTGCAGAATAAAACAATAAACCATAATCAATGAAAGGAAGCAAGAAAGTCTGATCTACTAGATTGTAGAAGGTAACAAAATTGAATTAATCATTTATAATGCTTCTAATCACTGGTGAAGCATTCTAATCAAGTGTGTAATGTGAAAACAACTATATATGTTAACAAACTATCTATAAAAAGCCCCAGATATTTGAAAACAGCTACTTGTTCAGTGTTGGTTTCATTCAATGTAGTAACAGTAGTATTTGTGTTAAAGGCATTCATTTCTTTCAGTTATAAAAAAATACATATTTTATTTTTGAAGCATTCAGAGCAAGCTTTTGCACTAACAACCACTGCTGGACAGAATGAAAATCTGTTTGAGTGTTATGCTGCAGTTCTGAATATTATCACTGCCAGAAAAAAAAAAACACTGCATCATCTGTGTAAAAAATGATATTAGTCTTTTTGCAAACCATTGGGAGTGTATTAAGAAACAAACTGAAAAACAAAGGACCCAGTATTGAACCTTGTGGAACTCCAATAGATACCAGAGACAAGGAAGAAAAACAATTTGCAATTTGGTTTTCTGATAATGTTCGGCCAGAAAACTTCAACACCAGCCAAGCATGCTTTCAGAACAGCCTAAGTCAACCAAGCCCTTAATCAAAAGCTGATGATTAACAAAATCAAAAGCCTTGGTGAGATCCACATACACGACCATAAAGAAATGACTCTTATCCAAGTCCTGATATACGGCCAGAGTGAATCGCAGCAAGGCTGACTCACTACTATTTTCCGGGTGGAAGCCATACTGGACTGGTGTTAAAACAGGGTTTTAAATAATTGATTAGCAGTTTTTTTCTTAGGACAATTCTAGCTGTACAGAAAGTATTTATATAGGTTTTCTAGAAGTGTTATGTTAATTAAACACAGTGAGGCAAATGCTATGCATTTTCACAATGTTTTAGAACTTTTATAAGCAAAACGCTAATCAATTTTTAGAGTTAAATAAAACCCTGTAAAACCTCATATTTATTGAGATATTCAAGACATTAGTCAAAAACAATGCATTTAAGTACTTTTGCAAGGGGGGCCAGCAGTGAAATGGGCTTATAAGTCTGCAGACTTGTAGTACTATCAGATTTGTGAACAGGGACCATTGTAGCTATTTTTCATAGTTTGGAAAACCGATACAAAGTGATTGATTAAAAATGTTAACTATTGGATAACACAGGCAGGCTTAACCAATCTATAACCCAGCTCATCAATCCCTACAAGGGGTTGTGGATTCCTTTTGGAAATGTAGTCAAACACAACCTTGGGAGAGAGTGCCCTGAAATAAAACTTCAAGATAAATACTTCATTTGTAGTTGAACTGAAGTTAGAAGCAGAAGAGCCATTAGTACTGTCAGGGATATATTTATCTAAATTTGCAAAGAAGAGATTAAATTCCTCAGCAATTTTCCACAGGTCAGTACAGTTACCAGAATCAGTAACTAGCAAATTGAGGGGCTCCATCAAGCGCTATTAACTTTTTGTAAACATAGCAGCACAGCGACATCCCCTATGTCGACAGATGAAATTCACCTGTCAGACATTGGGTACCCCCCCACACACCCCTTTTCTAAATATCTAACTCAGAATTGGCGTTGACTAGGAAGGGGGGAATATCGGCAAAAACGTAAAATTTCGCAGTTGGGTCTGTTACAGTGACAATTTTGAATTCTGTTGAAATTGTTGCTGTAATGGATTTTGCTATTATAATTTTACAGTTTTGACAGTATACGGCAAGTTAGGACATGATTTATGGTTCTTTCCTAGCATTTCATTAATAATTCTCCAAGTAGCAGTAATGTCCCTACCTGCAAAATCATACTTTTTTTCATAAATGGCCCTGTTTCAGTTTACTAATCAGATAGTTACATTTATTACATAGTTGTTTATATTCAACAAACACCACATCAGGGAATGTATTCCAAAATTCCTTCCATTTCCTATCCCACAGCCTCATCAGTTCAATTAACTGGGGAGTAACCCATTCTTGCCTGTTACTTTTAATTCTAAACTGCCTCAGGGGAGCAGCTTTGTCAGAAACAGCATTAAATAAGCTACAAAGCTGGGAAAATACCTTATCTATAGAAGCCAAAAGGTCTAGACAAGACAAATTGATCTGTTTCATAGTTTCCCAGAATAATAAAATATTTAACTTTTTAAGATTCCTAGAGGTAATATATACAGGGAAGGGCCGTTGTCATTTTTATGCTCCATAAACAATAAACAGCACAGTGGTCACTTCAGCTATCAGCAAGAATTCCAGAGTGCCTAATTTTAAAGGTGTCAGAGTTCATACCCATTGTTAGTAAGAAATTGTTTACATTGTACAAACCCTTGGCTACTTCTACCTTTACAGCACTGAGTAAATCTGCAGCTTCTACACATTCCGTTTTCTTAAAGTAAAAATTAGGTCTGTTGAAAGGGCACTTTTTCAAAGAGCCCAAAAAAGAACATGGGGAGCTCCACCCCACTGGGACCCTTGCCATGTGAAGAAGGTGACAGGCTGAGGACCGGAGGGAGGAAAATGTGGTCCACCTGCACAAGAGTGGGGATAAGGAAAACCCATGCAATTAAAAGCTATGCCTTCAATTAAATGAGCAGGAGTAACCAGCCACACATACTCTTTCTGGGCCATAAGCCAGCTTCTTCCAACCATATTCAGAAGCTCTGTTTCTTTACTGCAGACAGAGGCTTTGTTAGGGTTCTGGTCACCCCCACCCCTGTGTTTGTGCCGCTGCTTTTTCTCATTGCTTTTTGTGCTTTCAGTTTGGGTAGTGCCTTCAGTGGATTTCTAGGTCATTATTTTGCCTTTCTGCCTTTCCTGACTGTAGCATTGTGTTTTCTTTTCTGCAGACCAGCAGCTCATGCTCACTCATGTCCTCATATAATTCCACCATTTACTAATTTAGCTATGGTTTTCAGTATACTTACTAGTTTCTATGTCCTGCCTATGTAATTCTTCTGTATTTAGCTTGTGTTCTTCCAGTCTGTTGCACCTGTTGTCAATACCAAGCAAGCTTTCCTTTCAGGTCCACTCCATTCCCTATCATTAATTTCACCTGGCTTACTAGCCAGTGAGCTGTTCCTACTTGTACTCAGTCAGTGATTTTAGTCAGTATTACTCATTCACTCTACTTCAGCATTATCACTTCAGTCTTAGTATACTACATCTTTTGGCTTTTCCTGCTTGTGGCTCTGTCTTTCTTATGATTTTGGCCTTCAATGTGTATTTATATTTCCAGTACCTTTTCATTCATTTCACTCTCAGTCAATATCAGTCATTTCTTTCAGCAGTTATTATTTGGTCAGTAAATCTTAACCATATCAGTCATTTCTAAACAGTCATCATTCAGTCAATTTCTGCCTCCATGACATCAGGCTGTATGAATGCAATCATCCTAGCCATCATCATATTTCCATAATTTTGCCCTTAAGGTTTGTCCTGTGAGTAGACATGCTTACTCACTCCCTTTGAAGTCTGTATGTTGAGGGTGAGTCCCTCATCTTAGGTGGTATGGTATGGTATGGTATGGTATGGTATGGTATGGTATGGTATGGTAAATGTAATGTTCAAACATTATCAAAACAATCATTACAAAATAAAAACATGGTTAAAAGAACCAGATATGCTACATAAATACACAAATAAGATCAAAAACAATACATAAATAAACTATTACTTATATTATACACAAAGTACTAATTTGGATCAGTTACTTTATACTTTAAATTCATCCTTTTCCTGACCTTTTGCATGATTACTACATAGTGAGGAAATCTAGAAATTATATAATAATCTTCAACAGTAAATAAAAGCATTAAGATCACTTTCCCTTCTGTATTTTGTAGAGTTTAGACTAGGATGTAACTAGTACCATCTGGCCTTATAGTACCATCTACACTGTAGCATAACATGCATTAGATTTTCTTTTTAACTATTGTTACAGTAGCAGTATTCATCTTCCAGTCTGAAGGATCTCCCAAATCTAGACAAGAGAACATTGGACTCAGATGTCTCCATTCTTAAATGTAGCAAACATTCTCCTGTACAAAGGTTAAGTCAACACATCCAGATAATACCTAAATTTAAATCTACATTCATTTTCACTGTACCACTTAGCAAATCTTTAATCAGATATTGCTTCGAGATATTCTGCTTTATAATACTCTGAGATTGCCTTAAAAATATATGAATTATACTTGCATCTTATGATTATTTTGTTCTCTATGTATTTTGAGAGAACCTCCATGCCATATTTACATAGGAGACTGCATACATTGTTGAGCCAGGGTGAGGTCATACAACCTATCTTTATCCAAGATTCTTTTTCTCTCAGACATTTATTAACCAATTTCTCTTCAGAGAGTGCACTTAATTTAACCTAATGGTTAATTATTTTACTTTCTGAAAAAGCCTGTAAGTTATTTAGACCCAACTCTGCTCTTACAAAGCAGATTGGTGTTGACTTATTAAAACCTTAAGCAGTGTGCAGATTCTGTATTGCTGTTTTTTCATTTTTTTTCAGTACAAGAGGTGGCCCAGATCTCTCATCCAACTAGAATATGATTATTATATTTAGCCTGAATTGTCTTTAACAAGGGTCTTACAGTATATCCACCTTAAATATTTAGCCTGAATTGTCTTTAACAAATGTCTTATAGTATATCCACCATAAAAATAGTTAAATTGTTTAAGTCCCAACATCACAGATTTTGTTTTAACTAACGTGGTGTCAAGGTGCCTCTTCCATGACTGATTCCAGGAGTATGTTATGCCAGGATAACAATATGATTTAACTATTTGAATAGGTGAGGAACCTAATAACCAATAAAATTTACTTTTACGTACTCCAAAAGGAATAATCTTAGGTTTGTCTATATTTATATTGGGTACCCTGTCAGGTAAGCACTACCAGAATAGTGTTGCACTATACGGCACTAGTCTGGTAAGCACTCACATGAACAGTGAGAGGGGATTTACAGTGCTTGCTGTAAGCATTCCCCTAGTTGCTGTCCATGGTGCTGACAAGGCACTAGAGCACCAGGAGCTGGGAGGCTGGCTGAGCTGCTCCCATGGCATGGAGGGCTGGGTCATCGAGCAGCTCTGCCAGTGTCAATAGAGAATAGAGTTCTAATCCTGGTCTCCAATGTTTTAGCATAGCTTGGGACTTAAAATGTATTTTTACATGGGGCCATAATGGCCCCATGAATTTTAACATTCCCAGGATCCACTACCCCTTAGAGTGATAATCCTTACAGATGGGGTGGTGCAGGGGGGACAGAACCTCTCACATTGGGAGGTGTGGGGTGGAGCACCCCCACAAAATTGGTGCTGTTTTTACCACATGCTGCTAGCTTACGCTATTCTTGTCAGTACTGTTCAGACCCAGTGCCTTTATATTGAGTATTAATTTAGTGGCAGAAGCATTCAAGAGTTTGATTTTTTTCTGCAGCCCTCTAAGGGAAAGAGACAAGAAGACCAAGTCATCTGCACAGGCTAGGATGGAACAATCTGTATTCTCTACCTTTGCTGAATCTGTACCAGGTTTTGTCATCATATTTCCAGAATTTTGCCCTTAGGGCTTGTCCTGTGGGTAGACATGCTTACTGACTCCTGTTGGTGAGTCCCTCATCTTAGGTGGGAGTCCTTCTCTGTAAGCTGCTTGAATTCTGTGGCACCTCCTGGCAGTCCCACTAAGTGATAAGGTCCAGTGCTCTAGGGGAAGCTTTAGCTGTGCAGACCTCATAGTGCTGTATTCAAGACTTCAGCTGCTGGAGGGTAGAACCCTAAACCCACAAGGGTCCCTTTAGCTGTGTAGACCACATCACCAACACCTCTGCAAGTTATTCTCCCTGTGTCACCTGTGGTTCTCCTAATCTCATTCCATATCCCCTTCCTTTAGTTTACAGTCAAGGTTAGACCTCCTCATTGTCTTGACAATGGATGCTAGCCTTTCAGCAGTTACTACCCTCTTCATTCTATGCTTTGAGGGGTGGGTCTCCTTCTTGGAGGGAATTGCCTTTAGCTGCAGAGTGTAACTCATAGCACCTAACACTGCTATCCCATAAGAGGGATAGAGCGAGGGTTATCACTGCAAAACTTCCCCTGAATTGAATTCAATATTATCAGAATTGGGCTTTCTTAATAATAATTATCCATGCCAGCCAGGAGAGATGGTGGTCAATGCCATGGATCCTCAAATATTTTCTCCATAGGTTGTATAGTTATTTATAGTGTTTACCTTAATAGTAGGATTTCTTCTGTCAGTTGGAGTTGGATGTTGGCTCACTTTTTATCATCCTACAATCCTGCCATTCTCCCCCCAAGATGTCATGCCTCAGTCTATCAGTCATTGCCAGCTATCGGCTGTCTATGTCACTAATCCAATCAGTCTGTGTTTGTAGCACCTTGTGAAAGCTTGTGGCAAGCAAAGGACTCAGACAAAACTAGAAGGTATGGTGCAAGGCACCGTATTGCATCATTTTATTTTGACAGGACAATAAAATTAGTGAGGATTCTGCATTTCTAGCAACAATCAATGATAGGCAGGATGGCTGGATCACTTGGTTGTCAGATATAACTTCAAGGTTGTGTAAATTTTAAATTGCAAAAAGCTGGAATCTGCACCTGGATTTTGCTTCTGGAAGTAATTAACAGGCTTACTTAATGCACCTGGAAAATAAAAATCCAGGAGAAGAGTACACAATAGTAGGGGAGGTACTAACAACAACAATAATGGAAAGGGATCTGGGTGTAGTCATATCAGATGACCTAAAGGTGGGTAAGCAATGTGAGAAGTCAGTAAGGAGAGCCAGTGGGATACTGGGATGCATAGGGAGGGGCATCACAAGTAGAAAAAGGGAAGTGGTTATCCCTCTGTACAGACAGTTGGTGAGACCCCATCTGGAGTACTGTGTGCAGTTTTGGAGACCTCATCTAAGCAAGGACATAGACAGGATGGAAGCAGTCCAGAAGAGGGCAACTAAAATGGTGCAGGGTCTACATCAGAACCCATATGAAGAGAGACTGAGAGAGCTTAGTATGTATACCCTTGATGAAAGGAGGGACGGGGGGACATGATAGAAACTTTTAAGTACCTCAAGGGAATTAACAAAGTCCAGGAGGGCAGCATCTTTCAGAAAAAGAGATGTGTAAGAACAAGGAGACACAATTTAAGGTTGAGGGGGGACAGCTCAGGGGTAATGTGAGGAAATTCTTTTTCACGGAGAGAGTGGTAGACACATGGATCCGCCTTCCTGGAGAGGTTGTGGGGTCTAAAACAGTGGAGGAATTCAAACATGCATGGGACAGACATAAGGCAATTATAGTGGGGTGTTGCAAGAAGTAGGCTGTTGGTTAACTAGAATCTGCAGCTTATCCAATAGGTAGAGGAATGGGCAGACTGGGTGGGCCCAGTGGTCCTTATCTGCCGTCAAAGTCTATGTTTCTATGTACTCTGATCAGGAGAGATCTCCACACCTGAGCTGAGTTCAGTGCTCACATCCTTCCATCTCAAAGACTTCAAGAGAACTGATGAATCTGACATCCCCTACCTCTACCAGAGTCTTATATACCCCTCCCAGCAACCATGTGGTCCACCAACATGTACAAGTAACTTTTTTAATTCAAAATGTAATTAGTCTTAACACTGAATAAGGTGAAAGTCAAACAGAACTAAAAAGCTGTATGGCATTCAAAATTAAGCAGCTTCACAATTTGTAGTTCACAAAAATAAACATGATGAATTGCATAAGGGTGTAGTCCAACCTGGGTCCTCCTATAACCTCTCCTTTGAACATGCCCCAAACTCCTCCTATGCCCCTCTTTTTTTATAAAAAAGGAATAAGAAAGAACAGGCCAGGCATCTAGAGGGACTACTAGGACCATGTGGAATGTGATTTATTTTTGCTTCAGTAATTTTAGGCATTTTCTTCAGGCAATATGACCCTGTACTTTGCACATATATTCTGTACAAACCCCAAAGTAAAGGAAAATGAAAATGGCCAGGAGGGCCAAAGGGAGGAAATGGGGAGGGCAGAGAAAAGGTGCCCATTAAGAAGGACCCAGACACAATGATGGGACCTAGGGATTATAAGAGAAAAGAATGGGCAAGTAATAGATCTGCTTTGTTCCATATTTCAGTGTTACTTTGCAAGTTAACCTTTTACCAACCTGTACAGGTTCTTTTCATGTGGGGGCCTTGATATGATGACACTACTGTGTACTAACCCCACTTTTGAAAAAAAGTTCCAGTAAGTACATGGAGCCTGCCACGCACCTGCCATGCAATTGTTTTGTGCTCCTTCCTAAGCTACCTTTGGCATAAATAATTTATGGGTGGAACTCTCCTCAACAGGGTACATTTGCCTTCATGTTACCTTGACAGTGTGATATTCCCATAGGGGACAGAGAGTGTGAATAGACATAGCACTCAAGTATAACAGCCAAACAACGTTGTTTTAAAACTAGCCTCCTAACTATTAACAATGTTGCACAAGCGTAACTCCTCATCTTGATTGGATATGCCTGTTGAATTAAAAGGCTATGCCTCCAGTTTGATGGGAAGAAACAACCAGCTACACCTTCTTCCTTGGTTATATAAACTAGTTTTCTCCAGCCTCATTTGCAAGCTTTGTGTCTTTGCTCCCACCATACTTCTCTCTTCCTCCAGTGGCTTGCTTCCCTCCTTAGGGCTCCTTTCTGAGGTACCTTTAGCCTAAAGAAGTATGTCCCCATGTCACATCTAGAGAGAACCCTTCTCATGAGGGTTTATTTACCTTCAAGGTACCCCAACAGGGTGGCACTCCCAGAAAGGACAGAGATTATGAATGGTCAAAGCATCCATGTATGACAGGCAAACAACTCAGCCATACATCTAGCCTCCTGACTATTAACAATGTCACAAAAACATGACTCCTCACTTTGGTTGCGCATTTCCGTTAAACTATAGCAAAGTCCAAGAAGTTGCACACCAATGGTAAACATGGCTCACTTGATGTACTCCATGAAATTTTCATTTATTAGGCAAATTGCTCAGATAACAGAGCCTTAGCCAGTCACCCAAGTGAAACAACAACCCCAGCACTTCACTTTCAAACAAGGCTTCATAAGGGGGTGGTTACAGGAGACACTCATACCATTTTATAGTCCCAACTGATGATGTAAATATAGTTCACCAAAAATAAATTATACATAACACCTCTAAATGTGAAGTCATTAATCAAATCACTGTTAGAATCTTACTAGAATTATAGTCCTAAAAATCTGGATTATTATAATTAATGTTTCATTTGTGCTTAATGTTTCCAGGTTCTATATGTGATTTTGTAATTCATGAAATATGGAGTTTTCAATTTCACCGATGACTATTTATCCATAGAGCCCCAGGGATTGCTTCTTAAAGATATGGGTGATAACAGGACATGGCCTTGAAATAGGATTTTTTTTTCTTTCTCTTCCTCTTGCATCATGGAATATCAACTAAAATGCTTGTATAAAATAATGATGATTACAGTTGCAGCCAAAGACAGGGTCAGATATTTCCTGAAATTTCTGTGATATTTCTAAAGAAATTCCCTGTATTCCTGCAGTACCACTGTGGGCCACCACAGAGAATCTCTTTAGATATATTACGAAATATCTGGAAATATCTAAATGTATCTATGGCTGCAACTGTATATGGAAATGATTACTGTGACTTATTTTGTATGTGTCTGTAAGATACATTTTCCTCTACAGGTTGTTTGAATAGCTCATTATTTTGTATACAATTGATTTAGTTAATTTCTTCACATTTAGAGGTATTATGTATAGCTTTATTACTGGTGCACTATATTTATGTTATCAGTAGGGACTACAAAATGGTATGAGTTTCTCCATGTAACTACCTCCTTACAAAGCCTTGTTTGAAGGTGAAGCACTGGGGTTGTTGTTCCACTTGGATGACTGGCTAAGGCTCTCTTATCTGAGCAATTTGCCTAATAAATGAAAATGTAATGAAGTACATTGAGTGAGCCTTTGTTTGTTTCCTGTTGGTGTGCAACTTCTTGAACTTTGATGTTCAATACTGTGGTTAGCCACCTCTGGTTACACCCCTCTGGGTTCCACTTCAGCATGTGAACATGACTAGGATAAGCCATTAATGTACAGGTCAATGAGTTTGATGTGAATAGTGGGCAAACTGCTGGAATCAATCATAAAGGAACATAGAGTAGCTCTCCTGTAAGAAAATAGACTTATGGACAGAAATCAGTATGGTTTCATGAAGGGAAGGGAAGGACATTTTAAATTAAATGAACTGACTTCTTCAGCTTAGTAACAGGGATGGTGGCTAGCAACCAAGCAGTCGATATTCCGTACTTGGATTTCAGGAAGGCCTCTCACTTGGTGCCTCACAGAAGGCTTATCCAGAAGGTAGGAGAAATAGATCTGGGGAGAAGACTAACTGGGTGGATTGTCAGTTGATTGTCAGATAGCACCTAGAGAGTGATCCTGAATGGTAAATTCTCTGATGTCAGGAAGGTCAGAAGTGAGTTCCCCAGGGATCATTCCTTTGATCAGTAATCTTAAATATGTATGTGAGTGACACTGGGTTTGTGGTATAGGTTATGATAAAATGGACTTCAGAATTTTACAACTTGCATTTGTCCACAAACATCACCTCACTGTTTATTAATTTCCGAGAAATCCACAATCATAACTAACCTAGCCTAATCGCAACCTAAGTAAACCATTACAAGCTTGATATCCTTGGCCTATCTGAAACATGCTTAAAGCCTTCTAAGCCCAGCAACCTCTGTGCATTGCCAGGATATAATTCATCAAGAAGAGACAGGACCTCATTGAGGGATCACTATGATTTACTATAAAACCCATCCAACATGAAGCCCTACATGGACAGGGACTCTACAATCTGTAAGAGCTTCTGGGCACCTATTGCCCCTCCCAATTGCTCTGCTCAACTGACAAGGGATTGCTAGAGATTCCCAGGGTTTGGTTAAAGTCATCTGGTGCTTGAACCTTTGCTAATATAGCCCCCTACCCTGTGGAACTCTCTACTTCATCGGGTTCAGGAGTGCCTGACGGTGGAGAGCTTCAAAGCCACACTGAAAATGTACTTATTTAGTCTTGCTTTTTTGTAATCAGATAAGGTAGATTTTAGCTATTATTATCTGAATTTTAATTATTTATAGTTTTTATATTGATTGTGATATTTCTTTTGTAAAGTGCTTTGATATTCGTGAATTGCGCTGTATAAATATAGCCTATTATTATTATTATTATTATTTTTTATTAAATGTCTCTGCCCCAGTTCCTTCTTTACCATCTATGGCCCCCAATTTGAATTATGTCATGCCACTCTAACCCTGGGTAACACAAAGAAACTCCATCTTTTCTGCATTTACATACCGCCCACTGGAAGCACTTCCATCCCTCATCAGCACAATTGGCCCCCTTGCTCAGGGCAAAGAATTTGTCCTTTTTGGGGACTTTAATATTGACTGGATAAAATGTAACACAAATTTGGTTGAGTCATCTTTAAACAAATTGCTGCTCACTCTAATTATCACTAACCCTACTAGGGTCTCCAACAACAGACAAAGTGCCACCCTAATTTATTGGGTCCTAGTATCAAAGCTGGGTAGAGTAGTCTGTCTCAGGGGTGCTACCTAATGCCATTAGTGATCACTTCCATGTCTACCGTGTATGGTGAGAAAAATGTCCAAAGGTCCTCCTAGACTTATTCTATTTGGAGACTTCTCACACTTAGACCCAACCAGTTCAGAAATAAAGTACAGTAGCCTGCCAAGACTGGTCTTATCTGTGGTCCATCACTGATGCCAACCTGGCTTTCTCACATTTCTGAACAATCTTTACTGGGCTCCAGGGCAAGTATGCTCCCCATACCACCAGGAGGGTTTGTGGTGGATCTACAAAATGGTTGGACCATCCTCTACTATCCCTTCTCAAACAGAGGGATAAATGTTGGGCTTTCTATGAGGCTAACAAATCTGCCTCTGACTGGATAAGCCAGAGATAGCTCAGAAAGGAATGTAAACAGGACATCTGACAGAGCAAAAGTAGGTTTTATAAAACCCAGTTTGATTCCCCCATTGGAAACCTATGATGATTTTGGAACTGCATTAAGAAAACATTAGGTCAGGATGGTACCATCACACCCATGTCATCAAGACGGGGGGGGGTAAATTGTAACAAAAACCTCCACTATCTTGAATGGTTTCAATTACATTTTTTACTCACCTCCCATCTTACACTGGGGCGTCTCCTGTCTACTCACTTAACCCAACATCCTCCCCTACTTGGGTCAGAATGTCACACCCTCCATTTTATTTAAAAGGAGTCAGGGTCTCAGAAGTATGGAAACTTCTGAGGCATATCCTAAATTCTAAATCTGATGTCTCTGAAGTGATCAGACCTGTCTCCTCAAACTTACTGCCAATTAATTGGTCTCCTCTACAGCAAGAATCATTAACCTGTTCCTCTCCTCTTGCACCATCCCTAACCTCTGGATGATGTCCCACATAGTACTTGTGCACAAAAAGTAACAATAAAAATATCTGTAATTATAGACATCCCCCAAGGCTCTATACTTGGACCACTGATTTTAACCCTCCACATAAATTCTGTTCATCACTCCATCTCTAACAGTGTACCTATCTTGTGTGCTGATGATCTGGTGTTTTTCTCTAGTGCCCAGAATGTGGATGTGATCAACAATAGATTATCACCTGACCAGTATCCAGTAATAATAGCAACTGAAAATGAGAGATTACAAAAATAGTGACTCATTTTCAGCACTATCATTCTGGGCTACCCTGCAAACTAGCAACTGTATGGGAAAGCAACCATAGGGAAGGATAACTAGAAGGGTGGAATAGCAAGGGGGAGGGACAAGGAATAGGTTTTAGGGGACCGGTGTGTCTGCTGCTGCTGAGCTAGCCATATAGTGTGGTAGTGTGGGTGACTAGCTCTGGCACAGCAGGTACTGGGTTCAGGGCTGGGACCAGGAGTGAGTACATTTTGCCACTGCCTGTGGCAGCAGGACTTAATTTCTAGCAAAATCTGTATTTTGTCTCCTCCCTGACATGCACCCCCTGAAGTTGAGGATCTTAATTCAGGGTGATGCTGGGGGCAAAGCTCCCTATGAGGGAGGGTGCAGGGGGGTGCAGCCCCCCTCCACAAAAACACTTTTTAATATTCTGGATGTTGGGTCAACTTGAAGTGTATATCGCTGATTAGCTTTTCGGTGATATATACTCACCATAATAGTGATAACTGTTTTGTGATCAGTATTATGACATGGAACCTGTGTGACCTACAGTCTGTCCAACAATGGTTCAATGAAAATAGGCTCTTAATGAATGCTACCAAATCCCAGGCCATGCTTGTTGGATCTGCCCTCCATTTAAAGAATATCCAATCTAATCTCACAGTGGTTTGCAAAAATTGTACACCATTGGACACTGTCCAGTCCTTTAACAATCTGGGTGTTATGCTTGACCCTTCACTTGATTTTTTCACACCACATTGCATATACTTGTAAGGTTGTCAGTGTCAGACTTGGGCTTGCCTACAAAGTTAGCTGTAACCATTCTCCCAGTGCCCATATTGCCATAGTTCTTGGTATTCTGCTCCCCAGACTATCTTACTGAACCTATCTTTTGAAGCCTTGAAGTATAAACTACACAAATGGGATATGGTTAATAACAATGTATGTCATTTTATCCTTTGTAATAACTCACTAGCCCATCACTGCATGCTGTACTCTAAACTTGTCTGGCTCCTCCATCCCCCCCAATGAGAGCGCTTCCTGGAAAATATCATGCATAGCATCTTTTATAATCACTTGCCTCCTTCCTAGTGCCTTTCTCAAATGCCTATCCACTTAGATCAGCTGACCTTGACCCCCTAGTCATACCAAGGACCAGGATCAAATTAAGTGAGATAGCTTTCTCAGCCTCTGCCCCTAAACTATGAAACACCATACCTGCCAAAATCAGGCTCTATCCCTTACCAGCACCTTCTGAAACTAGTACAATTCCCACTTACAACAACTGACAGTATGCACCGGCTCTTAGTCTTTCAATTATGGCCTGCTATTTGTCTATGTGTATAATATTCTTGTACTTCTTATTTTGTTCATATGCAATTGTAGATTGTACACAAGTTTATACCTTGTTGCAACATTTTTTTCCAAAGCTGTCATTGTCATACAGTATATCACTTTCTGGTTGTACTGTACAGGTCATGCCTGAAAATAGGCAAATACTTCTCTAGTGCACCCCCACCTGGTTAATAAAAACTAACTAAATAAATAATAATCTACCTTCAACAGTCTAACTGCATGAAAATAAAACCTTTTCCCATTAAAATAAAAAACTTATTTCCATTATATAAGCACAGTAATCCATTCCAGATCATGGGTTTCTAGACAATTAATGTACTCCCTGAATGTGCTGAAAGGTACTTTGATTTTCCCATTCATCTGGGATGTGCATTCATTCTCCAAAAAGCCATGCCCCATTGTGGATTATGGCTTAAAAGTCAGTCTGTTCACTGGGGACATGAAACTCTTCAGGAGGGAAGACAATGATGGGGGGATCAACAGCATGAAACTGATGCAGAAAAGCTGGAGCAATGGTCAAGAATAGGACAGGTAAAAAGGTGTAACCAATACACGTTGGCAGAAAACAAATCCTAAGATAGGCTATAGCATCAATAGAGTCATAGATCATACAAAAGAGGAAAAGGACTTAGGAGTTATAATAAACAACAGTTTTAAATTCTGTTCATAATGTATGACATCATATGGGAAAGCTAATATGATGATTGAATATATTAGTCAGGATTTCACTCAATGAAACCAATAGATAATATTGCCACTGTGAGGTTTAGGATGCACTTGAAGTCCTGAATGTAGTTTTGTAACACTCATCTGAAAGAAAAGATTGAAACTTTTCAGTGGAGGACAACAAAAATGATTCGGGGCATCAAGGTAGGACCTGTCAAGAAAGACTGGACAGCCTAACCCTGTACTCACTAGAGGAGAGGAGAAAGAGGGGGCTAGATACAAAACTAAAAATACATGCAGGGGCACAACAGGGTGGAATCCTCAGAGTTATTTAAATTAAAGAACAGGGTCTCAAACTAATGGGATGGGGAACATACAGAAGGATTTACAGAAATATTTCATTACAGAGAGGGTGGTGGGTAGGTGGAACAATCTACCCAGTATTGTGATTAGTGTTAGAACTATTTCAGGGTTAAAAACCCAAGGGGGCAATTACAAGCAAAATGGAGGGCACAGACTCTAGAAGCTCCAAAAAGACTGCAGAATTACAGGTAGGAACAACAGGGCAGACTTGATGTACTTTTAGAATTTTCTGTTTTATACCATCTATGTATCTACTGTATGATTTAATCTTGAGTACAGTCTAGTGTACAGTTCTGGTCCCCATATATGAAGAAAGATATTGACTAAATTGATATGGTGATATGGAGTGTGGGCGAAAGTGGCTAATGGCTGGAAAACATGGATTATGAAGACCAAATGGTAAAATGGGACTGTTCTCAAGGGGGGAATAGAATACTCAGGGCAGACATGATTATAGCATGTCATATATCTGAAAAGGATAACACAACAGACCAATTGCAGATTTTCAGGACTTACAAGAACAAGGAAAAAGTGCACTCAGTGTTTTAAAGGAGAAAAATTGAAGGGAACTGTCATAAAGAACTACGCTATAATATGAGTGGTGGACATTTAAAATAATTTACTAAAACATATGATGTCAAGTTACTCTTTTTCTACTGTCAAGCTAAAACTGGACATTTGCTGTAGCTTAAAGAAAAAGGGAAGACATGTTCTTCTCACTTAGCTGGAAGAGAAAGAGTGTGATGGGCCAGTAGTCTTCTTTCTTTCTTAAAATAAAAATGTTCATCTGTCCATATATTCAACTACCCAGGGCAAAAAGATGTATAAATGGAACCTTAGTGCAGTTCTTCTTCATTGCACCACAGTGTACATATTATTCCCCATTCACTATTCTATATTTATTTTTCAAATTATCTTCAGGGGGGCACACTGCGTGTGAGCTAATTTCCTAGGTGTGATGAATGGGGTACAAAAGGACAAAAAAATGCACAAGAGGGCTCAATGAATACATTGTATTTAAAAGTAGAACTATTATATGATTGAAGCTGCAAAGTTACTTGTTTATAAAATCTGCTGAGTTACTTGATTTATGTCCAGTGGTGACAGCTGTTACAAGAATGTGCTAGGTAACTGGAAGTAAGAGAAGAATAAAATGTTTCTGGATAAAATGTGTCTCTGGGGTGTCATCTGCTGTCTGGTGTGCATATGAAAGGGGACAAGGGAGTTAGGTTACATGTGTGTAAGAGATAGGTGGGTATAGAACTCTATGAAAAGGAGAAAATGTTAATATATATCTTGCTCTATGATTCTGGACACAGAAATTTACGGATCAGTTTTGCAAGTTACTGAAGTATACACTCCTAAAATATTCTATTGTAAATGAGATTTATAATGTAGAATGTTTTAGGGAATATCAGTACATCCAAATATTTTTGCAAACCATAACTGGGTACAAAAAAATATTTTCCAACATTTAACCACCTTTCTGCACAGTATAATATGATTAATCTAAATCATGAAACACTGTATTAATTGTCTTTACTGAGCCATGCATTATAGCAGCAATATATTCTATGTTTCCCATTCTGCTTATTGGTTTTCAGTAGTGTTTGGCAGGAAATTACAACATAACCCTATCTGGATTTGTGCTGATTCATTATTAAGTGCATTTAAGTGACTAGTAGATTTTTAATCCTTCATAAGCTTCTAACAGTTTTCTCTCAGCAACAGCCATTTCAACAAAGCAGAGAGGGGAAATCTGGCTTAAAGATGAAAAATCAAGTAAAATAAACCCTCACTATACAGTCACCTATTTTAAGGCTACTATATCTTGGCTTTTAATTATATTAAAGTCTACTAATCAGTCATACAAAGTCCGCCTCTATAATACGCAGATTGCTTGGTTCCCAAGAAAAGACTTATAAAAATGTTTGTCTGTAATGCCACAGAGCTGTGTGCTATTTAAATGTAGGATTAGAAGTATTAATTTTTTTACATCCGATTGATCATCAACTAGGATACTGCAGAATATTTCTGTAACCATCATACCTACTGAAAATCCTATTTCTGAGGTGGGGATGATTGGTAGCTGAAGACCAAAAATAAATATAGGGTACAGATATTAGTACCACAGTAGTTGTTCTTACAGTTATCTTAATACTCCCATTTACTGTTTGTCATGTGGATAATCCAGCTCTGTCAGCAGCACTGCACCCAAGATTAAAAATATGCATAGTTCCTTGCATTATATGTTTGAGATCATTTATCTGAAAACCTTACATTGTGTATAGTTAATATTTAAATTACTATCACAGTCTTGATGAAGACAATCAAGTTAATCTGATTATTGTAGCCTGAAGTAGACCCCTACATTCAAAAGTAAATCTGGCTCATAGTTCAAATTATGTGTGATGCCAATCTATGGACTCCACACAGCCATGAAATCAAGGCTTTCTTAAGACTACAGTATGCTAAAAGCCATGAGAGTTCAGCTTGTGCTTACATGTTTTAAAGTACACAAATAACCCCATCATTATCCCTAGAAAACAAGTTTTAAAATATCACTGTATCAGTGACTAAAGTGTACCAGATTAAACTATGTGAGCGGCATTTTGATGCAACAAGCCATGAGTAACAATATGCAGTAGCATAAAAAACACTATGTAATTTGAGCTCAGAAAAATGAAATACATTAAAAAAAAGAAAATCAGCACTCCAATAAATACAAGTACCCACTGATCAATAAAGCAGATTATTAAACAAGGGGGAGAATTGTTTCTTGAATGTTAATGACATGTTCCCTGCTGGAGTTGTTACACATAATCCTCCATTAGCATATCATTAAGATAACCTTCTTGTTTTACCAGCTTGCATCCATCTCACTGAGCACATACAGCAACCATTTCTTACATTTAGAGCAGCAAACAAATCAATAGTAATTTACTACAAAAAATACAATTAAAAACAATAATACACAGATGTATATGTGTATAGTAGTTACCATTTATGTAGTTTTATGGATGGGTGAACTTGCATAAGTATTGGTTCTATTCTTAGACCAGTGCAATGGCACAAAACATCCCTCAAGGTTTTGTATTCTGATTATCTCTGAAATGTAACTAAAAGTAAAGTGAAAATAAAAACTGAGGTGACATAGAGTAGAAAACTCACTCATTGTTAATGTAATGCTTGGGGAAGGGGTTATGACAAACACTGGACCTATTCTTCAACAGACCAAAAAGCACCCACAACCATGACACACATACCAGTAAGTGCACCAGGCAGAATTGGAGCAAGGCTTGATGACCATCTCCATGGCTGGGAATAATCACATGTCCCCTGATCCCATACCAGAAATACATCTCTCCACACTTGCTTTATGTTGGATGCTAGATGGCAATATTTATTAAGGCACACCAATTACATTTTACATTCCCAACTTCATATTTCAGCAGTATACAGTACAGTTCAGAACAACCAAAATTCATTCTGTTTCTTCCTTCCAATTTGATCTTCTTCTTGTTTGTATCGCTTCAGGGTTTGGACACACTGGATCCGGCCCCCCCTTTGTCATCACCAGTACCAGGTACCCCTACCAGGTACCACAGAACCAGGTACCCCACTAGGCACCACCATAACCATAACCAGGTACCATCACTCTGTACCACCATTTTACCCTGGCTGCACCAGCATGGGATCAGTTCCCAGTCCACACCTCACATGTGATCTGACACATAGTTTCTATCCTCCCTCCCCCATTTATTTCCATGGCTGGGTTCCTCTGCACCCAGCCCATGCTGACTACCCCCTCCTCCTCCCACCCTTTTTCCCTTCTGCTCTCCTCTCTACCCCACTTTCTTTATTACTGATTTTTTCCTTCTTGTGGCCAACTTCCTATCCCCCTCCTGGCAGGGCTCCTTCCTGCCCCCCAGATCATCTGCTGTCCTTTTGCAGCTCCCTTGACCCCCTACTAGAGCAAGCCAGGGTCCATGTTTTATACCTGCCAATTTCTTGTCCATGCCAGCCAATGCTGAATCATCCTTCCAAGTTCAGGGTGGGTGGGAGGAATATTTTCCCAGCAAAAAGAGGAAGTCCAAGGGGTTGCAAGCCTTTAAGTATCCACCAGTCCCTCCCCAGCCCCCAATTGGTCCCTTCTCCTGTCAACTGAAGCATCTCTCCTACCCCTGGTCATTTGACCCTCTCTGATGTCACCTGTCTCCTCCCCTTTTCCTAACCCCCCTTCCCCCTTCCATTTACCTCTTTCTGGCAAGGGCCATTAGACAACGTGGCCTGCCTTTTAATGGCAAGCCCCATTGTCCCCTGATCCCCTGCCAGAAATAAATCTCTACACACTTGCTTTATATTGGATCCTCGCTGGCAATATTTATTAAGGCACACCAATTACATTTTACATTCCCAACTTCATATTTCAGTAGTATACAGTACAGTTCAGTACAACCAAAATTCATTCCGCTTCTTCCTTCCAACTTGATCTTCTTCTTCTTGCTTGTATTGCTTCAGAGTCCAGACACACTGGATCCGCCCCCCCCCCATCATCACCGGTATCAGGTACTCCCACCAGGTACCACCAGAACCAGGTACCCCCACTAGGCACCACCATAACCAGGTACCTCACTTGGTACCACCATTTTACCTGGCCGCACCCGCACGGGTCAGTTCTCCAGTCCACACCCATTAGGCCTGGACATGTGATCTGACCATTAGTTTCTATCTTCCCCTCCCCACTTACTTCCATGCCTGGGTTCCTCTGCACCCAGCCAGTGCTCTACCCCTACCCCTCTCCTGCCCCTTTTCCCTTCTGCTCCCCCTCTCCACTGCCCCATCTCCAGCTTGCAAAGGACAATGGGGCTCCCCCTTGCAGGCTAGACACAACCTGGGACCCTTCAATAACCTTAGCACATCCCCCCATAACTCCAAACCAGCCTCCATAGTGGCACCTGCCTATGGAATGCCTGCCTCATCTGCCCTGTAGGTATCCTCTTTCCCATATGCAATGCCCTTGAGATGAGCCTGGGCCCCCTCTTTTTCCATGGCCTCACCACCACCACCCAGGCTGTTGCAGACTGGCCAGCATCCCCAAGTTTAAATCCCTGGTGCCCCCACGTGGCTGCTGGAGCCTGAACCCCTTCACCTCCCGCTATCTTGCCATCTCCCTTTATGGCTGATACCTCCGGCAGGGCTCTACCCTAGCCCCTGCCTGCCAGCCACCCATCTGCATCCCCACCTGGCCCTTGTCGGGCCCCATTAGAGGTCACTTCCTTCTTTGTGCCTCTCCATATCCAGTGCCTAATCCAGACCCTTGTTGCCCCAGCATACCTCCAGAGATGTGTTGCATCTCACCATTTCCCTTGGGAACACCTTGCCCCCGTGGTGGGGCTCCCCTAGCCCCCCAGCCCTCAGCTGCCTCTTCACAGCTCCTTGTGTATTGTCCCACTGACCAGGGCCTTGTGGTCACCCTTCCTTTTTTTGGCCACTCCCCTATGTGCCAAATCCACCCCCAGCCCCTCCTTCATAGGGTAGGTGGGGGCCCCAACCAATCCTGTCTACATTTGTTCCTGACCCATACCTTGTCAGCTCCACCTAACTCCAGTGCTGAGGGCCGGGTCCTCCATTTTCCCTTCTACTATTTGGGATCCCATGTGTCTGTCCGCTCCTCCATCTCTCCCTGAGGCTTCCCAATAGCCCATGCAGTATAACTCAAAACAGTTTGCAGTGCTCTGGACTCTTTGATTGCTCCTGCCCTCTTGCTAGGGCCTCCAGTGCCAGTGTGCATCCCCAATTTTTGCCCCTGCAGTTCATATGGCATGGGGTTCAGCAGTGGCACACCCCTGCTATACCCAGCTACCAGTGCCTATCTCACTCTGCTTTGAGAGGTTAGGTTAACCCCCGGTGTAGGAGGTGGATCCACCACCCTGTATTGCCACTGCCAGCTAACTTCCCAAGGGCAACCCTTTCATCATCCCACTGGTCACTGCCTTCTTGACCCACCTCCAATATTCCTCTGGTTCTGCCCACTGCTGATCAGCTTGCCTACCACCAAATCTCCATTCTCAGCTCATACAGGCTCTCCTGTTTGGTCTGCCCTCCCCTTCCTCCTGTGCATAGAACCCTCTTGGTTATCCTCTGCCTTTCTTGGAGGAATCCCATTTGCTCCAAAACCCTTCCATATTGCCTCATTCCATGGTTAAAAACTCTCCCCCTTGCAGAGCTGGGACCAGCCCTCCAGCTTCCCCCTAGACCAGGTGGCCTCGGGTGAGGGCCCCTCAGGGATGAAGAGCCCCCCACCCAGCATGCTCTCCCCTGGCCCTGGGCCCACTTTTTGTATAAATCTGTCCTCATCCCAACTTCCCCATCCGTAGGCCTTAGCGGGCCCACCATGGCCCAGGAACTCCCACCTGCTGGTACCATTGTACCATCAACCTGCTGTCCTTCCCTCGGCATACTCACCTTGCAACTTCTGCAGGTGGACCTGCACCACTGATCTTTAGGTTTAAACTTTAATACACTACTCAATTGCACCACAGAGGTAATGTACCAGCTGCCCAGGACCCTAGTGCTCTCTTCTATTCTTGCCACCCATTTCTTTCCAACTGGAACACCTGCAAAGGGGAGGGGTCTGGGTGAGTATTTCCACTAAAGGCCTTGCCCAAGGGCATGCCGAAAGCCAGTTGGAACCATGGGCATCCACCTCCAAGACTCCCGGTCTTGCAGCCCATGTCCCCAAGACCTCCATGCCCTAATGCCCCTGACAGTAATACTGAGACTTTATTGACTCTTGCCAGTCAAACCCTACTGGATTGAAACCTCCCTTCATCTGTCTATGCTCCATTCCAGTCCCATTTCCTGGGACCCATTGGAATCTTGCTAAAAGGCCTAGGTACTCTGGAGCATGTCTCCACATGCTCTGCCCCAGTCCTCCTCCCTGACCAAGGCTGACCCAAGTTAATCCTCCCATCTCTGGCAATCACTGTGCCCACTGGTTGGGTGGGAAAACTCCCCGACTGAATACTAGTTGCACAAAACTTCGCCTTAACAATGTCCCAGAGTTGCACTCACCAAGGCCACCTCATTCCATCCCTGGTTGCTCTTCAACAGGGGTTTCCCTTTTTTTTAAGGGCATGCTCATCACATTGTGCTGCATGCACCACCTAGAAACAAATCACCTCCATACTAGACTGGGACCAGTGCCCCCCCCCAATCTGCGTGTCCCTTTTTTTTTTAGAAACTGGCTTGATACCTCTTGAAAACTAACTAAATTTTCCCCTGACCCCAAAACCTAGGGAGGTCATTCCTTATACTAGGTTAGGCCTGTTCTCCCTTAAGTGTGCCTATTTTGACACCAACCCCCCGCAACCTCGCACCGGAGATATTATGTATGCGGCAGGGACCTCCGAGGAAACCCTGTCGCCAGCTAGAAGCAGTGCTCTTTATTTAGCTCTACACAACCCAGCCCTGGATGGCCCAGGTTAACTCCCCCAGATTCAGCCTGCCATTTTGGAGGGAGTTCAAAAGCAAATCCTTCCTTTGAACTGCATGCTCACTCATTATATTTTAGCTCCTTTAGCTGCTTCAAACCATCTGATAACCTGTCTGCATCCTCCATGCATCTCCCGGGACACTGACAGCAAATCCTCCCCCCTGACATGGTCCTGTTAGTGACTCCAATGCTTAAGTTCACCTCAACTGGTGAAGTAAGGAAAAATCTCTGGTGGTTTTCCCAATGCACCCGCCGTAAATCACCATCAGGCACTATGCCATATGCCATAATGACCCGACTGTCCCATCTGCCTCTTTGACTGGAACCCCCCCACCCTGAAATCATGTATGCCTCCATCTGGTGACAAACTGACATGCTATCACCCACCATCTGGCACCCTGGGCCTGAGGACCCACGATTGCTGGGCTTGGTGCCCAGTCTGTAGCCTACATGGCACCTGCCACCTCCCAAACTGCTCCAATCAGCCCTAGCTCTCCAAACCATGCCAGCACATCACGCGGTTGCTGCTCCATCTTGTAGAGGCCTGCAGCCCCCCACTGAGCTCCCTTACCTGCCCGGGCCAGCTGTAATCCCCAACACCCCTCCGGGGCTGCTCCTCCCTCTCTACTGCCCTCCTGCATGTCAGAGCTGCTCATCCGCTACTTTCTTTCATCTCATGGCATCCACACCAGCTGTGTCCCTGTGATGCTGCCAGTGATAATTCCCCCCACCATCAATCTTGACTTCCTGCCTACATAAACCTGTGCTTCCGCTACCCCCCTACCCTTATTTAATGACATCATGAACAAGGCCCAAACTGTGTGATAGAATAAATTCAACTTTCAGGGTAAATTCAATCAGTATCACCCTACTGTCCTGCCTGTTCTCTAAGAAACAATGGCATGCCTGAATACCTTTATCATGTTAATAGACGTGACAATGAATTCACATTGAGAGTGAGACAGACAAAAAACCTTGTGCCAACACCCATCAAATTTCTTCATAACTTAAGCAGTATCTTTGCTGCAAGATTTTAAACTAGGAACACTGTGCTGGAGAAGGAAATCTAACAAACTGCACAAGTTCTCTGTTAAGGCACTACCCCTGAAACCAATGTTCTCCTTGGGGGGGTTTGTGAATCGTTATGGATTTTGGTGAGCATATAAAATCCAGTCATTTTAGGATAGTCGGTTCACATGACTTTACTTTCCCATTCAGTGATCTCACCCTCCCCTAATCACATCCTGTTGCAGTTAGAAGAGTCCCCCCTTTTTTTTTTAAATCGGGTTACTAGCAAGCCTCATGTAGCTATGAGACTCAGTCAGTAATTCTATCACAATGTTCTGATATCTCTGAATCCAACAGTACAGTATTACCCACTTTTCGGACTGCTTTATGACCACATCCTTAAAGCTTTAAGTTCCATGAAGGCATCACATTCAAGTTGCATTCACTCTGGACCCCCCCATTGAATAAACTTCAGACGTTTGTACTAAAAAACCAAGTCAATGAAAATACCACACCTGAGGTACAAAACCTACCTGGTTTGCCTCATTCTGGCCTCCCCTAAAATTCCAGCCTCTGGATGGCACCTAACCATCACAAGCCCCTTCCCAATACCCTGCCTGGAGCTGCTGCTCTGGGCTTAGGCACACTCCCTCCCCCCCCCACTGTTATCCAAGAAGCACTCCATGCTGTCCTCTGAACAAGATGATGAGAGGCGGGTCTGCCCAGGCAAACATGCCCACTGTCTCGTCCCGCCTGATTGGTGGCCCCCCTGTTTGGGTCCTGCTATCCCCTGTTGGCCCCATGCCCTGCACGCTGCTCACTGAGACCCTCCTCTTTGTCAATGATGCATTCCCCATTAGAATGTTGTGCCCCTGTCTCCAGTAACATGAAGTGCTGCCATTTATGCTTCATGGACACGGTAGCGTAATGCAGCAGGATAATCTGCTAAAAGCTACACTTGCACTGCTGTCATGGCCCCCCTTCCCTTTTGTTCCCCTCAAGGAAAATCCCTGTCCACCCCCTAGGTTGGAGGCCCATGTCCATGACTCCCCCTGACACACATCCACACCAGGAGGTGCCAGAGTCCCTCCGAGCCTGCTCTGGATATTGTTTTTCTCTTCTTTTTTTTTTTAAATGCAGACTGTTGCCTCATCCCCACCCACCTACCTTCCCCCTGCTGCCAGTAGCTCTGCAGCAATCCATGAGACCCAAGGCTCTGCTAGGTGCCCAAGCCATGGCCTGGCCCACAGCCCACGTGGCACACACCGCCCAGGGTCGACACAGTGGCCACAGCCAACAATGGCGCTGGTCCCAACAACAACCCACTCACCAAGGTGCTTCCAGATAAACCCCAGCAAACCACCAATGTACCCTCTGGCAGAGGGCACCTCTCAAGCCACATGGCGCCCACCTCCCAGGATTTCCCCAGTGGCTGTGGCCAACTGGCACCAGTCCAACAAGGACCCACTCACCGGCTGCCTCCAAACCAACCACAACAAACACCTAACGTGCCCTCCTGTAGAGGGCACCTCCAGCACTACTTGATGATATCTTTCAACAAGTCAACTCAGTATTGTACAGAAAGCACTGTTGCTTCAATTGCAGAAATGTATAGCAAACACTTTGAACTGTATAAGTGCATTCTAAGCTGTAAACACTCTGCTTCCCCACCTATATATTGAAAAAATTATAGACTTCACCATTCTGAACACTTCTAAATTGTGCTGAGCTCAACAGATTAAACTGAGCACCAGACTCCAAAATCTCCTTACAGTAAGCTAACAATCTACATTGCCTTTGCTGAACCAGCCTACATTATAAAGCTACTGTTAAGGGTGCTCTTCCCATCTCACACCTAGCCCTGCGTAATGCCCATAAATTCAATGCTTCTCAGTCCTGTCTCACAGTGATACTCCTCCATTACTGAACTAGAAAAACTCCAAACCATTCATGATATAATCACAAATAAAACAAATACACTTTCATGATTCAATTTCAGACTGAGAGCACCCTTATTCCAAAAACAGTACTATTACCATCTTGTATATATACATATATTTATTTTTTTTCCAGCCTCAACTCACACCAGGGAGGCCCACCTGGCCAAAGGCCAATGGTCTCTGGGTAGTGCCTTACCTACTGAACTGCCAGCGAAGTGCTGAGAATCTTTTCCCAGAGAAAAAAAGGAAATCCATGAGGTTGCGAGCCTTTAAGTATCCCTCCCCAGACCCCCAATAGGCCCTCCCCCAGCCAATTGAAGCTTCTCTCTCATACCCCTGGTCATTTGACCCTCTCTGATGTCACCTGTCTCCTGTCCCTTTCCTATCCCCCCTTTCCCCACCTCTTTACCTCTTTCTGGCCAGGGCCATTAGACAACATGGTCTGCCTTTTAATGGCAAGCCCCATTATAAATGTGGCAGGTGGGTGGGTGGGTACAGTGCTAATGAACTGTAGAACCGATTCTCAGTATTTAGTGTATGTGTGTAATATATATGCATGCATGCATGTGTGTGCACATCTGCATGAGAATGTGTGTGTCTGGTAAATAGGGTGACACCAGTTTGTGACTGGTGGTGATCCCACCCTGTTTAAGCCAAACTTGTGATAGATCAGTTACCAGATACCTTCTGTAGCTAGCATAACAGATTTGTGCAGATACAGTACAAGTCACATTAAACTGAGCAGTAGAGCAGTGTCAGTGGCTCAGTAGGTAGCACACTCGCCTCTGAGGCCGGGAGATCAGAGGGTTGTGGGTTCAGTTCCCACATCTGGAACTTGGATTAATATCCCAGTACTGACACTGTAGTGCAGCATGAGAGGGGTGCTGCACTTCTGAGGTGCCGTCTTTCGGATGAGATGTTAAACTGAGGTCCCATCTGCCTGGATTGGTGGTAGCTCAGGTGGATGTTAAAGATCCCATATCACTTATCGAAAGTGTAGGGGAATTTCCCCAGTGTCCTGGCCAAATTTCCCTCATTCACTAAAAATACCACCAACAGCTTAATCTGGTTCAAGGTCAGTTGGCATTCATCTGTATCCCCCTCTCCCGGGTCGTGCCTGAAAATAGGCAGGATTTGTCTAGTGCACTTACCCGGTCAACAAAAAACTAAATAAATAAACTGTTCCACCAATAAGTTGGTTTAACATTGTTTTTTACAGTTGGCAATGCATTGATAACTCATAGTACATTGCTTTTCAGCATTTAACCAGCTCAAGAGAAATGTTTGTAAAATGTTTTTGCCACTCAATTGGAATGCATTAGCAGTCCAGACACAATGCAACGCAAAACTGAGTTTTAAATCTAAAGACACAGTTTGTGCAGGGCTTTGTGCTGGATCGGCAACACTTATGTAACTCAGTCAAAATGCTAAAACAACTCATTGGAGGAACAATTTAATTGCATCTTATAATGTACATTGGGTGTATATGTGTGTTGGGGGAAGGATGTGTGGTGTATACATGATGATGGCTCCATAGGTCTCAAACCAATTGCATGTCAATATGCTGTAAGTTATAGTCCATGCCACATCATATGCACCAAGGAGCAACAAGGCAAAGCAGGCTGCTCCAGTACATACAAAGAATGAAGAAAAGGAAAGACATTTGGTTTTACAGTATATGGTGCCTTTCAAATACATTGTATACTAAAGTGCTTTACAGTCCATGAACATTTGGCAGCAGTCATTAGCTGTGAGCAGATAGGTTAAGAGAAGGTCAAGGGATGTTAAGTACAGAGAAAGAGATAAATATGCATGGAGGTTAAGTCACACAGAAAATGGCAGTAGCATGATTCCAACCCAGGTCACCAGGTTTACAACTCTGTGCTATAACCACTAGAGCATACTGCCTTCCACAATACTATTTAATGTTTTCAATGTGTTTACAATTGCTGATAATTACTTTAAGAGCTAATAGTGTCCCAGGGAAGATGTTTGCATTTAGACAAACTTTTGTCTACAATACAGACATTTTATTTGTCTTCCCATCAATGAAAAGTTAAATTACTATGTTAGAAAGTAGCACTGATGCAAAAATGTAGGTGGCAATACATTTTGTCTAACAGAGACATAATGTATTACTGTACACAAGCTTTCAACAACACTTAGATCTCTTTGTTAGGTGATGTGTAAATCCAGTTACATTACAAGGAAAGGAATTTATACAGAAAACGCAGTACTAATTGGAATAATCACTTCAAACCGTTCCAATGCAAAACAAACTTGACAATTAAGTTTGCCAGTTTTGTTGATAAGTATATTAACAAGAATTACAACCGGAGACTAAGAAACAGTTTGGAGTTTCTATAGAAAAAAAAGCAATCGTTG
This sequence comes from Neoceratodus forsteri, assembly GCA_016271365.2. NCBI lineage: Eukaryota > Metazoa > Chordata > Ceratodontiformes > Ceratodontidae > Neoceratodus > Neoceratodus forsteri. Next base: position 677,994,034 of record CM028135.1, read on the forward strand.
AAATACTGACTCTAAATCAACCTGGATGTTTCAAGGACCATAATTCCCATGTTTTAAATTCTTGAGTTCTGAATGGTAAATCATATAACAGTGGACTTTATTTCCTAAGCAAACAAACCTTTTACATATGAACAGGAGACCAATAAAATATTAGGTATTTACTTAACAAAAGTTTGTCTCAGGCCACTGTTAAAGTTCCCTTGAAGTCCTGAGTTACGCCACATCATTGTTCAGTCCATACAATATTTGTGAGTTGTTTTTAAATTTGATTTCCTATGTTCTCTTTTACTGGACATCTTTAAAGTATTCCTTTTGCACTGTGACTGCCAAATCTTGTAGGGACTATTTTTTTTTTTTAGAAATGCTTCCCCACTGGTATCGGATGTTGTATTGATCATCTGTGCTCTGAAGGTATGGCCAGTTTCATTCACATACTAGGCACCTGTGTACTTTTTACATCTGATCATGAATATCTGATTGCTGGATTCAAACCTATGTGCACTTCTGATGTCATACCTCAGTTATGTCCAACTATGTGTATTCAGGTTTTGCATCTTAAATGTTTTTTTTTTTGTTAAAAAATGGGTTGGAGAAACCCAGCTTCCTGATTGGTTCACAGCACCCAGGATCAGGGCAGGTGTCATGCAATAGAGACTAGTAAATAACTAGTCCCTGTGCCTGCCTTTTCACAAAAAATATCAGTTAGCTGAAATCAAATTTTCAAATCTGAACTGGTTGCCATTTTTTTCTCACTTAGTGAGCAAGCTATAGAGTGATGCCTGCACCCCCGACTATTGTCTTATTATCATTGTTTTTTAAAAAAAACAAGAATATAACTTTACTGTAGTTTGAAAGTTTCTTCTCACTATTGGTTTCCAATCATTAACTGAGCGACAGCACTGACTTCTTCCATATGACTGTGTTTGCTCACTAGTGATATCATGCCTCCTGCTGTAGGACAGTGTTCTGGTCCCTCTCACAGCAGTACTTTATCAGTAAAATTGACAACATGCATAATTTCGAATCAGACATTAAAAAATAGACCTCAGAATGCTGCCACTTCTTTTCACTTGGTTACTTCTGGGTCTCATGTCACTGCTGCCCTGCCTGACTGTGCACGTCTGATAGCAATAAAAAAAAATAGAAACTGACTGAAAAGGAAACTTTGCCATAAATTCAAATACTATACAAGTCCTTTTGCTAATGGCGCTGAGTACTTCCTACCTGGGGGGGGGGGGTGTTGAAAACTCACTTTCAAAGACACCACTAAAGAAAAAAATGCTCTTAAACTCAGCAGTGTCCTCTACTGGCAAATACACTAGCAGATGGACTGCTTTGCAAGAAAAATGTTTTTCAATAGAGCTTTACTTTTTTATAATTGTCTTTAAAATGTTTAAGTATTATACAAAAATGTCACCTATAACCCATTTTCTAAGCACAATAAAATCCTCCAGGGTGGGTGGTTAGGACTAAACCAGACCTTCAATGAGCTATGGGAGGTCTCATATAGCCCAATATCACCCTCCTTGTTGGGAATTATTGCTTACTTACCCAAGTTTGCAGTGATTGTTTTGTGGTATTCACTGGTGGGCGGCTTCTGTTGTGGGATTGGTAGCTGTTCAAATGCCCACACTCATGGTGCAGGGAATGTTTCAGATAGGGGTGGGTCACCCTTCAGGAGTTAAACTTTTTTTTTATTATGATCCAAATAATACTAAAGGTTGGGTTGTATATGAGAACTATGGTATTTTCTTTTCACAAATTCTTAAAAAAGGTCATTTACCTGAAACATGATCTATGTTCTACTGATTTAATTGGCTATTGCTTCTTGCCTACATGTACTTGTTATGTGTTATAATGTTTTCAACATTTAAAAGTATATCTTAAAATTGCAATTCTGGCATTTGTTTGGAGTACGAAGTCAAATTGAGACGGGGCATGGGGCACGGACAGACTGTAGTATAGAGTGAATTTCTGGCTTTGAAAACTATGTAGATGTTAAGTCTGACAAAAGAATGTGTCACCCCTGGAGTATACGTTGTGTGGATTACAGAAAAAAGGTGAAGTCTCTTTGATCCTTTATAAAAGCACCAGATATCTGAAAAGCCATTTTCTGTAACAAAAAAAAGAAACGTGTGGGACATATTGGAGTACATTTGCTGTTTAGAGGATAAACAATCTCGGGTTGCATTTGTTATTCCATGCACTTCTGCTTTATGGTTCTGTGGATTTCATATATATTTAAACTAAAAAATATATTAAAATATCTATTAAAATTAAATATATATATATATATATATATATATGATTACTAAGCCTTTTAACTGTTACTGTTCCACTGACGAAATACATGAAATTTGTTCAGATCCCAGTCTGGCTACTTGTCCCATAAAGTAAAGAACACCTAGCAGAAGTGTGTTCCAAAAAGTGGTCTATATAACTGAACATTAATATTTTGGAAAAGAAACTCAGTTCACCAGATTGTTATCCTGTAATCAGTCTTGTTTATTTACTAGAGATTAAAATCCCAGTCCTATAGTAATACCAAAGTTCCGTGGTCATGCCATACAACCTCCTTAGAGTGTACAAGAACTGAAATCCTTCTTTTATTTCAAATCATTTCTATGACATTTCACGTTTCTGTTATCAGTAATCATATATTTTTATTCATTTGTTGACTGTATTGGTGCACTGGTCCAAGGACTGTTTTCAGGCACAACCTGGGCCATAGAGATGGCACAATAACAAAGCAATACAATACATCAGGGAACGAATACAGCTAGGCCAATACAATACACTAGACAAACAGAAGATAACAGGGGAAACTATACAGGTGCATGTAAAACAAGTGCAATTGAAAAACGTTCTGTTCTAATGGTGAAATAAATGTAGTTTAGAACACAGTATCAATTCATTTGCTAGTCACACCTAAATTTGTAAGTAATGTCATTATCATAATAATAGTTGCTAACAAAGTAAAAAAAAATCAATATGCTGCTAGGTGTAGAATATTGTGGCATATCTTTGGCTGTAAATATTTGGCTGACACTGTTAGAATAGTTGTTTGATTTTGATCATAGATTGAGGAATATATGAACTATTTCTGAAGTTTGTTTGACTTTTTAAAAAGCTACTATTTAAGGAGAACTTTGGAAAAAAATTATTGTGGCATCACCACCCCAGGCTTTATTGAATTAATGACATGTGCATTAAATAGGACCTTACTGTAGTTATTTGGATTTGATCTACTTCTACTGTGTGTTCATATTGAGGGGTACAGTAAAATAGCTTAGCAACCATATTATTTTTAGATGTATTTATTAGTTTAAATATATTTTGAATCCATAGATTGTGTGAAGACACAGAAGTGGAGTTAAATAATTGTTTGCCTAAATATTCATGGCATATGCCTCTGTGATTATGACAGACATGAATAGATTATATGAAGGAACAATTGTGGAAGAGTGTAGGTAAATTCAGATCCCACAGAACCAATAGAATAAAATACATAGGCAGAATAAATACAAGTAAAATGTCAGGGCAAGACAAGTTTCACCCAAGTGTAGTAACAGAGCTCATATTCCAGCTACTATTACCATTCATGGAAATTGTCAAGGAAGTATTACAAGAGGGAGACAAACCAAGGACCTGGAGGGAAGCAAATATGTATTCACTTATTTTTGTTTTTAAGGAAGAAGGGGTGATTCAGGACACTATAGACCATTCAGTCTGTTGTCAATGCCACTGAATAATCTGCAGTGTTCAATCAAACAGAGGATTAAGATACAGATGTAATTATGGAATGATTAAAGAGTGCCAGCACAGGCTCCTAACATGTTAGATGAATATAACAGAATATATTAAGGAAAGACTAAGCAAACGGAAAACCAATATGGCAGACATTGTCAATTCTGATTGACATGTTGTTTGATAAAATTTGGTATTATTACAGATAATACAATAAAGCAGCCTAAGCAGATCATTGCTGCAACCAAGAAAGTCATCTACATTCTGAAGTACATATAGTGGGGAACTAACACCGAGACATGAGATGTGATATTGGCTTTTTAGAAAGCACTAGTTGGGTTCTACTTTGCAGACATCTAGGAACTGCTCTATAGAAAGAACAGGACAGCTTGAGAATGTTCAGTATACAGAAGCTAAGATGATTGAGAGTAAAGTAGAATGGAATAAAAGGGGAGATTGGAACAACTGGGATCTCTAGAAAATAGAAAGTTGCGGTGATATAGGTATTTAGGATACTCCAGGATATAGGGAAGGTAGATGCAAAAATATCATTTGCTGTTTTTCAAGAAAGAAGAACAAGAGGGCACTTGCTTAAACTGAAAGAGAAAGAGTATGGTTGGATATTAGGAGTTATTACTTCACATAAAGAGTGATAATATTGTAACATGAATGAGGCTACCTAAAGAGGAAATAAAGAGTAGAAACAGTAGTTGGAGTCAAGCTACTATTTCATTAACTCCTGGAGAGAACAGACATAATTGGGCATACTGCTCAAACAGCAGAGACCCGACATTCAAAAGTTTGCTCTGGCGCTAATGAGTCTTTGTCTGCACAAACCAGGGTTGGCACTAGAGCCCCATTTTAAAAATGGGCATTTGTGCAGGCAAAGAGGGTTAGCACCCATGCAAAACATAATGTACAGTATGTGTTCAGACAAGGGGAGGGACATGGCCTTGAATATGTTTGCTACACCATATTGAGTGGTTTTGCACTGCTCAAAAGGATTTAGTGTGGTCCTTTTGCACAGTGCAAATACTGACAAACAAAACCCCGGCTTACTCCAGGCAACCCTAGTGGCTGCCAGAGGTAATTCAGCCACCTAGCCGGTTGGCTCCTAGGGAGCACATCCACCTTCTGTGGTCCCAAATACACAACCCAATGATCGCCACCTTGTTCCTTCACATGCAGTAGCCCTGGTGCTAATGGTTCCCCCCTCCACTGATCACCAGCCCTTTCCTTCATATACAGTAGATCTGGTGCTAATGGAAACCCCCATCCACTAAACACCAGCCTGTTCTGTCATATACAGTAGCCTGGTACCAGTGGTAACCCCACTCCCTCCAACCCTAGCCCCTGCTTCAATACATTCATCCCTGGTTCTAGTGGTGCCCTCCACTCCTCAGAACCCAGCCCTGATGATAAACAGTAATCCCTGGTGCCAGTGGTAACCACCCCCCTCTGATCCCAGCTCTGACAAACACACAATCCATTCCTGACATCCAGTGGCCTCCCCATGGCACCAGATACCCCAAACTCACCCTTTCCATGGTGGTGATGCTGCGGGTGCATACGGTGACCAGCACAGCCCTCCTCATACCTCCTCAGTCAGCCACCATATGTATAATCAGGGAGTGTGCCTCTTATTTACAGAACAAGGTACATCACCCTATCCTATAAATAAGAGGCACGCTCCTTAATTGTACATATGGTGGCTGGCTGAGGAGGAGTGAAGAGGGCTATGTCAGTCACTGTATGCACCCGTGGCAACACCACTATAGAAGAATTGAGTGGGGAGGTGCCCGGTGCTGTGTGGGGAACACTGGATGCCAGGGAGGGGTTGTGTGTATGTAGGAGCTGGGATCAGAGGGAAGTGATTACCACTGGCATCAGGGATTACTGTTTTCCATCAGGGGCTGGGATAAGATGGGGAGGAGGGTACCACTAACACCAGGAATGAATGTATTGAAGCAGGGGCTGTGATTGGAGGGAGGGGGGTTACCACTAGTACCAGGCTACTGTGTATGACAGAACAGGCTGGTGATTTGTGCAGGGGGGTTTCACTAGCACCAGGGATAGGTATACATGGCTGGCACTGTGTAATTGGGGGGGATAGAACCACACTAACCTGCCTCATTACCAATGCAAATAAGCCCATAATGGGCATGCAAATGGCCCCTTAGTGCCTTGCATGCACAACAGGATCATTTGCATGGGTCCCTTTGAATATTCGAAACTGTACTTTGGTGCTATCCATTCAGGTGGTGTATTTTGGGAACCCTGTTTAGGCAGCATTAAGTGGCTTAGTGCTGGGCTGGCATAGTCCTATATTCAGTGAAATAGCACCAGTGCGCTAGTCCACTGAATATAGCCTCTTTAAGCACCCAGGTAAGTGCAAGACACAGAGCACATTTCTGCACTGTGCTTTGCATTTCTTTGAATGTTGGGCCCCAGGAGGAAAGACTTGATATCCTATCTTTCGTATTCCACCATAATTCTACTACTGTATGCAGATATACAACTCAAAAGAAGTGACCAAGATCGAGCTTGTTAAAGATTTCTTTTTCTAAATATATATTTTTTTTTTAGTTCAATTAATATATCAGGGGCCTGATATTCAAAAATGCACAAAGTGGAGCACAAAGATTTGCGCTTCACCTTGCAATAGCCCAGGTGCCCGAATATGCTATATTCAGGGGAATAGTGCACCAGCACTATTAGACTGACTATAGGGCCATGTTGTCCCAGTGCTAAGCCACTTAACACTGCCCTGACATGGCTCCCGATATAGGGAACCACAATGGATAGTGCCCAAGTGCAAATTGTGATATTCACAAGGCCCTATGCAAATGAGTCCATTGGGCATGCAAGGCACTAATGATTCATTTGCATGGAGAGCAAGGCTAGTTTGCATGGCATGCCCCCCAATAGCCTGATCACAGAGAAGCTATCCCTGGTGCTAGTGGTCCCTCTCCCAACCTGCACCCATGCCTGATATTACATATCAATAACCCTGGTGTCCAGTGATCTCCCCCACCTGATGCCATGCCCAGTATTAAATATCTATGTCCCTGGTATCCAGTGTTCCCCCCACCCATGCCATGCACAATAGGACATATCAATTTCTCTGGTGTCCATTGTTCCCCACCCCACCCAATCCCATGCTTGATATTAAATATTAATTTCCCCACTGTCTAGTGGTCCCACCCTCAACTCGATGCCATGTCCAATATTAAATATCAATTTCCCAACTGTGTAGTGATCCTTCCCCCCCCACCTGATGCCATGCCCAACATGCCCAATATGAAATATCATTTTCCCTGGTGTCCAGTGATCCCTCCCCCTACCTGATCCCCAGCACTGTACCGAGTAAAGCTCCCAGGCTTGTCAATTCTGCCCCTCCATGGCATTCGCTGGTCCACCACTGCCGTGCAGCATTCCATTTGCAAGTAAGTCTCCTCCCTACAATGAAGCCATGGCCCCATTCCTGAACATACTGATCTTGGCCTCGCATAGCCCCTCCCTCAGTAGTGGTTAATAACCCCCTCCCACACATGGCACTGACAACCCACCCCCTCAGTCTGACATAGCTGTCTATCGGTGCCATGGTCAGTGGATGGTGAGCGACACAGTCCTCTACACATTACCTTGGCTTCCTGCTGTCTGACAGGAGCAGGGAGCATGCAGCTTATTTATAGGGCAAGCACCGCATAAATAAGCTGTACACTCCCTGCTAATGGCAGACAGTGGGCTACCGAGGTGGTGTGTGGAGAGCTGTGTCACTCGCCATCCACTGACCGTGATACCATTAGGCAGCTATAGGCAACCGAGGGGGTTGGTTGTCGGTGCCATGGGTGGGAGGGGGGCCACTAACCACCACTGAAGGACAGGCTGTGTGGGGAGACTGGATCACTGTTCGGGAATGGGGCCAGGCTTTGTTGTAGGAGAGACTTACTTGCAAATGGCATGCTGCATGGCAGTGGTGGGCCAGGATCACTGTGGGGAGGGAGAACTGACAAGCCAGGGGGGCTTTACAAGGTATGGGGACAGAGTTTGGGTAGTTGGAGGGACCTCTGGACACCAGGGAAATTTATATTTAATATCAGGCACAGCATTGGGTGGGGTAGGGACCACTGATAACCAGGGAAATTGCTATTTCATATCAGGCACAGCACTGGGTGGGGGGAGGGACCACTGAACACCAGGGAAATTGCTATTTCATATCAGGCACAGCACTGAGTGGGGGGAGGGACCACTGAACACCAGGGAAACTGCTATTTCATATCAGGCACAGCACTGAGTTGGGGGAGAGACCACTGAACACCATGGAAACTGTTATTTTTATCAGACATGGCACTGGGTGGAGGGAGGGACTACTGGACACAGGGAACTACTGTGTTGGGAGTCAGGGGGTGCTACACTTCCTCCACCAACCACTAGGGTTGCGCAGGAGTAAGTCATGGTCTAAGTCGGTGGTATTTGCACCATGCAAGGGGACCACACAAAATGCCCTTGCATGGTGCAAATACTCTGAATATCAGACTGCACTGATATTCAGATCCCCACTCCTTCATTTTAATTGTGCTCTCTCCACAGTTTGCCCAGGTGCAACCCTGTTTGCCTGTGTTAACCGGGCTTTTGAATACAGGAAATTGGCTCAAAGCCTGATTTGCATGCACAAACTAGGATTTGCGCTGGGGCAAACTTTTGAATATCGGGCCTCAGGTGTTTTGGAAACCTCACACTAACTACTAATCAAAACAATTTGAACAAGAGCTGTGAAAAAGATGATTAGTGAGCTAGTTATAATCAGCACAATAGGTTTAATTTTATTTAACTGTTTCTAAATTATTTCTGTAACAATGTGTATTGTTACATATGAAAATATTTATTTTAATTCAGAAAAGAGAAAATACACTTTAGATATGTGTTTTCAACCAAAATAAAACCTTTATGGTATTTTATTTCAAATGAGTTCTGAGAACCCTTATTTTTCATCCTCTGATCTCTATTTCTTTTTTTATACACCACACAAATTATTAAAACCTGTTAGACATTTAATGCAAAGCTGTCCCCATTTTTCAAACTCCAAGTTAAAAAGCCATAAAGCAACTTAGTCCAGAGATGAATTGTCCAACCTGGGGCACTTTCAATTCAGGCTGAATGTCAGCACACTTACTGATCAATCAGGGAATAATCTCAAATCAATTGGCGTCTGAAGACAAACTGCAGAACAGTGGCCAGTTGAAGGGAATGTGACAGAGCCATCTCTGATGCTCTAATCATATCAGTACTAAAGCAGACATGATCAGTCATTTCTAAAGTCATTTTAAGAGACTTCAGCTATAAATAAAGGACCAGAGATGAATTGTCCAACCTGAGGACATGTTTAGTAGTTCTCAGATCCTCATATTATAACAGAGCCCAAAGAATTTCTAGTTCTAGTTTTTTAATTGTTTTAAAGATGGGGAACAAGCACAAGATATATTCAGCTTTTTATGTTGCTATGCATACACAGTGATTAGCATAGTGTGTCTACTCCTCAGGACCTTCATGAGATCACAGACTAGGACTGATAATTCAGGTTAGGTTTAAAGAGTGGAAATCAGAAAGGAACTCAACACTTTTATCCATGAAGTGCCAGCGTCCAAACTATAAGTCAACCAGAGGAAATGTAAAATGCAGTACACAATAAGCTATCAGAAAGGGGTATTTATTTGTGCAAACAAGCATCCAGAGTGATAAAAAATATTTACAAAACACAGTACAGACAAAAAACACAATGTGCTCCCTCAGCATTTAGGAAACTCCCCAATTTTAAGAGTACATTTATTTGTGCAGAGACATTCTGGATCCATAATGTTAGATAAAATAAAATGGGGATAGCAGAATGTGTATTTTCTTAGAAGAATAACCCCACTTACTGCAATAAACTTGGTGTGGTTAATTAACACTCAAGCTGAGTGAAAGCCTATTTTTTTCATGGGAGATGGCCCATGCAATCACCTCCAGCTGTCATCTGTGAGATTTAATATAGCTGCTCATAGTCAATGATGACAATTCCTATAAAGGCTAGGTCATGTATAGTAATACAATTCATGCTAATTATTTTAGGTAAATCAGGTATCAATACATTATCAAGAGGATTCTCATAAAATCAAGCATCATAATCATATGTTTTTGAAGTTAAACATTTTATTGAAGTTTTCAACAACCTAACCAATACAAACTACCAATTCATCATGTATGTAGAGTCCACCTTTCAAAATGCAGTAACTTAAGCATCAATACTGAATGCGTTCATGACTTTTGAATAGCTGGAAGAAATAATGGCAACATTGTATGATTATCAATACAGTTCATTTGGTCTGGGCAGTTCATTCATGTAGGTGAATAGTTCATGAACAACATTAAAGAGATGTTTCTGACCTGGTTCAATCACAGTATGTGGAGGCCCTGTAATCCTGATATCCTATTGCAGACATCAATTTGTTTAAGTACTGGATGCCAGGATGCCAATCACTGGTTCATCAGTAAAAGTTGTTTGGTCCAACCCCGGATCATGTACCATGGGATCTTTCACCAGATTCAGTAAGGAAAGATCACTAAATAAGTAATAAGCCACAACAGGGTGTGCATTATAGAATTTCAGTACACACCCCAAGGGTGTAGTAAGGCACAGGGCCAAAGACCAAGTGTTCTTACGCAGATGGGAAGTGCATTAAAATCCTATGATGCACACCATGGGTGAGTTTATCACACTTACGAAAATAGCTCTAAGTAGGTTTTTTGGGGAGGAAAATGAGATTTGGTACCAGACCTTGCATTCATAGAGATTTAATGCACAGTCAGGTGTCATATCTCAGCCAATGAAATTACTAGATTTTTACTTGCCATTTTACAAAGCTGTACAATTGACTGCTAAATGGAAGGCAAGTTCTGGCTATTTCTTTGCATACCCTATGCACTGCCTGCCAGAAGGTAAGAATCTTAGGGCAGCACTACAAAATATATAGACTTGATCCACAATCTCTCCACAAAGCCACTATAATGTAGAACTCATAGGGTCTTCAGGACCTGAGGGGTCCTGCACCATCAGTGGAGGATCTTTTTTGGAGCTGCCAGTTTTTCATATCCCTGCAGTCTGTGTGGGTACTGGACTAGAAATTTTCTCAAGTCTTTTCTGAAAGTGAGGTGCTCAGTTCTACATCCTACAACTGTTGAGCTTTTCATATTTGGATTAGCATAGAAATTCTTATGGGTCTACAGGTTTTTCCACATACACTCTCCCCCCCCCCTTTTCCAGAGCCCCAAGAAGTCATCGATATCATAGGGAGGCATCTGATATGTTTGGGCCATGTATGTCCATAAGAGACTTTAAACTGGCAAATATTTTCATAGATCTCATGGGGGAAGACCATATATGTGAATCAATGAGTTAAAAGAATCCAACGGTCCTGAATGTTCCACAGTTTGGTCCTCTACTCTGTGGATGCCCTTAGAGGACCATCCATCCCATCTAATAGGTATGTTAGTGATGCAAAATAGGGGGTTAGCCCATGAAGCAGCTAGAGAAAGGGGACAAGTGTTTTCTTTGTGAGCTTTTTCAGCCCTTTCATGTCACAGGAAAGGCCGATATGGTGGGATATTTCTCTATTTAGGGGAATGGCATACCCAGTACAGGGTGATGCTAGGAGAATCCCACCAAAACACACACACTTGTACGCACGTGAGTGTGCACACACACACAATCCCAGTTTCCACGTGCATCCAGATTGGAGAAGCCACATTAGTCTTGTTTAACTACTGAATATTTTGCACTCCCTTGAAATCCAAGTGATAGTCTTTGACCCATGGGAGGCCCCACCTGCCTCTCAACCAGTGAGTCCTGAACTTATTTCTACTGAATGGAGGAGGGCTTCCCTGAAAAATTTCCAATTAATCTGTCTATTTGTGGAACCTTTTTGTGGGATTTTAATTAGAAGGTGGCTAACCAGATAACACCATTATATTTTAATACTGGCTTCTAGCATAAAGTCAGAGGTTAAACATACTACTACCATTTTGGGAGGAAATAACTAAACATTTGTGAATCATTTTAATTTAGTTCTGAAAAAATAATAATAATTTGGTCATAAACATGGTTTCCAGATAATTAGCTAAAGCACTGCAGATTCTTACAAAAGGTACACTGTAGATCAATCAAGTAAGAGCTGGCGAACACATTGTACTTTGTTTCTGATGTAATTTAAAATATTTCATGACAGGTCCTCAATTGGCCAGCTGGGGAGGGGAGTGTGGGAGTGGTGATGGGATTGAGCTGCAGTGAGGCAGCTCTCCCCTCCCAGAGAGGGACACTGCCACCCCTGTCATATGACTGCCACTGGGTGGCGGCTCGGTGGCAGTGTCAGATGATGGGTGATATGAAGGGAGGGTGTTGTGGGAATGCAGCTTGCTTGCATCTCCACACCCATGTGTGTGTCCACAACCAGGATGGGGATAAAATAGAGCTGGCTGGCTCTGTGATGGTCCCAGCTGTGATCTTGGTGATTGGGATGCAAACTGGGCCAGATGTGAGCCCCCCAGGAGGGTCCGGTGCCCTGCCTGCCAGTTCCCAAAAATCTGGATGAATATCTATATGAAAAAAAATGGCCAGCCAGGAGAAACAACTAACAATGGGCCCTATGCACTACTGTGCAGAGTGGCTACGTGCCACATATCTGTGAGGCGTAGCCACTCCGCACCTATTGGGCCCCCCATGTGTGATGCACTAACAAGGGTGTGCAGCCACTATGCACCCAAACCCCCGGCTGCATGGACACCAATGCACCAGGAGTGGGAGAGGGGTGTGCCAGGGCGTTACAGCACTATATGCCATCCACAAATGTGAGTAGTGCTGTGCACCCGGTGGGGTGAAGGAAGGCACCTGTTACACCAGGGAAAACCCTGCCATAACTGCCCTATGCACCCAACCCCATCAGCACCTGTCTGTAACCCCCCACAAACACACACAGCCAAGTTTCCACCCATGGAGGCTATAGGCACCCACCCCATCAAACAGGTGACCCACACCCTGAGACCATAGACTGCAGCCACCCACCCCAACCCACAGTTGTGCCATAATGCCAGATAGCAAAGCCATCTCCCCTCCACCACATATTGCTGCCCCATCCTGGTGAATGTATTGCCCCCCCTGCATGCACTGCACAGCACTGCCGAGCATGTATTGCAGGGCCAATCACCCCCAATTCCCAATCACAGACCCCCCCCTGCAGTGATGGTCAGCACCCCCATGGCACCTACAACCCCCCATCCCCCCTTCCCACCAGTCAGTGCCAATGCTAGGAACAACCAGAAGCACAGCTCTCCACACACCTCCTCGGCCACTGGCCATATGACTGCTGGTGGGAGTATGCTGCCTATTTATAGGGACATGCTCCCAGCATTATGTGGACAGCCAGGGTGGTGTGTGGAGGGCTGTTCTGCTGGCCATCCTGGGGAAGCAGCACCAACAAGTGGGAACTGGGTTGGGGTGGTGGTGCTGCAGAGGGGGGGTTCAGCACAGGCCATCAATGATGGGGATGGTAGTATGGGACAGTGCTGGGGGGAGGATTGGTGGGGGTGCAGTACAGGGCACTGGCCCAGGCACAGCTGCACTGCAGTAGGGGGGATGGCTTTTGCCACAGACTGTGACAGGGGGTGCAGTGGGGTTGCCGTTCTTAACCGGAGCCATGTCCTGACATGTGTGTGGGGGGTACTGGCAAAGTGACACCAGTCTCGGGGTGGACCAGTGCTGTATTAGAGTGGGGGTGATTGGCAGACTCAGGGACAGGGCTCCAAGATGTGGGGGCAGGGGGGTGCCCATGGCCATTCGCAGATGGGGCTTCCAGGTGCTGGAGAGGCGTATACAGAGGGGGCCATGGTGCCCACTGATGAGCAGCTCAGAGGATGTGGCACACATGGCTGCATCGGTCCGGGTGCCTGTGGGGGATATTTTCACACACCCAGACCCACACCCTGCCACACAAATGATCCACTGTGGGACCCATGCTGGGCATCCCATTGGATGCCTGACTGGGTCTGCAACTCCATCTCCAGCCACCCTGTGGAGTGCTGCATGCCGGGGGGTGGCACTGTGGACAAGTGCCATCCTATGGTGTCCACAGGTGTGGAGCTACAAGGGTGGGATATGCACCTCAGGCATGTATTTCCCACCCGATCATGCATAAGCCCCAGTATTATAAGAGTTACTGATACTATCAGAACCTGAGTAGAATGCAAGACCTTCTGGAAGGTTTTGGTTCTCTGTAAGGTACAGATGTATTTTTAAAAATCTGCTATATAAGTGCTGATAATTTTAGTTTGTCATGGCAACCAACTTACAAATAATATATCCCTATACCACCCCTCAAAAGTAAACAAACATGTGTTTGATTTCACTGTTGATCAATTTAAAGTACAAAAAATGAATCTCAGATGAAGGAGGCTGCTTTTGAAAAGTTATACCACTTGAGCAGGTAGACGGTTCCTGTAATATTTTCCAATGTATACTATGACTACGGATTTCTAACTATCTCCAAAGCTGGTTCTCAAGAAGGCCAAATTCCCTTCTCATCACTTGAAACATTTTTCATGTTCCATTTTGATACAAATGGTTTAATTGGGCTATCCCCTTCTGGTGCTAATCTTTCCAAAAGATTACTCTTTTACCTATTTGAAGGTTTGTAGTATACCAAATGGATATATCTTGTGAAAAGCCTGAGGTTAAAATGGAAGAGCTTGGCTATCATATATAGTCTGTGAGAAGAAAATTGCATGGTTGACTCTGTTGGGGTTGGCTCCCTATCAGTATGTGATGGGAACTCCTGATAAGTTAGAAGTTTTAATCTGTTCCCTTTCTAGAATCAGGCAAGCAAGCTCTTTCTCTAAAGTACACAGAAGGGTCAAGGGTCCAGGAAAATATTAAGTATGCCTCCATACAGGCAAAAACAGACTAATCCAATTGTATACAATTGGACCTCTGACAATAATAAAGATACTGCAAATAGTTAAAAATATCTCAATAAAGAGACAAGTATACAGTATTTGTCAGTGTCAGTCATTTTAAGGATTAACAAGAGTCCATTATGTGCAGTATTTAAGGCATACTGTTAAAGACTGGCTATTAAGAACAAGCAAAAACTTTTTTATGTATTCAATTTATCTTTCATTTTTGCAGATTCGACTGCAGGTTCAACTGTATTTACTATAGCCAGTGTTTGTGGAATTTCAATTTGAGTGGAGTACATCAAAGCTGAAGTGAAGGAAGAGTCCATTTTGTCATTTTCTGAAGAATCGGAATCCAGTTCTGAATCATTTGACTCCCCTCATTGGTTTCTAATCATGATCTTGAATTTATAGGGCTAAAGGACCATGAACTTCCCCTCCAACTCTTTGATATCTTCTCTGTACTGTAGCAGCCTTCTCTGTCTTTGCTGTGTAGTAGTGGCTATGTTTGGGTCTATAAAGATCTTACCATTTCTGAAATTATAGCCCCCCTTATATAAGCAGTTTTAATTATATTGTCTTGTTAGGCCCCATAAACCCTTACCCTAAACAAACACACAGCACTCCAGTTTTGAAGAAAATGAATGCAGCATTTAACTCCCTCACCTAGATGCCAACACCCTGTGGGAAGCCTCTGTGGTTCCTCCTCCAAGGGTAGTGCCAGGGCAGCTCCTCACCCCATGGGTGAAACTCTACTTGTCTAACTAAAGGCCATGGCTCAGGAGAGGAGCAGAGGACAAGGGTGACAGAAACATAGAAGTTGATGGTAGAAGGAAACCGCTAGGTCCATCTGGTCTGCCCGTTTGTTTTAAACCTATTTTGACACTGTAGTTGCTCTTTGTAGTCAGGGCTCCTTTGTGTATATCCTATGTATTCTTCAATCCCCCTTCAGTGTTGACCCCCACAACCTCTTGGGGCAGGCTGTTCTAGGTGTCCACCACTCTTTCTGTGAAGAAAAACGTTCTGGTGTTGGTAGAGAACCATCCTCCTTGCAGCCTGAGGTCATGTCCCCTGGTCCTGGAGCCCTTCTTGAAGTGAAAAAGTTCCTGTGCCTGTATTTTGTTAACGCATTTTATATACTGCAATGTTTCAATCATGCCCTCTCTCTCTTTTCTCTGTTCCAGGGACTACATATTCAGTTCCCTAAGACTTTCCTCGTAGGTCATCTGCTGCATGGCTTTGTAGACTATCTAGTCTCACGATCTAGCAAACAGGATAACTGCACAATGACTGTAGGTACTCTTCTAAAAAGTGCTTCCACAAATGTTTGTTTAAGTGGAACTCTGAATGCTCATATAATGTTTGGTGAATAAACATCAGTGTAGTTTAACTATCCCATGAAAAACTTCTTAACAACATTCTAGGTGTTACCAGTGTGGGATTCCAATAGAGGCATTCCCACAAATATTAAGTTTAGCAACCTCTTATTGCTCTCTAAAAATTCAGCTTTATGAGCATTTGGCACAGAGTCACACATTAAAGTTGTTGATAATGCAGTAGCACTTTCCAATTAAATTTTTAGCTCATTAGTGTCTTTCTATACGTTTTTCATAGCTAGGATGCTTTCCATAATTTTTTCAAGTTTATCAATTTCACCTTCAACAACAGAAATGTAGAGTCCAGTTGAGAATCAAGCTTGTGAAGCATGGTTATTAATATATGGCATGATCTGTTGACTTCCATGAATGAATCTATCTTTATAGAAACTAGAATTAAATGTGATTCTCTAAATATGAGATGCACAAAAGAGAGGAGGGAACCTGTTACATTTATTATGGGGATGTAAGAATACCAAAAGATTCTGGACCCAAGTATTTAAAGAGGTATGATAAATGAAATTCTGGTACAACACATACAAAAAAAAACACCTGAACTGGTTATACAAGGCCTTAGAGATAACTAAGGGTTAGGAATCAATTTCCTAAAACTTAGCCCTCAGGGCGTTGTTGGCAGGGAACAAGATGTTTCTTGAAAATTGGGAAGGCCCAAATAGTCCAACCAAAATGAATGGCAGAACACACTGGGTAGCCTGGTGGGACTAGGAGAAAGAACCTTCATTATGTGGGGATCTATGAGGAAATTTAACAAAATGTGGGACAAATATTTTCCATATGTAAATCTGGATCCAAAAGGAGACAAAGAAATGTTATTCCATCCTGCAGTTGCTCAGTTGCTATAAAGGCTCCATGAATTATCATGTATTAGTAAACTGGATAGGCCCAGACAATGTCATAATGTTGTAAGTAGCCCCACTTGTTGCTACTGAACATACAATGCGGAATTATGAACACATTGTATAACTTGTGATCCCATAAGAAGCTGTGGGATTGTTACCAGGGCGCTAAAACTGTCTAAATGTATGGTAACCCATAACCTGCGACCTGTACTGTTTTTACATTTTATAATCAAAATTTGAATCCCCCCCAAAAAGAATGCTGCAGACTTTTTATAGTTCAGCTTTTGGCCAAACACAGGTATTACACATGAATGCTACATTACAGACATTTTTAGGTCACCCAATAAAGAGACTTTTGTGGCCCCAAAAGTGTATGTACTTGAATATCTTTGTACAATATATGGGCTCGATTTTCAGAGGATCAGGACTGGTGCAAGGTGCCTACATCATGGAGAAATGGCACAAGGGACTCCTTGTGCTGCACATTGTTCCAGTCTCAATTTTCAGACAACCCCTATGGCAACTGGGAGTCTGCCTGCACCAGCCAGACTTGTGCCATCCTTGTGATGGATGCACCAGTGCAGCAAGGTGGAGGGGAGTCTTGAGCCAGGGCAGTGATACAGTTCCTCCCTTAATTGGGATTCTCCAAACCTCAACAATGGGTGCATCGGCCACCAGAATTAGACCAGCCAGAAACTAATCAAATGGCCCATGCTCCACTCTGAATGCCCTGCCATGATTGGAGGTGGTCCACGCCCCCCACTGCGGCCACTGCCAGGGGACATCTACTGCTTTCTCACACTCAGCCAAGTGTCCCAGCAATGGTGAGGCCATGGCTGGTTAATTACTGGGCCCCACACCACAAGTCACAGTACCCCCGTACCCCCCACCCACTGCCCACCATGGAGGAAGCCATGCCAGTGCCACACCAGTATCTGCTGCCACCCCCCACTCCCCAACCTGCCCAAGCCTGCCCTACATGGACCCTACCAGCTGCTGGCTGCATGCCAGAGGGTCCCCACTCCCATGGTAATTAACAGTGTCTGAAATGCCCATAGTCTGTGCTATTCCCTGCCTGTTGTTCAGCACACAGGATGACCTGTGGCAAATTCAGGGAGTTTGATGCTGGGACCTTGACTTTTTCAAAATTAGGTGCAGGGTCCCTGGTGCACCATATTCCATCAAGTTGCCGAGTACATTTGACCATGGCAATCATGGCGCTGCAACAAGGGTGACAGTGAAAGGGGTGATCCTGATTTTAGATCATCCCTCACTCATGTTGTCCTTTGCACCCACACAGTTTTTACCCCCTCCAGGGCATGCCCATTCCAGAGGAGTTTATATTTAGTTTTGGGGGTTTGGGGGCCAAAGCCCACCTCAAAGGCAGACTGTTTTCTGGGAGGGTGCTTTGGTGCTGTAACTCCCAGGAGATGAAATTCATGGTGCTGTAATGCCAGGCAGCATTTTTCCTGCACTGTAATTGGCATTGGTAAAATGTATGTCACTGTAGCATGGGTGAACCCTGGTGCACCCAAGTTTGCCGCAGTCAGGGTGTTGCTGCAAGGTGCGCTAATCTAACAGAGCTCTGAAAATTGAACCATATGTGTTTGTGTGCTGAAAGGCATTGGGCAATCTGTGTGTCTGTTTTCTCCATGCACCGGCCTAATAATAAAACATTCTTTCTGTTAGAATGCTGTGAATTATAATATAGTGTATGGTGGAACGTCGTTCTCCACCGAAATCCATCGTTTTCGAAACCTTGTAGTCACACACTAGTGACGTTCGTAGTGCAACAGAATGATGTTTTCTATTGTACTGTGAACATCACACTGTGTCCTCAAGCAGCATTTGACAGTTAGGGCTCACTCCATAGACAGGACACATGGCCAAAGCAGCAATGTCGGTGGCAGTACTAATGTTTAGTGTTAAAACGTTCACAGTGAAAATTCTTAAGCAGTTAAAATGTCAAGCGTGAAAACGTTCAAAATGTAAAGTTCTTTTTTCCTTCTAGTAACTGATTTTTTCCCCAAAAAAACGATGTTCCACCATACACTATAAAGAAAAGTGCATGGGGAACAGTTAACAACAGGACTATTCTTTCACCGAGTTGGCACTATGATGGCGGATTACCTCTCGAGCTGCGCTCTCGAGGTAATCCGTCGTCATAGTGCCAACTCGGTGAAAGAATAGTCCTGTTGTCAACTGTCCCCCATGCACTATCCTATATATTCAGTGCAACTGTGACTGGCTTCATTCCAGGAAATGTATGGTATCAGACAGTGAGCAGATAGAATTATTTAAATTGTCCATATATAGATAGCAGTATTCTAACATTTTTCATGGACAAGCCTATAAGGCTTTTTTCTGTGATAAGACATGTTTTTTAGCCTGGCACTTTAAATAAATGTTGGCACTTATTTGATCATATTTCTGAGAGCTACATTTTTCATACAGGTGGTGAGTGTTGAATTTTTTATTTTTTCTATTGTTACTGCTATCCATAGCACCCCATCCCCAGTGCAAAATCCTGGTATGTTTCACAGTCCATGTTCTTTTGGAAGTACGCACAGGTTACAGTAACAATATTTTTTCTATGTAAAACCTACAATAAACACAAGAGTGGTCAGCTTGTTTTTATTTCTTAGTGCTATTTTTTTCAGGTGACCAATGGTCAATTTTTTTTCTTTTCTTATGTTACGGGGCTTAAGCATGTCCTTGGAAAGGATGTCAAACTTAGCTCCTTCAACAAGTGTTCCTCCAACAAATGACCCTCTTAATTTTGTGAGCTACATTCTCATGGAAGCAGGGAGAGCCAATCCTTTTCTTAACGATGCAGACCTAGCAGCAAGTATACAACATAGTGAGGAAGCCACATTGCTTCAGGAAGCATTTAAAACAGTAGAGAAATTAGTGATTAAAATATTAAAAATATATTGGAAGCAAGATAATTTGGAGGCTTACTTACAAGAATCAAGAATACCTCGAGGACTTAGACTGCTTAGAAATCCTTTTGGCTAAGACATGGAGGATTTCATGAAAAAATGTTGTAAGATCCTTGATGAAGCCTCTGATTAATTAGACTGATCATTGACTATGGAAAAGAAGTGAGTGCTTAATTTGTAGAGGAGGTCAAGAAACATGAGACTATAGTGTTGAGTTTTCAAGGCCATACTGAATTTGACAGATGTTATAAAGAGCTAAAAGAAACCATTCAGAAATTGAACAAGGAATTAAAAGCAGCCAAACAAAAGAAATTTAAGAGCGAGCAAGATGATTATGAACTAGACCAGGTTTATAACTGGAAAAGAATCAATTGCCAGAAAGTTTTCCTGTGAGGGGAAAGACGTGTCTTCTTTAATTTAAGCACAGACAGGAGTGATTCTGAAACAGGAGAATCAGAGAATTATTTTTTGGAACAATGCTATTCATCTCCAGAACCAACTTCACCTATGCTGAGAAGGAGTACACATCAGAACAGGTACCAAGGAACTCAACCAGAAAATCCACCCAGAACCACAAGAGGAAGATACGAAGGGGGAAGAGGGAGAGGTCAAGGAGGTCAAACAAACAAAAAAATGCAACAACAATATCAGCAACCCCCTCATTCATATCGGAGACCAATAATGAACCAGCAGCAGAACCAACAGATGCATTACCACAGAAGATGATTAATTTATCTGATAAAATATTCTCAGATGCAAAAGGTAAATTTTTAAATAAAGGTCCCTCTTTTGCACCCACCGCACCTATTAATAAATTCCAGACATATGTGGATCTTCAAATAGCTTGCCATAATCTAAGATTAAAATCTTTTTTTAAGTGAAAAGAAATGGAATGTTATGCTGACACCGGAGACAACATGATCAACACTATGGAGTGGGAGGACACAGTGGAAAACAATGTACATGATGCAAAGGCTCAACAGTGTTACTCAGTAGAGCCTAGACCAGTGGCAAAACATGACCCAGAAACCCAGATGCAGCAAAGAAGTTTATTCCAGAAACTACAGATAAACAGCATACCTGCTGGGAGTTTGGAAGCCTCCAAACACCATGGTGTCATCATGGAAACTCATAGAAAAAAAGTCTTACACAGAGTCTTATACTAGAGATACCAAAGTATGTTACTAGGTAACAATCTCTGCCAAAAGGCCAAAAAGCAAAACACAGCAATTCTATTGGTGGATTTTGGTGGGCTCTGTGGACCTAAGACAGTTACATCATACATGGTTTTGCACATACACACTGATAAGGACATATAGCTGACTAAGGCTAGTTTTTGGGTAACAATACAGCAATTCATAAAAGGTGTTGACTATTACAATAGCACAGAAAGCCATAGGTGGTGCACACACACTATCAAATAATAGTGATAGATAACAGCACTACCACATACAGTAACAGCACTAAGAACATAATCACAAATGTAAAGAAATATGGATTATACCTTATGCCACAATAATGAGTGCTAAAGCATGCATGGGGGTATGGGGGTATATGGGTATGTGGGGTGTTTCATGCAACAACATTTTCTATCCCAAGTGTAGCTATCATGACATTCAAAGAAGTATGCAAACAAAAACTTGAAACTTTTTTTGACAACTTTCCAGAACTGCATTATAATAATCTGACATAAGAAGACTGGGCAACCCTTGAAAATCTTCAGAGGAACACTAGGATTACACTTAAACCCAATGATAAAGGCACCAGCATGGTTGAACAAAATACCAAAGATTACATTGAGGAAGGACTTAGTTACAGTAAATGATATCAGATTTTATTGTAAGTTACAAAGTGATCCCATGAATAAGTTCAAGTGGGAATTGATGAACATATAAATGAAGCCTACAACAAAGGGGTAACTGACAAACAAGTTCAATATTTTCTTATAATTGAGCACCCTATGAGAGCTGTATTACATACCCTACCAAAAGTACATAAATCTCTTGGGTTCCCTCCTCGCAGACCTATTGTAAGTGGGATTGATTCAGTCACTGAACAACTCTCCCAGTATGTCAACTACCATATTTGTCCATTTGTAGAAGGCTTGGGCTCTGATATAAAGAATACTGGGGACAGTTTATAACATGTGATAGCTGTGGAGTGATTTATGCTGCTACTTGTAAGTGTGGTATATTTTACAACAGAAAAATGAAGACAATTCAAGATAAGAGCTGGGGAGCACTGCAAAGCAGTTCAGAATGGGGACATAAGATATGCAACAGCCCTATATATCATCTGAAGGGGAAATGAACAGGAACATGGATTCATATTTAGGGCTATAGATAAACTATGCATGAATCCCCATGGTGGTGATTTTGATAAATTATTGTTACAAAGGGAAGGGTTCTGGATTTATACACTTGGGGGGGTTGTAAATATTCTGGGATTGATGGTAATTTTGATGTTATCCCATATGTAAAGTAGAACATTTATAATGAAGGATAATCCCTTGCCTATATGTGGATGAAAAATAATGAGCAGGGTTTCTTTACATATTTAAAATACAGAACAATATCATGAACAAGAACTCTTTAACAGATTCCCAAGATATTAATAGTGTTTTGTCTTTACATTTACAGATGTAAGTCTGCACCAGGAATTGGAATGGCTACTGCAGTAACAACCAGCACTACTATAGCTCCACCAGAAACAACTATTTGCTCTTGCAGCAATGAGAATTTTTTATATTTGAATTTGCACTGATATGTGTTATTAGACTATACGCATATTTATATATTTTCTTGTCTTTTCTATAGTAGTTTGCATGTACTACTTATTGTTTCAGTGAGATATTTTGTGGCTTCACTCTGTAAGACCACTAATAATGACATTATTTTATAAGTATAAAAACTGACCTGACTGTTGATGTCTTTTGAAAAAAAAGCTGATCCAAAATGCATTAACATGTTTTTTTAGCCTGGCACCTGCAATAAACTTTGACACTTATTTGACTATATTTCAGAGAACCACGTTTTTCATATAGGTGGTTAGTGCTAGATTTCCTTGCCATCCTTAGTACTCCATCTCAGTGGAAATCCTGGTGTGTTACATGATGCTTTCTTTGTTACCTAACAAAGGATCAAATAAAGGTTATATGCTGTAGATGGTAAATACTAACACATCTGAACTCATGAGTTCCAAAACTCAGATATCTATTTAATATTTACTCCTTATTGCACTGTTTTTGGCAAGAGAATTGTAATTGCTATTCCTAATCCATACACAGCTTTTCTTTGGGGATGCCTGTTCTATGTTGTATCGCCTATATAGCACTTACAACTCTGTATCTAGTTTGATGTAGATCACTATGTATTTTGTTTTATGTTTTCTCTTTTCCCATCAAACTTATATGTTTTTCAGAATGTTTATTACATTGACCTCAATTGCACTGTTTCCTCTGTTGTACTACCTTAGACCTCCTTTGATTGCAATGTATGTGTTACTGTCCTTGAATAATGTATGTACTGTAATGCTTTTTTTTGTCTCAGTTTGTGTCCATCCAGGACCACCTTGTAAATGAACTTGCTCAATGCTGCTATTACTGGTAAAATATAAATGATTGATTGATTACTTTCAATGAGTCAACACCAAATTCTTTCTATTTTGACATCTAATGGTTGTGTTTTTTTATATGTTTTCTCTCACCAGAATGAGATGAAGGGTCTCAAAGACATTTATCTAATTTACAAGATATTTTTATGTTCACTTGTGCAAGGATCATGACCACAGGTCGTACAATGCCTATGTTGAAAATCTGGTGGTGAAACTCTGTAAAATGACTGTGTTATGGGCATGTGTTGCGCGGTTTCCACGTATGCTCAGAACTGCTAGCATTTTTAATATTCCCACTACACATTTTCAACATTGCCATCTATTCATACCTCCCTAGGGATGGTACAGCTGTCATTCTTCACATCCTGCCTGATCTTTTTTTTTTTCACATGTGGCACAGAATGGCACTGTCACTGTTTGAAGTCAGTTTTCGGGACACATTGACAAAATCACACTGCCACTGTTTATGACAAGAGGTCCCAAATGCTTTCGTGAGGTGAGGTCACAAAAAGGCCATGTTCAAAATTTGTACTGTAAATACCAACAAACACCCAAGGCATTACGGTTTCTAACCATAATGTACTACCCTGTACAGACAGACAGGCATCTGAGTGTGCCTTTGAATTGCCGTCTGTACTGCTCATGCCATCCCACCCCCCACCCATTGACAGGCATCAAGCTGTACCTTGGACTCTTCAGCCCAAGACTTCACCCCATTCTCCTATGCTGCACCCATTTCACCATATGTCCTTATGAAATGGAGTGACTGTAAAACCAAACACCCTAACACACAGCTCAACACATGTCGGTGTCTGCAGAATAAGGTGAGGAGACACAGCTTGACTGTCATGGGTGATGACCCAAACACTTACCCCAAATCCTGTCCATCTCTACAGGATGGAGGTGGACTTCATGTGAACTTCAATACTTCACTGGCATTCCTATTCTGTATCCGTCTAACTCCTGCATTTCTAATGATCATACCAGCAAGCAAACATTCGGCATTGAAAAATGCTTGTTATATTGGTGATTGTATATCTTGTGTACTATACAAATTGCACAACTGTGTTTCTACTGCATATAGATGTACAATTTTTCTCATCATTATTGGCTTCTGTACATTAATCAGTATCATTTCTGCTGTTTTGCAATGCACTTGTAGTACACAGGTTGTGCCTGAAAAAGGTGTCTTGTGCCAGTGCACCTACAGATGTGTCAGCCATGATAAAGTGCAGTAACTTGCAGTAATGACATGTCACAAAATCTTACATGACAAAAGGGCTTAATTGCCATTGACTTACTATGGCCCCTGCAGTAAACTGCAGTATTCTGTGATATTCTTCAGTATTTCTGTTCTTCATCCTGGCTTAACACGTCAGATAAACAAAGACTAAATAACACAAAATAAACAAGAGGGTCCAGCCAAGACAGCAACCACACTAATTACATGTTCAGTGATTTATAGTCATGCAAACAGTGCAAGCAGCCCAAAATACAGAAATCAGGAACCATGCCCCCCCCCCACAAAACTGTAAAACACATGTAACTGTACAATGCATGCCATACACTAGATTTACAAATGTATTAAACATTTCCTAAAAATATTCAAAACATGAACAGTTCCAAAATCAGGACCCAAATAATTCCATTTGGGAAGGTCGACTTGTACCTTTGTGAAAATATTTTTAATTTTAAAATTAGAATAAAGGTGCTAAAATGTATTATGAATAGAGATGTGCAAAGCTGGCAAACTTCACTTCACAAATTAATTATCAATGTTTGCCAAACTCGCAAATTGTGACGTGTCAACTTCACAAAGTGTTTGGCAGACAAAGTGGCACTTTGTCATGTAAAGTCATGTGCGTTTGCCATCAAACACTACAACTTTACAATGGCTTTGTCTGACTTTGCCTGAAAAGTGCCACTTCCTCAGGAAAACCCATTGCAAAGTGACAAAGTGGATAATACAATAAGTTTTAAGTGATGGCAAATTTCACAATTTTACCAGTGAAGTAAACCGTTACAACATCTCTAGTTCTGAGGACATTTATGTATCAAGTTTGAGCCATACATTAAAACATGATTGGCAGTTGTGTTGCAAAACTCAGCAGTGGTGTGGCATTATGATCTGGCAATGCTTTTTATCCATTCTTTCACCTCCATGCGTAAAGAAAACTGGCAGTAAGAATAGTCTTTTTTACTCCCTCAGTCCAATTTAAAAGGAAAACTGTTTAGTCCCATCTTCCTTGTTTACTACAGTGACACATACAAGTAAGATTTTTAGCCCTTACAACATATAGGCTACATTTTGTACTAAATAGCACAAACTCACTTGTGATCTATAAGACACAATCAGCAGAGACAATTCCATAATAAAATACATATTTACTGTACTATACATACTAACTATGTTCTATTATTACTTTTTATACATGCTGTAAAACAAAGATAAATAAAATTATTTTGGGATACATCCCTAATTTTAGACATTTGAACAAACAACTTTCCCTTCTCTAAGGTTTTCTTAGCCATCAAGCTTTAAGCAATTGACCAGAATAGTAACTAAGAAAAAAATATACTAACTAAGTAATGTTATGTTGGTTTAATAGTGAGAAATTATTATGTTGCTAACATCTTTGGCTTAATATCTTTGAGTTACAATGCCCTAAGGCTTGGACACTGAGCACAGACATACTGGATGTAGACTTATCAAACCTTACTCACTCTTTTTTTCAGCATGTCTGAAATATAATGATTATAATTTGTATGTGAAACATTATAGTGTATTAGCTAACCCCTTGCTTTGTGAAATGCTATATTGCTCTGTCATGGACAGCTGGTGTTCCATAATTCCATTCTTGCTGTGCTGCTGCTATTGCTGCATCCTGCAGGGCCATATATATAGGCAGTTTTAATAACACACTATGTATGTATCTCCTCAGCTCCAATGTACATTTCCTTGCAATATTTCAGTCAATTCACAAAATCCTCAGAGAGCAGAGAATTACACAGCAAGAAGCCAGTATTTCAATCAACAATTAGGGAACTAGGAAACTGTAAGTATTAGAGTTTTGTATGCATTTGATTTATCTGCAGCAACAGTTTCTGTTACTGTATTGTGTTGTACAGTGGTAGCCGTGGCCATCCATAACATTAACCAGCAATATCCAGACATGGCTTTTACCCTCTGCCATTAACTGAATTATCCATGTCAAGCCATGGGAGGCAGTATAGCGCAGTGGTTTAAGGCTCTCAGCTGCTAATCTGGTGACATCCAGCAGACCAGACCTAGGTTTGAATCCCACAGCTTCCACTTGCATACTGTGTGGCCCTGAGCAAGTCACTTAACTTCCCTGTGCTCCCAGGTCACTCCTGTAAAAAAGCTTTCAGCATAGTGTGCTACTCCTGGTTAAACAACTAAAAAAAAAAAGCCATGGCTACCACAGCTAAGAATAATATTACAGACATCAGGGGCTACAACTGTATCTCACTTAAATTTTTGGAAGCTATAACTTACCAGTTATATACATTTATTATTAAAATGTGCCAAACTCATTTCTCATTGGTACAATTTTAGTATCAGAAAAAGGTTTCATTTTAATAATTAATTTTATAAAGCAAGAGAATCACATTTTAAAGGCATTACATGCATATTAGGCCCCATGGATTCAAAGTGAATTAAATGAACAACCTCAGTGTTGTGCTACCGGAAGCTGAGACTTAATTCTTCCTGCCTAAGAGCCATTTACTGAATTCAAATCATGGATTTTTTTTTGAATACTAGCTGCTTAAACAAGGACTCCTAGGCTCCACTCAGGTGTTTACAATTTTCAGTAACCAGATAAAAATAACCCTTGAAATGACTTTTACATTTACTGTTGCTGATAAGCTTGGGGTATTCCTTTGTTTATATCTATAGTCACAGTTTAGCAGATAAGACTGAAATCACTTTTCTCAAACTTTCTTTTTATTAAAACCCCAACAAGGGCCTAAAATGCATGATACAGTATACAAAGATACAGCAGTGATGATACAAATTATGAAAGTAGTTGAAAGAATGTTAGTTTCTGATAGGTTTACAGCCATTTTCAGCCAAGCCATTACCCCAGCACAACAGCCTAGCTGAAAGTAGCCCCAATAGAACCAGGACTCAGCACTCTTGTAAACTAACCCATCTCTCAGTCAGGGCACAATGCCCCCAAAACATGGCAAGTCATGTACACTTCAGCCCCAAACAGGCACCAGGGGAGGTCTGCAATGTACAGAAATTACATGTTTAAAAAAAGTTTTAGTACCATAACTGCCAAACACAGCTCAAACTTAAAGGCTTTTTATCTCATTCAGCTCCTGCTGTGCTACCCAGCTGCCACCAGTTACAACTTCTTGCTGACCACTTGCTCTCCCTTCACACCTTGTCACTGGAATGATTTTTGTTACCAAAATGTACACCAATTACAGGCTTTCTTAAAATGTTCAAGCACCTTTCAGAAAAGTTGCCGATCTGTGAGAATGGAGTGAAGCAAGACAGCAAGTGGCCAATGGGTGGAAGTTGTAATGGGCAGCAGCTTGCATTGTGCAGTGGGTGCTGAATGGGAGATAAAGCCATTACTTTTTATCCAGTCAATGACTATGGTATCTGTGGACTTTCTTAAAATGGTTTGGAAAACCTGCTTATCTGTTCAGGACTTGTGCAGTCACTGTTCCCTTGAGACTTCTAAAATAACTTGCTGCAAATGTGAAGCTGCTCCAGCCTTCTGCCTGTACTTGCTGAAATCATGCCACATAGGCACCACCTACTGGAAAACTACAAACCCCACAGGATATCATACAGGACAAAAGGGCACCAGTCTTTTTTCAACTTATTTGTATTTTTATTTTATTAATATGGATTGATCCATTTTATAATCATAATGAGGCATTTCAGGGACTGCATTATTTTTATTAAAGGCAAATAAAGAAGAGACTTCTCATTTACAATTGCATTCAAAAAAGGTTCACAGTACAATACAGTCAAACAACTGCATAGATATAAAACAGTACAACATTTAAGTTAACACAGATACAAACATTATCCTTATTAAATATCATTGACATTATTCAACAGTCATCCTTTTATGATGGAAGCACTTGGCTTTACCTCATGTTTCAACCCATCCAAAGCCCTTTAAAGGGTTTGACCCTAGAAGGTCTGATGGCAGTGCTGGGCCTATCAAGTGTAGTGAGTGTTTGTGATGAGCTGGGGGAATGGGTATCATCGTATGATAGGGTGGTCACTGAGGTCTTCAACTCAATCACAACTGTTCATGTTTGAGCCGTCATTTGACACCGGGGAACCCTCTGGTTTGATGGGAGTCTTAGAGAATTGAAGATGAGTGGTCGAAGGTTAGAGCGGCACTGGTGAAGGTCCTGGTCTGATCGGAACAAGCTTATTTTGATGTCTCATTACAGAGACCATCAATCAGCAATCTCCTGTAAGAAGGCAGAGTTCATGTCCAAGGAGATTACTGCAGCAATAAACAGACCAGTTCAGCTTTTTTGGACTGTTGACAGGTTGTGTAATCTTGCCTGTCTTCAGCCTGTGGGAGCCTATTCACAATTAAAGTGTCATGAGTTTGCTCTGTTTTTTGCTGATAAGATTCCCTCCATCAAATTGGAGATTTAGTTGGCTTCCTCTTTGGGGGCTTGCAGTGGTGAGCTGGGGGTCATGGACACTCTGTCTGTCTGGTCATACTTTGATCAGTTGATGGACATGGATGTCGTGAAGGTCATCTGGGAGCTGAGACCCACCCACTGTAATCTGGATCTGGGTCCAGGGTGCCTTTTTGTAGGGTGAGTTAATTCCATCAGCCTAGTTTTGGCTGGGATAGTTCAGTGTTCTTTAGCAAAAAGGGGTCTTCCCAGAGCCCTTGAAGGGGCGGTGGTGAGACCCCTCTTAAAGAAACCATAATTGGACCTGGACTGTTTAGCCAATTACAGACCAGTTCTCTAGCCTTCCCTTTGTGGGGAAGATTAAGAAGGTGGTGGCTCTTTAACTGGATGACCATTTGTCAACTCATGACATCTACAACCCTCTCCAGTTGGGTTTCAAGAAAAAGGCACAGTACCGAGACTGCTCTGGTTCAGGTGCTTAATGATCTCCTGGTGGCAAGAGATCAAGGAAAGTGTTCCATTCTTATATTTCTTAATCTCTCAGCAGCATTTGACACTGTGGACCATGGAGTGCTGTTGGAGCACCTGTAGGTTTGGTGTGGGTTAAGAGGGGCAGTCCTAAACTGGTTCCATTCATTCCTCATTGGCAGGATGGAAAGGGTGGTGCTTGGTACTGTTTCATCTGCATCAGTGCCCCTGCCATGTGGGGTCCCACAGGGCTCTATCCTGGTGCCCATGTTGTTCGCAATGTATATGCTACCACTAGGGGACATTATAAGGCAGTACGGGCTAAGTTTTCACTGTTATGCAGATGATACTCAGCTGTATCTGTCTTTTGCACCCAGACAGCAGGATGCTGTCTCAAGTTTCAATCAGTGCCTTGCTGAGGTCCAAAACTGGATGAGAGTCAACTGGCTGGGGCTGAATCCAGACAAGACAGAGGTACTGGTGGTGGAACCTGGTCATCCAAGGGTTGGTGTGCAATCTGGTCAGGTCTCCAGTCTTAGGATTGGGGACTCTCAATTGCCCACCTTGGTCTTAGGTGAAAAATCTTGGCATTGTGCTGGACTGTGGCTTGATGCTTAAGTCTCAGGTGTCAGCTGTGGTCCCGTGTGCATTTTATCATCTTTGCAACATCACCAGGATTAGACAACTGATTCACCTGGGTGATCTTCCATCACTGGTGCATGCCTTTGTGACCATCCCAGTTCAACTACTGCAATGCCCACTACCAAGAGCTATCTGGGGGCAAGCTCCACTGCCTGCAACTAGTACAAAATGCAGTGGCCAGGCTGCTGACAGGTCTTTTAAGGACTTGTCACATTACACCTGTGCTCCACTTTTGCACTGGCTGCCAGTTAATTGGCGGATCACCTTCAAGGTCAATTTGTTGACCTATAAGGCCCTACTTGGATGGGGGGCCTGGATACCTGCAAGACCTTATGAGGCCCTAATGCCACACCCGTCCTTTCTGGTCAACTGATGAGGGACTCCTTTTGATTCCCAGGATATGTTTAAAATCCTCTGGTGCCCAGGAATTTTTGTTCACAGCACCAACCCTGTGGAACTCACTTCTCTGATATATCAGGGAGGCCCCATCAGTAAATGCTTTCAAGAAGGAGCTAAAGACATATCTTTTTAAAGCAGCCTTTGCTTAAGTTAACTGACCTGAATTATATTAATTATATGTATTAATTTATGTATTATTTATTTGATATACTGTTTTAACTGTTTTTATTCTTCTCATTTGTACAGCACCTTAAATTGCAATTGAGAAAGTGTGCTATATATCTGTCTATATAGATAGATAGATAGATAGATAGATAGATAGATAGATAGATAGATATAATAACTAAACTGAAGCAGGCTGTTTTTCCACCATAACACACCCTTTGTCATGCCTTATTGCTTAACATCTGTTGTACATTGCATATCATATTCATTTTGTCATATTTAACTGGTAGTATATAAGACAAGTCATTTAGAAACATGGATGTTCCCCTACCAAAGCAGAGGGAAATAAAGATGAGATCAAAAACATGTATTTGTGTAAATAATAATACAATGAGTCCCAACCCTCCCACAGTAATTGGAGCAGTCTTGAGCTCTGTCACATTGACCACATGTGGAAACTACCCCTGGATCTAGGGAGGGTCAAATTTGGTGAAGACAAGAAGTGATATAATACTTTATCATTGTGTATAATATGCCTTATTAGGTTTTGATGGTAGTCAAAGACTTAACCCAAGATTCCAAGTTAGCCAATTGGTCCAGTACAGAGATGCCCTCAATTATTTCAAGGAAGGACATACATGGTAACCAAGTCCCTTTGTATTTCTCAGTCTGTAAACATACCCTGGATGTAATTCTATTCATGTCTTGGATCTCTTTGCACATAGAAATCCATTCCTATTTCACTGGGAGAGGAGGACTCAGACATTTAAGGATGATACATTTGCAAGTGACAGTGACACAAAGATTATACAACTTCCTATCTGTCTTGCTTCTCATTTGCCTGCCTTTTGAAATTGTGAAGATGTCTTTTATGCAATGAACACTGTCTGTCCAAAATGTTGTTAATCTGAGGCAGAACAAAAAATATGTGTTTGTGTTGCTAGCTGCTGACATTGTCTCAGCAAAGGTTCGTATTTGTGAGATTGATGTGACACATGATTATCAAAGTACAAAACAATCTAGTGAGTAGCTTCCATCTGAATTCTTGCCACATAGCTGATGAGGTAGTTCTGTTCACTTCTTGATAGATAGGCACTCAGTCTTCATCTGAAGGTCAATGGATTATTCTTGTTGCCATTATTGCTGAATAGTTTGAGTTGCCTGTGGAATAGAATCCTGCAGTAAAGAATGAAAGTGAGGAAACACAATCCCTGACTGGGGCTTGGATGGAGACAGGAAGCAAAGAACAGTAAAAATACAGAGGGAGATTCAATTAGCCAGAGCTTCACTGGGAGAGAAGTAAAAAAAATATGAAGTTGGAGATAATGAAAAAAATGGGATTTGATAGGTCAAATTCTAGTTGCAGTTGGTAAATGAGTGGAAAACTGAGTCTTGGAAGAGGTGGCCTAAATGGACCAGTTTTTTTGCTTTCCATAGTTTATATGCAGGATCAAATGCTGTTGGAATAAAAGAGGGGCAGCATACTGTTAGTGTTAAAAACTTATATTCTCTTATGGAGTTTTAGGGAGTTTCAGTTTCTTAATCACCTGGAACCAAGATGGGATTGTGGGCATTGCCCAAGTGTTATTGATGGACTGTGCCACTGAAGAAGTTAGCTACATAACTGGAAGAGATGAATAGTTTGCTGTAGATGGTGCACTAGCTTACCAGACATTATCTGGCCTTTTATCAGAGATTTCTGCCAGTCTTATTTTTGAAATTTAGAAGACTTATTCCTCTGTGTTTTTTAGCTGCACATAATATCAGCCATTTCAGGTAAGGATTAGTGTTAGACCAAACAAAATGGTGTGTGAGAAAGTATAGTTTAGTCCAGAATTCAGGAGGTAAAGAAACTGGTAGGGAATCAAATAAAAAGATAAGTTGCAGAAGGACATTCATTCATATGCATTTAATTTGTCCCACAAGTGCGCATAATCATGTTTTAGGATTTTGAGGAGAGCAGCATAATTATCCTCATATAGAAAGGTGAATTTTGTTGGATCTTTTTTTCCAGATATTAGATTGCTTTTGTCACCCACTGATAAGGAATGAGCAGAAGTTCCTCTAGGTTGTCAGGCTCATTAAGACGGATGATCATTGTTTTAGCAACATTAATGCAGAGACCCGAACATTTACTAAACTGAAGGAGAAGATCTTGAAGAATAGCAAAGGACTTAGAGCAACATTAGCATATAGTGCCATTTGGGTGTCAATTAGTGCTGTATGGAATTTTCTAATTCCAGCAGAACAACATTTTTGAAATTCTACTGAAATGGAATGTTGGAATTCCATGGCAGAAAAATGCAGAATTAGTTTTTCTGCAACATTTCTGTGGAATTATATTCCTCTGATATCAATATTTTCTATGGAAATGGTTGTGGAATGATTTTCTATATAAAAAATGCTGTTCCATGGAATATTTATTACACATATCGCAGCAGGTGGAATTCCACAGAAGAACCAGTGAAATTACAATGAAAATTCCACCAGTAGAATGGTCATTGTGCTCTAATTTCACTGCTGTAATTCCTCATTCTTCACAGCACTAGTGTCAATATTATTGGTTTGGATGCCTCTTATATTCTGTGAAGTATGGATTAGAGTGGCTAGAAGTTCTATAGATAGGACAAAAGGCAAGAGGGCAGTGAACACCCCTGTCTTGTTCCTCTGGAAATCACAAACCAAAAAGATGCAATGCCATTTGTACAGACACAAACTTTGGCATTTTTGTATAATAACTGTAAGGCCAGAGGGAATTTAAGGCTCAGGTTGAACTTTTGAAGGGCTTGAAAGAGGAAAGACCAATGGAGGTGGTTGAATTATTTCTCTCTGTTTATTAAAATCACCAAATTGGTAATCAGTGACTGTCGAGAAGCAGAGATAATATTAGAAAATCTGCTGACAGAATTCTTTAGCAAAGCATAAACCTGCCTGGTCCGGATGTACAAGTTTCCCAATAATGTTGTTCAATCAGTTATTAAAAACCTTTGTATAGATTGTTGAATCTAAATTTAGGAGGTGAAAGGATGGAAGGAGTCACAAAGTGTTGTGAGGTTGGATTTGGGAATAACCACAATTTTGGCCTCTACCCAGACTTTGGGAGTGCACCATCAATTAAACATAGGTTCAGAATGGAACAATAAGAAGGAGTATATCAGTCTGAAATGCCTTGAAAAACTCCCCAACAAATCCATCAGGTCCCAATACTTTTCTATTTTTAAGGGTCTTGTTCACTTCTTCTAGTTCTATTAGAGATATTGGGGCATCTAACATTTGTTGGTCCTGAAGAAAGCATTTTGAAAGGACAAGACCATATAAAAATGTGTGAATGTGTTCACTCAAATTCAGGTTCATTTTTGTACTATATGAAGTGCTGTAATTGTCCTGGAATAATTTTGAAATGTCCAAAGGGTGTGAAATGAAGTCATGTGAGAACTGGTTAAGGTGTAGTTTAACAACCCCGTGGTCTACTGTTTGTTTTCAAAGTTTGATGGCTAATGGGCTACTAGCTCTGTTCCTATTCTCATAGTAACTCTGTTTACAAAATCTTAATTTCCATTCAACCTGCTTATGACTAAGATCCAGAAGGTTTTGACATACTGAAGTTGGTGGAAGAAAATGGCATCAGGAGATATGTTGTGCCAAGCCTCCAAGTGCATGAGTTGTTCTGCTAAATGTTTCTGTAGTTCTTCTCATGAGTTGTTCTGCTAAATGTTTTTGTAGTTCTTCTCATTGTCATTTCATTTTGGAGGTAAAGGAGATTAAATACCCCTGCATTGTGACTTTGAAGTCATCCTGCTGTAAATGAATTTTGGAGAGGTGCCTACCTGTGCATGAATTTGGAAGTACTATTGGATTTGGGGTCAGATATAGTTTTTGAAATCAATATCTGTAAGTAGGGAGGTATTAGACCTCCAAGCTAAAGTGGTCAAGGTGCAGAAGTATGGAGTCAAATAGAGACAGGGGCATAGGGGCGTGCACAGAGTGTAGTACAGAGTGAATTCCTGGCTTTGAAAATCTATGTAGATGTTGAATTTAACAGAAGAACATATTATCTCAGGAGTATACATTGTGTGGATTAAAGAAAAAGGTGAAGTCTCTTTGTTCCTTTATAAAAGCACCAAATATCTGAAAAGCCATTTTCTGTCAAAAAAAGTAATGTGTGGAACATACTGGAGTACATTTGTTGTGTAGCAGATGAGCAATCCTGGGTTGCATTTACAACACAATTAAAGCCACCATCAAGAATTGCGACCATTTGGGGGTCATCTGGGATTTTTCTAATAAACAACCTTTTCACCATTAAGCATGCCCAGAACTTAAATGAAATAGTCATTCATGTCTTCTGTATGGAAAATGCATTCAAAGGGAAGATTTTATGCAAAAGTATGGCTACCCCTGCTTTCTTTCCATTTTGATGGACTGGAGCATATAGTTTTCCTACCCAGCCTCTGGTTTATGTTTGGTGTTCCATTATGGCTGACATGAGATTCTTGTAAGAAACAGATATCTCCCTTCAAATGTGCCAAGTCTTTCATAATTTTTGAACCATTTAACTGTTGAATTCAAGCCTTTTACATTATGAAACCATTTAGATTTTATTAGGAGGTGTTACAGCTATGACATACAAGATACTAAAGACAGCGTCAAAGGTCAAGCTGGATCCAAATACCACCACCAAGCAGTGAACCTAAAAATAATTCTGTGGGAACACATGCTTGGGGTATCATGCAATTTTTAAGAAGCATTTTGATTGGCAGTAATCCTCCAGCTGGGAGGGGTAACATGAAAATTCATAACCAAGAACAAGAAAAAGAAAAAAAAACCTTTTTTTTCACCAGTGTGAACTGTGTACTGTAGGTTGAAAATATACAGCAGACTCCAGCTCACGTGTGTGAGTATTCTCAGTTGTAGGCTATAGAAACTGATCTACTGAGCACTCAGTTAACCCAGACTGCAGACAACCACCCTCCCTGCATAGATTCTGATCAAGTTTTTTCAGTGATTGGTGTATTTGTGTTTTCAGGTTAATAAAGAAAAGCTTTGAGACCCAGAAGAAGAAATAATAATAAGGCTTTTGATAAAGAGATATTTTAGCAATATAATCGTGGCCTCAATACAGTAGACAAACGTTTGTAAATGAGTGCCCTGTAGTGGTCAAAAGTGAGACCCAAGAGTTCTGTTATAAAATCCCAGTTTTACAAGGTGTCTTTCATGTAAAAGATTATAAATACAATAGTTTCATCAGTAATATTATTGGGAGTGTGGGATAACCTCCATTGCTGGCAAATAAGAAAAAGATGCCACCTGTTAAATTCAAGTAGGATCACATAATGAAGAGAATGAGAAGGGAAGACATGACTCAAAACATCTAACTAAAGTATCCACCATAGATTGCTGGGGTGTACAGTTGAATCCATAATTGGTAATCCAGTTACACTCCATAAATGGGAGAAAAATAACTTATGTTGACAAATACTGTAACACAAATAGTGAGTCCTGCAGTGATGGAGCTTTGGTGTCAGGGCATCTGTGTGATGGTTATTGTGCTAAGAGTCCAAAAAAATATAAAGGTGCAGAGAAAAATAAAGAAGAACCATTCAAAAAAGTTTAGTTAGGTTTAAAAACATAAGCCTCTACTTACATGTGTGCCATCATATTGGTTAATTTTACATTGAGAAACAGATAAACTAAAACATAAATAGCCAGTGATCAAGTAAGGATTTCTATGCAGGCTATCATAGCTGGTTATATCTTAGTATGTGAGCCTGGAACAAACTCCAGTTCCATGCCATACCTGAAATATTACTAAAAGCTGGTGAGTTCTCCCCCATTGAGAAGATGTGAATAATGACCAGAAGGAGGGGTAACTCCATATGAACAAATACAGTGCTCCCTCACTATAACAAACCCCGTTATAGCGAATTATCGGTTGTAACGAACAGCTCACTTGGTTCCCAGGAATTCAGTGTCATAGCGCTGTTGCACTGTATGCATGTCTACACTGAAAACACAGGGCTGCACTCAATTACACTCAATTTCTCCCCTCAATTAAACAAATTAATTGAATACCCCTGTAAAGCAACCATTCCATCAACTAATCAATTACCCAACCAGTTTCACTGATAAAAGACACACTAAGTTCAGGATTAAGGATTCACATTTCAGTGTTAAACACTGTTCCTGTAGGGTTGAAGTGATCCTCATACTTGGTCCAAACCAAGCTGTCTGTCCTGGACAGACTAAAATGTGATGAAAGCCTCAAGAAAATATCTGCAGACACCGGCTTTTCTAAATCCAAAATTTGTACTTGGTACAAACAGGAGGCATCGCTGCGTGAGTTTGTTGCAGAGTGTGGAGAGCTGGAGGGACTTGAGAGAAAACAATTGAGACTTGCTGATGAAAAGCAGATCAACACTGCTACACAGCTGTGGTTTACCCAGCAACGATCAAATGGAGTGCCGCTGTCTGGTTCAGTTCTACGTGAGAAGGCAGACCAGTTTGCCAAGCAGCTCTATGGCAAGGAAAGCTGCTTCAAATCATCTGCTGGATGGCTCTGGCGCTTCCAGAGAAGACATGGCATTAGGTGAATGACAATAACAGGTGAGCAGCACTCTTGTGACGATCTTGCAGCAGCAGGGTTTCTCCCGAAACTGAGAGATGTAATCATGTCATGGGGGTACATGTGATAGATGCAGTCACAAATAGTGTTCTAGTACATCAAATTAAACTTGCTCAATAACTGACATTGTTTTTAGTGTTTGTCTGTTGGTCTGCTGATTTGGTTCTCACTAAGCAACTACTCCTTCAATGTAACAAACATGCTGAAATAAAGAATATGCTTCCTGGCTCCCATTTTGTTCATTATAGCGAGGGAGAACTGTAAAGCAGTCTATTTGAGGGCCATTAATTTGTTGATAGTATTCTTTAAAAACTATTATTTTTCTTTTTTGTTTATGCTGCACCTGTCTGCTTAGCTCTAGTAACATAGTTAACATTATAGGCTGTCTAGGGGATTTGCCCTGCAGCAGGCACTGTCACAATTAAACAGTAAAAAAAAACCATTTCCTAGGTGTTCAAGTTGTGTGTCATTGAACCCATCAGATTTCAAAAAGGAGACCTAAGCAGTACTGAATTATAGACACCATAGGCACACAGAGGGGAGAAACTCTATTAAACAGTTTAGGTTCTCGATGGGAACATGTACAATCAGGAACTGAGTAGCTTAACTCACCATAGCATTATACTTAGAACCAATGAGTGTCTGTTCTGTAGGAGAATGTTGGTAGGTCTATCGGAGAGGCAAATAATGTAATGGAGTTTGAATCTGCGTCACCCTGGTATAAAATTGGGAAAGATTCCCCAACACCAGCAAATCTCAAATGAAGGGTATGGTAGAATGGTGGATGTTCAAGTGAATCATTTTGCTGGTTTCCTGAACACTGAATTTAGCTCTTTTTATAGAGTCTCAGGTATTATAAATCGCATGGGCTGAGGAACTCTTCCGAGCATGTCCCTGTCATCTTCCAGCCTGCTTATTTAATATCTTGCTCAAAATCAGCCATGTCTAGAGTAGGTAGTCCAACCCAATCTGTTGCAGAGGTTTAGTCACAGCATAGGAGTTTTTGAAGAGTTTGGGGCCCGAGAAAAATAACATTTTGATCCTGGCAGGAGACTACAATTGGTCTCTAATGTTGCAATCTTTTAATTGTTTGATTATGATCAGGACCTGATGGCTTTTATATTGAGTCATTGGAGAACAGTTCTGTATTAGAAATTTACGCTGTTCCTCATAATGCAAGTTGTTCTATTTCCGGGCAATTTGTAAAATTCTCTGCTGATTCTGGTACTTGATGAATCTGGCAATGAAGGGACTAGAACAGGCTGAGTATCTGGGTCTCCGTGGAGGTCAAATGTGGTGTGCCCTCTCAATGTTCAGATTGAAGTTAGGGAGCTGTTGGGTGGAAGGATGATAAAGATAGCAGAGAGGCTGGGGCCATCAGTACTGGAAGGGTATGCATGGGAAAGAGGCCAAGATGGCCACTGTGGTTTACATCAGATGTGAAGGAGGCAATGAGAATGATGATAAGGGCATTTCAGAAATACAAAGATGGCCAAAGGGAGGAAGACATGGAGGCATACCTAAGGGCAATCAGTCAGATGATTTGGAAGGTCAGAAATTTTAAGGGTGAGATGGAGCTTATAATAGCAAAGAGGCAAAGTTGGAGAATGAAGCATTCTTCTGATATATCTGGTAAGAACATAAGACCAAAGAGGGCAGCGTTTAGCAGAAAAAGGGTGATAGATGGGAGGTGAGGTATAAAGGCAAGGCTGGGATACTGAACCAATATTTATTGTTCAATATTTACTAAGGAGATAGGAACCATTGCCACAGTGCTGGGTGGGGTTAAAAAGGTAGAAGAGGGGAGTTCTATCAGTCAAGGAGTTCCCCTCCTCTCCCTTTATACTTCTACCCAGCATTGTGTGGGAGGGGAATAAAAAAAGAGAGGGTAAAAAGGGAGAGAAGGACAGCTCTGTCCATCATAGCCATTTCACAGAAGAAAGAGTGCTGAAAGGGCTAATGGGGTAGCAGAAGGTAAATCTATGGGGCCAGATGGGTAGTATTCAGAATACTCAAGGAAGCGGTGAAGGTACTAGCAGCTTCACTAGCTGATATTTTCAACTGCTCACTGAACACAGGATTTGTCCCCAGGGACAGGAGGACTGCTGATGTGGTTACTCTGTACAACAGCTGGAGGAAGGATGAGCCAGATAACTATGGGCCAGTCTGCTTAATGTCTATAGTGGGGAGGGTACTTGAGGCCACACTGAAGGAAAGACTGGTAGACATTCTCAAGGAAAATGGGTTGAAGAATGATATTCAGCATGGGGTCATGTCAGATGAACCAAACAGAATTCTACAACTGGGTGACTAGGGCATTCAATAAAGGACAGGCAGTCAACATATTATTCCTAAACTTCTGTAAGGCCTTTGATTCAGTCCTGTACAGGAGACTGGTAAACAAAAATGAGGAAATGGGAGGTGGAAGAATGGACAACATCATGAGTGGAAGGTTGGCTGGGGAGTAGGACACAAACAGTAGTGGTCAACAGCAAATTCTTGGATGTTAATGAGGTAACAATGGTACCACAGGGCTCAGTCCTGGGTCCTGTCCTCTTTAACATATCCCTAAGTGACATAGGTGTGGGCATATAGGGCAGACTCGGTCTCTTAATAGAAGATACTAAGATTTGTACAAGGGTAGACACTGAGGAAGGAATTAAGGCACTAAATGAGGAGCTGAGTAGGCTGGGAAAAATGGTTCCAGGTGGGACAGCTGAGCTTTAACTTGAAGAAAGGTAAGGAAATGTATATCTGGAAGAAGAACTCAAGAGTGCAATACATGATGTGGTGTTGTATTAGAGAGCACAGAAGAAGAAGAAGGAGATCTGAGAAAAATAATATCCAAAAATGTGAAATTTGCAGCTCACTGCAACAGAGCAGCAGGGAAGGGTAACAGGATGATAAGGTGCATAGGGAGGGTAACTGTGTAAGATCACTAGGCAGAAGGCCTATTTTCAAGAATGATCTAGGAGCACTGAGGAGGTTAAGTGACTTGCTCAAGGTCACACAGTATGCATGTGAAGGTTGTGGGAATCATACTAGGTCTTCTGGATGTACCAACCTCATTCACAGCTCATTTTTCTAACCTCTAGTCTATATTGCCAGTCAAAAAGAAGCCTAGAAGCCCAGAGATGATCTTTCCACTACACAGATCATTAGTGTGTCCACACCAGGAGTATTGTGCAAGGTTCTGGAGTTTACATCTGGGAAGGAACTGTGAGAGGGTAGAAGTGGCAAAAGTATGGGGGAATTCAATGAAACTCATGGGAGGGAAATTCAGGATTGATGTCTGCAAACATGTTTCCCCAAAACAGTGGTGAAGAAATTTGGGGAAGTCCTGCCAAACAAATCTGATAGATTCCTTTGACTGTGTGACCAAGGAATGAGAAGAGGGTAGAGCTGTGGATGTGGCCTACCTGGATTTCTGGCTTTCAACACCATTCCACATAGGAGACTGGTAAGCAAGCTGGGTTGCTTGGGGCTGAGCAGAAAGGTGATAACCTGGGCAAGAAACTAGTTACTGGATAGCAGACAGAGAGTAGTGGTAAAATGAGTTTGCTCTGAGGAAGGGAGGGTGACCAGCATGGTACCCCAGGGTTCAGTGCCAGATCCATCCTCTGTTATGTCTTTATTAGTTACATAGTAGAGGAGCTGGAGGTGAAGGTCTGCCTCTTTGCAGATGACACTAACATCTGCTACAGAGTGGACACTCTGGGGGTGGAAAGGATGGGCAGAGATCCAAAAACACTAGGGGAGAGGTCAAAGGTACAACAGCTGGGTTTTGATACAAGAAAGTGCAAAATAATGCACTTAGGCCATAGAAACCTAGGAGCAGAGTACTAAAATGAGTGGAGTGATATTGACATTGACCAAGCAGGAAAGAACCCTAGGGATAATCATACTGGATGACTTAAAGATGGCCAGGCAGTGTGACAAGGCAGTCAACAGGGCTAGTGGGATGCTGTTGTGCATAGAAAATGGTATCACCAGCAAAAAGAGGGAGGTGGTGTCGCCCCTATATAGATCCCTAGTAAGACCCCACCTTGAGTACTGTGTCCAGTTCTACAGACCACATCTCAGGAAGGACATAGAAAAAGTGGAGGTGATCCAGAGGAGGGCTATCAAAATGGTGCAGGGTCTGCATCAAAAGCCTTATAAGGACAGGCTAAAGGATCTCGAAATGTACACCCTGGAGGAGAAGAGATAGAGAGGTGATATGAAAGAGACCTTTAAATACTTCAAGGGGTTAATAGGGTACAGTAGGTGATTATTTTTCAGACAAAAAACTGTTCTAAAACAATGGAACATGCTATGAAGTTGGAAGGGGGTAGATTCAGGAGAGATGTGCAGAAATATTTCTTCACAGAAAGAGTGGTAGGTTCCTGGAACAGCCTTCCAGCAGAGGGACTGGGAGAAAAACAGTGGTGGGGTTCAAAAAAGCCCAGATGTTCTGACAAATACTCCCCTACTGTACCTATTAACCCATGTGAAGTGTTTAAATAGGCACAAGGGAATCATAAGGGTAAGGAAAATGTGGGATGAGACAGCACCATAGATCAAGTCGGTCTGCAGCAAAAATGAAGTTAGAAAAAAAAAACTGGGCAGACTGGGTAAGTCAAGCAGCCTTTATCTGCCATCAGATTCTATGTTTCTTAATGTAAGAGGCTTCCAGAGGAGATGGTGATGGCCAAACAGAAGGGGGTTTCATGGTAGGGTGGGACAGGCACAAGGCCATACTAAAACAGTGGAGGGCAGAGATAAGGAAAACGGATGGCCAGTAGGTTATACACAGGGCAGTTAGGTGAGGTGGACAAACTGGATGGGCCACTGAGGCTTTTTCTGCTGTCATGTTCTACAGTACTTTTCTCTGTTTCTATGATGAATGACCCTTATAAGTAATTTTCATGAAAACCCTTGCTCCCTTTCCAGTGCTGTCTCAATCTGTTTAGCAACCACAAAGGGAAGGCTTACAACCTGCATTGTGCATAGCACAATAGGCTGCAAAATCATCACTGTTGCTAATTAGTCATTACAACCACTTAGCAACAGCCCCTTGTAAAAGTGGGGCCCCAATGTTTTTGAGGTACTTACAGTTCATTTATGTAGGACAGAACTGCTAATATACAGCATCTCATTTTCAGTGAAGTCATTTTCTATCTAGTTTTATACCTGTGAAGGACTGAAGCACAGGAAGAGCAGTTGATTGTTCCAGATGACACAGCAAGAAAGTGATCCTGGTGAGGACCTAGAATTCCAGGTTGAAAGGCTTGTGTCCAACCACTGTACTGCACTGCCTGTAATCCAAATGTAAGTTACTCAGCAAATACAGTTTATTGGAGAATATATCATTTGTATTTTTTTTATCTTTCTTGGATATTAGTATAATACATATCTGCCAACGGTTTTATGAAATCTGTGTATAGAAACTCTAATAATGATTTTATGTCATTGTAATGGATTTACAATATCACATTTCTTTCCATAACTATGGACACACAGATAGGAATTGGCGCTGGGAGCTGACAAGCAATGGGTTTCAAATATATCGAAGAATAAGTGTTAGTTAATGTAAAATGTATGCGCATTAAAACCAGTAATGGAATATGTTTAATTAATCTGGACACATTAATGTCAAACACAATTGTTATAGTGTATGCCTAATGATTTTAAGTTTTTTCTTCAGTAAGAACCTGCAATTTAAATTGTTAAACTGATTCAGTGCCCAAATAAAAAGTAATGTACACTTTTGTAAAGAACAGTAATTCAGACACAAATTTCAGTCCAACTGCTTAATAGAAAAGGTGCAAACTTTAAATGTCATGCTT
This sequence comes from Neoceratodus forsteri, assembly GCA_016271365.2. Taxonomy (NCBI): domain Eukaryota; kingdom Metazoa; phylum Chordata; order Ceratodontiformes; family Ceratodontidae; genus Neoceratodus; species Neoceratodus forsteri. The sequence goes on from CM028135.1 coordinate 678,037,327, forward strand.
CAGTTACAATCAAAATGTATAAAGTCATTTAATGAAATGTTTCTCAAATTAGGCATATATGAAATTCATGGGGAGCAAAGTGCATAAAATCCTGTCTAACTACAATGGAAAGCTAATTAGGCTGCATCTGTTAAGCATACTTTACAGAAGTCCCAATTTATCATCATCTGCACAATAGCATTAGCATCCCAAGATCAAAATCTAAATAAGATTACAGTTTTCTGCCATCTTAATGGTTTGATTTTTGTCTGGGGTTGGATATATTTATCAGGACCCTGTATTACTGTATATGGAATCTAAATAGTTTTGTTGTGAACGTTAGTTACTGTACAGCACAGGTTAAGGTTGGAGTTTTCAAAGGTGCCCAAACATGATGTAGTTGCCTCATATGTGTAAAATTACATCATGAGGATACAGCAACATTCTTGCATCACATTTTCATACTTGCATCACAAATGACATGACATGGCACATACAAAAACTTGTGTCATAATTGCATCATAGTTGCAGTAATATAAACGATGTAAATTTGTGATGCAGGCAATATCATCCAAAGTGCATTGGGAGTTTGTGTATCCAGATTAACTTACAATGCAACTATTTTTTGCTCTGTTCTCTGTTGCCTGCTATCACTGTGATCCCTTCAATGTGAAGGACCCAAGTTGTTACTTTTATACCTGCCACATGACTTAGATCACTTTTTTAGTGGTCTAGCATTTGCATCATAATTGTGAAGCAAATAGTTGACACATATATTAAAAACTGGTGTCAAGTCATTTTTCTGATGCAAAAGCGAGACATTAGTGTCACAAATGCAGAGGCAGCAGAGAGTAATGCAACCATCTTTTGATGGTTGCACCACATCCTGATGCAGACGTAACTGCTATTTGCATCACAGTATTGATGCAAATTGTGGTTACATCATACACAACTTTTTGAAAATCAAGACATCACTATATCCCAACCTTAGTTTTATCTAAAGATCAATGAAAATATGAAATATACTTTGTGTTAGTTTCAACACCAAGGTGTGTTTTAATTAAAATAATTTTTCAATTAAAAAACTAATGTTGAAATATATCACTGTATTGTATTTTCATCACTGCTTCCTCTGCCCTGAGTGCACAGAGCCACAAAATTCTGTTGTAGGAAGCATGATGTTATTTTAGTCCCAGCACATTTTTCCTAATGATAAAAACAAGCAGATTGAACAATTTGGTGTATAAATGTATAACTATAAATACATATCTTATTAACATTTTATCAAGAAACAACTTTTATGAATGGCTGGGAGCAATCATTTAAAAATGCTAGTTCAGTACTTAAAACTAATCTATAAGCTATGGGTTGTTGCACCTAATTCCTAAAAAAGTTGTTCTCCTTAAATGTTGATGCATAAATATAAATGGTCCCCTGTACATGCACTAAAATCACATATCTTAATAGAAAATGGATTTTATGATATGCTTTTTTAAACATTGTTATATATTTGTGAGGACTCAAATGTCTACCACATAAAATAAATAAAAAATGAATGGTTGGCTACACATAATTAAAAGGAAAGGACTAAAATTATATTTTCAGAACAGTGGTAGCCTAAGAAATGAAGAAAGATGCAGCACTGCAAAAGTACACAAGTGTAACCTGGTGTTATACCTGCGTAACATTTTTTATAACATACAGTTTGTATGGCTAATACTTGCTGCCAGTAAAAATAAGCATATTGTTCAAACTGTCAATGATCTTTAAAGAGCATCTCATCTGGTGGAGCAGAGGTGGAACATTACTGTATGTTGTTACCCAGGAGACCTGTGGCACTAGGTTGGAGGGGTCTATGGCATGAGGTTTCAGTCCCAAAGGAAAAGAATTTTGAGGAGTCTGGTATTCATTTTTCCCCATGTAGGAGATGTTTTCTATACAAATGTATTAGAACACATCCTGTTATTGTTCTGTTTTTACTAGTCTTTCTGTAAAGTCAGTTGGTGTTTCTCATTCACACACTGGTGGTCAGTACTGTTTTAGAACTTTATGATGTACTTTATGTCCCCTTCAACCACAGAGTTCTATAGTAGAACACAGATGCATTATGGCAAGATGTAAGTTCTCAACACTGACATAATTTTTATCATACAACTCTAAAATAGCAAAAAGCAAGCAGAGCCACAGCCAGACAATTAGAGGTACTCTATGATAAAGATAGAACTCCAGAACCATAAGTCATGGCACTCCCGCACACCCAATACGACTTCAATTGCAGACAAATAAAGTTCAACAAGTTTTTATTCTCACCAGTGGAGGAAATAGCTTAGCTGTAGCTTAGTTTTTGTGGATTTACATGTTTTTCTGCTTGTGGTAACTATACCATTCTTGCTCACTGCATCCATGAAAGTCTCCTGGACTGGATTTCTGCAAAAAAATCATCAGGTATCTTTATTTTCATTTTAAAATCAACTTTTAGGAAGCTATCCCAAGCAAAACATAAGTGAAGCAACTACATCTGACAAACTTGGTGACTCTGGGACCTGCTGGAATCCACATTTTCGTCTGACCTGCTCCATGATCTGTATGTGGGCTTTTCAGCAACCTGTTTGAATGACAAAGAAGCATACAGACAAAGGGATTTCACATCCTGCATATGTGTAGGCAAAGTTAATCACCTTCAGGAATTTTAACATTTCAGTGACTCTGGACCTCAGCTGCTGATCATTCTTTTGGCTTTTGACTTAACCACCAGGTACCTATCTGCAAGCGACTGGGTGCAACTGACAAGCTACAACAAGGATAAATGGGCATATCATCCTATTACTAACAACCTCCTTGCTCTGGGTCCCTAGACGCCTGCACTGGTCCAAGCGCATAAGCCTCAGAAGTGTAATTCTATTGACTACAAAGTACAGCAACTGTCTCTAAACTCCTACTCCTCCTCCTCTTGATATCAGGAAGTGCCACTCAAATCCTGGCCCTGTCTCCTACAGTACAACAAAGCCTGCCAAAATGGAGGGCTCAAATTGCTACCTAAACATCTGCAGTCTCCTCCCAAAACTGGCCTCCTTCAAATCTTTGCCAGCCAACTGCAACGGATATCTTGCCATCGTCAAAACTTGGCTGACACCTAATACTCCGGATCATGCCATCTCTATACAAGGTTACAAGATATTCAGGCTAGATAGGACCTCGAAAAGGGGTGGTGGGTGTGCAATCTACATAAAGGACTACCTCACCTGTCTCCCTGATTCTTACCCCACCACAGAAACCTCAGTGCAACTCCTCCCTATCAGGATACTACTTGGTGCCCAAAACAAAGTCCTCATGATTGCTGCTGTCTATATCCCACCAAAAGATCCTGATTCCGGCCTACAGGCTGTCCTTGAGTTCGTAAGTACACAACCTTCTGACATCGAACTCCTTCTCCTTGAGGACTTTAATATAAATTGGCTTGCTCCTGATGCAGGGTCAAACAAAGATGCTATCCTAGCAGCAAATTTAACACAAGTGGTAAACTCCCTACCAGGAAAAACTCAAATCGGGACCAGCACCCTCATTGACTGGATCCTTACCAGCCACCTACCCATATAACAATGTAAGTGTTCTCCTGACTTGCTCAGTGATCACTCTCCAATAATATGTACCTGGACAAACAAGTTTTCAAGCCGCCTCCAAAACCATCTATAGCAGAGTCCTACCTTATGGCAACCTTACTCATCTCAAGACCTGTCTTAGGCAGATAGACTGGTCCTTGATTTACAAAACTCAAGGTGTTGACCTAGCCCTTGATTACTTTATTACTACTTTCAACACTGCTGTGACACCTATGCACCAGTAAAAAGCGCAAAATCAAAGCACTTACAAATCCCTGGCTCACGGCAAAGCTATTGGCACAATTCAAAAGTAGGGATCACCTCTGGGCCACTGCAAGAGCTACTGGCACTCTGTCAGACATTCAAAAGTATAAACAGGCTGCAACCACTGTACTAAACAGATCCGCTTGATGAAGAGCTCTACTTCAAGAATGCCTCTCCAACTCCTGGGGCGAAGGAAATCCTTCTGGGACAACATAAAAAATATCATGGGTCAGCAGTCCAAATCCTCACCTACAATAATGAATGTGGATGGAACCACTACATTAGACCAGAGATCATTCAAACACCCTAAATGATACCTTCCACGGACCTTAGTGGTGTCCTCTCATCTGATTTCTTCACTGATGCTGACCCTCCAATTTCTACTTCTACTGCCTTTCCAACCAAACCACCCTTCCATTTCAAACTAGTAAAGGCATGAAGTCTATAAATATGTAAAGAAGGCCATTTCTAAGTCCTGAGCAAGCAGCGACACTATTGACCTTAAACTTCTGTCCCTCACTCTGGAAGAAGTACTGCTCCCCTCACAAACATTTTCAATCTCTCCTCTGCTACAGCCAATTCCCTAGAAATGGAAGGCTGCAGTTGTCACTCCGTGCACAAAAGTGGTGATAAGTCACTGCCTGGTAACTATCCCGATATTAGTACTACCACCTCTCTAAGGCCCTTGAATGCTTGGTGGCGGACCAACTTTCAGACTACCTGGAAAAGCACAACATCCTATGCACTCAGCAGCATGGATTTAGGAAAGGGCACAGCATATCGACTGCCCTACTTGAATTCTCAGGAGCAATCCACAATGCCATGGACAAAGGAAACCTAACTGGAGCAGTCTATACTGACTTAACCAAGGCATTTGATACAGTTCACCATGGCCTACTTATCAAACAGCTACTATCCCTAGGGTTCTTGCAGGGTCCTGGTGACTGGGTAAAAAATTACCTTGCTCAGCGCTCACAATCTGTAAAAGTAGCTGGAGTTCTCTCAGACTCAAAACCGGTTCGCTCAGGAGTTCCTCAGGGATCCATCCTGGGCCCCCTCCTTTTCAGCCTTTTCCTAAACTCCCTCCCCAAATCCTGCCCTGAACAAATAATCCTCTATGCTGATGATGCCGTGATTCTTGCTACTCATAAAGATCCGAACCTCTTACGCCTCAACCTTCAGCAATGCTTTTTCCAAAGTTGAGATGTGGTCTCCTGAACATAAGCTGGTTCTAAACCACAAAAACTAAATCCATGCTCTTCTCTAACCCGCAAAACAAGAAATGGCAAGTCCCACTCACCATTAATACATACCGGGGAAATGCCCTTGAACAAGTGCCAATTTTCAAATATCTTGGAATCAACTTTGATCAAGGCCTAACCTTTGCAACTAACATTGATAGTACAGCAAAAACTATTAATCAGCGAATTGGGATTCTGTATCGGAACCAACAGCTTCTTACCAATTCTGCACTGAGGATTGCCATCCAATCCTCTATCATCTCAGTCGTTGACTATGGCTTAGTTATATATGGATCTGCCACTACTACAGCACTTAGTCGCATTACAACGTCCTTAAATAAGGCCTGTCGGCTGTTCACTGGTGCACATCGACGTACCCACACATGTGAACTCTATGCTGACTCAGGTTGGTTGCAACTCTCAAACCGGATAAAGTACCTTACCTGCCTGATGGCAAAAAAATCCACTCTGGGCCTCACTCCACCCTGTATCCAAGACCTGTTATGCCCGAGCGCTAGCACCCATTTTACCAGAAGATCAGAACACCAGCCTCTCCAAGTCCCCCAATGCTGGACTTCTCAGGGACAAAGATCATTTGCCTATCGTGCCCCCAGCTGGCTAAATGCCCTCAGCACTCATATTACTGCCTCCACCTCTCTAGGTATTTTCAAATCAAGGCTTTTCTCTCACATTGCCACCTCCAGCTCCTGTGACTGCCTGATTAAACCTCCTATTTTCTCACTACCCACCCTGTTCCGTTATTTGACAAAGACATGTTTGGAAACCTTTTCTCCTGCTATTGTCTGCTCCCCACACCTTTCACTTACCCTCTCTGTTCTGGACTTTTTCCTATTTGTTTTTCCTAATCTGGCATGACCTCTTTCTTGTAATAATAATGTGATTATTGATATCTCATGTCCTTTTGCGCAAGTGATTTGATATGTATTTGGGTATGTTTTCTTGCTCTTGACACAACACAAATTGTTGTGTTATCTATGTAACCTTTTGTACTGTACCTAATTGACGTGGAACCTTTGTAAAAGAGCCTCTGGCTCAAAGGTAGTAATTCCTAGAACAATAAACTAAACTAAACTAAATAAAGAGGACAGAATCGCAGTGCAGCTCCTAACATTTGACACTATCACGTGCTTTGTCAAAAAACTCTAAAATGGTCCTTGCCACAAGTGTGCAGTTTGGAAGTACTGATTCTAGAAGGGACTGCATGCCATTGGGGGGATTGACATGCAAATAGACTTTTGCCATCCTTGCGATGGTTACACCAGTGCACCATGTTGGAAGGGAGCTAGCACCACAGTGGGGCTGCAGCATCCCCCAAATTGGGAGTTTGAAAGCCCCACCTTGGCTGCAACTCATAGGTATGCTTAGACCAGCCAAGTGTTGATCTAACAGCCTTTCTGGACAAAAATCAGACCTGTTTGGTGGGGGCACCCTGTAACTGATGTGGGACACTGATGAGGGACCTGTGTGAGTACCCTTGTGGGCACTGTGTGCATGGACGGCAGTACAAGGGCAAACGGTTGCACCAGGTAGGTGTGCCCACATCAGGCTCACAGACCCATAGATGGGGTACTGCATGGTCAGATTTAATGTACAATGTGCACAGTAAACTTGATTATGTGGTGCCCAGTCTATGGGTCTATGAGCCTGATTCTGGCACACCTGCTCTGCATTACTGTCCATGCACACAGCACCCCTTAGACACTATCACATCACCTTGCTCAGTGTCCCACACCAGTTGCAGGGTGCTCCCCTTCCACTATGCTACTGTACAGGTGCAAGCTCTGCACCAGGGCAGCTTGATGACAGCACCCACCATCAGACACTTCTGGTGTTTCAACTCTATGATGAGGGGGAGTTTTGGCACAACTTGCACTGTTCCATGGGTGCTCTGAAAATCAAACCCAGAGGGGTTTGCTGTAAATGCATCTACATGTGATCACACTGTTCCATGGGTGCTCTGAAAATCAAACCCAGAGGGGTTTGCTGTAAATGCATCTACATGTGATCTGTACACTGTTACTTGTACTATGTACACTGTATCCTTCAGGTATTATGTATGTGAATGTACTTATTCCCTATTATCTCTCAGTTCTCTCCCTTCCCCCCAGCTTGTAACTGAAAATGAGCCTCCTGGGCTCTGTTAGCTTACCTGGTAAAATACATGTATTTAAATAAACAAATAATTAAATTAATTATTATATGTACCGGGCATAGAAATCTTTCCAGCAATTTTGTGAATTATTCTGATTTTTTTTTTGCTGAATTTTGCAAAACTTGAAACTGCAAACTCTGCAGCACTTACATAGCCCTATATTTCCTGCCATCATGTTGTGAATAATGCATCTTGTTTAATCATAGTTACATGGACACCTGGATATGCTGGGGCTTGGAAGGATAGATGGCAGATGAAATTCAGTGTAGACAAGATACAAGTGCAACAAACAAGGTGAGGGAGTTTACATTTAATGGCAACTGCAGAATTTGTTTTAGATTTTAACTTTCTATTAGATTATTCAGAATGAAATACATGTAGACACTACAAACATACATAGCATATATACAACAAGGGTTCACAACATTTTGATCAAGTATTTTGTTTACAGTAATACTTGCATGCCTAGATTAGTACACACAGTATTACAAATCCTGCAGTAGCTATAAAATATACTATGAAATAAATTATTACAGGAGAGACCATATGTATTTTATGTTCATTGTTTAGGATGTTATGCATCCCCCTTAAGTATACTGTATAGTGAACCACATCTTTCATGAAACAACCGAATTTTATTCTGCATACTTGAAGAAACCATCTTCAAGTGGATCCATGACAACTCAGCAAATATGCTATCAGTGCAGTACAACTTACTGCAGAAAATTCACCGAACTGCGGTACCGCGCTGATAACATGTCTCTAACATCAACTCACCGTACCTCTAACATATCCCCATCCAATAAAATCACAGCACACCAGCACCTTTATGCTCATTATTTTTTACTTGGGGGGGGCTCCACCACCCAACCCCACTTCAGGGGCTGTGCACCACGACCTCCATCTAAATATAATCTAAATATGATCAACTCTGAGGTCCTACATAATTCGAAGAAAAGATCAGGTTTCTATACCTGCACAGTTTTGACCTCAGAGTTGACATTGACCCCAACACCACTCTTTTTTTTTGTCATATAACATTTTATTTGATTTTCCATTTTAAGCATATACATTTATTAAGAAAGGAAAACAAGAACAAAAATGAAAACAAAATTGAGAAATTATTCTTAGAGGAATGTCTCCAGTCCAATACATGTCGGGGGGGTCAACCAATTCATATAATTGAGGTTCAAATGACTGCAGTAGAGAGCATTACTGAGGTAAGCCACCTCTTTAGACTGCTTTGTGGAATACCTGGAATTGTCTTAAGATGGTTCACATCATCCTCACTGGGAGATCACAATGAGTTGTGTCTGGGGTTTTTTCCTCGGATTCAATGGCTTTGTCTTGTGGGGTGCCTCAGGATTCAGTATTGTCACCCATGTTATTTGCGGTGTATATGCTACCCATCGGAGACATTGTAAGGGCTATGGTTTCACTGTTATGCAGATGATACCCAGCTCTACCTTTCTTTTGCCCCCAACCATGAGGGAGCTCTCCTCAGTCTTTAACAGCTGTCTAAGAGAAATCCAGGAGTGGTTTAATTCCAGCTGGCTGAGGTTGAACTCCAATAAGACTGAGGTACTGGTTGTGGACCATGGTCAGCAGATAGGGAGGTCGGGTAGTGTTGCATCTTATGGAATTTTTCTTGGAAGTGTTTCTCTCCTGACCTCTGAACAGGTGCACAACCTGGGGGTAGTTCTTGACAATAGGCTGACATTGCATTCGCCGGTGTCAGCAGTCATCAAGACTTCCTTTTATCATCTTAGGAATATCACCAAGGTTCGGCATCTGGTTATGTCTGCTGACCTGCCAACTTTAGTCCATGCCTTCATGCCCTAGCACCTGGATTACTGCCACTCCCTTTATCTAGGGCTTTTAGGGGTTGAAATCCATTGCCTGCAGCTAGTGCAGAATGCTGCAGCCCGGCTTTTGACAGGTTCCAGTAGATCCTGTCATATTACTCCAGTGATGCACGAACTGCACTGGCTGCCAATTTGGTGGCGGATCACCTTTAAAGTCAGCTTGCTGACTTTCAAAGCCCTATGCAACCTGGGCTCTGTCTATCTGAAAGAACTTCTGGCTCCCTACTGCCCTGTTTGATCACTCCGCTTGGCTGATGAGGGGCTGCTAGAGGTTCCAAGGGTGAATTTGAAATCTTCTGATGCTCTGGCTTTTTTGTATTTTGCCCCCACCCTTTGGAACTCTCTATCCCATCGGTTGTGGGAGTACACCTCTGTGGAGGGTATTAAGAAGGGTCTGAAGACCTTTCTGTGGGAAAATGCATTTTCAGAATATTGATTGATCTAATTGTCTTGGTTTGGCTGAATTTTTTCTAATGATTTTTATCTGTTTTAACTGTTATTTATGTACGGGGCCTTAATAATTGAAAGGCGCCATATAAATTAAAATTATTATTATTATTTAGACCACCTTTTTTTTCACATGTTACTAATAATTTGGCTCCTTCACTCAGTACAGTCTTGCCAACAGTTTAAGTTCAAATCTTCAAATCTTCAGGGAACACAACACCGGTTAGAATTACATCCCAAACCCCTCAGCAGCTTCAGCAACTGCAGACATCTCCAATTCTGATGTAGGAGGAGACTCAGACCCCTCTTCAGACTCCTTATAATGACCTGTCTGAAATTCTGCCAGTTGGTCAATTTAAAAAAAAAATAAAAGTTTTCTCCTTGTACTGAATCCACACCTTTGCTGGTGCGAGTAACTGAAATTGAGCTAGCAGCTCTAGAACATCTTGTCTATACGACAAAAATTTCCGCCTTCGTTGTTGTGTCGAGTATGCAAAATCGGGAAAAATATGGAATCTATACCCCTTACACAGCAACATACCTTTTATTCTAGAAAGCTTCATGATGTGATCTCTATCTGATTAAAAAGCATGAGAAAAAAATGGTAACTTTATTTTCAGTGTCCCGTATTGAGGTTTTCAATTCCACATTTCTGAGCACTCTAAATACCTTGATCAAAAAGGAAAGATTGTCTGGGGGTAGATCATAAACTGCCACAAAAATGTCCTTTACCAGGTCTTGAGTAGTGTCAAAATCATCATCCAGCTTCAGAGGTAGACCAATAATTCTTAAATTCCTATACCTTGATTGGTTTTCTAACATCTTAACTTTCCTACTCAAATTGTATTTATCCTTTGCAGTTCAGAGCCAGATAACTTGATCACCTTCACTTGGTCAGTAATTTTTTTGAATATTTTGTGAATTATCCTGAGTTTGCTTTTGAAAGTTACTCATATTTTCTTTGTTTTGCTTAACTTTCTTCTGTACAAAGTCCGCCTTCTGATTTAATGCTTCGAACTTATGGTCCAGTCACTGAACTCCTTCCAGTATTTTCTCAATAGGGTCCCCCATCGACTCCATGGTATGCTTGCTCTTTGAAAATGGCACCTGTTGAGTAACAGATTCTTTTCCACCTGTTCCAACTTATACACTAAATTTATTTTGCGGGTCTAGCAATGAAATGGAGCTAATTTCTTGCTCCTTCTGTGCACTTTGTAATTCATACACTGGTGTGTCTTCTGTGTCCACTGCATCTGGAAACTTGCATATCTTCTCCCTTAGAAACCTGGGAGTCCCCTGTGCAGATCGCAGATGGGAAACTGAAAAGGAGCTGCAGCCCTGTGGGACTGGAGACCCAGGCTCATTGTCAGGCATCTTCCAGCCTCTAGGGCTAGTTTCTCATCAATATGCTTTCTCCAGCAGCAGAATGCAGGGTGAAATATATTCCTCAGAGGAACTGCTCTGTCTGTCTTTCTGCTTTGAAGGCATATTTTCAATTTGCTATTCAATGCTGCTATATATCAGCATTCAGTATCTGGAGCTCGGAACGCATAGCAAAGCTCAACCAGTCATGCAGCCATATTGCTCCACCCCCAACACCACTCTTAAATGTGTACCAGAATAAACAAACAGTTTTTCCAAAAAAATGCAAAAAATCAAACTGTGATGAGGGAGGACTTGAACAGTGGTCCAGTGCATCAAAGCTACCTGCAGGCTATCACTGTAACTGCTAAGCCATGCTGTCAGCATGCTGACAGGGTGCAAATCAGCAGACTAAGCGTGAATGGTGGAAACAGAAGGTGATAGCCATGCAGCGCAGTAACACATAGCACTATCGTCTTCTGATACCACAGAAGTCTTTTGTGCAATTTGCTATGCAGTGTTCACTACATGCTCATACCATTAGCTGAGCAGTCATGCTACCCTCTGAGTACATAGCGTTTCATATATAACTGTACCATGCAGAATATGTGGTTTCATTTGTATTTTATCAGTTTTTCCAAACCAATTTTTGGCACACATTGCTATCATGGATATCTATTTTTTCTTCAACCTACTCAACTTTTCCTAATAAGCAAGTCTTAGAACAAAAGACATCACACAAACCCAACTTCTACCATTTTTTTCTTTTATCATGTGCCACAATGGTTTCACCTTAGTACTTTCCTAGAAAATGCTGTGGGCCCCATATTCAAAAGTCCCAGGCTGCATCAAGCAAGTGCCTGCGCCATGCAACTGAGATGTGCCAGCACAAAATAGTGGTATATTCAAAAATTGTGCGAGTAGATGCAATTACACATGTCTGGCTGAATATCCTGAACATCTGCAATCATGCAGTGGGAGATGCAAGGTGCAGCAGGTGACCTGGGATCTGTGCAGAGCATAGGGAAATGCGTGATGCAAAGTCACTTGCAAGGTGCACAAAATTGCAATATTCAGCCTGGATATGCAAATGACCTCATTGCACATTCAGAGCCCATTACCCACATGCGCAACTCATTACTGGCATGTATTCAGGCCATTTTCATTCCCAAGACATGTGCAGTTCCAGCTTTGCAGGGCTGCTCCACCACCCCACAAAGGTGAACAGGAGGTATTGCAAACTAGCAGGCAGGTGTGATGAAACGTGTGTGTGTGTGTGTGTGTGTGTGTGTGTGTGTGTGGACTGCATTGGCTTGGGTACAGTGCTATTACCCACAGCCATGTACAGGGTTGGACTTCAGTATGGGGGCCCACCTGGACAGTGGCCACAGGGGCCCACTTGGACAAGCAACAGGGGAGGGAACAGGATGACACAACCTGATCAGTATACCACATGCATGTGTTACACCTGCTCCATATGCAGCTTACAGTCACCTGCAGTGCCCCACACACCCCCATATAAGAGGAACATGGTAATAACTGCAAGGATTGGCAGTGTGCAGAAGGTGACCAGGTACACAAGAGGATGGGTCTCACCTGTGTGCATCTATGGTGTATCACCATGGGTGTGTGCCACAGGTCAATCCCTGGCCCAAGCCATGCTGCCACTAGTACCACCAGGCTACCTGGGTAACGTTGCCCCACACATCACCCTGGGTGCATGCCACCACTAGGTGTGCTCTGTAGGCCAAATGGGTGCAGGCCATGGTCACTGGTACATGTTCTGCAGTGTGGCCATCTGCTCTGCTGGTGTGCTTGGGGGGCACCCAACTCCACTGGCATGTGGCAGCTGGGTGTCCATGTCCTGGGAGTGGTGTGGGGGATGCCTCTCTGGGTGGTGCTCATGTTGTGCTGGCACCTGTGGCTTTGGGTATGTCCACCCTGGCATGACTGCTATGTATGGGTAACTGGAGCACATCCTGGTGCACCTCCAACGGTTGTCTCAGGGTCACTTGTCTGCAGTTCAGCAGCCTGCCTGTGGGTGGCCACCTGATTTAGGTCATGCCCTGACATGCTTAACTTTGTGCAGAGCATTTTTGAGATGTGCAGTAGATGTGCTGCACATTTTGGATGACTATATGGATGCACGGCATATTCATGCACATGCCCCTTTTTTTGCACTGCATACATTATAGCTGCACAATCGCACTTTCAGAAATGCACAATGCATCTCCCCCTTTCAAATATCGTACCTCCATGCATTTTCTGGGATGTGCTTTTGCATCTCCATTATGGGCTGCTCATCTCCTTTGAAAATGTTGGCCTGTATGTTTAACATCTCAGTGCTGAAGTTCACATCTATGACATACTGTGTCAGTCATAACCATCTCGTGTTTACTCTAACAGGAATTCAATAAGCATTTTGCACAATTTTAATCTGTGTTAGTCTGTGACTGTCCAGTTTGAGAAATTTGTGTAAATTGTTCCCACTCATCTTCAACTAGTTCCATCATGTGGTATTTTCCCACCGTTTATGTACTTAATTTGTTTGTTTTTTAAATTATGTGCAATAAAGAGTTATAAATAATATTAGTTATGTGAATTTTCTTAGATAGATCAATGAATGTCACCAATCTGCAGTAACATCATGACAGTGTTGTAACACTGTATTGGAGAATGCTTTCATAATTGCCTGAATTAGTTACAGATAATTAGACTTTCCCTTCTAATCTACATTACATTTCTTCTAAATATATGCAAATGGTATGATGTTACCATCCTTAATTATATGACATTTATAATACGTTTCCTCCCATAAAAAGTAGCAGAACATGTTGCATGATGATTTAATTTGTGTATTCTTCCACACCGGTTGTTCATCATTGGCCATCCAATAAACCCTCAAGAAGGGTTCTAGAGATTTAAAAGAATCCATGGACATTTTTTTATATACTTTTGCTAATTAAGTTTTTTATCTAGTGTTAACAATCAAAAATAAAACAAATCACAAGAACCAAAAGGAAAAAAATGTTTTAAACATTAAGAATAATACTAGACCAGTTCAACTGGGCGGGGGGGGTGATAACTAACATAAATGTTTGTGTTAAAACTTTTCTATTCTGCAGCTGCAATTTTTTTTTATTTCAGTTCATTTGTTTCATGAAAAGTTCCTTTACCTGGTTTAGCTCAAAATGTCCCCATTATAAATTCAGAAAAATAAGCTTCAAGACTAAAAAGAAAAAGAAAAGGTTTTCAAATCCATATGTCTATATGTCCATCAAGTTCATTATATATCCATCTTTTCTACGGAAACAATCATTTCCTTTTCAGAAATAGCCGTTGAGCTAATCAAGTCACATTCAGATGCAGAAAAATACTGTGATCTCAAAAAAAAGAGTAGTTGGTCAATTTCAAAGAAAATGTGGGTCTTGCCATCTTTCACCACCTTTACTTTTGCTGGCAGCAGGAGGGAAAATTGAGCCCCCAGCTCGAGCACTTCTTGCTGATACATGAGAAACTTATGATGGCAGTGCTGTGTTTGATAACAATAATCTGGAAAAATGTAATAACGGCAGCCTTTATAAATTAATACCCCTTGTAATCTCACCAGTTTAAATATAAAGTCTCGGTCTGAGTCAAATGCTAAGGTTGCTATAATAGTTGATCTCACCAATACATTTGGATCCACTTTCCTTTTAGGAACTCTGAATGCTTGAGCCAACAATTGAGGATTATCCAGTAGAAGATCGAAGGCAGTAATCATGATATCTTTCACTAGGTCACGAACACTATCAACCTCCGAGTCCATACTGTCCAGTATTCCAACCATACGAAAATGCCGATATCTTAGCTGGTTCTCATTTTATTCTAATTTATGTGAGATGTTAAAATTTTCTTTTATTACCCCTTGTATTGTGGCAGTCATCACCTGTAGATTACTCTCCAGCTGAGACAATTTAGTAGCTTGTTCCGTCATGGTTTGCTCAGTTGCTGCCGACTTTTCTTGTACTTTTTTACCTCTGTTTTGTAGAAACTCTGGTTTTTTTGTTAGTGCCTTGAACTGATGGTCATCTCTCCATCCAGTCCAGCAATTTGTCCAAAGCTTTTCTCAGTGACTCTATAGAGTAGTGCTTTGTTTCCATTGGAGAAGATTCATAGGTGAGCTGCTTTCCAATCAGAGTTGAAGCTAGTAGAGTAGATGTAGCTGCTGGGGCACTTGGCTTACCAGGCAGGGAGTTAGCTTTTGCCTGCAGGGTGACTGGGGAATGCATTCTGTTTCCACTTTCCAGGCCAGTTCCAGAACATATCTGCTGATCAAGCAGTGCTGACTTAGCAGAGACAAATTCAACAACCGGACTCAGATTTCTCTTTTTATCCGACATTGTCCAACGTTTGCTATATTGTTGAGTTGTTAGAATCTCAAAGAAACCAAAGTTTGCTTAAAGTCAGTGCAGAGCTCAAAAGAGACACTTCTGCTGAATCACCATCTTAACTGCGCCCCCGATCCATGTACATTTTTATCAAACAATGTTTCATATTAATGGGAATACTGTGTTTATTTAAATATAAGAGAAATTGTATGTCCATACTATTGTTAGAGCATATATCCAGCTCCATAGCTAGCCATGTAGATTAGTAAGTGGTATCTTGAACAACATCTGAATTTTTAAACCATATGAGAGATTGTGCAGCTTTATATGATAGAGAGTATAGGTAAAAATCAGGACTATTGATCCCCCTTTCCCCTTTTCACCTGTAAGTTTGTTATAAGCAGTTCTTAAAGGGTGGCCATTTCTAATGAAGGAAGATACCGTCACATGTACATTTTTATATGTGTTTATGTTATTTCCATTAGGAGCATACTAATTATATAATTTACTTTCAGAAGGACATCCAACATAATAATATTATTTCTCCCCAGTCAGAAATGCTGAGTTTAGACTACCTTTCCATATCTGTCACTACCTCACTCCAAATTTTCTCAGTGTTACATTTCCTTATTTCCTATAACCTTGTTGAGATATTTATTCCAAGATATCTTATATTCTCCACTTCCCATTTAAGAAAATATTTTTCTCCCCCATGTTGACCAACCAACATCCACTGGTTGCTTCAGCTTCATTACCCCAGCATCCCCTGGGACTTACCTTGTCCAGTTCTTCCCCTAGGGCTTGTGCCCCCAGCAGGGTCAGTGGGCATAGGGACAAGGGCATCTAGTTTTTAGAGACTTCTGTAAATTATTCCAAAGGGTTGGGAGTGTAAAGCTGATTACCACTCTACTGAAATGCAAGTTTACTCTAGGTATTGCAAGGGAGATGTAGGAATGGCTTCAGAGAGCATATTTTCTTATTGTGCATGGAGTAGGCAGTCGCAAATATTTTGGGGTAATTTGTTTGTAAGGGCACAGTAGATCCAGAGAGCAGCATTTTTGTGGTGCCTAAGTTTAAGAGATGTCCATCCCATGGTATCGTACAGGATGCATTGATGAGTAGAATTAGGGAGACCTGCGATAAACCTTAGCGCATAGTGGTACAGTGTGTCAAGTTTGGTTAGCTGGGAGATGGGACACTGGCTGTATAAGAAATCTGCGTAATCCACCAGAGATAGGAAAGTAGATTGGACCAGTCTTGTTTTGGCATCAATGGTAAGGAAGTGGCTTAGCCTGTAGCAAAGTCCGAGCCTTTGCTGAAGTTTTTTCAACAAGTCTACAATGTGTTCTGAGAAGGAGAGTCTGTTATCAATCTATACTCCCAGGTATTTAAATTTGGTTACAAATTCAAATTTTTCACCTAGTATTGCAGTGATTTCCGCAGTGGGCCCACCGTCTGTAGGGCTAGGTGAGTGGGCAAGTGGAAAAAAGAGCATTGCTTTTTTTTTTTTAGCGTTCAATAGTAGTTTCTTGTGGATTAGCTGACTTTGCAGGAGGTCGAACTCATTTTGGAGGCCGTCGCAGGCAGCCTCAGGTGTAGGTCTTCTGATGTAAAGGATGGTATCATCAGCAAACAGGTGGATTTTGACATTTTTTATATAGCAGTCTATGTCATTTATATATATTGTGAATAAGTGCAGACCTAGTATAGATCCTTGAGGGACACCTCTTTGGAGCGGTTTAAGTGGGGAAAACTTGCCTTCGGCTTTGACTTGCTGGAGACGTCCTGAGAGGTAGTCAGTGAACCAGAGCAGCGAGGTAGAGTCCACTCCTATGTTTTGAAGAGAGGTGAGGAGAAGGTTGTGATCAATGGTGTCAAAAGCTTTGCTTAAGTCCAAAAAGACTGCACAGGTGAAGTTTCTTGTGTCAAGGACTCGCAACCACGCATCAGTAACTTTGGACAGCGCTGTAATAATGCTATGTTCGGCTCTGAATCCTGACTGCATCGGGTTCAATAGATTTGTTACTTCGAGGTAGTTCCTTAGTTGTGTATTCATGATTTTCTCTAGTAATTTAGATAGTCCTGGGAGTAGAGAAATGGGTCTGTAGTTATCAGCATAAAGAGATTTTAAGTCTTTGACCCTAGCTTCAATTCCTCTTATTTTGTCTGAGTTATTAATCGATATCACTAAAGGTTTTAAAGGTTAAAAAGAAGAGGAGAGATGAGACATTCTTGACATGTTCCAGATTTTATATCAAATTTGATATATATTAGGCTGTTATACGTTATACTAGACATAGGATAACAGTACCTCTGTTGCAGCTATAAATGTTGGAGATAGCCCATATTAATGCAATAATGTGAATAAGAATGACCAGTTGACCCTGTCAAATGCTTTTTCTCCATCCAAGGATAGAAGTATTGCTGAGTCTTCAAGCCTCCTAGAAGCTGACAGGACATGGAAATTTTTTCTAGCAGATTATCATAAACCCAGCCTGGCCTACAAATATAGGATGCTATGCATGATGTGGGCAGGGGTACGTGGAAATGCCATGTACCCCGCCTGCATAGCTGTCTACCCACGGATAGGTGCGCACAAGCTGGTATTCACAACCGGCACCCACCTGTCCATGGCTCCTCCTCCACAGTGTGCAGGACTCCACAAGGCAGCCTGAGGAGGAGTCATTGATCCAGGTGGGCATCCAATCAGATGCCCATCCTGGGTCCAGGGGTGGATCCCTTGTGCCTGCAAGTGCGGGTCCGGGTCATGCATAGCCCATGTGGGTGCCTGGACCCACATGGCCATACTCCACAGCCCTGCCAGCCTAGAAGACTGACCCCCCACCACCGGACACAGTGCAGCCCAATCAGGAACTGCAGTAGGCATGCCCCCAACCCCCACAGCACCAAAACCCTCAATCCCTGTACATGTTACTGGTGTCGTGGCCTTTACCAGCCCAGCTGCCCCAACCCTCCCCATCTGCCTCATGGGCTGGAGGTAGCATTGAGGGTCTATTCCTGGTCCTATCACAACTGCTGGTCGATATCCATGGGGGCATGCAATGGGTTATGGCAGGGTTTGTCCTGGCATAGCCCACACCCTACTGGGCCCCGAGTGCACAGCACAATGCAGTGTTATAGATGCCACCTAGTGCTGGCACACCCACCACATGCCTTCTTCCCACCCCCATTGCAGTGCTGTCCATGTGGCCAGGGGATCTAGCACATAATCACTGTGTTCCCCCTTTGTGAATTCCACATGGGTCCCATTCTGCAGCATTCACGTGTACGATGCCAGCGTCCCCGGTTTCCGTGGATGCATTGGCATCATGCATAGCACTCATTAGTTGTAGAATGACTTGGTCTAATCATAAGGCCATCATTTTTGCATGGATTTTAGTGTCTATATTAATGAGTGAAATAGGTCAGTAGTTTTTAGTCTCTATTTTTGTCATTCCCATCTTTAGGCAAAAGTGCTATTCTTGTTTCTCACACATAAACTGGTTGCTGTTTAAAAGAAATGTTTATATATATATATATATAGAGCGAGAGCCTCTAACTCAGGCATTATTTCTTTTGCTAGTTCTTTATAGAAATTAGATGATATTTCATCCAGACCAGGGGCTTTATCTAGTTTAAGTGTGTTAATTGTTGTCAATCTCTGCTTTAATTTAGGAAGATCTGTATTGGCTAAATATTCGTGGATAAGTAACACATTACTTTTCAGGTTATCTGTGTATAAAGAGGCATAGTAGTTTGCAAAGCAGTCAGCTATTTGCCTTTGCTTAGTTAATATTTTATTTGTCTTAGGGCATGTAACTGAAGGAATAATTCTTGAATTCTCCTTTTTTGAATTTATAACTTTTATTAGTAAGCTAAAAGAAAAAAAATAGAGAAAGTTCATACACAGATAATTAGCTTACCAGATTTAAAAACAAGGTACATGTTTTTTTGGGGGACTAAAATAGAAATAATTAAAAATCAGTCTACTTGAACTGGAAATGAACGTACATTGTTCTAAGTTAGTAATCCATTGACCAACTCCAATGCAATTTTTGGACTTTCCAAAGAGAAAATAAGTAGTAAGTAAAGGGAAACAGTAAAGAGATCTATAGAAATATATACAGAAAATTAATAATGCCATCCTTGACAAACTATTTTTATATATCTTGCAGGAAGACAGAGGTAAATTAACTTAAATTAAATTACAACAGTTTTTAACCTTCCAAGAGCTGTCTTGTATTCTCAGTTTATATATTAAGGGTCTTCTATATTAACGGTTCTGGGACTAGATTTACAAAATATCACAAAACACAGCGCTTACATTTATGTTGTGCTTTGCGATGGCTCAGATGTCAAATGTTGCTATTCACAGTCAGATAGTGCACCACGCTATCCAACTGAGAATAGGGCCAGGTTGACATGGCACTAACTCCAACACCACAGTGCTAACCTCATGAGCACCACCCCAAGATGCAGACAGGTGTATGGCCCCACAATGAATAGCACAGGTGCGCTAATTCCAATTCACAAAAGCAGCCATGTAAATAAGCCCATTGCACATACAAGGCAGTGTGGTCATTTGCATGTCCATTATGGGCCCATTTATATAGGCTGTGATGGAGTTTAGCATGCCCCCCCAGCTGCTAGCTCAGAGGCGGCCCTGTGTGCATGTTGTCTTGTGGTCCCCCAGGTTCTAGAGGTCCCCCCAATCACCAATCACTGGCCCAATAACAAACAAATATAAGTTTCCCTGGTGGTAGTGTCTCCCCCCATTGCCAATCACCAACCTCATAGAAGAAAACAAGTTTCCCTGGTGGTAGTGGTCCCCCATACTATTGCCAGCCCATGTATAAAACAAGTCTCCCTAGTGTCCAGTGGTCCTAACCCTCACCTGATCACCCACCCAACATTCACAGCATATTCCCTGGTGGCCAGTGTAGCCCCTCCCCCATCCTGAGCACCTGTATAATGTATTTAATCATTTCCCTGGTGTTCTAACAAACTTCCCTCCCCATATCCAATCTCCTGTATAGTGAAATTAAACCTTTCCCTGGTTTCTATCCGATCCCCTTCCCCCACCCTGGCAGGTAGTGTCCCACCATCCCACTCCCCCAATACCAACCCTGAGATGGAGACCGCTACAGCCTTTCACTTTCCACCATGGCCAGCTGCCAACTGAGCTGCAGTTGAGCATGTACTGTATACAGTACACTATCATTGACTGACAGCTCACCTACAAGGGTTGTGTGGGATTAAAGCAGGGTCTCAGTTGGCGGTATTTGCTCCACACAAGGGGACCCTGCAAAAGGCCCTTGTGTGGGGCAAATACTTTGTGAATCAGACAGCACCGATATTCACATCCCCTCCCCTTCATTTGTATTGCAGCCCTCTCCATACTTTTCCCCAGCGCAAACCCAATTTGGGCGCACAAACCAGGCTTTGTGAATATCGACTTGGTACAAAACCTGATTTTGCTCACACAAAACTGGATTTGTGCCAGGACAACATTTTGTGAAAGCTCTAAGATTTTTATGTCATTATTCAGAAGGATTAATTGGTAGATACTCTGTGCAATTAATCTCTTATTGCTCATCTTTTGAGTTACACTGTAATGGGAGACAACATTTTTTATAAAAAACAGCTTTGCTTTATCTGGGTTATTGAAGAAGTAGGACTTCCATTGAAAAATTATCTTCAAGACTGCAAGAAATAATATGTGGTAGTAACCTCTGTCTTTCTGAACTCTGACTTCATAGCCAGGAGTCCTTTTCTCCTCTTTTGTGTAGTGACACTCACATTGAGGTACAAATGTATCCCTTAATGTTCATGAAACATCTGTTTCTTTGCCCTTTCAAGTTGCAAAATCTTATTTCTTTCAAATGTGAAGCAGAAAGTTCATATAATGACAGGAGCTACCATATTAGCATTCTCTGGCATTATAGCCAAAAGATCATTAGAAGTTTGCTGTCTTCTAGGTTTTACTTGGTAAGATGATTCTAAAGTAGCACTCTAATGGAGTACTCTTTCAATGATAGCTGATAATTCAAATCTGGAAACAGTCAGAGAAGATGTAGATTCTTTGCCAGTAAACACTTCTAGCTTTCCAAATTTAGCATTAATTGCTATTTGATCATGTAAGAGGGTTCGTTGCTTCTTTAATAATCAAGAGACTTTGATTGCTGGCAACACCTGCAGCCTAGACTGAACAGATTCCTGTTTCAATTCTAACGTTTAACCGAGTTGTAAACTCAGATATCTCCCAGATATCTCCCATTTTTTAATTCTGAGACAAGTGACCAGCTCGATCATCTTGGTCCGGATATCTTATTTTGGCCCTAGTCATCATGAATTCTGTTTGAGATCATAGCAACTGCAGAATATGAAAATGTGTTCATATAAAGGAATATTCCCGGGGAGTTGAGGGGAAAAAGAAAGGGGCAACAACTTGAAAAATCACAGAAGGTCTAGAGAATAATAAACAGAAGTTAACAAATCAAACTACAAGAAGAATGCTTGTTGAAAACAGTAGAAATGCAGAATATGATGCATTATATTGCACAAAATCACAATATAGCCAGTCAGAATGCACAGCTACTGTTCCATTATTCAACAATAGCAGGGTAGTGGATTGAGAAATGGGACTGTATGCTAATCCCAGCATTCTTTTTTTATGCACTCTTTCTGGGCCTAGGTCAAGGGCCAGGGAAATCTCCCCAATATTGGCTTGGTCCTGATATTCACTGGGATCCAGGCATCATGGGGCTTATGCTGAGGTTTTATTTTTTAATTTTGTATGACCCCCCATGACCCACAGAAACAGAGGTGGCCATGCAATGACCTTGACACATGTTCAGGCGTGTTCCCACCCAAATGTGCAGAGGTCCAGACCCACCCAACAAGGCCTATTAGTATGGTTCTGGACTGCTGTACTCTGCCAACCACTGCTAGGGGTCAGTAGGTACTGGGCACCAGGTCCCCTCCCTCCCTGGGGAAGGCAAGCAGTCCCCTAGATGCTCAGCCTCCCTCCCCAGTCAACCCTCTGACATCCAAGGTCTACTCCTGACCAGTAGTCGGTGCCACAGGCAGTAGCACAACCACTGTGCTGGTGGGCCAGCCTAATCCCAATATTCTGATTGTTCACCACTCAAACAAGTTCTGGTCAGAACCACAACAGCTCCTACTGCAGTAGTATTGAAATAATTTGGATGCACATGCTCATAACAATTTTGTGCTTATACTGTGCACAGTTTTGCTATTTTACTTCCCCATTTTTATGGCAAAACCTACTGTATAAAGTGACTTGTTGTATAGGTGAGATGGGATTGTAATTGTACCCACTCCCATAAAAATGAAAATCTTTGTGCAAGACTGAAAATAAATTTCTGATGGATCGATCCCTTCCCACCCTGCCACCCTACCACTGTTAGCTGCTGCAAGTGGTTCGTCAGATTCCATACACCCCAGTTTGGGAGCAGAGACCAGACTGAGAATGAGAGCCACCCTCTCCCACAGAGGAGTGAAATGGAAGGCAACAGTAATGCTGGCAAGAATATTTCATTGAAATGAGATACCAGTAGCCTTCAGTGGTTACTGGACCCATTTACTGTTCCAATTAACTGAGAAGAAATGTCCCCAAAAGTACTTTTTAGTTGGAACAGGGACTGAGTCCCTACATGAGCCACACCAGATTGCTGTCTAGCTGTTTAGTGGAATTGAAGCAGAATCTTGCAGTTTGTTTCTATTTCTGTTTAATTGCATGCTACACAAGAAATCTGATATCAAGTTCATTCATGTGCAGGATGATCTCTAAGGCAACACCCAAGGGAAAGGAAACCAGCACAATATACTGTACAGTATGACTTCCAAACCCAGTCCCTCAATTTAATTTACCAAGTGAACCACTAGGATAACCCAATGTAATCATTCTAAAGACATGTTAGAAAACAAAACATTCTGCAGGGCTCAATAAGCTACATTAGCAAGGAACTGAAAATGCACACTCCTACACAATCATGGTTCAAATTCTTGCGACATACATCTAAACAGAACTTTTGGGGATATTTCTGCTCAGTTATTTGGAATGGTGAATGGGGCCAGTAACCATTGCATGCCACCAGTATCCCATTTCACGAAAGTTTTTACCAGCGTAATATTTCTTTTTTCCGTAAAGTCAGGTAAGCAGGGAGGGAGAGCCATGGGAAGACTGACTGCTACAGTAACAATTAAAAAAAGTTATGCTCTAAATGAAGCAGTCTAGTTTACTATATTACATGCCATGTAGATAATACTGAAGTGTCATTCCATGACTAGTTGAACTATGAAAATGGTTTCCATTTGCCCACACAGCTCAATACTTAAATATGACAGTAGTAGCCAAAAGCAAGATAGGTAGTATAACATGATTGCTAGTCTACTGATATTCCCCAGGAGAAAAAAAAAAGACAGGTATGTTTCTATATGTATATTGTATCCCTTTCCAATGCCTTTTCAGATTGGAACACACTTTAACAGGCTAGAAACATAGAAACATAGACTTTGATGGCAGATAAGGACCGCTTTGCCCACCTAGTATGCCAATTTCCCTATCTAGAGGATAAGCTGCAGATCCTATTTAACCAACAGCCTATTTCTTCCTAGATACTGTAATATGATCACTAGTGTCCAGATATTTACCAGGAGATAAAAAAGAGACAGGTACATTTCTGTCTGCATATTCTATCTCTTTTTAATGCCCTTTCAGATTGGAATACACTCCTGCATCACTTTATTTAAAAAGGTGAACAAGACTGAACACTGCCCTAGGCTGAGATTCAAGGATGGACTCAGACAGCATGTTTAAATTGAATGCTTGCCCTGAAGGGATTGCAACATTTTCATAGGTGCATCACTCCTCATTAATTTTTTGAGTTTGAGAGTGGAGGTCTTGCTAAGCTGTTTCTTTTTTATGCAGTGCAATCATGGAATAACCAAGACTTGGGAGGAGGTCTGCATGAGAGATTTTATGTTTTATGTCATTTTCTGTATTAAAATTGTATTTGTTATAAGAAGTTTCTCTGCTTACAAATCCACTGTCTCTCATTAATTAGGGTCGTGATATTTTAATAGTTAGAAAAATGTCACCCTGTGGACCAGTCCAAAAGATCGACAACGTGATTGATACACAAGGGTGGGTGGGGTGGAAAGGATGAGAAGGGACTTGGCAAGGTTGGAGGAATGGTCAAAAGTATGGCAGCTTAGATTCAATGCAAAGAAGTGCAAAGTAATGCACCTGGGAAACAAAAACCCGGGGGAAGAGTACACATGGGGGGTACTAACATTAACAAAAATGGAACGGGACCAGGGGGTAGTTATATCAGATGACCTAAAGGTAAGCAAGCAATGTGAGAAGGCAGTAAGGAGGGCTGGGGGGATACTATGATGTTTAAGAAGAGGCATCACCAGTAGACAACAGGAAGTTGTTATCCCTCTGTACATACAGTTGGTGAGACCTCATCTGGAGTACCTTGTGCAGTTCTGGAGACCCCATCTCCACAAGGACATAGACAGGATGGAGGCTGTCCAGAGTAGGGCAACTGAAATAGTGCAGAGTTTGCACCAGAAGCCATACAAAGAGAGACTAAAGGAGCTTAATATGTATACCCTCGAGGAAAGGAGAGAGAGAGAGAGGGGGGACATGATAGAAACTTTCAGGTACCTCAGGGGAATCAACAAAGTCCAGGAGGGTAGCATCTTTCATAAAAAGAGATGTGCAAGAACAAGGGGGCACAATTTGAAGATAGAGAGGGGACGGCTCAAGGGCAACGTGTGGAACTATTTTTTCATGGAGATGGTGGTGGATACATGGAACAGCTTGTCTGAGGAGGTTGTAGGGTCAAAAATAGTGAGGGAACTCAAGAATGCATGGGACAGACATAAAGCAATTCTGGTGGGGGTAGGAAGAAATAGGCTGTTGGTTAACTAGGATCTGCAGCTTATCCAATAGGTAGGGAAACAGACAGACTGGGTAGGCCAAGCAGTCCTTATCTGCCATCAAAGTCTGTTTCTGTGTTTTATGTTTCTATATCAAGAATATGCACACACTGATGACAGAGATTTGGTTAGTGTTGATTTATGGGGAGGGGAGGCAAGGTTATTCCACTGAGGATGACGTACACAATTTAAACAGCAAAATGAGCTGCTCTCATGATGATGCAATTAAAGTTTTATGAAGCCGAATTATACAGGCACAGTCAAAGAATGCATTATAAAAATATATGATTTACAATCGTATCTTAAGAGAGGGTTAAATAAGTATGCACATCACATCTCAAATGTTTTCAGATTTTCTGCTTTTTGGCTTAATTCTCCATTATACTTTAACTTAGCAAAAGCAGATGTATTTACTCCCTGCTTTGTATAAGCTTTCATCTCCCAAGTACAGATGTACATATGTGTTTGTGTACACTTGGAATGCTGCCATTTGAAATGGACTATGTACACACTGGTGGAAATGAAGCAAGAACACAAGGGAAGAGAAATGCTAGCTGAGGTAAAATACAAAACTATGTGCAAGAAGGGTTTCTAACCACTTTTTTTCTGCAAATGGCTGAATTTCAATCTACAGTGCAAGTACAAGAATATCTTGTTACTTAGATATGATTTATACATTCTTAATTAGTGTGTATCCACCGCAACCACTCCAGTGTGATTACAGTCATATACATTCAACCTCTAATTATAGATCGAACCTGGGGAGATGGGCACAGAGCTGCTCCTAACGGTATTAGTGGGCAGTGTTCAATCTTCTTCACTTTTTTAAATACAGAAATACAGAAGTGTGTTTCAATTTGAAAAGGCATTGCAAAGGGATACAATATGCACACAGGAATTTACCTGTTTTATTTTTTTTGTTGTTGTTGCCCTTGGGAATATCAGGGCACTAGTGATCACGTTACAGTACCAATCTTGTTTTCGGCTACTACTATTACGTCTAAGTATTGAGCTGTGTGGGCAAACATAATCCATTGTCACAGTTCAAACAGTCATGGAATGGCACTGCAGTATTAGTTACATGGCATGTAATATAGCTGGCTAGACTGCTTCATTTAGAGCATAAAGTTTAGTTTAATTGGTAGTTTAGCAGTCAGTTTTCCCCCCAGCACCCCCTCCCCACTCACCCAACCATAGACAAAACACACTCATTTATCTAACAAAAATAATTTCAACTGTCAGAAAAGAGATGTAAATGCTGGATAAATAAAAAAAAGTCTAATTTATCACAGGATAATAACAAATCAACAAACAGACTTCAAACTTCCACCATACTTTTTGCTGAGATTGTCAGGATGAAGTATGCCTTTTACAACACTTAAAATGTACCTTTGTTTTCTGTATTCTAAGTAAATATAGGAGTTGGTGAAATGTGTGACTCATAGCTCTTTCCTCTTCGTGCTTACTAAACCAAGTCAGTGTGGCACAAGAAAACAGTGCAAGGAGGCAAGGACAAAAGAACAGCACTGTGGTCTACTGAATGGAGACAGCAGAGTGCTTCAAGTAGAAGAGTGACTGTGCTTCAACTCCCAAATGTTATGCTACCTTCAGAAGGTGACAGGCTTCCATTCATTCTCCCTCTGTGTGATACCAAGATATTGTACAGAGCTCCACCCTGCAGCTGTAAAATGTGCTATTAATTGTCAACAATCTGTCACTCATGTTCACTGAGGAAACTGGCAGGAGAATCATCATTTTACTGAGCTTTTTAATTTACTAAATAGAGATGTGTTAATTGACAAATATTTACAATAAATTACTCATGGTCATCTGTAGAACCTGCATTCCATTAATATAAAATCACCTAGTAGAACATTTTCTTTAATCTGCTTCTGTTCGTGTATATTCAAAGTATTTCCTAGCATTGTTTTTTCTCCTCTGGCATTTTCTGCAGTATAAAAGCAATAATGGCATAGTCAGCTGGGTTAATGGAGGAATGACTGTACTGGGATGCCAATAAACTCCATGGCCTGCATCCTAGGTGTTTATTGGCATCCCAGTACAGTTATTCCCCGTTAACTCAGCTCTTTGTGCCATTATTGCTTAATTATACTGCAGAAAACACCATGTAACCAATCAGTGTGGAGAATTACTGTTCCATTTTTTAGCCATAACTGGACAGTGGACTGAACAATGGGCCAGTATGTTAAGCCAGCATTTTGATTGGTCACCACTCAAAACACTGCTGTTAACTTTCAACACTCTGTAACTCCTCTTCACTGAGGAAAAAGACCAGGAAAGACCTTTCATTTCCAGAGCACCACAGAAGAAGATAATTGCCCTTTACTGAGCCAGTGTACTTAATAACTGCATCCATTAAATGAAATTCATATAGCAACACATTTTCTTTAGTCTATCTCTATTTGTGTGCATTGAAAGTAATGTTTTGATAGTGTGTTTTTTTCTCACATGGTGTTTTCTGCAGTATAAAACAGGAGTGCCATAGTGAGCTGGGTTAAAGTGGAAATAACTCTACTAGGATGCTAATAAACACAGCCTGTAGCCTCGGTGTTTATTGGCATCACATTAGCAGTATTCCCCATAAACCCAGCTCACTACACATTAACTGTTTAATTATACTGAAAAACATTCCTCTCAACCATGAGAACACAAAGCTGCTGTTCGATTATTCTGGGATAACTGCACAGTATACTCAACAATGGGAGTGTATGCATATCTCTGTTTTCTGAAGAACTGAGACTAAAGCAACAGTGCATCTATGAGAAACTGCTCAACATTTCCAGGTTCCTCACAGACATGTTGTAGTGCTACAGAGAGAAAGAGAGAGAGACTGATTTGAGCACATTTTCAAAACCTTTCTCCTCTTTTTCAGTTTTCCCAGTAGAATAACAATAACAGATATAGAGGACATGGGGAGGTTTCTCAGTAATAACTAGACAAATTAATTAATAAACACTTCTACCTGTGGCCTCAATGGTTACTACTCCCCTGGTCTAGTTATTGCTTCATTTGCCCTAAGCACTACACTTTTATCACTTAAATATCACACAGTCCAAATCAATTAAATGTCTTCATTTTCTTCAGCTGCATAATAATGCATACTCGCGCTATATATGCATGTACACTGTACAGATGTGCAAATTGAAAAAAGTTATGTGTTTAAAGCTGTCTTATTTTATAGCAATTTCCTAAAATTATTTTAAGGAGTCATTAGTATGAATTTTAAAATATGTTGCATGCCCCAGGTGAATAGAATAAGCAAACAACTGGTTGAGCTAAAATACTGTTGTTATTACGCTTCCATCCAAAAATATTTGGATCCATAGAGTTTCCACATCATTTTCTGAAAAATGTTTCTAATAACTGCTGGAAACATTTGTTAAATCTAACCAATCAAGACAGATGCTGGATCATTATAACATATTTTTTTCATTCTGTTTATCCCAAGGACTGCTGCACCAATAGCATTCTGCAAGTTGAAATTACTTTCAGCCTCTACAACTCCTTTTCATGCCACTGTGACCCCCAACAATACCTGTAGTATGACTACATGATGCCTGATACAAAAGAGTTCAGTGGCCCAGATATTCAAAAGGGTTGCACTTGGCGCAACAGTGTTGCGCCATGCACAACCCACTGATGCGCCCCGGCATGATATTCAAAAGGGAAAAGTGTGCCACACAAGTCCCTATGCACTGGAGTGCATCAGTAATGTATGCAGGCACAGGTAGGGGATGTGTGCCCATGCATAACCTGCACAGCCTGATTTTCAACCCGGGATGTGCAGGAGTCATGCATGTGCCTTCTGCGCCTACAAACCAAAAAAAAAGGAACAGGATGGCCACCCACAGGGTGAGCTGCCACATTGCAGGGTGCAACACGGCAGCTGCCACCTGTGGGTGGCCACCCGAGTTCCTGCTGCACCAGGCGGCACCCCCCCATGCCCCATTGTGGGCATCCATGTAGCGAAATCCCCCCTCCTATATCCCTGGTGGTCCAGTGGACCGCTATGTGCCTGATCCTGGGCATTTGTCTAGAAGAATAAGCCCCCATCCTATATCCCTGGTGGTCCAGTGGACCGCGCTCTACCTGATCGTGGGCATCGGTAATATAACCCGCCCCATGTCCAATATCCCTGGTGGTCCAGTGGACTCATTGCTGCCTGATCACAGGCATCTGTAACTCATAAAATACTCCTACTAGCCCGGTGGTCTGAGTGGCCCCCCCTCCCACCCTCCACTGAGCCCCACCACCCCTCCCCCGTCAGCCAGCGGGCAGCAGCACCCACCGCTTGCTGCCCGCCACCCGCCGACTGACAGCTCGGTGAGGGCTGCCGCCCATTGGTTCACAGCATGAGCCAATGGGCATAGCGATCCATACTCTACAACACAGTCAGATATGTGAATGAATTCATTCACATATCTGAACAATAAACTGACAGTATGGGCTGCGCCAGTAGCTCCGCTGTGAGCAATAGGCGATACAGCCCGAAACTGTCGATCGGCGAAACAGGCTACCGCCCGCCAGCTGATGGGGAGGCGGGCAGTGGGGCTCAGTGGGCGGAGGAGGCAAACTAGACCCAGGCTAGGGAGTATTTTATGAGTTACAGATGCCCGCAATGAGGCAGTGATGGGTCCACTGGACCACCAGAGATATTGGATGTGGGGGTTATATAACTGATGCCAGCGATCGACAAAGTCGCGGTCCACTGGACCACCAGGGAGATGGAACGAGGGCTTATTCTTAGAGACAAATGCCTGTGATCGGGCACATAGCGGTCCACTGGACCATTAGGGATATTGGACGGGGGGGTTCTTTTAGATGAAAGCCCGCAATCGGGCTGCAGGGGGCATCGGTCCCTGACGACTGCTGCCTGGCAGGGCGCGAGGCGCAAGTCGTCGGGGATCGGCGCACCTGCATGCTAATGGCATGCAAATGGGTTCATAATGAGATGCAAATGGCCCCCTGTGCACCTTGCATAAATTATGGCCCTATTTGCATGTCCCCCTTTGAATATCGCAGGTGCTGTGCATGGCACAATGGCACTTGTGCTAGCGCATTTCCATGCTCCACTCTGGCCACTTGCGCTGGCGCAGTGCCACTGTGCCATGCACAGTGGGGGTGACCAGGGTGCGATATTCAAAGCTGCTGTGCCATAGAGCAGCTCCGTTGAATATCGCCCAGGCCACACCCCTGCGCAACAAAGTTGAGCTGCGCCCAGGCTTGCGCCACAGCCTGGTGCAGTTTGAATATCTGGGCCAGTGTGTATTAGGTCGGGGACATTCAAGGCTGCTGGTAGGTCACTGGTAGTTTTGGAAGTTGTGCAGACATCATCCTGTCATGCAGCTATCCTCTTTGTGGCTCTTATCAACAATCCCTCTTCACAGCTTTAGCATGTATCCAGCCATGCCAACTTACATGGGGGGGCACCCACAATGTTCAAGCCCACTTCTAAGTCTGCTATAGGAGGCACTGCTCACTATTAGCCAGAGCCTGAGCACACTGCCTATGTGGTACTTCACAGACTTCTCCTGACTCTGTACTACAACCCAGATCTGTTGTTTGGTATTTTACTGTAATTCACTTCCTCCAGTAACACTGAACTGGGACACTATGTTAACTTTTAGAATAATCATTTAGGGCCTGGTACACTTTGTCTTTAAAGTCCATGTTACATATATGTTCCTACAAAATAAAAAGGGGTGGTTGTGGCAAAGCCTAAGTCAACATGTAGTTTTCTATTGTACAACTCTGAACATAAGCCAAATTCCCCAATGATCAATTTTCAAAGTAAGAACATAGCCAGGCACAATTTTCAAAACTCTGGCTTAGTTATGCTCAGTTTGCATAACTTAGGTACATAAATGAGCCTAGACACAGTTTCAGAGTGAGTGTAACCTGATGTATCATTTACGCCTATGTCTAGCATTTTCATATCCAAATCTGGATGTGAAGTGCCATAACACAACTAGAAATAAGGCACAGAAGTCCAACTTTCGAAAATAGCTCCAACAAGAGAAAACACAGTCTAGACATACCAGGGCAGTTTTTAACATTGACATACTGTACATGGGAGCGGCGTCCATTTTGTATCTTTTGAATGTCCCAACTGACATAATTAGGAGTTGCATCCATTTTTGTTACTTTTGAAAATCTCACCTAACACAACTTGGAGCTTTTGTCCATTTTACAGCTTTTGAAAATCCCATCCAATATGTTTCCATTTTAAACATTTGAAAAACTATATCTTTGTATTTTCTGATTTTATATTTTTGTAGCTAGACTATAATCATAATCACAAAGAAATGTATAAATGACATTTATACCAGTCAGATCCCAACTTATATAAAAGGAAGTCTCGCTGAGCTATGTGGAACAGTTTCCAACTGAAATAATTTTCAAAGGGCCAGTGCATTCTAAAATGGCTTGCTTTACACTTAGAGATTTTACCATATTCATAATACCCAGAACCAGCTGTTAACTAATGTGATAAGAGCATGCTTAAGTAGATTAAAACAATATTATTTATAGCATTTTTCCAGCTGTATCATAAATTGGTATATACAAGAAAATGGATATTGATGGTTTTACTGATTCCACAAAGTTATTATTCCTAACCATTTTCATACACTAAGTTTAGCACATTTGGCCTTGTATTAAAAAGAAGCATACTGTACCCTCAAGAAAGTGATATCCTAAATATGTTGATATAGTACAGATCTGGGCCTACATATTCAAAGGAAATGCATGGCAAAAAATGGAGATGTGCAGCATATCTCAGAAAATGTGCTGAAGCACGATATTCAAAAGGGGGAAATGCACTGCCCATGTCGGAACGCACGATCGCACAGAAATAATGTACTGTATGCAGTGCAAAAAAAAAAAAAGGAGGCAGACACCTGAACATGCCACACAAGTGTATATTCAGTCAAAAAGAGAGGCGCATGTGTTGCACATCACGAAAATGCACCTCGCAAAGTTAGGTATAAAAGGGGATGGCCTAAATCGGGCAGCCACCCAGAAGTTGTCCATAGCACTGCAACAACAATAAAAGGGTCTGCTTATCACATGGCAGCAGTGATGGCTGATGTGAGGTGGGTACAACAGCAACGTGGATATGGAAGGTCTCTTAAGTGATATGCCCAACAGAGTTGGTACCGGCCCGGTGTCACATTCAAACAGCTCAGTGACACAGACATCGTTGGCCGGTATTTGCTCAACAATTCTGAGCAATTCTGAGACAGCTCTGTGAGCTACTCCATGAAGATCTGCAGCACCCACACACAGAACTCATGCAATGATGGTGGAGACAAAGGTTACAGCAGTGCTATGCCTGCTCACCATGGGCACCTTCCAGATTTGGGCTGACAGTACTGCCTAGAGGTTAGAGGAATGAGGTGTGAATGATCTTGATACATCCAGCAGACCAGACCTGAGTTTGATTCTCACAACCTCCACTTGCATACTGTATAACTCTGAGCAAGTCACTTAACTGCCCAGTGCTCCCAGGTCGCCCCTGAAAACAGGCACTTGTGCCTAGTGGGCCTTAACCAGTTACCAAAGACTAAAATAAAATAATGGTGGGTGACACCAAGAGATTCACCCAGTTGGCCATGTCCCATCTACTCACTCAGTTCCTCACCACTCTTCTGCCCATGATAGTGAGGTCATAGAATTCCCTAGCACAGCAGCAGAGCAGACAGAAACAGTGCAGCACTTTCACAGGGTTGTGCGAATGCCAGGCATGCTAGGGGCCACTGACTGCACCCACGTGGCTATCAGAGCACCACCTGGTGGTGGCAAATAGGTGTACATAAACAAGAAGGGGTACTACTCCCTAAACTGCAAGGTGGTGTGTGATGCCACAGGGTGTATCTCCCATGTCTGCGCCCACTTCCCTGGGAGTGCATACAATGCCTATGTCTCGCATCAGTCATCCTTGTGCTCACGTTTTGAGTCCTGGAGGCTATCCAGTGGCCATCTCGTGGATGAGTGACAAATACCCCCATGAGCAAGGTGACCATATGGCCGCATAGAGTACTGATGGCAGCTGTGCAGGGGTTGGCCCAGTAGGAATGTGCCACTGCAATGGCTGACAGCCATGTGACACATGGGATGGGGGAAGGAGGTGACTGACACTGGACAGATGTGGAATACCACGTTGGGTGGGTGTACACATGATGGATTGCAACAGGCACAGGCAACAGGAGTGCTGCCAGCCAGTAGGGGCCTGTGACACTGTGTGAGGGGCACAGCACTGTGATGCACTGGAAGGGGACAGCACTGTGTAGCACAACCAGGCATTGTTGTTGCTGTGCCCCACAGACCAAACAACATGCAGGCCACAGTGGAAGTCATAGTGGACAAACAACAGCTGGGAAAGTGCCATAGAGGTGTGCATGGGTGTATGCAACTGGGACACAGTGTCTAGTGTAATGTACTGATGGGGCAACCAGCTGATACAGGGATTGGTGGGGTACAGACTACCACGGATGTATACTGTAGACTTTTTCTTCACAGAGAGGGTGGTTGACCCATGGAATGGTCTACTGGCTCGAGTCATTGATTCCAAAACAGTAGGGGAATTCAAAGCAGCTTGGGACAGACACAAGGGGATTGTCTCACAGAATGCCTAAAGAGGGGGTAGGGCTCAGGGCAGACTTGCTGGATCTTTGGTCCCCATCTGCCATCAGTTTCAATGTTTCTATGTTGCTATGCAACATATCCCTTTCCTCCATACAGGGGATAGCTCATTCCCCCTCTGGCCATGGTTGCTCACTCCTATACTGTGGCCCATGTCCGAAGCTGAGGAGAGGTACAATGAGGCACACATCACGACAAGGAACATCATTGAGCATGTGTTCAGCATGCTAAAGATGCGGTTTAGATTCCTGAACAGGGCTGGTGGTACCCTGCAGTATAGCCCGGACAAGACCTGAGGCTTATTCCTGACCTGTTGCATGCTACACAACATAGCTATTGTCTGTGGAATAGTTCTGCAGGTCCCAGAGGGCAACAGTGCGGAGGATCTGGAGCTGCAGGAGGAGAATAAGAAGCCAGTGCATGGCTGGAGGGACCCAAGATTGGCCCTGAGGGGACAGCGGCACAGGGACACCATTGTGCAAGAGCATTCTAGACCCTGAAGATGAGTAATGTAGGCATCCATGACAGTGCAGGCATGCACACAGGCTCAGGATATGTGGGAGCATGGGGCACCCCACAGCAATATACGGGGTGAACTGGTCAGCACTGCATGACATACAGACAGGTGTGCCTGGGTCGCATGCACACATGTCCACAGGAGGGGCAACAATGCCAAGGATGCACACAGGTGGCTGTGGTGAAATGGCATGAGTCAGAGATAGACAACTGGCATAGACCCACAGTGGTAGATCACAGGTGCACTCCTCACACCCATGCAGCTCCCACGACACCATGGCCCACATCCATGTCCCAGATGCCATCCAAATGGTGTGGCAATGCAACAGGGGTGTGTGTGGGGGGGGGCACTTTGTCTACCGGGTGTGGACAGCTCACAGCTGTAGGCAATACAGGACAAATGTTGCCCCACCACTGTCTGTGAGGCATCATGGGCAGGCCAACAGGGCCTCAGACACCTCAGTGTGCACGTGTTCGACCACCATGGACATGTGCATGGCTCCACACCATGGGCATGGGCGACTCCAATGGATCTTCCTGGGCCACAAGGGATGAGGGGGGGGGCCTCTACCCCTGAGGGGGTCAAACCATGTGACACATCAAGGTGGGCATGGAGAATCGCACACTGTAGCTAGGGATGGGTGATGTTACAAAGGCAGGTGATGGGGTGTCAAAGGCATTGCAGATACGGCATGTTGGGGTGGGGTTGTCGGTGTTGCTGCACACCATGTAACATATAATACAGTGACAACAGGTAGCCAATGCTGCACTGCCCTCATGTATAACATGCACATCACTGGTGAAGCCTGCAGTGATATTGGCGCATAAGAGGTGTATCAACCCAATGATCTCCACATGGCAGATGGATGGCCACTCATCAAGGAGTCATAACTTCCCCTGCAACCCCTGCACAGCTACATGGAGTGTCACCTGGCTCTCCATGGAGGCCCTCAGTAGCCTCGTGTGTTCTGGCAGCTCATCATCAGGAGACATGTGTCATTTAGGGGGGTCGCTGAGCTGGGGGTGTGTGGCCTGGCGTGTGACCACTACATTGTGTGGCTGCCACATAGCTGGCCGATGTAGACCTGGGGATGTGGGGAATGCATCCACACTGTGTGCTGGGACTGCCTGACCATGTGGCTGGTCAGGCTGTGGCTGGTTACCAGTACCCCATTGCAGGGTGTCAGTGCCCCTTGGCTGCACCTCAGCAAGTTGTAACATGCTGCCCTCAAACTGCAACATGGTTGACTGCAATCGGCGGCTCACCTGCTGTGCAGGGGCTGGGCCTGAATGGCTGCTGGTGGCATGTGTGGCATGTGGGGTATCCATCTGGGCTACATGGGGGGGTCATGTCGGGGATGATACTGTTGACCTGGGTAATATCATCATCGTCAGTTTCTGAAGCGAGCACTTCCAGGGCAGTTTGGAGATCCTTTACCAACAGGGAGATGGCATCATCAACATCATCACCATCACCCCCCCTCCATGTGTGTGGGTCCACAGTGGAAGCCACCACACTTGCTGATGCTGTGGCTACAGGTACATCACCCCGCTGTCGATGTGGCCGTACCTGTATAGCCACACCTGTTCCAAGATGGGATGGTGCTGTGGAAACAAAAGGGGAGAGCATGGTACTGCTGTATGGCCATAGCAACAGAACCATAACATACACAGGGAGGTGCATATGCATGTAACAGGTGAGCAGGTGGTAATACAGATGGGAAAGACATTGTGAGCAGGACACATGGCAGACATGCTAGGATGCACATAGAGGGTGTGTCATGCACCAGGGGTGTATCCAGATATTGCCATTGTGTAAACACACCCAACAACTGTTGCTCACTTCACAACCTACACACAACACCCCTAATGCAGGCCCCAGACAAATACACGGCATCCGTCAGTTGATCCCTGTAGCCTCTACACAGGCTGTACACATATCCACACCATACACAATAGATGTCAACACAGATGCACCACCCATTAGCCTGCAGTATAGCACAGGCACACATGTGAATGGTAATGTAAACAGAAAGGAAAACAGCTGGGACATGCACCCAACAAAACCACATACACCTGTGTACAGTGAGTATGCCAGCCCACACCACTGGCATATACAGTGCATTCATACAGTGACCAAAGCTCTGTGGCCACACTGTTCTACAATGAATGGGTGACATGCCACACACAGACTGTCGACACCACATGCAGGACCAGACATAACCTGTGACATGCATACTCACAGTACAGCGACGGCTGACCTCCAGTATCAAATCCACCACTTCGAATGCCCTCCACAGCCACAAGGCTGAGTGTCATGGCAATGAGTTGCCTGCTGTGGTGTCATGCAGGGACTGTGGATGGTCCCCCACCAGTAGCCCAACAGGAGACATGGGCCTGGGCCAGCAGTTCTTTGCAGTGGTGATGGGCACCATTAATCTGCTTAATGTGTTCCTGGGGTGTGCAGTTGTACTCCCCCTGTGCATTTACAGCCTCTGCCACCTCCATCCAGCCCTGTCCCCATTCCTGCTGGGTCCCAGTCTTCTGACTCAGGGGCTCCTCCCACAACACATAGGCCTCAGTGAGGGCCTTCAGCTCATCCTTTGTGAAACTGGACATTGTCTTTTTCTGTCAGACTCAGATTCCATACTGGTGCATGTGAAGACAGGGATAGGGTTGGTTACAGCATCAATGACGTGTTATAAAACCATGCACAGTTCAAGGACAGACATACAGTAACATAACAAACATCCTACCTTAAAGGCTGCAGTACCCCTTGGTCACCTGTGCAGACAGTGGCACAGGGCTGCTCTTATGGTACAGTGCATGGAAATGAGCTGAATACATTCCAGTAATGAGATGAAAATGTGTGTATTGGGCAGAGACTATGCAATGAGGCTATAGGCATATCCTTGCTGAATATTGCAAAGTTACGCCAAGCACATCCTGATGTGCATCACACATTTCTGTTTGTTCCATGGAACCCCATGGCACATTTCCACAGGCAGATGCACGATAGCTGCAACACGTCACTGCATTGGCAGGGGCATATCACTGACATCAGTGCTGGTGCATCACGCAGGTGCAAACACATGGTGCACATGTGCAGCAGGCGTGTGCAGCACATGGGCCCTGACATGCACATTACAGATGGCTGTGATCATGCCAGCAGCTGCCATTCACAACATGGCATCACAGCATTGCCATGCATGCGTTATTGCAGGGGGTGTGACCTATGTTTCCCTCGTATCAGGATTCAACAGCACATGTGCGGTAATGCACCATTGAAACCCTATTGCACATTGCTATAGCACATGTGCCAGCAACACACAGATGACCATGTGTGCCAGGTTGCGTAATGGGCGTGGGTCAGAGGCTTGCAAAAAAATCTACATGAGTCACATCCACAGCTGTACCATTCAGCAATATGGCATGTGCCAGCCACCGAGCAGCCACCAGCCAGCGCTGTCAGAGGTGGGAGGAGAGTGCGCTAGCAAACCAGGTGGACCTAGTGGTCCCCAGGGAAGGCCAGCTCTTCAGCCATGAGGTGCTAGAGGTGGTCAGGTCACACAGGTAGGAAGACATTGCCAGCTGCCTCACCAGGCAGACTGGCATCCCCCAGACAGTGGGACAGTGCTGCCATAGTTATAGGGACCTAGGACACAGGGACAGAGCACAGCTGGACAGACTCTGTGCCATGGTGGGCCAGGACACAGTGCCACACCCAGGTATGTTATCCATGTGACTGTGTGCCATTATGGTTGTTGTAATATTACAGGTGTGTGGCTGTGGCTGACACTGTCCAGTGTGAGATGGGCATGTGGTTGCCAATGTGCAGGCATGTGTGTCCATTGCAGGCCACATGTGGATGGACACTGGGTACGGTATCCCATGAGAACAGCGATCGCTACTGAGTGCTTACCAAAAAAGTGACTCAAAAGCAACTCCTGTTCTCACGGCTAGTGGATGGGGGAGTGAATGCAGGTATAATGGCATCCTGTCACAATATGTATATGCGCACACAGGGGGGAGTGAGCATGCCACGTGACTGGTGGAAGGAGAGGGAGGGTTTGTGAGGTGTAGCGAGATGGTGGATTGCCGAGCTGGCCATGTGGTGTGGCGGGTTCATGGCAAGCTATGGTTGTGAGCAGGGTTTTCAATAATTGATTAGCAGTTTTTTTCTTGGGACTATACTAACTGTACAGAAAGCATTTATATAGATTTTCTAGAAGTGCTGTGTTTACTGAACATAGAGAGGCAAGAGCTATGCATTTTCACAAAGATTTAGCAGTTTTATGAGCAAAACTCTAATCAATTTTTAGAGTTAAATAAATCCCTGGTGAGGGTGGCAAGTTTGGTTCTGGAGTGACAGGATTTTTGCACAGGCCGATAAATATTTATTTTTGTAAATTCCCCCCCCCCCCAACATTCACCCCCCCTGGAGCTGAGAATCCTTAGTAGGTTGGTGCGGAGGGTGAGGCCCCATGTGGGGGGGGTGCAGGGGGTGTAACCCCCTGCATAAACAAACAAAATCAAGTTCTTGACACCGGTTTATCATGCTCCAGGAGTGTACATCGGCAAAATGGATTTTCACCGATGTACATTCGCTGTAATGGCGATCGACTTTCCGCGATTGCCATTATCACATAAACCCTCTGTGTACATTGTCTGTCTCATGCATTGGATGCTTGTGCTGCACACTGGTGGTGTACTCTGAGCCACATGCCGGCCATGGCACCTGTACCCTTGGGCTGTGGTCCATGGAATACATGCTATGTACCAGGCACACATGGCGTGCAGCTGGGGGCCTCCTGTATTGTGACGCATAGCTGCCATGGTGCATATCCTCACCCATCCCTGTACTGTGTTGACCCTAGTGATGGGGGGGTATTGTACAGCCCTATATCGTGCCTCTGTGGTTGTACACTGTATGCCAGCTACAGGTGGGTGTTTGTGCATTCATTCGTGGGACTGTGGTTGTTGTTCACATACTTGCATTGTTTGTGGGCGTAGTGGGGGGTGACAGGTGTGTTACTGCATGATGCTGATTGTGCCTTTGTCATTGTGTTTCCATTGCAGATAGGGAGGCAGCCAAGCAGATGAGCCAGAATGCCTGCAGGCATGAGAAGGACCAAAAGAGACAGGCCAGGCAGCAGATCATGGCAAGGCTGTTGCCATGCAGAGCATCAGGTGAATATGCATGTGTTATTGTATGTGCCATGGCCATCATATCCAGTGTAGCCACCATGTGGAACTCACTGTGGTCATTGGATTGACATGTGTGTGTACACGGCACACATGTACAGGGGGGTGTAACTGCCATGTCCATCACAGCCATCCACACCCTGATGTCCACCATGTAGGCCCATATGTACTATCATGCCACCAATGCTGTGCATATGTTTGGCCAGACCTGTGCCACGTGGCATATCTGTTGCAACTGTGTGACACATAGCTCTGTTGTGCCACCATCCCCTGCACAGCTCCACAGCACATTCAGGCACAATACATAGGCCATGTGCCACACTCTGTGTCCCATTTCTGCTAGATGTGCATTGAAAAGGGCCCATGTACAC
This sequence comes from Neoceratodus forsteri, assembly GCA_016271365.2. Lineage (NCBI taxonomy): Eukaryota > Metazoa > Chordata > Ceratodontiformes > Ceratodontidae > Neoceratodus > Neoceratodus forsteri. The sequence goes on from CM028135.1 coordinate 678,077,355, forward strand.
ACCTGCATGTGGATGTGTGGCTGTTGGGATCATGGGGGATCCGCTCGGCCCAGTGAGAACTGTGGCATGTAATTTGGGCATGCACATGTGACACTCACAATGCACACATATGGTGGTAGTGGAGTGCTGTTGGCTGGGTATGCGCTGCTGACAGCCCCAGTAGACCAAGCAATGTCCCATGTATCTGGACACGGTCCAGGCCACCTCCACCACCCACACAGTGTACATCACGGGGACATTGGACATGTTGCACCCAGTACTGCATGTCCCTCTGTTATGTGTGGTCACTGGCATGTGTGTGCCCCTGCCCCGCTCAACATTCCTCCTGTGCTGTGCAACGTATGTTTGCGTTACACTGCCAACATCAAGTGGCCAACATCTGTCCCTCTTCACCCTTGTATACTGCATGTCACACATTGCTCCTGTGCTGAGCCCTCCTACTATGCCACTGTGGTGCGATACGGTTCTGGTATGGGCCTGTGTTGTGCCCAGTTCCAGCACTGCATGCCATCAGTATGGCCATGGCCATCCCCTGCATGTGGGGTGATGTGTATCACTGCCTGGTGTGGACTGTGGCACACACATGGTGGTGGTGGGCAGCTATGGCCGTCTCGCATCGGATATCACTTGCAGTGGTGCCTCTCCACACACCACTGGCCCTGTGTCATGTCCTCTGCTGTCTGTGGTTGTGTGATGTCGTTGTCATCCAGTGTTCACCACTGGCTGTTGCCTGCTATCCATTCATATTGGCCCACATCATTGTGTCACTGTGCAACCTGTGTGTGCCACAAAGCTGTGGGTGTGACACCCTCTGGCCCTCCTGGGTGACACCGCACATGCAGCCTTCTGTGTACATGCCACCATCCACTGTGCAGGGTGTGGCAGTGTTGGGATGGTCCACTGTGTTGCCAGGCTATATCCATGTGTGCCCCCTCTGCTGGGTACCTGGCCAACACATGGCCTCTGTGAATGTGTGTTATTTCTATCCTTTTAATGCTCATTCTATTGTGTATGTGGGGCTGTGGCCGTATATGTGTGATGCTGGCACAGTGCTAGGATGTCTCATTGTTGTTCCATATAGTTATGTGTGTAGTCTCCTAGGTCTTCCACCATTGTAGTACATGGTGGGCCCCCTTTGCCAACATTCCAAGTGTGCCCCCTGTACTCCAGTATGGCCCTGGGTGTTGTCTCGATGTGCAGCCATGCCCATGGGCAAGGTGTTTGGTCTTTGCATTGCCCACCTCAATCTACAGTGTGTGGCATCTTGTTGAGGAACCCTGTGTGTTGGCAGTGCCCGGTGATGAGTGCTGGCCATTTAGCACACCCTCTGTGGTGGAATCATGGGCATGCGCCTTGTCTACATATGAACCCCATGTGACCCATGCAGTCTGTGCAAGGGTTTTGCCATGTGTTGCAACACACAGTTCCATTGGGTGCCATCAGTGGGTTTGGCATGCCTCCATGACACAGCGGGAACAGTGCTTGGTTACATACCCATGCCCACACCCATTGCCATGGCCCTGCCACTGTACCTCTTGGGTCATGTCCCTGACTACTGCACTTCCAGTGGCTGTCCCCCCATGTCTGTGCAGTGTATACCTGGAGCCTGCTGGCATGCTGTTGCCGATGTCCACTCCTGTATGGCTGTGCCCAGGCCCGCATGTCTGTGTGTTGTCCTGATGTCTGGAGGTGTCGATAGGTCCATACCTGGGTTCATGCCGCATGCCATCCATCCATGCCTGAATGTGAGGCCCACTGTGGACAGTCTCGTATGTCTGTGGTGTTGCCTACATTACACCTGTGACAGAGGTCGGCCACCTGTGGCCACTTCACACATTCCTCAGCATCTGGCCGGTGTGTCATGGTGGGGGCCACTGTGCATCCATCACATGGCCGTGTGGCACACATCCACATTGCCCTATGCCATGGTTTCCACATGTGCTGCACTGTCATTGTCTGATGTCATGCCTGCATCTCATGTAGTGTGCTTTGTGACACACATGTCATGGCACGACAGCTGTCACTGTTGCATGTGGCACTGCAGAAGGGCCTGTGCACAGCACCTCATATATGCACATCTGCACATCATCATCATTGCTTGGGGGGCAGGGATTTCTATCCAGGCATGATGGACCATTGACACTGAATCCAGTTTTGTTTGCCTGTTTCCTCCCATAGGACATGTCCAACCACCATGGATGGGTGGTGATTTGAGGAGGTGCCATGGAGGACTGCACCACAGGAGAACCACAACACACACACACAGGGGCTACTCAGAAGGATCCTGGACAGGCTGGGGGGTGTACTGTGGGCCATCAGAACTGTGGGGCTGACTGTGTCCACCATCTGTGCCCATATGGGTGTGCCCCTTGTTAGGCAGGCACAGCAACGTGCCCTTGTGGCCCACTAATTGACCAAGTTGTGCCCCTACTTCCCTTGTTTTCCCTTCCCCCGCATTCCCATGTAAATAGTTGTACATCATTTTATTCATATAAATGTTGTTGCCTGTTTAATGTTTTTTCTGATTGTTCATTTAGGTTAATATATTTACTTTTTCATATGGCTGTGTGTGGTGTATTCTTCCATTGGGATTGTTGCCAGGTGTATAACACATGTGCCACATGTCTACATGCCCTCTGGTGCACAGGTAGGTGCAGGCCTTCACCTCACCCACTGCTTCCTCTCCCCGGGGGTGGCCCATGATGTGTGTGTCCCTGTGTTTCCCTGCTCATGTTGCATGGTGTTCCTGTGGCACATCTGTACTTGTGTTCCATCTCACTGGTTCTCTGTGGTGGCACTGTGCTTCTCTGTGGTGGTGCCATTGGCCATAGCTTACTACCCTGTTTGCCCATGTGTCTGTGTCCTACACTGTCAGCAGACATATGTTGCATCAGTATGGGCCCCATGTGCGTGCTCCTGCTATATGCCATTGTGGTGGTGTGCTGGTGGCACACAGGGCCCGTCTTCTCACAGTCATGTCTGCAGCAGTGTCACTCTGCTTTAGCCTTTGGTCCTGTCCATTGGTCACGGACATTGCTGTGGTCCCCTATCCATGGCCTTGTGTGTTGGACATGGCTGGTGTGCATTGCTTTCCACATGCCTGGCCACGGCTGTATGGTGCACCATGCCGGGCACTTGCTGGCCCTGCACTGGGGCCTCTTGGCTGCTATGATGTGCCACTGTGCTTCCCCTGCCCCCTGGGCTGCTGCTCTGTTGTACCACCAACCTTCTCACACGCACCCATGCATCGTGCTCCATGCACTGTTTGTGCATCAGTCCCTGCCTTTTGTGTGCGGTTCCCCATATTCAAACATGACCTACTGCACCATACATCTTCTGTTGTGTGGTTGTGCATGTTTGAGATATTCAGCTGGACATTCACAGTCGTACTTTACAGCACATCTTCTGAATATTCCATTATTTTGTGCTGACTCATTTTAGATGCGTGACACATTCACTTGTGTGATGCAGTCTGACACTTTTGAATATGAGGTCCCCTATCACCACAGCATAGATTCATATTTCCTGGTGTTCTTCAATAATTCTTTCAGCTTGTGTTCTTGACAGTGTTATATGTATTACCCAGGCACAAACCCTTGAAAGGGGAAAAGCTTTATAAATTCTTAACAAGCTGTCTCACTGCATACAATTCCCTATTAGTGTCTACTATTTTAGGAAGTCAAATAATACTGCATTACTTGAACATCTGAGGATAAAAATTAGCCATTGTAGCATCCCCTTCAAACTGGTGTAAACCCACCTTACATGGTGGTATAACCCACAAGTAGTAATAGGCTCATCAGAAGTTGCAAGGTGTCTATGGGATCAGCTACAATTCACTGTTCCAACAAATTAATGAACACACTCATTCTTTGTAGCTGGCTGTCTTGATTGGCTTGGTACCATCCTAGGACTGAGATATAAATGACCATTTGTAGCTGTGACAGGGCCTGTCCCTGCCACTGAGACTTGGGACCTTTTTCTCTTCTTAAACCTCTGGTTGCAACCACTTTCCTGTTCCTTTATGCTGTCCCTATTTTTCTGTATGGAGGCAGGCCACCTCCTTACAAAATCCCCTTCTCCCCTTTCTTATCCCTGCTGTTTAAATTTTCTCTTCATTTCCTGGTCCCTTGTCTGTTCACATCTCCCTGAGTTTCCTGAGCTGGTGAACGCTCTGTTACACAAGCAGCACATTATGATTTAAAAGGCATTTATAAACTGCAGGTAGTTGTATTATAAAGATAGGCTGAAGAAAAGCCTTTATTTAGTAGATAACCCCCCCCCAAGCAGTGCTCCTGCTTAAAAGTCTCTGTACTTTTAAAAACAAACACCACTTAGGCTCCTTTTTGTAAAGAAGAGGGAATAGCTAAAATAGTTTGCCTAGCTTCTATTGATAAATAGCGGTTTCTGTTTAAGGAAACACAGAGCAGAGCTGCAGCCATTTGTTTTGCCCCTAAAAATATGTTTAGAGATTTCAAACCACAATTGAAGCCAAACTAACTCCTGTGCTGCAAAACACTTGAAAAAGGAAGAAATGGTTACAGGTTTACTGTGTTTTAAATATTTCTGTGTCTTGGTAAACCAAAGAACGTTTTGTTACTGCAAACCTAGAAAGAACTGAAATACTTAAACAAACAAGGAAGTTACCAGAATGCTGTTGCTGAGCTGCTTCTTGGAAGCTAAGAGGAGGCCTGCTTGCTAGCAGCTCTACAGCAGAATGAGAGCCACTATAGGGAGTGAGCAGCCCCTAGTGGTCTATATTTAAAGAGGCAAACTGTCAATCAAACTTTAGGTGACTGTTGTTTGCATCAAATCCTTTATACAGAGTTTTTATTGTATACAAAGTTCAAATGAAAGTTTGTATTGATGTATACAACAAGGTTATGCTATTGAACACTATTTTGAAAGGTTATTCTTTGATTTTACCTTGTTCCAAAAGAATATTGGGTCACCTGACCAAGGAGGCGGATATATAAACCCTACCTCTCCAGATGGCAAGTAAGATAGGGTCAGTTTTTCTTGACCTAGCTGGAGGGAAGTTTTAGTCTGTGAGTGAAGAGAAGTCTTTGGAATTACCATTGATTGTTTATTATTTTGTTTCTTTTCTATATTTATTTTTACTTTTTGGTGCAGTAAATTGTTTATGAAGTAATAAACATCCCACCAAACAAACAGTGGGTTGCACCTAACCTGCTGCTTCTGTGTACATTATTTGTCTGCCTGTAGACCCACCCTATAACAGTAGTCCATAATGCATGTTTTCCCTTGTAGTACTCCCTTTGAGTTACCATCTCTCTGATACTGAACTAGACAGTCCCAAACTGTTACAAAATATGCCTGTTTAATTTAGAAGAGTTGCAATGGTCTTCCTGCAGACCCAAGGTCATTCACCTGTATTACATCAAAATATTGTGTACATTCATTGACATTTTAAAATACAAATCTCACATTTATGCTGAACAGATCATACTGGAAAAATAGGATTTTTCCATATCCACAACTAGATGATGAACAAATCATACAAGGATAAAAAGAGGATTTCTTCATATATCCACATCTAGATGAGTGATAATTATGCAAAGCAGAAGTATGAATATTGATCTATATTGTATTTTAACATGCCTAAAATTCACATAAGTCCTTGTTAGAGAATGCCTTTGACTATATGGGTCCCTGCTACCCTATGCTGTCTGTACCATCAACAACTGTTTACTTCTATTTCTTAATAATTATACTCATTCCTTGAGATATTCCGATTGTTATTATGAAACACATACTGGCCAAAGCCGATAGCATCTACTTTTCCTAGTATACTATACTTTTGAGCAATTGAACAAATAACCAAATTCATTTTTAAATTACAGCAGATAATGAGCAATGCCTTTTGCATGTTTATTTAATGAAATGGTTCACCATAAATGAGCATTATAAGGTATTTCAATTACCAGAGGTAACCTGAAGAATAGCCACAGACATGGCTTTATAGACTAGATGGAATCTCAGAATAAATCCACTATAAGGGGCCTAGAGGCATTTTTTGTTAAAAATTGGTAACAACTTTTCTAACATAATTTGAACCTGCCAATTTTGAAAATGGTTGTTACCAAGCTAAATTTTAATGCTTAGACCATCAAACTTGCAAATAAATATGGCTGCAAAAATTCAACAGACAGTTTTGATATACCAACAGCATGTGCATGAAGTTGTCAGCAAAATCAAACTGTTTGGCATAATTCCTTTTTAATCTATTATGAACAAAAATGAGAAGACACACATCATGATTTTAACACCTACTGCATCTTAATATGCAACTTTTTATAGCTTTTAGTTATCCATATATTTGTAATATTAGAAATAAGTTAACCATAGAACAGAAGTTATTTTTCCTGTAATATGTGAAATCATTTTCTTATTTTATTGCATGTTTCATATTTGTTTAACAGTACATAATGCTTTGTAGTTAGAGTAAAATTAACATACAGTAGAAGTGATGGTGATGGTATTTTAAGTAAGCACTGAGAGCAACAGTAGTTAGATGAGGTGATGGTTTATGACACTCATATTGGTTACAGTTGTAGGTAAACCACGGAACTGGTAGTAAGGCTCAAGAGATCCACGCTAGTTTCCTAAAGCCTCTTCATTATTTACCAATAATCAAGTAAAGAATATGTGTGTGTGAAGCAAGTGAACATGGATTGCATAGACTAAGCGAAGCAACAGCCATTAGAAAGAAACTGCAAGATATCAAATACAGAGAGGCCATTGACAGAACTGAATCCATCTTTCATTCAGAACAGACAGTATCAGTCATGTAGCACAGAAATTGCTATGCCCAGTATACTGAAAAAGGCAAAATCCAGAGGTTTATTTATTTATTTATTGAATACAATCAGAATTAATACCTTTGAGTCAAAGACTCCTTTACAAAGGCTCCACGTCATAGAAAACAATACAGAGCATATAGTGTACAGACATCACAGTATAAATAGCGGTGTGGGAAATATCACACCTTATAAATGATACATGGTAAAGTACAACAGGTGGATGTGGTACAGGATAATTGCAACAGTCATAGAAAATTCAGTACAGTGGCAAAATACAGTAACTACAGGGGCACTCATATAGTACAGTAGTTTTTGTAGAGAAGTATTTATGACTGGAATATGCAAGCAGCGCAGTCCAGTGAGTGTCAACTAGTCTGAGGCTTGGGTAAGACCGAAACCAGGGACAGGCACTCTAGAAGCAGGACCAAGTGGGTCCATTGTCATGGCATTTTTTGGTCATGGGTAGGTCAGGTACAGTCACAGGTGGAGTCATGCAAGATATTGCTGCAGAGAAGGGATTTGAACAGTCCCAGGGAAGGAGCCAGGGTGACTGGTATGGGCAGTGTATTCAACCAATTGGAGGCACGGTATCTGAAAGTTCTTTACCCCATGGAGGTTTTACAGTGGGGAACATGGTAGGGTGATTTACAGAGGTTACAGAAAGCAAGATCATCTGCAGCTGATGTATCACGTGTAGCAAGCTGTAGTGATCCCAATAAAGACACCAGTGTCCATAATACAAGACAGTCCAGTTATGCGAAACCTAAGGACCAGAGCTGCTGCATGTTTTGTCAAGACATGCCCCCTAAACAGATTCTCATCTCTCTAACTTCATTCAAGATGAGTGAACAGATAATGAAGGCAGCTGTATCTGACCACAAAATGAGTGTTCATTTTGCATGAATAAATGACTTCATAGCTGCTGAAGGCAAGTACTACCTGACTTGATAGATTCCAATTATGAGGTCTGTGATGAAAAAGAGTGAGGGTGCCAACATTACTGACACAACCATGCTTTGGCTTCAAAATGAACTTCAGCATGGAACCAATCAAGGCCATGTTTTGGAGCTATCTGACGTTTGGCATACTTTCTGCAATCTTGCAAAGGAAACTAGCATTGGAATTACACACTCCTACATCAGTCATAGATCATTATTCAAGGAAAAACTCCAAGCTCATATTTGGACTTTATTTCATTACATTTCATTTCAGTTCATTGCCTGATTGATCACCCACTGAGAGTCAAACAGTCTTACTTCCAGCCAAGTATAAATATGTATCCATCTCACAAATGATGGATTATTGCCAAGATGATGAGATGGCCATCCCCATATATCATCTCCAAGAAGACATATTTCTGTCTTAGGTACATATTGCATTAAAAATTCAGGGAGATACTTTGTCACACCTTGGCCACAAAGGTTTCAATGTCAGAAGGATGATGCAGGTGTTTGCATTCCAGATGTTCCTCCGCCTGCTGTATGAAGGTCAATCTCTTCTTGAGGGCAATGTTGATGAGGAGAACCTTGAGAAACAAGCATCAATGAAATTCAAGGTGCTTGGTGTAGCTCAAGACATTGTATATGGTGTGACTGGTGGAAAGAAATAGACACCAAAGCATATTGGTCTTGGATGCACCCTCCATCAGGCAACAAGGTCAAAACAACGTGTTCAGCTTTCCATAAGGCTGGCCACTGAATTAGTTATGAAGGAATCCTAAAGATAGACACAGCCCTAGCAGAGAGAAAACCCTACAAACTATGGATGCTGCACTTATTCCTTCCAACCTGGTCCCTGGGAAGTTTGATCACTATACAGCCAACAACATTGACATAAATGATGCTTCTCTGGGTGGCAAAAATACATTCCATGCAACCCAAGTCGCTGCTTGGCAAAGAGGAACAGACCCTGATCTGATGTTGAATGATTTAAAGCCATCAAGCAACAGCACACTCAATGATCCTGAAGCAATCGACACAATTGGAAGCGCCATGTTTTCTCATTGGCGAGAATGCTGACCTCCCCCACAGTGATGGCACAATGCTGACACAGGTATTGTGCCACCTCTTACATGGGTGTTTTCTGTGGAGGGCTGCACTCCACACACCCCCTCCCATGCATGGGACTCTGCTCCCCGCATCCCCTGGACACTAGGATTCCAACTCCAGGTTGGAGTTGGTCTGGGGAGGGGGCAGAACACTGGGGGAAGGTGAAACACATCAAAAGGACCATTACCTCAAATGTCGCTGTAATGATCCTTTTCAGTGTTTCGGCATTGGGGTGTCAACAACAATGGGTGATATGGACACAATCATACCAGCCAATGTAAGAGATGGTAAAGCTAAACCAGTATTCAAGGACCATGTTTGCAAAGGAGTGGTACTCTGAATCTGAATCAAACTACAGAGCTGCAGTGCTGGCAAGAGCTTCTGATATGGCCTTTATCATTAACTGTCAAAATGAGAATAAAAGATGTGGATGGACACATTTCAACCAATTGCACATGACAGCAGAACCAGGAATAACTATAACTGGATAGATGTGAACCATTCAAGCCCCTGCCCATGAGCAAGACACCCTCAATATTGTTATACAGAGATGCAAACATGTGTCATCAGTGCTTGGGCAACAGTATGTTATTCTAACTGTTGATGAAGCCCTGTACTGTAAACTGATGAAACTAAAGTGGGCCACTCCAGGGTACAGAGAGTATCTCATTCCATGATTAGGAGGCCTCCATATCTCAAAGAGCTTTCAAAAAGTTATAGGCCATCACACATAGGCATCAGTGCTAGCAAATGCCTAGAAAGTGGAGTTCTTGGACCAAAATCAACAAAGCAAGCCATAAATGGTGGGTCTTATGCCTGGGCAATGCTGGCTCACAAACTGACATTTCAAGCACTGTGGTGCCTGATTCTTTCATAACTCTTGGACTCTATAGCAGCGCATGATCAAGGACTCAAAGAGGATATCATGGTGAGGTCAGTTCTTTCTTCATAAAGGTTTCAAAATCTCACCTCCACATTTGTGACCAGCAAAGCTGAAGGTAGCATGAACTTCAGGTTTTGGTGGCAGTATGCAGAAATGGTGGCCTTACTAATCATTTTCAACCCTGCCCAGAGAAGGAAATTGGGTGCTACATCTCTTCATCTTCAAATGTATGCATCCATTCTTCATCAGATATGACCACACAAACTGCACAAGGTGAGGTGCCATCCACATCACAGAAATGCACCACCTACCAACTGAAGTCCTCAAGGATTTCCAGCAAGGGAATTTTGTTGTCAAGAGCTCAGGTCAGAATTTCAACCAAGTGGACACTGTTCAGAGCCAAGAGTAGCTTAATGGCATTGTAAAGAAAGGAGGTGGAATTGTAGACATCACCAAGACTCACTCAGCCCTCAGCAGATGGGCTTTGTCTTACAACCTGAGAGTCCATATCACTGCAGACACCATAGCCATGTTCCATGTTGGCTTGGATGACCAACCTATTTACAATGAGTCAAGAAAGGCAAGGAAGCAACATGATAATAAAGATGAGGATGCACTCTTACAAACACTTTCAAAGGTTCAAGGTTTTCTCTGGGGAGATTCCACCCACATCATTGCAAAATATTGCTACAAAAGATATGGCTACTGAAGCCATACAAGATGCACTGTTGAATGCAAAGAGCCTAGGACAAATGTAATTGGACAGCTTTTTGGAGAAACAGCTTATGACACAAGAGGGAGAGCCTGGACATGTACACATTCATGATCCACTGCCAAAAAAATTAATGCTCTAGCTTTTTCCATGCTATGTAAGGAGGGGAAAGAAGTCAAAGGAAATGCCTCAACCATGAAGGGAGACCAAAATGTTCTTCAGCAACTAACCACAGTCTATGAAGCCAGCAGGACTGTGAATTTGCTACAGATTTTGAAACAATTTTGAAACATGAGTCAGTGCCTTTCCGTATGGCATTAGCACAGACAAATAGTAGTCTAAGAAAAGGCACAAAAGCAATACTGGGTGATGTACTGACATCTTATGTCCACTGCCCACCAACAGTTACTCCTGCTGGGAGAAGCTGTGTAGTAATAGATGCACAGTCTTTGGTATAAGCCATAGGAAAGCTGTCCAGAGCCAAAACATTTGGAGACCTTGCAGACACATTTGTAAAAAAAAAAGTACTTGGGACTGGAGCAAACTTCCACAGAATAGACGTGTTTGATATGTACTACAAGGAATCAGTTAAGGGTGGTACAATGCAAAAACACTCAAGAGGTACAAGACACATCCAAAAAGTGGTGGAAGACAGATATATGCCTCTTCCAAATAATGGGATGAGTTTCATTGCGCTTCCAGAAAATAAGTAGGACCTTGCAATATTTTTATCTGAGCAACTAATGACACAAGCACCGTATAATAAAATCATCATTCTGGCTGGTGGCTTTCAGGATGAGGCTGAAGTATGGTGCTCAGCAGCAACAGTTGACAACAATCAGCTGTGTGCACAACAGGAAGAAGCAAAGACTAGAATGATTATACACTGTGTCCACAGTGATGCTGATAGTGTGGTTTTTGCAGCCAGGGACACTGATGTGCTTTTTCTTTTGCTGGATAACTATAGCAAAATGAGATGTAGGCAGCTTTGGATGAAAGCTGGCTCATCAAAGGAACTGAAGTACTTTCCTATTCATGCCATTTTTGAGAAACTACAATAAGGACCTACTGTTCTGGAAACTCTCCTCCCATTTCATGTCCTGACTGGTTGTAATCCTACCTCTTTTATTGCTGGACACAGCAAGAAGACTGCATGGAAAGTTTTTTAGTGGCACTATCAACTTCTAACACACCTTGGACAGGGTGATCTGAACTCAGAGAAGGTGAAAGGGGCAGAAGAGTTTCTACCCACTTAATCATCTTTTCTCCTACTCTGAGGTCCATCACTTTCCTGATCAACCTCCTATATGGTACAGAGTCAAAGGCCTTGCTGAAATGCAGGTAAAGAATGTCCATCACCTGGCCCCCATTCACTGCCCTGGCAACCCAGTCAAAGAAGTCAATCAGATTTGTTTGACAAGACTCCCACCCCAATAAATCCATGTTGTCTTGCATCCTAGAGATCATGTCCATCCAGGTGCTCCATCAGTCTTTCCTTCAGCATTGTCTCCATAATCTTGCACACTATTGAAGTGAGACTGGCCAGCCTGTAGTTCCCTGGATCATCCCTGGAACCGCTGTTGTGGAGGGGCACCACATGTGCCATTCTCCAGTCCTGTAGCACAATGCCTGACTCCAGTGAACAACTGTACCGGTCTGCAAGTGTGTGTGCGCAAGCTCAGTTGCCAGCTCCTTCAGCACCCTAGCATGTACTCCATCCAGGCCCAGTGATTTGTCTGTCTTCAAAGCTAGTAGCCCTTTTTTCACTCTTTCTCCATCTGTCCTCCTCCCCTTTCTGGACCCCCCCCCACCCCCAACGGTACTGGTTCTTCTTTCTCCTTCATGAAAACAGAGCAGGAGTATTTATTCATTAACTCTGCCTTTTCCTCCTCTACCCACTTGAAGTACTAAATGCCCTACTAGCCCTAAACCTGTCCAAGGGCAAGTGCCCCTTTGGCCTGGATGCCAAAATACTGTACTTATCAGCTCCTGCCATTGCATTCCCACTAGCTGCACTCTACAACCATTTCTTCTACCTAGCATCCATCCCATCTGAGTGGAAGCATGCCATGGTCATCCCTTTTCCAAAAGGTGGTGATCCCTCAGTTTCTGGCAACTACTGTCCCATCTCCCTCCTCCCTTTCCTAGCTAAACTCCAGGAACACCTTGTCCTCTCTCAAATCTCCTCCTTCTTTGACTCCTCTTCTTTATTCACACCTTAGCAGTCTGGCTTCAGGAAGACCCGTTCCACTACCTCATCCCTTTTGATGCTCACCGACTACATTCTCACTTCCATGAACAAGGGCCACATCACCGCAGCAATTTTTGTTGACCTGGCTAAAGCATTCGACACTGTAGCTCACTCTCTCCTCCTGACCAAGCTCTCCTACACAGGGCTCTCTGATATGGCTACTATTGGTTCCGCTTCTATCTGGTAGTTCGGTCACAATCAGTCAGAACTGGTAGTGCAATCTCTGCCACCCTCTCTATCTCTTCAGGTGTGCCACAGGGTTCAGTCATGGGGCCTCTCCTATTTTCCATCTTCCTAAATGACCTCTCCACTGCCTGCCCTCAGATAGCCATTCATATGTATGACTGTAAACAGGCTTCAAACAGGCATGGGATAGGCATAAGGGAGCAATACAGATGAGTATGAATAGATAAGCCACTGAGGGAGCAAAGGTTGAAGGCACATTCATAAGGTAGAAAAAGAAATGGACAGACTGGATGGGCCTTGCAGTCCTTAGCTGCCATCAACTTCTTTGTTTCTATGTTTCTATGTATGCTGATGACACGGTGCTGTTTACATCTGGACCCTCAACTACTGACATGGTAAACAGGCTCCAGCAGGACTTCAACACCATACAGCTCTTGTTTCAATCCAACCAGCTATGCCTCAATGCCAAGAAAACCATATCCATGACCTTCAACACTAGGTGGAGACTTTTGAGGCTCCCCCATACCCCTACCTTCCACACCCTGGACGGGGCCACTCTGGAGGACAGCTCCTCCTTCAGATATCTCAGGGTCTGGCTCAACCAGCACCTGGACTTTTCTATGCATATTGATGCCATCCACAAAAAACTGCTCCCCAGACTGGGTGCTCTTTATCAGAATCATGGTAGTATCCCACTGCCAGATCGCCACACTATTGTACAGAAAATGATCCTGCCAGTTATCGTCTATGGCGATGTAGTCTACAGTGCCACCCTCAAGTCCACCCTGGCCAGAATAGACTCAAAGACTCTCTTCCACTCCTTCTGTCAGTTTGCTCTTGACTGCCCCTACACCACCCATCACTGTACCCTCTATCAGTTGCTGGCTCTTCCTTCACAACAGGACCACTGTCTGCCGCACTGTGCTCACCTCACAGCCAAGTTATGGTCACAGTTCCTGCCTGCTTACCTATCCTTGGTTCTCACTGACTCCTCCCAGCCTTCCTACACACTCAGGAGCAATGATAACAGTCTCTTCTCCATCCCACACATGTCCACCACAGCAGGTCAGTCTGCCTTCAGATACAGGCTTCCTAAGCTGTGGAACTCCCTCCCTGCAGATATTCAGCACAGACCCACAGACCAGTACCTAAATGCACATCTCATTACTCACTTCTCCTCCACTTGCACTTGTGACTAACCTAAACTCTGCCTCCTCCAGCAACTAGTTAAGCATTGGTTTATCATACTTTATGACATCTGTTGCTCATCCTACTCCTAATGTGCCATGTTGTTCTGCTGTGTGTGATAACTTGTTCTGAACAGTCTATATTGGTTAATTGTTATTAGCTTATTATATTTTTATATGTATAATTATGTTGTACCTGCATATTAATTGTATCAATTGTACTCTCCCCTCCCCACTCCCCCAGGATGCCTCTGGAATCGAGCAGTACCCTGATCAGCATGCTTTCCTCATAAAACTCTTAAATAAATAAATAAATTAGGTGTGGCCCAAGTCTCCTTTTTTGCCACAGTGTTTACTCTCTCTTCTGCAAGTTGCAACTGCAGGTCATCCATCTTTTTACCTAGACTAGACTGCATTCAGAGACACAACATTCAACTTTACATCTGAGCCATCACCTTTGCCTCCTCTTACTACTTCCCCTTATGCTTTCCTTCTCCTTTATTATCACTCTGCCCTTCCCCATCCCCCTCTAGTGCCCCTCTGCTCTTGCGTGGGGTTTTTTATATCCACCATCAAATGTCCTTTTGCCCTTAGGCCCACCTGCCCCCAATAACATGTGTGCTTAACTTGTGTGCATTCAAATGTTTACTTAATACTTTGTCAAGAAAGTATTTTCACTTGTTTTAAAAACAGGTGTTTTCAGATTATGTGTTGTATTTATTATAGTTTATTCAGTTTATATACTTTTGTTTCAAGGTGCTAATATTCAAGTTACAAGAGTCATGTAAACACGCTGTTTCATGGTTGTATAACATATTAAAAATATTTCTAGTACCTCTTGCAAATAAGAAACAAATTCAATAGCTTTATAAAAAGGTTGTACATGTTATTTGATCACTTTTATTATATTCTAAGCTCTTTAAGATCCAACTGAAGTATGTTAATCCTACATAAAAAGGAAATAAAGATTTTCACTAGCCAGCCCAGTTGCACTGAGGGTTGAAGCACTGGATGTCATACCTTACATCACACTGGTGATCCAGGTTTGAAAGTGAGATCAAGTCATCAGGGGTCAGCTGGGGGGGAGGTTTAAGCAGCTGATAGTTAGCTCATACTCTTTGGGGTGGGTGGGTAGAGGGCTCCAACAATAGTATATCTCCCAGCGGTGGCTGGGAGGTATTGCACCAATAATCCTCAGCATTACGGGGTAGTGAGATGCGGTCGACATTGGTGCTCCTGTGCATGCCTTCACTGGATGTCATTACACATCTGCACTCACCAAATGGGAGGTTGGGGAAGTTACTATGCCAGAACATGGAAAATCCCTGATGTCTGGATGGACATCACACCACAGCCCTATGCCCACCCCTAGATCCTGCCCACCTGAGTCCTGTCTCCCTCCAATCTTCACCTCTGCCTGCAGGTAATTAGATATGTGTAATGAAGCACTGAGAAGCAGAAGGTGGCCTCACCCTGGGAAGTGTAAGCCAGGATGTTGCCTGCAGATGTGTTGCAGGTGGGTTAGAGATCTGAGGTTCCCAGGTAGGGAGTGTCTCATGCCCAGTGGGAGTAGATGGGGGTATCAAGTGAGGGGGGATCCAGGGGTTGGGACTGAAGGGAAAACAGAAATGAAAAACAAAGATTTAAACTTTCACAATTTCTATGTATTACTTTGTTCTCTTTTTAGAAGCCTTAATACACAACATACAGCTTGGTAACAACCATATTTGAATTAAGCATATCCCAATTGTATAAAAAAGAAGAACTTCTAAATAAAAATGCCTCTTACAGTTAACTTTAATGAAAACCTGACTAGTCTGTTACAGCTAAATAATATGTATTTATATTTAAGCAATGAAGCAACTTATATTAGGGTAGCTACAGTACATTAGCAATAATCAGATTCTGAAGGAAGCCAGTGTAGCCTATGGATGAATCTTTACTACAGAATATCTTCAGTAAAAAACTGCCTAAATGTGATAAATCTATTTATACTCACTATCAACAGGTATTTTATTCATCACAAGCTGAACATAAAAGGGGACCTTTAACTAAGGTGCAAGTTTCATTCAGGGGATGTTATTTTATATGTAGATGTCTAGATAGATAGATAGATAGATGAATAGATAGATAGATAGATTGATTCTTTGCAAAAAAAATTTGTTTTTGCACTAATTAGTGTTAAACCACAAAAGTAGAGAAATGTGGTATTAGGGTTGCTGACCTAAGACTTCACCCCACCCTGCAGGCACCAACAAGAAAAACTATTACAGTTTGACCTCTCTTGTGTCTTAACAAATCAAGCATGGCATCTGCCTTAGGATTGTCAACCTTAATTCTCATCCCATTCCATCAGTAAATAAGATGAGATGTGTACAGTATACAAACATACATATGAACATACAAAATTGCCAGCAGATAAAGGCCTTATGGTCTATCAAGTCTGATCAATTGTGTAGCTAGCAGCCCTTATACTGCAGCTGCCCCTTCCTCCATCCCCTACCCCATCCAGTGACCTTCCCCTTTACCCTGTCCCATCCTCTGTTCTATAGGATACCACTTCCTCTGGCAAAGCATTCCACCCAGACACCACCCTCTCCATAAAGAAGTGTCTCCTCATTTCCCTCTTGAACCTTCCCCCTTCCAATCAAAGATCATGCCCTCGAGTGTCCCTTCCCCTCCTTAATTTGAAAAGCCCCTCCATGCCCATCTTATTTATTCTCTTCATGTACTTGAAGGTTTCAACCATGTCCCCCCATCCCTCCTCTATTCCAGGGAGTACATGTTCAACTCCCTCAGCCTGCTCTGTTAGGGTAAGTCCCCTAGCCCATGGATCATTTTTGTTGTCCTGCACTGCACCCCCTCCAGTAACTTATTGTCCTTCTTCAGGTACGGTATGTGAAAATGGGGTGAGTGTTAGGGTTGACAACCCCAAGGCACGGACCTTTGTTTTGATATGTACATTGTCCCTTAAGTCCAAATATTGAGGGAGATATGGCTTGTTGATGTTCCAGTGTTATACAATGGGAATTTGTATTTTTACTGGGTTTTTTTCTATTGCTCCTAAATGTTTAGGGGAATATCTGGTATTCTTGTAGTACTCATTAAGACCTTTGTTTTTGATATATTGATTGTCCCTTAAATTCCAATATTGAGAGAGTTATGGCTTATTGAAATTCCACTGTCATCCTATGAGAATTTTCATTTGTTAGTGTTCTTTTTATATTGCTCCTATATGTTTAGGAGGAAATATGTGTTATTCTTATGCTACTCATTAAGACATTTGCTTTATATATAGATTGTCCCTTAAGTCCAACTATTGAGAAAGTTATGGCTTGTTGAATTCCAATGCTATCCTATGGGAATTTCTTTATTTTTTATATTGCCCCTAACTGTTTGGGAGGGGGGTATGTGTTATCCTTGTAATACTCATTAAGATCTGTATTATGACATATAGATTGTCCCATAAATCCAAATATTCAGGGAGTTATGACTTGTTGAAATTCCAATGTTATCCTGTGGGAATTTTCATTTTTTTATATTGCACCTAAATGTTTTTTGGGGGGGCATAAATGTTATTTTGGTAGTACTCATAAGACCTTTGTTTTTATATATAGATTGTCTCTTAAGTCAAAATGTCAAGGGAGTTATGGCTTGTTAAAGTTCCTGCATTATTTTATGAGAGCTGTCATGTTTTAATTGTTATAATTTTTTTATGTGGGTCCCAGATTAATTGGGGGTGGAGAAATATGTGTTATTCTTGCAGTACTCATTAAGACTTTTGTTTTGATACATAGATTGTCCTTAAGACCAAATGTTGAGGTAGTTATGGTTTGTTGAAGTTCAAATTTTGGAGAAAACTAAGTCCAATTTTTTTTTTTTATATGAAGGAATCCTTTTTTGTATGAATGAGAAAAGCTCATGAAAAAAGGGTTCCTTCATATGAAAAAAGAATCAGAAAAAAATGGCTCCAAATTCTTTTTCATATGAGGGCATCCTTTTTCTTATGAAAGAAAAAAGCTGATGAAAAAGAAGTCCTATATATGAAAAACAAATCTGGAAAAGACTAAATCCAAATTCTCTTTTTTTGTATGAAGGCATCATTTTTTGTATGAGTAAAAATAAGCTCACAAAAAGGATTCCTTCATATGAAAAAAGAATCAGAAAAAAGACCCAAATTCTTTTTTCATATGAGGGCATCCTTTTTCATCAGCTTTTTTGTTCATATGAAAAAGGATACCCTCATACAAAAAGTAATTTGGACAGTTTTATTCCACATATTTTTTTTTTGTATGAAGGGATCCTTTATTGTATAGTCTTTTTTTTTTAAATGACCAAACAAAAAAAGGAAACCGGTTCATGAAAAAGGATTTTGAAATAAAAAAAACATTTAGGGGTCAGTTTTCCAACGGCTAAGAGCAGAACCCACCTAACAGGGTCACGATGATCAAGATACATGTCTTGGTGTCTGTCCAGGATGACTTTTTTGTGGGTTTTTGAAATTTTTGTTTTTGGAAAAAATGGAAACAAGATGGAAGCTATATGAAATAGGATTTTTTCATGAAAAAAGATGACCCCCATATAAAAAGGATTTTTTTCATATGGATAAAATTATTTTTTTGTTCCAAGCAGCTATCCAAAAGACTGTACTGAGCATGCTCAGAACAAAAATAAAAAAAAATTAACAACTTTGGAAAGGATTAATATTTTTTTGCCAAACCAGTGAAAGGCACATCTGTGATTGGGATTGGGAGGTGGGGGGGCAATGTCTGCAGTAGTGCTGTTGCTCACTAGCTCTGGCCATGCAATGGCACAATGAGGCTTGTGCTATGGCATGCTCACACCTCTATAAACTTTTGCTATCTAGCATGCTAATGGGATGCTAACCCCAGTTTATACCCTTTAACATATGGAAGCCACATTTGCATTGTGCCAGTGCAGGGGAGACAACTCCCCTGCAACTACAACATGCCTCTAAATTGTGTATAGCAGAACTGAATGGTGGCACAGTAAGGAATCAATTTTCAACCTGTTCATGTGCCACCACTCATTGCAACTGTTAATGGGGCACCTTATTACCTTATCAAAATTGAGAAACAATCAAACTTACAACAATAATTTAATTAAAAGAGTTTTCACTATGTATCCAATCAAAAATGTAGTCATTGCCTCTTGGTATCCTAATTTACTTAATGGGATACAGATGTTAAATAAAGTACAGTGACAATGCTTGTGTCAGTTACCAATTATTGAGAAACTTGCATACATGCCAAGAATTTCTTCTGAAGGTAGAACATCAGCAAAGACTTACTGTATATAGAAAGCAAGGAAAAGTTGTCACTGCCTGAAACAGCTGCAGAGTTAATTAAGCTAATATGCTTGAGTGGTACAGGAATACAGCTGAAGATAATTAATGATCATGTCCAGAAAAGAAAACATGTCTGAAAATGTAAAAATGTACTGCAACAATTACAAATGTGATGGGATTTGCTTAAATGTCTATCACTGAAGAAGCCAAGAATATGAAGCTTTTTACAACTCCCTTAATGGAATATAAAGGTTTTGTTCATGGTTCAAAGGGGCAGAGGGCACCACTCATGATGGTCCTCAAGTGGCAGTTAAACTGTACATCTCTGCCTTTGTTTTCTGCTCACCGGTTCAGTGTTTGCTCAAGGCTACTTCTGCTCTTTTTCTTCCATTGCTCTCCCACTGCCTTAGTCCATGGCCTATATGTCTGCTTCTCATCTATGCTTCTAGGCTTTTGGCTTCTTTGGTAGTTCTCATTCCTATGTGTGTGCTGTCTGTCTGCCAATCGGTGTAGTCACATTGATATGTAGGGAAACACATACTGATCCATTCTACACCACCTTAGGCCCCTTCTCCTATGCCTGCCAACCAATTGCTCACTCCAGATATTCTCACTGCTGACCAACTATTGTTTATCCTGAGTTTAGTACCTTTTTTCAGTCTAGTGTTTGCCACTGTGCCTCCCTGCAGTTTCCTCTGTTTCTCAAACTGCATGGCCTTCACTTTGTCCTACATACTTGCTGGTCAGATCTTGCTCAGAGTTTGTCAGTCCTGGTTTTTATGAAGTGCTCATTGCTGTATATTAGATATTAACCCTTCAGCTACTGGGTCACATGATCCCCATTTTTTCTGTTGTCATAGGGCTTGCCTTTCCTTCAGAGTTTATCTTTCATGGGCCTTCCTGGTCTCATAGTAGACCAACAGACCCAAAGTGCTTTTGTTACCTCTAATATCAGTATGGATGTAGATGCACAGGGCCCCCTGGACCCTGCACCAGGAGAACACTCCATCAACCCATAGAAGTGCAGCCATGAATATCAAGAATTCATGAGGCTGTTTGGAGGGCTGTGGAAGCTCAGGGTCATCTGGGTCCTGTACTCACATGTTACTGCAGACACAGAAGTACAGGGAAAAGAATCCATCTCTCAGCTGAAACACATTGCCCTCTGGCACCTACAGGTGCAGAGGCACAGTGTTCTATGCCAAGAGGTGAGTTCTCTTCACTACATGGTACTTTGGCCCAGGTGGGCAAACCTGTACCTGCTCTTCCCAGGTTGGGTAGTAGAGTCACATGACAGCACCATCCCCCACCAGCCTTGGCCCATCTTGCTAGCTTACTGAGCTCACACTCAAACTCAGCTCATTGGTACTAGAGCACAAAGCGTTACCCACTGGGATAAAGGCTGGCACTACACACAACGTTTCTTAATTTTTTTTATTTTGACCCCCAAATTTTCAAGATAGTCATTTTATCTCTCCCCCTTATGAACATAACATGTGGCATTTATGGAATTCTGGATGAAGGGTGAAAACACCTCTCATCTAGGATTTAAAACAAAATGACACCTCTCACATGTATGAGGTAGTGTTTGAAAAAATGCCTATGTTCAAAGTTTAGAGTTAAAATATTGAGAATTGGTGAAATTATGAGTGAACATTGAAATATATCAATGTTCACTCATATGTTGGTCATTTTATCATATTTTTACACCAGATTTTCAACATAGTCTTCACCTCATGAACCCAGTAAGTGAAAACTTTCAAATCCCACCTGAAACATGATTTCACACAATGACTGAGAATTCCCCATTTGACACATGTTTGAAAACTTTTAACTGCCATGTTTATGAGGTGGGGTTCCAAGAAGGCTCGTTGAAAGTTTTGTGGAAAAATATTGAAAATCAGCAAATCAAATCAAGTTTATTTTTAAAAAGCGCTATTCAAGGATATCATAGCACTTGTACAATAAAATTTTAAACAGATTAAAACAGGCATAAATAAGTAAAATACAGTCGTAGTCATTCATTTCATTCCAACTTAGGAAAAGCCAGATTAAAATGATATATTTCTGGTGTATATTTAAAACCGTCCAAGGACAAGCACTCCCTTATCCAATGAGGTAGAGAATTCCACAGGGTCGGGGCTACAAATGCAAATGCTGAAGCCCCACAGGTCTTCCAGCAGATCCTGGGAACCTCTAACAATCTCTCGTCAATCAATCAATCAAAATTTTTATTTTGCCAGGTGGAACATCATTGAGACAAGATCATTTACAAAATGGACCTGGGGCAAAACAATTGCCAACAGGGTTAAGACATAACAGGTTGAGTGAAAGCACGTAACAATTACATAGTAATAATAACAACATAATAACATATACTCATCACATGTAACAAGATACTTCCACCAGAACATAGCAATAGGTTCAACAGGGGGAAGTGCCATTTAAATACAATTGCATAGATACAGTTATAGGGACGTAGGGTAATGAGCTAAATTTTATACAGTAAGCATCATTGAAGGAGTCATAGTGAGCAGGAGTGGCAGTTCCTCTAGTGTCAAACATAGAAACATAGAAACATAGAAGTTGATGGCAGATAAGGACCTCAAGGCCCATCCAGTCTGCCCATTTCTTTTTCTACCTTATAAATGTGCCATCGGCCTTTGCTCTGTCAGTGACCTATCTATTCATAGTCATTTGTATTGCTCACTTATGCCTATCCCATGCCTGTTTGAAGCCCTGCACTGTATTCATAGCCACCACTTCTTGTGGCAAGCCATTCCATGCATCCACCACCCTTTCTGTGAAAAAGAATTTCCTCACATTCCCCTTAATCGGCCTCCCTCTAATCTCATGCTGTGTCCTCTTGTTCTGCTATTTTCTTATATTTAAACATGTTAGACTCTTTCACCTTGTTTATGCCCTTAATGTGTTTGAATGCCTCGATCATATCACCTCTCTCCCTCCTTTGCTCAAGGGTATACATATGAGCTCCATTAATCTGTCCTCATATGTCTTCTGATGCAGTCCCTGCACCATTTGGTTGCCTTCTCTGGACTGCCTCAATTTGTTAATGTCCTTGTGAGGTGTGGCCTCAATACTGCATGAGTACTCCAGATGGGGCCTAACCAATGTCTTGTACAGAGGGATTATTACCTCCCTCTTATGACTTGTGATACCCTACTAATACACCCTAACACCCCTAGCCTTACCTACTGCTTTAGAGGTCTGCTTGGATGATTTTAGGTCATCAGTGATGATGATGCCCAAGTCTCTTTCTTCCTTTGTGACTGCTAGCAACTCCTCCCAGCCTATAAGTGGCTTCAGGGTTTCTCTTCCCTATGTGCATGATTTTGCACTTCTTTGCATTAAATCCCAGTTGCCACTCTTCTGACCATTCTGCTAGTTTATCCAGATCTCTTCTCATTCTGCCCACCCCATCTGGCTCATCTACTCTGTTGCAGATCTTGGTGTCATCTGCAAACAGACAAGCCTTACCCTCTAGTCCATCTGCAAGGTCACTAATGAAGATGTTGAATAGGACTGGCCCCAGGACTGATCCCTGAGGTACCCCACTTGTGACTTGCATCTCTTCAAAGTGCAAAGAAGATTGAGATGTAAGAGTCCTTTGATAAGTACTGTAGGCATGGCCTGGCAAGTGGGTGGAAGGGGGGTATAGGGAGTGGGGAGGGAAAGTCAGATGAGATAGGAGAGGGTTGGACATGATGGCCTAGGGAGGAAGGACTGTTCTAAGGGAGAAACATGACAGATGCCACAGGCAATGGTTGGGGTCTAAGTCCAATATTTGAAGCAAACACAGATTGTGATGTTGAGACCTTAATTTGGACAATGACAGAAGGGAAGACACAAATGATGCCTCAGGCAATGGTTGAGCTTGTCAGAATGGAGAGGGCAGAGGGGCGATAGGGACACAGAAGCTCTTGTAGATAGCACAGTCCCTGTCCATGTAGGACTTTATAGGTCAGCAAACTGACCTTGAACGTGATCCACCACTGAACAGGCAGCCAGTGCAGATTGTGCAGCACAGGCGTGACATGACTAGATCGAGAAAGACCAGTCAACAGCCTGGCCACCATGTTCTACATTAGCTGAAAGTGGTGGCTATCAACCTCCATTAGCCCTATTTATAGGGAGTTGCAGTAGTCAAGGTGGCTGGTCACAAAGGCATGGACCAACACTGGAAGATCATCAGGTGGAACCAGGTGTTTCATCCAGGCGATATTCCTCAGATGGTAAAAGAGGTCTTGACAATGGACAACACCTGGGATTTAGAAGTCAATCCTCATCAAAAATAACACCCAGATTTTGTACCTGGTTACAGGATATCAGCCAGCTGCCCCCAAGCCTAAGCCCAAAAGGCTGCCCAGCCAAAAGCCCATCGACCCAATGACTCAGGTCCACAACCAAGACCTCAGTTTTATCTGGATTCAATCTTAGCCAGTTGGAACTCATCCAATCCTGGATCTCAGAGAGGCAGTTGTTAAAGACTGAGACAGCATCATCCTGCCTGGGCCCAAAAGACAAGCATAGTTGAGTATCATCTGCATACAGCAGTGAAAACTCAACCCATACTGCCTTACAATATCTCCTGAAAGCAGCATATACACCGTGAAAAACATGGGTGATAAAACAGAACCCTGCAGCATCCTACAAGGCAGGGAGAAGGTGCCAGAGGAATAAATCACTGGCAGCACTCTCTGAGACCTGCCTGTGAGTAAAGACTGGAACCATCTGAGGACTGTACAGCAAAATTATGAGTGAACATTGAAATTCAAGAAGTTGCAAAGTATTGCAGCAGCTGTCCATTTGTCTGGGGCCTTCCATCCCAAACCCTGGGGAAGGGAGAAGGGACCTCCTCTTGGGCTGGGAATAGGCTCTGGCAACACCCTAAGAGGAAGAGGTACCACTGAGGCTGCCTGCAGGGTGGTGGTTTTCAGAGGAGAGCATAGAAAAAAGGGCTTAAAAGAGCTGTGGTTCAGCAGCTCCTTCTCCTTCTCCTCTTTTCTTCAGATCATAGCAGTGGATCAGGACCACCTTGCTCACTCCAAAGTAAAGGAATTTTAATTTCCAGGGTAAGGGGTCTGAACATGTAGGCCAGCAATAAGCCAATAGGGGCTTCAGAATGTCTCAGACTGCAGCTTAAGAATTGTCTTTTTGAGGGGAAGGGAAGGAAGAATGGGTTGGCAGACAATTTCAATTCTGCCGGTAAGTCATTATCCTAGGAACAAAGGACTTGTAGTTCTATGTGATAACAGTGAAAGCCTAAAGGCGATCACCATTATTGTGAAGTCAAAGTGCCAAAAACAATTTTTGCCACCCTGACACCCCGGCACACAGCAAATGGGCGCTGGGGACTTTGTTTTTTAATGTTTTCTGTGGGGTGCTGTGCCCCCCACACCCCACACAGGGGGCTTTGCCCACCACACCCTCCCCACTAAAGGATTCTCAACTCCAGGTGGCTGCATGTCAGGGGGGGTGAAAACATTAAAAAATAAAGGTTTGGGCCGGGCACAACAAAAACGCACTAGCACCCGGACCCGAACCCAGTAACTTGCCGACTGACACCAGCAACCCACCCACAATGCCACGGGGTTGGCACAGAAACTGACAGTGGCACCACCCGCCACATTCCTTGCTGTGCATGCCTGCTCCCACCCCCCCACTCGCACATATGTATAGCGACATATGTATAGCGACAGGATGTCGCTATAGTCGCGCACCCTCCATCTGGCCACCGTATCCTCCTGTAGCCATTCCCAAATGTGCTGGGGAGGGAGTTGCCATTATTGTCAGTGCCCTTCATCCAGCGCCCTCATAATGGGATACCAGACTTATTCAGTAATGCCTGTAAGGCATCTCAGGTCCTTAGGGGATCAAATGTTGGGGATTTGGGCTAGAAGGGCTCTTTGGCCCATCAATAATGTGCCCCTGCCTGTGGTCATTGTCATGGCCACAATTTTGGTCACAGTGCTATGGTGGTAAGGGCAGTGGTCTTGCACATGTTCACAACAGTCCTGATGTCATGGCCATCTTGGTCATGGCACACTATTCGCTGGGAGAAGTTAAGCAGCATGCTCCAGTAAGTACATCCCTGATCTCATTCTGCCAGCCTCTTTAGTTTTTTTTTTGGTTTTGCTTTTATCTGCATACTGTATGTTCTCTGGCTTCTTTTTCCTCTGGTTCATCTTTTGTATTTCTCAGTACTGTATTTTTGACCAGTTTTTTATTTCTTTCCTCTGCTTTAGAGTTGTCTTCTGTTTTTTACTTTTTTATTCAACTTCACAAGCATCTTGTTTTTTACATTCACAGTCCTTTTTTTCTCTGGCATGTGAGTAATTAAAAAGCATATTGCAGTAATTGAAGGCCATAACACTGGATGTCAATCAACTGATGAATGCATAGAAAACTCTTGGACTCACTTTCCATTTTCAAGACCCCTCCTTCAAAAAAGCATCTCATAGTTTGTCTCCACTGCATATCTTTAATTCAATGACAAGCCAATCCAGCTTTTGGGCTTACCACCACCAAAGAAACACAATTTGAGGCCCAAAGCCACTACTCTATATTTAGTGCCTAGAAGCACATCCCTCCAGTCTTCAGACTCCTCCAGCTCCAAACATTCATACTGTATACAGAAAGAAACAGAAACATAATTTGATGACAGACAAGGACTGCTTGGACCATCTAGTCTGCCAATTCCTCCTTACTTACACTATTACCACAGGCAGTACCCAACCTGCAGCTCTTTCTACCTACCACCCTTCCTTTTCACTATGATTCCCTTGAGCTTATTCAATGCATTCTTGAACACCACCACTGTTTTCAGCCCCATCACCTCCACCAGAAGGCTGTTCCAAGAATGCAGCACTTTTTCTGTGAGGAAGTACTTCATCATATCTCTCCTGAATCTACCCTGCTCCAGCTTCATAGCATGTTCCATTGTTCTTGAGCACCTTTTTTCAGAAAAAACACTTCCCTCCTGTACCATATTTACCCCTATGAGGTATTTAAATGTCTCTAACATATCCCCTGTCCCTCCTCTGCTTTAGGGTGTATATACTGAGGTCCTCTAGTTTCTCCTTGTAGAGCGTTTGATGCTGACCCTGCACCATTTTAGTTGCCCTCCTCTGGACTGCCTTCACTCTGCCTATGTCCTCCCAGAGATGTGGTCTCTAGAACTGAACACAGTACTCTATGTGGGGTATTACCAGCAATCTATACAGAGGCAACACCACCTCCCTTTTCCTGCTCAAGATACTCCTCCCTATGCACCCCAGCATCCCACTAGTCCTCCCAACTACATTGTTGCACTGGCTGGCCACCAGTTAGGTCATCTGATATGACTACCCCAAGGTCTCTTTCCTGCTTGGTGGTTGTCAAAACCACTCAACCCATTTTGCACTCTGCCCCTGGGTTTCTGTTCCCTAAGTGCATTATTTTGCACTTTTTCACATTGAAATCCAGCTGCTATACCCTTGACCACTCCTCTAGTTTTTGCAATTCTCTGTC
The DNA here is from genome assembly GCA_016271365.2 of Neoceratodus forsteri. Lineage (NCBI taxonomy): Eukaryota > Metazoa > Chordata > Ceratodontiformes > Ceratodontidae > Neoceratodus > Neoceratodus forsteri. Next base: position 678,104,284 of record CM028135.1, read on the forward strand.
CATCCTTTCCATGCCCCTACCCCAAGTGTCTACTCTATTGCAGGTGTTGGTGTCATCCACAAAGAGGCAGACCTTCCCCTTCTAGCTCCTCTGTAATGTCACTTATAAAGACATTAAAGAGGACTGGTCCCAGCACTGATCACTGAGCACACCACTGGTTACTCTCCCTTCCTTGGTGTGAACTCCATTTACCACCACCCTCTGACATCTGTCCCCTAACCAATTTCTTACTCAGTTTACCAACTTTGGACCCACTGCTGAGCCACCCAGCTTGCTTACTAGTCTCCTTTGTGTAACAGTGTTGGAAGCCTTACTGAAATTGAGGTAAACCATGTCCACCACTCCAATCTGATATGGATTTATTTGACATGACCTTCCCCTGTGAACCCATGCTGTCTTGGGTTTTGTAACCTACTGGATTTAAGGTATTCCATAAATCTTTCCATCAGCAATGATTCCATTAACTTTCCCACCACTGATGTCAGACTGACTGGCCTATAATTACCAGCTTCCTCCCTACTACCACTTTTGTGTAGTGGAACTACATCTGCCTTCCTCCTGTCCTAATGAGCTACTCCTGTTTCCAGTGAGCTGTTAAACAGAATTGTCAGAGGTATAACCAATATTTCCCTGAGTACTCTCAGCACCCCCAGATGCATCCCTTCTGGCCCCATTGCTCTTACCACCTTCAGATTAGCAAGTCCCTTCATGACACTCTCCTGCAAAAAGGACTAGTGTCGACCTCCCTTCTCCAAAGCTTCTGTTACTTTTTTGTCACCCCTCACCTTCTCCTTCCTCTGTGAACTCTGAACAAAAGTATTTGTACAGGATGTCTGCCTTTTGCTGGTCTACCTCTGCATAGTCCACCCCTTCCCATTTGAACCTTACAGTCCCACCCATGGTCTTTCTCTTTTGAATTCCATACCTAAAAAAAGTCTTGTCCCCTTTTGACACCTCCTGCATTATTCTCTCTTCAGTGTGTGCCTTTGTGCTCCTTACTGATTCCTTGATTTCCTTCTGAAGTCCAGGACCCTTGCCCTTGTGTGGTTCAGTTCTACAGCCATCCATATTGAACCACACATTACAGTGCTCACTGGTCCCCAGGTGGCCTCTCACCTTGACGTCTGCAACACTTTCCTTGTTAGTGAGTACCAGGTCCAGTATTGCCCCACCACTAGTGGGTTCACTGACTAGTTGCCTGAGGAATGCCCCCTTCAGAGAGTCCAGAATGTCCTTGCTTCTAGCTGAAGCCACTGCTGGGAGGCTTCAATCTACATCTGGCAAGTTGAAGTCCCCACCAGCAGCACTTCCTCATTTTATACCATCTTGCCAATGCCTTCCACCAGTTCCCTTATCAAATTGCTCCCCTTGTGCTGGAGATCTATAAATCACATCAATGTGAATAGTGACTCCATTCCCCATCTACAGGGTGACCCACAGTACCTCTGCCTCTGCCCTATATTTCCTGTATCTCTGTCACTTTTATGCTTTCCTTTACAAACACCACACCCCCTCCTTTCCTTCATACTTTCCCTTACATAAAATACCAGAACTGCTACTGTTCTTCCCAACCGGTTCTTCCCATGCAGAATATAGCCTGGTATGGTCATGTCCCAGTCATGGTTTTCAGTGCACAGTGATTCAGTAATGGCCACAATATCCAGTTATCCTGTGTCATGATGGCCTCTAGGTCCAGAAGCTTATTTCTTAAACTTCAAGCATTTGCATACATGGCCTCCCATAATTTTTCACTCTGCTTGCTGCCCCCTTTTTTCCCTTTTGCCCTTCGTCCTTTCCCCCACTATTTTTAATGCACCCATTCCCTTCCCTCTTTAGCTCTTCTACCCTGCTTCCTTTATTAATTTGCACCCTGGGGATTTCTCATGCCTTAGGTTTTCCTTACTCTATACTTCAGCCTGTAGGAATGGTAGTTCTTGCCTTCCTGATTCCATCTGCTACCTCCCCCAGCTAGTTTAAATGATCATTGAAGTAACATTTAAACTGTCCACTAAGGACTGCAGTTCCCCTCCTGGATGGGTGCAGGCCATCACCACTGTATAGGCCCATATCCTCCAAGGTGGGTCCCCAATGTGGTTGAATCCTTCCTCTCTGTACCATTTCTTCAGCCATGAGTTGAAGCTCCTGATGTGGAGATCCATCTCCTTTCCCCTATCAATGACAGGTAGCACCTCATCGAAAGCCACTGAGTGAGCTACCTAGCTGTGACCCCTCTCTAGCTCCCTAAATTCCCCCTGCACTAGCCCAGCCCCTTCCCTAGCCAGGTCATTAGTCCCCATGTGAACAATGACACCTATCCCTTATTCCCAACCTGCTTCCTTAGCAATCCTCAGGATCAACGTCCTGTCCCTCTAGACCTTGGCTCCAGGTAGACACCTAACCAGCATCTCCCCCATTTCCTGTTCCCAGATCTAGTCCCATCACAATTAAGTCCCCCACCAGAAGTTACTTCTTTCTCATCTTCTGGGATTCTCTACCACCATCCTTGGGGTCTCCACTGTGGAGGGCCCCCCACATCCTCCCTGGTCAGTACTGGGAGTGCCTCCTCTCAGCAGTCCTGCCCCACTAGAGCAGTGTAGATATTACACAGTGGTACTGGTTGAGGAATGTGCCTCTGTCCTACCACCCCACCCTTCCAGAGCCCACCATAGTCCAGCCATTCCTCCTCCCTGGCATCCTCTGAGGTAACAGTGGCAGACTTGGTGGCCCCTGGGTTGGGGAAGAGGTTCTCCAAATCCTAGCCAACTCAGCCTGGAGTCTATCAACCTCCTCTCTCAACCCCAAGAGGTGTGTGCCGATGCAACACCACCACTGTTTCCAGAAGGTCTCTCTGAAAACTACCACCCCACAGCCACTACACTGCACCACTCCCAGCATTCTCAACTTCTATTCTGTCACTTTACTCTGTCTACCTAGTACATTTATACTAGAACCAAAATATATGGAGTACTTACTACACCTCCCTTTCTCCCTTATCCTTACATAAATATAATATATAAATATCTATTTCACATGTATCAAATCTTACTAGTATCCAAATCTAATGTAGGTTATTATGCTATCACTGTGAGGTCATGATGTTATGCCATCATGAGTACATCACATTGATGGTATAACAACATACACTGTATTTGCACTTGCGCATCCTGCATACTGTGCAGTGTTTGCACATTCAAAAATGGTAAATGCCTCTTCCAAACAGCCACAGTGGTGATCAAGAAGTCACATGGAGAGGGGTGATTTAAGGACCCAGACTGGACTCATAAGCTGCAGTGAGCCCGATCTAATCGTGAGTTAAGTTTACTGTCGTTGTAAATAGTGGACCTTACACTATAAATGATAATGTATGGTTCACCATCAGCAACCAACTTGTTTAACCATCTTAAGGATTGCCATGATGATGTAAACCTCTCGAGCTTTGCTCGTGAGGTTTACACAATCACCATGGCAACCTCTCAACGGTTAACAAGCTGGTTACTGATAGAGACCCACATAGTATCCTCTATGTTAAGAGCAAATTCAATATTTTAGAATTCAGTGAGCTGCTACTTCAGATGTCCTATTAGAATCAGAACACTGTGCCAAGACAGCTGTTTCTAAGCAACAGTCAGATTCTGGCTAAACAATGCTTTTGAAAATGCTTTTTTTTAACATAAAAAAAACAAGAACTTAGCAGCCCAGAAAGCCCACTTAACAATGAAATACAAAATCAGAGTTCCACATAATTAACAGGCCACCACAGCAACAAGCCAGCAAATCCTAGTCACAAAGGCAACCCCACAAAAGCCACACACAAAAACACAGAACAAATGTGGTGACCGCGGGATAAATGTGGTTACTTTTCCTGCTCCCAGCTAACATTAAATACATAAATCCCACACCTTCATGTAGGCAACAAATTTCTCTTTTTCAATCCACCAACAGTAAAAAAGATAAAAATATTTAAAATTAGGAAAAAGACAGAATTTTATACACACACACACACACACACACACTGATGTTGCCAGGAACTCTTATCCCAGACTGTGCTCCTGTAGCACAAACTCAAATTTGTTACAAAGAAAACCATGCCCCTGCAATCCCTGATTGTGCTTAGAACAAGCAGCACGCTTGTCACATCTTGGGCTAGATTGTAAAAGGTACTTCTGTCCTGCAACTGCTGCTCCTTGCAGCCTAAACCAAGCTGAACAATTCGTAAAATCTAGTGTTTGCCACTTTCAGATGTACTGTATGAGCCTCATGGGGCACTCCATGAGGCTTGCTGGCCAGAGGCTCAGGGGGATACTAGGAGACATTACTTTAGTGAGAGAGTGGTGAACCCTTGGAATGCACTGCCTGCAGAACTGGTGGCTGTTAATACAGTAGATGGATTTAAGAAGGGTTGGGATGGCTATAAGGGGAAGGTAAATCTGAGTAATGCCAGATCTGGTTGTGTAACTCTGATGGGGGAGGGGGTCGGAGGACATTCCGTGGGGGCAGCAACAACGTCCTCACCAGGTGCTGATCTTCAAGCAGACTCAATAGACCACTAGGCCTACATCTGCTGGCATCTTAATATTACTACTGTTACAGTACAGCAGTTTAACAGTGGGGGACATGTACTAAGCCATCTGTACCTCTTATGGTTACTTGCAGGAACATTTTTCTGCAAGTGGTTAGAAAGAACAAAAACTGCATCAAATTTTAGCAGTTTTAAAAAGGTTGCCAACAGAAGCGCTGTGCACCTTTTTAAAATCAGTGTCACTGTGTTACACATAATGGGGTCTATTCACAAAACCTAATCGCCACATATATGTGATGCATAGGCTTCAGTACTTGCCTGCTATGCAGTGTGGGTGCCATTAGTCCCCTGTGCATTAGCAGTGAGGACCCATGCCTCTCCAGCACCCACACCACTGTCTTCCCATGGGGCTATGAGTGTGGCCTGGTGAGGTGAGTGGCTGGGGGCAGGACATAGCTTCATGCCATGCTCTGTCCCTGTTCCACAGTGCAGACGGTTGATGGAGCACTGGCTACGTGGGTACATGTCATCTCTTAGCCCATACATGCCACCTCCCACCAGATGCATGAAGAGGTGGTAATGGTGCTGTTGTCCCCATCCTGCTATCCCCAACCTTCAGAACATTCCATGCAGGCTGGGAGCATGGTGAGGCACACTGGTGAACCACTAGGCCCACTTAGGGGATATAGCAGTCCTGGGAGGACCAGCCATATCCCACAATCTCTCAGGTCTCCTAGTGGGCTTTGTAGATAAAATTGGTCCAGTCCTTGCTGAGATAGTCTGGAGGTCTTTGGAGAGGGGGATTTTTCCAAATCCTCTGAAGGAGGCTGTGGTTCAGCCCCTTCTTAAGAAGCCCTCCTTGGACATGGACTGTCTGGCTAACTACAGGCCTGTCTCTAACCTGCCCTTTGTTGGAAAAGTTATTGAGAAGATGGTCACATCACAGCTGGATGATCATTTGACCAGCCACAATGTCTATGATTTTCTCCAGTCCAGATTTAGGAAGAGACATAGTACTGAGACAGCTCTTGTCCGGGTACTAAATGACCTCCTAATAGCGAGAGATCGAAGGACCTGTTCCATCTTGGTCCTTCTTGATCTCTCTGCAGCATTTGACACTGTGGACCATGGTGTGCTATTGGAGCACCTGTGGTTTATCTGTGGGCTGTCTGGTACAGTCCTTAATTGGTTTCAATCTTTCCTCGAGGGTAGGACTCAGAGGGTGGTGTCTGGGATTTTTTCCTTGGCATCATTCCCCCTATCCTGTGAGGTGCCGCAGGGCTCCATTTTGGCACCCATGTTGTTTGCAGTGTACATGCTGCCGTTGGGAGTGATTATCAGGTGGTACGGTTTAAGCTTTCACTGCTATGCAGATGACACTCAACTGTACATGTCCTTTGTGCCCGGCCAAGATGCTGCCTTTTCAGTCTTTAACAACTGTCTGGCCAAAATCCAGGACTGGATGAATGTGAGTTGGCTGTGATTGAATCCAGAAAAAAACGGAGGCGTTGGTTGTGGACCCAGGTCGCCGGGAGGTGGGTTTGTTGGCAGGATTTCCCTTGGGTTTATGGCTTGGGAGTGTTCAGCTAACTACCTCAGACCAGGTGCGGAACCTGGGCGTTGTGTTTGATGACTGTTTGAAACTTAAATCTCAGGTGTCAGCAGCTGTCAAAGCCTCTTTTTACCACCTGAGGAACATCGCCCAGGTGAAGCACCTGGTTCCTCCTGATGATCTTCCTACTCTGGTCCACACCTTCGCTACCTCCCATCTTGACTACTGCAATGCCCTTTATCTTGGGCTACTGGGGGTTGATATTTGCTGCTTGCAGCTAGTGCAGAATGCAGCAGCCAGGCTATTGACTGGTTCCTCTAGGTCCAGTCATATAACACCTGTGCTCCGCGGACTGCATTGGCTGCTAATATGTTGGTGAATTGCCTTCAAGTTCAGTTTGCTGACTTATAAGGCCCTACATGATCAGGGACCTGGCTATCTGAAAGATCTCCTTCATCCCTACTGTCCCTCCTGCTCTCTCTGATCCACTGACGAGGGATTGCTAGAGATTACCAGGGTTCATTTGAAGACCTTTGGGGCCAGATCTTTTAGTTTTATGGCTCTGACCTTGTGGAATTCTCTACCTCTTCAGGTACGAGACTGCCCGACTGTCCAAACCTTTAAGGGGGCATTAAAAATGTATCTTTTTAACCTTGCATATAATGATTTTAAATTGTTGTAGGACTGGATTACTTTTAATGTTTTTTAGTTATATCATTTTTATTAAGTAATGTATAGGTGCCTTGGTTCTGGAAAGAAGTCTTTTATAAATAAAGTTTGACTTGACTTGACCTGACAATCCCTAACTCCATGTGGTGTTGGGGATCCAGTCTGCTGGCAGGCAGGCCATCCAAATGGAAGGTCACTGTTGATCACCTGGCCACACCACTACACACACACACCCTTACACTACCTAACTACTACGCAGTGGGGAACAGCATCAGGGGTCTGTGACTATGCTACATGTATAGCTCACGATGTACAGTATGCTGCACAGCTAGTGCAGGACACCATGGCCCAGATATGTACAGTTAGCTCATACCCAGGCTGCCTATGTGACTAGAGCCTAATGAGTGCTATTTGTTGAGAGCACCATGCTTTATTCTTTATGTTTTAAAATTTTCAGGATATTATGCTTTAGTATGTAGTAATTGTAGTAAAATTGTATTCCTCTTTAAATGAATAGGAGACTCAATTGAGACAAGCTCATTTCCAATGAGGTCCTTTCGCACAAGATTTCTCAAGTTACATTTCGTAAAACAAATGAAAGTGATATACTAATACAAATATAAAATCTAGTATAGAGCAAACATTAATACTGATATAACTACTGTACACAATACACTTAAAAGGTAAGGATGTAAAACAACTCTACAGAGACATTTGAAGAATGAATTAATTAATGTGGAGAACAGGACAAACATGATGACTTCTGAGATACCTCCATATAGAACCATTTTTTTTTTATCATGCCCAGGTGAATATTACATTACCCTTGAGGGGTCTTAAGTAATGTGGAATACAATTCCACAAACTGGGACCCATACTAAAAAATGTGTTCTCTCAATCTCAAAGTTTTTGGGGGCAGCAGAATAGTTGAAATTCAACCCGCTGACCAAAGGCAGTTTTTTATACTTCTTGTATCTTTTTAAATACACATTTTCCAGGATATAGTCTGGTACACAAGTATTACAGTATTATATATGCTTTCTTATTATGGCGACTACAGCAAACTAAGTGTCTATTAAATTTAGTTTTTAGGTTTTTTTGTTGACCGGGAAAGGAGGACTAGACAATTCTGCTTATTTTCAGCCTCATCCTGGGGGAAGGGGATACAGATGGATGCCAACTAACACTGAACCAGATTAAGCTGTTGGTGATATTTTTAGTGAAATTAAAGCCATTATGATTTTTCATTTTCTTGCAAATCCAGCACAATATTATCACATAGAAGACTTTCTGATGAGCAAAAGGAAAAAGAAAAATACTTCAGAAATAAAGTTACAAATGGCATTATTCTCCTGTCTGCCTGTTTTGACTCCACTAGTTCTTTAAGACCAGCCAACCGATATTAACTTACTTCCCATGTTAATGCTAAAAAAATCATCAAAGTCAGTTACTACACTGTAAAAGAATCTAACAAGTTGTACGATTATGTGGGAGCTGTATTTGTTTTTTGTTTTCTTTTTTTATAAAATAGCATGGATAAATGGATCAATGTGGTTGGCCAACAGTGATCACATACCCTACAGCAATTTCACCTGATGTGCACCTTGAATCTCGCTGCCCTGTTTTTATTATTTTTAACAAAAAAATTAAACATTCTTAGGACCATTTTATAGACACAATAACAGACTACAGGGCATGCATCAGGTGAAATTGATGCATTTCCTAGGTGTTTGAAAGTGCTCAGCTATACTGCATGCCTCACAACACACCCAGAGCATGCATCATTTGAGTGTGGAGCATGACCTGCTATCAGATATTGCTTATATGAAGTAGAATGTGTTGCCTCTTGCTGGTTTCATGTTTTTCATACCATTATAGAGTCAGGAAGGAGGAATAACCCTTTTATGATGCAGTCTTTACATTATTATATTTTATTTCTTGAAATTTTCCTCTTCAAAACAGACCACTTGAGAGATGCAGCATTATGATTTTGAATGGGTTGTGTGGTGGCAGAAGGTCTAAAGACACCCATCCCATTTATTGACATGGATGCATACATAACCAAAGTCACAGTCATATCACAAACAGAAGACAGTTCATATTTGTAACTTGGGAGTTAGAGACTTAGTTGGAGGCATGTCAATAGTTTGTTCTCTGAGTGAGGTATAAGGAGAAAATACCTACCCAGAAATCATACTCTAAATATTATTATTTCTAATCCAGAGTTTCACTGCAACCATATTAGGAATATAGTAAGCAAAATTGCTATTGTAGTGTTCAGAGAACAATCATTAAACCCACCTATCCCACACATACAGCAAAACAATAATACCAAAGCAGATTAGTTCAGAGTTAAATGTAACACCCAGTGGCCTTTGTGAAGCTTTTTTCATGTTATATATTTTTTCAAAGTGCAAACCATTTGGCTCATCATCACTACAGTAGAGCTATCATGAATGATGCTGGTGACCTGAGTTCAGGAATGAGGTCAGGTCATTGGTGGCCAGCCATGGGAAGGAGGATTGATCATCCCAGAGAATATCTTCTTCTGGGGAGAGTGGACTGTGATTGTTGCTATTTCACTGCCACTTGGTGACCATAGTATGTAGTGCAGCAGCAGCATGACTGGGAGTGAGGACATTAGCTGAGGCTGGTGTGAGGCATGCTTAGCATTCATCAGCTTGGGTATGCTAGCTCAACCACATCCTAGGAGCTGCGACAGAAAAGCATAAAAGTACCTGAGCTGCGCAAGATGAACTCTGGCACATTCAGGCCCCAACTCTGGCCACTGCCTGCTTGGCAACACCCAGAAAACTCCTGCTTCCAACTGCTGGTGAGTTGGGAGGTTAGATCCTGCCTGACTGGAACCCACTGATGGGGGAGAGCATGCCTGTGGGGTTGAAAATTGCAAATGAGTTAAGAAATAGGGATGCTGGTTGGTGGAACTGAGTTTGACTATGGAGAAGGCTGAAGGATCAAGTGGGGTGCATAAACAAAAGCTATTTCTGTACGCCAACACTGCAGTAACATTTCAACACCAAAGTACATTACAGCAGCAAGTTGCTGTTACCACTGTAATGTGCCCGTGGGACCCAGCACTGCTTGCTCTGGGTTTTGCCCGCCCCTCCCAAATCAACTCTGACTCAGAGTTGACAACGCTAAGTTATGAGGAGTGTGGGGGCAGAGCCCCCCTCATGGGGTCTTTGGGGGCAAAGCCGGCAAAGCATATCCATCACTGTAGTATCGCATAGGGAAAAAGTTGTTGCTGTGGTGTCATGAATCCAGCTAGTTCCTTGTCATATATTTTTGAAAAGTGTAAAACAGTTGGCTCATGATCACATCTGTAGAACTACCATGTATGATGCTGGTGACCTGAGTTCAAGAATGAGGTCATGTCATCAGTGGCCAGCCATGGGGAGGTGGACTGAGTATCTCAGAGGATGACTGCTTCTTCAGGGGAGGGAGAACTGTGACTGCCACCATTTCACTGTCACCTGTGTGACTATAGGTGGTAGTGCAGGCAAATTAATCTCATAGATTTATTTAACTGGGTGACTAGGGAGGTGGATTATGGGAGGGCAGTGCATGTGGTCAATCTAGACTTCAGAAAGGCCTTCAACACTGTGCCAAACAGGAGGCTAGTAAAGAAATGAAGCAACCTGCAGGTTGGGAAGAAAGTGGTAAGTCGGGTCTCTAATTGGTTGAAGAATAGGAGGCATAGAGTGGTGGTAAATGGTAGACACTCAAAGGATGGAAGAGTGACTCATGGAGTGCCAAAGGGATCAGTACTGTGACTGATCCTCTTCAATTTCTTCATAAGTGACATGCTGAGGAATTGGAGGGGAATGTGTGTCTCTTTGTGTATGACACAAAAACCTGCAACAGGATAGACACTCAGGAAGGGGTGGAGAGAATGTAAAGGGATATGAAAAAACTAAAGGAATGGTCTAAGGTGTGGCAGCTGGGTTTCAATGCCATTAAGTGCAGTCATGCACCTGGGGTGAGGAAACCTGGGAGCTGTGTATAGGATGGGGGGAAGTACTGACAGTCACCAAGCAAGAAATGGACCTTGAGGTGATCATATTGGATGATCTCATTGTCACAGGGCAGTGTGATAAGGCAGTAGGCAAGGCAAGTAGGATGCTAGGGTACATATGGAAGGGGATTTCTAGCAGGAGAAGAGAGGTGGTGTTGCCACTCAATCCCTTACTATGAGACCCCACCTAGAATACTGTGTCCGGTTCTGGAGGCTACATCTCTGCAAGGACATTGACAGGGTGAAATTGATCCTGAGGAGGGCTACCAAAATAGTGTGGGAGTTGCACAAGAAGCCATACAAAGAGAGGCTGCCGCATCTCAACATGTACTTCTGGAGGACAGGAGAGCAAGAGGGGACATGACTGAGACCTGTAAGTACTTCACAGGGGTTAACAGGATGCAGGTAGGGAATCTCTTTCAGAGAATGAAAAGCACCAAAATGCAGGAATATGCAATGAAGCTGGGGGATTTAGGAGGGATATGTGGAAATACTTCTTCACAGAAAGCATGGTGGACAAATGGAACAGTCTGCCAGAAGAGAAGGTGGGAGCAAAAACAGTAGTGAGCTGCAAGCATGCATGGGATAGGTACATGGGAAAATTAAGCAGAGGAAATGGAGGTGGGAGGAACTCTGGTGATCAAATAGGGTCTGAGGTGATGGAACAGGCAGGGAAAAATAGGACAGAGTGGATGGGCCTACCTTTTCTTTTCTGCTGGCAAATTCTATGTTTGTGTTTGTATAAAAAAGCTTAAAGCAAATAAATATTAAGAGTAATAAATACAAGTATGTGGGCCCAATTCCAGAAGGTGGCGCAGGGCTTTTGACATGCCTTGTGTCCACTGTAAAGTTTGTCGCAACTGCATCAAAGCCCTTCGACACAACTCTGTGCCATTCCTGAAGGGTTGACGCAGTTGCAACTGTTTTCTCACTTTACAGCAGCTTGCGCCAAATGATAGGTACAAGCCCCATAGTGAGGGTACCCCCACGGACACGATGTTAGACCATCAGAGAAATGGTCTAACATTACTGCATCAGGGACTTGTGGCATCGGCTTCTGGAATACCAAGTTTGATGCAAGTCAGCACTTGCATCAAACAGCCTGCTGCAAGTCCCTTGCAGTGATCACAGCTGCTTTTGAAATTGGGCTCAAACCAACCATGTGCATGTTCAAGAATATACGGTGGCATTAATGATGTATCTGAGTATAAATACATATTCCTATTGGAACATGTGCTGCTGCTGACTACCCCAGATACTACATGTAAATTAGATGTTGTGCCTAATGTGGCTAATTGTGGAGAAGGAGTTAAAAATATATAAAAGTGTAATGTAACACCCAAACAAATACAAGTTATTTTACATTAATGGAATTGTCTATTAAATTTATATATTGCAAAAGTAGTACCTCCCAGTGTGGCTCTCCAAAACCCTGTTGAGTAAAAATCACATAGGAAGAGTCTGCTGCAGACCAAGTTATCTAACTTCAGCATATTGGAATCACTGTGACTCACACAGCACAAACACAAATTAAAGTATCTTCTTATTTTTATTATACTTTGTTTGCCTACATAATATGTCAAAATCATATTAATATGCCAGCATGTAACTGTATAACACCCACTTCAGCATGAACAGGGACTGTAAACATTACAGAGGAAAGATTTTTTACAATCATCTTGTTTCGTGAATGTTGGTGCCATAAGTCATAATTAATTATTACTTCAAACTGGGTGAACTGTGACCACTTGGCTGAACTCATTGAGTCATTTTTGAACTTTGACAGAATTTTGTGACACTACAAATCATTATTATGGCCATAGAAGGAAGCTGACACCCATCAGGAGGTCCCCTTCTCATGAATGGCTCTCCAAGTCTAGGGTACTGCCACAGACCTCCATGGTAAGGTTGCCATGTTGGCGATGCTGTTGCATTGTGAGGACATCACAGGATGCTTGGTGCACCTGTGTCATCCAATTTAGCTTCAAAGAGTACCAGTCCAGGTAGCTGACACCACTACAACACTAGAGCTAGTCAGAAACATAGAAGCATAGAATCTGATAGCAGATAAGCGCTGTTTGGCCCACCCAGTTTGCCCATTTTCTTCTACCTTAATTTTTATTGCTGATCCTACTTGATCTATGACAAAGATGTCAGCATCAAGAATAAAACTTCTATAGAAACCTGCAGGGTGAGTTTACCCCCTTAATCTACTGTAGCACATGCTGGTACACTGTTTCTGATGCAAAGATTTTTAAACTTTTCAAATTATTTGCAGCATGTAAAAAAGTCACTTTGACTAAGACACATTGAGCAGAGACAATCCCTACAAAGCTAGCAATTAGGCTATACTTTCAAGGTATGCAAACCTTTTTTAACATTTCTTTACTATATTATAAATATCACAATATAGTCTGTGCCACTGAAATACTTGCACAGAAATGTAAATATATGATAGCACCAAAAAGGATCCTGCAGGGCTTAAAATAGTTATTGTTTTATGGCATCAATATTGCATTTTTTTATGGAATTTTACAATCGTTCAAGATAACAATAAAAATAAAATATTTAATAACAGTAATGTTTTGGTAAGATGAAAAGAAAAGTGTGTCCCTAATGTAAGCCATGCAGTTTTATAAGGGGAAGCATTTACTTCTGACTGGAATGCAACCAGTATTACAAACTGAATCAACATGATCCAGCATGACAGTCCATATACAGTACAGTATGTTGTTTTTATGACTACAACATTGGTGAGCATCTATCTATGTATCTATCTATCCATCTATCTGTCTTGTATATTCTTTGCAACAAACTGCGCCAGTGCACCAGTTGAGGTTCAACATAATGCAACAAAAGTAGGGAAATGTGGCATTAGGGTTTCTAACCTTAACTCCCTACCACCACTCCAAGCAGCAAAAGGAAAACAAACATTAGGGTTTATCGTCACCTGAGTCTGGGGTCTTCCTTGGGATTGTCATCCCTAATGCTCACCCCCTTCCCTGAGCAAACAAGGTCAGATGTGATCTCTTTTCTTCACGAAGGGCCCAAAGGGCCCTATGTGAAGAAAGCTCTAGCAGATTTTGTTGGCAACATGTGGTGAGACATACTTCTCTACCTTTGAAAAGTGTATGACTATGAGACACTGGCTTGGGGCTGTACCTTGTGCTTTGGACAGGAGGCTATGGGCTGGGGTGAGGAGTGAGCTTTATGGTTGACAACCCCAAAGAAAGCCCTGCCACTAATTCACCAAGAATCAGGAAACTCAAATCACAATTTTTTTTCCTTTTGCTGCTTGGGGGGTTGGGGTAGGGGATAGGATTTTGTTGCATTAAGTTGAACCCTAACTGATGCATTAACACAGTATTTTGCAAAGACTTGCCTTTCTTTTTGAGAATCCTCATTCACCCAGGTCCCGTTGTGATCTGTATGAACAGATGCAAATGCAAAGGGCCCTCTCGGCCCTGTGCCAAGGGAAGACTTCATCTGCCTATGAAAGTACAGGGCCCTGCTGGCCCTGCACTTCTGTGCAGTGACAGATATAAAAAATTACCAAAGTTATGAACGTGTGTAGCAAAATGTCAAAGGTAGAGAAGTATGTCTTGTTACATGTTGCCAACACAATTTGATGTAGCTTTCTTCACACAGAGCCTGCAGGCCCTGTATGCAGAAAGTAGATCATGTGTGACATTGTTTGCTCAGGGAACAGGGTGGACATTAGGGCTGACAACTCCAAGGAACACCCCACCACTGATTTGCCAAGACTCTGGAGATCCAAAACCTTAATGTTTTTTACCTTTTGCTGCTTGGGAACTGGAGTGGGGAGTTAGGGTTGAAAACCCTAATGCTACATTTCCCTACTTTTGTGTGTCAAATTACCCTATCAGGTGCATTAACAAAGATTTTTGAAAATAATTTCCCTTCTTTTTGAGATAGTGGAATTGTATCCTCATTCATGCAGATGCCTTTGGGACCTGTGTGAACAGATGCAGACACAGAGGGCCATCTGGGCCATGTGCCAAGGCAGCTGATGGAAGTGCATTTTAGCCCTTTGATGATCTCAGAATGTAACTCTATCATAAATACAATAGCTTATATTATATCTAAAAACGTCACGATTGAGGTTAGAGAAACTCTTCCTTGGTACAATAATGAATGCAAAAATGCTAAAAGATATCTAACTCAAAAATGTAGATTACTGAAGCAAAAACCAGATAAAAATAATAAATTAATGAACAAGGCAAGAAGGGAATACAGGGAGGTTCTAATTAAAAATAAGCAGAGGTACATTAGGCAGTTATGGACATACTTACAAAAGGCAGTCCACTTAAAGGACGGTAAAACTTTCTGGAATATTTTAAACTATGGTACAAAAATATACAGTCAAATAACAACCTTTATTGAGCCAGAGGATTGGGTTAAACATTTTAAACAATTATTTTACATAGGTACATAGATACATAGACAGTGTCGGCAGATAAGGGCCTATGGCCCACCCAGTCTGCCCATTTGAGCTTGTAAGTTCAGTTTATGTTTTCCTAGAAGTCTGTTGCCCCTTACCCCTGACCTCCAGAATTCCTTTATGTCTATCCCATGCATTCTTAAATCCTGTGATTGTTTCAGCCCCCACCACTTCCTCTGGCAGGGTGTTCCACTTGTCCACCACCCATTCTGTGAAGAAACTCTTCCTCACGTTTCCTCTGAATCGTCCTCCCTCCAACTTCATCCCATGCCATCTAGTCCTAGAACATCTTTTTTGCTTAAAAATAGTGTATTCCTGCACCCTGTTCCTCCATGTAAGATACTTGTATGTTTCTATCATATCCCCTTTCTCCCTCCTCTCCTCCAGGGAGTACATGTTCAGTTCCTTCAACCTGTCTTCATAGGACTTGTGATGCAATCCATGCACCATCTTTGTTGCCCTCCTCTGAACCTTCTCTACCCTGTCTATGTCCTTACGTAGGTATGGTCTCCAGAACTGTACACTGTACTCCAGGTGGGGCCTCACTAGTGTCTTGTATAGTGGAATTATGACCTCCCTTTTCCTGCTGGTGATGCCCCTGCCTATGCATCCCAGCATCCTATTTGCTTTACCTGCTGCCTTGTCACACTGTTTCCCTACCTTGAGGTCATCAGAGATGATAACCCCAAGATCCCTTTCCTGCTTGATGCATGCTATATCCTCACCCCCCAACTGAAATATTGTGCTAGGATTTTTGTGCCCCATATGCATTATCTTGAACTTCTTTGCATTGAATTTCAACTGCCAAACCCCTGACCATTCTTCAAGTTTCTGCAGGTCCCTTCTCATTCTGTCTACACCCTCTGGTGTGTCTACTCTGTTACAGAGCCTTGTGTCATCAGCGAACAGTGAAATTATGCCTTCTAGGTCCTGCGCAATGTCACTGATGAAGATGTTGAATAAGACCGTCCCAGCACTGATCCCTGTGGTACCCACTGGTCACTCTTCTCTGTGGAGTGACAGCCATTTACCACCACCCTCTGTGTCCTGCCACCCATCCAGTTACCTACCCACCACACTACTGTCCTGCCCACACCATATTCCCCAGTTTGTGTAATAGTCTTCTATGGGCACAGTGTCAAAGGCCTTGCTGAAGTCCAGATAGGCCATGTCCACTGCCCTCCCCTGATCCACCTCCCTAGTCACCCAGTCAAAAAATTCAATGAGGTTGGTCTGACATGACCTCCCCCTGGTGAAACCATGCTACCTTGGGTCCTGTAGTCCATTGACAACCAGATGTTCCACCAATCTCTCCTTCAGTAGTGCTTCCATGATCTTCCCCACTACCGAGGTGAAGCTGACTGGTCTGTAGTTCCCTGCTTCCTCTTTGTTCCCACTTTTGTATAAGGGGACTACATCTGCTGTCCTCCAGTCTTTGGGTACCTCCCCTGTTTCCAGTGATTGGCTAAACAGGATAGCCAGAGGTTCAGCCACCACCTCTCTTAGTTCTTTAAGGACCCTGGGGTGCACCCCATCTGGCCCCATTGCTTTATCAACTCTTATTACTTCCAGTTCCTTCAGGGCCCTTTCTCGTGTAAAGGGACTTGTGTCCATTTCTACACCATTCTCACCCCTTGTACTCCCTTCAGACCCATTACCCTCCTCTTCCTCAGTAAAGACTTTACAGAGAGGACCCTGAATATTTATCTAGTATGGCCGAAACTCGCGTTGCTAGAAGAATGTTTGTCACTGAATCTGGGATTACACTCTCAGAATTAGATACTGCTCTTAATTCATGTAGAAGAAGAAAAGCCCCAGGTCCCAACGGAGTCCCCCTTGAAGCAATATTAAGAATTAAATACTTCTGGATTCCTTTCCTACATAAACTATTCAACTACATTTGGAGCACAGGAGATATACCTAAAAGTTGGAATTTGAACATTATTGTCCCAATTTTCCAAAAGGGAGCTAGGAGGAATCTTGGCTGCTATAGGCCTATAAGCCTTTTGGACACTACTGGGAAAGTATTTACTAAAATCTTAAATAATAGATTAATGCATCGGGTGGAGATCGATAATATAATAGATGATGCTCAAGTGGGGTTTAGAAATGAATATTGAACAACAGATCAGTGTTTTACACTGGCCCATTTAATTCATAAATATGAAGTAGTTAAAAAGCAAATACTTTTCTGTACTTTCAATGATCTTAAAGCAGTCTTTGACAAGGTAAATAGAATTCTTATGTGGGAAAGATTACATGATCTGGGGAAAGAATCTTCATTATTAGAAATTATCAGACTCATTCACCAAGACAATTTTACTAGTGCCTGATATAGTGACTCTGGAGATTTGAGTAGCTGGTTTAAAACCAATATAGGTGTGAAGCAAGGATGCAAACTGGCTCCACTGCTGTTTAACCTCTATTTCACTACAGGTCTCAAAAAATGTGTAATCCTGATTTCCATCTACCGAAAATTGGATTAAAAGCTATATCATACTTAGCTTATGTGGATGATGTTGTCCTGCTCCCTGCCAGTCATTTGGGCATGAGTAGGAGTCTGGAAGAATTTTATTTAGAACACCAGAAAGCAGATTTACAGGTAAATTATAATAAAACAAAAATTATTGTATTTGGGGGCAATAAGAAAACATATAGATATTATATGAACAAATACAAGCTTTAGGTTGTTAAGGAATTTTGATATTTAGGGCTCACAGTTAACAAAATGGAACTTGGGGAGCCCACTTGAGAGATGCAAAATCAAAGGCTAACAGCCTTCTTTCAGTACTGTCTTCTTTTTCTTATAAGTATGGAGGAAAATTGATAAAGAGAAATGTAATGGTAGCCTGTGCAAAAATTGAAAGCCAATTACTATGTGGCATTGATGTTTAGGGAACCTACTTTAGAACCAACCTAGATTCTAGTTTAAATTTTATAAGAAATTACTGGGCCTTCCAAACAGTGCCCCTTTGGCCCTGGTTAGGGATGAACTTGGCCAACTTTCTATCGAGTGCTATTGTGCACAAAGGTTGATCAATTATTGGATTAAGGTTTTTAGAATGCCTCCTGGTAGATTTCCTCATTTATGTCTGTATGAAGCCATTAATTATGAACAATCCAATATAATTGTTCCCTGCTTGAGAGTGGTGGAGGTTATTATTAAACCTCATGGCATTTTACACACTATTTCAGACAGTCTAAGATACCCTTTGATTATATTAAAGAGATTGTAAATAACAGAATCAGGGATATCTTCATGCAAAAGAATTTAGGGCCATGCAAACTATCCAAGGTTTGCTCTCAGCTTGCCAAAAGTGAGAGAACACATAAACTTCAGAAATATTTGTCTGATTCAGAAGACCCAAGACAGAGATCCCAGTTAGCAAGATTTAGATTTGAATCCTTTCTGACTAGCAGAAAAAGGGGACAGTTTGAAGGAAAAAAGGGTTTGGATTTTTTATGCAAATGTAAACTAGGACAGGATACATTTTTACATTTGGTTCTACTATGTCCACTATATGAGAAGCATCATTGCTTTTTATTAGGAAGAATTTTGGAACAACATCAGTATCTGCCTCAACAACTATTGACTTACCTGCTGAATTCACATGATTCAGAAGTGTTGGTCCCTGTGATCTCCCTTCTTAAAATAATTGAACAAAGAGGACTTCATTTAAATTCTTAAATTGATAGAGACGTAATAGCAAGCAACTGGACTTTACCAGAAGTGTACTACAAGGTAATCTATCTGGAGCATCTTCTTTCTCTTATACTTCTTTTTTTAACTCAATGTTTGCTTGAATAATTTTGACTGTGATTATATACAGACGGCCTTTAATTTATTCAAGAAGTCAAGCTTATATAGATGCTGTTAGAATACTTCTTATTTATGTAATATTGATAAGCTCTTTTGGGCCAGTTGTAGCCCACGGTTCATAATCGATGTATATGTAACACTGGTGAACTTGCATTAATTTTAAGTTCATAATTGTTTTTATGATATCCTTGATATAAATGTCATAATTTATGTCATAATTTGTCATGTTGAATATTTTTGTAATGATTGTAATGGTTTTATGACTGATCAATAAATTCTGATTGATTGATTGATTAATTGAAAACAACGCTCTGTCTGGAGAAGTGTCTAAAGATAGCTGGGGTTTTGGGTAGGCAGGTTGATTGTCAGTAATTTCTTTGTCACTGCTTACAAGAGCTGATATCACTGACAGTCAGTGGCTAATGTAAGCGGTGACAAAGAAATCACTGATAATCAATCCACTAATGCAAAAATCCAGCTGTCCTCAGAATGTTAATTTTTTAAACTGAGTATACACAAAAACAGCACCATTTTTTAACATATATTTCAAAACTATATTGGCTAAAAGCTTTCCAGTTGTCAAAGCATGTACCTCAGGTCAGACTTTATCAAACTTGTACATTTCAGGATCTAGAAAAAGCTTTTTAGTTACAGGTGACCAAACAAACTTCTTAATTTGGATAAAAGTTAGCATTTTTCACCTCTGTAACTTTGCCCCCGAACTGATTGACACAAAATTTTCAGGATCCAGAGACTCTGTTCAATGCCAAAAAAATAAAAAAAACTATGGTAATGCATATGTTACAGCTATAGAGCCACAAAAGTCAGGAAATAAGCAGTTAGAGTTTTCAACCCCAATGCTCACCTTTCCTCACCTCCTACCCTCATGACCCAAGGTAATTCTACAGGACTAAGGCCATACCACATAAGTCTTCTGTTTAAAGCTGTAGGTCTGGGGCCATGCCCCATGGGTGCCACATAGGTATCTTATTTAATGTAGGACCATACACAAAGAGACAGACTTGTCAGTCATGGACCCAGAGCTGGACCTTGCTTGTTAGGGTCAAAGCAGCAAATCTGTGGTCTATGGTCCCAAATCTGCAAACCATAAGTGAAGCATCAGACCTGCAGGGTACAATCCTGGACCTGTAGCTTGCTTTGCACTAGGCTCTGCCAGCCCTATGTGAAGCAGCTGAAAGTTGCCACATGGGTAGCCATGAGTGGGTGGAAAGTAGTGTTTTCCAAAAAGTGCTGCTTAAAAATTAAAAAATAGTAAAGTTATGTGTAATAGAAAAAAAAACCAGTGAAAATAATATTTAAGTCCCTAAGCATGCTCAATTCAAGTATTTTTTTTTTGGTTTTTAAGGTGTTTTTTTCAATCACCCATAACTTTATTTTATTTTTAAACCAAATTTAAGGGTTGGGGTGTTTACCACCAGTCTCATGGACAACTGAGTATGATGCTCTCCTACAATAAGAGGCACAAACTCTGGACACATGGCAGCTGACTGAGGAGGTGTGAGGAGGGCAGCAGTGGTTGCCGTATGTGCACCAATGGCACCAAGGTACTGGTAAGGTGACTGAGGGGTTTTGGTGCTGTGGGGGACCACTAGACATCAGGGATTATGATATTTCCAGTGGCAGTACCATTGATCGATGCCCGGGGAGGACCACTAGACACCAGAGAGGGGTTTGTTTTGTAAGTAGGAGCTGGCAATCAGGGGGGACCACTAGCACCAGAGATTCTCTAATTTACACTATGAGCCAGCAATCAGAGGGAGGGGGGAGCCACTAGCACCAGGGATAGCTACACATGTCTGAGATCGGGCAATTGCTAACTTGCCTCACTACCCATGCAAATGAGCCCAGAATCGGCATGCAAATGGCCCTTTTAGCACCTTGCATGCCCAATGGGCTCATTTGCATGGGTCCCTTTGAATATTACAGATAGCGTTCAGGTGTTATGCATTCTGGTGGTGTCCTTCATGATCCATGTCAGGGCAGCACTACTTGAATCAGCACTGCACTGACATGGCCCTATATTCAGTTGAATAACACTGGTGCACTGTTTGACTGAATATAACATCCTGGGCTCCCAGGAAATTGCAAGGTACAGCACAAAGTTTTGTGCCCCACTTTGCTCTATTTTGAATATTGGGCCTCTGGTATTTTGATGGGTGTCCAGTACTATGTTAGGCTCCCAGTGTAGGGAAAAATGCAACAACATGTAAAGTTTTTTTCACTCATGATTGACATTTCAAGTTAATCATAAAGCAAAAAAAAATCATGTTATGGGCAAGTTTCCTGTGGGGGTAGGGTGGGAAGATGTTGTTTTTGTTTTGTCATTCGTGTCTGACTTGAAAAATTCTGGCATTAATGAAAGCCACTTTTTTGGCTATGTTTTCACGTTGACTGCACATGCATGTATTTGCAGTTTTTAAATACATAGCTTTCATCTGGATTTTTTTCATGACTAAACAAACAAAAGGCCCTATTCTGAGCAATATCTAAAAATCTGACAGTGTCAGGTTTTAAGTCAATGTTCTTCTCCTGTTATCTGATGGCCAAAAAGTCTTAAAATGGGGGTCATTATGTAAATTGTACAATGTGTTACTTAGTGTTTGAACACTGGCATGCAGTTGGCATCTGCATGGAGAAGGTTTATGCTAATTTTCAATCCATAGGTCCTAATATAGCCAGGATATCAGCTGATAAAAAAGGGGTTTTGAACAAACAGTAATTCAACTCTAACATACACGCGTTACAATGTCAGTATAAGATAGACAGATAGATAGATACACTGTACTATATATGGCTTTACAGTGAGATGAATGTTTTAAAAGATGAAGATAATGCAACTCAGGTGCCAATATTTTGACAACAGCAACATTTTTGCAAAGAGCTATTTTTTTAAAAAGTCAATTTTTTCGTTACTTTCTAAACAGAGTAATGCTATTCCCACAAGAATAACCACTAAAAAATAATTATTCAGAGGTATTTTTTTATAGATTTTGAAAATATGGGATCTTTAATTTCATCTAGCTTAGTAAATGTAAACATGATTTAATTGAGTTAGCGTGCTATGTACTGTAGACTGCAATAATACACTTTATTGTACTGAATAAACTTGTAAGGCAACTTACTGTATCAAGGTAATTATTCCCTTAAATCTTCTAATAGGGTTTTGACATATGTTGAATGAATGATTTATGATCTGTTAATGTAAATTCCAACAAGAACTGTTGTATAATATTTAACATTTAGAAATTTATATGACATAATTTATGAAGATATAATGTGCTCATAAACTGTTACTCCAATGCATAAATCAACAAAGAAAGTTTGTTACACAAATTATTTGGTGCATTATGTTAGAAAACATAGTAATTAAGCATGCATCAATAAATATTATATGTAACGCTGCATTATGCTTCTAAGACCTGCTAAATAAGATACCGTCACTATGTAACATTACACCTGTTACACCACAGCACAGAGAATAAGTTTTGCCAGATAAATGGTGTTACTTTTATTTCTGACATACAGTACCTACTTTCAAAACAACATGTTATGTTATGTTGTGTTGTGTTGTGTTATTTTGTGTAATGCTAAAATATATTATGTCATAACATGTTATTTTGCTATTAGCTATGTCACAAACCAAAATAGCATATATTAGTTATGCCCTTATGTTGTACTTAACAAATTAGACAGCTGCTGAAACAATATTTGACGATATCACAGTAGAGGTATACAGTATTATAACCACAGTAGTAAAATGAAAACAAGCAGAGCTCCAAAAAGAGCCAATTTAAAAGATTTTCATTTGTAAATGTGTGGCATAAACCAGGTATGTAATGGCCTGACATAGAATAGGACATTTCTCATTATTTGTGAGGGAGCAAGACAGTCACAGCTCACTAATGGTTTTACCACTTGTGAGTTACTATCCTACCCCTACACCCAAGAAGATATAGTAAATGGTATAATGTGAGTCAGGCCATTACATTCAGGAAGTACTGTGATCTAATGGTTAGATCACTAACTTGAGAACTTGGAAATCATGAGCTCAATTTTCAAAGCCCCAAGAATGCTACAAGCCCCTGGTGTACCAATCATTTGGCACATAGGGCTTAATACCACAAGTTAGACCAGCTTTTCCCTGGTCTAACTTGTGCCATTTGGGGGACCCTTTTTATGGGCTTGCACCACATATTTGGTGCAATCTGACATCAGGTGGGGAAACTGTCACAACTACACTTGATGTACTAAAATCAGGCGCAGTTGCATCAAAGGGGTTTGGTGCATCAACGGGGTTGATACAGAGCTTGATGCAAGCCCTTTGTTATCCTTTGAAAATCAAGCCCCATAGGTTTAAACCCCCTAGAGCCACATACTCGCTATACGATCTTGGACAAATTACATAACCTCCTAATTCTCCAGTCCACCCAGCTATGGAAATGGGTAGAATCTGAATCCCACTGGAAATCAGATGTTGCATCTCAGCTAGGCTATTTTGAAAAAATAAATTAAAAAATATAAACCTCCTATGTATCAATCTAATATAGCATAAAATACACACATTTAATGCTTAAACATAAACAGTAAATGGTGACAGTATGCAGTCAGTGATGGGGTGAGCTTACAATTTATTTACCCTGGATAGCTTAGCTGAGATGATAAAACTCATTTGCAGTGGGGTTCTGTATCTACCTGATTTTACAACTTGGAGGCAGAAGCACTGGGATATCAAGAAACTTGCTTAAGGTTGCACACTGAATAAATGGCTGTAATGAATTTTAAAGCTCACTCTCCAGGCTTCCAAGCCTGTGATATAACCACAAGATGATAAGGAGGTCTTCCACATTTGGCTTTAGGGTAAGATTCCTATTCAGCTTCACTTTGAAATTCTCTCACCCAAAGCATTGAAAAAGACATTTCGATGACAATACACATACACAGTAGCTACACATATAAACATTTATGGGTGTCTGAAAAGTTTAGAAATAATTCTGACTAATAATGATATCATGATTTATAATGCAACTTAGACACATTGCAGAGTTCTATGATTTGTTGGAAAGTTAGAAAGTTAACATAAGGACCCATATGTTGTTTTGCATGCCATGAAGCAAACCAAAAGTGCCACAATATTCAAGCAGTAAAACAAACAAATTCAGCTATGGGTGAACTCATCAAGGAGTATGTTTTAGTGATGTTAGTTCAGCTAAGTAGTTATTGCAAACACATGAATGTGAACAGCACATAAACTAAATTTTAGACTGTTGAGTGCATTTAGAAACAACATTATAAACAGCAATATACAAATTCTAGTAATAAATGTGGAGAAACATAATTCCTTTTATTCAGCATAAAAGCAAGTCAGTAACAGTGCCAAATGGAAGAAAACATCCAGTATTAACAGACTATACCATTAAAAACCCTTGCTAAATACAGTGTTTAAAAACTGGAAACTGTGACACCAAAGGCAAAACATGCATTTGTTTCAACGATAAGAACCATTTTGTACTAAACAATGCCATGGCTCTGATGTTTCAAAGGCAAGATTTTCTCAGCAATGATGCAGCCACGCATAGGAAAAATTGTTTCTGAGTTTTTTCTTTATTTTCTTTATTCGTTCTGTGAAAGGTTGCTAAGGGAATGGAATGACTGTCAATGAGGACTGGCGGTAGAAACCCTGCTGTGAGATTTAACATAGCCGAATCATGCTCTTTAAATTAGTGTCTCTGTGCTTTCTTAGCCTCACTGGAGATCATTAGTGTTTCAAGATGCTATTTCTTACTGCATATTAATGCTGTAAAATTAAGTAGGAGAACTGGGCAAGATAGCAGAGCTTTCATTAAGGACTCAAAATCAGACACGATTCAATCACACAATTTTAACTGGAAGGGTCATAGAAAAAATTCAGAGGACAATATATCACAATAATGCTGAAAGGACAACATAGTGGATATTTTAACAAATGTTGTTTTTTAAGGTCTAGGTCATTCAATTTTCCAGACAATTTCATAAAAAAAATGTGTTTAGCAGGAAAAGGTGATAAGCAACATATGATGCCTTTGACTTTCCATGCTGAGAACCTGAGTTGAAATCCAAACTCCAGTTACACATGAAACAAGATTAGTTATCTCCCTCAATGCTGTTTGAAATCTATAATATAAACTTGCTGCAGACCTTTTGGAATGACAGAGCACCATTGTGGTTCTTTTGTCCAAAGCAATCCTGAAATGAATGAGCAGGGAGTGTTAAATATCCTTTTAGTCTGGCAAGGTGGTCCCTTTAAGTCTAGGGTTTAAGGTCTTTAGGTGCAGCAGTATGAAAAACTCCACAATAAACATGTTCACACTGCAAATGACCTATTATATGTTTGTATTAATGGGGAAACTGTCCCTTGTTGATGTTAGAGTAACTCCTTGTCTGTTTTCAGGGTGACAGAACTGGAAAATAAATCAAAATAAAGAAAAAGGTCATTCTCTTAACTTCATAGCAGAGAATGTCTCTCCATCTATTAACATGTTAAATATTGTTTTATCCTATTTTTTTAATTATAATTCTTCTAGGTTTCTTATTATTTTTCAAAATCAAAAGCTGAGCTACCAGAATATGTCCAGCCAAAGAAAACAATAAAACACACCTTCTGGTTATTTTCTGTTCCAGTGTTGATTATGATTGCCCATTTTAATTAAGTTGTGAAAATGCCTCGTTAAGAATTAATGCTATCTTTTAAGAAAGGGTGCACCATCCCTGGAAGATTTTGACTTCATCTCTAAAATGGGATGGTGCATTCCCATACATCATATAAGGGGCAGAGAAGGGCATTTCAACTGGAAGCTTGACATCTCTGAGTTCTGCCTTGAACACCACTACTAAATGAATGCATAGCCTTATGCAGTCTGATGCATATACACAATTGTAGAATGTAAGAGTTTTTAAAGCAAATATTGCATGCAGGTGATTAAGTGATTTACACACTAAGGGTGTGTGTGTGTGTGTGTGTGTGTGTGTGTGTATCTCAGAACTAGTTGTGAAAATAAGTTCTTAGGGTAGTCCAGCAGTTATCTAAGATATGAACCCATGCCTATTTATCACAATATTTCATCAGAAAACACAGGGGAGGTGCATAACCTCAGAGAAATATAGACCTTGACAACAGAAGAAGACCTCATGACCCATCTACTCTACACAACCCTACGTATTACATGCTGTGAGTACCCTCTCCTTGAGTAATCCTCACCCTCCACCCTTATCAGTCCCTTATGCTTATCCCACCTATGCTTAAATTCCATAACTGATTTGGCACAGGAAACCTCCCTTGGTAATTTATTTCACTTTTCCAAAACTGTCTCGGTGAAGAAATTCTTCCATATGTCTTCTTTGAATCTCCCTTCCACCAGTTTCATGGCATTGTCCCCCGTTTGCACTCACTATGAACAATTCCTTGTTGTCTACTCTGTTTATTCCATGAAGAAACTTGTATGTCTCTGTAGTGTCTCCAGTCTCCCTCCTGGCCTCCAGCATGCACATGTTCAGGTTATCAAGCCTTTCCTCATAGGGCTTCCCTTGCTGTCCCTGGATCATTTTGGTAAATCTCCACTGCATCACCTCCACTCTATCTCTATCTTTCCTCAAGTGTGGACTCCAGAATTGCATGCAATTTCATAAGTATAGCTACACCGTGGGTCTGCATAGCGGCAGGATCACTTCTCATCTGTCACTCATTCCTCTACCTATGCCCTAAGCATTCTATTTGCCCTCCTCACTGCCCTGATGCACTATGCTGACTGATTAAGGAATCTTCTGTTACCACCCCAGATATCTCACTTCAGAAATCTTTTCTGCTATCAAACTCCTCATTCTGCACTCTGTCTTAGGTTGCTGGCCTATGTGTGCTTGACTTTGTTGTACTTTTCTACATTAAATTTCAGCTGACATACTTCTGACCATTTCTCCAGCCTCCCCAGATCCTCCCTCAGTGCCCTTATATCCTCCTCACTGTCTACCTTTCCACTGAGTTTTCTGTCATCTGCAAAGAGTCAGATGTTTCCCTGAATCCTTCCCTAAATGTTACATATACAGATATTAAGTAGGACTGGCCCTAAGACCATTCACTGGGGAACCACTAGTTACCTCCCTAACCTCTGAGAAGTTCTCATTGAAGATAACTCTCTATGATCTCTCTCTCACAACCAGTTCCTGACCCAACCTGTGATTCTGTCTCCCACCCTCAGATTCTTTAATTTGTTAACTGTCTTTTCCTGTGGGACTGAGTCAATGACTTTTACCAAAATACAGCTACAGTAACTTCATTGAGAAATAACAAGAAAAAACAATACTACCTGTACACACTGAGGCTACAAAAAAGTATTTATTTAGTGGTCCTAATCTGCAAGGTGATATGTGGGGCAGTGTGGCCATGTGTTACCCTGCAAATTGGGATCACAAAATAAATAATTTTTTTAGCCTCAGTGTGTAGCATTGCTTTTTTCTTGTTATTGCTCAGTATTTTAGTAACAGCAGTACTTTTAGGGGGACACTGTTGTGCACTGCTTTTTTCCAGTTTACAATACATTCATTGCCTGGCCCTTGTCAGCTATCTTCAGTCAAAAAGTATAACAGATTTGTTTGACAAGCCCTCCCTCCGGTAAGCCCATGCTGCCATTTGTCCTGGAATCCAGTTTCCTCTAGGAAGTCCACTAGTCTTTCCTTCATAATAGCCTCCAGAATCTTACTAACAGGAGAACTGGACTTACTGGTCTAATAGTTCTCAGGCTCATCCTTGTACCCACTGTTATGCAGGGGACACATGGCTCATGACTTAAACTGCATTGTGGCTGCTATACTAGGTATCAATGCATTGTTAATGAAAACTTAGGGATCAGTTTTCAAAGGATTTGGATGTAGGCACAACTGCATTAAAAATTAAGGCTGGATTTTCAAAGAAGTCAGATACAAATACAGATACAGCTGTAGCTGTATGGTCTGCTTGTATCTGCACTGAACCGCTTGCACCTTAATGACACTACAGCAATGACTAGATACAAATTTGCAAAAATATGCATCAACAAAATAAGTTAGCTATCCTAAATTGCCCCATCATTGTGCCCCTTCCCTACATGGAGGGACCACCTTATAGGCAAGATGGTAGTTCAGACATTATATCCATTCAGTCCTTGGCCTGTCATGTGAATCAGCCAACTAGGATTCTGATTAATGTTTCTTGTGCTGTTGGTGTCATGATATGAACACATGTCCTCTAGAAAGTAGACTAAGACCACCTCAACTCAATTCACATAGTTCACCAACAAGCTATCAGATAATAACAACTTCTGACCATCATTAGTCTAGACTGGTTGCTAGCCAATGACCAAGAATTGAAAGGCTCTTTGCAGCCAATTAGCTGAACCATACATTCTCATTCCATAAGGTAATCCCTGAGGTACTGTCAGAACAGTAGAGTGACACTACCTGTTTGGAGCTGTAACACTGTGCTAAACATTAAACACAGTAAGCCTAATTTTGTCACATGACTAGTATCTGAGTTATATGCAATCATTAATATATTCTAGAACATTTTCCAAAGAGAGAGAGAGAGACAGAAACATTTTCTTTTTTTTTTCTGAAGGGAAACAATGATGGCCAGCAACTTATACTTGAGATAGCCCAAGCAATAATTTTACACACCCAAACAGCATTTGCGTAATGCATTGGGAAATTATTTTATTTAGCTTCTTTAATGGAAGCTCCTCATATATAGCCATAGCAACAGAAAAGTTCATGTTTTATTGGCAGTCTACATTCTATATAATGAATATCAACTGTCACCATAAACCCATGCCTAATACATTCAAATTACTTCCAAATTAGTCTAAAAGTTCATATTTATTGACTGCCACTAAAAATCATAATGATCATATCCGCACTCTAATACGACTAAAACATTTTGACAGCTCACAAGAATAAGTTACTTTTGACAAAATGTTGCTGATTCATAAAATCCAGCTGTACATACATGTTTAGGTGGGAAAGAAGAACATTAGTCCATCAAGATAATGCATTTGTGACTAGCACCCATCATTTACTATTATAGATCTATTTGTGAATGATTGTTTAACAACATGTACTATATGGCACTGACCTACACTACTTGTCAAACTACTAAAGAAAACAACTGAACATTCTATTTTAAAACAGAACTGTTTAAGTGAACTTTGTTCACTGCATTATAGAAATAGTGTAATTACCAAAATCCATATTGTACTATATGTATTCTTATACCTAATTAAATACCTGTTATGAAAAAAGTGAAACAAATTAAATGTGGACTCTTTTGCTGTCAAAATATATCAATGTCATGATCAAATGGTGTTGAGTAGGCTGACTCAGTTTTGCTTTTCCATCTACAACCAAGTGCTAAGCTCATCACCAAGAAGAATATCACCACTTGGCCCAGTTGCACGGAAAGCCTCCACAGTTGTACATTTGAAATCCTAATCTAATCAGAAGTACCAGAGTTTAAATCCATCACTGAGATCAGTATATATCTGCCTAGCTCTCAGTGCATCACCCCTATCTTGAACAATGGCAGTTTCATGTTTAGCCTCAATTACAGTTTTATAATTCCTTTTCAATTATAACATTATTGCTATTATTATTTTAGCAGATCCTCAGCATATTATTGCTATTATTTTTAGCATCACCTCATCATATATTTATGAGAATGCCTCACACTGTAAGTGCATATTAGCCATGGCAAATGAAATGATAGGGAGATAACAAGTTATATTATTTAAATGACCTGTTTCTGCTGTTATGGCCAAAAAATAAATTAAGTAATGGTTAAACCTTCTTAAATACAAACTATATGTTTTTTGGCAAAATCATATCAGAAGTGTTTTCTACTTACAGTTCCAATAAAATGAAGAGTGAATGTCTGAAATGCATTTAGCAGCTATTGTTGCATGTTTGTATGTGTAAATCATGATCTCAGTGTATTCCAATATTGGCATCATTTCAAAGAGTTAGAATATTCACTGGAAGAGAGTTATTATCCAGTTTTGGACATTTAAGAAATTTGTTTGCTTAGTTATGTTCCATCAATATTTTTTGAATTATGAAAACAAACTATGCAAATCTACAGATTAAATATAACTCAAATTTGCTTTCCTCAGCATAGTTAAAATAACATTTGTGAATATTAGTACCTACCTTTTTGAGTCAGACTTAGAACTCACAGTATTACAGTGATGTTCTAAATTTGGACATGCTTGGTAATGGTATTGCTCTTCACAGAGTAACTTAAAAAGTAGGAGAGATAAACTAGAAAGGAGTTGTAGGTTCAATGTAACTACTGAGCCAACACAAAGATAAAGTTTATTTCAGAAACTCCTTCTGCAAAGAAAACAAAATTGGCATACCAAATTTAGGACAGTGGGACATTGTTTTCACAAATGCTTCTTTTTAGACTTCTCATTACTTTTGCAAGGCTTAGTTTACCATAGTTTGTATAAAAAATTCACTACATGATTATTTTTTTACTGCTCATCCTAAATGCTGAGAATACAAAATATCTTTGGATTCTCTTCTTACAAATGCTGTAGGGGCAATTTTGAAAAGGATTGGACACAAAAACAAATATATGCTGTGCCTGTGTCTGCATCCACTCACTTACAATATGTCCAGGCAGTCCTGTTGCTATTTTTAGAAGCTGAGTACATTAATGACAACAAGTCATGACATGCAGCACAAAATGGATGCAGTTACTCATGTCCATTTTTGACTGATTTACATCTGTTTTTAGTCACAAACTTTGGACACTGTTGGGCCATCTAACAGATGGCCTAGGAGGTTTGGCTGCATTTCTGCTTTCATAATAGCAGCAGACACATCATGATGGATTCCTTTGAAAATCTTGTCCATAGCATTTAATTCAAGGCCTCTTAAATGAAGCTGGTCATGAATGTTAACATGACAGGCAGCTGGGCAGTTAAATTAAAAGTAAAACATCCTTATGACAACAGTGCTGGTTCTTCTCTTACAACTGCTCTAAGAAAAAACAATGCAAGGATCTTAGGATTTGAAAAGAATAAGGGAGTATCAGAAGGAATGAACATGGATGCAAATGCATGCTACAATTGTGTCTGCATCTATCTGCTCACATCCAGGTAACCCTGCTGCTACTTTCAGAAGCTACATCCATTTCTGACAAAAAATCCTGAGTTGCAGCAGAAAATGGATACAACTGAGATCTTCATCAAGTATGAATGCACATGCATCTGTTTTTGAATCTGAACTGCAGACACCGTGGGTGGGATTTTTAAAAGTCATTAAATGGGCAATTCCTAATCACATTGGGTAGAATTTTTGAAAGACATAAAATGGATACAACACCTAATTGTATAAGGTGGGACATTCAAAAGTTACATAATGGATGCAACTCCTAGAATTTCGAAACTGTATTTTATGTTGTTGGAGCTATTTTTAGAAATTGGACTTATCTGCAGAATTTCCATCTGTTTTACTGTACTTTACATCCAGGTTTAGATATACAAATGTTGAACATAGATGTAAATGATATATCAGGTTTACACTGAGTCATAAAATGTTGTCCAAGCACATTTATACCTAAACTTTGCAAACTGAGCATAACTAAGTCAATGTTTTTAAAAACTGGACATGGGGACAATTTGGATTCTGTCCAAAGTTGAACAATACAAAATAGCAGCTTGAAATAGGCTTTGAAAATCCCCACCCCTGTTAGGCCATCTAACAGATGGTCTAGCAGGGTTGAACATATTTTCCTTTTGAAAACAGTAGCAGAGACATTTTTAATATATTCTTTTGAAAATGCTCAAAATATTTCCTTAAAAATGTTTATCAAAGCATTCCCTTGCCAGTGTTTGTAGAACACAGCTAAGAAGATCAAAACCAGAAAAAGATCTCCCAAATGGTTCTCACCCACTCTAAAAAAAGCCCTTAGGGACAGGGATGTATTCTAGAAAAGGGTAAGGAAATCTAAACTAGAGACTGACTGGCTTGCCTTTTGGGTATCTAGAAACACCTGCACCAAACTAATTAGGGGAGAAAAAGCATGTTTTTTCCAGTCCGCCCTTGACGATAATAAAAACTGTTCTGCTAAGTTCTGGAAGATCCTCAGAGAAGTTGAAGGTCATGCACCAGCCTCCCCTCTGCCTGCCAAGATAGTGACTGGAAACATCTCACACACCAACAGAGTGGATATTCTAGGACAATGGTGGGCAAACTGCTGCCCGCGGGCCACATGCAGCCCTTATTGTAAATATTGAGGCCCTCTGGGTTTGTCAGATAATTATAGGATAAAAGAGACTTTATTTTTAAAATGAAATCTAACCTTTTCGTTGTCGCTACTTTCATGTCATGCGTTGAAATGAAACCGAGTTATTACCTATGCCGTGCAACCTAAGTACAAAACAAAATGCTTTAACTTTTCGTTTTCATTACTTTCATAGCTCATTTAGTGTAAGCGTAGTAATTCAACTTGATTTATTTGCCCAGTTCCATGGCATTATTCAGTAATGATTATTGCGTCGAAATGAATCCGAGCGGTGAAATTTAATTACAAAACAAATTGCTTTAACTTTGCATTGTTGCTACTTTCATAGCCCATTTAGTGCAAGCGATGTAATGATACTGAATTTGCCTTGCGGTGAAATCAAAGTACAAAATGAAATGCTGATAACAGGTACTTACCCTTAATTACCTGTTTGTCACTACTTCATAAATCAGTGAAGGGCAAACTGACAACTACTCATTCATTGCAGCTCAGATAATTACCTATGAGTCGGTTTTGTACTGCAATACTTCTTAATTAATTATATAGGTGCCAATTGGTGCCAATTGAGTACCCCCCAGCTCCATGTATAAACTGAGCTATGTCTGTGAATTAAGAGATACCTCCACTGACAACTGCCACCAACACTGGAAGAAAGAAAGCATTGAAGGTTTACTCAAAATGGAAAGATTTCTAAGTAACCACAGCATACCTAGCCGCTCACCAAGTTTATCTGAACCTTGTTCACCTGGTTCACCAAGTTCTGGATGCAGTAAAAAAAGAAAACTGGGAGAAGAAGGGCGGATAGTGCAGGATGCATGAGAGTGTGAGT